>CM048752.1:101327263-103866013 GCA_026315105.1 Locusta migratoria
GGAAATGTCGCATCTAGGACGTCTCTGGCAACTTGTGCAGTGTGTGCGGGACATCCATCATGTTGGAACCACATTGATAGTCGAGTTTCCAATCCTAGATCCTCCACGATGAGCGCTAGTGTGTACATATCGCTGTCCATTTAATGTCCCACGTTAAAAATAGGGACCTACAATACAGTCAGCAATGATGCCGCACTAAACATTGACACTCCACTGTCGTTGATGAGCAACTTAGCGAACCCAGTGGGGATTTTGCATGTTCCGCAGATTCACATTCCCACGATTTGTAAATGAAGCCTCGTCCGTAAACAAAGTATTGCTTAGGAATACTGGATTACCTTGCAACTGCTGAAGTGCAAAATGACAGAATGCAATGCGGGATGCAAAGTCATTCCCGTACAGTTCTTGGAGCAGTGAGACATGGCGCGGAAGAAAGCGATGCCGATGCAAGATTCTGCACACACTCTGTGGCTTATTCCTACATCTCGCGCAATCTGTCGTGGATTGTGCGCTACAGCAGCCGGAACAGCAACTTCGTTTCCATTGCGAGTCGCTGGCGTTGCACGTCGACGTTTTGTGGGAGTCGAACCACAGTCTGACATATACAGTCGCGACACTCCCGCAGATTTTTGTTATACATCTACATCTACATAAATACTCCGCAATTTACCATAAGGTGCGTGGCGGAGGGTACACTGTACCACTACTAGGCATTTCCTTTCCTACTCCACTCCCAAATAGAACGAGGAAAAAAATAATGCCTATATGCCTGCGTACGAGCCCTATTTTTTCTTCTCTTCTCTTTGTGATCTTTACGCGAAATGTAAGTAGGCGGCATCAAGATCGTACTACACTCAGCTTCAAATTCCGGCCCTCTAAATTTACTCAACGGAAATTCACGAAAAGAACGTCGTATTTCCTCCAGCGATCCCCAATTGAGTTGCCGGAGCATTTCCGTGACACTCGCGCATTGGTCGAACCTACCGGTAACAAACCTAGCTGCTCGCCTCTGAACCGCCTCTATGTCTTCCCTTAAACTGATCTGCTGCGGGTCCCAAACACTTGAGTAATACTCGAGACGTGGTCGTACAAGCGTTTTATACGCGGTCTCCTTTACAAGTGAAGTACATCTTCCCAAAATTCTGCCAATAAACCGAAGTCGGCTGTCCGCCTTACTCACAACTGTCCTTACATGCTCGTTCCATTTCATATCGCTCTGCAATGTTACGCCTAGATATTTGAACGTCGCGACAGTATCAAGAAGCTCACTACGACTGTAGCGCTCCAAGCGGCCGGTAAGCTACGTTTCTGAATACGGTATTGGACGATTGCGAATAGCATTGTTTATGTTGATATTTACAGACTTTTCACACTAGGGAACGTATGTAGTTCCATAAAAATAGGTAATAATTTAAAATTAGCTCCACTTTTGTCTTTACTAGCTTTACAGAGATCACTGATGAGGTGCGGAAAGGTACATTGCACGACAGTTTATTTACAATTAATTTGTAATCTACAGCCTTTTGCTGAATAATATCATCTTCTGTTAAAAATAAGAACTGGCTAAGAAACACCAGAAAACCCGCCTTCGGCAAAAAGTCGTCGCTTTTCTACTCAGAAACGTTAAGGTTTCACCACTACAAATTCCAGTAAAATCGGTGAGCGTGGAACGTAGGAAACGAATATAGGATGCAATAAGTACAGTATTTAACGTACCAAAGCAGACACTACAGCTGTAGCTGAAGGAAAAACGTAACGTCACAGATCTGGCAAGAAAACGGGAAAAGCAATCAAACTGTTTTCGACAAAGAAGAACCCAATTCCACAATTGTTGCTACAACTGAAGCACAAACGGCAAGAATCTTAGAGACATTGTCCTCTTAAGCTAAAGTAATCACACTCAAACGAATATGCGCGTATCAGTAATACGAGTGAAGCCTAAAAATGTTGGAATCATTAGACTACACACCGAATTGATAACCGTAAAAAACTCTTGTCATAGTAAGAAAACACAGTATTACAAATTTATCTTATGTTTATATTCTACTTACTTTCAGAGGAATAAGATGCAAAATATCACATATTTGTAAGTATTTGTTCATGACGAAGTTGTTTATTACACCTCTCAATCAGTTAAATTCGGCTGTTTTTGCATTAATGTCTGTGTTATGTATATGTCTTAATATTTTACTAATGCTTGTAACGCAAAAACTGTACCAACTATTTCGTTAATTACGCACACAAATAATGATAAACAAACATCACTCCTACGGCGGCTTGCCCGCGGCTAGGAGCGCTAGTGTCGCAGCAGCTGTCAGCTGCTGACAACTTTGACAGCAGTGAGTGTCGCGACTGTGTATGTTAGACTGTGGTCCAGCTTCCTGTTTCCGTGAGTGCCTCGCAGATGCTGCCAGTGGTTCGACGTGACGGACACCGCCGTCTGGGTAGCGATCAGCATACAGTGCAGCCACAGCTGCGGTGGCATTTCTGTGACGTTCGCCATAAATTAACATAATATCTAGTTTTTCTTCATTACTGACGGTCGGCATATCGACTAGATGAAGGCAAATGTAACAAACCACACGAAAATATGTTTTAATGTGGCAACGTATGTGAATTACGTCACAGTTTGAGAGCAGTTGAGCAGAGCGGATTAGGAGACACCTGTACACTGCAGGCAGAGCGTGCCGCGGTCATGTTGGTTTGTCTACACCAGGATACAGGCAACCCCTGCTCTGAGCACAGAACTGCATGCTATACATCTGAAGTCAACACTCCAGTATTCAATCCAAGAACAGCTGCCAGCATGCGAAACTTAGAAGTAGATGTTCCTGGAGTACTAAAACAACTTAAGTCACTAAACAAAAACAAATCTTCCGGGCCAGATTGTATACCAACTAGATTCCTCTCAGAGTATGCTGATGCAATAGCTCTGTACGTAGCTATAATTTACAACCGATCACTCAGCGAAAGATCCGTACCCAAAGACTGGAAAGTTGCCCAAGTTACTCCCATGTTCAAGAAAGGCAATAGGAGTGATCCCCAAAATTACAGGCCAATCTCATTGACTTCGATTTGCAGTAGAATTTTGGAACATATACTTTGTTCGAATATTATGAACTACCTCGAAGAGAATGACCTATTAACCAATAGTCAACACGGATTCAGAAAGTATCGCTCTTGCGAAACACAGCTTGCCCTTTATTCACATGAAGTGTTAAGTGCCATCGACAAGGGATCTCAAATCGATTCCATATTTCTGGATTTCAGGAAGGCTTTTGACACTGTACCCCACAAGCGGCTTCTAATGAAATTGAGTGCTTATGGAATATCTTCCCAATTGTGCGATTGGATTCACGATTTCCTATAAGAAAGAACAGGGAAGCGTTATAGGTCCCCTACTCTTCCTCGTGTTTATAAACGATTTAGGAGACAATCTGAATAGCTCCCTTAGACTGTTCGCGGATGATGCTGTCGTTTATCGGTTAGTGAAGTCAACAGAGAATCAAAAGCAACTGCAAAGCGATTTAGACAAAATTTCTGCATGGTGCGAAAATTGGCAATTGACGCTAAATAAAGAAAAGTGTGAAGTAATACACATGACCACTAAAAGAAATCCGCTGAACTTTAATTACGCGATAAATCAGTCAAACCTTAAGGTCGTAGATTCTACCAAATACCTAGGAGTTACAATTACGAACAACTTTGACTCGAGAGAACACATAGAAAATATTGTGGGGAAGGCGAACCAAAGGTTACGTTTCATCGGCAGAACGCTTCGAAGATGCACCAGCTCCACCAAAGAGACTGGCTACATCACACTTGTGCGTCCTCTCCTGGAGTACTGTTGCCCCTTGTGGGACCCTCACCAGGTGGGACTGACGGAAGATATTGAGAAGGTTCAGAGAAGGGCAGCTCGTTTTGTTTCATCACGTTACGGGGGGGAAAGCGTCACGGAAATGTAGCACGAATTGGGGTGGAAATCATTAAAAGAAAGACGTTATTCATTGCGGCGTGATCTGTTTGCGAAGTTTCAATCACCGACTTTTACTTTTGAATGTGAAAATATTTTGCTAGCACCCACCTACTTAGGGAGACATGACCATCCCAATAAAATAAGAGAAATCAGATCGAAAACGGAACGATTTAGGTGTTCTTTCTTCCCGCGCGCTATTAGAGAATGGAACGGCAGAGAAAAGTTATGAAAGTCATTAATGAACCCTCTGCCAGGCACCTGAATGTGATTTGCAGAGTATCTATGTAGATGTAGATGTAGATGTAGATATACATAACGTCAGTAACTGTGACGCCTTTGCTATCCATTACAAGCTACATATTGCAGAACGTATGAGGTTTACAAACGTGAAATGACGTCTGTTACCGGTAATTGCACCTCTAGTTGTCATTTTGCAACAATAAACATTATGCGGAGGACATCCATCATCTGATACGGCATTATTTGACACATTATAATAGGTGGATTAGTTCAAGAAAGGTACAGCTCAAGAAGGGACTAAACTATCCCCCTTTAAGAGTGCCGTCAATGAAATGGGTCAATGATGTGTTGTCATACAGTACGACATCGTACATTAACCCTCCACTGACGTAGTACGCCATTCAGATCACGATTACCGCAGCGTGAGGTTCACGCCTGAGCCTCAGGACGTGCGCTAGCTGTGCGCTTAATTTATTCCAAGCGTCAACTTCGCGTCGCAATATCTCGGGATGTAATTGCCATATTGCGATGCAATAAACGCCAATGTTTATGTGATTTTTTGTGCTATTGATTGCATACGAAAAAATAGGGAGCGTCTATTTAAAAAAACACAATTTTGTGTTGAAAATAGTATTTGTAAACGTTTTAAAATTTCGCATAGTATTTCGTTTCTTAGGCCCCGGCCGTACGTTCATGCTGGTGAAAACCATTTCTGAATATCTTTTGTCGTTCCAGAGATATTTGAGGTGGCAGCGTTAGGTGAGACACCCTGTATATAAATACGGGACAAAAAGTATCCTATGTCGGTCTCCTGCTTCTAAGCTACTTCCCCACCAGTTTTGAGCCGAATCGGTTCATACGTTCTTTAGTAATAAAAGTAATAAATAGTGTAACTAACACGACTTTCGAGTGAAGATTCGCAGAAGGCCGGCAGCGGTGGCCGAGGGGACTGAGGCGCTCCAGTCACAGTCTGCACGGCCACTACGGTCGGGGGTTCGAATCCCTCCTCGGACATGGATATTTGTGCCGTCCTTAGTTCTAGGTAGTTAATAAGTAGTTTGTAAGTTTAGGGACTGATGGCCCCGTAGTTACGTCCCTTAAGCTTAACAAACATTTGAACATACGAACAAGGAGAAGCGCATACCGGTAGGCAATTTATTTTCAGAGTTTGTATCTGAGGTACGGGCAGTGCTGAAAGGGACGAAGGCAGAGTCATAATGGGACATTACTGTGCTTGTCTATGGTGACTGACGGTTACGTTCCGCTTATAGTAAAGTTTTATATGGCCACTCATGGTTTATTTATATTTGTTTTTTCCCTTGTTTTTTTAATATATATAAACCAACACAAAGTTAGAAAGAATACTTGTCACATGAAAAGTTTAGTCTTCAGAAACAAGTAAACCCTTTGGTTAGGTTTCCTCTGGCTTCAGCTTTCTCACGTTTATGTGCGCTACTGTGCTGTCCTTGGTCACTCTGCCTAGCAGCCATTCTTTACAGCTTCTCCCCCCTGAAAATTCCCCTGAAGTTTCTTATTCTCCTTAAAAAAAAAAAAAAAAAAAAACCTGACGCCTCTCTCCCCCTAAATTGCCACCTGGAAAAAATATCCCCCTGAATATGGGCGGAAATGCCCAAGTTGGCAACCCTGAGTGGCTGCCCTCATTGATGCCAGAGACTGGCGCTGCTAGCGTTACAAGCATTACTAAAATATCGAGACAGATACACAATCGGAAAATTAATGTTAAAACAGCCGAATTTCATTGATTCAATGCTAAAAAGAAACAACTTCATCAAGAACAAATACGTATGAATCTCTGTCTCTACATATAAAAGGAAGTGTCCCGACTGACTGACTGTCATCATCGCCCAACCCAAACTACTGAAGACAGAAACTTGAAATTTGTGGAGGCTGTTGATCTTACTTTGTAGGCGTCATTTAAGAAGCGATTTTTCGATAGTCCGTCCGTAAGGGGGTGAAATAGGGGATGAAACGTTTATTGAAAATAAGTAGCTATTTAGGCCATTTTGAAGCTAGAACTACAAAATTTCGGATTTTAATTCAGGGCTCAAATTTAAAAGACACGTGTTTCGGCATTTTTTAAAATTCGACAAATAATGGGATAAAATAGGTGATGCAAAAAATTGATTTTCAAAAATATGTTGCTGTTAACTCAAATTTTAAGCTACAACTACGAAACTTCGGATATTAAATCTTGGTCAGGATTAAAAATCCATGATTTTTAGTATTTTTGGAAATTCAACAAGTAAGAGGGTTAAATAGAGGATCAAAAATTCTTTTTGAAAACATGTTGCTATTGATACAATTTTGAAGCTAGAGCTGCAAAAATTGATATTTGTTTAGTTGGTTAGACGTTAAAAATACGTGTTTCGGTATTTTTGGAAATTCGACCAACAACGGGGTTAAATTGGAGAGGGGGTGTTTTTCGAAAAATGTTGCTATTTAGGCAATTTTGAAGTTACAACTACAAATTTTCGGATTTGGATTCGGGGTTCGAATTTAAAAGACTCGTGTTTCGGTATTTTTGGAAATTCGACCAATAAGGGGTGAAATACGAGATGCAAAAATTGATTTTAAAAAATATGGTGCTTAGGATATAGACTCTTGATCAGGATTAAAAAAACACGAGTTTCGGTATTTTTGGAAATTCAAAAACTAAGGGGGTAAAAGAGGGGATCAGAAATTCTTTTCGAAAACACATTGTTGTCAAGACAATTTTGAAGCTATAGCTGCAAAAATTGGTATTTGTATTATTCGTAATAATTTTCAAAATACGTGTTTCGGTATATTTGGAAATTCAACCATCAAGAGGGTTAAATTGGAGAGGGGATGTTTTTCGAAAATCTGTTGCTATTTAGGCAATTTTGAAGTTAGAACTACAAATTTTCGGATTTGGATCCGGGGTTCAAATTTAAAAGACACGTGTTTCGGCATTTTTGGAAATTCGAGCAATAAGGGGTGAAATGCGAGATGCAAAAATTTATTTTCAAAAATATGTTGCTGTTAACTCAAATTTCAAGCTATAACTACGAAACTTAAGATATGGATTCTTCATCAGGATTAAAAAGAAACAACTGGTGCAGACCAACCAGCCTACGCATGCGAAGCAGCGGCGGTTCAGCTAGTATATGTATATAAAAGCAAAAGGACACTCATTCACTGACTAAACACGAAATCTCGAAAACTACTCCACCTATGAAGCTGAAATTTGGTAGGAATGTAGATTAGATTATAGGTAGAAGACGTCAGCTAAGAAACTATTTTGCGATAGGGCCGATAGTTCATGAGCTATGACGTGTAAGCAATGAAAACTTCCCCGTCTTGGGGCACAATATTCAGTGAAAACGTCAAGTTATTTTTATTACTCTTTAGTACACTTAGTGAGAGGTATGGAGTTTGCCTTTTGAATACACAGCCTCCGTTTTAATATTTCGAATTGATGCTCAAGTACATTGTCATTGAATTAATAAAACGGTTAGTTTTAGCCTACACTGCTCTACCCGCACCGTGCAGAAAGTCGAGTCTAGCGACTGATATCCTGAGTAATTAGGCCCCATAGACTTAAAAACATTCCAACATTTTTGTGTTCAATAATAGTACTTGGTGTGTACATAATCCACACAGACCTCATCGAAGAGAGAACGGGTCGGATCCGACCCGACCGTACCATCTATTTCGTCTCTAACCACCGTTCCGCCTGAGCGTGAACGGTGACGTTCGTTATATTCCTCGAGGACAGCAACAGCTCGCTGCCTTTCTCTATAACAAACCGCATCGCGCTGCAAGTTTGACGGAAAATACGACTCTCAGCATCGACTGTTCTCTTTTTAGCTCCAGCCGACATATTACGTAACTACTCTGTACAAGGAACGTACACATATTTCAGACAAAAAAGCATTAAATAACGAAATACCTACTTTAAGCCGGCCGCAGTGTCCGAGCGGTCTGCGGCGCGCCAGTCACGTTCTGCACGGCCACTACGGTCGGGGGTTCGAACCCCCCCCCCCCTCGGGCATGGATATTTGTGCCGTCCTTAGTATTAACTAGTTCACAACTGAAGTGGCACCTAAATCTATGGCCTTTTTGCTTTACGCAGGAAATATTTCCAACAAGATTGGTCGTATTTTGCGGAAATATGATACGAAATGTGTTTTTCGACCACCTTCTAAGATAAAGGCCCTGTTGGGGTCCGTAAAGGATGATCTTGGTTTGCGTAAGGCAGGTGTATATCGTATTCCTTGCAGTTGTGGCACGTCATATATTGGTCAGACAATCAGGACTGTGGAAGGCCGGTGTATTGAACACAAACGTCACACGCGCTTACAACAGCCAAACAAATCCGGTGTTGCAGAACACTGTCTTGACACCGGCCATGTATGGAATACAACAACAAGGAGATCCTGGCATGCACTTCCACCTGTTGGGATAGTGTTATTAAGGAAGCTGTTGAAATTAAACTAGCAAGCGACCTTATAAACAGAGATGGTGGTTTCTGTTTAAATTCTGCTTGGAATCCGGCACTGTCTCTCGTCAAAAAACAGAGGGACAAAATTAATGCTGCCTCACCTGTTGATTAACAGTCACTATCGATATTTTTGATGTTTGGTCATCTTTGGTTGCGTTGACTCTGCTGTGACTTGTACTGTGTGTGTTATCTTCCTTGGTTACCCTTTGCAAACCGAGGTATTAAATACGCTTGCACATTGCTTCCTGAAGTGCAGTTATGCCTTGAGAATGGCAGGGTGTCCTCCTGTCGAAATATCGGCGGTTGTCGACGACGTCACCCGGCAGCATACCCGTAACTTGTTTGAACATTCATTACGCCGGGAAAAGTCAAAGTCTCAGTTCACAAGTAGTTTGTAAGTTTAGGGACTGATGACCCGTAGTTAAGTCCCATAAGCTCTACAAACATTTGAACATTTTGAACCTTTTATAATGCAGCAAAACACACTTTGTCAGTTTCTCTTTTGATAAGCAATAAAGTGAAGTGAAACGTTGTTTCCTTATATCTCTATTTCATTATTATTCCAAGGGTCGTGAACTCCTAGGATCGTGTCGATGCAACATTATTTTGATGTCTATGTAAAAAGTGTCGGGACGCACTAGCAGCGATCTTCAGCCGGCCGCGGTGGCCGAGGTGGCTGAGGCGCTCCAGTCACGGTCAGCACGGCCACTACGGTCGGGGGTTCGAATCCCCCCTCGGGCATGGATATTTGTGCCGTCCTAGTTCGTAAGTAGTTCATAAGTAGTTTGTAAGTTTAGGGACTGATGACCCCGTAGTTAAGTCCCATAAGCTTGACAAACATTTGAACATTTTTGAGCGATCTTCATGTACTCCAAACGTCAAATTCGCTTCGCAGTTTCTCCGGATGTAATTAATGCAGTGCGATGAAACCAACGCCATTCTTTTTGTGATTTTTCATGTTGTTGATTGCGTAAGAATCATATAGGGTAAAGATTTAAAAGAAGTTTGTGTTAAAAAGAATATTTGTTTACGTTTTAGGCTGCCTCATTGTAGTTACTTTCAGGAGCCGCTCCCGTACGTTCATGTCCGTGAAAGTCGTTTTTCAATATCTGTCGTAGTTCCATAGATATCTGAAAAAGCTGAGTGGAACACCCTGCTGATGACGAGGAAAATGAAGACAATGTATGATGAGACAGAAGTTATTCAGACACGGGAAAGGAAAGCTTGATTGGGATCTGGGACTGGAAGTCGGTAGTAGGAATGGGACGAAATTACAGAGGAAGCCACCTCGTACAATTTTGCGTAGAGCAAAATTTAAACACCATAAACTCTTAATTTAAGCATCATGTAAGAACGCTGTATACGTGAATAGACCAGAGACGCTGGAAGGTATCAAATTGACTTTATAATGGTAAGATATGATTTCTAAACTGTAACACATATCCAGGGGCAGAAATAGACTCTGACAATAACTCACTATTAATAAAGTGTAGATTAAAACTTAGAAACAGTGGAGTACACTGAACCCCCCAGACGGTAGCAGTTGACACAGAGCGGCTTCAGAACAGACGAGCAGCGAGCCAGGGAGTGAACAGCGCAGTTTTCAACAGCTGGAGGAGCCTCTTGTGAGGGCAGCCAATGGACACCAGCAGAATGAAGGCTGACGACGCTATACATACACTGGTAGAAAACGGAGAAAAACTGGGAGCACCTTCTGGAACAAACAAGCTTTACATCTAGAGTAATTCGAGGAACCAAACGGAACTTCACACAAAATCAACTAGCGCAAATCGAAGAGAACTTTGTTAAGAATAAGTCCAGAGACTTGTACAGAACCTTCTAGCAGACACATAGCAAATACAATCCGCCAAGCCTCGCAGGGAAAACTCGTTTTTAACGACAAATGCCACCTCTTAGCACGCTGCTTTAAAAAGCCACTCAACTGTGAACCACCCACGGAAGACTTTGACTGCAACCAAACCACACCAAACCGGACTCACCGCCTCCTTCATTGGAAGAAGCTGCGTACGTCCCCTACAGAATAATAAGGCAGACGGAGAGGACGCTAGCCGTGACGGAATAGCCGCGTGCACTAAGGCACCCAGCTGCGGTGCGCGAGACAGTTTGCCGTCGGAGGTTTGAGTCCTCCCTCGGGCATGTGTATTTATGTTGTCCTTAGCATAGGTTACTTTAAGTCAGAGCAAGTAGTTTGTAAGTTTAGGGGCTAATGACCAACGTAGTTAAGTAGCTTCGATTTACAAACATTTTGAGAGAACTGTATCGTTGCTGAACTCTGGAAACGTGCTGGAAGCTACTTTCATATCTGTAACCTCTAACTTGTGAATAAGGTAACCTGTATGCACCCAACTTTCACTCCCATACAACAAAGTTGGTCGAAAGATAGAGCGGTGCACTGCTAACTTAGTCTTGGTACTGACTTCCTTCTTGCAGAAGAGAGTAGATCTTAGCTGAGAACTCACTGCATTAGCTTTGCTGCACCTCGATTCCAGTTCTTTCACTATGTTGCCGTTCTGTGAGAAAATACATCCCAGGTACTTGAAACTGTCTACCTTTTCTAACTTTGTTCCTCCTATTTGGCACTCAATTTGTTTAAATCTCTTTCCCACAGACATTACTTTCGTTTTGGAGATGCTGATCTTCATATCATAATTCTTGCACCTCTGACCGAGCTCTGAAATATTAGTTTGCAACCTTTCAATCGAATCGGCCATTACGACTAAGTCATCCGCATATGCGAGACTACTTATTTTGTTTTCTCCTATTTTAATCCCGCCCTGCCAGTCTACTGTTTTCAACATATGAATAGTATGAACAACAGTGGTGACAGGTTACAGCCTTGTCTTACCCTTGAAACTACCCTGAATCATGAGCTTAATTTACCATCTACTCTAACTGCTGCCTGACAGTCTACGTAAAGCCCTTTAATTGCCTGCAGAAGTTTACCTCCTATACCATAATCTTGAAGAACTGACAGTAGCTTCCTCCTAGGAACACGGTCATAAGCCTTTTCTAGATCTATGAAACATAGATACAATTCCCTGTTCCACTCATAGCACTTTTCCATTGCCTGCCGTAGGCTAAAGATCTGGTCCTGACAACCTCTAAGAGGTCTAAACCCACAGTGATTTTCATCTAACTTGTCCTCAATTAATACTCGCACTCTCCTTACAACAATACCTGAGAATATTTTGCCTACAACGCTAGTTAAAGAGATACCACGATAGCTGTTACAATCTTTTCTGTTTCCATGTTTGAAAATTGGCGTGATTACCGCTTTCGTCCAGTCAGACGGAACCTGTCCCGATTCCCACGCCTTCTCAATTATCCTGTCTAACCATTTGAGACCTGATATTCCACTTTATTTGACGAGTTCCGGCTTAATTTCATCCACCCCAGCCGCTTTATCGCACTGTAATCTACTGACCATTTTCTCCACTTCCTTAAAATGAGATCCTGTTTTCATCGTCGTTCCTATCCCATTCTACCTGAAAATCTGATACATCATTGAACGTTTCACCTACATTGAGAAATTCTTCAAAATATTCTCTTCATCTGCTCAAGGCATCCACAGGATTGACTAGCAGCTTTCCTGACCTGTCCAAAACACTTGTTAATTCCTTCTTCCCTCCCTTTCAAAGATTGCTAATTACGCTCCAAAATGGTTTCCCGCGGCTTGACCCAGAGTTTCTAGCTTATTTTCAAAGTCTTCCCATGATTTCTGCTTGGAGTCTGCAATTATCCGTTTTGCTTTCTTTCTTTCTTCAACATAACTTTCTCTGTCTGCCTCATTTCTAGTATGGAGCCATTTTTGATATGCCTTCTTTTTCTTTTTACAGGCTGCCTTGACTGTGTCATTCCACCAGGCTGTATGCTTCTTCCTGCCTTTACACAGTACTCTTCCAAGACATTCTCTAGCTACTTCTAGTAGTGTACCCCTGTACCTTGACCATTCCTCTTCCAGTGACTGTAAATCATTACATTCAACTAACTGGTACCTCTCCGAGATCATTGTTATGTATTTGTGCCTAATTTCCTTGTCTTGAAGCTTCTCCACTCTTATCCTTCTACACATGGACCTGACTTTCTGCTCTTTTGACCTCACAAACCCAATTTCACTGCAGATTAAATAATGATCAGTAACATCAAAGAACCCCCTGAAAACACGTGTGTCCTTGATTGTCTTCCTGAATTCCTGGTCTGTTATTATTTAGTCAATGACAGATCTGGTTCCCCTTCCTTCCCAGTATAGCGGTGAATGTCCTTATGCTTAAAGAAGGAGTTTGTGATAACTAAGCCCATACTGGAACAGAAATCTAAGAGCTGTTTTCCGTTCCTGTTGGCCTCCATATCCTCTCCAAACTTACCCCTAACCCTTTCATAACCTTCTGTTCGATTTCCTATCCTGGCGTTGAAATCACCCATGAGTAAAACACTATCCTTATCCTTCACTCTAACAACTACATCACTAATGTGTTGTAAAATATGTCCATCTCATCTTGATCTGTCCCTTCACAGGGTGAATACACTGCCACAATCCTAATTTTCTTGCGGGAGATGGCCAAATCTATCCACATCAGTCGTTCATTTACATACCTTATTGCAATTATGCTGGGTTGGATTGCTTTCCTGGTGTAAGCCCTACACCCCACTGTGCTCTTCCTACTTTGACTCCTGACAGGTAGACCTTGTTCTAGACTTCGTTCTCTCTCTCTCTCTCCCCTTACTCTAACATCACTAACAACTAAAACATCTAACCCCATCTTACTTGAAGCCTCCGCCAGCTGTACCTTCTTCCCATTGTAATCCCCATTGATATTAATAGCTCCCCATCTCATTCCAGATCGTTTGCCAAGTCGTATCTGAGGAGTCCCTGGTCTGTCAATTAGAGGTGGGACTCCATCACCTCCAAAGGTCCGAGGCATTTTGCTCTGATTGTTGCCAGCATGATATTGAAGTACCTGGGAAGCAGGTTGCTAGCCTTACTTGCCCAGGGCCCCACTGGGTTTGACCCCTAACGGTTGAGGGACTAACCGGTGGATTTGGTAGTCTTTGCTGTCTGAGCACATCAGAATATGTCTGAGATGCCCAACCTTATTCCAAAGTAACTGGTATCCTAACTGTCAAGACCACTTACTTGGCCACTCATACGTTGCCCGTGATTCATGAACTAGGACATGACTACAGGAACCTACACCATGAACCACAAGAAATCAGAGCGAAATAAAATCAAATATGATATTCAGACCACGGATTCGAGTTGCCAGTAAAACTACATACTCCCCGATACCAATAACAGACCGGACGGGACCTTCATTAAAAGGTAGCCAAATTAAATAAATTAATTTAGGACGGTTTATTAATTTTCACCAACCAAGGAGCATCACAGAATGATTGCTTACTTAGAGGACTAGGAATGGAAGGGACAGAGTAGTTTCTACGTTACCCGTTTGGTTAATGTAAAAATGGCTCAAAATGGAGAGTTTCCCGTAGCCGTAAGATTTAAAAGCAAGCGGAAGCGACGCCGAGGCGGAGGCATACCAGCTTTGTCCCGCGCTCCAAACAGGTGTGCCAACCTGAGTGCCCGAGACACAGGGGCTGAGCTTCCCCACGGTTTCTCTCCGCTACCTGCGAGGTTGGCTACAGGGACTACTTTAGAACACTGCGGCGCCGTGCTCGGAGAACAGCCACGCACCGCCATTCGGTAGCAGAGCTTCCAAGTCTCCACCTCGCGGACAGTCTAGGGCGGAAGCTACCGCCGTATTGCTAAAGTGTCACTTTGAGGACCGTCCGCGTCTGTTACAATGGTGGCCGAGTGGAAGCATCCGGTACACTTACCACTCAGTTTATAGTGAGGTAAGCTCGGCCGTTTGGACCACGTTCTGGCTATAGTATTACGACTTTCAAGGCTAGCACCATCTCTCTGATTCAACCACTCCCCGCTCTCTCCAGGGACTGCAAATGTATCTTTATTAAAGGTGCTTATTTCTTGACTATTGATAGTAATTAGGGTGGTTTCGTGGCAAAATAGTCTTTGTGACACAATATTAAACGTGCAACAGGGCTACGTCAATTTTATCACACTTCTGGCTATTTGTTGTTAACTTTCCTCTTTTCAATAAATTAATCTTGAATGAGGCGAGGAAACACCTGCCAAGAGAAGAAGTCCGCCGGCAGATCAGCAGGTGAGTGGAAGGCGACAGCCAGCAGCCCTTGTTGCTTCATCTTCTTTCGAAAACCTTCACCAGTTACAACGTGGCAGTGACTCCTGATTCTCGTGAAACAGCAACGCTGCAGGTAAACTGCTGCAGAAAACAGGCAGCAAAAGTGGATCTTCGAGTATCGCTGGAGAAAAAACAATTCTTCACCGACAGCGAAAAAGCTAACAGAGAGATGCTAAAAACACGAGAAGCATCAAATGGACTGAGAAATTTATCAGAAAAACATCATTATCCATGAGAATCAACAGGATGGAAGTAACCTACAATACAAAATGCCTAGCGCGTAACCTGAAACTAACACACACTACACATTAGTCATACGACCAGAAGTTCTGCATACCATGGAATGTCTTTCCATGATCCGGAGTGGCATGATGGAGAAATTGGAATCATCAGGAAGATCGTGGGCCCGGTAGAACAAGAAGAGAAATTCAGACGGCGACATAACTCAGAGCCCTACGAACAAATCGGCAAGCTCCCAGATTGCGCAAGAAAAAGAAGGGTAGCTTCCTATAGCCATGTTGCAAGATTGCCTCCAAACAGTTTGACCAACCGTCTGCTTTTTAACTTTCTGGCAAAACAAGAAGGCTGGTACTACTGCAGGTGCGGAGCATAGCGCAGAGCCGCACTATCCAAAATGCTTTCATTAGTTACATTTTCGTTGCACAAAAGGTAGCAAGTACGACATAAAATAAACAAATATAAATAAACTAGTAATAGTGTTCTTCAATTTAATTTATTTTCTGATTTCATAATATCTCCAAGTATATACCGTATAATCTCAGAGCAAGTTTAATGAGACAAATGCATCCTATGACGCTTTTGGACAATTTTGTTGTAATAGGAAGTGAGAGTGCCAGTTGAAATTATTATAGTGTCCAAGTTAATGTATGTGACCGAGCTTCTGTACTTGCTGGTTTTGATCTTAAAGCAAGAAAATCTTTCCACAATGAAACTTACACTTTGCAGCGGAGTGTGCGCTGATATGAAACTTCCTGGCAGATTAAAATTGCGTGCCGGAACCGGGACTCGAAAGGAAAAGGTCACAGGTTCGAGTCCCGGTTCCGGCACGCAATTTTAATCTGCCAGCAAGTTTCATATCAACGCACACTCCGCTGCAGAGTGAAAGTTTCATTCTGGAAACATCCCTGAGGCTGTGGCTAAGCGATGTCTCTACCATATCCTTTCTTCCCGGAGTGCTAGTCTTGCAAGGTTCGCAGGAGAGCTTCTGTGAAGTTTGGAAAGTAGGAGGCGAGGTACTGGCCGAAGTAAAGTTGTGAGGCGGTATCGTGAGTCGTGTCGGGATAGCTCAGTCGGTAGAGCGCTTGGCCGCGAAAGGCAAAGGTCCCAGGTTCGAGTCCCGGTTCTGGCACGTAATTTTAATCTGCCAGCAAGTTTCAAAAAATCTTTGTTCACAAACGTGTGTAGATGCAAGTTTGGAGAATATTTTCCCACCAAACTTGTGATTTGTAAAAGTAAACTAATGTCGCAGTGTTGAACATTTCGTTCACTCTGTGGTCCGCCTGGGTGTGAACAAGTTGCAGCTCCCACGGTGCTGTGGCAGCAATACAACAGCACATGCAATTGAGGCTAAATTTTCTCACAATTGTTCTTGTGAATCAAGACAGCAAACTATGAAAATGATGCGTATCTTAAAAAAAAAAAATAAAAAAATAAAAAACACTTTCTGGCTCGTTCTATTTTCCTAGTATAAGGAAATGACTAGAATTGCCTTTATTCGGTTGCCTTGCATATAACATAGTTTGCATAGTTAACATAGTTTATGTCTGCAATTCACGTGCAAACGATGCATTTCCCTACACTGTCACATTCAGTCGTTCACTTTTTTTTCAGTTACAAACATCTCCTTTCTCCACTCCTCACACCCCAATTTAGTAAAGTAAGAAACATTTTTTATGTTTCCTCGTTCCCATAAACACGGTAATTTCATCCTTTAGTGCCCAGACTCCCATTAACTGTTTCCGCAGGCTCAACCACGTCACACGCCTACGATAAATAACATCTTCGTACTCCGTTCCCGCCGGCCGCGGTGGCCGAGCGGTCTGCGGCGTGGGAGTCACGGTCTGCACGGCCGCTGCGGTCGGAGCTTCCAATCCCCCTCCGGCATACATGTTTCTGCCGTCTTTAGTATAAGCTAGTTCATAAGTAGTTTGTAAGTTTAGGGACTGATGACCCCATAGTTAAGTCCCATAAGCTATACAAACATTTGAACATTTGAACTTTGCCCCCACATCCTCAAGGAGAGATCTGAACTTTCTGTCGGAGGGGGGTTCGAATTAGACTTGCGCATAATAGTTCGCAATCGGGAGCGCTCACCTCAGTTCGTTCTTTCAGTCCGTCCGCTCCCAGTGACGGCTGAGCGGCGTGATCTGCGCATGCAGGTGGAGGGAGAAGTTCCCCCACCTAGCTGCTTCATGCGCTTGCTGCTTGAGTCGCTAACGATACCACGCAAACCAAAAGAAACAGTCTATGGATAATTTCTCGCGTCTAAGTTTAGAGTTATATCTATATCTCGGCGTTATGGAATTTATTAGTCAGACATTGCAGAGTGCATAATACTTCAAAGCAGAAATTTTGTAATACTGAACTATGAAATCTAGCAGGCAGACGCTCACCTCGAAATGGCTCTCATCAGCAGAAGGCAAACACGTGATTTTTAATTCTGCTGCGCGCCCTCTCGCTATTGCCCGTCGGTCTTAGGAAAAGAATCCAATGAACTAAGAAGCGAGATAAGTTTGGCATAATAGTTCGCGAAGGTGAAGCATGTTTTAGTTCACGACCGATTGCACATATTTTAGTACGCGACCGATTGCACATATTTTAGTTCGCGACCGGTAGCTCTCCTTTTAGTTCGCAGCTCGGCCGCGAAGTAGGTCGCTCTTTTTAGTTCGTCCGCTCTTTTTGGCTACTAAAAGAGCTCTTTCTTTTTTTATGACAGCTTTTTTATATAATGATCAGTGTTGCCCAAGCGTGTGCTATTACCCGCATTTTTGGGCAATTAGACATCAAATACTTAAGCAAACAACCCAGTTATTTACACGAATGGGTGATACAATGGCATTCAAATACTGTGCATACAGAATACTCGTAGTCTTTTATTTTTAAAATTTTTGTCTTCGGTGCCTTTATTCGTAGAACCGTTTTCGAGTGGTATTCCGGATCTCAAAGATGTACATTGATTTTGCAGTTCCACCAAAGAGTATAATTTAGAAAACGTTTTCAATATTGTGAAGGTGAACAATAAACATTGAGAGTAGAAGCATGGAACTTGATAAAAGTATTGTGTGACATTTGTGGTCATATGATTCGTTTAGGAAGAATTTGTATAGACATATGAGGCACTCTCACAATATGGACGTAAAAGGAAATCAAGGTAAGGCTTTGTGATTCCCCCTCCCCTCCCCTATTTAACAGTGACGGGTAATTTGCAAGAAAGCTTTCCATCGAAATAGCCACGCACCTATCGATATATCGAACGTGCGATTGCTGTTCCGGCGAGAGTTGCGATATGTGTTACATCATTAACTATTGTCGCAATATAAATACAAATATATAGTGTAGTTGCAGTTTTTATTCTCGAGCGGCGGTTTCGTCAGGAACGAGGCCATCAGACGTGTAAGACATCGGCAATAATCCAGTGTTTCCGTATCCACAGATATACTCTGGAGATATCGTGCAAAAATATTGGGAGATAGTCTTTCCTCGACCGTCTTTCTTCGTAGTTTCAAATTATGGAAGTAGATATACCGGAAAATATATAACTGGTCTCTGTAGGACGTTCTTCTCTCTTAATGGTTTCTTTCAGTGATTTCCACAATCTCTCAATATTTTGTGTGTGCACAGTTGGATCACCAGAAGAGACAAATTCAACAGAATGGTTTACAAAGCAATGGTCGAAGCCTTCTTTTAAGGATTGGAAACCATCTGTAATTATTTTCTCACCAAGCAGAATGAAATGTTGATCAACCCTAATAGGGTGTCTTTGTCTCTGGAATGTACTCAAACTACAAAATACTTTCTACTTTCTCGTTCAATTCCGGCAAACACCCAAATGTGCTCAACTTAATTTTTTAGTAATCGTCCTTTCTGGTGTTTCCTTCTGGCAGTGTGTGACTTATCAGCTTCTACTATTTGTCCAGCGCCGCCTACAGGCACACTTTCAGTGGTAACAATGACGTAACAAATTTCACGCAGGACGCATAATACTCGCATGTTGTGGTGATGGACAAGTCTGTCTCGCTGGCGTTTCCGGCAATGTAGGCCTATAGTCTCTGATCCAGCAAGCTATGAAAGTGATATTTTTGTCAAGAGAGAATTTTGATGACTCTAACCATGTTTTCTTATCAAAGTTTTTTTCCCGCGTTTTTTGCAGACTAACAGAAAAGTAATTTCTTTATCTGCTGATTTTACATCTATTCACACTGTCTGAACATCATCACAATTAATGCAGTTTCTTAGTGTGTTATCAGCTAATAAACCATATTTCATACAAAATTCAATACTTTTGTCCACCGTCGACAAGAAGGAATTAATTTTTTCATGTTAGCCGTTAATTGTATTATCGGAACTCATATCAATACCATTTAATAAACACGTTAATAGCTTCAGTCACAACAACACAGACAAAATGCGTCCTTTGCATATTCATATACTATATATATATATATATATATATATATTTTTTTTTTTTTTTACAGTTAGCACTTTCGATATAAATGTGGTACTTGGCGCGGATTCTGTGTTTTTTCTCTGTGTTTTTCAGATAACTACTGTCTGCTTTAACCATACATAATGGTAAAATTTTTCTTACCATTCAAGCGACCTCGGATGATTATGTTGGCAACAAAAGGTAGAAAGCCCTCAGAAATATATCAGTAATCTACAAATCCCTACTGTGTAACTTGATTATTATTCGTAAAATTAAATACAAAATGCTGTTCCTGCTCTATGCTTGACAACATATCAAAATTCGCGCGATGACGTCATCGACCATCGCACACGTTCGATATATCGATAGGTGCGTGGCTGTTTCGATGGAAAGCTTTCTTGAAAATTACCCAGGGACGTTTATAGAGCGTAATATTTGTTCTTTGTTTCCTTGTTTCATGATTTCGCGAAGAAATGGAATTTGAAAAAGCAGTAAGTGAAATATGTGATAAGACTTTTAAGCTCAGGGAGACTTTGAATAGACATATCAAGCAATGCCACAATGTGGAAAGATGGAGGACTGATGGCCGAAGTAGATGTAATATTTGTCACAAAACGTTTTCCAACGTAGCTGCCCTCGATCGTGACAACAAAGTACATAATCCGGCAAATGGAAAGGTAGGAAAAACAGTGCGAATGTACAGTGTGTGGTAAAACTAAGAGTGTGTTGCTCATGGCTGTATCATGGCGCGTCTGTTGGAAACGTTGCCGCGAGCGACTATGGGAAACAAATCGCATAGTGATGTGATTACTTTTTCGCTCCAAGCATGAATTAAAGAATTAGTTTTCCTGCTCCATGGTAGATAATTTCTCTATATAACAATAGTTTTCAAGTCCACATAATCGCGGCTTCTCCGCTCTCGGGGGTCGTCGCTTCGCTACTTCAGCGCCCCCCCCCCCCCCCCCCCCAAAAAAAAAAAACTTCACAACCTCGTGCATGGCTACAAATCAATCCGTTACCTAGATCAATATTCTACGTGAAAATATCCGTACGTCCTAAAAAGCATAAGTGGCCCCTTGTGTGCCAGGAAAAGTAATCGTCACCATTGTAATTCATAAGTAAACATGTAATGTTGCCAACATTTGCATTGAACATTGGCGCGCGTGGGCAACAGACTCTTAGAGTTTAGCGCAGTGAGAATAGTAAATATTTTTGGAGGTGGTAGTGCAGAATTTCTGATAAATTACAATGAAAAAAAACCATCTAATGTTTGTACCATACTTTTAGTTACTAAGACTAAATGTTAGTATGTTATCCAGCAAACTTAAAGCAAAGGCAAATAAGGACATTGTTACTAATTCTTCTGCCAGCTCTTAGTAGAACATAATATTGAATTAAAAGCTCAAGTTTGTGTATGTTGTACAATATTATTTTTAGTTTGATACTTTCAGGTCTTGTGGATTTAATTCAATATTATTTTGTTGTACTAGAATCAGTGAAAATGCCCTCATTTATCTTTACTTTGTTTCTTTAGGTTACAAGCAGCTATCTCTCTGTACTTAATTAAAATTGGAATTTTTATTGCAATTTGTCTATACTACCACATAAAATAATTTCTATTCTCCCTGACACACCCTGTAGGCCTATATTAGTTATTGGTAATGAGGTGGTTATGCATTTGCTTCATCAGACGCTGAAAGTACTTCTTTGTGTGTTGAAAGTAATCATCTTGAGAACTATTACAGTCATTTATGTCTGAATTGTTTTACAAAATATGACAATGCAAATGTGTGTGCATGCCACAAACGTAAATCATTCAAATATTACGATTCATTCTGGTTACACTACTTTCTCCTTCTGAAGCTTTACCTCAACAGTTAAAACGCATTGTAAAGTGAGTGATACACGGGCAAAGTGCAACACCAGCAGGAATATTTGTATCTCTGCAGATTCTGTTTGCATTTGTGCTTTAATTGAAAGATTTTTATGGAAAACATAACTAAAAGTTCTAAATAGCCTTTTCTTCGCTGTACAGACAGTCTTTAACTTTCGCTACGGCATCAGTGGCAAAATTTGCAAATTTTGGCAGCAAAATGTTTACTTTACGAAGATAATTTACTGACTGAAGAAGGGTAGCCTACATACAAGAAAGTCAACAATAGAGTAGAAATAGCGTTATTTGACGGTCACCATGAAAAATTAATTTCCATTATTCTAGGTGATTGAGTTATTTAAGAGCAGGCAAAGTTTGTCAACTTCTGCACACAGCAACACAGTAAGTAAAATTTTACTGACAAAGTGAAGAATTTTGCAGCTAATGTATCGGCAGTTATTCTGCTTGTGTGTGTGTGTGTGTGTGTGTGTGTGTGTGTGTGTGTATGTGTGTGTTTCTCATTTTTTATGTACGTACATTTGGTAGCTTTATTGATTTGTAAATATTTTTCTTTTTAAGGTATCTTGCACAGAATGTGAATAAATATTGAAAGACAGGAAATGAATTTTGATACCATGGAAAGTAAGGAAATATGCAGCAATTTAATCAGTGCCACTGTCCATAAGGGAACAACAATAATGTTCTGAAGTTTGCATTTGTTTAACATCCTACTTTTATTTTCAGACTTTATACAGTGGAAAGAAGAGATGGAATCCGTGGATAGTGATTCATTCATTAAAAAATGTGGATAAATTGACAGAGAGAAGTGAAAAATTTATTATTTCTGCCACCGTTCAGGAAATATCAGAAAAGCAGGTCTGGGTAAAAAGTTAAGAGGGCCCTCAGTCAAAATTGCTCACACTTGTCCTGCTTCGTTGACAGTTATGAAGAATACGCAAGGCGAAACCAGTGTTCTGCTTTAGGGAACACACACAGATCACGCTGCTCTGTGGGTTCACTTCTGCTGATAGGCGAATGATTGCTGATCTAACTGAGAGTGGACTATCAGGATCTGCAATCTTAAAGAAAATAAGAGACAGTGTGTATGAAAATCACTTCCAACGTGTGTATATCTTAGAAATGAGTGGCATATATATAACACTAGCTGAAAACCCGGCGTCACCCGCGTATTTATCAATTTCTTTCTGGCATTTTTCAGGTATATATTTATTTGTACAAGGGCTGCATCACTATAATATATCTTTGGAATACTATTAGTAGTAAAGACGTAATAGATTAAATCTTGGTGCGTGAAGGGGCGGTTTTCCATGTATGTTACTGCTTATGTGCTCATATCTCATGTACTACGTGTCGTACTGTAATACAATTTGGAAGGTATACTCAACTATTTGCGTGTATACTGTCTGTAAAATTTCCTGCAGCTACAAGTTGTTGTGTAGAAATTACAAATTGTAACGTCATACCGAAAGCCGTAGTTTCAGCCCATGAACAGCGGAATGTTACTGTTTACGTGCTCATATCTCATGAACTACGTGTCGTACTGTGATACAATTTAGAAGCTACATTCACTATATATATGTGTATATTGTCTGTAAAATTTCCTGTCGCTACAATTTGTAGTGTTCGAATTATAAATTGTAATGTCAGACCGAGAGCCGTAGTTTTACTCCATAAACAGCGGAAAAGTAGTAAGCGAGAAACTTTTTTCCTTTCATCATCTTGCTATGGTTGCCAGCGAGACAAAGTTTAATAAATCTTTGAGATAATGTTTAAAGTTTGTTGCAAGTCGCTAAGTACTGTCATTCTCATACAGTGTACTTAGAAAGTCTCGCTGCATTATATGGCTTTTTGCGATTCTATTGGTTATGACGTAATATCTTTTGAACCGTGTGCCGTATGTGATTCGTAACCATGCAGCAATTGTTACCTCACGGTAAGGAATGTGTGTACCAAATTTGGTTGAAATCGGTCGAATGGTTTAGGAGAAAATGAACAGCATTTTCGCAAAATACAGCAGTTTTTCGCGCATCTCATTGTTTATGACGTCATATCTCGTCAACTATGTATCGTACGTGATTCTTACACTTACGGCGACCGTTCTCATGGATTGAAGTTGACTTGTATAAAATTTGAAAAAAAAAAAATTGGATCAAAACTGTAGCTTTGTATGCGATACGTATACACATACGGACACTCTGCTTTATATATTAGATGAAAAGATAATATAAGCCGGACAAGTCTCGTTTACATGAGAATGATGCAGTTAGTGTGGATCTTTGGGGGCAGCAAGAACAACTGCTTAGAGAGGACTCCTCAGTTATCTTTTATAAACCCCAGGGGGTTCAGCATGAGCATTTATTTCAAAATGACTTCGTGATTGTTCTGATGACACCATTTCAATTGGAAATGGCAAAAAAGTTCATTCATGATAAAGCATTAATAGACAGCACACATGGAACCAACAAGTATGATTTTCATTTAACTACATTGATGACAGTTGACGAGTTTCGTGTAGGATGACCAGTTACTTACTGCCTGAGCACTCGTACAGATGTGTCATCAATGGAAGTGTTTTTAATTGCAGTAAAGAAAGTTATTGGGACCATAAAGTCACAGGTGAGAAACTAAATTTTATTTACAATTCTTTAATGTATGCTGTGTTGATGTTAACTGTATCATGTGTTTTATTTTTATAGGTTTTCATGACAGATGATTGCAACAGTTGTTATAATGCTTGGTGTAGAGTCATGGCCCCAACTGCCCAAAGATTACCGCGCACGTGGCATGTCTGCCAGTCATGGAAGCTAAATGTGAGAAGTTAGGTAAAAGGGGATTTGCTGAAGTGCAGTGTCTTCAAAGCTGTTAAAACACTGCAGCTGCAGCTGCAGCAAGACAAGGACAGATTTAGAAACTTTCTTAAAGGCTGCAGAAAACACAGGCACCGAGGAATTTGGTATTTATTTTGAACATGAATATGCTGGGAGAGCGGAAATGTGGGCCTTCTGATACAGGCTGGATCTAGGTCTGAGTACTAACATCTACTTAGAGGCTCTTCATAGGACACTGAAACATTGTTACTTTTTCGCAAAGATGAACAGTAGAGTTGACAGGTGCATTCGGGCTCTATTGAACAGAACACGTGACTTCCTGAAACTACCTGGCAGATTAAAATTGTATGCCGGAACCGGGACTCGAGTCTGAGACCTTTGCCTTTCCCGAGCAAGCGCTCTACCGCTAAGTCGGTCCGTCCGTTAAACTTTGTTTACCAGATAAATCAATCAAAAGTGAAGGCCGTAAACTCTACAAAATACCTAGGCATTACTATTACTTCAGACAAAGTGGAAAGAACACGTCGATAATGTCGTGGGAAAGGCGAACCAGAGACTGCGTTTTGTTGGCAGAACCCGTAGAAGATGCAACAGAACTACTAAAGAGACTGCATACACTACGCTTGTCCGTCCATTTTTGGAGTATTGCTGCCCAGTGTGGGATCCTTATCAGGTGGGTTTGACGGAGGACATCGAAAGAGTCCAAAGAAGGGCAGCTCGTTTCGTATTGTCACGATACAGGGAAGACAGCCTTACGGAAATGATACAGGATCTGGGATGGGAATCATTACAACAACGGCGCTTATCGCTGCGGCGTGGGCTACTTACGAAACTCCAATCGCCAACATTGTCTTACGAATGCGAAAATATATTGTTCACTCCGACTTACATAAGGAGAAATGTCATCAGAATAAAATAAGAAAAATCGGAGAGATTCAGGTGTTCATTCTTCCCGCGCGCTATTCGAGAATGGAATGGGGGATAAATAGTGTAATGGTGGTTCGATGAACCCTCTGCCAGGCACTTAAATGTGATTTGCAGAGTATCCCATGTAGATGTAGATGAAGTTTCATATCAGCGCACACTCCGCTGCAGAGTGAAACTTTCATTCTAGAAACATCCCTGAGGCTGTGGCTAAGCCATGTCTCCACCATATCCTTTCTTCCGGGAATGCTAGTCTTGCATGTTTCGCAGAAGAGCTTCTGTGAAGTTTGGAAAGTAGGAGGCGAGGTACTGGCGGAAGTAAAGTTGTGAGGCGGCATCGTCAGTTGTGTCGGGATAGCACAGTCGGTAGAGCGCTTGCCCGCGAAAGGCAAAGGTCCCAGGTTCGAGTCCCGGTTCCGGCACACACTTTTAATCTGCCAGGAAGTTTCATATCAGCGCACACTTCGCTGCAGAGTAAAAGTTTCATTCAAGAGGCTTGTTACTGGAGAGAACAATAAGGGAGTTTTGACTCTGGGCGGATTGCAACAATAACTGGAAGCCGTAGAAAGAGTCAAACCATAAAGGAGAACATGATATCTTCTATTGAAGCTGGGCAATGGGAAGTAATTTCATCTTCAGCTCATGAAGCCTATGTGTATAATTGTTTTTAGCGTTATAACTTCAAATTGGTCACTTTTTTTTATTTTCTGAACCTGATATGATGTATTTCATAAAATGTTTATGATAAAATAGTGCAGTTTTATTTTATTTTATTATTTAGGTGTGTGTGCACAGCTGTCTATGTACGTGCACAGATGACATGGTAAAGCGTATTCGAGGCACACAGGAAGCGCTTCACAAGACAGTCAGAGCCCTGCAGGAGACAGTAGAGATGGCGACACTACAACCATCATCAGTTGCAAAAAGTTCATAACTATGTTCAAAGTTTATTGCAAGTCGCTAAGTCCTCTCAGTGTCAAATAGTTGATGAATAAAATCATGCTATCACGCGCAGCAAGACAGGGCAGTTTTCATTGTTTATGACGTGATACCGTATGAACTATGTATCGTAGGCGATTTTTGCAGCCATAGCAAATGATTCCTGACCTTAAAGAATATATGTACCAAATTTGGTTGAAATCGGTCCATTAGTTTAGGAGCAGATGCAGAATACTATCGCATGATGCGGCCGTTTGTCACGACTCCTCGGGGCTGATGAAGGTGGCAGAGGGTCAGAAGGACAAGTCTAACAGAAATCCTTGGATAACGCACGATGTAACTGTATGAGTTGCTGTTCGTTAGTCTCGCTAAAACTCGAGAACGACTGAACCGATTTGGCTCATTTTAGTCTTTAAATATTTGTGTAAGTGCAGGGAAGGTTTAAACGGTGTCGAAATATGGAAAAGTTGCCCAGAAAAAGAGGAAAAAATCGGAAAAAACTGAAACAGCTTTTTCCAGTGAGCTATCAATACCGTTCGTCCAATTGCGATAAAATTCTGCATATTTCATGTTGACAGCAAGAAGAAGATTCGCAGCAAATAAAAATATGGTAAAGTTGCCCGGAAAGTAGAAAAATTAGGGAAAACCTAAAGCGATTTTTCCCTGAATGAAAATCAATTGCCACATGTTTGTAAGAGCATCACTTGAGTACGGCGTGACAGGACAATGTTTGTATGAAATACATTTTTTTGGAAAATCTACCGGAAAATTGGAAAATTTTTGAAAAACTGAAAGTGTGTTTTTTTAATGTGTTTTTGATTTAATTCAGGACTATAACTGACTATTCGCACGACGGAGAGGGGGTATATATATCATTACTGTTTTAGGAAAGATTTCAATAAAAAAATAAAAAGAAAAAGAAAAAAATTTGGGGAAGTTATCCGGAAAATTTGCGAAAAACTGAGCCAGCATTTTTCAGTGGGATATCAATATCATTCGTCTGATTGCGATAAAATTTTCATATTTGACGTTCAAAGCAAGAGTAACGTTCTTATGAAATAAAAATTTGGAAAAGTATCCCCGAAAATTGGAACATTCAGAAAAAAACAGAAAGGGACTTTTCTATAAATTTATCAGTACGATTCATGTGATTACGATAAATTTTTTCCAGATATTATCACCGTTTAAACCTTCCCTGAACTTGCACGAATGTGACATGAACATTATCCTGGACATGTGTGCGTGATTTGCCCACTCTTTCCGCCCACTATCGAGCCGATACTTGGACTATCTGATGATGCCTTTATAAAGCTACTGCATTTAATTTAATATGGTTTATTTCAAGAGGTAAGTGATACGAAGTTCACCGGGCCATCTAGTATAAAAATACAAGTGAAGCAGGTAAAGGAAATATAGACGTCAAAAATGAGGTTGACAGGAAGTGCAGACTGGCTAAGCAGGAGTGGCTAGAGGTCAAACGAAAGACCATGGAAGAATGTATAACTAGGGGAAAACAGATACAGCCTACAGGAAAATAAGAGAGATTAGGAGGTAAGAAAAGCAGCTACATCAATATCAAGAGCTCAGATGCAAAACTAGTACTGAGCAAAATGTTCAAATGTTTGTTAAGCTTATGGGACTTAACTGGGGGGTCATCAGTCCCTAAAATTACAAACTACTTCTGAACTACCTTATACTAAAGACGACTCAAACATCCATGCCCGAGGGGGGAATCGAACCCCCGACCGTTGCGGCCGTGTGACTTGCGCGCCGCAGACCTCTCGGCCACTGCGGCCGGCTAGTACTGATCAAACAAGATAAAGAAGGTGGAAGGAATATATAGAGGGAAATGAAAGCAGTATTGTAGAAATGGAAGACGAAGTATAGGAAGACGATATAGGAGATACGATGCTGCGAGAAGAATTTGCCAGAGCACTGTAAGATTTGAGTCGAAACAAGGCCCCTGTAAAGCATGATATTCCTCTGAACTGCTGACATCGTTGGAAGAGACAGTTATGAAGAAACGGTTCCACCTTTTCTATAATATGTATGAGACAGGAGAAATACCACAGACTTCAAGAGAAATATAATATTACATATATTTTTGACGAATTACAGCGTTCAAATGAATGATATAAATCACAATTTGCGATGTTAAGGCATCACTGTATTAGGTTTAGATGGAATACCAAACTAATACCAATTAATTGTGTCTCGATACCTCATGGTGTGTTCTCTCTGATGCAGGAATACAGTATTGTGGCTGCGAGCTTTATAGAATAAATAGGCTGTGGTAATAGGAATGAGACAGCGTGGCGAATGGAGATTTGAGTGTGGAGGGAGACGTGCAGGGAAGAGTCCTCTGCAGTCGGGCTGGTCACTGTGTCCTGGTGGCGGAGTGGTCAACGCGTCTGTCTAGTAAGCAGAAGATCCCGGGTTCGAATCCCGGCCGGGCACAAATTTTCCTTCGCCACAGTTTGGTATTCCATCTAAACCTAATACAGTGATGCCATAGCATCGCAAATTGCGATTTATTTCAGATATATAATAATTACAATTTTAAAGAATGCAAGTGCAGACAAATGTGGATTTAGAAGAAATGTAAGAACTCGAGAGGCAATACTGAACTTACGACCTATCCCAGAAGATACGTGAAGAAAAGGGAAACCTACATTTTTAGCTTCTGTAGATTTAGAGAAAGCTGCTAATAATGTTGACTGGAATATACACTTTTAAATTCTGAAGTCAGCAGTGGTAAAATATGGGGAACGTAATGTTATTTACAACTTTTACATTAACCAAACAGTTGTTTGCACTGTGGAAGACTTATTGAAAAAAAGATTTATTTTCGCATGTAGCCAATGAGAAATTAAGAAAATATGCGAAGCCCAGATTTTGTTGATCGATGTATCGATATTTCTTTTCGATATATCGAGGGCAGATAATGGTACATGTTTAATATTGACATTCCGGATTCCGATATTTTTTAAAATATTAAGAGCTCCATTCCCCGCGCAATCACAAAAAGTTTTCCGTGAAGTTGTTGTGTCGACGTGGGGTAAATGTATTAACAAAAAGAGGGAACATTAGGGTTTAACGTCCCGTCGGCACCGTGGACATTAAAGACGGAGCTCAAGTTCGGATTCTTTTTGTCAGGGATGGGGAAAGAAACCGGCCATGTCCTTTGAAAGGAACCATCCCGGCATTTGGCTGGAGCAATTTAGGGAAATCGCGGAAAACCGAAATGTGCGCGGGTTTGAACCAGCGTCCTGTAAGTGTCAGCCGCTGCCCCTGCCTCCTCGCTAACGCATCAACAGTTAACACGATCACTTTCGAAATAATGAAAACTTTACACATTTTTATCTCATATTTTCGCTTAACTGCCACTTTCAATTTTCCGGCAGTATCCTCTACCTGGTACTATATAATAATTCGCAATGTAAATAAACTAGTAACGAGCACTGTCCTTATAGTCGATATCTCGAAAAAAAACATGAAGTAACGAAATGGAAAAAAAAGAAAAAGACTTGATAACATCTCGGTAGTTGTCGTATCTTTGAATATGAAATCTGATGACTCTTGAGCTTCTCTACATTTATAAAGCACGATTAAGCGGACGAATGGATAGAAAAAATTATTGTCCAATAAGCGATAATGAAAGTAGCTGAATTACTGGGAGATAAAAACGGCATGAAAATATCGTAAGACTGCTAATAAGCTTGCGAGCTACATTTTATTTGATTTGACGCAGTATCTTTGAACAAAGATGGATGCAATCTCAGAAAAACTGAAATTAACCTACAGTTTCACGCTGAAACATTAGGAAATTAGTGATGCATGTTGTGAGGGAAACTTTCTAAATCTAGTTGGATATGTGACCTGTAGGTTGGGAACTTCGCTTATATGCTAGTGGCAACAATAGGAATGCACCGCCAATAATGCGTCGTCATCGTGCTAGCAGAGAATCCCATTGTTGCGTGTACCCGGGTTCAGTTGTATCTCTGGATATGTGGCGGCGGTCTACATCTCCTTTTAATCGCGAAAAATTCGGTAATTCCGCGAACGAATAGTGCGTACCGGTCCGGATTGTGTCTTCTTGGCTGCCGGGCTAACGGGAGGCAGTTGCCACAGGTAAATTACAAATAATAACTTTCTTTCTTGCTTCCATTGGTCAGTTAACGCAGGCGTTTTTCCTCGGGTCTTTCGTAGAAGTAATGATTCTTCTACTTGCTGCAAGACTGTATATACGTAGAATTCGTGGTGCTGACAAGTCATTTTTTTAACGGCATGCACCCCTTCTTTCCAGCATTAACGATTGTTGATGACGTTGTTGTTATTGTTATCATTAGCTACAGAGAAACTAATACGCGCCATTGATATCTAATGTTTCATACAGTCGATAGTTCTAAGTAATTTATTTACTCTGAGCACCTATAGAGTTTCCAATAATCCTTTCGCGTTTTACTTATTATAGAATGCATTTTGTTCGTAGGGAAACAATAGTGGGAATTTGCAGTGCTTTGTTATTATGGCAGGAATAGTTAATTCACTTCTGGAGTTTTAAAATCGATGCACGCTGTAGCAGATAGTAAATCAGTGTCTGTTGAGTTTCGTAATCAGTTAAATAATAAGGATAAAGTTTACAAAAACTGTGTTTGAAGAAGTCATGGAAAAATACTGCGATGTTATTTGCGATGAAACAGATGAGTGCTAATTTTCGATTTCTGACGTTCTTATCCTGTGCTCATTGCGGTTGTTATTGGATGTAGTTGAATTGTAGACAGGCGAAGAACAAACTACAGTTTACAAGTAAAGATACTGTTACGTGCTTCAATGAATTATTTATGTTAGTGGCGTAATCTGATAATAACGCGATTTGGCTTAGGAAGGTTACCGGTCGTGCTGGTAACAGCACACGCTTAAGAACCCACTTTCATCGCAATTATTGAATACTTTTCTTTGTTTTGCCGTCATGAAGCTACGTTAACAGCAGTCTTCGTATAATAACTGCGTTCATATTCGACAAGTTAAAAGGATTAATATAAAACACCTTTCGTTTTTATAGTGCCATTTAGTGAAACGTGATTGTGAAGTGTAAGCTAGCATTTATCTTGTCAGAACAGGTGTACAAACATTTGAATTTGATTTGAAAAATTGAAGATCAGACATCTATTCCGAATCGAAGACGCAATTTTTACGTAATAGGTGAAATATATTTATGGCGAAATTTGCAATGAATCGTGACATTAAAAACAGAAGGAATTGCTGTATTTGTAGCATACAAATTTGGCAGTTTATGTGAAAAGTTGTTACTGTTTTACCCTCTTGAAACAAATCCCTACCAGTGTTTGTATCATAATGCATCTTATAGACGACAAATTTTTACACTTACGGGTGCAAATTCGAAACTCGATTGCAGACAGAAATCTAATATTTTTCACTTAGTGTAATAGCAAGAACATAGGAACTATTGTAATAGAAGCATGCTTAAAAATTTAAGAAAATATTGTCTCACTATGATAATCATAAACAAGAGTTTGTTCGCTGATTCTTCGACATCTAACGTTCTCATAACTCGCTTGATTTCGAAATGGAATTTATTTATTGCAATTTTCTTTCACGGTGACAGTAAATGATGACGTAGTTTAAGCGTTATACGAAATTACGGTAACTTGGAAGGATAGTTGTGTATCGCTTCGGACGGCCTACTATCGATATGTATCGAAGACGCGAGTAGCTCAGTTTCGTATACCGAACACACTAACGTCGCTGTGTCGTAAGAAACAAATGTTGGCGGACAAATGAAAACAGATATTCATTTCGACGTATATAAACAAATTAAATAATTAATGCTGTGGGATCCATACAAGAACCTGTCAACCATAGAGCAGGTATAGCATGTTTTATTTATTTTATGATCTGTATGAAATCTTCGGTTCATAAAGGTATAATCGTGGTCTACGTTATTTCACTTGAAAACTGATTTGTAGCGTAGCCTTAAGAAGGTTAGGTTTAGTTTAAACAAATATTTTATTTTCTTAGTACGTGAATCTCCGGTTAAGAAAGGTATCATCGTGGTCTAGGCTAAACAATATTCTCTTATATCATAAAGGCAACTGATTTCGCCAACGCTTGCGAGTAAACTAACTACGATAGCATACTGATGCTCGCATATTCGACGCAATTGACACTACGCAACTATTGATAGTCCGTCATTATCGATAGCAGGCCATCCGAAGCGATGTACAGTGATCCAAATTACCGAAATTAAATTCGTGATGAAATTCTCAAAGTGTTCTTGTCAGTAAGGATTAAAAATACGAGCTGCATCAAATAAATTTTTTGTTTAGATGGATAAATTACGTAGCACACACTTCAATTTGCTAATCTGTCTGATTAATAACATAGTTGTATGGTAAAATTTTACTTGTGGCCCCGGCGGTTAAAGTCTAGTTTATGAGTTTCGAACTTGTGTTTGGCGTGTAGATGTTGGCAACGGCGCCAAGGCAGCCAATCAGGAGTCGCGTTCGCGCGGCTAATAGGATTGTTTGTTTCATGTCTATTGAATTTGGCATCAGTTTTGAAAACTGAAGATTTCGTTAGGAATTTCAGTGATTCCGTGATTAAGGATTATAAGGTTTGTTAAATATCGATGTAGTTTTCGAAGGCAGTGTTTAAGGAGAATGGCCGATTTATTGACCGGACAAGGGTACATCGAGAATCTATCAACCATATAGCAGGAACAGCATTAATTAATTTCCGCAAATTTGTCGCGAATTCGGAAGACAGTGTTAGTTGAGAGTGAAAGTGCAGTAGGCGAACATTCGTGACGAGAAAACCTGTAAAATTCACGTCCAGCATGAGCAGGTATGTGATAGCATATTACTATTTGTTTACAAACCATAAACACTAAAGCTGTTTCTTATTGGCCGCGCGTGATTGGCTGCCTTCACTTGCCGTTACCAACGTTTACTCGCCGACCACTAGTCGCGGACTTTTAACGGCCTCGGCGGCGAATACGCAACGACCCTTGAATGACCTTTCAAAATTACTTTACATATAGAATGAGAGAATAAATTTTCATTTTGACCTTGAAATTTTTATACCTGGTCTTTGGTTGACAGGTTCTTGTATGTACCCTTGCCCGATCAGTGCTAACGACGTCATATCTGAGTTGAAGACGAAACGATATTTTGTTTTACAAGCAGAACATAGATTACAGATTAAGATTTTGTGTTTAAAAATGATCTGTAGCTTCACTCTGGTAGGTACAGGTTAAACAAAATAATTTTTTTTTTTTTTTTTTTTTTTTTTTTTTTTTTTTTTTTTTAATGCCGTTTCCTTCTATGTACACGGATTCTACCAAATTACCGTACTATGCGACGTAGAGGCATAATTGAGCCGCGGTGGAGTAGCCGAGCGGTCTAAAGCACCTCGCCGCGGAGCGCGCGGTTGCTCGCCGTGGAGGTTCAAGTCCTCCCTGGGACATGGGTGTGTGTGTTTGTCCTTAGGTTAGTTTACCTAGGCTTAAGTAGTTTGTAAGCTACGGACTGATGACCACGCAGTTTGGTCCGATAGATTTACAAACATTTGAACATTTAGGCATAATTGAAGACCGCGATACAACCCGCCGGCTTTGACCAATGACTGCATATCTCAGTCGCACAAGATACCAACTAGGAAAACAAGCAGTATCATCGAATATAAACTTTCGGTGTAATATCGTAATACTTACCTCTGCTGCTCTGCAATATAAAAAGTGTTGAAATGTTTGTAAATGAATGGCACTTAACTACTGTGGTTATCAGGCCCTAGGCTTACAAATTACTTAAGCTAACCTAAGCACAACACACCACGCACACACCAATGCCCGAGGAGGACTCGAACTTCCGGTGCGGAGCAACCGCGCACTCCGCAATGTCAACATATAGGACTAGGACAGCAACAATGAGGCAACAGTTCCGCTGTTGATCGACCGCCATGCAACCAGAGCTGGGAGGAAAGCGTGGACACACTGGGCTCCTACGTCATCAGCTCTGCCAACCAAACGCCGGTATTACACGGTCATATACAGTTTCCAAGGTACACTCAATTATATGCGTGTATACTGTCTGTAAAATTTCCTGTGGCTACAATTTGTAGTGTTCAAATTATAAATTGTATCGTCATACCGAATGCCGTACTTTTACTCCATAAACAGAGGAAAAGACGTAGGCGAGAAACTTTTTTCCTTTCATTATTTTGCTAAGATTGTCATCGAGAAAAAGTTTAATAAAGGTTTGAAATTATGTTTAAAGTTTGTTGCAAGTCGCTAAGTACTCTCATTCTCATATAGCGTATTTATAAAGTCTCACCGCATTTTGTGATGGGTTTTTGCGATTCCTATTGTTTATAACGTCATATCTTCTGAAACATATGTTGTATGTGATTCTTAACCCTGCAGCAATTGTTACCTCACGGTAATGTGTACATAATTTGATTGAAATCGGTGCAGTGGTTTAGGAGAAAATGAGCGGTATTGTCCCTAAATAGAGCGGTATTTCGCGGTTCTCAATGTTTATGACGTCATATCTCGTGGAATATATATCGTACGTGTTTCGTGCACTTACTGCGACCGTCCTCATGGATTGAAGGTTACGCGTACAAACTTTCATTAAGATTGGAACAAAACATATACCAATTTATATGGTTGTAGCATCAAAGTTACCTTAATTGCAAAAGATTTTCTAAAAACATCCTCTCATCAAATTTAACCCGTTTGATGGTTGAAATTCCAAAAATACCGAAATATTTTAAATAATAACGAACAATACAAATAGCAATTTTTGCACGTCTAGCTTAAAAATTGTCTTGACAATAATGTGTTTTCGAAAAGAAATTTTGATCCCCTATTTTACCCCATTAGTTGTTGATTTTCCAAAAATACCGAAACTCGTGTCTTTTAATTCTGATCAAGAGACCATATCCTAAGTTTCGTAGTTATAGCTTGAAATTTGAGTGAACAGCAACATATTTTTTAAAATCAATTTTTTACGTCACCTATTTTACCCCCTTATTTGTCGAATTTTAAAAAATGCCGAAACACGTGTCTTTTTAATTCGAACCCTGAATTAAAATCCGAAATTTTGTAGTTCTAGCTTCAAAATTGCCTAAATAGTTAAAAAAAAAAGTATCATCCCCTATTTCACCCCCTTACGGACGGAATATCGAAAAATCGCATCTTAAATGACGCCTACAGAGTAAGATCAACACCCTCCACAAATTCCAAGTTTCTGTCTTCAGTGGTTTGGGCTGGGCGATGATGAGTCAGTCAGTCAGTCAATCGGGACACTTCCTTTTTTTATATAGAGACTAGCTGAACCCTCGCTGCTTCGCATGCGTAGGCTGGTTGGTCTGCACCAGTTGTTTCTTTTTAATCCTATTGAAGAATCCATATCTTAAGTTTCGTAGTTATAGCTTGAAATTTGAGTTAACAGCACCATATTTTTGAAAATCAATTTTTGCATCTCGTACTTCACCCACTTATTAGTCGAATTACCAAAAATACCGAAACTCGTGTCTTTTTAATCCTGATCAAGAGTCCATATCCTAAGTTTCGTAGTTATAGCTTGAAATTTGAGCTAACAGCAACATATTTAAAAAAAAAAAAAATTGTCGTCCTCTATTTTACCCCCTTATTGGTTGAATTTCAGAAAATGCCGAAACACGTGTCGTTTTAAATTCGAACCCCGAATCCAAACCGGAAGTTTGTAGTTCTAACTTCAAAATTGCCTATATAGCAACATATTTTCAAAAAACACCCCTTCTCCAATTTAACCCCGTTGATGGTTGAATTTCCAAAAATACCAAAACACGAATTTTTTAACCTCTAACCAATTATACGAATATCAATTTTTGTAGCTGTAGCTTCAAAATTGTATCAATAGCAACATGTTTTCAAAAACAATTTTTGATCCTCTATTTAACCCTCTTACTTGTAGAATTTCCAAAAATACTAAAAATCATGGATTTTTAATCGTGACCAAGATTCCATATCGGAAATTTCGTAGTTGTAGCTTAAAATTTGAGTTAACAGCAACAAATTTTTGAAAATCAATTTTTGCGTCACCTATTTTACCCACTTATTTTTCGAATTTCAAAAAATGCCTAAAAACGTGTCTTTTAAATTCGAACCCTGAATTAAAATTCGAAGTTTTGTAGCTCTAGCTTCAAAATTGCCTAAATAGCTACGTATTTTCAAAAACCGTTTCATCCCCTATTTCACCCCCTTACGGAAGGAGTATCGGAAAATCGTTTCTTAAATGACGCCTACAGAGTAAGATCAACAACCTCCACAAAATTCAAGTTTCTATCTTCAGTGGATTTTGCTGGGCGATGATGAGTCAGTCAGTCAGTCAGTCAATCGGGACACTTCCTTTTATATAGAGAGAAGAGATTACTGCAGAATGGATGATACAACGTATTGGTATTCACTCAGTAAATGGGTCTGTACATTAAAAATCAGTATACGCACGAGAAAGACGACATCGTCAGAAGACTGGTTTACAATTTCTTGCTACTGGGGTTAAATTGTACTTAGGGCGCGGCGGCGTAACGTGCTCATGTTGGCAACGAAATGTTCGCAATAGGAAGAGGATTAACATGTAGGCGGAACAAGAACCTGTCAACAACAGAGCACCAATAGCATGATTATTATTATTTTGAGAAGACTGGAGAGCTTATGCAAATCTGCTTCATATATTTCTATTAATTTTGCGGATGATGCAACACACGACGCCATTAATCTTCTTCTTAATATCCTCGGCTGTACACCCAGGCCGAATTTCTCGGTTGAGTACCTCCGCCATTCTCTTGTAACTTTCGAGTCTCCTTAATCTGTTCTTATATTCAGGGTGTCTGCGATTATAGTGTTTCGCCTGTTTTATAAAGTTCGATTAATTTTGTGGTAGACGTCACACACCAGCTAAACTTCGTCATGTTTTCAAACAAGTTTTGTTTTGAATTAAGCGCGGTCCAAGCTTAGATAGAATGAATTTTCAGCAGCTTTTTACTTGCTAATGTTAGATATTGTATTTTTGTCCGTCAGCTTAGAGGCACAGATAGGCTATAGTGCTCCTCCTTTACGTAGAAAGCAAAAAGGTTTTCCGCACACGTTCCTCTATTCCATGGCCTGGTACAGCTACAATATTTCAGTTCAATGAAAACAAAAACGTACATCTGCGTTCAGATAAAAAATTTATTTTTCAACGATATGTTTGAGGCACGTTTCGCATCTTCAGATTTGATCTGTAAATTATATACAACTGCTTTTAAAAAGGAATCATAATAAGGACTGCTTTGTAAAAGCATTTGTCTATCATGTACAGATGCAATCCAAAAATACACCACGAGTGAGGAACGCGTCATTGAAAAATAAAATATTTAACTGCAAAAGGGACGCACGTTTTTGTTTTCATTGAAGAAAAATATTTGTTTTGTTCGGGTTTTTTATTGCATTTTAAATATCAAAAAGACGTCTACAGCGCAATAGAGACAGAACAACATACTTGTTTACAAATGGCAAAATACTGAGGTAAATAATTGCACTTGACAAGCAAAGCACGAAGAAATACATAACAGAGGCAGTGTTTCATTATTTAAAACATTTAAAAGATTTTCATTATGAAAAACAACGGCGTATTGAAATAACAGCCTAACACGATCACGTTTACACTTTTTTTTCCTCTTCTTTGTTTCTTGTTTCCTATTCTTCTGGTATTCCTTCATCTTCTGCCAATGTTGCCATTTCCTTATTTGCTGTCCATGTTGTTCCAGTATTCTTTTTTTCCTGCCTTATTATCCTTGTAAATGTAGTATTTTAGTCTTAAAAGTGTTTCTGTCTGCTATTTCTGATTCTTTGATGTTATTTCTTTCCAGTTCTTTTCTTACTTCTGTGATCCGTGCTATTGTTGATTTCTTTTTCCAGAAATAAAGTAAAATTTGTTTAGTCAGCGCGTTCTTATTTATTCGGAAGAGATGCTCAAGAAAACTTAATGTTCGCTTTGCCACTACTTGTGGTATTTCATGTATATTTCCGCAAATCTACGTGTTGCTTCTCATCTGCAGTGTGTATTTTTCTAATAATCCATCTCTCTCTATTCTATCCTGCTTGTGGTTCATAGTTAAGGGTTGTTTCGCATATAAACATTCCTGTCTTACTACAGTGGTACAGTATTTTAGTTTTGATTTCTTGATACGCATTTCTTATTGTAGACACTTTTGTCAAACTACATGTTCTTTCCATTTTACTAACTAGTACACCTATTGCAAACTTTTCTATTTCTTTCTGCTGTATAACTGCTCCAAGATATTTAAATTGACTTGCTCGTTCCGTTTTAACTAGTTGTGTTTCTATGTATTATTGTTTGTCACGAAATATTTTATTTTATTTTTATTTATTTATTTGTAGCTGGAGTTTTGAGACTAGTTCTATTCGCTATGTTTTCCAGAAGATTTATTTGAGTACCTTCTTCAGATTTTCTGAAAGAATTGCAAAGATGAGGCAGTTTACCGTGATTCCAGTTTTATCCTTCCCAGAATTATTGGTTGAATCTTGTGATTTAGAAGATCCACTTGTATTATTATGTTATTAATTTCATGTTTTCGAAAACAAACGTGTCATAAACTCATCGACGTCCGAGTTCATTTTCTAGTAAGAAAACTGATGCTTGATGATGCATGCATGAACCGTGCGAGTAACTTGTGGAACATTCGCAAACTTGTGATTTTAATTAACTGTCTCGCATATGCGAACGACTTACTTGTCATGGCAGATTCGATTGAAAACTTATTTTTCAGAGATGGATAAGGAATGGTTATGCTATGAAGATCAGCATCTCCGAAACGAAAATTATGTCTGTGGGGATTTAAGCAGACTGAGTGCCAGATAGAAAGGACAAATTGCCACAAATTGTGTGTTGTAGGCCTTCTCAGCAGTAGACTTGAGTCCTAATAATGGAAACCGCTTCAGTTGTATGGTATTCTTTTATTAACCAACTAGTTTCGTGCCATTAGAGCCACATCATCAGGGTTATCTGTATACAAAGAAGAGCAAATGCCAACGCTATCAGATCGCTCACTGTTGCCAGTCTCATAAGTTTTCTAACACACCTCGTCAAAGTTAATTTTTTCAGAATCGTTGTTGTTGTGGCTCTCAGTCAGGAGACTGGTTTGATGCAGCTCTCCACCCTACTCTATCCTGAGCAAAAGCCTCTTCATCTTTTCACAAGAACGGCAACCCACGTCCATTTGAATCTGTATTCGTCTCTTGGTCTCCCTCTGCGACTTTTACCCACACACTTCCCTGCAAAGTTAAATACACGATTTCTCGATGTCCTTCTTTTACTCAAGGTCTACGAAAAATTTCTTTTCTCCCCAATTCGGTTCAGTACCTCCTCATTGTTAAGTGATCCTCCCACCTAATCTTCACCATTCTTGTGTAGCACCACATTTCAAAAGTCTCTATCCTCTTCCTGTCTGCACTGCTTGTCGTCCATGTTTCACTCCCGTAAAAGGTAATACTCCACACAAATGCCTTCAGAAAAGGCTTCCTTACACTTAAATTAATATTCGATGTTAGCAAATTTCTCTTTTTGAAAAATGCTTTTCTTCCCATTGCCATTCTGCATTTTATATCCTCTGTACTGCGACCATCATTTGTTATTTTACTGCCCAAGTAACAAAACTTATCTACCTCCTTTATTGTTTCGTTACCTAGTCTACTTCCTTTAGCATCACCTGATTTTCTTAGACTGCACTCCATTAACCTTGTTTTTCTCTTGTTAATATTCATCTTATACGCTCTTTTCAACACATTGTCCATTATGTTCAGTTGCTCTACCAAGTCCTTTGTTGTCTATCACAGAATTACAATGCCATCGACAAAACGTTTCTATTTCTTCACTCCTTGTCCAAATTTCTCGGCGTAAATAACCTTCCATTCTCTGTATTTTACCTCTGCTGACTTCATAATTTGAAAGAGTGTATCCCAATCAACAATGTCGAAAGCTTTTTCCAGATCTACAAAAGCTAGAAACGTAGGTTTGCCTTTCCTTTATCTATCTTCTAAGATATGTCGTAAAGTGAGTATTGCCTTCCGTGTTCCTACATTTCTCCTGAATTCAAACTGTTCTTCCCCGAGGTCAGCTTCTACTAGATTTTCCATTCATCTGTAAATAATTCTTGTTAAAATTTCGCTACCATGACTTATCAGAATCGTTAATCTCCGTAAATACTTGACCGATGACTTTGAATGAATTTTTACATAACTTTCCATTGCCGGCCGCGGTGGCCGAGGGGACTGAGGCGCTCCAGTCACGGTCTGCACGGCCACTACGTTCGGGGGTTTGAATCCCCCCTCGGGCATGGATATTTGTGCCGTCCTTAGTTGTAGCTAGTTTGTAAGTAGTTTGTACGTTTAGGGACTGATGACCCCGTAGTTAAGCCCCATAGACTTTACAAACATTTGAACAACATTTAACTTTTCATTTCTAATACAGGAGGGTTTTTGCGTGCAAATTTCTGTAATATACCATACAACGTTATGAGAAAAAACATTTTCCCGTTATAAGAATTATTTTAAAAAATGTTCAAATGTTTGTGTCCCTAAACTTACAAACTACTTAAACTGAGTTACGGAGCCGCGGCGGATTAACCGCGCGTGCTGGGGCGCCGTGTTGCGGTGCGCGCGCCCTTCCGCCGTCGGGGGTTCGAATCCCCCCCTCGGGCATGGGTGTTTGTGCCGTCTTTAATATAAGCTAGTTCATAAGTAGTTTGTAAGTTTAGGGACTGATGACCCCGCAATTAAGTCCCTTAAGCTTTACAAACATTTAATTTTTAAGTTACGGGGCATAAAAATTATTTAAAATAATGTGTGAAAGAAGGGGCTTATCGACATCTCAGAAGTTTTTCAGCAGAAGCATTTAAAGATTAATTACAAACTATTCATGTCCCTTTATGTTACATGACGTATCAGTTTAATTATAAACGATTAGATGATTATAAACTCGGAATAACTCAAAAGGTACAGAAAACAAACAACTTGAACATATGTTGTCGCACGTATTCATCCTTCGGAAACCCAGCGCAGTGGTGAAGTACCGTGAAAATATCCCCATTTAGGTGTTGTAGCTGACTTTTCTTTATCAGAATATTCTTCTTCGTAATAGTCAGTTCTTCAGATATATAGAGATTTGAAGCATCGTGCAAGCTGTGAAGACGTTTAAAGGAATGTACATGCTGTTGTATGGTGGTGTCTAACATGTTTTTCAGTTTGTGCACAGCCGTTGCTCTGTACGATCTCCACTAGGTGTTCACTTTTCTTCTTTTTTTTTTTTTTTTTTTATTCCATGAGTAGCCATAAAAGCTTTGCGAGATATCTGAAATTCTTTCGCAGTCTCCGTCCCATCTTCGTTTGCAACAGGCCTACGAACTCTGTACACATAAGATGCACCAAAATGCCGCGAAACAACGGTTTTTGAGGGTCGCTTTATTGACAACACAGAGGTAAAATTCTGCTGACCACGTGAGTTCAAGGCAATTAAACGCCTTGTGAATCTGGCTTATCTTGGTACCGATTGAAAGCTCATCCGACCGCGGTGGCCGAGGGGACTGCGGCGCGTCAGTCACGGTCTGCACGGCCACTACGGTCGGGGGTTCGAACCCCCCCTCGGTCATGGATATATGTGCAGTCCTTAGTATTAGCTAGTTCATAGGTCGTTTGTAAGTTTAGGGACTGATGACCCAGTTGTTAAGTCCCGTAAGCTCTACAAACATTTGCACATTTTTTTAAAAGCGCATCCTGGTACATTGAGCGTCGTCTCACATCACATGTAACTATAGCTTCAACTCTTCATTCGCTGCGGACAATCTTCTCTATGATTTATGTTTCGCGCTGTAGTTCACTGACACAATTACTATAGAACGATCCATTGTCGTTGACTGCTGGAAAGCCCCGAAGAAAGCGTACAAACTACGCACTACTACTGATCAATAAGCAACAATGTACTCTTATGTCACAACATCTTAGGATTATCGTCGCGAGCAATGCAATGAGCCCGTTTTTTTCTCTGGAAAATGTTAATGAGTCCCTTTCTTTCTCTATGGCGTTTTTCCTTTTGTCATTTTCTGCGTAAGAAACTCCCTTCGCCATAATAAGAATAGTCAGTACTGAACTACGTGGGACGAGGGGAGGTTTCTGGGGTTCAAACCCCTCCCGAAATGTTAAGAAAGCCAACAAAAATGGCGTCATTCTGTAGCGGGACAAAAGAACGCCTAAGCCGTGACAAATGCTCCATACACTCCCGATTTCTGCCTATCCGTTTCCTGTATTTTTTGTTTATTTGTTAGATAAATGCGCACATGTTGAGCAAAAGATACATAATTACATAGCTTTGATAACTCGCTCCTTGTACGTCACATTGTTTATTACTTACAGAGTTGTACCAGTGATTTTACTATTTTTACAATTGGTCACGTGGTTACGGTGTCCAGGTTGGTGACACACACAGTTTCTGCCGGGGACGTGGGAACTCTAGCTCATGCATATTTCGTGCTGGTATCCAGGGGCGTACATGAATCTTTCCTCTGGAGCAGTGGCGGCTGGTGATAATGTGCTAATGTGCTGCAGCACACTGTAAATATATTACTAAAATTATGCCATTTCTCTTCTAAAGCAAGCGAGAAATCGCTGTAAAATTACTTTCTTTCTCTTGGAATGCGAGCCAGACATCACAATAAAATTATGCCAATTCCCTTCCCTTACAATGCTAGTAATAAGGATGAAAACGCATTTTGGAGCGCTCTCGCCGCGATAGCTGGAAACCAGCTCCGTGTGCTGAAGTGGGATTCAGCCGCGCTGGAACGTGCGCAGAGAGGCGGCGCAGTCGTCTGTTCGCTAGTGCGCATGCGCAGACGTGACGTCATGTGTGCTGAGACCGACTGTAGCACCGGACCAATACTTCTCTCCACGCTGCGTGTGACGGCTGCGGAAGAATAGTATATGACGAATACTGCGACATACAGAGACAAATAGCGCGCTGGCTAAGGGGTCTTGCGTGTTGTCTCTCAAACCTACTTGTGTGAGGCTCGTATTCAAATACCACTGAGTCCAAATTTTTAATTTCTGTAAATAAAACTTCAATCACAAACAACATTAGTAATGCATAGCCAACATGCGAGTGAAACTGCGCTTTTCAGCCAAGCAGTTTCATTAGTCACTTGCGTAGAATGCAGATGATGTGGTGGGGATATTGCTAAGCTCCGTTATTTCCATTGTCAGTCACGCTTTTTATTTTAGTATATATTGTTTCCTATTTATTTTTACAGTATTATAGCACACTGGTCAAATTTTGTACGAGCCGCTACTGCTCTGGCGTTCAGAGCCAGAGCTATATTGAGGTGTTCTCACACAGTTCACACGTGCCAAAGCTGTGACCCTCCCCCCCCCCCCCCATGAAACAAACTTACGATTTATTCTATGAAACTGGAATGTTTGAATGCATGTTTGTAAATCTATCGGACCAAACTGCGTGGTCATCAGTCCGTAGCTTACAAACTACTTAAACCTAGGTAAACTAACCTACGGACAAACACACACACCCATGCCCCAGGGAGGACTCGAACCTCCACGGCGAGCAACCGCGCGCTCCGCAGCGAGGTGCTTTAGACCGCTCGGCTACTCCACCGCGGCTCTGGAAAATTTTGTCAGTCTTTTATGTTATACCTTGAAAATGACGGGCGTTCACCTTCCAAAAAACTGGCTATTGTCGAAGACGTTACCCAAAAATACTCCCGTAAATTATTTGAACATAACATACAGAATAAACCCAATTTTCAGAACAAAAGTAAACACTGTAGGGATTAGAAATACCTTCCCCACTACCACATCTGTCTCAAGTCATCAGTAAAAAATCGGAAGCACTCAGACAAATAACATAGAGGGGAGACCAGGGGGATGGCGCCGCCTTAAGGGAAACCATTGTTTTCCTTATTAAAAGTGCTTCTTTTCCGTACAGAATAATACCACAGCTTCGCCAGCTAATACTACTTTATTATAATTTTTTTCAGTCATGTTTTTTTTTTTTAGTTTTATTGTTAAAAATATATTGTGAAAGTCTACGCAGTAGTGCCATTACCCTGGGTTCCGGGGTAATGACGCCATACGTTTGAAAATCAAGGATAAACCTACACGATGAATGAGTAGTAGAAAATAAGAATTAATCACTCTACTGTATTAGACATTTAGAAGGCTTCAAGCAATTGTCGATGTAAAATTGGAAGGAAAGTAGATTTTATAATATATACTCGATTAAGACACCGCAAAAGTCGGAAATAATGTTTTTGGCACTTCAGAACAACTACATTCTGTACGTGCCCATTTCACAAAAAGTATGCATCTGTATTACACTTTATTTTGCCTAAATTCCCCACCATGACGTCACTGCCCCGGTTAGAAAAATATGGCTAAGAACGTCAGTTTAAGGCCTAAGATTTTGCGAAACAATTAGGTTAGAGACACGAAATCGAAGCTAAATATCTACGGATTTCGTTAATACGATATTAAAAAGCACTGACAACCTATAGAGATACTTATATCAATAAAATACAAACTCGAAAATTAGATCCAAAACGTCGAAACTTTCACACGATTAATATCTGTCGAAAGAGGGGGAATTTAATCTTTGTGCTATACAATGCTGCCACTGTAGGCATGCGTGCGTGCAGATGATCAGCATCTGCGGTATAAATTATACACGGAAGTGATAAGGTTGTGATGCCATACATTTATTCTCGTTTAATCACACTCGTTAAACAATATATTTTTCTGTGTCACGTACAAGTTCGCCGCCCTCCTGCAGTAATAAAGTTAGCAGATCGCTGAAGTTGGTAGCAGCAGTAAACGTAAGACACGGTGACCGTTACACGCTAGGCAACCCTCGCGCGGTACTTTAAACAGTGTGTGGAGCGTATTTCTGGCTGGAATTAAACAATACTTGTTCATTGCTACTGAAGGTTAGGTGGTGGTTACCTGAGCATTTTATTTTCACTGCCAAGATTTACAGTCCTGGAAGACGCTTGCCTAGGCCTCACGAAGGAAGCTTAGCAGACGTCATGCAACGTCTGTCATTCGGAAGAGACTGAGACATGGATGTTACCCTGCCCACCTACACCGTTTGAAAATCATCGCTTCTCGACATTTCGACAAAGGTCCAACGGCAATGGCGGATCTCAACCACATCATACTGGCATGCAACAAGTACACGGCCGCACAAAGTGTCTTCTACAGAAAGCTGGTTGCGAGGGGTTACCCCTCCCCACAAGTGTCACTGTCCTCCTCCATGGATTCCACAAGTTCAGTACAGTCTACTGACGGACTACCTCAAAGTCACCGGCATACAGCTCTAATTTAAGAGCTGGAGTGTTTAACTTGAACGTGCACAGCGTGAAACTGCGTAAGAAATTTTATATTATACTAGCTTATATGCCCGTGCTTCGCAACGGTTGTTAAAGAGGGACCTGTGTATATCATTGTTTATTAGGGTTCCGAACCTAGGTCAGCAAAAACAGATTCCTTGTTGCATCGCTTTGTCAATAAACTTAGTTCTCCTAGCCAAGATGTCAAATGTAAGTAGAAATCATTGTCGTAAACGATGAATGTTCATAAGGTTTTTCATACCAAAGTGAAATTAATTCAAGTACAAACTCCGGAACGATGTTCATTCAATGTTAGGTTGGAAGGAAGGAAGCTTATGGTTTAACGTCCCGTCGACAGCGTGGTCATTAGAGACGGAGCTAACGCTCGGAGTTTTGGGTAAGGATGGGGAAGGAAATCGGCCGTGTCCTTTGAAAGGAACCATCCCGGCATTTGCCTGGTTTAGGGAAATCACGGAAGACCTAAATCTGGATGGCCGGAGGTAGATTTGAACCACCATTCTCCGAATGCGAGTCCAGTGCGTTACCATTGCGCCACCTCGCTCGGTAATATTAGCTTGTGTTCACAAAGTTAAAACTGCGGTGTGTAATTGTCTGTTTGGCGTAAACTTCTGTCGTTGAGATGTATAATAGCAGCGCCATGTATTGGTTCTATGGTGTAGTACTAAACTGTTTATCTCTCACGGTAAGTGCATGGTGAATTATTAATTTATTGCAGTGTTGCACTGGGGACAATGTAGTTATTCTGTATGCAGTGGTCCCTATTATCGAAAACTCAAAGAATGCTGAAAGTCTTGTAATTAAATCAACAGAGCAGTTCATGTCTGTTTAAATAAGACATCATGGTGGTGTCAATGTGCGATAAAGTACGTCTGGGTGATCGTTGAAGGAATGGCGTCAGCTGATCGTCTGTATACAACTTTCCGTTAAATATGGTATTTCCAGGAAATTCAGTGTGTCAGCAGCATCGGCCACTCTTTCAGCTAATAAATGTCCCCACGTATAAAGCACGGCCGGCCGCGGTGGCCGAGCGGTCTTTGGCGCGCCAGTCACAGTCTGCACGGCCGCTTCGGTCGGGGGTTCGAATCCGCCCACCCCCTCCCCCCCGGGTCATGGATGTTTGTGTCGTCTTTAGTATAAGGTCGTTCATAAGTAGTTTGTAAGTTTAGGGACTGATGACCCCGCAGTTAAGTCCCTTAAGCTTAACAAACATTTGAACATTTGAATTAAAGCATGAAGTTGAAATCGACCTTGTGTAAGAGAACTATATATTCAGAAGCCGGATTATAACTCTATGTACAGTTGTCTCTGCAAAAGAAGATGTCTTTATCTATCTTAATGTAGTCCATACCAAAAGTAAGTAATTACAAATTTTAATCAATATTGCACCGACAATTATGAAAGCAGAGGTGTTTCTGATTAAATTGTGGCTCATGTGTGTATATTATCTCTGGTGGCAGGCACAGAGCAGGAATATCTCTGGATTGAGCATTGAGATGCGCAAACAGATTTTGTGTACTCAACAATAAGATGGAAATGTCTTGTGATATTGGAAAAAAATCTGCTAATTGCTGACTTTATCTTGGTCCTTTTTGTGTTCGGTTAAGACGGATGACTATGTGTAAATGGCCCTTTTAGCAGCGCTTCCTCAACTTTCTTGTTGCTTCTGTGACACATTCATTTAGATGTTATTTCATGTTATGTGGTTGCTTTGGGGCTTCTTTGCAGCCAATGCGGTACAAACCAATCGTAAGAGCAAATAAATGTGTGGGAAGAGTGGATTTGTCTCAATATGACGTGGTAATTCCATCTTAATGTTGAGGAGATGCACGGAACGCAATGTTCTCTCCATAGATATCTCTACTGTATGTACCATTTAGTGGTTATACCCGTCTAAAGATGCACTTCTTTTCTTTCCATAATACTGCAAAGCATATGGGATACAGCTAGGAAGAAAAAATATTTCTTGTCTTACCTGGTTAAATTTTACTTGCAGTGGTAGCGTTTTAGTTTGCTATCGTTGGCAACAAACTATTGGCTATAGGAGGATGATTAATTTACTGACCAGAACAGCATAAATTATTTATTTCATCGTGAACTTAAATAATTATTCACCTCATTCTACGTGACTGATTTTTGCAAAAGCATTCAACGGCCGTTGCCAACATCAGCACACAAGACCGCCGCCGTAAGTAAAAATGTATCCCTTCCTGTAGTGTATTACACCATAGTTATGGGAATGAAAAAACCGCAGGAACGCCATAATTAGTTATTTGGTGTACTGTGTAACTAACGTCGCCTCACTTTGTCCTTTCGTGTACTTTGGCGTTTTTGAGTATTCCTCAAGAGAACGCACTCAAAATGTAATGAGGATATACTGAAATCAGAGGGCACTAAATAAATTCGATTTTCCTTGCAAAGAATTCTTAGTAAATTAAAACATCGATAGACGTGAAGGAACGTCTTATGTTTTAAATTCAAATGATACCCGCGGAAAGATGCACTATTTTTCTTTCCATGCCATTGCAAAGCATGCGGGATGCAGCTAGTAAACAATTTTTTTTGTCGTACCTGGGTTAAATTTTACTTGCAGTGGTAGCGGTTTAGTATGTATACGTTGACAACGAAATATTCGCTTTAGGGGGATCATTAATTTATTAATCGAAACAACAATTATTTATTTCATTATCAACATAAAGAATTATTCCCCTTACGTGACTTATTTTTCAAGAAGGATTCTAACGCAGCATCGCCGTCTATTAATTATTTGGTATGCTATGTAGCAGCGCCTCTATCGGATCTTTGCTATACTACGCTGCAATTCAAACACAGCATACACCAGAAACTACAAATTACGATATCTCTTCTTTCCCTGATCTGATTTTGATGAAACGAAGCTTATATGCTGCCCCAAGGTATTCTCAGTTGACCTATGAAACCCCACGAAAGTTCGTATAGTATTCTTGGAGACTAGCTGAACTAAAACATACTTATAAGCATAGTATACACGAAAAACTTCAAATTACGATATCTTTCATTCCTGTGATCCGATTTTGATGAAATGTAGCCTATGTTACTCTCCAAACTATTCCCAATTTACCTGTGGAAACCCATGAAAGTTCGTGTAGTACGTTTGGAGATCACCTTAAACAAATAGACATACACGACGGCTTCCCTGATCCGATTTTAATTATTGAAGCCTTTATGAAACCGCACGATGTGGCCAAGTTACGTATGAAAACCCCATGAAAATTCGTTAATTAGTTTTGGAGATAAACGGATTCAAAGAGACGGTTGTAGATAAAAACTTTCAAATTACGATTTTTTTTTCGTGATCCGATTTTTATAAAACGAAGTATATATGTTACCCCGCGTTACGCTCAAGTTACCTGTGAAAACCCCATGCAAATTGGTGAAGTAGTTTTCGAGATAAGAGGTTTTTAATAGTTGAACAAACAGACATGGCGGTTACAGAAAACACATAAATTTACGATATCTTTTGTTTCCGTGATCTGATTTTGATAAAATTATGCCTATATGTTGACCCAAACTTTTCCCATGTTTCCTGTGAAAACCGCATGAAGATCCGTCCAGTAGTTTTGAAGACTTAAGGGAACAGCGACAGGCCTACATTTACAGATTTATTATTAGTATAGATTTTGACTTTTATTTGTCTTTGTAACTCGCATTTGGTCTTCGTTGCATTACATCTGTCACTAGTACTGTTAAATATGTATTGTTTCATATCTTGTACATCCGATTTAATAATTTGAGGACTTTCAACCACCATATCTTCCACCCCCTTATAGCTATCGGCACCACCATATCTTCTACCCCCTTATAGCTATCGGCATGGGACTGCTATGGTGTTACAACGGGAGATTTCGGACAAGAATTACACACAGACCATTCGTTTGCGTTCTGTAGTTTTCGCTGCAGAGCGAAATATTAACACTTCACACGTAGAATTTTATATACACCGATAACTTTCCATCCCAGTATACTCCACCCGTTTATCATTATCAACCCTCAAGCAACAATACAACAAATAAAACCATTTTCAAAGAGTAAATACAATTTTCCAAGAGTAATTATTGTTCCGCATTTCGCGTTATATTCTTCAAATTACTATCTACTACTATCAAATTACCTAAAACCTTCCTCGGGTGTAAATTAGTAACTGTACAAATATTTAAGTCTCTGTGTCTTGTCGTTCGGACGTGATAAGCGTACACCGAGCAGACATTAGCATTAATATGTATATATAGATAAACAGCAATCCGATCGCAATAAAACCGTGCCTAAAGCCTTCCCCAGGTAGACATTAGTAACTGTACAAATTTTTAGCTCTTTATGTCTTGTGGTTCGGACGGGATAAGCGTACACCGAACAGACATTCACATTTATAGATATAGATTTTGACTTTTATACGTCTTTGCAACTCGTATTTGGTCTTATGCTGTTTGCACTTTCGTTGCATTACATTTGTCACTAGTACTGTTAAATATGTGTTGTTTTATATCTTGTTCATATGATTTTTCTACTTTTATTCTAAGGCTGTATGAAGTGAGATACTATTAATATTGTGATATACATTGTAAGAATTTCAATTCTATTGTAATGTTGCCACTGGGGTAGCGCTGTCTGTATGGTCACTGTAACCAAAAGCCGTAATAAAGAAGAATTCCTTATAACCTCCATGGCAGCAGGCCGGTTCAGCGTGCACGATGCGCTTGTTGACACGTCCCTTACCCTTGCCAGCGCGGTTTCTAAAATATTGTAGTGAAAAGAAACAAGGTACACAGACGAATGTGGAGCCTAGGGCACGTTACAGACTTATTGTTGGCCAAAAATTGACGAACGAGCGACTGGGCACGAGCAGGTGCATTATCTTGCTGCAGAGGCGATGAATTATTCGGCGCGTTATTTTGGGAGTGCTTGGCGTTGAACTTGCAAATGGTATTCCTTATCGACCGCTGCAGGGGCAGCTAGCACGGCGCAGGCGTTCCCACTGAGGTTTCAAGTAGTGCATATATATTCAATTTTCTGCCACAAGCGGGTGACCATCGTCATGCTCTGTGCAAGCTGCTTGCGTCACACGTGACGTCATTATGACGTTTATCGTAGGCGACAGGAATCGTACATCGACTTTCGAAAACGTCCAACTGTGGCAGCCTTTCTCAACACTCCAATTAAGCAAGCTGCTGACTATACACTGGCGGAAAGAAATACGAACCTGCTAGAATTTTCCATTGCGCTCACGATGTATTGTTGAAACAATATGACATTTCCAGAATGAAACTTCACTCTGCAGCTGAGTGTGCGCTGATATGAAACTTACTGGCAGATTAAAATTGTGTGCCGGAACCGGGACTCGAACCTGGGACCTTTGCCTTTCGCGGGCAAGCGCACTACCGACTGAGCTATCCCGACACGACTCACGATGCCGCCTCACAACTTTACTTCCGCCAGTACCTCGCCCCCTACTTTCCAAACTTCACAGAAGCTCTCCTGCGAAACTTGCAAGACTAGCACTCCTGGAAGAAAGGATATGGTGGAGACAAGACTTAGCCACAGCCTAATTTTAATCTGCCAGGAAGTTTCACATCAGCGCTCACTCCGCTGCAGGGTGAAAGTTTCATTCTGGAAACATCCCTTTGGCTGTGGCTAAGCCATACATATCTCCACCATATCCTTTCTTCCGGGAGTGCTAGTCTTGCGTGTTTGCAGGAGAGCTTCTGTGAAGTTTGGAAAGTAGGAGGCGAGGTACTGGCGGAAGTAAAGTTGTGAGGCGGCATCGTGAGTCGTGTCGGGATAGCACAGTCGGTATTGCGCTTGCCCGAGATAGGCAAAGGTCCCAGGTTCGAGTCCCGGTTCCGGCACATAATTTCAATCTGCCAGGAAGTTTCATATCTGCGCACACTCCGCTGCAGAGTGAAAGTTTCATTGCAGGAGAGCTTCTGTGAAGTTTGGAAAGTAGGAGGCGAGGTACTGGCGGAAGTAAAGTTGTGAGGCGGCATCGTGTGTCGTGTCGGGATAGCACAGTCGGTATTGCGCTTGCCCGAGATAGGCAAAGGTCCCAGGTTCGAGTCCCGGTTCCGGCACATAATTTCAATCTGCCAGGAAGTTTCATATCTGCGCACACTCCGCTGCAGAGTGAAAGTTTCATTCTGGAAAGCATCCCTCAGGCTGTGGCTAAGCCATGTCTCCACCATATCCTTTCTTCCAGGAGTGCTAGTCTTGCGTGTTTGCGGGAGAGCTTCTGTTGAGTTTGGAAAGTAGGAGGCGAGGTACTGGCGGAAGTAAAGTTGTGAGGCGGCATCGTGAGTCGTGTCGGGATAGCACAGTCGGTAGTGCGCTTGCCCCCGAAAGGCAAAGGTCCCAGGTTCGAGTCCCGGTTCCGACACACAATTTTAATCTGCCAGGAAGTTTTAAGATGGCATTTGATAAGATTAGCTGTTCCATCAACAGATCCATATTGAGAATATTCTCGTGCATGTGGAACTTGTCAATATTTTTTAAAATATTTTTAGTGGCTGAAATAATAATATTAATTGTATGAATACAGATACCTACATCATTAGTTTCTATTCAAAAATTCGTCATTGGAGTAGAAGGAGTTGGCCACTAATAAGTCTTTTCAAGGTCCTCTTAAACTGATCTTTATTTTGCAGTTTAATTTTTTACGGTTGCTGGCAATTTATTGAAGATATGTGTGCCTAAGTACTGGATCCCTTTTGAACTAGAGTACGTGCTTTTAAGTCCTTGTGTAGGTCGTTTGTGTTCCTAGTATTGTATACAGGGTGAATCACCTAACACTTGCACAGCAAATATTGGGGAAACGGAAAGTGCGATTGATGTGCGGTTTTCAAAGAATGGTAGTCAAGAACACGTATTGTTAGCCAATAAACAGATTGTAAAAATAGCTATCAAGTGTCTTTTTTATTCAAATATACAATTTTTCAAACGGAACAATGGCTGTTTCTGTCATGCACTGGAATTTTTGACACCAGCTGTGTACAAAGAATTTTGAATGACATTTTTATCACATTTAGTTTGGCAGCTACAGCCATTCAAAGTTTTGGGGGCGGAGGCTACGACAGCGTTGCTGACTGGCTGGTGGTCATGAGACAGTGGGCCGTGCCCCAGGGGATAGCCACTCGGCCAGTCAGCTACGCTGTCGCAGCCTCCGCCCCCGGAACGTTGAACGGTTGTAGCTGCCAAACTAAACGTGATAAATATTTCATTCAAAATTCTTTGTACGCAGCTGATGTCAAAAATTTCAGTGCATGACTGAAACAACCATTGTTCCATTGAAAAAACTGTATGATTGCATAAAAATACACTTTCTAAGTAATATTACAATCTGTTTGTTGGCTAAGAATACGAGCCCCTGGCTACCAATCCATTCTGTGAAAACCGAATATCAATCGCACTTTCGGTTTCCGCAATAATTGCGGTGCAAGTGTTAGGTGGTTCACCCTGTATATGAACTGAGTTGTTTGATGGAAAAAGGGATATATTATTTATGACAAATTTCATTAAGAAATAAATATACTGAGAGGCAGTAGTTAGTATACACAAGTCTTTGAAGAAGCTTCTACAGGTTGTCTATGAATTTACTCGACAAATAATACGTATTACTCGCTTCTGGACTCTGGAAAGCTTTGTTTGACTTCTAGAGTTACATTATACATGTAACATTACGGAATGAAAGTAAGCAAGATTATTTAATTATTTTTATGTCTCCCACATCTGCTAACAATCGAATTGGAAATACGTATTTCTTATGGTGTTTCTGCAGTTCTGTGGTATGTTCCTTACGGATGAATATATTATCAAGTTGTAATTCCTGTAATTTAATACTGTCTACCTGTTCTACCTGCTCTGCTTCATACTTTATTCATGTGCAGGATGGAAACTGCATGTAGTGCCTCTTTTCAAAGTTTAATGCCAGTGAGTGTGCTTTAGATCATTTATTAATGTCCGTGCAAATATTTTAGAACTATGCTCGACATGCTATTTATTGCAATACTCGTGTCATCCTCAAGCAAAACGAACTCTGCTTCTGGCAGTGTAGGACACAAGGAAAAGCAGTGGCCCTAAGATGCAATTTCTTTCCACTCTGATGATGGTTGATGACTTAATTCTCTAGTCCCTTGCAATGACACCCTTTCTTTCCTGTTAGCGAGGTATGACTTGAACTATTTTGAAGCATTGGCCGTGACGCCATACAATTCTAATTTACTTAAAAGGATGTTGTGGGCCACACAATCAAATGCATAAATATGAACACGTCATCGAGTTAAGAGACACTTCGTCCACAATAAACGTAAGAAGATTGTTTAACTCCAACAACATGAATATTGTACCATTACAATGTACTCCCCACTGTACCACTGTGACTGTACACTGGCTCAGAGACGACTAACTGGAGGAGGCTTACATGCGAGGCACGGCCCCTCCAGCTGTGATTAGACAGGTCTGAGTGACCATCTGGGCCTCAGAGGCCTATGCTGTGGCCGGCAGGGATAAGTAGTTTGTAAGCCTAGGGACTGATGACCAACCCAGTTATGTTATGTTTACAAACATTTAATAATTTTTGATGCCACACATTTGAGTCGCAAAACGTTCATGCCATGAGTCCACGGATATCCAACAGCCGTGGAGTAAAATGGTCGAATTAGGAGATGTGGGAGTTTGGGTTTGGCGGGCTACGGGCTTGCATAGCTGTTGTAAGGGTGTTGCGCCCATGCCAACCGTCCCGGGTTCTGCGGGGTAGTTACTGAAAATGTCCCGCAAAGTGGCAAAAGCATCCAGTCATTTTAAAACTGTTACTCTAAGAGCAAACGCCGAAACTATTTGTGAACGGCACGCTATGTCATACTGCTTTCAAGACTACTTCACATTGCATAATCTACGAATAAATTAGTCTTATTACATTAAATACAAAAGGGAAAAAAACTATACATATCCTCTATTTCAAAATGACAAATTCGCTAGCAGCAGCAGCTATTTTTGTTTGAAGCTGGTACTGCATGTGATGATAGGATGACTTATTAAAAAAATTATGTTTTTGACATATTCGCTGTGCCCTATTAAGTAAGTCAATAAGTGTAACGAAAATGTTCAAATGTTTGTATAGTTTATGGGACTTAACTACGGGGTTATCAGTCCCTAAACTTACAAACTACTTACTAACTAGCTAATCCTAAGGACGGCACAAATATCCATGCCCGAAGGGGGATTCGAAACCCCGAACGTAGGGGCCGTGCAGACCGTGACTAGAGCGCCTCAGTCCACTCGGCCACCGCGGCCGGCTAAGTGTAACGGAACATATTTCGGTGCTCAAAGTGGCAAACATAATGTAATATTAGCATAGTCTGTATAAACGTATTTAAAATGTGACATGCAAATATAATACCAACATTTATCTAACTTCCTTCTGGAATAAAGAGATCGTGAAATTCTGAAAATGCAACAACGAAAGTAAGTGAGCATTGTATGTAGTAAGGCACAATTAAACTCTGCACGTCACCGAAAGAACTTCCATAATAGTGTAGTTCAAATGTGTTTAAAAAGTAGTTTTTATTGAATTTAATTCGATGTTATTGAAAATCATAATTCTTTAGGCGGAGGAAGGTTCTTATAAGAGCTGCAACAAATAGAAGTAGCAGTGATGACGAAGGTGACAGGAAAAACGTAAAGGAGAAAGAATGTTAAAATTGTCAGACTCTAAAATTCAAAATAGGACCATGAGAAAATGGAAATGAAGATGTAAGTTTATACCAATAATAAATCTGTAAATGTCACTGTTCTCTTCAATCTTCAAAACTACTGGACGAATCTTCATGCGGTTTTCACGGGAAACACGAGAAAAGTTTGGGTCAACATATAGGCACAATTTTATCAAAATCGGATCACGAAACAAAAAGATATCGTAATTATAAGTGTTTTCAGTAACTGTTCAAGTATTAAAAACCTCTTATCTCGCATGCTGTTTTCACAGGTAACTTGAGCGTAACTCTGGAAACATATAGACTTCGTTTCATAAAAATCGGTTCATGGAAAAAAGAATACCGTAATTTGAAATTTTTTATCTACTGGCTTATATGCCCGTGCTTCGCAACGGTTGTTAAAGAGGGACCTGTGTATATCACGTTTTTTTAGGGTACCGGACCTAGGTCAGCAAAAACATTATCCTTGTTGGATCGCTCTGTCAATAAACTCAGTTCTCTTAACCAAGATGTCAAATTTACGTAAAAGTCAGTGTCGAAAACGAAGAATGTTCAATGTTCATGAAGTTTTTCATACAAAAAGTGAAATTGAAGTCCGTACTCCGAAACGATGTAAATTCAATGTTAGGCTCTGTTCATAACGTTAAGAAAGCGGTGTGTAATTATATGTTTGGCGTAAACTTCTGAAAACACTTCTATCGTTGAGATGAGAAATAGTGAAAACAGTACCATGAATTGGATCTGTTTATCTCTCACAGTAAGTTTATGCTGAAGTATCAGTAATTTGCAGTGTTGCACTGGGGACAATGTAGTTATTCTGTATGCAGTGCTCCCTATTATCGAAAAGTCGACGAATACCGAAAATCTGGTAATTCAAGCAACAGAGCAGTTCATGTCTGTTTAAATAAGACGTCATGGTGGTGTCAATGTGCGATAAAGTAAGTCTGGGTAATCGTTGAAGAAATGGCGTCAGCTGATCGTCTGCATAGAACTTTCCATAAAATATAGTAGTATTTCCAGTGAATTGTCTTGACTGTGTTAGCAGCATCGGCCACTCTTTCAGCTAATACATGTCCTCACGTCCTGCAGTGATTGCTTCGTAAAGCACAAAGTTGAAATCGATCTTGTGTAATAGAACTATATAGTCAGAAGTCGGATTATAACAATTGTCTGTGCAAAAGTAGACATCTTTTTCTATCTTAATGTAGTCCGTACCAAAAGTAAGTAATTACAAATTTTAATCACAATATTGTACCGAACAGTTATGAAAGCAGAGAGGTTTCTGATTAGTTTGTGGCTCGCGTGTGTGTATTATCTCTAGTGGCAGGCACAGAGCAGAAATATCTCTGGAGTTAGCATTCAGATGTCCTCAACATGAAGGTGGAAATATTACCTGATATTGGGAAAAATCTACTAATCCTTTTTTGTTCGGTTAAGACGGATGACTATCTGTAAATGTCCCTTTTATGGTCTTTCGGATCATGGTGCACAGCTAGTAACAGTATATGAAATAGCTCCGTTCAGTAATTCGAAACTGTCCACCAGAATAGTGCGTTCGATTAATGACTTAACAACTAAAAATTTCAAAGAAAGTCTACAGCAGTTAGACTGGGATGAGATTTACAAGGAACCTGATGTTAATTTAAAATATAATTTATTTCACGATACATTTGTAAGGGTATTTGATAACTGTTTCCCCAAGAAATTAGTAAAATTTAATTCTAAGAAACCATGCAAAAAACCATGGCTTACTAAAGGTATAAAAATATCGTGTAACCGAAAAAGGGAACTATATCTGTCCGCAAGAAAGAGTAATAACCCAGAAACAATAAAATATTATAAAAGCTACTGTGCTACATTAAGAAAAGTTATTAAAAAATCAAGAAGCATGTGCATCATGTCTGAGATTAGCTCCTCTGATAATAAAATTAAAACAATTTGGAATATTATTAAAAGAGAGACAGGGCAACCGAGAGCAGAGGAAGAGAGTATTACCATCAAAACAAATGAAAACTTTATCAATAAAAAGTCAGAAGTTGAAAACATTTTTAATGATTACTTTTTAAATGTTGTGGAGAAAATAGGATCTAAATGTTCATTAGAAGGAGCAAGGCAATTAATGGAAGAGGCCATACCCACACAATTTGATACAATTGAAATTCCACCCACCTCACCTTCAGAAATTAGGAAAATAATAAACTCTCTCAAGAGTAAACGGTCATATGGAATTGATGGCATTTCCAGCAGGGTATTAAAAACTTGTTCCCAGGAGATAAGTAGGATTCTCAGTCATATTTGTAATAGCTCATTAAAGCAGGGTATTTTCCCAGATAGACTGAAATATGCTATCGTTAAACCTTTGCATAAAAAAGGGGATACATACGATGTCAACAACTACCGGCCCATCTCACTTCTGACAGCTTTATCAAAGATTTTTGAAAAAGTTATGTATTCTCGAGTTGCTTCACATATTAGTATAAATAAAGTTCTAACAAAATGTCAGTTTGGTTTTCAAAAAAGCTTTTCAACTGAAAATGCTATATACACCTTCACTGATGAAATATTAAATGCTTTGAATAACCGGACATCACCAGTAGGGATTTTTTGTGATTTCTCAAAGGCTTTTGATTGTGTAAATCATGGGATTCTTCTAGATAAACTTAAGTATTGTGGTATGAGTGGGACAGTGCACAAATGGTTTAAATCATACATAACTGGAAGAGTGCAGAAAGTTGAAATAAGCAGTTCACATAATGTAGATGAGACAATTAATTCTTCTAACTGGGGAGTTATTAAAAATGGGGTCCCACAAGGTTCGGTCTTGGGTCCTTTGCTGTTCTTAATATATATTAATGACTTGCCATTCTACATACATGAAGATGCTAAGCTAGTACTTTTTTCTGATGATACAAGTATAGCTATCACACCTGACAAACAGGAATTAACTGATGAAATTGTAAATGATATCTTCCAGAAAGTCATTAAGTGGTTCTCTACAAATGGACTCTCATTAAACTTTGATAAAACCCAGTATATACAGTTTCATACAGTAAATGGCATGACACCATTAATAAATTTAGACTTTGAACATAAATCTGTAGCTAAGGTAGAATATTCAAAATTTTTAGGTGTTTGCATTGACAAGGGACTGAATTGGAAGAAACATATTGAAGATCTCCTGAAACGTCTGAGTTCAGCTACTTATGCTATCAGAGTCATTGCAAAATTTGGTGATATAAATCTCAGTAAATTAGCTTACTACGCCTATTTTCATTCACTGCTTTCATATGGGATCATATTCTGGGGCAATTCAACATTGAGTAAAAAAGTATTCATTGCACAAAAGCGTGTAATCAGAATAATTGCTGGAGCCCACCCAAGAGCATCCTGCAGACATTTATTTAGGGATCTAGGGATACTCACTGTAGCTTCACAATATATATATTCACTCATGAAATTTGTTATTAACAATCCGACCCAATTCAAAAGTAATAGCAGAGTGCATAGCTACGACACTAGGAGAAAGGATGATATTCACTATTCAAGGTTAAATCTAACTTTGGCTCAAAAAGGGGTGAATTATGCTGCCACAAAAGTCTTTGGTCACTTACCAAGTAGCATCAAAAGCCTGACAGATAGCCAACTAGTATTTAAAAAGAAATTAAAGGAATTTCTGAATGGCAACTCCTTCTACAATGTAGATGAATTTTTAGATAAAACATAAAAAATATATAAAAAAATAAAAATAAAAATAAAATAAATAAAAAAAATTTACAAAAAATTTCTTAAAATATAGATTGTCAAGTATAGACAAAATTTACTAAACTGACACGTTCCTCATCATTACGAAATGTCGTATACATGATCTAAGGAACAAGTATTAATCTAATCTAATCTAATCTTTAGCGACGCTTCCTCAACTTTCTTGTTGCTTCAGTGATACATTTATTTAGTTAGTATTTCATGTTACGTGGTTGCTCTGCGAAAAGGAGGGGGGCTTCTTTGCAGCCAATGTGATACAAACCAATCCTAAGAGCAAATAAAAGTGTGGAAAGAGTGGATTTGTCTCAGTATCACTTGGTAATTCCAGCTTAACGGTGAGAAGATACACAGAAGCCAATGCTCACTCCATAGATATTTCTACGCTATGTATAATTTTAGTTATTATACCCGTTGAAAGATGCACTTCTTTTCTTTCCATGACATTGCAAGGCATATGGAATTCAGCTAGGAAGAAAAAAAATTGTGTCCTACCTGGGCTAAACGTTACTTGCAGAGTACGGTTTCGTTTGCCATCGTTGGCAACGAACTATTCGCTTTAGGAGGATGATTAATTTACTGACCAGAACAGCATAAATTATTTATTTCATCGTGAAAATAAAAAATTATTTCCCTTATTTTATGTGACTGATTTTTTAAAAAGCATGCAGGGCCGTTGCCAACATCAGCGCACAACGCCGCCGCCGTAAGTAAAATTGTACCCCTTTTTGTAGTGTATTACACCATAGTTATGAGAATGGAAAAAAAATTCAGCAACGCCATAATTAGTCATTTGGTGTATTATGTAACTAACGACGCCTGACTTTGTTCTTTCCTGCGTTTTCGAGGCATTCCTAAACAGAACGCTCTCAAAATGTGATGATGATACACCGGAATCAGAAAGGGAACTACATAAATCCCATTTTCCGTGCAAACATTTCTTACGTAAATTAGAGCATCGATAGAGGCGAAGAAATGTCGTTATGTTTTAAATTCAAATTATAGCCGCGGAAACAACTTTTTTTTTCTTTCCATGGCATTGCAAAGCATGCGGGACACAGCTAGTAAAAAAAATATTTTTTTGTGCCGTACCTGGGTTAAATTTTACTTGCAGTGGCAACGGTTTAGTATGTTAACGTTGGCAACGAAATATTCGCTTTTGGGGGATCTTAATTTACTGATCGGAATAACATTTATTATTTATTTCATTATCAACAAAAGAATTATTCCCCTCATTGTACGTGACTGATTTTACAAGAAGGATTCAACGGCCGTTACCAACATCAATACACTACACCGCTGCCGTAAGGAAAATCATAGCCCTCGTTTCAGTGTATTATACTTTAGTTAAGAGAATAAACAATGCAGCTTCACCCTCTTTTAGTTATTTGGTATACTATGTCAGTAAAAGCGCCTCTATCGGGTCTTTGCTCTACTACGCTGCATCTCATACACAGCATACACCAGAAACTACAAATTGCGATATCTTTTCTGCCCCTCACCCGATTTTAATGAAATAAAGCTTATATGTTGTCCCAAGGTACTCTCAGTTGACCTATGAAACCTCATGAAAGTTCGTTTAGTAGTCTTGGAGGTTTGCTGTTTCACACCATGCATAGCATACACACAAAATTTCAAATTACGATATCTTTCCTTCCTTTGATCCGATTTTGATGAAACTAAGCCTATGTTAAAGCTAGTCTACACGATGCCACCAGGTTTCATGAAACTGCGCTAGTGGCCAGTGCGCATGCGCGGCAGGCGTTCGCGCAACTCGTTGGCGAAACTAAACAGTTTCGGTACTTTCCAACTTTGGCGAAACAGATTGCGCGTGTTTTTAGGTTAGGTTATAACTAATACAGAACAAAACACAACATAAAGAGGGGAACGGAAGAAATAATTCGGTTTTTGAACATACATGCGATGCATAGGCGTTTGTGCCATTTTAACGATGAAAATTTCAGGAATAAGCAGCGGCGTGTTCGTGCTCTTGAAGCAATTATTCGTTAATCAAATATTGATGGGTTGACGATTAGTGAATTGCAGACTAAAGTACTTTCAATTCCACATACCTATACAAACGAACTAAGGCAATTATGAATTTTGGAACACGGTACAGGTACTGTAGAGACGAATATCTACTTGACAAGAAACGTAATGCAATTTGTAATTTCAGTTCTGGTAACAATGCTTCACGGAAAACAGTATCTTGTTTCTTTATTGCATTACTGACTCTGTTTAAAAGGAACGTAAACTGCTCTGGTGACATTCGAAGTTGATTAAATATTTTCTAGGGTCTTGAATTTAAACCCAAACACGTTTCTTGTTCTTTTTATGTTTAGTCTTATGCAGCAACTTCACACAGAGAAGCAATAGCTCCGCCACAACTCTTACAGCTACCAAAACTTTCATTCTACGGCGACTACGGCACTCAGAAAAGAACGTAACTGAAGTGTATATTACTGGCGCCGTGTCTACAGACACACACGAAACCAGTTGCGCGCAACTCATTTCATAAAACGAGTGTCGCAACCTGGTGTCGTCGTGTAGACTAGCCTTTACTCCCCAAACTATTATCAATTTACCTGTGGAAACCCATGAAAATTCGTGTAGCGCTTTTGGAGATTACCTTAAACAAATAGACACACACGATGGCTTTTAACAAGTTCGCTGGCGTTCACGCTGTGGCGCGTGTACACGTTACCTGAGTCAGGTGCCGCTCACGTGCTGCAACCTAGCGTCCTATTAAGGGTTGTTGTAAACTGGCCTCGTCCAGTAAAGCTGTATGCTCTGGTAGGCACTCGGGGAAGAGTATAAGTGATATGCACACGTACGTGCTTCCAGATTTCCGCGTTTGCGTTACCGGCTACGAGCCACACACGCTTCTCACGATGTCATGACAGATTTATTGGATTCTTATGTAAACAAGCAAGCAAGCTTTTGATTATTTTAATTTTATTTCGATTAGTTACCAGTTTATAAAAAATACTTCTTAGTTTTGATATTATTCATACTTACATTGCTGATGATATAGAATAAGCATGTGTTTTATGTAATACCTTGTATGTACTGTTTATATTGTTCATTTGTTGTTTTCACAAAAATACAAATGCAAATAATAAAACCATATAAAAAACTGAAAACTAAAACCAAAACATTCAAGTGGCTCAAAACTATGAAAAGATACTGTCAAAATAGGATGACGCGCCAGAGCGTGAAGTGGCACCTAGCATCATCGCGCCAGAGCGTCAACGGCAGCGAACGTGTTAAGCAAATTATTAAATTATTATATCTTTATTTTCTCTGATCCGATTTTAATTATTGAAGACTTTATGTAACCGCACGATATGCTCAAGTTACGTTTGAAAACCCCATGACAATTCGTCAAGTAGTTTAAGAGATAGACGTGTTCAAAGAGACAGACAGGCATGACGGAAGTTGATAAAATATTTCAAATTACGATATTCTTTTTTTCCGTGATCTGATTTTTATAAAACGAAGTCTGTATGGTGTCCAGAGTTACGCTCCAGTTACCTGTGGAAACCCCATGCAAATTCGTGAAGTAGTTTTGGAGATAAGAGGTTTTTAATGGTTGAAAAAACAGACACAACGGTTACTGAAAACATTTAAAATTACGATATCTGTTTTTTTCCGCGATCCGATTTTTATAGAATTATGCCTATATGTTGACCCAAACTTTTCTCGTGTTTCCTGTGAAAACCGCATGTAGATTCGTCCAGTAGTTTTAAGATTGAAGGGAACAGCGACAGCCCTTCATTTACAGATTTATTAGTATAGATGACCGTTATATCTGTCTGTCTTTTCGAACACGTTTATCTTCAAAACTACTTGACAAATTTTAATGGGATTTTCATACGTAACTTGAGCATATCAATAATTGAAATCGAATAAGAGAAAATAAAGATATCATAATTTAATCATTTGTTTAAAAGCCATCGTGTATGTCTGTTTGTTGAGGGTAATCTCCAAAAATACTACACGAACTTTCATGGGTTTTCATAGGTAAATTGAGAATAGTTTGGAGAGTAACATAGGCTAACTTTCATCAAAATCGGATCGGAGGAAGGAAAGAAATCGTAATTTGAAATTTTTGTATACACTAAGCTTATAAATATGGTTTAGTACAGCAATTCTCCGAGAGTACTGTACGAACTTTCATGGGGTTTCATAGGTCAACTGAGAGTACCTTGGGGCAACATACAAGCTTCATTTCATCAAAATCGGATCAGGAGAAGAAAAAATGTAGTAATTTATAGTTTATGGTGTATGCTATGCTTGAATTGCAGTGTAGTATAGCAAAGATCCGACAGAGGCGCTGTTACATAGTATACCAAATAACAAAGGAGGTATTCTAACCTCCTTGCAAATAACTAATAGACGACGAAGCTGCGTTTTTATTCACATAAATAGGGTAATACAATGTAACAAACGCTACGATTTTCCTTACGACAGCGGTGTAGTGTAATGATGTTGGTAACGACCGTTGAATCCTTTTTGAAAAATCAGCCACGTATAATGAGGGGAATAATTCTTTGTGTTGATAATGAAATAATGAATGTTATTCCTATCAGTAAATTAATGATCCCCCTAAAGCGAATATTTCGTTCCCAACGTTAAAATACTAAATCGCTGCCACTGCAAGTAATATTTAACCCAGGTACGACAATACCTTCTAATGCCATGGAAAGGAAAAAAGTAATTCTTTCCATGGGTATAATTTGAATTTAAAAAATAACGACGTTCCATCGCGTCTATCGATGTTTTTATTTACTAAGAATTCTTTGCAAGGAAAACCGAATTTATGTTGTTTCATTTCTGATTTCGGTGCGTATTTATTACACCTTGAGTCGATTCTGTTTACGAATGCCTCGAAAACGCCATAGTACAGGAAAGTACAAAGTGAGGCGACGTTAGTTACATAGTACGCCAAATAACTAATTAGGGCGTTGCTGAGTTTTTTTTCATTCTCATAACTACGGTGTAATACACTACAAGAAAGGGTAAATTTTACTTACGGCGGCGGCGTTGTGTGCTGATGTTGGCAACGGCCGTCGAATGCTTTTTCAAAAATCAGTCACGTAGAAAAAGGGGAATAATTGTTTATCTTCACGATGAAATAAATAATTTATGCTATTCTTTCCAGTAAATTAATCATCGTCCTATACCGAATAGTTCTTTGGCAACTATAGCAAACTAAACTGCTGCTACTGCAAGTAAAATTTAACCTAGATAGGACAATATTTTGTTCCCCTAGCTGTATCCATTATGCTTTGCAATGTCATGGAAAGAAAAGAAGTGCATCTTTCGACGGATACAACCGAAAGAGGTTAGAATAGTAAAAAAGGTAAAGCAGTCAGCAATCCGAAGATTGGTTTGAACACCACAGTGCTTTACTAGGCATGGTCCTGTTTGGAGGTGGTATGCCGTTGCCTTCCTCCGACCTTCGAACTGACTTGCCCAGCCAGTTATAGGGGGACCTACAGTTTAACGTGGGTTCCGAACCACGGTGCTACTCGGTATTTTTCACATAAACATTACTGCCAGAGGTGAAAGAAGTGGAAAGTGACAGATAAAAATCCTAGGACCTGGCGGGAATCGAACCCGCGACCTTTGGATTTGTAGTCTGGCACTCTACCACTGTGCAACCGAGGCGCACGTTAGAATAGTATAACCCTTAATTGTGCTTAGAGTAGAAATATCTCTGCATCTGTGCATCTTCTCAACATTAAGCTGTAATTGCCACGTAATATTGAGACAAATCCACTCTTTCCACACATTTCTTTGCTCTTACGATTGGTTTGTACCGTACTGGCTGCAAAGAAGCCCCACCTTCTTTTCGCAAAGCAACCACATAACATGAAACAATATCTAAATAAATGTGTCGCAGAAGCAACAAGAAAGTTGAGGAAGCGTCGCTAAAAGAGCCATTTACACATAGTCATCCGTCTTAACGGAACAAAGATGAAGTCAGCGATTAGTAGATTTCCCCCAATATCGCGTCACATTTCCACCTTATGTTGAGTACACAAATTCTATTCTGTTTATATTCTGAATGCTCACTCCAGAGATATTTCTGCTCTGTGCTTGCCACTAGAGATAATATACACACTCGAGCGATAAACTCATAACAAACGTCTCTGCTTTCACAATTGTTCAGTACAATTTTGTGATGAAAATTTGTATTTACTTACTTACTATTGCTGCGGACTACATTAAAATAGAGCAAAACTCTTCTTTTCCAGAAACAATTGTACTTAGTGTTCTGAATGTGTAGTTCTATTACAGAAGGTCGATTTCAACTTCGTGCTTTAGGAAGTAATCACTGCAGGACATGGGAACATGTATTAGTTGAAAAAGTGGCGAATGCTGCTAACAATTCACTGGAAATACTATATTTATTTGAGCTATACTGACGATCAGCTGACGCCATTGCTTCAACGATTACCCAGACGTACTTTATCGCACATTGACGCCACCATGACGTCTTATTTAGAAAGACTTGTACTGCTCTGTTGATTGAATTACCAGAGTTTCAGCATACGTAATGACTACATAGTGACCAGTGCAACACAGCAACATACTAATACTTCAGAATACACTTACTGTCAGAGATAAACAGTTTAGTACTACACTATAGAACCAAACACGGCACTGTTATTGTTAGTCTATTATTATTTCTCATCTCAACGATAGAAGTGTTGCAAGACGTTATCGCCAAACAATTACACACCGCAGTCTTAACTTTATGAACACAACCTAACATCGAATTTACATCGTTCCAGAGTACCGACATAAATTAATTTCACTTTTTGTATGAGTAACTTAATGAACATTCATCGTTTTCGACAAGCACTTCTCCTTAAATTTGACATCTTGGCTAGGAGAAATGAATTTCTTGACAGAGCGATTAAACAAGGATTCTGTTTTTGCTGACCTAGGTCTGGAACCCTAAAACACCATGATATACACAGGTCCCTTTTTAACAACCGTTGCGAAGCACGGCATATAAGCTAGTTAAGAATAAAATGGCACTCGTGTTATATATCGTAATTTAAAAGTAAATTAGTAGGCCTAGTCTGCTCGCCTAAATTTATTTCCTAGTTTCAGAATAACTGCCACAATTAGTCACGTCATCTTAGTCCTTTACATCTTCGAAATGTGTCCCGCATTTAGTTTTGAAAAAGGTTGTCTTAGAGGCTTAGCACAACTCCTAGTAAGTAGGAGGCACCGGGTTCGTATTCCTCCTCCGCCAGAAATTTTCAAATGTCGGTGTTGTGCATTAACAACAACTACAAGCAGCTGAGACTAAAAAACTCAGTAAAAACTGGTACCCGAGCATAACTAGTGCCTTCTCGAGTTGTGTTTCGTCATTCATACTTCTTTCCACTTTTCGCGCGGTTTTACACCTTGATGATATCCTACAGCTTATTCCTCGGCCTGATTCAGGCATTCTGCCCCCCTGTTTGAAAATTTCAAACGCCCCCTTCCCCGAATTTTTCGACACAGTTTTACTCACTATATAATCATACATTTTCGCATATCACACTCATGCGTCTCTTTGCTGTGAATATGTTTTAAAAAATGTTCAAATGTTTGTAAATCTATCGGTCTTAACTTCTAGGTTATCAGCCCGTAACGTACAAACTACTTAAACTAAAGTAAACTAACCCAAGGACAACACAAACACCCATGCCCTAGGCCGGAATCGAACCCCCGACGGCGAACGGCCGCGCGCACCGAAACACTGCGCTCCAGTACGCGCGGCATACGCGCCGCGGCTGTCAATACGTCTTTAAGATCAAAACAGCGTCATTGTTGCGTTACAAACGCTGTTAAGTAGCCAAATACTTAAAACTAAGCGTTTTAATTCGCGAACATTGGCGCGATCCGGCTATGCCATTATACCAACACCAGTAATGTGAGACGACTGAAAAGTGTTTTTGAGCGAGAATTAGAGAAGAAAACGTTTGGTAGCTCTTAGAGACACAGTAGTGAAGACCGCAAAAAAAAAAAAAAAAAAAAAAAAAAAAAAAGTTCAAATGTTTGTATAGTCTATGGGACTTAACTACGGGCCGGCCGCGGTGTCCGAGGTGACTGAGGCGCTCCAGTCACAGTCAGCACGGCCACTACGGTCGGGGGTTCGAATCCCCCCTCGGGCATGGATATTTGTGCCGTCCTAGTTCGTAGATAGTTCATAACTAGTTTGTAGGTTTAGGGACTGATGACCCCGTAGTTAAGTCCCATAAGCTTAACAAACAAACAACTTAACTACGGGGTCATCAGTCCCTAAACTTACAAACTGCTTATGAACTACTTACGAACTAGGACGGCACAAATATCCATGCCCGAGGGGGGATTCGAACCCCCGATCGTAGTGGCCGTGCAGACCGCAGACGATCATGTAGGTAGAAGGACGAGGCCTGATAGAAATCTTTGGATAACACTGGCGAAACTGAACTAAAGCGACGAAAGGAGGAAATATAAAAACGCAGCAAGTGAATGCTGGCAAAAGTTTCTAGTTGACGTTCAGATGGATGAATCTTTTTATTTCTCGAAATAACCAACATTGGAGCCTGTTTTCAGTACATGCTCTCACAAGCAATACGGCAATGAAGACTTTTAGTTCTTTTTTCGTTTTATGTTGGTAAGCATAGATTTTGTTTTGTTCAGTGACTCAGAAAAAAAATCTTCATACACTAGGCGCACTGTCTAGACGTTATCTGACATAATTTTCATTGCTCTTACTAGGATCATTGGAGTATGTGTACATTTATACCTAGATTCGCCACTGCTGACTATTAGTTCTAATTTTTGCCAGTGTCTTCTTCATGTGTTACTTAATACGCATAAGTGGGATGTCATCAGCTTTATCTGCACTAAGTCTTTCTCCAGTTCCTCTAGAACTTCTTTCAGTGCAAGTCCTCTTGGCATGTTGTTATCCTGCTAGAATGAGGGAAAAAATCTCATACAATATAAAGAAATCAGATCTCAATAATTTATAAGTATTTTTTATATATAAGATGTACGGTAGTTATAATAATGGACAAACAAACAAAAGATTGACAGAGGATCATGCCATTGTCCCATTAATGATTCGCATAACGTAAACTGATAATGCATTACTTCAGGATTATATGTTGAAAATACAACGACAACGATAAAAACTAAAATTTTAATTGCTTACGTAGAAATAAATGAAATATTTGCGTCTCAAACAAGGAACAATGGTCAGTAACTGGTTATAAATGGTACTTCAGTTTTTGTATTCCTGTAGGCTATTTATATAACGCCATAACATTTTTCGCTGCAGTTATCATAGCTAGTGTGTTTTATACTCTAAGCGTCGTCTTACTTTGATGTTGCAGTCAAACGTTAACATCGTAGAGATATAGTCTGTATATACGTCTCTACAGCCTAAGTATTTCACATGCATTTCACATGCAGTGATCTTTACTGATCAGTGGGAGAAACAGATCTTTCCATGTCCATGCAAACATTTTTTTCTGTGGGTATCTTATTTGTGCTCTTTGGAAACTACATAGCAACCGCTCTTGACAATTTGTGGTGCATTCGTTTGTTCGCAACTTGACAGCCACACGATAAACCTGCATCGCTGTACCGTATAAAAGGTAACATGGATTTCTAGACTAAGGAAATTATCTCTTACAGTCGTTTCGTTAGCTGCGTGTCGCCGGTAGCTTGGGTTATTTCTACTGTATCTGATCAAGCCTATCTCAAAGACTGCTAGTATTTTCTGCCTCAAATAAGCAGGCAAGATATGTGTGGTGTTGTGTACCAATTAATTCCCAAAATGCAGTGGAATAACATGTTTTAGTCTCTTGTTTTTATAGTGTTCGATATGAAATTCTAGGACGAAGATGTCACGTTTTGACACACTATAAAGAATTAGGATCTGGTACAAAAGCTTTCGGCTTTTATCACTGACGAAATCAATGTGGTGCCTATGGCGTTATCAATGTGTCGCAACCGCGCGATTTTAAAACTGAAATGTTTGCTGAACATTGATTTTGGTGTACGCATAATACGTGCTGTTTACATTTGGAAAGAAGTATTTGAACATCTTACAAGTTACAATAGCCTGCAAATGTATTTGTGCGCCAATTTTTAGTAGAAGTATCTTCACTAACAGGACTTCGTTGTACTCGGCTCAAAATTTTGACGGTAGCCTACTTATTTTTATTTTAATGTTATGAGTATAGCTAATTTATTATCAAGTTTATATATGTTGACAAAGCAATGACAGCTACTTTTTTATATTGCAACAAAAATCAATATTCAGTTCTGACTTAACGCTGCTTGCTTATCAGAATCGATCTGCCTATTTGAGGCACATAGCTGAAGTAACTGTAGAAGTAAAATTATAAAAAATTAGTTTCAGAATTGGTATTTGAGTATAAATTTCGTACCTCGAATAGGTATCCGTGCAGTGTAATCTGAATTACGATGTACCAAATAGTCATAATTTTTCCATTTGTATTATGCATTGTTAATATAGTGATCGCTTCTGAAGGCGCATTTTACACTCTTTTACCGAATGTTTACCATATGGGTCTTTTAAGGCCGTACTGAGCCTTCGATACCGCACATCAGCATTAAGCCAAGACTTAGCTGTGTTGCGGTTCGTAACGTCATAAGTGTGCATATCGGTAGTTTTCCTTAGGGAGTTATGCAGTATTTGTAGTGTGTGTAATTTTCAAGAATGTTTTAAATCATTCACGATACATACGGAACGTGAGACTCTAAAACGATAACGCTGCTATTGCCGCTACAATAGATGAACGTTTACGAACGTACTGTTATTTAGAAATGAATATTAAATTTTATTACGGCATCGGCGGTAATTTCCAAGAAAGCTTACACTCGACGTTGTACGGTCAGAATGTCGATTACGTGGCTATGGCTATTTGCTAATGTATCATAACGCACAAATACATTTCATTACTAGAAATCTGCCAATAACAGAGGACTTTCTCTAATTACTTTATTAATGAGCGAAGTATTTATCTTGAAGTACTCTATCAGTTGCATATGCACTTTCTTAATTAAAAGACACTAATGAAATACGTACTCCAAACTTAATATGTGTCGTGACAATACTGACGCAATCGACATTCGATATATATCGATTCCGGCCGTACTGCTTCAAGTGTAAGCATTCTTAGAAATTACCCAACGGCGGTACAATTTAACCGTTTGTTTTGTTCACTTTACGAGAATGAATCATTCACTGACCAAACAAGAGTGCACCCAAGAAACTGTCAACGTAGAATACAAACAGCATAAATTATTTATTTCATGGTCAATTGTGAAGAACGCTTGCACGTTCGCCCGTTTCGATAAATCTCGAAAGCGCGACTACACTTTGATATATGGTGCATTTCGATATGTTCCAAGCTGGTGGGAGAATCTGATTTGTTGATGTACGAAACAGTGATCATTTTAAGTGAAAGTTAGGTTAGGTATAGGTTAAACAAGAAGTTTTTTATTTTATTTTTATTTTTTTAGTATGTGAGGGAGCTTAGCGCCCGGATCTCCGGTTCAGATCGGTAGAATTGCAGAGTCTGTTGTCCGTGTTATTAGCATAGCGCGTTCAGTATGTTGGCAAGTTTGAGTGTTTCTGAACCGGAGATTTGGGCGCTACGCGCCCTTACATACTTAAAAAATTCTTGTTTAATCTTTACCTAACCTAACTTTCACTTAAAATGATCACTGTTCCGTACATCAACAAATCAGATTCTCCCGCCATCTTGGAACATATCGAAATGCACCATACATCGAAGTGTGGTCGCGCGTTCGAGATTTATCGAAACGGGCGCTCGTGCAAGCGTTCTTCACAATTACCGATTATTCCCCTGGGTTTTCAACGGAAGTTGCGAACGGCAGTACATTACGAAATAGTCAATGCTGTCCCTGCTCTATGATTGACGGGTTCTTGTACGTAGGACCTACCCATTTCCGTTCAGTAAATGTATTATCCTCGTAAAGCGAACATTTAGTTGCCAACTATACTATGCTGCCTCAAGCAATAAGTAAAATTTTGCCTTAACTTTATAGTAATTATACGTTCGTAAACATTTCTCTTGTAGTGTGTTTATTGACTATTGTAAATAAATTTCGTAAGTCGCGCGACGATAGCTGCCTCATCGATTTAATCGTCGCACGTTCGATATATGTTGTTTGAGGTCAACCGACGTCGATTACAAACGTTGTTTGTAATTAGTGTAGTTTGTTTTAAATTGATAGTGAAGTTTGCAAATTACGAGCGTTTGGACGTGTATTAAATCCACATGTTTAAGTAGCTGAACAAAAGGCAACGAGTTCACGCTCCTAAACATAAACGTTATCTTTGGTGTCCTAGTTACGAGCGTAACCAGAGATTACAGTTCATGCTAACTTACGTAATTTCCAAGAAAGTTTACACCATACCCCGAAGTTGTATGGCCGGAATCGATGTATATCGAATGTCGATTACGCGGCTATCCACGCGCAGTATGTGTAAAGATGGGTATCATAACGTACAAATACATTTTCTACTTATAAAGCTACCGATAATAAAAAAGTGGCTCAAGTCTAGTCTCCGATACCACACGTCGGCTTTGACCAAGGACGTCACTTATTACGTCATTATTTCCATCAACATATCTATTTATATTTTCGCTGATAAATCTTTTCCACGGATAATACTTACATGACAATGTATGTGTATGTCATTATTTCGTGAATTTTTTATAATAAAAGCCCATTTTTGGTACTTTCCAAGAATGCTTGCAATCGAAGTAGCTCGGCCTGAAACGATATATATCGTAAGTACAACACTAAATCGATTATACTGGCATTGACGTGCGACATGTCAAAATATGAATGTTAAGGAACGTATAATTACGAACAAATAATTTTGACGAGTGTTACAGTAACTCTAAATTGGTATGAATATGTTGAATGGCAGAATGTTTATTCCTAGGATCTTCATTGCTCCAACTGTCACTGACTTAAATAGAAGATGTGGTAGTACGTTTCTACATAACAACATATTCTGAAGTCGTGGTATTTCAGTAGAAAACTGTTGAATGTTTCTGATGATGTACAGTGCAATGTAATTCCGGATAAGCGTTACCAAATAGGATATCTTCAGAAAATTACATCAAGAATCATCACTTCGTGGGTTTGACAGTTTTTTAATGAACAGAAACTGAGTGCAATTCACTCATCAATAATACTGCTTTCTTAACAATTAAAATACTTTGCAATCAAAGCTACATAAAGGAAAAGATAAACTGACATATCCACATAGTGAATGGTTATCGATGTACTTCTGTGAAAATCTTTCGTAGCGACTCTAGAGAATTAATCACATTGAGAATCTGTCACTACATGGATGTAACAATTTTCATTTTCCTTTACGTAGCTTTGACTATAAAGTCTTTTAAATGGTAAGAAATGAAAAACTCCGACATTCACAACAACAGAAATCAAATACGTTCCGAAAACAATAAAATACGTTCCTGTGACTACGAAAAATACACACTTCATGAACCGCGCGTTCGTAGTAGCGTAATCGATTACATTTGCATATTCGATATATATCGTTTCAGGCCGAGCTACTTCGATTGCAAGCATTCTTGGAAATTACCCCCTTTTTAATATATGATTTCTTACAAGTTTAAAATATGTAATATAATGATTATTAAACGCATGGAATGTATTAAATTTTGTCCTTTGTTAATTGCGCGTAAATTGTTTTATGGCTATGTTACGTGTACTTTGATATTTTTTATATGTAGTGTTACTGATTTTTAATGTTCATTATTGCTAAAATATCGATTTATACCTTTCTTTTAGTTTAGTCCTTGTATAATAATTTCATTTCCGTTAAAAAAATTGAACTTTTCTTTTTAATTCCAATTACGATATGTCCGTTTGTATACGGTGAGTCTGATTTTTTGTAAACAATATATTTATTTAGACATTATTGTTATTATCATAAAATGCGCATGATCTGTTCTCGTAAAATGTCGATTTCCTAACAAAATATTTCAATTGTGCGCTATTGGCTAATGGGGAAGTCACATGATTGCCAACATAAACAACTTTCGTTGCCACGTCTGTAAGTAAAATTTAACTGATCTGCGCATCATTGTGAGCAGCATATATAAGTGAAACCAAAGTGCGAGGATTTGGTACTCGTAACTAGACCTATATTTATAGGGCATATGTAGATATCGACACCTACTAAATGCGTACATACGGATACTTTAGTTCCCGATACCAGATATCCTAATTTTTTCAGATATATATCAATACAGGTCAAGTCTAGACACCGCTATTTACGATATATATTTGACATAAAAATAGACTTTACTTATCCAGGTGAAGATTAGATAGTGTTATCTAATAAATACTGGTGAACTAAAAAATATTAAGGGCTGCTATCGGTACCTGGATTTGACCTATTTCGCTCAATTCCAGATAGCGACACCTAATAAGTATTGGTGAACCACAACATTTTAAGGGCCGGTATCGGTAACTAGACTATACCTATAAAGGTCAAGTCTAGATAGCGATACCTACCCTTCATATTTTTCTTTCACATATAGATATTGCGTATACGTGGATATATGACAAAATATGAAGATCTGGTATCGCTATCTAGACTTAACCTATATAGGTCAAGTCTAGTTACACATACCAGTCCTTTATACTTTTGGTGAGCGAGAAAATACGAATAGCTGGTATCGGTATCTGGACTTGACCTATAGTCCAGATACCGATACCTAATACATATTGGTGAACCATAAAATATGAAGGGCTGGTATCGGTAACTAGAGTTGACCTATATAGGTCAAGTCTAGATAGCGATACCAGCCCTTCATATTTCTCTTTCACATACATATATTGCGTATCCAATTACGATATGTCCGTTTGTATACTGCTTGTACATGACAAAAATATCAAAACCTCTTATCGCTATCTAGACTTGACCTATATACGTCAAGTCTAGTTACTGATACCAGTTCTTCATATTTTCTGGTTCACAATAAAGTATAAAGGACTGGTATCGGTAACTGGACTTGACTTATGTAGGTCAAGTCTAGATAGCGATACCATGTGATTTTATCTGAAATGTGTTTTTACGTTTTATTTTGTTCCAATTTAATGTGTTCCCTCTCTAAACCCCCAATTTCCCGCAATAGTACCCCTAAGTTTTATGAATATTAATATTAATTACAACGTGTTGTAATTATGGGACTTTATTTTTTGAACATTTTTATATGTTCCAATTTAGCATTTTTCCGGTCAAAACCTCCAATTTTCTCGCGGTAGTCTCATTATGTTACTTAGATACTTTTTATACCGCTCAGATAGTTATTCTCTTGTCACATTTCTATAATTGCGCCGCATATTTCATTTGTTATCTAATATTCGTTGTCGTTCTTTAACATTTATAATGTTACGTAATCTCAATTTCATTTCATTCGAGTCGTATACACAGTTGTATACTCCAACCACAGACATACCTTTTGTCTGTGTCTTAACAAAAACGGTAATTAATACATTCAATTGTTTATTATAATGCGATCCTTGTATCAAAAGTATCGTGAGTGTAATGTCTCTGGACAAAGTATGACGTCATTGTTCAAAGCCGACGACTGGTATCGGACACCCGACTTTATCCAAAACGGTTACTTCACTCCAGGGGCGTAGCTATGTCACCAAGGGCCCCGGGGCAAAAATGGCATTGGGGCCCTCTTTACACTAATATTGTACAGATGCAAAAATACTTCGTCATCAGCTTCTTACCGCCTACTGGAAGACATAATAAGGCAAAACCTAAATACTACTAAGTAAATTATTATGTGTCACGCAGCAGATAATATTTAATTGTACTCTCAAATAAAATTATAACTATGAAAGTTGGTTTGTTTGTTATGCTTTCACGCAAAAGTTACTGGGCGTATTTGAATGAAATTTTGCAGAGGGATAGATTTGGGATAGTTTCCGAAGTTGCTCCATACTAGGTGAATGAAGTCGCAGGCATAAGCTGGTAAAAAATAAACAATGAAGAAGTATTACTTAACCATGAAAACATGCCTCCCTGCTGCGAAGCAAACCGGGAACAGTCAAGTCCGCGGTGGCAGCGGGCGGACTGTTGTCAGTGCCGACATCTCACTGTCGCTAAACTCCTCGCTGTTAGCTCACTGCTCCGTAACGATCAGCCTAATTTCGTTGATAGCCCAATCAAAGGAGGAACATAGGGGAAATATTCGTGTAGGATGGTTCAGAAAAGAAAGTTGCCGCATTTCGTTTGATGGAATACTTTGGTTTGAGCCGTGCCCCTACCAAGCTTCATGAAGTATATATTAATGTCTGGCCACGAAAAAGTAATTACTAAAATAACTAAGTTGACATCTTCGCTTATTATAGTGGCAGTGGGGGTACAGGGTAGTGTCTTGAATGCACAATTTACTATTGTGACAAAGTAACCATATTTTCTCTTCTTCATGCACGAATTTCAGAGTGCATTTGGTTGCAGCACTTCATTCGGATCTATGATTATGGAGCACACCCTTGGGGAATTCACTACACAAACTGTTGAGTTACCATAATAATACCGTTCTGTAGTAATACATTGTAGAGACTTCATATTGAAATGTCTACTGTCGAACACTGTGCTAGTAATTCAGCAGCATTCACTGTTATTTCGCATAGATTGGCAGGCACGGCAACTCCGACATCAACTGACAATACGCTGACGATGGCTGGGTCCACGTCTTAGCAGACAAGCAAAATACCTATTCCTTCAAACCGTCTTGATTGCAAATTTTTTATTAGTTAATGACGCGTTTCGCCCTTTAGCAGGGCATCTTCAGATTATCTGCGTGACAGAATTTACACAAAATTACAAGGCGGAATTACAAACGGTTATAATGGTACAAAAGGCTTATTTTATGTTAAGAAGACAGTATAAGTGGTAAACAAAGCTTACAATGCGCTCTCCGTGGTGTGACACCGTAAGTTGTTATTGCGGTGTTTCTATTTTCCTGGATTGTTTTTTGGATTTCCTTGTGGCCCTACAAATGTTCGGGTAACAACGAATTACAGTTGGAACATACTCGGTAAAGATGTGAGAAACATAAAACCGATTTTTAAGATTACCTTAATAGAAGCGGTGGTCCCTGGTGATACAAGATAAGCCCATGTTTACAATTGGTAATCTCAGTTGCCATCATTACCATTGGTGCCAACATCACCACTGCAACCAGGCGAGAAGTGTCGTACAATTTAACCCAGAAGCATTAGCTCCGACTAATTCTAATAGAATATTAACTTCGAATTTGGAAAAATTCGGAGCCCTCTCCTCCATATCTGCAAGACTGCAATTGTATACAGATTACAGTATTTACAATCTTGTACATAGAAATCACGCGGTACTGTCGTCATTCACCAAAGATTGTCGAGAATACACAGGTAGGTAAGCTCAAGTAACACCTTTGCATCACCCGGGTGCCTTCCATTGCGCTACACGGACTTGATCGCGATCAAATGAACGATTGGCTGATGACGGTTTACTGACCGGTGATGAACGTTGGTCACCGCAGAGACGTTTTAACCGCGGTTAACTTTTGGCCGTGTTCTCGGAACCCTTGATTATCGTGCTTTTTGACAGAGGTTGGTGCACTCGGACGGTAGTGTGTGAAACGTCGCAGTTTGAACAAACCGTCACCCGGCTGGAAGCCCGAGAACTCTTCATCAGCAATGTAGGGGAGATTACATTCTCATCTAATAATATTTACGTCTGACGGTTACTCAACATTCGCCTTTACGGTTAGTTATCACGTATTATTATAATTTACAAATACTTTTTTAACACTAGAAATCTACCGATAACAAAGGAGTTTCTTCCTTTGCGAGATGAGTAAATCCGGATATTTACTAATGTATCATAACGAACAGATACATTTTATTACTAGAACTCTGCTGATACCAAAGAACTTACTTCGCTTACTTTATTAATGAGCGAAGTATTCACCTTTCAGTACCTTATCAGTTGTATACGCACTATCTTAATGAGAACGAACTAATGAAATACGTTCTCCACACTTAAGAAGTCGCGCGCCAATACTGACGAAATCGACATTCGATATATATCGATTTCGACCGTACAACTTCGAGTGTAAGCTTTCTTGGAAATTACCCTAACTTGAATTTCTGGGTCAAAATTTAGTGTTCGACACAGTGATCTCAAATATAAACAGGATGCATAACTGTAGTGCTTAGGATCTGTGATAATCGTGACGGTCCATTATTGTTAGGTTGGCCACTCTGTACGTATAGATAGAGTTGTTCTTTCGTGATTTGCGTTCTTTGAAAATAATTTATGACCGACTGATTAATTTACTAAATGCATAGTAATGATTATTACGTGGCGTATGGTTGTAGCGAACTGTAAGAAAAGGAAGTAGAGTTCAAATCCATGGGTGAGTTATATTTTATTCAGATTCTGAACTGATTCACCCGATATGTACAGTATGTGGAAAATCACATAAATCGAATTATTTGTCGTTTTTACATCTGTCTACAGTAATATAATTAATGCGCTAAATGGAGTATTATAGACACGTTAATTCTGCATAAGAATATAACCTACGTGAACGTTTTATACAAGTCAACCACTTTTTTTTCTCCCTCTGCGTCGAACGCCGCGACTTTGTAATACACAGTACTAACTCCAGGTTATCTTTGAGGTCACAAGTACGATATCGACCGTCAGCTTTGACCAAGGGCGTCATATATTATGTCATTCTATCCATTAACGTTTATAATTATCCTTACTATAAGTCGCCGATCAACTGTAATTGTTGCTCACATAGTATTTATGAGTACGTACGTGTATGTCCGCTTTTTTTTTAATTTAGCATTTCTAACAGATGTAAAATATGAATATAATGATTATTAATCCTGAGCAAAGTATTAAATACATAATTTTTTGTCATTTGTTATTTGAGCGTAAATTGTTTTATGGCTGTGTAAAGTGTATTTTGTTTTAACTAGTAGAAATCGAGTGTTTGTGGAAGTAGTTATCATCTGGTGGAAAATGGCAGATATGGAAAAGTATAACGCGGAACAATTGTTTGAAATCCTCAATGACAAAGTAGGTAAAATTATGTTTTTGCTGTGTTAAAATTTTAGCTACCATGCCGGCGGTCTCAGGTGTTCATGTTGACAACATCAACAACACGGCATACTTTTCTTTTTCATTATCTTAATATTCTTCGATATCCACCTAGAAAGACCTGATTAGTTTTTCGTTCAGACCATGAAGTAAAGAAATAATGCTGGCCCTGCTGTATGATTGACAGGCTCTTGTATGTACCCAATATTAATTACCCTCGCAAAACGAAGATTTGGAAGAAGCTTCCCACTCGCATTGACGGCCTATCGCTAATGGCCTGCTATCAATACGTATCGAGGGCGCCCGACCATTCGAACGGTATCTTAGCTTGTTTACTCGCAACAATTTAAGCTGTGCTCTTAGGTTCCTGCCTAACAGCATTCTTTAAAATGATGAAAATAGCAAAATACTGATGTCAACCGGAATAGACATCTACAGTCTAGCTTGTCGAAAGTACTTCTCCGTTTCCTACGAATAATTCATATTAGGCCGGAGTGAAGTACTTTTGATAAATTACCAGTACTATTCTGTAATATTCTTTAATATTTTGTTCACTACCCGCATAAAAATATGATTTCAAATTCGCCCGTCTTTTGTCCAACGCGCGTACGTAACTTTTTAAATATATATCGCTCGCACAGCTATATCGATATGTCTGATTGCAGCGATATATATCGAGAGACAACGCTTCTAGGAAATTACCCTAGACTGTAGACGTATATTACGTATTCCGATTGGCAGCAGTACTTCACTGCTTTCTACGGGTATGTCATGATTTAAAAGGATGTGGCTGGGCAGGAATATACATTTTTGTGAGAAAACAAGCAAAGAAACAGTAAAGCAATCCGTCTTGGGTCAATTCGGATACTCAATACCACCCGTTGGCTTTGACCAATGACGCCACTATATCTGTAGTGGGTTATATTTTTGTTTATTACAAGGCGCAGATAGTATTATTACGGCGGCGTTTTGTGTTTTAATCGAAGTGTATTTTTTGTACGTAATATGATTATGTGGTTTTTAATAAATTGCAATAATTGGTGGACGTTTAGTATTCTTTATACTCATAATTGAAATTTATGAATGAAGAAAGATATTTTTGTATGTTGTATTCGTGCGCGGGAAATATGAACTATCGTATTTCTGGGGATTTGGTGTAGTTTAATTCTTAATGTATTCTTCATGTATGTAATGTGAATACGTCTCTAGTTGTCACGTGTCTGGTTTTTTTTTTTAACTTTTTGCAGTCATTCGGCGTACTAGGGGAATATTGTGCTTGCCACATGTATTCTGATAATATGAAGTTAGTTGAACAATGCTGTTCTGCGGGTTCAAGGTAAAGCGAGGGTGGAATGGCTGAACGCTCTAAGCTGCGGGACTTGCAGTCGCTCCCCTCCAGAGGTTCGGGTCCTCCCTCGGACTTTTCTGTGTGTTAGTGTGTGTGTGTGTGTGTGTGTGTGTTTGTGTGTGTGTGTGTGTTGTCCTTAGGTTAGTTTGTAAGCCTAAGAACTGACAACCTCAATAGTTAAGTACCATAGACGTACAAACATTTCATTCACAAGGTAAACAATGAAATCGCGGCTCAACGTCAGCTGCCGGTAGAATGTGCCTACTTTTATTCATTTATTCGTGTCAGAAGCTTATAAATGTGACACAGAACATAGCTGGAACACAAATACAAAAATGAAAATCAAGAAATATAAATACATATTGACCATTCATAGCTCAGATATTTATAAGTCCAGTTTTACAAGCACGAAAGTCTTTTCCTCGGGATTAAACTTTGCTAGCCCAAAATCTGGCTACATCACACGCATCACGGGTAGTACCAGTGAGATCCTCCATGGTACAACAGTCTGGTCAAAGTTGACACTGTACCAGATGGTTCTTTTCCACACTCGCACATGACAGATGCGTCAGATAGGCCCCGCTTGTCAAGTTGACTACGTTGGTCCAGTCTATTGAGGGACTTGCACGTCATCCAGTCCTCCTCGTAGCGCTTCCTGTGGGGTCACCCAGCCACCGAGTTCCGCTCTTTGCTCTCCTGGTCACTTGGGGTGATTTGTCGAGCTCCGTCGTTGCTATGGACACGTTGGTAACCAAAAAGGGAATATGTTGATCATGTCGATGCCTTTGTTCGTTCCATTCTGGCTGTGACTTCCCTTCTAATTTCAGGTGGCGCTATACCAGAAAGGCGGTATAGTTTTTTTTAACTGGCATTGCCCTTAGACATCCCGTGACATTGAGAGCCACATCCACTTGTTTAGCGTGGCTGGAAATATACCGTACCGGCCACGCGTATTCTGCAGCTGAGTAACATAGGGACAGAGCTGTAGTTATTATTGTATTGGGTTTCAGCCTGCAAGCTTGCGAACAATTTATTTTTTTCTAGCAGCTACTTTGGAAAGAAGGAAGGAAGCTTAGGATTTAACTTCCCGTAGACAGCGTTGTCATTAGAGACGGAGCTCACGCTCGGAGATTTGGGTAAGGATTTTCTTCTTGCTCTTAATGTAGTTGTACCGTCTCCATTTCGGAGGTTTGCTATCATCATAGCTACTTTAGTTTTGGAAGCTGTGGCCTTGAATAGGTCAGATGTCGAGACATTAAACCATGTTTGCAGGTTACCAAACCAAGACATTCTTCTTTTTCCAACAGATCTCTTTCCTTCTATCTTCCCTTATATTATGAGTTGCAGAGTCTCATAACTTGGACCTCTCATGATGTGGCCGAGAAATTGTAGTTTTCTTTTTTTCACTTCTTGTAGGATCTCTACGCCTTTCCCCATTCTTCTCAGAACCTCCACGTTGCTAACATGTTCTGTCCACGATATTCGCACATCCTACGGTAGGTTCACATCTCGAAGCCTTCTATTCTCCGTTCGCGATATGTGTTGAGAGTCCAAGCTTCTACTCCATACAGTAGCACTGGGAACACATAACATTATACCATCCGAATTCTTAGGTCCAGGCTCAATTCGCGACTACAGAACAGCTTCCTGATCTTCATAAAGGAAGCACGGGCCTTCTCAATGCGAATTTTTGTTTCTGAACAGTAATCCATGGAACAGTTGACACTCGTGCCTAGGTAGTCATACCTCTCGACTCTTGCCAGCCTTTCGCCTTCCACATAAAGATGTTCGTTTGGCACTTCAGTTATGGTGACAATCATGTATTTGATCTTCTTAACATTGGGTTTCAGACCGTATTCTTGACTAGCTGTGATGGCATTATTCAACAGCCAGAAGTACTGTATCGTCCGCATAACGCAGGAGGGGGAAGGAAGTCGCCCTTTGAAAGGAATCATCCTGGCAGTAGCCTGGAGTCATTTAGAGAAATCACGGAAATCCTAAATCTGGATGGATGGATTTGAACCATCGCCCTCCCGAATACGAGTCCAGTGCGTTACCACTGCGCCACCGCGCTCGGTCAGCTACTTTGTATTTCGTGTACATACAGTGCTCTTTGTAGGTAAGCGTTCGGTCAAGAGCCACACCCAGATATTTTTGGGGTGGCGTTGTGTTTTAGTGGGGCCTTGACGCCTCCTTGTTCTACCATTCTGATTTTTTTCAGGGAAGCCAAAACAGTCTTGGTCCAAACCGCCACTGCCCGCACCGAAACTAAGTTTATTGTGCGGTATCGCTCCCTGTATATCTAGTAAAGACAACCAATGCCCTTGAACAGTGCAAGGAGTCGCTTTACCAGTTCTTTATTAGACACAATTTCTTCGGGTCTGGTTGTCCCAAATGTTCTGTGCCTTTTACTCTCCAATGCAATGCATTCGAAGATTAGATGTGATGCAGTTTCATCACCGTCATCACAGATCCTACATTTAGGGTCCTCTTCTGTTATTCCCATTGTATGTAGGTGTTTTTTGAAATTCCCATGGCCTGTCAGCAATCCAACCGTGAGTCTAATCTCTCTCCTGTTCAGGCCCAGGATTGCAGAGCTTCTTTTAAAACATGGCTTTGGCATCATTACCTTGCCATGTTTTTGTTGATGGACTTTGGTCCAATATTCTACGTGCTGTCTTCTGAGCCAGTTACGTAGCTCCAATTTGATCATTGCCTCGGTGATTGTCAGGACAGGTTCCGGTCCAATAAATGGAGTCTCTGCCCCCATCCTGGCTAATCTGTCGGCATGTTCGTTGCCACTGATCCCCGAGTGGCCAGGGACCCACAATAGGTTTACTTTATTGCTTTCCCCTAGCTCCACCGGAACCCTGTGACATTCTGCAACAATTTTAGACCTTGTCGCAGGAGCTGCCAGTGATCTCAGGGCTGCCATTGTTGTGCCTACGATTCTCGCTGTCTCTGTAAACCGATTGTAATGGATGAGCGTGAGTTGAGCAGACGTGTAGGAAGCCTCGCAGACGCGTGAGTTGAAAAGAGGGCACCAATGTGACGCATGCGTTATTACTCGCGTGGGAACACGTGTTAGAGCAGGACGGCTGCCGCGGTGAGTGGCGCAGACCGCCTCCCGAGAACATCCAATGGCGTCACTTCTGCGTCCTCGTCGCCTCAACCTTACCAGAGGTGGCGTCCGTCGTCGGTGGTTAAAGCAGAAAAAAAATTTTGGGGGGCAGTGATGGGTTCCGAACCACTGACCATGAGCATTACAATCCACCGCGCTATCCTCTACAACACGGGTAACAACTGTAGTATTCGACCGTCGTTCTTGTACTACTAATGGCAGATAACTGATACTTATGGCATTTTTATACATTAGATTATCATTTATCGTACGAAGAACGACACGGTTTTTTCAATTCGTCATTGCGCCATTCTTTAGAACTGACAACGTACAAGTTACAATAAGAAAATCATCAAATACGCAACGCAAGATGGCGTATGCCAGAGAGAGTTCTGGCCGAGGAATGTCACGTAACACGGCTGGTTTTCGTTAATTCTAAAGAGGGTGTCAAATCTCCGTTTTTTTTTTTTTTGTTTTTTTTTTTTTTTTTTTTTGTTTTTTTTTTTTTTTTTTTTTTTTTTTTTTGCAAATATCTCTCAAACGACACGAGATATGAAATAAACATAACAGAGCAAAGATGTAGAGAATTTTCTCCACTACAAATTCGATTATTCAGTATTCGAGTTAAATGAACGGTTTATTTGTAATTAAAATTACATTGGAAACGGCTTTTTTTGGTAATGAGAATGAAACTTTCACTCTGCAGCGGAGTGTGCGCTGATATGAAACTTCCTGGCAGATTACATTTGTGTGCCGGAACCGGGACTCGAACCTGAGCAAAGGTTCCCAGGTTCGAGTCCCGGTTCTGGCACACAATTTTAATCTGCCAGGAAGTTTCATATCAACGCACACTTGGCAGCAGAGTGAAAGTTTCATTCTGGAAACATCCCTTAGGCTGTGGCTAAGCCATGTCTCCACCATATCCTTTCTTCCAGGAGTCCTAGTCTTGCAAGATTCGCAGGAGAACTGTGAAGTTTGCAAAGTAGGAGGCGGAAGTAAAGTTGTGAGGCGGCATCGTGAGTCGTGTCGGGATAGCACAGTCGGTAGTCGGCTTTTTTTGGTGTTACTAACGTATTTTTTTTTTTTTCGAAATATTTGAAAAAGCGAGGTTCTGGTCTCTGGTGACCAACGATTATGTCTGCAAAATTTGGTGCCGATCGGTTGAACGATTCGACCTAAAAACGGGGAACACGTTACAGCCAGACAGACATCGCCAAATCGCCGTTATTTTTGCAAATATCTCTGCAACGATGCAAGATATGAAAAAACATACGAGAGCGAAGTTGTAGAGAACTTTCCCATCTACAAAATAGGTTTTTCAATTTTCGTGTCAGATGAACGGTTCGTTTGCAATTACAATTAATTTACAAACGGCTTTTTTGGGTGTAACTAACGTATTTTGTGTCCGAAAAATTTGTAAAAGGGAGGTTTTGGTCTCTGTCGGCCTACAATTATTTCTGTAAAATTTGGTGACGATCGGTTGAACGGTTCGGCTTAAAAAGTGGGAACATGTTACGGACAGACAGACAGACATCCCAAAATAGCCGATATTTTTGCAAATATCTCTGAAACAATACTAGAAAAGAGAGTAAAGTTGTAGAGAATTTTCTCCTCTACAAATTCGGTTATCCAATTTTCGTGTCAGATGAACGGTTAAGCCGTTACTTTCATTTAAATTTCGAGCTGTCAAAAGACGATCGCAAAGGCCCACTTTTAGTGTTACTACCGTAACCTAAAGTGGGCCGAAAAGGAGATGGACAGAGAGAAAGAGAGAGAAGGGATAGGAGAAGTACTAACTCAAGGCTTGAGCAAATTAATAAATACCCGGGCAACGCTGGATTTTCAGCTAGTTCTATATAGATTAATCCTGGACCTGGTGACTTTGTTTTTCAAGGTATTGCTTGCATTAGATTCTTAGTAGTCATATCTGGGATATAATCATTATTAATTTCAGTTCGGGTGGGTTCTCAGTGAATGCTGCTCTGTTCTTAGAAGTGCTTGGTAGTGTACGCATTCTCTCATATTAATGATTTATATCTGCTTGATCTTTATTCTGTGTTCTCATCGTTTTTAATACCTTCAAGGCTTTACTTGCTCGTGTATTCGCAATACGTTTTTCTATCTCCTTGCCAGTTTTCTGCCAAGGTGGTGTTTTTTTTTTTTTTTTTTTTTTTTTTTTGTCTTAAGTACTGTTCTGTGTGCATCCTTTCTTTTACCCTGTATTTCTGCCAGTCATTTTCTGATTTTGAGTTTAACCACCTATTATAAGGTTTCTTCTATTTTCTACTTTCTCTTGTTCTGTTTAGTTTCACCACTCGTCATATTTTATTTCTGTTATGGATTTATTTTATTTTCAAATGCTTCATAAGCTGTCGTATGGATGGCTGCTTTAACCGCCTCATACATCTTATCTGCAGACGTTTCTTCAACACAAGCAAGTTTTTCTGCTAGCCGTTTTTGGTACCAGAAGCTGGTCTAACTATGGTCAAGAGTTTGTAAATTGTAATGAATAATAGTGGCTTTCAGTGGCTGTGTTTCATATTGGTTTTTTGGTCCAACCCCCATCCAGAGCCATATCACAGAATTTTTTATTATAAATGTATTATTAAAGATTTCTATATTCCAAAACTTGCGAGAAATCATACAAGGAAACGGTCTCGAAAAATCTGCAAACAATGTTCGTTGTAAAATAAGCAACAATTTAACAATATTTATAATAAAGAAATCACTTCCTAAATTCAGTAAACTTAAGACATTATAGCACTGTGTCTTTGTGAAGCAGAAACTTTAATTTTAAATAGAAACAAGAATGTTGGAGAAATTCAAAACAAAGATTATATGCCACAAAATTACTGATAGAGAAACGTATAGCCTGAGAAGTATTAAGGAAACAGAATAATATTTTATGAGCACATTAAAAGAATGACACCCCGTAGGCTGAAAAATAATTTCTACGCAAACTGACTCAATTAAATGCATCGATGCAATTAACGGGGATCTTAAACTAGCCGGTGTAAGTCAGGCAGACGTTACAAATAGAGAAAGATTCAGAGAAAAGATATTTGACTGGAACGTTGGTGAGAGGGAAATTAGAAAATGGGCTGGAACACCGTGGTCTGATGAAAGGCCATCAAAAACGACATTGATTTACTGTACTTCGCGTGGACCTATTGGGTCTACGAGGTATGTCCACAAAGTAAGTTCCGTTTGGTTATGTAAAATAAACGTGCACAGATACAGAAAAAATATTTATTGTAAAAAAATTATAAAACTATTAAACTACTTTTCTACGTAGCTTCCGAAATTTTGTAGTCATTTGTCATAGCGAGGCAGACGTCTTTGTATGCCTTCTTCGTAGAAGGTTGGCGCCTGTGTATTCAACCATGTGGTAACATGTTCTTTCAGCTCGTCATCATCGCTGAAGTGTTGACGACCATGGGCAGATTTTAGGTGTAAGAAGAAAGTCGATATGAGCGAGACTGTACGGAGGATGATCAAACACGTCCCAGTGAAATTCCCGTAAGAGTAGTTTGATCACATTCGCCTTGTGAGGTCGGGCGGCAACGTGAAGGGAAGAAGAAGACTCCTTTAATCTCTTCTTAGACCTAAAATCTGTCCTTGGTGGTCAACACTTCAACGATGATGAGCTGAAAGAACACGTTTGCCACATGGTTGAATACACAGGCGACAACCTTCTATGAAGAAGGCACACAAAATCTTGTCCCACGCTATGACAAGTGCCTACAAAATTTCGGAAGTTATGTAGAAAGTAGTTGAACAGTTGCAAATTTTTATACAATAAATATTTTTCCGGTATCTGTTCACGTTTGGTTTATATAACCAAACGGAACTTACTTTGTGGACATACCTCGTATAAATGAATAAATAATAATTTTGTTGTTTCAGTCTTCAGTTCGGAGACTGGTTTGATGCAGCTCTCCGCCTTACTCTATCTTGAGCAAGCCTCTTCATCTCCTCATAAGAACAGCAACCCACTTCCATTTGAATCTGCTTACTGTATTCATCTCTTGGTCTCCCTCTGCGATTTTTACCCCACACACTTCTGTCCAATACTAAATTAACGATATCTAAGAATGTGTCCTACCAATCGATCCCTTCTTTTAGTCAAGGTATCCCAGAAATTACTTTTCTGCCCAATACTGTTCAGTACCTCCTCATTAGTTACGTGGTCCACCCACCTAATCTTCAGCATTCTTCTGTAGCACCACATTTCGAAAACCTTTATCCTCTTCCTGTCTGCACTGTTTATCGTCCATGTTTCATTCCCGTACAACGCAACACTCCACACAAATGCCTTCAGAAAGGACTTCCTTACACTTAATATTCAGTTTTTCAAAATTATTCTGTTTTTCAAAGCCACTTTTCTTACAATTGCCATTCTGCATTTTATATCCCTTGTACTGCGACCGTCATATGTTATCTTACTACCCAAGTAACAAATATCATCTACCACCTTTATTGTTTCGTTACCTAATCTAATCTCTTCGGCATCGCTTGATTTTCTTAGACTCCATTACCCTTGTTTTGCTATTGTTAATGTTCATCTTATATGCACCTTTCAGCACACTGTCCATTCCGTTCAACCACTCTTCAGGTCCTTTGCTGTATCTGACAGAATTACAGTGTCATCAGCAAAGTCAATATTTTTATTTCTTCTCCCTAAACTCTAATTCCTTCTCCAAATTTCTCCTTGCTATCCTCACAGTTTTCTCAGTGTACAAATTGAATAACATTGGAGAAAGGCTACAATTCTGTTTTACCCTTCGCAACTGATGCTTCCCTTTCATGCCCTTCAACTCTAATAACCGCTGTTTGGTTAACGTACAACTTGTAAATAACCTTCCCTTCCCTGTATTTTACTCCTGCTGACTCCACAATTTGAAAGAATGTATTCCAATCAATTTTCACAAACTTTTCTCCAAAACTACAAAAGTTAGAAATATAGCTTTTGCTTTCCTTAATCTATCTTCTAAGATAAGTCGTAAGGTGAGTTTTGCCTCCCGTGTTGCATTTCTCCTGAATCCCAGCTGAGGTCAGTATCTATTAGCATTTCCATCCTTCTGTAAATAATTCGTGTACAAATTTTGCAACCACGACTTATTCATTAAACTGATGGTTCTGTAATTTTCACACCTGTCTGCACCTACTTTCCTAGGAACGGGGATTACTACATTTTTCTTAAAGTCTCAGGTTATTTCGCTTTTCTCATACATCTTACTCATCAAGTGAAATAGCTTTGTCTTGGCTGGTTCTCCCAGAGACTTCAGTGGCTCTGAGGGAATATCATCTACTACAGGGGCCTTAGTTCGACTTGGTCTTTCAGTGCTTTGTCGAATTAATCTCTCAGTATAGTATCTCCTATTTCATCTTCATGTACTTTCTCTTCCCTTCCTATAATATTGTCTCGAAGTTCATAGTATTAATAAATTATTAATTTTAATATTCATTCGTTGAGCAACTTGTATTTGAATTGAAATAGTTTGACAGTTCGTTTGAGTTACTGAAGCGAATGATCATCTTACATCCTTTTTTTCTGTTTATTTAAACTTAGTTCAAATATGTTTAACCAATCAATCTCCATGCAAATATCTATTGTTATTATTAGTATTGGTATGTACCACAAATTACTATTGATACTGTGACTTTTGTGTTATTATTATCATTATTATTATTAGTATTAGAATCTATTGTTGTTATTAATATAATTAATACTGTGTCTAATGTTTCTTAAGTCGTTTGTATATGTTGTTCCTTGTCAGATGTAAGAGAGGGCCTTAAGGTACTAATCTGGGCAGGTTAAATAATTAAATAAATAAAAATTAATGTTCACGAGTGGTTCAGGAAAGAGGGGACATACTATGGTACACACTGCATGGGCGTAGTTAGAAGGGGCTTATAGGGGTTCAAACCCCTCCAGAAATTTTGACAAAGCTAATAGGAATGGGACAGGAATGGTCTTAAAATAGATTGCAATGTAATCTTTATGTCAAATTACCGCCTTTTCAAATTGCAAGGGTACATGTGCAGTGTGATAACCTTTTTTTTATTATTATTTTTCGTCATGTATGTTTTAATACTCCTCACGGAACATGTAAGATGTCCATCCGTTTTTTTTTCTCCTCTAATTATTTGTGACTGCTTTGTTCCTACTCATGTTTGTTCAAAAGTCAATTATTGACATCAAGAACTACTGTTCCATTACAAGCAGAGTCCTGAGCATGCGATTAATGAATCTTCTGGAATGATGTTCATTACATCGCGAAACAGAACTGTTTGTTTATGTTCCAGTTTGCGTTTGAGGGAAGAGGGAAAGAAACCATGTGCCTTGTTTGCAGGCTGTTGGCAGCCGATGCAAGAAGCAGAAACCATCCGAATTCTATTGACGAGTTGCAAAGCCGCGCGCTCTAAGGCGCCTTGCTGCGGAGCGCACGGTTGCTCGCCGTCGGAGGTTCGAGTCCTCCCTCGGACATGGGTGTGTGTGTGTGTGTGTGTGTTGTCCTTAGGTTAGTTTAAGTAAATTGTAAGCCTAAGGACTGATAAAGGCAGAAGTTCAGTCCCTTAGATTTACAAACATTTGAACATTTCGAGTTGCAAACAGAATTAGGTGCCATAAGGATAAAGAGAAATGGAAATAACTATATCAGAAGCCGTGTGTTTCGTCGATAACTAACAGTAAGAGATGAATTATGCCAAGGATGTGCTCTTCTATTTCAACAATTGTACTCCATCGAGAAGTTTACTTTGTTCCAGATAGGACTTTATGACTGAACTCGAATTAAGTTCTGCTGTTGTTCTGTAGACTGAAGAGGGCGATCTACAGTGGGCAGTAAAATGACAAAGAGAGGGATGGAGAAAACATTAGTAAATCGTTAATTATTATTACTATTACAGGATTAATCAATACAAATATTAATTAATAACAACATCTTGTTGTATTCCTGTTATCCTCCGCCAAGCCTCTTCATCCAGCGCATCTTCCTTGTGGATGCTGCGATGTTCCATTACTCAATTTATTTGGTCTGTCCAAGAACGTCGTGGTCTTCCGCGGTTATATCTGCCGGGTGGTTTCCATTCATAAACCTTCTTCGGCAATTCTCATCATATGTCCGTACCATTTCAGTGATTTTCGTTCAATTCTATCAGTGTACCATTTGCCTTCATTCTAGCTCTTACGTCATCTTTAGTTTTCTTTCGATTCTTGATATTCTGGCACTCCTACGCATATAATCCATTTCTACAGCTATTAGTCTGCTTTTGAGAGACGCATTTAATATCCATAATTCCGATCCATAGCATAGCACTGATTCAACCATTATCTTGCCTATTCTTTTTTTATTATTGTTAGAAATATTCTTACCCCACAATAAAGAATTCAAACTCCACACCTTTCTGCTTTGCTGTATTCTGTATTTTATTCCTGTATGGCCCAATCCATTTTTACCTATATGTGCTCCGAGACATTTAAATGTCTCTATCTGTCCCACAACTGCTTTGTCATTGATGTATACGTCAAAATTAGCATCACTTTTCACCACCAGATACTCCGTTTTTGTTAGACACATTTGTAGTTCCCATCTGTTGTAATCTTGATATAATCGTCGTATCATGCACTCAAGGTCATAATCGTCTTGTGTTATAATAGCTTGATCGTCAGCAAAATTTAATAAAAATGTCTAAATCGTTGACAGCGATTCCTATTTCTCTGCAGCTGTTGTTTCACTTTCGGAGAGCCACTTCTACATATAAATTGAACAAGATGGGTGACATACTTCTACCTTGTCGCAAGCCATTAGGTTCTGATACCTTTAAACCTCGTTTAATCTGTACCACATTACCTCTGTACATTTCAATAATAATTTGTAAAAGGTGATCATTCATACCTGTATCTTTCATAGTTTCCCACAGCTTAGATCTAGGGACTGTATCGTAAGCTTTTGCTGAATCTACAAAGGCAATGTGTAGATCCTTCCCTACTGCTATAAATTTCTCCATTAGTTGTTGTAAAATAAAAAGGTTATGTGTACATGATCTGTTCTGCCTAAAGCCGCTCTGGTCTTCCCCAATATGTCGGCCAACATTTTGTTTAATTTTTTCAAACATTATCTTGCCAAATAAGCGACTCATTGTATATTATAAACCGTTCATTGTTTCGAAAATAGTCGCCATAATTATAGATTCACCCTCTGTGAGGCAAGACAGCTCTTCGTCCGAAACAAATGGAAAACGCATGTCAGATCTTGTTCATTGAAGTAGCCTCTGGCCTGCCTCTACATAAATTAATTACAATTTTACGATCCTCTTATTGGGTTAGCTTTGCTTTATTTCCTTTCTTAGGTCTTTGATGTATACTTTGTTCTCTTACTTTTATACTTTGACAAATAACTCTTGTTGTTACACATTTTTATTGTTTTCACAATCCATCCCGTTATTTTCGTAATGTTTACATTCTGCTTTCTGTAACATGTCGCCATGACACCTTGTCAAAGATATAAGCTATGATGGTTGCCTAAGATATATCATTTTCACACCATGTATACTTTGATCATCGCTAATTTTATCTCATTGACTGGTGTGTTCAATAGTTGTGTTAGGTTCTCTTGTAATAGACCTCGGTTCACCATCACCCAGCCTGGCATTGCTTTTATGTTTTTAATCAAGACTTGATGCCTAGTGACGTCTTATTTATTTTTATTGTGTGACATGCATGCCAGTATGCTTAGGCCGATATTACACTATCTAATTTTCTTTGACAAAGATTTTTTGTCAAAGAAAATTGGACAGTGTAATTTGGAACTTTGTTCAAAGTTGCCATTCGTCAAAAATTCTTTGATCAAATTTAGCAGCTCACCGTAGATTTGATCAAAGAAAGCGTTCGTCTTATGTTACCTGCGGTGAGAAATATGACCGCTTGAAGCGCTGTAGCAGTTTTTGACGTACGGAACTGTTTGAAAACATGACCGCGTAATTCGTCGCAACAACTAAATTTATGCAGTTGTATAAGGGTGATTATAAAAACCGGCTGCATCGAGCCGAAAGCTAGATAATTGCGGAATTCCTTAGCGATCAAGTGAGTACTGTTTGCAAGGCAGACGACGTAAAAAAGAAAATTGTTTCTGTACCAGTTTTGCAGAGGAGAAAGCAAAAGTATATAATGACACTGTTTAATTCCCTACATATATTGAGTCAGACAAATACTATTTACACGATATATAATACACAAAATATAAATATTTCAAAGTTTTTGTTTACTGTAAGCGCGACCGAGTACTAGCAAAACCGGAAACAGGGCACAAAATTGCAATATTTAGAGCAGAACACCACTGCAGACGCAAGCGTCACCAATATTGTCAGACTTCCAAATGACGAGAAGAACCGTTTTCGAGTGGTACAGCGGGTGTATCGTGTAATGCAGCCTAATATTACACATTTGTAGAAAACGACGAAGTACTTTGACAAGCTACACTGTAGATGTCCATTATGATTGACAAATGTACTTCACTATTTTTTTTTTTATTTTATTTTTTTTTTTTTTTTTTATTTACGAATATGTTTTAAGAGTACAGCTGAAATTGTTGTGAGTGAACAAGCAGTGATGACCTCTACAGTCTAGCTTGTCAAAAGTACTTCGCCCTTTTCTACAAATATCTGATATTAGGTCTTATTATACCCCTGAGGCGAGAGCCGCGGTACAAGTCGAAAATGGTTCTGTGACTAAAGGCACGTTCCCAAATGTCTAGTCGCTGCAATTGTTGTAGGCGTACATGTAATCACAGTGTATAAATAGATATTTATAATATATGTAATCAACGACTAAGGTTAATAGCAAATATTCATCCGCCATTTTCGATTCACTGACAGATTCTTTGTCAAAGAAAATTTGATAGTGTAATGTCACCATTTCACTACGTCAAAGAATATTGGACAAAGTTTCTTTGTCAAAGAAAATTTGATAGTGTAATACCGGCCTAAAGAGGCATATAATGCACCTGTTTAATCAGTCTGTCTACTTCGTAAGTACTTACTATTTGAAACTACTGGGTTATATTATGTATTTTACTTCAGCTTGTGTGCAATTCTGTTTCTGTATCTTTATTTAATAGTCTTCCGGGAAGATGGTTTATATAGGGTTACCATATGTTCATCACCAAAAAAGAGGACAGATCACATAAAAAGAGGACACTTTATCTTTAACATAATGTAATTTACATATTTATTAATGACTCACGTAAAACTATTACAAACTAAAACAGTAACCCTGTGTGGTTGTTGGAAAACGAAATATTGTGAACCTTGACAGTTTATTCCTCATCACTAATGTCAATTGTCTCATTCTTGTCTTCCTCACTTTTGAACCAACAATATTTGGTGGACGACAAAATCTCTCTCAAGAGCTTTTTGTTTTTTAACAAGTACTGAGAAAAGCTCAGGCATTTCAAATGTTTGAAATTATACTGTACACATACAGTATAATTACAGTATACTTTAAATGTATTCCCGTTTTTTGTCCACTGTGTGTTCACAAGAGAAAACACAGGCTCTGTGTCGGCATTGTGACTAGTTATAGAAAAAAAGAAGTCTACAATTTTGAGCAGTTCAGAATAACTAACAACACTAGATGACTGATTTAAATATGTACACCGCACTTCACCTGCTGGCGTGTTCTGTTTCCTCTGATGATCTTTAATTTTTTTTTTTTTTATAAAATTACAAAGGTCATCAGGGCACAATGTATCATTAATTCTTACATTTGTTTGACCATTCTCTTGAATGATTTGTATTTTTAGGAGTACTTATTTAACACTGACTTTCTTTTCGGCATTATGTATTTGTATTTAAGTTCGTAATTTATTTTGAAGCAAAAGGCTACTTACGATCTCGAACACACAATACAGCTTTAACGTAAACCACAAAGTATATCAAAAGCAACGCCATAGAACGTAATGCAGAAGACAGAATGCACTGGCTGAATACAGGAGAGACAACCGGGGTCCTTCGCAGATAAGTTCTGAATCGTTTGCAACTGTCAGACGCATGCGGAGTGCGAAACTGTGAACGCCAATTTTACTCTGTCTATAGTTGCGAACAGTTTGGAACTGCAGTGCGAAATGGACATGTCGCCAATGACACAAAACTAAATTTCTTTCTCGGAACCCAAAAAAGAGGACATTTTGTAGAATTTTATAAATTCCGGCCGGACACATTTTATTGCCTGAAAAAGAGGACGTGTCCGGGAAAAAGAGGACGTGTGGTAACCCTAGGTTTATAACCGGAACCAGTAGAAGTTTGAAAAATAATAAACAGCTGATGGTTTACAGTATGCATTTCCTCGAATACCGTGGATATCTGTTTCGAGTTACATTACGTCATTTTTTTACGATGACCAATTGTGGAACAGCACTGGCGGCTACGCACGCTCCGCGGACTCGGCGCTTCGCGTTGAGGATGGTCGGGCCGCGCGCTATAAACGTATGCGTGCTCTCCGGAGTCCCGAATATTAATCGGCTGGCGCGGCGCGGCGCCCAATGGGCCGGTAGGCGGGAATCGGCTTTGGTCACGTGACCGGCCGCCGGCCAATGGCGGCCGCGGGCCGTTTTTTCAGCGCCCGGCGCCGCCCGCGCCGCTGCCATAGTAGCGACTGCGAGCCGGCCAAGGACAGCGGATGTACACAGCCACTCGCTTCCGCACCGCTCCGCCACACTGCGCAGTTGTCGCGCCTGCGTCTAGCGGGTTTTTTTAGTCGTAGCCCCGCCGAGGCGTCTGTACCTTCGGCGCTACTGCAACCGCGGAAGAATATTTTTTTACGAACCCTTTTTTTTATACCGTCGTGCGAGAATGTTGTTATGCAGCGACCGCTGATGTGCAGTTACAGTGTGCAGTTCCGTCGTTTTTTTTGTAGTACTTTTGTACGGGACGACTTTGTAGTGAAAATAGCGGATATCGGGAACAGTAACGCCGATTAGTGTTCCACTGCAGTGTGTTGTCGTGACAGTGCCTTGCCGAGCAGCTATTTTTTTTTCTTTTTTTATTATTTACTTGTGAAGGAGCTGGTGTCTTGTTTTCTACCTCGTCGCGCGTTTCCTCTTTGTTTCTGGTGCCGCTCCGAACTGCCAGAAGAGGGTTAGTGCAGAGGAAGAGGAGGCGAAGATGAGCAAGCTATACGTGGGCAACTTGCCTGCCGACGCGTCCGAAGCGACCTTGAGGCAGCTCTTCCAGGACCACAACCTGACGTGCTCCACCATTCTGGTCAAACGGGGCGGCTACGCGTTCGTCGAGTGTCCCGACCAGTCGGTGGCCGACCGCGCCATTGACAAGCTCAACGGTGAGTACCGCCTGCGCTAACTTCTGCTGCTTCTGTTCACGAAAGCACGGCTGAAAATACGGCCGAATCAATTATTCTGTCAATATCCGAATTACATTTTCATTTATTTATTTACTTTTTGAGAAATATTGAAGTTGCAGTGCAATTGTTTTATGTGGCAACAAATACGGGAAAGCATGTTCACTGACTTTTTGTCAGTTCTCGGTAGTATATTTTGTACATTATGAACGAAATTGAAAAGTGTCAAGTGAAAACTGAGTATCTGTCAGTGCGCTCTGTCACAAAACAGCTGACGTTACAGTTTTTCTTATTTACAGCAGAAATTGAGCAACGGTTGACGACTTCTTTCTTTACGTACTACTATAATTCCGCCGATTTCTTTGAAATTTCCAGTATTAATATGATGCATTTTCTACATAGTGGGCACCACAGTGGAAACTGAATAAAATAAAAGTTGGTAGTATTTTTCACTTCCGTTGCATTTATTTTATTCGCACACTAACAGGTTCTTCCAGTTAAGTCCATTTCAAGGAATATTATTTTAATTGTGCAGTACACAACTGCGCATACATACTTCAATGGAAGTGCCCTTAAATGTCAAACCAGTACCATAGTACAAGGTACACCTAAACAAATACAAACAATTTATAGATACTGCTCTTTTAGTACCCGAGGCGTATTTTTACACTGCAGAAAATCGCTTAAAAAGCAGAAAATAGGAACGTTCGAATAAAATAAACACGATGTATGTGAAAAATACTACATTTTTAAAGTAATGCATTGGTTGCACATTTACCTGCGACTAGGTGAAAAGATAATAGTTTGACGCATTTTTTGGCAGCCTTTCCGTGAATTCCTCCAGATACTGTACTTCGAATCAAGTAGGTAACATATCACTCAGAAGACAGAATGTCAATTTGAGAAGAAGCTTTTCAGTAATCTATTTCTTAGCAATACACGTGAAAAGTTTGTTTTTTTATAAGAAAAAATATCCTTTTCTATTCGTAATGTCTGGTTCCGCCCGAAATTACCTTCTCTTAATCAAATACAGATATAAAATGAAAAACATAATCTATTAGATAATATTGTTGATAGAGGAAACTCCCGTAGTGATTTAGATACTATGTACACAAGTTTGTACCAGATTTTTAATCATTCCTCGAGTTTCACATAAATGCCACGAAATAGATACATAATGATCCGTATCATCCAGTTCGCATTATTTAGGCACAAATAAACACTCATCTACTTGGTACCGATATCACTCCTTATTTTCAACCTATCTAAAATCCCTGATTTACTCTCGAAAAATGTTTGTGTTTTCAAATCGACGATAGCTGCGTTGCTTTCTTTGACATAGCTTTCGTTGCAACCAAATACCAAATAAAATATTACTTCGTTGCAACCAAATAGCAAATCAAATTTTACCATTGTACTAAAAAAGCTGAATGAGAATAGTACAGTTATGACAAAAACTGAAGTCGTGGGCAAAATAATGGATGTTGCCTCTAGTCAGCTGACTGAGATGTTGTTTCAGTACAATGTCATTATAGGTATAGTATCGTAGCCTGCGTTTTCTTATTATTTAGACTGTACACTTACCTCCTCTGGAGAGACAATATGTATAGATAAAAACAGTTTATCAGACCTTCAGGATATCAAGCTTCCCTCACACAACTATTTATATTGCCAATATTTGTGAAATTAGAAATGTATTCAGTTTCATTTTTCCTTAGTTTTTTGTGTCACAGTTACACTGACATTTTTGGTAAAAAGTGGCCAATTTGGAACAACCAACAGGAATTTATCTAGTGCAATTAATAATAATATCCGTATATTTCGGAATATTTATTACCAAAATTATACAGTTAATGCCTTAATGTAAGTGGCTACTTAACACCAAGTCATGAGTTAGCAAATGTGGTAAAAAGGCTGCTTTACAAGAACTCCCACCACTTGCCATCGGCAGCAAAGTAAGCACTAATTTTAAACTACAGAATATACCAATCTGGCTGGCAATGAATTGCTCTAAGCGTGCTAAAATAATTATTGATCATATCAGAAAGACTAAATAATTCGATCATGAATAAAAACGCTTGAAACCAACCCCCATTCACTCAATCTGTCCAGTTCAAGAAAAGATAAAGAAATAAGTATATAGCTCATACTATAGATAGTTCAGTTAGTTAACAACGCGTTTTCACAAAATTAAAATTTCAAACATCCAAAAGAAAGTGTAAAGCGCCGTTATATTAGCTCTACACCGAGAACAGAACGGGGAGGAAATAGGACCAAGAATGACTGAAGGAAAGGAGTGATATGTTTATTTACTGACTGATATCAGTACCATGGACCTGAAGGATTTCATAAACTGCTTGCGAATGTGCCCTTCATCGTATAATTAATTATTAGTTAACAGTATAGAAAAACAGAATATATTAGTCAGAGAGGCGAAAAGAATTTAGGAGTAACTATCACACTTCTGACAACAGGCAGGTCATTCGTTTGCTTGAATTATAGTGCTGTGATTCAGCGAACACATTTATGACAATTGTTATGAAATTATAGTTATCAGAAAACAGTTGGCAAAATTGTTATGAAAATATGAGTTATCAGAAGGCACAATTAGCAAAATTGTTATCAAAATGTGACAGTTATAGAATACACACGACAACCAACGTGAAACTACTTTTAATATACATTTTGTGATAAATTATGAGCCTGAAGCATTTCTCTTACTAGTCATTATGGATTATGACGTTCATTTCGAAGCAGAAAGTGAATACAATGACTATTCCTGCACAGGCGTATGAAAATTATTAACTAATTGAAAATTTGAATTTGACGTATTATTGCAAGAATATCAGCTAAAAACAAATAATGTGAGCTAATAAAGAACATCAAAACAGACTTAGGGACGAGTGAACACAGCGAGACTTGATATCGGACTTCCCAAAGCCACCAAAACTAAAAGAAAAGTACATTTATTCAAAACAGCAGATAAAAATTCCATTAATGCTTTGCTCAGTCATAATCTCCAGCCGCAAGACTGTCAATCTTTTACAGAGGCTACAAATTTAGCGCGACTTTCAATGCGTGAAGCTTACAGTAGTTACAACAACGAAACCGTGTCACGTAATTTGGTAGAGAATGCTAAGAAATTCTTGTCGTGTGTGAAGTATACTAGCGGTAAAACACAATCAATACCTTCACTACACGACAGCAGCGGTGACAATTCTGATAAAGCAGAATTGATTAACACAAATTTCCGAAATTCCTTCACAAAAAGGACGAAGCAAATACTCCAGAATTCGTGTCAAGAACATATGCCAGCATACATAATTTGGAATTAGATGCCCCTGGTGTATTAAAGCAACTTACACTTAACAACAGTAAGGATCCCGGTCCCGATTGTATACCAATTAGGTACCTTTCAGAGTACGCTGATACAATAGCTCCATACCGAACTATCATAAAAGCGGGTCAGTATCCATGTAGATGTAGAAAAGATCAACAGAGCACGCTAACGCCGAACTACGTCAAAAACATGTGAGTGGTAATTACAGTTAATCACCCTGACACGCTTAATACGTTTTCCAAACAAACAAAAAAATTTCCAAGAGAGGGAGTAATGACTGGTGTAAGTGTTTAATGAATCATAATTGCCAAATTATGGCATGAATTATTTGCGCGAGGGAAAAAACTGGTGGACGCCGAGCTCGGTGAAGTGAAGAACAGTGTGGTTCCTGGAAAATATTTCGTCATACCAGGCAATATTGACTCTGAACATAGGTTAAGTTAACGGTATATGTATAGCATTTATAGATTTTCAGAAAGCTTTTGACAGTGTTTAATAGATTATTAAACTTCTTATATTGCTTACTGTAGAAGGGGTGAATTAAGAGTAAGCGAAAGATTATGTACAACTTTTGCAACAACGAGTCAGCAGATATGAGTCGAAGAGTAAGAAAGGGGCGCAGTTGCTGGGGCGGGAGCAACACAGTTTCAGTAGAGTGGTAAGATCTCGTGACATTGGGTGGATATAAATAACCGTGCAGCAGTTTTCAAGAAATGATAGCCTATTATTTTAAACACACCTAGACGTTTACTTCCATTTTCAAAAAGCTTGCCAGAATCATAAGTACTGTAAACCACAACAGTCACGTGGTATGGATGTAGAGGTGTGATACCGTGCCTATCTACTAGTATCTATGGTCGCAGAGCCTGTCTCCAATTTATTCAGTTTGTGCCAGAGCGTATATAAGCCCAGCCTCCCCGCTCTCAGAAATAATAAATATAAAGAGAAAAGGACGCGGTACCTGAATTCTTTTAATGAATGGTGCGTGAAGGCCTCGCCGTATTGGGATTGTTAGTGCTGTGAAGTTCGTTCGTGCCATTTTCTCTAAATAGCTATATTTTTTATCATTTAATGTCAACAATAAAGAAAGCTTTATCTCAGTAAAGTAAAAGGCGCTTCAGTGCAAGTTAGCCTCTTAATAGGAGCAGGGAAACTGATACAAAATATCATAATTACATATCTTTGCCACCCAAATATTCGCCAATGGTCTGTGCAAGGAGAAATTAGGAATAAGAGAAGAAATAAAAAATTTACTGGTTTGCCGATGACATTGTAATTCTGTTAGAGGCAGCAAAGACCTGAAAGTGCAGTTTAACGGCAAGGTCAGTTTCTTGAAAGAAGGCGATAATAATAATAATATATTAAGATTGAGCCATGAAATGTACTAGTATTAAATCAGGTGATTCTGAGGGAATTAGGTAAGTGACAGTAAAATGTAGTTATAGTGTTTTACTATTTGTGCAGTAAACCAACAGATGCCGAAAGCGCAGAGAGTATAAAATGTAGGATGACGTGCCAAGAAAACCGTTTTCGAATAATAGTACTTTTTGCCATCAGATATAAACTTGTTGTTATCGTCTTCAGTGCGAGCACTGGTCTGTATTCTATCCTGTGCAAGCCTCTTCACCACAAGAAGGAAACCAACCTACTTACTGTATTCGTCTCATGCTCTTCCTCTGTGATTTTACCCCCCCCCCCCCCACACGTTTGCCTATAATACTAGTTTGGCTCAGCTTACTGTGTGTCAGAACATGACATATCAATCAATCCCATCTTTTGGTTAAATTATTTCTGTTCTCCCCAATTTGCTCAGTAACAAGTCATTAGCTACAAGATCTGATGATCAGCATTCCTCTGTAGAGCCACATTTCAAACGCTACCCTCTTGTCTGAACTGCTTATCGCCCATGTTGCACTCCCAGACAAAGCTGCATTCCACAGAAAATCCGCCAGAGCTTTCATAACACTTTCATTAAGATTTTAATAAATTATTCTTCATGGAAAATACTTTTCTACCCATTTTCATTCTGCGTGTTAGATCTTCTCTACTTCGGCTACCATAGGTTATTTTACTGCCCAAATAAATAACGAAATTCATATATAATCTCTTTTCTTAATGTAATTCCTTTACCATCGGAATAATTGGATTACATTCCATAACTATCTTCTTCCTTGTGTTAATGTTCGTGTTACACCCTCCTTTTAAGACATTGTTCATTCGGTTCAATTTCTTTTCAAATTCCTCTCTGTCTCTGAGAGTGTTACAGTGTCATCAGCAAAGAGTGAAGTTTTTATTTGTTCTCCCTTATCGCTTTCCTTCAGAGTTATTCAATGTACAGATTGAATAATATTAAGGAAATGCTACAACCCTATCTTCCTTCCAACCACTGCTTCCATTTTCGTGCCCTTAACCCCTTATAACTGCTGTATGTTTGTATAAGTTGTATTTAACCTTCTTTCGCTATATTTCACTCTTGCTGCCTTCACGACTTGAAAAAGTATATCAAAATTGTCAAAAGTATTCTCAGATTTACAAAGGCTATAAACATAGGTTCGCCTTTCCATAACCTATATTCTAAATAGACCTAAGTTATAACGTGAGTATTGTCCCCTGTGTTCCCACATTTCCACTAAATCTGTAAATTCGGGTTATTATTTTGCAACCATGGTTTGTTGATAGTTCTGCAATTTTCACACCAGTCTGGAAATGCTTTCATTTGAATTAGATTTATTACATTCTTCTTGGTGTCTGATGGAATTTTGCCTCATACCTGTTTTACACCAGGTTGAATAGTGTAATCATGGCTGGCTCTCCCATGATATCAGCAGTTCAGAGGGAATATCATGTACTACAGGAGCCTTGTTTCGACTTAGGTCTTTCAGGTCTCTGTCAAATTCTTCTTGCAGTTGACTATTGTACCTCCTATCTCATCATCATTTACTTTTCCCTTCCTTTCTATTTTATAGTCCCTCTGTGTATTAATTCCACCTGTAAACTTTCCGTTCATTCCTTACTCGTGGTTTTCTTCCTGGGCTCTTGATATTCATGCAGCTCCTTTTCTTGTCTCCAAATGTCTGTTTTATTTTCCTTAGCCAGTATCTATTTTATCCTAGTTGTACTTTCTTGCACTCATTTGTCTTTTAAGCACTCTTGCATAGCCAATTTACACTTCCTGTCAATCTCATTTTTTAGTTATCTGTACTCTCTTTGCCTGCTGCGTTCCCTGTTTTTTTTTTTTTTTTTTTTTTTTTTTTTATGTTTTCTCAGTTTATCAGTTATGTTCAGTATGTCCCGTGTTATCCAGGGATTTCTACTTAAGCCATGTCCTTCTACCTATTTAATCCTGTGCAACCTTCACTATTTGACTTCTCATAGTACCCATTCGTCTCCTACTGTGCTGCTTTCAATCAGTTGTAGAGTAATGCTTCCTTCGAATCTTTGAGCACCCTCAGGTACCTTTTCATTTTTCTTGCAACTTTCAATAAGTAAAGCGGAATAGCTGGATCAGATATGAAGATTTTCTGAATGAAATACTGTAGCCCATTGCTGCCGTATTTACTGAAGTCTTTTAGACTGGTTTCGCAGCATTTATGAGTTGCATCTTCTGGTGCATATGACTGCTATTTACGACTAACAAGAGATACTGGTTACCCCGATATCACCCAGTGACCACAGCAACTGCAAGTTAAAATCTGCCTCACCTGCTGTTATTTGCCTGCTTCATTAAAAGACAAATTTCATTGCTTATTGGGACACAATTGTTAAATGCAACATAATTCCTGTTGTGGTGTTGCAGTTCACCCGCATGTGACACAAGTAGTGTAATTTCAAATCGATGGCTTCTACGTCAGAGTTTCTTTGGCTGCCCCATTTGAACACGCCGCTCCATTCGATCCCTCGCGACGGTAGCCGAATCAACTAGGGCTACAAATATGGCTGCCGGCTGGCAAGTGTGTGTGTGAAGGTCACAGCTTGGCCCTTGTGGCCAACCGCCCCTGCTCGCTATTGATCTCTAAGAAGGCGCCCATCAGTTATCAGACGGTGCCCTAGCTGTCCGCTTTCTCGTTATATTTCTCTCTCTTCTTGCAACACTAATGTTGACGCGTTAATTACTGTTCGAACTTCAAGCTCTGTCGCTTCAAATGTGAAAGAAAATTCCTGATATTCAGCACAAAAAATTACTAGTACGTTTCAACTTTGGTTGCATCATTTCAGGATACAACGTGAGCTGTACATATTTTTTCTTAGGGTTTTTTTTCCCCAAACAGTATTCATTAATGATCTTATTTAGCCTGCTTGCTTTTGCCCTGTTATACTTTCAAAGTATATACATAATGTCTTTGTTATGCGATCCCAGCAATGTTCTGTACTTAGCTGCTAGGAGAAGTTTGTTTAGGTACCATGTATTTCTTTAATTGCTTATAGTTTTCATTTTATTCTAGACAGTTATTGTTAACCTGATTTCAACTTATCATCCTAATTTTTGTCACTAATTTGTTGTTGTTCATAGAATTAACCTTGTTTGCGTTCGGAATCAAGGGATGTTAAGAGGCGGAATTTTGGTATTATGTTTTTGTTTCAAATGTAGTTTTCTTGTAGAAAATCCCAGGGAATTATTGCTAGGCCATTTTCGCAATTTAACTGTTTCGAAGTTTCTCATTTTATAGCGATTTCTGTATACAATATAAGTAAACGAAAATCAGATTCATATTACAGTTCGTCTTATTAATTCCTCCGATTCTACCATTAATTCAAGAAGACTCCTAGTTTGTTTTATCCCTCTTTTTTGCCATAGTCTTGATTAATCTTTTCTTTCTCTGTTTCTTTCTAGTCTTTCATTAAGGGTTACTCTTTCTGTATTTCTCCCTATTGCTGAACATCATGTACATTATTTCAGAAATTGATATCAAAATTCTACCTAATGCAAGAGACGATAGGCTTATTTTTCTTTCGACCGTGCATGTTTCAGTAGCTTTTGGCGCTATATCCAGTAATTTTGCAATCAAAGACATGACGGATATTGTGCATCAGATGAAGATATAAGCTGCTGAACTGACTGTAGGCAAAAAATGAAAATAAAAATGAAATCCATGTGTATAACATAAGATGTAATTTCAATACCAATTCCTTTCATTTTTCTTCTCAAATGCAATTTTATAATCATGGTTTCAATATTAGAAGTGCCGTTTTTTATTTGCAATATTCAAAATTCATTTTTTCCCTTAAAAATAACACAGTATAGTTGTTTTGTTAACAGAATCAAAATAATCGATCTTCACTTTGTTACCACGTGGACATTTAATTATTGACATTTACTTTAAATGAAAATATTTTGGTAAGGAGTTTACTGTGCCTGTTGTTTGAAATACAAGGTATTACTGTTACCCATCACTGGTAACAGTAATACCTTTTGTATCAATTAATATGTATTTTTATCCACATTTCTTCTACTTTCTTTCCAGTTATTTTTGGCATGCAGTGCTGTACACCTTCAGTGTATTTTCAGAACTCCATCACAAAACCACAAAAATGTTGTGTTTTCATTCACAGGCAGTCAGTTACAACTGAAAACAGTGATGTATTTGACTCTAAGGAACTTCCCTTTAATCAGATGGTACAGTAACCCTTCTTTTGAAGTTACTTACTTGACTGAAATTAGTTTTCTGTGGGTTAAAATAATTTGTGACTCTTTCCAGTACCGTACTTTTAGTCTGTTTTACTTTTCCTCCTGAAGTAGCCACTTGCGTGTAGACATTTTAACCAGCTAATGCAGTGCTGTGCTTTAGTTTTCTATTTCAGTAGATGCTGTTTTAACTGAAGAGTTCTTTCACAAATCATGTGCGCCATGCATTTTGCTAGTTGTTTCTTTTATTGTAGCCTTTTCAATCTGCTTTCTTGTAAGATTCCCAGATGACATTTTAATACCTATGTTTTGTTTGCATGGGCATTTACTCTCGAACATTATGATACTTGTCACTCAGTTTTCAACCAAAACTCGTAGACTACTTATGTTTGCTATCCTTTCTAAAAGCTCAGTTTCATTAAATGAGATTTTTAGGGGAAAGAAAAGTAATTGTATCTACAAAATTTTGTCATTTTAATTTGATTCCATAAGATTTTATTAAAATTGGCTTGGAGGATTCAAAATTCAAAGTTTTGAATTTGTTGATTACTGAAAGTTAAACACTAAATTCAGAAGACTCATCTGCATTATACATTATATATTTTTAATTTTGATTGGCTGAAATAATCTTCAACATGTAACAACTAGGCTATTCTTGTTATTTAACTGGTTATATTCATATTGCTCCTGGGTTGGTGTTTTTTGGTCTTTTATTTTTCAGTCAGGTGACTGGTATGATGCAGCTCTCGATGCTACTCAATTCTATGCACAGCCCTTCGTCTCCAAATAACTCCTGTTCAGCCTGCTTACAGTTTTACAATTTTTGCCCCCAACACAATCATTGTTATCTGTCCCTTGATACTCCAGAATATGCTAATTTTTCCAGTTTGCCAGATTATTTGCTCATTTGTTATCCGTTATATGCATCTGATCTTTAAAATTCCCCTGTACCACTAAATTCCAAAAGCATCTATCCTGTTTTTGCCGGAACTGGTAATTGTCCACATTTCACGTCCATACAAGGCTAGGATTTCTTGCCTTCTAAATTGGAAGGTCCTTGTTCTAAAACAGTTCCTGTCAGTTGTTGATTCAGACCATCAGTTACTCCTTTCTCCAGAAATACAGGAATATTTGTTGTTGGCTTATTCTCTTCCATTTACTGGAGATCTACACAGAAGAGTAGCCTTTACTTTGGAATTTCCTTTGATGCATATGCCATTAGATCTTTTAACTGTAAATCTCGTCAACTTCTGACCCCACATTTTATTCTTAATGACGTGTAGTTCAGTGTTCAGCACTTTTATCAACATTTAAATATTCCGGCCTCGCCTTCTATGTAATAACTTAAATTCCTTGTCATCTTTTCACCATATCTCTTTTCTTTTTTCTAATTATTTCTACTTCTTTCTTGGAGTCATCCTAAGTATAACACTTTCCTTCTGGAAATATCTTTCTGCTGCTGTTTTATGCGGCATATTTGCAAATCTTTCGGATACAGCTTTCTGTTGATTTCGTTTGCACAGATACAAGCATCTGTTTTTTTGATTATCACAATGAATCAGTTATAAATGTCAAAGAAATTTGTTTCTTTTCCTTCTTGTTTCTGTTTTTCTCTTTCTATATTTTGATTTAGCGAATAATTTCCAAGCTTCTTTGGTTTTCATTGGACCTACATTTTTTCGCATGGTTGTTATCTGTAATAGTTTTAGTTTCTCTAATTTCTAGTTCAGTGCGAGCAGTACCGGTTTCAGTAAGCAATGTTACCATCTGCTCTGTTTTTCACATAATCTAGGGCCTGTACAGTTTTCTTCCGTGTCCTAGGTTCCCCTAAAACCGTTTATAAAAGAAAGCATCAACGGTGCATGCCCTGAGGCATTAGTAAGTGAATCCTGGCAACATTTCTCGCTCATACGCGACTCGTGTCCAGTCCACTCCAAAAGTTGACTGAGATCCATTCGTACTACGTTTGGTTGCCCACTTAGTTCATTCATTTCTTCGTTGTGGTGAATCCTCAATTTGAATTCACCAGTTGTTGCATTTTGCACCGGGCCAAGTATTTTCCGCAGGACTTTCTCTTTAAATATCAATAACTTTTTGAAGACTTGTTTCCGAGTGTGCTGTGTTTTAACTGGCTAGATGAGATTTTTGACCCCTGTCGTGAGGTTGCAGTCCTTGAGTGACTGACCAGGGCTCTGAGAGCGGCCTGTTAAACACGTTACGAGGCGCTTCAGTTCCCGTACTGTCTTGTATTAGGGTGCGAGGTGGCGCAGTGGAAGGCATTCGTCAGGCGTGCCCCAGGGCAGTGTGATAGGGCCGCTATTATTTTCTATCTATATAAATGATCTGATGGAGTAACTTGTCATTTTCGAATGTTTGCTGATGAAGCTGTGGTGTATGGGAGGGTGTCGTCTTTAACTAACTGTAATAGCATACAGGATGACTTAGACAAAGTTTCTAGTTGGTGCAGCTAGCTCTCAATGTCGAAAAATGTAGGGTGATGCGCATGAGTAGGAAAAACAATCCCATAATGTTCGAATACAGCATTAGTAGTGAGCTTCTTGATGTTGTCGCGTCCTTGAAATATCTAGGCGTAACATTGCAGAGCGATATGAAATGGAACGAGCATGTAAGGACAGTTGTGAGTAAGGCGGACAGCCAACTTCGCTTTATTGGGAAAATTTTGGGAAGATGTACTTCACCTGTAAAGGAGACCGCGTATAAAACGCTTGTACGACCACGTCTCGAGTATTGCTCAAGTGTTTGGGACCCGCAGCAGATCGGTTTAAAGGAAGACATGGAAGCAGTTCAGAGGCGAGCAGCTAGGTTCGTTACTGGTAGGTTCGACCAATGCACGAGTGTCACGGAAATGCTTCGGCAACTCAATTGGGGATCCCTGGAGGAAAGACGACGTTCTTTTCGTGAATTTCTGTTGAGTAAATTTATAGGGCCGGAATTTGAAGCTGAGTGTAGTACGATCTTGCTGCCGCCTACTTACATTTCGCGTAGTGATCACAAAGACAAGATAAGAGAATTTAGGGCTTGTACGGATGCGCCTCGGTTACACAGTGGTAGAGTGCCAGACTACAAATCCAAAGATCGCGGGTTCGATCCCCGCCAGGTCCTAGGATTTTTATCTGTCACTTTCCACTTCTTTCACCTCTGGCAGTATTGCTCATGTGAAAAATACCGAGTAGCACCGTGGTTCGGAACCCACGTTAAACTGTAGGTCCCCCTATAACTGACTGGGTAAGTCAGTTCGAAGGTCGGAGGAAGGCAATGGCATACCACCTCCAAACAGGACCATGCATACTAAAGCACTACGGTGTTCAAACCAATCTTCGGATTGTTGACTGCTTTACCTTACCTTACGGAGGCATATAGGCATTCTTTTTTCCTCGTTATATTTGGGAATGGAATAGGAAAGGAAATGCCTAGTAATGGTACAGTGCACCCTCCGCCACGCACCTTACGGTGGATTGCGGAGTATGTGTTGTGTAGATGTAGGTTCAAATACACTTCCGGCCATCCAGATTTATGTTTCTTGATTTCCCTAAACCAATGTCACGGACGATTTCTTTCCGGGTGCTTATCTAAAACTCCGAACGCCAGCTCCGTGTGTAATGACCACGCCTCCGACGGGACGTTACACCCTGAACGCCCTCCCTTTGTTTCTCACGACTACCGGTGGCCGAAGATGCGCTCTTGCCCCTGCTTCTGCCTGGCTGATCAAGAGAGGACACGTTTGCTCATTTACAAGAAGCCCAAACGTATTGGCTGCAGACCAAAACCTCGCTCACCCTTTGCAGTTCCTCCTTGGACCCGGACAAAGACAGGACGCATGACTTTTTTTCGTCCCACTTCGATCCCCTGACGGTTTTGCTGAATACTTCTGGTGTGAGATTGTAAATAACCGGCGAAATACCGTCACCTGGGTGCCAAGCTTCACTGTGCCATATGTTTCACTCAGGCGTCTTTTAGCCAGTTTTTTTTTTTTTTTTTATCTTGGTGGACACACCGAGACGCTTGAAGAGACAGTCATAAGCTTTCGTACTGTTTATGCAGCAGTAGGTTGGAGTTCATCACCTCACTTAGCTGTCGTCATACAAACATGCTTATTGTGTACCGGACATCCAGATCCCAGGGTAGTTTGCTCGAGTCCTCCCTCGAGCAACGACGTGGGTGTTGTCCTTAGCATAAGTTAGTTTAAGTAGTTTGCAAGTCTAGGGGCGGATGACTACTGCAGGTTGGTCCCTTAGGTTTAAAACCGCTCGGACACTTGCATGTGGAACAGTTCTTGCAAGACCAGTTCTTGGTACGGATTACGTTCCACCACATGCCGAAAACCCATCCTGCCATTACCGCCCAAATACCTGGCACACCATAGACCGAGCTTCGGCCGTCAAAGGTGCACCATGTTACGTGTGTACTGATGTCATCTTACTTTGTATCAGAAAATTCCCCACACATCCGTGTACTCGTTTCCTGATGTTATACAGCCTCAGATCTCCGGATAAGTTCTCGAAAAATATGTTTCCATAAGTTTTTCTTTCGAATCACCACGTCGTGTAAAACATGAAGTTCTACCTGCACTCGCCTAGCTCCAATCTGACCGATTAGAAAAGCAGTGTTCAAATAATAAGTAGAGTAAAAACAATTTTAAAAATTCCGCTTGATGGTATTGATATAAGGTATAAAATATTCGTTTAAAAATATCGCATTCGATTTCGTTCATTGAATGAATATCTTCAGTGCAGTTTCAAGTGTAGGGGACTCATGTACTCTCCTTAAAATTTCAGCGTTAAAATACATTAAAATATCTGTCAGGGAAGTTCGATTCCTCCATCGTGCATAGGTGTGTGTTGTTTTTAGCGTAAGTACGTTTAAGAATTTTGTGAGCCTAGGGACTGATGACCACAGCAGTTTGGTCCAGTAGTTTACAAACATTTGAACATTTTGAAATTGTATGCAGTGTACACGGTACTTGAAACTGCATCGGGGATGTCCATTCAATAAATGAAATAGAAAGGAGTATTTTAAATAAATAGTTTATCTCAGACAGGGAGATGCACTCTCCTCTATACTGTTCAACCTTGTGCTAGGAAAAGTAGACCGGGAATTTATGAAAACTGGCCCCATTGGAACAACCTTAAACAACCGTAGACAACACGTCAGTGACTCGACCTCGACTGGCTTATACAGATGATGGTGTTTTTTTTTTTTTTTTTTTTTTTTGATCTATCGGACCAAACTGCGTGGTCATCAGTCCGTAGCTTACAAACTACTTAAACTCCACGGCGAGCAACCGCGCGCTCCGCAGCGAGGTGCTTTACACCGCTCGGCTACTCCACCGCGGCTGCGGATGATGTAATGCTAATAAGCGGCAGTAGGGAAGAGCTGAAGGCTTACAAGGCTTACAAGTCAGTGAAGACAAGACGCAATACACGGTCCTAAGCAAGTGGGCTAGCGATGGGGACCCGCTCACGGTGGACAAAAGGGCGAGTACTTTCAAATATCTTGGTAGCCTCTTTAGTGATCAGAACCTCTGTGAAATTGAAATAAATATAAGAATGGTTGGAGACAATAGAGCATACTTTAGTCTTCAGGTCGTGGTAAAGAAAAGATCCCTGTTAAAGGAGTTTCAAGACCAGGTTGTGTCAAAGTATGATTATGCCAGTGGTTATGTACGGTTGTGAAAGCCTCACCCTCAGAAGAAGAGATGAACAGAAACTACTGGTTTTCGAACGAAAAATCTATGGTCCTGTGATAGATCCACAAACAGGAGAATGAAGAATTCGGAAAAAAAACAGGAATTAAAAGAGCTTTGCACACAGCCGGACATTATAAAAAGAATGAATGGGCTGGACATGTAGCAAGGATGAGCGAAGGGAGGATACCCCACGATGTGTTGCTGGAAGGAGTTATCGGGGACGACCACGGACAAGATGGAAAGACAATGTTGATAGAGACACCGAGGACATGAGACTAGGAGCAGGTGATGGCTGCAAGAGACTCGCAACCGGGAGTGTAGAGCAGGCAAATGGGCACTAAGGCCCAAGCCACGGATAAGTAAGTGATTATTATTATATTCTGGTGGTAGGGCACTCATAACGGAGTCGTCATACAAGAAAAGAAGTCGAAGGAAGTCTGCTGTAGCTAGGCAAACACAACTGAATCGGTTGGTAGGAAGGGGGGATCTGTCATTTAGAAAGTGCTTTCTCTTTGATATCAGCATGCACGAAACGTACATATTCTTCTTCAGAAAAGATACAGGTGTAACTTAAAACAACATTAAAATATTTTATTTCGACAAATTTTCACTTCTTGGTTCGCTCAACTACACTGACTTGCAAATGTCATCCGACAGGCACCGAAGTCTGCTCTGACCCTGCGGACTTGAACGAGACGCATTGTACAAGTCCCTGGTACCTCTGGACGCAAATCCTTTCAGAGAGTCTGCCAGTTCTGGTCCGTTCGTACGTGCAGATCCACGGCACCAAGTCTGTCTTCCATAACATTGCAGATATCACCCGTCAGTGCGTATCAAGGCGTGGAGACGGCCAGCGTACCGCCTTCCACTGCAGAGCACCGCCTCTAAGCCATCTGTTGGTGTCGTCTATCTGCGGCATGGCACAGCTGAAATCTTCATTTGCCTACCTCTACATACATCCTCAGTACCACTACTAGTTACTTCCCTTCCAGTTCCCCTCCCACATAGAACAACGGAAAAACGAATGAAATCAAATGTTTGTAATTCTATCGGACCAAACTGCGTGGTCATCAGTCCGTAGTTTACAAACTACTTAAACTAAGGTAAACGAACCTAAGGACAACACACACACACCCATGCCCCAGGGAGGACTCGAACCTCCACGACGAGCAACTGCGCGCTCCGCAGCGAGGCGCCTTAGACCACTCGGCTACTTCACCGCGGCAGGTGGGAATCCAAACACTTGAGCAATACTCAAATGTTCAAATGTTTGAAAATCTATCGGACCAAACTGCGTGGTCATCAGCCCGTAGCTTACAAACTACTTAAAGCTAGGTAAACTAACCTAAGGACAAACACACACACCCATGCCCCAGGGAGGACTCGAACCTCCACGGCGAGCAACCGCGCGCTCCGCAGCGAGGCGCCTTAGACCGCTCGGCAACTCCACCGCGGCGAGCAATACTCAAGACGGAGGTCGCATAAGCGTTTTATACGCGGTCTCCTTTACAGAGTAAAGCGACGTCGACCATTTGCCTTCCCCACAACTGTCTCTATATGCTCATTTCGTATCGCTGTGCGGCGTTACGCCTAGGTACTTAAATTGACGCGACTCTGTCAAGCAGCAAACTACTAATGCTGTATTCCAACATGACGGGACTGTTTCTCCTATTCATCTGCAGCAACATTTAGAGCTAACTGCCATTCCTCACACCACCTAGAAATTTGGTTCAAGTCATACTGCATCGTAGTACAGTCATTCAATGACGACACCCTCTTGTATTCCACAGTATCATCAGCAGATTGCAACTCACTCAGCGCGTCAGATCATTTATGTAGACAGAAAATATCTTCCCTGGGGCACTCCTGACGATAGCCACAAACTCGTACCTTCGTTAGCAATCTGTAACGTAGCACCGTGTCGAACGCCTTTCGAAAATCGAGAAATTCGCAAGCTGCCTGTTGCCCTTCGTCCGTAGTTCGCAAGACATTACGAGAGGAAAGGGAAATCTGGCTTTCGTACTATCGACGCTTCTTAAAGCCGTGCTGATGCATATACATAAGCTTTTCCGTGTCAAGGAAATGTACTATATTACAACTGTGAATATGTTCAAGAATTGTACAGCAAACTGATGTTGTGGTCTTCAGTCCGGTTACTGGTTTGATGCAGCTCTCCACCTTACTCTGTCCTGAGCAAGCCTCTTCATCTCCTCATAATAAAGAACGGCACCCTACATCCATTTGAATCTGCTTACTCTATTCATCTCTTGGTCTCTCTGCAATTTTTACCCCACATACTTCTCTCCAAGGCTAAATTGACGATTCCTTGATGTATAAGAATGTTTCCTATCAATCGATCCTTTCTTTTGGTCAAAGTATGCCAGTAATTCCTCTTCTCCCCATTATGGTCAGTACCTCATGATCCACCCACCAAATCTTCAGCATTCTTATGTAGCACCACATTTCGAATGCCTCTATCCTCTTCCTGTCTTCGCAGTTTATCGCCCAAGTTTCACTCCCATACAAGAAGGCAGCACTCCACACTAATGCCTTCAGGAAAGTCTTCCTTGCACTTAAATTAATATTCCATGTTAGCAAATATCTCTTTTTCAAAAACGCTTTGCTTCCTATTGCCATTCTGCATTTTATATCCTCTGTACTGCGACCATCACATGTTATTTTACTGCCCACGTAACAAAACTCATCTGACACCTTTATTGTTTCCTTACCTAATGTAATTCCTTCAGCTTCACCTGATTTTCTTAGGTTACACCCCATTACCCTTGTTTTGCTGTTGTTAATGTTCAACTTATACATACGTTTACACAGTGTCCATTCTGTTCAACTGCTCTTCTAGGTCCTTTGTTGTCTCTGACAGAATTACAATGTCATCGCAAAGCGCAATGTTTTTATTTCTTCACACTTAATTCCATCTCGAAAGTGTGCACCTTTTAATCCGAAATATTAATTTTGAAATTTCATTATATTTAAATATTTAAATTTATATAACTGGGTGATATGTTTAAAGAAAGTAAAATGGTTTAAATGCCCTTAAAAACTTTGACCAAGATTGGTGTTCTCGGGCATCGACGTTGGATGCACGGCTGTTGTTGTTTGTTACGGACTGCAACACTCTCATTGAACCATTAAGTTTACGCAGTTGAGCGTGTGGTGCCGAATCCCCGCACTACTGCCGAAATCGACATTGCCGTGTGTCGGACAGCGAACAGCATTCCCCGTCAGCTCACGACGCCGTTGCATGTCAAAATAAAAATGTTTCAATGTTTGTAAACCGTATGGGACTTATCTGCGGGGTCATCGGACCCTAAACTTACAAACTGCTTATCAACTATCTAAGACCAAGGACGGCACAAATATCCTTGGCCGAGGGGGGGGATTCAAACCCCTGACCTCAGTGGCCGCGTAGAGTCTGTTTAGAAAGCGGTGTTTGGCGCAGCGGTAAGAGCACGGGATTTTATAGAAGGGTTCGCGGGTTCGATTCTGCCTGGCGGCAAATATTGTTTTGCTCCATGGCAGTGCGTACGCCACTGACTTCACAATTAACCGCAACATCATATATGTTATTTTGTATTTATATGTGCACATAATCAGCATGGGACGTCATTATTTAAAACAAGAATATTATCTTGCAACCTTGGGGTTGTGAACGGTCCATAAGGTGCAAACAGGAATCATCGTGAGTTTAATTTGACCTTGAAAATTTTAATTAAAAAAATCAAAACTGCACTTATCTAATCGAGAAAGGAGAAATCGCTTCCCGAGAAGCTTGCATCAAACTACATTCCATTATACATCGCCAGCTGTCCTCGGAACAGCGACATGCTGCGTCACGCGTGATTCGCTGCTGGACTGTGCGATGAAAGAAGCTGTTTGCAGAATGACAAATGTTCATATGTTTGTATAGCTTATGGGACTTAACTACGGGGTCATCAGTCCCAGCCGCGGTGGAGTAGCCGAGCGGTCTGAGGCGCCTCGCTGCGGAGCGCGCGGTTGCTCGCCGTGGAGGTTCGAGTCCTCCCTGGGGCATGGCTGTGTGTGTTTGTCCTTAGGTTAGTTTACCTAGGCTTAAGTAGTTTGTAAGCTACGGACTGATGACCGCGCAGTGTGGTCCGATAGATTTACAGACAGGCATCAGTCCCTAAACTTACAAACTACTTATGAACTAACTAGGACGAGGACGGCACAAATATCAATGCCCGAGGGGGGATTCGAACCCCCGGCCTTGGTGGTCGTGCTGACCGTGACTGGAGCGCCTCAGTCCCCTCGGCCGACGCAGAATGTCAGTCAAGTTTGTTTTTTTATGCAGACATTAAAAAAAACCACGCAAGTGCAAAAGGGCGCCGTTCATAACGTGCGCAAGATGCGGTGAAAATTATTGCTTCCCCTGTTTCTTCGATGTATATCACCCCGACACATGCAGTTGATCAATTGCAAAAGAATGGAAGTATCGATTTACACACACGATGTCCCCAAGTACGCGTTAACTACAGTCCCTATTTAAACGATTGTAGTCCCGAATTTCACCCAATGGCCTTTCCTTTTTTTTTTGCTTATATATACTAATAAACTAACCTATATGATGTTGCGGTTAATTGTGACGTCAGTCTACATGTACATCAGTACGCTGCAAACCACTGTGAGGTGCATGGCAGAGGGTACGTCCCACTGTAGCAGTTATTGGGGTTTTCCCCATTCCATTCACGTAATGAGCGTGAGAAGAGTGATTGTTTAATGCCTCCGTGCGTGCTGTAATTAATGTAATGTTGTCCTCGCGATCCCTACGGGAACAATATGTAGCTGTACGCATTGCCAAGGAGCAGGAAAGAATTTGCCACCGGGTGGAGTTGACACTCAATACGAATCTGATCTTTGACCGCTGAGCCAAACACCGCTTCCTAAACACGCCGTCACAGGGACAGTTGACAAGGTGCACGTGGTGATAGATTCGTATCAAACTTGCTTTTATTTCAAAAATGTTCAAATGTTTGTTAAGCTTATGGGACTCGACTACGGGGCCATCAGTCCCTATGCTTTTATTTCCTAAACGCTTGGAGTTCCCACTTGGGACACAACACGCCCTACATGGACCATAAATTTGGACGAATTCGGCGGTGACGAGTAGGCGTCCTCGCAGGGAGAGTGTGTTGCTGCTCCACTGTCCGTGACTTTTTCTACGTCACTGTACACCTCCTAGCCAGACACCTTGAGTATTAAGCAGCAGCTGTAAGGGCAGGACCGCCCGGAAGCTCCCTGCCGCTCTGGGCGGAAGCGGGCGTCGCCGAGATAAGGCGTGTCGCTCCAGCCACTGCTTAGAGAGACCAGTCTATCTGTACTCCACAAATATCAGGCCACAAAACGCGGGCCTATCAGCAGGATTCAGAGGGCTCATCACTACAAGTCCCTTCTGCTGGTGCCCAGCCTGCCTGACTGCCAACTGGAAAGGCGTAGCGGGGTGGGGGGGCTAAATAGAGAATAGAAAAGGAAGAAATAGCTGTATTCTTACGATTTGATGCCAACAGTAGAAAAGTTTGACCGCGGTGAAGTAAAAGGGGGTACGGCGCAAATTATCCTCTGAGGAAGGAAATAAACCAGCATCAGGTACACTCACACGAATGATCGAAATTTGCGGACGCTATTTTTTTTTTTTCATCATTTCGTTTGATACTGATTATGTCTTTCAGCGTTCAGTCTGAAACATAGTCGTCCTTATAAAATAGCTACATTATTTTCTACTCCATACTAATATTAGATGAACACTGAACATATAAGATGAACATTAACAAGAGCAAAACTAGGGTAATGGAGTGCAGTCTAAGAAAATCAGGTGATGCTGAAGGAATTAGATTGGGAAACGAAGCAATAAAGGAGGTAGATGAGTTTTGTTACTTGGGCAGTAAAATAACAAATGATGGTCGCAGCACAGAGGATATAAAATGCAGAATGGCAATGGGTACAAAAGCGTTCTTGAAAAAGAGAAATCTGTTAACCTCGAATATTGATTTAAGCCTAAGGAAGTCCTTTCTGAAGGCATTTGTATGGAGTGTTGCCTTGTATGGGAGTGAGACATGGACGATAAACAGTGCGGACAGGAAGAGGATTGAGGCTTTTGAAATGTGGTGCTACAGAAGAATGCTGAAGATTAGGTAGGTGGATCGCGTAACTAATGAGGAGGTACTGAACAGAATTGGGGAGAAAAGGAACTTCTGGCATACCTTGACTAAAAGAAGGAATAGATTGGTAGGACACATTCTTAGACATCAAGGAATTGTGAATTTAGCATTAGAGGGAAGTGTGTGGGGTAAAAATCGCAGAGGAAGACCAAGAGATGGATACAGTAAGCAGATTCAGACAGATGTAGGTTGCCGTTCTTATGTGGGGAGAGCTGCATCAAACCAGTCTCCGGACTGAAGACCACAACAACAACAACTAATATTGATGCTTTGTCTCAGGTCTGTTACTTCAAAATCATTCTTAACTGAAGCCAAGTACTCTCTCCTTGGTATACCTGGACTTCTCCTACCCTGAGCTTTCAAACCCATGAGTCTCTTAGGTAACCTTGCGTCTCCCATGACCAAATCATCTCAGCCTGTTCGCTGATTTTTAGCATTGACTGCACATAGGGTATGAAAAAGAATCCAAGCAAGTCCTCATTATCCAAACATAGATGTAACAAATACTATGCAACAATTGCGATAGCCTCGTCTTAATTCTGAAACTATGAACTTAATTTACCATTAGTTCTAACTGTTGCCGCGCCGGCCGCTGTGGCCGAGCGGTCTGCGGCGCGCCAGTCACAGTCTGCACAGCCGCTACCGTCGGGAGTTCGAATCGCCCCTCGGGCATGGATGTTTGTGTCGTCTTTAGTATAAGGTAGTTGATAAGTAGTTTATAAGTTTATGGAATGATAACCCCGCAGGTAAGTCCCTTGAGCTTAACAAACATTTCAACATTTGAACTGTTGTCGCAGTACTTACGTAAAAACCTTTAACTGCCTCCACAATTCTTTTTTTTTTTTTTTTTTTTTTTTTTTATTTTTTTTTTTTTTTTTGAAGATTTTTAGCATTGACTGCACAAGGGTATGAAAAAGAATCCAAACAAGACCTCATTATCCAAACACAGATGCAACACTTGAGATGGGGCACGGTTGGTCAGTGGATGACTGGAAGCGAGTGATCGTCTGCAATCAGCCTGTGGCAGTCTGACCTGACCTGAGCATCGTGTGGGGCCGTTTATATACGCTGTCCTCTTTGTACCACGTAGAGTAGAGGGAGACGATGACTGCATCAGCCGTCTTAAAGTAGCAGTTGTGAGGCAATAGTTGTCATGTGCTCTTCTTTATGCTACTCCGCACAATGCTCTATCTGTACACGCCTCTTCGTCTCCAACAACAGCTTAACTGTATGCGACTCTTGTCCTTTCACCGCCACTTTTAAAATGTTCAAATGTTCCAAGAGCCCACACTGCTGTGGTCATCGCTTCGCACACTAACTACTTACACTGATATGACACTTCCAGGCAGATTGAAATTGTGTGCCAGAACCGGGACTCGAATCTGAGTCCCTTGCCTTTGGCGGGCAAGCGCTCTGCCGACTGAGCTATCCCGGCACGTTTCAAGGTGACGCCCCAGTCCGCACGGCCACTTTTATCCCTCCCTCCCCATTATTTAATGTCTCAGAATGTGTCCTTTCAACCGATTCATTCTTTTAGTCGAGATGTTGTTGTGGTCTTCAGTTCGGAGACTGGTTTGATGCAGCTCTCCACCCTACTCTATCTTGAGGAAGCCTCTTCATCTCCTCATAAGAACAGCAACCCACTTCCATTTGAATCTGCTTACTGTAGTCATCAGTTGGCCTCCCTCTGCGGTTCTTACCCCGTACCAACCCTCCAACGCTAAATTCACGATTCCTTGATTTCTAAGAATGTGTCTTATCCATCGATGCCTTCTTTTAGTCAAGGTATGCCAAAAGTTCCTTTTCTCCCCAATTCTGTTCAGTACCTCCTCATCAGTTACGCGATCCACCCACCTAATCTTCAGCATTCTTCTTTAGCACCACATTTCAAAAGTCTCTATCCTATTTCTGTCCGCACTCTTTATCGTTCATGTTTCACTTCCATACAAGGCAACACTCCATACAAATGCCATCAGAAAGGACTTCCTTACGCTTAAATTAACATTCGATGTACATAAATTTCTCTTTTTCCAAAACGCTTTTCTTCCCATTGCCATTCTGCATTTTATATCCTCTGCACTGCGACTATCATATGTTATTTTACTGCTCAAGTAACAAAAACTCCTCTACCACCTTTATTGCTTCGTTACCTAATCTGATATTTTCAGCATCGCCTGATTTTCTTAGACTGCACTCCATTACCCTTGTTTTGCTGTTGTTAATGTTAGTCTTTATGCTTATTTCAACACACTGTCCATTCCGTTCAACTGCTCTTCCAGGTCCTTTGCTGTCTCTGACAGAATTACAATGTCATCGGCAAAACGCTATGTTTTTAATTCTTCATCCTGAAATTTAATTCCTTCTCCAAATTTCTCCATACTTTCCTTTATAGCATGCTCAATGTACAACTTGAACAACACCCTTCCCAACCTCCGCATCTCTTTCATGCCCTTCAACTCTGATAACTGCTGTCTGGTTTTTGTACAAGTTGTAAATAACCTTCCGTTCCCTATATTTTACTCCGGCTGACTTCAGAATTTGAGAGAGTGTATTCCAGTCAACAATGTGAAAAGCTTTCTAAAAACCTACAAAAGCTAAAAATGTAGGGTTGCTTTTCCGTAATCTGTCTTGTAAGATAAGCCGTAAAGTGAGTATTGTCTCTTGTGTTCCTACATTTCTCTTGAACTGTTCGTCCCAAAAGTCGGCTTCTTCCAGCTTTTCCACGTTTCGCGCGGCCGCTCGCGTCGGAGATTCGAGTCCTCCCTCGGGCATGTCTGTGTGTCTTGAGCTTAGTTTAGTTGCAGTAGTTTGTAAGCCTATAGACTGTTTGTAAGTCCCATTGCTCAGTGGGTAGAGCGCTTACCTGCGAAACGCAAAGGTCCCAGGTGAAGCGTGTCGCTGATAGCACACTTTGTTGACACCTCCGAGAACATGGCTCGCCCGGTCCCAAGTCACCGGCGAGCGCACAATCGAGAGAAACACAAGTCTCGAAATAAATCGCAATTTGCGATCAGTTATGGCTTCACTGTACTAGGTTTAGATGGAATACCACAGTGTGGCGAATGAAAATTGGTGCCCGGCCGGGATTCGAACTCGGGATCTCCTGCTTACTAGGCAAACGCGTTGACCACTCCGCCACCGAGGACACAGTGACCACCCCGACTGCAGAGGACTCTTCCCTGCACGTCTCCCGCCACACCCAAATCTCCATTCGCCACGCTGTCTCTTTCCTATATCACAGCTTGAGTCTCGATACAAAAATGTTCAAATGTCTGTAAATCTATCGGACCAAACTGCGTGGTCATCAGACCGTTGCTTACAAACTACTTAAACCTAGGTAAACTATCCTAAGGACAAACACACACACCCATGCCCCAGGGAGGACTCGAACCTCCACGGCGAGCAACCGCGCGCTCCGCAGCGAGACGCTTTAGACCGCTCGGCTACTCCACCGCGGCTGTATCGATACCTCATGGTCTGTTCTCCCTGATGCGGGAATACAGTATTGTGGCTGCGAGCATTACAGAACAAATAGGCTGTGGTAATAGGAAAGAGACAGCGTGGCGAATGGAGGTTTGTGTGTGGCGGGAGACGTGCAGGGAAGAGTCCTCTGCAGCCGGGCTGGTCACTGTGTCCTGGTGGCGGAGTGGTCAACGCGTCTGCCTAGTAAGCAGGAGATCCCGGGTTCGAATCCCGGCCGGGCACCAATTTTCATTCGCCACACTGTGGTATTCCATCTAAACCTAGTACAGTGAAGCCCCAACTGATCGCAAATTGCGATTTATTTCATAAAATGAACGCTTTAACATCGTCAACAATATATAATTGTAAACACAAGTCACTTGTGAGTGAGTGGTCTAACGTAACTGTGTCAGTTTAAGTATCCAGAATGCAACTTTAACTCTGCAGCGGAGTGTACACTGATATGAAACTTCTTGGCAGATTAAAATAGTATGCAGGAACCGGGAATCGAACCTGGGACCTTTGCCTTTCGCAGGTAATGGTTCTACCGAATGAGCGTGAAGCGTGCCGGGATAGCTCAGTCGATAGAGTGCTTGCCCGCATTAGGCAAGGGTTTCAGATTTCGAGTCCCGGTTCCGGAACACAATTTTAATCTGCCAGGGAGTTTCCATCTTTCTGTAAACAATTCAAGTGAATATTCTGCAAGATACGCCACAAATTTCCTTTCTCCCCAATTCTGCTCATTTTCTCCTCATTAGGTAAACAAGCTGCCAATCTAATATTTGCATTTTTCTGTTGCACTACATATCAAAAGCTTCCATCCTGTTCTTGTCTGAATAGCTCATCATACACGTTTCACTCTGGTACATAGCTGCACGCCAGGCAAATGCCTTCAGCAATGAAGTCCTAAACTTAAACTTATATTCGATTTTAAATAAAATTTATCGTCAAACTGCTTTTCTTCCCAACGGCATTCTCTGTTTGAGCTATTTACAGCAAGAGGACATTGATTCTCACTGTATCTGCATCTACATAATTATCTCTGCATGTCACATTGAAGTACATGTCAGATGGTTCGTCGAATCGCTTTTATGATATTTCTCTACCGTTGCATTCTCTAATAGCGCGCGTGGAAAAGGAACACTTGACGTTTCCGTTTTCGATCAGATTTCTCTTATTTATGATGATCTTGTCTTCCCCTATGTAAGTGCGTTTAAAATAAATAAATAAATAAATAAAATGGTTCGAATTAAAGAGTAGTAAGTTGGTGACAGGTATTTCGCAAATAGATGTTGCCGCAACACGAATAACGCATCAGATCGTGTATGTTTTCCGAGACTAATTTTCCCCTGTATCGCGATAATACAAAACGAGCTGGCCTTCTCTGAACTCTCTCTGTATTTTCCGTCAGCCTCACTAGGTGAGGATCCCACATTGCGCTGGTCGCATAAGAGTGATGCAGGCAGTTTCTTCAGTAGAACTGTTACGTGTATGAAACGTAGTCTTTCGTCCGCTTTCCCTGCGATATTTGCAATTAATTCCTAGGTTTCTAATTGAATTTACAACCTTTGGATTTGAATGATTTATCGTGTAAATGAAGTTTAACGTATTTATTTTAGCCCTCATATGGACGACGTCATACTTTTCATGATCTACAGTCAATTGGCAATTTTGTCACAATACAGATACCTTTTCGAAATTTTTGCAGTTGCTTTTGATCCTCTGATATCTGCTCTAGACGAGACATCTTGATTTACTACCTTGAAACACTTTCGATAGATGCTCTCGACATTATAAGGCGGACACCTCACCAGGTTCTCCATTTCAGAGGCGTTGATTCCCACGCACATTTGTCAAAGCTACTCATGTCGTGGATTTGCCCGTGTAGGACTTTTCTCCTTGCGCCTTTTACCACTTCTCTGCAGCGTCGTCACTGTTATTTGGTTTCATAATGTTGAACTAATGATGTCAAGGAAATTCTTCGTATTTTAACGCGACCAATTGGTTGTATGAAGTCGTACTACGTCTTGCTCATGAGATTAAAACACTAACAAGTCCAACAACACATAGGAATCTTGGTTCTCGTCACATTAAAATCGCCAACTTCCGTCCCTGTTACCATCTTAGTGGGTACAGGTGACCAGGTGACGCACGTTTGATGAGCTGCGGATTCACAACGTGTTACATGTGTGAAGTGTCAACCGTATTGCTCCTCTATTGATCACTTACTTTTCCAGATTAAACTATTTTATGTGTATTGTTGCCTGTAATCGTTAACCTGTAAGTGTTTCTTCAAAGAAATGTAACAAAAATGCAGTTATGCATATACGGTATTTTTAAATTACTCTGAAAATCCATTAAGAAATCTTATTCTCTTTCTTGTTCTCTCACTTGTGCATCAAGAATATTGTCATATTCTTTTTCTTGAATGTCAAACACTAATTCTTCCAGCAAGTCAAGTTTTCGTACCTTCATTTGTATGTGCATGATTTGTAGGTTACCTTCTATTTCCATAAGAGACAGTCCGTTTCGTTCATATGGTTTGCAACAGCTGACTTGACGTAGTTACTTAGCTTGAAAATATATTTGTTTCTTACATCTACTTGAAAAGTTTCTTTCGATTTCTCCAATATAATTTGCATCTCGGAATACGACTCAAAGTCATCTCCGTATTGTTGTTACACTGGTTGTTAATAGCAGTAGAGTGACGGGTGTTCTTCTTGAGCCCATTCTGCGGAATCTGTCTGTAAATGGAGTAAATCATATTGCCAGCGAAATAGCATTTTCTGAATGTTTTGTTAGCGTGTGTGGGAAACGGAAATGCGAGTACTTGGCCGGTATTTATCTCGTCGATTGTGAGAAATCGTGTAAAATCAACATACGGGCTGTACAGCTCACAGTCTCTCCGTGTGACTCAGTCATCGACGGCCGATTCGATTCCGCGAATCCCTGAAGCGGCGCGTCGGCATTCTCGGTCATGGGGCGTGACCGTATTGTGGTTACACTGATACCTGCGCGCGGGGCAAGTGACTAGAGTGGTGCCAGTCGAATGGGGCACGTCGCTAGAATGCGAAACGTTGCGAGAACGGTGCCAGTCAAATGGGGGCGAAGTGCTGGGACGGTGCCGTCAGATGGGAGAGGAGGAAGGCGCGGGCAGCGGAGCATCGATCGCAGCGCAGCGCCGCTTTAAGCCCCACTCGGCGCGCCTTTTTTCCTTTTTCTTTTTTCGCACCTCTGACGCGCGCACGCGGGAACGCCATTGTCTGGCGGCACAACTTTCCTCCACACGCGTACACGGCGCTCGAGTGCGGGGCGGGCAGACAGCTGTGCTGCACTGCCAACGGCACGCGGACGTAAAGTACACATTTGGCCATGAAAAGCATCAGTCTACTGATCTCACCTGGTCAGCAGCTGTTTGTTCTACATCTACACGAGATACTCTACAAATCACATTTCAGTGCCTGGCAGAGGGTTCATCGAACCACCCTTATACTATTCATCTCTCATTCCATTCTCGAATAGCGCGCGGGAAGAACATCTCAATCTCTCCGTTCGAGCTCTGATTTCTCGTATTTTATTCTGATGATCATTTCTACCTATGTAAGTGGGAGTCAACGATATATTTTCGCATTCGGAGGATAATGTTGGCGATTGGAGTTTCGTAAGTAGCCCACGCCGCAGCGATAAGCGCCGTTGTTGTAATGATTCCCATCCCAGATCCTGTATCATTTCCGTAACGCTGTCTCCCCTGTATCGTGACAATACGAAACGAGCTGCCCTTCTTTGGACTCTTTCGATATCCTCCGTCAAACCCACCTGATAAGGATCCCACACTGGGCAGCAATACTCCAAAAATGGACGGACAAGCATAGTGTATGCAGTTTCTTTTGTAGTTCTGTTGCATCTTTTAAGGGTTCTGCCAATAAAACGCAGTCTCTGGTTCGCCTTTCCCACGACATTATCTACGTGTTCTTTCCAGTTTAAGTCTGAAGTAATAGTAATTCCTAGGTATTTTGTGGAATTTACGGCCTTGACTTTTGATTGATTTTTCTTGTAAACAAAGTTTAACGGATTTCTTTTCGTACTCATGTGGACGACTTGACACTTCTCATTATTTACATTCAATTGCCAATTTTTACGCCATAGTGATATCTTATTCAGGTCGTTCTGCAGTTGGTTTTGATCTTCAGATCATTTTACTAGACGGTAAATGACGGCGTCATCTGCAAACAAAGTAAGAGAGCTACTTAGATTTCCCCCTAAATCGTTTATGTAAATAAGGAACAGCAGACGACCAATAACACTACCCTGTGGAACGCCCGACATCACGTCTGTTTTATTCGATGCCTTACCATCCATTACTACGACCTGTGTCTTTTCTGACAGGAAATCCTTTATCCAGTGGCAAATTTGGGGCAATATACCATAACAAAGCAATTTGATTAAACGCCGTTTTTAAGGTAGTAGTAGTACCAGGAAGTTGCTGCAGAGGGGGTTGGTGTTGACTTGTGCTCACTCTACCAAATTATTTCAGATAGTGTAGTTTGCACGTAGTGCACTTAGACAAAGTCGTGACTTTCCCGAAGGTATGGTATGGAGAGCCATGGAAAGGCTGGAACCGGGACAGACACAGCGGGAGGTGGCTGCAGCTGTTGGAGTGTCCCAAAGTGTCATTTCCAGGTGCTGGGCGCGATTTGAACCGTTAAATGAAGGAAAGGCCAAGGTCGTCCACAATGACATCAGCAGGAGAGGACCGTTATCTGTGGTTAACAGCAAGTCGAGGCAGGAGGCTGCATGCAGCGCTCGCTCCAGGCATTATCAACACGAACAGACCGAAATGTGGCCTCTGCGCACGGAGACGTATGGTGTGTGTCCCATTAAAACGGCGACACCGCATAGCCGGAAGGGAACTGGCTGGAGGAACATCAGGGCTGGAGTCGTTCTCTCACAGGTGAGATTTTGTTTTCAGCCGGTCTGTCGTCGTTCCCTCATGCGGAGGAAACGTGAAACTCGGAACAGTCCTGCTTATGTGCTGGAAACATCACCGTATCGTGGTGGTGAACGATTGGTGTGGGCAGGAGTCCGTATTAGCATATGTACGGACCCCTTTGTCGTTTGGAATGGCGCTTTGACTGCTCATAGGTACAGATACGAGGTTCTTCGACCTTTTGTTGTGTCCTACTCTGGTGCCGTAGGATATCGGTCCATTCTGGTCGACGATAACGCTCGTTCCCACAAGGTTGCACTGATGGACAACATGCTCGAACCAGAGGGAATTGAAGGAATGGAGTGTGCAGGTTGTTTACCCGAATGAGTGTATCTGGGATGTACTTGGCAGACGCATTGCAGCCAGGCCAGCACCTCCCACAACGGTTGCAGAGCTGGGTATTGTACTCATGGCGAAATATCCGCCAAGATCTGATCGATAAGCTCATACTGTCCACGGCAAGCAGGTGTGCAATTGTACTGGCCGTCCGATGTGATAACACACCATATTGGCAAGCGGCGAGAATAGCTTTTTTCACTAGTAAGGTAGCTGCATGGTTCCTTGCTGTAAACCTCAAGTAAAGAGTTAAAACCGCAGAATATTGAACTGTATTGTACACATATTACAATTGTCACCATTAAAATTAAATGTTTGTTAAGCTTAAGGGACTTAACTACGGGGTCATCAGTCCCTAAACTTACAAACTACTTATGAACTACCTACAATTAAGGACGGCACAAATATCCATGCCCGAGGGGGGATTCGAACCCTCGAACGTAGTGGCCGTGCAGACCGTGACTGAAGCGCCTCAGTCCCCTCGGCCACCGCGGCCGGCTGTCACCATAATCTGAATGAAATACGTATATTCTGTATGATATCTCACTTGATGTTTTGAGCAGTGTGGTTTGTAAGTCTAGGGACTGATGACCATGGTAGTGATTCGAAACACTTAAATCTATATTAGATCATCATCATCATTAGAGACTGATAATGCCTTTCGGCGTTCAGTCTGGGGCATAGTATCTCTAATAAAATTCCTCCATGATCCCCTCGGTTGCACAGTGGTAGAGTGCCAGACTACAAATCCGAAGGTCGCGGGTTCGATCCCCGCCAGGTCCTAGGATTTTTATCTGTCACTTTCCACTTCTTTCACCTCTGGCAGTATTGCTCATGTGAAAAATACCGAGTAGCACCGTGGTTCGGAACCCACGTTAAACTGTAGGTCCCCCTATAACTGGCTGGATAAGTCAGTTCGAAGGTCGGAGGAAGGCAACGGCATACCACCTCCAAACAGGACCATGCCTAGTAAAGCACTGTGGTGTTCAAACCAATCTTCGGATTGTTGACTGCTTTACCTTTACCCCTATTCAATGCTAACATTGATGCCTCGTCTGATGTTATGCCTTTTACTTAAAAATCATTCTTCACCGAATCTAAGTACTTTCTTCTTGGTCTACCTCGACTCCCCTTACCCTCCGCTGCCGAGCTCATGAGTGCTTAGGTAATCTTGCTTCTCCCATGCGTGTAACATGACCCCACCATCTCAGTCTGTTCGCTCTAACTGCTTCATCTGTGGTGTTTTTTCCCAGTTTTTCTTTGATTTCCTCATTATGGACACCCTCCTGCCATTGTTCCCATCTATTAGTACCTGCAATAATTCTTGCTACTTTCATATCTGTAACCTCTACCTTATGAATAAGGTAACCTGTATGCACCCAACTTTCACTCCCATACAACAAAGTTGGTCGAAAGATAGAGCGGTGCATTGCTAACTTAGTCTTGGTACTGACTTCCTTCTTGCAGAAGACAGTAGATCTTAGCTGAGCACTCACTGCATTAGCTTTGCTGCACCTCTATTCCAATTCTTTCACTATGTTGCCGTCCTGTGAGGAAATACATCCCAGGTACTTGAAACTGTCTACCTGTTCTAACTTGGTTCCTCCTATTTGGCAATCAATATGTTTCAATCTCTTTTCCACAGACATTACTTTCGTATTGGAGATGCTGATCTTCATATCATAATCCTTGCACCTCTGATCGAGCTCTGAAATATTAGTTTGCAACCTTTCAATCGAATCGGCCATTACAACTAAGTCATCCGCATATGCGAGACTGCTTATTTTGTTTTGACCTATTTTAATCCCGCCCTGCCAGTCTACTGTTTTCAACATATGATCCAGGAATAGATGTCAACAAATTTCTGTAAGAAATGCTGTTCTTCACATTAGCGGTCTATCTTTTGTATAGTCTGTATATCAAACATCATTTTCTCTCGAAATAATGAATCTGATCTATTACTTTAGTTACTTATTTAGTAGAGTTATTCCCAAGTGGGTGTGTATTAATTTTGTTATATTAGTCCACCTTTTCTCCCTGCCCATAGCTTTTTGCACAAACTGTCTATCGAAGTCAGATATGACACATTCATTTATTATGTGTCCTACAGCAATATCACTGCTGAAAACAATTAGGTGATCAGGTGGGAAATAAGACACAATATAAACATAACGTATTTTATTCAATTCAATTGTTTTTATACTCTATGGGACTTAACTACGGGGTCATCAGTCCCTAAACTTAGAAACTACTTATGAACTACTTACGAACTAGGACGGCACAAATATCCATGCCCGTGGGGGGATTCGAACCCCCGACCATAGTGGCCGTGCAGACCGTGACTGGAGCGCCTTAGTCCCCACGGCCACCGCGGCCGGCTGCCGTATTTTATTCAGATATGGGTTACATTGTAATTTATGCGTGATACACTACGATATTTTGCAGTCTCAGCTCGTTACTTGACGTTTACTTACAGTTAGGCACAGCGGGCTACCATAATAGTGTCGTTGCCCTCTTAATATTGTATGGTCACCTCGGACGGCCACTGCAGTTAGACAATTGCATGGCGTGGACAGTATGAGGTTATCAATTAACTCTTAACGGATATTTGGCCATTCTTCCTCGAGTGCAATATCCCGTTCTGCAACCGCTGTGGGAGTTTCTGGTCTGACTGCAACGCATGCAAGTGCATCCCAGACATGCTCAATCGGGTTCATTCCGTCACCTTCAAACGTGTTGTCCACCACTGCAGGTCTGTGGAGACGAGTGTTATCGTCTACGGGAGGAAACCATCTCCTGCGGCACCAGCGTAGGGCACAACGAAAGGTCGGGAGGATGTCGCCTCTATTCCTCTGAGCAGTCAAAGCGCCATTCTGAACGGCACAGAGGTCCGTACGTCCGCCAATGCTGACTTTTGGTGACACCACGATATGGTGATGTTTCCTGCACATAAGCAGGATTGTTCCGAGTTCCACGTTCTCTTCCGTGAACAGAACCCGGCGCCATTCGTTACGACTCCAGTCGTGACGTTCGTCCGGCTAGTTTCTGCGGGCTGAACGCTGTCGTGGTTTTAATGGAACACGCACAATAGGGGGGCACATTAGCGATGGCGGTTTCGGACTGCATGTGTTGATATTGCGTCTGTAGAGTGCTTTGCAGCTGAGTTGCATTCAGCCTCTGTAACGATACATAATTTAATTAATATATTTTTTTATCAATCAGCGACGCTTGTCGCCGTGTGTGCCTCCTTATCGAAACATTTTATCTGTGGAAAGGTTTTTCGCTCGTCTTCCGTTTCTTCCGGCCTGTCGAGAGGACGGAACCGCGACCATACACTCTCTTGTTTGAGCTTATTAAGTGTGGACAATCGTGCAGACTGCTTTGTGATCTAAGTGTGAGTGCTGTTAAATTTTACTTTAAAATATACCGTCTTTTGTGAAGAGCCATGTCCCCACCCTGTTTTCATTTAATAATGTAATGTCCCATCCTTCCTTAATTATTCATTTTCTTTGAGATATTCAGCTCCTCCATATTCCGTCGTAACATGATGTTCAGACGCCATCACTTTCGCTTCGTGGATTGCCTTGATTAAATTCCTATCAGTTACGTTAAATCATGATCTTTTTTTCCTTTTAGAACCTGCATTCGTATTAACAGTTTCAGGAAGTCCTACAATGATTTATGAGGCGAACAGTCTGAACATTATTTTACTGCGGAAAGTATCATAAAGTTTATCTAAAGCATTCAACAGCTTAACAGTTTCAACTGCTGTGATCAACATTTCCAGAAAGAGGCTACAATGGGTACTTTCCGTAAGTTTTCTCTATAACGTTATTTTTGTGTGTTGCCTCAACCCCAATCTGTATTGCGCCATTTCATCTATTCAATCATTTCGCGTAATAATTTCATCCACCCTTGTCAAAAGTATTTAATCAGATTTTTATCCGATTCAAGTGGATGTGGGTTGCCGTTCTTATGAGGAGATGAAAAGGCTTGCTCAGAATAGAGTAGGGTGGAGAGCTGCATCAAACCAGTCTCCCGACTGAAGACCACAACACACATCCGATTTTTCTATGATAGAAATTTTGTGTATTAATTTCATCCACCCTGACAAGATTTTTATCCGATTTTTCTATGATAGAAATTTTAACAGAAATCCTTAATCTTTTAACATTAATGCATACAGCCAACAACACAAAAGTAAGTCTGAGATAACGGCCATCTCTAGCTGATGTTACCCGTTTTCGACGTCGGCCTTGCCTTGTTTTTACTGTCCGTGTTGCCTGAAGTCGCATCCAGGACTTGTAAATTACAAATTGGGACACTCCAGCAGCTGCAGCCACCTCTCTCCAGCCTTCCCGTGGCTCTCCACGCCACAGCTTGTGGTAAGTCTCCTTGTACTACCTGCTCACTACACTGTCTGATCACAACTGCTTCTCTATTTCGTTTGGTAGAGTAAACACCAACCCACTCTGTAGAAACTTTGTTGTTACTACTATCTCGGTTGCCGTAATGTTGTCTCGAGTGGCAAAACGCATTGAGACGCTATGCTCCGATGCGCGAGGCCGTTCTCCGTCGGGGGCTTCGAATTCTCCCTCGGGCATGGATGTGTGTGTTGTCTTTAGTGTAAGTTAGTTGATAAGTAGTTTGTAAGTGTTGAGTCTGATGACACCGCAGTTAAGTCCCATAAGTTTACCAAACATTTGAAAATTTTGTTGTTGTCTCCACTCCGTAGAAGCGACAGAAAGACGTTGAAACCAGTTTAGTTTATTCTGTGGATGAGAATACCTCAGAACCTAGACAACTCAACTGATTACCTAATTATTTTGTCCTCTATATTTTCCTAGGACCGTAGAGTGAAATATTAGGAAACTGTAGGAAGGAAGCTTAGGGTTTAACGTCCCGTCGACAGCGTGGTCATTAGAGACGGAGCTTGCGCTCGGATTTTTGGGGAAGGATAGGGAGGACGAAATCGGCCGTGCTGAAAGGAACCATCCCGGAATTTGCCTGGATCGATTTAGGGGAATCACGGAAAACCTAAATCTGGATGGCCGGAGGTGGATTTGAAGCACTATCCTTCCGAATGCGAGTCCAGTGTGTTACCACTGCGCCACCTCGCTCGGTAGGAAACTGTATGCGAAATATTTTCCGATTGGAGTTGACAGTAAAGACGTAATAAATTACAGCCTCGTGCGTTTTGAGTAGGTTTGCAATTTTTTTAAATTAAATTTATTTTTTTAACAACATATCTCTTTAAATTGGTCGTACTGTGGCATAATTTCGAAGGTACAAGGTACACTCCGTGTTAGTGTTATATGTCCACACTATATGCATAATATGTCGCGAATAGAATTGCTGGTAAAGACGTCATAAATTAAAACTTCATGCGTGATAGGGCGGTGTATAATGAGCTGAATTCTTCCTGCCGTTATAATGTCACTTTCCACTTCTGACAATGCTGCTTAGGCGAAAAGTGCCCAGTTGCAGCGTGGTTCGTGGTCCACGTTATTAAACTGTAGGTCCCCCTACAACTCGTCGAGAAATTCGCCTTAAGGTTGCAACGGAAAACGCCGTGGCCCAAGGCATGATCCTCTGCCTGTCTTCTGCTGCTCAGGAGTTATACAGACTTGAGGTTTACTACCTTCAGTATTTTCAAAGCCTCCGAAGGTGTCTTCAGCAAAGGAGAATCATGCCCTGAAGACGGCGTATCTAATATCGGCATTAATTACACTTAATATTTGTCGATTTCATCTACCACCATCTACCGTACTGGAGTCTTCGTCAGAATTACTTTGAATTACCCAAAACTGATTGCCGATAGATGTTAATAAAGAGAAACAAACACCTCTTTATTAATATATATGTGTACTCAGTTTTAGGTAATTAAACATTTTTTTTTCTGACGAAGACATCCCAGTAAGTGCGGAAACTAGGTCAAAGCATTGCCTTCAACATTTTGTCCACGGCTGCAATGCCTATCGCTTGGATTTTGAAACAACAGCAAACAGCTCCCCTTAAATTGGTTTTATTGGCCGGTTTCTTTCTGAGAAATGTATTGGCACTCTTTTATGTTCAGTTTAAATATGGTTAAAGGACGCTGCCATTTGCATAAAATACACAAATGTTTGTAAATCTAAGGGACTTATCTGCTACAGTTATCAGTCCTAGGCTTACAAACTTCTTAAACTAAGGACAAAACACACCCACACATGCCCGAGGGAGGACTCGAACCTCCGCCTGCTTCAACATGGGACTCAGGAGCGCTCGGCCACTGTACTAAGCTCCCCCCCCCCTAAAAAAATTCCTTATTACAAGTCCTAATATAGGTTCTAATTTAGTGACTTTAGTATATAAGAGAGAAAGGTGTACCGTTGGAAATGGGACAACATTTTTAGACGTGCGTTCCGGCACCTAAAATTTTAATGCTGGATATAGAAATCAATTTCTCACCGAACATGGGTGAGTGCGGCCCACTTTGCCACTAATTGGCTGTTGCCTGACAAAAGGTCGTCCACCGCTGAGGCACAATATTTTTGGTACGATGCGTTTTCTTGTATGTAAAGTACAGTGTCCGTGTGTTTGTGTTGCAAACAAGTCTACAGTTTTGTTCCAATTTTGACGAAATTTTTCACACACGTCTTTTAAACTGAGAGGAAGGTCACTGTGGTCAAGGTGCTCCTAAACCACTGGACCGATTTCAACCAAATTGGGTTCAGTATTCCTTACCGTGAGGTAACAATTGCTGTAGGGGTAAGAACCACATACGACACACGGTTCAGGAGATAAACGCGCGTAATCGTGGAGGAGGGTAGGACCTCGATAAATTCCACAGTTTTGCTACAATTCTAATGAAATTTTGCACAGTTGACTTTCAAAGCGAAAGGAAGATCACATACATAAAAATTTTCGTATGGTGCATGGCGGAGAGTACTTTACTTATGGACTTCGACAAAATCAAAAGTTTTTCACATTTGACCATCAGTTTCTGCATGAAATTTCGATTGGTGGAAGGTAATTTTCTTACGGACTTCGCCAGAATTTACATTCTCATTCCGCTCTCGATGAAATTTTATACACTTTACAATCAGCAAGCTACCGTACGGTAGGGGTGGGCTATGAGCGCTCTCGAGAAACGCGCGACGCTAAGCCAATTTCTCGAAAAATTCTCGAGGACTCTCGAGAAGTTGTCGACAGTGGTGCTCTACAACGAAACATTTCGACAGTGCAACAAAGAAACTGAATTGTTTCTATTACTAGTAGTAGCGGTAGAATGTTTGGCAGGAGACGAGTATCATAGGATTATTACATTATTATTAATCGACATTTCGCCGTGGGCTTTCCGTGACAGTACGGTTTAGGTTAGGGGTATATTATAGTAACAATAAGCCGTCTTCAGTCGCAATAATTTTATTGTTTTTGTTATTATTTCACCAATGCAGGAGATAATTTCATCTCGACAAATGCAGGTAACAATTCACATTACTTCACTGTACGTTTATTATAAGATCCTCGCGTTAACGCCCGCGGCAACTTTCTCGCAAAAAACCAACAACTACTGTGTCGTTCTTCTACCATTAGGTGAAAAACTGAAGCAGATGTCAGTAATAAAGTTCTCGAAAATGGAGTTATAGCTTCGAAACGCGTCGGATAATAAAAACGATAAAATTATTGTGACTGAAGATGGCTTATTATTGTTTTAATAGGATTGTTATTAGAACACGGATCTTACACGAAACAAGAACTTCATTGTTACCAAAACCAATATGCATTCCGCATGTATTTATACTTATGAGAGAAAAATGCTACAACATGCTACACCCAAAAAGTCCTTACATACATTTACTAATTGCAGAAAGAAATTCGGCAGAGCTTACAGTATTAGCCAGCAACGTACCCAGTCTTCCGTCCTTTTCCAGCTGCTCTGGTACTTTACACACAACCACCACAATTTACAAACACAATACTGACTGTTGGTTGTTATGTCCTCATTCTGTTCAAAAGTTGTTGATGCAGTTTGGATGTTATGGCAGCCAAGTTGCCGCGGTGGAGTAGCCGAGCGGTCTAAAGCGCCTCGCTGCGGAGCGCGCGGTTGCTCGCCGTGGAGGTTCGAGTCCTCCCTGGGGCATTCGTGTGTGTGTTGTCCTTTGGTTAGTTTACCTAAATTTAAGTAGTTTGTAAGCATGGACTGATGAGCACGCAGTTTGCTCCGATAGATTTACAAACATTTGAACATTTTGAGTAGCCAAGTTAAAAATTATTGTTTTCCGATATTCGCAGACTGTTTCAGCTACTGTACAAACTTTTTACGCCAGCCGCGGTGGCCGAGGGGACTGAGGCGCTCCAGTCACGGTCTGCACGGCCATTACGGTCGGGGTTTCGAATCCCCCCTCGGGCGTATGGATATTTGTGCCGTCATTAGTATAAGGTAGTTGATAAGTAGTTTGTAAGTTTAGGGACTGATGACCCCGTAGTTAAGTCCCATAAGCTATACAAACATTTGAACGTTTTGAAACTTTTTACCGAATTTCCTTTTAATGTATTTTGAATGGATAACATACATAATAGTCCGATATTTTGTCTGACTTGTATTGATATAAGAATGCACTTTTGTATCTGTGGTGTCGCACAAGTCTAAAGTGCGTGCCACGTACTTTCGCCGCGCGCCGCCATGCACGCACGGCGCGGCGTTCTTACGACGTCAGCCACGAGCGCCCTCTGCTACAACTCCGCTCGTGGCCACCACTGAACGACATCGTTCACTTGGGACTGAGATAGCAACCAGTTAACACTTCGGAATCAGATAGGCATCAGTTAAGACTTGGCTATCGGATAGGCACTAGAAATCATTAGTAGGCAGGCCTCTATCTAATCTATGTATCAGCATTCAGCAGTCAAGAACTATGTAAAAGTTAAGTATTACTAAGTCTTTATGAAATATATATCTCTTCTAATTACTCTAGTGTTTCTAGTTGCTGCTGTCCCACTGGCTGGGTCACCTCCATACCGCACAGGCGTGCATCCTTTATTCCTGTGTCGGTCTCTTTCTACTCGGCCACCGACACCTACGACGGAAACGAGGCACAAAAGCGGCGACGAGGCTGGAACACAAAAGTATCCGTGAACTTTTCTGTTTGATTCCTAGATATGTGTCTTAAACCCCGCCTGTTGTGCTTCTTGCTACACTACGGAACTTAACAACAGCTATCTCTACCTCCGTAAAGCACTGGCTGCCGGGTGACCTGGGTTTTCTCGTATTAGACGCCCACGTTTAAATGCAGACAACCGCAGCGGTGGCGTGGTGTGGTGCGCTGCCCCAGTCGACCGCCGCTTCTCTTCTCGGAGCTTCTCGAGAACCGCTCGAGCGCCGGCAGCTCGAGAAATTCTCGGAGCGCTCGAGTCGCGCCTCACACTCCCATTCCTACCGTACGGTGCACGACAGAGGGTACATTGCAATAAACTTTACATTGTTTCACTGGTCACAACGAAAGTTGAGAGAAACCTGTGGATTTTAATAGAGAGGCGGAGGAAGATATGACAGAAATAGTGCATACGGCCACCCCCATTGAATTCACCATCAATTCCATAGTGAACCGTGCCGTCCTTGCGGAAGCGGGAGAATGCGCGAGAAACAGGAGAAAGGAAGAGGGGAGGAGGAGGCGGAGAGACTGGACGGGGAGATGGACGGGTGAAGAGACGGAGAATAAATGGGAGGGCAAGGTCAGGGCGGAGATGCAGCAGGGGGCGCTGCCATCTGCCGCCTCACAAAGGACACATCGCGGCCAGGGGCACCGCCCAAATGGGGGGGGGGGGGGGCATTTTGGCCAGCGTTGCCGATGCAGCCCTCCAGCGTGATGCCTACAATGGATCCCCCCAAACTATTTGCCACATTGTCTGCCGGCAAAGTACACTCAGTCGCAAAAGAACTCGAGAAACACTGACTATGAAACCCAAACATACTTATTAGCAACATATATGCGTAACAACATTAATTACGAAAGAATTTGTGGTGTCGCACAAGTATGAAGTGCGCGCCACCTACTTTCGCCGCGCGCCGCCATGCACGCACGGCGCGGCGTTCTTACGACGTCAGCCACGAGCGCCCTCTGCTGCAACTCCGCTCGTGGCCACCACTGAACGACATCGTTCACTTGGGACTGAGGTAGGAACCAGTAAAGACTTCGGAATCAGATAGGCACCAGTGAAGACTTGGCTATTGGATAGGCACTAGGCAGGCCTCTAGCTCAACTATGTATCAGCATTCTGCAGTACTCAGCTATGTAAAAGTTAAGTATTTCTAAGTCTCTAAGAAATATATTTCTCGTTCTAATTTACTCTAGTGTTTCTAGTTTCTTCTGTCCCACTGGCTGGTCACCTCCTACCTGCAAATCGTGCATCCTTTATTCCTGTGTCGGTCTTTCTACTCGGCCACCGACACCTACGACGGAAACGAGACACAAAAGCGGCGACTAGGCTGGGACACAAAAGAATTATTGTATTATTTCGTTTCCAAAACATAAATAACAGAAAAAGTAACAACAAAAATTAAACAACCTGCACATATTGCTGCAACAAAAGTATTCGGACTCTGTCACGGACACTGTCCGATATATGTTGTATGACGAAAATGTCAATACCTTGTGGGTCCACCTTTCATTTTCAATACTTCCTACAATCTACTAGGCATACTTTCCACGAGTTGTTTCGTGAAATCTGGGCCTATATTTGCCCATTCTTGGCGCAGTTTCTCTTTCGAGGTCTCCTTCATATAGATGTCCGCGCGGAGGGTCCGTTTCAGTTTATCCCACAAATGTTCGATTGGGTTAATGTCTGGTGATTGGGGAGCGGGGTGCAATACTTTCAGGCAATTGAAGAGCAACCATATTTGTACAATCTGCGCGGTATGCTTGGGATCACTATCCTGACAAAAATGAAAGTTGTTTGCAATACCTAGACGTCGTGAACTCTGCTTCGAATGTCCTCGCAGTATATTCAAATACGCTTCCTTGTTCATCGCACCGTCACTGGACACTAAATCACCCACACCATGCATCCCCACACCGTGATGCTCCCACCTCCAAACTTTACTGTCGGTTTGAGGTACCTGGGATTCACCTCTCCATTGATCTTTCGCCTCACGTTTGCCTTTCCGTCGCTTTGCCATAATGTAAATTTACATTCGTCGCGAAATATCACCCGATCCCACCAAGCCTGATCGTATTCGGCGTATTCCCTTGCAAACTGCTTACATTTCCTCTGGTTCACTGCATTTATGAATGGCTACCGCCGTGCCACTCTACCGTGGTACTGCGATCGTCGTAGTACTCTCCGCACGGTTTCGGATTGAACTTTCATACCGAGGTCTCCCTCCACCTCACTTGCAATTCGTGTGGCAGATATTTTCAGATTCTGTTGTACCTTTCGCACAATCACACGTTCATATCTATGTGAAAATGTCCGTGGCCGTCCTGTACTGAAACTAAATTCCAATCGGTCTTCTTTCTCGAACCGTTTAATAATGCCGTGAACTGTGCTTTTCTTCACGTTCACTATTGCGGCAGTTTCCCTGCAGGTTTTCCCCTTCGCGTGATGATAAACGACAACTTGCCTTTGCCGGCCGCGGTGGCCGAGGCGCTCCAGTCACGGTCTGCACGGCTACTACGGTCGGGGGTTCGAGTCCCCCCTCGGGCATATAAGGTAGTTGATAAGTAGTTTGCAAGTTTAGGGACTGATGACCCCGTAGTTAAGTCCCATAAACTTAACAAACATTTGAACATTTTTTGAACAACTTGCCTTTGCTTCCCTCTGCGTCCTTCGTCTACCTGCACAGACTCGCGATACGTGATTACTAATCGTCGCTATCGTCTCGCGGAAATGCCGGACACACTGCAGTCGCTTCAGCCTCTGTGCGTCTCGGAATGAACCATTCTCTCACGTTGTCCACCTTTGTCCGAATACTTTTGTTGAACCTTCCCATGTCGTTTTTAGGAAATATGACGTAACAGACACATGTCCAACAACAATTCTTCGTATTTGATGCGTGTTTCACGTTGCGACATCGTACCCGGAGTCCCAAAAACATTACAGTGTGCAATTTCTGCATTTGTTCATGCGGCAAACTGCAAAATTATGCGCATTTACGTGCTGTCCGAATACTTTTGCGACTGAGTGTATTTAATACTAAGGCGCATTTGGACCCGTTATCCCGCATTGGGATGATTACTGAAAATGTCCCGCAAAATGCCAAAAACGTCCCGAATTCCAGGAAGAGCACAAGCTGAAACTATTTTGTGTGCGACACGTTATGTCATACTGCTTGCAAGTTTACTTCACATCTTCTTACATTAAATACAAAAGAAAATAATTACACATCATCTATTTCAAAATGGCAAATTCGCTAGCAGTGAAAATTGTTTCTGTTTTAAGCTGGTATTGCATTCAGTGATAGGACGGCTTATTAAAAAATTCTGTTTTTGGTATATTCTTAGTGACTCTCATGTATGTTTCAGTAAGTGTAATGGAGTATTTTTCGGTGCTCAAGGTGACAAACATGATGTAATATTATCACAGTATGTATAAACGTATTTAAAATCTGACATCCAAATACAAATCAGCATTCACCTAACTTCCTTCAGGAATAAAAAGGTGGTTAAATTCTGAAAATTCAAGAACCAAAGACAGTGAGTATTGCATGCAGTAAGGCACATTTAAACTCTGTACTTCATAGAAAGAACTTCTATGATAGAGTAGTTCATCTGGTTTCAAATCAAATGTTTGTATAGTCTTTGGGACTTAACTACGGGGTTAGCAGTCCCTAAACTTACAAACTACTTATGAACTAACTAAGACTAATGACGGCACAAATATCCATGCCCGAGGGGGCATTCAACCCCCGACCGTAGTGGCCGTGCAGACCGTAACTGGAGCGCCTCAGTCCCCTCGAACAACGCGGCCGGCATCTGGTTTTAAAAAGCAGTTTTTATCCAATTTCATTCGGGGTTATTGCAAATCATAATATTTTGGGTGGAGTAAGCTTTATCAAAATGTGTGGAGCATGAAGCTCCAAGAGCTAGAAGGAATAAAAGTAGCACAGACAACGAATATGATCGGAGAAAACGTAACGGAGAAAGAATATGTAAAAAAATGTCAGATTCTAAAATTCAAAATAGGAGCATGAGAAAATATTTACGAACACTAAATAAAGATTGAAAATTAAGAATAAAATATCAGTCATGTTAGATGTGTTCCTTTAAAAGTAAATTAGTAGGTGTCCTCTGCTCGCCCGAATTTCTTTCCTAGTTTCAGAATAACTAATACAATGAGTCACGTGAGCTTAGTCCTCCTCCTCAACCTCGAAATGTCCCGCATCGAGTTTAGAAAAAGTTGGCCGCCTTACATATCACGCCGATACTCAAAAGTTCGCCCCTGTGCCTATTGGTGCCACTGTGCGACCTGCGATTCGAGGCGTCGGCAATGGCGGAAACTGCCGCTATACGTCGCCAGCTGTCACTTGGAACTGCTGAAGGGATTGAAGGAACTCTGCGGAAGATCAGAAGACACCCTACGACCAAAGAACTTGGAGTCACTCCTGACCACGAGATGTCTCTCCCATATGCAGCTACCTCTCTCTCGGCCAACGATTCGTCAGGTGTACGTGCCACATGAAACGCCAAAACATGGCGTGAAGAAAAATATTAAGAGCGTGGCCCAGCTCATGGCAGTTCTACTTTGTGTATGTATGTACAAGACCATGTTTAAAAATATAAAGACTTTTTTTTTCTTTCGAGAATAAAAGTGAGTACTTTCTGTAACAAGTACTTCAATCTCAGATCACTTGGCGGAAATAATTCTGTTCCTAACATTTCCACAAGCAACTTAAGTTTCCTGCCACCAGGCATGCTATTCATTACCTAGACAATACCGGTATTCCACATATTGGCGATAACATATACATTGATAGTGACCGGGCCAAATATCTCACGAAATATGCATCAAACGGAAAAACTACAAAGCACAAAACATTTCTAGCTTGAAGGGGGGAAAACAGATGGCGTTATAGTTGGCCCGCTAGATGGCGCTGTCATAGATCAAACGGATGTCAACTGCATTTTTTAAAAATAGGTACCTCATTTTTATTACATGTTTGTCTAGTACGTAAATAAATATGAATGTTTTATTTGGAACACTTTTTTCGCTTTGTGATAGATGGCGCTGTAATGGCCACAAACGTATAAGTACGTGGTATCGCGTAACTTTTCGCCAGTGCGAAAGGTATTTGCTTCGTGATACATTACTCGTGTTAAAATGAACCGTTTACCGATTGCAGAATTAATGAAAAAAATTGCAGAAAATGTCGATATGGTATTTATGTATGGTTATTGTTATCAAAATGTGCAACGGGCCTGTTTTAATGTCTGTTGATCGTTATTCTGGAAGACGTCATCCAAGTGTCCGGACCTTTTGTCGGATAGTTACGTTATTTAAAGAGACAGGAAGTTCAAATGCTCAAATGTTTGTTAAGCTTAAGAGATTTAACTACGGGGTCATCAGTCCCTAAACTTACAAACTAATTATGAACTACCTACAACTAAGGACGGCACAAATATCCATGCCCGAGGGAGATTCGAACCCCCGACCGTAGTGGCCGTGCAGACCGTGACTGAAGCGCCTCAGTCCCCTCGGCCACCGCGGCCGGCAGACAGGAAGTGTTCAGCCACAAGTGAACCGTCAGCCACGACCTGCAACAAACGATGATGCCCGCGTAAGTGTTGTAGCTGCAGTTGCGGCTAATCTGCAATTCAGTAGCAGACAAATTGAGCGAGAACCGTGAATCTCAAAAACGTCGATGTTGAGAATTCTACATCAACATAAATTTCACCCGTACCAGGATTTGCATGGCGAAGACTTTGAACGTCATTTACAGTTTTGCCACTGGGTACAAAATAAATTACGGTACGATATCTTTTTCACGCGTAGTGTTTAGTGACAGAGCGTCATTCAAAACAGAGGTAACGTAAACCGGAATTGATATGCACTATTGGGTAACAGAAAATCCACGATGGCTGCGACGAGTGGAACATCGGCGACCTTGACGGGTTAATGTATGGTGCAGCATTATGGGAGAAAGGGGAACTGGTCCCTATTTTATCGATAGCAATCTAAATGGTGCAATGTATGCTGATTTCTTACGTGGTGTTCTATCGATTTTACTACAAGATGTTTCACTGCATGACAGAATGACGATGTACTTTCAATATGAAGGATGTTCGGCACATGGCTCGCGTGCAGTTGAAGCGGCCATAAATGCAATATTTAATGACAGGTGGATTTGTCGTAGAAGCACCATACCGTGGCCCGCACGTTCACCTGATCTTACATCTCAGGATTTCTTTCTGTGGGGAAAATCGAAGGATATTTGGTATCACGATTTACCGACAACGCCTGAAAACATGCGTCAGTGTATGTGAGAACATTACTGAAGGCGAACTACTCGCTGTTGAGAGGAATTTCGTTACGCGTATTGCCAAATGCATTGAAGTTGAAGGACATGATTTTGAGCATTTATTGAAGTCATGAGGTAATTACAGGTAATCACGCAGTAACAGCATGCGTTTTCATAATGTATGATAATTTCACCAAAGTACATGTATCGCATTGGAACAGCCTAAATCGTTTATGAAGGAGCAGTAGGGGCATATAACACTTCCTATCACTTCTGTTCTACTCGATGACTTTCCGTCAATTACAACGTGTTGTGCCCTTTCTGACAGGAAATCACGAGTCCAGTCGCACAACTGTGTCGATATTCCATAAGCACGCAGTTTGATTCGAACACGCTTGTGAGGTACAGTGTCTAAAGCCTTCCTGAAATCTAGAAATACGGAATCTATTTGACATCCCTTGTCGGTAGCACTCTCACATGTGAGTAAAGGGCTAGCTGCGTTTCACAAGAACGATAGTTTCTGTATCCGTGTTGAGGTAGTTAATAATATTTGAAGAAAGTATATGTTGTAAAACCCTGCTGCAAACCGACGTCAATGACATAGGCCTGTAATTCTGCGGGCAACATACACACACCCATACAACTCGAGGCCGCGCAGTCCGTGAGGAGGCGCCTGAGACCGCGCGGCAGCATTTCGTTCGCGGTCCTACTTATTATACATCACCCGCCTATGCCTCTTTTTCTCAAGACTTTAGAACATCTTGTGCCAATTTACCTTAAGAAATCGAAATATTGAAACATTTCGACCGTTTTGGGGCATTGAAATAAGTTCAACGGCAAAGTCGATAAGCCGGTCGCGGTGGCCAAGCGCTCTGCGGCGCGCCAGTCACAGTTTTCACGGCCACTACGGTCGGGGGTTCGAATCCCCCCTCGGACATGGATATTTGTGCCGTCCTATTAGCTAGTTCATAAGTAGTTTGTAAGTTTAGGGACTGATGACCCCGTAGTTAAGTCCCATAAGCTCTACAAACATTTGAAAGTTTGACCTGGACAGGGATTCGAACCTGTATTTTCCGCTTCGGAACAGCGGTCGCCTTAACCAGTCTTGCTATCCAGGTACTCTTCCGAAAAGACTTATTTCCTATGTCTCCTACGTGGAGCGTAGGGCATCAATGGACTTTGGCCACCAGACTCTGTTCTGCGCCACTGTCTGATCTCAGTGCAGGCCTGCCCTCCTTTCTCGGTCCCTTCTGCTACTGTGCTCCTACTCTATGTATTCCTTGGTCTGCCTCTTCTCCTGCTACCTTGTGGGTTTCATTCCAGGGCTTGTCTTGTCACGTTATATTTATCACGCTGTAATGTGTGCTAAATCTACGTCAATTTCCTAAGGCGTATCTGAATATCAGTGGGTGTTTGATGGTTTCTTCTCTATAGTTCTTCATTGGAGATTACTTGTGGGCACCGTATCCTCAAGATATCCCTCATACTTCTGTTAACAAATGTTTGGAGTCTGCTAATCGGCTGTTTGTTAGTTTTCCATGTTTCACACCCACAGAGCAGTACTTCCTCGACATTTGTATTGAAGATTCGTAGTTTGCTATAGGTGTCAAGTTCCCTTGATTTCCGGATTGGTCTCAGCATTGCAAATTCTCCTTTAGCCTTATTTAACCTGTTTCCTAGGTAGAAAAATGCCTGTCTTTCTCGATCTCCTTGTTTGCCGGTTAGCAAATACAGGTCATCTGCGAAGTCCGAGTCCTCCAACCTGCCTGTCTATCCTCACTGAATTCCTCTTCGTCAACTCATTGCCTTCTGCATCACAAGATCCAGAAATAGAATAAGTGACAGCATACATCCTCGCTTAACTCCTGGGTTCCGACAGCATCCCCTGATGTAAATCTTGACATGTATAGTTCTTATACATTTCTTGGGTCATCTTTATAATTTTCTTAGGGATTCCAAACTCTTTCACGGCTTTCGTCATCTTCTTCCTCGTTACACTGTCAAACATCTTTTCAAAGATTAGATACAACGACGATTGCAGTCGTGTTGATTATGCGTAGTGTGTTGATCTGGTCTATACAGGAATAACATCCTCTGAATCGTGCTTGTACTTTCTCAGCCTTGAGATAACTCTCTTTTAACCTTTCTAGAATTACTTTTGAGAGTACAGTATTTGGTACTGAAAGGAGGGTAATTCCTCTCCAGTTATCGCATTCTAATGAATCTCCTTTCTTCGGAAGCTTAATCAGCAGACCTTTCTTCCAATCTGTGAGGATCTTCTCTTCTTCCCAAATCTTTTTGAAACGTGGGAACACAATCTCGATTTAAGTATTCACACCAACTTTCGAGACCTCCGGTGTGGTATTGTCCATACCTGCCGCTAAGAACAGAAACAGTAATTCCAATTTACATTGTGAAACGCTCCTTTCAAGTCGACAAATCCTACGATTGTCATCATCATCATTAGAGACTGATTATGCTTTTCAGCGTTGAGTCTGGAGCATAGTCTCCCTAATAAAATAATTTAAAAAATCAAACGTTTGCAAATCTATGGGACTTAACTGCATTGGTTTTCCTAGGCGTATAGACTGCTTAAAGTTAAACTAACCTAAGGACAACACACACACCCATGCCCCAGGGAGGACTCGAACCTCCACGGCGAGCAACCGCGCGCTACAACCCTGTCTTACTCCCTTCCCAACTGATGCTTCCCTTTCATGCCCTTCGAGTCTAATAACTGCGGTCTGGCTTTTGTACAAGTTGTAAATAACTCTCCTTTCCCTGTATTTTACCCCTGCTGAGAATTTGAAAGAGTGTATTCCAGTCAACATTGTCAAACGCTTTCTCCAAATCTACAAAAGCTAAAAATGTAGGTTTGCATTTCCTTAATCTATCTTCTAAGATAAGACGTAAAGTGAGTATTGCCTCTCGGGTTCCTACGTTCCTACTGAATCCAAACTGATCTTCCCCGAGGTCAGATTCTACCAGCTTTTCCATTCTCCTGTAGATAATTCGTGTTAAAATTTTGCAACCATGACTTATGAAACTGATGGTTCTGTTATTTTCACACCTGTCTGCACCCGATTTCTTTCGAATGGGGATTATTACATTTTTCTTAAAATCTGAGGGTATTTCGCCTGCCTCATACATCCTACACACCAGTTCAAATAGTCTTGTCATGGCTGGCTCTCCCAGAGACTTTAGTAGCTCTGAGGGTATGTCATCTACTCCTGGGGCCTTGTTCCGACCTAGGTCTTTCAAGGCTCTGTCAAATTCATCTCTCAGTATAGTATCTCCTATTTCATCTTGATCTACTTCCTCTTCCCTTCCTACAACATCGTCTCTAAGTTCATTTCCTTTGTAGAGCTGCTCTATGTACTCTTTCCACCTTTCAGCTTTCCCTTCTTTGCTGAGAACTGGTTTCCCATCTGAGTTCTTGATATTGGTAGAGGTATAAGACATAAATACAATTCTTCTTTCAATCATAGCACTTCTCCATTATCTGCCGTAAGCTCAAAATTTAGTCCTGACAGCCTTTAAGAGAACTAAACGCACACTGATTTTCATCCAATTGACTTCAATTAATACTCGCACTCTCCTTCCAACAATACCTGATAATATTTCGCCCACAACGCTAATTAAAGAGATACCTCTGTAGTTACTACAAGACCATTCTCTCCTGTTTCCATAATCATTTATATCCCACTGTTCTTCAAAATCTATCACCGTGTCATGGTTTTCCTTGAGCCTTGTTTCCATTATCAGAAGTGCCTCTTTGGTGCCTTTATCTTTTCGTCAACAATAAAGCCTCAATTATTTGCCATTTTTCCGTATGGTAGTAGTTTGGGTGCATTTGCGGTTCTTCTGAATTGTACGTTAGTTCTGACGCTTATGTGCTCTTGCTGCCTTCGCAGTTTTGTGGATGATATTTCTGCGAAAGTCTGATGGTACGTCGCCAGAGATTCTTCTCAGCAACTCGAATACTCGTTTCGGTGCCACTTCCCCTAATTATTTGAGGAATTTCAATGAAATGTTGTCTATATCTTGTGCCATAATTGATTTCAAGTCTTTTTATAAGGCAGTAACACAGGAATAGAGTATTTTCTGCATATAGTTCACTCTATATGTCGAATAAGCTATGAGTGAAATAAAATGTTCAAATGTTTGTATAGCTTATGGGACTTAACTATGGGGTCATCAGTCCCTAAACTTACAAACTACTTATGAACTAGCTAATACTAAGGACGGCACAAATATCCATGTCCGAGGGGGGATTCGAACCCCCGACCGCAGTGGCCGTGCAGACCGGGACTGGAGCGCCTCAGTCCCCTCGGCCACGGCAGTGAAATAAAAGATAAGTTAAATAGAGGTATAGAAAACAATGGGAAAGGATAGCAGTGAAAAGATTCGCCGATGACCTTGTTACCCTTGACTTAAAAATTGGTGATTTCCAAATTTAAGAATTTCTATGTATTAGAAGCAAAATAACAAATGGTGAACGTAAGTATGAGTGATTAAAAAGCAGACTAGTTCAGGAAAAGGGAGAATCCTTGGCCAAATAAGTCTACTAGTATCTCTTATAGGAATGAAATTAATAATGAGATTTCTGGAAACACAGGATTGTGATTTGCGGACTGTGGGAAAACCAGAGAAAAAAAAAGAATTGAAGCATTTAAGATATTGGTGCTAGACAAGAATGTTTAAAAGTATGTGGAATGATGGGGTGACGAATGTGGTTCTCTGTAGAATCGGTAAAGAAATGAGCACGTGGAAAATACTGCCTTTGAGGTCGCCCAGGATGGTAGCAGATGTCGATGGTACTGCTGCGGAGGGTGAGAACTGACTGGGACACATACTGCACACAGATCGCACGGAAATGCCAACTTTGGCGGCGATGTGTTGCACAGTCTTTCAGCGATTCTCCAGAACAATTTTGTCTTCTCGCTCGATGGCGTTGTGAGACGGCTGATGCTAGACCGAGATTGCCTCGGTGTGACGTCACTCGAGGCTCTGCCTTTTTCCCCTTTATTTGGCTTTCTGAGTGATAACTTAATGTGGCCATCTACAACACACTGAGGAAACGTACATATATTTAACTAAAAAGAAAAAAAAAAAGGAAGTACATTTCGTCAAAATGTGAGAGTGGAAACAAAGCGAAAACTGTATTACATTACAGTTAAAATAATTTTGGAACATTGTCACATATTCACAAGCAAAATCTTATAGTATATTACCAACAAACTTGATACTTATAGATTGTGTCCAGTGGTTTTAATAAACTTAATTATGATTGTATACACACAAATGTTTTCTGTAAACAAACGGGAAGAAGCTGACTGGGGAAGGGGATATCCCATCTTCACCAATGTCTGCAGGAACTTCAAACGTTCTCCGTCAAATTTGGGGCACCTGAACAGGATGTGGTTGACATCAGCTTCCGTTTCAGGATCACACTCACATGCCGCCGAATCGTAGACGTTGATCCGATGTAGATGTTGTGGATGAGAGGCGTGGTTGAAGCGAAGTAGAACGATGGTAGAAATCGCGGATCGGTCCAGATGAGTCCTCCTAAACCACGGCTGTGCAGAAATCCGAGGTTGCAGCACAGCGTAAGAAGCGCCTTTCATTTGTTGGGAAACGTTCCACATCTGTTGCCACTGTTGTTTAGCGTATTCCTCGACCGCAGATAAGAAGTCTGTGTATGGTAGTTGTAGGTCCAGGACAGTGCCTAAGGATGCCGCTTGTTTAGCCAATGCATCAACTTCCTCATTATAGCAGATACCAGCGTGAGAAGGCACCCACAGTAAATTAACTGTCCGCCCCGTATTTGTACAGCGAACATAAGCCGAAATCACACCCAGAATATAGCTGTTGGTTTCTCCACTGTCACGTCCGTGACACCACGACGGCATGTCTCACTCAAGTGCCGCTACAGTTCTGCCACCTCTGTCACGCATTCATAGTGAGTACGCGCATATTTTGAAAACAAAACCACATGTTTTTGCTAGTAGCGAGACCTGAGGGTTTTATAACTTGGTGAGGTGTCTGTTGCGGACTGCATACATCCGCAACACAGGTAAAGTGCTTCTACTTTGCACAGGAGGATGATGTGCTGTTTCAAGCCGGCAGTGCACGTCCACTACGGTCACTGTGTTCGTGGTGCCAGCACGATCAAGCCCACTTATAGCGAACTGAAGCGGCATCTTACTCCTTCTCGAGAGTCATCAAGACCCATTGCCGAAATGCAACAAAAGTTTGGCCTTAAGTATTAGCCACAAATTATTGCCGTCGGTTTATGAATATAGCAAGCTATTCCCTTCATAGCTCCGTTGATCACTTCTAAAGACACAACGGTTCTCCCCAGATCAACGCCACTCAGATGTATGAGAACCTGTTACGTAAACTGGAACATTCATTAAGTCTGCAGTGTGACTGCTTGTTACTTGCAAATGTTTGTAAACCTAAGGGAACAAACTACTGATATAGGTCATCGGTCCCTCGACTTAGAAGTACTGAAACCTATCCTAAGGAGAGCATACACAGCCACTCACACATGCCCGAGAGAGGACTCGAACCTCTGGCGGGAGCGGCCGCGCAGTGCCTGACATGGCGCCTAGAAACTCTCAGCTTCCACAAATCTGCAAGGGATTTTGGAGCAGAAAGTAAAACTTAGCCATCTCCATCGAAGCAGTTTGGTAGTTCCACGCGCTCGTATAAAATGCGCGGGTTCACCTCGATGTGCCGTACCTGGAGAAATGCGTGGTGACAGATCCACGTTTCCTTATTGTGTTGTGTTTCTCAAATTGTAACCTCGGCTGGCAGCTGCAGATTCATTGATAAGGTAAACTTAGAGCTCTTTGCGTGAGGCAGGTATAGGAATGACCGGTTGGGCAAGTGGGGGGGGGGGGGAACGTTGCTCAGCGAGACAGAGGGAGCTACTAGCGCACGCTAGCCGCGGGAAATGGCAGGGGGGCAGCCAATGAGGTGGGCCGCTGCTGCGTCGCGCCCTCCCATTGGCCGACGCCTAGGGTGCGCAGGGCTGCCAACCCCGTATCGCCACAGCGCTGGCAGGCTGTACTTTCGGACATCTATTGGTTAGTCTCGCTAAAACTCGAGAACGGCTGAGCGGATTTGGCAAATTTTAGTCTTGAAATATTCGTGTAAGACCAGGGAAGGTTTAAACGGTGAAAAAATAAGAGGGAAATCGCGATAACTGGAACAGTTTTTTCCAGTGAGCTATCAATACCGTTCGTCCAATTGCGATGAAATTTTGTACATCTCACGTTGAAAGCAAGAGGAAGGTTCGCATCAAATAAAAATTTGGAAAAGTTTCTAGGAAAATTGGAAAATTCAGAAAAAATAGAAAGAGGTTTTTCTATGAAATATATGATTACCATTCATTTTGATTCCGATAAAATTTTGCACATTCGACGTTCAAAGCGAGAGGAAGGTTTGAGTGAAGTAAAAGTTTGGAATAGTTGGCCAGAAAATAGTAAAATTTGTGGAAAACTGAAAGAGCTCTTTTCTTTGGGCTATCAATATCATTCTTACGATTGCGGTACAATTTTGCACATTTGACGTTCAAAGCTAGAGTACATACGTATTATTAGCACTTGAGAAGCATTGCTGGGTCGACTAGATGATCCAGTGAACTTACCTCTTACTATAAACCATAATAATTTAAATCATATATATTTTAGACCCAGTAGCTTTATAAAGGCATCATCAGATAGTCTTAGTATCGGCTCGATAGTGGGCGGAAAGAATGGGCAAATAACACACACCTGTCCAGGATAATGTTTGTGTCACATTCGTGGAAGTTCAGGGAAAGTTTAAACGGTGATAAAATATGGAAAAAATGCGAAGAAAATGTAGCTTTAAAAATGTAAAATAATGATGGTTACTTGTGTTGTTCTGATGTTCTATCCACTTTTTACAAAAGGGACAATGCATTTTTAAAAGTTAATTATAACTTCTGAAAAATAGTTAAGAAGTCAGAGAGTAAATAGCTTTTCCAGAGAATAATTATTGTTCGATATTTCGCTTTATATACTTCAAATCAAAAAATATCTTGAATTACACACTTTCTGAAGTATCTTATCCGGTACTTCAGCGCTCAAGCTATCTCCACACCAGTTTTCATCACAATAGATTCAGTGGTTTATGTAATTGTATATAGCCAAATCGGTTCAGTCGTTGTCGAGTTTTAGCGAGACTAACGAACAGCAATTTATTTCTATCTTTGATAGTTCACGTACGGGTTGAGATCGTGTAAAGAGAACTTTACTCTTTCAGAGTATATTTCTGAAAGCACCCAACACAACAATCAAGTCTTTATTTTACATGTTGTGAATCTAAATTTTCCTCGCAATTTTTCCATATTTTATCACTGTTGAAACCTTCCCTGAACTTCCACGAATGTGACACGAACATTATGCTGGACATGTGTGCGTGATTTGCCCACTCTTTCCGCCCACTATCGAGCCGATACTTAGACTATCTGATGATGCCTTTATGAAGCTACTGCGTCTAAAATACATATCATTTAAATTAATATGGTTTATATAAAGAGTTAAGTGATGCTAAGTTCACCGGGTCATCTGGTCTACAATACCAATGCCACCGTACGGTGTGTGGCGAAGGGTACTTTGCGCCTCATTGTCTGTTTCAGTCATTATCAACGATTATTATCTCACCTCTGTATGCTCTGGAATATCTCAAATTCTACTGCGATTTCAGAGATAAAGTCTAAGAGGAAGAAATATATTTGTTGACACTTTCAGGAACGTGAAGTTTTGCTACTGGGCATCCACAATTGCATGTATGTACTGTTGATGAATAAAACAACTGACACAATTGACTAAAGTCTTCGAACTACAAGCTATGCGGGACACAGTCTCTCATTAAGATGTATTGATAAATCTTCTACATCATAACTAACTTACGGGGAAGCACATGGCTCACCAGTTAGAATAGTGACATATGCCTGCGTGAAAGCAACTTTCAGCTACTGCGGTTATCCCGGAAGTGCCCGCGAGAGTGCACGGAGTGAAAGTACGTACTGATGAAATGCGTCTTACCGTCTGCCAACGGAAAGAGAGGCATTTAAACGGTTAGTCCTTTCAGCCAGTGACAATAACCATAGACTGACATGCAGCGGTCTCGAGGAACGGCGCCGTATTCTTATCGCTTCCCTTTCTTGAAGTAAGTGCCCTTTGTCTAACTTTCAGTATGAGTTTGGAGGTCGTGCAGTGAAGAGCTTCTATTTCTACCAGTTTTAGAATCCTCATTGTGTGAGACCTGCAGTCGATAATAGAAACAAGAAATGATCCTAATTTTGGGATCCATTATCATGCTTGCCTTGGCCGGGGTATACGGGGTGAGCCAAGACTAGAGGGCGTCATCTCTCTAGGGAAACTGGCCTCAGTATTCCAGGCCGAAATCACTGCCATCAGGGCGTGTGTGAACGAGAATTTGCGTAGGTGCTACAGAGACCGTAGCATCTAAATCTATTCAGACAGCCAGGCAGCCCTGAGATCACTGGCAGCTCCTGCAACAAGGTCTAAAATTGTTGCAGAATGTCACAGGGTTCTGGTGGAACTAGGGGAAAGCAATAAAGTAAACCTATTGTGGGTCCCTGGTCACTCGGGGATCAGTGGCAACGAACATGCCGACAGATTAGCCAGGATGGGGGCAGAGACTCCATTTATTGGACCGGAACCTGTCCTGACAATCACCGAGGCAATGATCAAATTGGATCTACGTAACTGGCTCAGAAGACAGCGCGTAGAATATTGGACCATAGTCCATCAACAAAAACATGGCAAGGTAATGATGCCAAAGCCATGTTTTAAAAGGAGCTCTCCAATCCTGGGCCTGAACAGGAGAGAGATTAGACTCACGGTTGGATTGCTGACAGGCCATGGGAATTTCAAAAAACACCTACATACAATGGGAATAACAGAAGAGGACCCTAAATGTAGGATCTGGTGAAACTGCATCACATCTAATCTTCGAATGCATTGCATTGGAGAGTAAAAGGCACAGAACATATGGGACAACCAGACCCGAAGAAATTGTGTCTAATAAAGAACTGGTAAAGGGACTCCTTGCACTGTTCAAGGGCATTGGTTGGCTTTACTAGATATACAGGGAGCTATAACGGACAATAAAGTTAGTTTCTGTGCGGGCAGTGGCGGGTTGGACCAAGACTGTTTTGGCTTCCCTGGAAAAATCAAATCAAATCAAATGTTTACCTTGCCGAATATCTAGTCAATAATAGTGACGTAGAGAAACCTTATAAAGTCGAAAGTAATCATAGCTGAGATTCAGAGTAAGGTACCGGAACTGCATACCGCAGATTCCTGATGAATAACACCCCCAACTTCAGGTCAATGAGGAGACTTTTCAAAAGCAAAACCAGTCTGTAATTTTTGACATCTGATTCTGAAGAGAAAGACGATATATCGTATGTGGACATGCAATATGCCTTAAACGTGCACGAGAATGTTTAAAATATGCTTCGAAACGAACAAATGTTTTTCTTCTGACAGAAACAACATTCAATCTGAAGTACTTGGTGCCCTTTTTGCCCAATGTTTATTATTTTTATCTTAATTAGAACTACTTTTTGCATTGAAATTGTTTTCAAGAAAGACTGTTCACTTTTATTTCAAATAAACCCCCGAGCTCTGTCAGACAGCAGCATGTCAGTTACGTGAGTACAAAGAGGCATATTAGTTGAGGTCAAGGTTTCTTACGCCAGTTACAGTTGAAAGGTGTTTTCTGCGGAGGCAGATTTTCGTGTCCACTCTGCCAAGTAGATGTGTTGCCTTGTGCACTGAGACACGGATGCTTCGTCGCACTATCCTGCGATATTAAATCTGTCTCTGGGGAATTGGTCTTCACTTTGCTGTAAGTGGCCTATCTGATAGCTTCAAACGCCAACAAAAATTTCATTTTCAGTATTTCGCGTGATAATTGACAGAATTTTTAATGCTATCATGAGGTATTCATTATGAGGTAATATCTTAAGTTTAACGAGACGAGAGCGGAATTACAATTACAAACTGTGTGTATTGAAGATGACACTGTTCAAATATGCTAACGGAAAACGTAAGAGGGGACTGATGACCTAGCTGTTTAGTCCCCTAAAAACCAACAACAACAGCGAAACGTAAGTGCCACCTCAACTGGTGTATCATTTCGTAACAATCTCTTTCCTTGCCTGAAGATGATGAGTACGAAACCCATTGAAACGTCGACGCCACCACTCGGCTGATCACATCATCGCTGGAATACGCCTAGAAAGCCTGCACTCGCAGTCTCTTCTTGTTTCGCGATAGTGCCAAAAGTCGTTTCATCTTCCTAGGAACTTATTAAGCGCCCTCTTTCATTCCAACTAAGAGAATCCAGAAAGTGCCGTGTGGTCTGGAGCGCAACGTCACTGATCGCGCGGCATCTCCCGTCGGAGGTTCGAGTCCTTCCTCCATGGGTGTTTGTGTTACCTTTAGGATAGGTTTACGTTAGTCGAAGTAGTTCGTAAGTCGAGGATCCGATTACCACAAAAGTTTTGTCGCTTAGGACTACAAACATCGAACTCCAAAAACGAAGAATATAATTGTTAAAAATCGAATAATAATAATAATATCGTGTGGTTTACAACCGAAGAAGAAGACTGGAACCAAGTGGACCAAAGAAAGAAGAGAGAAGCATCGGAAAATGATGAGAGATATATATAGAAGAAAAGAAAGGAGAAACAGTTGAAATAATCGTAGTCTATAGTAGCTCATAGTAAAAGAAGAAGAACATCTTGTGGTTCAGTGGCCTGGTGTAAGTATTTCAAATTGACGCCTCTGGGCCGATTTACATGTCCCCAAACTAACCCAGTTATCCAGCCGGGGAAAAAGAGATGAACCGGACCAAGTGTCGTTTCTGGTGAAAATTGACGTGGTTGACAGGGGAAGGCCGTGTTAAATCGCAGACTGAAAAATCCGTCATCCGCCCGGGTTTCTAACCTGCGTCCTCAGTCGAGCGCTTTACCCCGAGACCGTCAGGCCCGACAGTAAAGCAAATGAATATATTTGAATGAAGCTTGCACGGCATGTGCTAAAATATGTTATTATTTACCCACACAAACGGACATTTGAAACTTGCGCACCAGATATTGTATACCCTCCTCGCATACTGTCCTGATGTCACTTTATCAGTCTTCATTACCGCCTCATCGTTCAAAAGGCGCTCTACACCCAACAACTGCTTCAGTTTAGTGAGAATATTGTTGTACGAGATTGGCCGTTCGGGGGAGCAGAATTGGTGAGTCACCCAACCGACAGGATGTGAGACTGGCATGACGGACCACGACTTATCGTTCCCCTCCTTCTGAATTACTATTATTTATTTATTTATTTTTACCAACTTCCCCTAGAGTCTCACACTGCGCGGCAGGAATGATGTTTGACCCTTTGGGCACGGAATTAACCAAAAGAGGCCTTTCCGATTCGAAAACAACGGACGTCATGATTTTTTTCTCTCTGAAAATTGAAGTTTGTATTTTTGGAGGGTGAACGATGAGTATGGCGCCCAGTGCCGGATTACCCACAAGGCGGAGTACGCAGCAGTCTATGGGCCCCGTGCGTTTCAGGGGACCCTTGTGCGCCGAAACAACAAAGATAATTTTTAGCTCCTACAAATAATTTTGAGTTTTAAATAAAAAATTGCAGTTATTTCATTCTTCGTCTGCAAGCAACTGAAAATATGGTGGCAAACTGACCGGGGTAGTTCTCAAGAGTTTGAGGAGCACAAGGCGGAGTCTTAGGGGCCCTGCTTTTTCTTCAGCGGCAGTTGTCCACGCACGCACGCACACACACACACACACACACACACACACACACACACAAGTTATAGCACATAAATCCCTTCACGTGTTGCATCACCTGCGTAAAGTGAAGCTCTAAGGACTCGGGGAAACCCAGAGTACATTTTAGTATGTATTGAAAGGAGAAACTAGAAAACTTTGCTATAATTATTCTTTTATCCAAATGTGAGTTTATTCAACCCGTATATCGATATCCTACATGACGGCTCGATACATTAATTACTAACATCGGGTGACAAAGCTTTGCTGGGGATTTTTTTTTTCTCTCACATAGTGGTACATAGTGCTACTCACCGCGTTTTCGAGGCTAACATATCTTCTGTGGTCCGAAAAACACGAAATAATTTTTTGACATTAAATTGCGTTTTTACGGAAAATACAACTATGTAGGTGACCTATATATAAAAAATTCATCCAAATCGTTAGAGCCGTTTCCGAGACTGCGGTATATATATATATATATATATATATATATATATATATATATATATATATATAAGAATTGCTCGTTTAACGATATAAGATAACCGAATGCTTGCGTTGTACAATATCACGATTTTATTTGTTATTATAGCTATTGTTATTATAATTATTATTTCTAATATATTATTAGAAATATATTATTATTATTATTAACGTGAGAAATATTATTATTAACGTGAAACTTCCTGGAAGACTAAAATTGTTTACCGGAACCGGGATTCGAACCTGGAACCTTTGCCCTTCGCGGAGAAACGCTGTACTGGTAGAGCGATTGGGGTAGAGCGTTTGTCTGCCAAAGACAAGGTCCCAGGTTCGAACCCCGGTTCCGGTACACAATTTTAATGCACCAGGAAGTTTCGTATCAGGACACACTGCAGAGTGAAATATCATTATGGTATTATTAACGTATTAAGAGACGATTTTGCAGTGGGCCCCAAGATTTGTACTGCCTAGGGGCGTAAACGGCGCTTAATTCGGCACTGAATTGGCGCCATTGATTCACTAATATGGTGACACACCGAAATTTGTAAAAACTGAGTAGACGAAAAAGTCGCCTTGCTATTCTTGGAGCAAATGGAAGGCGTGTTACTAAGGGATCGGTGGATTCATTCGATCGTTACGAACCCCTCTACACATCACAAGTGCCAGCGTTGCAATACCTTGTGTCTCACACAGAGCCCTGTACTTTTAGTTTTTGGTAAGGACCGCAAACCACCTAACAATACTTTAGCGACGTAGACGCGATGGAGACAGGTCACGTTGATTTACCTACAATCAGGTCTTCCTGGTTACATCCAAGCACGATAGCTGTTCATTACAACAGTTACGGTATATACAGGTCGTAGCTTTATCGGTACAGCTGTTGTCTATGAGCCTCGCTTCAGGTCAGAATTATAAGCTGCCAGCGTGAGCTATCTGGAAAGCGTTAAAAACTAAATATTGAGTTTTGTCTGCAAGGGGATCTCGGACCCAGTTGTATATCAGTCAGCAGGTAATGTTCTCACTAAGCGGTAGCGACAACATCAGATACCTTGCAGAGAACGGCATCGATGTGAGTGGCGATTCTCCGGCGCTATGGACCTTGCAGAGGAACACAGCCAGCCAGGTTTCTCTGCGCAAACCAGACTGAATTTTCGTTCTTCAAAGGTGTCAGAAACATGGGCACAAAACAATATTCCATAATTGTACAATAGTTTGACGTCAGTGATATAGCCTTGCGTTCCTCCTCCGACCCTCGTTGAGAAGAGGATTGCCGTGCGGCTTTGATCACTCGTAGCTCCAGCGATCTACGATAATCGCCTCCCACGTCTACCTGCTGCACGATAACCATCTTCAGGCTACTTCTCTACCGTCCCACTCTGGAATAGCGCCCGCCTGTAATGACCGCCATGTCATCGGGACGTTATACCCGGATCTTCCTTCTTCCTAGAAATATCGAGCGGGAAAACAACAAAGCTTTCCCTTCCAGCCCAGTTTTATTTTTATGCTTGCTTAATTTCCGCTGCTTCGCGCGTGTAGACTGGAGGGACTGGATCGGTTGTTCCTACTTCTAAATATAATTTTCCATAGATTTAACTTAAAAATGCTTTCGTAATCAAGTATTTTGATACAACTTGCCACCCCCTATTGCACCATTAATGGCATAATTCAGAACATCCCCAAACACTTATTTATTTATTTCAAATTTAACCATGGTTCCAAGTCCAAATTTTTGCATTTCTAACATCAAAATAGTCTTAGTAGCACCCTTAAAAGATTGTCCCTTATTTCACCCGCTTAATGGTGGAATTTCTAATAGGCCAAGCCACACGACAACAGGTGCATCGATGCCTCAATAGCTACACCAGTTCTTAAGTTCTTATGCCACGCGTTTGTTGCGCGTTTCTGACTGCCGGGATTGTTCTTAAATTATCACTGTTCGCCTTCCTTAGTGTCTGCGATGACCTAATATTTCACAGCAGTGGAAATTTTAGGAATAGCCCTAAATATTAGGGTGTACTAGTTTTAATTTTTTTTAATTATTTACAAAAAACACACTTGAACCACTACTACAGGAAGTAGTCGTACCGATTTTTTTTACCCGGTTCTTGGCAATAACTAAAAGAAACCGGTTACAACCGACACCAAATAAATATCGAAAAAACCGGTTATTCAAAACTAAAATACCTGTATCGGTTTTAACCAGTCGGTTCTTCCCATCCCTACGAGGGACTGCGGCGCGCCAGTCACGGTCTGCACGGCCACTACGGTCGGGGGTTCGAATCCCCCCTCGGGCTTGGATATTTGTGCCGTCCTTAGTATTAGGTAGTTCATAAGTAGTTAGTAAGTTTAGGGAGTGATGACCCCGTATTTAAGTCCCATAAGCTCTACAAACATTTGAACATTTTTTTGACAGTAGGAAGGTACACGGAAAAGTGTGAAATATTTCGACACAAAAATTCGTAGCGGTCTGGGAGACGGTCGGTAGTAGTTAAGGGTTAAAGGAGAGCATCGGTTTGCGTATTTGGCGTAGCTGTTTGCTCTGAGGCCCCCTTGAGGTTGCTGCAAAGCTATTCTTCTAATGAATGACGTCCTCAGAAAGGCAGTTTCGTAGTATTTTAACAAAAAATTGTCATTGTTTGCCCCTGCCGAAACATTTCTATGTGAGAACCCTATATTAACTCTAATATTAACAAGACAGAATGTCGTTGTTACAACAATGTATTGAGAGACTATATGCTTCCAAATTCCTCTCTTGGGAATAGATCAAACTTGTCTCCTTGCTGCACTTGTTTGCGAAGTGTCTGCGTGCGGAATTCGTACACCTGTGCAAACAGGATTTCTGGCCTCGACACAAATTCCACATAATTGAGAGTATTTGACTATCTTCTGACGATATCAGGGCATATGGTGTAACTACCATGTGGTGAACTCAAATTTGCTAAATAGATCTCGCGACAACGAAAACCACCTTTGTTTTAACGATTGCCACTGCAGCCTCCAGCTCGCGTTTCATACCCGTCACGCCCTCTCTCCTATTTCACGACAATATAAAACGTACCCACTTCTTGTGTGTTCTAGATGTCCCCCACCAATCGTATCTGATAAGGAGTCAATACCTCGCAGCCGTATTCTACCAACTCAACTGTTCAACTGTTTGTTAATCTATCGGACCAAACTGCGTGGTCATCAGTCCGTACCTTACAAATTACTTAAACCTAGATAAACTAACCTAAGGACAAACACACACACCCATACCCCAGGGAGGACTCGAACCTCCACGGCGAGCAACCGCGCGCTCCGCAGCGAGGTGCTTTAGACTTTAGACCGCTCGGCTACTCCACCGCGGCCGTATCCTACCAGAAGACGGGCAAGCGTCTCGTTAGTATGATATTGCATCATCTAAGAGTTCTACCAGTAAAAGAGAGTCTTTGTTCAGCATCCCAATATGTTACCTATACGGTCCTTCCTATTTAAAATGGTTTATAATTTTAATTCCTAGGTATTTTGTTGGTTGGAGAGCCATGAGATTTGTGCGATTTATCACGTAATCGAAACTGAACGAATGTTTTTTAGTAGTCATGTGGACGACCTCACACGTTTCTTCCGAGCAGGTGACACACTGGATTCGAATTCGGGACGACGACGGTTCAAATTCACCTCCGGTCATCTAGATGCAGGTTTTCCGTGATTTTCCTAATGCCGGGGTTGTTACTTTGAAAGGGCTTCCCGTATCATTCACAAAACAGTATTAGCTCCTGCTCTGTCTCTAATGACACTTTGTCGACGGGACGCTAAACGCTAATCTTCCTTCCTTTCCTCCTTTTTATTTCTTTGTGTCAGGTTGCTAGTTTTTGCACCACACAGATATGTTGTCTTGGTTATTTTGCGATTGGTATAGATTTTGTGATTTTATCTGAGAGATGGAGTAGTCAAGGCCGCAGAGGTTCATATAGGCAGGACAAGGCCTAATAGAAATCCTTGGATAACACAGGATATACTGAACTTAATTGAGGAAATGAGAAAATATAAAAGCGCATCAAGTGAAGCAGGCGAAAGGGAGTACAGACGTCTTAGAAATGAGATTGACAGGAAGTGCAGACTGGCTAAACAGGAGTGGCTTGAGGAGAAATGCAAAACCGTAGAAGAATGCATAACTAGGAGAAAGATAGATGCCGCCTAAAGGAAAATAAAAGAGATATTTGGAGACAAGAAAAGCAGCTGTATGAATATAGAGAACTCAGATGGAAAACCAGTACAAAGCAAAGAAGGGAAAGCTGAAAGATGGAAAGAATATATAGAAGGCCTGTACGAAGGAAATAAACTTTAAGGCGGTATTATAGAAATGGAAGACGAAGTAGAGGAAGATGATATAGGAGATACTACACTGCGAGACGAATTTGACAGAGCACTAAATGATTTGAGTAGAAACAAGGCCCCTGGACTAGATGATGTTCCTTCTGAACTGCTATCATCGTTAGGAGAGCCAGTCATGAAGCAAATGTTCCACCTGGTATGCAAGATGTATGAGACAGGGGATGTACCCTGTGACTTGAAGAAGGATATTGTGATTTCTATTCCAAAGGAAGCAAGTGCAGACAAATGTGAAAATTACAGAACTCTCAGTTTCATAAGTCATGGTTGCAAAAATACTAACACGAATTATTTTCAGACGAATGGAAAAGCTAGTGGAATCTGACATTGGGGAAGATCAATTTGGATTTAGCAGAAATGTAGGAACACGCGAGGCAATAATTACATTACGACTTACCGTGGAATATAAATTAAGAAAAGGGAAACCTACATTTTTAGCGTTTGTGGATGTACAGAAAGATTTCAACAATGTTGACTGGAATACACTTTTTAAGATTCTGAAGGTAGCAGGGATAAAAGATAGGGAGCGAAGAGGTATATTCAACCTGTGCAAAGACCAAACAGCGGTTACTGGAGTAGAGGGGCATGAAAGGGTCGCAGTGGTGGGGAAGGGAGTAAGACAGGGTTGTAGCCTTCCCCCAATGTTGTTCAATCTGTACATTGAGCAAGCTGTGAAATAATGCAAGGAGGAATTTGGGGATGGAATTAAAGTTCAGGGTGAGGGAATAAAAACTTTTCGGTTTGTTGAAGACATAGTAATTGTCAGAGACAGCAAGGACCTAGGAGAGTAATTAAACGGAATGCACAGGGTCTTGAATGTAAGGTATAAGATGAACATTAACAAGAGTAAAATAAAGGTAATGGAATGCAGTGTCAGAAAATCAGGCGATGCTGAAGGAATTAGATTAGGTATTGAGATAATAAAAATAGTAGATGAGTTTTGTTATTTGGGTAGCAAGATTTCTGATGTCCGAAGCAAAGAAGATATAAAATGCAGAATGATCTGGAAAGAAAAGCGTTTCTTAAGAAGCGAAATTTGTTGACATCCAATATTAGTTTAAATGTTAGGAAGTCGTTCCTGAAAGCATTTGACTGGGGTGTTGCATTGTACGGGATTCAAACGTGGATGATAAGGAGCTGAGACGAAAAGATTTTAGAAGCATTTGAAGTGTGGTGCTACAGATGAATGAAGAAGTTTAGATTGGTATATCACGTAAATAATGACGAAATATGAGAGAATCATGTGTAGACAAGGCAAAAGGGCTTCTCAGGTTATCTCATAGAAGAGGAGAAGTTGTTTTCTGTAATGTATCTCATTTGGTTGTGATGACTCACCATTATTGTACTCGCTTCGTTACGGACTAGACTGGCAGCGTTTGGGTCCGTGTCGCTGTACGGTTTGATCAGTAGTGAGCTGCGCCACCGCAACCCCTAGCGTCGGCGGCAGTCAGATGGGGCAGGCAGGCTGGGCGGCACGTGTGCGCGGCCGCGCGACCTACTTAGGAGGCGGGGGGGGGGGGGGGGGGGGCCGCACTGCGTGTACGCACTGCGGGCGCACGTGGCGCTCCCTCCTGCCAGCTCTCGGGGCGTGCCTCTGTTTACCACCAGCTGGTGCAAACGATACATCGATATATCGCCGATGCATCGACGACAGAAGTCCAAAACTATCGACATTGTTCAACAATTGATTGTCACTTCCATTATCACTTAATTAGTTGCTCGGCCAGCGTCAGCTCAAGTGCGGTGCTCCTTCTGTCGTCGCTCGTCGTCGTCGTCATACTTTTGAAACAGTAGGCGAGTGAAATATGAAACCAACAATATCATTTACTCGCCTTTGTTTGCTATTCTTTCCGTGCTGCAGTCACCTGTTCGAATTGTATGTTTCACTTTTGTTGGACAGTTTGTACACGTACATGTAGCCAATTAGCCACACGTGCAGTGGTTTGCTATCGTGCGTTTGTTGTGTGCAACAGTAAGTGGTCAAACGCAAGGACTGCCAGTTTTATAAATCCGAATCTAGAGTTCTATGGGATATTGAAAGTAATGCACACAAACATCGCAACTGTAATATCACACCGATGACTCCAGAATATCAAAAAAATTCGAAATCATCAAACCTATGTCAAATGCGAAGCAAAAAAAATTGCGTCGGAAGAGTGGCTCTTCAATCATATGGTTTGCATTTGATGTCGTGTTCCGTAAAAAATAAATCTTATTCATATTAATGAAACCTGTCAGTATCATGAGACTCATTGATGATTAGTGCGCTTGAAAGAAGTACTTGAACTTCTGGCTAGTTACCAGTAGCTAAATCTGAAGGGTAACCACCAGTCGATTTGTAATTGGTATACAATCTCTCATACTTGTATTTGTAATGGTTTTTGTATACCCGGAAATATTGTATGAGATGTCAGATCGTATTCAGCTTTCTGATAGTAGACGCTATTCTGTAACAAAGTGCGAAGCATCATTTCATTAGTTAAATTTTGTGAAATTATCGTACTGTCAAAAATCCGAAACAAAAGCCAACAAGCCAAGTATAACATAGATTTTCATTTAAGCAAGGTACATGACTTGATAAACGTCATTGATGAATATTCATTTTAAAAATACATTATTAAGTAATAACTGAAAGATGCATAATGTTTAATTTTCTCCACGTCGACAGCTAAGAAAAATGCGATACGTCAATAAAACACAAGTTATTTCGCATGTACCGGTAATGAACATATCGATGTAAAAATCCCAAGTAAAATAAGCGCAATAGGTAGCGAAACTTTATTCCCAATTTCTTTTTCATTCTAATCTGCAATTTTGCTGTGAATTCGTAGCTTAGTGAAAGAACATAAATAAGGCAGATATTTTCTGGCAACACAGCTTGATTTCAGTGTGTTTTTCCTAATATTTCTTAAACGTATGGAAACATCGGAAAACATCGATGTATCGTTTCTCAGAGCGATGTTTTTTTAACAATGATATTTTTCCGCAGGAACATCGATGTTTTTACCAACGATGTTGCATCCCTAAGCATGAGCAAGTAACGAAATACAGGAAACATTAAATCGTTTATTACCTTTCTTAGGTTAATCATATTCACGTTACTTTAATATTCGGACACTTTGCAGAACTAAGTATTTCAAGAGAAAATTTTATGGAAAATAAATGTTTCAATATCTTGTTGTGTAGCCATTCTGTTTTATCACATCTTTCAAACGCTGCGGCATACTGCTAATGATATTTTCTAAATAGTCCGCACGTAGACCGTCCCATTCTTCTTAAGGCGACGCTTCAGACTTTCTTTGGTAGATATTGGTGTACTTCTAATACGTCGCTTCAGTTCTCTCCACACATTCTCAATCGGGATGAGATGTGGTGCTGAAGTGGTGGTTGTAGGACTTGGGGCAGTTGTACAACGAATATTCCTGCTCAATGCGAGCCTTATGTTTCAGGTCATTATCCTGTAAATGTTTCTTATCAAGAACGACTACACTGAAATCATACGAACTCGTGATTCTCATCAACAACAAAAGTTTTCCTCTACACTCTTACGATTATCTGTTATAACCTCCCGGGCCGGCCGCGGTGGCCGAGGGGACTGAGGCGCTCCAGTCACGGTCTGCACGGCCACTACAGTCGGGGGTTCGAATCCCCCCTCGGGCATGGATATTTGTGCCGTCCTTAGTGTTAGCTAATTCATAAGTAGTTTGTAAGTTTAGGGACTCATGACCCTTAGTTAAGTCCCATAAGCTATACAAACATTTGAACATTATAACCTCCCGGCATTTTTCGGTTCTTTTTTTTTTCTTTTTTTAATGAATAATTTTTTGCTATACAGATATTGTCACAGCTATTAAAAATTCAACAGTAAAAATTTCAGAATTATACGCATGGCTGTTTTGACTGGAAGACATTCTTTTGTAATTTCAGGTCTTTTCATCACCACTGAGAACAGAGACTGTATTCGTTCGAGACAGCGATAGTTGCAGTGGGCCATGGCCAACACTGCCTTCACTGTCAAACATTGCGTTAGTTAGCAAAAAAAAGTCGGCATTCCATTTGACTAGAATTTCTCTCACTTGCCTTGACAAGAAATTACAATACTGCTGCAACACGTTACGTAGCAGAGTAAGTTGGGTATGGTTTCGGCAACGAGCTGACGCTGTGTAGGAAGAGTGAAAATCTGAAACTCTTTAAAATTTCTGTAAACTTCTTCCTGTCGGGATCGTGCAGTATAGTATCACACTAAGATCTCTTGTGTTTTGTTCTTTAGATAGGTGCCTTACACCCAGCGCTACCTTTTAATTCTGACGTTGCCAGACTTTCACACATTATTATAACGCCAGTAGAAATCTATTTCTTATTATCTCTGTCCATGATAAGAGTAGGCATGTAAAGTTTCCCCAAACTCATTTTCCAGACTCTTATGACACCACAAAAAGGCGAAACGCGTTAGAGAGAAATAAATTATTGCTACCAAGACTGTGTTTTATAGAAGATATATTTTATTGGTTGCTGTACCAGACGGCAGATAATTAAGACAAGAAAGTCATGATTCAAACGGTTGCTTCTTTCTCTACCAGGAGCTCTTTTCCAGTTTTACGTATACGTTATGATACGATCGCTTCCAAACGTAACTGGATCACACGCTTGGCTAATCTCGAGATTTACCAAAATTTAATCGAAATTGCTCCAGCCGTCTTGTATTCCATAAGAAACTAACATACACACATCCATAATGGGTGTTGTATTTTATTTGCTTATGTTTGTTGTTAACACTGTTAATCGAGGCAAAATAAATACATAAAATAAAAACTATACTACTGGAATTTGACTCTTTTGACGAATGAGTTTGTCGATCACTGGTCTATGCTCTTCGTATTTTTTTGGGAAGAAATCTAACAACTTCCATTATTATAATATTTAATTTTAAAAATCTTAAAAAAAGTGAAGACAGTTAATGCCTGATGCCTTTTCTTCGACCTTAAATACAGTGTGTTACAAAAAGGTACGGACAAACTGTCAGGAAACATTCCTCACACACAAAGAAAGAAAAAAAATCAAATGTTTGTTAAGCTTATGGAACTTAACTACGGGGTCATGAGTCCCTAAACTTACAAACTACTTATGAACTACTTACGAACTAGGACGGCACAAATATCCATGCCCGAGGGGGGATTCGAACCACCGACCGTAGTGGCCATGCATATCGTGACAGGAGCGCCTCAGTCCCCTCGGCCACCGCGGCCGGTCCTACAGTACTAGCATCAAGCACATCAGTACGTAGCATCAACTGGTTAGTGTTTATCACGAACGTGGTTTTGCAGTCAGTGCGGTGTTTACGAATGCGGAGTTGGCAGACGTTCGAAGCAATTGATCGGAATCTTAGGGAGCACGGAACATTCCAGCCTATGACTCGCGACTGGGGAAGACCTAGAACGACAGGACACCTGACCTGCAATGGACGAGGCAATTCTTCGTGCAGTTGACGATGACCCTAATGTCAGCGTCAGAGAAGTTGCTGCTGTACAAGGTAACGTTGAGCACGTCACTGTACGGAGAGTGCTACGGGAGAACCAGCTGTTTCCGTACCATGTAGAGCGTGTGCAGGCACGATCAGCAGCTGAGTGGCCTCCACGGGTACACTTCTGCGAATGGCTCATCCAACAATGTGTCACTCCACATTTCAGTGTAAAATGAGCTCTAACATGGAAATTAAGCGTTTCCGGACACATGTCCACGTAACATATTTTCTTTCTTTGTGTGTGAGGAATATTTCCGGAAAGTTTGGCCGTGCCTTATTGTAACACCGTGTATAATCCTGTCTTTTTTTAGTTATACAACTAAGTGGGGAAACGCACCTCTTGGAACCCCCACAATCGCAAATCCTGAAGAATTTAATCTCTCTTCCGGCAATGTAGTATTTTTCTCTAGACTATTCTCGTTTTATTTTGGCGCGTCGTCAACTTAACGATGTGAGAGCAATTGGAATAAAGGCGCGTTGACACGGGTCAAGTTTAGTTGAACGAGTTTACTTGATCAATAAATGCTGAATGAAAAACCTCGTGTGAACCTTCGTTTCAATTGATTTGATCAACTTTTTAGTGGATTAGGAAGAGATTGACCGAGTCAAACTTTTCCGTTCAAGTGACGATTCAACTTTGAGTTGAACCATGTAATTACATGTGTAAACCCACTAGCTGTTTTAAAACTTCATTGCGGATATAGTGCCGGTGTTTTCCGTACTGTTAAAGTATTGTATTTTCAAATATTTCACAGAATGAGTGTCAAGCGGTCAGAAAGCGTGATGATTTATTTATTTATTTTCTAGAACTGTACCATAAGCGTGAATGCCTGTGGAATCATCGTATGGATACTTACGAAAACAAAAAGAAATAGACATTAGCGGATTAACCACTGACAACGTAAAAAAGAAAATAAAAACAATCAAATGTACAAAAAAGAATATTCAGTAGTGTCCAAATAAAAAGAGTGGCATGGGAACGGAGGAATTGTATGTGTCCAAACTGTTCTGGTATAAAAGAGCATATATATTTCTGAATGGTGTTACATATTTTTGTTCCGACATTCTCAAATGGTTTCCATATTCTTGCATGTCCCCTAATGATAGTTCTCTTTAACAAATCTTCCGACGCTCCCAGTCTGTCAATTCTTAATATCCACTGACGCACCCAAAAAAGGACTTCGCGCACCGCTAATGTCAGCCATTTCGATTTCAGTAGAAACGTGTGAACGGAAACTGATTCAAGTCGCTTTCAGCTTTTGTTGATCAAGTAAACTAAACTTGGCTCGTGTGAACGCGCCTTAAGTACGGCTGGTAGGCGGCGCGAGGCGCGGTCAGATGGGGCGTGGAGTGTGAAGAGGAGTGTGGTGGGGCACTGCAGACTGCGGAGCTTCGATCGGCCGCCACGTGCGCGCCGTGACCTTGGCGCTCGCCGCAGCTTCCGGCGCATAGCCGCCAGTTCCTTGCTCCCGCCGCGCCGCGGCTGCTGCGGCGCCTACTGTGCTACATCAACAGTTAGAGCTGTGCACGGGTGTTGCTATGAGTTTGTGACACTTGCGGGGAGACCCGGACACTGCAGGTAGTGAACAGGGTGTTCCACAAGTAGCGAGGTGGAGCAGGAGTGACGGGACGTAGCCTTTTTCTTGAATGTTCTGAATATAAATCTTCACACAGACTTCTTGAGGAGGAGAGTGATACGGATATCTGATTGTAGACCACTGCCTATTACCTTAGACCTTTTTGACTGTACTGAACAGGAGTTCCGCGTATTCCGTAATTTATATTTATACAGTTAACAGGCAATGTAATTTATAACCGACTATTGGCTGCCAATTTCGCTTCATTTTTCCTGGAAGTCTTGCAACTTGTTTCTCCCTTTTGGTTTATGCCAAGTTCGGAGTAAAAATCGTTCTATATGACGGTGATGGAAAATAGAATTTATCTTCAGCATTTTTCGGTGTGTGACATTCCCTTACACATTCCGTATTTCATACATTTCTTAGATGTATTTGTAATTCGAATACAGCCAAATCATTTTGGAATCTACGAATAAACGCATCAAATATGTAAAATACGCATTGACTTATTATTAACGTTTTTTAATTGAAGGTTTAAGGTTGCGTCTCCTATTAGAAAGCATAGTAGCTATTTTTTAAAGAGATGTAAGTTGCGTGATAGTGGGGTTAACTACATAGCGGTCAATTACATCAGGTATCTTCATATGCTTAGTGTTCTGAATAATATGCTTTTAGGAGGTATGACTGTGCAAAGTCATCGTCTTGTAGTGACAGAGAATGTCTTAATAACTCTCCAAACATTATCACTATTAAAATACCTTTTTTGTTTTCAGGAGGAACACTCAGCGAATTAATTTGTAGTTAGAACAAGTTACTACATTGCTCTTCAGCTTGAAAAGGGGTGTGGAATTTCACTGAGTTACGTGTTATGTTTACAGCGTGGAAACTTGACAACAGCAGTGCTAGACTTGTTGGTGTGCCTGTACCCAGGAAAAGCCATTAGCCTCCCCAAGGGCCCCAGGTTCCCCGCAAGTGTTCCAACCCCGTTGGTATTTGGGTAGCAAAATAACTTCTGATGGCCGAAGCAAAGAAGATATGATTTACAGAATGTCTGGGAACAAAGGCGTTTCTAGAGAAGCGAAATTGGTTGTCATCCAATATTAGTCCTTTCTGAAAGTATTTGTCTGCAGTATATTATAAGGCGGTCAGCTTCTTCGGATGCCAATGCGGGACGTTTCCAGGATGTCGATGAGGACTTTGAGCGCGTGACTCAGTGTTACTAGTGGACTGACGTTGTTTGAGGCCCGGGGCGGTAAAACAAAATGAGGCACGCCCGTCCACTTGGAAACAGATGTACCGAAAAAAGAGAGAGAGAGAGAGAGAGAGAAAATACCCCACTGGAGGTTTTGCACCGCACTTCTGAGGGTGTTGTATGCTTCTGTAAAAATAAGGGAACTCGTTTTATGGCAGTACCAATTTTGAAATCAATGTCCCGTGTGTCGCCTATATTATGTTTCGCAGGACCCACATTTGTACCGCTTCTAATGTTTTACTCTTCTATTAAATTCTTGTTTTGCTGTATGCCTCGATTTGTGACATGGGCACTAAAACATAGGACACAAAATAGGCACCTAGACGGTAATTTTCATTATCTTCCTGTTTATTTTCTGACGAAAACGTGACCGTAATGTTTTTCCCAGTGAGACAGTCGTAGCACATGCAAGACATCGCAGAAATATTATTGTGGCAACAGTCAACTGTAAGCCCATTAAATTGGTCCAACTGTACAGTACTACGGCTACTTGAGCGGTATTGAAGCAAGACAAGTCAGCAGCTCACGTGTAAATTAGTTCACCGAACCGAAGTCGGTGAAGCACGCAAACACAAATCGACAATGTCGAGTCTCCGCGGGGACTAACTTACAACCTAAACAATCGCCGCCGGCCGCGGTGGCCGCGGGGACTGAGGCGCTCCAGTCACGGTCTGCACGGCCACTACGGTCGGGGGTTCGAATCCCCCCTCGGGCATGGATATTTGTGCCGTCCTAGTTCGTAAGTAGTTCATAAGTAGTTTGTAAGTTTAGGGACTGATGACACCGTCGTTAAGTCCCAGAAGACTTATAAACATTTGAACATTTTTTTGAACAATCGCCGGTTGAACTTCTGCATCACCCGGAATTTTTCGTCTGGAAGCTATTAAGATCTCTGCCAACTTCCGAGGACTGAGACTGGTGCCCCGGGCTAACAGCAAGTAATGTTTCACTCAGTTGTGTATTTATATTTGTTTTTATGTACGCTAGACAACGACAGTTATTGCATATAATCACACTCGTAAACCAGGTTCAGGATATGAACTTGTGCTTAAGATACGTGGGAATAATCTGCAGTCGGTGGAATATGAAAATTACCCATTTGCGGGATAAATGAAGCATTTTGCGGGGCACTCTTATTGAGTCTCCCAACGCGGGACTTTGCGGTAGAACCGGGACGGTGGCCACCCTAGTATAGTATAGCATTGTGTGGGAGTGAAACGTGGACAATGAGGAGTTCAGACAAAAAGGTGGTGGAAGCATTCGAAATGTTGTGCTACTGTCCAGTGGCGTAGCACCGGAAATATGAAATAGAACATAGGCCCCTATGTAATAAATGACAAAGTAACTATAATTTGCCAAGCACTGAGAACGTGTGCTGCTGTTACTGTGAGCGGTTTCAATGCCGCCGCGACCAGCTTTGCTGCTGCCGCTATTGTTACTGCCATGCTGGAGCTACGAGCCGATGGTTCATACGCGGCGACCGCTGCTTGGCAGGTCAGCGGCGCCACCCAGTGGAGTCTAATGTTAATTAAACTGCAAAGTAACATAGAAGCTGCTTAACTAATTTACGGGCTGTTTACATACTCCGCAATTCACCGTAAGGTGCGTGGCGGAGGGTACACTGTACCACTACTAGGCATTTCCTTTCCTATTCCACTCCCAAATAGAACTAGGAAAAAAAGAATGCCTATATGCCTCCGTACGAGCCCTAATTTCTCTTATCTTGTCTTTGGGATCTTTACGCGAAATGTAAGTAGGCGGCAGCAGGATCGTACTACACTCAGCTTCAAATTCCGGCCCTCTAAATTTCCTCAACAGAAATTCACGAAAAGAACGTCGTCTTCCTTCCAGCGATCCCCAATTGAGTTGCCGGAGCATTTCCGTGACACTCGCGCATTGGTCGAACCTACCGGTAACAAACCTAGCTGCTCGCCTCTGAACTGCTTCCATGTCTTCCTTTAAACTGATCTGCTGCGGGTCCCAAACACTTGAGCAATACTCAAGCGTTTTATACGCGGTCTCCTTTACAGGTGAAGTACATCTTCCCAAAATTCTCCCAATAAACCGAAGTCGTCTGTCCGCCTTACTCACAACTGTCCTTACATGTTCGTTCCATTTCATATCGCTCTGCAATGTTACGCCTAGATATTTGAACGACGCGACAGCATCAAGAAGCTCACTACTAATGCTGTATTCGAACATTATGGGATTGTTTTTCCTAGTCATGCGCATCACCTTACATTTTTCTACGTTGAGAGCTAGCTGCCATTCTTCGCACCAACTAGAAATTTTGTCCAAGTCATCCTGTATGAATATTACAGTTATTTACAGACGACACCCTCCCATACACCACAGCGTCATCAGCAAACAGCCGCAAATTACAACTTACTCTGTCCACTCCATTTCCACCATGTTGCTGCTCTTCCACTTTCAAATTAACGCGAGCCTACTCATTGTATTTCTTGTGCAATAGTTTTCGTAGTATAATTGGTTAGATTATAAAAGGCGTAAAAATAAGTCATAGATTAATAAATTGAATAGCTTTTATTTTTCTTTTCTTTTTAAATTAGCCTTCCCAGAACCAAATCCTGGCTGCACCCTGCTACAGACGAATGATTATGATGATTAGATGGGTAGATCACGTAGCTAATGAGGAGGTGCTTAACCGAATCGGGAAGAAAAGGAGAAGCAGATTCAAAATGATGTAGGTTGTTGTTCGTATTCTGAGATGAAGAGGCTTACACAGGACAGGGTAGGGAGGAGATCTGCATTAAAGCAGTTAGCGGATTGAAGACCACTACAGAGAGACTGTGTTCGTTTCTTGATAATTTTTTACCCGACACACACTTCCATGCAATGCTAAATAGACTATTACATGATGTCTAATGTGTGTCTGAAATCTCGAATTTGCCCGTAGGTAAAATGGAAGATCTGGGTAGGTTACTAAAACAATTGGTTCTTTAAAATTTATTTATTAGAAATAATCATTAGGTGAAGCACATTTAAAAATTTAAAATTTGATAACCAAAAGTGATCAAATGTTTGTTAAACTTACAAACTACTTATGAACTAGCTAACACTAAGGGCGGCACAAATATCCATGCCCGAGGGGGGATTCGAACCCCCGACCGTAGTGGCCGTGAAGACCGAGACTGGCGCGCCTCAGTCCCCTCGGCCACCGCGACCGGCTTCTGAGGATTTATAATATATTCCGCTCCTAACCAATCATCATAAATTGACTTACCTAGTAACAATAAATAAATAAATATGAAGATTGCTTTCCCAGAGGAAGTGCACAGAATACAAACTGAACAGTCACCCACAAGTGCTGTAATTCAAATTGCTTTGGCGTCAAAGATATCACACCAGTGAAAAGACCTGCAATGCATTAACAATGTACCAAAGCAAGAATAAGTGGTCCACTACATTTCCTCGGCAATTCAAATGACGAAGAATATTTTACACTCATTTTTATGAAGTAGGGCTTTGACGTCCCGTCAGATCGTAAAGGATGAAACTACTGACGTTAGTGACTGTCGTCGCTATGACGATGCCGTGAACATTAGCCGCTGCCTCTACTAGTCTTGTGTAGTTCGCGAACGAACTAGTTGGGAAGAACGCTCCCACAGGCGAGCTACGCGAACTAGTTCGCAGATCCCTCGCCTCTTAGTTCGTCCGCTCCTTTTCCGAAGACTGACGAGGAACAGCGAGAGGACGCGAGAGCGCGCAGAATCGCGTGATTCCCTTCTGCCAGTTACCTTCATTTCGAACTGAGATGCACCTCAGCTGTAGTTTCATAGTTCACTGCCACAAGAAATCTATTTTAAAAATAAAGTACTACGAGTACTCTGTATACAAAGTAGTTGAATACCATTGTATCACCCATTCGTGTAAATAACTGGTTTATTTGCTTAAGTATTTGATGTTAAATTGCCCAAAAATACGGGTAATAGCACACGTTTGGGCAACAGTGATCATTATATAAAAAAGCTGTAATAAGAAAAGAAAAAGCTCTTTTAGTAGCGGTAGCAAAAGCCAAAAAGAGCGGACGAACTAAAACGAGCGGCCGAGCTGCGAACTAAAAGGAGAGCTACCGGTCGCTAACTAAAATATGCGCGAACTATTATGCCAAACATCAGGAAAGACAATATTGGCATTCTACGGGTCGGAGCGTGGAATGTTAGATCCCTTAATCGAGTAGGAAAATTAGAAAATTTAAAAAGGGAAATGGATAGGTTGAAGTTAGATATAGTGGGGATTAGTGAAGTTCGTTGGCAGGATGAACAGGATTTCTGGTCAGGTGAGTACAGGATTATAAATACAAAATCAGTTCGGGGTATCACAGGAGTAGGATTGATAATGAATAAGAAAATAGGAATGCGGGTAAACTACTATGACCAGCACAGTGATCGCATTATCATTGTCAAGATAGATACGAAGCCAACACCGACCACAGTAGTGCAGGTTTATATGCCAACTAGCTCTGCCGATGATGCGGAAATCGGAGAAGTATATGAGGAGCTAAAGGAAATTATTCAGAGAATTAAGGGAGAGGAAAACTTAATTGTTATGGGAGACTGGAATTCGGTAGTTGGAAAAGGAAGGGAAGGAAAGATAGTAGGTGAATATGGTCTGGGCAAAAGGAATGAAAGAGGAGGCGCCTGGTAGAATTTTGCACAGAACATAATTTAGTTATAACAAACACCTGATTCAAGAATCACAAAAGAAGGTCGTATACGTGGAAGAGACCAGGAGATACCGGGAGATACCAGATAGATTTTATAATGGTAAGGCATAGATTTCGGAACCAGGTTCTACAGTGTAAGACATACCCAGGGGCAGATATAGACTCTGACCATAACTTGTTGGTTATGACCTGTAGGCTGAAACTAAAGAAACTACAAATAGGTAGGAAAATAAGGAGATGGGACCTGGATAAATTGAAGGAACCTGAGGTTCTTAAGAATTTCAGTGGGAGCTTTAGGCAACAATTGACAAAAACAGGGGAAAATAAAACAGTAGAAGAGGAATGGGTAAAATTGAGAGATGAAATAGTGAAGGTAGCAGAGGACAAACTAGGTACGAAGGCAAGACCTACAAAGAATCCTTGGATATCACAGGAGATACTAAATTTAATCGATGATAGGAGAAAATATAAAAATGCAGTAAATGAAACAGGTAAAATGGAGTACAGACGACTAAGAAATGAGATTGTCAGGAAGTGCAAAATGGCTAAGCAGGAGTGGCTAGAAGGCAAATGCAAGGATGTAGAAGAATGTATAAATAGGGGAAAAATAGATACAGCCTACAGGAAAATAAAAGAAACATTTGGAGATAAGAAAAACAGCTCTATGAATATCAAGGGCACTGATGAAAACCAGTTCTCAGCAAAGAAGGGAAAGTTGAAAGGTGGAAGGAGTATATAGAGGCGCTCTACAAAGGAAATGAACTTCGAGACAATATTGTAGGAAGGGAAGAGGATATAGATGAAGATGAAATAGGAGATACTGTACTGAGAGAAGAATTTGACAGAGCCCTAAAAGACCAAAGTCGAAACAAGGCCCCTGGAGTAGATGATATTCCCTCAGAGCTACTGAAGTCTCTGGGAGAACCAGCCATGACAAAATTGTTTCACCTGGTGTGTAAGATGTATGAGACAGGTGAAATACCCTCAGACTTTAAGAAAAATGTTATAATTCCCATCCCTAAGACAGCAGGTGCAAACAGGTGTGAAAACTACAGAACCATCAGTTTAATAAGTCATGGTTGCAAAATATTAACGCGAATTATATACAGAAGGATGGAGAAGCTGGTAGAAGCCGATCTCGGGGAGGATCACTTTGGGTTCAGGAGAAATGCAGGAACCCGGGAGGCAATACTCACTTTACGAGTTATTCTAGAAGATAGATTAAGAAAAGGCAAACCTACATTTCTAACTATTGTAGATTTGAAGAAGGAATTTGACAATGTTGATTGGAATAAACTCTTTCAAGTTCTGAAGCAAGCAGGAGTAAAATATAGGGATCGTAAGGTTATTTACAACTTGTACAAAAACCAGACAGCGGTTGTCAGAGTTGAAAGCAATGACAGGGATGCAGTGGTTGGAAAGGGAGTAAGACAGTGTTGTAGTCTTTCTCCATTGTTGTTCAATTTGTACATTGAGCAAGCTATAAAGGAAAGCAAGGAGAAATTTGGTGAAGGAATTAAAGTGCAGGGTGAAGAATTAAAAACATTGCGTTTTGCCGACGACACAGTAATTCTGTCTGATACAGCAAAGGACCTGTAAGAGCAATTGAACGGAATGGACAGTGTGCTGAAAGGTGCATGTAAGACGAACATTAACAAGAGCAAAACTAGGGTAATGGAGTGCAGTGTAAGAAAATCAGGTGATGATGAAGGAATTAGATTGGGAAATGAAGCAATAAAGGAGGTAGATGAGTTTTGTTACTTGGGCAGTAAAATAACAAATGATGGTCGCAATACAGAGGATATAAAATACAGAACCGCAATGGGCAGAAAAACGCTTTTGAAAAAGAGAAATTTGTTAACATCGAATATTGATTTAAGTCTAAGGAGGTCCTTTCTGAAGGCATTTGTATGGAGTGTTGCCTTGTATGGGAGTGAGACATGGACGATAAATAGTGCGGACAGGAAGAGAATTGAGGCTTTTGAAATATGGTGCTAGAGAAGAATGCTGAAGATTAGGTGGGTGGATCGCGTAACTAATGAGGAGGTACTGAACAGAATTGGGGAGAAAAGAAATTTCTGGCATACCTTGACTAAACGAAGGGATAGATTGGTAGGGCACATTCTTAGACATCAAGGAATTGTGAATTTAGCATTGGAGGGAAGTGTATGGGGAGAAAATCGCAGGGGAAGACCACGGGATGGGTACAGTAAGCAGATTCAGACAGATGTAGGTTGTCGCTCTTATGTGGAGATGAAGACGCTTGCTCAGGATAGAGTATTGTGGAGAGCTGCATCAAACCAGTCTGCGGACTGAAGACAACAACAACAACAACATCTCGCTTCTTAGTTCGTTGGATTCTTTTCCGAAGACCGAAGGGCAATAGCGAAAGGGCGCGCAGCAGAATTAAAAATCACGTGTTTGCCTTCTGTTGATGAGTCATTTCCAGGTGAGCGTCTACCCGCTAGATTACATAGTTCAGTGCTACAAAATTTCTGTTTTGATGTGTTCTCTATTCTGCAATATCTGACTAATAAATTCCATAATGCCAAGATATAGAGATAACTCTAAACTTAAATGCGAGAAATGATCCACAGACTGTTTCTTTTTGTCTGCGTGATATCGTCAGCGGCTCACGCAGCAAGCGCATGAAGCAGCTAGGTGGGGGAACTTCTCCCTCCACCTGCATGCGCAGACCACGCCGCTCAGCCGTCACTGGGAGCGAACGAACTAAAGTGAACGCTCTCGATCGCGAACTATTATGCGCAGGTCTAGTGTCTACACTACCGTCGTTGATGAGATCAGACGTGTATGTTGTAAGATATTAGCATTACGTGTCGGCTGTTAATTTTGGAAACGTGTTGAAAAGCACGTAGTTGCCTTGCCTTGGTGTAGCACTGCAGTGTACACTTATACTGGGTAGTGAGGGAATAATGCGTGACTGGGTGTATGGTCGCCACTGACGGGAGGAAAGCGAGGCTGTCGCGTGGTTTTTGTGCCACGTGCCGGGCACAAACAACAGCTGCCGCGGGGCACAACACCTACACCGCTGATAGCAGCCAGTCTCTTCTGTCAAAATAGTACAGTGCACGGCTGACGTTGCAGTACAAGTCAACGCAAGTGATCAGGCCAACAGTTAGTAGCGTATCACTAGCGACAAAAGGAGGTAAAGCATTACTAGCGAGGTGAGCAGCCACCGACTGCAAAACTCACAATACAGCTGCAGCTTAACCCTATATTGCACGACTTATTCCCTAGGAAGTCAATTTCAGCGTAAAATTACAGTTTTAATACTTTTTCTGACAAGAAAATGGCACTAAATTCAGTCCAGTTCCATGTAGCCAGACCGTGTGGACTGCAACGTAGTCACACTGTCATAAACAATTGCTTTGTTTTTGTATTATTTGTAAATTTATAGTTAGTTGCCATACGGAAACACCATGCAATAGAGGGTTAACATTCCAAGACTGCAGGTTTCCCTCATAACGGAAACCAACGCAAAGCTGCGAAGGGGACACGTGATGGATGTGGAAGCGTGAGCTATACTGCTATGATGAATGCGAAAAGCGGCCTGCCTCTTGCTACTGTCAAACAAGGGTAAGGTTCCCACGTGTTCTGGGCATCTCTTCGTGGCTTTTAGCTGTTTCTGCCATTGCCCTCAATAGTGGGATAACTGTGGTTCAATATCTCCACAGCAAACTGCTTTCGCTACGACTGACATATTGCTGATAAACACTGCTGTATGATGCGCCCTCACTCACTGTCAGAGAGGCCCACGCGTGCTTTGTACAGCGCATCTACCCTGGACAGCAAAATCTTCAGTCTCAACATAACTGCGCCGTCACGACCAGTTTTACAGCACCATCGTCTCTCAAGTACTAGCGGATCTTTGTTACAAGAATGTTGTAAACTGTCCCGCAACTGTTCTCAAAGTCAGGGGTGAGCCAATTTCCCTGTATCATCATCATCATCATCATCATCATTAGAGACTGATTATGTCTTTCAGCGTTCAGTCTGGAGCAAAGTACCTCTAATAAAATTCCTCCATGATCCCCTATTCAGTGCTGACATTGATGCCTCGTCTGATGTTATGCCTTTTACTTCAAAATCATTCTGCACCGAATCTAAGTACTTTCTTCTTGATCTACCTCGACTCCTCTTACCCTACGCTGCCGAGCTCATGAGTCTCTTAGGTAACCTTGCTTCTCCCATGCGTGTAACATGACCCCACCATCGCAGTCTGTTCGCCCTAACTGCTTCATCTATGGTGTTCATTCCCAGCTTTTCTTTGATTTCCTCATTATGACACCCTCCTGCCATTGTTCCCATCTATTAGTACCTGCAATCATTCTTGCTACTTTCGTATCTGTAACCTCTATCTTATGAATAAGGTAACCTGTATCCACCCAACTTTCACTCCTATACAACAAAGTTGGTCGAAAGATAGAGCGGCGCACTGCTAACTTAGACTTGGTACTGACTTCCTTCTTGCAGAAGAGAGTAGATCTTAGCTGAGCACTCACTGCATTAGCTTTGCTACACCTAGATTCCAGTTCTTTCACTATGTTGCCATCCTGTGAGAAAATACATCCCAGGTACTTGAAACTGTCTACCTGCTCTAAGTTTGTTCCTCCTATTTGGCACTCAGTATGTTTGAATCTCTTTCCCACAGACATTACTTTCGGTTTGGAGATGCTGATCTTCATATCATAATCCTTGCACCTCTGATCGAGCTCTGAAATATTAGTTTGCAACCTTTCAATCGAATCTGCAATTACAATTAAGTCATCCGCATATGCAAGACTGCTTATTTTGTTTTGACCTATTTTAATCCCGCCACGCCAGTCTTCTGTTTTCAACATATGGTCCATGAATAGTATGAACAACAGTGGTGACAGGTTACATCCTTGTCTTACCCCTGAAACTACCCTGAACCATGAGCTTAATTTGTCATCTACTCTAACTGCTGCCTGACAATCTACATAGAGCCCTTTAATTGCCTGCAGAAGTTTGCTCCTATACCATAATCTTGTAGAACTGACAGTATCTTCCTCCTAGAAACACGGTCATAAGCCTTTTCTAGATCTATGAAACATAGATACAATTTACTGTTCTACTCATAGCACTTTTCCATTACCTGCCGTAAGCTACAAATTTGGTCCTTGCTGGCAACAATCAGAGCAATTTCCCAGTATTAAAAAAATATTGTTATTTCCCCCCCCCCCCCACCTTCCCGCAGAAGACTACGTCCCGCCCAATGGAAATCTCGATAGAAACTTGAAATTTGCAGAGGGTGTTGATCTTACGCTGTGTCGTTCAAAAAAAGCTTTTTCGATATCACATCCTTAAGGGGGAGAATTAGGGGGTTGGAAGACTTCTACAAAATACCCCACTATTAAGGTAATTTCGAAGCTAGAACTATAAAAACTGGTATATGAAGTCTTTGTTAGAATTTCTAAGAAAAAAAGAAGAAAAATGCTGCTCTTATCATTTTTGTAAATTCAACGATTGAAATGAGTGATATGTTTGAAAATAAATCATTATTAAAAATGAAGCATTTTTATGCTATGAGTATCAGTATTCGAGTTCTAGGTGAGAAATAAAAACTATGTCTGTTTTGGAAATTCAACCCCAGAAGGGGCGTGAATTTATGTAATGAAATTATTTCAAAATTAAAGCATTTTTATGGTGAAATACGCATGAAAGATTGCTTGAAGGTATGTCTGCAATTTGCCAACGCTGAAGGTAGAACTACGAAAAGTGATATTTGATTATTATTTTTTTTAAATTTTATACTTTTTAATTTTTTTAAACACTAACGGGGTGCAATTTTATGTAAATCTCATATTATGAAATCGTCTAAATGAAGATGTATATTTACAATCTTGGCTTGGAGTGGTAAAACAGCCGTCAAGCGCATTGAGGCGCGAGTTCGTTCCCCCTCGGGGGTACGAACCCTCCCTCGGGCAATGATGTTTGTGTCGTCTTTACTTTAAGGTAGTTCATACGTAGTTTCTTAGTTTAGGGACTGATGACCCGCAGTTAAGTCCCTTAAGCTTTACAAACATTTGAGTTGGTAAAATATGTGTTTCATATTTTTTAATATTAACCCCGTACCAGCTCTTTTCGAGTTTCTCCAGAGCAATTGGGTTGTGTTTTGCGGTTACGGAAGATTTGTTTGGTTAGTTTAATAGGATTCTTTTTTTAGTAAATGAGAGCTCTTCATTTTTCTTGTAGTGTTTTATTCTTGAAGTATGTTATCTTATTATGGTGAAAGTTTGGTCCTGTTATCTTTGTTATAATTTTCTTGATTTTAGCTCTACTTTATCTGGTGTTTGAAATTCATCTTTGTGCTGCGTACAGTTCCCCTGTTTTAATCACTGTTTTATAACGTCTAATACTGGTCCCCCCGAGAGAGGGATTCATAGTTGTATGTATATTTTGTTAGTTGGGTAGCAAGTTCAATTTTCTTTTTCCTGGGCAAGCATTCTACTGTTGTCGGTCATATTTTTTTCCGAAGCAGACGTGAAGACCTATTTGTTCTGCTTCTTTTTCTACTTCAGTGATTTGCACGCTTGCTTCCTTCATTGTTGCAGGAACCAAACGCATATCATCTGCAGGAGCAATACATTGAATTTGAGGTTCTTCTTTCTGCAACTTAGTTTAATGCCACTCCTTATACTTTTGTTCCTTCCTGTAATTGCTTTCTTAAGCTCACACTTAATTCACTATATTGCGAGGATTTTTATTACATATCGCGTTTTCAACTGTTTTTTATTTTTCATATACTTGGAACCTACAGGTTGACAATGATTGAACTATTTAAAGGTCGTAATAACTAGTGTACAGTTTGCGTTAGGACGTTCAAACTAGACGGATGGTCTCGGATCATAGGAGAATTAGTATGCGGGCATTGATGACAATTTGGTTTGGTTCAGCTACGGAGCCCATCCTCATTAGGGTGTGTTCGTCGATAAGCAAAATTGGGGGACGGAGCGTCCGCATTTCGCGATCGGGAAGTCTCTCCACCCTCAACGGGAGGCTGTGTGGCGTGCGGTGCCCAGTCGCGGGATAATCGGCGACTGAAGGTGCTGGACGATGATTTAGTCCACATTATCTGAAGTGGACCTTACTCCGTGCAAGACGGAGCTTTAGCCCGCCAAATCAGGAGAGTGCTGAGCAGCGCTCAGGCTCTGGGTACCCACAGGACACCACCATATTCTCAACACGTGACGCTGGAAACAGCCATTCACAAGTACTTGAGGCCGTGGTCGAACAGTAGAAATTCTTTCCCGTGACGTTTCGTCGCCGGCTGCGGGCAACATCTTGTGAGGTGAGTCGACGACCGTCTGCTGGGCCGTGAGGGTCCTGCTTATACAGAGGGCGCCACCACTCGTCAACAGTAAAACAATCTCTGGCTGGCGCCATTACTCCCGATCAAAGGTAATCGATTGTCACAACTTTGGTACAAAGTCGACCGCCATATCTTATGTAACTTCAAGCCTTTTTCCATTCTATTAAAATTATTGTAGTGTTTAAAGATCTCGATAGCCTCTGTATACATACGTGCATAATAATGCGACGTCTTAGCTAGCACGCTCGTCTCACTAAATTTTATTTCGTGGTCACCGTTTTCAAAAACATCTGCCGCTATGGCCGATTTGTCCGTATGTCCCAGTCGACAGTTCCTTTTGTGTTTGTGAACACGTCCTTCTAATGCAAAGTTGACGATTCTTTGACGTCTCCGAATGTGTCCCACCAACCTATCCCTTCTCTTAGTCAGGATATGCCAGAAACTCCTTTGCTCCCCAATTCTGTTAAGCACCTTCTCTTCAGTTACGCGATATACCCATCTAATCTTCATCATTTGTGTGTAGCACCACATTTGGAAAGCTTCTCTCATATTTTTGTTATACTTCTTATCGTCCATGTTTCATTACGATACAATGTTTTTTTCACACACAAAGAAAGAAAATATGTTATGTGGACATGGGTCCGGAAACGCTTAATTTCCATGTTAGAGCTGATTTTATTACTTCTCTTCAAATCACATTAAGAATGGAATGGAAACACACAGCAACAGAACGTACCAGCGTGCCTTCAAATACTGCCGGCCGCGGTGGCCGAGGGGACTGAGGCGCTCCAGTTACGGTCTGCACGGCCACTACGGTCGGGGGTTCGAATCCCCCCTCGGGCATGGCTATTTGTGCCGTCCTTAGTTGTAAGTAGTTTGTAAGTTTAGGGACTGATGACCCCGTAGTTAAGTCCCACAGACTTTACAAACATTTGTATTTATATACAAACTTCAAACACTTTGTTACAGGACATGTTCAAAATGTCCTCCGTTAGCGAGGATACATGTATTCACCCTCCGTCGTACGGAATCCATGATGCGCTGATGCAGCCCTGGAGAATGGCGTATTGTATCACAGCCGTCCACAATACGAGCACGAAGAGTCTCTACATTTTGTACTGGGGTTGCGTAGACGAGAGCTTTCAAATGCCCCCATAAATGAAAGTCAAGAGGGTTGAGGTCAGGAGAGCGTGGAGGCCACGGAATTGGTCCGCCTCTACCAATCCATCGGTCACCGAATCTGTTGTTGAGAAGCGTACGAACACGTCAAATGGGCATCTTTTAACTCCGATTTTGTAAACATTTCACTGACTGCAAAACCACGTTCTTGATTAACACTAACCAGTTAATGCTACGTACTGATGTGCTTGATGCTATTACTGTAGAGCAATGAGTCGCATGTCAACACAAGCACTGAAGTCACATTTATCTTCCTTCAATTGGGCCAACTGGCGGTGAATCGAGGAAGTACAGTACATACTAACGAAACAATTGGGAATTTTAACAATTGTCTGCACGAATTATTTCAATTTACATTTAAAGAGAAATACTAAAATGAGCTCTAACATGGAAATTAAGCGTTTTAGGACACATGTCCACATAACATATTTTCTTTCTTTGTGTGTTAGGAATGTTTCCTGAATGTTTGGCCGTACCCTTTTTGTAACACCCCGTATAAACTAATATTGGATGTCAACAAATTTCGCCTCTTCAGAAACACTTTTGTTCCCATAGCAGCTCTACACTTTATATTTTCTTTACTTCGGCCACCAGAAATTTATCTTGCTACCCAAATAACAAAACTCATCTACTTTTATTGTCTCATTTCCTAATCTGATTCCTTCAGCATAGCCTGATTTTCTGACGCCGGCCGCGGTGGCCGAGGGGACTGAGGCGCTTCAGTCACGGTCTGCACGGCCACTACGGTCGGGGGTTCGAATCCCCCCTCGGGCATGGATATTTGTGCCGTCCTAGTTCGTAAGTAGTTCATAAGTAGTTTGTAAGTTTAGGGACTGATGACCCCGTAGTTAAGTCCCATAAGCTTTACAAACATTTGAACATTTGAATTTGAACATTTGATTTTCTGATACTACATTCCATTACCCTTCTTAATGTTCATCTTATACCCTTACATGCTGAAATCATAGGTTATAAACTGTGAAGCATTTTGTGTCCCATACTCGTCGCCACTTTTGTGTCCCAGCCTCGTCGCCACTTTTGTGTCTCGTTTCCGCCGGTGGCCGTAGGTGTCGGTGGCCGAGTAGAAATAGACCGACACTGTATTTCATAGAGACTTAGTAATACTTAACTTTTACATAGTTCTTGACTGCAGAATGCTGATACATAATTTAGATAGAGGCCTGCCTACTGAGGATTCCTAGTGCCTATCCGATAGCCAAGTCTTCACTGGTGCCTATCTGATTCCGAAGTGTTAACTGGTTCCTATCTCAGTCCCAAGTGAACGATGCAGTCCAGTGGTGGCCACGAGCGGAGTTGCAGCAGAGGGCGCTCGTGGCTGACGTCGTAAGAACGCCGCGCCGTGCGTGCATGGCGGCGCGCGGCGAAAGTAGGTGCCGCGCACTTCATACTTGTGCGACACCACAGAGCAATCGCAGAAAGTAATTTGGCGAATAAGTCTTCTTTTCAGATTTGATGATTTAGGCAGCCATATACTGCTCTTCAGTGGATTCCGTGGTCATTATGACAAAGGCTATGTACGCATTCTGACTCACCTATCGTATGGCGATGGTTTGTTCCGATACGGCAGAGCTCCACAATGAGCACATGTCGATATCATTGAACCTCTGTTTTGTGGTCTACGTTGGAGAAAAGGTCGCGTTATCGGTAACGTACAGCCATCATCTTGGCAAGTGTTTTACAGGAAGAATGGTACAACATTCCGTTCAAATCCATTCGGGAGGTGTGTGTGGTACGGCTGGGTTGTTGCGTCATTGATGCCGCTTACGAAGCGACGAATTGGTGGGCCGTCTCGCGTGGTCGGCGTAAAAGCCGAACGAATAGTCGCCGCGCGGGAACGAGTTCTGTGTTTGTGCGAGGCGTTTGCTGGGCGCACTTTCGTCTGGCTGTCGGAGGATGCCTCAAGCGCCGAAGCTCAGCTCTGGCATTGTGTTCGCCAGGCTGTTGTTAATTGGGGATGTCAGGACCCCAGCAGCCCCCTGAAGTGATCGACAAACACAGCTGCATTACCAACACTTCGTGCCGACTGTCCACTGTCTCGTATTTCTGGCACCCTTAGCATCCACAAAATGTAACTGCATGGCGAATTACTTGTGTGAGTAATGACCTAATTGTTTAAGGTAAAGCAGTCAGCAATCCGAAGAGAGGTTTGAACACCACAGTGCTTTACTAGGCACGGTTCTGTATGGAGGTGGTATGCCTTTGCCTTCCTCCGATCTACAAACTGACTTACCCAGCCAGTTATTGGGGGATCATCAGTTCAGCGTGGGTTCCGATACTCGATATTTTTCACGTCAGCAACACTGCCAGAGGAGAAGATGTGGAAAGTAGCAGATAAAAATCCCAGGACCTGGCGGGGATTAATTAACAACAGTAATTGTGCCTGAATTACGCGATTCTAACCAAACATCCGACCTTGCCTGGGTATATATTTGTCTGCTCCCTCTATGATTCTCCACCTCCCCCCCCCCCCTCTAACCGCCCTCTGTCCATTACGTCCTACCACATTCCAATATCTACATCTACATACGTACTCTGCAATTCACCGTAAGGTGCGTGGCGGAGGTTACACTGTACCACTACTAGGCATTTCCTTTCATATTCCACTCCCAAATTGAACGAGGAAAAAAAGAATGCCTATATGTCTCCGTACGAGGCATAATTTCTCTTATCTTGTCTTTGTGATCGCCACGCGAAATGTAAGTAGGCGGCAGCAAGATCGTACTACACTCAGCTTCAAATTCCGGCCCTCTAAATTTCCTCAACAGAATTTCACGAAAAGAACGTCGTCTTCCTTCCAGCGATCCCCAATTGAGTTGCCGGAGCATTTCCGTGACACTCGCGCATTGGTCGAACCTACCGGTAACAAACCTAGCTGCTCGCCTGTGAACTGCTTCCATGTCTTCCTTTAAACTGATCTGCTGCGGGTCCCAAACACTTGAGCAATACTCAAGCGTTTTATACGCGGTCTCCTTTACAGGTGAAGTACATCTTCCCAAAATTCTCCCAATAAACCGAAGTCGTCTGTCCGCCTTACTCACAACTGTCCTTACATGTTCGTTCCATTTCATATCGCTCTGCAATGTTACGCCTAGATATTTGAACGACGCGTCAGCATCAAGAAGCTCACTACTAATGCTGTATTCTAACATTATGGTATTGTTTTTCCTACTTGTGCGCATCACCTTACATTTTTCTTCATTGAGAGCTAGTTGCCATTCTTCGCACCAACTAGAAATTTTGTCCAAGTCATCCTGTATGCTATTACAGTCAGTTACAGACGACACCCTCCCATACCCCCCCAGGGGGCCCACAGTTCTTTTGTGGGTACGTGTGTGGCGCGCACGGGGCCCCGAGCCGGAGCAGCCTTTCTTCTGCCCCAGGCTGCTTCACTTTCCCTCCCGGTTTATGCCTTCGCCCGGAGACGGGCGTATTTCACGAGTTCAGGTGTTTTCTTGTTGTCGTTTCTCTTATTCCTTGGTTCCTTCCTTTCTTACCCTTTGTTTCTGTCTCTCTCTCCTTGTCCTCTCCTCGCCTTCTTCTCATTAGTCTCCGCCTCGGCGTTTGAGACACCTTTCCTTCTTTCTCTTCACTTCCTCTATTCTTCTTCTTTCCTCCCTGTGCGTGTCTGAAGGCCGACCCACGCATTATCATGCGTAGCGGGTGACGGGGTAACGCGTAATTCCCCGCCCCGGGTAGACAAGTAGGGCACGTACGTACCCCCTGGTAAAGGCCAGGCCCATGGAGGGGTGATTACCCGAGCTGGTACCTTCCGAACATGCCAATTGGTCCCTCCGTCAGTTCTCGGGAGGTGTGACCTGAGGTGTGAACAATCACCTAAGGCGGGTAAGCCCTCGGAGAGGGCCCCCACTAGGAAGGATCGCGCCATCGGAGACGCCGGTAATCACGGGGGACACTTCCGCAATGACTTCCTTCTCTTCTTCACTGACATTGACCCAGAAACGTAAGATAGACTCGCCTCAGCAAAAGAAGACTCTGCCTAATTTGCCGAAATTTCTTGTTGTGTCGCGCACCGACGGAAAAGACTTCAATTCTGTCAATCCTTTCGTTATACAGAAAGGTGTTGATGCAATTGCTGGCCCTGTTAAAACCTGTTCGCGTCAGCGCAATGGCTCATTGTTGCTGGAAGTGGACAGTGCTTTCCAAGCCCAGAAACTTATCCGGACTACGTTATTGCACACGTTTCCAGTCAAAGTAGAAGCGCACCGCACACTCAACTCGTCACGTGGGGTAGTTTTTACGAGATCCCTTGACGGGTTGTCTGATGACGACATCCGGTCCTATATGTCCGATCAGGGTGTGACAGCCGTCCACAGGGTGATGAAAAAGGTAGATAACCAGCTGACACCGACTCGTACTGTGTTTTTGACATTCGACAGAGTTGACCTCCCGTCGAAGGTCAAAGCAGGGTACGAAGTTATCTCAGTCCGCCCTTATATTCCAAACCCAACGCGCTGCTACCAATGCCACAGGTACAACCATACCCGTGAACATTGCCCACATGCAGCAAAATGTGTCACTTGTGGTAGGGACGCCCATGAGGGGGATTGCCCACCTCCGTCCCCTCACTGCCTTAACTGCAACGGCGACCATGCGGCTTCCTCTCGCGACTGCCCTGTATATAAGGATGAAAAAATCATTCAGCAAATTCGGGTCACGGAGAAGGTATCAACATCTGCCGCTCGAAAGTTGTTGGCGAGTCGAAAGCCCACTGTTCTCCCAGCGGGTACATACAGTAAGGTCCTCACCTCAACTCGACCTACTAAGGATTCCAGTACCCAGACTTGTGATTTCACTTTCGCTGACACAGTTGTGCGATCCGCCAGCCCGAAGATTGCCCGTTCCACGTCCCCGCTTCCTCCTGCTGCTTCTAAGGTACAGTCTTCGTCCACATCTAGTAAACCGCGGGCACCTAAACAAGATGCCCGGACCTTGAAAAAGGAACCCGTCCGTGAGGATTTTCTGCGTTCTCAGGCTTCCCAACCGTCAACTGCCTCTTCCCGCCGTCACTCTTCCAGAAGAGCTGACAAGAAAAAGAGTTCCTCTCCTTCCCCGCCGAGGCGTGACCCATCTGTCGCGCCGTCCAACAGTTGCCGGCCTCGGCCGTCTTCTGTTTCACCGGGACGCTCCGTTTGCCGGGCGCCCGGCCCTTTACCGGCGGTGGAAACTGCCCCTCCTGATCAACTCAGGGAGGTGGCAGGCGCGTCGGTCGAACCTATGGACCACGACCCTTTGCCCCTGGACAGCGATAGCAGTGCCCCCTCGAAATCCGGTCCTCAGCGGCCGTCGAGGTGACCCCGCTCGCTACTTGGTTTTTATCCTTATTTCTTCTCTCATTTTTATCATGGCGCTCCTTCAATGGAACATTCGCGGCATTCGTTCTAATCGGGAGGAGTTAAAACTACTCCTTCGATTGCACTGCCCGCTTCTAGTCTGCCTCCAGGAAACTAAGTTGCGTCCACGTGATCGTGCAGACTTTCCACACTACACCTCTGTGCGGTTCGACCTGCCACCCGTGGAAGGTGTCCCAGCCCATGGAGGGGTTCTGATGCTCCTTCGAGACGATGTCTATTTCCATCCCATTTCCTTGCACACTCAACTACAGGCAGTTGCCGTCCGCATCACTCTATCCACATCCACCTTTTCCCTCTGTACTATCTATTCGCCATCGTCATCTTCTCTTACTAGGGCAGATGTGCTACACCTCGTTGACCAGCTCCCTTCCCCTTTCGTGTTGGTAGGCGACTTCAATGCCCACCACCCCCTATGGGGCTCTCCGGCACCTTGTCCGAGAGGCTCCCTTTTGGTGGACCTTCTCCAACACCTCGATCTTGTCTGCCTCAACACCGGTGCACCGACCTTCCTTTCTGACACAACACACACTTATTCCCATATAGACCTCACAATATGCACTCCTCAGCTTGCCGGTCGGTTTGAGTGGTATGCACTTTCTGACACGTACTCGAGTGACCATTTCCCTTGTATCATCCACTTCCTACATCACTCCCCATCTCCACGTCCCACCAGTTGGAACATTTCTAAAGCCGACTGGGGGCTTTATTCTTCCATGGCTGTTTTTCACAATCAGCATTTTCCCAACTGTGACAGTCAGGTCGAATACCTCACAGAGGTTATTCTCACTGCTGCTGAACGTTCCATACCTCGTACATCCTCTTCTCCACGTCGTGTGCAGGTCCCTTGGTGGACTGCAGCCTGCCGCGACGCGCTTCGAGCCCGACGCCGTGCCTTACGCACCTTCCGCCGCCACCCAACTTTGGAGAATTGCATCAATTACAAACGTATGAGAGCGCAGTGCCGTCGTATCATAAACGACAGCAAGAAAGCTTGCTGGACAGCTTTTACTAGTTCTTTTAACCGTTTTACTCCCTCCACGGTTGTCTGGGGTGGCCTACGCCGTTTGTCCGGCATCAAGGTCCACTCCCCGATTCCTGGCCTGACCGTGGAGAACGCGGTCCTCGTGGACCCAGCTGATGTTTCAAACGCATTGGGTCGTTTCTTTGCGGAGGTTTCGAGCTCTGCCCATTACCACCCTGCCTTTCTCCCTCGCAAACAGGTAGAGGAGGCACGGCCGCCTTCTTTCCGCTCTTTTAATCGTGAAAACTATAACGTCGCCTTCACCATGCAGGAGCTAGACCGTGCTCTCGCCCTGTCCCGGTCCTCTGCTCCCGGGCCCGATTCCATTCATATTGAGATGCTGAAGAACCTCTCTCCTGCGGGCAAGTGCTTTCTTCTTAGTACCTACAATCGCATATGGACTGAAGGTCATGTTCCCACAAGTTGGCGTGAAGCCATTGTTGTCCCCATCCCCAAACCAGGGAAGGACAAACACCTTCCTTCCAGTTATCGTCCCATTTCTCTGACGAGCTGCGTCTGTAAGGTGATGGAACGCATGGTTAACGCTCGGTTGGTCTGGCTCCTCGAATCTCGCCGCCTCCTGACTAATATACAATGCGGTTTTCGTCGACACCGCTCTGCTGCTGACCACCTCGTTACGTTGTCGACCTTCATTATGAACAACTTTCTAAAGAAGCGTCAAACAGTAGCAGTGTTCTTCGACTTGGAGAAGGCATACGACACCTGTTGGAGAGCGGGCATTCTCCGCACATTACACACATGGGGCCTTCGGGGCCGCCTTCCTCTTTTCATTCAAGCGTTTTTGGCGGATCGCAAGTTCCGGGTACGGGTGGGCTCTGTTTTGTCAGATACCTTTTGCCAGGAGAATGGGGTACCACAGGGCTCCGTCTTGAGTGTGGCGCTCTTTGCCATTGCAATCAATCCGATCGTGGACTGCCTTTCAGCCGACGTCTCCGGATCTCTTTTTGTTGACGATTTCGCAATTTATTGTAGCGCCCAGCGGACGTGTCTCTTGGAGCGTTCTCTCCAACGCTGTCTTGACCGTCTATATTCCTGGAGCATCGCAAACGGCTTCCGATTCTCCACTGAGAAAACTGTGTGTATCAATTTTTGGAGATACAAGGAATTTCTTCCACCTTCTCTACGTCTCGGCCCTGTTGCTCTCCCTTTCGTGGAGACTACGAAATTCTTGGGACTCATGTTGGATCGGAAACTTTGCTGGTCCACACACGTGTCCTACCTGGCTGCCCGTTGTGCCCGATCCCTTAACGTTCTTCGTGTCCTCAGTGGCACGTCATGGGGAGCGGATCGTACCGTCCTGCTTCACCTTTACCAGGCCATTGTTCAGTCGAAGCTCGACTATGGAAGCCTTGTGTACTCTTCAGCACGGCCGTCGATTCTCCGCCGTCTCAACTCTATCCACCATCGTGGATTACGTTTGGCGACCGGTGCATTTTATACCAGCCCTGTTGAAAGTCTGTATGCCGAGGCTGCTGTATTACCCTTGACCACTCGACGTGACATACTCTTGTGTGAAGGCCTACAGTCGATGCCCAACCATCCCTCTTACAGATTATTTTTTGACGACTCACTCGATCGCCAATATCAGTTGTCTGCGATTGCCTTGCTTCCACCGGGAGTTCGGTTTCGCCGCCTGCTACAGCGGCTCGATTTTACCCTTCCTTCCACCCTTCGGTTGAGCGAAAGCCCGTTGCCACCGTGGCATCAGGCCCAGGTTCACACACACCTCGAACTTAGTTCGCTCCCCAAGGAGAGCACTCCAGATTTGGTATACCGCTCGAGGCTTGTCGAACTCCGTTCGCGGTTCGATAATGCCGTATTTATTTACACTGATGGTTCCAAGAGCACTGCCGGTGTCGGATCTGCCTTCGTCGTCGGGGACAACCGGTTCCAATACAAGCTCCCTGACCGGTGCTCGACCTTCACGGCTGAGCTTTTCGCCCTCCACCAGGCCGTTTTGTATACCTGCCGCCACCGCCAACCTTTCTATGCCATATGTTCTGACTCCCTTAGTGCCCTGCAGAGTCTTAAGGACCCTTTCTCGAACCATCCTCTCGTGTATCGGATCCAACGCTCCCTCCAGTTGCTGGCGGATGACAGCTGTCACGTTTCTTTCCTGTGGGTCCCTGGCCATGTGGGTGTGCCCGGGAATGAGGCCGCCGACACAGCAGCCAAGGCAGCAGCTCTTTTACCTCGCATGGCTACCTTTTGCGTCCCATCGGACGATATTCAACGGGCTCTTCGCCGGAGTATCGTGTCGCAATGGCACAGTGTGTGGCTTTCACTGTACAACAATAAATTGCGAACTGTCAAACCGATCCCGACCGCTTGGAGGACATCCTCACGCCCCTCTCGGCGGGAGGAGGTCATCCTGGCTCGGTTGCGGATCGGTCATTGCCGTTTCAGCCACCGTCACTTGCTATCCGCCGAACCTGCACCGCTATGCTCCTGCGGTGAACTGTTGACAGTGCGACATGTTTTACTGACTTGTGTTAATTTTAATCATCTCCGTGTAGCCCTTCACTTTCCGTCTACTCTGGAGGAAATTTTAGCTGATGACACACGAGCAGCTGCTCGGGTTTTGCGTTTTATCAATTTGGCCAACTTATCCAAGGATATTTAACCCTTTTAATTGTCTTTTCTTTCGTTTTTAGCCTCTTGCTGATGTTCTGACAGTCACCATTTTTTTGAGATCATAGCGAATCAATGTTCTTAGCTGGGCGCTAATGACCATAGAAGTTGTGCGCCCTAAAACCACAAAAAAAAAAAAAAAAAAAAAAAAAAAAAAAAAAAAAAAAAAAAAAACCTCCCATACACCACTGCATCATCAGCATGTCTAAGTCATCCTGTATGCTATTACAGTCAGTTACAGACGACACCCTCCCATACACCACTGCATCATCAGTAAACAGCCGCAAATTACAACTTACTCTGTCCACCAGATCATTTATATAGATAGAAAATAATAGCAGTCCTATCACACTCCCCTGGGGCACGCCTGACGATACACTCGTCTCTGATGAACACTCGCCGTCGAGAACAACGTACTGCATTCTGTACGCTGGTACGCATAATTGACGGTTACATTTCGCATTTGTTCCAGTTTTTCTTTCTCCCAGTGTTCCCCTGCCCCCTCTCGCTGCCTGTTCATCTTTGTGTCTGACTATTGGCCCATCTCTTGCTGCCACATTCTTCCTCCTCTTTTCTTTGTCTTTACACACACACACTATGTGATCAAAAGTATCCCGAAACCCCTCAAATCATTTGTTTGTCATATTAGATGCATTGTTGTGCGACCTACTGCCAGCTACTCGTTATCAGCGACCTGGGTAGTCATTAGTCATCGCGAGAGAGCAGAACGGGACGCGTTCCGACTCACCGACTTGGAACATTGTCAGATGATTGGATGTCACTTACGTCACACGTCTGTACGCTAGATTCCCACACTCCTAAACATCACTAGATGTGACAGTGGAGTGGGAATGTGAAGGGACACGAAAGCGTACAGGCCGACCTCGTCTGCTGGCTGACAAGACCGCCGACAGTTGGAGAGGGTCGTAAGTGTAATAGGCAGGCGTCTGTCCAGTCCACCCCACAGGAGTTCCAGACTGCATCAAGTACTATGACAGGCGAGAGGTGTGAAAACTGATTTGATGGTGAGCAGCTACGCATAAGCCACACATGACGCAGGTCAATGCCAAACGGCTCCCCGCTTGGTGTAAGGAGCGTAAAGATTGGAAGACTGAACAGTGCAAAAACGTTGTGTGGAGTGACGAATCACAGTACAGGATGTGGCGATCCGATGCCAGGGTGTGGGTTTGGCGAACGTCACCTGCCAGCTTGTGTAGTGTCGACAGTAAAATTTGGAGGCGGTGTGTTTTTCATGGAGGGGCAGCCCTTGTCGTTTTGCGTGGCCCTATCACAGGATAGGCCTACACTGACGTCTTATGGATCTTGTTGCTTCCCACCGCTGATGATGGCGACCGCATCTTTGGACACGATCGTGCAGCTGTTGATAATGCACGGACTGTGGCGGAGTTGGTACACTTCAATAACATCCCTGCCTTACTCAGAACCCTGACTCGAATCCTGTAGAAAACGAACGCCTTGCAATGAAAAAACTTCCATCACGGGACAGAAAAATATTAGTCGCGTCTTATAATTTGTCCTTATCCGGCATCTTGCTCACGTTCCATCTTCTCGCCGCACTCTCTGCCAGCTTCCTCGTGTTCTCCTCCGCCCTCCTGTATATGCAATCTACGGATTGACAGATGTAAATAAACTTGGAACAGTGAGTTTCACGTAAGCTCATTGTACTCATACCTCAGTTGTTTGCACTACCGTTATTTCTTTTTTGTGACTTGAACATTAACAGTATTACTGTCCTTGTTTGTAATTTATAGTTGCAATATATCTAGATCCTTGTATATCCAAGTGGCAAAGATATTGCGCATGCATTCTGCACTATCAAACGCAAGGTTTTAATATCACGTTGTCGTTTTGATTGTGAAAAGTTTTATCTGGCAATGTGTCGCCTGTATAAAGCGCTTCTTTAAGTTATAGGCTTACAACAGTTAATGTAAAAAGTAATCTCAATTGCGTACCATATTTATTTTTATTTCAGCCAATTATCGATTCAACGGTATTGATTGCTTGGAAGATTTTAGAAAATTTATTTAAAGAACAGTTTTAAAGCAATTATTTATGAAAGACTAACTACTTTATAATGCGAAGTAAACTGAGCTATATGTGTTTTTTTTCCTCCGTACTTTGAGTCATTCTAATACGATAACAAAAATGTTAAAATGTTTGTAAATCTATCGGACCAAATTGCGTGGTCATCAGTCTGTAGCTTACAAACTACTTAAACTAAGTTAATCCAACGTAAGGATAAACACACACAACCCATGCACCAGGAAGGACTCGAACCTCCGTCAGCGAGCAACCGCACGCTCCGCAGCGAGGCGCCTTAGACCGCTCGGCTACTCCACCGCGGCCATACGATAACAAAAATGTTGGCAATTGCTTTTGCGGTCTTTCAGGAGTAACGAAGAGGAACGCCTTACGCGCAGATTGGGTGACATTCGTCTTACCTGACGATTGACTGAATGACAAAGGCGTCATACGACAGGGGCTTCCTCCGTACCTGTTCCTGCCAAAGTCAGGTCAGCAAAGACGTGGCTGTTCACGCAGCGATAAGTGATACCAACAGTAATAATTGATAAGGCAGGGTGCCTCCCAAACCCAACATCAAAGAAGAAGTGATCCGAAAAAGCTCGAGACACTCCTGCAGTCCTCATTGGACGTCGTAATGGCAGTCTTAACCGATGACATCGTCACCAGAACCAGGCAGATCACCCAATGCCCCTCCCTCCAAGAGTTCAAGGACATGGGTAATTATAGCGACATGGCTGCCACAGTCCAATGGAATATGTATGTATTCAGTACTCTTTGTAGGAGTAGCAGCTTCTTATGAAAGATAGGCCTTTCTGTATATCCCTCTAAGAGAACGCAGCTGTACTTAAAAGATATGAGCCCTCAGAAAAGACGAGCTTGCTGGTGAGGGACACCTTCCGCTCCTCGCCCGTGCACTACGCTGCTGGCCCTCCTCAGTGTGACACTGCGCTCCCCTTACTTGCCGCCTGCTGTCCCTTTCTCCTGTTTGGTGTTTCAGTGCACATAATCGACTACGGAGTTTTAACGACGATTACCCCAGGGGACAATAGTTGAGGATGTAATACGCTCCTCCGATGTCACACGGCTAAACACATCCTCTGCTCACCTACTCTAACACAGTGGGATGTGGATGGACGAAGACCTCCATGGTAGTGACCACTACACAATTTCGTTAAATCTACATCTACATACATACTCTGCAAATCACATTTAAGTGCCTGGCAGAGGGTTCATTAACCACTTTCATAACTTTTCTCTACCGTTCCATTCTCTAATAGCGCGCGTGAAGAAAGAACACCTAAATCGTTCCGTTTTCGATCTGATTTCTCTTATTTTATTGGGATGGTCATGTCTCCCTAAGTAGGTGGGTGCTAGCAAAATATTTTCACATTCAGAAGTAAAAGTCGGTGATTGAAACTTCGCAAACAGATCACGCCGCAATGAATAACGTCTTTCTTTTTAATGATTTCCACCCCATTTCGTACAACGTTTCCGTGACGCTTTCCCCCCCGTAACGTGATAAAACAAAACGAGCTGCCCTCTCTGAATCTTCTCAATGTCTTCCGTCAGTCCCACCTGGTGAGGGTCCCACAAGGGGCAACAGTACTCCAGGAGAGGACACACAAGTGTGATGTAGGCAGTCTCTTTGGTGGAGCTGGTGCATCTTCGAAGCGTTCTGCCAATGAAACGTAACCTTTGATTCGCCTTCCCCGCAATGTTTTCTATGTGATCTGTCCAGTCAAAGTTGTTCGTAATTGTAACTCCTAGGTATTTGGTAGAATTTACACAACCTTAAGGTTTGACTGATGTATCGCGTATTTGAAGTTCAGCGGATTTCTTTTAGTGGTCATGTGTATTACTTTACACTTTTCTTTATTTAGTGTCAATTGCCAATTTTCGCACCATGTAGAAATTTTGTCTAAATCACTTTGCAGCTGCTTTTGATCCTCTGTTGACTTCACTAACCGATAAACGACACCATCATCCGCGAACAGTGTAAGGGAGCTATTCAGATTGTCTTCTAAACCGTTTATCAACCAAGGAAGAGTAGGGGACCTATAACGCTACCAGATCTACATCTACGTAATGTGCGTGGCGGAGGGTACACTGTACCACTACTAGGCATTTCCTTTCCTATTCCACTCCCTAATAGAACGAGGGAAAAAGTAATGCCTATATGCTTCCGTACAAGCCCTAATTTCTCTTATCTTGTCTTTGTGATCATTACGTGAAATGTAAGTAGGCGGCAAGAAGATCGTTCTACGCTCAGCTTTAAATTCCGGCTCTCTAAATTTCGTCAACAGAATTTCTCTAAAAGAACGTCGGCTTTCCTCCAGCGATCCCATTTGAGTTCCCGGAGTATTTCCGTGACACTCGCGCATTGGTCGAACCTAGCAGTAACGGACCTAGCTGCTCGCCTCTGGACTGCTTCCATGTCTTCCTTTAAACTGATCTGCTGCGGGTTCCAGATATTTGTTCAAATGTTTGTAGAGCTTAATGGGACTTAACTACGGTGTCATCAGTCCCTAAACTTACAAACTACTTATTAACTAGCTTTTACTAAAGACGGCACAAACATCCATGCCCGAGGGGGGATTCGAACCCCCGACGGGGAACGACCTCGCGCATCGTAGCATAGCGCGTCAATGCGCTCGGCTGCTCCGCCGCGGCTCCAAATATTTGAGCAGTACTCAAGACGTGGTCGTACAAGCGTTTTATACGTGGTCTCCTTTACAGATGAAATTACATCTTCCCAAAATTCTCTTACAAGTTAATTATATTTCATATCGCTCTGCAGTGTTACGCCTAGATATTTGAACGACGCGACTGCATCAAGAAGCTCACTACTAATGCTGTATTCGAACATTATGGGATTTTCTTCCTACTTATGCGCAAAAGCTTCCATTTTCTACATTGAGAGCTAGCTGCCATTCTTCGCACCAACTAGAATTTTTAAGTCATCCTGTACGCTATTCCAGTCAATTAAAGACGTGGAAAGGGACTGACGACCAACGTAGTTTAGTCCCATAGAATTACAAACATGTGAATATTTTTGAAGTATCAACTAAAGCCTCGGTATAATTGGTGGTATGTGCTACCGTACAGGAGAACGTGCATAATGTGTAACAATAAGTGACCCCTGACATGTGGAGAAAAGGAAAGCACGGCTGTGCTGTGACAGCAGACGACGCCCAGCCGCTGTGTAGAGGGTGGGGGAGCTGCTAAGCTCGCTGTTGCCCGGCTGTACATGCATTTATCCAGTCCCATATTAGAAAGGAAAATAAAAACAGCAGTATCCAAAGAACGAAAAATGGTAATAAAATACAAATGATATATAACATTAATTTAATTCAAAACTTGACGATAAACAATATTTTTGTTACAGCTACACTCCGCAGGCAGTACCTGCGAATACGAAAAACAAGTTGTAGGAACGCGATTGCAGTAAGGCGGGTAAATAATGACGAAAACTGTGTACGGTGATGATTGTACCGTCTTCAGTCATTGATTGTTCGTGATCGTCATTAAGGAATTAAATAACCGATCAGCCTGTCGCTTAAAAGGCGAAACAAAAGTCTTCTGGTGTCTGGTGTGCTGCCGCTGTGACCATTGGAGGCGGGCACGAACGTCGGCCATTAGGTTAGGACACCATCGCTACGCCTGCCTTGATGTGGCGCTGATGAATAGCGGAATTCTGCACGCCTCGCCCACCAGTGACTTTGTGGTTGTTGCCGAAATGAAATTAAGCCGGAACTCGTCAAATACAGTGGAGTATCAGGTCTCAAATGGTTACGCAGGATAATTGAAAAGGCGTGGGAATCGGGGCAGGTTCCGTCTGACTGGACGAAAGCGGTAATCACGCCAATTTTCAGACATGGAAACAGAAAAGATTGTACCAGCTATAGAGGTAGCTCTTTAATTAGCGTTGTAGGCAACATATTCTCAGGTATTGTTGAAAGGAGAGTGCGAGTATTAATTGAGGACAAGTTAGATGAAAATCACTGTGGGTTTAGACCTCTTAGAGGTTGTCAGGACCAGATCTTTAGCTTACGGCAGGTAATGGAAAAGTGCTATGAGTGGAACAGGGAATTGTATCTATGTTTCATAGATCTAGAAAAGGCTTATGACCGTGTTCCTAGGAGGAAGCTACTGTCAGTTCTACAAGATTATGGTATAGGAGCAAACTTCTGCAGGCAATTAAAGCGCTTTACGTAGACTGTCAGGCAGCAGTTAGAGTAGATGGCAAATTAAGCTCATGGATCAGGGTAGTTTCAGGGGTAAGACAAGGCTGTAACCTGTCACCACTGTTGTTCATACTATTCATGGATCATATATTGAAAACAGAAGACTGGCGTGGCGGGATTAAAATAGGTCAAAACAAAATAAGCAGTCTTGCATATGCGGATGACTTAATTGTAATTGCAGATTCGATTGAAAGGTTGCAAACTAATATTTCAGAGCTCGATCAGAGGTGCAAGGATTATGATATGAAGATCAGCATCTCCAAACCGAAAGTAATGTCTGTGGGAAAGAGATTCAAACATACTGAGTGCCAAATAGGAGGAACAAACTTAGAGCAGGTAGACAGTTTCAAGTACCTGGGATGTATTTTCTCACAGGATGGCAACATAGTGAAAGAACTGGAATCGAGGTGTAGCAAAGCTAATGCAGTGAGTGCTCAGCTAAGATCTATTCTCTTCTGCAAGAAGGAAGTCAGTACCAAGTCTAAGTTAGCAGTGCGCCGCTCTATCTTTCGACCAACTTTGTTGTATAGGAGTGAAAGTTGGGTGGATACAGGTTACCTTATTCATAAGATAGAGGTTACAGATACGAAAGTAGCAAGAATGATTGCAGGTACTAATAGATGGGAACAATGGCAGGAGGGTGTCCATCATGAGGAAATCAAAGAAAAGCTGGGAATGAACACCATAGATGAAGCAGTTAGGGCGAACAGACTGCGATGGTGGGGTCATGTTACACGCATGGGAGAAGCAAGGTTACCTAAGAGACTCATGAGCTCGGCAGCGTAGGGTAAGAGGAGTCGAGGTAGATCAAGAAGAAAGTACTTAGATTCGGTGCAGAATGATTTTGAAGTAAAAGGCATAACATCAGACGAGGCATCAATGTCAGCACTGAATAGGGGATCATGGAGGAATTTTATTAGAGGTACTTTGCTCCAGACTGAACGCTGAAAGACATAATCAGTCTCTAATGATGATGATGATGATTGATGATGATGCCGACACCTTATCTTTAATACAAAAGGAGCGGCGCGTGTTCAGACCCGGAAAATATGGCGGACATTCCAGTGTCCTGTGGTACCCCAGAGCCAGAATGCGGTCCGTACAGGACATGAAACACTCGCCTGCTTCTATGAGTCGAGCTCCGCCTTGCACAAACCTCATCTGGTGGAAATCAGGCTCACTTTGGATAATGGGCACGAAATCACCTTCCAAGACGTTCACGTACCGTTCGGCAGTCACCGTGCCGTGGAAGAATATGGCAGCGATTATCCCGTGACTGGGCGCTGCACACCACACAGCCACCCGTTCTAAGTGCAGAGACTTCCCGATCGCAAAATGCGTCCCTCAGGTTTGCTTATCGACGAACCCACCCCAATGAAGGTGGACTTCGTCGCTAAAGCAAACCAGTATTCGCATCAAAGCCCACAATGTCCCGCGACTACCACTGCGGTTTGAACGTCCAGACCCAAACTGCCCCAGTGCAATCGCCTCCACACACATATCAGTTGGAGGCTTGTTCTCCGCGGTAAGAAATTCGATTGCGGTTCGCCGTTACCGCGCCGCGTGGACTAGATAAGGCGGCCAGCTTCTTCAAAACTCAATGCAGGACATTTCATGGGTCTGATACAGCACTTGGATCACGTTATTCTGAAAATGGGAAAGAAATGTAGGCCTACTCATTTAATTTTAAAGTGACGTATGTAACATGAGCGACATTTTATTCTTAATTTTCAATATTTATTTGCGGTTCATAAATGTTTTATGATGCTCCTTTTTGTATTTTAGAGTCTGACAATTTTTACATATTCTTTCTCCGTTACGTTTTTCCCCATCACCTTCGTTGTCTGCACTACTTTTATTTGTTGCAGCTCTTATAGCATCGTGCTCCCCATATTTTGATAAGTAGCTTACTGAGATGAAAGAATTATGTTTTGCAATAAACTCGAATTGAATCTGATATAAACTACTTTTTAAAACTATATGTACTACTTTACTATATTCTTTCGATAAAGTGCAGCGGTTAATTGTGCCTTACAACAGATTGATCACTCAATTTGATTGTTTCATTTTAAGAATATCACCACCTTTTCATTCCTGAAGAAGTAAGATGATATTGTATTTGCATTTCAGATTTTAAATACGTTTATGCACACTGCTATAATATTATATCATGTTTGCCACCTTGAGCACCGAAAAATATGCCATTACACCTATTGAAACATATTAAGAAGGCACAGAAACTATACGAAAAACAGATTTTTTTTAACAATTCATCCGGTCACCAAATACGGTACCAGGAAAACAAAAACAACCTCCACTGGTACCGAATTTGTCATTTTTTTTAAACTGTCAGATGATATGTATAGTTTTTTTTCTTTTGTATATAATATAAGAAAACTATCATTTATTCGTAGATGATGCATTATGAAGTTCACTTGCAAGCGGTGTGACATAGTGTGCCGTACACAAATGGTTTCGGCTTGTGCTCTCTCTTAGACCAACAATTTTAAAATTACGGGAATGCGAAATGCTTTTTCCATTTTGCGGGACATTTTCAGTAACTATCCCAGTGCGAGACTGTCTCGCAGAATCCGGGACGGTTGGCCGCCTTAGTCTAAGACGACTTGACGCGAATTGCGCCGTTGCTCCCTGTCGGAGGTCCGAGACCTCCCTGAGTCACGGGCGTGTGTGTTCCTAGCAGAAGCTAGTTTAAGTAGTTTGTGGGTCTAGGGAGCGATGACCCTTCAGTTTGACCCCTTAGCTTGACAAACATTCGAACACCGGCTTAGTGACGTTATGTGCCGGAGCCATCTCGCAGCAGGGCATCGAAGAACACATGTGACATCGCAGTCGATAATGAGAACAGATTAGATTACTGGAAAACACGCCGTCCTCTGCGCCTACACAGAGGGACGTTAAAATAACGGGGATGGCACTATCTATGCTGAACACGGGCCTCAGTTAAAGCCTGTCCGCCATCTTGAAGAGTCGTAGCATACTACACAGGTGGATCTGTTAATATATCTAGGTTCTGACATATTGTCATCGCCAGAATGAACTAAAATGGTTCGACGTTTTTCTATCGGTTCTGCTGAGTGGAGACAACGTTACGGCAACATTGGTGCAGAAGGGCTTGGTGTTGACTTGTGTTGAAGTACACCACCAGCTGGATTCAGATGTGTAGTGAAGCCCTAAGAAGTTTGAAAACTGGACACAGAGGGACGTTGGAGTGTCCGGGATCCAGACGCTCATTCAGCAGCGAGCACAGAATAACATGGAGAGGCTATACCGCCTACATCAGTGAAGGCCGGCAGCAATCTTGATTGGGTGTAGAGACGGAGTTGGCTCGATAAATGCGTAGTTCAAGTGGCACTCGCCTGAATTACATCGTCATTTGAACCCCTTACGATTGGAGAAAAACTTACCAAATTTTTCACGTAGCCTGGGGAATACTGAAACTAATACTTCTCTCTCTCTCTCTCTCTCTCTCTTTTCTTTTTTTTTTTTTTTTTTTTTTTTTTTAATGGAAATTTTCGTTGGCGAGAAAGTTGTAGATAATGAAACGAACTTTTCTTTTTATTTAAACAACTTTTTCATAGCTCCACTGGTTTTGGGAGCAACTTTCGCGGGTGGCTCAGTAGCATCAATTTTCTGCAAAGTGCGAAGCTTTTGTTACAGCGATATCACATTCTTTTTTCATTTCGCGCCCGTAGTCAGTGTTTTTTTTTTTCCGGCACTCGAATGGTTCCTTTTTGGTATTTGGCCACTTTTATCTCTGCGCATTTTAAAGCATGTAGCGCGAGCACGAAACTTCAAATCGAAAACACACAGACGAACGACAAGAAAACACTCAAGGCGCATTCGACAAAGTTTTTGACTTTTAAACCAGGCTGTGGCAGCCATCGAATGGAACCATTCGATACACCTATCGCCTCTCCCCTGTCCTACCCAAGCCCACGCTGCAACACAGCAGCGCTTTGTTAACTACTGAACGCTTGGCCTCGTCTGATGTACCGACAACAGGCGCAAAGTGTTAGGCGTCTGTTTCTGCGCGGCATGGACCAATACTGTACGTATATGGCAATGGCACGAAATCACGGAATACGAACAAGAAACACGCTAAATCTTCAATCAACACACGTTAGAATTGACGACACTCGGACTTCTGACACGCAAGAGTGCAGTGATTCTTTCGCGCTGTCCGTTATTTGGAAGTTTTGATTGTTGTTGGGGGAACATACTACGTTGTCCGTGTCCGTTATTGAGAATGTTCGCTATTGTGAATAATTTTAGCATAAGGACTAATGTTTTCCAGGGGAATTTTAAAATGTCCGCTATTGAGGACACTACACGCAGGAAGCGGCTACACGGGTAGTGGGGGCTGTGTGGCGTGGACTGGGCGGTTTCTTAGGATAAAGAGCTTCGGGGAAATAGAAAATGGGCAATCTCAAAGGGTGCAGGTGGATGACAGGAGAAATGTAGATCCGGAAACAATCGGTATAACAGTTGTAAATTGTCGTAGCTGTGTCGGGAAAGTACCAGAACTGCAAGCGTTAATAGAAAGCACCGAAACACACATCATTATAGGCAGCGAAAGTTGGCTCAAGCCGGAAATAAGTTCAGAAGAAGTATTTGCAAAAGATCTATCGGTGTTCAGAAAGGATAGATTAAACAAAATAGGTGGGGGCGTGTTTGTCGCCGTCAAAAATAGTATTTCATGTAGCGAAGTTGAAGTTGATAGTTCCTGCGAGCTATTATGGGTAGAGGTTGTACCCGAAAATCGTAAGAAGTAAATAATCAGTTCCTTTTACCGGCCTCCCGACTCCAACGATACAATAGCAGAAAGGTTCAAAGAAAACCTGAGTCTAATTACAAAAACGTACCCGACTCACACGATAATAGTAGGTGGTGATTTTAATTTACCCTCGATCTGTTGGCGAAATTATATTTTCAAATCAGGAGGTAGGCATAAAACATCGTCCGAAATTGTACTCAACGCATTCTCTGAGAATTACTTCGAACAATTAGTTCATGAGCCAACTAGAATTGTAAATGGATGTGAAAACACACTTGATCTCTTAGCAACAAATAATCCTGAGCTCATAACGAGCATCAAAACGGATACAGGTATTAGTGAACACAGAGCTGTCGTAACGAGATAGAATATCAAAAGTCCCAAAGTTACCAAAAATAAACGAAAAGTATATTTGTTCAGGAAAGCAGATGGAAACAAAATACATTGCTTCTTGAAAGACAGCTTCCACTCGTTTCTAACACTAAACCTGGGTGTAGACCAGATGTGGCTCAAATTCAAAGAAGTGGTATCGACAGCAATTGACAGTTTTATACCAAATAAATTAATAAAAGAAGGAGGCGATCCCCCTTGGTACACAAAACAGGCCAGGACACTGTTCAAAAGCAAAGGAAAAGGCATACTAAATTTAAACGAACACGAAATCCCCAGGATTTGCGATTGTACTCAGAAGCTCGAAATTTAGCGAGGATTTCAATGCGAGATGCCTACAACATTTATCACAACGAAACTCTTTCTCGTAATTTGACTGAAAACCCAAAGAGATTTTGGTCATATGTTAAATATACTCGGGGAAAGTCACAAACAATACCTTCACTACGTGATAGTAATGGCGATCCTGCCGATGACTGCGCTACTAAAGCAGAGTTACTAAACTTAGCTTTTAGAAACTCATTCACCAAAGAAGACGAAACCAATATTCTAGATTTTGAATTACGAACAGATGCCGTAATGAGTAACGTAGAAGTAGATATCATCGGAGTAGTGCAGCAACTAAAATCACTTAACAAGAACAAGTCTTCTGGTCCGGATTGTATACCCATTACATTTCTATCTGATTATGCTGAAGAGATAGCTCCTTACTTAACAGTCATATACAACCGCTCTCTCATAGAAGATCTGTACCAAAAGATTGGAAAGTTGCACAGGTCACACCTATATTCCAGAAAGGCAGTAGGAGTAACCCACTAAACTACAGGCCTATTTCATTAACGTCAATTTGCAGCAGGGTTTTGTAACATATCCTGTATTCAAATATTATGAATTATCTCGAACAGAACGATCTATTGACCCAAGGTCAACACGGATTTAGAAAATATCGTTCATGCGAAACACAACTAGCTCTTTATTCACACGAAGTGATAGGTGCTATCGACAAAGGTTCGCAAATCGATTCCGTATTTCTTGATTTCCAGAAAGCTTTTGACACCGTACCTCACAAACAGCTTTTAATCAAATTGCGTGGTTATGGTATATCGCCCCAAATTTGCGATTGGATAGGGGATTTCTTGTCAGAGAGGACACAGTTCGTAGTAATCGATGGTACGGCATCGACAAAAACAGAGAGTAGGGTAGTGTTATTGGTCCTCTGCTATTCCTTATTTACATAAACGATTTAGGGGAAAATCTAAGTAGCTCTCTTAGGTTGTTTGCAGATGACGCCGTCATTTACCGTCTAGTAAAATCATCTGAAGATCAAAACCAACTGCAGAACGATCTGAATAAGATATCAGTATGGTGTAAAAATTGGCAATTGGCTCTAAATAATGAGAAGTGTGAAGTCGTCCACATGAGTACGAAAAGAAAACCGTTAAACTTTGTTTACAACATAAATCAATCAAACGTGAAGGCCGTAAACTCCACAAAATACCTAGGAATAACTATTACTTCAGACCTAAACTGGAAAGAACACGTAGATAATATCGTGGGAAAGGCGAACCAGAGACTACGTTTTATTGGCAGAACCCTTAAAAGATGCAACATAACTACTATAGAAACTGCATACACTGCGCTTGTCTGTCCATTTTTGGAGTATTGCATCCCAGTGTGGGATCCTTATCAGGTGGGTTTGACGGAGGACATCGAAATAGTCCAAAGAAGGGCAGCTCGTTTCGTATTGTCACGATACAGGGGAGACAACGTCACGGAAATGATACGGGATCTGGGATGGGAATCATTACAACAACGGCGCTTATCACTACGGCGTGGGCTACTTGCGAAACTCCAATCGCCAACATTCTCCTCCGAATGCGAAAATATACATAGGTACACTTACATAGGTAGAAATGATCATCAGAATAAAATACGAAAAATCAGAGCTCGAACAGAGAGATTCAGGTGTTCTTTCTTCCCGCGCGCTATTCGAGAATGGAATGGGAGATAAATAGTATAATTGTGGTTCGATGAACCCTCTGCCAGGCACTTAAATGTGATTTGCAGAGTATCCCATGTAGATGTAGATGAGAGGAGTCCGCTATTGGGAAGTGTCCGTCTTTGCCGGTGGACGGGATTGAACCGGCGACCTTCAGCTCCGCAATTTATTTATTTATTTATTTGGGGGGAGGTGGGGAGCCTTCCATCTCCCCTTACAGCTTACACTCTCCAGCCTTCAACGGATAAGATTACTGAAGGTGCTGTACATTTTCTCTAAACAAAGAAAGATAAGGTCCCCGTTGACCAATGAAAGGAAAGATGCGACGAAGAAATGAATCTCTAAAAGGCGTCTTCCAGTGGAAAGTAAAATGTTCTGTGTGTCTTCCCCTCACACAATTCCTTAAAAGTAAGTAATCTTTTCTTGAGGGAAGTTAACCAGTTAAAGAAGCTTCATTGAACTAAAATATCTACATCTACATAGATACTCTGCAAATCACATTTAAGTGCCTGGCAGAGGGTTCATTAACCACTTTCATAACTTTTATCTACCGTTCCATTCTCTAATAGCGCGCAGGAAGAACGAACACCTAAATCGTTCCGTTTTCGATCTGATTTCTCTTATTTTATATGGAATGGTCATGTCTCCCTAAGTAGGTGGGTGCTAGCAAAATATTTTCACATTCATAAGTAAAAGTCGGTGATTGAAACTTCGCAAACAGATCACGCCGCAATGAATAACGTCTTTCTTTCAATGATTCCCACCCCAATTCGTGCAACATTTCCGTGACGCTTTCCCCCTCGTAAGGTGATGAAACAAAACGAGCTGCCCTTCTCTGAATCTCCGCAATATATTCCGTCAGTCCCACCTGGTGAGGGTCCCACAAGAGGCAACAGTACTCCAGGAGAGGACGCACAAGTGTGATGTAGGCAGTCTCTTTGGTGGAGCTGGAGCATCTTCGAAGCGTTCTGCCAATGAAAAGTAACCTTTAATTCGCCTTCCCCACAATATTTTCTATGTGTTCACTCCAGTCAAAGTTGTTCGTCATTGTAACTCCTAGGTATTTGGTAGAATTTACGACCTTATGTATGACTGATTTATCTTGTAATTGAAGTTCAGCGGATTTCTTTTAGTGGTCATATGTATTACTTCACACTTTACTTAGTGTCAATTGCCAATTTTCGCACCAAGTAGAAATTTTGTCTAAATCGCTGTGCAGTTGCTTTTGATCCTCTGTTGACTTCACTAACCGATAAACGACAGCATCATCCGCGAACAGTCTAAGGGTGCTATTCAGATTGTCTCCTAAATCGTTTATAAACACGAGGAAGAGTAGGGGACCTATAACGCTTCCCTGTGGAACGCCAGATATCACTTCTGTTTTACTCGATGACTTACCGTCAATTACAACGAACTGTGCCCTTTCTTATAGGAAATCGTGAATACAATCGCATAATTGAGAAGATATTCCATAAGCACGCAATTTCATTAGAAGTCGCTTGTGGGGTACAGTACCAAAAGCCTTCCGAAAAACCAGAAATATGGAATCGATTTGAGATCCCTTGTCGATGGCACTTAACACTTCATGTGAATAAAGGGCAAGCTGTGATTCGCAAGAGCTGTACTTTCTCAATCCGTGATGACTATTGGTTAATAGTTAAATATAATGCACATGTCTCCTTCCGTCGAGAAGATTAACAGTCCTTGTTAACGAAACGTAACAGTCATAGTAATCAGAGAGAGCGGACGCATTTGGAAGACAACGTCAAAAGTATAAAGAAACAATAGTGGATAATAAACAAAATCCCATTCAGGCGTCGCATAAAACCACTGTCGCTTCAAAGAAAACAAGATAAAACTGAATCTGTAATTCTATGATTTTACCAGTTCTTTCCGTATCTATTTTACGTATTATGGGCACTTTCCCTAGTACTGTTAATGCATTAAACTGACAGTCGGTGCAGAGAATTTATATACAAACGTCACTTCTGATCCTGCTGTTGTCATACTTTCATATTCACACAATATAAGACATCAACTGCGAATCGGCAAAGCTGAAAGCGTGTACCCAGCCGGGACTCGAACCCGGGTCTCCTGCTTTCCAGGCAGTTGCGCTGACCCCTACACCACTGGGGACACAGTGATCACCGCACCTGCAAGGACTACCTAAGCACGCCTCCCGTGAGACACAAATTCCCAGCTTTACCCTGCCCACAGTACTCACACTGTGGTGTCGCACAAGTCCAAAGTGCGCGCCACCTACTTTCGCCGCGCGCCGCCATGCACGCACGGCGCGGCGTTCTTACGACGTCAGCCACGAGCGCCCTCTGCTGCAACTCCGCTCGTGGCCACCGCTGAACGACATCGTTCACTTGGGACTGAGATAGGAACCAGCTAAGACTTCGTATTCAGATAGGCACCAGTGAAGACTTGGCTATCGGACAAGCACTAGGCAGGCCTCTAGCTCAACTATGTATCAGCACTCTGCAGTACTGAATTGTGTAAAAGTTAAGTATTGTATAAATACTGTTCAATATATATCTCGTTCTAATTTACTCTAGTGTTTCTAGTTTCTGGCTGCTCCCCTCCGTACCTGCACCAGCGTGCTATCTTTATTCCTGTGTCGGTCTCATTCCACTCGGCCACCGACACTTACGACGGAAACGAGACACAAAAGCGGCGACGAGGCTGGGACACAAAACACACTTGTAGCTTTGAAAATAATTCGCGTAAGAGTAAGTGCTCCAAACTTACGTCCCGGCTGTGTACACATCTTCAGCTTTGCCCCTTCGCAGTTGATGTCATATATTATGTGAATATGACAGAGAAATTAGTTTCAAACTATATAATTCTGTGGATAAATAGTCATGATCAGGTATTTAAAAACATAATTTTATCGCTAACTAGCTGAAAACCTGGCGTTGCCCGGGTATTTATTTATTTATTCCAGCCCTGACTTAGAACTTCTCCTATCTCCTCTTTCTCTCTGTCAATCTGTTTCTTCTTCTAAAAGCATGTTATAAACATGAGACAATAGTGTAAAAAATAAGGCTGTCTTGCATAATGCACAAAACTATAAGTGCTGTATCCAAACAAAGAAAGATAGTAGTCAAAATGTTCAAATGTTTGTTAAGCTTATGGGACTTAAGTACGGGGTCATCAGTCCCTAAACTTACAAACTACTTATCAACTACCTTATACTAAGGACGGCACAAATATCCATGCCCGAGTGGGGGGATTCGAACCGCCGACCGCAGTGGCCGTGCAGACCGTGACTGGAGAGCCTCAGTCCCCTCGGCCACTGCGGCCGGCAGTAGTCAAAATACAAATGACATATAAAATTCGTACGCTCTCTTATTTATTTATATGTTGTACAATTATATAATTTTTCAGTTATATATTCGTTTGTGTAAGTGCTGTATGTCTGTGAAATCTGTTGAGAGTAAAATTAGTAGTAAAGAAGTACCCTAGTAGATTAAAACTTGGTGCGTGATGGGGCGGTTTTCCATGAACGTAAATGTTTATATGCTCATATCTCATGAACTACGTGTCGTACTGTGATATAATTTCAAAGGTCTCATTCAGCTATATGTGTGTATACTGTCTGTAAAATTTCCTACGGCTAGAATTTGCGGTGTAGAAATTATAAATTGTAACACCATTCCGAATGCCGTAGTGTTAGTCCATGAACAGCGGAAACTTAGTAAGCGAGAATCTTTTTCCTTTCATCATTTTACTGTGGTTGTTAGCGAGAAGAAGTTCAATAAAGGTTTGAAATTAAGTTTAAAGTTTGTTGTAAGTCGCTAAGTGCTCTCCTTCTCCAACAGCGGACTGATAAAGCCACACTATCACGTGCCGCAAGGCGGGGAAGTTTTCATAGTTTATGACGTCATCTCTGCTGAACTATCGGCCCTATCGCAAAATCCTTTCTTAGCTGACATCATTCCTGCAAAATTTCAGCTTCGTAGGTGAAGTAGTTTTCGAGATTTCGTGTTCAGTCAGTGAGTTAGTGAGTGAGTGTCCTTTAACTTTTATATAGAGATTTAATATGCTGCACACCACGACACGACGATCGGACTTTTCGTCCCTAACCTCCCTGGTAACAGAAGGATGCTATCTTGCTTTTAAGATAGTACTGGGTGACAGTTTGAAGAAGCCGTCTGTTTCGATAGAAGAAACATCCAGGGGCAAAATGGGACCCACAGCTCGGGTGAACACCTGTAATGTCATAATTTCTACCTCTACATACATACTCCGCAATTCACCGTGAGGTGCGTGGCGGAAGGTACACTGTACCACTACTAGGTATTTTCTTTCCTATTCCACTCCCAAATTGAACGGGGAAAAAAAGAATGCGTATATGCCTCCGTACGAGCCCTAATTTTTCTTATTTTGTCTTTGTGATGTTTACGCGAAATGTAAGTAGGCGGCAGTAAGTTCGTACTACACTCAGCTACAAATTCCGGCCCTCTAAATTTACTTAATAGAAATTCACGAAAAGAACGTCGTCTTTCTTCCAGCGATCCCCAATTGAGTTGCCGAAGCATTTCCGTGACACTCGTGCATTGGTCGAACCTCCCAGTAGCAAACCTAGCTGCTCGCCTCTGAACCGCCTCTATGTCTTCTTTTAAACTGATCTGCTGTGGGTCCCAAACACTTGAGCAATACTCGAGACGTGGTCGTACAAGCGTTTTATACGCGGTCTCCTTTACAGGTGAAGCACATCTTCCCAAAATTCTCCCAATAAACCGAAGTCGGCTGTCCCCCTTACTCACAACTGTCCTTACATGCTCGTTCCATTTCATATCGCTCTGCAATGTTACGCCTAGATATTTGAACGACGCGACCGCATCAAGAAGCTCACTACTGATGCTGTATTCGAACATTATAGGACTGTTTTTTCTACTCATGCGCATCACCTTACATTTTTCTACATTGAGAGCTAGTTGCCATTCTTCGCACCAACTAGAAATTTGGTCCAAGTCATCCTGTATGCTTTTACGGTCAGTTACAGACGACACCCTCCCATACATCACAGCATCATCAGCAAACAGCCGCAAATTACAACTTACTCTGTCCATCAGATCATTTATATAGATAGAAAATAATAGCGGTCCTATCACACTCCCCTGGGGCACGCCTGACGATACACTCGTGTCTGATGAACACTCGCCGTCGAGAACAACGTACTGCGTTCTATTACTCAGGAAGTCTTCCAGCCAGTCACAAATCTGTGAACCTATTCCATAAGCTCGTATCTTCGTTAGCAGTCTGCAGTGTGGCACCGCGTCGAACGCCTTTTTGAAGTCGAGAAAAACACAAACCGCCTGTTGCCCTTCGTCCATGGCTCGCAAGATGTCATGTGAGAAAAGGGCAAGCTGAGTTTCACATGAACGATGTTTCCTAAACCCGTGCTGATTCATGGAAAGAAGCTTTACCGTTTCAAGGAAATTTACTATATTCGAAGTGAGAATATGCTCTACAATTCTACATGAAACTGATGTCAACGATATTGGCCTGTAATTGTGTGGGTCAGTTCACTTTCCTTTCTTATAAACGGGAGTCACCTGCGCTTTTTTCCAATCACTAGGAACTTTGCGCTGAATTAAAGATTCGCGATAAATGCAAGCTAAGTAGGGGGCCAATGCTGCTGAATAGTCTTTGTAAAACCGAACTGGTATTCCGTCCGGACCAGCAGACTTTCTCGTATTTAGCTCTCCCATCTGCTTCTCTACACCGGAAATACCTATTGCTATGTCCCAATCACCCGTAACCGGAAAATGAAATGTGATTATGCGATATGCGTTTGCGGTTGAGTGCCGTAACGATGCGGCAGTGTGTCAATAGCTACGGAACCGGTCCTGGCACGGTCCGGGTAAATGGGGAAGTTTTGGCTGGCAGCACTTGCGACCGCGGAGGGGTGCCGAGGGCGTCTTATTTATGTTGCCGCGAAGCGGCGGAAAATTCTGCCAGGTGTGCGCCGTTTTATACGCTGAAACTCGTCCCCTTAGCATTATATGAGAATCTTTTCAAAATGCCCGCAGTGCCGCAAACGAAGGATAAAATTTGCCTTCACATGCTGGAGGCGGACGCCTCGCTAATCGCCCAGCGTCGAGGGACGGCTCCGGTAGACACGGACTTTGAGAGTAGAATATAGAGGCCAGGCCGTCATCTCCAACAACCCAGCGCCTAAATATTCAACAAGAGGGAGACACACCTGCCATCTGGCATGAAAACCTCGGTGGCCGGTCGATCCTCCTATGTGACGACAAACTGTTTCGAAACTGCAAGACAGCGTGTACTAGTGGTCACTCGCACGAAAAAAGGCCAATAATGACTCCGCATTTAAACCTGAAAGACCTGAAGGCTGTGGCAAACAGAGAGCGGGCCCTGTGTTGCCCTCTGCCTCACCGCGTCAGTCAAACAGGCAGCAGGCTGTGGGTTCCTACAAAGCGGCAGCAGCGTGGCGGGAAACGGACAAACCGACCCATCTGGTGCGTCCAAAGCCAGTCCTGTATGTCATACGTGACCCAGGAAAGAAAAAAGCGACTGACAAGACACGCAGTTGGAAGGAGACATGCACAAGTCTGAATCAAACAGGTATTCAGAATGAAGTTTCATATCAGCGCACACTCCGCTGCAGAGTGAAAGTTTCATTCTGGAAACATCCCTTAGGCTGTGGCTAAGCCATGTCTCCACCATATCCTTTCTTCCAGGAGTCCTAGTCTTGCAAGGTTCGCAGGAGACCTTCTGTGAAGTTTGGAAAGTAGGAGGCGAGGTACTGGCGGAAGTAAAGTTGTGAGGCGGCATCGTGAGTCGTGTTGGGATAGCACAGTCGATAGACCGCTTGCCCGCGAAAGGCAAATGTCCCAGGTTCTAGTCCCGGTTCCGGCACACAATTTTAATCTGCCAGGAAGTTTCAAACAGGTATTAATTTATTTTTCACAATTACAAACCTATGTATACCTTCTTGTCTAATCCAAACTATTACATGAAAATGAATTAAGCGAAATATTGAAAATTATCGTACATTTCTGGTCGCGTTGTGCAAAATACAGTTACAAAACTTGAGAAAAACGAAGTGGTTGGACAGACATCAACACAGACGGTGCCGAAGGTAATTGTTGGCTGCCAACTGTACAAACAACTCGATGCCGATACCTTATAACGAGTTATTGACAAAATACGCAAGAAGTTGGTTTCTGTTTTAGTCTTAGCATATTCGAAAATGAATTAGCCTGTAGGTTATCAATCTGCTTCTCTTGTTCAGTAGGCACGTAGCTCGCATTGCATTTCATTGCTGCGGAGGAAATTATGTAGACAGCAAGCTGCTTCCAAATCTTTATTTACAGCATCAGTTTGTACGTCTATTGCCCCTAAAAATACCCGCCATTTTTCAACAAGAATTTTCACTGCATGCCGTATTTGCAGAGACATTTATTGTAAATGGCCTTTTGAGGATCTTACAAGGCTGCAGGTTTAGGAGAGGGACGTATTAAATAATTCTGCAATTTAAACCATCGCCTACTAACACGCGAGGCACACGAGTGCTTCTATCCCGCAATGGCTTTCGAGGCAGAATATTTTCTACTTCTATGAATCCGTGGAGAAATGTATGTTTTAAAAAATAACACTCACTTTGTCTGCTCTAGCTGCCCACATCAATAGCCACAAAGATGTCATCATGATCAACAACTCCAAACGAGACAACCGATTTTTTTTATAACAATAATAATTGAGCCACTCTTTTCTTGGGCATTTTATCCGTACATACTTTCTATGTAGCTGCCAATGCAATTAGCGAGACATTCGAAAATAATTGAAAAAACCGTCTTCACAGAATCAAAGCTATTTCTAAAGACGATGAAATTCACCATTTTCTTTTCGTTTCATATCAATTTCATGGACTTAATTTCTTCGCTTCTTTGAAGCAAGCAAAATGAGAAGTAGAAATTCATCCTCGCCTGAACTACTGTTCACGTTTATACGCTTCGCAGCTGACTTACACACTGCAAGCGCCATTCAACAGCGGGACGCCGAGCGCTGCCCGCGCCGTGCCTGACTGCTGTCACGGTCTGCACGGCCACTACGGTCGGGGGTTCCAATCCCCCCTCGGGCATGGATATTTGTGCCGTCTTAGTTCGTAAGTACTTCATAAGTAGTTTGTAAGTTTAGGGACTGATGACCCCGTAGTTAAGTCCCATAAGCTGTACAAACATTTGAATTTGATTTGATTTGCCTGGCTGCTGCGGAACGCGGCGGACAACAGCGCGTTCTGCCCGGTCTCTGTTTGACGGAGCCTTAAATTGAAACAAGGCCCCTGGAGTAGATTATATTCCCTTAGAGCTACTGAAGGCTCTGGGAGAACCAGCCATGACATACCTGTTTCACCTGGTGTGTAAGATGTATGAGACAGGCGAAGTACCCTCAGACTTTAAGAAAAATGTTATAATCCCCATTCCAAAGAAAGCAGGTGCAGACAGGTGTGAAAACTACAGAACCATCAGTTTAATAAGTCATGGTTGCAAAATATTAACGGCGAATTATTTACAGAAGGATGGAAAAGCTGGTAGAAGCCGACCTGGGGGAAGATCAGTTTGGGTTCAGGAGAAATGTAGGAACAAGGGAGGCAATACTCACTTTACGGCTTATCGTAGAAGATAGATTCAGAAAAGGCAAACCTACATTTCTAGCTTTTGTAAATTTGGAGAAGGCTTTTGACAATGTTGACTGGAATATACTCTTTCAAGTTCTGAAGCAAGCAGGAGTAAAATATAGGGAGCGTAAGGTTATTTACAACTTGTACAAAAACCAGACAGCGGTTGTCAATAGTTGAAGGGCCTGAAAGGGATGCAGTGGTTGGAAAGGGAGTAAGACAGGGTTGTAGCCTTTCTCCATTGTTATTCAATTTGTACATTGAGCAAGCTATAAAGAAAAGCAACGAGAAATCTGGAGAAGTATTTAAAGTTCAGGCTGAAGAAATAAAAACCTTGCGCTTTGCTCATGACATTGTAATTCTGGCAGATACAGCAAAGGACCTGGAAGAGCAGTTGCACAGAATGGACAGTGTGCTGAAAGGTGCATGTAAGATGAACATTAACAAGAGCAAAACAAGATTAACGGAGTGCAGTCTAACAAAATCGGGCGATGCTGAAGGAATTAGATTGGGAAACGAAGCAATAAAGGAGGTAGATGAGTTTTGTTACTTGGGCAGTAAAATAACAAATGATGGTCGCAGTACGGAGGATATAAAATGCAGAATGGCAATGGGAAGAAAAGAGTTTTTGAAAAAGAGCAATTTGTTAACATAGAATATTAATGTACGGGTGGCCGAGGGGACTGCGGCGCGCCAGTCGCAGTCTGCACGGCCGCTACGGTCGGGGGTTCGAATCCCCCCTCGGGCATGGATGTTTGTGCCGTCTTTAGTATAAAGTAGTTCATAAGTTTAGGGACTGATGATCCCGCAGTTAAGTCCTTTAAGCTTAACAAACATTTGAACATTTTATTAATTTACGCTTAAGGAAGTCCTTTCTGAAGGCAATTGTATGGAGTGTTGCCTTGTATGAGAGTGAAACATAGCCGATAAACAGTGCGGACAGGAAGAGGATAGAGGCTTTTGAAATGTGGTGCTACAGAGGAATGCTGAAGATTAGGTGGGTGGATCGCGTAACTAATGAGGAGGCACTGAACATAATTGGGGAGCAAAGGAATTTCTGTCATACCTTGAGTAAAAGAAGGGATCAATTGGTAGGACACATCCTTAAACATCAAGGAATTGTGAATTTAGCGTTGGAGAAGAGTGTGTGGGGTAAAAACCGCAGAGGAAGGCCATGAGATGGATACAGTAAGCAGATTCAGGCATATGTGGGTTGCCCTTTTTATGTGGAGTTGAAGAGGCTTGCTCAGGATAGGGTATTGTGGAGAGCTGCATCAAACCAGTCTCCGGACTGGCGTATTGAAAATTCCCATTCCTGTGATGCAAAACCGTTGCATTCTTCCAAAGTTAATGTAAATAATGAATGTAAAGAACATGTGACGGACGCTCACAGACTACTGAATGAAGTCACCTGGCATAATGTTGAAGGTAGGCACCATCACGAGAAAACCTGTTTATCGAGATTGAAGATTTGCATAATGACTTTAGTAAGGTACTTCAACCTCAAGCATTTAAATAGCAAGTATACGACCCGTGCTAATACTTCGCACCGTTAGTGGAATGACAAAGAAGTTGGAAAAAAATGGAAGTAAAGTTGAATGTTCACGCATAGGTTTCTTTAGAAGAAATCAATGCGAGTGTTTAAAAGCGCAAGTGAAAGAGCTTGATCCGCTCAGTGTTGTTAGGACAAAAACAACTGCTTACCTTAATTAGAAGCGAAGATATCGTAAAACAAACCTATTAAAATATTCAGTGCAAGGACAGAAGGATACCGCATTTGAATAAAGTATGGAGAGACTTCTAACCTGTGGTACTCTAGCACCAGAAAAACGCGTTGTTCAGTGGAGTACATGGTTTTAATCTCTTCCTTCCGTACGCTAACCTCCTTTCACGTTTCAATAGTGGAACTGATCGCTCTGGGCTTCGGATCACTATTTATACAAGGCATTACGTATGGCGATTACAGCGCCATCTGTTTGCAGCTTTTGTAACTATTTCAAACGGCTGTATAAACTTCTTACAGCTTTCACAATAAACATACCGTTTACTGCATTCCTCTTTCGATCTTATTTTCGAGATATTTAATTTTGAAATCAGGGAGCCCTTTTCTGGACACCCGGCATCTCTTACATTATTGTGGCCAGTCTACAAAGCATTTTCATGTTCCGAACACAAAGTTGGTGATCGACGTTACGTAAAAGAACTTCCAACAACGAAAAAAAGTACTTGTATTAATGAATCGTAAATCATGTATGTGACACTCTGTACTGTTATAATTCAAAACCCATCCATTAACGATAGCATATTTAGAAGGTGTACGGCCAGCTAATTGTAGCCAGTAGGCTCGTTACACGTGTAACGCAGCCTGTAGTTCTTCTCCACAGTTTTTGGTGATGGTTCCAGTTCATCGGCGAAACGGCCGGGGGGGGGGGGGGGATTGTAGGGATACATGTCCCACTCCCCCTCCCAAGGAATTGTTCTTCTTCATCGCAAGGCAGCTCTGTAACACGTTCCCGCCATTGTAGTTAGTATTATAAGATCAAGAAAAGACTTTTTTTGGAGACGGATCAGTGACATCGGATCTGAGAGCTTAGCCACCGCTTCGATCTACCCCCACCTCAACCTTCGTACGAAAATCCTCTCTTCTACTTTGTTGTCTGCCACTGAGTGTCTTATTTTGTGTTCCCAGCTATTTTGCTGACATGTGGCAGCCAGCGTAAACAAAACACTACGTTTCTTCTGCCACTACATGGCTAGGTGGCTTTGACAGTGGTAACACAGGGCGGTGGTTCAGATTTACGTTTCCCCTGATTTTCCCAAATCATTCCAGGCGAATGCCGGGATGGTACCTTTGGAAGGGCACAACCGATGTCCTTCTCATCCCTATCCAATTATCCGAGCGTGAGCTCCGTCCCTAACGACAACACCGTCGACGGGACGTTAACTGCAAATCTGCTTCCTTCTTCAGCCACTACCGATGATGCTGTTAATTTACACAAAGAATGCCGCTATTAGCGTCGGTCAAATAGTTTAATTTCGAAACGGCTTTCCACAGCCACATACACATTTGTTAAAGTTTACGTGAATCCTCTGCATTTCATTCTCTCTCGTGATGAAAGATTCTTGTTTGTAGTGTCCTACCTGGTGTTCGAAATAACTTATTTACACATAACAACGAATGAGCATAGGCCTAACGGAAATAAATCTTTAAGATTGAGTCTTAAATTTGATGAAGTGGGTTATTTGTATTCACGAAATACTGTAGAGTATACAAAACAATTAGTATGCTTTGAAGTTGGACTAAAAATGAAAAATGTTAAGACCAAGATAATGATCAATGAATGGACACATGTGGGAAGTATATCGATGGGAAATACACAGCTGCAAAAAGGCACAGAATATGTCTGTCTGGGTCAACTGATAAACATAAAAGCACATTTAAAACTAGAAATATTACGACCAATTAAATTGGGCTGGCATGCTTACGGGAGACACTCTTTAATTTTGAAATTTAAGATATCGGTAGAACAGCTCATGATCATTGTTCATTGCCAGTAATAACCTATGGCTGTGAAACATGGACATTAAATGAGTTCATTGTTAGCACTAAGAGGAATGGGAAGATCTTTGTTGGGCTACTCGAATAAAGACAGAAAGGGAGCAATGAAGTAAGACGAATTACAAAAGTCACCTATAAATGGAAAGAGTGAATGCTTTGAAATGGCAGTGGGCTGGTTATGTATCTCGATAAAATATGGTACATGGTCTAAATAAGTTAAAAAATAGACTGGAACCCAATTTATCAAAAAGACCTAGAGGAAGACTAATAGCCGACCGCGGTGGCCGAGGGGACTGAGGCGCTTCAGTCACGGTCTGCACGGCCACTACGGTCGGGGGTTCGAATCCCCCCTCGGGCTTTGATATTTGTGCCGTCCTTAGTTGTAGCTAGTTCATAAGTAGTTTGTAAGTTTAGGGACTGATGACCCCGTAGTTAAGCCCCATAAGCTATACAAACATTTGAACATTTTTGAAGACTTAAAGACAGATGGGATACAGGTCTCAGGAAGACAGCAGGATTCAGTCAACGAGCACTGGGATCCCGTGTTACACGCCGATTCAAAGAGGCCACATCACTAACTGATGATGATGATACAAAACATTTACTTCATTAAAACTTTTATCATTGTGTTGGAACCTGCGACTGTTTATTGAAATAGGTTTCAGAAATTATTGCAACCAGGCGACTGGTTGCAGTAATTTCTGAAACCTATTTACTTCATTTGTGCATTTATCGAAATGTGTTATGTGAAATAAGTAATTGTATACTCTACAACAGGGGTTGCAAAGTTGTGTCCCTGGGAAGTGCATAAGGCCGCCTTCTCTGAGTAAAACAACGTAGCGTTCGTTTTTCGTGATTTTTACAGTAGACTAGTAATTCAAAATTCTACTGTCACGTCTGTGTAATTTTTTTATTTGAAACTGAGATAATCACCTAAGAAGTTTCCCATTTTTAAAATGATATTAATTTTGCTTAACGTCAAAGGAAGCAACATGTACCAGAATTGTCAGTCTTCCTTCAGATGGAAACCATGCTCCACAAGTAAACATCTTTGCTACAAAATTAGAAGTAGCAGCAGTAAATGTTTTCAAAATATCCAAGTTGGATGCGAACTGCAGATGTAGCGTAAACCGGCGGTTTATTTTGGTTAAAAATGCAACCAGCCGCTTTTATGAATGTTTCTGTTCCAGAACTAGTTTTCGAGCCACTTGCAGGCTCGTCATAACTGGATACGTTACATGAACATTTATAAGTCTTGCACCAAGTGTAGGTTCACGCTCCCGTGGTCTGTCTGGCTAAATTATTGAACTTAACTGATCGAGAACAGAATGAAAGGGAATTGAATATTGGGTTGTTATATTTTATGTTTTTAAATACGTATAAGCGTTACCATTTTCTGTAATCTAACGTTTAATTCCGGTTTTTCCCCTACTGTTCCCGATTACGAAAGTCCAGTAATTTGTCAGAACCACCATCCCAGCGTGAGCCTACAGTTGGTGGAAGATAATAAATGTCCCTGTGACGCATCCACTTATGAGGAGCTTGCAGTGGCTGGAATAGAAACATCCATAAAAGCAAACTAAAGCCCCAAATTCTGTGCTGTGTGTGGATTAGAGCAACGAAACCCTATTTTAGCTACTTCACACGAGACCTGAAAAAATGTATTTAAAGATGGAAATTTCGTGTTTCATTTACATGATATAAACTTATTAATCAATGATGCTACCACTTAGCGTTCAGTAAAGTCATCAGAAGGATCACTTGCAGATTGTGCTACACAAGATATGCGTATGGTGTGAAAAGTGGCAGTTCTTGTTTAGTTATCAACACGTAGGTTGGTTTGCAGCATAGTGCCCTGTTGCTTGCAATTTGTTTAATTTCCCTGTAGCATATACTCGAGCCTGGGTCTTCCTCTACAGTTTGCTCTCTTCACCAATTCCTGCAAGAAGACTTTTAGCAATTCTCATGCCTCAAGACCTGGCCAATCCAGATATTGCGCCTTCATCTCAGATACAACCCGTCACCTTTTCTTTGCAAAACCTGTTCGTCTGTTACTTTATCAGCCCAGCTTATCTTCAACATTGTACGTTAACACCACATCTCGAACGCGTCTATACTTAGATGTTCCGATTTCTCCATGTTCCAAGAATCACTTCCATACATTTCCGTCCTCAATGAAAGGATGTTCATGTTGTTGGACGTGAGAAGTGGCACATTCTACTTTGAATGTCTCGTTTAGTTTTAGCATCTGAAGTAATCTTGCTACCCAGGGATGTAAATTCATTGATGTTCTTAAGGGGTGCACCATCGAACATAATACTTTCTCGGGTTCCGTACTTATCTTCTCTATATATAAAACGAAGTGTCCCGATTGACTGACTGACTGACTGACTCATCATCGCCCAGCCCAAACCACTAAAGATAGAAACTTGAAATTTGTGGAGGGTGTTGATCTTACTCTGTAGGCGTCATTTAAGAAGCGATTTTTCGATATTCCGTCCGTAAGGGGGTGAAATAGGGGATGAAACGGATTTTGAAAATACTTAGGTATTCAGGCAATTTTGAAGCTAGAACTACAAAACTTCGGAATTTAATTAAGGGTTCGGATTTAAAAGACACGTGTTTCGGCATTTTTTAAAATTCGACAAATAAGGGGTAAATAGGTGACGCGAAAAATTGATTTTCAAAAATATGTTGCTGTTAACTCAAATTTTAAGCTACAACTACGAAACATCGGATATTGAATCTTGGTCAGGATTAAAAATCCATGATTTTTAGTATTTTTAGAAATCAACAAGTAAGAGGGTTAAATAGAGGATCAAAAATTCTTTTTGAAAACACGTTGCTATTGATACAATTTTGAAGCTAGAGCTGCAAAAATTGTTATTTGTATAGTTGGTCAGACGTTGAAAAATACGTGTTTCGGTATTTTTGGAAATTCAACCATCAACGGGGTTAAATTAGAGAGGGGGTGTTTTTCGAAAATATGTTGCTATTTAGGCAATTTTGAAGTTAGAGCTACAAACTTTCGGATTTGGATTAGGGGATCGAATTTAAAAGACACATGTTTCGGCATTTTTTGAAATTTAACCAATAAGGGGGTAAAATAGAGGACGCAAAAAATTGATTTTCAAAAATATGTTGCTGTTAACTTAAATTTCAAGCTATAACTACGAAACTTAGGCTATGGACTCATGATCATGATTAAAAAGACACCTGTTTCGGTATTTTTGGAAATTCAACACTAAGGAGGTAAAAGAGGGGATCAAAAATTCTTTTCGAAAAGACATTGTTGTCAAGATAATTTTGAAGCTATAGCTACAAAAATTGGTATTTGTATTGTTCGTTCTGATTTAAAAAATATGTGTTTCGGTATTTTTGGGAATTCAACCATCAAGTGGGTTAAATTGGAGAGGGGGTGTTTTTCAAAAATCTGTTGCTATTTAGGCAATTTTGATGTTAAAATTACAAATTTTCGGTTTTGGATTCGGGGTTCGAATTCAAAAGACACGTGTTTCGGTATTTTTGGAAATTCGACCAATAAGGGGGTGAAATACGAGATGCAAAAATTGATTTTCAAAAATATGGTGCTGTTAACTCAAATTTCAAGCTATAACTACGAAACTTAAGATATGGATTCTTCATCAGGATTAAAAAGAAACAACTGGTGCAGACCAACCAGCCTACGCATGCGAAGCAGCGGGGGTTCTGCTAGTTTACAGTTAAAAGTTGCTTCTGTTGAACTTCATTCCATACTTGCTAAGCTCTGACTTCATTTCATTGAGCATAGACTAACACCAATATCGTCGGCAAATCGAAACATGTCAATTCTTATCACAACACCTCCCTCCCTATTCTGCATCTTTTCTCTTAACTCCACCCAATCCTGTTTGAATATATGCATTGAATAAGATAGATGAAAGTGAGCAACGTTGTCTTCCTTCCTTTACTATCTTTGTTTCATGTACATACTCTGCACAACTAATTACAGCTGTTTCATCTCGATATAATTTCCAATTTATTTTTCTATCTTTATATTTCACCTATGATTATTTCAAAGTACTGAACAGAATATCCCATTCCACATTATCAAACATCTCTTCTAAATCCACAATGGTTATGAAGGCGTCTTGACCTTCCCTGAATCTGTTCTCCAAACCTAGGCTCAGTGCCAAAATTGCTTCGCGATTTCCTCTTCTAAATGAAAACTGATCATCAAGAAGCAAAGCTTCAATTTTGCATTAAATTCTATTCAATAGTATTATTGACAATATTTTTGAAACATGCGAAATGATACTTTTCACATTTCTTGGATGATGACATTTTAGGCAATGGTATGACGATGTATTTGTTGAAATCTGCTGTTGAAGTTCCTGATACATATATCAAATTCATCTCTCAATATGCTGTCTCCAAGTTCGTCCATATCGCTTCAGTTTCTTTTTCAAGGACTTCATGATCTGATACTGATCTATATGGCAGTAAAAAAAGAAATGCCTCAAATTTCGATTACACAGTAAATCGCACAAATCTCTGTCGAACTAAATTCCCAGGAATTGCAATTGCGAACATCTTCAGTTGAAAATACACGTCTGCTTCGCAAGCAGACCACTCAGAAGATGCAACAGATCCACCAAAGTGGACAACTTGTCCGTGAATATTGCTGATGGATATGCGATCCTTATTAGATACCTAAAAGTACACAGAAGAACAGTGATGCAGGAGAGATCACTAACTTTCTCCTCTCTCTCCCCACCAACGTATTGAAAAAAGATCACCAAAATAGAATAAGATACGGAAGGAAGCTTAGGGTTTAACGTCCCATCGACAGCGTGATCATTAGAGACGGAGGTAACGCTCGGAGTTTTGGGTAAGGACAGGGATGGAAATCGGCCGTGCCCTTTGAAAGGAACCATCCCGGCATTTGCCTGGAGTGATTTAGGGAAATCACGGAAAACCTAAATCTGGATGGCCGGGGGTGGATTTGAACCACCGGCTTCCCAAATATGAGTCCAGTGCCTTACCACTACGCCACCTCGCTCGGTATAGAATAAGACTTAGTATCCAAAACGAAAAACTTAAGCCAATACAAGTATCACATCCAGAAAGCCGTAGCACAAAACAAAGATGTTCTTAATGAAAAACACACATTCATGAAAATTTTATATGAAAGATAAAAACAAAATGTAAAAGTAAAAGCAATCAAGTGCACACACACACACACACACACACACACACACACACACAAGAACACAGGGGGAAACATAAATAAACGAAAATACTTTGGGAAAGAGGAGATCACTGACGTGATAGCACAAATTTAACATTTGGTACCATGTTCAGAAGTTGGCAACAAAACAGAAGTGTAGTATCAAAAACAATGCACATATGCGCAATTTCGGATGGGAGAAATGAATAATTTAAGAACGGAGAAAATGCAGTTGTTACAGTTCGATCCACGAACGACGGCGGGTCGCACATGTTAAAGACGAAGATGTTCTCAAGCGACAGTTGAAGTTCGCGAATGTACCTGCTTTGAGCCTGAAGAAAATTTACAACCTCTTGCTGGCTTAGGTAGAATTTGTTGCATGGCATCTGCATGAACTTTTTCTAAGTTCCATTGAAAACAATGTAAAGAAACTTATTATGATTCTGGTTTTACAATGTGAGCACATTTTTCCAGCACCTACATTAGATTACATTAAGTGACTGATTATTGTTCTCCCTCTTGTCTGTCGTCAGGAATGCTTTCTTCCTCATTGCTGCCCTCATGTGGCAGATGGTCGTCCCTTCTTCTTCTTCCTTTCGGTGTCCAGTCGAGTATGCATTTTGGACGCCTTTCTTGTCCCATTCTTCTGACGTATCCATACCATTTTAGATGTTTGTACTCGATGAATTTAATAACTGAATTTTTACATTTCATTTTTTCTCTGATTACTTCATTTCTTATTCTTTCTCTTCTTGATGAACGTCTCCAGAAATCCATTTCTGTGGCTAATGATTTTGATTTCAGTTCCCATTTTGTAGTTCACACTTCTGAAGCATATGCAATAATGCTCCGAAATATTGTTTTATATGTCCTTAATAAGTTGTTATGTGTTTGTCCCAGAGAATTCCATGCAACAAAGAAATTGTTGTCTTTCGTGCATTAATTCTTGATTTAATTTCTTTTTCCTGTTTCCCATCATTAGTAATTTTCACTCCTAAATATTTATATTCTTCCGTAGATGTTATTGTTCCCACCCCTTCTTAATTTATTCTACCAAATACCATGTATTTAGTTTTATTTATGTTGCCATTTAGACATTTATATATTCCTGAATCAGTTTCCTGGTCATATACTCTTATGTCCTCATAGTCTTGGGCTATAATCAGTTGGTCATCTGCAAATTGTAATGAGTATATTGTTCTTTCATTTATTGGTATTCCCATAGTTTGACATGTTTTCTTCCTGTAACGAAAATCTTTCATAACGAAATTAATGTATATTTCCGGGCAGTGAAGATGCCTTGTATACAATAAAGGTGAAATGCATATGGCAAACAAAGCACTGGTTTATTTCAGATGCAATAGAGGGATAAATGCAATAAATATTAATAAAAGAGAAATCAGATCTAAAACGTAAAAATTTTGGTGTTCGTAATTTCTCGCGCGCTATTGGAGAGTGGAACGGAATAGCAATGGTCTGATGAACCTTCTATGAGGCACTTACAGTGAGTCCAAAACGTTGACGTCTATCTGTATTTTTTTTTTTAAATAACCGTGTCTGTGTCACATGAAAAGAAGTGAACATAGAATGTGAACTACCCGTTCTGTGGAAAGACTCTCGGTAAATCATTTGTATTGATAGACAATGAAATAAATACAGTAATAGTAATAACAAAGTTAAAGAAATCAAAAATGTACTTTAAAAAGTATTCGTCCACAATATTTTGTTACAAAAATTAATATATGATGGAATTTCCCTTTGTAGTTATTACTTCGTATTACTCGTCTGGGCAACGATTTGACTACGTTCTCCGTGCTTCTTTTAAGTCTTTTTTGTTAGGTGTGTGTCTTCTTCTGATGTTATCTTGAGTGCTTTCCAAGTGTTCAATGGGATTGATATGTTGGGCTCCGAGGAGGTGTATTTAGTTGCTTCGGTGTATTGACAGCAGCCGCAGCCTAGTATTTAGAGCCGTGCTTCGGGTCGCGGTGCAATGGCCGAGCGTTCTAAGACGCCTTGATGCGGAGCGCGCCGTGGCTCGCCGTCGGAGGTTCGAGTCATCCCTGGGGCGTGGGTGTGTGTGTTTGCCCTTAGGTTAGTGTACGCAGCTTGAAAGCCTAGGGACATAACCAGAGATTTATCGTTATCTTGTTGAAAAATGTAATTTTCTTGGATGGTTCGGCGCTAACAGAGTTTGCTTGATATGCATTCTGTGTTCCACCGTACCCGCTATAGAACGTAATTTTGCGACACCTGCAGCACTCTTTCGCCACTGTGTTTCGCTGTTCTGCGGAAACATCTCCGTGGTTTCCTTGCGCCACACCATTCGCCTGCTTTCCGACCCGAATACGTTAAATTCACTTTAATCGGAAAACATTACTTTATTCCAGAAGTCTTCTCTTTGGAATCTTTGTTCCTGGACAAATTCAAGCCGTTTCTTCCGATTCTGTTCGCTAACCCAAAAATATCTCGCGAGCTACCCTGCCGTGATACCCGTAACTTCTTGATGGTATTTCTGATTGTATTGGCACATACTGTCTTACTCCTAGATTCTAACTCTCCAGTCAACTTAGGAGCCTTGATCGTAGGTTTTTTCTTGATTTCCCTCACGAGAAGCCTCAAGTGTGAGGGCGTCCTGTCCGTGGTTGGTTTTCAACTATTTTTGATATGGGAAAGCGATCTACTATAGACTGAATCGTCGACCTTGGTCTCCCCACTACTATAGACATCTCGTGAGAGGATCTGCACTCGAATGGGGTTTCCTCTGGGTTAGGGTGGTCTTATTACCCTTACGGCCCATGACGCTAACTGCACAGTACCAGCGCCGTTCAAAACATTGAGTGGGTCAGCATTATAGTTTCACCACTGGGCCCTCGTGTTTAGGCACTTTCAGATGGTGACGAATACTATATCAAGTATTTCGTGTATTACATGTTCTATTTTATTACTCTTGTTATCGATTACAATGAATTTTTACCTTGCTTTTCAATAAAAAGATTTATTGAGGTACGTTTTACAGAACTGGCACTAACGATTTTGTATTAATTTCGTTTCACGTGACACAGACGTTGTTGTTGTTGTTGTGGTCTTCAGTCTGCAGACTGCTTTGATGCAGCTCTCTACCCTGTCCTGTGCAAGTTTCTTCATCTGAGAATACGTTCAGCAACCTACATCCTTTTGAATCTGCTTACTGTATTCGTCCCTCGGTCTCCCTCTACGATTTTTACCCCACACGCTTCCTTCTAATGCTAAGTTGACAATTCCTTGATGTCTCAGAATGTGTCCCACCCTTGTAGCTCTTCTCTTAGTAATGATATCCCTGAAACTCCTTTTCTCCCCGATTTGGTTAAGCGCCTCCTCATTAGTTACGTGATCTACACATCTAATCTTCATCATTCGTCTGTAGCGCCACGTTTCGAAAGCTTCTATCATCTTTTTATCTGAACTCCTTATCGTCCACGTTTCACTCCCATACAATGCTACGCTTCAGACAAATGCTTTCAGAAAGGACTTCCTAACATTTAAATTAATATTGGATGTTAACAAGTTTCGCTTCTTTAGAAACGCTTGTCTTCCCATAGCCATTCTGCATTTTATATCTTCTTTAGTTCGGCCATCAGAAGTTATCTTGCTACCCAAATAACAAAATTCATCTACTACTTTTATTGTCTCATTACCTAATGTAATTCCTTCAGCATCGCGTGATTTTCCGTCATTGCATTTCATTTCCTTCGTTTTAGTTCCGTTAATGTTCATCTTATACCTTCCTTTCAAGACACCGTCCATTCCATTCTATTGCTCTTCCAGATCTTTTGCGGTCTCTGACAGAATTACTATGTCATCGGCAAACCGCAGTGTTTTTATTTCTTCTCCCTGCACATTAATGCCCCCTCGAAATTTCTCCTTACATTCCTTTACTGCCTGCTCAATGTACAGATTGAACAACATTGAGGATATTCTACAACCCTGCCTTACTCCCTTTCCAACCTCTGCATCCCTTTCGGCAGTTCGACTCAAATAACCGCTCTCTCGTTTTTGTATAGGTTGAATATAACTCTTCGCTCCCTATATTTTACCCCTGCTACCTTCAAAATTTGAAAGAGTGTATTCCAGTCGACATTGTGAAAAACTTTCTCCAAATCGACAAATGCTAAAAACGTCGGTTTGCCTTTCATTAGCCTATCTTCTAAGATTAGTCGTAATGTGAGAATTGCCTCCCGTGTTCCTACATTTCTCTTAAATCCAAACTAATCTTCCCCGAGGTCAGCTTCCATTCTCCTGTAGATAATTGGTGTTGTAATTTTCACAGTTGTCTGCACTTGCTTTCTTTGGAATTGGAATAACGATAATCTTCTTGAAGTCGGAGGGTATATCCCCTGTCTCATACATCTTGCATACCATGTGATATTATTTTTTTCATGACTGATATTAGTTAGTAGTTCAGACGGAATAGCCTCTACTCTAGGGGCCTTGTTTCGGCTCAAATCCTTCTGCGGTCTGTCAAATTCTTCTCGCAGTATCATATCTCCTGTCTCATCTTCCTCCACTTCGTCTTCCCTTTCTAGAATATTGCCTTCAAGTTTATTTCCCTTGTATAGACCCTCTATATATTCTTTCCACAGTTCAGCTTTCCCCTCTTTGCTTAGTACTGGTTTTCCTTCTGAGTTCTCGATATTCATACAGCTGCTTTTCTTGTCTCCATATATCTCTTTCATTTCCCTGTAGGCGGTATGTATGTTTCACCTAGTTATGCATTCTTCTACGGTTCTAGTAGGCGTAAAAAATGCAGCTAGACGAAGGCTTTTCGCATTCAAGGTAATTGTCAACTGCAGGCTAACCATGGAGAGGTAGTTCTATCCACGATTGGTTCTATGTAGACCTGAACAGCTCTGAAGATAAACCTGTCGGCCGCGGTGGCCGAGGAGACTGAGGCGCTCCAGTCACGGTCTGCACGGCCACTACGGTCGGCGGTTCGAATCCCCCCTCGGGCATGGATATTTGTGCCGTTCTTAGGATAAGCTAGTTGATAAGTAGTTTGTAAGTTTAGGGACTGATGACCCCGTAGTTAAGTCCCATAAGCTATAGAAACATTTGAACTTTGGTAAACCTGATGGTTGGAAAGCGCTGTTTGTAAGAATAGATGGGACAGTCGGTAATGGTTTCCTTTGCAAGAATCAGTCTTGATCACTAACTTGTGTTTCCTTTGCAATTTATTTCTGTGATCTGGCCTGCCGAAGGGCGGAAAGCGCGCGGTGTAGTGTAGCTGTAGTGGGTGTTTTTGTGTGCGCGCTGGAAATATCGTGGACGACCTTGCTCGTCGGCGGGACCGTTGTTCGGCGCGTACAACCGGCAACGCCGCGCGCGCGTACGCGAGCGCCCCTCGCGGCGGGCGCCGGCGGCGCTCCCCCCTCCCCCTCCCCCCCCGCCGGCGGCCTCATCAATGGCAGGCGCGGCCGGCCAATGGGAGGCGCGCGCCGCCCCGCCACGCGCCGCGATTGGCCGGCGTGCGCGGACATGCTCTACCGCAACTGCCGCCGAGCGTGCGCTGCCCGCGCTGTAAACAAACGGAAAAAAAAGGAGCGGGGCCCAGAAGAAGCCGACGCTAAATAAAAGGAGCGAGGGTGAGCGGAGGGCGAGGGGAGATTAAAAATTCCCCGCGCGGATGACGAATCGCCCGGGGAGGCCACCCCTCCCGACCCGCGCGCCGCGGCCCGGCTTGTGCCGCCTTGTACGGAGCGTGTGACGTCACCGCCGTACGCGCGGGGCCGCTCTGTCGGTTTAACGGAAACTTTGATGTCTGACGTTCCTCCCTGACGTTCTGTTGTGGCCTTCAGATTGAAGAGCTCGCCGAATAACAGCAGCCTACATCCTTTTGAACCTGCTTACGGCGTTCGTCTCTCGGTCTCCCTCTGCGTTTTTACGCACACACGTCTCTCCAATACTAAACTGACGATTCCTTGACGTCTCAGAATGTGTCCTGCCAATCGATCCCTTCATTTAGTTGAGTACACCAGAAATTTCTCCTCGGTTCTGTTCAATACCTCCTCGTTTGTTAAACGCAGTCTACCCACATTCCTTATGAATCGGGTAAATATATTTTGCAGTAATATTATTACACAGATCTTTTCAAAGCACGCGAATGAAGAAATTCACAATAGAAGTGGAATAAAGAAAATAAATACATAGTTTAACTTGAAATTCATATAAAACGACAAGAAAATTTAACTGTAATTATTTTACGTTATCTCTTTTCAAATATATTGTACCTACAATAAATCACTCGTTCAAATACAAAAAGGGAAGTTTCAATCAGTCTCCTGTCCATGACATGTAACACACATAGGTTTTGTAATTAGGTAAGCTTAACGTAAAAAATTGTTGCACTTCAGACGACCTTTCGTCGAGAAGGTATGATTTTTTCCTTCCGCACAAGTGGCAATGGCCCTTTCTTACTATTCTCTGGCGGTCCTGCTGTGTGAATGACGGGAACGTATACAGAAATTCCGAAACATCGGTCGGCATTACATGATTCTCGATCTCATTTTCAAGTGTTTGTTCATCAATGGCGGCAGAATTTTTGATCCTTGTAATGAATGCTGTCGTGATTTTGTCTTCCTCGGGAAACAACGCCATGCTGTGGGCTGCGGGAGTAGGGGGTACAGAGGAACAAATACCTAAGTCGCAAGTCTCTGTGCAGTGCTGCAGCAATACCAAATAAACGAAACGCGATTAGTGGCGGAAAATGAAGCCGTAACCCAATATTCGGCTCCTCTTTCAGTTTCGGCCGAAACCATAACACAAACTTGCGTAATTAGCTTAAAATTGTTGTATATTTACGTTACTCTATAAATCACTAGTTTTTCCACGTTTTTCAAGATCCCCTCCCTGTACTAAACCTTCTTCAGTCTTTGTAAGCCTAATCAGGAGTCCCTAGATGACATGGGCGGCTAACAGATTTAGACAAATCGACGGTACTTTTATTAGAGTACTTGCAAATTGGTTTCTTTTCACCTCGTTGAGGCTTTTTCTACCTGTTGTTGTGGTCTTCAGTCCGCAGACTGGTTTGATGCAGCTCTCCACGCTACCCTGTCCTGTGCAAGTCTCTTCATCTGAGAATACGTACGGCAACCTACATCCTTTCGAATCTGCTTACTGTATTCTTCCCTCGGTCTCCCTCTACGATTTTTACTCCACACTTTTCCTTCTAATGCTAAGTTGACAATTCCTTGATGTCTCAGAATGTGTCCCACCAATCTATCCCTTCTCTTAGCCAGGATATGCCAGAAACTCCTTTTCTCCCCGATTCGGTTAAGCACCTCCTCATTAGTCACGTGATCTACCCATCTAATCTTCATCATTCGTCTGTAGCACCACATTTCAAAAGCTTCTATCATTTTTTTTTTTTTAATCTGAACTCCTTATCGTCCACGTTTCACTCCCATACAATGCTACACTCCAGACAAATGCCTTCAGAAAGGACTCCCTAACATTTAAATTAATATTGGATGTTAACAAATTTCGCTTCTTTAGAAACGCTTTTCTTCCCATAGCCATTCTACATTTTATCTTCTTTATCTTGCTACCCATTTTACTCTTGCTAATGTTCATCTTATATCTTCCTTTCAAGACACTGTCCATCCCATTCAATTGCTCTTCCAGATCTTTTGCGGTCTCTGGCAGAAATTACTATGTCATCGGCAAACCGCAATGTTTTTATTTCTTCTCCTTGCAGTTTAATGCCCTCCCCAAATTTCTCCTTTGAATCCTTCACTGCCTGCTCAATGTACAGATTAAACAACATTGGGGAAATGCTACAGCACTGTCTTACTCCCTTCCCAACCTCTGCGTCTCTTTCTTCCCCTTCGACTCTACCTAGAAAAGAAAAACTGAAGGACGTCAGGCAGTAACTACAATAAACTCGATATAGTGGAGTCTCAATATTTCGAGTCTCGCAATTACGACTCTCCCTTAAACAGGAGCGTCATAAAACAAAGTAACAACTGCTGGTACATTCTATCTTCACAGAAAAAGCACTCCACCATCATGACGCGAAGTAAATATTGAAAAGACTTTTAAACCTAAAGGCTGCCAATGAAAATGACTATTTAAAAAGTTTGTTTTAAAAAAGGTCAATTTTTTTTACAAGTGTATTCTTTTCAGTGTGGATTTTCGTCTTTTCACACGTACATTTCGATAGTTGGAGATGATCGCGGTCCCGTTCACCTCGAACTAACGAGACTGCTGTGTAGCTACCACAAATTCCTCAGCCCCGCATATCGTCTTGTAGGAAGATGCGTACAAGACAAACGTGTCAAACAGGGCCTCATCATGACAACCACAACACAAAAAAAGGAAGAAGTAATCAATTGTTTGCTTCCATACGTAGCCGTTACGATTTTGTTCTTGAGAGCGTTAGCTTTATATTGCCTTCTTTTCTACCGTACTGCAACAAACAACTTAAGATATATCCTTTTTTGCATTCTTGAATACATAGCAGCTTCAATCACTGTTGCAGAAAGTAAAGTCACAGCACCGACTAAAAATATAATTGTTGTCAGTATAAATTTACGCGAACTGAACAGGAAAAGGTGTGTACCACATGATCAATGTTTCTTAAACCAATATCTATATACATATAAATGAATTGCTGTTCGTTAGTCTCGCTAAAACTCGAGAACGGCTGAACCGATTTGACTAATTTTAGTCTTGAAATATTCGTGTAAATCCAGGGAGGGCTTAAACGGTGATAAAATATGGAAAAGTTGTCCGGAAAAGAGGAAAATCGGGAAAAACTGAAACAGCATTTTCCAGTGAGCTATCAATACCGTTAGTCCAATTGCATAAAATTTTGTAAATTTCATGTTGAAAGCAAGATGAAGGTTTGCATCACATAAAAATTTGGTAAAGTCGCTCGGAAAGTAGGAAAATGTAGGAAAAACCGAGAGCTATTTTTTCTATGAATAAAAATGAATTGTCACATGATTGTAAGAACATCACTTGAGTACAGGTTCACAGGACAAGATTTATATGACATAAATTTTTGGGAAATCTACCGCAAAACTGAAAATTTGAGAAAAACAACTGCGTTTTTCAATGTCTTTTTGATTGAATTCAGCACTATAACAGACTATTTGCGCGACGGAGAGGGGTAATTTGTTTTGTTCTTTATGGTCTTGGAAAAGATTTTAGTAAATAATAATAATAATAAATAGGGACAGTTAAAAAGGAAAATAGCAAAATTCAAACCAAGTTCCTTTTTCAATGTGTTTCTAAATGTACTCAATACTATAAGTTGAGAACCGTTCATCCGCTTGCGATAAAATGTTCATCGTTTGACGTTCAACGAAAGATGAGCGTTCTTATGAACTAAAAATTCTGGAAAGTTACCCAGAAAATTTGGAAATTCGCGAGAAACTGAAAGATCTTTTTTTCAGTGGGATATCAGTTTCATTCGTCTGGTTGCGATAAAATTGTATTTGACGTTCAAAGCGAGAGGAATGTATGAGTGAAGTAAACGTTTGGAATAGTTGGCCAGAAAATAGGAAAATTTGTGGAAAACTGAAAGAGCTCTTTTCTTTGGGATATCGATATCATTCGTACGATTGCGATAAAATTTTGCACATTTGATGTTGAAAGCAAATGCCTTTATAAAGCTACTGGGTCTAAAATACATATGATTTAAATTAGTATGATTTATATTAAGAAAAAGGTAAGTGATACGAAGTTTACCGGGTCATGTAGTTACTTATTAAAAAAAGCTTCTCGCTTTCATGGAACCTCATTAATAAAACTTTACAGCATAACAAAATAACTCGTTCCATTACGTACAATATGTATTAAGTTAAATGGTTACTAACATAGGATATCACTATCAGGTACGACTGCTTTATATTGTGCTTAACTACAAAATACCCACAATCTTTAGGCGGGAGGAGAGGCTCCTAGCAGTTGAACGGCGCGCCCTCATCTGAGGTAAATAAGGCGTTGTTGTTGATCGAAGCCACGCAGAACGCGACCCGACTTCGGCAGAAAGTTCACCAGAGCTAATTTTAGCCAATCTGAAGATTCGGCTGATTTCTGGCTGCAAACGAAACCGAATATTGGGTCGGTCCTTATTAATATTTGATGTTGACAGATTTCTGATCTTGAGAAACGCTTACTTCGCTGCCATTCTCTGCTTTGTATCATCAGTACTGCGACCATCACTACACAAGTAACAAATGTCTGTAGTACCGTTATTCTCTCATTACCTAATCTAATTCCGTCAGCATCGCCTGATTTTCTTTCCCTTGTGCTGCTGCTGTTAATATTCATACTTTACCCTCATTTCAGGACAATGACCATTCCATTCACTTGCTCTTCCAGGGCCTCTGCTGTCTCTGACAGAATTACGATGTAATCGGCAAATGGAAAAGTTCTTATGTCTTCAGCCAGAACTTTAATTCCTTCTCCAAATGATCCCTTGGAATATACTGATTGAATAACTGTGGGGAAAGACTACAACCTTGTGTTACCTCCGTCCCAACTACTGCGTCCCTTTCGTGGCCTTCGACTCTTATAACTGCTGTCTGCTTTCTGTACGACTAATGCTACCTTTATACATACATTCAGTGCAAATTACATTTGTATCTGTGGCAGGGCAGAAAATGACAAAAAGTAAACACTAATTGTGGTATGTTACTCTAATTAATTAAAATATAAGTTCGTCTTCAAGATGTTACTTTACAGTTAGGAGTTTCACATTTGGTATGTCCATGTGTATTCTGCTTTTCTACACCTACATATACATAGATACTCTGCAAATTACATTTAAGTGCCTGGTTTATTAACCACTTTCATAACTTTTCTCTACCGTCCATTCCAGTGGCGTAACTAGGACGTGGCTTTGGGGAGGGGGGGGATAGATCTGCTTGATTAGCAAAATTTTAGTCAGTTTCCAGACAGACTACCATCTACCACTCCCATTGAAGATTAATTCACTCCCATCCACTGAAAGCTTATGGTAAAACATCCCGAGTTTCCAATCTTTACATTTACCAGATTGCTGTTATTCAATTTCTTTCTTTCTTCTCTCTCTCTCTCTCTCACCCCCCCCCCCCCCCCATAGTTACGACACTGGTCCATTCTCTAATAGCGCGCGGAAAGAAAGAACACCTAAATCGTTCCGTTTTCGATCTGATTTCTCTTATTTTATTGGAATGGTCGTGTCTCCCTAACTAGGTGGGTGCTAGCAAAATATTTTCACATTCAGAAGTAAAAGTCGCTGATTGAAACTACGCAAACAGATCACGATGCAATTAATAAGGTCGTTCTTTTAATGATTTCCACCACAATTTCGTGCAACATTTCCGTGACGCTTTTCCCCCCGTAACGTGATAAAACAAAACGAGCTGCCCTTCTCTGAACCTTCTCAATGTCTTCCGTCAGTCCCACCTGGTGAGGATCCCACACTGGGCAACAGTACTCCAGGAGAGGACGCACAAGTGTGATGTAGGCAGTCTCTTTGGTGGAGCTGGTGCATCTTGGAAGCGTTCTGCCGATGAAACGTAACCTTTGGTTCGCCTTCCCCACAACAATTTCTGTGTGTTCTCTCCAGTCTAAGTTGTTCGTTATTGTAGCTTTTAGGTATTTGGTAGAATTTACGACCTTAATGTTTGACTGACTTATCGCGTAATTGAAGTTGAGAGGATTTGTTTTATTGGTGATGTGTATTACTTGAGACTTTGGTTTATTTAGTGTCTGGTGGTAAGGCTGTGTGTGTAGTGTGTAGTTAGCGCTGTCCAGAACGCCGCGTGAAGCAGCTTGTGTGTGTTGCAGGCTACAACTTCCAGGGCTCGTCGCTGGTGGTGGAGCCCTCCGTGGCCGGCGGCGCCAAGAAGAGGTGAGCGCCTGCTGCTGCCGCGGCTCCGCTGCTGTGCCATGTGATGCCTGCTGCCCAATAAAGACTGCGCTCTGCCAAATGTCGTCTCTCTGTCTGTCTGTGTCTGCGAGCACGGCTGTGTACTGGCGAGCACCGAGGCCGGCGGTCGGCTAACGAGAAAAGGCGTATCGTGATGAAGCACGTAGCAATTAACTTACCGTGGGAAAAATCAGCCAACGTCCTCTGTAAACACGCATGGCAACTTTTGTGACATTTTCGCGTTTTATCTCTTTCAAATCCCCAAAGACTTGAAGTTCCTGAGCAATTCTTTACCTACCACCTTCTCTACCGTGCAGGCAGCATATCGCGGAAAATTGGAAATGTTTGCCCAACCATTTGGGTCAAACTGCAGAGTCTGTTGCCCACGCGCTGCTTATGTTTCTCGACACTACAGAACATCTATGTATACGCCACAGCAGTCAACCACAGGGCAGGTATACATCTACATACATACTCCGCAATTCACCGTAAGGTACACTGAACCACTACTAGGCATTTCCTATCCTATTCCAACCACTCAAATAAAACGAGGAAGAAAAGAATGCCTATATGCCTCCGTACGAGCCCTAATTTCTCTTATCTTGTCTTTGTGATCACCACGCGAAATGTAAGTAGGCGGCAGCAAGATCGTACTACACTCAGCTTCAAATTCCGGCCTTCTAATTTTACTTAACAGAAATTCACGAAAAGAACTTCGTCTTTCTTCCAGCGATCCCCAATTGAGTTGCCGGAGCATTTCCGTGACACTCGCCCATTGGTCGAACCTACCGGTAACAAATCTAGCTGCTCGCCTCTGAACTGCTTCCATGTCTTCCCTTAAACTGATCTGCTGCGGGTCCCAAACACTTGAGCAATAATCGAGACGTGGTCGTACAAGCGTTTTATACGCGGTCTCCTTTACAGGTGATGTACATCTTCCCAAAATTCTCCCAATAAACCGAAGTCGGCTGTCCGCCTTACTCACAACTGTCCCTACATGCTCGTTCCATTTCATATCGCTCTGCAATGTTACTCCTAGATATTTGAACGACACGACAGCATCAAGAAGCTCACTACTGATGCTGTATTCGAACATTATGGGATTGTTTTTTCTACTCATGCGCATCACCTTACATTTTTCTACATTGAGAGCTAGCTAGGTATAGGATGTATTATTTATTTTATAATCTGTGCGAAAGAGTGATCATTTTAACTGAAAGTTAGGTTAGGTATAGCTTAAACAAGAAGTATTTTTTCTATGTATGAATCTCCGGTTCAGAAACACTCAAATTATTGTTTTCCCATAGTCGCTGCGGCAAAGTTGCCAACATAAGCGCCATGCTGCTAACGTGGGCAACAGACGCTGCAGTTTCACCATCATTTGTATTTCGGAGCAGCTGACGCTCGTGTGTGCAGGCGTCAACCGCCGGCCCCCGTGTGCTCGCCAGGTATGCAGCGTGTTGTGTCAGTTGTCACTGTCTGCTGTCGCTAGTTACTAATTCACCTGCAATGTTTACATAGTAACGATTTTTCTAAAAATGTTCAAAAGTTTGTAAATCTATCGGACCAAACTGCGTGGTCATCAGTCCGTAGCTTACAAACTACTTAAACCTAGGTAAACTAACCTACGGACAAACACACACACCCATGCCCCAGGGAGGACTCGAACCTCCGACGGCGAGCAAACGCGCGCTCCGCAGCGAGGCGCTTTAGACCGATCGGCTACTCCACCGCGGCAACGATTTTTCTATCGTGCTCTTCGTACACTGCTGTTACGAAAAGCTGGGTATGAGTAAGTCATAGAAACTACTCATAATCATGCCATAAACAGTACACATACAGGATGGAGATACCTGGTGCCAGTAGTGACCAAAACTACTAATGTTGTGGAAAAAACCCTGTTTTGGCTCCATACGCTCTGATTGGCCGCGGTCATGCATTGTCCGGAGCGTCAAGCTTCCCTAGTTTGAAAATGGAACTTTTCACACCTGCACAATTTTAGTAATTTTGGTTCCCACTGGCATCAACTATCCAGGGTTAAATTTTCGTTACACAATTTTTTCCCCCCATATACATATAAGTTTTGGCAATGGATGAACCACACACACACACACACACACACACACACACACACACACACACACACACAAAACGAATTTCATAGCGCGATGGTGGTTATATGGTGTGACAGCCCTCCATACCACCATGCATGAAAAAGGTTCAATGTAAAAGAGGCTGGTCGGTATTCTCCAGCCGCGTGGAATGGCCGCTTGGGCCATCCTACTGACTGGGCGGTCGTTCCCGCCGGAGTATCGTATCCTGCCTCAAGCATGTGCATGTGTGTTTGTGTGTGTGTGTGTGTGTGTGTGCGTGTGTGTGTTTTGAGCTAGTGTAAGTTCGCTGAAGTAGTTTGTAAATGTAGGGACTGATGATCCTAGCATTTGGCCCAGTACGTTAACAAACATGTGAACTTTCTTGATACTCTCCACAGCTGTTGATGTTTCCAAAAAAAGAATGTTCAAATGTTTGTATAGTCTATGGGACTTAACTACGGGGTCATCAGTCCCTAAACTTACAAACTACTTATGAACTACTTACGAACTAGGACGGCACAAATATCCATGCCCGAGGGGGGATTCGAACCCCCGACCGTAGTGGCCGTGCAGACCGTGACTGGAGCGCCTTAGTTCCCTCGGCCACCGCGGCCGGCTGATGTTTCCTGCTACTGAATTATATACGAGGTCAGATAAAAAAATAAGTTGCAGTTGCACGTTATGACCAAGTAATTAAACCACCTATACGAAAGCAACGCAGCTATGACTGCATACAGTGTAAGTTCACTTTCACACATACTCACTAAAAGACTAAACATTTCTCGGGACGGTCAACCGAGTTTTCGATTCCGGAGCCATAGAAATCTCTTCCAGCGTTTTGCAACCACACGTAATCAGCCGGTTTCACCTCCTCATCGTTTTGAAATCGTTGTCCACCGAGAACCTTTTAGAGCTTACCGAAAAGAGGAAACTAGCATTTGGCGCTGAGTATGGAGGACGCTGCCACACCTGCCAGCTGATCGCGGGCCTTGTCAGGCACGACTTCCATGTTTTCGGTCGGCTCAAAACGGATCTCGGCGGACAGTGAGGAAGTGAAAGCGGCTGTCTCCGTGTGGATAAAAAACGCCGCGGAGTGGAAAAGTTGGTTGACCGTTGCGAGAAATGTTTACAGTCTCTTGGAGACTATGTGGAAAAGTATAACGTCATAGCCATATTGCTGTTGTATAGGTGGTTTGATAAATGGCCATTAAGTGGAAGTGCAACTTAGGTTTTGATCTGCCCTCGTACATCTGCATCGAGGAGGAATGCCTTAGTGTAGCTAGGGATTTCTGTATTGGAGTCCACGTCCGATAGGAGTTGGCCGTCTTGAGCCTGCGGGACTCGATCTCTCTGCTGCAAGTCACATACCCAAAATGTACATACGTTTGCTCCTTATGTCTGTCAGAGCTGGTTTAGCTGTGCCATAAGACTCCTCCATAACCCTATAATCTAGAGATAGTGACAGCAACAGAGAGCAGCATATTCGTTTTGTCGAGCAACAACGTAAAATTATTTCTCCAAAGTTCATTTGCCTGGTTTAGCAACAGTGAATCCATATTTGAATTGAAAGGTAGTCTCTGTTGTAAATTATTATATTTATTTCTCTTTAACGCGTTTCGCGCTTCACCAGAACACTCAGACACAGGTGGATGTCATTAGCTGGTGTAAAAGCACACGATGCTCAGCATTTTGGACTGGACAAAATCACATCAGCAGCGTCCCGCTTCACAGAATGATTCTCGATACATCACATGAACAAACTCACGCCACCTGACCATCAGATGTCCGTGCAGTAACGTTTGTTCATGTGATGTATCGAGAATCATTCTGTGAAGCGGGACGCTGCTGATGTGATTTTGTCCAGTCCAAAATGCTGAGCATCGTGTGCTTTTACACCAGCTAATGACATCCACCTGTGTCTGAGTGTTCTGGTGAAGCGCGAAACGCGTTAAAGAGAAATGAATATAATAATTTGCAACAGAGACTACCTTTCAATTCAATAAAAATATTTCCTTTGTGAGTAACATTCCATCGAAATTTCGATTTGCTAGCTACTAAAATGTTCAAATGTTTGTTAACCTATTGGACCAAACTGCTATGGTCATCAGTCCCAACTCTTACAAAAGACTTAAACTAACTTACACTAAGGACACCACACACACACACACACACACACATATGCCCAGTCCGTAGCATGATGCCCTAGACCACGCGGCTACCCCGCGCGGCCTCTGTTATCACGAAGATTTCAAATTCACAATATCTATAGACATTAAAAAAGAAAAGAAAATCATTACAGTACACTGAACTGAACTGTTTCTTAAGTAAAACGATTTATCACTGGTGATGTATTTTAACTGAAGAAGATCTATTTTAATTGAAGACTTTTTCAATGGATAAGAAGTGTTATGAAAGGAGATAACTCCTAAATTATCTTTTATTCTGTATTGTAGTTTCTTTTACCTGATAATGTGTTTTTTTTAAGTATTAACTCACATTTGCGTGCTTTATGAATAATTTATAAATTGTGACAGTGATAACCAATTCACAGGTTAGAGAGAGAGAGAATTTCACACTGTTATGTCTGAATAACAGCCAATATCGCATAACCATATTTCTGTTAGATAAACAAGAAGAAGATCCCAGAATGGGTTATAAATGGCGAAGATGTAATTTTACTTCTTGACTAGACGCGAACCAATCCCTCCATTTCGAGTCTTTATCCACAAAGCCAGACGCGAGTCGTGCTCTGTAACTGCTACTGATTACAGTATGAGCGGCATTGCACTGTATTTGGTCGTAACTGCAGTGACAAGCTTCATTACGCTGTTGCACTTGTTTAGTGTTTGTATTGCATACAAATCCACAGTTTTATTGCAATCGTGCACATTTGACCTCCAAACCCACAGGAAGGTCGCCGTGGGTGTAAGGATCACAGATCGGGAGATATGACGTCATAAGCAGTGAAATGCGCCGCAGTGCAACAATGCTAAACCACTGGACAGATTTCACACATTCCTTACTGTCAGGGAGACACGACGGGTATGGTGCGGGGCGGAGGCTACTTATCTACCGACCTTACCTACAAAACTCTTCAGTTTTCCTTGCTGTCTCCATTAGAGATTTATGAGACGTGGTCATACCGATGCACTTGAAATAACTTTAGAACTTTAGAGTCTTGACCACTAATTTAAATTTATTGAGGCCTTACGCGTTTCGACGTTCCGTCGTTATCGAAGGCTACAGCAAGACAATAGAATTAATATTCATCAAACATTTCTATCAAACATAAATGAGAACACAATCATCACACTCACCATATCTTTTAAAACTTATTAAAAGTGAAACTAAACATTCCTTTTAAAAAATGACTGTCAAAGACATACGTCAAAAATAAAATAAATTTAAAATTCCTCCAGAACATCCCTGTAGGATGATCAAGTGCATACTAAATTCAGCGACGCGGTCAGTTATTAAGTGGAGAATCCGCCAGATGGCGATGTTGTCATTCTACTTCTCTCTCACTCACATATGCGCAATCACTCCCTCTGGGACTTTTTTTTTTAATAATAAATACACCTGACTTTTGCTTAACACCCTTGAGGAATTAGAGATCTTTGTGGAAAAATCAAAATCCCCTTCTCACATAATAAACGAACAAATTGATTTTACGAAAAACTGGTTCTTTAGTCTTTTCTCCGATCATTTGTAGACCATTCCATGGTAACGAATGTAGCTGATAGATGATGCTTCAATCTATTCACCAAATCCTTTAGGCACTTCCATAGTTACAACAGACGCCAATAGATGGCGACACTTTGCATTTCACTACAGTACAGCGTTCACTAAGAGTTTCCTAACCGAATAGCTTCCCTGCTCTTAACAAATTACGTCCGTCCACGAACATTCTGTTATTCCATACAGTCCCATCGTAGCTCGTAGTATACTGTATTACTTAAAGTTCATTTTTCCATTAACAGTCAGGTGTATTTATTATTAAAAAAAAAGTCCCAGAGGGAGTGATTGCGCATATGTGAGTGAGAGAGAAGTAGAATGACAACATCGCCATCTGGCGGATTCTCCACTTAATAACTGACCGCGTCGCTGAATTTAGTATGCACTTGTCCATCCTACAGGGATGTTCTGGGGGAATTTTAAATTTATTTTATTTTTGACGTATGTCTTTGACATTCATTTTTTTTAAAGGAATGTTTAGTTTCACTTTTAATAAGTTTTAAAAGACATGGTGAGTGTGATGATTGCGTTCTCATTTATGTTTTACCGAAATGTTTGATGAATATTAATTCTATTGTCTTGCTGTAGCCTTCGCTAATAACGGAACGTCGAAACGCGTAAGGCCTCAATAAATTTAAATTAGTTGTCAATGTTCTAAAGTTATTTCAAGCTCTTCAGTTTTGTTTCGATCTTAATGAAATTTTGCTCACTTATCCTTCAAAGGTCACTGTCTGTATAAAATTTAAACTAGTGCATTGAGTAGGCTACATCACATATGGGCTTCGACAAAGTCCACAGTTTTTCTACGATTTTGATGAAATTTTGCTCATTTGACCTTCAAACTAAGAGGACGGTCACTATGGGTGTAAGTATCACGTACAACACACAGTTCACGAGATACGACGTCAAACAATGGAATGCACTAGGGCATAAATTCCTTACAGAACTATTAGTTTAACAAGTCATGGTTACAGAAGAAATGGAAAAACTGATGGAATCCGACCTTGGGGAAGATCAGTTTGGATTTGGGAGAAATGTACAAACACGCGAGGCAACTCTCACATTACGGCTTAACCTAGGTCCTAGAAGGTAGACCACGGAAAGGGAAACCTACGTTTTTAGCATTTGTGGATCTGGAAAAAGTTTTGGCAATCTTGACTGGAATACGCTATCTTAAATTCTGACTGTATATTCAACTTGTAAAAACCAGACGGCAATTGTTAGAGTCGAAGGGCATGAAAGGGTCGCAGTGGTTGGGAAGGGAGTAAGACAGGGTTGTAAGCTTTCCCCAGTGTTGTTCAATCTGTACATTGAGAAAGCTGTGGGGGAATGTAAAGAGAAATTTAGAGAGGGATCTAAAGTTGAGGGAGAAGAAATAAAATCCTTGCGGTTTACTGACGACATAGTAATTCTGTCAAAGACAGAAAAGAACCCAGAAGAGCAATTAAACGAAGTGGATAGTGTCGCCGGCCGCGGTGGCCGAGGGGACTGAGGCGCTCCAGTCACAGTCTGCACGGCCACTACGATCGGGGGTTCGAATCCCCCCTCGGGCATGGATATTTGTGCCGTCCTTAGGATTAGCTAGTTCATAAGTAGTTTGTAAGTTTAGGGACTGATGCCCCCGTAGTTAAGTCCCATAAGCTATACGTACATTTGATTTGGATAGTGTCTTAGAAAGGAAGGTATAGCATTAACATTAACAATAGGAAAACAAAAGTAATGCAATGTAGTGTCAGAAAATCAGGCGATACTGAAGGAGATTAGGTTATGAGACAATAAAAGTATTAGATGAATTTTGTTATGCAAGATTTCTGATGGCCGAAGTAAAGAAGATAAAATGTAGAATGGCTATGGGAAGAAAAGCGTTTCTAAAGAAGCGAAATTTGTTAACATCCAATATTAATTTAAATGTTAGGGAGTCCTTTCTGAAAGCATTGCAGTGTAGCATTGTATGGGAGTGAAACGTCGACGATAAGGAGTTCAGATAAAAATATGATCGAAGCCTTCGAAATGCGGTGGTACAGACGAGTGATATAGATTAGATGGGTAGATCACGTAACTAATGAGGAGGTGTTTGACAGAATTGGGGAGAAAAGGAGTTTGTGGCATCTCCTCGCTAAGAGAAGGGATAGGTTGGTAGGACAAATTCTAAGACATCAAGGAATCGTCATCTTAGCATTAGAAGGAAGCGTAGTGGGGTAAAAGTCGCAGAGGGATACCGAGGGACGAATACAGTAAAAGGATGTAGGTTGTTGTACTTATTCTCAGATGAAGAGGCTTGCACAGGATAGGGTAGCGTGGAGAGCTGCATCAAACCAGTCTGCGGACTGAAGACCACAAGAATATTCCTTACCGTGACGTAATTATTGCTGTCGGCGTAAGAACCTCCTACGTCAGAAGGTGTGTTGTTGTGGTCTTCAATCCGGAGACTGGTTTTTTGGCGTCAGAAGGTACGACGTCATAAACAATGAGAGGCTTCGTAAACCGCCCAGTCATGCAAAAAGTTTTAATTTGCAACTTATTCACTACTATCTCTCTTCGCAAAACATTTGACTTAAAGTATCCTAATATTGCACTCTATGGCCGTGGAGAATTACGTTATTGTGTGTTAGGATTGAGCTACGCGGAAACTAAGCTAGAGGCTGAAATTCGCTACAGATGCAGATGTTATCCCCAGAAGGCAATGGAAGGACGGGGAAGAAGGAGACAAACTAACGCAAGAATGGAATGGATACAAACCGACAAAGCCGTGTTTTCAGCAAAATCTTTAATACGGAAAAGAAATGAAATATGCCCTTTCCTAGTGCAGCTCAGACTGGGGCCGATTAGACGTGCTCACAAAGTACGGTCACAGAATAAGGAGTACACAGAAAGGAAACTCCCGCTGCAGTCTGTGGTCCAAAATTTAGTGCGCATGCGCGGAATCGGCCATCTTGAAAAGCAGTAAACGCGTGGTCACTCCCTACTCTGTGGCGTGGTAATGCGCCGTCTCTGTTTGTTAATTGTGAATTTTAACTGCCTGAATCGCATAAAAGTAAACAAGTATTTGGTGCAGTGGAAAAAAAAAAAGATCTGTGTGTCAGTAGTTGGAGGTGTTCCGCTTTTATTACGAGCAGCAATAAAAGAAAAGGCGGCCGATTGTGTTCAGCACCTAATGCCGCAATAATTCTCATACAAATAACGATATAAGCTTCTTCACCTTCCCAAAAAATGCTGCGCAGTAAGTGAACGTCGCTATATGTGTAGTGAAAGTTAAATGTGAGTTTTGAATGAGACCAATGTTTGCATAATTATTAAAAGTAGCCTTGCTTCTTTTCTTGACGATAACTCTCGCTGTTGCTATTGCTGCAGCAGTTCAACAGCATCGAAATGTTGAAGTACATTTATATTTTATAAGTTTAACGTTGCAGGGAATAATATAAAATGAATGACAACGAATAGTGCGTAAGTAGGCAGGTAAAATTTTACTTACGGCGTTGGAGGCGTGGCGTGCTAATGTTGGCAACGAATGCTCTTCGGATACTCAAACAAATAAATTAAGGGGAATAATTATTTTATGCTCTTTCTGCTCTGTGGTTGACAGATTCCTCTATATGCCCTTCTCCGATCAGTAAATTAATGATACTCCTAAAGCAAATGCAACTTTTATATATGCCCAGACGTCATTAGTTCTGTGTAATCACGTTGTACTGCTAAGTCTGACTCAATATTTTGTGCGAATTTATTCGTGTCAAATAAAACCTGGCAGTTGTAAAGTCACTTTCTTGTTTATAACTAATTTCCCAAACATAACTCCGCGTTATTTGGGATTTTTCTAGAGATAAGCAGCAAATAAAACGATCATCGATTCCACCGTACATTTTCATGGTTTTATTAAAATTTAGGTCTATTTTTTTCGTTGGATTACAATTAGGTGCAAGAAGAGGGCGCAAAATAGATGAGAGCATAATGAAAAGCCGTTTCCTTTCGTAAAGTCGGTGAGATTAGCTGCAGTTCGGAAAAAGTCCATTTCCAGCCAAAGTACTAAGTGGGTATAGTTCGGCGTTTACTGCTTTTCAATATGGCGTCGAGCGCAACGCTTGTAACATGCAGATCAAAGGCGCCGCCCCCAGCTTTCCCTTCTGTTCTGTGGCACGGTAGTGACCGCGAAAAGTGGCCGGTTGTTGTGCGTGGCCATCACAGCGCTGTGTAAACTGCAGTATGTAGTGTATACTTGCTGCTGAAGTGTGTACTGCATTGAATTCCAGAAATCCAAGTGATAAAACGACAAATATTTCCTGCAAGAACACCAGATGTTTTGAATTCCTCCTTGAAGAACACCAGATGTTACGCCTTGTTTGATCTCAGTCTCCCTATAACACAAACAAAATTCCTAACTAATAGGCACCTAGCCCCTTAAAAGTGATACTTCAGATGACCTATCCTGCTAGTCCCTTGAAGTAAATACCATAAAAAATGGCTCAGTTTTCTATCTAATGTGCGTGTTGTGGAGATGTTTCTTCTTGTGTCGCTGCTGTGGTTGATGGAAGAGCATCTCCGTAAATTAAGACTTTTTAGTTTCTACACACCTTCATTAAAATATTTTCACTTGTTGTTAACAATACTTGATCGAGGATGGTTGACATGCAACGTGGGGAAGCAGTAGGAACAGCGAGAATTTTTACGCTTGTTAAATGTCTGTGTGTTCTTTGCAACAAAAATTTATTTATTTCAGCATGGCATCCACATAGGTTGTTTACGATACGTTATTTGGATGTGCTTTTGAGGAAGCTGACCCAAGCGCAATTTTAATTGTAGTATTTTGTATCAATTTCGTGCTCTTACTCAAATTCCGTCCCGTGGCAACAACGAAAGTTTTTCGTTATTTCGGTGAGGCAGCTGACCAGGCGTAATTTGATTGCAGTGTTTCGTTTTCACTTTTGTCTCCGTACTCAGATTTCAGCCACCAAACTTTACAATGTAACCCTTCGACACACCATTTTACAAGTATTTAGACTTTCTAATGAACAACAAATGGATACTAGACTTTATCAAAACAGTTGTTACAACATATTAACAACAGATGATTATGTTGTTCGTCATAACAATTACTGTAACTGCTATAACTACGAAACTTAGGATGTATTTTTGGAAATTCAACAACTAAGGGGGTAAAATAGCGGCTCAAAAATTCACGCTGTCTCTTTACTATACCACAGCCTATTTGTTCTGTAATGCTCGCAGCCACAATACTGTATTCCCGCATCAGGGAGAACAGACCACGCTGTGGTATTAGGAAAGAGACAGCGTGGCGAATGGAGATTTGGGTGTGGCGGGAGACGTGCAGGGAAGAGTCCTCTGCAGTGGGGGTGGTCACTGTGTCCTCGGTGGCGGAGTGGTCAGCGCGTCTGCCTAGTAAGCTGGAGATCCCGGGTTCGAATCCCGGCCGGGCGAAAATTTTCGTTCGCCGCACTCTGGTATTCCACCTAAACCTAGTACAGTGAAGCCATAACTGAACGCAAATTGCGATTTATTTCATTCATTGAACGCTGTAACGTCAAAAATTATATCTTAATTACGGGGTAATTAGTCTCTAAGGCTTACAAACTAATTAAACTAACATTGACTAAGTTATGCTAAGGACGACACAAATAGCCATGCCCGAGGGACGAATCAAACCCCCGACGGCGAACAGCAGCGCGCATCTCAGCATGGCGCCTCAATACGCACGGCCATTCTGCCGCGGCTACAAGTAGTATCACAGCATTTCATGATGACATTACTTAAACTATATGTATGAACATTTGTATTGAGAGGGAGAAGCAACTGGTGCAGACCAACCAACCTACGCATGCGAAGCAGCGGGCGTTAAGCTATTAGGAGAAAAATAAACATAAGAGACTACTTTTCGTGTTGAACCATAACTTATTTCAGAAACCGAACGAATAGTAAACAACGCAGCATTTACTTTTCGAACAAGATCTTGAACATGGGCTTTCCACGACAGCTTACTATCTATTTGAACGAGTAAAATTTTCATTTATTAAGTCTCAATCATCATGTGCCCATTCTGTGTGATGACAACGCCAGTTTTTGTTGAATGATGTGCTCGAAACTGTAAAAACTGAGTCTTATTCTGATTCGGCATCAATTTATTTCTATAACTGCATTATTTGATACTGCTTCAATATTGCCAGCAACATCCTTCACTACCAAGCTCTAGTGTCATCAGCAAATAGAAATATAATTTATATACATTGGTCAAAACTAAGAGCGGTCAGTTGAGGTATTTAGGTTCTGATGTCCTGTAATGGGCAGAATGAACTAAAATGGTTGGACGTCTTTCTGTCGGTTCTGCGGAGTGCAGACAACAACATTAAGGTAACCGAGATAGTGGCAACAACAGAAAGTTTCTGCAGAGTGGGTTTATGTTGACTTGTGTTTACCAAACGAATGACACGAGCAGTTGTGATCAGACAGTGTAGTGAGCAGACAGTGCAATGCAACAAGAAAGTGACTTGCCCGAAGCTGTGCCATAGGAAGGCTGGAAGCGTGTCTGCAGCTTTTGAAATGTACCCAAGTGTAATTTATAGGTGCTGGACGCGATTTCAGACAACACGGGGCATGTCAAGTACTTCCACGGGTAACATCAGCAAGAGATGACCGTTTTCTTCGATTAATAGCCCGTCGAGACATGCGGCTGACTGCAACTCATATAGAACAAACCCTCCATGCAGCAACAGATCGCGCAGTATCAACACAAACATTTCGAAATCGCCTCCTGGGATGTGGAATCTACGCGCAGAGGCATATGGTGTGAGTCCCTTTAAAACCACGCACCGTTTAGCCCGCAGAAACTGGATGGAGGAACATGAGGATTGGAGTCTAAGGAATGGCGCCGGGTTCTGTTCACAGACGAGTCGAGAATTTGTGTTCAGCCGGACAATCGTCGTTCCCTCATCCAGAGAGAAAGTGAAAATACATCCTGCCTACGTGTAAGAAACATCGCCGTATCATAGTGGCGTCGCCAGGAGTCGGCATTGGCGGGCTTATGGACCCCTGTACCGTTCAGAATGGTGCGCATAGAGACAGGATTCTTTGACCTTTTGGTGAGCCCTACGCTGCTGCCATAGGAGATGGGTTCCTTCTCGGGGACGATAACGGTCGTCTACACAGAGCTGCCCTGGGGGACAACCTGCTTGTAGATGACGGAGTGGCCTAGCTCACCGGACTCAAACCCGATTGAGCGTGTCTTGGGTGTACTTGCATGCATTGTACTCAGAGCAGGAACTCCCACATCGGTTTCAGAGCTGGATATTGCATCCGAGGAGGAGTGGGCAAATATCCGTCAAGAGCTGACTGATAGCCTCCTACTGTCCACGCCACGCAGGAGTGCAACTGTGGTGGTGATCGTACACCATATTGGGGGGCAGCGAGAATGACTTGTGGTAGCCCCATGGTGTCTCGCTCATGTGAACCTCAAGTAAAGAGTTGAGACAGTAAAATATCGTACTGCGTCACACAAAAATTACACTTGTAACCAGTATCTCAGTAAAATACGTTACCGTTTTTATATTGTGTATGATTATGTTTTGGTCTCACCTCACTTAAAACAGGTCTAAAGTGCACATCACAGCCATTTTCCTCAGTTTAGAGGATCACCTTCTGCTGTCTGTTATTAAAGTAAGTAGTGAACCGTTTGTGAGCTACTTCCCTTAGTCCATAACTTTTGCAACAACACCTTGTGCTAAAGGCCCCTAGAGAAGAGGACAACCCTCAGAGCTACTGAAGTCTCTGGGAGAGCCATCCGTCACAAAAGTGTTTCCCCTAGGGTGTAAGATGTATAAAACAGGCAAAATACCCTCAGACTTTAAGAAAAACGTGATAATCCCAATTCCAAAGAAAGCAGGCGCAGACAGTTGTGAAAATTACAGAACCACCAGTTTAATAAAATTGTAACACGAATTACAGAAGGATGGAAAGACTGGTTGAAGCCGACCTCGGGAAATGTAGGAACATGGGAGACAATACTCACTTTACTGTTCATTTTAGAAGAATGTTGAAGGAAAGGCAAACGTACTTTTCTACCTGTGGTAGATTTGGAGAATGCTTCTGACAATGTTGATTGGAATACACTCTTTCAAATTCTGAAGTCAGCAGGAGTAAAATACAGGGAAAGGAGGGCAACTGACAGCTTGTACAAACACCAGACATCAGTTACCACAGTTGAAAGGGATGCAGAGATTGGGAAGGGAGTAAGACAGGGATATAGTCTTTCTCCAATGTTATTCAAGCTGTACATCAGCAAGCTTTGAAGCAAGGCAAGGAAAATTTTGGAGAAGTGAAGGGTGAAGAAATAAAATCATTGCGTTTTTCTGATGACATTGTAATTCTGTAAGAGACAGCAAAGGACCTGGAAGAGTAGTTAAACGGAATGGACAGTGTGTTGAATGGAGCGTATAAGATGAACATTAACAAGAGTAAAACAAGGGTAATGGAATGCAGTCTTAGAAAATTAGGCTATGCTGAAGGAATTGGAGTAGTAACAAAACAATAAAGATGGTAGATTAGTTTTATTACTTGGGCAGTAAAATAACATACCATGGTTGCAGTACAAAGGATATAAATGCAGAATGGCAATGGGAAGAAAAGCTTTTTTGGAAAAGATGAATTTACTAACATGAAATATTAATTTAAGTGTAAGGAAGCCTTTTCTGAAGGATTTGTGTGGAGTGTTGCATTGTACGGGAGTGAGGCGTGGGCAATAAATAGTTCAGACAGGAAGAGGATAGAGGCTTTTGAAATGTGGTGCTACAGAAGAATGCCGAAGATTAGGTGGGTGGATACCGTAACTAATGAAGAGGTACTGTACAGATTTGGGGAGGAAAGGAATTTTTGGCATACCTTGACTGAAAGAAGGCTAGGACACATTTTTAGACATCAGGGGATCTTGAATTTAGCGTTGGAATGAAGTGTGTGGGGAGAAAATCGCAGAGGGAGACCAAGAGACGAATACAGTAAGAAGATTCAAATGGATGTGGGTCTCCGTGCTTATGAGGATATGAAGAGGCTTTTGCTCAGGATAGAGTAGGGTGGAGAGCTGCATCAAACCAGTCTCCGGACTGAAGACCACAACAAGAACAAGCTTCGCTTCGTGAAGACGGTCGCCAGAAATGTAAGGATCACGAACAACACGCAGATTCCAAATGTTTCAAATGTTTGTATAGTCTATGGGACTTAACTACGGGGTCATCAGTCCCTAAACTTACAAACTACTTATGAACTACTTACGAACTAGGACGGCACAAATATCCATGCCCGAGGGGGGATTCGAAACCCCGACCGTAGTGGCCGTGCAGACCGTGACTGGAGCGCCTTAGTCCCCTCGGCCACCGCGGCCGGCACACAGATTCCGATGAAATATTTCTCCCTAATGGTAAAATATAATAAAGTATTTTTAAAAAATAAAGTATTTTAAAAATAATTTTTTTTATTTAAATGAGGAAAAAAGTAATGGTCCGATGTAAATTTAGAAAAAGTAGCGCCTGACAAAATATTGTTCCGCGAAAAGAAAGTAACACTGAAAGTAAATGTTGAAATCAATCGTAATTTTTGATATGAAAGGAATGGTGCTAAAATTACGGCGGGAGAAATATCTCAAGTTAGTGGCCTCGTTGCAAATCACTGTAATTAAAAATTGTGCCTGCAAACATTTTCTGAAACTGAATGAAGCTGGATAATGGCACAAAAATATTTAAGTCTATCAACGTGCCTAAAAACCTGTTTGATTTCGTAGAAGAGCATTCGCCACAAATACACTGCACAGAAACTAACTGTTGAAATGCACTCGTAAAATACCAATTTATGATAAGTCCACGGCTTGCAAAAAATTGAAAATAATTTAATTTCGATAAAATGGCGTATATCTCAGGGACATTTTGTGCGGAACAAAAGATTGTAAAATATTTATGGCGTATTGTGCATCGTTCCGACATTTAATTTCGCACACTGCAAAGAAAATGGCGGCTGGCAATTTGTAAGAAAAATTCATTCGCTAACAATATATTGTACAGTAAGGAATAATGAGATGGCTTTTAAATAAAAATATTGAGAAATGCAAAGTTTCATTAAATGAAATTAGCTGTCTTATATTCTGAAAAAGACGACATACACTTACAATAATTTCCAACATCCATTTTGTTCAAATAAATTAAACTCAGAGCAACGCGCTATTACGGCCGCAACCTATGAATGCTAGACCAAGAAGAAGAAAGAATGGACACTGCTGCTCCTTCTTATTGAGTAAAGCATATGATAAACGAAAATATACAGATAATCATGATGCACGAAAAACTGCTGCTTAAAGCGACAATGCTGCACACTTTCTCCTAAATCACCGATCCGATTTCAAAGAAACAAGGAAAACATCCACCGTGGTTTAATAATAATACTTGGAAAATGCTGAGCAAGCAAAGGCAGTTGCATTTCTGGTTGAAAAAGTAACAAACAAATGAAGGCAAATAAAAGTTAGAGATCCGCGCGTCAGTCGAAAGATCGATGCGCGAAGCGTACGATAACTATCATCGTCATATCTTCGCAAAAGTTTTTGCTGAGAAACCAAGAAAATTCTGTTCCCACGTAAAACTGATGAGCGGGCCGAATGCCTCTGTTCAGTCAGTCACTTCATCACCGCATAGAAGACAGTAAAGTGAAAGCTGGAGTTAAGAAATGATTTAGAGAGGAGAAATGCACAAACATACAGACTGCCGACTGAGGGACTCAGCACAGTATTAGGAGGCGAGCACTGAGAGAGTTGAAAGCAAGTAGAGTACGTCGCCAGTCCGGATGCAATCCCAGTTCAGTTTTGGCAAGAAAAAACAGGCGCGACTCCGTGTAAAAGAAGGGACCCATTATAATTACAGACCAATATCATTAAGTAGGTACAGTTTCCTGTAGAATTCTTGAGACGGTATTCATCAGAACGGCTTTAGAAAGCATCACTCGTTGTTTCTCACGTGATATCTCTCGAGTCGTGGATGAAGGCGAACGGACAGACTGCGTATTCTTTTCTTTCCGGAAGGCGATGTTGCACTGCAGAAAGCTAACGAAGGTCCCAACATAGGGACAGGTTCCCAAATATGTGAGTGGCTCGAAGACAAGTAACAGAACTCAGTACGTTGTTCTCCATGGCGAGTGTTCATCAGGGACTAGGCTATCGTCAGGAGTGCCCCAGGGAAGTTATTTTCTATTTGTATAAATGATCTGACGGGCAGAGTGAGTTGCAATCTGCGGCTGTTTGCTGATGGTGCTGTGGTGTACAGGATAGGTATTGTCACTGGATGACGTAGTAGGGCGCAGGATGACGTGAACCAAGTTTGTAATTGGTGCGAGCAACGGCAGCTGGCTGAAAAATGTGAGCTGATGCAGATGAGTAGGAAAAAGAATACAGCAGTAGTAGTTGCAGCTTGATATAGTCGCGGCGATGAAGTAGCTAGGCGTCATGTTACAGAGCGATAAGAAAGGAAGAATTTTGGGGAGATGTGGCTCATGTGCGGAGGAGACCGCGTATGGAACCAGAAACGTGCAGAAGCAATTGACAGGCGGACTGCTAGGCTTGTTACTGGTAGGTTGAATCAACCGAGATGGCATCGGAAACTCAAATGAGAATCGGTATGTAGAGGCTGGCTACAGTACCAGTCAGTAGCCGCAACTTACGTTTCGTGTAAAGAGCACGAAGATAAAATCAGATTAGATAAACTGGGGCTCTTTCTGTCCGGGAGTGGAACAGAGTGGGAAGTGACGGATCCACCGCCACATCCTGCATGTAGATGATGGAGGCGAAGGAATTAGTTACAAATAAATCGTCAAAAAAAAAGTTCAAATGTTTGTGAAGCTTATGAGACTTAACTGCGGGGAACGGCCTAGCGCATCGCAGCATAGCGCCTCAATGCGCTCGGCCGCTCCGCCGCGGCAATAAATCGTCATTTCATGTTTTATACAAACCCGTCGCTAATCACAGAACTAGCAGCTGAATTTTCATGAGATTATCACGGTAACTTGAGCTGAGTTTGGGGCAGCGTATAAGGTATCACAGGAAAAATATAGCGTACGTTCAAGTTCTACGTAAAATAGATTTGTGTGGTTGGTTGTCCGAACACGGTGTGACTTCAGTGGCGTGTTTCGGATTATCCATCATCATATTTGTATCTAAAAAAATGAAAACTCCTTTCATATGACACATTGCAGCAGTAGGTTGCATATCATGATATTATAAAAGTGATGATTTATATTATGTTGTATCTCTCTTGTGATACAGCCTAACGCAGTGGCGTAACTATGGGGGGGGGATGAGGGGGATAGAACTCCCCTCCCCAGAACCCGAAAAGAGGGGGGGGGGGGGAGAAAAGAAATCGTATAACAGCAATCGGGTAAAGGTAAAGATTTGGAACTTGTGGTGTTTTACCATAAATTTTCATTGGAAGGAAGTGGATTATTTTCTTCAATGGGAGTGGTAGATGGTAATCTGTCTGGAAACTGACTAAAATTTTGCTCGTCAAGCAGATCTATCCCCAGCCATCATTTTGCACGACAATGCGCTGGCGCATACAGCGCAAGGTCTGGGAAGTTCTGTACCATCCACCATACTGCCCTGATACCGAAGATGAGGGAACCACTTCGTGGCATTCGTTTCAGAGATTCGACAGGCAGTAGACCGCTCCATTCGCACCATCGACAGAACAGGCTCTGCTAACGGTATACCACGCCTTCCACATAACTGACAACGGATTTTACACAACACTGATGACTACTTTGGAGAATAGTAACAGTTGCAAAGATGTAACGCTTTTGTATCGGTTGTGAATAAATAGTTGCCACTATTTAAGTTCCAACCCTGGTATAAGTAATCTGTTTTAGAACTTGTCGAAGTTATGATACTTTGTTCTTCCCCCTCCCTCCTATCTGTCAAAATAGCTGACAAATATCGACAACATAAGAATTATTTTTTTAAAAAGTATAAAAAAGGTAAAGCAGACAACAATCCGCAGATTGGTTTGAACAGCACAGTGCTTTACTAGGCATGGTCCTGTTTGGAGGTGGTATGCCGTTGCCTTCCTCCGACCTTGGAACTGACTTACCCAGTCAGTTATAGGGGGACCTACAGTTCCGAACCACGGTGCTACTCGGTATTTTTCACATGAGCAATACTGCCACAGGTGAAAGAAGTGGAAAGTGACAGATAAAAATCCTAGGACCGGGCGGGATTTGTAGTCTGGCACTCTACCACTGTGCAACCGAGGCGTACAATATACAACTATATAAGAGCTATAACAACAACAGTTCTTTTAGACATGTAAATAAGAACGTATACATACATATAAGAGAAGCAGCGATCTTACAAGGTACACCTGACGATGGCATTCAAGCCGAAACAGGCCTGTCGTATTAAGTAATGTAATAAACAGCAGCGTCTTTGGTATCAATAATTTACAATGTCTCTAAATGACATAGATAGGCGAGGGCGGAGGCGTGAGGGGGAGGAATGGAGGAAGTCCAGCTGCATGGCGCTGGTACAATACAGATAACATAATCTGAGGTATCCTCATATGTCTGGAGGTTAAAATCGATACAAAACGGGAGAGGAGCAAAACGCAGTAGCGAACTGTCACCCTCACGTACATAGCAAATAACCAAATGTACCATTATGCAAAATGAAATCGGAAACAGTAATATTTCAGTGAAAAATAGGATAGACAACTCAACAAATGCAGGTCATTGTCAGGGGCATTTTCAAGATTATCAATACACACGTCTGCCTGATGAGTATAAATTACTTATTAGTCCCGAAATTTACATAAGGCACCACTGAGTAGTTACAGTTACACTGTACATCAAGTGTAACCTGTAATAAAATAATTTTTCGAGCTTGCCAGCTTCTCGGCAGCACTACCCATTCATTTCATCATGGTCGCCTGCTTCTTCCACGACTTACACGCCGTCGCACTTAGACGGTAAACTCCGCAACTATTGGTGTTTCCTTCTACTGACTCAAATACGTCTGTATTTCAAGGTTGGCAACCGCAGCCAAATTCCTGTAGCCGTTCAGAGGTTTTATGCCCTTCGCCGCGTAACGGAACAATTCTGAAGTTGTTAAAGTTCATGATGTTTCAGGGAAATTTAGATATCTGCATGTTGCAAAAAATTGGTTATTGGCGCTAAACAATCAAAGTGTATAGTTGTCCATATGAGCACTAAAAGAAATCCGTTCAGCTTCATTTACACTGTACGACAGTCAAATGTAAAGGTCGTAAATTCAACTAAATACCTAGGAATTTTAATTACGAGAAACTTAAATTGGAAAGAACTCGTAGAAAATATAGTAGGGAATTCGGACCAACGGATACGTTTCATTGGCAGCACACTTAGAAGAAACAACAGTTCTACTAAAAAAAAAAAAAAAAAAAAAAAAAAAAAAAAAAAAAAAAAAAAAAAAAAAAAATCAAAAATAAAAAAAAATGCTTGCATTACACTTGTGCGTCCTATTTTTGAATATTGCTGCGCATTGTGGGTTCCCCACCAGGTGGGACTGACGGAGACGATTTGGAGAAAGTTCAGAGAAGGGCAGCTCGTTTTGTGTTATCGCGATGTTGGGGAGAGAGTGTCACGGAAATGATGGACGAGTTACTACGGAAATCATTAAAAGAAAGTTAAAAAAAATGTTCAAATGTTTGTAAATCTATCGGACCAAACTGCGTGGTCATCAGTCCGTAGCTTACAAACTACTTAAACCTCGGTAAACTAACCTACGGACAAACATACACACCCATGCCCCAGGGAGGACTCGATGCTCCACGGCGAGCAACCGCGCGCTCCGCAGCGAGACGCTTTAGAGCGCTCGGCTACTCCACCGCGGCTTAAAAGAAAGGCGTTATTCTTTGCGGTAAGATTTATTTGCAAAATTCCTGTCACCAACCCTCTCTTCCGAATACGAACAAATGTTGTTAATACCCACCTACATCGGGCGATCATCTTAATAAAATTAGAGAAATCAGATCGAAAACTGAACGCTTTTTAATGTTTCTTTTCCGCGCTCTATGAGAGAATGAACGGTAGAGAAATATCATAAAGGCTGTTCGATGAACTTTCCGTCAGCACTTAAATGTGATTAGCGGAATATGTATTTTGATGTAGATGAGGAATAGTAAATACTTTATTGAGAACAGAGGTACACAACTGCTAGTTTGTAACCGGAAAAAAAGACAGACCAATAACGACGATCAAGGTGATCAAAATATCCACGGGTGTACTGCCGGTCTATAGTGTCCGTTGGACACTATAGACCGGCAGTACACCCGTGGATATTTTGATCATCAAATACGCCGGGAGAAACTGAAGAATCACGACGATCAAGGTGATTTAAAAAAAAAAAAAATTCTACCAGCAATTTCATTTTTGAGGTTTGTTGAGGATACAATATTCATAATCCCAACGATCAAACTGGGTACTGAATTTACTTTTTATTCGTAGACTACGCGTTTCCACCATCCTCACAGGCAAAAATCAAAATATGATACGTCCATATAATCTATCTATCCAACTACTCAGGGCTGTAGTCTAAATGTTGTTACAGCGGGGTGGGGGAGGGGGTTATCAGGCAATAAGAGAGCAGAGTTTTGGGCAATTTTCTACTCTATAAATTCGTTTATTCAATTTTGGTGTCAGATGGACGATTAAGCCGTTATTAATTTCGAGTTGTCAAAAAGAAGGGGGGGGGGGGGGTTGTCCCATTGGCTACGACCCTGCATCTTCCGCAGAATATCAAGTTTAGGCCATGCATCACTTGAGGGAACCGCGCCATGCTAGAAGAACACCCGCATTCTTGTAGGCAAAGGCGTCTCAGCTCTACTAAGTGTAGATAGCGGGGTCTTGTGAGACAAGCGCTACCATACCACACTACACATTTAAGGAGGAGCATTCTTGAAACTGGCATGATGTATTTACGACTGTTACTGATGCCGTCACAAGTGGAACTGGCTTCGTCAGTGAAGAGTAAATCTAATTTCTTCGCCATTGTCAAGTTTGCAGAGAAAAATTTCAATCAGCTATCCTGCTCGACGGCGTTGAATGAACTGTAAAAGATACGTAATGTCAGCAGTACTCTCGCGTGTGGAACAGCATACATACAGACATTCTGGAGGATTGCTTTCTGCCTGATGTACATGCAGTGTGTTCGTTTACACGCTCAGATACAGTATGACCTGTGGACTCTGTACCAGCGTCACGCGAGTAAACAGTCTAGAATGTGATAGTCTGCGGTTAGGAAACCGTCTCAAGCAGCAGCAGCAGCCACACACAAACACCATATCGGCATACTCAGCATGTCTAAACACGTACGGCGTAGGGAGGAAGGGAGATGGTGTTTAACGCCCCGTCGACAGCGTGGTCATTAGGGACGGAGCTTACGCTCAGATTGTTCGAGTAAGGATGGGGAAGGAAATCGGCGATGCCCTTCGAATGGAACCATCCCGGCATTTGCGTGGAATCATTTAGAGAAATCGCGGAAAACCTAAATCTGGAGGCTGGAGGTGGATTTGAACCACCTTCGACCCGAATGCGTGTCCAGTGTGTTACCACTGCTAAAGCCACCTCGTGCGGCATATTTACACAGTAGAAAACAAACGCAAATGTTCAAATGTTTGTAAATCTGTGGGCGTTAACTACGGCGGTTATCAATCCTAGGCGTACAAACTACGTAAACTAAACTAACCCAAGGACAACACACACACACACATATATATATCCATGCTAGCGGGAGGACTCGAACCTCCGACGGGTAGCTACCGCGCGCTTAGCAGCAAGGCTCCTTAGAGCGCTCGGCCATTCCACCGCGGCTCCAACAAGTCATAAAGATGACTTCAATGTCAACTCAAGCACGACTTCGCAACTTGAACATCGACACACTATTGCTGACATTAGAGAAATACGGCATAGCAAAAAATGTTCAAATGTTTGTAAAGCTTATGGGACTTAACTACGGGGTCATCAGTCCCTAAACTTACAAACTACTTATGAACTACTTACGAACTAGGACGGCACAAATATCCATGCCCGAGGGGAGGATTCGAACCCCCGACCGTAGTGGCCGTGCAGACCGTGACTGAAGCGCCTCAGTCCCCTCGGCCACCGCGGCCGGCACGGCATAGCAGCTGGTGTACCATCACACGAAACCAAGACGCATTGACCTCAGCTGTATCTCTTGCACTCCATAATACATTGCATATTTTATTGCAATTCGTCTATACTACCACTTCATAAAACATTTACTTTATATAGTTAATTTACTTTTTTTTTTTTTTTTTTTTTTTTTTTTTTTTTTTTTTTTTTTTTTTTTTTTTTTTTTGCTGAACATATTTAAAAAAAATTATTGTTCCAAGGAGAGAGACAGTGAAGATACGGAGGAAATATCCCCAGACTTCCAGAAGAATGTAATGGTTTCCAATTCGAAGTTGCCAGCAACATCATAAAATATTTATTCGCTATTCCGTAAAATTAAAAATGATAGTAATTTATAGGCTAATGCAGATATAATATGAATGCTTTCGTTTTCTGCCGGATGTGAATGATTCGTTGACAGCCTTCAAGGAGGGGACCTGCCACGAGGGTCACCGAGTTCCATCAGATGCTGCATGTATGATTTACATTGACAATAAAGGGACACGTGTTTCGACGTATTGCTGCACACTCCCTAGTTTTTGAAAACTTTAGGGTCGACTAGATGACGGCCAAACGTATTTTCAATGCATCGAAAGAGCGTCTGAAAACATGCGTGCTGTTGCTTGGGGAGTAGTGATCTGGTACAGTGGAGCAGCGCACGAGAAACTAAGCCAACAACTCAGTAGGAGGGTCGCTTCTACTTGTGTCCGCGGCAGCGCTACGATCGCATGCGCGGCAATTACTTTGGGTTCGTTCGAGAGTCTCCACTGCGCATGAGCGCTTACGACAATTTGCAACTCCGAAGCCAACTCGAACGCTTATTTCACCAGTTTCGCAGTTTGTCCACCCGTAGCGCTAGTTACCACCTTTGCTCTCTTCAGTAGTCACCTAACGTGTTTGTCTTACCGTACCCATTAACCAACTTTAAACCGTGTAGATAATTTGTAAATTCTTGATACTGCACCTTACATTATAAATCATTCGAACGTGAAACAGCAAGACACATTATTTCTCACTAACATTTCCCTCATTCATACATTATGTTGCAAAGTCAACCTGACAAAACCACATACAAAAATGAGGTAAATTCGGAAAGTGGTGTGCGAAATGAATTTTCAGTAACATACAACTTCACATGTATATAGACCCATTATTATTAGTTAGAATAAAATTTAAAAAATTAAATATATACAGATTCATATACAAAAAATTAAAAAAAAAAAATGCAGGTGTTGTGCAGAAATTATCAGCTTACATGATTTTCCCAGAAGTTACACAGGAAGCTTCCTGGTGAAGAAAGCCTACATTGGCACTAATAGGTTTCTATAGTAACCACAAGGAGAAACAGACGGAAGCAGCAATTGTGAGATGCTGTAGTGACACATATAAAGAAAGCTACATGTTGGTTATAAAAATATATCAGTGCTAATGCTCTTTGTGACGGAAATGCCTGTGAACAGATACCACAGAAAATTTTATTCGGACTATTTTGATTTCATTTTCAGGCTAATATATCACAACCCGAACTCCAAAACCATCTGCATTCACCTTTAAATTCGTAGTTATGAAAATGTCCACAACTCATCGTCATTTATCTGTATGAATGTGTTAAAAAGTGGATGACGTACTGTATTAGTAAGCCACATAGGTTGAAAGAATGCCTGTCTAATATACAAAACTCATTTTATTACAGATATTTTACACTGTGTGAACAGAAAACCTTTAAAATCTTCGCAAATGTGCATACTTGTCTTTTGGAGCAAATTTGTTAAACGCTTTGGAGTCAGTCAGAAAATGGTTTGTCGAAAATCTGCTTACCTAAATAAACTATTTCAAACTATCAGCTCCGCCACTGGAACACCTGGTTGGTCAGTCAGATCTCGTGAGAAAGTATCGAAAGAGCGTCGAACACCTGAAGCCGTTTCAGATCGTTGTGAGCGGCGCTCGAGCGAACCTTCAGACTCGAGGAGAAAACGTGTAAATATTTACAGACGGCTGCTGCCCAAGGAGGTGAGAATACAGGGAGGAGCCCTTACGCCGAAAAAGGAAGCCTGCCTCCGCCATACTGCTAGGTTTTAGAGAAGTGTTCGAATTGTAGAGCAGGAATAAAACGTACGGCGGTTTTGCCATGTTGTACATCGTGCTAAAAGAGTGCAAATTAGCAGTTAAAATTAAGTTTTCGTATATATTATGAGGAGTATTTATTACTGTTTTTTCAAGAACGCATATTGTTTGAAAGTACATACTTTCCACTGGCCGTCAGTTCACTCCAGTAAGAGGATCGACTTGACGCATATTTTTAACAGAGAAACAGCACAAGACACCAAGATGGCGGACAGGCTGTATGTGCTCGGCATAGATAAAGCCGTCTCCCTTTATTCTAACCTCCCTGCTGCTGCCGACGTGTGCTTTGTAGCGCTTCTTTATAATGTCAGCCGTCATTGAAAATGCCGCCGCGTGTAAAATCACATCTGTGATTCGTTTTCTAAACGCAAAGAAAGTTAAACCACAGGAAATTCATTGGTAAATCTGCGAGGTTTACGGACAAAATGCTATGAGCTATTCAATGGGTAGAAGATGGGTGATCGAGTGTACGATGAAGAACGAATTGGACTCCCGTGTGTCATTACTGATAGACTGGTTTCAAATGTTTGTTAAGCTTAAGGGACTTAACTGCGGCGTCATCAGTCCCTAAACTTACAAACTACTTATAAACTACCTTATACTAAAGACGACACAAACCTCCATGCCCGAGGGGGGGATTCGAACCCCCGAACGTAGCGGCCGTGCAGACTGTGACTGGCGCGCCGCAGACAGCTCGGCCACTGCGGCCGGCTGAACTGGTTTACAGAATTGAAGAAAAGATTAAGCACTACCGTATGTTTACACTTAGTGCCCTTGCTATGGTAATACCGGAGATCTCACGATCACTAATTCGTGAAATTGTTACTCACATTGGTTATCCAAAATTCTTACTTGGCAACACAAAAAACCTCGCCTGAGCAGTGCACTTCAGTTTTTGACACGCTACAATGAAGAAGGTGATGGTTTTGTTTATCGGGTAGTCACAGGGGATCAAACTCGGGTATCGTACGACACCCCTGAAACAAAGCGGCAATCAGTGGAATGGAAGCACACTTCATCCCCAACGAACGTTAAGCCTAAGCAAAAAGTCATGTGCACCGTTTTATGGTTCGGAAAAGGCATTTTGCTGATTGGTTTCTTACCACGAGGCCAAACGATTTATGAACATGGGTACTGCGAGACCATTGAGGATTGCAAAAAGGTGTTTTTTTTTCTCTTCACGATAATGCCCGACCTCACATGGTGAATGAGACCAAACAACTCTTACGGGAATTTCACTAGGACGTATTTGATCATCCTACTTACAGCCCGGACCTGGCTCATAGCGACTTTCCTCTCTTCTCACACCTAAAATCTGTCCTTGGGCCGGCCGCGGTGGCCGAGGGGACTACGGCGCGCCTGTCACGGTCTGCACGGCCACTACGGTCGGGGGTTCGAATCCCCCCTCGGGCATGGATATTTGTGCCGTCCTTAGTGTTACCTAGTTCGTAAGTAGTTTGTAAGTTTAGGGACTGATGACCCCGTAGTTAAGTCCCATAAGCTATACAAACATTTGAACATCTGTCCTTGGTGGTCAACACTTCAACGATGATGACTAGCTGAACGAACATGTTATCTCATGTTTGAATACACAGGCGGAAACCTTCTATGAAGAAGGCATACAAAAACTTGCGGCACGCTATGACAAGTGCCTACAATATTTCGGAAGTAGAAAAGTAGTTTAACACTTGTAGAATTTTGTGCAGTCAATATTTTTTTTCTGTATCTGTACACGTTTGTTTTATATAACCAAACGGAACTACTTTATGGACATTCCTCGCATTAACGTAGAACAACGTATGACAACCGCCAGCTCACGGTTTAACCAAAGAGGAGGGGGCGGAAGGGTCAGGTGGTAGTCGACTTGACAAGGTGTCCCACCGACTCTGGAGTGAATATTAACCCACTTCTTCCCAGCGTTGGGTACACGCAACACAAAATTTAGCCTTACAAAACTCACCACACATGTGTTGAAAGGCATTCACGAGCTCTCTGTATATGTGTGAAAGTTTCACAATTATCGTAACACCTCGTAAAAAAATGAGTGATACCATCAATGTTAGTCGGAGTTATCATATAATAGACAATATTGCACAATTTGAACAAATAGAAGAATGTGATCACAAAAAATAATTTTTTCTATTTTTTTACTAGGAAACAGCGCAACATTAGGGGTGGTGCAAATTGCAACACATACTGCTAGTTTGTAATAGTTGTAATGTTATTTCAATTATTTTAAAGAGAACCTGATGACTAAATATAACACTTTTTCACAATTTCAATTTTTGGGAAGAAATGGGTTATAATGAAACTTGTGGTGTAGTGCATCATTACTATACCAATTTTAGTACCCGAAGCGGTAATTCTACTTGTAGGTCAGCCTTATAGGTAATGGTGTAATAGTGAATAGAAAAAGAAACATAGATCCCGTTATAACAAAACGATTGTCATATATGTCCTCTATGCGTTCACAAAGCATTAATTCGATTGCAATGAAACTGAGGTGAAATGTCCGCCGTACGCCCACGAAGGTTTCTGACCCCAAAACAAAAGAGCACGACACATAGCACAGGAGATATGATGTCATAAATAATGAGAGGACACCGCGTGAGAATACCCAGATTTATGCGTCATTTCCTCCTAAACCACTGGACCGATTTCAACCAAATTTGGTACACATCTTCCTCACCGTGAGATACCAATTCTGTAATGGTAAGAACGCAAAGGTTCAGGAGATATAAGGTCATAAACAACAGGAGTTGCAAGAAACTACCCACGCCCCTCGGGCATGGATGTTTGTGCCGCCTTTAGTATAAGCTAGTTGATAACTAGTTTGCAAGTTTAGGGACTGATGACCCCGTGGTTATGTCCCTTATGCTTAACAAACATTTGAAGAAACTGCCACATAATGCGACGAGAATTTATGAATGCAGTACAACTTTTATAAATAATTTCAAACCTTTATTTATTGAACTATTTGTCGCTGACAACCTTAGGAAAAATATGAAAGGAAAAAAGTTTCTCGCTTACTACTTTTCCCCTGTTCATGGACTGAAACTATGGCATTCGGTATGATGTTACAATTTATAATCTCTACACTACAAATTGTAACCGCAGGAAATTTTACAGACAGTATACACAGATATATTTGAATGTGCCTTCTAAATTGAATCACAGTACGACGCGTAATTCATGAAATATAAGGACATAAACAGTAACGTCCATGGAAAACCGCCCCATTATGCACCAAGTTATAATCTATTACTTTTCCCAAGAGATTTTATAGACATACAGTATTTATAAAAATGAATATATGGCTGAAAAATTATACAACACATAATTCGATAAATGTGAGATCGTACGAATTTTATATGTTATTTGTTTTTTTGACTACTAGGCTATCTCTGTTTGTTTGGATACTGCACTTATAATTAGGTACATTATGGAAGATAGCGTTATTTCTTACATATTCTCCGATAAATATAACATTATTTCAGAAAAAAAGAAGATGGACAGAGAGAGAGAGAGAGAGATAAGGGATAGGAGAAGTACTAACTCAAGGCAGGAGTAAATAAATAAATACCCGGGCAACGCCGGGTTTTCAGCCAGTGTACAATAAAAGTCCGATAATCCGACACGTTCGGGACCGACCCGGTGCCAGATTACCGAAAATGCCGGTGCCTGCTACTGCTGGCAGGCAACACAGCTGTGACACACTGCACAATAACCTATCTCATTGTGCCAGTTTGTTTTTCTTTCAATTTACGTCATAAATGGTTGACGAACCAATATTTCTATTCTCACCTTTCTCCATGCGTTTCATGATTTCCAGTGTTTGGTTGATGGTCAGAGTGCGTGCTTACTCTTCTCTCCTGATTTAGAGCTTTAAGAAGGTGTGGTTTTCGAGAACATGCTCACTGCTTAAATGTTAATAAGACTTGCACACTTCACTATGATAGTCACCACTGTTAAATGCTGGCGATCGAAACAATGCAAGGTACCTGTGTACGGTACAGAAACAGCCGAGATCTGCGGAGTGCTTGGGAACACAGTTGTGACCGGCCAAGCAGGGCATCGCCTCTGTGGGCATTGGGTCGGTGACGTCAGCACCACAGGACTGATACTGTACCAGCTGAGACCGGCGTCTGCTAGTCGCTCCCCTCCCCTCCCCCTAACAAGGAAAACTCATATATTTCTGGCGATCAGTTAAACAAAGTTCACCATACGGAATACAGAGGTTCCAACCAGTACCATTTAATCGGAATTGTTACGAAAATTGTTTAAAATTACGAGTTTACGATTGGAGTGGTTCAAATTACGATTTTCAGGTTTAAATAACAATCTGTGTCATTAGTGTTGTTTTTTTTTTTTTTTTTGTCGGCGAAACTCGGTTCCTTTCGAGTTCGTTCGCGTAATATCATCGACAAAAATAAATGGTTATGAACAACACCTTCTAGTACGTCCTAGTGGAAATCACCAGTACTGAGAGTAGTTTCCAGAAACTCGAAAATTGCGTAATACGGCATACGGAATGAATCTACAAAGGTACGCCATTGTTGAATCTACAAAGGCACGCCATTGTTGAATCTAGCAGCAGCCGGATTCTGGCATAGCTGATATATAAAAATGAACTTCGCATCTGTGGAATACTTCTTAAGTTTCCAATCTTCTAGTGAGATTGAAGGACTACAAGAAGAGTTCAGTAGCTTTCAGTTGTCTCCTTTGAAAGATGTTTTTCATGAACGAGCAGATATCACATTTTCCAATTTGAGGATTCCTCGGGAAAAACACATTTTGAAGGATTGTCCAAACTGATTATGACAACACTGTTGGTGCCACAAAGTAATTCAGCCACTGAAAGAGTTTTTAGCATCGTGTGTTAAAACATAACAGAATTCTGACAAACTCTTAGCACTTCAATATTGAATTCATTACTAGTAGAAAAAAAATTTAAATGATTTCTTCAAAAAATGTGTGCCATCAATTAAAATGGATCGAAAAGCAGTTGAGCAATGCCAAGAAAGCGACTAGGTTGTAATATTCAAGTTTTAAGAGCTCCAATGTCACTTCAGGTTCTCTCTCTCTCTCTCCCAATGCTGAAATTTTCATGAAGCCGCCATGTGAGGTCGGGCAATATCGTGAAAAAAAAAAAAAATAATAATAATAATAAGGAGACTGATTTAATTATGCCTAGCAATATGCTGGAAGACGAGGACGTGGATGGAGACACTATAAGTTATGATTTTACGTTATTTTTAATGAGTAGATTATTTCATATAGCCTATATAAATAAATATTACTCTGAAAATCACAAAATTTAAAATACTCAGTTCTGTGGAAGAAAAGATTTAGCTGTTAAAGTTTGCTCCCCCCACCTACACACATTCCTACTGCACACATCAGAGTGATGTAGTAATGTGCTGCCCTATCTCATCTGCAAACCCTCTGCAAGAGAATACGCTGGTCAAAACAGTTAGGGGATCAGTTTCTGAAGTATTGTCATCGGCAGAATGAACTCCAATGGTCGGTTCTATGGAGTGGAAGCAACAACATTGCGGCAACCCAGCTACTGGTAGTAACACAAATATGCTGCTTAGGGGGTTAGTGTTGACTTGTGTTTAGTAAGCGAGTTACACGAGCAGTTGTGATCAGACAGTGTAGTGAGCAGGTAGTACAAGGAGACTTACCAGAAGCTGTGGCGTGGAGAGCCATAGGAAGGCTGGCAGCGGGAGGTGTCTGCAGCGGGGTGCGCTTGTCCACACAAACAGCCCGAAATCGCCTTCGGGACTGTGGCCTCTACGCACGGATGCCTATGGTGTGTGTTCCGTTAAAAGCACGACTCCGTTTAGCCCGCAGAAACTGGGCGGAGAAACATCAGGGTTCTGTTCTCAGACGAGTCCAGATTTTGTGCTACATCTACGTGGGGTACTCTGCAAATCACATTTAAGTGCCTGCCAGAGGGTTTACCGAACCACCGTTATACTATTTATCTCCCATTCCACTCTCGAATAGTGCGCGGCAAGAATGAACACCTGAATCTCTCTGTTCGAGCTCTGATTTCTAGTATTTTATTCTGATTATCATTTCTACCTTTGTAATTGGCAGTCAACAATATATTTTCGCATTCGGAGGAGAATGTTGGCGATTGCAGTTTCGTAAGTAGACCACGCCGCAGCGATAAGCGCCGTTGTTGTAATGATTCCCATCCCAGATCCTGTATCATTTCCGTAACGCTGTCTCCCCTGTATCGTGACAATACGAAACGAGCTGTCCTTCTTTGGACTCTTTCGATGTCCTCCGACAAACCCACCTGATAAGGATCCCACACTGGGCTGCAATACTCCAAAAATGGACGGACAAGCGCAGTGTATGCAGTTTCTTTAGTAGTTCTGTTGCATCTTTTAAGGGTTCTGCCAATAAAGCGCAGTCTCTGGGAGTTTGTGACACTTGTGGGGAGTGACACTTGCGCGGAAAGGGAATTTGTAGACACTTGCGCGGAGACCCGGACGCTGCAGGTAGTGAACAGGGTGTTCCAGAAGTAGCGATACACCACCCCTACTCCTCGCCCTCCAGCCGCTACCTGTGCCGTATTCAGGGAAAGGCCCACCGAGCGAGGTGGAGCAGTAGTAACGGGACGTTCGCTAAAAATAGCGTATATTACAAGATTCACGTCTCTCGCATTCCGGCCCAAAATTAGCATGGGCCTATATTTCGCATTCATTGAAAAATGCGAATTTTTCCGGTACCTACTGTTTACTTTGTACATATTTAAGGGCAGAAAATAAAGTTATCTCCCAATATTTCTGATTAAATAGTGTTTCACACCAAAATAACATTTATGACAATTTCGGATTTACTGCATTTTGAGTCAGAATTCGCATCTATATTCGCATTTATCGCAAATGCGAATTTTTCCTGTCCCTAGTAATACCTCTAAAAATAAAGAGCTGATCAAGGCACTAAAAGCAAGGGCAGATCTTTGGGTGTATTTCTACAAATAACTAAAACACAATTTGATCGTGGATTTATATACAATCTCATTATAAAGGTTTTTTGTAGGTGGTTTTGAGCAGCTTTTAAATATGTTAGGAATAGCATTATGAAATATAGACAGCTACACCTTATGTTTATTATGAGATATCGATTTCGGCTAATGTCAGGTCATCTTCAAGTCTCAAACAACAGGTGTTACTTATGCATTTTTCCAGTGGCACTCATAACCTTTAACTGTTTACACACGAGATCTAACGTTGTTAGTCGCGTTAGCGATGAAAACAGAACCCAGAATCTTTGCGTCTAAATGATACATATATTGGTGTGATGTCGTATTTCGAAAGAACAAACATCACACCAATACATATATAGCTCTCGGTAAAGTGGAACGGTACGATGTCGTTACGTAGCACAGCACGGCGACTGGAAACGCAGGAGAAGTGCAAACAACGTTCTCTCCTCAGAGGTATGATTATAATTGGGTTCGGCGTAGACTCCTACAACATACAGTCTATACGGCGAAGATTACACCAAAAAATTTAACGTTTCGTCTACTTTGGCGATAGCAACCAAATTTTAAAATCGTGTCTACTATGTAAAGATTTAGCAACACAAAACGCTTCAAGTCCATAACTTCACTGGTTTTCGAGTTCTCAATTTTTAATATGTTTTTAATGTTATTACATAAAATTTGGGACTCACACTACAATTTTCATATGGCAGATTTTGTAGGTACATTCACAAGACATAATTCAACCGTTCTGTGCATTCATTTTATGAGAAAGACCAATCATTTGTTTTCAGTGTTTATTCAAATTTCTGCATTTAAGTTTCTTTAATTATTAGTACTTAAATGTGGTGATGAAATAAATAAATTACGTGTATATGTGTAGTCTTATGCGGCCAAACTACTTAGGTCATCGGTCGCTAGACTTACACTACTTAATCTTACTTAAAATAACGTATGCAAAGTACAAACAAACATACCCATGTCCGAGGAAGGACTCGAACATCCGACCGGACCGGCCGCGCAATTTGTGACACAAATTACATGTTTGATATTATTAATTCATAGAAGTATGAAATCGCGTCAAGACTACTTCCTGCAAAAATTTCGACAAAAAAAGTTGGCACTGAGTTTAGAAAAACAAAATTCTGGTATATTGGATTTTAACATTTAATCAAAAAATGAATGTTACTACAAGAGATACAGCCATTCAAATTTACAGGCACCATAACGTATTCCCTTCCTGAGTAAAAGAGCTGCTTCTTGTAGTTTCAACACCTTTTTCTTGAATGTTCTGAATATAAATCTTCACACAGACTTCTTGAGGAGGAGAGTGATACGGATATCTGATTGTAAACCACTGCCTATTACCTTAGAACTTTTTGACTGTACTGAACAGGAGTTGCGCGTATTCCGTAATTTATATTTAGTTATATACAGTTAAGAGGCAATGTAATTTATAACCAACTATTGGCTGCCAATTTCGCTTCATTTTTCCTGGAAGTCTTGCAACTTGTTTCTCCCTGTTGGTTTATGCCAAGTTCGGAGTAAAAATGGTTCTATATGACTGTGATGGAAAATAGAATTTATCTTTAGCATTTCTTGGTGTGTGACATTCCCTTACACATTCTGTATTTCATACATTTCTTAGATGTATCTCTAATTCGAATACAGCCAAATCGTTTTGGGGTCTACGAATAAGCGCTTCAAGTATGTAAAATACTCATAGACTTATTATTAACGTTTTTTAATGGAAGGTTTAAGGTTGCGTCTCCTATTAAAAAGCATAGTAGCTATTTTTAAAGAGATGGAAGTTGCGTGATAGTGGTGTTAACTACATAGCGGTCAATTACATCAACGTATCTGTGCAGGATGCCTAATATATTTATTGCTTGCGCAGGTGTCTTGATATGCTTAGTGTTCTGAATAATATGCTTTTAGGAGGTATGACTGTGGAAAGTCATCGTCTTGTAGTAGCAAAGAATGTCTTAATAACTCTCCAAACATTATCACTGTTGAAATACCTTTTTGTTTTCAGGAGGAACACTCAACGAATTCATATGTAGTTAGAACAAGTTACTATATTGCTCTTCAGCTTTGAAAGAGTTGTGCAATTTCACTGAGTTTCGTGTTACGTTGACAGTGTGGAAACTTGACAACAGCAGTGCTAGACTTGTTGGTGTGCCTGTACCCAGCAAAAGCCATTAGCCGCCCCAAGGGTCCCGGGTTCCGCGCAAGTGTCACTCCGCGCAAGTGTTCCAACCCCGTCTCTGGTTCGCCTTTCCCACGACATTATCTACGTGTTCTTTCCAGTTTAAGTCTGAAGTAATAGTAATTCCTGGGTATTTTGTGCAATTTACGGCCCTCAGTTATCACTGATTTATCATGTAAACAAAGTCTAACGGATTTCTTTTCGTACTCATATGGACGACTTCACACTTCTTATTATTTAGAGTCAATTGCCAATTTTTCCACCATAGTGATATCTTATTCAAATCTTTCTGCAGTTGGTTTTGATCTACAGATGATTTTACTAGACGGTAAATGACGGCGTCATCTGCAACAGCAGAGGACCAATAACACTACCCTGTGGAACGCCCGATATCACCTCTGTTTTAGTCGATGCCTTACCACCGATTACTACGAACTGTGTCATCTCTGACAGGAAATCGACTATCCAGTCGCAAATTTGGGGCGATATACGATAACCACGCAAATTGATTAAAAGCCGTCTGTGAGGTACGGTGCCAAAAGCCTTCTGCTCAGCCGACAATCGTCGTTCCCTCATCTGGAGACAACGTAGAAGTAGGAACAATCCTGCTGATGTGCAGGAAATGATGGTGGTGGACGATTGGTGTGGGCAGGAATCAGTCTTGGCAGACATCGGGCCTCTATGCGTTCAGAATGGCGCTTCTACAGCTCACAGATATAGAGGCGAGATTCTCCCACCTTCTCTTGTGCTATAGGAGATGGCTTCCTTCTGGTGGACGGAAAGCTTTTCAAAGTTGTCATGTTTTAACTTATGAAGATCCATCGTTTCGGACAATGACTTTTACTTAAGTTTCGCATCTTGGCTTGGACAACTGGGTTTACTGACAGAGCGATCCAGCAAGGGTTCTGTGTTCACTGACAGAGATCCGGAACCCAAAAAAGCTATTATAAGTACAGGCCATTCTTTAACAACCGTTGCGAAGCACGGGCATATAAGGTAGTCTTGAATGAAACCAATCAGGGTGGTTCATGCAGACTTGAAAAGCAAGCACTGAGATCATGGCTACACACAACAGAAAGTTATACAGGAACAAACTTCCGAAAGTGATGCAGACAGAGATCAGAACGTATTAAATTAATGTAGGCAGAGAGAAATGAGAAGGACACAGTACATACAAACTGACGGAAAGTCATCGAGTGAAACCTAAGCGTTATAGGGCCCCTTCTGTTCCTTAACTGTATAAACGATTTAGGAAACAATGTGAGCAGCTCTCGTAGACTGTTCGTCGCTGATGCTGTTATTTATCGGTCAGTAAAATCACCAGAAGATTAAAAGTAGCTGGAAAATGATTTCAGTCATATTTCTGCATGGTGCAAAAATTGACCCTAAGCAATGCAAAAAGTGAAGTAATCCACATGACCACTAACAGAAAACCGTGAAACTTCATTTACACCATAAATCAGTCGAAACTACAGGCCGTAAATTCAAATAAATGCCTAGGAATTACAAATGTTCAAATGTTTGTATAGCTAATGGGACTTGACTATGGGGTCATCAGTCCCTAAACTTACAAACTACTTACGAACTAGCTAACACTAAGGGCGGCACAAATATCCATGCCCGAGGGGGGATTCAAACCCCCGACCGTAGTGGCCGTGCAGACCGTGACTGGCGCGCCGCAGTCCCCTCGGCCACCGCGGCCGGCTAGGAATTACAATTACGAACAACTTGAGTAGGAAAGGACACATATAAAATATTGCAGGAAAGGCGAACCAAAGGTTACATTTCATTGGTAGAACAGAAGATGCAACGGTTCTATTAAAGAAACTGCCTACAGTACACATGTGCGTCCTGTTATGCAGTATTGCTGGGCATTGTGGGGTCCCCGCCAAAAGGGACTGATGGAGGGTATAGAGATGGGCAACTCGTTTTGAGTTTCATTCAAATGATGGACGAGTTTCGGCCAAATCATTAAAACAATGACGTTATTCGTTGTGGTGAGATGTATTTGCGTAATTTCTGTAACTAACTTTCTCTTCAGAATGCGAACATATTTTGATGCTTCCTCCTACGATACGATCATCTATATCTATAAATGTGAATGTCTGTTCGGTGTACGCTTATCACGTCCGAACTACAAGACGCAGAGACTTGAATATTTGTACAGTTACTAATTTATACCTAAGGAAGGTTTTAGGCACGGTTTTATAGAGATCTGAAAGATATTTAGTAATTTGAAGAATATAACGCGAAATGCGGAACAATAATTACTCTTTGAAAATTATATTTACTCTTTGAAAATGGTTTTATTGGTTGCTTTGTTGCTTGAGGGTTGATAATGATAAAAGGGTGGAGTATATTGCGATGGAAAGTTATCGGTGTACATAAAATTCTACGTGTGTGTGTGTGTTAATATTTCGCTCTGCAGCGAAAACTACAGAACGCCAACGAATGGTCTGTGTGTAATTGTTGTCCGAAGTCTCCCGTTGTACACCATAGCAGTTCCATGCCGATAGCTATAAAAGGGTGGAAGATATGATGGTTGAATGTCGTCAAATTATATAAAAAAATTCGGACTGAAGGCCAGCGATGACGTTTGCGACTCTATAGCAAGGAGGTTACATACATTGAAACGTGATGCCACAGACCATATCTTTGGTCTATGCGTGCTACAATGTCTTCAGCTCTTTCTCTGTAAGGATAAGGATATGAATAAGGACATATAAGAATAAATAAATAAAGCAGTAAAAAAGAACTTTCTTTTAAAACACCTCTTTAAAAAAATCGATTTGACGTTACGCTCATTACATCAAGTGATCGATCTGTGATATTGTTACAATCATTTTTATTTGAATGTTGATTAAAAATGTTGGTTTCTAAAGAAGGTATTGTACTTCATTTCATCCTTCAAAACCAGTCTCATAGCACACTACTGAAAGATGGCTTATCTATCATAATGAACCAACACGCGAGCGGAACCGCGGGTTTAAGCTAGTACACAATAAAATAAGATAATTTAGTTTTGTATTTCACTAACCGATTTTTTTCTCCCCATGGTGAGGAAAATTTTACTACCAAAAAAATAAATAAAGGGCCTACGTGCCACCGCCACATTTGCCCTTTTCTTCTTCTTCTTTTTCTTTTTTTTAAAAAAAAGAAAAAAATCTGTACCTCTTCTGTTATCACTTAAATGTGATCAGCATGTGTGTCCCGATTGACTGACTGACTAACTGACTCATGATCATCGCCCAGCCCAAACATCTGAAGAGAGAAACTTGAAATTTGTGGAGGGTGTTGATGTCACTTTGTAGGCGTCATTTAAGAAGCGATTTTTCGATATTCCGTCCGTAAGAGGGTGAAATAGGGGATGAAACGTTTTTTGAAAATACGTAGCTATTTAGGCAATTTTGAAGCTAGAACTACAAAATTTCGGATTTTAATTCAGGGTTCGAATTTAAGAGACACGTGTTTCGGCATTTTTTGAAATTCGACAAATAAGGGGGTAAAATAGGTGACGCAAAAAATTGATTTTCAAAAATATGTTACTGTTAACTCAAATTTTAAGCTACAACTACCAAACTTCGGACATTGAGTCTTGGTCAGGATTAAAGAGACACGTGTTTCGGTATTTTTGGAAATTAGACTAACAAGGGGGTTAAATACGGGATGCAAAAATTGATTTTCAAAAATATGGTGCTGTTAACTCAAATTTCAAGCTATAACTACGAAACTTAAGATACGGATTCTTCATCAGGATTAAAAAGAAACAACTGGTGCAGACCGACCAGCGTAAGCTTGTGAAGCAGCGAGGGTGCCGCTAGTATAGGTAGACTTTTGTGGTCAGGAAAATGCTTGTGTTGTCGTAAATCGCTCGAGCACGCCTCATGTTTGCCTCTCAGTTGTTTCTCGAGCTGCCCTTACAGTGAGGGCCCGGAGCGCCTTGTGCAGCCCTGGCTGGGCCTGGGGAAGGCCGCCCTCCAGTGAATGGCCACCCCAGCCCTCCCGCCCCCGCGCGGCAATAAGACGCTCCCTGTCTGCCAGCCCCACACTCCAAACAGCTTCGCGAATCCATTTCCATTCACGTCTCTGTGTTAAGAGAGCCAGCTTTCTGACCAACTTCTCAGTTACCTGCCGTAAGCTAAAGACATACCTGCCAACTCTCCCGATTTTTCACTTTTTCTCCCGCCTCCTGATTTTGCCGTTTTTTCTCCCGATTTTTAGCTTATATCCTGAAACCCAATGGTCAAAACACCTTTGTTCGTTTATTACTTTAATCTAAATACGTATAGAAATTCATAGAAATTAGGAGTTGCGCGCGACTTGTATAACGATTATTTCTGCTCTTTCCATGTATTTGCAAATACACTTGTAATGTTTTGATGTGCTCTTTTTGAATGTTATGTTTCGTCATTGTACATAAGTGAAATCACTTCAGTGGTTTTTAATTGATGGAAACCTTTTGAGTGGTTAGTGAGGAGCATTTTACCCCCTTATTTGTCGAATTTCAAAAAATGCCGAAACACGTGTCTTTTAAAAGCTGCAGGAAGGTATTTCTCCGTCGATCCTAATTCAATACGGTATTGGCGGAGACAAAAAGATAAACTCGTGGCTGCAAAGGCAAGCTCCAGATCTTTGCGTGGGCCTTGTGTTAAGAAAATAAATACCGCTACAGTAAGTTTCGAGAAAAAAAGGAGGGGAATTACGCGATAAAATACGGTATTACACTAAACGACCCCTTCAACTGTCGGCGGTCTTTGCCAGTTCTGTACGTGTCCCTTCACATTTCGACTGACATCAGAAATAGCGGACGTAGCGATGTTTAGGAGTGTGCAGACTGCTGACATAGGTGACACCCAACACGTGACCGCGTTGCAAGTCCGTGAGATCTGCTCTCTCACGACTTCTGATGACTGCTGAGGTCGCTGATATCGAGTACCTAGCAGTAGGTGGCAGCACAGTGCACCTGACATGGAAAACATATGTTTTGGGGGTGTTCGGATACTTTTGATCACATAATGTATGTTCTCATGGAGAACGCTATTGAACATTTCCATGTTCCTATTTGTGCATATTAAAATAAAAAAATTGTAAATGCGACATAAAGTCACTGAGGAGGTAGGCGACCATGATGAAATGATTAGGTAGTACTGCTGTGAGGTTGCGTAGGTCGCAAATTCTTCGTTATTGGTCACACTTCATGTACAGCGTGCTCTCAAGAACATCTTCCATCTGTTCACGTGTGCACATGGCACGGAAGAGATGCTAATCTGATGATGGTGATTCCGAAACGCGTCATTTTTGAGAGTACGCTGTACATGAAGTGTGACCAATAACAAAGAATTTGCGACCTAACCAGCTTCACAGCAGTACTACCTAATCAAAAACAAAAATAAAAATTAAGAAACATTGAAATAGACTTTGGATGCCCTGACCAAGCAGTAGATTTCGTCACCGTTTTACCGGTCATCACGAGACATGTACATATGTGTTCATGGAGAGGTTTTTACCTTCTGGTAGGCTTGCGTTAGGCTTCGATCCCGTGGGATCACCCACCATGAAAGTCGGCAGGTATATTTAATTTTTCATATGTAGCGCGGCGGATAGATAGAAATGTTCACATCAGAGGGAGGGGAAAGAGAGTGAGAAAGGGGATGTGGAGAGACTGTGGGGTGTAGGTGATAGGCAGAGGAGGAGGACATTAATACATGCAACTCCCCATAACAATCAAACCGTCTGCGTCAGGGCGTTCAAATTACACGGATTGTGGAAATCCGTATGCGGACTCTGACGTGAAATAGTTTGGTAGAGGGACGAAGCCCTGTTTTATATCGATGGGTTTATGTTTGCCTACTGACAAATGTTTGTTAAGCTTATGGGACTTAACTGCGGGCTCATTAATGGACTGGGACTACAGCTGAGATGACTGTGATTGAAAGGAAGTACCAGTAGTTGTGTTTAGATTTTTTCATTAATTAACTGACAGGTTTCGGTGCTGTTATCGCACCATCTTGAGCTCTCCAATGCGTAACTGCGCATATAATATGGGTAGTCCGTGACACCGTTAACCGTAAATTTTTTCGTTCTTGCATGACAGGTATCAAATGACATCTGATGTACTACGTGATCAAAATGAGACCTCTCATTACCAGTGGCAACGGCTACCCCTTTAAACGCGCTGTTACTTGTGACAGTTACGCAACGGGGGCTGGCGATGGTGCGAATATAGCACCGAAAAGTGCTAAAAATGTAAACACAAGTGCTGATTGATTGACTGATTTTTCCAGGGAAGCCAAAACAGTCTTGGTCCAACGCGCCACTGCCCGCACCGAAACTAAGTTCATTGTGCGGTATCGATCCCTGTATATCTAGTAAAGCCAACCAATGCCCTTGAACAGTGCAAGGAGTCCCTTTACCAGTTTTTCATTAGACACAATTTCTTTGGGTCTGGTTGTCCCAAATGTTCTGTGCCTTTTACTCTCCAATGCAATGCATTCGAAGATTAGATGTGATGCAGTTTCATCACCGTCATCACAGAACCTACATTTAGGGCCCTCTTCTGTTATTCCCATTGTATGTAGGTGTTTTTTGAAATTCCCATGGCCTGTCAGCAATCCGACCGTGAGTCTAATCTCTCTCCTGTTCAGGTCCAGGATTGCAGAGCTTCTTTTAAAACATGGCTTTGGCATCATTACCTTGCCATGTTTTTGTTGGTAGACTTTGGTCCAACATTCTACGTGCTGTCTTCTGAGCCAGTTACGTAGCTCCAATTTGATCATTGCCTCGGTGATTGTCGGGACAGGAGTCTCTGCCCCCATCCTGGCTAATCTGTCGGCATGTTCGTTGCCACTGATCCCCGAGTGGCCAGGGACCCACAATAGGTTTACTCTGTTGCTTTCCCCTAGCTCCACCAGAACCCTGTGACATTCTGTAACAATTTTAGACCTTGTTGCAGGAGCTGCCAGTGATCTCTGGGCTGCCTGGCTGTCTGAATAGATATAGACGCTACGGTATTTGTAGCACCTACGCAAATTCTCCTCCACACACGCCCTGATGGCAGTGATTTCAGCCTGGAATACTGAGGCCAGTTTCCCTAGAGAGATGCAAGTGGTGATACTATTAGGTATACCGTGTGTTGGGACGGCCCCGCTAGCACTGCCGCTGTGATCTCCACATCCGGCCCTGATAGCCACTTCCGGCCTCGCCTGCTGCCGCGCCACAGGCAGGTAACCGCCTTGTCACACTGTGGAAGCAACACTGTGTGTTATCGTCGCAGCTTCATCTGCATCTGCGTAAATTCTCCGCCAATCACATGACGCACGGTTCCAAGAAATGTTCAAATGTTTTTTAAGTTTATGGAACTTAACTGCGGGGTCATCAGTCCCTGAACTTACAAACTACTTATCAACTACTGACGAACTAGGACGGCACAAATATCCATGCCCGAGGGGGGATTCGAACCCCCGACCGCAGTGGCCGTGCAGACCGTGACTGGAGCGCCTCAGTCCCCCTTTTTTTTTTTTTTTTTTTTTTTTTTTTTTTTTTTTTTTTTTTTTTTTGCTGCTCTATCTGTAGCTCTGTTTGTTGCGGACGTTGATCAAGTTTGTTCGTTTTTGTTCGATTTGTTCTTGGCTCAGCTTTTTTATTACAGAGGGCGTTCAGCCCTCTGGCCGGGCGCGCTGAGCCACGGCGCCCGGCGTCCCCTCGGCCACCGCGGCCGGCACGGTTCCAACAACCGCTTTTATCAGATACTAGCAAACCCGGCAGCGCTTCGGAGCAGCTTCTCCCTATCACTACGTTTACATGGAACACGTCTTCTGGAAGACGAAAACCGATTTTCGTAAACCGTTTTTCGTTGTCGTGTTTACATGGCATCGCTTGAATCGGATTTCGTAGCTCACTTAAAATGGCGGCTCGAAAACAGCTGTTTCAGTTCCTTATTTAGTCTGCACAATCGCTATTTTTCTTTATTTAAATACATAGATTTATGTTCACTGTAATATTTATACTTTTATTTCACATTAGAAAATATCACTATCTCCATAACTGCCGAAAATTCTTAATGTTGTTGTTGTGGTCTTCAGTCCAGAGACTGGTTTGATGCAGCTCTCCACCCTACTCTATCCTGAGCAAGCCTTTTCATCTCCTCATAAGAACGACAACCCACATCCACTTGAATCTGCTTACTATACGCGTCTCTTGGCCTCCCTCTGCGGTTTTTACCCCACACACTTCCCTCCAACGCTAAATTCACAATTCCTTGATGTCTAAGAATGTGTCCTACCAATCTATCCCTTCTTTTAGTCAAGGTATGCCAGAAATTTCTTCTCTCCCCAATTCGGTTCAGTACCTCCTCATTAGTTACGCGATCCACCCACCTAATCTTCAGCATTCTTCTGTAGCACCACATTTCAAAAGCCTCTATCCTCTTCCTGTCCGCACTGCTTATTGTCCATGTTTCACTCCCATACAAGGCAACACTCCATACAAATGCCTTCAGAAAGGACTTCCTTAGGCTTAAATCAATATTCGATGTTAACAAATTTCTCTTTTTCAAAAACGCCTTTCTACCCATTGCCATTCTGCATTTTATATCATCTGTACTGCGACCATCATTTGTTATTTTACTGCCCAAGTAACAAAACTCATCTACCTCCTTTATTGTTTCGTTACCTAATCTAATTCCTTAGCATCACCTGATTTTCTTACACTGCACTCCATTACCCTAGTTTTACTCTTGTTAATGTTCATCTTATATGCACCTTTCAGCACCCTGTCCATTCCGTTCAATTGCTCTTCCAGGTCCTTTGCTGTATCTGACAGAATTACTATGTCGTCGGCAAAACGCAATGTTTTTAATTCTTCACCCTGAACTTTAATTCCTTCTCCATATTTCTCCTTGGTTTCCTTTATAGCTTGCTCAATGTACAAATTGAACAACATTGGGGAAAGGCTACAACCCTGTCTTACTCCCTTTCCAACCACTGCATCCCTTTCATGCCCTTCAACTCTGACGACCGCTGTCTGGTTGTTGTACAAGTTGTAAATAACCTTACGTTCCCTATATTTTACTCCTGCTTGCTTCAGAACTTGAAAGAGTTTATTCCAATCAACATTGTCAAAAGCCTTCTCCAAATCTACAAACGCTAGAAATGTAGGTTTGCCTTTTCTTAATCTATCTTCTAGGATAAGCCGTAAAGTGAGTATTGCCTCCCGTGTTCCTACATTTCTCCTGAACCCAAACTGATCTTCCCCGAGGTCGGCTTCTACCAGCTTTTCCATCCTTCTGTATATAATTCGTGTTAATATTTTGCAACCATGACTTATTAAACTGATGGTTCTGTAGTTTTCACACCTGTCTGCACCCGCTTTCTTTGGAATGGGGATTATAACATTTTTCTTAAAGTCTGAGGGTACTTCACCTGTCTCATACATCTTACACACAATGTGAAACAATTTTGTCATGGCTGGTTCTCCCAGAGACTTCAGTAGCTCTGACGGGATATCATCTACTCCAGGGGACTTGTTTCGACTTAGATCTTTCAGTGCTCTGTCAAATTCATCTCTCAGTATAGTATCTCCTATTTCATCATCATCTTCCCTTCCTACAATAGTGTCTCGAAGTTCATTTCCTTTGTAGAGCCCCTCTATATACTCTTTCCACCTTTCAGCTTTCCCTTCTTTGCTGAGAACTGGTTTTCCATCAGTGTCCTTGATATTCATACAGCTGTTTTTCTTATCGCCAAATGTTTCTTTTATTTTCCGGTAGGCTGTATCTATTTTTCCCCTATTTATACATTCTTCTACATCTTTGCATTTGCCTTCTAGCCATTCCTGCTTAGCCATTTTGCACTTTCTGTCAATCTCATTTCTTAGTCGTCTGTACTCCATTTTGCCTGTTTCATTTACTGCATTTTTATACTTTCTCCTTTCATCGATTAAATTTAGTATCTCCTGGGATATCCAAGGATTTTTTGCAGGTCTTGCCTTCCTACCTACTTTGTCCTCTGCTGCCTTCAGTATTTCTTCTCTCAATTTTACCCATTCCTCCTCTACTGTTTTATTTTCCCCTGTTTCTGTCAATTGTTGCCTAAAGCTCCCTCTGAAATTCTTAACAACTTCAGGTTCCTTCAATTTATCTAGGTCCCATCTCCGTATTTTCCTACCTTTCTGTAGTTTCTTCAGTTTCAGCCTACAGTTCATAACTAACAAGTTATGGTCAGAGTCTATGTCTGCCCCTGGGTATGTCCTACACTTCAAAACCTGGTTCCGAAATCTATGTCTTACCATTATAAAATCTATCTGGTATCTCCCGGTGTCTCCTGGTCTCTTCCACGTATACAACCTTCTTTTGTGATTCTTAAACCAGGTGTTTGTTATAACTAAATTATGTTCCGTGCAAAATTCTACCAGGCGGCTTCCTCTTTCATTCCTTTTGCCCAGACCATATTCACCCACTATCTTCCCTTCCCTTCCTTGTCCTACTACCGAATTCCAGTCTCCCATAACAATTAAGTTTTCCTCTCCCTTAACTGTCTGTATAATTTCCTTTAGCTCCTCATATATTTCTTGTTCACTGTAATATTTATACTTTTATTTCACATTAGAAAATATCACTATCTCCATAACTGCCGAAAATTCTTAATAAGAAAACACAATCTGACAAGCCAAGAACGCTTCAAAAACGGTAGCATTTACATGGGCACGAACATCGATTGTGGAACTGGAAAACCGCTTTACAGAAACGGATTTCCAGAATCGATTTTGGAGTGTTTACATGACCAACCAAAAGCGGTTTTGGGAGCCCATGTAAACGGGGTGTATGTCTACATCTAATTGGGATACTCTGCAAATCACATCTAAGTGCCTGGCAGAAGGTTCATCGAACCACCTTTATACTATTTATCTCCCATTCCATTCTCGAATAGCGCGCGGGAAGAAATAACACCTGAATCTCTCCGTTCAAGCTCCGATTTCCCGTATTTTATTCTTATGGTCATTTCTACCTATGTAAGTGGAAGTCAACAATATATTTTCGCATTCGGAGGAGAATGTTAGCGATTGGAGTTTCGTAAGTAGACCACGCCGCAGCGATAAATGCCATTGTTGTAATGATTCCCATCCCAGATCCTGTATCATTTCCGTAACGCTGTCTCCCCTGTATCGCGACAATACGAAACGAGCTGCCCTTCTTTGGACTCTTTCGATATGCTCCGTCAAACCCACCTGATAAGGATCCCACACTGGGCAGCCATACTCCAAAAATGGACCGACAAGCGTAGTGTATGCAGTCTCTTTTGTAGTTCTGTTGCATCTTTTAAGGGTTCTGCCAATAAAACGTAGTCTCTGGTTCGCCTTTCACACATTATCCTCGTGTTCTTTCCTGGTTAAGTTTGAAGTAATAGTAATTCCTAGGTATTTTGTGGAGTTTACGGTATTCACTTTTGACTGATTTATCTTGTAAACAAAGTTTAACGGATATATTTCCGTACATATGTGGACGACTTCACACTTCTCATTATTTAGAGTCAATTGCCAATTTCTACACCATACTGATACCTTATTCAGACCATTCTGCAGTTGGTTTTGATCTTCAGATGATTTCACTAGACGGTAAATGACGGCGTCATCTGCAAACAACCTAAGGGAGCTACTTAGATTTTCCCCTAAATCGGTTATGTAAATAAGGAACAGCAAAGGACCAATAACACTTCCCTGTGGAACGCCCGATATCACCTCTGTTTTAGTCGATGCCTTACCATCGATTACTACGAACTGTGTCCTCTCTGATAGGAAATCACCTATCCAGTCGCAAATTTGGGGCGATATACCATAACCACGCAATTTGATTAAAAGCCGTTTGTGAGGTACGGTGTCAAAAGCTTTCTGGAAATCAAGGAATACGGAATCGATTTGCGAACCCTTCTCGATAGCACCGATCACTTTGTGTGAATAAAGAGCTAGTTGTGTTTCGCATGAACGATATTTTCGAAATCCGTGTCCATCTCCTCCTCCCCCTACCTTCACACCACTCCCTCTTACCCCACACCATATCCATCTCCTTCCCTCCCCTTTTTAAATCCATTTCATTCCCCCATACTCTATCTCCCCCTTCCCAGCTCTCTGATCTTATTTATTGTTATTGCAATCGGGAACTTGATTGGGGATAGAAGTCAAAATGGACACGTAAATCAGTTGGAAACTGGTTATTAGACGTTTCGAGCTGCTCTATCTGGGAGGTTAGTAGCTTCAATGGCCGCGCGTTTAATGGTTGCTTTGTACGAACAGGTATGATTATAAGAACAGGCATAAAAACAACTTTCCTGTTTTATGTTAAAAATGACTGGGAAGAAAAAAACAAAACCGCACATGTTTGCAGCACAGCTTACCATATTTTTCTCTCAGCGAGCAGTATAGAAATGATTCTTATAACAGATGTATATATTCTTAAGAGTTTTTGAATTAGATAAAAAGTAATTTTAGCATGATCATACTGTAATGACAGAAATTCCATATGAAACAAAACAATTAATCGAAGTAAAATAAATGGGATGGCAATACAACGTTTTGAAAGTCTTCTTCCTGTCGGTTAAATTTCGCGTCTGAGGCACGTCATCTCTGTGGTGTAGCAATTTTAGTGGCCAGGAGTGTAATTTGTAAGTTTAGGGACTGATGACCACGCAGTTAAGTCCCATAAGCTTTACAAACATTTGAACTTTTGGTAAAGTCGAAAATGTGTACCCAGCCGGGATTCGAACCCGCGTCTCCTGCTTTGTATGGGTTGCGCTGACCCTTACTCCACGTGGACACAGCGATCAGCACACCTGTACGGATTCAAAAACGTGTTCAAATGTTTGTATAGCTTATGCGACTTAACTACGGGGCCATCAGTCCCTAAACTTACAAACTACTTATGAACTAGCTAATACTAAGGACGGCACAAATATCCTTTCCCGAGGGGGGATTCGAACCCCAGACCGTGACTGGAGCGCCTCAGTCCCCTCGGCCGGCCTGTACGGATTACTCGAGCACAATACTCCAGGCAAATACAAATTCTCAACTTTACCTTGCCCACTATTACTGAAACTCGTAGTTTAGTAAACTGATTCCCGCAAGAGTGCGGTTCCATGAGTATTGCTCGTCATCGGCATCTATACTGATAATAGATCTGTAAATGTAGGCCTCTCGCTGCTCACTTCAGTCTTCAAAACTGATGGACGAATCTGCATGCGGTTTTCACAGGAAACAAGAGAAAAGTTTGGGTCAACATATAGGCATAATTGTATCAAAATCAGATCACGAAAACAAAAGATATCGTAATTTTAAGCGTTTTCAGTAACCGTCATGTCTGTTCAACTATTAAAAACCACTAATCTCCAAAACTACTTCACGAATTTGCATGGGGTTTTCATAGGTAACATTAGCGTAACTCTGGACAACATATAGACTTTGTTTCATAAAAATCGGATCGCGGAAAAAAAGAATGTCGTAATTTGAAACTTTTTATCTACGGCCGTCATGTCTGTCTCTTTGAACACGTTTATCTCCAAAACTACTTGAAGAATTTTCATGGGGTTTTCACACGTAACTTGAGCATATCGTGCAATTACATAAAGGCTTCAATAATTAAAATCGGATAAGAGAAAATAAAGATTTCATAATTTAATAATTTGTTTAAAAGGAATCGTGTATCTCTATTTGTTGAGGGTAATCTCCAAAAGTACCACACGAACTTTCATGTCTTTCCACAGGTAAATTTACAATAGTTTGGAGAGTAACATAGGCGTCATTTCATAAAAATCGGACCGGAGGAAGGAAAGGTGTCGTAATTTGAAGTTTTACATGTATACCAGGCTTATAAGTATGGTGTAGTACGGTAAATCTCCAAGAGTAATTTACGAAATTTATGTAGTTTCTTTCTGATTTCGGTGTATCCTCATTACATTTTTAGTGCATTCTGTTGAGGAATACTCGAAAACGCCATAGTACACGAAAGGACAAAGTGAGGCGACGTTTGTTACACAGTACACCAAATAACTCATTGTTGCGTTACTCCAGTTTTTTTTTCGTCATTCTTACAACTACGGTGTCATACACTACAAGAAGGGGTAAAATTTTACTTACGGCGGCGGCCTTGTGTGCTGATGTTGGCAACGCCGTCGAATGCTTTTTCAAAAATCAGTTACGTAGAATGAGGTGAATAATTATTTATTTTCACGATGAAATTAATTTATGCCGTCCTGGTCAATAATTTAATTATCCTAATAAAGCGAATAGTTCGTTTCCAACGATTGCAAACTAAACCGATTCCACTGCAAGTGAAATAATACAGGTAGGACAAAAAATTTTTTTTTTCCTTCCTAGCTGTATCCCATAAGCTTTGCAATATCATCGAAAGAAAAGAACTGCATCTTTCGACGGGTATAACCACTAAATGGTGCACAGAGTAGAAATATCTATGTAGTGATCATTGCGTTCTGTGGATCTTAACATTAAGATGGAATTACCACGTCATATTGAGACAAATCCACTCTTCCCACACATTTATTTGCTTTTACGATTGGTTTGTACCGCATTGGCTGCAAAGAAGCCCCACCTTTTCGCAGAGCAACCACGTAACATGATATAATATCTAAATAAATGTGTCACAGAAGCAACAAGAAATTTGAGGAAGCGTCGCTAAAAGGGCCATTTACACATAGTCATCCGTCTTATCCGAACACAGAATGGACCAAGATAAAGTCAGCGATTAGTAGATTTTTCCCAATATCACACTTCGATCTTACTGAGGACACAAAGTCTGTTCTGCGCATTTGAATGCTCAAGCCAGAGATAATTCTGCTCTGTGCCTGCCACTAGAGATAATACACACACGCGAGCCACAAACTCATAAGAAACCTCTTTGCTTTCATAACTGTTCGGTACAATATTGTGAATAAAATTTGTAATTACTTACTTTTGTTACGGACTACATTAAGATAGAGAAAGACGTCTTCTTTTGCAGAGACAAATGTACTTAAAGTTATAATCCGACTTCTGAAAATATAGTTCTACTAGCTGAACCCGCGCTGCTTCGCATGCGTAGGCTGGTTGGTCTGCACCAGTTGTTTCTTTTTAATCCTGATGAAGAATCCATATCTAAGTTTCGTAGTTATAGCTTGAAATTTGAGATAACAGCACCATTTTTTGAAAATCAATTTTGGCATCTCGTATTTGCCACGGTGGAGTAGGCGAACGGTCTAAAGCGTCTCGCTGCGGAGCGCGCGGTTGCTCGCCGTGGAGGTTCGAGTCCTGCCTGGGGCATGGGTGTGTGTGTTTGTCCGCAGGTTAGTTTACCTAGGTTTAAGTAGTTTGTAAGCTACGGACTGATGACCACGCAGTTTGGTCCGATAGAATTACAAACATTTGAATATCTCGTATTTCACCTCCTTATTGGTCGAATTTTCAAAAATACCGAAACACGTGTCTTTTAAATTTGAACCCCCTGATTTAATTTAAAGACACTAATTCATCATCTGCGATTTTTGTCAAGAACGCCTCTGTTGTAAAAATAGAAACTGATCAATTTACATTGACGCTTCCACCCACAGGGTCCCATGACTTAATTAAAGAATACTAATCATTTGAAACAGCGCTCATTTGCTACATACATTTAATGTGTCATATTATTTCGGCGGAACACGGCGGTCTCACGTGATGCTCATAAACAAATACAGGACTCGCGCAACTTAATCCCTGTACGCACAGCGAACTCTGCCAACATTGCACACCCCTTCACGTCGCTGCAGCTTATTAAACTTTTACTGAATGATTGTAATAATATTTCTGCTTAATTAAAGAAATTATTATGATACTTATCTTTCCAAGCGGTAGTAAATCGTTCGGAGATATGAATCACCATGAATTAAGTGTAAAAAGCGGCAAATATCGCTGTCTCGATGACGTAAGCTACAACACATTTATGAAGATATATCTATTCGCAACAGGTTTTGCAAACGTATTAAAAACGGATCTAAAACCTTGGGCAAATTTCAAAGGAACATCTTGTAAAAAATTTCAATTCAGTCGTTTGAGATAAGAGATAGAGTTTACGAACATTTACATTTTCCATTTGATTGTTCTAAATATCAAAATTCTGAAAGTTCTTGACCGATTGGAATTTTTTACACAAAATTGCATTCTAATACAGGCGTGTTTTCTTAAACCTATTTTTGCACAAGTCTACCCGCATCTTTAATGGACGCATGTCGTATTTGAAAGAAAATCTGGAAAATACTTATGCACAACTATATGTGGCTTGCTCACGTACTTTTTAATTTTTTAAAATTGTAACCAATAATCCATACACCAATTTATGTAGTTGTAGCTACAAAATTGCCCGAATAGCAACACTTTTTCAAATCACTATTCATCCCCTCTTCCACCCCCTTGATGTGTGAAATTCAAAACCTCCTAAATACTTTCTTTTCCTTTTTCAATTGGCCAACAGGCCAAATATTAATTTCCGTAGCTCTAGCATGAAAATCGTCCCAATAGTAACGTATTTTCAACAAGAATTTTTGTCCTCTGTTTCACCCTCTTAGTTGTTGAATTTTTACAAACACAGAAACACGCATTTTTTTTTTTTAAATCCTGACCAAGAGTCCACATCAGAATTTCCAACCAAGTATGCAAATATAATTTTTTGTAATTCTGGGTTCACAATTGGCTTAGTAGCAACGTATTTTCAAAACCATGTTTCATCCCCTATTTCGCCCCTTATTTGATTAATTTTCTGAAAATACCGAAATACGGGTCTTTTTAATCCTGACCAAGAAAACATATACCAATTTTTGTCGTTGTAGCTTCAAAATTGCCTTATTAGCAAAAAATTTTCGAAATACATCCCCTCTCCAATTTAACCCCCTTGATGGTTGAATTTCCAAAAATACCGAAACATGTATTTTTTAATTTCTAACGAACAATACAAATACCAATTTTTGCAGCTCCAGCTTCAAAATTGTCTTGACAACAAAGTGTTTTCTAAAAGAATTTTTGAGCCGCTATTTTACCCCCTTAGTTGTTGAATTTCCAAAAATACCAAAACACGTGTCTTTTTAATCCTTATCAAGAGTCCATATCCTACGTTTCGTAATTATAGCTCGAAATTTGAGTTAACAGCAACACATTTTTGAAAATCAATTTTTGCATCGCGTCTATTAGTCTATTTCCAAAAGTACCGAAACACGTGCCTTTTAAATTCGAACCCCGAATCCAAATCCGAAAATTTGTAATTTTAACTTCAAAATTGCCTAAATAGCAACAGATTTTCGAAAAACACCCCCTCTCCAATTTAACTCCGTTGATGGTTGATTTTCCAAAAATACCGAAACACGTATTTTTGAACGTCTAACATACGTCTACCATACAAATATCAATTTTTGCACCTCTATCGTCAAAATTGTATCAATCGCAACGTGTTTTCAAAACGAATTTTTTTATCCTCTATTTAACCCTCTTACTTGTTGAATTTCGAAAATACTAAAACTCATGGATTTTTAATCCTGACCAAGATTCTACCGAAGTTTCGTAGTTGTAGCTTAAAATTTGAGTTAACAGCAACATATATTTGAAAAGCAGTTTTTTTTGCGTCACCTATTTTACCCCCTTATTTGTCGAATTTCAAAAAATGCCGAAACACGTGTCTTTTAAATTCGAACCCTGAATTAAAATCCGAAATTTTGTAGTTCTAGCTTCAAAATTGCCTAAATAGCTACGTATTTTCAAAAAACGTTTCATCCCATATTTCACCCCCTTACGGACGGAATATCGAAAAATCGCTTCAACACCCTTCACAAATTTCAAGTTTTTATCTTCAGCGGTTTGGGCTGGGCGATAATGAGTCAGTCAGTCAGTCAATCAGTCAGTCAGTCAATCGGGACATTTCCTTACAGAAGGTCGATTTCAACTTCGTGCTTTAATACGCGGGGACGTGTATTAGCTGAAAGAGTAGCCGATGCTGCGACAAAAACAATTCCCTGTAAATACTATATTTAATGGAAAGTTCTATACAGACGATCAGCTGACGCCATTCCTTCAACGATTACCCAGACGTACTTTATCGCACATTGACACCATCATGGTGTCTTATTTAAGCAGACAGAAACTACTCTGTTGATTTAATTTCTGACTTTCAGCAATCGTCGAGTTTTCGATAATAGGAGCACTGCATACAGAATAACTACATTGTCCCCAATGCAACACTGCGATAAACAGTTTAGTACTACACTATAGAACCAATACATGGCGCTGTTATTATTATTACTATTTCTCATCTCAATGATAGAAGTGTTTTCAGAAGTTTACGCCAGACAATTGGACACCGCAGTCTTAACTTTACGAAAACAAGCTAACAATGAATTTACATCGTTCAGAGTACGGGCTTAAATTAATTACACGTTTTGTATGAAAAACTTTATTATGAACATTCATTGTTTTCGACAATGGCTTCTGCTTACATTTGACATCTTGGCTAGGAGAACAGAGTTTATTCACAGAGCGATCCAATAAGGAATCTGTTTTTGCTGACCTAGGTCCTGACCCCTAAAAACTATGCTATTCACAGATCCCTCTTTAACAACCGTTGCGAAGCACGGGCATATAAGCTAGTATTCTATAAGTTATATATGTGGTGTCTGTTCTTTCGGTCATGTCCGAAAGAACAGACGCCGCACATATCTATATCTATAAATGTGAATGTCTGTTCGGTGTATGTTTATCACGACTGAACCACAAGACATAAAGAGCTAATAATTTGTACAGTTACTAATGTCTATCCGGGGAAGGCTTTAGGCACGGTTTTATGGCGATCGTATAGCTATATATCTATATATATTAATGTGAATGTCTGTTCGGTGTACGCTTATCACGTCCGAACGACAAGACGCAGAGACTTAAATATCTGTACAAATTTGTACCTGAGGAAGGTTTTAGACACGGTTTTATAGTGATCTGATAGATATTTAGTAATTTGAAGAATATAACGCGAAATGCGGAACAATAATTAATCTTTGAAAATTATATTTACTCTTTGAAACTGGTTTTATTGGTTGCATTGTTGCTTGAGGGTTGATAATGAGAAAAGGATGGAGTATATTGGGATGGAAAGTTATCGGTGTATATAAAATTCTACGTGTGTGTTAATATTTCGCTCTGCAGCGAAAACTACAGAACGCAAACGAATGGTCTGTGTGTGATTGTTGTCCGAAGTCTCCCGTTGTACGCCATAACAGTTCCATTCCGATAGCTATAAGGGGTGGAAGATAAGGTGGTTGAAAGTCGTCAAATTATTTTTTTAAAAATTCGGACTGAAGGCCAGCGATGATGTTTGCGACTCTATAGCAAGGAGGTTACATACAGTGAAACTTGATACCATAGACCATATCTTTGGTCTATGAGTGCTACAATTTCTTCAGCTCTTTCGCTGTAAGGGTAAGCATACGAATAAGGAAATAAGAATAAATAAATAAAAATAAAGCAGTAAAAAAGAAATTTCTTTTAATACATCTCTTTAAAAGAAATCTATTTGACGTTTCGCGCATTACATCAAGTGATCGACCTGTGATATTATTACAATCATTATTGTTGCATTTCGTGATTGAATTTTTGTGAGGAGTGCATTTTTACGTCTGATTTCTTATTTCTTATATATTCTCTGATAAATGTAACATGTTTTTTTTAGAAAGAAGGAGATGGACAGAGAGAGAGTGGATAGGAAAAGTACTAACTCAAGACTCGAATAAATAAATAAATACCCGGGCAACGTCGGGTTTTCAGCTAGTAGCCTATATAACTTAAAGTCATTTGTGTTAAAGTCGACAATTCTAGAGTGACTCCTACGCCCGAAAATGCTCGAAAAGAGAGTAGCATATAGATTAATCCATCGCAACTACGCAGGGTGTCTGTTTACATTTCGGTTTCATGACTGCAGGTGGCTATAGTGTTGCGGGTTGCCTGCTTTCCGGGCGACGCCGCAGGGAGCACAGGCCTGTACAAGCCGACACAAGTTGAGCACGCACACCATCAGTATTAATGTTATCGCCAGTTTACAAGTTAATACGTAAATTGATGGTCTCTAGATACTAAAGGGATGCTCTTTGTCTCTTGTACCGAAAGGCGTGCTCTCTCCCGTAAATCTATTTGCAGTAAGTCGCCGTAACACTGCAAAAGCTGAGCAGTAATCCCCACTTTTTCTATTCTGTCAAGAAACTCCTGAAAAAAAAAAAAAAATTGTTACGTTGATGATTGTGTTTACTTAGGCCTAGTGTTGACGTGTGATGGGATTCCTGTACGTTTCATTTCACACATTATTGCTCTGCTGTTGGGTACAGCTCCATGTACTGACTCCTTCCATAGGCTGCCTTCTGCACGACACAACATATCTAAACTCTCGCATTGCAATGAGAAAAAGGTGAAGCACTCAACAATCGGAAGATTGGTTTGACCACCACAGTGCTTTACTAGGCACGGTCCTGTTTGGAGGTGGTATGCCGTTGCCTTCCTCCGACCTTCGAACTGACTTACCCAGTCAGTTATAGGGGGACCTACAGTTTAACGTGGGTTCCCAACCACGGTGCTACTCGGTATTTTTCACATGAGCAATACTGCCACAGGTGAAAGAAGTTGAAAGTGACAGGTAAAAAGCCGAGGCCCTGGCGGGGATCGAACCCGCGACTTTGGGATTTGTAGTCTGGCACTCTACCACTGTGCAACCGAGGCGCCATCGATCAACCGGCCGCGAACTGAACGAATGTCCACAAACCATATATCTACCTGAGCTTTCATATTGAAACAATTTTGTTTCAATAAATTATTCATGTACTGAAAACACTTTATTCGTTTTTGAACAGCTACATGATTTCTCTGGTTAATATCGATATGCCACTATCCACAATCGCATATTACAAGTTACTAAGAACATGAAAAAAATCAGTCCTGTTGTGATGGTCAACCGGGAGAATTTAGGAAGTTGGTTGTATTGTGATGCTGCCCACTATTAGGTAGTGAAAGATTTGAAACATACAAAAGCAAATACAATGATACAAAAAAGAGACTAAATAGTAATTAATATTAATTTCCAGTCATTAAAAGATATTTTGTGAAGTAGGTCTTCCAAAACATGGTAGTCAGATTATTCGTTTCTGTGTAACGTGTGAAATAACTTAAGAGAAAGCTGTTATTATGTAGCCTCAATAACTACGCTACTTTTCTAAAACGTCTCGATAGACGACATTTTTAGTTCTATTTTCCGGCTGTGGGATATACAAACTATCTTTTGTCAGGGCAGTGGTTCTGACGTCATATCTGCTGATCAAAGTGTCGTGTCGTTCACTGATATAATATTGTAGCTGTTTTCTGTGCTACATTTGAATATTGTTCGCGGAATGTGCTGCGAACACATTAAATAAAGACTTAACAAAATGGCGAACAGAATGCAGTACCTATTTACGGGTGCCACATTTATGACGTAATATCTCTTGAATTATATGTCATACAAAAACCTTATTCACCACGCTCGTTGAGTGGAATATTAGGAAACTACCTGCGAAGTGTGATGTAAATGGAGGTGGTAGTAAAGACGTAGTAAATAACAGCCTCACGATTATTGGGGTAAATTTTCATGCATTTCTTTGACGTCATACCATCTGAACTGTATGTCATAATAAGAAATTATTTCGAAAGTACATCCAGTGGTGTATATGTAAAACGTCTGCATAATACGTCGAGAATAAAGTTAGTAGGAAAGACGTAATAAATCAAAACGTCATGCGCGATGAAGCGGTTTATTCACTATCGTAATGTTTATGACTCCAAATCTCACGAAATGTGCGTCCTACTATGATAAAGTTTCGAACGTTCGTTCATTTGTATGTGTATATACTGCCTTAACATTTCTCGCGAATACTATTAACCGTATACGAGTAATAAATTGTTACGTCATGCCAAATGCCGTAATTGTACTGCATAAACGACGAAAAAGTAGTAAGCGACAAACTTTCTTCTTATCATCATTATGTTGGGGTTGTCAGTGAGGAAAAGCTTCCTAAAGGTCAAATTATGTTTAAAGTTTGTTGCAAGTCGCTAAGTGCTCTCCTTGTCAAATAGTGGACTCATAAAGTCACACTATCACGTGCCACAAGAAAGGGAAGTTTTCATTATTTATGACGTCATATCTCCAGAACTATCGGTCCTATCGCAAAATCTTTTCTTGGCTGAGGTCTTCTATTTATGAACTACATTCCTGCCAAATTTGAGCTTCATAGGTGAAGTAGTTTTCGAGATTTCGTGTTTAGTCAGTGAGTGTGTGACTTGAGTGATTGAATGAGTGTCCTTTCGCTTTTATACAGGGATTCAAATGTTTGTTAACCCTATAAACTTACAAAGTAGTTATAAACTTGTACTAAAGACAACACAAAGATCCATGCCCGAGGGAGGATTCGAACTTCTGTCGGGGAACGGCCTTGCGCATCGGAGCATAGGGCCTCAATGCGCTCGGCTAATCCGCCGCGGTCCGTCTATATCCAGGTTGAAGCGAACAGTTTCCACGCACTCGTTCACACACATGCATATTTGCCTTATAGCATGCTCGCATTCGGAAGGATTGTGGTTCAAATCCACCTCCGGCCATCCAGATTTAGGTTTTCCGTGATTTCCCTAAATCACTCCAGGCATATGCCGGGATGTTTCCTTTGAAAGGGCACGGCCGATTTCCTTCCACAGCCTTATCCAAACCTTCCGAGAGTAAGCTCCGTCTCTAATGACCACGCTGTCAACGGGACGTTAAACTCCAAGCTGCCTTCCTTACAGCATGGAAAATCCTTGTCGCGACGGAGAGGCCGAGCGCATTGAGATGCTATGCTCCGATGCGCGAGATTGTTCCCCGTCGGGGGTTCGAATCCTGGGCCGAGGCGGGTTAGCCGTGAGCACTGGAGGCGTGCCGGGGTGCACTCGGCCTTTCGCCGTCGGGGTTTGAGTCCCCCCTTGTGCATAGGTGTTGCCCTTACGTTAGTTTACCTTAATTTAAGTAGTTTGTAAGCTACGGACTAATAACCATTCAGTTTAGTCCGATAGATTTACAAATATTTGGTTCGAATCCTCTCTCGGGCATGGATGTTTGTGTTGTCTTTAATATTAGTTTATAAGTAGTTTGTAAGTATAGGGCCGGCCGCGGTGGCCGAGGGGACTGAGGCGCTCCAGTCACGGTCTGCACGGCCACTACGGTCGGGGGTTCGAATCCCCCCTCGGGCATGGATATTTGTGCCGTCCTAGTTCGTAAGTAGTTCATAAGTAGTTTGTAAGTTTAGGGACTGATGACCCCGTAGTTAAGTCCCATAAGCTTAACAAACATTTGAACATTTTGTAAGTATAGGGACTGATGTCCCGCAGTTAAGTCCCATAAGCTTAACAAAAATTTGAACATTTTTTCGAAAATCCTCTGCGTAAGTTCGCGCACATGCTTAATGTGTTAAACATAATTTCCTTCATTGGCGCCAGAAGTAAAAATCCTGTGGATTTAAATCAGAGTTGCGTGGTGCCGAATGCCCGATCCATCGACCTGGAAATCGTCTCTCCAAAAGTCTGCGTACTCTGTTTCCAAGACCATAGTGGAGGAACCACATGTAAGCCTAACGACACGCCTTGTAACAACTTTGGTAGCGATGTTTCCTCTAGAAACGTTCTGTAATAGTTACCAGTCAAACGTGCACGTAAAACATAGGCACAATAATGTAATCATCCACACATTTCCGGAAAATGTGTTGCTACTACGTGGCGAGGATTGTGTACACTCCGTGTGTGCGTGTAATGGAAATTAGTGAAGCTCGCTTCATCTGTCAAAAAGTCATGCTGCGCACTGTGTTTTCACGTCGTGGAGGGACGTCTTGTCCTCGCAATGCATTTACGCGTGAAATGTGGCAAGGCCGCAGACGCAGACGCTCCTGTTTCAAAGTGCGGGCGATGCTCCTGCCACTCTCCAGACTTCTGCCCTCAGCTTCCAGTGTCCGTTGTGGGCCTCTGCCTTCTGCGCGGGGCATTACAGAACCAGTAACTCCCAATCTCAGGAAATCAAATACGCGCTGTATTGTGTCACGATGTAACAAAAAAGGAAAGGACATCAGAACAGAAGATGCGTTTCGCATACAAACGAAAATTAAAAAAGGTACAGATAAATACCGTATTTTATTAATAAGTAAATGCATAATATACGCGTACAAATAGAGAATTACAATGACACAAACCTTTGGTGAACAGCAGCAACATTATACACATGGTACATCTGGGTGTGTTTGATAAAAACCTCTAGTAACATGTTGGCGTATTTCCTACGATTATTCTTAGGAAAAAAAATAACGTTCGTCTCAGGATAATGTTTTTTGGAAAAGTAGACACTTGGCAGTGTACGAACGTAAGCAGTCGGTTTTTGTTATAGCCCGATGCCTTGTGGGAAGCGTTCTCGATAAATTCGTGCAGCTGCCCTTGAAACAGGGACATAAATTAAATGTATATCGCATAGTTCAGCAATAGCAAATCTGTCTTCCTCTTAACAGAATTGCAGTAACGTCTGCACAGGTTACTCCACGACTGTCGTCGATCGGCGTATCGCAACGACGCAGCCACTCGGTCCGTAGTTGCCTATTTTTATTTATTATTTACATAGTAATATTACATGTTTGATGGTTTGATTCAGGCGGTTACATAAAACATTTTTATAAACACAAGTACAGTATATAAGTTGACAGGGTTTACAAAGGAACAAACAATTTTATACATTAGGAAATCTTAATTAATTACAAAAATTGTAAAAGTTTTACACATTAGAAAATCTTAATGAATTACAAAATTGTAAAAGTCTGTAGTGTATTTATGTACTAAGTCATATTTACTGACGGGCCATCCTCCTCCTTTGGCAGCTATTTTTTCCCTGAGATGGTCCCTCTCTTTCAATAAACTGCAGCAGTCAGAAAGCACGTGGTCAATAGTTTGGACAGCACTGTCACATGCGCACGTTCCGTCTTCAATTATTTTGAACCGCTGATAGTAGGCTTTCAGTTTCCCGTGACCTGTTAACACAGCTGTAAAATTCGGAGATATTGGAAGTTTAATCAGTAAACGTTGTCGGATCGTAGGAAAATACGGTTTAGTGCTTCCCCCGTTTTTTGTTCTGTGCCACTCAATGTCCCATTTGTTCCTAAACTCTTCTCGAAGTTTCTAACTAAACTATTTATGCCATTCTCTGTGTCTGTGTCAATATGCGCATCGGGCAATAACAGAAGCCGATTGCTTACGTTCGTACACTGCCAAGTGTCTACTTTATTATTATCTTGAGACGAACGGTTTTTTTTCTGGGATAACAGTATGAAATACGCCAACATGTCACTAGACATTTTTGTCAAGCACACCCAGATGTAGCATCTGTATAACGTTAGCGGCTTATACCGTTTACATCCTTTATACAGTTTGTTTCACTAAGTGTGTTTGCCTCTGTAACTTAAAATTTCCCGTCACCCATTATTTTATACGTTACAGAGGCAAACACACTTAGTGAAGCACCCTGCATGTAGTTGTGGCCCCACTTCACGTTTTATATGACCATCGAGTTTCCGCACACTACACTTCGGGTGCATGAGATGAAACAGGAATGCTAACGGGGCCGCAATACTAAAGTAAGTTCCCATGTCAATATTTATTTTTATTTTTTTATTTATTTGATTATTTAACCTGACCAGATTACGGCCATAGGACCCTCTCTAACATCTGATCAGGAACAACATAAACAAAACCTTGAATTACAAAAATCACTGTATTAATAATATTAATAATAGCAATATACCGTAATACTAATAATAATAATGATAAAATAACACAAAAATCAAAGTAATACTAATAATAACAAGAGATATTTACATGGAGATGGATGTTTAACACATTTGAATTGAATTTAATATAAACAGAAGAGGGAAAACGATTAGTGAAAGAGGAAAAGATTGAAAAATGACAGTGCCAATGGATGTGAGGAAGTGGAGATATATATGAATAGCGAAGGTGAACCCTTAGCTGTCTTAGCTTGGTTTTGATTTGATTTTATCTCTCCTAACGTTTCCACTGCCGTGTTTTTGTGTTTGGACCGTTGTGTTGACAGAGTGGTGTTGTGTGTTGCAGGGGGTCCGCAGGCGCCGGGGAGTCTCCCGTGGAGCAGATCGGCAATGGCTGGAGGTGAGTGAGTAGCTGCTGCTCTCCACGTCCACATTACGACTCACTCATGTTTAACAATGTGACCTACCAACCGTTCCAGTACGTCACAAATTCCTCGTCTCCACAGTTCTGTTCACAGGGTACGCGTTCTACCCACCTAATCTTCAGCGTTCTTCTGCAAAAACCTTTCTCTTTGGCTAGTAACACAGAAGCTGATTATATACACTCCATGTCCACCGTGCTGCTCCTCTTCCACTTTCAGATTAATGCGAGCCTACTCATTTTATTTCTTGTGCAGTAATTTTCATAGTATAATTAATTAGATTATAAAAAGTGTAAAAATATGTCATGTTGTTGTTGTTATGGTCTTCAGTCCGGAGACTGGTTTGATGCAGCTCTCCACAATACCCTATCCTGAGCAAGCCTCTTCATCTCCTCATAAGAACGGCAACCTACATCCATTTGAATCTACTTACTATACGCGTCTCTTGGTCTCCCTCTGCGATTTTTACCCCACACACTTCCCTCCAATGCTAAATTTACGATTCCCCGATGTCTAAGAATGTGTCCTACCAATCTATCCCTTCTTTTAGTCAGGGTATGCCAGAAATACCTTTTCTCCCCAATTCTATTCAGTACCTCCTCATTAGTTATGCGATCTACCCGCGTAATCTTCAGCATTCTTCTGTAGCGCCAGATTTTAAAAGCCTCTATCCTCTTCCTATATCAACAATTTATCGTCCATTCACTCCCGTACGAGGCAACACTCCACACCAATGCCTTCAGAAAAGACTTCCTAACACTTGGATTAATATTCTATGTTTATTACTATGAAAACCTCTTCTCTTCCCATTCCCATACTTCATTTTATATCATCTGTACAACGACAATATAAAGTTTGTTTACTGCCCAAGTAACAAAACTCATCTATCACCTTTATTGTCTCATTGCGTAATCTAATTTGTTCAGCATCATCTCATTTTCTTAGACTATATGCCTACTGCGCTTTCTTCGATTTTAGCTGACGACGCCTCCATGGCTGACTGTGTATTAGATTTTATTCGCGCAGCTGGATTTTATCATAAGCTTTAATGGTGGGTTCAAATGCCTGATCTCCAGGCATACACCGCTTATAGTTTTAATCTGTTGTCACTTTTGCCTTGTCAGTCCTTTTTCCGACTGGCACTTGTAGTATGTGCAGAATGGCTGGGTCATCCATTATTATCCAAGTGATCAGCCAGCCACATCATCTGCTGTGGTTTTAAGTATAGTTGATTATTTGTTCCACTTCTATTGTGGTCCCCTTTTTTTATGTTGTAATTATGACCAGCCGGCCGCGGTGGCCGAGGGGACTGAGGCGCTTCAGTCACGGTCTGCACGGCCACTACGGTCGGGGGTTCGAATCCCCCCTCGGGCATGGATATTTGTGCCGTCCTTAGTTGTAGCTAGTTCATAGGTAGTTTGTAAGTTTAGGGACTGATGACCCCGTAGTTAAGTCCCTTTAGCTTAACAAACATTTGAACATTTGAATTATGACCAATACTGCCTTCCGTATGTCTTGTGTACTGGTTGCAGGGTGCTTATTTTTAAAGACACACGAAACCTTGTGATATCTTAGCTGGCAACAGGGGACTGATGACACGGTAGTTTAGTCCCCTTCAAACACCCAACGAACCAACCAACCAACCATGCCTTTACGCTTCTTTTGTTATATTAACCTTATACGATACTGTCCAATCATTTCAGCTGTTCCTCCAAATTCTTTGTTGCCATTGACAAAGTTACAATGTCGCCGAAGTAGAGATAATACAAAATGTTGAGTGGCAGGGGCAAGAAACGGAATTTCTGAAGAAGATAATTTCTTTACAGCTAATATAAAGTGAAGTAATGTTCAGTGGCACTTGTCTGGAGAAAAAGAGTTAAGGCAAAAAAAAGGACAGGAGCTTTTGTAATGAGTTCCTACAGAAGAATGGCGGAAATTTGACAGGTAGAGGTAGTGGACACGAGTGGGGAGAAAAGTACTCGTAATTTGTGACATAACTTGGCTAAAAGGAGACGGCGACAGTAAGTGGCTACAGATGGACGTGGGTTGGCGTCAGTCGGAGAGGGAGAGGCTGGAGCTGCCCACGTGTGTCTCCCTCTGCTACCTGCGCTGTGTCCTCTCCCCGCCAGTTCCTCGATCAACCTCCTCACTTCTACATATTTCATCTGAGTGGATGAGTTGCTGCGCGGGAGCGACACGTGGCTGATCGCGTCACCTTCCGCGTCGGAGGTTCGAGTCTTCCCTCGGGCATAGATGTGTGTGTTATCCTTAGGTTAGCTTAATTAGTTTAAGCAGTTGTAAGACTAGGGACTGATGACCGCCGGACGCGGTGGCCGAGGGGACTGAGGCGCTCCAAGCCACGGTCTGCACGGCCACTACGGTCGGGGGTTTGAATCCCCCCTCGGGCATGGATATTTGTACCGTCATAGTTCGTAAGTAGTTCATAAGTAGTTTGTAAGGTTAGGGACTGATGACCCCGTAGTTAAGTCCCATAAGCTGTGCAAACGTTTTTGAACATTTGAGTGATGACCAACGTAGTTTGGTCCCATAGAATTACAAACATTTGAACATTTTGAAGTGGATAAATTACTAAATATCAGTTGTATTCCTTAACTGTCGAATAGTAGAGATGAATTTTTAAAATATGACACGTTTTTTTAGAACGTACTTAAAGTATTAAATAATTTCTTCTTGAGCCATACATATTCCTAACGCCACAATGATAGTGCAGGAATTTTGGTGTTAGAAATTTTTAATAGCTGTGACAACCCTTGCACAATTATGACCGCAATAGCAAAGAGTATAGGAAGTAGTTGTCTTTGAGAAGAACTTCATACATCATTTGCAGCGTAATTACTTTGTTAGTGCTTTAGGCAAGCAGTTAACGCGTGTATTCTCTCTATTTTTCGCGCCACACGTTTTCCGATTTAATTTTTACAAGTATTGACATATTTATTAAGAACTGACTAGGCGACCTTTCGATAAGTGTCTGTACGTTGTATGCAGAAGTCGCCACTGTATGTGACGCAGTGTTGCTTAGGAGGAGCGAATTACAGCAGGCTGGCAAGAAGGCTCGCCGAACAGGAGAGGAAAACTGCAGGCCTCTCCCTGTGCCGTCGTCCCGAACACTTTTCATGCTCGTTTATCAATAATTATGAGATTAATGGAGTTCGAGGGATTATTTTTCTATGATCCAAAGCAATGGTAGTGCGAAACCCCTATTAGCCCACGAGGGCAGTAATTCCAGGCTGGTAGGTAGATTGTCGCCTCGGGCTTGGATGTTTGTGTTGTCTTTAGTATAAGTTAGCTTAGAAGTAGTTTGTAATGACTGCTGCAGACATGATATCAGTAATTGAAAATGCTTGGGAATTTTGTACAAACTCCACTGTGTGATACAAGTTCCACAATTAATACGCCGTAACATGTCTTACAGTTGCCGTTTTATTTCACACCCTTAACTGCTTTCCAGATCAGCTGATTTATTTATTGGGCACTTTTTTATATCTTTGAAACCAAGTGTGATAAACTTCCTGGCAGATTAAAATTGTGTGCCGGCACCGGTACTCGAACCTGGGACGTACTGGCGGAAGTAAAATTGCGGGGCGGCATCGTGAGTCGTGTCGGGATAGCTCACTCGGTAGAGCGCTTACCCGCGAAAGGCAAAGGTCCCAGGTTCGAGTCACGGTTCCGGCACACAATTTTAATCTGCCAGGAAGTTTCATGTTTATTTTGTTTTAATCGATATACATATATAAAAATGGAACGTGGGGCGTGTGTCCGTATATTTGACTCGGTAGCCAAAATTATTCACTGTAGACCAACGGCGGTTACGCATGAGAGTATCCTTTAGGTTGTCGGTGTGCACTATGGTGTTTTGGTCGCGGTGTGTGGCGGTGGGTGAGTGTGGCGAACAAAAGTCCCTAAAATGTGGAGCAATACGACGATCGACAGAGGCTCAAAGATAAAAAGACTCAAACATAAAGCACTGGGAACACACAGACATACATTAACTGAGCATCAACTACACTGGCAATTCAACAATGATCTCAATATAAACACTGGAAAGTCAACAGTAGTGCTTAGGATCAAAATACTGACAACTGGATTAGAGAGACAAATAGCCTTTACATTCGAGCGTCGCAGTTTCATAATACTTAGTACCATCTCCATATTATCTTTGAGCTCGCTGCAATAAACAGACTGTAGACATATGTTAATGTACGTCTGCGATGGAAAGTTCATAAGTCATATATAAGTATATGCTACTCAAGTGGTAAAATTGCATTGCAACAAAATTACCTCCATGTGAATTCTTTGAATATATTTACATAAGAATTCTTCGCAAGGAAAATCGAATTTATGTAGTTCTTTGATTTCGGGGTAGGCCTATCCTCGTTAGATTTTAAGTTCGTTATGTTTAGGAATACGTAGAAAACGTCATAGTACAGGAAAGAACAAATTGAGGAGCTGTTAGTTACATGGCACACCAAATAACTAACAGATGCCGGTGCTTCGTTTTTTCATTCTCATGTTGTTGTTGTTATGGTCTTCAGTCCGGAGACTGGTTTGATGCAGCTCTCCACCCTACTCTATCCTGAGCAAGCCTTTTCATCTCCTCATAAGAACGACAACCCACATCCACTTGAATCTGCTTACTATACGCGTCTCTTGGTCTCCCTCTGCGATTTTTACCCCACACACTTCCCTCCAATGCTAAATTTGCGATTCCTCGATGTATAAGAATGTGTCCTACCAAGCGATCACTTCTTTTAGTCAGGGTATGCCAAAAATTCCTTTTCTCACCAATTCTGTTCAGTACCTCTTCATTAGTTATGCGATCTACCCACCTAATCTTCAGCATTCTTCTGTACCACCACATTTCAAAAGCCTCAATCCTCTTCCTGTCCGCACTGCTTATCGTCAATGTTTCACTCCCGTACAAGGCAACACTTCACACAAATGCCTTCAGAAAAGACTTCCTTACATTTAAAATAATATTAGATGTTAGCAAATTTCTCTTTTTCAAGAACGCTTTTCTTGCCATTGCCATTCTGCATTTTATATCCTCTGTACTGCGACCATCACATGTTACTTTACTACCCAAGTAACAAAACTCACCTACCACCTCCATTCTTTCATTACCTAATCTAATCCCTTATGCATCGCCTGATTTTCTAATACTGCATTCCATTATCTTTGTTTTGCTCTTGTTAATGTTCATTTTATATGGTCTCTTCAACACACTGTCCATTCCATTCAACTGTTCTTCCAGGTCCTTTGCTGTCTCTGACAGAATTACAATGTCATCAGCAAAACGCAATGTTTTTATTTTTTCCCCCTGAACATTAATCCCTGATCCAAATTTTTCCTTGCTTTCCTTCACCGCCTGCGCGATGTACAAATTAAATAGCATCGGAGAAAGGCTACGACCCTTTCTTACTCCCTTCCCAACTGATGCATCCCTTTCATGCTCTACGAGTCTAATAACTGCAGTCTGGCTTTTGTTCAAGTTGTAAATAACTCTCCTTTCCCTGTATTTTACCCCTGCTGATTTCAGAATTAGAAAGAGTGTATTCCAGTCAACATTGTCAAAATCTTTCTCCAAATCTACAAAAGCTAAAAATGTAGGTTTGCCTTTCCTTAGTCTATCTTCTAAGATAAGACGTAAAGTGAGTATTGCCTCCCGGGTTCCTACGTTCCTCCTGAATCCAAACTGATCTTCCCCGAGGTCAGCTTCTACCAGCTTTTCCATTCTCCTGTAGATAATTCGTGTTAAAATTTTGCAACTATGACTTATCAAACTGATGGTTCTGTAATTTTCACGCCTGTCTGCGCCTGATTTCTTTGGAATGGAAATTATTACATTTTTCTTAAAGTCTGAGGGTATTTCGCCTGTCTCATAGATCCTACGCACCAGTTCAAATAGTTTTGTCATGGCTGGCTATCCCAGAGACTTTAGTAGCTCGTAGGGTATGTCATCTACTCCTGGTGCCTTGTTCCAACCTAGGTCTTTCAGGGCTCTGTCAAATTCATCTCTCAGTATAGTATCTCCTATTTCATCTTGATCTACTTCCTCTTCCCTTCCTACAACATCGTCTCTAAGTTTATTTCCTTTGTAGAGCTGTTCTATGTACTCTTTCCACCTTTCAGCTTTCCCTTCTTTGCTGAGAACTGGTTTTCCATCAGAGTCCTTGATATTCATAGAGCTGTTTTTCTTATCTCCAAATGTTTCTTTTATTTTCCTGTAGCCTGTATCTATTTTTCCCCTATTTATACATTCTTCTACAGATCTGAATTTGGCTTCTAGCCACTCCTGCTTAGCCATTTTGCACTTCCTGTCAATTTCATTTTTTAGTCGTCTGTACTCCATTTTGCCTGATTCATTTACTGCATTTTTATATTTTCTTCTTTCATCGATTAAATTTAGTATTTCCTGTGATATCCAAGGATTTTTTGTAGGTCTTGCCTTTCTACCTATTTTGTCATCTGCTGCCTTCACTATTTCATCTCTCAATGCTATCCATTCCTCGTCTATTGTTTTATTTCCCCATGTTTCTGTCAATTGATGCCTAAATCTCCCTCTGAAATTCTCCAGAACTTCACTTTCCTTCAATTTATCTAAGTCCCATCTCTGTATTTTCCTACCTTTCTGCAGTTTTTTCAGATTCAACCTGCAGTTCATGACTAACAAGTTATGGTCAGAGTCTATATCTGCCCCTGGGTATGTTTTACAGTTTATCACCTGGTTCCGGAATCTATGTTTTACCATTATAAAATCTATCTGATACCTTCCGGTGTCTCCTAACTGCGGTGTAATACACTACAAGAAGCGGTACAATTTTACTTGCGGCATCGGCGTACTGCGCTGATGTTCGCAACGGCTTTTCGAGAAATCAGGCACGTAGAATGAGGGGGATGATTCTTTATGTTCAAGATGAAATAAATACTTTATGCTGTTCTGATGAATAAATTAATAATCCTCCTATACCGAATAGTTCGTTGCCAACGATAGCAAACTAAACCTCTGATACTGCAAGTAAAAGTTAACCCAGCTGTAACACACATGCTTAGCAATGCCATGGAAAAAAAAAAGAAGTGCATCTTTCGACGAGTATAATTTGAATTTAAGAAGTAACGACGTTCCTTCGCGTCTATTGATGTTTCCATTCAATAAGAATTATTTGCAAGGAAAATAGAATTTATGTATAATACGTTGCTTGCAGTGGCCATTTTGAGCAGCAGCTGAATTGTATTTCACTGTAAGGTTTATAAAGTAAACGCCTTTTGCTACTGCGAATGAAGGGTTTTATTTTTATATTTTTAAGTCACCCATACGCGTTTCGTCTTTCTCTCAAGGCATCATCAGTGGGTGTGCTGAAATATTTACGTCTTTTTGTTTACACAAATAGGTTAGGTCTCTTACATATCTACAAAACAGTTCGTTGTTTGGTATAAAATGGTGTATTTACAGCACTTGCTACTACACTTCAGTCTCATGGTGTAAATACACCATTGTATACCAAACAACGAACTGATTTAAATTAGAAATGAAATGTTTTGTAGATATGTAAGAGACCTAACCTATATGTGTAAATATGTGTAAACATTTCAGGACACCCACTGATGATGCCTTGAAAGGCGAAACGCGTATGGGTGACTTAAAAAATTAAAAAAATTAAAAAATATATAAAAATAAAACCATTCGCAGTAGCGAAAGGCGTTTACTTTAAAAACCTTACAGTGAAATAGAATTTATGTAGTTTTCTTTCTGATTTCCGTGTGTGCTTATTAGATCTTGAGTCCCTTCTCTTTAGAAATGCCTAGAAAACGGTTTAATACAGTATAAAACAAATAGAGGCCCTGTTACCTAGTACACCAAATAACTAATAGAAGGCAATGCTGCTTTTTTATGCCCATAACTATGGTGTAGTTCTCTACAAGTGTTCTCATCTCAACGATAGAAGTGTTTTCAGAAATTTATGCCAGACAGACAATTACACTCCGCAGTCTTAACTTTGTGAACATAACCTAACATTGAACTTACGTCGTTTCGGAGTACGGGCTGAAATTAATTTCAATTTTTGTATAAAATTTTTATGAACATTCATCGTTTTCGACAATGACTTCTACTTCAATTTGACATCTTGGCTAGGAGAAATGAGTTCATTGACAGAGCGATCCAACAAGGATTGTTTTTGCTGACGTCAAAAACCACGACATACACAGGTCCCTCATTAACAACCGTTGCGAAGCACGGGCGTATAAGCTAGTATATAATAAATATAATAAAGGGGCTATGATTTTTTTATTTCAAAAAATAATTCAGGACGAAGTGAGAATGCCGGGCGGTGTCAGCTGACAAGTGTTTGTGTCGGCGGTCAGTGTTCGCTCCACAGAGCCTCTGTGTATACAGCCGTTGTTATCACTTGCAGAGAACAGAAGTGGCACGGGACGGAAGCTATCGGTGAGGACACAGGTGTCACACATGCCGTGGTGGTGACTGACTGAGCTACGCAATTAGTGGGGATGTTCCGCCCACATCACGGGAGCCGTGGTTCCAAACAGGCGAGCTACTTGGCCGTACCTCTCGCCACAGCCCGGTACAGAAAGTGGCTGTGCTGCGGAAATCATCACCGTCAAGTACATGTAGAATCACGACGCGCTATTCCGCACATTTATTTTTAATCATCATCACGTGCGTTGTGCCCTAAGGCAGGGTTTGACATGCAGTTCTGTCGTGTGCTACCTGTCCTCATACCACCTGTCCATCTACCATCTGGTATCTTCTGCGTCGCCGGCCGCGGTGGCCGAGGGGACTGAGGCGCTTCAGTCACGGACTGCACGGCCACTACGGTCGGAGGTTCGAATCCCCCCTCGGGCATGGATATTTGTGCCGTCCTTAGTTGTAGGTAGTTGATAAGTAGTTTGTAAGTTTAGGGACTGATGACCCCGTAGTTAAGTCCCTTAAGCTTAACAAACATTTGAACATTCTTCTGCGTCTTCCATTCACTATTACCTCCATAGCATCCCTCATCAAACAATCTCATCTCATCCGATGCCGAAGCAAAATATGTTTCCTATTTGAATACATTCAAAATTTCTCTCACTCACTTCATTTCTCACTTTGTCTATCCACCTTATGCCTTCCATCTTCCGCCAACTCCTCATCTGCAGTGCTTCTAAACTCGTCTTTTCTCAATGTCCGTGTCTCACAGCCACATAGTGCCACACTCCATATAAATCATTTTGCCACTCTCTTCCTCAGATTCCTGCCCATACACCCGCATGGAAGCCGCCTTGGCAATTTCACTCGCTTGCAGCATCTCATATGCCCTACAATTGTGCTTCCTAGGTATTTGAATGCACGAGCTTCCTCTTTTACTCCCTGCGCTTATAACGAAACATTTTGTCTTTTTCTTATTAATTCTCGTTCCAAATTTCTCACAAGTCTTATTGAAATTGTTTAACATTTCGATCAGTTCCTTCGTTCTCTGCCAGTAACACAATATCATCTGCGAATCGAATAATAATAATAATAATAATAATAATAATGTTTTCTCTTCGGCAGGGGCCGGCCGCGGTGGCCGAGGGGACTGAGGCGCTCCAGTCACGGTCTGCACGGCCACTGTGGTCGGGGGTTCGAATCCCCCCTCGGGCATGGATATTTGTGCCGTCCTTAGGATTAGCTAGTTCATAAGTAGTCTGTAAGCTTAGGGACTGATGAACCCGTAGTTAAGTCCCATACGTTCTACAAACATTTGAACATTTTTTTCTTCGGCAGGGCGTAACTGATAAGCGAGACTCCATGCTCATGGAACAAGCCAGTACACGAAAGTTGAACACTGGAGTTGTATACAAACATCTATGCACATGACAATTTTAACCCCAAGTAAAAAGATTCAATACCGAAACAATACAATTAATTAATTTTTTAATGTTTTCCAGTAGTTCTTCTAGAGAGTAGAAGGTGAGGTAACTCTTTAATTTAGACTCTAAAGCGCGTCGGTTAGTACAAAGATTCTTGAGTTTTCGTGGCCGTTTATTGAAGATGGGTGCTGCACGCCTTTCTGCACAACAGTTAAGAAGGTGTGATCCAAACGAAGATTAGATTTCTGCATAGTATTCATAGAGGTAAAGCTGCTAACTCGTGGAATATTCTGAACAACAAACGACATTAAAGGAAACATGTATTGTAACGCCGATATCAGTATTCCCAAACTACTGAAAAGGGTTCGACACGACGTTCGCGAACTTACACATGTTGCTCGAACTGCACGTTTCTGAGCCAAGAAAAACCTTTTTAAATTAGTAGAGTTACCACAAAAAAATAAGTCAATGAAAGTAAGGGCAGAAGACTGCTTGCAAAAGAACTACAAAAGAGACTGCATACACTACGCTTGTCCGTCCACTTTTGAAGTATTGCTGCCCAGTGTGGGATCCTTGTCAGGTGGGTAGAAATGATCATCAGAATAAAATACGAGAAATCAGATCTCGAACAGAAAAATTCAGATTTTCTTTCTTCCCGCGCGCTATTCGAGAATGGAATGGGAGATAAATAGTATAAAGGTGGTTCGATGAACCCTCTGCCAGGAACTTAAAACTGATTTGCAGAGAATCCCATGTACATGTAGATATTGAAAAATCACTTATTTCAGATACTGTCCTAACGGTAAATCAAGCAGAATTTAATTGTAGAACAAGATCCTGAACATGGGCATTCATTAACAGCTTACTATCTCCAGAATAAAACTTTCACTCTGCAGCGGAGTGTGCGTTGATATGAAATTTCCTGGCAGATTAAAATTGTGTGCCGGAACCGGGACTCGAACCTGAGACCTTTGCCTTTCGCGGGCAAGCGCACTATCGACTGTGCTATCCCGACACGACTCACGATGCCGCCTCACAACTTTACTTCCGCCAGTACCTCGCCTCCTACTTTCCAAACTTCACAGAAGCTCTCCTGCGCACCATGCAAGACTAGCACTCCTGGAAGAAAGGATATAGTGGAGACATGGCATAGCCACAGCCTAAGGGATGTTACCAGAATGAAACTTTCACTCTGCAGCGGAGTGTGCGCTGATATGAAACTTCCTGGCAGATTGAAATTGTGTGCCGGAACCGGGACTCGAACCTGGGACCTTTGCCTTTCGCGGGCAAAGGTCCCAGGTTCGAGTCAAAGTAAAGGTCCCGGGTTCGAGTGCCGGTTCCGGCACGGAATTTTAATCTGCCAGGAAGTTACAGCTTACTATCTATCTGAATATACTTATCGTTTGCCCATTACATCTACATACCTACTCCGCAATTCACCGTAAGGTGCGTGGCGGAGGGTACACTGTACCACTACTAGGCATTTCCTTTCCTATTCCACTCCTAAATTGAACGAGGAAAAAAAAGAATGCCTATATGCCTCCGTACGAGCCCTTAATTTCTCTTATCTTGACTGTGTGATCTTTACGCGAAATGTAAGTAGGCGGCAGCAAGATCGTACTACACTCAGCTTCAAATTCCGGCCCTCTAAATTTACTCAGCAGAAATTCACGAAAAGAACGTCGTCTTTCCTCCAGGGATCCCCAATTGAGTTGCCGGATCATTTCCGTGACACTCGCGCATTGATCGAACCTGCCCGTAACAAATCTAGCTGCTCGCTTCTGAACCGCCTCTATGTCTTCCTTAAACTGATCTGCTGCGGGTCCCAAACACTTGAGAAATACTCGAGACGTGGTCGTACAAGCGTTTTATACGCGGTCTCCTTTACAGATGAAGTACATCTTCCCAAAATTCTCCCAATAAACCGAAGTCGGCTGTCCGCCTTACTCAAAACTGTCCTTACACGCTCGTTCCATTTCATATCGCTCTGCAATGTTACGCCTAGATATTTGAACGACGCTACAGCATCAAGAAGCTCACTACTAATGCTGTATTCGAACATTATGGGATTGTTTTTTTCTACTCGTGCGCATCACCTTACATTTTTCTACATTGAGAGCTAGCTGCCATTCTTCGCACCAACTAGAAATTTTGTCCAAGTCATCCTGTATGCTATTACAGTCAGTTACAGACGACACCCTCCCATACACCACAGCATCATCAGCAAACAGCCGCAAATTACAACTTACTCTGTCCATCAGATCATTTATATAGATAGAAAATAATAGCGGTCCTATCACACTCCCCTGGGCCACGCCTGACGATACACTCGTCTCTGATGAAACTCGCCATCGAGAACAACGTACTGCGTTCTATTACTTAGGAAGTCTTCCAGCCAGTCACAAATCTGTGAACCCCTTATGTAATCAAAAAGCCAGCTTTTGTTGAACTTGTTTTCGTTTGGTTTTATTTCCTACAACCACGGACATCTGCAAGGTTTGCTACTGCGTCACTATTAGGAAAACATCCTCGGCAGACAAACGTAGCGCGGTATTCTTTCTCGTGGCGGCACCTGGAGCAGCGGCTGCTAACGGCCGCAGGCGGCAGGTGGCCACAATTTGGCGATTCTTTGCCGGACCAGTTCTGCCGCCTTTGTTTCCCTGCACGGGCTCGCCCGCTCCTGCCTGCAAACTTTGCAGTGCCGCCGTCCCAACGTTCACGTCATTCCGGCCATCCGTCATTTCACTCCAGACAAACACAGCTTTGTTGCTCTGTAACCACACCGACCCTAACGTCCGGGCGAAGCGCCGTCTCTAACGTTAAAGCCCCAACTTGCTCCTTTCTGAATGTTTGCGAACCTTTCACTGAGGTGCGACCCCGTTATTCCTTACCTGCTGCAACTACCTGACCACAGATGATAAGAAAATTGTGGTGTCGCGCAAGGCTGAAGTGCGCGCCACGGCGCGGCGTTCTTACGACGTCGGCCACGAGCGCCCTCTGCTGCAACTCCGCTCGTGGCCACCACTGAACGACATCGTTCACTTGGGACTGAGATAGGAACCAGTTAACACTTGGGAATCAGATAGGCACCAGTTAAGACTTGGCTATCGGATAGGCACTAGGAATCATCAGTAGGCAGGCCTCTATCTAAACTATGTATCAACATTCTACTAGTCTGCTGCTCTCCAAGTTAAGTGATGTATTATTCCTATGAAATATATCTCTAGCTTAGTGTTTCTAGTTCCTGCTATCCCACTGCCTGGTCACCTCCGTACCTGCAGACGCGTGCATCCTATTTCCCTGTGTCGGTCTCTCAAATCAAATGTTCAAATGTTTGTATAGCTTATGGGACTTAACTATGGGGTCATCAGTCCCTAAACTTACAAACTACCTATGAACTAGCTAATCCTAAGGACGGCACAAATATCCATGCCCGAGGGGGGATTGGAACCCCCGACCGTAGTGGCCGTGCAGACCGTGACTGGAGCGCCTCAGCCCCCTCGGCCACCGCGGCCGGCGTCGGTCTCTCTCTACTCGGCCACCGGCACCCAGGACAACCGGCGGAAACGAGACACAAAAGCGGCGACGAGGATGGGATACAAAAAAAATTGTATGTCGTGTTTCTGTCTGGAAAATGTATCTTTAACACGAGACACAAATAAAGTACGGCTATAGTACAATAGTAACTACCTCTCCAAATTTCAGGTCTCGTTCCTCAGTAGCTTCGGCTGCCGATGGTGAGAAATGAATGAATAAATGGCCCACTTGCGACATACCCTTTAAACTCTCTAAGACAAGAAAAGGAAGACTCATTACAATAACATTACACAGATAATTCACAGATTTATATTTGTTCAGGTTGCAGACCAGAGGCTGGTTTGATGGAGCTCTCCACCCTACCCCATCCTGAGCAAGCCTCTTCATCTCCTCATAAGAACGGCAACCCACATCCATCTCAATCTGCTTACTATATTCGTATCTAGCTCTGCCTCTGCGATTTTTACCCCACACACTTCCCTCCAGTGCTAAATTCACGATTCATTGTCGATCTCTTCTTTCAGTCAGTACATCCGCATTAGATACGCGACGTATCCACCTCATCTTCAGCACTCTTCTGTAGCACCACATATCAAAAGCTTCTATCATCTCCTTGTGTCAACTATCAACCATCCATCTTCCACTCCCGTCGAGGTATCATTCCACACGAATGCCTTCAGAAAAAGACTGCCCAACATTTAATTTTTATTCTGTGATAACAAATTTCCCTTCTTCAGAAACACTTTTCTTCCTGTTGCTATTCTGTGTTTTTACAGCTTTCTACACAGCGAGCAACGCACGTTACTTTACTGCCCCAGTAACAAAACTCAGCTACCACCTTTACTGTTTCGTGACCTAATTTAATACTTTCAGCATCGGCTGCATGTCGTAGACTACATTCCATTACCCTTGTTTTGCTCCTGTTAATGATCATCTTATACCAACCTTCGAACAGACTGCCCACTACATTCAACGACTCTTCCAGGTCGTTTTCCGTCTCTGACAGAATTACAATGTTATCGACAATTTTTTTTTTTTTTTATTTCTTCGCCCTTAACTTTTACTTCCTTCTACAAATTTCCTTCACCGCTCGCTCGATGTACAGATTGTATAACATTGGTGAAAGCCTTCAACCACGTTTTACTCCCTTCCTAACCACTGCGTCCGTTTCACGCTTTCGTTTCTTGTAACTGCTGAGTATATTTTACCCCTGTTGACTTCAGAATTAGAAAGAGTGTATTCCAATGAATATTGTCAAAAGATTTCTCCAAATCTCCAAAATCTAGAAAAATATAGGTTTGTTTCCTTCGTGTACGATGAGTCTTAATGTGAGTATTGCAAGGGGTAAGATCAGAAAATGCGAAATTGTTAAGTTCGGCGGCTGCCAATGTCTGCGCGCAGCTCTTCAGGGAACTGTTCTTTTCCAAATAGTTCTTCTTACTCAACTAGTTCAGATCAACTACATATTCCACTTTATTTTCAGAAAAAAATCTTTCACCCCCTTACAGGTTGCATTTCCAAAAAATTGAAATAAGTATTTTTACTGTGTGACTGAAAAACCATACACGAATTTTCTTAGTTTTAAATGCAAAATCGCGTTAATACTAAAATTTTCACCTCATTTATATATTACAACTAATTTTAAAAAAATCAGACTGACATAACATTCTTGTTGTAAGTGAACTAACAGAACTGTTTCGGCCTTCCGATTGTCTGACGCGCAGTTGGGCTACTTTCATCACCTGAACTGAGTGAACTTACTCAACTATTTAGGTCTTTCGATACGACTTAGTTCGCGCAGTTCGTAACTAGTTCATCAGCTCAACTAACAAGGATACCACCAAGTATGGTACAAACATATTTTGATGGGTAGCAGGTATGATGTGCGGGAGCTCCTCCAGACAACCAAGCTAAAAGGATCTGTTCGAATGTGCTTTGGTTTCCACGGAAATCGAGAACAAATTTGAGCACGTAACGGCTGTAGCTGTACTAAGTCACCGGCGGTAGGTGAGTCTGCGTGGCAGTTTGGCTGCCACACACACAAATCCTGCTGGGAGCTACACTTGTCCGACCATTGATTGCTTTTATAGCCACTCTCATATTAATACTTGAGTAATTGATCACGATAATAACTTACGTTAATTGCTCAATATTTTATGTATTGCGCGACGATTGTTTGATTATTTTATTTAATTCGTTATTTGCAAACATACTTTTAGAGCGATTGAAAGATGATTTAACCGTCTGTATTTACATATGATAACATTTGTGCAGCGTCTGCTAGCTGCGTTTACAGTCCCTGGCCCCCCTGTTAAAAAAAATGTTTGTAGAACTTATGGGACTTAACTACGGGGTCATCAGTCCCTAAGCTTACAAACTACTTATGAACTAGCTAAGACTAAGGACGGTACAAATATCCATGCCCGAGGGGGATTCTAACCCCCGACCGTAGTGGCCGTGCAGACCGTGACTGGAGCGCCTCAGTCCCCTCGGCCACCGCGTCCGCCCCCCCTCCCTATACCGTCGAATGCAGTGTGCGGGCCTCAGTGGAGTAGCCGAGCGGTCTAAGGCGTCTCGCTGCGGAGCGCGCGGTTGCTCGCCGTCGGAGGTTCGAGTCCTCCCTGGGCCATGGGTGTGAGTGTTGTCCTTAGGTTAGTTTAGCTTAGTTTAAGTAGTTTGTAAGCTACGGACTGATGACCACGCAGTTTGGTCCGATAGATTTACAAACATTTGAATTTGCAGTGTGCGCCCACTTGACGCGTCTCAGCGGATTACTATGCTGCGGCCAAAAGTGTTTTGTTGTTTGATTGTACAAGAACTTCATGTAACTGTTATTAACTGATATCTTTGCAATAAGAATTGATAAAGTGGGGAAAAGGAATATAATTATACACACTCAATCGCCGAACAAGTGTCTGTGTGACAATCGAACGTCTTGCTAATTACACCACACTAGTTCGCGCACCCGCAGTCGCTCAGCACAGATATAACTGTTATGCGCTGGGCGTTGAGCTCGATTTTCTTGGAAACTTTGGCGCATTGGAACAGATCCTTTTAGCTTGGTGCTCTGGAGGAGTTCCCGCACAACATACCTGCGACCCATCAAAATTCGTTTGTACCATACTTGGGGTTCCCCTTGTTAGTGAACTATTCTCGTCTTCCGAGCCGATGCAGTTCACGCAATTATAACTAAGGACTTCTGAAATACATTCTTGGATTTCAAGGAATAGTTCAGTTGTACTAGTCTTGTCGTTCACGAACTGCACATCCCAAGACAAGGCCAAGCCGTAAGAATCTACAACGCCGCGATAATAGTAAATTAAAGGCAGGGCTTTGTCGAGTATATAATGTAATATTATAATCTGTGCTAAGCGATCACATATTCCAAAAAAAGGTTAAGTTAAGAAAAAAATCGCACTGATGTGTTTTACGGCCCACTTTAGATTAGTAGTTTTATAAGTTTTTTGCAAACTTTTGGGACCAAAATAATAATCTAAATATTAAAAAATTAATTAATAACAGTGTCTGAAACTTTTTTTTTTTTTTTTTTTTTTTTTTTTTGAGTTGTGCTCTATAATCTCGTATAATATGGCATTTGTAGGCACTAGATTATCATTTATCGTACGAAGAACGATGTGTTTTCGTTAATTCTTCAGTGCGCCATTGCTTTGAAATGACAACGTGTAAGTTACAATAAGAAAATCATTAAATACGCAACGCAAGATGACGTATGCCACAGAGAGTTCTCGGCGAGGAATGTCACGTGACATCTGCGAACGGCTGGTTTTCGTTAATTCAATGGAGGGTGTCAAAACTCCGTTATTTTTTCATATATCTCTCAAAGGATACGAGATACGAAAAAAAAACCATAAGGGAACAAAGTTGTAGAGCCCGTTGGACACTATAGACCGGCTGTACACCCGTGGATATTTTGATCAAAGTTGTAGATATTTTTTTCCTCTGCAAATTCGTTTATTCAATTTTTGCGTCAGCTGAACGGTTTATTTGGAATTAAAATTGCATTACAAACGGCATTACAAATGTTTGAAAAGGCTGGTCTCTAGTAGCCAACAATTATGTCTGTAATATTTGGTGCCGAACGGTTGAACGGTTCCACCTAAAAAGTGGGAACACGTTACAGCCAGACAGACATTGTCAAATCGCCGTTATCTTTGCAAATATGTCTGCAACGATGCAAGATATGAAAAAAATATAATAGAGCGAAGTTGTAGAGAATTTTCCCCTCTACCAATTAGGCTATTCAATTTTCGTGTCAGATGAATGGTTCGTTTGCAATTACAATTGCATTACAAACGGCTTTTTTTGGTATTAATACCCTATTCTTTGTCCGATAAATTTGAAACAGGGAGGTTCTGGTCTCTGGAGGACTACAACTATGTCTGTAAAATTTGGTGCTGATTGGTTGAACGGTTCGACCTAAAATGTGGGAACACGTTACGGACAGAGAGACAGGCAGACATCCCAAAACCGCCGTTGTTTTTGCAAATATCTCTGAAACGATATATATATTTGTAGAGGAGTATATATATATATATATATATATATATATATATATATATATATATATATATATATATATATATAAGTTGTAGAGAATTTACTCCTCTACAAACTTAGTTATTAAATTTTTGTGTCTGATGAATGGTTAAGCCTTTATTTTAATTTAAATTTCGAGCTGTCAAAAGACGATCGCGAAGGCCCACTTTTAGTGTTACTAACGTTCCCGTGGTTCGGAACCCACGTTAAACTGTAGGCTCCCCTATAACTGGCTGGGTAAGTCAGTTCGAAGGTCGGAGGAAGGCAACGGCATACCATCTCCATACAGGACCATGCCTAGTAAAGCACTTTGGTGTTCAAACCAATCTTCGGATTGTTGACTCTTTACCTTTACTGTAACCTAAAGTGGGCCAATAAAGTAATTGGTAGAAATTATTTTGGAAGATCGGTAGCTAACGTGATTTCGGTAGGGTTGGCAGCCCTGGGGCATGGGCTATGTCGAAACGACGCGCGTACATGTAGCGCAAGTGGGCGAATTTGACTCGGGTGGTCTGGATGCCGTAGCGCCGCCACTAGTGAACGAACGCAGCCCAGACTACAGCGCCAGTGTCGGGTATTGTGAGACGCAGCGGCTGCTGGACGTGAGCAGACGGCCCTCCAGAGCGGTATTCCGGGCGCCGCGTCGCGCTATTCCTGGCCGCTTCGCCTTTTTGTGTCTGAGCGCGCGCCACGCCGTCCTGCCGACCGGCACCACCCAAAGCGTCTGCACTGCCACGTAGCTCCGTGCAATCAAGCCCACGACACCAGCTTGGAAGACTTCCCTAAGGCCTTCTCGAAGGGACTCAGTCGTCCTCTGTCGCCTGCGTGGCTAACGCACGGCCACCTCTTACGTCGAGAGGAACCGCCAGAATGACATTGTGGCGCTGTTGTTGACTGTAGTCCACGTCTTGTTGGACTGTCCACTTTCAGCTGCTTTGCGGCAGTCTTTTAACCTGCCTACTGCCCTTCCTTCGATTTTAGCTGACGACGACTCCATGGCGGACACTGTTTTAGGTTTTATTCGTGCAGCGGGCTTTTATCACAAGCTTTAACGGCGGGTTCGTATGCCTCATCTTCAGGCATACACCGCTTATAGTTTTAATCTGTTGTCACTTTTGTCATGTCAGTCCCTTTTCCGACTGGCAGTTGTATAGTATGTGCAGAATGGCTGGCTCATCCATTATTATCCTAGTGATCAGCCAGCCAACAACATCTGCTGTGATTTTTAGTTGATTATTAGTTCCACCTCTACTGTGGTTCCCTTTTTCTTTTTTATGTTGTAATTATGACCAACACTGTCTTCCTGTACGTCTTCTGTACTGGTTGCAGGATGCTTATTTTAATCATACATGAAATCCTGTGATCTCTAAGCTGGGAACAGGGGACTGATGACCTGGCAGTTTACCAACACCAACCAACCAACTAACTCCTCATCAGCGACCTCACCAGTCATCAGGCATCGCCAGACAGCAGAATGGAGAGGTTCCAACGTAGTCACGTGATCGGGTGCCACTCGTGTCGGAAGTCTGTACGCCAGATTTCCTCACTCCTAAACATCACTAGCTGTGACAGTGACGTGGAAACGTGAAGAGAAACGTAGGCCTACAGTCGGCCACAGTGGCCGAGCGGTCTGCGGCGCGCCAGTCACGGTCTGCACGGCCGCTACGGTCGGGGGTTCCAATCCCCCCTCGGGCATGGATGTTTGTGTCATTTTTAGTATAAGCTAGTTCATAACTATTTTGTAAGTTTAGGGACTCATGACCCCATAGTTAAGTCCCTTATGGTTAACAAACATTTGAACATTTGCAGTTAACCTGTTCACATCACATGTCTCTAAACTGAACGGACCAAACTGTTGACGTCAACGGTTCCTAGACTTACAAACTACTTAAACTATCTTATTCTGAGGCTAATACACAGCCGCGGCGGAGCGCATTGAGGCGCTATGCTACGGAGCGCGAGGCCGGGGTTTCGAATCCACTCTCGGGCATGGAGGTTTGTGTCGTCTTTAGTATAAGCTACTTCATAAGTAGTTTATAAGTTTAGGGACTGATGACCCCGCAGTTAAGTCCCTTAAGCTTAAAAAACATTTTTTTATGTTGAACGTAGGCCCACAGCACGAAAGCGAACAGGCCGACCTCGACTGCTGACTGAGAGAGACCGCCGACAGTTGAAGAGCGTCGAACAGTGTAAGAGAGAGGCGTCTGCATACACCGGCACACGGAATTCCTAACCTGCAGCAGGACCCAGTCCAAGTACTGTTCAAAAAAAATGTTCTAATGTTTGTAAAGCTTATGGGACTCAACTACGGGGTCATAAGTCCCTAAACTTACGAACTACTTATCAACTATTTACGAACTAGGACGGCACAATTATCCATGCCCGAGGGGGGATTCGAACCCCCGACAGTAGTGGCCGTGCAGATCGTGATTGGAGCCTCTCAGTCCCCTCGGCCACCGCGGCCGGACCAAGTACTGTGACAGTTTGTCTGCAGGTGAGGAAACTTGGATTTCATGGTCGATACGCTGCCCATAAACGATTTACGGGAAAACCTAAGTAGCTCTCTTAGGTTGTTTCGAGATGAAACCGCCGCCAAGGAATTACTACTACCTCACACTTAAACTGGAAATAATACGTAGATAAGTCGTTCAAAAGGCGGACCAGAGATACGTTTTATTTGTAGAACCCTTACAACATGCAACAGAACTACAAAAGAAACTGCATACACTGCGCTTGTCCGTCCATGTTAGGAGTATTGCTGCCCAGTGTGGGATCCTTATCAGGTGGGTTTGACAGAGGACATCCGAAGAGTCCAAAGAAGGGCAGCTCGTTTCGTATTGTCACGATACAGGGGAGACACCGTTACGGAAATGATACAGGACCTGGGATGGGAATCATTACAACAACGGCGCTTATCGCTGCGGCGTGGGCTACTTACGAAACTCCAATCGCCAACATTCTCCTCCGAATGCGAAAATATATTGTTGACTCCCACTTACATAGGTAGAAATGATCATCAGAATAAAATACAAGAAATCAGAGCTCGAAGAGAGAGATTCAGGTGTTATTTCTTCCCGCGCGCTATTCGAGAATGGAATGGGAGATGGATAGTATAATTGTGGTTCGATGAACCCTCTGGCAGGCACTTAAATGCGATTTGCAGAGTAGATAAGCGACACATCACGCAGGTCATTGCCACACGATGCCTCGCTTGGTGTAAGGAACGTAGCCTTTGGTGCCGGCCGCGGTGGCCGAGGTGACTGAGGCGCTCCAGTCACGGTCAGCACGGCCACTGCGGTCGGGGGTTCGAATCCCCCCTCGGGCATGGATATTTGTGCCGTCCTAGTTTGTAAGTAGTTCATAAGTAGTTTGTAAGTTTAGGGACTGATGACCCCGTAGTTAAGTCCCATAAGCTTAACAAACATTTTTTTTTTTTCGTAGCCTTTGGACGATTGAGCAGTGTAAAAACGTAGTGGGCAATGAAGAATCACGGTACACAGTGTGGCGATCCGATGGCAGGGAGTGGATATGGCGAATGCCCGGTGAACGTGTGTATAGTGACAACAGTAAAAGTCGGAGGCGGTGGTATTGTGGTGTGGTCGTGTTTTTCGTGGAGGGCGTTGCACCCCTTTGTCGTTTTGGGTGACACTATCTCAGTACAGGCCTACATTGATGTTTTGAACTCCTTCTTGCTTCCCACTGTTGAAGAGAGGGAATGACGATTGCATCGTTCAACACAATCGAGCTCCTATTCATAACGAACGGCCCGTGGCCGAGTGGTTGAACGACAGTAACACCCCTGTAATGGACTGCAGAGTCCTGACTGGAAGCCTACAGAACACCTTTGGGATGTTTTGGAACGCCAGCTAAGTGCCAGTCCTCAGCACCTAGTTCGATACCTCTTCTCAGTGCAATGCTCCGTGAAGAACGGGCTGGCATTCCTGAAGAAACCCTCCAGCTCCTGACTGAACGTATGCCTGGAGAGTGGAAGCTGTCATCAAGGCTAAGGGCTGGCCTACACTAATTTGAATTCCAGCATTACCGACGGAGGGCGCCACGAAAGTGTAACTGATTTTCAGCCAGGTGTCCGGATACTTCTCATCACATAGCGGATAAAAAGTAATTGGTATTCCTCTTGGTCACGCCATGTCTTGACAACGGCTCTTTGTATTTTCCTGATCTTTTTATTAGTCTTAATATTATTATTCGTAATTTTGAGAACAAGGTTTTTACGAAGTAAAATTTTTGGTAACTCCAACGGAAAATTGGAGCAAACTGAAAGTGCGTTTTTCAACTTTTTGTTGTATTTGTATTGCTTACCAATCTATAGTTTCGTTCCGATCTCGATGAAATTTGTCACATTTGACCTTATAAATATGAGGAAGCTCACTGTCTGCATAAAATTTTGTTCTGTGCTTGTCGGACGATGCTTTACGTACGGACTTTGACGAATTACACAGTGTCATATACCGCCGGCGAAAGATGGGAAGGTGGGAGGTGGCTTTTCACCATAGCACGCAGAAGGCATTGCTCGTAATTTTCGGTTTGGCGCTTTCCCTCTTACGTTTTCAATCAGCAAAAATATATTACATATGTAAGATCACCTGTTGTTCTACCGCACAATAAACTTAGTTTCGGTGCGGGCAGTGGCGGGTTGGACCAAGACTGTTTGGTGGCTTCCCTGGAAAAATCAAGATCACCTGTTACGATGTTTATTTTAACACCCTCTATTTTCTGTGAACTTGTTACTATTGTCGTCACTATTGTTTATAATGTTACAACTCTGTCGCTCTGTTATTGTTATAGACATCAATTTCTCTTGAATCCCCTACATTTCCATCCCTGTAACGTCAGTATAATAGTAGCTATATTTGGTTCACTTGGCACGCCGCCAGTGGACAATACGTATAAGTACGGCACGCCTCGTGTATTGCGCCATCGCTGTACTTGCTCAGCCTGCTCTCTGATGTTACCTGACCAACATGGAACTTTTGTGCACTCGTTACTTTCAACCACGGGGTACGTGGGTCGAATTTTATAATCACAAAAGTTTTAGGCGATTTTTGTAATATTTCTGTTCTTTTAGTCTTTACAGTTATTATTGTTTTTCATTTGACTGAGTCCGATGATGACCCAGACCGAAACACGTCAAAAGTGATTTAGTAGCCAACTGACGACTTTTATCAATACTGTTCAGCGACTATGCAGCTGTCTGCAGACTTCATTCATTATTCATCATGGTCGCCCGTCTCCTCCGTGACTTTACGTCACAATTATGTGTATTTCGCTTCTTGTTTTTCACAAAATTGTCAACTGTTCTTTTGGTCATTGACATCTCCGTTCTTTTCTTGTAGCCTCGGACATTGTGGCATTATACATTAGTCATGTCGCAAGTGAATGTGGCCATAGTGAGAGCAGAAATGAATCATCATCATTAATTAGCATTTCAGCGTTCAGACTGGAGCGTAGTTCCCCTAATGAAATTACTCCAAGATCAATGCTAACATTGGTGCCTCGTCTTATGTTGAGCCTATTACTTCAAAATCATTCATGACCCAATTTTAAGTGCCGCGGTGGAATGGCCGAACGCCCTAGGGCGCCTAGCTGCCCGTCAGACGTTCCAGTCCTCCCTCGGACAGGTGTGTGTGTGTTGTCCTTATTTTAGTTGCAGTAGTTTGTAAGCGTAGGGAGTGATAATCACAGTAAGTAAGTGCCACAGATTTACAAACCTTTTGAATCTAAGTAGTTCCTCATGGGTCTACTTCGACTCCTCTTTCTGCTGCCAAACCAATGAGTGTCTTAGATAAGCTCGCTTCTCCCATGCGTGTAACATGACCCCAACATCTCTGTCTTTCCCCTCTAACTGCTTCATCAGCGGTGTTCATACCCAGTTGTTGTATCATTTCCTCATTATAGATAATTGGCTGCCATTGTTCCCCTCGAATAGTACCTGCAGTCATCGTTGCTACTGTAATATCTGTAACCTCAACCTTATTAATAAAGTAGTTGGCGTAGCACTCGTACCGCATGAGTGGCGAAATGGTGCTGCCAGTTGGGATACCAGTCACTTTGCAATAAGGCTTGGCAGCTGGGACGTATTGTGATCGTGGCCGCCTCTCTGCTCAGACGGCAAACACTACCAAAGCAACCGGTTAGTCCCTCAACCGTCAGGGGACAAGTAAGGCTAGCAACCTGATTGCCAGGTATTTCGATGTCAGAGCTAAATGCCTCAGACCTTTGGAGGTGACAGAGTCCCACCAGAGACCAGGCACTGCTGAGATACGACTTCGCATAAATGAAAACAATAAATAATAAACGTAAGCAACTTCGCTCTCCGAAATTTCAGGCCATGTTCTGATTATCTTGGATATATGGAGGATTCGATGGTGTACATGTCAAAAACTTGAAAGTTAAAACATGTTTTGACAGCGTACAGGGAATAGTGTGTGACTGAAACTGTTGCGTTCATCTGTTGCACTTATGTGACAAAGTGTAATGTTTGGGAGTGATCACGTTGCACCTCAGTGACTCACCACGCCTACAAGGCAAGGCGCCGATGAGCGATTCCCGTCCTATGGCGCTCACGTCGAGCACCATCAGACGTCTTTTCTGGGGGGGCTCACATTCAAAAGCCACTAGCTAACTTGTGCGTTACGGACTTTTCATCACGACACACAAACATTAATTCAATGAACGGTCTGTCAGAATCTGGACGGGCAGTTGATCATTTTACTTTGTTTGTGAATCAGCATCAGTTTGTAATAGGTTTCTGCACTTTGGTTTTACAATTACTTTTCTGGTATGAAGGTTTAAATCTAAATTTGGTAGAGCCTCTATTTATCTAGTTTGTTTCCAGTGCATGGCTCCTGGTTTTTATCATCCTTTTGTCAGTACTAATATTCCAAATTATTCTGTACTCTGCCCTTACATTAATTCTTTATCTGTGATCACGATAACTGAATACGTTTATTTTCACCGTTTTTCAGTTCGAGTGCATATTTCCGAATGGTTAAGCTTCACAATTCTTCAATGTATTCCACCTATACCCTTCCATCCCATCCCGCTATTTCTTGGATTTGTTTATTTATTGATGATAGTGTTGCAGGATTCTAATATTTATTCTATATTTTTTAGGTTTTATGTCACCTTGTGTCTTGAACAATTCTAAACTTTAGATTCTTATTTAATGTTATTCATTTTGCCATGAAATTGTTATGTATGCACAGTTTCTCGAAGTATAGTGTTAATGTTTCCGTTCTTTCCTCACTATTAATGTACAAAATTAATTTAATAAGTGTAATAACCTTTACTGCTGCTTATTAGCTTTATTTAATTGTCCATTACAGCTGTTTCGCCGTATTTGGCATTGTCAAGTGGTTTTCTATTTGTTGCAGCATCTGTACCTCTATATGATTTTAATTGGTACTTTCTTAGAAAGTCGTTTTTTAAATAATTTGTAAAGTAATGACTTTCTTGTTTTAAATTTCATTTAAATATTCATTTAAAATGCAACTGCTCCATCACATGTGATAATTTGTTTCTCTGCACATAACATTTCTTCCGGTCTGTTGACAACGCATGTTCGTTGCCTGAACTTCAGTAAATATCTGATGATGGCCTTAGAAGGCGCAAAATCGATTCATCTACATCTACATGAGATACTCTGCAAATCACATTTAAGTGCCTGGCAGAGGGTTCATCGAACCACCGTTATACTATTTATCTCCCATTCCATTCTCGAATAGCGAGCGGGAAGAAAGAATACCTGAAACTCTCCGTTCCAGCTCTGATTTCTCGTATTTTATTCTGATGATCATTTCTGCCTATGTAAGTGGAAGTCAACAATATATTTTCGCATTCGGGGGAGTTTCGCAAGTAGCCCACGCTGCAGCGAAAAGCGCCGTTGTTGTAATGATTTCCATCCCAGATCTTGTATCATTTCCGTAACGCAGTCTCCCCTCTATCGTGACAATACGAAACGATATGCCCTTCTTTGGACTCTTTCGATGTCCTCCGTCAAACCCACCTGATAAGGATCCCACACTGAGCAGGAATACTCCAAAAATGGACGGACAAGCGTAGTGTATGCAGTTTCTTTTGTAGTTCTGTTGCATCTTTAAGTGTTCTGCAATAAAACGCAGTCTCTGGTTCGCCTTTCCCACGATATTATCTATGTGTTCTTTCCAATTTAAGTCTGAAGTGATAGTAATTCCTAGGTATTTTGTGGAATTTACGGCCTTCAGTTCCGATTGATTTATCTTGTAAACAAAGTTTAACGGATTTCTTTTCGTACTCATGTGGACGGCTTCACACTTCTCATTATTTAGAGTCAATTGCCAATTTTTGCATCATAGTGGTATCTTTTTCCGATCGTTCTGCAGTTGGTTTTGATCCTCAGATGATTTTACTAGACGGTAAATGACGGCGTCATCTGCTAACAACCTGAGAGAGCTACTTAGATTTTCCCGTAAATCGTTTACGTAAATAAGGAACAGCAGAGGACCAATAACACTACCCTGTGGAACGCCCGATATCACCTCTGTTTTAGTCGATGCCTTACCACCGATTTCTGTGAACTGTGTCCTCTCTGACAAGAATCCAATCGCAAATTTGGGACGATATTCACATAATGAACAAACATGTAATTGGTGTTTTTAATTTTCATAAAAAATGAAAATGTACATGATGACTGAGTGGTGGGTCTCCTGGCGCATAGTGGACCGCAGTGGCCACAAAACCATTACGACGCGGCTTTGACGCGTCCTCCGTACTGCTTCAGCAGCTCAGTGTTTAAAGGCTAGTCTACACGACGACACCAGGTTGCGACACTCGCTTCATGAAATGAGTTGCGCGCAACTGGTTTCGTGTGTGTCTGTAGACACGGCGCCAATACTACACACTTCAGTTTCGTTGTTTTGTGAGTGCCGTAGTCGCCGTAGAATGAACGTTTTGGTAGCTGTAAGAGTTGTGGCGGAGGTATTGCTTCTCTGTGTGAAGTCCTGCATAAGACTAAACATAAAAAGAATAAGAGACGTGTTTGGGTTTGTGATTGGATTAAAAAAAGACGTCAGATCGGTTGCTTAGCGACCTTGCTGAAAAAATTGTGATCGAAGACCCTAGAAGTTATTTTAATCAACTCAGAATGTTACCAGAGCAGTTTACGTTCCTTTTAAACAGAGTCAGTAGTCAAATAAAGAAACAAGATACTGTTATGCGTGAAGCATTGTCACCAGAACTGAAATTACAAATTGCATTACGTTTCTTGTCAAATAGATATCTCTACAATAGCTGTATTGTGTTCTGAAATCCACAATTGCCATAGTTCGCTTGTATAGGTATTTGGAACTGAATGTAGTTTAGTCTGCAATTCACTAATCGTCAACCCATCAATATTAAATTAACGAATAATTGCTTCAAGAGCACTAACACGCCGCTGCGTATTCCTGAAATTTTCATCGTTAAAATGGCACAAACAGCTATGCATCGAATATATGTTCAAAAATCGTATTATTTCTCCCGTTCCCCCCTTTATATTGTATTTTGTTCTGTATTGGTTATCACGTAACCTAAAAACTCGCGCAATCAGTTTCGCCCAAGTTGGAAGGTGTCGAAACTGTTTAGTTTCGGCAACGAGTTGCGCGAACGCCTGCCGCGCATGCGCACTGGCCAGTAGCGCAGTTTCATGAAACCTAGTGGCGTCGTGTAAACTAGCCTTAACTTCCTCGCTTTTGAAGATTTGTCACAAGTTGTTGGATCAGTTTTTACGGGTGCCCCTGCGCCAACTAGCCGCTAAATTGGAGAGGGCAGTTCTGGCTGGCACAATGGGCAGACGGCGCGACTAACGGAAAGAGCCGTCCTCCGCACAATGCAGACACACCTGCCGCTACCTGCCCGCTCTCTGTTCAGGCTGCTACGCGCCGTCTAGCGCTCCCCTCCCTCTGCTGCAGGACGCGCCTCCGCCGCTGCTGTTGGGAAAGGCCGGCCACGACCTGCGACCTGCAGCCAAACCAGTCTGCAGCCCTTCTGACTCAATACGACTCTGCGCATGCGAGGCAGCCGTTCGCGCAACTCGTTGGCGAAACTGAACAGTTTAGGCGAAACTGCGCGAGTTTTTAGGTTACGTGATAACCAAAACCCAACAGAACAGAGTATGAAGTGGGGAACAGGAGAAAGTGTTCGGATTTTGGACATACGGGGTGTTTCACTAAGTGTGTCTGTAATTTATAAAATAATAGGTGACGGGAAATTTTAATGCGGTAGGTCAACACAAGAAATGTTACACTTTCTGCGGAGCTATGAACATAGTTTATGGTATCATTTTCCAAAGAGTTACAGCACAAACATATAATTTTTAAAATGGAACAATAGTTCTCTCTATCGTGCATTGGATTCGTTGAAACCAGCTGCGTCCAAATCAATTTAAACTACATTCCTATCACTGTTAGTTTGGGAGCTACAACCCTTCAAAGTTACGGGGGCGGAGGCTACGACAGAGTAGCTGACTGGCTGGTGGTCATGGTTCACTGAATTCTGGGCCCAGTGAATTCTGGGCCCAACCAGAAATGTGCGAATTCTGGGCCCAGTTTCCTGGAAACTACCTGCCTGTGGCGAGGGCAGAGCCTCCCTGCCCCCCTGGGAACGCTCCTTGTCAGTCACGGTCGCGAAGGTCTCGTCCAACGCAGTGGCTGACCGCTTAGACGGTCACTGCCAGTAGAGTCTAACTTGCGTAGTATTCAGTTCGTGCATCTTGGAAGTGTCAACGACCATCTGTGGTAAGCCATGTGCGCACTATGACGGCTACTCGTGTACCATAAGGAGAACCAAAGCAGATGGGACTGTGATTTGGCGCTGTTCAAAGCAAAGAACAAAGTATTGCCGAAGAATGATTGAGACGAAAGACTGTGAGATGCTTAGTTCAAACGAGCATCAATGTGGAGCACCGGATGACGCTCGCATAGAAATACAGAAGGCAGTAAATCGGGCTAAGAAGAGATCGAGAGACGAAGAGACTTCGATTTCTAAAATATATACTGAAGAATTAGGTGACCTCCACAATCGAGGGTATCATTTTGTGTCTGAAATGCCAGAAGAGCTATCAACAAAGCGGATATTATACAGGCATCGGTCCAAAGCACGCGGAGATCAGAAAGAACCAGAGACGAGACAACAAGTCGATCTTTCGCCTGAGCTTCTAAATATGAATGACGGTAGCAGTTTTCTCTTGAGCGATAACATTGGAGATAAGGTGATAGTATTTAGTGGAAAAGCAGGAAGAGAGGCTTTAAAGACTGAACGAGACTTTTTTATGGATGGGACCTTCAAATGTTGTAGCAAGCAATTTGCTTAAATATATACGATACATGCAGACTTTGAAAGTTCGAAGTATGAAACAAATATCTATCCGGTGGCCTTTGCAATGTTAGCCAGCAAAAGAAAGGAGACATATATTCATCTTTTCAGCACTCTTAAAAAATATAAAAGAATGGAATCCTCAAATTATCACCGTTGATTTTGAAATAGCTGCTACTTCTGCATTAAAAGTTGTGCTCCCGTCGGTTCAAGTTCATGGCTGCCGTTTCCACATGAAGAAATCTCTCTGGAGGAAAGTGCAAGACTTGGGACTTGCTTCCGAATACAGAGAAAATGAAGAAGTAAGGTTGCAGATTCAGACGTGTGCTTCTCTGGCATTACTTCGACCGGGAGATGTCTGCGATGGCTGGCTCGAAATCCATTCACAAGCACCAGATATCCCCAAGCTGTCTCAGTTTTTCGACTATTTCCTAGACAGGTGGTTAGAAAACGATGAAGTCCCGATCAGTGTTTGGAGCTGCTACAGACTGCGCCATCGTACCACCAACGCTGTAGAAGATTGGCACAACAAGATTAATAATTTGCTTGGGAAACCGAATCCTAAAATTAAAGACGTAATCAAGTGCATGAAGACGGAAGCAGAGAACTCGGCACGTGCTTTAATGAGATCAGAGTTAGGTATGGAGGGAAAAGGAAAGAAAAAAACATATGTAAAACTCGATGAAAGGATGGCAAAAATAGTACAAAAGTACGAAGAGGATGGTGACATCAGGGCCTGTTTGAAAGCGATCTCTTACCTTCAAAAATTTGAATAAATTCATTGGCCTAGTTTGAGACAACGTATGTGAAAAAAATGTACAAATAAATATTAATTTAAAAGTTAATAAAAAATAAAATAAAATAACTGATCTTAAAACGCCTGAATGACAATGTATTCTTGTCATTTAGCCAGTCCAAGGCCTGGATATAATGTGATGGGAGTGTGTTTATTACGAAAATTCCGTTAACATAACATGATCACTTCCTGGAAAAAGCGAATTTCTTATATCGAGCACTGTAACTTTTTGTAATATATTGTCTCTCTGACGCATTTACATCTAAATCTTCAAAAAGGTTTTACTTATGACCAATTTCAGCCAATGTCAACTACCTCCAAAAACAATGAAAACTTAAAACCTAATTACAAAAATGTAATTTAAAAATCGTATCTATTCTTCTTTACAAAACTTTGTATTAAAATGAATATAAAATAATATACTCCTCATACCTCTGGGTGGCATATGTAATGTAAAGAACGTAATATATGATGGCGTACGAAAAAAGGGAAGGATTATGCATATAATTAAAGATCATTGGACATAACTCACATACAGTGCGTAGGTGACATAAGTTGTACATGGCTTCTTCTCTCGCTCCTATCACTACATGCGCATATCCCCTGCACGTGATTTCAAAACAGAATAACAACTGGTAAGCCGTCAGAAAAACTAAAACATACATTTTTGGAAGCAAAGAGTTAAAACTGCGTTCAGAACGACACATAATCTTAAAGTGCGTTTGCGACACATAATCTTAAAGTGCGTTTGCGTGATAATATACCACAAAAGAAGCCAAATGTGCAAATTTCGGGGTTTATGAATGTCCTGTCGCTGAGGAGCCCTCCACTGGCCAGTCTCGAAGCTCCTTCATACGTGGCGATTTGAAGAATATACTTAAGGTAGCAAGAAAATTGCATTAGGTTTGCATTTTGACAAGGAGAAATTTGGCATAGATAATATTGAAGATCAAATGGAAATGGTGCACAAAAGCGACTCTACGTTGGAGATACAGATTGCAAAAAGAAATGAGCAAAATTATTTTTTTCCTAATGCCTACTTTAAGATTTATGATGTTATGCCGTCCTGTTAACACCGCCCTTCAAATGACCACCAACGGAAACAAAATGTCCTGCTGCCGGAAGAACAACGTTGAATGTTTACATAATGTTCAACGATATTCGCTCTTTTAAACGCGTATTGCACTGCCTCTAATTTTTTCCTATTTTCCCTTGTTTTACGATGCATTCTCTATCATGGTATGGAAAATCATGTCATTCATTGTAGCCGTAAACACGCAGTCTTATTATGTAAATTATTTTATGGTTCACACACACTCGTTTTAATGTGTGTCTCAATACGCGAGTTCATTTTGCTGATTCTATATATTTTACATTTGGCAATACTAATAACGTTATGTATGATTATAATTACAAAATAGAAAGGGTTTTCCTGTTTCGAAGTCATATGTAGGGGCCATGCACATTTAGCGCTATGACTGAGATGGGAAGCAATACGCAGATAATTTCACCTATACGTGCACGCTCCTGGTTCATGTACATTACATGTAGGTCTAATATTCGCAAGTCGATGGGTGTGGAACAGATTTTATTTTACGTTAATTTAAATTTCTTTGTCAAACAGACGATATTTTGAAATTCTGTGTTTGTAATTTGGTTTTCAGGTTTTCCATTGTAGCTTCTGAATATCCAATCACAACTAAAAGTTGCCAAACAGAAATTATCACTTTTGGTTCTTCTTTGATCATTTCCACACCTCCTTCATCAGTACAGCACGTAATGCTACGTTTGCACGGGCCATAAAAATTGTTACTGCCGACAACACTGGCCCACAACGTTTTCTGGCAACATTGGAACCACTCGGAATTGCAGCCACATGTACTATAACAATGCCGGTCACTGTTGCCTTGTAATGTTTGTAGAAAAGTATTTCAGGGCCGAGTGTGTTTACATGAACCAAGCTACAGGCGCAAAATAATGAAGTCGGCTCGTTTACCTGCCGGCCGGCACCAAATGTTCAAATGTTTGTATAGCTTATGGGACCGCACAATAAACTTAGTTTCGGTGGGAGCAGTGGCGGGTTGGACCAAGACTGTTTTGACTTCCCTGAGAAAATCAATCGATAGCTTATGGGACTTAACTATGGGGTCATCAGTCCCTAAACTTACAAACTACTTATGATCTAGCTAATACTAAGGACGGCACAAATATCCATGCCCGAGGGGGGATTCGAACCCCCGACCGTAGTGGCCGTGCAGACCGTGACTGGCGCGCCGCAGACAGCTTGGCCACCGCGACCGGACCGGCCGGCACACACCCCGGCATGAGGGAGGGGGGGGGGAGGAGGATTAGTGGCCCGACCTTTTCCGGGCCCAGAATTCAGTGGGCCCAGAATTCACTGGGCCCAGAATTCGCGACACCGGTGGTCATGAGACAGTGGGCCGTGCCCCAGGGGATAGCCACTCGGCCAGTCAGCTACGCTATCGCAGCCTCCGCCCCCGGAACTCTGAAGGGTTGTAGCTCCCAAACTAACAGTGATGAGAATGTAGTTTAAATTGATTTGGACGCAGCTGGTTTCAACGAATCCAATACACGATATAAAAAAAAACTATTGTTCCATTTAAAAAATTATATCTTTGTGCTGTAACTCTTTGGAAAATGATACAATAAACTATGTTCATAGCTCCGCAGAAAGTGTAACATTTCATGTCTTGACCTACTGCATTAAAATTTCCCGTCACCTATTATTTTATAAGTTACAGAGGCAAACACACTTAGTGAAACACCCTGTATGTGCGATGCATAGGTTCAAAATGTTCAAATGTTTGTTAAGCTTATGGGACTTAACTACGGGGTCATCAGTCCCTAAACTTACAAACTACTTATGAACTACCTTATACTAAGGACGGCACAAATATCCATGCCCGAGGGGGGATCGAACCCCCGACCGTAGTGGCCGTGCAGACCGTGACTGGAGCGCCTCAGTCCCCGCGGCCACCGCGGCCGGCTGATGCATAGGTGTTTATGGAATTTTAATGATGAAAAGTTTTGGAATAAACAACGGTCTGTTGGTGCTCTTCTACATCTACATCTACATGGGATACTCTGCAAATTACATTTAAGTGCCTGGCAGAGGGTTCATCGAACAACCGTTATACTATTTTATCTCCCATTCCATTCTCGAATAGCGCGCGGGAAGAATGAACACCAGAATCTCTCTGTTCGAGCTCTGATTTCTCGTATTTTATTCTGATGACCATTTCTACGTACGTAAGTGTCAACAATGTATTTTCACATTCGGAGGAGAATGTTGGCTATTGGAGTTTCGTAAGTAGCCCACGCCGCAGCGATAAGCTCCGTTGTTGTAATGATTCCCATCCCAGATCCTGTATCATTTCCGTAACGCTGTCTCCCCTGCTCCCCTGTATCGTGACAATACGAAACGAGCTGCCCTTCTTTGGACTCTTTCGATGTCGTCCGTCGAACCCAACTGATAAGGATCCCACACTGGGCAGCAATACTCCAAAAATGGACGGACAAGCGTAGTGTATGCAGTTTCTTTACTAGTTCTGTTTCATCTTTTAAGGGTTCTGCCAATAAAACGCAGTCTCTGGTTCGCCTTTCCCTCGACATTATCTACGTGTTCTTTCCAGTTTAAGTCTGAATTAATAGTAATTCCTAGGTATTTTGTGGAGTGTACGGCCTTCACATTTGATTGATTTATCATGTAAAAAGTTTAATGGATTTCTTTTCGTACTCATATGGACGACTTCACACTTCTCATTGTTTAGAGTCAACTGCTAATTCTTACAACATAGTGATATCTTATTCAAATCGTTCTGCAGTTGGTTTTGATCTTCAGATGATTTTACTAGACGGTAAATGTCGGCGTCATCTCTTGAAGGAATCATTCGTGAATTGAATATTGATGGGCTAACGATAGGTAATTTGCAGACCAAAATACATTCAAATCGAAACACCTATACAGACGAACTTTGCAAAATGCAATATCGTGGAACATCTGGCTGTGGATCAGCGCAAGTTTACAAGATCAGGATCCCGTGGTTTGAAGAGGCAAACCTTAAAATAAATAAATAAATAAAAATGTACACATAAGAAAAGGGTACACAAATCTGTTAAGCTGAATTGTTTTATTTTAGAATATTTGTTTAAAACGTGACAGTTTCTACATTCACAATTCCTTGTAAATATTTAAAACGGGACAGGGTTTTATATACACATTTTTAAAATAGTTTTAAACTTGCTGATATTGCCACGATACAGCTCCCTCTGTAAGAAAGTAGTTAGCTAAACCATTCTCTTCTTAATGCAGCCTGCTTTGAATAATCATCGCTGTCAGCATGCAGCATTCGGCCCCTACATCAATTAGTCCCGCAATATTTGTATTTCTCCATGTTCCTGGCTATTAAACTCTTTCTTTCCACATTCTCCTGGTTACCCAATTGTGGATATCAGAACAAGATGCAGGTACTGTGGAGACGAATATGAATTCCCCCTTGAAGAGAAACGTAATTTTTCATTTCATTTCTGGTGACAGTGTTTCAATCATGCGTATCTTGTTTTCTTATTGCATTACTAACTTTGTTTGAATAAAGCGTAAACTATTCTGGTGACATGCTATGATGATTAATTTCTGGCGTCTTCAACCACAATCTCTTTCAGCAAGGTCGCTGGCCAACCGAGCTGAGGTCTTTTTTTAATTCATTCAACAACCGAAACACGTTTCTTTAGTCATTTTATGTTTAGTTGTATGAAGTGACTTCAGACAGAGAAGTAATAGCTCCGCCACAACTCTTGCAGCTGCCAAAACTTTCATTCTACGGCGACTGCGGCACTCAGAAAACAACGGAACTGACGTGTGTGGTATTGGCGCCGTGTCTGCAGACATTCACGAAATCAACTGCGCGCAACTCATTTCATGCGAAGAGTGTCGCAACCTGGTGCCGTGTAGACTAGCCTTTCTGTAACCATTGCTTTCTTTCTTGCTTTTGGAGTGGCTACTGAGTCGGGCCATATTTCTAAATTTCTGCTTTTTTATATAGTTGTTCACTTTCGTGAAATTTTTCAACACATGGTGGTACTTTGTTAATGCCTTCTTCTTCTCTTTATAGTTCTGCAGTCATTTGCAAGTAATCAGCTGCTATAAGTCGTTCTGCTGCGTTTCCTAACGTTCATCTCGTCATCGGGCAGCGAAGCAAGTAGTCCACACTTTCCTCTTTTGTCAATTCCGACGTTTATAGAAACAGGAAATGACAAGATGTTGCAAAAAGTCACATAATTTATTGTATTCGTGTGTTCTGGCAAGTGTCATGCTCAATTCACCTTTCACTTGAACGCTGTGTCGTCGTTTCCAGCATGTAACAGTAACAAGCATCTACATCTACACGGGATACTTTGCCAGACGGTTCATCGAACCAACTTTATACTATTCATCTACCATTCCTTTCTCAAATGTTCAAACTGCGTGTTCATCAGTCCGTAGCTTACAAACTACTTAAACTAAGATAAGGACAACACACACACCCATGCCCCAGAGCGAGCAACCGCGCGCTCCGTAGCGAGGCGCCTTAGCCCGCTCGGCTACTCCACCGCGCGGGAAGAAAGAACATCTGAATATCTCCGTTCTAACTCTGATTTCTCGTATTTTATTCTGATCATCATTTCTACCTATGCAAGTGTCAGTCAACAATATATTTTCGCGTTCGGAGGAGAATGTTGGCGATTGGAGTTTCGTAAGTAGACCACGCCACAGCGATAAACGCCGTTGTTGTAATGATTTCCATTCCCTGTATCATTTCCGTAACGCTGTCTCCCCTATATCGTAACAATACTAAACAGGCTGCCCTTCTTTGAATTCTTTCGATGTCCTGCGTCAAACCCACCTGATAAGGATCCCACACTGGGCTGCAATACTCCAAATGAGGACGGACAAGCGTAGTGTATGCAGTCTCTTTAGTAGTTCTATTGGCATTTTTAAGTGTTCTGCCAATAAAACCCAGTCTCTGGTTCGCCTTTTCTACGACATTATCTATGTGTTCTTTCCAGCTTGCCGGCCGCGGTGGCCGAGGGGGCTGAGGCGCTCCAGTCACGGTTTGCACGGCCACTACGGTCGGGGGTTCGAATCCACCCTGGGGCATGGATATTTGTGCCGTCCTTAATCTTAGCTAGTTCATAAGTAGTTTGTAAGCTTAGGGACTGATGACCCCGTAGTTAAGTCCCATAACCTATACAAACATTTAAACATTTCTTTCCAGCTTAAGTCTGAAGTAATAGTGATTCCTAGGCATTTTGTGGAGTTTACGGCCTTCACATTTGATATTTAACGGATTACTTTTCGTACTCATCAACCTGCAGTACGGCGTTTCATATAATATCAAGAGAAATCAAATAGTACTACACAATCAAATATACAGGGTGTCCAACTGAACTGTTTGAGCCCAGATATCTCTGTAACTTCCGAATGTGAGTCCACTGTGGTATGCCACGTGGCTCAGTTGTACCAGGGCTCTGTAAATACTACAGGGTTTGTGCTCCACCCATAACCTCATCCGAGAGATACGAATCTTTCTGACTTCTCTTATCGTGGTCCATTTCTCCCTATGTAGGGTGGGCTAACAAAACATTTCGCATACCGACGAGGAAGTTGGTGATGGAAATTGGCTAACGTGATCTGTTCGCAGCGAGGAACGCGTTTGTCTAGGCCGCCACACGCTCCCCTGTTAACCTGATGCCACCAGGCGAGCTGCTGTTCTTTGCGCTTTTTCGGTGTCCTTTGTCGTTTCTGTCTGATACGGCACAGCAATACTAACAAGGGCGAGGGTAGCGTAGGAGTGTTCTGTCAGCAAAACGTGCGTCTTCTCCACACGGTCTTCATATTTCCCGGACGAAGTTGCGCAATGCTAACACAGAGGATTCGCATTCGGGAGCACGCTTGTTCACCTCCAGCCTTCTGAGTTCAGGTTTTCCGCGATTTCCCTAAAACAACTCCAGGCAAATGCCGGGATGGTTCCATCGAAAGAGCACGACCGATTTCCTTCCACATCCTTACCCAGAAATCTGGGCGAGAGCTCCGTCTCTAATGACCACGCTGGCGACGGAACGTTGAACCCTAAGCTTCCTTCCATTCCTTTCGTAATTCCTAGGCATTTATTTGAACTGGCAGCCTTGAGATTAGTGCGATTAATCGTGCATCCGAAATTTAAGGGATTTCTTTCAGTACCCGTGTGAATTACTTCACACTTTTCCTAAGTTAGGGTCAGTTTTTACCTCTCCCGCCATACAGATGAGTTGTCTAGATCATTCTACAAGTAGTAGTATTCTTCTGATGTCTTTAGAAGACAGTAACAGCTTCAGCAAAGAAGGTTGCTCAGATCAAGTCCTTCATACGATGGGATAGCGTAGTAGAGACAATACAAAATGTCGGTTGTTCCAAGAGTCTGACACCTATCCTAGAATAGGACGTCTTCGTAGAAACACGTGAAAGGTGAACGATTACCAGAACGCATCTGGCCACCAAGAAACTCGATACTGGCTAGAAAAATGATTTCGGACAGAACTTGAGCGGTTTGTAGAACAAATGGTGAGACCAGGAGTAGTGGAGGGAGGTGAACGGTTGAGTAGCGGCACAGTCGAGTGGGAAAGTGTGTCTGCCGTTACTGCGCTCTTATTTATAGAGGCCTCTGCGCTCCGCTAGCACGCCTCACGCCTTCACATTCAGCGCGCCCAGGTGCGTTTAATTGTCTCCACAGCCACACACTGCGATAATCCAAAGAGATCAGTACAGTGTTCCGAAATTCCTTCTCCAAGCAGGAAGACGTAAATGTTCTAGAATTGAAAACAGTAACAACTGTTAGCATGGAAATCGTAGGTTTTGCAAAGTAGTTCAACTCTATATGTTTTCCGCTACCGATTGTTTAACAATAGGTTCATCTCGGAGTATGCTAATATTTCCATAGTTAGCTGTCGTTTTACATCCTGTGACAATAAAATTCGGTCAGTAGTCCGCTAACGTTTACGTAAACGATGAACTACAATTACATTACTGTTCTTGGAAACAGTCACCTCCCATAACTATACTCTGCGATACGTATCCTGGAAAGTTTGCACCAAGTCTTCCTTCGCGATGGTGTTCGAAACCCTCGTTTCGTTTCGTTGGATCTCGTGAATATCGCCAAATCTCTTTCCTTTCAAAGGTTTAGGATCGTTTGTCTGCCAGGAATTGCTTGATGACATTCGCCGTCGGTGGGCGAACGATGCCGTGCAACTTGAACATCACCGCAGTTCTTCCTAATCCCACGAGTCAAACTGGCTTCGAAAGGAAACAGATTTGCCGACACTCGAGACATCCGACGAAGCGTGTCGAGGCTTTTGAACACCATCCCGAAGGAAGACTTCGTGCAAAGTTTACAGGACATGTATTACACAGCTCAGTGTATATTTACTGACAATAAGGTAACGTAGTTCATAGTTCACCTACTTTATTCTCACAGGTTGTAGAACAACTTGTTCTACAAAATATTCGTATATTAAAAACGGAAAAGTACACACATATTCGAGAAACGAAGTAGTAGTAGCCCATTAAATTACTAACGCAAAACGCGCCTACATCGATTTGTAGTACAATTATGAAAGATATACTGTATTCTGACGTTGTGAGTCACTTGAAGAAAACGATCTAGTTGACACATAACCAATGCGACTTCAGAAAATAGCCTTGTTGTGTAACACAAGTTGCTATTTGTTCTCATGAAGCAATGCGTCTTAACGTTCATCATCATCATCATTAGAGACTGGTTATGCCTTTCAGCGTTCAGTCTAGAGCGTAGTACTTCTAATAAAATTCCTCCATGATTCCCTATTCAATGCTAACATTGATGCCTCGTCTGATGTTATGCCTTCTACTTCAAAATCATTCCGCACCGAATCTAAGTACTTTCTTCTTGGTCTACCTCGACTCCTCTTACCCTCCACTGACGAGCTCATGAATCTCTTAGGTAACCTTGCTTCTCCCATGCGTGTTACATGACCCCACCATCTCAGTCTGTTCGCTCCAACTGCTTCATCTATGACGTTGAGATGTCAAAATGATTCCATATATCGTGATTACCTGATATATTGCAAGTGAAATTTAAAGAAACACCGTCAGTTTAAAGTACCGTTCCAGAAACTATACACATTGTAGTAATGGATAGAACATAATCGAGTGAAATATTCTTAATTCATTGACCTTACAACAATAAATACATAACTTGTACCACGTATATCAATATGTCCCATGCCATAATCGTTCATAGTTTGACTGCAATATGACATAAAAAGCTCTTGATCTGTAGTTTTTCATTCGTTGTTGTGGTCTTCAATCTGCAGACTGGTTTGATGCAGCTCTGCGCGCTACCCTGTCCGATGCAAGCCTCTTCATCTGACGATAACAACGGCAACCTACATCTTTTTTAATCTGATTACTGTATTCGTACCTCAATCTCTCTCTACGAGTTTTACCCCACACACTTCCTTCTAATGCTAAGTTGACGATTCCTTGGTGTCTGAGGATGTGTCCCACCAACCTATCCCTTCTCTTAGCCAGAATATGCCAGAAACTCCTTTTCTCCCCAATTCGGCTAAGCACCTCCTCATCAGTTACACGATCTACCCGTCTAACCTTCGTCATTCGTCTGTAGCACCACATTTCTAGACAAATGCTTTAAGAAAGGACTTCTTAACATTTAAATTAATATTAGATGTCAACAAATTTCTCTTCTTCAGAATTGCTTTTCTTTCTATAGCCATTCTGCATTTTATTATCTTCTTTATTTCGAGCATTAGAAGTCATTTTATAGCACAGAAAACAAAACTCATTACTAATCTCATTCCTTCGGCATCGCCTGATTTTGTGACACTGCATTCCATTGCCCTAGTTTTTCTCTTGTTAATGTTCATCGTATACCCTATTTCAAGACACGCTCCATTCCTTTCAACTGCTCTTCCAGGTCCTTCGCTGACTCTTGACAGAATTACTATGTCATCAGCAAAACGCAAAATTTTTATTTCTTCTCCTTATCCTTGTATTCCTTCACTGCTTGCTCAATGTACAGATTGAACAACTATTGCGCCCCTTTCATGCCCTTCTATTCTAATAACTGCTGTCTGTTTTTTGTAGAAGTTGAATATAACACTTCGCTCCTTATATTTTACCTCTGATACCTTCAGAATTTGACAGTGTATGATAGTCAACATTGACAAAAGCTTTCTCCAGATCTACAAAAGCTTAAAACACGGGTTTGCCTTTCCTTAATCTGTCTTCTAAGACAAGTCGTAAAGTGAGTATTGTCTCCAGAGTTCCTACATTTCTCCTAAATCCACCCGTACTGTCTGAAAATGGCGGAAAATTTTGTCTTGGCGCATGAGCAGCTCGTACATGAGCCTGATAGAGAATCTGTATAGCAAAAATTGAGAAACCCGCCATTGCAATGAAGGCGCAACACATCTAGCAGATTTTCGAAATGAGGAAATAAATCGTCTTAGCCCATTTCCCAGAAACGGAATGCCTAAAGGGACTGAATTCATTCTTGTTATAGAATTGCGTATGTTTATGTGTATAAGACATCGCCTAAACTACCCAACCAAATTTGTTTCACATATTCCTTGCTGTCAGCCAGGGAGGAGAACCACCTACTTTTTATTGTTTGAGGAGGGGAGGGGGAGAAGGTTCTGTTTTGCAACGAGTCCACTTGGCGACTTGCAACAAATTTTAAACACTATTTCAAATATTTACGAACTTTCTCGCTTGCAACCTCTACAAACCGATGACAGAAAGAAAGTATCGCTTACTACTTTCTCGCCGTTCATGCAGTGAAACCACAACATTCGACTGGACATTACAGTTTATTTCCCGTAAACTACTAACTTTATTCGCGAAGCATTTCACTGGCCGTATACCAATGAATGTACCGACGAATACATTTCATACTTCAGGAGATATGAGCTCATATACAGTCAGGACAACGCGAAAATTATGTTGTAGTTGGACACATTGTTCAGGAGAAATGGCGTCGTAACAATTGAGCTGCGTGGAAATGAAACTGTGTGTGTTGTGGTCTTCAGTCCGGAGACTGGTTTGATGCAGGTCTCCACGGTAGTCTATGGCGTGGAAGCCTCATCTTCTCTGAATCAGAACAGCAACCCACATCCTGCTTACTGTATTCGTTTTTCGGTCTGTCTCTGCGAGTTTTACATCACACTGTTTCCTCCAATGCTAAATTGACAATTACTTGGTGTCTAAGAATGTGTCCTATCAATCCATCCCTTCTATTAGTCGTGGTAAGCTTGAAATTTTTCTTTTCAGTACCTCCTCATTAGATACGTGATCTACCCATCTAATCTTCAGCACCACATTCCAAAAGCTTCTACTGTCTGCTTGTTTAACTATTGATCGTCCACGTTTCACTCCCTTACATGCCTACAATCCACACACACGCCTCCTAACGCTTAATACTTGATGTCGACAAATTTGTCTTATTGAGAAATACTTTCTTCCCGTTGCCATACTGCACTTTATTTCATATAAATTCTTTTAGCGAACCTACTAAGGGTATGAAATTTATCTTAAATTCTAATAAAATCGTAATAGCAGGTGCTGAAAGAGAACGGATAATGAGATCTCTTTGCGGCGCTCCGCTAATTTGATGAGTCGGTTCTCGTGCACGAAAGACAAAACCGTTGGTTGTTGTGTCTCTGACTGATTGCCGAATATATACTTTGGCAGAACTTTGGGATGACTACTACACTGAGTGACTCGATCAGTAGCGTGAAATGTGAATAACACTCGCGAGATTAATGTGAGTTGAAGTTTCGTTGGTAGCTGTGATCTACGACCGTCCTTGCAGGTTCGTACTGTTCCATTCCAGAGATCCCTCCGCATTACGACAAATCATGTTCAGTCCTCGGAAAGAATAAGTACACCACTATAGAACAAATTGTAAGACACATTTCGAGTATGAATTGACTTATTACTTTTAGTTTCCCGTATGTTTGGTTGCACTTTGATCAGGTATAATACTCAGTTATACCGAAACTACAAACCTGCTGATCTCAACGATACTCAAGTCCTACTCCAAAGCTGGCTGAATCAGAACTAGTTACAGACGGTTACGATCTGTCTATATTCTTGGAGGAATTCATCAGGGATATGCACCACTTTGCTTCACTGTGCGGAAAACTATTCTGTTCCTTTCATTCACACAAGCAAAGGTTAACATATATGTGTAATGCGATCATCAGCGCCCAAATGACAAATCTCTGTTAACACCTTTATTGCCTCGTTACCTAATCAGGTCCTTCAGGATAGCCTGGGTTTCTTGCCATTGTGTTGCGTTCGGAAAAGACGTCCTAATATTTGAATAAATATAAATAAATTGCTCTCCTTCGGAAATGTTTTAGGCCTGTATTTGTCACAGATACAGAGAGTAGGAAAGTGAAGTAAATACGTAGCTGTGCAGTGGCTAGTGCTTAGGCTGGTGGTAGGTGCGGATGAGAGCCCGAGGTGTGCGCACTTGACAAGTTAACAACAAGGTAATGCCTTCTGCCTACTAGCAAACAAAACTCTCGTCCGTTACTGGGTTTGTCAGCGGCATTCAACCTCGTCTAGTACTTCCGTGTCTGGTTTCCATTCTAATTCCTTGGCGTCATAAAGGCCACAAACACATCTGCTGATGGAGGTACAGTTCTCTACAAATATACAGGTTTCAGGTATTTTATCGGGATCTTCAATTAATTTTTGTTCCAGATTCTGATTCTCCAGGAAAAAATACCCAACTGATATACGAACTCAATTTTGTCCATTGTTGTCAGTGATTCTTCCGTGACTGTTTTACTTCTGTAAAATAAAACGAACTCTTCTTTCACTTAACACAATAAAACACGATTGTTCTGACTGAAGGCGAGTACGTTTTGTGTTGTATAATAGATAAAGCAAAAATTAAAATGGGTTAAAACCTTTGAAAACCTATATCCACCTTCCCATGTTCAGGGTGTCCCAGGGAGTCGTACGAAATGCAAAATGCAGTAGCTCCTGGTAGTGTGTGTGCTGCACCGGATCGATTGGTGCCATTTGTAACTTCCGATTCCCACCGAAGCTATTCAGACCGGAAATCGATTTTTGAATGGAATGACATTCTTTTTCTTATTCATTTCGATTCTACGCAGAAAATGAAGAATGTTCTGTTGTTATTATTATTATCTTCTAAATCGTCATCCTTCACGTCAATTTGCAGCGGGGTTTTGGAACAGCGTTACGAAAATGATACACGATGGGATGGGAATCATTACAACAACGGCGCTTATCGCTGCGGCGTGGGCTACTTACGAAACTCCAATCGCTAACATTTTCCTCCGAATGCGAAAATATATTGTTGACTCCCACTTACATAGGTAGAAATGATCATCAGAATAAAATACGAGAAATCAGAGCTCGAACAGAGAGACTCAGGTGTTCTTTCTTCCCGCGCGCTATTCGAGAATGGAATGGGAGATAAATAGTATAATGATGGTTCGATGAACCCTCTGCCAGGCACTTAAATGTGATTTTCAGAGTATCCCATGTAGATGTAGAAAATACCTTCTGTAATGTGATGGCCTATCTGGCAAGTGGCATGCATACATTACTTGATATGGTTAGACACTAAAGCCAAATAAGTCACATATTTTTGGAAACAATCTTGTTTCACTTTTTGGGCAACAGCACTCTTATTTAAAATTATATATAAAGAACAGTCTAGGGTGCAGAAAAGAAAAAAAAAATCTACTAGTTTCGGTGACTCACTAGAAGGCTCCAAGTTTCATGCCAGCTCCACAACATCAATGGAGCTAAATTTCGTGAAGATGGTCTAAAAGAAGACCGAAACTAGTCGAAAAAAAATGTTGCGCACATATAATAATGTAATATATTTTTAAGGTACACACAGTGTCTTGAAACGCGGCGCAATAGACCGCCCACGCGGATCCCAAGTAGTGCACGGACACATGAACACATGCTCGCGCTTGTAGGTTGGACTGAATCAGACCAAGTCCAAGGTCATCCTTACAGTAGGAACAACCTTGTGCATGTCCGTCTTAGTATTGTGCGCCATCTTGTGACGTCTCAGGAAACACATTTCGAAAGGGATTTGTAAGTGGTGAATAAAAATTTACATTTTTAACAAAACATTCAGCATAGAATCTAAATCAATAAGAAAAAGTATGCCATTGCATTAAAAAAAAAAAAAAAAAAAAAAAAAAAAAAAAAAAAAAAAAAAAAAAAAAAAAAAAACTAATTCCGGCCTGAGAAGCCCACTTCCGATGAAAATTCCACTATCCGATCCTGCGTAGAGTTGCATTTCACATTTCATAAAACTCCCAAAAGTTTGTAAGTGGTGGACATGTAGTCTGAAACATCCTATATGATTTTGCAGAGGATAATTCTTTATCACATGATTGCTGTAATTTCAATTGCAGATGTCGCTGCAAAGGAAATTAGTTGGAGATTTTTTTTTTTTTTTTTTTTTTTTTTTTTTTTTTTTTTTTTTTTTTTTTAATACCCGGAACAATAACGTGGACATGTTAGCATTTTCTTACCGCCAAACAATTGTTAAAGAAAGTGCCCTTTCTTCTTACCATCGGGCTGTTTGTTTTGAGTGAGTTTCCTAGCCTCTCACAAATCTTTTTCTCTACCAATTAAAAAGATAGTTTATCAGTTTTCAGTGCTGTTTGTCGATTTCAACGTCTTGTGTCACACAAATGAAAGTATTAAATTATAAAATTATGTATTTTTCCTGGAAAATACAGATCTAAAATATTTTTAAAAAATTTAGAGTTTATTTCAGATTCAAAATTGATCAGTCTTCCAACCCCTGGGGGTCATATTGGGCTGTATTGAATGCCCCGTTCGAAAAGAACAGCGTTCATAGCCACTTTTATTTTGTACACAAAATTACCTGCAAGAAGGAATGGAAGTAGTTCAATGGAGAAAGTCGAAAATCGTTGTTTCAGCCTGGGTGCTCGTGTCTACTAGACAGTCGGCTTCGTCGTTGACGCTGTCGCAGTACGTGCATCGAAACCGGTCACCCCAGTATCAAATAAATTGTAAAATCATTTTGCGAACATGAATATTATTTTCATTCTGTTCTGCGTCTATCTGAGAGAATTCCATTTAATAAAGAAATTAAAATCTTTTCTGCATTTATTCTAGATCTAATTTCTTTGTCGTGTTTCCCATCATTTATAATTTTCACACCTAAATATGTATAGTCCTAATAGCTGTTATTGCCCCCATCCCTTCTTGTAAAACTATGTCTTCGTTTCTTCCAACAATTACCAATAAGAAAGAATGAGAGCTAAAAACAATAGAGCATTGGACAATGATACTAAAAGTAAAAGGGTCAAAGGAGAAAGCTCACTTTCAGTCTATGAAAACTGCAAGGTAAAAGAAACTGAAAATGCGCACCTATAAAATATGAGGATTCCGGTGACTTATTGCCAATCAAATATTCAAATGTTTGTAAATCTATCGGACCAACCTGCGTGGTCATCAGTCCGTAGCTTACAAACTACTTAAAACCAGGCAAACTAACCTAAGAACAACAAACACACACACACACACACACACACACACACACACACACGCCCCAGGGAGGACTGGAACCTCCGACGGCGAGTTGGAAAAAATTGAACTTGATAGCGAACGTATTATCTTAGAAGTTCAAAAATACAAATAAAATATTTGAATTTCATGAAAGACATCTGGTGAATTAAGTAAGTACAAGAAGTCACAATATTTGCGCTTTGTTATAGGATATTAGATGAGTCTTTTTCACTCAGCAATGTTTGCGTATCGGTTTTGGCAGGGTACAGAAATATTCAGCAAACTGATCTCTTGCGTGTGTTCCTTTCGCGGTCCCTCTTGTCCCCTGGGCCGGAATGCTATCCAAAGGACACGATAACGTGTCTTCAAAGTCGTACCCATCGTTTTCCCCCACAAAGTTGTGCACAGCCGTCTAGAATTACACCCGAATGTGACCAACAGTCACCTCAGTCCACAAGCAGCACACCTGCAATGATCTTCCAGGAAAAGTCATAGGATTCAACCCTGTCATTTTATGCAATGTAAACAAATAATAAGATAAGTAATAAAACTTCACTTACCTCAGAATAACTAAAAAATGTTTGTAAATCTAACGGACCAAACTACGTGGTCATCAGTCCGTAGCCTAGATAAACTAACCTAAGGACAAACACACACACCCCTGCCCCAGGGAGGACTCGAACCTCCACGGTGAGCAACCGCGCGCTCCGCAGCGAGACGCTTTAGAACGCTCGGCTACTCCACCGCGGCTCAGAATAACTGATAGTTTTTCTTCAGCCCTTATACAATCACGTAGTCGAGTATTTCTTCCAGTAATAGCATTCGATACATTAGACAGCAGAGTTTCGTATGAATTAATAGACATCCTGTAGTACTCAAAAAACTTTTCAGGGATTTCTTTAAGTTTGTTGTGTATCAGAGTGAATTTTCCCCTCTCTGGTCTGTCTTCAATTATTGGATGAATCCAAATACGTCTTTTTTGTCTACGTCGTCTCCGTCGAATCAATAACAATGCAGCACATATTATTGTTGCAGACTGTTTATTTAATACATTCATTTCTCATTGCTGCGATGTCACCGATGCAGGTCTGAAACGCTACTGAGCTAGATGTGGCCACATTCACGTCTTTGGTCGGTAGCCCGCCTGTAAGAAGCCGCTGTATATATGCGGCCGAATTTGGCGCCTTTTAAAGCAGCTTCTTTAGACGCTCAGCGTCCAGCTTGAAAACACGCAAGTGTGGCCGTAGCCTTAGACCGCTCGGCTACTCCACCGCTAGACTACTCGGGTGTTTATTTCACAGCCGACTTTCTATTTTTGGTAAAGGCTGATCTACGTGTCGTTTCTATCTTCTTTTATTCCATTAGATTTTTCACCATTAGGCACATGCCATTTTGTTTCTGTTGTGTATTTGTTTTAATTGGTGTTGCCGACTTTTGAATGTGTGTATGCCATATCTTTGCTAAATTCAGTGTCTGTTTCCGATGTACTTGTCGTATTTCAGTTGTATAGACTGATTCTATAAATAAATATCTGCATGATAATATTAGAAAGCAACTGTGGGAATAAGAGACAGAAAAGAACTGCGCTCCTTGTGAGTCGAGGCCTGTTATTTGTAAAGGCAACTCTGCTAGTGCTTCGAGGGCTCCTTCAAGATCTTTCTCGCATTTGTTTGTTTTTTATCTTTATTTGCTTAAATAAAGATGGGGTTTGAGTGTCTTTTGCTGCCGGCCGCGGTGGCCGAGGGGACTGAGGCGCTTCAGTCACGGTCAGCACGGCCACTACGGTCGGGGGTTCGAATCCCCCCTCGGGCTTGGATATTTGTGCCGTCCTAGTTCGTAAGTAGTTCATAAGTAGTTTGTAGGGACTGATGACCCCGTAGTTGAGTCCCATAAGCTTAACAAACATTTGAACATTTTTTGTCTTTTGCTGACTGCAAATAACGATAAATCTTCGTTTCAGACGCGTTTCGCTTTTATTTATAAAGCATCTTCAGTGTTTCTGCCGTAAAGATATACAATGGATTGTACAATCGTTTTGTTTGTTTACGCTAGAAACAGTTTCAATCGATCTTTGCACCTTAAGAGTTTATAAAACATAAGTATAATATTTTACTTACAGTTTTGTTCTGTCTGCCTCACATCGTTATTTTTTATTCTCTTTTCTTGTTGGCTGGGTATGTCACTTGGTACTTGGTATTTTTTGTTGAACCTTTCCATTTTTTCTTCTTTTTCATTTGACATGCACTACCACGTCACTTTTCTTTATGGAATTGCGAGTCTCTTCACTCTACTTTTTAAGGTATTTCACTTCTCTGCTTATTATAAGCACAGTACAGTGTCACTTTCACAATGTTTATGTCTGTTCACTTGTTCTTTCGTGTCATTGGTGAGTGTTGCCAACTTCGCAACTTCGATTTTTGTAATATATGAAATACAGTGTGTATGTCAGTGAAGCTAATGTAGAGAATTATGTGTTCATTATGTCTGTTAGGTGCGGAGTTGGGTGTGCGTTAAAACAGGGGGGAGGGGGGTAAGTGTGAGTGGTTGTTTGCATGTGTGCAGGGGATTGTGGATGTGCGGGTGGGTGTATGGACTGTGTTCAAGTTTATGTGAGGTGTTCAGTCAGTTTGAAAACTGTGTGGCTTGCTAAGTCGGTCTGGTCAGTTAAGAGCCGTTTATTTTATGTTATATGGTGGTAATATTGTGATGGTTTTGGTGTAAGTGTTCTGCAAAGATTGAATGCTTTGTCCTGTACTTTCATGCCCTTACACTTTCTTCATATCTAGTGTCAAATGTTCTCCTTGTTTGACGTACGTACTTTCCATCACAAGTATTGCATTTCAGTTGATATCACATTACAAGAAAACTATCACATCCACAAAACAATGACAGAAAATAAACAACTTAGCAAACCACACACTTTTCAAAATGACTGACTACGTAACATAAACTTGACAACAGGAGCTTGAGCCTCAATATGATGTTACGTAGCTGTTCGGACGTTTCTTACTGTAATAATACACTGGAGAAAACATACCCTAAAGTAATAACTAGCTTTTCAGCTACAGTTGACTGCTTTACAACGTTAACCCAATTTTATTGCATACTAGATGACCCGGTGAACTACGTATCACTTACCTGTTAATATAAACCATATTAATTTAAATCATATGTATTTTAGACCCAGTAGCTTTATAAAGACATCATCAGATAGTCGAAGTATCGGTTCGCTAGTGGGCAGAAAGAGTGGGCAAATTACGCACACATGTCCATGATAATGGTCATGTCACATACGTGGAAGTTCAGGTTAGGTTTAAGCGGTGACAAAATATGGAAAAATTGCGAGAAAAATTTTAGATTTAAAACATGTAAAATAAGGATTTGCTTGTTGTGTTATCTAGTCGACCCGGCAATGCTTTGCAATTGCTAATATGTATGAACTCTTTATTTGAACGTCAAATGTGTAAAATTGTATCGCAATCACATGAATGGAATTGACATTTCATAAAAAATCTATTTCTATTTTTTCTTAATTCTCCGGGAAACTTTTCCACGTTTTTATTTCATAAGAACATCAAATATGGAAACTTTTATCGGAATCACACGAATAATATTCATATCCCAATGAAAAAAAGGTCTCCGAATTTTCAAATTTTCCGGGTCACTTTCCCACATTTTAAGTTCATAAGAACGTTCATGTTTCGTTGTACGTCAAATGATCAAAATTTTATTGCAATCGGATGAACGGTTCTCAACTTATAATGTTGAGTACATTTAGAAACACAATGAAAAAGGAATTTGGTTCGAATTTGCGACTTTCCTTTTTAACAGTCCCTATTTTTTAGTGAAAACATTTCCAAGACCACAATGAACAAACAAACAAACAAAAAAAACTCCTCTCCGTCGTGCGAATAGTCAGTTATAGTGCTGAATTCAATCAAAAACACATTGAAAAACGCAATTTCACTTTTTCTCAAATTTTCCATTCTTCCGGTAGATTTTCCAAAAATTTATTTCATACAAACCTTGCCCTTTCTAGCTGTACTCAAGTGATGCTCTTACAACCACGTGAAAACGGATTTTTATTCATAGAAAAAATTCGCTCTCCGTTTTTCCTAAATTTTCCTACTTTCCGGGTGATTTTTCCAATTTTTTATTTGCTGCGAACCTTCCTCTTCCTTTCAACATGATATGTACAAAATTTTATCGCGATTGGACGAACGATATTGATATGATACCGCACTGGCAAAAACTGTTTCAGATTTTCCCGCTTTTTATCTTTTCCGGACAACTTTTCCATACTTTATAACCTCTTAAACCTTCCCTGGACTTACATGAATATTTCAAGACTAAAAATTAGCCAAATCGGTTCAGCCGTTCTCGAGTTTTAGCGAGACTAACGAACAGCAAAGCATTTATGGTGCTGAAATGCGCTGTAATCCATCCTTATATATTGGAAAAAAGTGGAGTAAATTCGTTTAGTAGGTGGAATAGATGGTAATATTAGCCGAATCGTTTACGTTGATGAATTATAGTGTGTACCGGCAGCCCTACACTGATGCAGCGTCTCTCCCTGACTATGCGCCGCTACCACCACCACCACCATTCAGCTTTAACACGCCCCGATGGGTGGAATCTCCAGACATTTATCCTATACAGAATTAGTGCCAATTACTCGACAAAACATCAGCAGTCGTCAGATATCCAGTATAAATTGTCTACAGAACGCTGTACGAGAGGAATGGCGTACAGTTATAGGGAGGAAAAAAAAAAAAAAAAAAAAAAAAAAAACTGAATCTCTGGTCAAATCCGCGCCAAAAAGAATGCAAGCGATTATAAATAGGAATGTTGGTCTTACTAACATTATATGTTCAAAGTGTGATTATCAATACCGCAGACGAATACTTATTTTGCGTCTTACTTTGCCTATCTGTGCTTCTGAATGCGTAACCATGTTTACTTAAATAGCAATCTGTTTTTCGTTATTATTGTATTCTCATTTTCACTGATCAATAAAGACGTTCTGTCCCTGCTTTACTTCAATATGCTAGTTTTCCACTATTGTTGTTGTGGCCTTTAGTCCGCAGACTGGTTTGATGCAGCTCTCCACGCTACCCTGTCCTGTGCAAGTCTCTTCATCTGACAATAAGTTCGGCAAGCAACATCCAACATCCTTTTGACTCTGCTTACTGTATTCGTCCCTCGGTCTCCCCACACACTTCCACTCTGATGCTAAGTTGACGATTCCTCGATGTCTCAGAATGTGTCCCACCAATCTGTCCCTTCTCTTAGGATATGCCAGAGACTCCTTTTCTCCCCAGTATTCGGCGCACCCTTAAACATACAATACTTTTTGGAGTAGCCGCACAGGCCCCTCGACCACTGCCGGTGCTCCCTGGGCGACTACTTGGTCGGGGCCAACTCTCCAGATTGCTACCTGACATAATTCCAGTAGCGATCACAAACTTTACACCAATATGTCCTTCTATGCAAACAGCACTTTTCAGTCAACCTGGAAACGTGCACAAAAATTGCCAACTGAATGTTGAGGGACTGTCCAGAAATAAGAGGGAAATAGTCAAATTTTATAAATAGTTACGACGATAGAGACTAAAATAAGGAAATCCAAGGTAAACTTCAGGAAATAGCAAACAAAAGTGTTTTTGTTTATCGTAGGGGCTTCGAAACTAAAAGAGACATCAAACGATGCTCCAGGTGTAAAACATGTGGCGTTACCAAGGGTCCCACCCGGACTTTAATACTCCATTTTACCCCCCCCCCCCCCCCTCCCCCAGTTGGAAATTCCTAAAACAGAAGAAACCCCCGAATTTTAATTTCTGTGTCAAGTTGTGAAGGTGGAAAAAAAAAATACTGTGTTGGAAGTGTAATTTGTCTTGAGTGTCTAGTATGCAACACAAAGCTTAAAGTTATCGTGTTCACAAAATATATGAATGTGTTTATTCTAACGATTACTTTAGCAAATGATGACGCAGAAGAAACATTAAAATTTAGAGTCCCGTGGACTTCGTTATCAAATTCAAATGTTCAAATGTTTGTAGAGCTTATGGGATTTAACTACGGGGACATCAGTCCCTAAACTTACAAACTACTTATGAACTAGCTACTACTAAGGACGGCACAAATATCCATGCCCGAGGGGGTATAACGTTGCCCTTGCTACGTATGATGCCATAATTGTTGAAGTAGATTCCGCGATTATATTTTGGATAAGGAATTGATGGTACCGAATTTTTGAATTTGAAATAATTTAGTTAAAGTACAGAACAAAATGAACATTAAAGCAAGAAAACCGCGGGTTGCATATTAAAGTCGGGCACCATACAAACAACAGCACGTTATAAGACTTACGGATAGCATCTAGCTGGATCCTGCGCTTCGGATTGTAGAAGCTGGAAATGATAACTTTTACTTATTTAATACGTGAACGTTGGAGATACTTTCCGTAGAAGATTAATGTTCAGATTGTTCACTTCGCTTTTCATTGTTGTGTGACCGTGGGTGGAACATGAAGTTAATGGTAATGATAGAATAATTAAAAAAAAAAAAAAAAAAAAAAAAAAAAAAAAAAAAAAAAAAAGATCGGACTTCGTGAAATTACAAAAGAACTGACTGCAGGTTCTAAAATCAAGCAAAGTATTGTATAAGGATGATTGGTTGATTGAAATTTTGCAGACAATGCGAAGCGATTGTAATGGCGTCTGAACAATAAACTATTACGGATGCGAAGGAGCTGAAAACATTAAGAAATTAAGTATTTGACGTGGAGGAGTTTGATTTAAATGAAAACCAAGGAGAGGAAATGCTTTTAAATTTAAATAACATATTTTCAGCAACATCTTGCATTATTCTTACTTACATGAGTGTCACATCAGATACAGACCAGAGAGTGAGTAAAACTACTATCACGGTTCCGTCTTCTCGCTTGTTCGGATGTAAAAAATGACGAACGAAATTAGTACTCAGCCAGACGAGTTGCGGACGCAACTATAAAATCTGAAGATGATCCAAGAGAACGAAACATGTTATTAAACAATTATATTGCAACTGTTGACGGAAATAAACACATTTAAAATAACATAGTGCAGTTGCGGACACTCTCCAATCGATCGTGTCGACTATAATAGAAATTAAAAAATTAAATTAGTTGCATTGCGAGTCAGACGGAACCAGAGGCGATAAGCATCGCGGCCGCCTGCATTCGTTATCATTTGAGAGGAAGCACAGCACTTACTTTTTTCTTCTGTCAGTGGTGGGAAAGGAAATAGACCGTTCCCTTTAAAAGGAACCATTCCGGTCATTTCCTGGAGTGATTCAGGGAAATCGCATGGATGAGGCAGTAGGACGATTTGACTGTATTCTAGGATGAATTCTTAATAAACGATTTGATCGGGAAAGTGTAAAAAATGTTGCATCCTATTTGAGAAATATATATAATTCTTGTGAAATATTTTGGTGAAGTGGACGGCCTAAAAGTTTTTGTATTTGTAAGTGAGCAACTCAAATCGGAAACCGCATCAACATTTTGAGAGAAAAAAAAAGTTCAAATGTTTCTAAAGCTTATGGGACTTAACTGCGATGTCATCAGTCCCTAAACAGACGGCACAAACATCCGTGCCCGAGGGGGGATTCGAACCCCCGACCGCAGCGGCCGTGCAGACTGTGACTGACGCCACAGTTACTCTGTGCTGACGCTCGGACTCTGCGGCCGGCCTAGAGAAAACCGTATCTGCTAGACGGTGTGAACAGTAGTTCTAGAGATGAATGTTCATATCTTTTGGAAACTGTGCAACACGATTTTTGCAAGCCCTGTCGACAGCGCAGCTGTGGAAATATTATTTTTCTCGTCAAGTGTACATTGGACTTACGAAGGAAATAGACTTTCTGTACAATGTGTAAATAATTTGTTGATTGCCAGTTATAGCTATTAATATCACTTTGGTTCTAAAGAATGTGTTAACATCAGATTCGAGAATGAGTTGCTTAAGTAGGTTTCAGGAAGCGACAAGTATGCTTTTGTGGAGAATTAAACGATTTGGTTTGACGTAAAGATTGTTTGTAATACCCCCGGGTTTTGGCCCACTTTAGGTTACGGTAGTAACACTAAAAGTGGGCCTGTGCGATCGTTTTTTGAGAGCTCGAAATTTAAATACAAATAACGGCTTAACCGTTCACCTGACGCGAAAATTGAATAACCTAATTTGTAGAGGAGAAAATTGTCTATAACTTTGCTCTCTTATGTTTTTTTCATATCTCGTATCGTTTGAGAGATATTTGCAGAAATAACAGAGTTTTCACACCCTTCACTGAATTAACGAAAACCAGTCGTTAGCAGATGTAACGTGACATTCCTCGCCCAGAACTCTCTCTGGCATGCGCCATCTTGCGTTGCGTATTTGATGATTTTCTTATTTTAACTTACAAGTTGTCATTTCAAAGCAATAGCACAGTGAAGAATTAACACAAACACGTCGTTCTTCGTACGATAAATGATCATTTAGTGTCTACAAATGCCATATTAGCATCAGATAAGAACGGCCATGAATAGTATGAGATTAAAGAACGTGACTGCTAAGTATTGGCCGTAGCGTAGTGGGCAATACATTGGACTGTGACGCTGAAGCTCAATGGTTCAAAACCCCTCACGACCTAATTTTTTTCCTACAAGGGTTTGAGACACTCTTATTAATTAATTTTTTTATTGTTTAGATTATTATTTTGGTCCAAAATGTTTGCAAACACGTATAAAACTACAAATCTAAAGTGTGCCGTAATACACGTGAGTGCGGTTTTTTCACTTGGATGTATGGGCCTGGTATTTGGTGAGAACCGCTGCGCCGTGGCGGCACCTGCGCCCGCCCGCCTCCTTACCTACCCCAAGCGCGCGGCGCGCGGCCTAGGCGCACCTGGCGCGGCGTTGCCAGCTTGCGCGGCCGCGGCGTTGCCACGTCGCCCCACCCCTCGCGCCCTCCCTGCCAGACACACCCTCCAGCGCCCAGTATTCCATTCCGGCTCTGCTGCTTCCGTTCTATCCCACCCTTTCACCGCGCCGGCACTGTACGCAGAAAAAAATCCAACTGACGTGTTTTACGGCCCACTTTAGATTTGTAGTTTTATAAGTTTTTGAAAACATTTTGGACCAAAGTAATAATCTAAATAATAAAAAAATTAATTAATAAGAGTGTCTCAAACCCTTTTAGGAAAAAAAAAATTAGTAGGGAGGAGTTCCGAACCACCGACCTTTGGCGGCATAGTCTAACGCCTTGCCCACTATGCTACGGCTATCAATCAGAAGATTAGTCCTATAATCTCATACTATTGATGGCTGTTGTTAACTGATGCTAATATTGCATCTGTAGACACTAGATTATCATTTATCGTACGAAGAACGATGTGTTTCTGTTAATTCTTCAGTGCGCCATTGCTTTGAAATTACAACATGTAACTTACAATAAGAAAATCATTAAAAACGCGCAAGATGGCGTATGCCACAGATAGTTCTGTGCAAGGAATGTGACGTGACATCTCCTAACGGGTGGTTTTCGTTAATTCAATGGAGGGTGTCAAAGCTCTGTTATTTTTGCAAATATCTCTCAAACGAAACGAGATATGGGAAAAAAAAACATGAGGGAGCTAAGTTGTAGAGAATTTTCTCCTCTACCAATTAGATTATTCAATTTTCGTATCAGATGAACGGTTCGTTTCCAATTATAATTGCATTACAAACGCCTTTTTTAGGTATTACTACCGTATTTTTTGTCCGAAAAATTTGAAAAACGGAGGTTCTTGTCTTTGGCGGCCTACAATCATGTCTGTAAAATTTGGTTTCGATCGGTTGAACGGTTCGTCTTAAAAACGGGGAACACGTTACGGACAGACAGACAGACAGACAGACGGACAGACAGACATCCCAGAATCGCCGTTATTTTTGCAAATATCTCTGAAACGATACGACATATGAAAAAACATAACAGAGCAAAGTTGTACAGGATTTTCTCCTCTACAAATTAGGTTATTCAATTTTCGTGTCAGATGAATAGTTAAGCCGTTATTTTCATTTAAATTTCTGCAAAAACTACACATTGGAGAGGAACAATCTCTCTGTGTTGTTGTAGTACAAAGTCTCCCGTTGTACACCACAGCAGTTCCGTGTCGATAGCTATAAGACGGTGGAAGATTTAGTGGTTGAAAGTCGTCAGCATATATAAAATTCAGACTGAAGACCAGCGATGACTTTTGACATATAATAGCAGAGAACTTATATACAGCGAAACGTGATGCACATTTTTCAGTTGTTTTCCTGCAACAAACGTACTAATAAGTAAAAATAAATGCATATTGCAGTTTGAAAAGTGAAACTACCAACAAAAAAAAAGATGCCAAAGCGTAAGGAAAATATCGCGTTCTCGATCCATTTCTAAAAGAAAACGGCGCTGAAAAGTGAATCTTCAGACGTTAGAAACTCGAAATTTGTAGTTGCCGTTCATCTTACACTGTAGGGATAAGCAATTTTTCGATCCTTAAGGGGGTGAAATGGGGGATGAACGGTTTTTTGGCCCACTTTAGGTTACCTTAGTAACACTAAAAGTGGGCCTTTGCGATCGTCTTTTGACAGCTCGAAATTTAAATTACAATAACGGCTCCACTATTCATCTGACACGAAAATTGAATAAACGAATTTGTAAAGGAGAAAATTCTCTACAACTTTGCTCTCTTATGTTTTTTTTCCCCATATGTCGTATCGTTTCAGAGATATTTGCAAAAATAACGGCGATTTTGGGATGTCTGTCTATCTGTCTGTCCGTAACGTGTTCCCTGTTTTTAAGACGAATCGTTCAACCGATCAGCACCAAATTTTGCACACATAATTGTAGGCCGCCAGAGACCAGAACCTCCGTTTTCCAAATTTTTCGGACAAAAAATACGTTATTAATACCAAAAAAGTCGTTTGTAATGTAATTTTAATTGCAAATGAACCTTTCATCTGACGCGAAAATTGAATAAACGAATTTGTAAAGGAGAAATTTCTCTACACCTTTGTTCCCTTATGTTTTTCTCATATCTCGTATCGTTTGAGAGATATTTGCAAAAATAACGGAGATTTGACACCCTCCATTGAATTAACGAAAACCAGCCGTTCGCAGATGTCACGTGACATTCCTCGCCGAGAACTCTCTGTAGCTTACGCCATCTTGCATTGCGTATTTGATGATTTTCTAATGTAACTTACACGTTGTCATTTCAAAGCAATGGCGCACTGAAGAATTAACAAAAAAGACGTCGTTCTTCGTACGATAAATGATAATCTAGTGTCTACAAATGCCATATTAGTATCAGTTTACAACGGCCATCAGTAGTATGAGATTAAAGAACGCAATTTCTGTTAGCTGTAGCGTAGTGGGCAATGTGTTGGACTGTGACGCTGAAGGTCAGTGGTTCGAAACCCGCCAGTACCTATATTAGTTTTTCCTACAAGGGTTTCAGACACTGTTAATAATTAATTTTTTTATTATTTAGATTATTATTTTGGTCCAAAATGTTTGCAAAAACTTATAAAACTACAAATCTAAAGTGGGCCGTAAAACACGTCAGTGCTATTTTTTTTTTAACTAGGTTGCTCTTCAGGCAATTTTGAAGCAAGAAATACAAAACTTTGGATTTAGATTTTTGATTGGAATTTTCAAAACACGTGTTTCGATATTTTTGGAAATTCAACCATTAAGCGGGTGAAATAAGGCAAAACCTTTTAAGGGTGCTACTAAGACTATTTTAATACTATAAATACGAAAAATTGGATTTAACACCAAGTTTGGAAGTTTTAAAATATGTTTCGGGATGTTTTGAATTATGCCATCAGTGTTGCAATAGGGGGTGGAAAGTTGTATCAAATTACTTCATTAGTAAATCCATTTTAAAGCTAGATATATGAAAATTCATAGAAGTGGAAACAACCAATGCAGACCATCCAGTCTACGTGTGCGAAGCAGCTGGAATCAAGCTAGTATTCGTATATTTTCATTTATTTATATTGTATATTTCATAGTTTATTTGAGAATGCCGATAAGCCGAAACAGTCGTCGTCATTAAATGACAACTTATAATACTAGTGCAGCATTAAAAATGAGTAAATATTCAGAAATGTCTGTACAATGAGCAAGGCAAAAGGAGAGAGGCAGAACAGCACACAAAAAGGCCCATGTGGATATTTTGCACTTGCTACTGAGAATGAGTTCTGAAAACACTTTGTTATATGTGTCCATCTCCTCTTTCCTCGTGCTTCTACTTTCCTCTCTCCTCCGTCTGTTCATTTGCTCCTCAATCCACCGGCCCCTTTCTGTGACAAGTTCCACGGCTACAGGGAAACGGAGTCTCCAGTTTATTGCAAGGTGCCCTCTACGAAGGCTTGCAAAGAGCAAAACCACACCACAGCAACGGTCCTCACAATAGAGAATATTGTAAAGGTGCGGGAAGAATTTGGAAGATCGATAAGAGCAAAGTGACTCGATCAGCATCTCACTAGATGGAAGAAACATAACTTCCTTTTATAAATAGATCAATACACGCCTTCAGCCGTTAATGTTGTAAATCTTGTATTTCTTACCCCTTGAATAGATGAATTTTATTTGAAGCTATAAAAATTACCACGATTGATATATAGTGAGTATATCCTGAGAAATTAAAAATTATTATACAGTAATAGCAACAAATCGCTCATAGCTGGTCAACCACATAATGCTTCGATGATCTACCCGATGCCACTAAATTCACTATTGTGCCGCGGATTTTTCCAGAAATTAATTTATAATGCAATGTCAGTATGTGATTGACTACTTTTTTACATGGCAAAGGAGGTAAATACTAAAGTAAACAAACACACACGTTACCAGCAACTCAATTCAGCTATCTGTCGAACTGATTCAGTAGCAATTTGCTACTTATAATTTCTGGGACGTGCTTGTTGCATATGTAACACTATGTATGCAAGCAGCTACAAATTAATTTGTGGGAAAATGTTGATCAGTTTGCGAAGTAATGGAAAAAAATAGGCTAGGTACGTAGCTGATCAGCTACACTATGCGACAAAGGGTTTACCAGTGTCAGTATAACTCATTGTTACCATCTTCAGACCCTGTACAAGACAACAGTAATGATATACGTCTATAAACCAGAAGATTAAATTATATAAACAAATCACGTGGTAATATAGTGAATTGACATTAATGTTAGCTTATATTCATGAGTATAATAAAATAGGGAACTGATATGACGGTGACTATAGTCAGGTACATATCCAGTACCATCCAATATCAAGAAATAATGTTCCTCAAGTAATTAGATATTTTTTAAAAGAAACATAACGTCACCAGGGCACATACGTGTCATGCATGTAGTACAATCAGAGTGGGCCTATGTATCATACTGTAAAGAACTTCCACTACGTAGAGCCCCTAGCTGATATCATCCTTATAATAACACACCGAAAAAGTCTTCATGTCTGTCAAGTTTGGGCAGTTTGTATTTATAGTTTATATTTTACATAGGTTAATCGTGTTGCAGTTGTTGACATGACGTACGTGTTGTAAACAAAACTACACTTAAAAAAAACTAACAGCATCCTTGTCGCACTAAAGGCCCGGCGACTGAAGTGGGTACGGCGGTAACTGCACCCACTCAACAAATTGAGAGTTGTTAAAATACCCACTCATGATTTGGAGGAATAATTATTTTCATTGACCGCCCGGGTATTGCCACTGTCTGTCTGGCCTGGCTGGGAAAAACGGGGATATCGCTTTTCCGCTTTTCACGCTGTAAAAACATATTTTTTCCATACATGTTTTCCATTGCTTTTGAAAATCGAAAATGCTTAATTTTTCATTCTGCATCTCGGGCCCGGTGGTCTTGGGGTAAGGCGCACGACCGGATACAGAAGGGTCGCGAGTTCGAAACCCGGTCGGACCTCGGACCTGTTCTTTAACCCATCGTTCACCTCTCAACGATGTGAGGAGTCGCCAGAAACGACACGAGGTTCGGATTCCACGTTAAGCTGTAGGTTCCCTTTCCTTTCCTTTCGTCGGTTGGATAACTGGGGTAGGCTAGGGACACGCAAGTCGCCGAAGTGGCGTACAATTGAAAGACTTGCACCAGGCCAATGAGCCACACGAAATAATTATATTCATTCTGCATGAGTTTTTAGTTTTATAGCGCTGTTCACTCTAATTTGAAGAAAGCATACGGTTTAAAGATCTGATTTCTTTACACGTGGAAGTACATCATCTTAGCTTTCTAATAAAACGTTAACATCTTCTTTAATTCTAACAGTCGTTTTAAAATGACACTCTTTGTCAATTTTGTGTACGTAATGTATTCAAAACGTTGGATATCGGGTAGCTTACTATTCGATGCATTTAGACCATACATTACAGCGAGTGAAATAGAAGTAAAAGTACAAAAAAAAGTTTTTGAAGCGGTTGTCGCAATGACCGTTTCTCGTGTTAGTATCCACCTCATCATCACTCTCTGCCTGTTCGTCCCCTTCCCCCCTCTCTACATCAGTTTCCTCTGTCTCCTCAGTTCTTACAACCATATCCAAACTCGAGACATGTTTAGTGTTATGTTCAAAATCTTATTTCTCTAAAAGTTCTTGACCGAATTTTTTGAAATCTTAACACAATGTTCTACTGGAGTATGCGCATTTTTATAGACATACTTTTTCAGTATATATCATATATGAATTTATATAAATTTTATACTGGTAAACGTTAATACAAAAATCGCAAAAGTAATGAACATATAGATTGCAACGTTGTGTGCTAATTTCAAAGCAATCTGTTAAAGAACTTTCGGAGATTAACGGCTATGCACAAACCAACAGAAAATTTTTATGTATACAGTCACTTTATATGTCTCTGACGTGCGCCTCGGTTGCACAGTGGTAGAGTGCCAGACTACAAATCCCAAGGTCGCGGGTTCGATCCCTACCATGTCCTAGGATTTTTATCTGTCACTTTGCTCATATGAAAAATACCGAGTAGCACCACGTTAAACTGTAGGTCCCCCTATAACTGGCTGGATAAGTCAGTTCCAAGGTCGGAGGAAGGCCTAGTAAAGCACTGTGGTGTTCAAACCAATCTTCGGATTGTTGACTACTTTACCTTAGATCACCGACAGTGTGTTTTGCTGACATAACTTTGATGGTGAATCAAGGAAGTCGAGTGATTGTCAGAGACTGGACCATACAGAATTTCGTTTTGCGATTAAGCATTACTTTATGAAAGGCATAACGACTAAGGAGACTAGAAAGCTTGATAAACCTTATGGTGACTTTGCACCTACGATTAGAACAGTTTGTAAGTGGTTTCAAAATTTTCGGAGTGGCCATATGGGCTCAAGCGACGCTGAACGTTTTGGATGCCCTGTGGAGCGTTTGGTGATGGATGACAGAAGGGTTAAGGTGCGTGAGATTGCTAGTGCTGTGGGCATCTCGAATGAATGAGTACATATTTTGCGTAAACATTTGGACACGAGAAAGCTACCCACAAGATGGCTGTCCCGATTGCTTACGCTTGACCAAAAACGTAATCGTGTGAACCGTTGCAAGGAAGGTTTGCTGCTGTTCAGGAAGAATCCACAGGACTTTAAGCGTCGATTCGGCACTGTGAATGAAACATGTATACATTACTATAATCCTGAGGCCAAAGAACAATGTGAACAATGGATTACCAAGGGAGACTATGCGCTGTAAAAGGAGAAGACCGGTCCTTCGGCCGCAAAGGTTATGGCGACGGTCTTTTGGGATTCACAAGGGACAATCCCCATCGACCACCTGGAACAGGGTAAAACTATCACAGGCGCATATTATTCATCGATATTGGGCCGTTTGAAAACCGAGCTGCAAGATAAACGCCGCTAATTGGCCCACAATAAAGTCATTTTCCATCACGATAATGCACCAGCACACGCCTCAGCACTCGTGGAACAAAATTATTGGAAATAGGATTCTCGTTTCACATCTCCAATTCTCCAGGCTGGGCTCCCTCGGCCTATTATTTGTTCCCCAATTTGAAGAAATAGCTGGCGGGACGAAGATTTCATTCAAACGAGGTGATTGAAGAAACTAATAGCTATTTTGCAGGTTTGAACAATTCCTGTTATTTGAAAGGGATCAACAAATTAGAACAGCATTGGACGAATAGTATAAGTCCAAAAGGAGACTTATGTCGAAAAATAAAAATGGTTTTCCCCAAACCCGTTAGTAGTTTTTTTTTGTGCACGGACTTTTAAAACGCCCCTCGTCAAGTGTGCGAAATTTCATGAGGACCGCAATAAAACTACAAACAAATGGACAAGGAACAAGAATAAGCTGAATGAATTGTTTGTATGCTACTTATCTGTTGCCTACAAATATCTATTAGTATTCCTCAGTCGACTGTTAGCTTTCCTATGTGTATATGGTCTCTAGCTGCACAGTTTTGTTGCCTGTCATTTGACGTGTTTACAATTACATATTCAAATGTTTGTAAAGCTTATTGGACTTAACTGCGAGTCATCAAACCCTAAACTTGCAAACTACTTACGAACTACCTTATACTAAAGACAGCACAGACAGCCATGTCCGAGGGGGGATTCGAATCTCCGACGGGGAACGGCCTCGCGCATCGTAGCATAGCGCCTCAATGCGCTCGGCCGCTCCGCCGCGGCAATTACATGTTCATTTCTTACGGTAACTACGAATTTTCAACCTGTCAGCTTTTTGCTACTGTTCAGTTTTTTTTATCACGCCATGACTCGTTTGGTGGTGTATGATATTGAAATAGGAAAAGTTAGTAGTGTTGACTGGAGAATAATGTTTAGAATTAAAAACAGCGGCCAGTCACAAGTTGGTATAAAACCAAGAGCGGTTTCGGATTTCTTAGAAATCCATTTTGAGCTGGTTGACATGCTTTGCAGCTGAAGGCTCGTTCATGTTTGCCTACACAGCGACCCCCACGATGAAACGATATTTACTATGTGATAATGAGCTGCCAGGCGTTTAGGTTTACTAAGAAGGTGACTGGTTGCAGTTATTTTTCAAAACGTTTCTTCACCACAGTCATAGTATCCGCATTCTTACCTTCATACCGGGTAAAAGCTGTTGTGTCTTTTTCTTAATTACATAAACATTATTACAAATTACTCAAAGGCAATAAACTTTCACAGATGAGAACATGATCTGTGACTGAATTAGGTCTACTAATATTCCATTTTGCGAGTTGCTAATTTCGACACTAAGTCATTTTGAAGCACATGTATTGTCAATTAGCTTTTACTGGCGGATTCGCGCGCGTTGATATCCTTGCGTACGTGTGAAAGACCATAGAACGGACAAAAATTGGATAAGTTTATTCTTAAGTTCTGACCAGAATTATTGAGTAGCTGTACTTTACATCAGACAGCATACAAATATCATTGAAATAATTTAGTCGGATTAGTCGCGAAGATGTAATGATCTAAAAGATCCACAATGACTTAGAAATATACAGTTGTATTCCTGTAGTTCCCTAAGAACCCTGATAGGTATGAACTATGTAAAACTTTATTTAGGATTTTGTTTCAAGGTAGTTATATTTACTGAACAAGAATATTTTTCTCTTAAAAATAAAAGCGACTAGTTAACAGCAAAAACTTGTTCTTTGAAGAAAGACTCCATAAACACCTAACAACGCGAAATTTTGTTCGCTAAGCTTTCAGCCAAATCCATGAATGTGTAACGTAGAATGCAAACCTACGTTATGTAACGCGTCCAATAAGCCGTAGCTGTAGACGGAGAGAAAACCACACAACGACAAGCAGCAAAACTTTCCCACTATCCAAAAAATAAATTTTGCAACTGTTGCTACCTGTGAGCCGCAGACGCAAGTAACGTCAAGACTTCGACACAGTCGCCTTTTTATGAAACAGTTAATTATGTCCAGAAAAAATTTCATAGTAGGAAGAAGAGTTACAAAGTGCGAATATTATAGCCTGAGCAAGCGTGTTACATATCAAGAAAAATGGCATCATAATGAGAAGGGACAACGGCATAAATGTATGCGTGTAATGCCGTGTTGGAACCAGTCGCTTTCAGCTGAATAATCTGCAATTAATCACATGCTCGAAAGTCTTTCTTCGCGAATTGTTGTGGCGTATGTCACTGAATCGTTGCGTTTCGGCTACTTTTACATTTATCTTGATAATTTACTAATGCTTGGAATTCAAAAATATAAAAACTGCCTCACAGTTTATTTCATTATGTATGTATGTAATTAAAAACATAACTGACTTTACCTGACTATACCTGACTGTAAGAACTGTCACGACAGACTGTGTTGGACATTTCTGTGTGCATACGAACTATACACGTTGTGGCCTCATGTAATCATATCAACCATTAAAAGTCTTGGATCAAATGTTACACATTTCTGTATGTTGCTTTTCCAAAGTAGGTATTTTCCCATGTTTGACATAACTAGTATTACCATGAAAATGAAAAAAAAATCTTTTTAAATGTAATTGGAATCTGTTGAGCACTGCAAATTTACAGGTTTTGAGTGAATGCTATGAGAACAGGTGAAAGAAAGGGGAAGCATGAGAGAATGAAAGACACAAATGAGGGAATTAACTGCTTTATTTCACAATTTATCATTACAAAACTTCAGTAATAACAGGTTTTGTAAAAATACTTTCATCTTTCGGTAAATGTCCTTGTTCTCTATGTACACAAATATAAAATTTCAAACCATCAAAAGATCGAACTGTACTTGATGCAACATATAGCTGACCATATTGAAAACTGGTTTTCTTAATAGAATCCCAACTTTTTTAAATGTTTGTCCGCCAGTCGCGTTGACCGAGGGGACTGAGGCGCTCCAGTCACTGTCTGCACGGCCACTACGGTCGGGGGTTCGAATCCCCCCTCGGGCATGGATATTTGTGCCGTCCTAGTTCGTAAGTAGTTCATAAGTAGTTTCTAAGTTTAGGGACTGATGACCCCGTAGTTAAGTCCCATAAGCTTAACAAAAAAAAAAAAAATAAATAAATAAATAAATAAATAAAATAATAATAAATAAATAATGTTTTTTCTTGAGACTTATTAACAGTAATTGAAAATGATGGAAAAAGAGGGAATTGCGTTCTTTTGAAATGGAAAGGTAAAATCTTGCCCGATAATCCATATGTACACAGGGAATCAAAATTCGCCTATTTTCTGTTATTCCAGTTAAAACTTGGCGTGTCGATTGTTTACATTTTTAACTTTTTGTCTCTCCTTTCAGAAGTCGCCTGGGGTACTGAATACCACCTTCTATCGTAAATTACAATTCCCTTACGAACCAGGTAGATCATTATATTTTTGCAGTAAAATTGCTCTGCTGCAGCACTACGAAATTCCCCTAAGGCCTACGGCGTAATCGATACCCAGGCACGCCAGCTCGAGAGTTAAGTTTTCATTCAGATTTGTACTTACGATGTTTCCAACTCTCACAAAATGTTCAAATGTTTGTAGATCTATCGGACCAAACTGCGTGGTCATCAGTCCGTAGCTTACAAACTACTTAAACCTAGGTAAACTAACCTAAGGACAACACACACACACACCCATGCCCCAGGGAGGACTCGAACCTCCACGGCGAGCAACCGCGCGCTCCGCAGCGAGACGCTTTAGGCTGCTAGGCTACTCCACCGCGGTTCCAACACTCAGTTCACTATCAGAAGATCCTTGTTGGATTAACATTTTTCAATAAAGCTATGTTCTTATAGAATATCAACGGAGACATTTGAAATGTATTATTTAAAAGAATTGTTCTTTAAACTCATTAATTGAAATTATTGTAATTAATCTGAATGTATTAATACTGCGTCCATAAGCTGACATTACAAAGACTTTTAAAAAATGGGGGGCAGTGACACTAGCGCATTATTTAGTTTAGTTATTTTGTTTCTTTTAGTTTCATTGTTTGGGTAATGCTGTAATTCTGGTGATTTTGCAGTGACATTCATTATGTGTGATTTTGCAAATTTGTTTAGAGATTTATGGCAAAATAACCAAAAAAGGAAATTTTTGTGATGGTCACTTGTTAAGGTGACGTTTGAAACTTTTGTGTAGCATACATCTACCAGGTTGATTTCCATTGAAAAATGTAGTGGACAGAATAAGGATCATAACAGAAATGGAAATGAAATCAAAATAATTAGGCCCTCATAAATATAAGATCATACATAAAACAAAACATGGACAAATTAAAGGAAGACACATAGTAATAATAAGAAATACGTAGGCAAAAAAAAAACAAAAATTACAAAAAGAACCTGGGACCTTAAGATTGGAACTCTAAGCGCTAACTGACTGGGCTAATTTTACCACCTACAACGTGTTATAAAATAGTGGCAAAACTTATGGAGAATTTGGAGTATCATCCTAAAATTTCTTTTTATAACTCTTAACGGCAACGTGCACAAATAATTATTATATTCGCAACATCTATGATAAACCACCTTTTGAATTACTTACGTTTCATTGGCCTTCTTGTACGATTAATATTTTAAAAAATCTGTATCCTCAGTTTCGTGTTAGCGTATTTATATAATGATATGAATAAGTATAGTTCACTACAAACCTTTTCGTGTAGTCTTTGTTCTTTTTCAGGGTTTAACCTATCACCATACCAAGTTTAATCGAAATCGGTTCATCAGTAACAATCAAACATTCGCATTTATATGTTAGTTAGGAAGTATTGCTGTGTTATAATATTAAAATCCAAGCAACATCTTTTATCTTCTAAATTCATGTCAGCTAGGTCACCTTTGTATTTATAATCTAATGTGATTGGGACTATAACAAAAACTGTTTTATATTTTATTTTGGTGCTGTTGTTCTCCTGACGCGCCGACGCGACGTCGCAGTATCCCGAGGACGCGATACAATGGCTGGCCTGTGATTCACGAACTTCAGAAATACGCTAGATCGCATGCTGATAGCCTACATCTAGCGATACCAGTTGCCAGTCGGTACCTGTTAAGTCGGGGAGTCGCGTCGCATTAGCCGTGCGCACTGGGGCGCCGTGTTGCGGTGCGCGCGACCTTTCGCCGTCGGGGCTTCGAGTCCTCCCTCGGGCACGGGTGTGTGTGTTGTCCTTAGCTTAGTTTATCTTAGTCTAAGTATTTTGTAACCAAGTAGTTGAGTCCCGTTGATTTACAAACATTTGATTTTGATAAGTGAGGGACGCGATCGCAGATAACAGGCTGAGCGCTCCCTGTGTTGTCGTTTGAAACCAGGACCTGACACTGCCCCGAGTCACGTCAGTTTCCGTCATTAAGACCAACGGTTGTTCTCATTTGCTGGTGGAATTAAGCGTTGATTTTAACAATAAAACGATTTTCTCCGTAAACTACTAATTTTAGTGCGGCGATTATTGCTTTTAGATGTGTACAGGTGAAAAGTAACAGAATTACATATTATCAATTTTTGTGTTGCCCCATGAACCCTTGAGGCCTATTTTTTTCCAAACTATGAATGTGATTATCGATAGGAAGATTATTTGAACTGGTCTTGACTGAGTTTCAATGTCGGGAATTTATGCAATCAATTTTCATGTTTCCGTGAATTACTGCATCATTCTGTTCATTTTACGTCATTCATTAATGTTTCCTTCTAAGAAAAATTTTCGCTGCGAACAGGATTCGAACCTGTGCGGGGGTCCAGTCGGGCGGCACCAAGCGACAGCTGACTAAAATTCATTGTGCGCTTACACTAGCATTTCATACAGGTTCTCCACGTTTATACAAAAGAAATATTGTGCATACTATGAAGATACGTGCAACTTTTGTTCACTGTTGACAAATCTTGCAGAATTGTAAAATAATTGTATCGACAGAAAACGCTAAAGAGAACGACGATTTCGAGGTCTCCGCCACATAATCAGGTGTGTCCGATGTCTGACAGTAGGGTAACACGTCATCTACATATATACGCGGCATCACATCATACGGACTGTGACGGAAGGTACTTTGTTTCGTCTAGTGAAATCATCTGAAGATCAAAACCAACTGCAGAACGATCTGAATAAGATACCACTATGGTGTCAAAATTGGCAATTGACTCTAAATAATGAGAAGTGTGAAGTCGTCCACATGAGAACCAAAAGAATCCCGTTAAACTTTGTTTACAAGATAAATCAATCAAAAGTGAACCCCGTAAACTCCACAAAATACCCAGGAATTAGTATTACTTCAGACTTAAACTGGAAATAACACGTAGATAATGTCGTGGGAAAGGCGAACCAGAGACTGCGTTTTATTGGCAGAACCCTTAAAAGATGCAAAAGAACTACTAAAGAAACTGCATACACTACGCTTGTCCGTCCATTTTTGGAATATTTTTGTAGTGTGGGATCCTTATCAGGTGGGTTTGACGGAGGACATCGAAAGAGTCCAGAGAAGGGCAGCTCGTTTCGTATTGTCACGATACACTGAAGACAGCGTTACGGAAATGATACAGGATCTGGGATGGGAATCATTACAACAACGGCGCATATCGCTGCGGCGTGGGCTACTTACGAAACTACAATCGCCAACATTCTCCTCCGAAAGCGAAAATATATTGTTGACTCCCACTTACATAGGTAGAAATGACCATCAGAATAAAATACGCGAAACCAGAGCTCGAACAGAGAGATTCAGGTGTTCTTTCTTCCCGCGCGCTATTCGAGAATGGAATGGGAGATAAAATAGTATAATGGTGGTTCGATGAACCCTCTGCCAGGCACTTAAATGTGATTTGCAGAGTATCCCATGTAGGTGTAGATGTAGAATGCTTATCGCTGAAGAGCGTCTGGTTGCCACTTGAGTTCCGTAAACTTGTCTGTAACACTGGCATGCTCATGGAAACTAGCAGTAACAAACGTAGCAGCCCGCCAAACACGTTAGCAACACCCCAGCATGGGCGGTACCAGCGCTCTGCCGAAGGCTCTCCCAACAAGTCCAAGGGGCCACCCGGCTTCCGCTCAGCTCACCTTACATGCCCATGTCACCCACTAGTTCTGTATTCCAACATTATGGATTTTTTGTTGTTGCCTAACTTACATTTTTCTAGTTTTCTACTTACCCTTCATACACCACAACACTAGGCATTTTGTCCAGTCCCAAAATGAATTGAGCTCTTTCATTAACTTATGTTTGTCTTGTCGTTATATTCCGCACTTTCTTTCGACATTAATTACTTTTCAAGTGTTGGCACACATTTTGTTAGACGTTATTAGTTATATTTATATATATAAATAACTATACATTAACGAAGTTTTCCTTTGGTTCTTGGAAGATCGTGATAGTAATATTAAATGGAGGACAGTTTCCTAACGTTTTACATTTATTTTATCCACAATGCGTCTATAGAATTTGTAGACCGTCTGCAGGTAACAAACAGAGGTTGTTATAAAATGTTTAGTAATCTGAGAGGGGATAATATGGTTCAACAGCAGAAAGATGGTCCTCGAAACCTGGCCTCTAAAATGTTATTCATTTTCGCTACTGTTTACTGCGAGCTCTTTGCTATAAAGAGGAAATGAAATGATGTAGAGCAGAGCTTCCGATGTAATTTCCTCGCTATTAAATATCACCTGCACTGGTGAGCCATGGCTAAAGAAGGAGCTCAGCTTGCTATAACTCGTGCTTCACACGGAATCACACACACTCTGAAAACTTTCATGCACTGCACTGCTATTTTAAGTTATATAAATTGATCCGTACGATTATTAGGAAATATTTCCATACTGTTCTTGCAAAAATATTCCCATTATTTACTTATTCAGTAATTCCAGGATAAAGAATTAAAATGTATAGGTTTTAAGTTTGAAAAATATTGTTCATAATTTCGGGTGTTGGAAATGAACATTAAAGCCGCGGTGGAGTAGTCGAGCGGACTAAAGCGTCTCGCTGCGCAGCGCGCGGTTGCTCGCCGTGGAGGTTCGAGTCCTCCCTGGGGCATGGGTGTGTGTGTTTGTCCGTAAGTTAGTTTACCCAAGTTTAAATAGTTTGTAAGCTACGGACTGGTGACCACTCAGTTTGGTCCTTTAGATTTGCAAACATTTTAATATTTTGAACGCTTAAGTTTAATGAATTACACAACCTTAATTCACACGAAATTTTTGTTTCAAAAGTACAGAGTTCTGCATACAAATTAGAATAAAATATTTCTCTTATACAGAATACAAAAATAACTGTGAAAAACGAAGCGATCACAGTAGCGCCACCGAACTCCCGATCGTATATTGATCTTGGCTACCCTAGTCAGGGATTTCAAATGTCGTCACAACAAAATATTCAAGGGATAAATATCTGTGTGAGGTGTTCCTGGGCGTTTTGGGGGAAACGGACTGGTGCTCGGAGATGCACGAGCCAGATATACAGGGTGTCCACAAAAGGAGTCCCTGATTTCAAAATTAAATATCTCGAAAACAAAGATCGATACAGGAATGCAGTAAACGGTATGTTTATTGTGAAAGCTGTAAGAAGTTTATACAGCAGTTTGAAATAATAGTTACAAAAGCTGCTAGCAGATGGCGCTGTACGCTGTACACCTCATATCAGCGTACATAAGTGCAAACAATCACATCACAATGTTTTCAAAATGTTCACCATTGACACTACAGAGGTGGCGCAAACGAAGAATGAAATTCGTCATCATATTTCGTAGTGTCTCAACCGAAATGAATTCACATGCCACAGAGATCGCCGATTCAAGCTCGTCCAGCGTGGCGGGATGCTTCGGGTAGACCATGTCTTTCACTGTGCCCCACAAAAAAAAGTTACAGGGAGTCAAATCTGGAGAATATGGAGACCAATCCGTGTCTGCACCAGTAAATTTGGTATATTCCAAAGCAATGACTCGATTCCCGAAGTGTTCCTCAAGAAAGCGAAACACTTGTTCGGTCCGATGTGGTCGGGCTCCATCTTGCATAAACCATTCAGTACCTGGTCGATCCTCTAACGCTTGCTGTGTGGCGACAAATGGTTCCAAAATTGCAACGTAACGTGCACCAGTGACCGTTTTTGGAATAAAAAAAGGCCAATAATGCCTCTGCAGTAACTTTAGGAGAATACAGGGGTTTCGCTTCACACCAATATGGCTTTTCGGAACCACAAAATCGCCAGTTCTGCTTATTCACGTATCCATTCAGGTGGAAGTGTGCTTCATCTGTAAACCAGGTGCAGCCAACATCAAATCCTTCAATATCAATCATTGTAAGCATCTGATTAGCATCTGATTAGAATCTGTTGCACAGCTCATACTGGTATAACCTGACGCGTTTGAATTTTGAATGGAAACGTGTGTAGGCTCTTCCTCAGTATTTTCTGCGTGCTGGAACGCTTCAAACCAGTCTCAGATGCAATTCTACGGACGGATGACATTGGATTTCTCTGAATAATTCCAGAAACCGTGACGATATTTTCAGGCGTAACTGCGGTTTGCTTGCGGCCAACATGCCCCACTAGATCATCAGTTACGCTGCCTGTTTGTTTAAGTTTTGCGAAGAGCGTACGAATGGTTTTCGCTTCGGGTCCTTTTGGAACATTAAATCGTGCTTGAAAACTTGGCCTTGTTGCCGTAGGACTCTCTTCTGACCTGTGGTACCCTATCACCAGAAAAACGTTCAATGGAGTACACGGTTTTAATCTCTTTCTTCGGTACGCTAACCTCCTTTCACGTTTCAATAGTGGAAGTGATCGCTCTGGGCTTCGGATCACTATTTATACTTGGCATTGCTTATGTAGAACCGTGTATTGGGAGAGTACCGCCAACTGGGCGAGCGCCGCCATTGTAGGCCTGTTATATCTGGCAGTAGCAGCGCTATGCACGGCGCTGTTAAATTAACATTTATGACGAAGGGAACCGGTCTGTACATCGACGTGGTATGACAATACGTTAAGTAAACAACGAACTTAAGTTTGTAATCGTTTCATCACATCTACAGCGAATATTAAGGAAAGATTGGTAATCTGAGATCAATATCTTCATTTTGGAGCAAACTAGTTGTAAAACTGTTTCGTGCTAAAATTTAAACCCTGTACCAAATGCACTGCTTTCGCAATAAGTGACGTTCCTGCTTTCAAATTAGCTAAGGACTGACGTTTTTATCTGTAATATATTGGTTTCTATCAAAGTAGATGTAATTAATACATGTTGCTTCCATTAATCTAGTGCCTAATGTTGATTAGGTGTTGTGTGCTAACCTACATGTGATATTATCACATAACATTAACTGAGCGAACATTTTGGGAAGGTTTAAGTTTTTACACATTGTTATCGCACTGTTGAGTACTTCAGTAAAATAAACTTTATCTTAAAATTCGAGTTTTGGAGATCTATTTAATGGGCGGTTTCATTTACCGCCCAAACTTTCGTAATATGCAGGCTAAGTATATATACGAAATTCGTCAAATACGGCACATTATGTTAGATTTTCACGTATTTATATCTTTTAAAAATATCTTTTCTCTTACACGTTTGTCCGTCCAACATTGCTCGCAAGAAACTTGTATGAACAGATAAACCTAGAAATTTACTCGATATTTCAATCCAAATTTACTTACTTCGCAAAATTTTGCATTCTCGTATGGAAATGCATTTTTTCTTCCAATGCGGTGTATCCAGAATTCGCGTCTTTTCGCATCTCTTTCGCCCGTGCAATGCGTAAAACTTGCTACCTCGAACTGTCTTAGTATAACAATTCACTGCCAACAATGCGGCATTTTTCACCATATAAAAGTGGAATATGCTATTTTAAGCTCTTAATTTAATACATAATGAGTCTACAGATTTCCAACACCTCTAAATGCGAAAATAACAGCTAGTTGAGTGAAATATGCCATTTACGCTGATGCATCGCTTAGGCCTAAAATGGGCGGACGTGCCCCACCCGCGCTCAACTGACCAATAGCAGCGGCGGTTGTCGGCAAGACACTCATAAAAGGTTGGCGCTACTCTTCCAATACAGGGCTCTATGCGTATGGCGATTACAGCGCCATATGTCAGCAGCTTATTTCAAACTGCTGTATAAACTTGTTACAGCTTTCACAGTAAACATGCCGTTTACTGCATTCCTCTATCGATGTTTGTTTTCGAGATATTTAATTTTGAAATGAGGGAGTCCTTTTGTGGACACGGAGGCTCTGGCAAGTTTAGCGCTGTGGTTGCAGCTCTGCTGTACCTGCGCCCGGCGCCCACCTGCCCCTGCGGCCGCGTGTTTATTTCGGGTGCGGCGCGCGGTTTGGAAGCAAACCCAGACACAACAGCGGCTATTCTGAGGCGCCGCCACCACGTGGGCTGCTGCCGGCTCTGTGAAACTACTGCACGAGCAAGCGTGTCTTCCTATGTGCAAGCAACAGTTTTTACTTTACACGTAGGTTTCGAGTTCACGGCTTTCTTTAGTAGTAGTAGAACGTTTATCAAAACACAACAATTATAGGATTGCTGGGGCCGAGCGGTGTGTTCCCAGCTTTAGTTCAGGATGAGGCGTGGAACCTGGTGGAGCGCCAAGGGACGCTAGTGAAACAGAATTATAGCTGACACATTTTCTTCCGTAACGAACATAATTCTGATGAAGGCGCTAGCTCGACAGGAGCTAGAGCAGTAGGTGGCGTCGCCTTCGAGCTGCAACCTCGGTGTTCCGTACGATGGTAGTGCCCGCGATGCAAAGGCTGTTGTTGTGAAGTGCTCTGTCCCTTCACCAGGCTGTGCAGCGGCCAGTGGATCCACGCAGGAACCCCTCAAGTCGGATGTCGCGCTGCTTCCCGACTCGGGACACCGGCTGGCCGGATTAGCACCACAGTGCTAACTCGACGACAGGAACATTGGCTCAAAAATGTTCAAATGTTTGTACAGCTTATGGGACCCAGCTACGGGGTCATCAGTCCCTAAACTTACAAACTACTTACGAACTAGCTAATCCTAAGGACGGCACAAATATCCGTGCCCGAGGGGGGATTCGAACCCCCGACGGTAGTGGCCGTGCAGACCGTGACTGGAGCGCCTCAGACCCCTCGGCCGCCGCGGCCGGCGGAACATTGGCCTTTAGTAACCGATCACTGAAGACTGCGCTGGCCTCAGGCAGTCACCATAGAGGTGTGAAGCGGATCACCATCTTCCCAGATGATGTTTAGTGGCAAGTATGGCCTCGACCAGACTCCGCCTCTAGCAGCTACCCGTATGTACTGCTATCTGTGACAAAGACTGAGCACGGCAATTAGGCCACTGAATTGACGACTACCTCCTAGGCATCGCCGATTCAGAAGACCGAGTGGTTGCTACTTCTAAATGTGGGAGTATTTATACATAAAATTGGCTGAAGCTATGACGTATTAAACAGTTTGAATGTGTTCCCTTTGAAAATGCAGTGTTCGCCCGATGTGTCTCTACCGCTGACGCATCCGCAGTCTTATTCACTCTTGTGACAGAGTCACGTGTAGTTATGAAATGTTTACTAGCTGTGTCTCTGACTGCCATTTCACTCACATACAGTTCGCTGGCGGTAGGCTTTCCAACTTGCAAGGCGGGTGAGCATTTTCTGCTACCGGCTGCTCACCTTATTCCGTCTTGCTAAAGTGAGCAAACCAAAATCTTAACACATTTCCCTGTCACAAAGTTTGCGGCGTAACAGGATTATTACTAAGACACGTTTCTCACATGAAACAAATAAGTATTCCACATGCATTTACTCTTAAAATAGAGAGAAATGCTACAAAATTTACATATATTTAGTGTAAATAAAATTTCGGCAGAGCTTACAGTTGTTGTTGTTGTGGTCTTCAGTCCAGAGACTGGTTCGATGCAGCTCTCCACCCTACTCTATCCTGAGCAAGCCTTTTCATCTCCTCATAAGAACGACAACCCACATCCACTTGAATCTGCTTACTATACGCGTCTCTTGGTCTCCCTCTGCGATTTTTACCCCACACACTTCCCTCCAACGCTAAATTCACAATTCCTTGATGTCTAAGAATGTGTCCTACCAATCTATCCCTTCTTTTAGTCAACGTATGCCAGAAATTTCTTTTCTCCCCAATTCGGTTCAGTACCTCCTCATTAGTTACGCGATCCACCCACCTAATCTTCAGCATTCTTCTGTAGCACCACATTTCAAAAGCCTCTATCCTCTTTCTGTCCACACTGCTTATCGTCCATGTTTCACTCCCATACAAGGCAACACTCCATACAAATGCCTTCAGAAAGGACTTCCTTAGGCTTAAATCAATATTCCATGTTAACAAATTTCTCTTTTTCAAAAACGCCTTTCTACCCATTGCCATTCTGCATTTTATATCATCTGTACTGCGACCATCATTTGTTATTTTACTGCCCAAGTAACAAAACTCATCTACCTCCTTTATTGCTTTGTTTCCCAATCTAATTCCTTCAGCATCACCTGATTTTCTTACACTGCACTCCATTACCCTTGTTTTACTCTTGTTAATGTTCATCTTATATGCACCTTTCAGCACACTGTCCATTCCGTTCAACTGCTCTTCAAGGTCCTTTGCTGTCTCTGACAGAATTACTATGTCGTCGGCAAAACGCAATGTTTTTAATTCTTCACCCTGAACTTTAATTCCTTCACCAAATTTCTCCTTGCTTTCCTTTATAGCTTGTTCAATGTACAAATTGAATAACATTGGAGAAAGGCTACAACCCTGTCTCACTCCCTTCCCAACCACTGCATCCCTTTCATGCCCTTCAACTCTGACAACCGCTGTCTGGTTTTTGTACAAGTTGTAAATAACCTTACGCTCCCTATATTTTACTCCTGCTTGCTTCAGAACTTGAAAGAGTTTATTCCAATCAACATTGTCAAAAGCCTTCTCCAAATCTACAAAAGCTAGAAATGTTGGTTTGCCTTTTCTTAATCTATCTTCTAGGATAAGCCGTAAAGTGAGTATTGCCTCCCGTGTTCCTACATTTCTCCTGAACCCAAACTGATCTTCCCCGAGGTCGGCTTCTACCAGCTTTTCCATCCTTCTGTATATAATTCGTGTTAATATTTTGCAACCATGACTTATTAAACTGATGGTTCTGTAGTTTTCACACCTGTCTGCACCCGCTTTCTTTGGAATGGGGATTATAACATTTTTCTTAAAGTCTGAGGGTACTTCACCTGTCTCATACATCTTACACACAATGTGAAACAATTTTGTCATGGCTGGTTCTCCCAGAGACTTCAGTAGCTCTGACGGGATATCATCTACTCCAGGGGCCTTGTTTCGACTTAGATCATTCAGTGCTCTGTCAAATTCATCTCTCAGTATAGTATCTCCTATTTCATCATCATCTACATCCTCTTCCCTTCCTACAAAAGTGTCTCGAACTTCATTTCCTTTGTAGAGCCCCTCTATATACTCTTTCCACCTTTCAGCTTTCCCTTCTTTGCTGAGAACTGGTTTTCCATCAGTGTCCTTGATATTCATAGAGCTGTTTTTCTTATCGCCAAATGTTTCTTTTATTTTCCTGTAGGCTGTATCTATTTTTCCCCTATTTATACATTCTTCTACATCCTTGCATTTACCTTCTAGCCATTCCTGCTTAGCCATTTTGCACTTTCTGTCAATCTCATTTCTTAGTCGTCTGTACTCCATTTTGCCTGTTTCATTTACTGCATTTTTATACTTTCTCCTTTCATCGATTAAATTTAGTATCTCCTGTGATATCCAAGGATTCTTTGTAGGTCTTGCCTTCCTACCTATTTTGTCCTCTGCTGCCTTCACTATTTCATCTCTCAATTTTACCCATTCCTCTTCAACTGTTTTATTTTCCCCTGTTTCTGTCAATTGTTGCCTGAAGCTCCCTCTGAAATTCTTAAGAACTTCAGGTTCCTTCAAGTTATCTAGGTCCCATCTCCTTATTTTCCTACCTTTCTGTAGTTTCTTCAGTTTCAGCCTACAGTTCATAAGCAACAAGTTATGGTCAGAGTCTATGTCTGCCCCTGGGTATGTCCTACACTTCAAAACCTGGTTCCGAAATCTATGTCTTACCATTATAAAATCTATCTGGTATCTCCCGGTGTCTCCTGGTCTCTTCCACGTATACAACCTTCTTTTGTGATTCTTAAACCAGGTGTTTGTTATAACTAAATTATGTTCCGTGCAAAATTCTACCAGGCGGCTTCCTCTTTCATTCCTTTTGCCCAGACCATATTCACCCACTATCTTCCCTTCCCTTCCTTGTCCTACTACCGAATTCCAGTCTCCCATAATAATTAAGTTTTCCTCTCCCTTAATTGTCTGAATAATTTCGTTTAGCTCCTCATATATTTCTTCGATCTCCTCATCATCGGCAGAGCTAGTTGGCATATAAACCTGTACTACTGTTGTCGGTGTTGGCTTCGTATCTATCTTGACAATGATAATGCGATCGCTGTGCTGGTCATAGTAGTTTACCCGCATTCCTATTTTCTTATTCATTATCAATCCTACTCCTGTGATACCCCCAACTGATTTTGTATTTATAATCCTGTACTCACCTGACCAGAAATCCTGTTCATCCTGCCACCGAACTTCACTAATCCCCACTATATCTAACTTCAACCTATCCATTTCCCTTTTTAAATTTTCTAATTTTCCTACTCGATTAAGGGATCTAACATTCCACGCTCCGACCCGTAGAATGCCAGTATTGTCTTTCCTGATGATCACATCCTCCTGAGTAGTCCCCGCCCGGAGATCCGAATGGGGGACTATTTTACCTCCGGAATATTTTACCCGAGAGGATGCCATCATCATATGTTCATACAGTAGAGCTGCATGTCCTCGGGAAAAATAACGGCTGTAGTTTCCCCTTGCTTTCAGCCGTTCGCAGTAGCTGTGTGGCAAAGCCACATTAGCTGATGTTACAAGGCCAGCTCAGTCAATCATCCAGACTGTTGCCCCTGTAACTACTGAAAAGGCTGCTGCCCCTCTTCGGGAACCACACGTTTGTCTGGCCTCTCCACAGATACCCCTCCGCTGTGGTTGCACCTACGGTACGGCTATCTGTATCGTTGAGGCACGCAAGCCACCCCACCTCGGCAATGTCTGTGGTTCATGGGAGAGCTTACAGTATCTTCAGTTATTGCCAGCGTCTTAAATACCTGGAAAGATTTCAGCTTTCGTGCTTCAGAATTTCGCTTAAAGCTCTGGTACTTTTTGAACACAGCTACCACAGTCTACAACTACGATACTAACTGTTGTTTGTTCTATCCAAGAACTGCCCAAAAGTTTGAATAGTTTTAATTTTGATATGTGTTCTTGTTATCGGAGGCAAATTGAAGTTTCTCGATACTTGCGGACTGTTTCCGGTACTTATCGAACGAACCTTTGTAGCGAATTTCTTTGGTTGAAATGGATAACAAATACCGGTACATAAATAATCGGGTGGTTTGGGGTCTGACTTGCATTAATAGAATGAGCTTCTGTATCCGTGGACATCTGCATATTGCTAGATGTATTGTGTAATTTTGAATGTCTTACGCCTATTGTATTTTTTGCAACGTTGCGGAGCTTATTAAAACGTGTGTTGCAACAGTCGAAAAGTACTGCAAGCTCCGTGACTGTGGTATCCGTGTAGCCATATTTGAATGACAGCCACAGCGAGCGTTGCCCGCCGGCGTCAGTGAACGAAGCGCTGCCCAAGTCAGCCCATACACTCTCTAAATGAAAACTAGACCGCTAGCGAACGTGGCAGAAGCCGCCAGTTGTTGGTTCGTGTGCTGCTTTTAACTGTAACAGTGAGACTAGTAGCAAAGACGGAGTCAGAAACGGTGTTACATTTCACACATCAGTCCATTACTTGTATTCGTATAGTATTTTCGTGAAGAAATAATAAATTATGAGTATTTGTTTTTGTTTAGGTTTCCTCTTACAAATGATTCTCTACAACTGATTATTTGTTGCATGTCAGGTACATATATTTTATTTGCATATAAATTACTAAAAATACTAATTTTAGCTGAGTGAATAACTAGGCCTATAAGAGATATTTATCACATATAAATATGATGCAGAAGTAGGTCGAATAATTGTTTTTAGACACTTTATAGGTGGTGATTGTACTTCGTAAATGGTCAAATATTTGGTCGAATGTTGCACACTCAACCACTTTGAGAGGTGCTATTTCTGTTAAAAAGTAATGTGCTAAAGAATTGGGTATTTAAAATTTTATGAGTTATTACAATTATTCATACCCAAATTCGAGGAAGTTGAAAGAAAAATTTTTATGTAATATGGAAAGGAATGTAGACAAAAATGTGGCCGGCCGCGGGGACTGAGGCGCTTCAGTCACGGTCTGCACGGCCACTACGGTCGGGGGTTCGAATCCCCCCTCGGGCATGGATATTTGTGCCGTCCTAGTTCGTAAGAAGTTCATAAGTAGTTTGTAAGTTTAGGGACTGATGACCCCGTAGTTAAGTCCCATAGACTATACAAACATTTGAACATTTTGAACAAAAATGTGATGTACAAAAATAAGCGTGCAAAACGCACAGATTTTCGGCGAAAAGTAAACAAGACCTGACAGAAAATTACGTGAAATTAAAAATAATCGCACTCTCTGCTACGTTACAAGTATTTACTTGCATTAATAGAATGAGCTTCTGTACCCGTGGACGTCTGTATATTGCTGGATGTATTGTGTAATTTTGAATGTCTTATCACGCAAATATCTCGATGAAAAGTGCTCCACCTTATCAGAAATGAGCCTTACATTGTTAAATTTCGAGTCTCTAAGCAGACGTTATTTCGATAATTAGGAGACTTCATTGATTTATGAATACTTTTTAAACAGACTGCTTTACTCGGTAATTTTAAAAAAAACAAACATGCGTTTATTTTGTGCTTTATTGTGCTCTCGTTGCGTCTGATACACTTCAAAGCACAACCCCAGTTCTAGGATTCTTCCCTGCAAATGGCGGCGGCCAGCCGCTTCAGTTCGGGGACAGTCGCCTCGCTTCTCCGCTAAATGATAATGTCGCGTGGCCCATTGGCCTGGTGCAGGTCTTTCGATTGGACGCCACTTGGGCGACTTGCGTGTCCCTAGCCTATCCCAGTTATCCAACCGGGGAGAGGAAAGGCTACGGCGTGGTAGGGACTTGCCTGCGCCAAATCTCGCGAGCTTCTCGAGAACCGCTCGAGCGCCGGCAGCTCGAGACATTCTCGGAGCGCTCGAGTCGAGTCGCCGCTGCCCACACTGCCACCCCTATAAGCCGCTCCACCGCCCCATTCGACGCTCGCTTCATGCATCAGCTGCCGCGTATACAGCTGTGCCAGGCGTTGGCATTTACTCATTTTGTTTGTTGAACTGTATCGTTCTCTGTGGCTAATATTGTTCGCTCACTCAGCCATTTGATGTTTATATAGGTTCTCTCTGCAGGTGGATACTATTTCGATCTGTTTGGACGCCAGTTTGTACTACATTTCACATCTCATCGTTTATGACGATTTTAGTCAGAACGCCGTCGAATTTGTTACATGCCGTTTGCAAGTTGCATTCGCTAACGTTCTGAACCATTCGAAAACAGTTGTTTAATGAAATATTAGCAAATACTACATTCTGAGGTGATTGTGTTGTTGTTGTTGTGGTCTTCAGTCCGGAGACTGGTTTGATGCACCTCTCCAACCTAATCTATCCTGAACAAGCCTCTTCATCTCCTCATAAAAACGGCACCCTAGATCCATTTGAATTTGCTTACTATATTCATCTCTTGGTCTCCCTCTGCGATTTTTACCCCACACACTTCCCTCCAACGCTAAGAATGTGTCCTACCAGTCTATCCCTTCTCTTAGTCAAGGTACGCCAGAAATTCCTTTTCTCCCCAATTCTGTTCAGTACCTCCTCATTAGTTACGCGATCCACCCACCTAATCTTCAGCATTCTTCTGTAGCACCATATTTCAAAAGCCTCTATCCTCTTCCTGTCCGCACTGTTTATCGTCCATGTTTCACTCCCATACAAAGCAACACTCCACACACATGCCTTCAGAAAGGACTTCCTTATGCTTAACTTAGTGTTCGATGTTAACAAATTTCTCTTTTTCAAAAACGCTTTTCTACCCATTGCCATTCTGTATTTTATATCCTCTGTACTGTGACCATCATTTGTTATTTTACTGCCCAAGTAACAAAACTCATCTGCCACATTTATTGTTTCGTTACCTAATCTAACTCCTTCAGCATCTCCTGATTTTCTTAGACTGCACTCCATTACCCCAGTTTTGCCCTTGTTAATGTTCATCTTATATGCACCTTTCAGCACACTGTCCATTCCGTTCAATTGCTCTTCCAGGTCGTTTGCTGTATCTGACAGAATTACTATGTCGTCGGCAAAACGCAATATTTTATTTCTTCACCCTGAACTTTAATTCCTTCTCCAAATTTCTCCTTGCTTTCCTTTATAGCTTGCTCAATGTACAAATTGAGGTGATTATCATTTATAAGTAGCTCTAATTGTTCTCTTTTGCTTTATATTTTACTTTGCTATAGTATTTTTTGTGATTTTTTTTTTTTTTTTTTTTTTAAATTTTGTACATTGGAATGTGACATTCTAAATTTCGTCAACATTTCCACAATAGTTCAGCGACACATCAATATAAAATAAAAATAGTAGCTTTCTATTTGACTTAAAATTTATCATCCACTTTTTTTTTCTTTTTTGCAGGTAAGGTTCAGCTCTAGTGATTTCGTGATTTCGTGTGTGGTGAGTAGCTTACGTTTCCTCATTTTATTTGAACACACCAGATGTAATGAGCAGCATTGGCCGTTAATGTTTTTATTTATAAACAACAGATTGATTTCAATCGCATAGTGATCATCTTCAGTGTATCCTTCAAGCAAGCATTGTGAATGCACTGAATGTAACTGCAACTGTGCCGAAATAAGTTTCGGCAAACATAAAATTGCAGTGCCAGAGGTTCAGATGGAATAAGCGCGCAGCGTGCCTGGCACCGCAAACAACTCGCAGTTTACTTCGTCAATTTAATGAATTGCGCAGAACCCACAGAAAGATTCCCAAGCACCAACCACGACTTAATACCACCCTCAAAAGAAGAAATTCTTAAGCACACCCAGTCACAAAAACAATACCGCGGCCAGTCATGACAACATAGTAGCGGAACTACCGAAACAATTAGGCCCTAAATCACCCGAGGAGCTCACGGAAATTATCAAAATGAAACTGGACAACAGAAAAATTACCTGACGACTGGAAGTGTGCACTTATCCACCCCCTTCACAAAAAGGCGACAGAACGGATGTCAACAATTATCAAGGCAGTTACCTACAAGATCTCTTCATGTCTATTGCAAGGTTGTGGAGTATCAAGGAGGTTTCAGACCCGGACGTACCGTAGCGTACCGATCAGCCTAATTTCGTTGATAGCCCAATCAAAGAAGGAAAATAGGGGAAATACTCGTGTAGGACGGTTTCAGAAAAGAAAGTTGCCGGATTTTGTTTGATGGAATACTTTGGTTTCAGACGTGCCCCTACCAGGCTTCATGAAGTATATATTAATGTCTGGCCACGAAAAAGTAATAAGTAAAATAACTAAGTTGACATCTTCGCTTATTATAGTGGCAGTGGGGGTACAGGGTAGTGTCTCGAATGCACAATTTACTATTGTCACAAAGTAACCATATTTTCTCTTCTTCTTGCACGAATTTCAGAGTGCATTTGGTTACAGCACTTCATTGGGATCTATGATTATGGAGCACACCCTTGGGGAATTCACTACACAAACTGTTGAGTTACCATAATAATACCGTTCTGTAGTAATACATTGTAGAGACTTCATATTCAAATGTGGTCGCACTGTCTACTGTCAAACACTGTGCTAGTAATTCAGCACCATTCACTGTTGATTGGCAAAGATTGGCAGGCACGGCAACTCCGACTTCAACCTACAATACGCTGACGATGGCAGGGTCCACGTCTTAGCAGACAAGCAAAGGACCTATTCCTTCAAACCGTCTTGATTGCAAATTTTTTCTATTAGTTTCGCCCTTTAGCAGGGCATCTTCAGATTATCTGCGTGACAGAATTTACACAAAATTACAAGGCGGAATTACAAACGGTTATAATGGACATGGACTTATTTTGTGTTAAGAAGACCGTATAAATGGTAAACGAAGCTTACAATGCGCTCTCCGCGGAGTGACACCGTAAGTTGTTATTGCGGTGTTGCTATTAGAGACCACCGCTTCGATTAAGGTAATCTTAAAATCGGTTTTATGTTTCTCACATCTTCACCGAGTATGTTCCAACTGTAATTCGTTGTTACCCGAACATTTGTAGGGCCACAAGGAAATCCGAAAAACAATCCAGAAAAATAGAAACACCGCAATAACAACTTACGGTGTCACACCACGGAGAGCGCATTGTAAGCTTCGTTTACCATTTATACTGTCTTCTTAACACAAAATAAGCCCATGTACCATTATAACCGTTTGTAATTCCGCCTTGTAATTTTGTGTAAATTCTGTCACGCAGATAATCTGAAGATGCCCTGCTAAAGGGCGAAACGCGTCATTAACTAATAAAAAAATTGCAATGAAGACGGTTTGAAGGAATATTTATTCTAACTGATTGCTTCTGTACACCATGGATTGGAAATCATTTTATAGCAAAATACCTTGTTATGTTTCTATTCTGGGGTGCGAATAATTTTTGGATTTCACTTCGTGCGTTTGAGGTTTGTTGGTCAGGGTTCGAAAAAGCTCAAAAGTCGGAAAACCTTCATTCAACTAAATTATTATATACAGTTGGACTTCGATTATCCGAAGTAATTGGCGGACATGAAAGTGTTCAAGGATCTACTGTAACTTTTTCGCTCACGTAGGCCGAGGGGCCCCTGGAGCTTGGGGGCCCCGGGGCACTGCCCCGCCTAGCCCTATCATAGCTACGACACTGAACTCCAGCCACAGAGACAACAGCCAGAAAGACCGGCACTAAATATACGATGGGGGAAAAAGCCATGAGCGAGAAAATTAATGTCCGCAGGAAGTGATCCACAAAGGGTCTACTTAGTATGTAATAATGTAAAATTAAATATATAAATTATTATGCATTATATTATTTTTATACATTTAATTTTGTATGCTTTTATGAAATATGCGGTTTGCTTGCCACGCGCATTATTGTGCCATCCACGGATTCATGTTTTGTGTTGGACGTGAGGTGTGCAGGCAGCCTGTTGTTGGGAGACAGCGGCAGGAATTCGCACAAACAAGGCAGCCGGCTACCTGGGCATTCCAGCGCCCTGCTCTTCTGGGAATCGGGACCCAGCTGAGAGTGTGTGGGCTGAAGCATAACATACTGGATGTGGGACACCCACCTAACTTAACTCTGCGACCAGTCTGCTAGCTATGAAGACAACGAGGAGCAGCAGACTCGGTTGCAGCTCGGAAGAAGAGGGACGCTTGTCGTTTACTGCAATACATCGCAGCCTGCTGTCTATGTGTAACAGAAACTAAGTGTCTTGTGAATGTAAACTGGCTGTCTCTGGCCAGTCATGGTCTGCACATGACTGTACTTTACTTGTAGGTTGAGTCTGTTTGAATCTTTTTTATATTGTTGTTGTTTTTGTACTGAGGAACTTGCAAATACAGGTCACGCATTTCTCTGTGAATTTCTCTCGGTTCACGCCCTTTGGCCCTCAAATAAAGAACTACACTTCGCTGCTCCTCACAGGTTAACGCCGCGGAGGAGTAGCCGAGCGGTCTGAAGCACCTCGCTGCGGAGCGCGCGGTTGCTCGCCGTGGAGGTTCGAGTCCTCCCTGGGGCATGGGTGTGTGTGTTTGTCCTTAGGTTAGTTTACCTAGGTTTAAGTAGTTTGTAAGCTACGGACTGATGACCACGCAGCTTGGTCCGATAGATTTACAGACATTATTATTATCACAGGTTAACGACAGTAACATCTGTGACAGTTTCTTTCGTAGTTCTTCTCTACACTTGGCAATGAAAGCTCTCTCTCTAGTGCAAAATTCAAGCCGCGGCTGAGCGGCCGAGCGCACTGAGGCGCTATGCTACGATGCGCGAGGTCGTTCCCTGTTGACCCCGCATTTAAGTCCCATAACCTTTACAGTTACAAACATTTGAACATTTTCTGCAAACTTCAAACTACATCTTTGTCAAATGTCAACATTCCAGCTACCATGCCAGGGGAGTATATATTTATTTATTTATTTATTTATTTATTTATTTATTTATTTTTTTGTGCATTACCGATCACCCTTGGTACGGACCTCAAATCTCCCGAGGTTTAAGTTGACAATGTTTTGAACATAGTTATGCTGAAACATTTGTCGACGTCCTCTCCTCTCTCTCTTAGCGAATCTTAATCGTCGTGTTTAAAGCCCAGAGATGTTGTCGAAATAACGAAATGTTTCATGCATTTTAACGATAAATGAAGTCCACCCCACATATAATATTACGCATTATTCTATTACTGCCGCTTTCCCTCTTAGAATACCTTAAGGTTGGTGTGTTGCGATAAAGTCTTGGTAGAAATACTCTTTCAGATGTTCAAATATTTGTAAACCTATTGGACCAAACTGCTAAGATCATCAGTCCATAGACTTTCAAATCTAATTAATTTTTACTCTCGACAACGTACTTCCTTATGCCCGAGGGAGGCGTCGAACCTCCGGCGGGAACGGCCGCCCAGTCCGTAGCATGATGCATTAGACCACGCGGTCACTTCCGCGTGGCTGGTTCTTACGTTTTTATCATAATCTACATGACATTGCCTGGTACCGCTTTCATAATTGTTTGTTTGCCGTTTCATTCTCTGCCAGCGCCCGGGAGAAAGGAACTTGAGTATTATGACAACCTCGTCTCCCTATGCAGGAGGGTGCTAACTAAACGTGTTCGCGTTCAGAGTAAAAGAAAGAATATTTCGCAAATACACCTTGCGACAACGAACGACACCTTCCTTTTAATAATTTGAACCCAAATTCATGCATCATTTTTGTGACACTCTCTCCTCTGGGATTGAGGCGCTATACTACGATGCGCGAGACCGTTCCCCGTCGGGGGTTCGAATCCACCCTCCGGCATGGATGTTTGTGCCGTCTTTAGTATAAGCTAGTTCATAAGTAGTTTGTAAGTTTAGGGACTGATGACCCCCGCAGTCAAGCCCCATAAGCTCTACAAACATTTGAACCTTTCTCTCCCCTGTATTGCGATAATACAAAACGAGCTGTTTTAAACTTTCTGTATATCCTCCGTCAATCCCGCTTTGTGGGGATCGCACGAAGCGCAGCAATACTGCCAAATATGGCGCACAAGTGTAGTGTGGGCAATTTGTTTAGTAGAGCTGTTGCATCTTCTAAGTGTTCTCCCAATGAAACTTAGCCTTTGGTTCGCCTTCCCTACCACATTTCCTATGTTCTTTCCAATTTAATTTGTTCGAAGTGTAATTCCTAGGTATTTAGTTCAGTTATCTGTCTTTCGATTTGATTGACTTATTGTGTAAATGAAGTTTAACGGATTTATTTTAGCGTTAATATACTTTTTCATTACTTGGGGTCGACTGCCAATTTTCGCATCGTGCAGATATCTATCTAAATCGTTCTGCAGTGCCTTTAGCAACCGATGATCGACAGCGCGATCCGCGAACACCCCTGTAAGACAGTCGCTCAGATTTACTGCTAAATCACTTTAAATGACGAGGAATCGTAGTGGCCCTATAATAGTTTCCTGGGCACGTCAGATATCACTTCTGTTTTACTCGATGACTCTCCGCCGATTATAACGTACTGAACATTTAAAGACGTAGCCAGATCGGTCCAGCCGTTGTGAATTGCATGAGAAAACTGAAGGCAGCGTTCGCGAATGGAATCCGTGGAGTGCTTGGGCAAGTTGACGCCTGAGGCGCCGCCACGGCCTCTGTTCTCCACCCTGCCGCGCGCGCCTGCTCCCCTGTCGTGTCCCACATAGGAAAGAGGGAAGAGGTAGCAAGGTCAGTCTGCATATGGGAGACAGTACAGGCATCTACTAGAGATGCGGATTTCTGGACTCGAGGGGATACTTGTTAGTAATCTTTATGGAACTCCTAGGTACCTTGCACTGACTTTATTGCATCCCATACTAAGTCTACTACACTGGGGTTAGTTATTTAAAAAAAAAAAAAAAAAAAAGAAGAAAAAAAAAAAAAAAAAAAAAAAAAAAAAAAGTATAAATCGTTTGTCACAACAGAAGCCAGTAATAACGTTCCCTAGCAGCATCCTCTAGACAGACGCACCCCCCGCGAGAAACAGACTGTCATGTAGCACCCCGAGGCCGACGGCGATAGTCACGTCTGACTGAGAACTCCCCTCTTGATCCAAAAACCGGGGGTTTTAACGGCCGGTGTGGGCGCCCCTCTTTTCCCCACTTTCCGACAGTTAACAATTTGATATTGGCCGCTGCTCGGTTCAACCAATCTAAATTGTGGTTTGCCCCCTCTCTGAGTCCTCTAGCGAACCACGTTTCAGCCCTGTCCTTTCTACCCGGGTGGGTAGGTGGCTTGTTGGTGCACTAACAAAATCCATACTTGGTAGCAACATTGTTCAGCTGAAAGTAAAACGTCACGACGCTACCCAATATGGGCAACAACAACAATGTTTTACGTCAGTTGGCCACGCCTCAGGGGAGCTGCTAACTTGCAATTTTTCTTCTTTACCCTCTCACTCTAGCCTCGTGGAACCACTGACGTTGCTGTTCCCCAGTGACTGGTATTTAAACGTGCCTGTTGGCCACCAAGTACTAATGTAACGTCTTACAACAGCATCTAGACGCTACATGAAGTTACGCCCATCTTCTCCGAAAGGTAACCTCCACCCTGGGACGGTGGCCGAGGGCATCAGCAGTTCGCTAGGAGATTTCTTCAGTGCCTACATCTCGTAAGATGTACGTATCTGTTTTAGCCTGTTATCTGCAATGGTCTCTATTTCTCAGCCTGGAGTGCATCTCTGTGGCTCACACTGCCTCTCAACAATTCTAACAGTAAAATCAATATATGACACACCGTCGGAGGTTCCGCTCCTCCCTCGAGCATGGATTTCAGTGTGTCTGTCTGCAGTCCTCAGCTGAAGTACTTTATAGGTCTAGCAATGGATGAGCACCGTAGTCTGGGCCCATAGCTTTACAGTTTCTGAGAGACACGTTTTTATTGCTGGCTTGTGAGCAATCGCGCTTCGAAGCCCGCTTCACCCTGTATACTAGCGATCTTGGCTGTTGTTTGGTGTGATGAGACATAGTCATTGTTTCTTCTTGTTGAGTTGTTTGGTTTATGAATTTTGTCATGGCCGTGCGTCCTGACTGTTGGTGAGGCCGGAATGCCGGGTGCGCTTATCTTATCTGGAGCGCTGTGTACACCCAGCCAGTCGTCACGTAGGCGCCGGCGCAGCTTCTGGGAGGGCATCCCAGCTCTGCTCTGCTGCTGGCGGTGCCTCAGCATACATCCACAAAAACACACTCAACCGTCCTGTTGAGCTACATCTACATATATATACTCCGCAATCGAGTTTGTGACACTTGCGGGGAGTGACACTTGCGCGGAAAGGGAATGTGTAGACACTTGCGGGGAGACCCGGACGCTGCAGGTAGTGGACAGGGTGTTCCACAAGTAGCGATACACCACCCCTACTCCACGCCCTCCAGCCGCTACCTGTGCAATGAATGTTACTACAAGAGATACAGCCGTTCAAATTTACGGGCACCATAACGTTTTCCCTTCCCGAGTAAATGAGCTGCTTCTTGTAGTTTCAACACCACAGTAGCCTTTTTCTTGAATGTTCTGAATATAAATCTTCATACAGACTTCTTGAGGAGGAGAGTGATACGGATATCTGATTGTAAACCACTGCCTATTACTTTAGACCTTTTTGACTGTACTGAACAGGAGTTCCGCGTATTCCGTAATTTATATTTATACAGTTAACAGGCAATGTAATTTATAACCAACTATTGGCTGCCAATTTCGCTTCATTTTTCCCGCAAGTCTTGCAACTTGTTTCTCCCTGGTGGTTTATGCCAAGTTCGGAGTACAAATGGTTCTATATGACGATGATAGTAAATAGAATTTATCTTTAGCATTTTTCGGTGTGTGACATTCCCTTACACATTCCGTATTTCATACATTTCTTAGACGTATTTGTAATTCGAAAACAGCCAAATCGTTTTGGGGTCTACGAATAAACGCTTCAAGTATGTAAAATACTCATTGACTTATTATTAACGTTTTTTAATTGAGGGTTTAAGGTTGCGTCTCCTATTAAAAAGCATAGTAGCTGTTTTTAAAGAGATGGAAGTTGCGTGATAGTGGGGTTAACTACATAGCGGACAATTACATCAACGTATCTGTGCAGGATGCCTAATATATTTATTGCTTGCACAAGTGTCTTGATATACTTAGTGTTCTGAATAATATTCTTTGAGGAGGTATGACTGTGGAATGTCACCATCTTGTTGTAGCAGAGAATGTCTTAATAACTCTCCAAACATTATCACTATTAAAATACCTTTTTGTTTTCAGGAGGAACACTCAACGAATTAATATGTAGTTAGAACAAGTTACTATATTGCTCTTCAGCATGCAAAGGGTTGTGCCTTTTCAGTGAGTTTCGTGTTATGTTGACATTGTAGAAACTTGACAACAGCAGTGCTAGACTCCGTAAGGTGAGTGGCGGAGGGTACACTGTACCACTACAAGGCATTTTCCTTCCTATTCCGCTCCAAAATAGAACGAGGGGAAAAAAAGACGGCCAGTACGTTCGGGGTTTCGAATCCCCTTTCGGACATGGAAGTTTGTGTCGTCTTTAGTATAAGGTAGTTTACAAGTAGTTTATAAGTTTAGGGACTGATGACCCTGCAAGTTAGTCTGTCCCTTAAGCTTAACAAACATCTGAACATTTGAAAAAAAAAAAAAAAATCCTATATGCCTCCGTACGAGCTCTAATTTCTCTTATCTTGTCTTTGTGATCATTACGCGAAATGTAAGTAAGTGGCAGGAAGATCGATCTACACTCAGCTTCAAATTCCGGGCCTCTGAATTTCCTCAACAGAATTTCTCGAAAAGAACGTCTTTCCTCCAGCGATCCCCATTGAGTTGCCGGAGCATTTCCGCGACACTCGCGCATTGGTCGAACCTACCGGTAACAAACCTAGCTGCTCGCCTCTGAACCGCCTCTATGTCTTCCTTTAAACCGATCTGCTGCGGGTCCCAAACACTTGAGCAACACTCGAGACGTGGTCATACAAGCGTTTTATACGCGGTCTCCTTTACAGAAGAAGTACATCTTCCCAAAATTCTCCCAATAAACCTAAGTAGGCTGTCCGCCTTACTTACAACTGCCCTTACATGTTCGTTCCATTTCATATAGGTCTGCAATGTTACGCCTAGATATGTGAACGACGCGACAACATCAAGAAGGTCACTACTAATGCTGTATTCGAACTTTATAGGATTGTTTTTCCTACTCGTGCGCATCACCTTACATTTTTCTACATTGAGAGCTAGCTGCCATTCTTCGCACCGACTAGAAATTTTGTCTAATTCATCCTGTATTCTATTATAGTCAGTTAGAGACGACACCCTCCCATACACCACAGCATCATCAGCAAACAGCCGCAAATTACAACTTACTCTGTCCATCAGATCATTTATATAGACAGAAAATAATAGCGGTCCTATCACACTCCCCTGGGGCACGCCTGACGATACACTCGTCTCTGATGAACACTCGCCGTCGAGAACAACGTACTGCGTTCTATTACTTACGAAGCCTTCCAGCCAGTCACAAATCTGTGAACCTATTCCATATGCTCGTATCCTCGTTAGCAGTCTGCAGTGTGGCACCGCGTTAAGGATGTTCGTTATCGATGTTTAATAACCTCCGAAGCGACGTAGATGTCGCTGACGTGGGACGAGTAATTTCATTTAGGGCTAGCACCCATACACCGAAAAATACCCATAGCGTGATATCTGACGTCATCAGATGACGCGGTAGGATTTGTGAGGCCCGTATGTAAAATAATAAACCGTACCTTAATGTAAACCCATAAAGGTCAAACGCAACGGAAAACGAAAGAAATGTTGCGGACTGAAGTGTGCCCAGCAGGCACCTATCTGGCGGCGTGACTTTGGTGTCCGCCCTTGTGCTGTGCTCTTACATGTGAGGTCGCATGTCTCTTCTGTGAAATTACTCGAGTCAGCGCCATCATCGTTGCTCTGGGGATTTTTAAAGTTAATAAGAAGCAACCTGTACTGTGCAAAGTGTTGGTGGCATAAGGGATGTTATTTACCCGCCGTAAGTGTTTTCTCCGTTGAGAATGACACGCAGTGTTCTGTGGCAGCGCCAGGCGCCTCGCAAAACATTGTTAACTTTTTTTTTTTGATGTTTAATGGCGCTTTCCAACTGCTAGGTTATGTAGCGACGACCTACATCTAATTTACACTGGCTTAACCAATGGACGAATACAAAATTCGTACCCAAGGGTGGGATTCGACCCCAGGCGAGAGCGATCTCGCTCACCGTGGTACGATGCCTTAGTGCGCTCGGCCATTCCCTGCCGGCAGCTATTTAGTTGTCCGTATTTATTTCTCAATGAGTGCAGCAGTGATGCAATTTTTAGTTAAATACTTACAAAACAATATCTTCAGTACATTTTAGAAAAAGATTTGGAAGAAGTATATCCAAAGGTTAATATAACAATCAGAATCATGCTCAGTCACAGTCAGTACAGCTTCGGCCGAGAGAAGCTTCACAACGTTAAAATTGATTAATGCTAACTTGAAAAGCACAATGTCCAAAAGAGACTATCTGCGTTGTCAGTACTATCAAGTGAAGCCGAAATAGTGGCTAGTATTAAGACGTGGTCTTAAAAAATTCAGTGAGACGAAAAGGTGAAAAGTTCCTCTAATTTGTTTGTTTATTGCAATTTTTGTCATTGGAATTATACTCGTACGTTATACTAATAGAATTGTAGTATAATGATTATTGATGTATAATTGAGCTCATTTAACACTTTCTTCATTGATGAAAAAATGAAAGGGGCCTCGCCAAAACGAAGTTTTCGTCTCGCGCCGCCACTGTATTCCGCACTGGGTGACAGTATGGAAGTTTGTAGGGCGCATCTGCTGCTCTGGTGGGCAAGTCGAGAAAACTGATCGTTTCTTGAGAATTGTTTAATGTCGAGAATGTACAATGCCGGCCGTTGGTGCTCTGGATAGGAAAGGCGTAAAACCGCGAACCGGTGTGTAGTCCGTAGAAGAGCGCTATCTGCCTCTGTGGCCGACTGGGAACAGGAAAGAAGTCTCCAGTCCGAAGACTGGTTCAATCCCTCAGTGCTACGGGTCTGTCCAGGTGATGTGCCGAACTACGTTACTCAGGCAAAGACGCGGGGAACCTACAGTTTAAGTGAGCATTCCGACGCACGGTACCAAAGTGCAGAAGTCAAATTTGGTACGCAATGTTGTGATCTACGTACACTCTGTGATGACAAGTATCCGGACACCTGGCTGAACAAGACTTACAAGTTCGCGTCGTAATGCTGGAGTTCAGTATGGTGCTGGCCCACCCTTACCCTTGATGATCGCTTCCACTCTAGAGGCATAGGTTCTGTCAGGTTTCTTGGAGAATGCCAGCGCATTCTTCACCGAGTGCTGCTCACATCTGTGATGCCAGCCACGAAGTCGGCGTTTGAAAGCATCCCAGACGTGTCCGGTCAGGGTTCCGCAGTCAGTCCATTACAGGGCTGTTACTGCCGTGTAACCACCCGCGGGGCCGGGGTATACGAGGTGCAGCCAAGACTGGAGGGCGTCATCTCTCTAGGGAAACTGGCCTCAGTATTCCAGGCCGAAATCACTGCCATCAGGGCGTGTGTGGAGAGAATTTGCGTAGGTGCTACAAAGACCGTAGCGTCTATATCTATTCAGACAGCCAGGCAGCCCTGAGATCACTGGCAGCTCCTGCAACAAGGTCTAAAATTGTTGCAGAATGTCACAGGGTTCTGGTGGAGCTAGGGGAAAGCAATAGAGTAAACCGATTGTGGTTCCCTGGCCACTCGGGGATCAGTGGCAACGAACATGCCGACAGATTAGCCAGGTTGGGGGCAGAGACTCCATTTATTGGACCGGAACCTGTCCTGACAATCACCGAGGCAATGATCAGATTGGAGCTACGTAACTGGCTCAGAAGGCAGCACGTAGAATATTGGACCAAAGTCCATCAACAAAAACATGGCAAGGTAATGATGCCAAAGCCATGTTTTAAAAGAAGCTCTGCAATCCTGGGCCTGAACAGGAGAGAGATTAGACTCATGGTTGGATTGCTGACAGGCCATGAGAATTTCAAAAAACACCTACATACAATGGGAATAACAGAAGAGGACCCTAAATGTAGGATCTGTGATGACGGTGATGAAACTGCATCACATCTAATCTTCGAATGCATTGCATTGGAGAATAAAAGGCACAGAATATTTGGGACAACCAGAACCGAAGAAATTGTGTCTAATAAAGAACTGGTAAAGGGACTCCTCGCATTGTTCAAGGGCATTGCTTGGCTTTACTAGATATAGAGGGAGCGATACCGCACAATAAACTTAGTTTCGGTGCGGGCAGTGGCGGGTTGGACCAAGACTGTTTTGGCTTCCCTGGAAAAATCAATATCTCAATCAACCACCCGACAGGGGCCGTGCATTACGAACCGGTGCTCGATCGTGTTGAAAGATGTAGTCGCCATCCCCGAATTGCTCTTGTGCTGTGATGGTTCTACGCATAAAACAAAGGTTGCAAGGCCCTTCCATGAAAAACACGATCACATCCTAACACCACTGTCTCCGAATTCTACTGTTGGCACTGCACACGCTGGCAGATGACGTTCGCCGGGAATTTCCCAAACCCACTCCCTGCCATCGGATCGGCATATTGTGTACCGTGATTCGCCACTTCACACAACGTTTTTCCACTGTTCAGTCTTCCAATCTTTGCGCTCCTTACACCAAGCGAGGCGTCGTGTGGCATTGACCTGCTGCACCGTCAAATCCAAGTTTTCACACCTCCCGCCTAACTATCATAGTACTTGGAGTGGACCCTGATGCGGTTTGGAATTCCTGTGTGAAGGACTGGACAGACGCCTGCCTCTTCAACTGTCGGCGGCCTTTGTCAGTCAGCAGACGAGGTCGGCCTGTGCGCTTTCGTGCTGTACGTGTCCCTTCGTGTTCCCACTTCATTATCACTGGAAATCTCGCGTACAGACGTCCGACACGAGTGACACCCAATCACGTGACCACGTTCCAAGTCCGTGAGTTCCGCGGAGCGCCCCATTCTGCTCTGTCACGATGTCTGACGTCTACTGAGGTCGCTGATGTCGAGTAGGTGGCAGCACAAAGCACCTAATATTAAGAACGTATATTTTTCGAGATGTCCCGATAACTTACTCTGTATGAATTACATGTAACTGACTTGCAGAGAGTTATCGAGCCGCTTTCAAAATTTTCTCTGCCGTTCCATTCTGTTATAGTACGCGGGAGAAACGAACACTTAGATCTTCCCGTTATGAACAAGATTTTTCTATTATTATTAGTGTGCTTCTCTACGTATGGACAGTATAGTTAGTGGGAGTGTAGCATCTTTTAAGTGTTGACTTTCGTTCGCCTTCCCCACGAAGTGTAGTCTTGAACAAGCAAGTAGCTTACGAAACAGTAGTTGGATCAGTACTACAGTATTGGTCGTCCTTAGGCTGGATTGATGGACGAAATAGAGAAGATCCAAACGAGAGCAGCACGCTTAGAGGTTTGTTTACGAGATAAATCATTCAAAAGCGAAGGCCGTAAACTCCTCATAGTACCTCGGTATTACTATTTCTTCAGACTTAAACTGGAATGAATACGTAGATAATGTCGTGGGAAAGGCGAACCAGAGATTGCGTTTTATTGGCAGAACCCTTAAAAGATGCAACAGAACTACTAAAGAAACTGCATACACTACGCTTGTCCGTCCATTTTTGGAGTACTGCTGCCCAGTGTGGGATCCTTATCAGGTGGGTTTGACGGAGGACATCGAAAGAGTCCAGAGAAGGGCAGCTCGTTTCGTATTGTCACGATACACTGAAGACAGCGTTACGGAAATGATACAGGATCTGGGATGGGAATCATTACAACAACGGCGCTTAACGCTGCGGCGTGGGCTACTTACGAAACTACAATCGCCAACATTCTCCTCCGAACGCGAAAATATATTGTTGACTCCCACTTACATATGTAGAAATGAGCATCAGAATAAAATACGAGAAATCAGAACTCGAACAGAGAGATTCGGGTGTTCTTTCTTCCCGCGCGCTACTCGAGAATGGAATGGGAGATAAATAGTATAACGGTGGTGAGCTGAACCTCTGGCAGGCACTTAAATGTGATTTGCAGAGTACCCCATGTAGCGTCAGTGAGATGGTGGGCTGCTCCCCTGTCCGCATGAAGAGTGTAGGAGGGAAGTGTAAGCGTGCGGCAGGCGAGAGGCGTGTTGTGATGCAGCGTGGCACGTGGACGGTCAAAGACCTGCGGCGCGCGGCCTGCCTAGCCCCCCCCCCCCCCCCCCCCCCCTGGTGAGCAGGTAGCCGCTGTGGCATGGCGAGTGTCCCACTCCGACGCTCCTCTCCTGTGTCAAACCGTTTCCCCAACTATGCGTGTCCGCTAGAGTTGGGCAACACGATTCTTTTTTATGAATCGATTCTTGCGATTCAATCCCACATTGTGAATCGATTCCTACGATTCGTTCACGATTCTTTCGCGATTCTTTAGTCTGCATTGGCGCGATTCTTACTTCTACATCTTGCTCATAGATGGCAATACATGTCTGTGTCATGGATGTTGGAATCTTAACCTTTTGCATCTGTTCCTACGATTCGTTCACGATTGTTTCTGGTCTGCGACGACATGATTCTTACAAAATGCCGTAAAGGTGACAATATGGGTATCGGATTTTTTAATATTTATGGTGCATAAAGTTCAGACTTAAAATAATAATGAGGCAAAGCCATTCGATTCAGCTCTCAAAAATTCTCGAGAATATAGTCTGAAGTTTAGCGATAGCTCATTTAGTAGCGTTGCAGGTTTAGTGAACGTAGGTCACTTATTTCGAATCCTGCAGTAACCTTATAACTTTTTTTTTCGTTCTGTTTGAATACTTCGGCAATATATAAGTATAATTAAATCTATGGTAATTAATAGGTATCTAGTCATTATGTGAAGTCAATGACTAGATACTTATGTGAAGTCAATTATTCGAAGGAAACACGAAATAAACATTAAAAATAAAAATCCGTTTCTAAATATTAAATTTCTTTCAAGATGCAAGAAATTCACCTTTATTAAAATGTTTCTTTTTTGGAAAAATCTGTTTCTTTCAGGAAAGCTGTTAGTGTAAAAACAAAAAAAAGAGTTTTGAGATGGCTTTAAAAACATTTAAAATCGCGTTTGTATATAAAAAGAATATTTTTGTAAAACTGATTTTTTACAAAGACTATAACTACGTAGATGAACTCGAAAAGCTTAAACCTCTCTAAACACAAAATACAATCTAAACCGTTACATCCATTTCCGGGATACGTGAAATATAAATGTGTAAGGATTGCTCGTTTAAATACATAATACGTAAACTATATAAAAGACGTATTTTCGTATGTATTGGCAGCTGTGTATTTCGTTTCTGTCATGTGTAATTCGTGAATAGGCTAATCATTAACAGCTCACGATCATCGTTCTGTGCTTCCTTTGTTCGCACGGTTTCTGTCTTTCGTAATTATTCGGCACGATTCGCCACTTGCTTTCGAATCATGAATCGTTAGACAGGCGATTCTTTTGAACGACGATTCGTCCCCCATCTTCTCTCCGGCATTCGGCACGATTCGGCAAGATTCGGCAGTCGCCTTCGAATCATGAATCGTTGGAACTTAAGAATCGTCACGAGACAGACGATTCTTTTGAACGACGATTCGTCCGAATCACGATTCGATTCTTACGATTCTTTATTTGTATTCGTTCAAATGAACGACTCATTGACGAATCGCCACAACTCTAGTGTCCGCTTTCAAGCATTATACTCTTTCAGAGAAAGTTTCATTGGCAACCGATTTGGTAAACAAATTTCACTGTTTACAAATGCTTTTCTTTAACACATATTTTTGGAAACCTTTCTGTTCCACTTATGGGAAACAGCCCTCTTAATTTATATTTGTATATAAACAACAGTCTAGAGTGCAAAAATTTCTTTAATTTTTTCGACTAGTTTCGGTTTTATTTAAACCATCTTCAGAAAATTAAGTTCCGTTGATGTTGTGGAGCTGGCAGGAGACTTGGAGCCTTCTAGTGCGTCACTGACCGCGGGCTTGTGTGTGTGTGTGTGTGTGTGTGTGTGTGTGTGTGTGTGTGTGTGTGTGTTGTCACCTTTGCCCTGGAACGCTGGGAACCGCAGGAAACCATGCTTGGAACAACAGACAGTGGTGTGCGTCATTTCCATGCAAAACGCTGCATTGTACCTCAACTACCATTTTAATAGTGAGAAACAAAGTAACACCACTGCCATAGGGTGGAAATTACATGTAATTTAATGGCGGAAGCGTATCATTACATTTTCAATCAGCAGCTCCAAAAACTCTCTGCTTAAAGTACTTATAAAAGCGCAAAACAACACGGGCAGTGCTGTGTCACAAACGCTTTTATTTTACAGGTACTTTCACTACATCCATTACGGATCAACCCTAATGATCGACTGTCCGCTCATTAATGAATATCACAAATAATCCTTCTAATCATCAATGAAATGATTAGTAAGATATACAGACCGGATGTATGAGCATAGCGATGCAGCGCGCCTGCACTTTAAAATGTCGTCCATCCTATTTTTGCATCGTCCGCCATGTTTTAATTTGGCAAACGTATTTCCATCAGTTATTATGTGACAAAGAATTGCTTGCTTATATCTTGATTTGAAATTTATGTCGGTACGCTTGGTAATGGGGTAATACTGAAGCGCAATCGGAACGTATTTTCTCTTCGTTTTCTTGTAATACTTCTTAGCAGCCATATTTGAATTTGGCAAGAAACGAAGTGTGAACACGTATGGCCGGCCCGGTCAGACAACTAAAGTTTGACATCCAGGTTATAAAACACAGCCAAAGACTCTTCAGCACTTCTCTGGTACTACGGTAACGAAATATTAAAATTAATGAAGTGACTATACGTATCAGTACACCTGTTAGTGACCCACCTGTCCTTCCTGTGACTGTTTCAGAACAAGAATAAAGACTAGCTCTTTCTACAATGTCTGGAAAAAAAAAAAAAAAAACCCTCACACACATCTTGTTCTGCAATAGAGGTACATAAGAACCGTGCTTGCTTGCTCCTTTGCCAATAACTCAGAGAAAGGCTCAGCGCTACTGTCTTCGAGGAATCATAGCACGTTGCCGCATCGCTACCACTGGGGCATGCACTGAAAACCTGCCTCACTCATACTCGCACGTGTAAAGCTTTTAAAATGAATCGCTCATTTGTAGTAGGCTTATACGTGTGGTATGTCCTGTTGTGGACACAGCCGTAAATTTATAAATAGAAATATTTCGGTTGTTTCAGGGTGTCGAATTAAATCAACGGCGAAGTTGAAAATTTGTGCGGGACTGGAGCTGGAAGCCGGATTTGCGGCTTGTGGCAACAGTCTCACCTCCAGCTAACAGACGCACTTGCAGCAATACAGGGCCGACACGTGTCCGGATGTTGTTCTTGAGGTCTTCAGTGTGGTTTGATGCAACTCTCCACCCTACTCTATCCTGAGCAAGCCTCTTCATGTCCTCATAAGAATCTGCTTACTGCATTCGTCTTTTGGCTCCCTCTGGGTTTTTTACCCCACACACTTCCCTCCAATACTAACTTGATGATTTCTCGACGTCTAAAAATGTGTCCCTTCTTTTATTGCATGTCTGCCAGAAATAGCTTTTCTGCCCAGTTCTGTTGACTAGTTACGTGATGTCCGTCTCTGTAGTACAGTGGACAGCGTCGTGCGTTGCAACGCAAGGGGCCCGGGTTCCATTACCGGTGGAGTTGGGACTTTTCTCCACTCGGGGGCTGGCTGGCTGTTCTGCTGTCCTCATCACCACGGACGCTGGCGTCAGGCAGGTCCAACACTATCCTAGCTGCGGCCTAACGGCCAAATATGCCACACGGAATCATCATCATCAGTTACGCAATCAATCACCTAATCTTCAGCATTCTTCCGTAGCACCATATATCAAAGCTTCTATCTTCTTCCTATCTGTACTATTTAGCCTCATGTTTCACTCCTGTACAAGGCAACACTCCATACGAATGCTTTCTAACTCTTCGATATTAACTAATCTCTCTTTTTCAGAAACCCCATTCTTCTCATTGCCATTCTACACTTTAAATCATCAGTACTGCGAGCACCGTATGTTATTTTACTGGCCAAGTAACAAAACTCATCTACTATTTTTATTGTTTCGTTACCTAATCTAATTCTTTCACCATCGTTTTATTACCTTAAGCTACATTTCATTTACCCTTGTTTGCTCTCGTTAATGTTCATCTTTTACACTGCATTCCAGACACTATCCATTGCTTTCAATTATTCTTCCAGGTCTTTTGCTGTCTCTGTCAGAATTGGAATGTCATCGGCAAACCGCAAAGTTTTTCTTTCTTCAACCGGAAATTTAATTTCTTCTTCACTTGTATGCTCGTTTTCCTTCACAACTTGCTCAGTGTGCAAATTGAATACTATTTCGTCTCATTCCCTTCCGAACCAATTCTTCCCCTGCACGTGCTGCGGATAGCCTAATGGTAAATACGACCGCTGGCTCAAAAGTTGGAAATCCGGGTTCGAGTCCCGCTCTGGCACAAATTTTAGACACCGCCGTCGAATTTAATTGGACGCCCAAAAGCTGCCGAGACGTTGTAATATTCCTGGTCGTTCCTAGCCACGGACGTGCTTGTAAACGTCGTTCGCCTGGCAGTAGCGGCGATATGAGCAATGCGTGGCTGCCGCAGGTGTCCAGTTTCGGCGGCTCCCGAAACCCTAGCCGGGCCGCGCCATTGGCTCTGCTTTCACACGCGCCTTCTCCCGCTACATGTGTCGTCGCTACTGCTCACACCAGAGTCTCCAAAAACTCTTCCAAACTGCCGTGGCAAGCTTACAAACTTTGAACGTGTTGACCAGGCCACCACTGCGCCACCGTTAACCATTGGCGTCACAGAATCCGACCTCAGGTTATCATTGCACAAGAAGGTGCGTGATGCTTGGAGTGCCGAATGGTCTACCATGAGTGCAACAAACAAGCTCCGAGCAGTGAAGCCATCCACAACTCTGTGGAAGTCTCTACTGCGGCCCATACGTCGAGAGTCAGTTGTCCTCTGCCGCCTCCGTATTGGGCACACCTGACTGACCCACGGCCATCTCCTCCGCCGTGAGGCCCCACCTGTGTGTCGGCGTGGAGCAGCGCTGACAGTAGTCTAGTCCATCTTCTGATGGACTGCCCAGTTTTAGCTACATTGCGCCAGTCTTTTAACCTACCAGACGCGCTACCTTTAGTTTTAGGCGACGACGCCTCCACGGCTCATTCTGTTTTAAGTTTTATTCGCGCAGCTGGTTCTCACAACTACATCTAGTGGTGGGTGCTGTAGCCTGATACTTCAGGTCCCCACCTATCCAGAGATTTTAAACCCTTTTAAGACCCTTCTGTAAATTACCGAGGGGGTTTTAGTGTGTGCAGTATGGCTGGCTCATCCTGTTTTTTCTCTGTGATCAGCCAGTCATGTTCTTCTGCTGTCCAGTTTTAGGTGAGATCTCGACTTCGTTTTACCTATTGTGTGTCTTCCTTTTGTGTTGTCAGCGACTTCTCCAACGTCAGCTTACCCCATTTGTGAGTTTTCATCTTCGGAGCTGTGTTTTACTTTTTATACTCTTGACAGAGGACTCTTAGCTAGGGACAGGGGACTGATGACCTAGCTGTTTAGTCCCCTCAAAACCAACAACAACAACGACAACACAACACACACGCACAGGGAGGACTCGAACCTCCGGTGGGAGTGACCGTGACGTGTCTCCTAGATCCGCGCGGCTCGTCGTCTCTGAATCGTTCCCCTACCCTATTAGTCCAAGCATTATCCAGAAATGGGTGCAAAAATAATTACCTGAAAACAAAAAATACTACTCCAATATTCGAGAAAGGCAAGAGCAGTAATCCGCAAAACGGAAGGCCAATATCAATGACTTCGGTTTGCAGCAGGATTTTAGACCATACAGGAGTCTCAAAATTTGTGAAGTACCTCGAAGAGAACGATCTGTTGACCCGTAGTCAACACGGGTAAAGAAAGTATCGTTCCTGTAAAACACAACTAGGTGTTTACTCATATGGTGTGATGAGTGCTATCGTTAAGAGGTTCCAAATGGATTACATACTTCTAGATTTCCGGAAACCTTTTTAAACTGTTCCCCTCAAGCGACTTCTGATGAAATTGTTTGCTTATGGAATATCGCCACAGCTGTGCGATTGGATTCTCGATTTCCTGTGATACCTCACGTTCCCCCGGGAAGCGTTGTAGGCCCCCTACTCTTCCTTGTGTGTGTAAACATAATAAAAAACAAAAAAAAATTCAAATGTTTGTATAGCTTATGGGACTTAACTACGGGGACATCAGTCCCTAAACTTACAAACTAAAAAAATGTTCAAATGTTTGTAAATCTATCGGACCAAACTGCGTGGTCATCAGTCCGTAGCTTACAAACTACTTAAACCTAGGTAAACTAACCTAAGGACAACACACACAGCCATGCCCCAAGGAGGACTCGTACCTCCACGGCGAGCAACCGCGCGCTCCGCAGCGAGACGCTTTAGACCGCTCGACTACTCCACCGCGGCCTTACAAACTACTTACGAACTAGCTAACACTAAGGACGGCACAATTACCCATGCCCGAGGGTGGATTCGAACCCCCGACCGTAGTGGCCGTGCATGCCGTGACTGGCGCGCCGCAGTCCCCTCGGCCACCGCTACCGGCTGTGTAAACGATTTAGGAAAATGTTTGTAAATCTATCGGACCAAACTGCGTGGTCACCAGTCCGTACGATTTAGGAGACAATATGAATAGCTCATTTAGACTGTTCGCGGATGATGCTGTCGTTCATCGGTTAGTAAAGTCACGAGAAGATGAAAAGTAACGGCAAAACTATTTAGATAAGTATCTGCATCATGGAAAAATTGGCAATTGCCCCTTACTAATGATAATGTTTAAATGTTTGTAAATCTAAGGGACGTAACTACGGTGGTCATTAGTCCTGAGCTTACAGACTACTTAAAGAAACTTATGCTAAGGACAACACAAACATCCATGCCCGATGGGGACTCGAACCCCAGACGCCGAAAGGCCGCGCGCACCGCAGCTGGGCGCCTTAGTGCGCTCCGCTATTCTGCCGCGGCTAATAATGATAAGTGTGAGCTCTTCCATATGACCACTAAAAGAAATCCGTTACAATTGATTTACACAATAACTCAGTCTAATCTAGAGACCATAGATTCAACTAAATAACTAGGAGTACCAGTTACGAACAACTTAAATTGGAAAGAGCAGACAGATAATACTGAAGGGAAGGCGAAACAAAGGCTACGTTTCATTGGCAGAACACTCAGAAGATGCAACAGTTCTACTAAAGGAACTCCCTACACTGTACTTTTGCTTCCTGTTTTGGTGCATAGCTGCGCCTTGATCTACATCTACTTAGGTACTCCGCAAATCACATTTAAGTGCCTGGCAGAGGGTTCATTAACCACTTTCGTAACCTTTTTCTACCGTTCCGTTCTCTAATAGCGTGCGGGAAGAAAGAACACCTAAATCGTTCCGATTTCCATCTGATTTCTCTTATTTTATTGGGATGGTCATGTCTCCCTAAGTAGGTGGGTGCTAGCAAAATATTTTCACATTCATAAGTAAAAGTAGGTGATTGAAACTTCGCAAACAGATCACGCCGCAATGAATAACGTCTTTCTTTTAATGATTTCCACCCCAATTCGTGCATCATTTCCGTAACGCTTTCCCCCCGGTAACGTGATGAAACAAAACGAGCTGCCCTTCTCTGAACCTTCTCGATGTCTTCCGTCAGTCCCACCTGGTGAGGGTCCCACACTGGGCAACAGTACTCCAGCAGAGGACGCACAAGTGTGATGTAGGCAGTCTCTTTGGTGGAGCTGTTGCATCTTCCAAGCTTTGTGGCAATGAAACGTATCCTTCGGTTCGCCTTCCCCCACAGTATTTTCCTTTGTGATAACCCTCGTTGTATGCCCCAAGTTCGACAATATTTTGTAAACGATTTACTGAATCACCATGTATAAATGATTTAGGCGAGATTCCCAGCAGCCCTGTAAATTGTTTACGGACGATGCAGTCATCTACGTGCAGGTGAAATCATCACGAGATGGAGGTATCTTTAGGGTGCATAAAGTGCCAGTCGACCTCAAGTAATCTGAGTTCATCCACGCGAGTACCAAAAGGAACCATTAAATTTCGGTAACACACATGTCGACGCAATCAGTTCAACTAAATACCTAGGAATTGCTATTACGGACAACTTTAATTGGAAAGACCACACAGATAATGTTGCGGGTAATCTTAGACAAAGACCGCATGTTATTGGCTGAACGCTTAGAAGAGCCGCGGTGGAGCGGCAGACCATTCCTAGTGCCCCGTCGGAGGTTCGAGTCCTCCCTCGGGCATGCGTGTATTTGTGGTCCTAGCATAAGTTAAAGTAGTTTATAAGCCTAGGGACTCACGACCACAGTAGTTACGCTACGTAAACTTATAAACATTAAGATAAGAAGAAGTGACTCTTCAGGCTTTCTCGGGGGATACGTTGCAAATTGTCTTCTCGATTTTGCCGCCGAATGACGTTGTGCAAGTCCAACAATATTTGCTCGGAGCAACTGTCCGACATCTTCAGGCGGTTATACCTGACGTCGTACTGGCCAGCTGAAGATACTGGACAACTGCTCCGGGCAAATATTGCGGGATTTGCACAACGTCATCCGGCGGCAAAATCGTGAAGACTTTTTGCCAATTAGAAGATGCAACAGATCGACAAAGGGTGAAATCGACTACCCTAAAGGTCCCTACACACGATGCGATTTATTGGACCAATTCGTCGGTCACCCGATAAATTGGGCGGTTTTAGGCGCTACCCGACCAACTTACCTTGTCGGCCTGACCACCACCACTTCACCCGACAAATTGTACCGTGTGTAGCGCTTCCCGACCAACTTCCGTGGCTGATGTCGTCTGCACAGCGAAGACGCGAAAACAAAAAAAGTTGGACAAACAGACGCTGCATGCAGCTGGTCGGAACGTGTGTAGGCTGCTCCCAATTGGTTGGTTCGTTGGACAGATTGTTGTTCGTACCGTAAATCGGAGCGTGTGTAGGGGCCTTATACGCACTCTGATAGAATGTTGCTGCGTGGCATTTCAACCGCATTAGATACGATTAATTGAGGACACCTTAAGAATTAAGGGGAAAAAAGGCAGCTGTTTTGTATTATCGCGATATGGGGAAAAGGTGCCAAGGAAATGAATGGCGGGTCGGCTGCAGATTACTGAAAGAAAGGCGTTTTACGTTGCGGCGAGGCCTTTGTATGAAATTTCAGTCTTCAGCTTGGAAAGCGGAAATATCCGAGCATGTGCTCTAAAGACCACGATGTCGGCGGAAAGTGAAACGTCAAATGTTCAAATGTTATGGGAGTTAACTGCGCACTACTTACGAAGTAACTTATACTAAAGACGACACAAACAGCCATGCCCGAAGGGGATTCGAATCCCCGACGGAGAACGGCCTCGCGCGTCGGAGCATAGCACCTCAATGCGCTCGGCTACTTCACCGCGGCCGTGAAACGTCGATCTTCCTTCGTTCGTTTTTCTCATCTTGTCGAATGTCAGCAAAATACACTCCTGGAAAATGAAAAAAGAAAACCATGAATTCGTTGACCCAGCGTAGTGAAAATTTACTAATGTTGTATACGATGTATTCAAGACACGATTGCACATATGGAGCCAGACGCACTCGAGTACAGTCACCAGCGAGAGCGCAACGTGGACGCTAGTTCCGTATATATATATATATATATATATATATATATATATATATATATATATATATATATATATACCCTCCGTTTGCAGCGATGGAAGTTGCAATTCTCCCATGGAGACGACCGTAGTGGTGACGAATGTAGTCTCGCGGAATGACTGACATGTAGTTTCCTCTCGCTGCTTCGCTTTGGCCAGATTTCGTACCGTTCGTGCAGACTTCTTAAGATGATGCTACATCCGGTCTCAAACATGCTCTATGGGGGAGACATCTGAGGATCGTTCTGGTCAGGGTACTTGGCGTAAACCTCTAAGAGCACGTTGGGTGGTAAGGAGACATGTGGACGTCCCGTGCCCTGTCGGAAGATCATATCTCCTTGTTATCAAGACGGTGTCACTGTACTGTGCACTGCCCAATCACTACGCCTACATGCAACACATCTTCCGGAAGACGAAAGCCGGCCGTGGTGGCCGAGGAGACTGAGGCGCTCCAGTCACGGTCTGTGCGGCCACTACGGTCGGGGGTTCGAATCCCCCCTCGGGCATGGATATTTGTGCCGTCTTAGTTCGTAAGTAGTTCATAAGTAGTTTGTAAGTTTAGGCACTGAAGACCCCGTAGTTAAGTCCCATAGACTATACAACCATTTGAACATTTTGAAGACGAAAATCGAATTTCGTAAATGTTTTTCCCTATTGTGTTTACGTGTTATAGCCTGAATCGGATTTTCCAGCTCACTTAATATGGTGGCTGAAAAATAGCTGATTCAGTTCCTGATTTAGACTGCAAATCGCTGTTTTTCTCTACTTAAATACATTGATTCATGCTCACACTAATATTTATATTTTTATTTCACGGTACAAAAGTCACTCTGTCCATATGTGCCGAAAATTCGTAATAGGAAAACACAATCTGACAAGCCGAGAATGCTTCAAAATCGGTTGCGTTTACATGGGCACGAAAATCGATTGTGGAACTGGAAAACCGCTTTAGAGAAGCGGATTTCCATAATCGATTTTGGAGTGTTTACATGACCAACCTAAAGCGGAATTGGGAAATCGGTTTATGAAATCCGGTTTCGGGAGCCCATGTAAACGGGGTGAATGTTCCCTCGACGATGACCAGGGAAGAACGGCCAGTTTAGTGCGTCATTGACGGCACCACGATGTCCGATCGTGCGTACCGCAAGGGCGCCTTCTACACACGTGCCAACCACCGCGATAGGCGCTCACGGAAGGACCAATGCAGACGCGTCGTCTCCAGTGCTGGCAGTCACTTCTGCGTCGTGCATGGGAGCGCCAAAATCTAGAGGCATGTGGGACTAGGGATGGCGGTTATCGCTCAAACAACCGGTTCTTTTCGTCACCACTTTAACCGCACTGCAAAAACTGCTCAAGATAACCGGTTTTTTAAATAACCGGTTTTACGTTTTTTATTGCTTTTATTTCACCAAAGTTCGATCGAAACAGAAACCGTAATCGAATTTTCGGTTCTTCTAGTTTCGGCCGAAAACGAAACTTCGGAAGTTTAGTTAAAATTTATGTAAATTTACGTTACACGATAAAATCACTCGTCTTTCCATATTTTGCAAGATCCCCTCCCAACACTACGCCTTCTTGCATGTGTGTAAGCCTAGCCAGGAGTCCGTAGAAGACGATATACGAAGCATACAGATTTACTGGCCTAGTATTTCCATCCGGCAGTTGCGAATATTGAGCCAACCACTCCGTAAGTTGGACTTGTGAGCCAGCGAATATGAATATCTAGTTATGTTCATATATAGTCAGTAAATGAACTTCAGTCAGTGCTGCAGAAGTATTTTGAAAAAATAACGTCACAGTTTCGACTAACAGTATGATTGTTGTCAGTGTAAATTTACGCAAATTGAACTAGAAAAGCTGTACACCACATGTTGAAAGAATATTCAAATGGGTGTGAGTTCTTATGAGATCTAACTACTTAGGTCACCGGTCGCTAGACTTACAAACTACTTAATCTAACTTAAACTAACTTACGCTAAGAACAACATACACACCCATGACCGAGGAAGGAGGGAGGATTCGAACCTCTGACTGGAGCAGGCCGTACAGTCCGTAACATGGAGCCTCAGACCGCACGGCACCACATGATCAATGTTACCTAAACCCATATTGGTTATTAAAAAAGGCCCTCACTTTCAAGCAATCACAATAATAAAACTTGTTAGCATAGCAATATAATACATTTAAAGTTTTAACCAACGTGTTGGGGAGCTAACAACACTCTGTTCTTTAATATCCAATAGTAAAAGCAGTCAATAAAACTCATTTATTAAAATGGCCGCTTTCGTCGGTACATTTAATCAGTCTTCATCAGATTGTTATTCTCTATTTTTTTTTTTTTTTTTTAAATAAAAAAAATAAAAACACATTTTGAATCACTGCTACAGGAAGTATCGTACCGGTTTTTCTACTCGGTTCTTGGCAATAACTAAAAAAACCGGTTATTCAAAACTAAAATACCGCTATCGGTTTTAATCGGTCGGTTTTTCCCAGCCCTACGTGGGACTAACACCTGGCATCGTGGTGTGGGGAGCCATACCCTACACTGGAAATACTGAACAATCACCGTACATTGAAACCATCATTCAGTCCGTCTTGCTACCGTTCGTGCCCTAACAGTGCGGTATCCTCTTCCTGTACCGGCCCAATGTGCTCTTCAAGTTGTCCGTCAACTGCCCTGGCCAGCACGATACCGAGATCTGTCCCCCACTACCAAGTATGGTACGAACGAATTTTGATGGGTCGCAGGTATGTTGTGCGGGAGCTCCTCCAGACCACCACGCTAAAAGGATGTGTTCCAATGCGCCTAGGCTTCCACGAAAATCGCGATCAAATTGGAGCGCGTAACAGCTGCACCGACACTAAGTTCCAGAGGCAGGGCAGCCAGCGTGAAGGAATTGGCGACGCAGACGACCGGAGTTCAAATCCTGAGCAGAACATATATTTTTTATACATTCGTCCAACAATTGATTGTGCGTAATTATAAGCTTTCGTTGCCACTCTTATGTTAATGCTTGAGTAATTGGTCATATAATAACTTATGCTAATTTTTCAATATGTTATGTATTCCGCGACGATTCTTGTTGTGGTGTTCAGTCCGCAGACTGGTTTGATGCAGCTCTCCACGCTACCCTGTCCTGTGCAAGTCTCTTCATCTGAGAAAACGTTCGGCAACCTACATCCTTTTGAATCTGCTTACTATAATCGTCCCTCGGTCTCCCTCTATGCCGGCCGCGGTGACCGAGGGGACTGAGGCGCTCCAGACACGGTCCGCACGGCCACTACGGTCGGGGGTTCAAATCCCCCCTCGGGCATGGATATTTGTGACGTCCTTAGGATTAGATAGTTCATAAGTAGTTTGTAAGTTTAGGGACTGATGACCCCGTAGTTAAGTCCCATAGACTCTACAAACATTTGAACATCTCCCTCTACAATTTTTACCTCACATGCTTCCTTCTACTGCTAAGTTGACAATTCCTTGATGTCTCAGAATGTGTCCAACCAATTTATCCCTTCTGTTAGTCAGGATATGCCAGAAACTCCTTTTCTCCCAGATTCGGTTAAGCACCTCCTCATTAGTTACGTGATCTACCCATCTAATTTTCATCATTCGTCTGTAGCACCACATTTCAAAAGCTTCTATCATCTTTTTGTCTGAACCCCTTATCGTCCACATTTCACTGCCATTATTTTAGTGCGACGATTATTTTATGTAAATCGTTACTTCGAAGCGTACTTTTCGGGCGATTGAAAGATGAGTAAGCCGTGTGTATTTGTAAACGATAACATATGTGCAGCTGCGTTTACAGTCCCCGGCCCCTCTGTATGCAACCGTCAAATGCGGTGTGTGTGCACTTCAGCGGATTACTATGCTCCTGGTAGGCGACTAGTCATTCGTATCGTATCGTTCACATGTAAATGTAATTACCTGACAACGTTATCTTTGCAATAAGAATTGATATAGCGGGGAAAAGAAATATTATTATACGCAAACAATCGTCGGACAAGTGAAAAAAAATACGAGTAGGATTTAAACAGTTGGCAGCCCTGCTAATTACAGCACGCAGAAATACCGACCGTCGCTTAGTACAGGTATAGCTGCTACGCGCTGGTCTTCGATCTCGATTTTCGTGGAAACCGCGGCGCATTGGAACAGATCCTTTTAGCGTGGTGGTTTCGAGGAGTTCCCGCACAACATACCTGCTACACATCAAAATTTGTTTGTCCCATACTCGGTGTTTCCTCAGTATGTTTGCGACCAGTTGCGAGGTCTGCAAAACCGGCACTAAATGTGTCCCGGCTGAGGCACCAAGTGAAAATTGTGTGACAGAACTTTGGGTACCTCTAGTGTGGGCTCCACGGGATAATTGCAGCTCGCATCGCGTGTACGAACGGTACTAGCGTCGACACTACGGTTCTAGTTGGTTTGGCTGTGTCTGTATATACACCCTCAAGAATGCGTGAATAAAATTTCGTCCTGCTAGGTGGACGAACTAGCTGTGTTGTTCTTTCACTTGCCAGCTCTGCTAGGTGGATGAACTAGCGGTGTTGTTGTTTCACTCGCCAGCCGCGTGTATGAGGCGCGCCGGCGGGCGCCATGTTGGCGGCGCGTTGGCCACGCCCCTCGGCAGTTGCGGCGGCGGCCGCCAGGGGCGCTGGCGGCATTTCCGGGCGGAAAGGAAAGGAAAGGAATGCGGCGCTTTTTGCTGCTCTGCCGTGGCCGGAATAAGCGACACCGCCAGACAGCTCCCTTCCGTTTGTTGCCAGGCAATATTCTGCTGTACAGGTATCTGCCGCGTGGTGCAGAGCAGAATACTTGCTGTCGCAGAGCACACGTGGCGTTGGGGCGGTCGCACTCGCAACACTTTGTCGCGCAGCTATTTACTGTCTGAGCAACTGCCGCAGACAGCGGAACATTTTCAATGCTGTTTGTATGAAAAGCCGAGTCCACAATTCTTAATCGTTCCAATAGTGAATACGCAACTACTTTGCGACCGAAGATCTGTTTTGTACGGTCAAATGTAGTCTCCGATACCTCTTTGACCAGTGACGTCATGTTTTACGTCATTCTGTCCCGCGCGTGGTTTCAATACCTGTACTCACTGTTTACGTGTCTGATATTTTTGAAGACACACTAACTTTCACTTTAGAAAAAGTTATCTATAGCGTAGCCCTAAGAAGGTTAGGTGTAGGTTAAACAAGATTTTTTTTTTTTTTTTTTTTTTTTTTTTTTTTTTTTTTTTTTTTCTCCTAAGTATGCGAATCTCCGGTTCCGGAACACTCAATCGATTTACAGTTGTATCTTCGACATAAATATATTATTTCAGGCCGTACAACTTCGAGTGCAAGCTTTCTTTAAAATTATCTCACTATTAAATGTATTTTCAAAACGTGGTATCATTAAGTAAATTTGACCTATTTAGGTGCCGGCCGCGGTGGCCGAAGGGACTGAGGCGCTCCAGTCACGGTCTGCACGGGCACTACGGTCGGGGGTTCGAATCACCCCTCGGGCATGGATATTTGTGTCGTCCGTAGTATTAGCTAATTCATAAGTAGTTTGTAAGTTTAGGGACTGATGACCCCGTAGTTAAGTCCCATAAGCTTTACAAACATTTCAACATTTTTGAACCTATTTAGGTGAAATCTAACTACCGATACCATGTTGTGGTAAACATGTGTTGGTAGTATCTGTCGATAATATATGACGTAATATGTGACGTCATTGGTCAAAGCGGTATCGGAGACTAGAGTTTATCCGTTTCGTGACAGTGCTATGGACTCATGATTTCACCACGACTCAACAATATTTAAACATTATTAAGGAGTGTAACACTATTAAATCTAAGCTTTATTTATATATTATTTTAACGCGTTACCGCACTCTTGGTCCCATGCTTTGCTTTTCAGCACGGTCTTTTAAGAACAATGCCGGCCTCGTGCGTACTTGGTGTTGATCCGTCAGAACGGCCGTTGTACAAACTGCAGGCGGCCACAGCAAAGCAGCAGAGCCACTCAAGTAGTTTGATATCGCCATTGTCCTGTGCCATGCACTTGCTCAGCATTCACGCAGCTGTGGGTCCGCCACGACTGGTGCCATCGCCCCGTGCTACAGCCACTAAGTCTCCCGGCCCCGATTGTCCACGCGATAGTTCCACACCCAGCTACCATAAACAACTCAAACACTAGAAACTTGCACTCGTCACTCCAATATTCGACAAAGGCACAATTATAGGCCTTTATCATCTACGTTGGTTTGCAGAAGGATTTTGGAATATATACTTTCCTCAAACACTTTAAACTATATCGAAGCGAAAGATCTATTCACCCATAGTCAACACGGATTCAGAATGTATCATTTTTGTGAGAAACTGCTATCTTTCATTACTCTAAAGAGAAGAATGCTATCCGCAAGCGATCTCAAATGGATTCCACAGTTCTCGGTTCGGAAAGGGTTTTGACACTTAACCTCACAAGAGGCTTGTAATAAAATGGCGTGCTCACAGCACATAGACACAGTCGTGCCACTGGATTCGCTATTTCCTGTCAGAAAGGACACAGCACGTTCTCACTGACAGACTCTCACAGAAGTGGTTTCTGGCGTGTCCTAGGAAAGTGTTATAGGACCCCTACTGTTCGTTATTTTAATAGACGATTTAGAAGAAATCTCAGTAGCTCTCTTAGACTGTTCGCGGATGATGCTTTCATTTATCGGTTTTTGAAGTTACCAGAAGATCCAAAGCAGCTGCAAAATGATTTAGACACGGTATAAAAATTGGCAATTGATCATAAACGATGATGAAAAGTGTGAAGTCGTCCATATGAACACTAAAAGAATTACGTTAAACTTAATTTACACGATAAATCAATCAAATCTGCAGGCCGCAAATTCAACTAAATACCTACCAATTGAAAGTACGAAGAACTTAAATAGGAATGATAAAAAAATGAAAAAGCTAATGGGACTTAACTGCGGGGTCATCAGACCCTACACTTACAAACTACTTATGAACTAGCTAATACTAAGGACGGCACAAACAGCCATGCCCGTGGGAGGATTCGAACCCCAGACGGGGAGGTTCCTCGCGCATCGGAGCATAGCGCCTCAAAGCGCTCGGTCACTCCTCCGCGGCGAAAGACAACATGTAAAATATTGCTGAGAAGGCGAATCAAATGGTACCTTTCATTGGGAGAACACTTAGAAGCTGCAAGAGTTCCACGCTTGTGCGTCCTGTTTTGGAGTATTGCCGCCCATTGTGGGATCCTCGCCAAGTGGGACTGACGGAGAATGTAGAGGAAGTTCAGAGAAGGGCAGTTCGTTTTGTACTATCGCGACATAGGGGAGCGAATGTCACAGAAATGATGCACGAGTTGGAGAGGAAATCATTAGAAGATATGGGAAAATTTTCCGTATGGGAAAATATTTTGTTAGCACCCACCTACACAGGGAGACATAATAAAATGACAGAAAGCAGCGCATTGAGGCGCTATGCTACGACGTGCGACGCCGTTCCCCGTCGAGGGTTCGAATCCCGCCTCGGGCATGGATGTTTGTGCCGTCTTTGGTATAAGGTAGTTCCTAAGTAGTTTGTAAGTTTAGCGACTGATGACCCGCAGTTAAGTCCCATTAGCTTTACAAACATTTGAACGTTTTGAAGTGTACTAAACAACGTTCATCATATATACTAATTCGTTAACCTGTGTTCAGAAGTTGAAGTTGTGTCGGTTTCCTTTTTTATTGCATCGTATTTTCTAATACAGCGCTTTCGAGTGTGTGATGAGCTGTGTCGAAGCAGGTACACGTCAAGTGTCCCTTCAGGTTCTCTCTCTCCCTGTGCTGGAACTGTCACGAATGTTTGAAAAAATATGGAATACGAATTCATTGGGCCTAGTATCATGCTGGAAGAAATGTTGAAGGAGACACCAAAAGGTAACAATTTTTACGTTTCTTAACCTGCACACTGACCGACTGTAAATTATGATTTACGTTGTGTTTCTGTGCAATATAAAAGTTTTGCGGCGCATCCACACACACACATGTGGTGTCGCACAAGTACAAAGTGCGCGCCACCTACTTTCGCCGCGCGCCGCCATGCACGCACGGCGCGGCGTTCTCAGGACAGCCACGAGCGCCCTCTGCTGGAACCCCGCTCGTGGCCACCACGGAAAGACATAGCACTTGGGACTGAGTTAGCAACCAGTTAGGACCTTCGTAATCAGATAGGCACCATTGAAGACTTTGCTATCGTACAGGCACTAGGCAGGCCTCTAACAACTATGTATCAACATTCTGCAGTACTATGTAAAAGTTAAGTATTGTTACATTCTGTGCAATATATATCTCTTTCTAATTTCCTCTAGTGTTTATAGTTTCTGGCTGCTCCCCTCCGTACCTGCGCCGGCGTGCTGTCTTTGTTACTGTGTCGGTCTCGTTCCACTCGGCCACCGACACCTACGACGAGGCTGGGACACAAAAGCGGCGACGAAGTTGGGATGCAAAATTGGCGACGAGGATGGGATGCAAAAACACACACATCAGAATATACTGCCCCCATCTCATCTGCAACCTGTTTTTCACGGTTCTGATGAGTCCTCAGTCACCCCTTCCAGCGGTAACACACTGGACTCGCATTCAGAAGGATGGTGGTTCAAGTCCACCTCCGGCCATCCCTAAATGCCGGGATGGTTCCTTCCCCAAAAATACGAGCGTAAGCTCCGTCTCTAATGACCACGCTGTCGACGGGACGTTAAACCCTAAGATTCCTTCCTTCCCTTCCAGCTCATACATTATTACTATTGTCCTATTTAAAAGTCGGAAACTCTGGTAAAGGTATCTTGATAGTTACATGAATCTGTGACACATACCGGTAGTTCAGGATAAGCAATGAGAGGCACGGAAACCGCCCATAACGTAGTTTACAAAGTTACCAAACTCACATTGTTTTCAGTGAAACTGGAATTAGATGGTATCTGTAGTCTCAGTTCCTACCTATGCTGAAGATCTTTATATGATAACTTAGGTAGTAAATCGTCAACACGAAGTAATTAATTATCAGAAACTTACTTTGATGATGACCACAAAATAATTCTTTCAGGATAATACGCGATATAGCGACGCTAAGAAATAACGATATTCCATTACCTGGTAATGTTTAATATCCGTTGCTGACCATATGGCGAACCTCGTAGTTTCCACCTGTCCTGCTACACCTGTACTTCTCGCGGCGTATCTTCCTCAGATACTCATTTTACATATGAAAAATACTTCCCTTAACAGCTGCGTACATACATCATTTTTAGTATGTGCAAATCTGTATGTATATTAAGTTTCATTAGCCTTCTTGTATTACTAGTAAACTTCAGTTTTCGTGCTGGAATATTTACATCTACATCAACATGTCTACATCTACATGGGATACTCTGCAAATCACATTTAAGTGCCTGGCAGAGGGTTCATCGAACCCCATTGTACTATTTATCTCCCATTCCATTCTCGAATAGCGCGCGGCAAGAATGAACACCTGAATCTCTCCGTTCGATCTCTGATTTCTCGTATTTTATTATGATGATCATTTCTACCTATGTAAGTGGGAGTCAACAATATATTTTCGCATTCGGAGGAGAATGTTGGCGATTGGAGTTTCGCAAGTAGCCCACGCCGCAGCGATAAGCGCCGTTGTTGTAATGATTCCCATCCCAGATCCTGCATCATTTCTGTAACGCTGTCTTCCCTGTATCGTGACAATACGAAATGAGCTGCCCTTCTTTGGACTCTTTCGATGTCCTCCGTCAAACCCACCTGATAAGGATCCCACACTGGGCTGCAATACTCCAAAAATAGACGGATAAGTGCAGTGTATGCAGTTTCTTTTGTAGTTCTGTTACATCTTTTAAGGTTTGTGCCATTAAAACGCAGTCTCTGGTTCGCCTTTCCCACGATATTATCTACGTGTTCTTTCCAGTTTAAGTCTGAAGCAATATTAATTCCTTGTGGAGTTTACGGCCTTCACTTTTCATTGATTTATCTTGTAAACAAAGTTTTACGGATTTCTTTTCGTACTCATGTGGACGACTTCACACTCCTCATTATTTAGAGTCAATTGCAAGTTTTACAACATAGTCATATCTTATTCAGATAGTTCTGCAGTTGGTTTTGATCTGCTACCTACTAACGGTATTCCCAACACATTTCGCAATATTTTAGTAAATCTACCCAGAAACATACACCATGTAATCAGAAATCGGAGCTTATGGCTTTCGTATCCCATTCTCGTCGCCACTTTTGTGTTTCGTTTCCGCCGGTTGTCGTGGGTGTCGGTGGCCGAGGAGAGAGAGACCGACACAGGAAAGTAGGATGCACGCGTGTGCGGGTACGGAGTCTGAGGTGACCAGCCAGTGGGACAGCAGAAACTAGGAACACGAAGCTAGATTAGAAAAAGAGATATATTTCGTAGAAATATGATACTTAACTTTTACAAGTATAATGACTGCAGAGTAAATGCACTAGATAGAGGCCTGCCTACTGATGAGTCTTAGTGCCTGTCCGAATCCCAAGTGAACGATGCAGTTCAGTGGTGGCCACGAGCGGAGTTGTAGCAGAGGGCGCTCGTGGCTGACGTCGTAAGAACGCCGCGCCGTGCGTGCATGGCGGCGCGCGGCGAAAGTACGTGGCGCGCACTTTGGACTTGTGCGACACCACAATGGCCACAGCAGTTTTGCACCCTCAAAAAACAAAGAAAATCTATATGATCAAAAGTATCCGGACACCCCGAAAACACACGTTTGCCATATTAGGTGCCACTTGCTGCCAGGAACTCCATATCAGCGACCTCAGTAGACATCAGACATCGCGAGGGAGCAGAATGGGGCGCGGACATGTCTAGGTCCACTGTTTCTGATGTGGAAACGTGAAGGGACACGTACAGCACGAAGGCGTACAGGCCGACTGACAGAGGCCGCCGATATTTGAAGAGGGTCGTACAGCGACATAGGACGGCATCTGTCCAGACCGTCACACGGGAATCCCAGACTGCATCAGGAACAGTGGAAAAACGTGTGGCGTGAGGAATCACGGTACACAGTGTGGCTATCCGATGGCAGGGTGTGGGTATGGCGAATGCCCGGTGAACGCCATCTGCCAGCCCGTGTAGTGACGACAGTAAAAGACGGAGGCAGTGGTGTTGTGGTGTGGTCGTCTTGTTGCACTCCTGTTGTTTTGTGTGTCACTATCACAGCACACACCTACACTGATGTTTTCAGCACCTTCAAATGTTTGTAGATCTAAGGGACTTAACTACTTTGGACATTAGACCCTAGGCTTTTAAAATACTTTGACTAACTTAAAGTAGCTTATCCTAAGGACAACACAAACACCCATGCCCAAAGAAAAGACCCCCAATGGCGAACGGCCACGCGCACTGCAACTGGGCGCCTTAGCGTGCACGGGTATTCCGCTGCGGCTGAGCACTTTCTTGCTCCCGGCGTTGAAGAGCAATTCCGGGACGGGGATTGCTTCTCCCGACACCACCTGTTGGTAAAGCACGGCCTGTGTCGGAGTGTAACACCCCTGTAATGGACTGGCCTACACAGAGTCCTGGCTTGAATCCTAGATCTCATCTTTGGTGTGTTTTGGGCCGCCGGCTCTGTGCCAGGCCTGAGCGACCTACATACGGGGTGTTTCACTAAGTGTGTTTGCCTCTGTAACTTATAAAATAAGTTTAATGCGGTAGGTCAACACATGAAATGTTACATTTTCTACGGAGCTATGAACATAGTTCATTGTATCATTTTCCAAAGAGTTACACCACAAAGATATAATTTTTTGAATGGAACAATAGTCTTTTCTATCGTGTATTGGATTCGTTGAAACTAGCTGCGTCCAAATCAATTTAAACTACATTCCTATCATTGTTAGTTTGGGAGCTACAACCCTTCAAAATTTAGGGGGCGGAGGCTACGACAGCGTAGCTGACTGGCTGGTGGTCATGAGACAGTGGGCCGTGCCCCAGGGGATAGCCACTCGGCCAGTCAGATACGCTATCGCAGCCTCCGCCCCCGGAACTTTGAAGGGTTGTAGCTCCCAAAGTAACAGTGATAGGAATGTAGTTTAAATTGATTTGGACGCAGCTAGTTTCAACGAATCCAATACAAGATAGAAAAGACTATTGTTCCATTTAAAAAATTATATCTTTGTGGTGTAACTCTTTGGAAAATATTCATAGAATATATGACATCAACTGCGATTGGGCAAAGCTGAAAATGTGTACCCATCCGGGATTCGAACCCGGGTCTCCTGCTTTCTAGGCAGTTGCGCTGACCCCTACACCACTGGGGACACAGTGATCACCGCACCTGCAAGGACTACCCATGTACGCCTCCCGTCAGATACAAATTCCCAGCTTCGCCCTGCCCATAGTACTCAAACTCGTAGTTTAACTAATTCCCGTAAGAGTAAGGGCTTCAAACTTGCCCACCTCTCCCCACTAACGATAGGATCATTGCCCGTCACCGGCATATTATATATATATATATATATATATATATATATATATATATATATATATATATATATACATGTGGCGTCTATTCCGAAAGAACAGACGTCACTTGTGATCCTGCAGCTGATATTATTTAATATTCATAGAATATATGACATCAACTGCGATTGGGCAAAGCTGAAAATGTGTACCCAGCCGGGAGTAAGTTCTTTGGAAAATGATACAATAAACTATGTTCATAGCTCCGCAGAAAGTGTAACATTTCTTGTGTTGACCTACCGCATTAAAATTTCCCGTCACCTATTAGTTTATAAGTTACAGAGGCAAACATACTTAGTGAAAGACCCTATATATACCTGTCCTCAGTGCAGCACTCCCTGAGGAATGGGCTGACATTCCCCAAGAAACCTCCAGCTCCTGACTGAACGTATGCCTGGAGAGTGGAAGCTGTCACCGAGGCTAAGGGTGGACCGACACCAGACTCCAGCATTACCGACGGAGAGCGCTACCAACATGTAAATCATTTTCAGCGATGTGTTTTGATTACATAGTGTATATTATTGTCGGTCACGTTGTTCAGAAGATAAATCGTGGTAAGGATTGGGCTGGGTAAGAAAAGGAAACTAAAGTTCCAAATACAGGCGAAATGGACAGAACGTGACGCCGAAGGCGACAGACGGAAGGGGAAGTAGGAGGTATCGTAAGAACGGAGTAGAGGCGTGCCGCGGCTACAGAACTAAGACGCGACGCCAGCGCGGACTGGTCTGGTGGCAGGCGTGTGGCCACCCACCTGCACGCTGCACCTCTCGCAGAAATAATCTGATATTTAAAGGAGAACAGCCATTGATTGCCCATCCGCGGTACCCACCTCAAGCGTTTGTCAAACCCCTCTTTTTCCCAGCGGTGGATTTTTCAAATTCGAGAGCGCTGCTCGTACGTGTGTGATGTTCCTCGATGTCTTTGTACAACAGAATATGAATCGGTTTACGTTGTAGGAGGCGATCCAATTATGATATTGTAAAAAGATATCAAAAAGCCAAGATCGCTCATCATCAATTTTTATTTACGACGACCGGTTTCGCTGACCTATGTCAGCATCATCTGGTCAAATAAAATATTTTACAAGGCCATAATCTTGTAATGTCAATCACTTGTTATATAACAATTTACAGTGCATAGGTGCACTATGTCGTTATAATAAAACATAATTATCACAGTGAGTTTGCTATTGTCACTCACTGTGATAATTATGTTTTATTATAACGACATAGTGCACCTATGCACTGTAAATTGTTATATAACAACTGTTTGACATTACAAGATTATGGCCTTGTAAAATATTTTATTTGACCAGATGATGCTGACATAGTTCAGCGAAACCGGTCGTTGTAAATAAAAATTGATGATGAGCGATCTTGGCTTTTTGATATCTTTTTACAATAGAACATGAATCGTCATCTATAATTTGACAAATATCTCGGCTGGTTCCTCTAAAGCTCGCCCAGTAGCCAGTAGTTTTTTGCGCCTGCTCGCTCGCCAGTGTGGACGGCGCCTCAGCTGCTCGCCTGCTGGGCTCGCGTAACACGGACAGACGCGGGAATATACTAGGCAGAACGGAGGCCACGGCGTGTTAGTGCAGTAAGTAAAATGTGGGTGTTTGGGTTGTTTAAACGCTTCATACAGGGAAAGGAATGTGTCGAGGGTGAGCCACGTTCGGGTCGACCATTCACAGTGACAGTCCCAGACAACACGAACGAGCGCGACGGATGCTTGCGGATTAGAATGGTAGCAGGCGAGTCCGAGACCAGCAACGCTTGCGCACATCCACCTCAGTGCTTACCACAACAAGGTTGTTTGCAGATGACGCCGTCATTTACAGTCTAGTAAAACCAGCTGAAGATCAAAACCAACTGCAGGACGATCTGAATAAGATGTCACTAAAAGGTAAAGCAGTCAACAATCCGAAGATTGGTTTGACCACCACAGTGCTTTACTAGGCATGGTCCTGTTTGGAGGTGGTATGCCGTTGCCTTCCTTCGACCTTCGAACTGACTTACCCAGCCAGTTATAGGGGGACCTACAGTTTAACGTGGGTTCCGAACCACGGTGCTACTCAATATTTTTCACATGAGCAATACTGCTAGAGGTGAAAGAAATGGAAAGTGACAGATAAAAATCCTAGGACCTGGCGGGGACCGAACCCGCGACCTTTGGATTTGTAGTCTGGCACTCTACCACTGTGCAACCGAGCCGCATCTTATTGTGCAGAAATTGGCAATTGAATCTAAATAATGAGAAGTATGAAGGCGTCCACCTGAGTACGAAAAGAAATCGGTTAAACTTTGTTTACGTGATAAATCAATCAAAAGTGAAGGCCGTAAACTCCACAAAATACCCAGGAATTACTATTACTTCAGACTTAAATTGGAAAGAGCACGTAGATAATGTCGTAGGAAAGGCGAACCAGAGACTGCGTTTTATTGGCAGAACCCTTAAAAGATGCAACAGAACTACAAAAGAGACTGCATACACTGCGCTTGTCCGTCCATTTTTGGAGTATTGCTGCCCAGTATGGGATCCTTATCCGGTGGGTTTGACGGAGGACATCGAAAGAGTCCAGAGAAGGGCAGCTTGTTTCGTATTGTCACGATACAGGGTAGACAGCGCCACGGAAATGATACAGGATCTGGGATGGGAATCATTACAACAACGGCGCTTATCGCTGCGGCGTGGGCTACTTACGAAACTCCAATCGCCAACATTCTCCTCCGAATGCGAAAAGATATTGTTGACTCCCATTTACATAGGTAGAAATGATCATCAGAATAAAATACGAGAAATCAGAACGCGAACAGAGATTCAGGTGATCTTTCTTCCCGCGCGCTATTCGAGAATGGAATGGGAGATAAATAGTTTAACGGCGGTTCGATGAACCCTCTGCCAGGCACTTAAATGTGTTTTGCAGAGTATCCCATGTAGATGTAGAAGCGTTTGCTGACAGTTTCCAACCGATGTCACAAGTGTATTGTAGCCGGTGACGATTACTCTGACGGCCAGCACTTGCTTCTGTCTTACCTGAGACCATTCACTGTAGTGGATTAATTACCTTGTACGTGACGTCATAGATGTCTCTATCGCTACCTCCCTCGCTGTCTGCCAGTCTCCTGCTACCTCCCCTGTATATGAGAAAACACATACGTGCCAAATTGTACGGTAATCGATCAAACGTGTCCAGGTCTACAGCACGGTGTGATCCGCCGGCACCGTACCAAGTCCCGTGCAAGCGCTGTACGAGGTCACGAGTACGAAACAGCACTGTAGGCTGGTCTCTGAGCCGTGCAGCGGCACTCCTCTCGTTGTGCACCACATTGTCGCAAGCGGATTAAAATAATCGCACTGGCTTCTTGCACGGCCCACTTTAGATATGCCTGTAAATTTATGATTTTTTGCAAACATTTCGGACACACATAATAAAAATTGATAGACGATACGATTACGACTCTACTATTGTGATAATATACATGCACCCATCACGTAATATGCTTTGTGACTGTATTTTAATAAACAGCCAAAATTATTTGATATTTGAGTTTAGCTTTAATAAATATACTCTTTTTTGAACTTTTACGTCTTTAAACTATTATTTTAATACATGTATATTAAATCGCAATTTTCGAGAATTTCTGACTTTAGCTGCTCTTCTTAAGTTAGTCTATCACTTTGTAACATTTGAAAATTTGTGCCGGACCGGGACTAGAACCCACTCGCGAAAAGCGGGAGACCCGGTTTCGAGTCCCGGAAGGTAAGGAAGCTTAGGGCTTGACGTCCCGTCGACAGCGTGGTCATTAGAGACGGAGCTTGCGCTCGGATTTCTGGGGGAGGAAACCGGCCGTGCCCTTAGAAAGGAAGCATCCCGGCATTTGCCTGGAGCGATTTAGGGAAATCACGGAAGACCTAAATCTGGATGGCCGGAGGTGGATTTGAACCACCGTCCTCCCGAATGCGAGTCCAGTGTGTTACCACTGCTAAAGCCACCTCGCTTAGTTTCGAGTCCCGGTCTGGCACAAATTTTCATATGTTACAAAGTGATACACTAACTTAAGAAGAGCAACTAAAGTCGGAAATTCTCGCAAACTTCGAAGAAATATATGTTTGTTTAATATTTATAACTACCGACCATCAGAAACGTCTTTTCCGTAAGAACACACGTATCAGGGTATTATTTTAATATCTCTCCCACGTTTTTATTTTATTTTTTATTATCACTTAATTTACTCATCTTAGGGAACGATAGTATTGTATAAATAGGCTAGGTGCCAAGATCGCAAGTGTTTATTTTATTTATTCAAGACGACCGTTTCCACACTCTGTGGTCTCACTATCTAGTCTCATTGACATTAAACTGCTTATTACAGTGCTCTACATAAAATGTGGTAGGAGTACTGGTTGATAATTGTATAGAAAATCATGTGCTGGTGGATAGATATAAAATGGATGGCTGGTCAAAATTAAAACAGTGAAATATTCATAAAATAATAAACGCCATAGTGCACATGTCTGGTTGGTTTTTGCAGGTGCTCCACATTTGGCGTTCGGAAGTAAGTCATATGACATTCTTCGCCCAAAACCTTGCCCGAAACTTTCTTTTGTATAGGCCATCTAGCTTTCTGTATTTGATGATTATCTTATTACCTGTCTAACTCAAGCGTTGTCATTTCAAAGCAATGAATATGTTAAAAAAACAAGTTGTTGTTAGGACACTGAATTACAATCTGATGTCTAAAAATGCCACGTTACCAGATAACGCCTGCCATCGATGGTACGAGAATTACGGACTACTCTCGCAGCTGTCTGGCGTAGCGAATTAGTTCGTGATGCACGAACATCTGTGCGGGGGTTCGAAACTTGCCGGGCGCGGTGGCTCAGAGCGGAAAACCGTTCAAATGTTTGTTAAGCTTATGGGACTTAACCGCGGGGTCATCAGTCCCTAAACCTACAAACTACTTATGAAGTAGCCCACACTAAAGACGTCACAAACATCCATGTCCGAGGGGGGGATTCGAACACCCGACGGGGAACGGCCTCGCGCATCGTAGCATAGCGCCTCAATGCTCTCGGCTAGAGTTTTGCCGGCGTGGTAGCGTAACGAAAAAACTGAGTCCACGACGAAACGATCAAAATTAAACAAAGACTCACGATACGAAGGACCGATCAAACCGAAGAACCAACGAAAAGAGAGAAAAAGAAAGAGGGCTCAACGCCATCTGTAATTAAAAAAAAAAAAAAAAATCTCAAAGAACGACCCAGAATGAACATGAACAAACGACCGCAGAGGATCGATCTACATGAAGTACAAAAAATTATAAGTTAAAAAATAATAATAAAAACCCGCTACTGCCATATTTTCACCTTGTTCCCTAAAAGCTTTTAGCACAATCTTGTTAATTGAACACACCTATATCCTGCAAGATTCTGAGTTGTTCAAAGGTAACAGTGCTTTCTCTGAAAAGTGCGTTTGTTCTGTTTTGTGAACATATCATGAAATACATACCAACGAATTGCAAACATAGACTTCTTTATCACATGTACTCAAACTGGGGAGATACTTTTACAATGACAGTTGCAAATGACTTAACAATAGTAATTTTGTATATAGATTAGGTACTACAGCTTTGTGAAATTCGGTATTTCCTCACATATTACGTTTGTTATTTTAGCCGTAAAAGAATACGTAGTCACAGTTTGAAACAGAATATTTGCTCTTTATTTTAGCGGAGAACAAAGTAACATGAACAAAGTCATATCTGAACTACAAGGAAGGTAATACAGTGTACGATAACAGTATCCATAGCAACCATGCCAAAGACAAACATTTTAGTAGACGCATTGAGTATAATTAATGACTTTCAACATATTCCATTAATAGTGAACAATTTGTTGTAAAGCATACACTTCACTTCAGTTGCATTAAGCAACGACAGTTGCCACAGAACTCTAGGACTCCATTTATATATGAATCTGCCAGTATCTGCGCGTTGCTTCTGAATATTCATTATCACAGTAACGTCCCCGTTGTTGTGCAAATGCTTTAGAGGACCAGTCTTCAATTCGTTGTTACGTATTTCACGGCTTGTTCACGAAGTAGAACAACCGCATATTTTATAGGGAGCACTCTTACATCGGCACAGCTTTAAACGTTACAGAAGATAACTCTTTTTAATTAATAAGAGTTCCGGGAACCTTTTTAGGCGCCAACGCGAAAAAAAAAGGTATAGGCGGGTTCCGAACTACGTACCACATGCAGCACAACGTAACGCGCCACCTACTACTCCACGGCGAACAACTGCGACGTCATCCATTAGTTCTCGTACTACTGCGGGTAGTGGCTAACAGCTAAAATGACATTTTCAGACACTAGATTGTAATTTAGCGTACTGCGAACGACGTGCTTCTGTTAATTCTTCAGTGCGCCACTACTTTGAAATGACAACGCGTAAGTTATAGTAAGAAAATCAGAAAATACAGGAAGCAAGAGAGGGAGTTCTGGGCGAGGAATGTCACGAGATACTTCCTAATGCCTGGTTTGCGTAAAATAAAGTTATTTTTGCAAATATCTCTGAAACTATACGAGATATGAAAAAAAAAAAAAAAAATAAATAAATAAATAAAGAGAGAGAGAGAGAGCAAAGTTGTAGAGAATTTTCTCCTTTAAAAATTCTGTTATTAATTTTACGTTTCAAATGTACGGTAAGCTGTTATTTTCATATAAATTTCGAGCTCGAAATTTATATGAAAAAGATAACGGCTTAACCGTACATTTGAAACGTAAAATGAATAACAGAATAGGTTACGGTAGTAACACTAAAAGTGGGCCAAAAAGATACAAATGTTTGTAAACCTATTGGCGAAACTGCCATGGTCATCACTCCGCAGACTTACAAATTACTTAAACTAACTCGCGCCAAGGACAAACAGAAACATACACAGAGGACTCGAACCTCCGACTGGAGCGACCGCCCAGTCCTTAGCATGACGCCTTAACCCCGCGGCCCGGATAAACAGAATGGCAGCGCATAAAATGCTAATGTAATTCCAACTGGATATGCCCATAGAAAAATATTATTTTTTAATTTTTCATCTGTTTCTTTCGTTTTTTTTTCTCTTTTTTTTAACTCTTGTATTAAATGAGACGAAAAAATCATTCCAATTGCTCAAGATATTTCAGAGACTAGCACACAGCGATTGATTCTCATGTCACGAAAATACATTGAGTGCTCATTTAATAGTATAGTTGACATAACTGACTTGTAACAGGCAGTAATTATACCACATTACATAAAACAAAATGTACTAATGTTTGTAGACCTATTGGAGCGAACTGCTACGGTAATCTATCCAAGGACTTAGAACTACATATGGTAAGGATAACACACACATACCCATGCCCGAGGGAGGACTCGAACCTCCGACGGCGACCAACCGCGCCCTCGTTTGCAAGGCGTCTTAGAGCGCTCGGCCAGTCCACCGCGGCTGCGCGATTTGCAACTCGCAAGACTTCTGTCTTCTGTTTTAATGGCGAGCACTGTGGCACGCCATTTTAATCGCGTACCCGTTTTGAAGTTAATCGATGTCGCCGTCGTCCACTGTGTGACGAATAATACAAGTATCATACAGCAGGTTGCTCTTTTGTTGTTGTTGTGGTCTTCAGTCCGCAGACTGGTTTGATGCAGCTCTCCACAATACCCTATCCTGAGCAAGCATCTTCATCTCCTCATAAGAACGGCAACCTACATCTGTCTGAATCTGCTTACTGTATCCATCTCTTGGTCTTCCTCTGCGGTTTTTACCCCACACACTTCCCTCCAACGCTAAATTAACAGTTCTATGATGTCTAAGAATGTTCCCTACCAATCTATCCCTTCTTTTAGTCAAGGTATGCCAGAAATTCCTTTTCTCCCCTATTCTGTACAGTACTTCCTCATTAGTTACGCGATCCACCCACCTTATCTTCAGCATTCTTCTGTAGCACCATATTTCAAAAGCCTCAATCCTCTTCCTGTCCGCACTGTTTATCGTCCATGTCTCACTCCCATACAAGGCAACATTCCAAACAAATGCCCTCAGAAAGGACTTCCTTAGGCTTAAATCAATATTCGAGGTTAACAGATTTCTCTTTTTCAAGAACGCTTTTCTACCCATTGTCATTCTGCTTTTTATATCCTCTGTACTGCGACCATCATTTGTTATTTTACTGCCCAAGTAGCAAAACTCATCTACCTCCTTTATTGCTTCGTTATCTAATCTAATTCCTTCACCATCACCTGATCAGACTGCACTCCATTACCATAGTTTTGCTCTTGTTAATGTTCATCTTATATGCACTTTTCAGCACACTGTCCATTCCATTCAATTGCTCTTCCAGGTCCTTTGCTGTATCTGACAGAATTACTATGTCGTCGGCAAAACGCAATGTTTTTAATTCTTCCCCCTGAACTTTAATTCCTTCTCCAAATTTCTCCTTGCTTTCCTTTATAGCTTGCTCAATGCACAAATTGAATAACATGCCCCTCTGACGACCCCTGTCGGGTTTTTGTTCAAGTTGTAAATAACCTTACGCTCCCTATATTTTACTCCTGCTTGCTTCAGAACTTGAAAGAGTTCATTCCGATCAACATTGTCAAAAGCTTTCTCCAAATCTACAAAAGCTAGAAATGTAGGTTTGCCTTTTCTTAATCTATCTTCTAGGATAAGCCGTAAAGTGAGTATTGCCTCCCGTGTTCCTACATTTCTCCTGAACCAAAACTGATCTTCCCCGAGGTCGGCTTGTACCAGCTTTTCCATCCTTTTGTAAATAATTCGTGATAATATTTTGCAACCGTGACTTATTAAACTGATGGTTCTGTAGTTTTCAGACCTGTCTGCACTTGATTTCTTTGGAATGGGGATTATAACATTTTTCTTAAAGTCTGAGGGTACTTCGCCTGTCTCATACATCTTACACACCAGGTGAAACAGGTTTGTCATGGCTGGTTCTCCCAGAGACTTCAGTAGCTCTGAGGGAATATCATCTACACCTGGGGCCTTGTTTCGGCTTAGGTCTTTGAGTGCTCTGTCAAATTCATCTCTCAGTATAGTATCTCCTATTTCATCCTCATCTACTTCTTCTGCCCTTTCTACAATATTGCCGCTAAGTTCATTTCCTTTGTAGAGCCTCTCTATATACTCTTTCCACCTATCGGCTTTCCCTTCTTTGCTGGGAACTGGTTTTCCATCAGAGTCCTTGATATTCATAGATCTGTTTTTCTTATCTCCAAATGATTCTTTTATTTTCTTGTAGGCTGCATCTATTTTCCCCTGCTTGTACATGCTTGCCTGTCGGTCTCACCCCGCCACGTGGTGTGCCCCTGCTGGAGAGAACGCAACCCGCAGCAGCCGCGCGTCCTGCGGGAGGCCTGCATCGCCGCGCTAGGGGTTCATGAGCTGCCATTCGAAATTTAAATATTTGTCAGCAGCATTATATTATGTGGTTCGTCATCCTAGGCTATCTTTATAACCTTGCCATTTTATGTTGTAGAGACAGGGTCACTTCTCCACCTCAAGTGTTATCAGTTCACTGTTCAAATGATCCACTGGAACGACATTTGCTAAGTTTTCGCGCATTGTCACACACAAACGAAACAGAACTCACAAGGATTTAACAATTTTTTTTAAATATTTATGGAACCTGAAGTTCAGAACACAAATGACAATCAGCCAAAACCATTCGATGCAACTCTCAAAAGTTCTCGAGGAAATCGATTTTGAAGTTCTGTAGGTACCAGCAAGGGCCAATAATTAAAACAGTAACAGCATATGTCGGTGTAGCTCTGGTGGTAGTGTTCTTTCTCTGTGTTGCCATCGTGCGAGAAAATACGTATTAAGTACCTGTTGTAACTTAATTCCTCGTATTTGGCAATCCTTTTTTAGTTGACGGGCTGAATAATGTTAAGGTGAAATGCCTCAGAACTGCTGTTTTTGAATCTGGCAGGTGCAAAGGGTGAGAAAAGTAGTGGCTGCGCTCCGGGTTCCCGCAGCTGGGACGTTCATGGACGCTCCACTCCGTCAACTCACGTGTGGACGCTGTAGCAAAAAGTCTAGCAACACTGTTGGGAAAGCTTACAGAACCGAAATTGTCGTTGGATTGTACTGCCGCCAACGTGTATTTACCTTACCGTAAGGGCTGCAGACAGAGAGCGGGGCTCGCCATATAACAGCGGACCTAGCAGTACGCTCCTACCCGGCTATCTAAGGATTTCTTGCCGGCCGCGGTGGCCGAGGAGACTGAGGCGCTCCAGTCACGGTCTGCACGGCCTCTGCGGTCGGGGGTTCGAATCCCCCCTCGGGCATGAATATTTGTGCCGTCTTAGTTCGTAAGTAGTTGATAAGTAGTTTGTAAGTTTAGGGACTGATGACCCCGTAGTTAAGTCCCATAAGCTGTACAAACATTTGAACATTAAAAAAAAAAAAAAAAAAAAATTGTATTTATGCTCCTGAATACGGCTGACCACAGGCTATTAATACGATAATATAATTAAAAATCCGGCAACAGGTTAGTGATCAATTAATAATGCTAATGCACCGGCTTTCATACTAACGATCTTGTTTTCTTTCTTTTTTAGGTAAGCTCCGAGACCTGTGATTATTTTGGTGTGGTAAGTTGAGCAGTTTCTCCACGATTCTGCAGTACGTGTTTATTAGTGTTTCTCTGTATTTTATAATAATTTAGCTGTAGGTTTGTGGAAAAAGCCCATTTTCCTCTCAAGGGAACACCAAGACCTCGTCCGCTAGGTTTGATTCACTGAAGAATAGCTTCAAGCTTTCAGCCTGGTTATCTGCTTTGTATGGTACGCAGGCAAGCGGTGAAGTACGTTTAGAATGTCGCTGCTCTTTCTTATGCTCATTATCTCATAATTCGAAGAACAGGCTTTTGTATGACCGTGTAGATTGTCAGTATTTATGAGTCATGTGTATTTTCATCTTTGTTCTGCACGGATACCAGGAAAACGAGCTCATTCCGCGTTTATGGAAATAGAGAAAATCTTTTTAGATATTATTAATGCGTACAGTGGTAATAATCTATTGTTAGAGTTATGTAGAAATGGGAGATTCGATCCAGAGAGCTTCGCGCTCAAGAAACGAAGCACGTATTCACCCGTTGGCTGTTTGTTCTCGGTTGAAAATGCGGGAAACGGCCGAGCTTTCAGTAGCTTTGGTGTTCACTGACTGTCACGGTGATGCAGTAGTATGCGTGCAAAGCGAATCAGCTCCGACGTCACGTTGCAAACTTTGATGTCGCTGTTTATTTTTCATTATGCTGTTCAAAATGTTCAAATGTTTGTATACCTTATGGGACTTAACTACGGGGTCATCAGTCCCTAAACTTACAAAGTACTTACGAACTAGCTAAGACTAAGGACGGCACAAATATCCATGCCCGAGGGGGGATTCGAACCTCCGACCGTAGTGGCCGTGCAGGCCGTGACTGGAGCGCCTCGGCCCCCTCGGCCACCGCGGCCGGCCATTATGCTGTTATTTTGTTCTTCTTGTAGAAAGCGATACATCGGGATTGGGATAGTACACCAACTGTCCCGGCTGTCAGAGCAGCGCTCGCGCTTAGCGGGAATGCGGCTTCCAGTCTCGGTGTGGCGCAAATGTTCGTTTCTCGCCGTTACGTCCTGACAACACCTGACATCGGGAATCTATTGTGTCGCTGGCTGTACTGAAAGTATCGCCAAAGGGATAACCTCCACGTATTCTGCAAACACATTTGGAAGGAAATCCGGATATTGAGCCCCTTAAAGTAGTAAACTCAAGCCGCGCGGTCTGGAGCGCCTTCCGCGTCGGAGGTTCCCTCGGGCATGGGTGTTTGTATTGTCTTTAGTATCAGTTCATAAGTAGTTTGTAAGTTTAGCGACTATGACCCCGCAGTTAAGTCCCATAGACTATACAAACATTTGAACGTTTTTGGTAAACTCAAACAACTTGACCGACGAGTTGGTTATCAATCAGATTAAATCTGCCAGGAAGTTTCATATCAGCGTAGAGTGAAACCTTCATCCTGGAAACATCGCTGAGGCTGTGGCTAAGCCATGTCTCCACCATATCCTTTCTTCCAGGAGTGCTAGTCTTGCAAGATTCGCAGGAGAGCTTCTGTGAAGTTTGGAAAGTAGGAGTCGAGGTACTGGCGGAAGTAAAGTTGTGAGGCGGCATCGTGAGTCGTGTCGGGATAGCTCATTGGGTAGAGCGCTTGCCCGAGAAAGGCAAAGGTCCCAGGTTCGAATTCCCGGTTCAGGAATACAATTTTAATCTGTCAGCAAGTTTCATTATGGGATTGTTTTACCTACTCATGTACATCGCCTTACATTTTTCTACATTGAGAGCTAGCTGCAATTCTTCACACCAATTAGAAATTTTGTCTAAGTCATCCTGTATGCTGTTACAGTCAATTAAAGACGACATCTTCCCATACACCACAGCATCATTAGCAAACTCCGCAAATTACAAGTTACTCTATCCATCATATCAATTACATATAAAATAATAGCGGTCCTATCACACTCCCCTGGGGGCACGCCTGACGATACACTCGTCTCTGATGAACACTCGCCGTCGAGAACCACGTACTGCGTTTTATTAGTTAGGAAGTCTCCCAGACAGTGACAAATCTGTGAACCTTTTCCATATGGCCGCGGTGGAGTAGCCGAGCGGTCTAAGGCGCCTCGCTACGGAGCGCATGGTTGCTCGCCGTCGGAGGTTCGAGTTCTCCCTGAGGTATGGGTGTGTGTGTGGTTGTCCTTCGGTTAGTTTACCTAGGTTTAAGTAGTTTGTAAGCTACCGACTGATGACCACGCAGTTTGGTCCGATAGATTTACAAACATTTGAACATTTGAAATTAGGCTTAACGGCGAAGTGTGTGTTTGATTGGTTTAAACTCTTTAGAGACGGAAAAAAAGTGTCGACCGTCCACATCTGACAGCCCAGACACATGAACGAGTGCGACGGATGAGCGGCGGCTGTCTCTGAGAGTGACAGCACATTAGTGGAAGATCAGCAACGATTGCGGAGATGTTGACCTCACTGCTGGGAGCGAAGGGTTTATTGGCAGTTTCCAACTGCTGCACAAGTGTATTGTAGCCAGTGACCTTGAGGGTCAATAAAGATGTTTTGTTTCTAAGTCTCGTTTCCCATATTTCCTGAGAGCATCCAGCCAACTTTCCAGACGCACCTTGTGTTATACGATGTAGAGGGTAGCTGTAGTGGCGGATGTCCGTACTGTCTGCAAAATATATCGCGGACTTGTAATGAGGCAACAAACTAAGATCTAGTCCGTGGTGGGGAGAATTTTCCGTGAATTTTACGAACCAGCTTTGACTGTGTGCAGGGACGTTGTATAATGAACGCCAGCCGTAATTGTACAGCTGATTTTATTATTGAATCAAATCCTGTTTTCTGCTGTATATAGCTATAAAGACACAACATTGTAAGGATGAAAGCGTTACCAGCTCACAATTACCTGGGTGGCAGGTAGTTCACAAGGAGGTCTAAACGGGAGGAGCGCTCGGTTGCTCGCCGTCTGAGTTTCGAGTCCACCCTGGGGCATGTGCACGTGCACGTAGCACAGTAAGACACGTAGTTCCGCACAAGGTTTTAATCTATTACTTCTTTACTACTGATTGTATTCCCAACAGATTTTACAGACATACAGCACTTATACGAATGAATATGTAACTGAAAAATGGCAGGAATAAATAAATACCCAGGCAACCCCCGGTTTTCAGCTAGTTCTTTATATATAAAGCAGAATGTCCGTACGATTGTGTATACGTATTGCATACAAATCTACAGTTTTGTTCCAATCTTTTTCAAATGTTGTACACATAAGCTTTAGTCGATGAGGACGGTCGCCTTAAGTGTAAGAATTACGAACACACATAAACGATGAGATGTGTGGAAAACCGCTGCATTAAGCGACAATGCTGTTCATATGATCCTAAACCACTGGACCGATGTCATCCAAATTTGGTACACATATTCCTTACGTGAGATAATGCTGTAGGAGTAAGTGGTTCAGGGGATATAACGTCATAAACAGCAAGAGTTGCAAGAAACTGCCACGTAATGCGACGAAACTTTATTCACAGAGTGTATGAGAATGACAGTACTTCGCGACTTGTTACAAACTTTACACATGATTTCAAACCTTTAAACGTTTTCTCGCTAACAACTACATCAAATAATGAAAGGAAAAAAGTTTCTCGCTTACTACTTTTCCGCTATTGAAGGAGCAAAACTATGGCATTCGGTATGACTTTGCAGTTTATGTTTTGTACACTACGTATTTGACAATCAAATGTTAAAATATTTGTAAAGTCTATGGGACTTAACTACGGGGTCATCAGTCCCTAAACTTACAAACTACTTATGAACTACTTACAAACTAGGACGGCACAAATATCCATGCCCGAGGGGGGATTCGAACCCCCGACCGTAGTGGCCGTGGAGACCGTGACTGAAGCGCCTTAGTCTCCTCGGCCACCGCGGCCGGCCGTATTTTACAGACAGTATACAAACATATAGTTGAATATATCTTCTAAATTGTATCATAGTACGACACGTAGTTCATGACATATGAGCACATAAACAGTAACGTCCTCCTGTTCATGGACTAAAACTACGGCATGATGTTACAATTTCTATTTTCTACATAAAAAATTGTAGCCGCAGGAAATTTTACAGATAGTAAACACACATATTGTTGTTGAATGTGCCTTCTAAAGTGTATCACAGAAGGCCGCGGCGGAGCGCATTGAGGCGCTATGCTACGATGTGCGACGCCGTTCCCCGTCGGGGGTAGTTCATAAAGTAGTTGTAAGTTTAGGGACTGATGACCCCGCAGTTAAGCTCTATAAACATTTGAACGACACGGCTCGTGAAAAGAATCTTTTTATTTGGGAGGGGTTTGCCAGGATATGTTTACTTGGAAAGGGGTCGCATGTTGGAAAAGGTTGAAAAACACTACTCGAGTCCAAGGAAGAGAAATAAATTTGTAATGTTATCCTAGTTATGATTTCGCCTGTAAAAATCCATAATACAGCGGCAGTGTTAGTGATCTGTGCTACATAACACAGGCAGGGCGTGTAGAAGCGTGGAACAGTCACAGCTTTGTGAGACTCGCGGGGGAGTGTCACGGCGATTACAAAAAAACGCACTGACGTGTTTTACGGCCCACTTTAGATTTGTAGTTTTATAAGTTTGTGCAAACATTTTGGGCCAAAATAATAATATAAATAATAAAAAATTAATTAAAAAGAGTGTCTGAAACCCTTTTAGGAAAAAAAATTAGATAGCCATAAAACAAAACATTCCTCTGCTGTAGGTACCAGTGTTGTATTGCAAAACAAATCAATTGCGTCTTCCCTTCAAATCATAATACAAAACTAAAATGATGCTCTATGGAATGAATAAGAACTGCCCACTCTTCGCCTAGCAAGGAGGAAAAGAAAAAAAAAAGTTTTGGAACAAATTCCTGTATTTGGAACGCTTTTGTAGAACGTAATGCTGGTCGTTAACATAGAGTATGAACTCTTGTAAAGTAGGAGCTTTCCGGTTAATCGTATAATAAGTAAACTGTCCAAGAAGCCATGTGTAACTATTGTGCTTGGCTTCGGGGTAACATTTCCAATCATGGCGCAGTACGTCGTGTGCGGTGTGCGAATCATAAGAGCTAGTCTTCTTCTGGTCCACGTCCAGATTTCAGCCTGATGCGTGCGCTAACGTGTCCACAGCTGGCATCGAGTGCAGTACGGCGTGGCTCTTCATTTTATATTGTACATCTTTTCGCCAGTAGGGATGACTTCATTTACAAAGTCATAGCAGGTGGATCTAACTTTCGTACTAAGTACTGAATTATGGATGTTTTTCCATATAGGAGTCCAGTTATAAAGCGGATATTTCAGCTCTAATTGTATTCTGTGGCACTATGACAGAGAATGTGCGGTATAGTAATGCAGTTCGTTGATGTGCTCCTATATAACTACGCTACTGCTATCAAGCAGAATGTGAGTCCTTTAATCTCATACTATTGATGGCCCTTGTTAACTGATGCATATATGGCATTTGTAGACACTAGATTATCGTACGAAGAACGGTGTCTTTTTGTTAATTCTCCAGTGCCCCATTGCTGTGAAATGACAACGTGTAAGTTACGATAAGAGAATCATCAAATACGCAACGCAAGATGCCAGAGAGAGTTCTGGGCGAGGAATGTCACGTGACATCTGCGAACGGCTGGTTTTCGTTAATTCAATGGAGGGTGTAAAACTCTGTTATTTTTGCAAATATGTTCTCAAACGATACGAGTTATGAAAGAAACGTAAGGGAGGTAAGTTGTAGAGAATTTTCTCCTCTACAAATTTGTTTATTCAATTTTTGTGTCAGATGAATAGTTAAGCCGTTATTTTCATTTAAATTTCGGGCTGTCAAAAGACGATCGGAAAGGCCCACTTTAGGTTGCGGTAGTGTTACTACCGTAACCTAAAGTGGGCAAAAAAAAAAAAAAAATAAATAAATAAATAAATAAATAAATAAATAAAAATAAATAAATTTTTGAAGACCCCAAACTATCCCGAGGTACCAAGTTCCGTGTACCGCCTTTAAGACCTCGACTGCCGCCCATGTAAACCATTCCATACCTTAGAACGCCAGACATTCCGCATGCAGGAGTAGGCCAAGCTGCACTTGGTTTTCTTATCTTCTGTCTGGCATAAAGAATAGTCTGCTCTTTGAAATGAACAAGAAGGTCCTTGTCCACGAAACAAGAAAAGAAACCCAGAAGTGAACACACAGCATGTAATTCACACACTAGGCCGAGGGCCCCACTAGAAACGCCTACACTTCGCAAACAGCCTGTGTACGTGCACCCCCTGTAGAATCAACACCGTATGTTGCTGTGCCACCTGTCAGTACTGCCAGGGAGAATATTTTGCGGATCTACATTCATCTTCGAATCACTACTTTTATTTTATGGACCCTGTTCAGAAAATCGAGAAAACAAAATACATAACAATAAGGTCAACAGTCATCAAACTCGAAATACTCACTAGAAATTTGACGCAATTCTTCTTGCACAAGGACTGGATCGTCCTATGAATTGTCAATTTCGTCGTCTTCACTGTCATTGTCAATAAAATCTTTCTCAAATTCGTGCAAAATTTCGTCCAGCGTAAGAGAGCGTTCCCTTACCTATTGAGTAAGCGGGAATCACTATCTCCCTTGCGTGTTTCATACAATAAATGCGATCATTCGGCCGATGTAGGAACTAAATTTACAAGATCTATAGGCTATTTTAGACACTAGATTTACCAAGTAAGGCCTTTAAGATAGATCTAGCCCGTCAATAAACTTGATTTTGCGTTTACGGAAACGAACATGACGCCAAATGACGTGATCGGCATTCTATAGATACTTCGGTGTCCCGTCAATTGACGTGATTGGCAGTCAGATAATCGGAGCAGTCCTCACGCATCGCTCCCGTGAGGCTTGTCAAGACGAGGGAGCAGTTGCAGCCAGCGCTGTGTCCAGCATAGGGATGCAAACGATACATCGATGGTTTGAAAACATCGATGTTTCGTCCATAAGCATCGATGTTTTGAACAGCGATATATTGCCGATGCATCGACGACAGAAGTCCAAAACTATCGACATCGTTCAACAATTGATTGTCACCTCCATTATTACTTTATGAGTTCCTCAGCCAGCGTCAGCTCAAGTGCGGTGCTCCTTCTGTCGTCGCTCGTCGTCGTCGTCATACTTTTGAAACAGTAGGCAAGTGAAATATGAAACTAACAATATCATTTACTCGCCTTTGTTTGCTATTCTCTCAGTGCTGCAGTCACCTGTTCGAATTGTGTGTTTCACTTTTGTTGGACAGTTTGTACACGTACATAAGCCAATTAGCCACACGGGTAGTAGTTTGCTATCGTGCGTTTGTTGTGTGCAGCAGTAAGTGGTCAAACGCAAGGACTACCAGTTTTATAAATCCGAATCTAGAGTTCTATGGGATATTGAAAGTAATGCACACAAACATCGCAACTGTAATATCACACCGATGACTCCAGAATAACAAAAAAATTCGAAATCATCAAACCTATGTCAAATGCGAAGCAAAAAAATTGCGTCGGAAGAGTGGATCTTCAATCATATGGTTTGCATTTGATGTCGAGTTCCGTTATAAAATAAATCTTATTCATATTTCAAAATTTCCTTAATGAAACCTGATGATTAGTGCGTTTGAAAGAAGTACTTGAACTTCTGGCTGGTGGCCGAGGAGACTAAGGCGCTCCAGTCACGGTCTGCACGGCCACTACGGTCGGGGGTTCGAATCCCCCCCTCGGGCATGGATATTTGTGCCGTCCTAGTTCGTAAGTAGTTCATAAGTAGTTTGTAAGTTTAGGGACTGATGACCCCGTAGTTAAGTCCCATAGACTTTACACACATTTGAACTTCTGGCTAGTTACCAGTAGCTAAATCTGAAGGGTAACCACCAGTCGGTTTGTAATTGGTATACAATCTCTCAGACTTGTATTTGTAATGGTTTTTGTATACCCGGAAATATTGTATGAGATGTCAGATCGTATTCAGCTTTCTGGTAGTAGACGCTATTCTGTAACAAAGTGCGCAGCATCAATTCATTAGTTAAATTTTGTGAAATTATCGTACTGTCAAAACCTCAGTTAAAACATCAAACAAAAGCCAACAAGCCAAATATAACATAGTTTTTCATTTCAGCAAGGTACATGACTTGATAAACGTCATTGATGAATATTCATTTTAAAAATATATTATTAAGTAATAACTGAAAGATGCATAATGTTTAAATTTCTCCACGTCGACAGCTAAGAAAAATGCAATACGTCAACGAAACACAAGTTATTTCGCATGTAATGAACAAATCGATGTAAAAATCCCAAGTAAAATCAGCGCAATAGGTAGCGAAACTTTATTCCCAATTTCTTTTTCATTCTAATCTGCAATTTTGCTGTGAATTCGTAGCTTAGTGAAAGAACATAAATAAGGCAGATACTTTCTGGCAACACAGCTTGATTTCAGTGTGTTTTTCCTAATTATTTCTTGAACGTATGGAAACTTCGGAAAAACATCGATGTATCGTTTTTAGAGCGATGTTGGTAATTTCCTAGACCTCGTGTACATCGAAGAAAACGGCGTTGCGATCGATATTGAATGTTCGATTCTTACGCCATGGTCGATGTGGCGACAGATGGAAGCGCTGGTTTTGAATCGTATCTTGTGCAGCGTTTACTGAGTGATATTTCGTTGTGCTATTCATGCTGTACTCTTAGGTTCCTGCCTAACCACATCCTTCATAAGCCTAAGAAAGTTTTAACAAATGGATTCGCTACCATTGATGATTTAGTTAGTGTTTCTGAACCGGAGATTCGGGCGCTACGCGCCCTCATCTACATCTACATAGATACTCTGCAAATCACATTTAAGTGGCTGGCAGAGGGTTCATTAACCACTTTCATAACTTTTCTCTACCGTTCCATTCTCTAATAGCGCGCGGGAAGAAAGAACACCTAAATCGTTCCGTTTTCGATCTGATTTCTCTTATTTTATTGGGATGTTCATGTCTCCCTAAGTAGGTGGGTGCAACATTTCCGTGACGCTCCCCCCCCCCCCCCCCGTAACGCGATAAAACAAAACGAGCTGCCCTTCTCTGAACCTTCTCAATATCTTCCGTCAGTCCCACCTGGTGAGGGTCCCACAACGGGCAACAGTACTCCAAGAGAGGACGCACAAGTGTGATGTAGGCAGTCTCTTTGGTGGAGCTGGTGCATCTTCGAAGCATTCTGCCAATGAAACGTAACCTTTGGTTCGCCTTCCCCACAATATTTTCTATGTGTTCTCTCCAGTCAAAGTTGTTCGTAATTGTAACTCCTAGGTATTTGGACCTTAAGGTTTGACTGATTTATCGCGTAATTAAAGTTCAGCGGATTTCTTTTAGTGGTCATGTGTATTACTTCACACTTTTCTTTATTTAGCGTCAATTGCCAATTTTCGCACCATGCAGAAATTTGGTCTAAATCGCTTTGCAGTTGCTTTTGATCCTCAATTGACTTCACTAACCGATAAACGACAGCATCATCCGCGAACAGTCTAAGGGAGCTATTCAGACTGTCTCCTAAATCGTTTATAAACACGAGGAAGAGTAGGGGACCTATAAAGCTTCCCTGTTCTTTCTTATAGGAAATCGTGAATCCAATCGCACAATTGGGGAGATATTCCATAAGCACGCAATTTCATAAGAAGCCGCTTGTGGGGTACAATGTCAAAAGCCTTCCGGAAATCCAGAAATATGGAATCGATTTGAGATCCCTTGTCGATGGCACTTAACACTTGATGTGAATAAAGGGCAAGCTGTGTTTCGCAACAGCGATACTTTCTGAATCCGTGCTGACTATTGGTTAATAGGTCGTTCTCTTCGAGGTAATTCATAATATTCGAACAGAGTATATGTTCCAAAATCCTACTGCAAATCGACGTCAATGAGATAGGCCTGTAATTTTGGGGATCACTCCTATTGCCTTTCTTGAATATTGGAGTAACTTGGGCAACTTTCCAGTCTTTGGGTACGGATCTTTCGCTGAGTGATCGGTTGTAAATTATAGCTAAGTACGGAGCTATTGCATCACGTACTAAAAAGAAAAAACTTCCTGTTTAAGCTATTCCTAACCTTCTTAATGCTACGTTACAGATAACTGCTTTAAAGTAAAAGGTAGGTTAGGCATAGGTTAAACAAGTTTTTTTAGCATGTGAGAGCGCTTAGCGCCCGAATCTTCGGTTGAGGAACACTAAATTGAACGTAAACACCATATCGAACATTCGATATATATCGATCGCAACGCCGTTTTCTTCGATGTACACGAGGTCTAGGAAATTACCGCGACGTTTTTTTAACGTCGACGTTGCGCCCCCAGTGGAGCAGGAAGCGCCACGTGGTCGGCCTCTCCCGCCGGCTCCCTGCCCTACCATAACCCGGCGCGCCAGGCCACGCCCCTCGCGCGGCGCCCCCACCCCCGCAGCGCCGGCGGCCAATGGGGCGCGCGGCGCCGGTGACGTCACGGCGGCGGTGGTGGGGGGCGGCGTTGCCTGGCCGGCGGCCGCGCGTTTCCCACGCGAGCGCCGCGCCGCTCAGTGCTGCGTAGGAAGCGAGGTGCGTAAGTCGACGTGTGTCGAGTGCTCCGCTGTGGCTGTGGCTGTGGATTACCGCTGCCGCAGTCTCTGCTCTCTGTGTGCCGCCGCCGCCTGGGGACACGTGTGCGCGCGCTGGACCGTGAGTCGTGGGCGCTCCTCTCTCCCGACGCTGCTGTCTGTCTGTACTCTTCTGTAGTGCTCTGTCCCCACTCGTGCCGTCTCTGCCGAGTCGGCGCTAAGTTTTTACGCCTGTCTTCCAGTTTGTTGTTAACTACCTCTCCGGTCGCTGCAAATCGTCAGCGCTTTACAGTGTTCGATTTTACCGAATTTAGCTTTGAAGTAAGGTATTTGAGAAACCAGTTCTTATTTGAGTATTCAGTTCGATTTGCATTCGTGTGCAGCTTTAGTCAGTTATTTTGAGATCTGTGGCGATGGGTGCGAAAGCGCATTGTAATAAATTGCAGTTAATTTCTAATAGCATTCGCGTCTATCTGTGGGCCTTTGAGTTACAAGTGATACTGTATTGTTCGTGGCATTGTGTACTATGAGAGAAAATTGAAACTTTGCAACAAGTTTATTATCCGTCTGGCTGACTCCCTTCACTCACGAAGTGAAATAAGGTACGGTATAAAGTTTTTTACGTCCGTCGCCAATTGCATTGAAAGCTTTCCGATGGCTGTAAATAATAGATGGGTCCATGTTGGATTGAATTGAGAATGACACGTGCGTCCATATACAGTTGTTCTCTTCAAACTATCTACTGGTTTTTGGGATTGGGTATTACGGCGTACCGGTATAATTTTATTTTCTTCATTATATGACACCCGGTATTGCTACTATGCTAAAGCGCAAGTCAAAGATATCGGGAATTTCGGCGGAACTGCATTGTTTGCATTGAGTTTTCTTGAGAAATACGGACAAAAAATATTGTAACAGCATCGTGACCGGATCTGCTGTACGGCAACAATCATTATCAAACAAGACGCAGTGGGTACTTTCTGTATCTGTTCAATCGTGTTAATAATTTGTAGAACCCAGGATTTTACTGACGTATACCTTGAGACGAATTAAGAATGCCACACGCATCTGAGTGCACTCCGCAAACTACTTCCTGATGTGCGGTCATTTTTCTTTCGGCTAGTACAGTGCTACTTAAACGGTCGTTAATGCATTTTCGAATTTTTGTGTGAATTTGCAGTGTATCTTAATATGTTTCGTTGATAATTGTGAAATTTTGAAGAACACACGACCTGATTCCATCAATCATTATACTGTGAGCATCAGAGAGTTAACATTTTCAACCGTAATACTTTTCCCGCCGAAAAAGAAGAGCTGCTTAAAGCATGTGTCGATTTTTAAGTTTTTCTCGGTCTCTGCTGCTGTAATAGTGTCGCCCTAAAATTCTTTTCTTGTTAATTGTGTAGAACCTTGCAGTCTTGTGTGTCCCTGTCCCTTCCTCTCTCGTACCTTATCGGATAAAATTTTTCCGTGAGAGTCTTAAGCGATTTAAACAAACCTATGCCATCTGCGATAGTTGTATTACGGAATGTACGGTAAAAACAATTTTTGTTTTTTGTCCTTCGAGTATAGGTAGCATTTGCGCTAATCTCTAACAACAAATGGAATCGATTGCACATTTTGAGACAGTACTTTCTCAGGTGTTCTGGTGACTTGGAACATTGCAAGTGCAGCTCAGGAACATAAAAGTCATCCGCAAAAATAGTGAATTTGTGAGTTCATTTTGGACGCTTGTGCAAGTAATAGCCACGATTTTCGATTCGTCACGGAAACAAATACCATAAAGCTTCAAGGTGAAATTAAAAACCATATTATAGGACGTATTGCATTTGTACCACTGGTGGTCTTCTCGTGTATTGCGAATAAGAGGATTTTAAGTACCAACAAGCTACGTAGATAACATTTTGACGTTCATCCCTTCGAAATCCGTAATTTCTTTGCGTTTCGCTGCCCATGAGGAGTCGCTTAACAATTTCTTAATGCTTTCGCACCGATCAACTGAAAGAGGAAGACTTGCATTGAATTTTCTCTCGCTTTTCTGTTACTCGAACTTATTAATCGTAATAGTCTGACGTGTAGTACTGAAGAATCCGCAACCCAAGAAGAATAGTAAGTCTAGTGCTGTGGGTGAAGTACCCGCACAACTGATGCGTTGCAGTACTTTTAGTAGTTTTACTCAGTTGTCAGGCAGCATCACATACCAATTCTAGTTTACATGTCAATCGTACTTGCATCAGAGTCTCACCTCATTTCATTTAGTTAATTAATGGATAAATATTTATTTTTATATCTACTATTTCTTTGCCGAACATTCGACGACATTGAACATGTTCATTTATCTTGACGCTAATTTCGTAAACGAACCCTTACACTTTTCTTTTTCATGTTATTTGCCTAGTATGAATTTCTTATTTTACTGTTTCTGTTGCAGTTACAACAGGAACTTTTCTGTAGCCTTCCTGCAAATTGCCTGTAATTGCGATGTTTTCCCCCGTTTTACCATATTTCTTCTTCTTTTATCTTGCCGTTCGTCTTTTACTTCGCAGTCTTGTCAAATATTTGTTCCTAGCTGCAGATGTTGTTTTCCACTTTTCCGCTGCCCTGTTAGTTATTCGCTCGTCCAGCGGCTGTTATTGAAACTTAGAACTTGAGCCCGTTCGCGTCGCGGCGGAACTGGCTTCTGCGCCCCAGACTGGTTTCCCAGAACCCTCGCCGCCGCCATTATAAGCGGCGCGCCAACCTACGCCAACTTGAACCTGCTTACTCTTGCTCTCCCTTCCGCTGCCCAGTTGACGATGTTTTGATATCTTAGGAGGTGTCGTATCGACCGATCCCGTCATTTAGTCAAAAATCCTGCATGCCCAATTCACTTCAATATGTCTTCATTAGTTATCTAATATAACCGTCGAATGTTCACCCTCTTTCTGTAACACGCTTTTCCCGTTACATTCAGTGTAATTTGATATCCAGTCGCCGGCCGCGGTGGCCGAGAGGACTGAGGAGCTCCAGTCACGGTCTGCACGGCCACTACGGTCGGGGGTTCGAATCCCCCCTCGGGCATGGATATTTGTGCCGTCCTAGTTCGTAAGTAGTTCATAAGTAGTTTGTAAGTTTAGGGACTCATGACCCCGTAGTTAAGTCCCATAAACTATACAAACATTTGAACATTTTTGATATCCAGTCCACTTCGGGAATCGTCATGTATTCAGCAGTCTAATAGCCAACTCTATTATATTTAGTGCCTCACTCAGCATATCCTGATTTAGCGCGGTTCCTTTGCAATATCCTTTATTGCTTGTAGTTTTAATTTAAATCCATTTTATGATACTCTACTTTCCGATCAATTCTCCTTCTATGTCCTTCGCCCTATCTGACTAGATTGCGATGCTATGTGCAAACAGCAATTTTTAGTACTTCTACTTGAACTTTAAATGGATATATTGCTGACTAGATTAAACCCGCGGCTCCGCTCGCGTGTTGGTTGATTGTGATAGATAAGCTATCTTTCAGTAGTGTGCTACGAGATCAAATCACAGGTAAAAATGCGCTCGTTTCGAAGAATCCAATCACGAAATTCAACAATAATGATTGTAATATCACAGATCGATCACTTGATGTAATGCGCGAAACGTCAAATCGATTTTTTTTTAAAGAGAGATGTATTAAAAGAAATTTCTTTTTTACTGCTTTATTTATTTATTCTTATATTTCCTTATTCGTATGCTTATCCTTACAGAGAAAGAGCTGAATACATTGTAGCACGCATAGACCAAAGATATGGTCTGTGGCGTCACGTTTCGCTGTATGTAATCACCTTGCTATAGAGTCGCAAACGTTATCGCTGGCCTTCAATTCGATTTTTTTAATAATTTGACTACTTTCAACAACCATATCTTCCACCTCCTCATAGCTATCGGCATGGAACTGCTATGGTGTACAACGGGAGACTTCGGATAATTACACACACACCATTCGTTTGCGTTCTGTAGTTTTCGCTGCAGAGCGAAATATTAACACACACACACACGTAGAAATTTTAACTTTCCACACCAATATACTCCACCCTTTTATCATTATCAACCCTCAAGCAACAATGCAACCAATGAAATCATTTTCAAAGAGTAATTATTGTGCTGCATTTCGCGTTATATTCTTCAGATTACTAAATATCTATCAGATCGCTAGAAAACCGTGCCTAAAACCTTCCTGAGGTATAAATTAGTATCTGTACAAATATTTAAGTCTCTGCGTCTTTTCGTTCGTATGTGATAAGCGTACATCGAACAGAGCTATCCGATCGCCAAAAAATCGTGCCTAAAGCCTTCCCCGGGTAGACATTAGTAACTGTACAAATTTTTAGCTCTTTATGTCTTGTGGTTCAGACGTGATAAACGTACACCGAACACACATTGACATTTATAGATATAGATTATACCGATTGAATAACATTCTTAACTACTATTTCCCTTTCATATTCTTCGACTCTTTGCACTTTGTATGGGAGTGACGTATGAACGATGAACAGTTCAGACAAGAAGAGAAGCTTATGAAATGTGGTGCTACGGTACAATTCTGTTAATAAGCTGGTGACCTCCCAGTCTTTCAACCTTTCGTTGAACGAGTTGTACTGTTTCTTTCTGAAACTGCTCATCAATTTTAGTAATTAAATGTGTGACTGAGATGTTAATATCTGTAACTGTATGTTCTCCTCGTCTATTAATAGGATGCGAGAGTAAGAAGCAGCACTTAAGTATCGGTCTGACCCGGGGGGCTAGCGTGGCGTCTGGAACAAGCGCCAGAGAACTCCCTGTAGTACCCGCAGCTCCTATTAATATAGTGGCAACTCCATCGAAATCGTCAGTTTTAACTACACAAGGAGGCCAGTGAAGCTTGTATAATTTGTAAGTTGTCCATAAAAGAAAAGTCGTATCTACGAAACCGAAAAGAGCGGTAAAAGAAAGTGGACGCTTTCATTTTAATAAATGGGATGCTATCGCGCATTAAAATCTGCTACTGAGTGCTGCCGACATCTGGACAGCGTACCTGATAATAACTTTGATACAATTGTCTCACTAAATTCAACGTTCGTGAAGTCGAATTCTAGGGACGTTTCTGTTTCAGCTGTTCATTTTCAGTAACACACGCAGCTATAAGGCCTCAGTGATGTCGCCAGCCAGTGAAAACATGCTGGTCTCGTTTATTTTCCTGTGCTCATTTTGCGCCTTTACCGCAAAGTTAGAAACAAGTTCCTAATTTCTAATTCCTTCGTCTTGAATAGCTACGAGTGAAAGAAAAAATAGAGAGTAAGATATGGATGACAGAAGGAAGGGCAGGGAGACAGACAAATGGTGCGGACCGGCGCTCCGTAGTCATACTACAGTCGGACACTAAAGTCTACACACACCCCCAATTTGCAGCGTGTAGACGTGCAGTTGTGTGCCAGCGTTCGCGTTCACGTCCACAATAACATAAACCACCGTCTTCAGGCGGTGTCGTGTACTGCAAGCGAGATGGGTGCAGCAGTGTTTGTTTACTGGGGCGCAAAAGCCAACATACATTCGGGTCTGTCGTTAGTTGCAAGACAGAAGTTGCGGTGAACACAGTGCAAGTGGCGTCGTTTGTTTATGTAAAAGACGTGTATTGCAATACGTAAGTCGATCGTGTAACATGGATGCAAACAGAACCGAAATACCGGTGGAGGTGGGAAGAATAGTATTGAGCTCAGTAATAAGGGCTTTTCACTGCGGAAAATTGGGGAAATCTATAGAAGGAGCCTTGCAAGTGTCCAAACCGTAATACGAAATTACAGGGATCGAGGAAGTGTCGGAAACAAAGCTGGATGTGGACGACCATCAAAATTATCCAACAGGGAGCGCCAACACATCATTAGAAAAGTGAATGCGTATCCCAGAATTACAGCTAAGGAGTTGGCATTAGATGTCGCAAATACTAGTGGAGATATAGTGTTCATTCCATAACAGTACGAAGAGTGTTGCACAATCGTGGATTTGAAAGTAGAACAGCAAGGAAGAAACCGTTCATAAGCAGGATAAATGAATACAAGCGCTATTCTGCACCGAAATAAAGATTCCATAGTTTGGAATACGGTACTTTTCAGGGATGAGAGTAACTTTAACATCTTCCAGTGTGATGGACAGCAAAAGGGGCGGCGAAAAAGGAATGAACGTTGGAAGAAGAGAAATCTTGTCCCTTCAGTGAAGTATGGTGGTGGAAATATTCTGGTGTGGGGTTGTATAGCTGGAGTTGGGAATTTGGTATGTATTGAAGGTATTATGGATAACTGGAAGTTTCTCACCTTCTTAAAGGAGAATCTGAAGCAATCTGCGGAGAAACTGGGTCTAGGAACAGACTGGGTGTTTCTGCAAGACATGACCCCAAGCACACGGCCATAGTCGTAAAAGAATGGCTGCTTTACAATGTACCAAAACAGTTGCATTCGCCTCCACAGTCACCAGACATTAAGCGAATTGAACACCTTTGGGGAGAACTAAAGCGTAGGATAAAAAACTACATCAAAAGCAAAGACGATTTAAAAGCAGCCTTAGTGAAAGAATAACGTTGGACCTGTGTACACAAAAGGTTAGTGGAATCCAGGCCTCGATGTTTGGCAGCTGTGATCGAAGCAGAAGGCGGCAATACAAATTATTAAATAGGACCTGAAAGTGAAGAAGATCGCAGTGTATGTTTACTTTTGTACCTGACCGCTGTTCCATTTGTATGCTCGAATGTCAGTATATGGAATTATTATTAATTATGTAGTATATATGTTGTTTTTCAGTTCCTAACATGTCTATGTCACAGAAGGTGAAGAAATATTATTTTGTTGATTTATTTTTACTTCAAGTGTTATTTTTAGGGTGTATGTAGACGCTGGTGTCCGAATGTAGCCACAGGGATTGCAAAGTAGGGTACATACTTATTTCATAGATGTGTTTTCTCGGAGTGTCTGACAGCGAAAGAAAATTGATTTATTTTCTCAAGCCTTCTATATGAGGCAGGGCCGGTTTATTTGCATGTTTTACTTGTTAATAAGGTGGTTGTTGTTGTCTTCAGTCCGCAGACGTATGGTGCAGCTCTCCACACCACCCTGTCCTGAGCAAGTCCCTTGATCTGACAATAACGAGAATCGTGAATGGATATGCCAGGTAACGGCACTTTCGTTTCAAAAGATGTGTCGAATATTGCTTCCGTGTAAGTCAAAACTATGGCCAGTCTGTCGGATAATGTAGGCCGGTGATCCGGGTGTAACTGAACGACGCAGTTGAGAAGCGCTCTCGTAAAATGACCTCGCTGTGGAGTTTACTGAACCGTCTATCGCGTTAAGTCTGGTGATGGGGCACCGAACACTGGAAACCCACGGTCGAGTAGGTGTCGGGGATAATAGTGCCGCCACAAAAGAAGCGCCTTTTCCAAAAACATGAGCTCGCTGTGCCAGTGAGGGTTATGTCGGTGGAGAAAGAACCGCCGCTTTCCATTTAGAATTCCTTGTATCATCTGCAAAGCTTGTCAGATTTAATTTGCAGCCATTCACCTTCCCGTCAATCACGGCATCATCAGCAAATAATCGCAGATTGCTACTTACCCTCTCCGTCAGATCATTTGTGTACGTAAAGAATAATATTTCACTGTAAGGTTTTAAAATAAATGCCTTTTGCTACTGCAACTGAAGGGTTTTATTTTTATATTTTTAATCACCCATACGCGTTTCGCCCTTTCTCTCAAGGCATCATCAGTGGGTGTCCTGAAATATTTACATCTTTTTGTTTTCACATATAGGTTAAGTCTCTTACATATCTACAAAACATTTCATTTCAGATTTAAAACAGTTCGTTTTTTGGTATAAATGGTGTACTTACAGCACTTGTTACTCCACTTCAGTCTTATTCTGGCAACCAGGTCGAAAGGTTACACTGTTTTTCGAACCACATTGCAGTTCTCTGATTCTGCTGTCACCTGCTGCCATACTGTGTCTACTGCTGTTTGTTTTGTAGTGTTGCCAACCTTAGCTTATTTGAAATTCAACTGTTTCATTGAAAATGTGTTGAAGGTATCTTTGTGTGTGTGTGTGTGTGTGTGTGTTTGTGTGCATGAGTGTGTGTGGGTGTGGGTGGGTATGTGGGTGGGTAGGTGTTTTTTTTTTTTTTTTTTTTTTTTTTTTTTTTTTTTTTTTTTTTTTCCTGTTTGAATGAGTGTGTGTGTGTATGTGAGTGTGTGTGGTGGGGGGGGGGGTTGTGACTATGTGTTGGGGTTTGTGTCTACCATATGGTCAATCAGTGAGAACAGTGATTGACCATATGGTAGACACAAACCCCAACACATAGTCACAACCCCCCCCCCACCACACACACTCACATACACACACACACACACACACACTCATTCAAACAGAGAGGGAAAAAAAAAAAAAAAAAAAAAAAAAAAAAAAAAAAAAAAAAAAAAAAACACCTACCCACCCACATACACACCCACACCCACACACACTCATGCACACAAACACACACACACACACACACACACAAAGATACCTTCAACACATTTTCAATGAAACAGTTGAATTTCAAATAAGCTAAGGTTGGCAACACTACAAAACAAACAGCAGTAGACACAGTATGGCAGCAGGTGACAGCAGAATCAGAGAACTGCAATGTGGTTCGAAAAACAGTGTAACCTTTCGACCTGGTTGCCAGAATAAGACTGAAGTGGAGTAACAAGTGCTGTAAGTACACCATTTATACCAAAAAACGAACTGTTTTAAATCTGAAATGAAATGTTTTGTAGATATGTAAGAGACTTAACCTATATGTGAAAACAAAAAGATGTAAATATTTCAGGACACCCACTGATGATGCCTTGAGAGAAAGGGCGAAACGCGTATGGGTGATTAAAAATATAAAAATAAAACCCTTCAGTTACAGTAGCAAAAGGCATTTATTTTAAAACCTTACAGTGAAATACAATTCAGCTGCTGCTTAAAATGGCCACTGCAAGCAACGTAAAGAATAATGGTGGTCCTATTACACTTTCTTGACGATACCCTTCCTTGCCTCTGCCTGCTGTATGGATAGTGGCGTTGTTTAATTCTTACTCTTGCGGAAAAACACAGGTTGTTAATTTAGATCAGCATTCCAAAATATCAGCAACTGTCCAACTGTATCAGCAGCGTTTACAACTGAACTGCAAGCGAGAAGAAAGGAAAAATAAATGAAGGAAGGGCGCCTTCCTTCCACTCGCGTAACTTTCGGTAACAACTCTAGCACTGCTTCAACGTCTTCCTGTAACCTGAGCGCGCGCCATACTAGTGTTCACTCTCCTGCTTGGATCTTAGAATTCTCCCAAGCTCCACTATTCCCCTTACCTCATGACATCGCAGTACAACATTTCGTCTAGATGTTTAATTGACGTGACTGTGTCAAGCAGCACACCACGTGATTGTTTTATGCACTCGTCTTCTTTAATTGACATTTTCCTACATTTACACCTAGCTTCCATGAGCATGTACAAGCTGACAATTATTAAACTGTGAGTACCGAAAGATAAATTAGTTACATCTACATCCATATTCCACAAGCCACCTGACGGTGTGTGACAGAGCTCTAAACACTTTATTCCAAACTAGCTGAAAACCCGGCGTTTCCCTGTTATTTATTTAATTATTCCTGCCAGTTTTCGGGTATATATTCATTTGTTTAAGAGCTGTAAGTCTGTAAAACCTCTTGGGAATACAATTAGTAGTAAAGAAGTAACAGATTAAAACTTGGAGCGTGACGCGGCGGTTTTCAGTGAACGTTACTGTTTATGTGCTCATATCTCATGAACTACGTGTCGTACTGTGATACAATTTAGAAGTATATGCGTGTATACTGTTTGCAAAATTTTCTGCGGCTACAATTTGTACTGTAGAAATTATAAATTGTAACGTCATACCGAGAGCCGTAGTTTTACTCCGTAAACAGCGGAAAAGTAGTAAGCGAGAAACTTTTTTCCTTTCATATTACTATGGTTGCCAGCGAGAAAAAGTTTAATAAAGGTTTTGAAATTATGTTTAAAGTTAGTTGCAAGTCGCTAAGTACTGTCATTCTCAAACAGTGTATTTCGAAAGTCTCGCCGCATCATATGGCATTTTTTGAGATTTCTATTGGTTATGACGTAATATCTTTTGAACCATGTGCCGTATGTGATTCTTAACCATGCAGCAGTTGTTACCTCACGGTAAGGAATGTCTGTACCAAATTTGGTTGAAATCGGTCCAATGGTTTAGGAGAAAATGAGCAGCATTGTCACAAAATGCAGCAGTTTTTCGCGCATCTCATTGTTTATGACGTGTTATCTGCTGTACGTGATTCTTACACTTACGGCGACCGCCCTCATGGATTGAAGCTTACAAGTACAAAATTTCATAAGGATTGGAACAAAACTGTAGATTTGTATGCAACACGTGCAAACATACGGACACTCTGCTTTATAAACGTCAGTTACAGAATATTCGGCTCCCATCCATGGCGCAGAGGAGTATGGAAATTGTGCATGAGCCGCTGAAGTGTTTCGAGCTGAGCAGTTGTTTTGGCGCTGTTGCTGAAGACGCGAGTGTCCTGTGGGTCCCCAGACAGCACGCGCTCACCACAGTGGCCCGGCGCTCTTCTGCTTAGGTGGGTCTAGCTCACGCCTGTTAATGCACGCGAGATTGTCACCCGTCGCTTAAATGTCACGACATAACCACATGAAGGGGAACAAGTACTTAATGCTGGTATTTGAGATTTCACTGACCAAATAAAAAAAAAAATATTTTTGTTTTCATTGTATTTATATTAATGGAATGGGACCGAAAAATGTCAAAATTCAAGAAATGTACATTAACTGAACAAATAGAGGGTGGTTTCAAAATGGGACTTAGCTACGGGGTCATCAGTCCCTAAACTTACAAACTACTTATGAACTAGCTAAGACTAAGGACGGCACAAATATCCATGCCCGAGGGGGGATTCGAACCCCCGATCGTAGTGACCTCGCAGAGCGTGCCTGTCGCGCCGCAGTCCCCTCGGCCACCGCGGCCGGCGAGGGTGGTTTCAAATGGAACCACTGCCCTAAATGACGTTACTGCTGATGTTACTGTAGAAATCAATTCCTTTCTGAGGACGAGCTACCTGGCAGTGACTTTCTTAGTGCTACAGTGCACGCAGCACCTTGAGGTGCAATGTTTTGGCAGATTTGTTGCTTCTGATATACGTTTTTCATGTCGAACAACAGTTCTGAAATTTTTGGGAATGGTTCTAATGATGTACCGGGATGGCCAGGACTATAACACATTACTGCCTACCATGGCTGTGGCAAGACGCCTTCGGAAGTCATTTAGATTTTGTTTGTCTGTTGGATTACATAATCAAAAGTGAATAAATGCAGCTCCAACAGAAATGTCCACTATATACCAAAATAATCTTAGATACCGCCTTCTTGACTTCCTGTATATTGCAAAGAACCTGTTCATCGTATCACCCTCATCGACACATCACTTAGGAGCATTATACTGTTTCACTATTTATGGGCAAGACACGTTTGTAATTTTCCCATTTTTATATTTGCGGCTGACTTCTTCAATTTGATGCTGGTAATGGCGTCAGAACGACCGGCAAGTTACAATCTTCTCTTTGCAGTCCCTTGTCTGGTTTCAGTATAGGAAGTCCTTTTTTGTGTGATCTAATTGTTCCTCAGGCTAAAAGTCCGTCATCTTTTAGCTTGTCAAAAAGTGAGATGCTGGTAAAAAATTGTGGGAGTATATATGATACCCCTTCCCTTTCAAACATGTCACTGAGAAAAATCTCTGAGTTGGGATCAGAAGGAATATCTGCAGAAAGGCGCTCGCGCTGTCTTTCTGCTGGAATACATGGCGTGAAACCAGAAAAAAAAAAAAAAAAAAAAAAAAAAATCCCTCAAGCTGCTGCTTACAGGAGCCATGCTTCCAAACGAAACCACCGCCATACTCGCGGGATGAAATGCGTTATCCGTAGCTAGTGTTGTTGTTGTGGTCTTCAATCCGGAAACTGGCTTTATGCAGCTCTCCACCCTACTCTATCATGAACGAGCCTCTTCATCTCTTAAGAACGGCACCCTACATCCATTTGAAACTGCTTGCTGTAATCATCTCTTGGTCTCCCTGTACTATTTTTACTCCACACACTTCCCTCCAGTGCTAAATTCACGATTTCTTGGTGTCTAAGAGTATGTTCTACCAATCGATCCCTTCTTTTAGTCAATGTATGCCAAAGATTCCTTTTCTTCCCAATTCTGTTCAGTACCTCCTCATAAGTTAAGCGATCCACCCACCTAATCTTCAGCATTCTTCTGTAGCACAACATTTCAAAAGCCTCTATCCTCTTTCTGTCCACACTGTTTATCGTCCATGTTTCACTCCCATACAAGCCAACACTCCACACAAATACTTAAAAAAGGACTTCCTTACGCTTAAATTAATATTCGGAGTTAACTAATTTCTCTTTTTCAAAAACTCTTTTGTCCCCGTTGCCATTCTGCATTTTATATCCTCTGTACTGCGACCATCATTTGTTATTTTACTGCCCAAGTAACAAAACTCATCTATGTCCTTTATTATTTCGTTACCTAATCTAATTGCTTCAGCATCGCCTGATTTTCTTAGACTGTACTCCATTGCCCTTGTTTTGCTCTTGTTAATGTTCATCCCATTCAATTGCTCCTCCAGGTCCTTTGCTGTCTCTATCAAAATTACAATGTCATCGGCGAAACGCAGTGATTTTATTTCTTCATCCTGAACTTTTAATTCCTTAACAAAATTCCCCCTTGCTTTCCGTTATAGGTTGCTCACTGTGCAATGCATCCCTTTGATTCCCTTCAACTGCGATAACTGCTGTCTGGTTTTTGCATAAGTTGTAAAGAATGCTGAGTCTGTTGCAATCAACATTGCCAAAAGCTTTTACCAAATCTAAAAAAGCTAGAAATGTAGGTTTGTCTTTCCTTAATCTGTCTTCTAAGATAAGCCATAAAGTGAGATTGTCTGCCGTGTTCCTAGATTTGTCCTGAATCCGAACTGATCTTCCCCTGAGGTCAGCTTCTATCAAATTTTCCATCCTTCTGCAAATAATTCGCGTTAATATTTTGCAACCATGACTTATTAAACTGATGGTTCTGTAATTTTCACACCTGTGTGCGCCTGCTCCCTTTGGAATGGGGATTATTATATTTTCCCTAAAGTCTGAGGGTATGTGTTCTGTCTCATACATCTTACGCACCAGCTGAAATAGTTTTTCAGGTTGGCTCTCCCAGATACTTTAGTAGCTCTGAGGGAATGTCGTCCACTGCAAGGGCATTGTTTCGACTTATGTCTTTAAGTGCTCTCTCAAATTGTTCTCTCAGTATAGTATCTCGTATTTCATCATTATCTACTTCCTTTTCCGTTCCTACAATATTGTCTCATTAAGTTCATTTCCTTTGTAGAGCCGCTCTATATATTTCTTCCACCTTTCAGCTCTCCCTTCTTTGCTGACAACTGGTTTTCCATCTGAGTTCTTTATATTGATACAGCTGCTCCAAATGTCTCTTTTATTTCCTGTACTCGGTATCTATTTTTCCCTTATTTAAACCATCTTCTACTGACGTGCATTTGCCTTCTAGCCACTCGTGCTTAGCTATTTTGCACTTCCCGTCAATCTCATTTGTTAGTCGTGTGTACTTCATTTTGCCTGTTTCATTTACTACATATTTATATTATCTCCTTTCATCGATTAAATTTAGTATTTCCTGTGATATCCAACGATTTTTTGTAGCCTTTCTACCTGTTTTGTCCTTTGCTGCCTTCACTATTTCATTTTTCAGTGTTACCTATTCCTCTTGTACTGTTTGATTTTTCCCTGTTTCTACCAACTGTTGCGTAGACGTGCCTCTGAAATTCTCTAGAACTTCAGGTTGCTTCAATTTATCCAGTTCCCATCTCTTTATTTGCCTACCTTCCTGCAGTTTTTATCGTTTTATTTATTTATTTTGCAGTTTCAGCCTTTTCATGACCATGAGATATGGTCAGAATCTATATCTGCCCCTGGCTGAGTCTTATAGTTTAAAACCTGGTTCCAAAATCTATGTCTTACCATTATAAAATCTATCTGGTACCTTCCGGTGTCTTCTAGTCTCTTCCACGTGATTCTTAAACCAGGTGTTTGTTATAACTATATGATGTTCCGTGCAAAATTCTGCCAGGCGGCTTTCTCTTTCACTTCTTTAGCCCACATCAAGTTGACTACTATTTTTCCTTCCCTTCCTTTCCCTACTACCGAATTAGCTAGTACTGCAATAAATATACTGTTAACGTCACCGGGACATTATTCTGATTTACTACATGCGTAATACAGACGAATGTGGCCACAGGTTGAGAACAAAAGCGATCGCGCACAGCGTACATCAGTGGCTTGTCCGACTGCTGATAACATTTCAAGCTGTCCTCACTGCGCCGATGTTTCAAGCGCAACCACTTCGGCGAACTGAAGCTTATTTCTGAGGCAGAGCTTTCTCCAGTACTTGTCGAAAAGGTGGGCTCTCCACCAGATCGGGTTAAGAGAAGGCATCGATGCAGCCTGCGAGCTTTGTCACTGATAACAGACCAAATTAATATGTTTGTATAGCTTATGGGACTTAACTACGGGGTCATCAGTCCCTAAACTTACAAACTACTGATGAACTAACTAATAGTAAAGACGGCACAAATATCCATGCACGCTGGTGGGATTCGAACCCCCGACCGTAGTGGCCGTGCAGACTGTGACTGGCGCGCGCAGAACGCTCGGCCACCGCGGCCGGCGATAACAGACCAAAATGTTGCGTGCACTTCCTGGAGGAACACGCGCAGAGAACCGGCGAACTACAGAAGCATCTTGCACCGCCAACTATTTCACCTAAGTAGTGCCGAGATAAAATACGAGGAGGCGAATAGACAGATTTGCATCGCCGTATTTGTGAGTGGAAAAGGAAAAAATGGTGATGCTGTAATAATAATATACTTTCACGGTGCTGGCTGCTGTGTTGCGCGAAACATACCATTTCTAACTTTCATTATCTTGAAATGACTAATTCCGTGTCACGTCGTTAGTAATTGGTGCTGTGTGATCGCGGTAACTCCACAACTTACAGAAGTTCCATTTCAGGTATATTCATTTGTCCCCTAGTTTAGTGATCGCTTAATTTCAGAGTGATAGAAAACGTAAGAGCGCACGCAGAATACGCGGGCAGAGAAGCGATCCGCGCTTCTTGTTAGTTGAGAGGGCAGTTTACCGTTCGATAACATTTCCGAAATCGCCATCCGCCATTTTTCGATTTTCTGCGTGACTTTGTTAGGTGAGCAAGGGCTTCCTACTTAAAAACAAATCCGGGAAGTAAGTAATGATATGCGTGTAGCTTTGAGCAACAATATTAGTCCTAGGAATATCGTATTTGAAATAAAATGTGAAACCTCCAAAATAGAACTGTTAATACATATTACGTTTGAGCTCAACGAATATGTTTAATTTTTTATTTACACAGTTTACCCTTTTTAAACCTTGTCGTCGTGACTCAAATGTTCAAATGTTTGTAAAGCTTATGGAACTTAACTACTGGGTCATCAGTCCCTAAACTTACAAACTACTTATGAACTACTTACGAACTAGGACGGCACAAATATCCATGCCCGAGGTGGGATTCGAATCCCCGACCGTAGTAGCCGTGCAAACCGTGACTGAAGCGCCTCAGTCTCCTCGGCCACTGCGTCCGGCCGTCGCGACTCACAGTAAAATAAACACCAGCAAGCCACGTGCTGCTCTTGATACAAGCTGAATGAAATACAATCAAACTTTTCGCGGGTGACTATTTAAATAAAATATACGCCAGAATACTTACAGAATAAGAAACGGAAGGAAGTATTAAGTTTTATAAAGATTTGAGTTACTAGCGTATGTGGCAGACATTAGAACGTTCCCCGTCACGTCAGCGCCACAATCTCAGCCGTGAGCGCCGTTACTGTTCAGATAACAGCGAAGTACTTTATCGGCAACGCTCTGCTTCAGCGTGTGATAGATAGCAGGCAGACTCTTCATCCGTTACAACGGTGCTGGAATAGCCGCCTGTACAAATGTACTCCGAAAGCAGAAGCTTCCACTGTTGTAAAGTCCATAAGAGTCCATGGAGTGCAGTGTCAGAAAATCAGGCGATCCTGAAAGAATTAAATTGAGACAATAAACGTGCTGGATGAGTTTGCCACGACAGAATAGCTGCGATACGCGAGACCGTTCGCCGTCGGGGATTCGAGTCCTCCCTCGAGCAAGGGAGCACGTGTATCTTTAAGTTAGTTTAAGTAGATTTTAAGACAACGCACTTATGGCCAACGTATTTCAGTCCCTTAGATTATTGAACATTTTATTTTACTGGATGAGTTTTGTTATTTTCGAAGTAAAATAACTTCTGAGCCGCGACGGAGCGGCCGAGTGCATTGAGGCGCTGTGCTATGATGCGCGAAGCCGTTCCCCGTCGGGGGTTCGAATCCCTCCTCGGACATTGATGTTTGTGTCGTCTTTAGTATAAGGTAGTTCATAAGTAGTTTGTAAGTTTAGGGACTAATGACCCCGCAGTTAAGTCCCTTAAGCTTAACAAACATTTGAACATTTTGAATAACTTCTGATGGCCGAAACGTTTCTCAAGAAGCGAATTTTGTTGATATGTAATATTAATTTAAATGTTAGGAAATCCTTTTCGAAAGCATTCATCTGTAGTTTAGCTTAATGGGAGTGGAACGTGGACGATAAGGAGTTCATATAGAAAGATGATAGAAGCTTGAAATGTGGTGCTATAGACGCGTGATGAAAAAATGGGTAGATCACGTAACTAACGAGGAGGTACTCAACATAATTGGGCAGATAAGTAGTTTCTGGCATATCCTGACTAAGAGAAGGTTGGTGGGACACATCTGAGACATCAAGGGAAGTGTTTGGGGGTGAAAATCCGTAGAGGGAGACCGAGGGGCGAATAGAGTAAGCAGGTTCAAATGTTTGTAGGCCTGAGGGACGAAGCTACTCTGGTTATCGGCCTCTAGACTTACAAACTACTTACACTAACTTCAGCTAACCTGAGGACCACACACACGCACAAGTGTGAGGGAGGATTCGCACTTTCGGCGGGAGTGACCGCTACATGTCGCTCCAGAACGCTCAGCTAAGCACGTTCTAAAGGTCGTCGGTGGACTTTGTTATTCGGAGGTGAAGGCGCTTGCCCAGAACAGGGCAGCGTGGGGAGCTACAACGTACCAGCCTGCGACAACAGTATATTGTTACTTGTTTTGGAGATTTTAACCTTGTTCTTTCATAAGGGATGCAGTCTGTCAGTGGAGGTCCGAGCATACGGGAGTAGACTGTGGGATGTGTGAAAGTCCGGAAGACTTCTTACCTGATGTAAGCCAGAGACCAGGCGCCACGGATTGCGCGGCCGCCCCCGCCGGAGGTTCGAGCCCTCCCCCGGCATTAGCGTAACTTAGTCTGTAAGTATGTGGAGGGATGCCCTGAGCAGTTTGGTCGCTTAGTGTCACCAGATTCACTGTCGTCGAGAGTTGCACAGGGAGGAGTGACGGGCAGGGTGAGCAGCAGAGTGTTGTGGTGTACATGGAGTTCCAGTAAGTGTATCAATGCACGGAAAACATTTCTCTAATGTGTGAGCCGCAGGATACAGCAACGTGGATTAAATATCTAGGCGCAGAGTTGCCAAGAAATAAACGCGCGAGCATGCAAGGATACTTGCGGGGGCGGCTTATACAGTTCTTGTACGACTTCATCTCGAGTGTTTCCGCGCTAGATATATTGTTACTGGGATGTTGGATCACACGACTGTTACGGAGATGCATCAGAAACGGCTAGGAATCCCTGGAGGGAAGGCGACTGTTTGTCACTAAAATATTCCGGGCTATTATTTCGTGGTGGGATGGACGTATCATTCAAACTCGACGTTTCGTCACCCTCTTCAGACGACATTTTCAAGGAGGATCGTATCTTTGTCGAATGTCCCTGGCTCGCTACTAACTGTAGCCAAGTTCCGCCCCGAGTCGTGACGTCACATGTTTTGAAGATTGGAGCGCCATTCCCTGCTGTCGCTCACTCTTGCATCGGGATCCAGACGTCGCTCAGTTTCACGCCCTCCTTCCTGTTCAGTTCGTTGGGATGTTTAACAATCCATGCGTCCTGTGCTAGTAGCCGCTAGTGGCTGGCCACGTCATCTCCCAGTCTTTACCCTGATATAATTGCCGACTTGCACGTCCCCATTCATCTACATAAATACTCTACAAATTACATTAAAGTGCGTGGAAGAAGCTTCATGGAACCGCTTTTATTTCTCTATAGTTCCATTCGCTGATGCTGCACCAGAAAGAGGAACATGTAAATCTTCTCGTTTCCCATAGGATTTCTCTTCTTTTATTACGTTCATCTCTCCATATGTTCAAATGTTCTGAGTGCTATAGTTATCATTCAAATGTTCAAATGTTTGTGAAGCTTATGGGACTTAACTACGGGGTCATCAGTCGCTAAACTTACAAACTACTTATCAACTACTTACGAACTAGGACGGCACAAATATCCATGCCCAAGGGGGGATTCGAACCCCCGACCGTAGTGACCGTGCTGACCGTGACTGGAGCGCCTCAGTCACCTCGGCCACCGCGACTTACAAATACTTAAACTAATTTACACTAAGAACAACACAAACATCCGTGCCCAAGGGAGGAATCTAACTTCCGTCGGCGAGCAACCGCTCGCTCCGCAGCAAGGCGCCTTAGAACGCTCGACCACTCCACCGCGGCCCTCCGTATTTAGGTGCTTGCTAACAAGATATGTTCGCATCCGGAGGAGACAGTTGGTGAAGAAAATTTCGCCAATAAATGTCGCCGCAAAGAATAACACATTCTTTTAAAGATTTCCCCCCAAACTCGTGCATCATTTCCATGACACACTCTCTCCCCTGTATCGCTGTAATACAAAACGAGCTGTTCTTCTCTGAACTTTTTCTATAACTTGCATTAGTTGCACTTGGTGACGATACCAAGATGCGCAGCAGTATTCCAAAATATGCCAGACAAGTGTAGTGTAGGCAGTTTCTTTACGAGTAAGTGTTCTGACAAGTAAAGGTAGCCTTTGGCTCGCCTTCTATGAATTGTTTCCAGTTAAGGTTGTTAGTAATATGTAGACTCACGGAATCGTGTAATTCGTGCTTCTTTCTGGGTTACGTTTCTTCAATAATAACCCTTTGCTATCGGTAACGTTCTTAATTACAGATAGTAAAAATTTGGATTTGTCAGGAGCTTCTCCACCGCTGTATGCCATCAGACGATTACCCGTCCTTTGACAATGAATTGCTGAGGAGTTTCGAATCCCTGCCAAGTAGTTCTGGCCGCAGATGTTCCTTTCTCTCTGCGCCAACGTCTTTACGATGCCTCTCTTTTTGTTGTGGGTGGTAGATCGATCCCCTGTGTAGGTAACGGTCGCTGTCTGTGGGTTTCCAACAAACTGCTTGGCACAAGCTACCATCCTCTTTCTTGAACATTAACAAGTAGAAGCTACGATCTCCCTCGAAAATGTTCTCTGCATTTGGCAACGAAGTTATGGATATCAAATCAAACTCTCGCTTGTTTGTAACACTAAGAAACCAAACTGTTGAATTAAACGGACCCTAGACATAGAAACCACTAACAACACACACACACACACCTGTGTCCGAGGAAGAACCCGAACCTCCGGTGAGAGCGGCGAAAACGGTGGGTTCGAATAAATAAAATATCCAACCATAGCAATATACCCCGTATGTTTTTGGAATTATCTGCTTTGAAAGTGCACATTTTAGAACTATTTACGAATTTCAGAAAACGGGCACTAGCAGGTGCTGCGGAACGATTCTACTGCCGCCAACAGAAACTTGGACAAGCGAGACGAAGTAACAGAAATTGGGGCATAGAGTTCATGGGCAACCGGCGAGCCGCGAAACAAATTCATGAGAGAAACAACTCTTGCAAAATCGCCGTAAGTAAAGAAATGTTCCAGACGCGTAAATAAATGTAAATACACTATGTGATCAAAAGTATCCGGATATCCCCAAAAAACATACTTTTGTGATATTAGGTGCCACCTACTACCAGGGAGTCCGCATCAGCGACGTGAGTAGTCAGTAGTCATCGTGAGAGAGCAGAATAGGGCGCTCCGCGGAACTCACGGACTTTTAACGTTGTCAGGTGATTGGGTGGCACTTACGTCACACGTATGCACGCTAGATTTCCACACTCCTAAACATCGCTAGATGTGACAGTGGAGTGGAAACGTGAAGGGACACGAAAGCGAACAGGCCGACCTCGTCTGCTGGCTGACAAGACCGCCGGCAGTTGGAGAGGGTCGTAAGTGTAATAGGCAGGCGTCTGTCCAGACCACCCCACAGGAGTTCCAAACTGCATCAAGTACTATGACAAGCGAGAGGTGTGAAAACTGATTTGATGGTGAGCAGCTACGCATAAGCCACACATCACGCAGGTAAACGCCTTGCTTGGTGTAAGGAACGTAAAGATTGGAAGACTGAACAGTGGAAAAACAATGTGTGGAGTGAGGAATCACGGTACATGAGGCGATCCGATGGCAGGGAGTGGGTTTGGGGAATGGCCGGTGAACGTCACCTGCCAGCGTTTGGAGTGCCAACAGTAAGGCGCCGTTCACACTACGGCGATATATCGTAGGCGATATACGATACGCGACAAGCATGGACAAATACGTGAAATCTAGAGGGAGGCGATGAAAATGGAGGACGATTGCGCGATATATCGCTTTACGTATCGCTTGCCGGTCTCCTGAGCGACTAGTCGCGAGCGATATTTCGAGCTGTCAACATGGCGGGAAGAAGAGAATACAATTCTGTGCTTTCTTTCATTAATTTAGTTAAAGGTCATCCTTGGCGCTTAGAGAATTTTGATTCATGTTGAGACAGCTCTCGAGAAACAACAGCTGAGCTATGGTGCACGTTGGTTACATTGTAGGGATGTGCCCAGTGTCTCCTTTTTCTTCTCATCCTATGCCTCAACCAGTAAGCCACAACAACGCCTTCCTCACTTGAGCTCATATCACTAAGAGAAGCAGTAAAAACTGTGTTCCCAACACATTTTAACCACCCAACTCGCGCCGATTTATCGCCTGTTGTTGTGAACCCTGTTAGCAACATATCGTCGCGATGTATCGCTTACGATAAATTGCACACGATATATCGCCGTAGTGTGAACGCCGCCTAACATTTGGGGGCGGTGGTGTTACGAAGTGTTCGTGCTTTTCATGGAGTGGGCTTGCACCCCTTGTCATTGTGCGTGGGACTATCAATGCACAGGCCTACATTGCTGTTTTAAGCACTTTGTTGGTTCCCTCTGATTGAGAGCGATTAGATTGTCGCATCTTCCAACAAAATGAAGCACCTGTTCGTAGTGCACGGCCTGTGACGGAGTTGTTACACGACAGTAACATCCCTGTAATGTACTGGCCTGACTTGAATCATATAGAACGCCTTTGAACTGTTTTGGACCGCTGACATGTCCCAGTCCTCAGCACCTACATGGATACCTCTCCTCAGTGCAGCACTCCGTGAAGAACGGGCTGGCATTCCGCAAGAAAGCTTCCAGCTCCTGACTGGACGTGTGCCCGCGAGAGTGGAAGCTGTCATCAAGGCTAAGGGTGGCCAATGCCAAACTGAATTCCAGCATTACCGACGGAGGGCGCAACATTTACAGCCTGTTGTCAGATTAGTCTTAATAACATAGTGTTTGTCAAATAGGTCCCTCAAAGACGGGTGTTTTGAGGAATAATTTTTTGGCGTGGCTATTGATATCTGCGCGCTACTCTCTAAGGCGAGGTGGCCCACGAGCTTCAGTAGTATGTCGCTCCGTTCGGCAGTGGCATAGGTTCCAATGTTGCGATGATTATAATTCTAAGCGACCATCTGTCGCTAGACTTGACACCCTACTTAAACTACGTCGTGCTCGGGACAAGACAACACGCGCAGGCCTGGCCCCCCGCCTCCGCTGAATGAGTGCGTGGGCGGCGCGGCTCGGAACAAAGCTGCGCCAAACCGGTCTGGCGCTTCCCAGAAGCGCGGCCATATTTTTTCTGTAGTGCAGGAAAAAGCGCGGCGCCTGCATTCCGCCGCCCTGGTATTCGGCCGATCCTTACCACGGAGCGCTGCCCGCTGCAGAGTCCTCCCTCTGTAGCAGGAGGCAGTCGAGGCGGGGCTCTGCAAGTGCCTGCGTGTACCAGTCGTTGCGTGTGGACGGCTGAAAAAAGAAACTAGGTAGTGCAGACTGTAATAGCACTGGCAAACGAATACCATAAGCTTCTGGCACACTCTAGGTTACGGTAGCAACACTAAATGTGGGCCTCTGCGATCGTCTTTTGACAGCTCGAAATTTAAATGAAAATAACGGCAAAACCATTCATCTGACACGAAAACTAAATAACTTAATTTGTAGAGGAGAAGATGCTCTACAACTTTGCTCTGTTATGTTTTTTTCATATCTCGTATCGTTTCAGAGATATTTGCAAAAATAACGGCGATTTTGGGATGTCTGTCTGTCTGTCCGTAACGTGTTCCCTGTTTTTAAGACGAACCGTTCAACCGATCAGCACTAAATTTTACAGACATAAATTTAGGCCGTCAGAGACCAGAACCTCCACTTTTCAAATTTTTCTGACTAAAAATACTGTAGTAATACCAAAAAAAGTCGTTTGTAATATAATTGTAATTGCAAACGATCCGTTCATCTGACTCGAAGATTGATTAACCTAATTGGTAGAGGGGACAACAGAGATATTTCCAAAAATATCGGCGATTTGACAATTTCTGTCTGTCTGTAAAGTGTTCCCACTTTTTAGCTCGAACCGTTCAACCGATCGGCACCAAATATTACAGACATAATTGTTGGCTACCAGAACCTCGCTTTTTCAAATATTTCGGACAAGAAATACGCTAGTAATACAAGAAAATGCCGTTTGTAATGTAATTTTAATTGCAAATAAACCGTTCATCTGACGCGAAAATTGAATAAACGAATTTGTAGATGAGAAAATTCTCTACAACTTTGTTCCCTTATGTTTTTTTTTTTTTTTTTTTTTTTTTTTTTTTTTTTTTTTTTTTTTTTTTTTTTTTTTCATATCTCGTATTGTTTGAGAGATATTTGCAAAAATAACGCAGTTTTGAGACCCTCCACTGAATTAACGAAAACCAGCCGTTCGCAGATGTCACGTGACATTCCTCGCCCAGAACTCTCTCTGGCATACGCCATCTTACGTTGCGTATTTGATGATTTTCTTATTGTAACTTACACAGTGTCATTTCAAAGCAATGGCGCACTGAAGAATTAACAAAAACACGTCGTTCTTCGTACGATAAATGATAATCCAGTGTCTACAAATGCCATATTAGCATCAGCTAACAACGGCCATCAATAGTATGAAATTAAAGCACGCAACTTCTAACTGTTGTCCCTAGCGTAGTAGGCAATGCGTTAGACTCTGACACTGAAGGTCAGTGGTTCGAAACCCACCACTACCTAATTTTTTTCTTAAAAAGGTATCAGACACTCTTTTTAATTAATTTTTTATTATTTAGATTATTATTTTTGTCCAAAATATTTGCAAAAACTTATAAAACTACAAATCTAAAGTGGGCCGTAAAACACGTCAGTGTTTTTTTTTCTAAGGTTATATTTGTCAGTGATAGAGGAAATCTTGTTACGAACATTATTTGCAACGTGTCTTGCAAAGAAAATTGCAAACAGACCGCAATAAACAGATATGGTCTAGGCATTGGCTGCTTAAAAGTAGGCAGTTGTCACATGTGATTCTACATCGTGAGTTGGAGTGCAAACCAGATGACTGGCGTAATTATTTGCGAATTGATGTGGAAACTTATAATTATCTTTTGACACCGGTAACTCCTCCCATAATACGTAAAGATACTTGTATGAAGAGATATATATCTCCACATGATTGGCTGACAGTTACATTAAGATTCCTGGCCACAGGAAGGACCTACAAAGACCACGAATTTTCAACGGCAATTTCTAAACAAGCACTGAGTTAAATCATCCCCAACACTTTTGAAGCTATTTACGGTGCCCAGAAGAATGATTTCATGAAAGCAAGTAAAGTAGGTCTACCTTCTAACAAGGTACAAATAAAATTGTCAGAGTTTTAGATATGTTTGAAACACTGTACGCCTACTTCACTTTATCTATATCTATAAATATGAATGTCTGTTCGGTGTACGTTTATCACGTCTGAACCACAAGACATAAAGAGCTAAAAGTTTGTACAGTTACTAATGTCTACCCGGGGAAGGCTTTAGGCACGGTTTTATAGCGATAGGGTACCTATTTATCTATATATATTAATGTGAATATCTGTTCGGTATACGCTTATCACGTCCGAACGACAAGACGCAGAGACTTAAATATTTGTACAGTTACTAATTTATACCTGAGGAAGGTTTTAGGCACGGTTTTATAGCGATCTGAGAGATATTTAGCAATTTGAAGAATATAACGCGAAATGCGGAACTATAATTACTCTTTGAAAATGGTTTTATTGGTTGCATTGTTGCTTGAGGGTTGATAATGATAAAAGGGTGGAGTATATTGGGATGGAAAAATCGGTGTATATAAAATTCTACGTGTGTGTGTTAATATTTCGCTCTGCAGCGAAAACTACAGAACGCAAACGAATGGTCTGTGTGTAATTGTCCGAAGTCTCCCGTTGTACACCATAGCAGTTCGATGCTGATAGCATCTGTGATATTATTACAATCATTATTGTTGAATTTCGTGGTTGTATTCTACGAAACGAGTGCATTTTTACGTGTGATTTGATCTCATAGCACACTACTGAAAGATAGCTTATCTATTATAATCAACCAACACGCGAGCGGAGCCGCGGGTTTAACCTAGTATTATATATGTGGCCAATAAGCTGCGACTAACTTCGTTTCCCAGTCAGAATTTTCAGTTCTCAGCCATTTTCATCCACTGTCAACATAGAAAACACACGAAAAAGTATACACTGAGACAGATTTGCAGCGATCTCCTGTCCACACGTTCCAACTTGTCTGCGCAGATGTGATTTGGACCCACAGATTTGAGCAGTTTTGCTCAAACCTCCAACTGCAACTTCCAGGTTTGCGCACATCTCATATCTGTCAAATGTGCTATCCACACGCAAATAGCTGAGGACTCCCACCTACATAGGAAGATGTGAAGATGATGTAAGTCTTCAGTCCGGACAGTGGTTTCATGCATCCTACTCTAGCAAGCCTCTTCAACTCCTCACAAGAACGGCAACACACATCCATTTGAGTATGCTTACTGCATCCGTCTCTTGATCTCCCTATGCGAGTTTTACTCCACACACTTACCTCCAACACTAAATTTACAATTCCTTGATGTCTAAGTGAGTGTCTTACCAATGTCCCTTCATTTACTCAATGTATTCCATAAATTCCTCGTCTCCCCAATTCTGTTCACTACCCCTAATTAGTTAGTCGATCTACTCACGTAATCTCCAGCATTCGTCTAAAGCACCACATTTAAAAAGCCTCTATCCTCTTCCTGTTGAACGATTTATCGTCCCTGATTCACTAACATTCATCTTGTATGCTCGCACTGTTGATTCCGTTCAGTTGATCTTCAAGGTCCTTTGTTTGACAGAATTACAGTGTCATCAACAAAACGCAATATGTTTATTCCTTCACCTTGAACTTTAATTCCTTCTCCAAATTTCCCCTTGCTTTCCTTCACACCTTAGACATTGAATAACGTTGGAGAAATGCTGTAACCCTGCCTTACTCCCCTCCCCAATCAATGCTATCTAGACTTTCATACCCTTCGACTGTAATAACTGCTGTCTGGTTTTCGAACAAGTTGTAAATAACACTCTGATACCTATATTTTACCCCCGCTGACTTCAGAATCAGAAAGAGTGTATTCCAGCCAACAGTGTCGAAACCTTTCTCTAGGTCTACAAAAGCTAGAAATGTAGGTTTGCCTTTCGTTAATCTTCTTTTATATATAAAGCAGAGTGTCCATGTACTTCTGTGTGTATGTATTGCATACAAATACACAGTTATTTCCTACCTTTATGAAATTTTGTGCACGTAAGCCTCAATCCACGAGGACGGGCTGCGTAAGTCTAAGAATGACGTACAAACCCGACTCGCGCATCGCAGCATGGCGCTCGGCCGGCTCCAGATATCACTTCTGTTTTAATCGATGACTTTCCGTCAGTTAGTACGTACTATGTCCTTTCTGAGAGGAAATCTCGAATCGCACAGCTGAGGCGATATACCATAAACAAGCAATTTGATTGGAAGCCGCTTGTGAGGTACAGTGCCAAAAGCCTTCCAGAAATATAAAAATATGAAATCGATTTGAGATCCCTTGTCGGCAGCACTCATCACTCTATGAATTTGTGTCAATAGGTTATTCTGTTCAAGGTAGTTCACAATGTTCCCGAAAGTTGCTGCAAACAGACTTCAGTGATAAAGGCCTGTAATGTTTCGGATCACTCCTATTGCACTTCTTGAATACTGGAGAGCCGTGTGCAACTTTCCAGTCTTTGGGTACGAGGTGGCTTTTGCATCAGCAGGAATCTAATTGCTATAGAATCTGGACCAGAAGACTTACGTGATTTATGCTGCTTTGCTACTAGAAGCTGGCAGCAGCTCTTTTCTGTCTCATTTGTGTCGGCGCACAAATATCTTTGCAGAAGCTTCACTCAGAGGCGCAGGTGGGGTGTCTCAGATGGCAATGTTTTACTTTAGCTCGTTCTAGCGCCCATTTCTGTGTCTGCCTGTAGCCGTGCTTTCCCATTAACTGCTTTTGCAAAAGATGTCGATTGGGCTGAAAATGATGCAGAGGTAGCGGCACCATTTTATGTGCACCGTTACGATTTTAGGTCCGAAAACAACTTTTTGAAACTCTTCACTTCTACATTTTGGACAGCACAATAAATGTAAGAACTTTTTCACGAATAAATGTTGAAGACCTAATTTGCAGCCCATAGCGACCAAAGAGCTACTCAACATTTGTATAATAAAAGTTGGGGAACTCGTATCACAGTACAACAAAAGGCGAATATTTGTTGGCCACAGTGAAAGGGGAGCACTAGCTCCGCAAACATTGAAATCTCAAAATCTTGACCTATTCGCCAATTTTTGCTTGTTGATTCTTTTACCCTCATCTTATGTTAAAGGGTGTCTGATATCACATATTCTGCTGTGCCCTACACACCACTGACCAGCGTCATTTCCCGGCAGGATGGAAATCCATGGAAGTGTTGTCCTGTCGGGTAACATCACACATTTGGACGCGTGCCAGAAGTCTTGGCTCGCATGTCGTATAACATGATAAATGGCGTAATGTCAACCATCAGGAAGATCGCACGTCGCGCAACTTGTTACAGGTCGTTGAAGCCAGTTTGAACGTGACCGAATTGTTGGAGCTCTTCTTGATTTTCTTCTTCTTTTACTTTTTCTGCCTTCTAGATGTTTTTAACGCGGGGTCGCGTGGTTAGATTTGGCCGAGTCTCTTTTATGTTGCGTGTGTAGCCCAAAGGTCAGCGTATAGCTTTATAGAGTGAACGTATGCCAAACTGTTTGTCACTCGTCCATGTGAGACGGAGCCCGGCATTCACCCAGTGGGATGTGGGAAACCGCCTGAAACCCACATCCAGGCTGGCCGTCACACCCTACCCCCGTCCCATCTCACCGCTGCTCTGTGGACCAAAAGAAGGAAACTCTAATCTTAAGGACTGTGAACATACTTGATACAGTGTTGCGCTCAGACACACCAATGCCCGGTCGCAACGGCTGTGTCACAACCAAGAACAGAGCAAAATAAAATTAATTACGTTATACCGAGTTGCCAGTAAAATCACGAACTCCTGGATACCAATAATTAAAAAGTAGCAAAATTAAATCAATTAATTTAGGACGTTTTATTAATTTTCACCAACCAAGGAGCATCACAGAATGATTGCTTACGTAGAGGACTATCGAATGGAAGGGACAGAGTAGTTTCTGCGTTACCCGTTTGGTTAATGTAAAAATGGCTCAAAATGGAGAGTTTCCCGTAGCCGTAAAATTTAAAAGCAAGCGGAAGCGACGCCGAGGCGGAGGCATACCAGCTTTGTCCCGCGCTCCAAACAGGTGTCCCGACCCGAGTGTCCGAGACACAGGGGCTGAGCTTCCCCACGGTTCCTGTCCGCTACCTGTGAGGTCGGCTACAAGGACTACTTTAGAACAGCGGAAGCACACTGCGGTGCCATACCCGGAGAACAGCTACGCACCGCCATTCGGTAGCAGAGCTTCCAAGTCTCCACCTCGCGGACAGTCTAAGGCGGAAGCTACCGCCGTATTACTAAAGTGTGACTTTGAGGACCGTCCGCGTCTGTTACAATGGTGGCCGAGTGGAAGCATCCGGTACACTTACCACTCAGTTTATAGTGAGGTAAGCTCGGCCGTTTGGACCACGTTCTGGCTATAGTATTACGACTTTCATGGCTAGCACCATCTCTCTGATTCAACCACTCCCCGCTCTCTCCAGGGACTGCAAATGTATCTTTATTAAAGGCGCTTATTTCTTGACTATTGATAGTAATTAGGGTGGTTTCGTGGCAAAATAGTCTTTGTGACACAATATTAAACGTGCAACAGGGCTACGTCAATTTCATCACACTTCTGGCTATTTGTTGTTAACTGTCCTCTTTTCAATAAATTAATCTTGAATGAGGCGAGCAAACACCTGCCAAGAGAAGAAGTCCGCCGGCAGATCAGCAGGTGAGTGACTTCCTGTCTGAGAGGAAAGCCGGTTCATCTCCTGCACCATTTACAACAGCAAAACAAATCTCTTCTATTCGACAAATGCCTATAGCTCATGAAGCATGCATTTTGGAGCCCACGTTTGCCCGATGCTTCTTCTCTTGTTTGATGTGAGGATCCCGTTTCGACTGTTTGTCTTTCTGTTTCTGTTCGGCGCACAATTTTTCTCTAACAAAAAGTATAATGGCCAGTTAGAAAGTTTCCGTTCGAAGACGTTATCGTTCTGAAGCGGAATGCCAATCAAGCTCAATAGCCGTGAACATTGAGGCAATTACCTCATCCGGCTGAAGACAGCCGTGCTGTGCATTCGTCGACCTCTGAAGGAGTTCTCCAAGGGCCGAGCAGAGACGAGACCGGAGCGTCTCTCACGTGTAGCGTCTCTATGCTGTGGCCTGTTTTCTACTTTTGCAAGCATTCACAGTTTTCACTTTGAAGGGTCGTCGAGTCCTACCCTGACGTTGCAGGGCGCCATGTTTTTCCGATATTGCAGGGGAACTTAGAGCCAAATTTCAAAATTATCCGTCACAATGGGAGACAAAGTTTCGAAAAACACTTTCTCTGAGAATTACTTCGAACAATTAGTTCATGAGCCAACTAGAATTGTAAATGGGTGTCAAAACACACTTGATCTCTTAGCAACAAATAATCCTGAGCTCATAATGAGCATCAAAACGGATACAAGTATTAGTGAACACAGAACTGTCATAGTGAGATTGAATATTGAAAGTCCAACAGGTACCAAAAATAGACGTAAAGTATATTTGTTCAGGAAAGCAGATAGAAATAAAATACATGCTTCTTGAAAGACAGCTTCCACTCGTTTCTAACACTAAATGTAAGTGTAGACCAGATGTGGCTCGAATTCAAAGAAGTCGTATCGACAGCAGTTGACAGTTTTATACCAAATATAAAAGAAGGAGGTGAGTCCCCTTGGTACACGAAACAGGTCAGGACACTGATGCAAAAGCAACGGAAAAGGCATGCTAAATTTAAATGAACACAAAATCCCCAGGATTGGCGATCCTACACAGAAGCTCGAAATTTAGCGAGGACTTCAATGCTAGATGCCTACAATACTTATCACAACGAAACACTTTCTCGAAATTTGACTGAAAACCCAAAGAGATTTTGGCAAAACACAAACAATACCCTCACTACGTGATAGTAATGGCGATCCTGCCGATGACAGCGCTACTAAAGCAGAGTTACTGAACATAGCTTTTAGAAACTCATTCACCAAAGAAGACGAAACTAATATACGAGATTTCGAATTACGAATAGAGACCAGAATGAGTAACGTAGAAGTAGATATCATCGGAGTAGTGCAGCAACTAAAATCACTTAACAAGAACAAGTCTTCTGGTCCGGATTGTATACCCATTACATTTCTATCTGATTATGCTGAAGCAATAGTTCCTTGCTTAACGGCCATATACAACCTCTGTCTCAAAGAAGGATCTGTACCAAAAGAATGGAAACTTACACAGGTCATACCTATATTCAAGAAAGGCAGTAGGAGTAACTCACTGAATTACAGACCTATTTCATTGACGTCAATTTGCAGCAGGGTTTTTGGAACATATCCCGTATCCATATATTATGAATTATCTCGTACAGGTCAACACGGATATAGATAATATGGTTCATGCGAAACAGAACTAGCGCTATACTCACACGAAGTGATGAGTGCTATCGACAAGGGTTCGCAAATCGATTCCGTATTTCTTGATTTCCAAGGCTTTTGACACCGTTCCTCATAAACGGCTTTTAATCAAATTGCGTGGTTATGTTATATCGCCCCAAATTTGCGACTGGATAGATGATTTCCTGTCAGAGAGGACACTTTGTAGTAATCTGTGGTAAGACATCGACTAAAACAGAGGTGATATCGGGCGTTCCACAGGATAGTTTTATTGGTCCTTTGCTGTTTCTTATTTACATAAACGATTTGGGAGAAAATCTAAGTAGCTCTCTTAGGTTGTTTGCAGATGACGCCGTCATTTATCTTATGGTAAAATCAAAACCAACTGCAGGACAATCTGAATATCACTATCGTGTAAAAATTGGCAAATGACTCTACTTAATGAGAAGTGTGAAGTCGTCCACATGAGTACGAAAAGAAATCCGTTAAACTTTGTTTACAAGATAAATCAATCTAAAGTGAAGGCCGTAAACCCCACAAAATACCTAGGAATTACTATTACTTCAGACTTAAACTGGAAAGAACACGTAGATAATGTCGTGGGAAAGGCGAACCAGAGATTGCTGTTTTTTTGGCAGAACCCTTAAAAGATGCAACAAAAACTGCATACACTAACGGCGTTTATCGCTGCGGCGTGGGCTACTTAACTAAACTCCAATCGCCAACATTCTCCTCTGAATGCGAAAATATATTGTTGTCTGCCATCTACATAGGTAGAAATGATCATCGGAATAAAATACGAGAAATCAGAGCTCGAACGGAGAGATTCACGTGTTCTTTCTTCCCGCGCGCTGTTCGAGAATGGAATGGGAGATAAATAGTTTCAAGGTGGTTCGATGAACCCTCTGCCAGGCACTTAAATGTGATTTGCAGAGTATCCTATACAGATGTAGATCCATTTAATTTTGATGCGCTGTATATAGCACCAGAGCTAACTCGTGTGTCACGAAAATTTAGGGGCTTCACAAGCAATGGAACACGAACATATGGAGTAGTCAAAATGCCGACTATGTACCCTAGCAACACATGACAGACTTTTTCGGAAGTACCATGGTTTGGTGACGTCTCCACTAAATTGCATGGCGCGCCAAATTCTTTGCGTGCATGTGATAACTCGTGTAGTGCTCTCATTGCTACACTTCCACATCTACACTTTACGTGCCTGTAAGAGGGTTCATCAGACTACAAATGTAGTAATGCCACAGAAATGGGCGCTGGACGGAGCTAACCCGAAACGTTGCCACCTCAGAGAGAAGTCTGGTTGTCATTTCTCTCCATGTAGGCGGGCGGCTACAAGAAGAAAGTTGGTGATTCAAATTGCCCGCCTCATCATTTCGGAATAGTTTGCGCACCCGGAAGTTGTGAACTGAATTATGGAGGGGTTACGTGGTGTTCACGGATTTTGACTGTCTGCCCAGAAAGGTTTCATTGTAGTCAGTGCACCATTTTGTTGAAGCAAACTGAAGCCCCAAGCTACCGTCGAAAACTGTTGGCATAGTGATAGTCGCCGGCCGCGGTGGCTGAGGGGACTAAGGCGCTCCAGTCACGGTCCGCACGGCCACTGCGGTCGGGGGTTCGAATCCCCCCTCGGGCGTGGATATTTGTGCCGTCCTAGTTCGTAAGTAGTCCATAAGTAAGTTTAGGGACTGATGACCCCGTAGTTAAGTCCCATAGACTATAGAAACATTTGAACATTTGAATAGTGATAGTCACTATGAAAAAGTACGTTCCAATAAATGTCTCTTCATTATTTCCACCGGGTCTGTCCCTTAACTGTTGTGCCGGGATTTCGGCGTTCGTCAGCCTCTTTAACTGAGACATTTTCCCATTTACTTACCGGTCGGAGAAAAGTCAGTTAATCGTAGAAGGAAACTTGGACAATGCTGTTATGGTTGTAATAACTGCGCCCGGCGGGAATACGAGGTGTGAGTAAATGTTGTGCCTGCCTGCTGCTCCGGAGTTGTGCGAACGGGGCTGAAATACCGTACGGACGGTATCGGCAGTGGCGTCATTCAGGTTTACCGCTAGCATAGCACTCTCTCTAAACATTCCCCGGTGCTCACCACATCTAACGCATCTCGACCAGAACACGAAATAAATACTCCTGAATCCGAAGCCAGGACGACTGATAGCATGAGTGGCATATCATAGCTGTTGCATGTCGCTTAAAAAGGCTGGATAGGAAACGTACTTGGTCTTTTCAGAGCATGCTGATATAGCTCCAATCATACACCACCGCTCGCGCGGCTTAAGATCTGGAAAGTTGCGAATCTCACTCAAGAAAAGGACGTAGCAGCAGTCCCTTCAAGTACAGACCCATATCTTATTTGGAATGATTAATGCTGGAGCAGTCACTGTTTATAGATATTTTTATTGGCACGACGCGTTTCGGGAGCACGCTGCCATCATCGGGTGCATTTTTACAGTTACTGGTTACATTCTTGACGTATTATGTTGTGTATCGTGGATGCCAGTGAAACTGTATAAACATAACCTCACTGGCATCCACGACACGAAACATAATACGTCAAGAATGTAACCAGTAACTGTAAAAATGCACCCGATGATGGCAGCTTGCTGCCGAAACGAGTTATGCCAATAAAAATATCTATAAACAGTGACTGCTGCAGCATTAATCATTCTAAAAAAAGCTTATAATACAGTCGCAGACCTAAAAAAAAAATTCAAATAACATGGATAAATTTATGTTTATACAGACCCATATCATTGACGCCTAATTGCAGCAGCATTTTGGACTGTATACTGTATTCGCACATCTTGAATCACACTAGAAGAAAACAGTCTAGTGATACATAACCAACACGCCTCCATAACATGTCGTTATTGTGCAACACAAGTTCCTCTTTTATTTTCACGAAGTTCAAATGTTTGTTAAGCTTATGGGACTTAACTACGGGGTCATCAGTCCCTAAACTTACAAACTACTTATGAACTACTTACGAACTAGGACGGCACAAATATCCATGCCCGAGGGGGGATTCGAACCCCCGACCGTAGTGGCCGTGCAGACCGTGACTGGAGCGCCTCAGTCCCCTTGGCCACCGCGGCCGGCTATGACGAAGTAACGACAGGGGGCTATTTTCAAAGGACCTCTCAAAAAATGTTTTCCAGCCTGTATTTGAAGACTGGCAGAAAGCCTGGGACAAGTGCATCGCTTTCACGGGAGACTATTTTCAGAAGGGGCCCTCGAAATTGTGAGGATGAGTATGGTATGTTGTAAAAAATATTATGCTCATTCTTTATTGAACAGCTCTCGAAATACTCGTAATAGGTGGAGAAAAAGTTCGGGTTCAGAGTTCCCTCTCTTTCGCAGCTGGCGATGCCGTGCAGTCACAGGAGTTCTTCACTGGGGTCTTCAGTCTCAGCTGCTGGTAGTCGTACGTGTTGTAATTGTATAACATGAAAATTGTTGCCTGGGCCGGGTTTCGAACCCGGATCTCGGGCTGCTTACTGTGCAGTTGCGCTGAACCCCCTAAGCTACGCGGGCTTAACCCACCTTGACGGACTACCGAGCACGGACCCCGTCCGACAGAAACCCAGGAGGCGTACAGTTAACTCAGTGATAAAGCCGCGCGGTATAAGGACTGGGCTGCCGTTCCCGCCAGAGGTTCGAGTCCTGTGTCGGGCACGGTTGTGTAAGTAGCAGCTTGGTGGCTAATATTTGTCGGTGACAAGAGTGTTAGCAGTGAGGGAGAGTGCCTGGGTGTCGGCAGCCGGGTTTCCCCGGCGGGTAACGGGACCGCCGCGCAAACAAGGGAGGCCCAGGCCCGTTACCGCCTACCCCCCGGACCTTGGACACCAAGTGCTCCACTTCTTCACAGGGTGGCCCTCGTTTCAAAGAGCCAAGCTCTAAGAGAAGTCCAGAAAAACGTCGAAAAGTTGGTGAAGAAGGCTGTTTACGCAGAGGTTCCAACCATTACGATTTAATCGTAATTCTTACGAAAATTGTTTAAAATTACGAGTTTACGATTTGAGTGGTTCGAATTCCGATTTTCAGGTTTAAGTAACAAATCGGCCTCATTTGTTTTACGTCGGGAAAACTCGGTTTCTTATGAGTTCGACAAAAATAAACTTGTTTTGAGAAACACCTTCTACCATGTTCTTTTAGAAATAGTCACTACGGACAGTAACTTCTACGAACTCGAAAACTGCGTAATACGGCATACGATATGAATCCACAAAGGTGCGCCATTGCAGCAGCCAATGAAAATGCGGCGTGTCACTTGACTCGTAGCTGCACTCCTATAGGAAAAATCGTAAAGTGTGTGGGAATAATAAACAACATTCATTTTGTGTTGTAGTTCGTTAATCTGTGTTCAGAAGCTGAAGTTGTGTTAATTTTGCTTTTTATTGCATTGTATCTGACAGCAATTTCGTGAGTTAAAATGCTGTGCCGAATTGTGTGCTGAACATTCTTATTTGTAAAATAAGAGTACTAAGACAAACTCATAAATAAATGTTATATCGTTTCTCGTAAAATGAGGAAGTTTTTGCTGCAAGAAAAATCTAATCGTCGTGAAAGCGATGAATATGAATCATTGCGAAAAACACATATCGCAAGGATATGCTTGTTTGAGGGCTTCAGCGAAATGAATAAATATTAATCTGGAAATAAAAAATCTGTGAAGCTGTACTTAGTTATTCAGTTTTGCCCTCCCGCCCACACACATTCCTACTGCACTCGTAATAATGATGTATTAATACGCTGCCCGTATCTCATCTGTAGTCTTACAAAAACTATTTTCACAATTTTAGTGATTCCTTATTTACTTGGACTCCTTGTTACCGCCCTTGTTAGGTCGCATTACTATTTGCCATATTCAACAGTTGGAACCTCTACGTCTTGGCATTATACGGCAATGTTCTCGAAATGCCGGCAGTACGGAGGTGACGCAGACGAACGGTAGAACTTGTCTCCACTTCCCGTAGCGCCTCGACGGAAATGGAGGCGGCCGGTTCCGGTAGACACTGACTTTTAAAGTGGCCAGATCGCCGAATATTCATCAAGAAAGAGAAACACGCGTGCGACGGCGCTTGCGTGAACTACTGGGTGTCTGGTCGATCCTCCGACGCTTCCTGCGTGACGAAATTGCGAGGCGGCGTGTAGTAGTGGCTGTTCTCGCGTGAAGAAGGGCCAGTAATGCCTCTGCTGCAGACAGCAGCCAGCACAGTCACCGCGGAAGAATGTATTGCTCTTGTTACACACAGATGTAGATTTTCAGAACCGCAAAATCGCGTTTTGCTTACGCGCGTCTCCAACCAGATGAAGGTGTGCTTCGTTTGTGAACCAGATGCAGCAAACTTCAAATCTCCCTTATCAATGTCAACCTCTGCCGCACTGCTAGGACAGGTGGCATTGGATTTTGAATGGGAACAGGTGTACACTTTTTCTTAATGTTTTCTGCGTGCTGGAACGCTTCAGCACGTCGTCGACTGCAGTTCTCGGTACGGATTTCCTGGATTTTGTTGAATAATTCCAGAAACCGTGGCGACATTTGCAGGAGGAAGTGCAGTTTGCCTGGGCCCAACGTTCCCTGCTACATCTGCGACGCTGCCTGTCCGTCGGAATTTGGCGGAGAGCTTGTGAATGTTTTCGCATCGTATCCTTTAGACACGCTAAACTGCCTCTCGTCGCCGTAGGACTCTTTTGCAACCTGTGGTGTCAGAAAGACGCCTTGTTCTGAGCCTCCTCTCACTTTGAAGCGCTGGAACTGCCGCACTTCTTGTAGGCGTTTCCAGCTATTTCCACCTATTTTCCAACTTTTGTAGAGGATCCTATAGGTTTCACAATACAAGAGCTTCGATCTTCGTTTTCGAGACATTTCATGTTGAAATCAGGGAATCCTTCGCTGCACCCCTTGTAAATAGACGGAAAGAAAAACGGCTGTCCATATTCCTCCGTATCAGCACGCGCAATGTAAGTTGGCGGCAAAAGGAGGTTCTCCAATTTTTGTGAGTACGGAGTCTCATTAGTTCCCCTTCTCCTGCTCGACTGCTGGTATGCTTATCCCCGTGCTGTTATCATTACATAGACATAGGAGGAAGCGGTGTGACGTACAACACCCCTCATTCAGTGTCTGGATCATCTCACTTACTCCTTTGTCCATACTCTCTGAACAGCAATGTTCAACAATTGACCAAATATATATTTTTTTATTATTATTATTATTTTTTATATAGAGTTACAGTGACGGCCGCGGTGGCCGAGCGGTCTGCGGCGTGCCAGTCAAGGTCTGCACGGCCGCTGCGTTCGGGGGTTCGAATCCCCCTCGAGCGTGGATGTTCAAAAAAAGGTTCAAATGTTTGTTAAGCTTATGGGACTTAACTACGGGGTCATCAGTCCCTAAACTTACAAACTACGTATGAACTAGCTACAACTACGGACGGCACAAATATCCATGCCCGAGGGGGGATTCGAACCCCCGACCGTAGTAGCCGTGCAGACCGTGACTGAAGCGCCTCAGTCTCCTCGGCGCCGGCGAGCGTGGATGTTTATTCCGTCGTTAGTATAAGCTAGTTCATAAGTAGTTTGTAAGTTTAGGGACTGATGACCCCGTAGTTAAGTCCCATAAGCTTAACAAGCATGTCATGTCATTTGGTTCCCGAGATTTTGGTGTCTGCGTTTAAATATTTCTAAACCTAAGCGGCACCTCTCCTGCCAGCAAGGTGTTTTCAATAACAGCCGATTTTCCTTCACCAGCGCTGAAGATAAGACGCCTCTACCGTTTTCTACAAACATATGGTCTTTTCTGAATGTGAGGAATAACCAAAGATTGAAGTAAACAGTACGCAGTATCCGTGTTTATGGAAATTAAAAAAAGTAATAAAATGTCGATATTTTTTTTTTTTTTTTTTTTTTTTTTTTTTTTTTGTCAGGTCGCTGTCTTGTGTGTACAGTGAAATTTTTGAAATTGATTTCATACGAACATTCTGAAAGTTGCACCACAGCTCACAACTGGTTTACAGTTCAGTATCTGGCGAGTGGCGGAGGGTACTTCTAGTTTCCTGTCCCACTCGAGAGGAAGAGATATTGCAAGTTGTCTTTCGGAATCTTATCGAAATTTTGAACTTTACTGATAAATTTAGAGCACTGAGATCTAAAAATAGAATTCTTAATATTTAAAAAAAAACTCACGTTTCTAAATGGGACTAAATAATAAAACAACTTATCCTAGCCCCATACAGATTGCGAATTGATTGTGAATTTTTAACAGGTAGGTGCGGTGTGCATACTGTTCGTAACTGATGCGCCCTCCTTATCAGCTAGTCACTTACACAGACGCAATTGGTTGACATGCAACAACCGTAAACTAACGATTTCGAAACATCTCGACTGTTACAGGGCACTGAAAGAAATTCAGTGACGAAGTTGAAAATTTGTACTGGCCCGGGATCTGAAGTCAATATTTGCGGGTAGAGCGGATCTTCGCGGACGTGGTTGATGAGTACGTAAGTCCGAAAGAACAGGCACCATACCCGTAAAGGTCTGTATACCTCCAATAGGCAGATGGCGTACTGTGCGAGAATAACAGCGAGAGGACGCAGTGGGCAGCATAGGAACCGCGCCTGGCTGAGGAGGCTGACTCCGGGTTCAAATCACAAATTTTTAACTTTACTATAGAAATGATTTCAGTGCTTTTTTTTAACAGTCGCGATGTTTGAATATTTTGACTTCGCATCAACTGGGTGCGCTCCACGTTCTTCAGGAGTTTCCTAGCTTAAAGAAGATGAAGAAGAAGAAGAAAAAAACAGATTAACAATATTAACTTTTTCGTACTGTTTGCGTATAGCTACGGATCTTTATTAGGCAAGGAGTATTTTATACCTGTTAGGCCGATTTCAAAACACGATGTATTGCAATTGATTTCGCTATGCTCCGTGTAGTCGGTAGATATAAACAAAATACTGAATCATTTTCCGAAAAGGAACTGTTTGAAAGATGACGAATAATAATACGTGGTGTTTCGTTACGTTGTACGAGTGCTTAAAATTTCATGAACATATCTTAAGGCAAATTACTGCCCGGTAGTGGGGTGGTGTGTTGTTTGTTTACTGGGGAACTGCCGCATTCGACTGTAGCGGCTGCGCGGTTCGCAGAAGCTTTCGTATCCCGGCGCGGTGCGGCGCTGTGCGGATCGTAATTTCTGCGTTCTCCGCTAGAGCGCAGCCTCTGCCGGGTGGCGATAAAATGGCGCAACCGCGGCCTTCGCATTATACGCCGGCAAACCGCAGTCCGCAATGCACGGCGTCGCATTTGCCATTCATGTTCTCCACCGTTAGTATAACGCCTCGTTATGTAGAGGTCGTACACTTAACACCTTACGTCATCGATTAGACGGGGTGTTTTAGGTCGCGGATATTATATCGCGGCAATCGATAAGGGTAAAAGCGACTCTTACCGTGCTGCCAAGTGGCAGGGGAGACGAAGGCGGGAAGTATCAAAATCGGCAAACACTTTAACACATGTGCGTTGACGATGGGTATATGTTTAAGCGTCCACGCGTTATTAAAGTCTTGAAGTTCCTTCCTGATGGGTTCTTTGGTATAAAGTTTTCTTGTGCCGATTTTCTGCTTGTATATAGTCCATGTAGTGCGCCTCGGTTGCACAGTGGTAGAGTGCCAGACTACATAATCCAAAGGTCGCGGGTTCGATCCCCGCCAGGTCCTCTAGGATTTTTATCTGTCACTTTCCACTTCTTTCACCTGTGGCAGTATTGCTCATGTGAAAAATACCGAGTAGCACCGTGGTTCGGAACCCACGTTAAACTGTAGGTCCCCCTATAACTGGCTGGGTAAGTCAGTTCCAAGGTCGGAGGAAGGCAGCGGCATACCACCTCCAAACAGGACCGTGCCTAGTAAAGCACTGTGGTGGTCAAACCAATCTTCGGATTGTTGACTGCTTTACCTTTTTTTTTTTTTTTTTTTTTTTTTTTTTTTTTTTTTTTTTTTTTTTTTTTTTATAGTCCATGTAGTTGCCGAGGGAAAGGTCGTCAAGCAAAAGAGGAGTAATATCTGACGTTCTCCAAGGAAGTAACATAGAGCCGCGTCTGATCCTAATGTATATAAATGTATCAGCGGGCTGTGGCTGTTGGCATAGTTAACGCCCGTTAAGGTTATCAAAAGATCAGCACCAGCAGTGAAGACAACTGTGTGGTCGATAAGTGGCAAAACTGAGGAAAAGTATGTTATGATGTTAGTACTAAAAGAAATCCGTTAAATTTACGTTACACGATGAGTCGCACAAATAGGAAGGTCTACATCTACATGGGGTACTCTGCAAATCACATTTAAGTGCCTGGCAGAGCGTTCATCGAACCACAATTATACTATTTTATCTCCCATTCCATTCTCGAATAGCGCGCGGGAAGAAAGAACACCTGAATCTCTCTGTTCGAGCTCTGATTTCTCGTATTTTATTCTGTTGATCATTTATACCTATGTAAGTGGGACTCAACAATGTATCTTTGCATTCGGAGGAGAATGTTGGCGATTTGAGTTTCGTAAGTAGCCCACGCCGCAGCGATAAGCGCCGTTGTTGTAATGATTCCCATCCCAGCTCCTGTATCATTTCCGTAACGCTGTCTCCCCTGTATCGTGACAATACGAAACGAGCTGCCCTTCTTTGGACTCTTTCGATGTCCTCCGTGAAACCCACCTGATAAGGATCCCACACTGGGCAGCAATACTCCAAAAAAGGACGGACAAAGGTCGTCAATTGAACGAAATTCTTTGAACTTACAATTACGAACAATTTTAATTGGGAAAGAAAGTTTGTTTGTAAACGTCTCTCTAGACTTACATAATACTTAAATTTAGTTATGCCAAAGACACCACACACACCCATACCCGAGGTAGGACTCTAACCTCCGAAGGGAGCAATCCGTAACACGACGCCAGAGCACGTAGATAATAGGCGAAAGAGACGGTCTATAGTGCGCTTGTCCGTTGTCTGCTGGAATGGGCTGCTCGTTTTGCTTTTACTCGCCGCAACACATGTTTGCGTAGTAATCGTAAAAACGAAGGTTGGTAATCATAAAAACGGTGTTTCTTGATGTGGGGCATTTCTTTTTAAGGAATTTCAATGTAGATCTGTGTACTCCGAATAGGAAAATATTTTGTTTACCCTCAGTTACATAGGGAGGACTGATGAAATGACGGGGAAACATTTGGGGGTTCATTTTTGTTGCGCACTACTCGCTGAAGCCTCTGTTGTACGAGGGGGCCGGCTACATCTTCCAGTATATTACAGGTTTTGTTCTCCAATGAGGCCAACTCTTAGTCGCGGATCTGTGACGGAAGCGGCTGCACTGTTTAGCGACAGTATCCTCCGTAATGACAAATGTTTGTAAATCTATCGGACTAAACTGCCGGGTTATTAGTTCTTACCTTTCAAACTACTCAATTTAAAGTAGACTAGTCTAAGAACAACACAAACACCCATGCCCGAAGGGGGACTCGAACCCCCGACGGCGAACGGCCGCGAACTTCGCAGCACGGCGTGCCAATGCGCACGGCTAATCGGCGCGACCGGTAATGACAGCGCGACAGTGGGCGAAGCTGCAGTGGCGACACCCAGAACACTCACCAGAGGGAAATTCACGGCAGAGCCGCAGTTACTAAACCCTGGCCACTAGCGCTGTGTCTGATGAGTGATGGTTTGCATTAATTCCTACAAATGCCAGGTTTATCAAAGAAGCTTACGATGCGACCTGTGTGTCGCAGTCAAGCGAGGCCACGTTCAGTCATATTTAGGCATCTATATCGAGCTATTTGCCGTCTCTGTCTGTCATCGCCCTAACTTGTAGGATAACCAAGTATGAGTATCTCACCATCGTCGACGGAAAATTCCTTACTATGACTAGCTCATTGTTTAAAAACACTGCCATATTTTGCGCCCCCACGCGCAGGCAAAAAGGTTCAGCCGTGCTTTCTACAGCGTCAGAAAATTACCAACAGTCGCCCCTCGTGTCTCTATGTAATTGAATAGTTATGGGAAGTTTCAGCTGCAACTTCGTGGAAGTAATTTACCGATGTTTTGGTACAACATTATATTTGAAACTATAAATACACTTGACGAATCTGTTTGTCAGAGGGTTTAAGCTGTTCTCAAAGCCAACTTGTCAGTAATAAATAAAACTTGCGCCTGTGTTAGGTGTTGCTATTATTTTGAAGGGATGAGGGAGCCAGAGGCACAACTGGAGGCAATGGACAGCATAGCTCTGCTTGCAGGAGCTGCATTCGTAGGCGATGAGAGGCGAGTGGATAAGGCGGGCAAACAGAACAGGGGCAGATAGCGCTGCACGCCACGGCCAGTACGCTAGCCGGCCGGTTTCCTCAACTTATTTAACACTTGTCTCACAGAGGGTTTGTTTATCCGACTGCTTTCATATTTCTCTACCGGCCACAGCACACGGGAAAAAGATCTTTCCTTTTCGCTCTGATTTCTCTTATTATGATGATCACGTCTCCCTAAGTAGGTAGGTGCTAAAAAATACGAGGCGCGTCCAGAAAGTAAGTTCCGTTTCAATTTATCTCCGCTGCAGCGCTGAGATTGCAGGTGATACGGTTTCTGAATACGAGAAAAGTGAAACCGAGTGAAATTTATCGGCAAATTTGCGATGTTTACGGACCAAATGCTATGAGTGATTCGATGGCGAGAAGATGGGTCCGACAGTTCAATGGCGGGCGTAGTGATGTGCACGATGAAGAACGAAGTGGGCGTCCACCTTTGGTTACAGAAGAACTGGTTCACGCGATTGATGACAAAGATCCAGGAAAACCGCAGGTTTACAATTAGTGCTCTCGCTGTGGACTTCCCCCAAATTTCACAATCACTGATGCATGAAATTTTTACCAAACAACTGAAATTGCGTAAACTTTGCTCGCGTTGGGTTCAAAGATTCTCACTGCGCAACACAAAACACTACGGATGGGTAGTGCACTTGAGTTTTTGACCCGTTACGCTGGAAGCGGCGAAGAATTTCTGAGACGGATAGTCACAGGAGATGAAACGTGGGTTTCTTACGACACCCTGAGAGTAAGCGGCAATCAATGGAATGGAGGCACACTTCATCCCCACCAAAGGTAATGCCGAAGCAAATGGTGACACCTCGGAAAATGATGTGCACAGTGTTCTGGGACTGGAAGGCATCCTACTCATTGACTTCTTACCGCGTGGTCAAACAATCAAAGCAGATGCTTATTGCGAGACACTTCGGAAATTGCGCCGTGCAATTCAGAATAAGCGCCGGGGACTGCTGTCAAAAGGTTTTGTTTTGCTTCACGACAACGCACGACCACACACTGCAAATGTGACGAAAAACCTCCTACAGGGATTTGGCTGGGACGTGTTTGACCATCCTCCGTACAGCCCCGACCTCGCTCCTAGCGACTTTCATCTGTTCTTACATCTCAAGTCTTTCCTTGGCGGTCATCACTTCACCAATGACGACGAGCTGAAAGAAACTGTTTCCAACTGGTTGAAGACACAGGCGGCAGATTTCTATGAAGAAGGTATACAAAACTCGGTGCCACGCAATGACAAATGCCTGCAAAATTTCGGCAGTTATGTGGAAAAGTAGTTTAAGAGTTGTAGAATTTTGTGCAATAACAATTTCTTCTGTATCTGTGTAGAATTTCGTTTTATTACCAAACGTAAGTTACTTTCTGGACGCGCCTCGTATGTTCGTATTCAAAGCTAATGCAGTGAGTGCTCAGCTAAGATATACTCTCTTCTACAAGAAGTAAGTCAGTACCAAGACTAAGTTGGCAGTGCACCGCTCTATCTTTCGACCAACTTTGTTGTATAGGAGTGAAAGTTGGGTGGCTACAGGTTACCTTATTCACAAGGTAGAGGTTACAGATATGAAAGTAGCAAGAATAATTGCAGGTACTAATAGATGGGAACAATGGCAGGAGGGTGTCCATAATGAGGAAATCAAAGAAAAATTGGGAATGAACACCATAGATGAAGCAGTTAGAGCGAACAGACTGAGATGGTGGGGTCATGTTACACGCATGGGAGAAGCAAGGTTACCTAAGAGACTCATGAGCTCGGCAGCGGAGTGTAAGAGGAGTCGAGGTAGACCAAGAAGAAAGTACTTAGATTCGGTGCAGAATGATTTCGAAGTAAAAGGCATAACATCAGACGAGGCATCAATGTTAGCATTGAATAGGGGATCATGGAGGAACTTTATTAGAGATACCATGCTCCATACTGAACGCAGAAACGCATAATCAGTCTCTGATGATGATGTTGATGATTCGGAGGAGAAAGTCGGTGAAAGAAATTTCGCAAATACATCTCGCTGCAACAAATAACGGCTTTGCCTTTGATGAATTCAACCCCAACTCCCGTATCGCGATAATGGTATACGAGCTGCCCTTCTCTGAACTTTCTCTATATCCTGTCAGTCGCATTTCGTGCGGATCCCGGAATGGTCAGCAATGTTCCAAAATACGACTCACAAGTATATTGTGGGCAAGTAGAACTGTTACATCTTCTAATAAGCGGGCAAATGTTCAAATGTTTGTAATTCTATGGGACCAAACTACTTTGGTCATAAGTCCCTAGACTTACAAACTACTTAAACTAACCTAAGGACAACACACACATCCATGCGCGAGGAAGGATTCGAACCTCCGACGCGGGAGGCCGCGCGATGCGTAACGTGGCGCTCCAGGCTGCTCGGATACTACCAGCCGGCCGCGGTGGCCGAGCGGTCTGCGGCGCGCCAGTCACGATCTGCACGGCCGCTGAGGTTGGGGGATCGAATTCCCCCTCGGGCATGGATGTTTGTGCCGCCTTTCGTATAAGCTACTTCAGTACTAGTTTGTAAGTTTAGTGACTGATGACCCCGTAGTTAAGTCCCATAAGCTCTACAAACATTTGAATTTGAACATTTGATACTCACATGCGCAACAACGGACACATTTGACCTCGAACACTCGGAACCGCACGAAACATAGCGTAGAATAGCAAGCAATCATAAACGAAACATTGGTGTGCGTCATGTCTATTAAAAAGCCGCACTTGTCTGCAAGCGACACTAGAGGTGGCCCATTGTTGTGATTCCTGGGCGGGCTATGCAGATCGTAGCAGTTTTCCAAATAAACATGTTAGGCTGGAGATCTTGCCACCGAAAACAACAAAATATTGCCAACCCCTTGAGGTTTACTTATTTCGGCAATATAAACTCTGTATCAGGAGTACCGATTTTGTAAGACTACAAGATGCCAAACCGCAGTGAAGGTAAATGACCGTTATTTCATCGTGAAACTTCACTCTGTCATTTACAATCGATTTGCCGCAACTACGTGTAAGCATATGTCCGAGTATGCTTGCTGACAACCAGGGTATGACATTGATATACCAACATCATCATTTGGAAATGTAATTAGTGTGGTTTGTGGTAACGTGGCTTTAGTGAGGTGTGCAGATTGTTCTCTGTAACATCATCAAAATCCCGCATCTGCAGTTTGATGACTAATGTAAGCATTGTCAGTGTGTGTTTTGCGCTGTTATAAGTACTTTAAGCAGAGAGTTTTTGGAGCTGCTGATTGAATATGTAACGATACGCTGCCGCCGTTAAGTTACATGTAGTTTGCTCCCTATGGTACTGATATCTCTCACTATTAAAATGATAGTTGAGGTACAATGCAGCGTTTTGCATGGAAATGACGCACGTTACTGTCTGTTGTTGCAAGCATGGTTTCCTGCGGTCCAGCGTTCCAGGGCAAATGAAACGTAGCCTGTGGTTCCCTACCCGCGGATATTTTCTGTGTCTTCTTTCTATTTAAGGTTGTTCGTAATTGTGATTCTTACATATTTAGTTGAATTTACGGCCTGTAAATTTGAATGATTTATCGTGTAAATTAAGTTTAACGGATTTCTTTTCGAGCTTATGTAGATGACTTCATTATTTGCCGGCCGCGGTAGCCGAGGAGACTGAGGCGCTACAGTCACGGTTTGCACGGCCACTACGGTCGGGGGTTCGAATCCCCCCTCGGGCATGGATATTTGTGCTGTCCTAGTTTGTAAGTAGTTCATAAGTAGTTTGTATGTTTAGGGACTGATGACCCCGTAGTTAAGTCCCATAAGCTTTACAAACATTTGAACATTTTTGAACTTCATTATTTGGGGTAAACTGCCAATTTTCGTACCATGCAGGTATCTAATCTAAATCGTTGTCAGTTTCCTTTGATGTTCTGGTAACTTTGCTAACCGATAAACGACAGCATTATCCGCAGTCTAAGAGAGCTGCTCAGATTGTGTCCTAAGTCCTTTACAAAGATAAGGAACGCGAGGCATCACTTTCGTTTTACTTGACGAATTTTCGTCAATTACTACGTGCGTCTTTTCTCACGGGAAATCGCAAACTGGGCGAGACTGCATAAGCACGCAATTTGATTAGAAGACACTTATGAGGTACAGGGTCAAAAGCCTTCCGGAATTCTAGGAATATGGAATCTATTTGAGATCCCTTGTCGATAGCACTACTATTTAATCCCCCATTTTTTGTATATATAAGCAGCAATTCTGCAGCAATTATCACGTAGGTTTCAATGCTTTGATGACACCAGCGGCAATGAAGCAATATCCAAAAGAAAGACTTTTCTGACGTATCACGTCGTTCTGTGCATTGACCCCAGGAGAGAGCGAGAGGGGCTACGTAGAGAACCTGAAGGATTGAAACCATATTTTATTTATTTTTGTTTATCCAGACTCGAAAAATTAGAACACTATTACTAGTATTATGACATAGTATCCTGAAAAGGTATGAAAACAGGTCCAAATAGTTATAGATGAATATCATTGTTGGATGTAACATACAAGATTTTTGCAGTGAAGGCTTTCACGACCGGCTGAAGTAATAGCTGTTGTATCTTCCGGGTTGTGTGGTCGTGGTCCAAGAAACATATCTGTTCCTGACGTTTCGTCCAGAGCTGCGCTGGACATCTTCAGAGGTACTGGTAGCGGTGTACTGGTAGCGGTGAGTCGGCAAGACTCACCGCTACCAGTACCTCTGAAGATGTCCAGCGCAGCTCTGGACGAAACGTCAGGAACAGATATGTTTCTTGGACCACGACCACACAACCCGGAAGATACAACAGCTAATACAAGATTTTTTCTAAATTCCATTTTAATCGGAAAAGACCTCCAAAATGTTATAGCATTCCAAAACACAAGGACAGAGACATGGCTAATTGAGTTCAAGAAGGCATGTAATTTGATTTATAAAGAATGCCTTTTATCAGTTCTGGAGGAAAAGAGTTATGATAGCAAAACAACTAATCTGATAAACAGTACTATCAGAAATACGTTTTCTATAAGTAAGTTCAAGCAAGAACTAACACTGCGATATAACAATGGGGATACAACAGGGGAATGAACTTCAGTGTATCCTTGGGAAAGTAATCAGAGAATGGAATAAAATATAATGGGGGTAATTTTTCTGGGTTGCAAAAAGAAAAACCTAAAAATCAATGTAGTGCTTTTGCAGATGGTGTGTTCTTGTTTGTTGGAACAATGAAGTAAGCAATGGAACAGCTTCTTGAAGGGCGATAACAAATAAATCTTCATATCTCATTCGAAAAAAAAAAAAAAAAAAAAAAAAAACGAAATAGTGAAAAACAATAAGCAGCCACGTAAATAATGAGAACAAAACATTGAAAGTAAAAGAAATCTAGTATCTTGGATTAGTTGGAATGCTGTAGAACACAAATCAATGGAATATAGGAGAAAATAAAATTGAAATTGGCCTTCCAACTAATACATACAAGAAATCTCCCATGGCGGTCTGAAATTAAACATTATAAAACTGCGATTAAACCAGAGGCACCATAAACAGTGGGAACACTAGACATGAAATCAAAAGCCAGATGTAGAAGCTAGAGGTAAAAGAAAGTTTTAAGAACGATCATAGGACCACAATTCCAGGATAGTAAGATATTGTTCGGCAAAAATCAGTCACTCTATCTTTTGACTTCTTCCATAATCACCATGCCAAATCCATTCACTTTAAACGAACTGAAGAAGACTTAGCAGAATTAAAAATTACAAAAAAATTCACTGTTCGGTGGAACAGGTCAAATAATAACTAAAGACGAAAATATAAGGTTCCACAACAAATCTAGACTGAAAGTCTTCCCTATTATCTCGAAAGACGAGAGGAGACGTAGATTCGAAAGAATGAAGAAAACGGAAAACTGAAGGAGGGTAAAACGAAAGTAGTACAAGAAGAATTTGGATGCTGCGTCATCATTACACTGTTGCGTAGGTGCATTGTCATGATAGAAAAGCGGCGAACAACTCAGTGAGCCGCAAACAGGCAGGTAGGGAAGATTGTCGCTCACACAATTAAAGAGAGCGGTCATCTTTCTGTGACTCGCCTGTCGATTGCGTGCGGTTCTAACGGAGGCGGTGCCCGAAAGCTTTCGCTTTGCGTGAGCGACGGCTTTTTTGGGTCTGTGGCTTTGCGATACTTTTCAATCTGTCCTCATTAATATTGTTGATACACCAGCTTGGACATACCATTGTTAAAACCACGAATTGCTTCATCAAAAATCTGTACGGCGCTTTTAGGATTACAACATGTAAATTTGAAAGGAGTAGATCTTATCGATCGTTAGAGCTTTTGGAAAGAACGCTTGATGTATTATGCCGATAAAATCGATGAACACAGCACGAATACTCTTGTCAAGCCTTCGTTGGACGACGTGTCAGTAGCCCTGTGCTTCAGCAGCTAACACAGTTTTTTCTTTCGCACTTTTCACACCTCTGAATACTCAGAACTTTTCATAATGAAGCCATATCTAGGAAATGGGTGGCGTCCATCAGCTTTGCTGCATGCCGCGCTTTGTTCATGCCTTCAGCGATGTGGCTTCTCGAGCCAACTGCAGCCTCACTGCTGAGGCAGATCAATGTCTGTGGATGGTTCGTAGCAGTGTTGTGTAATGGATGGACTGAGGCCAAACTGATCGTCTGCGTCGACACAGTTCTCCCACGGTCCTACAGAAAAGCTGCACGCAGTTGTGGTTCTCCCGTGTGTTTTTTCTAATGCCATCTGCCATTTTCTCTATTCCTTCCTGTCGTGCCATGTGGCAAAATACCTTCCATTCGGATGATATATGGTTCACGTTCTTCCATTTTACTACCATTAGTGTCACAATTACTCCTACTTTAACTTATCCCTGTTTAGTTTCATTGTGATCCCGGTAGTTCCTAGCATGCACTTTCCACGGAGCGTAGCGCAACCCACACTCGTACGTCCGTAAAGAAAGTATTTTGGCACACGTGGACCTCTGGTGGCCGGCGATAGATGTGGCTGTGCAACTGATGGCTTTTTCTTGTTGGCAGTGTTGGGCGCGACTGGACATATTTTTGTTTGAAACCTCCCGAGCTGTCCCCTGCCCGTTTTGCGTTTCGTTGCGTGCGTCTGTGAGTGTGTGTGGGCGAGTGGATCACCGAGATGGAGCAACACCAGAACCACCAGCACCACCAGCAGCAGCGCGACTCCTCGAGAGAGTCCAACGGCTACGACGGCGGCCGCGGGCCCAGGTAGGACAGCTGCCACTGCCTTTCATTTCAGGTCGATCCCCAGTTCTGCACAAGTATAACATCCCTGTTAAAGCTGTTCACCGCCTTTGTGTCCCTCTAGAGTTTATACTGCTCATACTTATATTCTCAAGCTATGTGTGCTTCAGGATGCGTCATACTTACATACTCCATCCTTTGCTCAACTTTTTCTCCTGATTGAGTTGCTCTTCGTTAGTTACTTGAACCACCAATCTAATGTTCAACATTCTTTTGAAAATGACACTCGTTAAGCTTATTTTCTCCTAACGCTCAGTTCACTTTGCATATGATGCTGCAGTCCATTCAAGTACCTTCAATAAAGACTTCCCATAAGTGGCGGCTATACATTTATACATGATGTAACACTTCTTATTTTGTATTGTTTTCAGTTCCATAATCCTTTATTTTTATGTGTACAAAGTAAACCTTTCTACTAATTTCACCAAGTGATTGATGAGGGGAAGGAAGCGATAGTTACGATCTGCAGCCGACAACTAGGCGAGTGTGGTGCACAAAGTTTTTGTGGGCTGCGGGTTTCTGTGGCTCAGCTTAGCAGAAACACTTTAAAGTCTCATTTTTCCTTAAAATGTGTTTATCTAAGTATATGATATTTTTATAAAAATAAAGATTGTTCGACTTACCCAAAGTACAGGCTAGCCGAAAGAAAGAAAAAAAAAAAAAAAAAAAAAAAAAACACACACACACACACACACACACACACACACACACACAAACATTCAAGCTTTCGCCAACACTGGGAGCTTCTTCAGGAAGAGAGGAAGGAAGGAGAGGAGAAAGGATAGGATACGGGTTTTAAGGAAGTGGAAAAGGATTCTTTCCAATCCCAGGAGTGGAAGGACTTACCTTAGGGGAAAAAAGGGAAGGTACACAAATACACACACACACACACATATCCAAACGCAAATACACCTAGACAGACATTTTTATCTGTGAGTGTGTGTGTACTTGTTTACCTTCCCTTTTTTCCCCTAAGGTAGTTTCTATCGGCGAGCCTATACTTTGGGTAAGTCAAACAATCTTTATTTTTATTAAAAAAAATTCCCATTAAGTATATGATATTTTAGGCAAATGCTATATTTTTACTGTTGTTTGATTTTCTTATTTCAGCGCTATCTTAACGCTTGCCTAATTAAAAATTCGAGTACAGTTGCTATATGCATGGCTGTTCTGTTTGAAAACCAATGTTTTATTGACGTACGTACTTGCCCAGTTACCAATTGGAACTGATCGATTGAAAGAGAACTGCATGTTTCAAGACCAGTATGCTTTCTAAATTAATAAATAGTTTTTTAATTAATGAAGCTGTATTTTATTTTAAACTAACATACCTCAGTAAGATATCGTTACACAAACCATTTCAAGCGTGATACATCAACAGACAGCTCGCCATTCATTGCCCATATCCTCTATAAATATTTGAACTGTTGAGATGTTTGTCATATCAATGCGTTTTTTGACAATAATTAGAATCACCAGCATATGTATACTAAAAAATATGTTCCACAGTACTCTCTGCATGGATAATAGAGAGGGCAGGATATGATGTGTCGTTTCCAGCAGTCGTCTGTTACCTGCGAGGTGGCTGATGCAGTGGGCGGCAGACCTAACCAGAAATTGGTTTTCCCGAAATCGCTCTGGGCAAATTCCTACGTAGGCAGCGATATCACATCTTGCAGAACTGTACGCTCTCAGAACTTGGACAGTAGCCCGTACCATGAGCTCAGCGCCTCTCTGACCATCTACAGAGACTGTAACGAGGCTGCTCGTCTTCTCTGGGTCTTCTCTGCTCTCATACGGATCACACAGTAACGGGCAATATTCAGGGAAGGAAGATGAGGCATTGACGTCCCGTCGACGTCGTGGTTATTGGAGCACACGCTCGGATATTTTTTTGTCAGTGATGGACGAGGAAACCGATCATGCCTTGAAAGGAAGTATCCCAGCATTTGACTGGAGTGATTTAGGAAAATCACAGAAATCCTAAAACAGGATGGCCGGAAGCGAGTTCGAAACGGTGACCTCCAGTATGTTGCCACTGCCACAGTTCGGTCGAATTTGTGTTTTCTGAGCTACTTCCTTTCTTGGTGGCCTACGCTTGTTCAGTATTCTTCCCACGAATCTGTCTGGCATCTGCCCTATCCATGAAAAATATTTTCGTGGCCGTTCCGCTTCAACTCACCCCATTATGCATACATCCAGACATTTTATGAAGATACTGCTCCCAGTGGCTGTTCTGAAATCGGGTAACTGTGCAGTGAAGTCTCTTTCTGTCAGTGTATTCGCAGTACGTTAGATTTGCAGCTGCCGCGGTGTGTGGACAAGCAAATACTGCTTTTCATTTGGTTCAAATAGTAGCCGCAACTGCAACACGCTAACGGTAGACAGCACTTTGTTCGTTTTCTCCCAGCTGACAGCGCATTTGCACAGACAACTGGTAAATGCGCTGCAATACGGGCCTGACAAAGACGGGACGTGCAGCAAGTGATATCATCAGTAGAATTACTCCTGCACAGCAGCAAACAACTTTTGGAGAGTGGCTGGTGGATGCAACCCCAGTGCGTCCCAGACGTGGTGCATGGGAGCGAGCAGGCCACACCATGCGTGTAAGATCTTCCAGGAAATCAACCAAAACAAGTCTGGGCCCACAGCATCTTGCAACAACCGCAGATCAAGTCCCGAGATCTGGCCGCGATACCTGACAGCGGTTATACCTCGGCGACTCACCTGTACAATTTCATGCTATTGGTCTGATCAACATAAACCCTACCTACACCATTAGAGATACCCTTCTATATCGATCTCTTTCCACAGTGTGTAGGTGTCCCAAATCTGTCGTGAATCACCACCCAGACCAAACCGGAATTTACCTGTGAAAAGAACAGTGGTCTGCTATTCGTCCGTGCAAGTGCATTCTTGTAGACTCCATGTGATTCAAAGTATTGGGACCCGTTCTGCTCTTCAGTCCGGAGACTGGTTCGATCACCACTACGTTGAGAGAAGGCCGCGGCGCTCTCGTGTGACGTCAGGCAGAGTAGGTTGCGCGCGCGTAGCTGACTGGCTCACTGCTTCGGCCTAGTGGGCCGTGCCCCAGCTGTGCGCGCGCAACCTACTCTGCCTGACGTCACACGAGAGCGCCGCGGCCTTCTCTCTAGGTGGTGTTGGTTTGATGCAGCTCTACACAATACCCAATCATGAGCAAGCCTCTTCAACTCCACATAAGAACGGCAACTTATAGCTGTCTGAATCTGCTTACTGGACCCATTTCTCGCTGTTCCTCTGCGGTTTTTACCCCACAAACTTCGCTCCAACGCTAAATTCACAATTCCTTGATATCTAAGAATGTGTCCTACCAATAAATCCCGTCTTTTGTATATATATTTCACATTGGGTGCACTGTTCCGCCCGGTACTCCATATCAGCGACCTCAGTAGTCATCAGACATCGCGAGAGAGCAGAATGGGGCCGCGGCGGAGTGGCCGAGCGCATTGAGGCGCTATGCTGCGATGCGCGAGACCGTACCCCGTCGGAGGTTCGAATCCCTCCTCAGGCATGGATGTTTGTGCGTCTTTAGTATAAGATATGTGTAAGTTTTGGGACTGATGACCTCGCAGTTAATCCACATAAACTTTACAAACATTTGAGTATTTTCTAGTAGACTGGGACGCTCCGCCGAACTCACGGACTTGTAACGTCGTCTGGTGATTGGGTGCCTCTTGTGTTAGCAGTCTGTACGCTAGATTTCCACACTCCTAAACACCCCTAAGTTCACTTTTTTTTATTGTGACAGTGAAGTGGAAACGTGAAGGGACACGTACAGCACGAAAGCGAACAGGCCGATCTCGTCTGTTGACAGTTGAAGAGGGTCGCACAGTGTAATAGGCAGGCATCTATCCAGACCATCGCACGGGAACTCCAAACTCCAAGTACTGTGACACGCGGGAGGTGAGAAAACTTGGATTTGATGGTCGAGCGGCTGCCCATAAGCGACACATGACGCAGGTCAGTGCCAAACGACGCCTCGCTCGGTGTAAGGAACTTGAAGATTGAACGATCGAACAGTGGAAAAACGTTGTGTGGAGTGACGAATCACGGTACACAATGTGGCAGGGTGTGGGTTTGGCGAATGCCCGGTGAACGTCATCTGAGGAGGGGGTGTTGCGGTGTGTTCGTGTTTTTCATGGAGGGGGTTGCACTTCTTGTTGTTTTGCGTGTCACTCTCACAGCACAGGTCTACGTTGCTGTTTTAAGCACCTTCTTGTTTACCGCTGGTGAATAGCGATTTGGAGATGGCGATTGCATCTTTCAACACTATCGTGCACCTGATGGTAAAGCACGGCCTGTGGCGGAGTATTTACACGACAATTACAACCCTGTAATGGACTGGTCTGCGCAGAGTCCTGACTCGAATCCTAGAGAACACCTTTGGGATTTTTGGAACGCCGTCTTCGGGCCAGTCGTACAACGATACCTGTCCTTAGTGCAGCACTCCTGAAGAATGGGCTGGCATCCCCCAAGAAACCTTCCAGCACCTGGGACAGTGGAAGCTGCCATCAAGGCTAAGGGTGGCCAACACCTTACTGAATTCCTGCATTACCGATATAAGTCATACTCATCCAGGTGTCCGGATACTTTTGGCCGTATACTCTTCTGTGAAGGGGTTGGTATACCGCAGCCAGATCTCCGCTTTGCCGAAGCCGTCGGCAGCCGTGTGCTCCGCAGCGAGGCGCCTTAGAACGCTCGGCCACTCCCCCGTTTACCCCTGTATTAAAGCGAGACTTGCGCACAGCCTGTGGTGTCCCTGCAGTCGTGTGCCGACAACACACGTGCAGATAGCCGCCGCCGCCGCCTGTCGCAGATAAGCCCACCTGTTACGCAATCTGCTGCCTGCGCGGCCCGTCCCCACACGTCGTGCACTGCACTTACATTGTTTGCCAGTTGTTGTTGTTGTCGTGTTTTTTTTTTTTTTAAATATCTACCGATTATGGCTTCAACGCCGAGAATTTACAGAACGAAGCAGAAAAATAAATAAGTAAATCGGAGTAGCTAAGAAGGAGCTGAAGGACACTGATATTGGCGGAAAATGCAGCTGTAGGAGACTCACGCCGTCCTTGCATCTTCCGGGGATTAACCGCAGCGATACTGGAACTTGTTAATTATACAAGATTTTCCTACTTTAGGATCGTGGGAACTGAGTTGTCAACAATGTCGCTAGCGAGTTCCCCCTATTTTAAAGGCGCAACAAAGATTAGGTTAGATTAGATTAGTTGTTCGTTCCATAGATCCCCGTGGATGTGGAACATGACAGCCCTTTTTTTTCCTACTTAAGCTGATATAATAATACTAATAGTCTGAATAGATAAACCACTTGGTTAAATTGAAGAATTCATCAATGGAGCACGGGTTGGCTACTAGTAAGTCTTCCAGGCTCCTCTTGAACTGATGTTTATTTGTAGTTGAATTTTTTTATGGTTGCTGGAAAATTATTGAAAATGTGTGTTCCTGAGTAGTGGAACCATTGTTGAACTAAAGTAAGTGCTAGTGTAGATCGGTTTAGTTCCTAGTATTGTATGTGTGAACTGTTTGCTGGAAAAGGGGATATATAATTATACTGAGACGCAGTAGTTAGTATACCCAGTTCCTTGAAGAGGCTTCTGCAGGATGTCCGTCAATTTGCTCCACAAATAATACGTATTACACGCTTTGGACTTTTGCTTTTTGATTGACTTGAAGCGTTACCCCAAAATATTATAACATACGATCTTATGGGACGAAAGTAAACAAGGTAGGAAAGCTTTTTTATTTTCATGTCGCCTACGTCAGAACACAGATTTGTTAAGTCGTTTCTGCGGTGGCAATCTGCAGCGCCTCATCTGCCAAACCGCACACAATGTACGTTAAGGCGATGGATTTCATCAGCGAGCAGTATAAAGCCGTCATGTGGACATAGAGGGTAAAACTTGCACCGCAAATGGAAGGTGCGGTTTCCACAGGGTGGCTCAGTGGTAAACAAATTTTAATAATACATAGAAACTGCATTTTTGTGCAAACGTACACTTGTTTAAATGGAACAATTCCTATTGACATTAACTAACTAAATGTAGGGTAAAATGGAATGTCAGTGCACGACTTAAGTTTACGAGATACCGTATTGTGAAAGTTTCCACAGCAACACTTGTACAATACGTGGGATAGCCCATACCAAAGAACAAGTAAAGAGAGAACTGACCATCACAGATTGTGTCTAAAATGCCACTGGCAGCGCCAATATACGCCGGTATGAAAAGACTAAAACTGTTGTTTGTAAACCTATTGGACCAAACTGCTACGGTTATCAGTCCCTACACTTACAAACTACACTTACCTATACCCCTGGGAGGACTCGAACCTCCGACGGCGAGCAACGGCAAGACTGGTGCAGGCGTGTTGGCATTTCAGTGGAAATAACGCGGCTGCGAGTGACGTCACCAGTACACTGTATAGCTGACGCCGACCCACGGTACATTTAAACTGTGCCGCCAATCATTGCCCAACTGAAGCGCGCCAACTGTTTATACTGGGCCAGAACATCAAACGTCCGAAGCTGTGCGATGTCAATTGTTGTAGAGGTTGGAGATAGTTGCACGTCTGCAAATGGCGCCTCCTGCTGACGTAGTTCTACCTACAAAAGCTGCCGGCTTCCGTTCATTGCGTCTCACGCTCTTCTTAAGAACTGCTCTATTACGCGACCTCTTGTATCACATCATCCCCAAATCCTCCCAATCACCCAAGTCCGTAATTCGCCTTCCCCAACGCGGTTCCATTTCACACCAGTTACACCTGGGAGATAACTGGTGTTCAGGAGCAACCACAGTCTAACACGACGCGAGTTCTACACGACTAGTTCCTGGCAGCGAACCGACTTGTCTGCCATTACGTTTCAAAGAGCGCATGGGAATGACAACACCTAAGTCTCCCCGTCCCATCGTTAAATTCTCTTATAATATTACGTTGGTCATTTGTCAGTATGTAGATGCTGATCGACAAAATACACGGGACAAAACAATTAGAAGATCATTTGAGAAATCTGGCTACTGGCAGAATGAACTAAAATGGTTCGACGTCTTTCTATCGGTTCTACGGAGTGGAGACAACAATATTACGGCAACCGAGATACGGTAGTGGTAATAACAGAACTTTGCTGCAGAGGGGGTTGGTATTGACTTGTGTTCACTCTACCAAATTAATTACACGAGCAGTTGGGTTCAGACAGTCTAGTGAGCACTTGGTGAAGTGGAACAACAGCTTTACTTACCAAAAAATTCATATGTTTGTATAGCTTATGAGACTTAACTACGGGGTCATCAGTCCCTAAACATACAAACTACCTATGAACTAGCTAACACTAAGGACGGTACAAATATCCATGCCCCAGGGGGGATTCGAAACCCCGAACGTAGTGGCCGTGCAGACCGTGACTGACGCACCTCAGTCCCCTCGGCCACCGCGGCCGGCCTTTACTTACCCGGAGCTATGCCATGGAGAGTCATAGGAAGGTTGGAAGCGGAAGAGACACAGAGGGGAGTGACTGCAGCGTTAGAAGTGTCATTTCCAGCATCTGGACGCCATTTGAAACTACAGGGACCGTAAAAAAAAAAAAAAAAAAAAAAAAAAAAAAAAAAAAAAAAAAAAAAAAAAAAAGACAATGCCAAAGCCGTCCAGGAGATGCCCGTCATCTCCGGGTAACAGCTCGCCGAGACAGGAGGCTGAATGCAACTCATTCTCCAGGCAGCAGCAGGACGCGTGATATCGGCACAAGCATTCCGAAATGTGGCTTCCACGCACGGAGGCCTATCGTGCGTGGCCCATTACAACCAACGACACCGTTTAGCGCGCACAAAGTGGGCGGGGGAACATCAGGGTTGGATCGTAACGAATGGCGCGGGTTCTGTTCACAGATGAGTCAAGATGTTGCGTTCAACCGGACACTCGTCACTCCCTCATTTGGAGAGAATGTGGAACTCGCAAACAATCTTGCTTATATGCAAGAAACATCACCATATCACGGTGGTGGACGAATGGTGTGGGCAGGAGTCAGTATTGGCGGACGTACGGACCTCTATGTCTTTCAAATTGGTGCTTTGACTGCTCAGAGGTATAGAGGCGAGATCCTTAGACCTTTTGTTGTTTCCTACTCTGGACCATAGGACATGGATTCGTTCTGATGGACGACAACGTTCGCCCTCACAGAGCTGCACTGGTGCAGAACATGCTTGCAGCTGAGGGAACTGAACGAATGGAATGGAAAGCTTGTTCATCGGACTTTGAGCATTCTGGGATGCACCTGGCGTGGTAGCGAGATCAGCACTTCCCACAACGGTTGCAGAGCTGGATACTGCACTCGTGGAAGAATGGCCAAATATCCTTCAAGAGCTGATTGATAACCTCATACTGTGCAACTGTTCTAGCTGTCTGAGGTGATAACACACCAGATCAGAGGGCAACGAGAATGACTTTTTCAGTATTATGCGGTGCCGCATCCTAAGTAAAGGCCCTATAAGCCTGAAGTAAAGAGTTGAGGCACACACAAATTACATCTGTAACCAATATCTGAAAAAGTGGCTTTGTAACACAGTGGTACAGTGTCAGATTATGAATACAGAGGTCGCGGTTTCGAACCCCGCCATGCCCTGGACTTATCACTTCTTCCCCCTCTGGCAGTGTTGCTGATGTGAAAAATACCGAGTAGCACCGTTATTCGGAACCCATGTTAAAAGGTCCCCCTATGACTGGCTGGGTAAGTCAGTTCCATGGTCGGAGGAAGGCAACGGCATACCACCTCCAAAGAGGACCATGCCAAAAAAGCACTTTAGTGTTGAAACCAATATTCGGATTGTTGGCTGCTTTATCTTTACCGTATGTATATCGTGTATGATTTGTCACCTGGTCCGCTAATTGTTTTGAGCTGTGTATTTTGTCAAATGTTCAAATGTTTGTAAAGCTTATGGGACTTACCTACGGGGTCATCAGTCCCTAAACTTACAAACTACTTATGAACCACTTACGAACTAGGACGGCACAAATATCCATGCCCGAGGGGGATTCGAACCCCCGACCGTAGTGGCCGTGCAGACCGTGACTGAAGCGCCTCAGTCCCCTCGGCCACCGCGGCCGGCTGTATTTTGTTATTCGGTTACAGTTTCGTAACTGCGTTACGCCGCAACGAGAGAGTCTCAATGTACGAACTCATGTATCAAATTGCTGACACTCTGGCCCCTACAAAACGTGCTGCCCTTCTCCGGATGACCTGCGTCAGTCCCAGCTGTTGAGGATCCGGCACCGCTTACAAGAGGACCGACAGGTGGACTGGCCGTAAGTGAACGCCATGTTTTGCTGCATCTTGCAAGTGTTCTCCCGACAATGCGCAGTCTTTGGTTCGCCTTCCCCAAGGTATGCTCTTTCGGATTTAACATTTTTTTCATTCCATTGAGTTTACAACCTTGAGATTTGTGTGATTTGACTGATTTCATGTAGTAAGGTAAGGGTAAAGCAGTCAACAATCCGAAGATTTGTTTGAACACGACGGTGCTTTACTAGGCGCGGTCCTGTTTGGAGGTGGTATGCCGCTGCCTTCCTCTGAACATCGAGCTGACTTACCCAGCCAGTTATAGGGGCTACTCCATACTTTCACACCAGCAATACGGCCTGAATGGAAAGAAGTGAACAGAGACAGATAAAAATTCTAGGCCCTGGCGGGGATCGAAACCGCGCCCTTACATTCAGTCATGTTATACTACCACTGTGCTATAGAGCCACTTATTGATATCTTGGTGATTTTACTGTGGCAGCAGTATCATCAAGCTATCTCCTACATCCTTTGTATAGTTAGGCCAACGCCAGATATCGCTTCTGTTTTTCTCGATGGTGCCCCATGTGCCAACTGTGATCTATTTAACAAAAAGTCTCAGAACTCTGACGATGTTCCGCAGGCACGCAATTTGATGAAAACCGCCGGAATGAGGGATTACATTTGGGAGTCCCTGCCTGTGGCATGAAGAGCCGGCTGTATTACACAAGGGTGATATTTCTTATACCCATGTAGGTTATGTATCAATAGACCGTATTCGTCTTCTAGGTGACTCGTGATTTAGGAATACGGTGATACGGCTCAATAGATTGCTTCAATTTGGTTTCTTGTTACTGTTGTTACTTGTTAGAAGCTCATGTGTTCTCTGCAGTATTCTTCAGTATAGCTATGGGCAGCATCATTAAGTTCGACAAGCATCTGCAGCATGAAAATCATAGCATATGCAAATGATGTGATGATACGAAATGAGAAGAGGCACGTCAGCATGACAGTTCTGGCAAACCGATGAAAATGTTGGCTCTGGAGACAGAAAGAAGAGAAGAATACGCGCGACAGACTTGTCTTCGGGGGGGAGGGGGGTCTGGGTGAGAAAAATGGGCTGAAATGATTTGGCCCCATTGAAAGAATGGGTAGAAGAAAGGCGACCAGGGAGAGCACTGGAAAGAATGGGTACACTGGAACGGCCAGAAGAAAGCCGAAGAAGATGCGTGCCTAGGCGAGGTACAAAGTGACTACAGTTAGGCGAAATGCTGAGCTACTGACTCAAGGAGAAAAGAGGTAATTGGAAGAGGCTTTGTTAACGACCTGCATAACGACAAACGCCGCCAGAACACCTTTTTACGCCCCCTCCGTGCGCATATGACGCGTACCTTTCTATCCGCCGGTACACCTCTACTTGCGCTTGTATATGCATGTTGCGGTTTAATGTTAGAAGCTGCTTTAGGTGTGTTTTAGTATTGCTGTGGTGACGCCTCTCCCTTTCCATCTCCCTCCTTTTCCCATCTCTCACGTGTGCTCTGTAAGCTGTCGCTGCATCAGTGTATCGTGATTGTCGTTTGGCATTGCGCTAGAGTGGGGCCCATAGGCGTGGCACCCGCCCTGGCTGGGATAGGCGGCGCCCCTCTAGGGGTGTGGTCTAGGCAGCCCCTGCGGCTGCATTCAGATGGGGCAGGGCTGGCTCTAGTCAAATGGGGAGGCGGCCGCTGCCACTGCGTGTAATGTAAACGCCGGGCAAAAAAGCGTTTAAAACTTCACTTTGCTTCTAGCGAGTTGTTTTGGGACTATCGATTTTCTTATAATGAGTACTGTCGCTTGTCATTTAGAAGAAAGGCTGTATCGAGCCTTGACAATGTTTTAAGGAATACACACGTGACAATATTTGTAGGACAGAAGAAACTCGCGGCGTCACGGGAAAACAAACGGAAAGAACATGGGCATCTGTGACAGTTTGTTCGGTTTCAAAATAACCACGAACTGTTTCAGTTTGGGCAGCTTCAGCCTCACACTGCTGCATAGGCGGGGAGGTGTCGGAAATACACGCATTCTCTCTTCTCTCCTATATATTGCCCTTACTGTGCGTATTTTTGTAGCGCTAACACCTTAAAAATGTTGTCTTTAGTTCCTTCTATTTGTTCTGCACATTTTGTGCTATTTCAGCTACTCTGGCCTTCTTTCGTGTGTTCGCTGCTACCAGGCCGGCGTAGTAGGATTCTTTCTCTTTTTTTTTTTTTTTTGTTGGGGGGGGGGGTGGATGAGAAAATTTTTATATTCTAACTTGCAAAGCATTACAACGTAATTTTAGATCAGCATTACAACATAATTTTGGGTGCGGCCCTGTCTGTTGAGCTCTTCTGCTCTACGTCTCGCCTGCCGTGTTGCGCAGTAACACTTCCCGTGCAGTCAACCTGTTAGATCACATGTTTCTAAACATAACGGACCAAACTGATGACGTCATCGGTTCCTAGACTTACAAACTACAGCCTCGGCGGAGCGGCCGAGCGCATTGAGGCGCTATGCTACGATGCGCGAGGCCGTTCCCCGTCGGAGTTCGAATCCCCCCTCGGGCATGGATATTTGTGCCGTCTTTAGTATAAGGTAGTTCACAAGTAGTTTGTAAGTTTAGGGACTGATGACCCGCAGTTAAGTCCCATAAGCTTCACAAACATTTTGAAACATGTCCGAGGGAGGACGCGAGCCTCCGACGGGGAGGGGCCTCGCAATCCGTGGCATAATGCCTTAGACCACGCGGCCATTGGCACGTCTCTAGGCAACCTGTTGCTGTTCCCAGGTTCCTGCATAACGGTCTATTAATATGTATGTGCTATTTATCCGATCTGCAGACGCAGAAAAGTACGGAGCTGCTCCACCAGGCAGCGAAAAAGCGCGAAGGTTTTGAATGCAGTGTGCTTGTCGGCTATCCGCATTCAACAATGTGGAGCCCGATAACAGCAACACGTCGACTTTCTGACGGTCACCAGGAGAAACAGTACATTGATTTCCAGAGTCGCTCTGAATTATTGATCAATTGTAAAAATGTAAAAAAGAAACAATGGTAATATGGTTTGGTGATAGCTCTTCCCAGTGCAATGCAACAATCGTAGTAGTCCTCTAATTCCTGTATTCTTAGCGACTAGCGAGTAAATGACGACCTTTTGTTGGAAGAGAATAAGCCTGTACTCTTCGCTGGGCTCAGAGGTCGAAGCCGGAACAAGCGCAAGTCCTAGGTACTAAATGAAGTTGCTTATCAGCTCGCGCATGAACAGAAAAAAATGTAGGAAGCGATAAACTTTTTTTCCGCGGCGGATTAGCCGCGCGGACTTGAGCGCCGTGCTGCGGTACGCGCGGCCGTCCGCCGTCGGGGGTTCGAATCCCCCCTCGGGCATGAATGTTTGTTTCGTCTTTAGTATAAGCTAGATCAGAAGTAGTTTGTAAGTTTAGGGACTGATGACCCCGCAGTCCCTTAAGCTTCACAGCCCTTTGAACATTTTTGATAAACTTTTTTTATAATTTTGTGGAGGGTGTCACCGAGAAAAAGATTGGTAGCAGTTTGAAACTTTTGTGAAGTTTGTTAGATGTCGCTCATCATTATCATTTTCAAGAGCAAAATTGGAATATTTAAGTGCTATTGGCTTCAAGACAGACACAATCACTTTTTAATCCTAACACTTGCCTCATCTCTTAAATATAGGTGTACCGCTTAATGAATAGATTATAACAACATTTTAAAATTTTTATTTTCGATCAATAATTGCGCTAAATACTGAAAATAAAAAACTCCTGCCCCTGTAAGATGTCATATAAGCCACGTGCAATATAAAGCTCAGCACCCCGAAAATCGTGTTTTATATAATGGGACGTTAAAATATAAGTCACTTTTTGAGGCAGCCGATTACTCCAGTATTTGATTATGAGAGCACTTAGCGACTTCATTAGTGGTCTATCTTCATTGTGCGTGTAACAGTGGAGCAAGAACAATGGCGATTCGCTCTCGTGTAGACAAAGATAGAGAAAGCATTGTTGCAGGTTTCAAGTGTCAGTTGCAATACGCGAATATATGGTACTTCGGCTCGAAGGTACCTTATATGCTGCAAATAATCTCTCACTTTAGATTTTGTTTCTACCGGCACCAGCTTGCAACAGATTGAATAAAATACACCGAATAACTCGCTACAGTCAAGTTTAATTTTGGCAATGCCTACGACAGTCGCGGATGAGCATTAACTTCTAACTAGCGTGGTGCGGTCTATCTTGCCGCGCGCTTTGAGCTACAACTGGGATTTAGCAATTTGCCTGCCCATTATGGCGCCCATCTGCTCGTTAGCTTCGAGTTTAGTTGTGAGTGGACCGGCAAAGCGTGTGATGTTATGCCACAGCTTCTATAACATGAGTGACGTCCTTTCGAAAATAGCTGGCGGTCATTTTGACCGCACTACGTTCTTTGTCTAATTTTTTTCTGCTATTACGTTCCTCACATGTTCTCGATATTTTCCATTTCAAAGCTTTTGAAACATGGTGGAATCGAGTAATTTTACAGGTAAAGGATCTGCTGCAAGTAGCAAAAAATGTGTGAACACTTCAGACCGAAACTTTGAAGAAAAGGTGAGAAATGCATATGTCCTTCAGAAGATTGGATCAGATGAAGCTCCTATCGACAGAGGTATCCTTCTGAAAGATCTGGCCCGTAGTCTTGTGCTGAAACATATGCAAAAGCGAGCCCAGAACACACGACTTCCGCAGGAGTTACGACTAACACGTTACCAGGTCTGCAAGGACGGCTGTGAAAACTTGTTATTTGATATCTTCGAGTTAAAAACCCTACATTTTTTGTTTCATTAGTTCTTCAAGAAAATATACAAAACCTATCAAAGCTTTATTGTCATTATTAGCTAATGGAAAACATATAAATGTATTAGTGTACGTAATGTGCAGTAAACATACCTGAGTGCCAATTTAACAATAATTATTTAATGTTATTGTGTTGTATTTTCATGTTCATTTACTCAGTATTAAATACTCTTTCATACGCAAAACAGAGAATTTCAAAGGTATTCAAGTTGTTAACATTACACCCACTTAGAAAGTAAGATGTCACATTGACCGTACCACGGTGTTAGTGTCCCATGTTTGAGGGTTAAGAGCAATACGGAACGTCCATCGCTCCGCAGAGTAGGCAGACTGAGCTTGACTGAGCTCCGAGTCCGCAGCGGCAGCTGCAGCAGTGGGCGACAAAACACTGCGAGGCGAGGCGGCAGTCGAGGGAGCGGGGCCCGAGCTGATGCAGCCTTCCGCCCTTCTCTACTTTCCGGACTGCATTTCCTTTCCCCCTCCCCTCCTTCCCTATCCTCATTCGTTCCCCTCCCCACTGGGGGACTGATAACCCTGGAAATTTAGTCCCCTTAAACAAAACAACCCAACAGCTGACGGTCTGGGGCGTCATGTTACGCATTGCGCAGAGGACGTTAGAGTGGGTGTGCGTGATGTGCTTAGAAAGTTTCAGTAGTTCGCAAGTCTACATCTACATACACACTCCGCAATCCACCGTACGGTGCGTGGCGGAGGGTACACTGTACCACTACTAGGTATTTCCTATTCCACTCCCAAATTGAACGAGGGAAAAAATAATGCCTCCTTACGAGCCCTAATTTCTCTTATCTTGTCTACGTGATAACTACGCGAAATGTAAGTAGGCGGCAGCAAGATCGTACTACACTCAGCTTCAAATTCCGGCACTCTAAATTTCCTCAACAGAAATTCACGAAAAAAACTTCGTCTTTCTTCCAGCGATCCCAATTGAGTTGCCGGAGCATTTCCGTGACACTCGCGCATTGGTCGAACCTACTAGTAACGAACCTAGCTGCTCGCCTCTGAACTGCTTCTGTGACTTCCTTTAAACTCTTCTGTTGTGGGTCCCAAACACTTGAGCAATACTCGAGACGTGGTCGTACAAGCGTTTTATACGCGGTCTCCTTTACAGGTGAAGCACATCTTCCCAAAATTCTCCCAATAAACCGAAGTCGGCTGTCCGCCTTACTCACAATTGTCCTTACATGTTCGTTCCATTTCATATCGCACTGCAGTGTTACGCCTAGATATTCGAACGACGCGACAACATCAAGAAGCTTACTACTAATGCTGTATTCGAACATTATGGGATTGTTTTTTCTACTCATGCGCATCACCTTACATTTTTCTACATTGAGAGCTAGCTGCCAATTTTCGCACCAACTAGAAATTTTGTCCAAGTCATCCTGTATGCTATTACAGTCAGTTACAGACGACACCACTGCATCATCAGCGAACAGCCGCAAATTACAACTTACTCTGTCCATCAGATCATTTATATAGATAGAAAATAATAGCGGTCCTATCACACTCCCCTGGGGCACGCCTGACGATACACTCGTCTCTGATGAACACTCACCGTCTAGAACAACGTACTGCGTTCTATTACTTAGGAAGTCTTCCAGCCAGTCACAAATCTGTGAACCTATTCCATAAGCTCGCATCTTCGTTAGCAGTCTGCAGTGTGGCACCACGTCGAACGCCTTTTTGAAGTCGAGAAAAACACAATCTGCCTGTTGCCGTTCATCCATGGCTCGCAAGATGTCATGAGAGAAAAGGGCAAGCTGAGTTTCACATGAACGATGTTTACTTAAACCAGTGCTGATTCATAGAAAGAAGCTTTGTCATTTCAAGGAAATTTACTATAATCGAATTGAGAATATGCTTCAAAATTCTACACGAAACTGATGTCAACGATATTGGCCCGTAATTGTGTGGGTCAGTTCTCTTCCCTTTCTTGTAAACTGAAGTCACCTACGCTTGTTTCCAATCACTAGGAACTTTGCGCTGAATTAAAGATTCGCGATAAATGTAGGGTGACCTGAGCAGTTACAGCCGGCGGTAGGTCCGGCCGTACAAAGCTGTGAACGAGGTGTGTGATAGCTCCGTAATGGCGTGACTGGGGGAATGATTTGGCTATCCACATCATCCGACACGAATCCCGCCCATCATCGGGAACACTTTGGCAAATATTGCCCGCAGCGTGGCTCAGTATTCCTGCAACATTGACTTGCCCGGCAGAAAGAACGCTATTGGCAGATTTGCAATTAAGTTTGTCACCCAGTGCTGCATAATGGTAGGGCATTTGAAACGAGGCCAGCGCAGGTTTCTCCGACCCGTGGAAGTGACGGCGGCACCAGCGACCTGCACAAACATTCGCGCGCAAGCTTACAGCGAGAGCCCGCGACCGAAAGCGTCACCGAATGTTCTCCTTCGGCTGAAACTGAAACTTACGTAACTTTGTTAAAATTTACCTTATACTAGTTATCCCACATTTTGGAAGATCCCCTTCCGGTACTGAGTCTTCTTGAGTGTGCGTAGGCCTTACAAGGAGACTATATAGAAGATGACACACGAGGCGTACATATTTATTGGCCTAAACTTCTCCATCCGGCAGCTGCGAATATTACCCAACCACTTCCTAAGCCATCACAGGCGAATACCTACCTGTTATTAGTGAAGCTGTGTCGTTTTCCCTCACGTTCTTGAAGCATTACTGAAGAAACGTGCAAAGCAGATTTACTGAAAGAATATTAAGTTGTTGTGAGTAGGTATTCTCCTCAAAGGCCGGCCGCGGTGGCCGAGGGGATTGAGGCGCTCCACTCACGGTCTGCACGGCCACTACGGTCGGGGGTTCGAATCCCCCCTCGGGCATGGATATTTGTGCCGTCCTTAGTATTAGTTAGTTCATAAGTAGTTTGTAAGTTTAGGGACTGATGACCCCGTAGTTTGGTCCCATAAGCTATACAAACATTTGAACATCTCCTCAAAGTCCTGGATCCCAGTTACGATACGTTCGTTGCTGACGATGGTGTAATACAGATGTAAGTTACACTTCACCCTAGCACTGATATGTAAGCAAATTGGTCACTGCAATTTTTTTTTTTTTTATTTTTTTTTTTATTTATTATTATTTTTTTTTTTTTCTCTCTCTCTGTTTTATACCTTATGGGACTTAACTACGTGGTCATCAGTCCCTGAACTTACAAACTACTTATGAACTAGCTAACACTAAGGACGGCACAAATATCCATGCCCGAGGGGGGATTCGAACTCCCGACCGTAGTGGCCGTGCAGACGGCGACTGGCGCGCCGCAGTCCCCTCGGCCACCGCGGCCGGCGGTCTGCATGACGGACACGTTAATTTTGGTCCAGGCCCCGACACACTTGACTCATACCCTCTATATACTTCGTAAAAATTTGTTGCGTGCTCGTTAAAATCATTATTTTTCATTTGTTTAATACAGAAATTATATTTAAACTAAATAAAATTGTTGCTATATGATGCTAATGACTAATTAGGCTTCGTTCCTGTCAGTAAGTCAACGTCAATCAGTGCTTCGAAAAATAACGTCATGTTCCGTCTACGGTATGATTGTTGTCAGTGTAAATTTACGCAAACACCACAGGAAAATATTTGCTAAACCTATATCGGTTATTAAAAAAGCACCTCGCTTTCCAAGAAACATTAATAAAACTTTTCAGTGTAGCAATATGATAACAAGTTCAATTAAGTACAATATTGTGTAAGTTTAATTGTTACAAACACAGTATATCACTGTTGTTGTTGTTATGGTCTTCAGTCCGGAGACTGGTTTGATGCAGCTCTCCACCCTACTCTATCCTGAGCAAGCCTTTTCATCTCCTCATAAGAACGGCAACCCACATCCACTTGAATCTGCTTACTATACGTGTCTCTTGGTCTCCCTCTGCGATTTTTACCCCACACACTACCCTCCAATGCTAAATTTACGAATCCTCGATGTCTAAGAATATGTCCTACCAAGCGATCCCTTCTTTTAGTCAGGGTATGCCAAAAATTCCTTTTCTCGCCAATTTTGTTCAGTACCTCTTCATTAGTTATGTGATCTACCCACTTAATCTTCAGCATTCTTCTGTAACACCACATTTCAAAAGCCTCTATTCTCTTCCTGTCCGCACTGCTTATCGTCGCATGTTTCACTCCCGTACAAGGCAACACTCCACACAAATGCCTTCAGAAAAGACTTCCTTACACTTAAATTAATATTCGATGTTAGCAAATTTCTCTTTTTCAAAAATGCTTTTCTTCCCATTGCCATTCTGCATTTTATATCCGTTGTACTGCGACCATCGCATCTTATTTTACTACCCAAGTAACAAAACTCATCTACCACCTTCATTGTCTCATTACCTAATCTAATTCCTTCGGCATCGCCTGATTTTCTAAGACTACATTCCATTATTTTTGTTTTGCTCTTGTTAATGTTCATTTTATACGCTCTCTTCAACACACTGTCCATTCCATTCAACTGCTCTTCCAGGTCGTTCGCCGTCTCTGTCGTAAGATATTATATTGCGAATAAGAACAAAATACAATTTTTACGCTCACTGAATCGATCCCGAACGTCACCCGACTTCATGCGGAGGTTCACGAAAGCTAGTTTCGCCCAAGACGAAGATCCGCTGTTTTCTGGCCGAAACCGAATATTCGGCCAGTCCTCAATTACAACGTTTCTAGAACGGGTATTAAGTGATTGTTCTAGGAATATACTACAGCAGTCAATGTACCACTGATATAGGGTTCGTGACGGCGAGATAGACCAAATTAATATGAGACGTTTTAAAAAAAGCATTCTTCCAGCGCCTCGTACTTCAGTGGAACGGGAGAAGCCACTGTAGCAAGCAGTCTCTGCTAGTTGTTGGCAGCGTCTGTACAATATATGTAAATGACAACGTCTGAAGAAATCGACATGAACAAACATGGCGTGTTCCGAATCTTGTACTGTTGTGTTATAAGACAGCAGATCAATAACTGGAACAGATAGCTGGGTGTGACTTGAAATGGAACGACCACAATCGTCAATAAGGTAGATGTCGCGCGGATGTTCATTGAAAGAATTATCAATAAGTCTGGTGCATCAAGAAAGGAAGGAGCCTGCAAAACACTCACCCGACCAATACTCAGTATACGATACGATAGATAGAGGAGGTGCAGAAATTTCAGAGAAAATCGTAAAGGTTCTTTTGTAAGCGTCAACTACTTTGGCAGGCGTTCTGTTTGACGGAATGGGCTGCGATAGGGAGAATTGGTAACTGGAAGAGTCAACCACTATATTGCTTCCTCCTACGTATAATCCGCGACAAGACCACGAGGATAAATAGAGCCCACACGATGACTTAGCAGCAGTCGTTTTCCCACGAACCGTATGCGTATGGGACCGAAGCGGACGAACATGTAGATGATGTTGATGTAACACGTAAATGCACGTAGGAGAGAGGAGGTATACAACACATCTGCCCCTCAAGGGAGAGAAGATAAAAGTAGTGTGTGCTGCGCGCGTGCTTTTTCTTCTTTTGTTTTTGTATCGGCATTCCTGAATGCTTCGCTTATCTCTGTGCATTGTTCAGTTAACACAGGAGCCAGGGCGTACACTAATGAGGAAGTGTTGACACGGCCTTATCGACAAGGGAAGCGCAGCGTTTTGGAGGGAGAATGGCTCGAGTCAATATCCACGCTGGCGGCTGGCGGCGTGGACACAGCAACTGTCGCTCGCGCGAACACGAAGGCGCATTCGATTCGTCAGCTCACGTTTTTCGGAACAAAAGTTGCGATATGTTTGATGCCGAGTAGGTGTCGGCAGCCTCGTTTGTGTACCGTCCGATGAATGTGTTCGGCCGGGAGAGGCGAGGGAATAAAAAGTAGTAATAATAATAAAAAAAAAAAGTGGCAATCAATACCGTAACCGAGCGAGTTCCTGTAAACGCACAGGCGAGCGAGCGGCGGCCATGCCGGCGCCGGCCGGCGCTGCTGCCATCTGTCGGCCGGCACGCGGACCGGCGCGGCGGGCGGTGGGCGTGCCCGCGGGCAGATGGCGCGCGCGTCGCCGCGGCGTCCGCGCCGTGCCGGCACGTGCGTCGTGCGTGGCGGAAGTGGCTCGTTTGCGGCAGGCAGGGGGAGGGGGGGGCGCATTCCGGGAATCGCGGAGACTGCCCGCGCCGCCGCCGCCGCCGCCTCGACTCGTTCCTCGTTCTGCGAAGGAGCGGCTTCGAGTCCCGGTGCGCGCGCCGCCGCCGCCGCCGTGCTATTGACCGCGCAGCCTGCTTTTACTCGCCACACTGGCTGTCGTGACGTCACGCCGCCCTCCGAGCCCTTTGTGAGTCACTTCTCATTACTTCTAATGTCGCGCTGCAAGCGACAATAGTTTTCTTATTTTTATTTGCACTGCCTTGGGGACTTGCGTTTCCTAAAGAACAGACGACATAAATACAAATTGTATATAGTGAGGATGGACTGGGTGATCATTTCGTAGCAGATGCATTCCGTAGTCCGAACTCTCTGTTAGAATCTGGCGAAATGTGGCGAGCAAAAAAGTTAGGAAGCGACCTGTGGGAATATGGGAAGCATCTCAGAGTGGCATAATTAGCAGGGCAGCTCTCGCCTAAAGAGGAAGTACCAGTTGTCACGGGTCGGCCACCTACACGACAGCGAGCGCCACAACTTTTCTGTTTTGCTTTGCGTTCAGAGACTTGAATATTAGCTTTGATTTGAATCTCCATTTACAAACTACTGCCTTGTACCGGTCACTAGCGGCGCGGGACTATTGTTGCCTCCGGGATCCCTTTGAGAAGAGTAACGTAGCGGATAGTTTGCACCCACCCCTGCGTAAACAAACCCGTGACCGTAGACGCTGACTTTTGTAAACATTCTGCTTGCCCACACACTTGAGCAATGTCTGAAGCGCCACTATTGCATACAGTGTATTCTCCCAGTAAACCTACGTGATTGTTCCACTTCGCCGTGTGGGAATAGCCGTGCAGTTCTAGGCATCATATCCGGAACTGCTCCCGACGGAGGTTCGAGTCCGTCCTCGGGCATGGGTGTTTTTGTCTGTTGTCCTTAGCGTGAGTTTGTTCAAATCCAAATGTCTGTAAATCTATCGGACCAAACTGCGTGGTCATCAGTCCGTAGCTTACAAACTACTTAAACCTAGGACAACACACACACCCATGCCCCAGGGAGGACTCGAACCTCCACGGCGAGCGACCGCGCGCTCCGCACCGAGGCAATTTAGACCGCTCGGCTACTCCACCGCGGCCGTATGTAAGTCTAGGGACTGATGGCTACAGTAGTTTGGCTCCACTTCATATCCCTGAAATTGTAATACTCACGCATTTGCTTGAAGTGACAGATTACAAATGTGTTAAATTGTTCAATTATAGTCACATTATTCTGAGATTTTCTTCCTATGAAGCGTTCATTTGTACATTTTTAGACATTTAAAGCACTTTGCCAATCTTTACAACACTTGGAAGACTAATCAGGAAGCGACTGAAGGTTTGTGCGCCGCCTATCTCCGAAAATTCTAAAGTCTGCAGTGTCATTAATGATCGAAGCTACTGACTCTCTCGCGGAAGGATAGCCGCTCAAACCCAGCTCTGAGCATTCAGATTTGGGTTTCCGTGATTTCCCGAAAACGTTTCAGACAAATACCGAGATGGTTTCTTTGAAAGGCCGCGGTTAATTTCCTAATGACCACCACAACACACACACACACACACAATAGATCACGTTATGGACGCGATGTCAAAATCTTTATCTTCCTTCCTTGCTTCCTTCCTTCTCTCCTTCTTTGATATATAAGAACAGTATTTCTTATAGCAGTAATAGGGTAAGTGTACTTACTCGACACTGAACTAATCGTCGGTCCTTTAGGGATTAAATGCGTATTTTAAACGTACAGTTTAGGAGTTCCGTCATCTAGAAATAAAAATTTACGTCCCATTGGCGATAAAAAGTACTATTAAGTGCCCATAACAGTCTCGGCATATTTTGCACTGCTGATCACCGTTACGAAATGTACATATTATAAATTTAAATATTTTAAAGTATTATTCCAAGGACTTGGCGCTTATGCTACGAAACCAGATGGAATTAGTGCGGCATATCACAATAAGTTACAACCAATTTGTAGTATTAAATGGGATTTACACATGATATTTAATGTAAATCCCTTAAAGAGAGCTGCAACAATTACTCTAGTATACCAGGACTAGTACCTCTGAGACCATTTGACAGGAAGAATGAAGAAGTGATTGTATTAAGAACGACTTGCGTGAACATTGCGCTGTGATGTGTATAGACTCTCCTGTGCGCGGAGTCTCTAGCATATTATCCACTCTTCTGGAGGCCGTAGAGCAGGAAAGTCGTTTGAAAGCGGCCAGTTAATAACACAAACACAATAGAAGCCAATGTTCCTGTTTGCATTCGATTCTAGAACTAACGTACCTGCGGTAGTTTTTGTTTAGCTTAGTTGCTATTAACGACGTCCCAGGTCGCAGGCGATATGAATGTTCATTTGTTCTCGGCTTGCACTCGTGCCGTGTACAGTCTACCACGGAAGTATTCTATGTGAAAGGAGAGAAGAAAAAGAACTTCCCTGGCGAGGGAGGAATCCTATGTCGAGCTGCAAGTTACTCTGTATCTGTCCGTAGTGACTGCAGTCATAAACTTTGCTTGAAACCCCGCGCTATCGCACTTCACATGATAAGCGCAAGTTAATTGGCACCTGGCCTTTAAAGTCCAGAGCTGAGAGAAGCACCGTTTTGTAGTCACCCCTCATAGCTGCCTACTCTCCGCGTCGACAGAAGAAGCCTCTGAAACTCGCTCTCCTTTACAGATCGCGCAAAGAAGAGAAATTCACGGATGGTATAGACAATAAATACATTGCGTCTCAGAACAATTCTTCATTAGAGCTGCAATCACTTTTATGATATCGAAACCGGTGAAGTATGCTATGTTCGAAACAGCTTCAAGCATATCACGCCTTACATCAAAATTATGCTCTGTGGGAATAAATAAATAAATAAAAATAAAAAATTGTTCGTTGATTATCGAAGTACTCCACTGAGCAATACAACTTTGATAAGTTAAACCAGCTGACAGTACGGACCACACACACACACACACACACACACACACACACACATGCTCGAGGGAGGATTCGAACTTCCGCCGGAAACGGCACCGTGTCTGTAGTATAACACGTTAGACCGCGCCGCCTCGGAAAAGTTGTATAGGCTATCGCATTGCGTTTACTATCTGTAAACTTTTTAAATTAGTGTCAAGTACAATATTGTACTTTTCCATTAAATGTGTCAATTTTTAAGTTAAAGGTCACTAGTTGTTATAAAATCGCGTATAAATTCTGAGATTCACACATGATACAATCCTATGGCAGTGGTAAAAAGAAACTTACTAATTGTGACATATCTCCATGAAGCACGAGGAATTTCGCTTTTCCCACTTGAGAACTACCAAGTACTGACATTTGCCTAGTGTCTAGCGGGAGTGTGGGAGGGGACGTTTTATTGGTGGTCCACTGCAACCGGCTGTAAACGACAGCGGCAGCAATAGAAACTGGAAAAATCTGGTCTGTGTTTGCCAAAAAATTGTTACTGAAGTTGTTAAACTACATTTTCCCTAACCTGTGCTCGCCTGTGTCATGTGGTGGCATCATGAATTTGATTATATGAGCAGGGACGCTGAAACTGTCCTTTTCTATAAGATTACTGCTTCAAGCCTGTTGACTTCCTTGCAGTTATTCCGCCTTATTTAATATTTGGAACTTACGTATATTTGACTGTTGCGTTAGCGATGTTACGTGGCAGCAATCTGTTTTGTTTTTAACTATAAACTTACCAGTAAAAGTCCCGCTCCCTCTTAACGATGGAACTCCTATATATATGAAGGATTTTAAAGCTAATATTGACAGTAACCATGTATGCACGGAAAAGTTTAGAAAAGGTTTGTAACGATGTGTAAAGTATGTTGGGAGTCGCTTACCAAATCAAATGTTCAAATGTTTGTTAAGCTTATGGGACTTAACTACGGGGTCATCAGTCCCTAAACTTACAAACTACTTATGAACTACTTACTAACTAGGACGGCACAAATATCCATGCCCGAGGGGGGATTCGAACCCCCGACCGTAGTGGCCGTGCTGACCGTGACTGGAGCGCCTCAGTCACCTCGGCCACCGCGGCCGGCGGGTCGCTTACCGTTTTCATTCTTGAACCCACTATGAATGTTGCCCAATTGTAAGCAACAACTACATAAATGTTTATGACGTCGTATCTCAGTAATCGTATAATTTTGCAGGTACATTCAGTAGTATATGTAGGTACTGTCGGCAAAATGTGTAGCGAATACAGAAAAAAAAAAAAAAAAAAAAAAAAAAGGTAATAATAAATTAAAAAAAAAATGTTCAAATGTTTGTTAAGCTTATGGGACTTAACTACGGGGTCATCAGTCCCTAAACTTACAAACTACTTATCAACTACCTTATACTAAGGACGGCACAAATATCCATGCCCGAGGGGGGGATTCGAACCCCCGACCGTAGTGGCCGTGCAGACCGTGACTGGAGCGCCTCAGTCTCCTCGGCCAACGCGGCCGGCGTAGCGAATACAGTTAGAAGTATTGTACTAAAATGTCCTGAATGCTGAAGTTCTACCGCACCAACAACGGAAATGAGCGTATGGCTTTTCTTGGCCGGGAGAACCCTTGCGGGTTTGTTCGGCCGCCTTAGTGTTAAGTCTTTTTAGTTGCCGCCGCGTGGGCGAGTTACGTGCCAATGATGATGAGATTATGATGATGATGATGATGATGATTAGGACAACACACAACACCCAGTCCCCTGCCGGGAATCGAACCCGGGACTCCTGCGTGGTAAGTCAGCGACGCTACCACTGAGCTACGGAGGCGGACCGCACCGACGGTGAAAATGTATTAACGATAAAAATTTGTTCTTACATTACTCTGAGGGTTGGAAAACTTGGAAAATGTTTCAAATTATGTGTAAGGTTTATTGGATGCCGCTATGTCTCCTTATTCTCAAACACTAGGTGAATGTACTGTAAGAAATCCTGAAAGACACGCAACTTGTATTTACAGTTCGGCAACCTGCTGTGGTTTAGATCAACGCCGTCTACATGCAGGGCCTGTGCGCTGCTTGGCAAGAGTAGTCAAACACAAACTATGTAGCGGTGTGCCGAGTTTGGGAATACGTACACGTCGACACTGTCTCGGAATGTCCTTAATGTTATTCATGTGATTCACAGACAAATTTGTTTTGGTATGAGATATTTATGAACTACTAGTAAGATATCTTATCGATATTGGAATCGGACGATTCATATAGGCATTTTGTCTCATACCTGCAAATCATATAGATAACACGAAAAAACTTTCTGGAACACAGTGCCAGACATGTAGGCGTTCCCAAACTCAGCGCAACGCTAGTAAGACCAGCAGTTGTGACTAGCCTAGGCAGGCAGCGCACACGCCTTGCACCCAGGCGTGGCAGCTCGGGATCTGTCGTCAGGTGGGGCACGCGCCTCCTGCGGTACAGTAGAGTCGGCTACGGTTTCATGGTTTCGAAACCAGGTTTCGATACACACAACAGTTTCAGTGTTTCAAAACCGGCATATTTCACGGTTTCGAAACCATGCGGTTTCATTCCGTTCTGTTTCGGATCACATTCGCTCTCCACTGTCGATACACTGAAACCGTTTCTTCCTGTCGGTTTCACGGTATCGTGTCGGTTTCACGGTATCGTGTCGGTTTCACAGTATCGTGTCTGTTTCACGATTTCATGTCGGTTTCACAACACCGGTGTTTCAAACCACTAATGCACAAACGCGGAACAGACTAATGGTATCGAAATGAGGTGTTTCAATTTACTGAAGCTCCACACAGATACACATATAACTTACTGGTATATAAACCATTTAGAGACTGTCGAATAGTAGTTGACACTCTTGAATCTGCACCTTATGATTACTGATATCAAGATTCGTTTGCAAGAGACTGCTGTATTCCGAAATGACAAAATGTCTGCTTTATAAATGTAAAAGAACAATAAAACAACGTTCACTATTTGCATTGAAAAACCAGTTAAATTCTAGGTTTATCTACATATTAAAGACACACGAGTGAAACTACATTCTTTAAAATAAGATACAACATGAAGCCTGAAATGGCATATTTTATACTAACAAGGGTAGATGGCATATTTAATCTCGTGTTAAAGAGTTGGTTTCTTATGAGCGAAAACGAAGTTACCTACTGTCGTTATAATTTTTCGACACTCGTGTTAAAAGAATTGCGGCGGTGGTGTAATGGTCAAGACGAACAAGTGGTGAACTTGCCTCTTATTTTTTTATTTTTGTAATTCCATAGCATTACTTGTCATTATTTAGTGTGCCCTTTATTCCCTATAATTTATTTAGTATATATAGAAAGTAGCATTTATGATCCATCACTGTAATATGCGTACCGTATTGCAGTTTGTGAGTTCCTAACGGAGTAAACTTTTACCTACCATACCGGCGGCCTCGTGTGACTATGTTGGCAACATCAACAACACGGGACAAAATCTTTATCAACATGTTCCGTACAGACCGAGAAGTAAATATATACTCTACGGTTGACAGGTTCTTGTTTGTATCCTTGTCCACAAAGTGAAAAGTATTGCCCTCCTAGAACGAAGATTTCATGACAAAACATACATTGCTTCACGGTTTCATGGTTTCGAAACTACAGAGAGGCGTTCAAACGGTACGCATTTGTTGAGTCGTCTGCTTCAAGCGCCTACTTCGTTTGTTGTCAAATTGCAGCCAACGAATCGCCGCGTTAACATCACTTTTCGAAACTGTATGATATATTGTGATGATTAAAACATTTATCTCTGCTTTAGACTGCCACTGTGAAACTGTATTTAATTGTTTTCGTGCAGTTCATGCGTAACTACGCCGTTCACATGTGTTAACGTCCTCATTATAAAATGCGATTACATATTTCCAGCCCCTGTCGTTTGAGGCGCCTGTGTATATGATGAACAAGCTCAGGTGTCTATACATAGACCTTTCACTTTGATAAAGCTTCAAATAATGCTCACTAAAAACAAATATTTCATCTATTACCTACAGCATGTTTCAGGAAAAATAGCAAATATTTTATAAGATGATAATAAAGACGATTTGCAGTTAAAATTTCATATAACGTATGTCCAATTTTTATTGGGTACAGAGATACAGCTCTTGGTATGTACAACAACCTGATTTGGATATTTTGACTGTTTATTTCGTCGGTTCTAGGTAGATCAACATACTGACTTTTATTTAAATAACCGGTTTTCGACGTAGTTTAAAGTCTGAATATGTCCTAGTAAGCTGAAAACCGGGTAACTAAGTGGAAATGAACATGTAGAACATACACAAAATTCTACTTTTATTAAGTAAATGTGATGTTGTACTACCAAGAACCGACGGATAAATCAGTGAAAATTTCTTGATTTACATTTGCTCTACGTTTGTTTGGTTTTCATATTAACAGCTATATCTCTGTATTTAATAAAAAATGTACACATGTTATATTAAATTTTTTATGCAAATCCTCTATAGATCATTTCCTAAAATACTTACGACTGAGTCGAAAAACTACGTTCCTCTGAGCAGGAGACAAGTACACATTCTGAGACAAATTTGCTACTCGGCTTCGTTTGTCAGCTGGGTTCCCCATTCGGTCGTCTGCGCATGCGCGAAGCCCTTCCATAGGCGTGACAATAGGCTCCCCCCTGTTCCGCCTGCTAGCGATCGTATGCGAGCGTCTACACTGTGACCGGTGCATCACGGGTACCCTCGTAAGCTCTCACTTCCCGTGTAGAAAGGGCTTCAGGCCGCACCCGACTGTCGTCACGATGCAAACACAACGTGTTGTGCAGTCTGCTACTCGACGTCAGCATCTAACAACCAGTCGCAACGGGACGGCAGTGAAGGGAGGTGTTCATAGTCGATGTCGTAGTGCAATTTGCCTGACATCCGAAAGGAAATGGTTATTGGTTTTCAGATCGATGGTGGAAGCACTCCGAAATCGCAGCCGTGCAGCCGTGGTTGAAGTTCACTGTGCGTGGCAAAATGGCGATATGCGAACCTGATGAGTACATAGCCATAATGATGAGGGGTGTAAAGGCTAACAGCGTCTCCTGAGCGAACGTTGCGGTAGGTGCATCATGCAGGGCCAGAAACACTCTGGAAGTGGAGTCTGAATGAGCTGGGGAATGTTTTCGTGGCTCGCTCTGGCTGATCTTATCATCCCGGAAGGCGCAGTGGACCAACACATCCATCTTAAAGAGGTTTGTTTTTGTCAGGCACGGTGGCAACGCTTTACACAGCTTGCAGTGTAGGAGCGCCAGGATGAACTTACCAACTGCCGTAGCCACAAATTACTCGGATTCGAAACTAAGCCACGCTCTGGGAGACCACCGCGGTCTCGCTGTTGACCCGTGGATCCTCAACCGAGAAGTCGGCGTGCCTCCATCTCCTTTTCGATACCTTCCAGAACCTTACTTGACCCCTTTCAAGACTTCTCGCTGCAAAAAGTGATTATTCAGGTTATGGCAGGTGCTGACATTATCTGCACACTGTATATATCAATAGAAATGTACTTTGTGAGGCGCGCGCGTTTGTGTGTGTGCGTGTTAAAGAGAGAGAAAGAGCTTGGTAAGATATTCCCAGTAACGTGTAACACATTTGTTGGAAACTGGCTTGCTATGTGGATAATGTCCGAAGACCACAATAAAAACTAATTATTAATCAGGATGAGAAAGGGAAGTAATTTCCCTGAGAAATTAATAGACGAAAGTATAATAGGGAAGGGACGGGAGTCTAGCTTGGCTACTTGAATCTATGAAAAACTGCCCGCATACGTTAGCTTTTGGGGAATATTACGGGGGTCAGAATTGTGGCAGCTGGTGTATATGTAGCAGAAGCCTTTGTCCTGGGAGTGCGGCTGTTCTCGGAAGCGCTGGCAACCCAACGGCCTTTGTGTGAGGAAACTTCCAGAACATGCCGCTGCCTCAGGCCGCAAAGGACGAACAATTGTAGGAACAAAAGACAGTGCGCGACTGCAAATTATCTGAAACTCATAACTGGCCACTTTGGGGGCGTCTTTCAGCGTAACAGAGCTTGTTATGGGCAGTACTGCCAACCCACCTTGTGCCTACACAACACGCCAGAAATGTACCTACCTCAATTTCAAAGAACCTTTAGCAGTGAGAATGTTCGAAATAAAGAAATGATGACTGTCTAAAGGGGTCAGTGCACGAAAAAAACATTTTTGTCAGGCGTTACTGTGATAACCAAATATCTGGACTTGTACGTTTTTGTTTGGCGAGTTTGAAAAGTACAGGGCGTGTTTGATAGGATTTTTGATTGAGTGAAAATTTGCCACGATAGCGAACATTGTTTGTATTGCCCTCTGCCAGGCACTTAAATGTGATTTGCAGAGTATCCCGTGTAGATGGAATGGCGGAGCGCGTGGTTGCTCCCAGCTTTCACTGCCGTACAACAAAGTTGGTCGAAAGATAGAGCGGTGCGTTGCTAACTTTTAGTCTTGCTACGAACTTACTAATTGCAGAAGAGAGTAGACCTTAGTAGTCACTGCATTAGATTTGCTACACCGCACCTTGATTCCAGTTCTTTCACTATGTTGCCATCCTGTGAGAAAACACTTCCTAAGTACTTTGAACTGTCCACCTGTTCAAATTTTGTTCCTCTTATTTGGCACCCTTATCTGTTGAACTCTCTTCACCATAGACATTAGTTTTGGAGACGATGATCTTCATACCACAACCCTTACACCTTTCATCTAGCTCTGAAATATTAGATTAGAACATTTCAATCGAATCTGCCATCATAACGAAGTCGTTCGGGTGTGCGATACTGCTTATTTTGTTTTCACCTATTTTAATGCCACGCTGCCAGTCTATTGTTTTCAACATGTAATCTATAAATAGTATGAACAACAGTCTTTCCCTACCGCTGAAATACCGAGAACCATGAATTCGAATTAGTGTCAACTGCTCCGTGACAATTTACGTGAAGACCTTCAATTGCCTCCTGTTCCATAATCATGTAGAACTGACAATAGCTTCCTCCTAGGAACACGATCATAATACTTTTATACGTCTAGAAAACATAGATACAATTCCCTGTTCCATTCTTAGCACTTCTCAAAATGTGTAATTGTGTAAACGTTTGACTGACTGCTGCCCGCCGGCCGCGGTGGCCGAGGTGGCTGAGGCGCTCCAGTCTCGGTCAGCACGGCCACTACGGTCGGGGGTTCGAATCCTCCCTCGGGCATGGATATTTGTGCCGTCCTAGTTCGTAAGTAGTTCATAAGTAGTTTGTAAGTTTAGGGACTGATGACCCCGTAGTTAAGTCCCATAAGCTTAACAAACATTTGAACATTTTGACTGATGCCCCATAGCATGCTCTAGTACACGTTGTAACATCGAAATGACGTATGACTCGTTGATAGTACAGCATCGTGGATCAGTGAAATTGCGGAAAAGGCCAGTTAAGCATGAAAATGCTCGACTATATTTGGAAGAGGGGGCGGGAGAGATATGTAAGGGCGGCACTTGAAATTTTCGCACTGGGTGGAGAAATCTTCAGAGCTCTTCGACTGCTCATCGACGTGTAATTTTTGTGAACCATTACAGACTGCATCTCCCACTGTGCAGCAGGTGTGGCTGCATCTGACGTCGTGGTCGACTCCTGCTCCACTGTTAGGCACACGTAGCGACTGCCGTGAAGCATAGAGTCGCGTCTTACTCAGTTGCCTGGCGCGTCAAGTACCGTAGCCGTCTCCACACAGCCTGCTCGTCCTACTGCAGGAGCAGTGCAGCTGCAGCTATCGTGTGCTATGTCAGCTACATAAAGAATACCAGTGTCTAACCAATAAGATAATCATTAACCATTGACCGACTAGATGGAGTTATGTCATCCCTCCTGAAAGTGATCGTAATGGACAGTTGGTATGTGTGGCACTGTTTGTAAGTCTGCTCCACAGTCATCTGCCTTAGTTGCAGCCACCAACACCAGTACGGAAGATTTTTGTCAAAGACCATTCCCTCCTGAGAAGGTCCATTCCTTGGAGAGATCGTCTACCAGACGTTTTGTCCATTAAACGAATCCCAAGTTTTTGCCCAGTTAGGTTTACGCGAGGAGCTACTCCCATTAAGTTCGAATGCTATTTTCAGAAGTGGTTTACGCGATTTCAACCGGCTTACCTGTGGAGGAAGGTGTTGCTAAATAGGAAGCTTAGGAGTGGACACGATCTAAAATTATGGGACTTAACTACGGGGTCATCAGTCCCTAAGCTTACAAACTACTTATGAACTAGCTAACACTAAGGACGACACAAATATCCATGCCCGACGGGGGAATCGAACCCCCGACCGTAGTGGCCGTGCGGACCGTGACTGGCGCGCCGCAGTCCCCTCGGCGGACACGATCTTGTAGTACTCACTCATTAAGGCTTTCTTGCATCTTATATCAGGAGGAACGATATTGCGAAGTACTGGTTGCAGCCGTCAGAGTCACTGATCGACATCAGTGACGTACTGTACGTCAACGCGTCTCACGAACTCTGGGGTAAACCAGGGACAAAAACCTGAGCACCGCCTCCTCGTAAGTCGATACTGCTAAAGTAATGCAATATGTTATTCCTAATCTCAACTTTGTCTGCTGTTTTTCTTCAAAGGTTGTACCTAAAAGTGAGAGATCTATGCAAGATTACTCGTAGGTTCTTTGAATCTTCACTGTTCGATTTGAACACCATCAAACGAGATGTTCAGTTTTTAGAGCCGGCCGCGGTGGCCGAGGAGACTGAGGCGCTTCAGTCACGGTCTGCACGGCCGCTACGGTCGGGGGTTCGAATCCCCCCTCGGGCATGGATATTTGTGCCGTCCTAGTTCGTAAGTAGTTCATACGTAGTTTGTAAGTTTAGGGACTGATGACCCCGTAGTTAAGCCCCATAAGCTGTACAAACATTTGATTTCAGTTTTTAGCCAGCCATCCTGGGCGAAAGCAAGCTACTTCTGTTTTATTTGGGTTGGGCTTTAGTTTTCCACATTGCGAAGCAATTTCTGAGTAGAGTTAGGTCTAGTTTTCGTCACGTGGATGTTTCTGTGTTGTGACGCAGTGACAATAAACTAACTTACTAGACTGCGTAGCTGGAATGTCAGCGGTGTAAACATTAGAAAGAAAGGGAGCAAGAACCGAACCCTGGGGAAGCCGACAAGTGCTATCGAGAAAAAGCAGTCACGCCGTCGACCTATCCACACACTTCTTACTCGCGGCATTTCGCCAAGTCTCTAACAGTAGGAATACATTTATTGTGTTTCATCTGCGGTGTCCGTTCCATGAATGTCTGAAGACATCTGCATTAAGAGTAACGAAGTTTGTCAAAAAATTGAGTGAATATTAGACACTGTGAGGCATAGAGGAGTTGTAGAATTCCATGTAGACCTAAAGAGGCTGGATGAAAAAAGATGTCAAAAAATAGAAATCCACCAATGAAGTGAACCAAAGAAATTAAATCAAGCCTGGGGGGAAATGAAAACAGCGAAGTAAGAAATGGGAAAAAACAATGTTTTGTAGAGCAAAGGTGAAATGTTTCAACCGAACACAGGAGAAAACGAGAAAAAGGTGCGATATACACAGAAGAAAGACACGGGGAAAACTGAAGGCTCAACGGCAGATGGTAGTGTCCGTAATCCACCCACCCCGGAACGGGAGCTCCCTGTCCGGTCTCCACTTCACCTATCTGTGTTGGCTGGCAGGGTGAAAAGAAATCCATGGATAGACTGAATTCGAAGCCGCGACCTTTCGTTTTCTCCCTTTATCGACAGCCATCCTGGAATGACAGGAGAAATTGAAAATAATATGGAAAAGAGGGAGAGGAAAAATCCCAAGAAATTAATAATTGCCTAATAAAACACGACGACGAATACAGCGACAGCAGAAATAAAAGATAAGCTATCCGAGTAGAAGTGACGATGATAATAATGTTGTATGGCCACGTGGTTTCTGGCTCGGATGAATGCGAGCAGGATATGCAAGATAATTTTTCGTCATATCAGGCGCAAGTAATCTCACCGGTGCAAGGAGCCGCGAGTGGTCTCAAAGAGAGGAAGATTGCAAGACATCTGCACTAGACAGCTAAGCTGCTGGAAGACCGCCTGTCTAAAAACCTTCAAATATTTGAATAAGTTTTTCATATAATTATGTCGAACATAAAAATTAATATGCCGTCTTTGTACTCATTCAGAGGTATAATCCGAAGTTAAAGGTGTAACAAGCCCCGGAGTCACAAGCACACAACTTCAGATAAATTTTCGGTCGCAGCAAGAGTACGTACAATCACATGGCCGCCCTCTCTGGAAACAGGCGGGGCCAAGCTGTAACTGCGTGGAGGACGGCGGATGGCAGGCTCGCTCGGGCGCGGGTATGAGTGTTTGTGCTTTGGTTATTCTAAGTTAGTTTGAGTAGTTTGTAAGTCTGGGGAATGGAGGTTGAGAAGTCAAGTCCCACAGATTTGCAAACACCTGCAGCTCTCCGGCAGTTGCGTATTTGATGGTTTTCTTATTGTAGCTTACACGTTGTCATTTCAAAGCAATGGCGCACTGAAGAATTAACAAAAACACATCGTCCTTCGTACGATAAATGATAATTTAGTGTCTACAAATGCCATATTAGCAGCAGTTAACAACGGCGATCAATAGTATGAGATTAAAGAACACATCTTTTGATTGATGGCCGTAGCGTAGTGGGCAAGGTGTTGGACTATGACGCTAAATGTCGATGGTTCGGAACCCGACACTACCAAATTTTTCCCTAAAAGAGGTTTCAGACACTCTTGTTAATTAATTTTTTACTATTTATATTATTATTTTGGTCCAAAATGTTTACAAAAACTACAAATCTAAAGTGGGCCGTAAAACACGTCAGTGCGATTTTTTTTTACACATAGTCTCATGTTGATTAGACAGTTATAACATCGGCGAGCTTCTTCTATTTCTGATGACGAATGATAGGTACCCTTTAGCATTAACAAGTTCAGTAGGCTATATTTTTTTAAAATGAGCCCTGTCCCCGCAGAATGATATCCTGGCTCCGCCACAGTTTGTCGTACACATAGCTGATGAGATGCAACGTCATAAAAAGTGAGGTGCACGAAAGCTAGCTTTTCCTTAAAACGTAGTACAAAGAGTTTCATTTATAAGTGACAGAATCTGGTAGAGGAATTCGTTACAAAGAACTTTTTTCAAGTGTACGCGACTAGATTCCCCCTCCCCCCTCTCATTCGTATTGTAGGTTTTCACGCTTTCGGTAGTATGCCCTAGTGCGCCGCCACGCACCGCAGTTCGGCGTGGCCTGGTCAGTGTCCAGGCAGACGGGAAACACACCGGACCGCTGACTGCTGACTGCACGCTGCATTCCTTGCCGGGAATGGTGCCAGCTGTTGTGAGTGGGAATACGAGCGCGCCGTGCCGCGGCGTCTGGCGCAGGGTGGGGGGAGAGCAGGGGGGGGCGCTTTTCGCGCGCGCCCAGGTCGAGTGGGGGGAGGGAGGCTGTCTGCGAAAAAATCAATACGGCCGCCGCCGTCGTACGCTGCCCGCGCGCCGACGTAACGCATCTCCACAGCGTGCACGCTCTGTCCGCAAGTGTCGACGATATCAGCAGTAATCTGTAAATAACGCTGTCTACTTGCTATTCTGTAAGAGTAACTTGGCGCTATTTTAAGTACGGTTATACATTTTAATTTCTTAGTTTGGAATAGCTACGGTTGAAAGAGAGGAAAACAGTAGGAGGAGGTGGGACAGAGATAGGGGAGAAGTGGGCCCCTCAAGGTCAGTCATACGTCGCGTACTCTATAGAGTTTATGCCGCACGAAGAACTGGCTTCTTAGCCACGGTAATGCTACGTATTGATTCCATTGATGTATTTTCTCGCGGACTCTATTTTCCCCAAGAAATTTTTTTATGTTCATATTCAATAGATATTGAGCCACAGGGCAACGTAACTGTGTTCAGGTAGCAAAATGTTCAAATGTTTGTTAAGCTTAAGGCACTTAATTACGGGGTCATCAGTCCCTCAACTTACAAACTACTTATGAACTACCTACAACTAAGGACGGCACAAATATCCATGCTCGAGTGGGGGATTCGAACCCCCGACCGTAGTGGCCGTGCAGACCGTGACTGGAGCGCCTCAGTCCCCTCGGCCACCGCGGCCGGCAGGTAGCATTTTTAAGCTATTGCACACGTTCAATATTTATTATTAGTACTACTTTGAATTTCTGAAAGAGGAAAATATAAAAGTCCCGTGTCATCGAGCAGTTTGTTTAAAATATATATTGCAAAGTTCATTCTGAACGACAAACAGGCAAGAAAGTCACCTAATAAAACCGTATTAAAAAGAGGAATCTTGAAACAGTTTCCTCTGATGCCGTAGTGGTGCTATTAATGTCGAAACGTTGATTCGGATGACTCGACCAACTCTACAGCTGTGTCACCTGAGGAGACAGCAAGCTTTCGTACGTAAAGAAAAGAAGAAGTTAAAACGTCACAGACAAGGTCGCAGAGAAATGTGTTTGATGAATAATTTCGACTCCATCATTAGAAATACTATAGTTGTCATCGTGAAGGATTTGGTTCATAGTTAAAAAGTACTATTACATCATAACACCCATAAGATGGAAAATAAAATACAGTTCATCGTCCTACTAGGACGCAGATCAAGTAAATAAAATGAAAACAGAGGTATATATGCTGTCTTAACTCAGTGCCTGCACAAGATGTTGAACATTTTATAAATAACTGATTTTTCCGTCGGTACTTGACAGAACATGATAATAATATCAAAAAGGAACAACTTCCTGATGTTCTGTGTTGTTCCTTTTGATATTATTTTATAAATAGGTGCAAACAGTGCAGACCTTTTTATATTTAGTCTTCACCCACTGCAGCATGGAAAACACGTGCTATCACGTCTTGTTTGTCTTGTATGTGTTCCCTGAATATAAAAATGTTGTAAAATGTTAACATATTCTGCAAACACTGCATTAGAGCCGCGGTAGAGTAGCCGAGCGGTCTAAAGCACCTCGCTGCGGAGCGCGCGGTTGCTCGCCGTGGAGGTTCGAGTCCTCCCTGGGGCATGGGTGTGTGTGTTTGTTCGTAGGTTAGTTTACCTAGGTTTAAGTAGTTTGTAAGCTACGGACTGATGACCACACAGTTTGGTCCGATAGATGTACAAACATTTGAACATTTAAACTGCATTAGACAGCATATACATTTCTGTTTTCACTTTAATCATTTGATTTTCGTCGCAGCAGGACGATAAATTGTATTATATTTTTGCATTTTATGGATGTTATGATATAAAAGTCCTCCCTAACTCTGTAGCCAATAATTGATGATGGTACCCACAGCATTTTAATGATTCGAAATGGATCGACTGGAGCCGAAACTAGTCATATAATGCAAATAAAAATTTTCTGCGATTTTGACTGTAAGGTTTTAAGCTTTTTCTTTTTATAAACTCTAGAACTGTTTACAACTTTTAAGCACCCAAAAGAAATCTTGCCATGTCCGCTCAAGTCTCGGTTCCTGGGAACGCATAGCCAATAAGTAGCTGTACGTCACCGCTTAATACACCACGATACAAGTAGCCCGTGTTAAGGTCTGTTAATGGTTGCCTACGTCGGACGCATTTTTGAAGATGTTAATTCATCCAGTGAAGACGTGGACAGAAGCTCACCAATAGGGAATGCATGCACTGCTCTAGCATAAGTAATGTTGACTGTAATGTCAAGTATTATTAATAGCTGTCCCTCGTAGAACGTTGCAAAAAAGGTAAGAATTTATGTGATGCAAGTTTTCATTTGTACATAATTCCGCATCTAGTGTCTGTGTTATAAGGCCGGGGTTGGCGTTTTTTTAGGCTCGCCTGACCACGGGAGTGATCTTATACTATCAACAGACGCCGACTAGCTTAGTCCACGTTGTTGTTGTTGTTGTTGTTGTGGTGTTCAGTCCGCAGACTGGTTTGATGCAGCTCTCCACGCTACCCTGTCCTGTGCAAGTCTCTTCATCTGAGAATACGTTCGGCAACCTACATCCTTTTGAATCTGCTTACTATATTCGTCCCTCGGTCTCCCTCTACGATTTTTACCCCACACGCTTCCTACTAATGCTAAGTTGACAATTCCTTGATGTCTCAGAATGTGTCCAACCAATCTATCCCTTCTCTTAGTCAGAATATGCCAGAAACTCCTTTTCTCCCCAATTCGGTTAAGCACCTCCTCATTAGTTACGTGATCTACCCATCTAATTTTCATCATTCGTCTGTAGCACCACATTTCAAAAGCTTTTATCATCTTTTTGTCTGAACTCCTTATCGTCCACGTTTCACTCGCATACAATGCTACGCTTCAGTCAAATGCTTTCAGAAATGACTTCCTAACATTTAAATTAATATTGGATGTTAACAAATTTCGCTTCTTTTGAAACGCTTTTCTTCCCATAGCCATTCTGCATTTTATATCTTCTTTAGTTCGGCCATCAGAAGTTATCTTGCTACCCAAATAACAAAATTCATCTACTACTTTTATTGTCTCATTACCTAATCTAATTCCTTCAGCATCGCCTGAATTTCTGACATTGAATTCCATTACCTTCGTTTTACTCTTGTTAATGTTCATCTTATATCTTCCTTTCAAGACACTCTCCAACCTATGTCATCGGCAAACCGCAATGTTTTTATTTCTTCTCCCTGCACTTCAATGCCCTCTCCAAATTTCTCCTTCCAGTCCTTCACTGCCTGCTCAATGTACAACATTGGGGAAAGGCTACAACCCTGTCTTACTCCCTTCCCAACTAATGCATCCCTTTCATGCCCTTTGACTCTAATAACCGCAGTCTGGTTTTTGTATAGGTTGAATATAACTCTTCGCTCCCTATATTTTACTCCTGCTGCCTTCAGAATTTGGAAGAGTGTATTCCATTCGACGTTGTCCAAAGCTTTTTCCAAATCGACAAACACTAAAAACGTAGGTTTCCCTTTCCTTAGCCTAACTTGTAAGATAAGTCGTAATGTGAGTATTGCCTCCCGTGTTCCTACATTTCTCCTTCATCCAAACAGATCTTCCCCGAGGTCGGATTCCACAAGTTTTTCCATTCGTCTGTAAATAATTCGTGTTAGTATTTTGCAACCATGATTTATTAAACTGATAGTTCTGTAATTTTCACACTTGTCTGCACTCGCTTTCTTTGGAATTGGAATTAGAATATTCTTCTTGAAGTCGGAGGGTATTTCCCCTGTCTCATAGTCTCATACATCTTGCATACCAGGTGATACAGGTACTGTGAATAATATACGTGACCCACAGTGAAATTGTGTGAGAGCTGTTACTGAGTCTGCGCTTTCTTTTGTTGCAGGTGAGTCCGCATGCTGCCCTTAGAAGCCGCCTGGTGCCACGGTGAGTGCTAGGCGCCTGGCTTCTCTCTGTCTGCCCAGGAAAAAGTGTAGTGTGGCACACATGAAGAATGTCTCAGGGGTTCAGTGCTAGAAAACTTATCAATTCTTTTACCTCTGGCAGTGATGTTGGTGCACCCTGGTTGGGAATCTGGTTAAGTTGTAGGCCCTCCTGGGTAACGGGGCAAGGCGTGCCTCCTACAGGAGCAATGCTGTGTGCCTGCTTTACCTTTAAGCTCATTGCTTTGCCGTCACCGTGATTTGACGTCGCCACCTGGACGTTACGTGCATAGTGGCCACAAGGCTCTCGATAAGATAGCGCCAGTGTTTTCCCCCGATATATCGATATACAAGTGCCAGTATGGAGTGGCGATAATTTCATTTTATACTGAAGTGGAAGTAAATCACTCTGTATAGCTAGCTGAAAACCCGTCGTTGTTCGGGCATTTACATGTTTGTAAACCTATTGCATCCAAATGCAATGCTCATCAGTCCCTAGACTTACAAACTACTTCAACTGCACACACACACACATGCGTGCTCCGCAGCAAGGCGCTTTAGACCGCTCGGCCCCTCAGCCACGGCGTTCGGGTATGTATTATGTGCCGGCCGCGGTGGCCGAGGGGACTGAAGCGCTCCAGTCACGGTCTGCACGGCCACTACGGTCGGGGGTTCGAATCCCCCTTCGGGCATGGATATTTGTGCCGTCCGTAGTCTTAGCTAGTTCATAAGTAGTTTGTAAGCTTAAGGATTGATGACCCGTAGTTAAGTCTCATAAGTTCTACGAACATTTGAACATGTATTATGTTGGTGTGGTGTCTATTCTTTCCGACACGTCCGAAAGAAGACACCACACCAATATATGTCCGAAAGAACAGACACCACACAAATATAATAAAGTATTTACACGCGAAGAAGGCGTTAGCTTCATTTGCTTTACCGCAGATGCGGTCATACGTTCGACCTCGTAACGGCGAGTTTAAGAAGGCACGAACGATAGGGGCGCTACAGCCATAGCGTGCGACTTGCAGCGGTTTGAGACGGACGGGAGGCGAGCACGGGTAGCCAAGTGGTAAAGGCAGCCGCTGGTCTGAAGCGGGAGACCTGGGTTTGATTCCCGGCGCGGCTTACCTGTTCACATGTCGCCATTGTTTAATTTCAGTGCCCTAATGCAAGCAATGTGAGTCCTTTTCTTCCCTCCCCTCCTCCAGTCTTCTGTTAGTCCCTCCTCTCTTGTGTATCTCCTGTCCTCCTAAACCTCTGCCTCGCCACCCCCTGCTCTCTGCCTGTTCTCCCTCCCACCCCTTTGCATAAAAACGTACATACGTATATTTGCCAAATTTCGCGGTGATCGGACAACCCTTCAACATGCACCTTGGGAAATATTGGGTAGAACACAGTTCGTTCCTTGTGCTTTTATCGGAATCGGATGAATGCATAAAGTACGAATGTAATCGGAAGTGGCGATGCTGATACAAAATTGTCGATTTCGGTCTCATTCGATATTTCAGCGTCCCTTATTCGGCCCAGTTGTGAATCTGAACCATCAAGGGATCCAGTTAAACACACACACACAATATTTCATCAAAAGGAGTACAGCGTTTTAGAAGCAGTTCAGTGACACGCCGTACTGAACTTTGAATGGGTAAAAGGAAAATTGTTATTACGTATCATTTTTCTCTTCATAAGAACCTACCTCTGATTTAAATGAATATGTGAAAAAAAAAATGAAATTAAAAAATTGCCGAATTGGTCCAGCCTTTCTAGAGTTCTGCAGTTAGCAATCAGTCAACAATTTTAATTTGTATATACATTATATTTTCACCATTTTCAGTAAATATTTGAAACTGTTCTTTTGAAATCTTTATGCAAAGTAATTTTACTTTCACTGTGGGAAGGAGTCTTGAGCTTTTACGACATCCAATATTTCTCTTCTTTTGTGAGAAGTAAGAGGGGGAATTGAAGAACGAGATTTCAGAACACCAGTTGCATTAGTTATCTCTGTACATCGGCATTCCTCAAAAAAATATAAAAAAATAAAAAAAACGGTTGCTGAAAATCATGAGCAAAAATCGAAATGACGAGTTGAGTCTTTCCGACGGGCGGAGACGTGGTTGGCGCTCAACGTCACCGACAGACAGGGGCGCAGCCTTTGTGTTCTCTACTGCAGCACAGCGCAGGGAGTGTGCCGTGGAAATCCCGCCTACGTGGTTAAAGTTGGACATCTAGTAATTTATGAGGAAAGATAATTCAAATCAAATGTTTAACTATTCTCGTTATCTGTCCCTACGCTTACAAACTACTTAAACTAACTAGGCGCTCGTCGGCAACAAAAGACAACACACGCACACACACACACACACACACACACACACACACACAACCTCCGACGGCAAGCAGCGGCGCGCTCCGCAGCTAGGCGCCTTAGAGCGCTCGGCCACTCCGTTACCACATGATAAATGAGTTTATGAAACCTAGTTTCTGTATGACGAAAAGGCAAAACTAACTGCCACATTCCACGAATGAGGATACTCAATGGAACATTCGAAACTTTCTTCTTGCAACGGTTTCACTGTTTCCTACATCAGACTGTTAAAAATGATTATTTCGAAATGTAGCCAATGACAAATAAATGAAGTTAGATAGGGGAGGTTAACCGAAATGATGAAATATTTCATGACACCGCATCGTTTTTGATTGACAACACAACAGTCGACCAGGAAAGCAATGCAATACAAGCTTTTCATCTGGGCGAAGGTCCATTATTATCTTTCATATTAAGTGTTTTTCTTTCAATTCTTGCCTACGGGGCACAGGCAGGTTGCTTGCTTGTTGATACGTACAGAATGTATTTTATTTATTTATTTAATGCTCAGACATTTGACACAGTCTTCTAACTTCCCAATACAGTTGACCATCTGACACGCCGTCACAGTATTGCAGCCTTTCACAGTTTCTGAGATGCTCCCAGTTCATAGCGGTGTCTTCTCCTTCACATATAACACACTTCGGTGAGGGGAAAATCAGTCGCGGCCAGTAATTCTTGGAAATGCTGCCACCGTTACCCTTCGTGGTGGGTGTTTGGGAGGTGCGTTCTAACAGTAGAAGCCACGTTGGTCATAAAACTTATTCTTGAAACTGTTGTTAATAAGTCTTTTAATGGAGATGTATGATAATCTGGGCAATTTGTTTGAGAGATCTTGGTTCCTTTTTTGGCTAAAAAGTCTGCCATTTCATACCTGTACGTGCTGGTATCCATTGAGAAACTGTTTCAGTTCCAGCTTTGGAGATTGAGGAAACAGAGGATTTTATTTCATTTATGCAATCACTTAGAGGTGTTTGGAAGGATGCAGTTGCCTGTATTGCAGAAGTAGAATCACAAAATAAAACATTTTATGACTTTTGGAGACTGATAAAAATTGTTTTAGTGCCAGGTTTATTGCCTCCAACTCTCCATCAAAATGGGAGTAATACTGTCCTACAGGAGCACCAGCGATACCATCGATACCATTTGTTCCGTCAATGATTCCTCTGTATATATAGTAGCCATTCTGTTTTCGTGTAGTTAGTATGTATCATTTCTAGAGCCATATTTTTAAGAAGTTCTTTTTTCATTTCTGTTTTAACAACCTTTTCATTCAGTTGAAGGCTGGATATGCCTGATACAGTTTAATAGGACTGACTGGTGTAGCGAAGTCTTCTTTACGGATTGTTGGACGGTGGTCTTGTCTTACTGCGTCAATACATTGTACACAATGTTAATAATCAAATATTCAAGTCTAAATGGGGCAGATTTCTTAACACCTTAAAGCCGATATTTTTGAAGATCGATATGTCGATATTTTTTCCTTCGACATATCGATAATGTTTTTACATATATAGGGCTGGTAACGATATATTTTTGATATCCACATATCGGTTTCCCGATACTTGTCAAGCTACATATCCCACTTTGTAATGGAATGATAAATCAATGTAAATCTCGGCTTTGAATGGAAGTGTCGATTCTGTTCTTTATAGTGCTTACGTTTTATAGCTAGCTTCTGTATTATAACATTTGTTTCTATTGCACATTCCAAGATTCATGGCTTTATGATACAGTTACCAGTGATATATCGCGTGAAAGTTACTTTCATCCTTCTGTTTCGCACACCGGTGTAGCCCACACAAATATTTGAGCTACCATACGATATAATACATATAATCACATGTTGTACTGTCAGCTATCAGCTGCTATACTCATCGTACAGAGTATTAGTGGCGTCCTTTAAAAGATCTGAGACGGACGTGGTGTGGCTCTGCTAACAGAGTGGATTCATTTGTCCTACGAGACCATCACTTACTGCCGCTGGTTTAAGTTGCGTTGTAGGCGAGATTTTAGTGAAGCGTAGGGTTCATGAAAGCAGGACTAAATGTGCAGTTGCTTAGGAAACTCCAGGCTTACTGTATCATTTGTTTCTGAAAGGCGTGATACCTCAAAATACGCGCAGGGCTAAATGGAAAGAATAAAGTTAAAGAGACCGCGCAGAAACATACAATAAACGCTGTATCGTCGCAGAAAAGACAGTTTTCAGACATGGTAGTACCTCTCAAGATCAGGTACAAGTCAAGTTGTTTGCTAATATTAGGTTACCGGTGACGATATAACCAATTTCACAACAACATTGTTGCGGAGGTTCAGTCCTCCCCCGGGCATGTGTGTTTTGCCCTTAAGTTAGTTTAAGGTAGTTTAAGCAGTTTGTAAGCCTAGGGACTGATAACCACAGCAGTTAAGTCCCATAGGTTTACAAACATTTGAGCACCTTAATTTAGAAATAAAAATTGATTTTATTGATTGTGGTACTTCACGGCCCAGAGCGATATGGCGAAGATGAAGTATGTTTTGTGTCTCGTTGCCGCCGGTTGTCCTGGGTGTCGGTGGCCGAGTAGAGAGAGACCGACACAGCGAAATAGGATGCACGCGTGTGCGGGTACGGAGTCTGAGGTGACCAGTCAGTGGGACAGCAGAAACTAGAAACACGAAGCTAGATTAGAAAAAGAGATATATTTCGTAGAAATATGATACTTAACTTTTACAAAGTTCATGACTGCAGACTAAATGTACTGCTGAGACATAGGTTAACCAGGTAGAGGCCTGCCTTGTGCCTGTCCTGATCCCAAGTGGCCGGTGCAGTCCAGTGGTGGCCACGAGCGGGGTTGCAGCAGAGGGCGCTCGTGGCTGACGGCGTGAGAACGCCGCGGCGCGCGGCGAAAGTACGTGGAACGATGTAGTTGGTTGCGCCACTTGCAAGCACAAAAACACTTACAGTTCTTTGGGGACTTGAGAAAAATATTGATCATTTGGAACAAAACAAAATGGCCACTTAGACGCAGGCCTGAATCGATGTCGTACGTGGAGGCCTCAAACCCGCCACCCGATAGCTTGCGTTAGTGGTGCAGTTGGAAAATACTCAAGTTTTTCACGGACCAAGAACAACGGCTCTTTGTATTGTGACACCTCGCACGCTCAGCAACTTCCTCTCATTGCTTCCACTCTTCCTCCATAGTTCTTTTTTATATTAGCACCCGCCTACATAGGGAGACATGATCTTCTTAGTAAAGTATATGAGAAATCAGGTGGGAAACGGAAAGACCTTTTCCCGTGCGCTATTAGAGAATGGAACGGTAGAAAAATATCACAAAAAAGAGGTTGGATGACGCCTTAAAATGTGATTAGTGGAGAATTTATGTAGATATAGATTTCGTATATTACTAGTGTGCAGTATGTGGGCCAGTCAAAATTATTTTCACCTTTCTTTCTCACTTCTTTCAGCTCTCTTCTTTATTATACTCCCATTTTATTGATCAGTATGCTAATCCACCTTAAGGATTCTTACGAAAATTCACATTACAAAAGTTTCTCAACATATTTTCCTCTTCTTTTATTTACTGTCTATGACGCAGTGGAAACACTGGACTCGCATTCGGGATGACGCTGGTTCAAGCCAGATTTAAGTTTTCTGTGATTTCCCTAAATCACTCCGAGCGAATGCCGGGATGGTTCCTTTCAAAGGGCGCGATCGACTTCCTTCCCCACCCTCGCCCTACAGTCCGCCTCTAATGACCACGCTGTCGATGGGGCGTTAAACGCTAATCTTCCGCCCTTCTTCCATGGACTAATTGGAAACATTAGTTTCACCAGTTCATTCCTAAATAAACCGAAAAATGGTGCCTTTGATTAAGTCATATACCAAGAAAAGGAAGGCTGCGGATACTGCGTTTTGTAGAAATATGCGTCAGGAGGAAGCGCGAAGCTGTGACGTCATGCGCTCTAGCCAGTGCCGCTGTACTCCCGAATGGCGTACCTGTCCGAGAGAAGCTCACACGGGGAACATCCAGGTCGAAGTGTTTGACAACGAAATCGCTTTCGTCCGATTGGGAGTCTGGAGTTTTCCTGTGTTCGCAACTTGATGGAGACTCTTCGCAGAACGTGTGATCTGCCACAACGATAAAACGCCCAGGACTTCGTAATCTTGTTGCACTCACAATCTGACGAAGGCTTTAATGAGCAAGTACTGGGACGTGCTCCGTACAACGCGGGTCTTTCTTTCTCCGTGTTTTCTCACATCTTTGTCAAGGAGGTGCAAGCGTATGGATGTGACTACGTTCTGCAGCCTTCCGAAATTTCTGCACTAAAGAAGACGTAGCAAATACTCCAGAATTTGTATCAAGAACAGCTGCCAGCATGCGTAATTTAGAAGTTGATACGCCCGGTGTATTAAGGCAACAAAAGTAAGTCTCCCGGTCCCGATTGCAACCAATCAGTTTTCTCTTAGGGTCTGCTGATGCAACAGCCCCATACCTAGTTATCTTATACAACCCCCCGCCCCGTTCTCAAAGACTGGAAACTTGCACAGGTTACACCAGTATTCAGAAAAGACAAAAGGAGTGATACGCAAAATTACAGGCGTATATCATTGACGTCGGTTTGCGGCAGGATTTTAGAACGTATACTTTCCTCAAATAATATGAACTACCTCGAAGAGAACGACCTATCGACCCACAGTCAACACGAATTCATAAAGTAAAAACACAGCTAGCTCTTTACTCACATTATGTGAGGAGTGCCCGAGACAAGGGATGTCAAATAGATTCCGTATTTCTAGATTTCCGGAAGGCTTTCGACACTGTACCTCACAAGTGTCTTCTAATCAGACTGCGTGCTTATGGAATAGCGTCACAATTGTGCGATTGGATTCGTGATTTCCTGTTGGACAGGACACAGTACGTTGTAATTAACGGAGAGTCATCGAGTAGAACTGAAGTGACATCTGGCGTTCCCCAGGGAAGTGTTACAGGCTCCGTACTGTTATTTTATAAACGATTTAGGAGACAAGCTGAGTAGCTCTCGTAGGTTGTTCGCGGATGATGCTGTCACTTATCGTTTAGTAAAGTCACCAGAAGATCAAAAGCAACTGCAAAATGATTTAGATAAGATGTATGCTTGGTGCAAAAACTGGCGATTGAATTTAAATATAGAAAAGTTTGAAGTCACCCATATCACCGCTAAAAGAAATCCGTTAAACTTAATTTACACGATAAAGCAGTCAAACTGAAAGCCGTAAATTCAGCTAAATATCTAGTAATAACAAATACGAACAACTTAAATTGGAAAGTACACACAAAATATTGCAGGGAAGGCGAACCAAAGGCTACGTTTCATTAACAGAAAACTTAGAAGATGCAAAAGAAACTGCCTGCACTACACTTGTGCGTCCTATTCTGGAGTATTGCTGCGCATTCTGGGATCCAAACCAGGTGGGACTGACGGAAGACATAGAGGAAGTTCAGAGAAGGGCAGCTCGTTTGTATTACCCGGATACAGGGGAGAGACTATCATGGAAATCGTGTACTGGTTGGGGTGGAAATCATTAAAAGAAAGGCGTTATTTGTTACGAAAACATCTATTTGCAAAATTTCTTTCACCAACTTTCTCTTCTTTGTTAACACCCACCTACATAGGAAGAAATGATCATGAAAATAAATCAGATCGAAAACGGAAAGTTGTAGGTGTTCCTTTTTCCCCGCGAGCTGTTAGAGAATGGAACCGTAGCGAAACATCGCGCCGGCCGCGGTGGCCGAGGGGACTGAGGTGCTCCAGTCACGGTCTCCACGGCCACTACGGTCGGGGGTTCGAATTCCCCCTCGGGCATGGATATTTGTGCCGTCCTAGTTCGTAAGTAGTTCATAAGTAGTTCGTAAGTTTAGAGACTGATGACCCCGTAGTCAAGTCCCATAAGCTTTACAAACATTTGAACATTTAGAAACATCGTAAAAACGGTTCGATGAACCCTCTGCCATGCACTTCAGTGTGCCTTGCCGAGTATTTATGTAGATGTGTGAATACCTAACGCACATGGTAGTTAGTTTTGAATGTAACCATCCCCTAGCCTCGTTGTGATATATATTTTTTTTCAGCATCATATAGTTTAGCTTTTCCTTCTGCGAATGATCGAAGTTTGGTAACTTGGCAGTCTTGTAAGTTTTACACACAAGCGCTGTGTAGTTGTTGAGACAGATGGCAGTGGCGCTATTGTACAACATTCTGAATAGAACGCGTCCAGTTTTATAGATATGCAACTGTTAATATAAAACCAAACAGCCCACAGGTGTTAAGCACGCCAAATGTTGAAGTTGAAAGTTGCAATTTTACGTAAATTCCACTCAGGATTTCAAACCCGCATTCGTATTCACTGGAGAACACTATCTATAAATTTTCCGGTCAGGGCTTTTGCGAGGGAAGCAAAATTTGTAATACTGGTGTTTATTTTTCCATTTAGTCGTCGCTGTCCCATCATCTCCAACGGCAAAAATCTTAAGTGGTGATTGGTGAAGTGGGGGAACTTTGCAGCCAAGAAACGTGGCCATTTTAGATCGATATCTCTTGGAGAATGTTCGGCTTAGATAGTGTGTCACTTAATAGTTAGCGGCCCCGCATGCCGAACGTAAGTATCTTTGTATACTAAAGAATCACTTAAAATAACGATGTACGCTCCTTTTCGAAAAGGGGTGGATAACGGGCATGTGTTCTGTAAGACTACACGGTATCGCAACAGTGTAATCAGCTATCTTATCGTACAACACCAAACATTTACAGAGAAGCATTCTCTCTGCCGATGAGTTTGAAGTGTTATCGATACTGTTTGCATGTAGAAATGGCTTATCAGTACAGTCAGCCTACGACGAAACATCAATAGCTTAATCTCGTTTGCCTCTCACTGTAATGGAAAATTATGTCTGCCATTTTCTTATGGGCGGGGAGGGCACGACTACGAAACACCAAAAGCAGAACACATTACTAGGCCTGGTAGGAAAAGCTTTGGCGTTCGAAATAATTGGGAACACCCAACCCCTCTCCCCAGTAGCTATTATTCGGGAAGCCCTTTTCAGTCGCTCACATTCGAACGGCTTGACAGTTGAACTGCAGATATTTTGGACTTGCTGCAATTGTGACTGAAATCCTAAGGAGAAATATCTCCCCCCTGCCCTGCAAAGCAGTGCTAAGTTGAGGGTTGAATAATACGTGGAGGCTGGGGGAGGTGCTGCTCACAAAACGAGCCAAGTTGCGTCACCATAACAGAAGAGTCACATAATTCTTAACATTGGGGCTCACTCAGTCTCACTATATAGTCGGCCCTACGGGGGAAAGCGCACGACTGGAAGCAGGAGGTCGCGTCTTCGAAACCCAGCCAGAACTCCGGATTTATTTTTCAGTCTGCGTTTTAACCCAGCCTTCACCTCTCAACGATGCGAGGAGTCGCCGTGGTTCGGGTTCCGCGTTAAACGGCAGGTCCCGTTTCCTTTCCCCGGCTGGATAACTGGGGTAGGTCAGGGACTCGCAAGTCGTCAAGTCCAGTTCAGCTGAAAGACTCGCACCGGGGCACTGAGCCACACGAAATTATTACTATTAATATCACGATATGACTGCTCACCGAGCCGCCGGCATATTTGAAGCTGGGGACGAGACTAAATGACTTGGTGGCGTTGCTCCAGAGATTGCGTTTTGGTGTGGTTAAGGTTGGTTCTGGACCTCCTCCGTGCTGCTTATTTTTCGCCACCGTCCTTCAGCGGATGGCGTTTCTCCACTTCGGTGCGGTGGAGCAGCCTCGGTGATGGAAGCACCCACCGCCATACGAGCACCACTCAGTAGCGACGTCGTAATGCGCTCACATCTGTCGTCACCATAAGGGACACCTGCAGTGTACTGCGGATATACCGTTCTTAGCAGCGCAACCTTGCAGGCTTCCCTCGCATTATTTGTCATTTTCGGCCGAAGGACTACGTTCTATAAGCCGGTGTCTCCCATCTTTCTTAGCAATTTCGTGAACTGTTAATGGCGATGCAACAGAAACATATTGTCATCGAGACATGAGTAACCCGGAAAACTGCGACTTAATACGTGTAAAAATAAGCTTCCTAATATCATGCTGGACTTGACCTTGCTTTGCACCTGTCGGTGTCCAGATCATTCGTCGGAATTTTTCAAACCAATTTCGAACTTATTATTGGCTACATCCTTTTCAATCTGCTTATTGTATTCGTACCTCGGTCTCCCTCTACGATTTTTACCCCACACACTTCCTTCCAGTGTTAAGTTGACGGCAGAATGTCTCCCACAAAGTATCCCTTCTCTTAGGATATGCCACAAACTCCTTTTCTCCCCAATTCTGTTGAGCAGCTACTCGTTAGTTACGTGATCTATCCATCTGATCTTAATCTTTCGTATGTAGCACCACATTTCAAAAGCTTCTATCATCTTTTTGTCTGAACTCCTTATCGTCCACGTTTCATTCCCATACAATGCTACACTCAAGACAAATGCTTTCAGAAAGTCGTCCTAATATTTGCATTAATATTGGATTTTAAGAAATTTCGCTTCTTCAAAAGGTTGATTTTCCCCACAGCCTTTCTGCATGTTATATCTTCTTTACTTCAGACATAAGAAGTTATTTTGCTACCCACATAACAAAACTCATCCACTACTTTTATTGTCTCACTATCTAATCTAATTCCTTCAGCATTGCCTGAATTTATGGCACCACATTCCATTACTGTAGTTTTACTCTTATTAATGTTTATCTTACACTCTCTCTTGAAGACTTTAATTTCTCTTCCGGATCCTTTGGTGACAGAATTACTATGTTATATTGCTCTACTACTGTCTACAATAATAACGATGATAATATTATTAATATGCACCGGCTCAGTGGCCTGGTGGAAGTCCTTTTGTTGGGAGCCACTCCGACAATTCCGATCCACGTGTCTTTTCTTATGATCCCTGGTATAGCTGAGAGGTGATCGCTAGGTTTAAAAAATGGCTGAACAATTCCGTGGGGTGGTCGAGAGTCTATCGCACATCTTCATCTCTCGGTTTTTATGAATGAGATTGTATCAAAATAATGTGCCGAATGAGCCCGTTTCTTTTCAGTTCATTATATATACAACGCCAAGGGATCAGCGACCGTATCACATGACATCAAGTTGGGCTTTATACCTGCACCTGTTACTGAGACAGCCAGACAAGAAAGTAATGGTGCAATTTTTCGGAGGAGGGCGAGAGTTTAGAAATTGTTGAAGGCGGTAGTGAAAAGCGATAAGCGGCGACTTTTGGACGTCAACAAGGGAGACGGCGGCGGTGGATAAGAGCGGCTGGCGTGGACGCGCTGACGCACGGGGCAAAGGCCGGCCGAGCGCTCCGTCCACGTTTCTATATGTGTGTAAATAAAGAAGAGTGTGACCACTAAAAGAAATCCGCTGAAATTCAATTACGCGATAAATCAGTCAAACCTTAAGGTCGTAAATTCTACCAAATACCTAGGAGTTAGAATTACGAACAACTTTGACTGAATAGAACACACAGAAAATATTGTGGGGAAGGCGAATCAAAGGTTACGTTTCATTGGCAGGACGCTTCGAAGATGCACCAGCTCCACCAAAGAGACTGCCTACATCACACTTGTGCGTCCTCTCCTGGAGTACTGTTGCCCCTTGTGGGACCCTCACCAGGTGGGACTGACGGAAGACATTGAGAAGGTTCAGAGAAGGGCAGCTCGTTTTGTTTTATCACGTTACGGGGGGGAAAGCGTCACGGAAATGTTGCACGAATTGGGGTGGAAATCATTAAAAGAAAGACGTTATTCGTTGCGGCTCTGGGTTCTCTGGATCTGAGCACGTGCTGCTGTACTCAAGACGAGCAGTTCAGCACTAACCTCAAAACCACTGCTGAACTGAAAGCTGTTTAGGATGTCATGCAGAATTTCGCTATTCGTCTGCGCCTCATCATAGCCGCGGATATCTGATACGCTAAATCCTAATACCTGTATTGACGTTTAAGGTGTGTGCTAAAATGGTCAGTGCCTTCATGAAAAACTATTTGCAGTTGCCTACGGAGTCATGATTTTATCCAGGCGTGGATCTCTTCTAAAGAAATCGACGTTTCCGAAAGTGTTCAAATGTTACGTGGAGAAATGAAAAGTGCAATTTTTTGTGAATCTATGGGACTTAACTACTGAGTTTATCAGTCTCTAGGCTTACAAACTACTTAAACTAAGTTAAGAACAACACACCTATTCCCCAGGGAGGTCTCGAATCTTCGACGGAAAGCAGCCGCTCACTCCGCAGCAAGGTGCCTTAGAGCCACGGGCGGACGTGTCAGGGCGTCAGCGAACAGCAGTCCGTGGTAGAAATGTCGCTAGGAAGCCCGTTACACATCCTCCGTATAGTTCTCACCTTCCCACGTGCGATTTTAATATTTTGGGAGTTCAGAAGACACACATTTGTGACTGTGGTGTGCTTCGCTCGCAGAGATGCGCTATCATGGTTTCGTAACCAAACTCATAAAACGTTTCCAGGACTGAATTGACCATCTTGTCTCACGCTACAGTTTGTATTACTGGGAGAAATGTGATTGATGTCACTTAAAACTACTCGATGGCGTACACAATAAGGATTAATTTTGAAGGTGTATTCGGTGAAAATAACTGGAGTATTGCCCATGGGAAAATGTCATGCGGATCACGGAATTTATGAACTATTTGTTCCCATTAATTATGTGAAGCCAGAACTTGTAACAAAAGTTTTGTTGTATTTGGCCATAAATTTCACATTTACAGCGTGTCGGTGTCTGATGTTTGTTTTTCCATCGACACCGCGTCGTTCCATGTGAAGTAGTCCGCAAATCTGGCGGCAGTAATAAGTTGTTTTCAAATGTGAGCCGCGGTGGAGTACCCGAGCGGTCTAAAGCGTCTCGCTGCGGAGCGCGCGGTTGCTCGCCGTGGAGGTTCGAGTCCTCCCTGGGGTATGGGTGTGTGTGTTTGTCCGTAGGTTAGTTTACCTAGGTTTAAGTAGTTTGTAAGCTACGGATTGATGACCACGCACTTTGGTCCGATAGATTTACAAACATTTGAACATTTTTCAAATGTGACGTTTCGAGTAGTGGTCTTCAGTAAATCATCAATTATTTCTTTTGCCGAATATTAACATGGCCCATATGACTTTTAGTTTCTTTTAGAATACTCGGTTTTCATTTACAGTCTTTGCCTTAATAGGTAGGTGTATAGCATTTGACGTAACTCCGTCCAGACAGGCCTCGGCAGAATGAACGCTGTCGACATGTCATCCCAGCGCGAAGGGTCGATGTGCAGGGCCTTTGTGCTTTCTGTACAAGTCCACAAGTCTCTATTTGGGATGTCCCACAGTTGTTTCATAGTAGTCGTTCAGAGAAGCTAAGTGATTCGATGCCAATCCTCTGCTAAATGGAAGTGTGGAAGAGATTCAGAGAAAATTCGCACGATTTGTCACCGAAGTTTGCGCGTCACAGAAATGATCACCTAACTACCCACGTAATTTATGAAGTTAGCTGATTAATTTGAGTAATGTTGCTTCACACAGGAAAGCGGGACTTACAATGGTGTTACTGTTCCTTAACACCAAGCGCGAAAACAAGGGGAGAATGTACGTATTGTTACAACACTATAGTCCTATGACGCACCATACGGTTGTTGTAGAGATGAAATGTATATAAACTGTTAATGAGTGGTACCCATTGAGTCCTACTCAGAATACTGGGGCCAGGTGCTGCGTTCGGGATTGGTAAAGCCACAGCAGCGAGCCTCAGTCATCTTTACTCTGCTTGCGAAACCCAGCTAAGAGAACGCCAGTGTTAACACGATTCTCACACCCGAGGGGGTAGGGGAGGCAAGAATTGTGTCTGCATTCCGGCGCCTAGCAATATGATGTGTTTATTCTTTCGTACATGCCTTTTTATTGTGAACGGCTCCAGATAGAGGTCCTAAGGGGCACATACTTTGGTTGTATTCTTATATCGAGATATTGAAGCAAGTATTTCTTTTTTATGGATTCGTGTACTTTTCATAGCTGGTTTCAATAGGTGGGTTGCGGAATATAGTAGATTTGTGGATGTGGATCACTTGATTTAATAGTACGACTGTTCACTTTTGCAAAGCAATACAGCAATGATTTTTCGTGTCACTGCTCAGTCAACTCGTTGGCTGGTTTTTAGAAGTGCCAGAGAGGTTTCGGTACTTCTTCAGATTTCGGGCTATTAGCAGGCTCCCAGTAGCACTGGCTTCGGGTCAGAGAAAATGGTGAACGACGCAATGACGTGAGTCCTGTCGAGCCCTTCAAAGTACTTTAGCTCGTAGTGGCGTAGTGACACGGAGAGTTATCCTACTGGAAAATTCCGTCGCCGTCGGAGAAGAAAAGGCTGGAGGGATGCAGGTGTTGACATTCGGCATGGTGCCACACTCCCGTGGAAGCCCATGCCATAAGTACTGCCTGCCGTGCACTCACACAACCGTCAACTCGTAGTTGGAAAAGACGTGACTCATTCGACCAGCCAGTAGGCTACAGCAAGCAGTCTCCTGAACGCCCAAGTCGTCTGCGTCAGTGAACTTGCACCGCGGTGACTCAGCGTGCGTATTTGCCCCGCTTATAATAGTTGCTATCCGTGCTGAGTCAACTCTAGTGTTGTAATTCCTCTCAGTTTTGCCGATACTCCGAAGCACTCGTTGCGGCAGTTAAACTGCTCGGACAATACGCGAGGAAGTACATAAAGCCACAAAAACCTATAGATCAGCTGTCATACATCTTGTGAACTAATTTTGTGTAAGGTACTACCAGCAGTAATTTCCTTCCCCTCTGGATGTGGCCACCCTTCTCCCTTTCTTACCACTATCCCTGCTGACATTCAACTTCAGGTCCATACTTACCACCCAACACCCACACACTTCTCCTTTCTCCCTTCCCCGTTGCTTTCCTCTCCGTATACCCATTTTAGCGCTGTGGAGATTCTTCAGTTTATTAGTCACAGTCCTTTCAACCGGTTTTCTATATTTATCTATTGTTACTTTTATCCTTTTAATTTCAGTTTATACATCTTATTGTACGCAGTTTTTTTTTCCATTGACCTTTTTTCACATATTTCTGTTTATAAGGGGCAATCCAATGAAAACGAGACAGATGAAAAATGTAGGTAAAGAGTTTATTGTTAGAAAAGTAAGCGCCAGAACACATACTACATTCGTCCCGCTCAATGTCTTCACAGAAAAATGTTTGCGGTTGCCTCGGAATATGATTGTACCCAGGCCTGTACCTCTACCTATTCGTCAGAAGCCACCAATGTCTTCGTTCAGAGCGCCATAAAAAAGGAAAAAAATATGGAAATCGTGTGTGGGGAGGTTGGGACTGCATGGGGGGGTGTGTAAGTTTGAGTTATTTGTTGCGCGGTCGCGCTGGTTTCACTGTGTTGCAGAATAACGACTGTGTCGACTAGGCTGCACAAGTTTCTCATATAGTCCAGATGTCTACTCACGCGATTTCCGTATTTTTTAGTCCTGGGGAGACTTTCGTGGCCGTCGAATTGCTTTCGTAGACAACGGCAGACATTTTGTCTTACAGCGAGATAAGCGTTTTAACAGTAATGACGATTTCTTTTGAAGTGAAGGTATTTTTGCCGTCCTTGTCTCGCAGTGGTGCAATTGTTAGCAGACATAGCGATTACTTTTCAAATCGTAAACACGACTTCTCTCGTTTCATTTGGCTGACGCTTACATGTGTTACACGAGTAAATCTACATATATACACCAGAAGTCTGCAAATCACACTTCCAGCTTTAAATTGGCGTAAGAACTAGGTGGTGCCATTCAGATGAAACAAGAAAGAAAAATTAACCCGCAACAAAAGTTCACTAATGAAGCCAACACACATCGTGGAGATACTTCCAGAATTCGCGATCGAGCAGTGACGTGAACTGCTGTTTTCCAGTGCATTAGCTCGCTACCTGGGCAGGGAGTCCTTCATGCACCTGCTTCCTATTGACCTCTCGGGTGGCAGTCAAATGGGGCACGGAGAATCCTTCGGCTGCATGAGCAGGGCCTACTTCGCACAGTCGGTGACGCCTTAGAAGGAAGGCTCTCGCAAAGGATCACACTTACTTGTCACATTCGCTATTCGTCCGTGATAGAACCGGAGAACGTATTTTATTTTGTTGTGCCCAGGCTTGTATGTTGTGTTAGTAACCCCATCCTTCTGGAAAGGCGCTACACCTCCACCGATTTGGTAATCGCCACTGCTATTTCGTTTTTATCCTTCATCGTAGTTTTCGTACTTGTTAAAGCTCATAATGCAGTGAGATAAATTGTAATAAAAAACTTCTTTTTTTGCACTAAACATATTCGACTAAAAATCAGATTCACTTTCGCAATCCTCTAAAATATACGTCCGTGAAGACTTCTGACAAACATGCTAAATCTTTGGCAAACTCTTCAGACATCATCGTACAATACCAAATGTTTAGGAAACATAGCAGACTTTGCAAATTATTCAATCGTATGTAAGAGGGGTCCTCGAGGCTCTTATTTTACTGCTGCTTTTTGTTAAATGTCCCGTACACATGTAATACCAAAGTGTAATACTGTATTTTGTAACAAAGTATAGGAATTTTGTGAGCTTTGGTCAATAATGAATAAAAACACCAATCACTACATTTATCGATTGAGGATTTGGAAGAATTCGACTGTGTTAAAATGAAGGTTTTACAGAAAATGTAGGTCGTGGTAGATTTATTCTGTCGTTCCCGCTTTAAAGTTCGTAGCATTGTTGTGGTCATTGTGTATCTGTGCAAGACAAATAATAACAATAGTAATTGTAACAGTAAAGCACTGAGTGTGGTGTTATTTCCATCACAAAATCGTAAGCCGAGCGGTCTAAGGCGTCTCGCTGCGGAGCGCGCGGTTGGTCGCCGTGGAGGTTCGAGTCCTCCCTGGAGCATGGGTGTTGTGTTGTCCGTAGGTTAGTTTACTTAGGTTTAAGTAGTTTGTAAGGTACGGACTGATGACCACGCAGTTTGGTCCGATAGAATTACAAACATTTGAACATTTTAGAGCAGACCACGTTTTCCAGAAAAACTGGAGATTGTGATTCAGTTAATACCAGTCGGATTTTGTTTGGAGTGTACTAACGACAAAGCACTCATATACAATCACTGTCGATCAAAGCTCCGTACCTAAAGACTGGGAAGTAGCACAAAATAGAAGTAATCTTCTGATTTGTAGAACCGTGTTACTGCATCATCGAACATTATGGAATACCTGAAAGAAAGTGGTCTATTGACACACAGCCAGCGCGGATTCAAAGACGTTGTTGTGTAATACTACAGTACTATCGATATGGAATCTCAAGCTAAACCTATTTCTCTAGATGTTTGGAAAGTTTTTCAAATCAAATGTTCAAACATTTATAAATTATCGGACTCAACTGCTTGGTCATTAGCCCGTAGCTTACAAACTACTTAAACTTAGGTAAACTATCCTAAGGACAACACAAAACACCCTTGCCGGGGGGGGGGGGGACTCGAACCCCCGACGCGAACGTCCGCGCGCACCGCAGCACGGCGCCCCAGTACGCACGGCTAATTCGCCGCGGCGGAAAGTTTTAACAGTTCTTCAAAAGCGCCTTCTCAAACTGGTTCATGTGACGTATCGTCTTAGTTATGTTACTGGATTCGTTACTTCCTGTCAGAAGGGTCACAGTTGCTAATTATTGCCGGGAAGTCGTACAGTGCAACGGAAGTATTACGTGGTTTCCCAAGAAACTCTGCAAGCCACACGGAACTGCATGGCAGAGGGTTCGTCGAACCACTGTTATGGTATTCCTGTACAGTTACATTCTCTAATAGCTTGCGGGAAAAAGGAACACCTATATCTTTCCGTTTTCGATCTGATTTCTCTTATTTTATTTTTATGATCATGTCACCATTTGTAGGTGGTGCTAACAAAATATGTTCGCATTAGGAAGAGAAAGTTGGTGAAAGATATTTCGCAAGTAAATCTCGGCGCATCGAATAACGCCTTTCATTTAATGAAGTCTGCTTTTCAGAATTTACATAAACGATCTATTATAGGAGGCTTTTCTGAACGGCCTTCTTAGATTTTTTGTAGCGGTTGCTGTTGTTTGCCGTCTTTGTAAAATCACGAGTAGAACAAAAACACATACGTGTATGCCCCGAGAATTGGCAGTTGACTCTTAATAACGAAAAGTGTGAAGCCATCCGCATGTGTACAAAAGGGAATTTGTTAAATTTCGGTTGCACGATAAAACAGACAAATATAAGGTTGTCAATTAAACTGAATATCCAAAGATTAGTTTCGAGGACAAATTATATTTGGACCGGCTCGGTGGAGTGGGCGAGCGGTCTAAGGGGCCTGGCTGTGGAGCGCGCCGTTGCTGGCCATCGGAGGTTCGAGTCCTCCGTCGGGCATGTGTGTGTGTGTGTGTGTGTGTGTGTGTGTGTGTGTGTGAAGAATGCCCTTGAAGGAAGTGGCCATCGTTAAAACAAAGGCGTCGAGATATATTTACGAACCTTCAGTCACAAACTTTGCTCTCCGAATGAGAATAATTTTGTTGCCAGCCACTTACATAATGAGAAATGGTGATCGTAATTAAATATTTATCTGGCACTTACAGATTTAAGTGTTCGCGATCTGTTAGAGAGAGAGTAGAGCAATCGAGAAATAACGTATTTGTACAATGCAGCTGCCAACACTTGCAGCTTAGTCGCTTAGCTGCACACCTAGGGCACTAGATGAGCTCGCAATGAGAGGTTCTTCGGTGCTTGTGCATTGTGGGGGAGGCAGCCGCACCCGTTAATTAACGAAGTCAACTTTTCAGACCAGCGAATTAACTTTCAAGCTGATGAAAAATATGTTAACGCACTCTTTAACTTCCTTTTTTAATCGTTAATTATGTAACCTCTATTTATGTCAAAATTTCGTTGCATCGCCTACGAAAATAATTTTCTCTCATTTTTTTCATCGTCGACACGCAAGTCGCCGAAAAAAGAAATATTTGCAGCAACTGGAGTAATTATCATTTATTAAAATGTCTTACTGTGACATATTTTGTGCTGCGGTCCCTAAAAAGAGAAAAAAAAATTCTGTCAAGTTGGCTTCATGTAAGGTCAAACCGACCGCGGTGGCCGAGAGGACTGCGGCGCGCCAGTCACATTCTGCACGGCCATTACGGTCGGGGGTTCGAATCCCCCCACGGGCATGGATATTTGTGCCGTCCTTAGTATTAGCTAGTTCGTAAGTTTAGAGACTGATGACCCCGTAGTTGAGTCCCATAAGCTCTACAAACATTTGAAATTTTTTTTAAGGTCATTAGGTATGCTCGTGCGGTTGATGTGAACAATCGAGTGCTAGCGAGAATACCTAGGTGTGGTTTTATTACCGAGTTCTGGTTAAGCAGTGAGTACTTTTTGTTAGTCGATTGGGCGTAGAAACTAATTCGTGGATTCAGATTCTAGCTCCAAATTCTAAATCCTTTGCCGCATTTAAATGGTTACGTGATTTTATTTCTGTACTTATTTGTTAAATGTAACCCGTATAGCTTCGAGAACTGCAGCGGTACGACTGTTTTCTTTGTACAAAGTCATTTGACTCTTAAACGAATCTCGCCCTCAGATGAAAACTTTAAAATTGTTGATTTTCGTTAGATAGCATATGATTCTCCCGTGAACAAACACTCGTAACTGAAAACACACATAAAATGGATTAGAGATACACAGGAACAACAATTCAGTTGTATTTATTGCTGATGAAAACATAAGTTGCACGACAATAAGGTGGACGTCCTGAATCTCTGTTCCAGATGGCAGCATACATTTAGTACCCTAATACCCGGGAACGAGTTGTCTTGCACTTTGTTTATCGTGGCATACTTTCCATCAAGATTATCCCATTTTTCACCGGCCATCCGGCGTAGACCCCTAAGATTGGTCGCTGGGTCGTCCCGTCTAAAAACAGCCCATGTCAATGTTTCCAAGGTTAGATATGGCTAGCAATTCTAATCTTGAGATGTCGTTATCGTTAAGCAGCGCATTGACAAGTGGGCACGTCGAGCGCGATAATTATTGTCGTCCATTAAGATAATTCCCTCATAGAAATGCTGCAGACGTGGTTGTACTGTACTGGGGAGGATAACGCCCCTGTACCTTAGAGCCGTCTGGTTGCCTTGTACGTCACCAGTGGCGGACGGTGGCCCCACCAGCCTGCTGCAGTTGCTGGACGGCATGTCTGAGGTTGTCCGCAAAAACGTCTCCGACGGTTGTCTGCTGGAAGGCAGCATTTGATGCCAATTCTGACGAGTCCATTCCGCACGCTGCCTGGTCTGTCTGTACCGCGCTGCGAGGTGTCAAAGCTGGACCTCGGGAGTGAGGTAGACCGTCATGCAGCCTTCTACGTCCTGTGGCTGCATTAACCAGAGATTGTAGCCCTTCGTCACGTTCAAAAGACTTACTACAGCAGATCTACTGTTACGATAGGAAAATAAGAGTGGTAATTACTAAAATGTTATTAATAAAAAAAGTCGCACTGACGTGTTTACGGCCCACTTTAGATTTGTAGTTTTATAAGTTTATGCAAACATTTTGGACCAAAATAATAATCTAAAAATTAAAAAATTAATTAAAAAGTGTTCTGAAACCCTTACAGGAAAAAAAAAAAAATAATTTAGGTAGTGGTTGGTTTCGAACCACGTCACAGTCTAACGCACTGCCTACTACGCTACTGATAACAGAAGTTGCGTTCTTTAAATTCATACTATTGATGGCCGTTATTAACTGATGCTAATATGGCTTTTGTAGACACTAGATTATCATTTATCGTACGAAGAACGACGTGTTTTTGTTAATTCTTCAGTGCGCCATTGCTTTGAAATGACAACGTGTAAGTTACAATAAGAAAATCATCAAATACGCAACGCAAGATGGCGTATGCCAGAGACAGTTCTGGGCGAGGAATGTCACGTGACATCTGCCATCGGCTGGTTTTCGTTAATTTAATGGACGGTGTCAAAACTCCGTTATTTTTGCAAATATCTCTCAAAAGATACGAGATATGGGAAAAACACAAGGGAACAAAGTTGTAGAGAATTTTCTCCTCTACAAATTCGTTTATTCAATTTTCGCGTCAGATGAACGCTTAATTTGCAATTAAAAATACATTACAAACGACATTTTCTTGTATTACTAACGTATTTCTTGTCCGAAATGTTTCGAAAAGCGAGATTCTGGTCTCTGGTATCCAACAGTTATGTCTGTAAAATTTGGTGCCGATCGCTTGAACGGTTCGACCTAAAAAGTGGGAACACGTTACAGACAGACAGACATCGTCAAATCGCCGTTATTGTTGCAAATATCTCTGCAACGATGCAAGATATGAAAAAAACATGATAGAGCGAAGTTGTAGAGAATTTTCCCCTCTGCCAATTACGTTATCCAATTTTCGTGGCCGGCCACTACGGTCGGGGGTTCGAATCCCCCGTCGGGCATGGATATTTGTGCCGTCCTTAGTATTAGCTAGTTCATAAGTAGTTGTTCGTCATTATCATCCCTATTATCATTATTATGAGTTTGTAACAACAGTATCTAACTTATGATCATATTTCTGTACCATAACAGATACAAGAAAGCATGCGAATGATTCATCTTCTTCACTAATACCATCTTTACGATGCAATCGCAATACTTTAGCAGGATTGATTAGCAATCGCCGCCCCATCTGACGCTTCACCGCACAAATAACGTCACAAAACGCAACTTGGGAGGCACACTGCACCGTCCCTACTGGCGAACCGACAGGTCAAAGTGCAATGCGGCATGGCACACGCAGAGGACTCTAACGGACGACCGCAGAGTTTTGCAGGTGCGGGAGTATCACTAGTGGAATAAGGGACCTTTACATTATCTGTCATACGATTTTGGTGTGTATGTGTTTGTTCGAGCGCAAGTACTTGTGAGACGTACCCCAGGGGCTATAGTCGCGCCGCGGTGGAGTAGCCGAGCGGTCTAAAGCGTCTCGCTGCGGAGCGCGCGATTCCTCGCCGTCAGAGGTTCGAGTCCTGCCTGGGGCACGGGTGTGTGTGTGTTTGTCCTTAGGTTAGTTTACCTAGGTTTAAGTAGCTTGTAAGCTACGGACTGATGACCACGCAGTTTGGTGCGATAGATTTACAAACATATGAACTTTTTTTGCTACAGTCGCCTCACAGTGGGTATATACTTGGAATACGGTACATTAAAAGTAGTTTGAGAAACAATATTACAGGTGACATTTCTCCTAGGGATGCAGTGTACTGACTTGATGGGCACGGCTTGAACGGACCACCCACTACATCTGTGGAGATATAAGCATCTGTGTTGCTGATGCAGTACACACATCCGCCGTCCGTGTTCTGGAGACTTGGAATCAGTGTGATGCAACACGTTTCTGATGTGTGTAATCAAACGGTTTCTTCGTTTAACTCCAATGGCCTCTCTAAACGTAGCCAAACTAAACATTTTTATGTAACCAACGGTACTAGTTTTTTCACTTGCTCTTTTCACTACACCTCAACGTTAAGTTTGCTGTTGGTAGTTAACGACCCACTTGCGATAGTTCTCGTGGAACGTTTAGTGGACGTTGCCTGCCTGGGCGCACAGAGGTCGCAACAGTGGCCAGAATTCCGTTGGCAGGGGGGCTGCCGAAAACGCAGACGCACAAAGGCGCTTTGTGGCTCCCCGCCTTTAAACGCCGCCTCCCTGCTCCCTGCCCGCGTGTGGCAGTGCTAGCAAACTGTACTACATACAGCCGTGCGGGTTCTGATGAATTAACTCGTAAAGTTGTTTATTCCGGAAGTTTGTAACGCTTAAGGAACTTAACTGCGGGATCATCAGTCCCGAAACTTACAAACTACTCACGAACTACCTTATACTAAAGACGACACAAACATCCATGCTCGAGGGGGGGATTCGAACCCCCGACGGCGCTCCAGCACGCGCGGCTATTGGCACTGTGCCTCACAAGCCTCTCCTAATCAAATTGCGTACTTATGGAATATCGCCGCAGTTGTGCGATTGGATTCCTGATTTCCTGTCAGAAAGGGCACCGTACGTTGTAATTAAATATATATATATATATATATATATATATATATATATATATATATATATATATATATATATAAGAAAAAATAAAAAAAATAAAATAAAATAAAGTTTGTAGAACTTATGGGACTTAACTACGTGTCGTTTCTGGCGCGAAGCCCACTTTCATTAGGGTGGGTTCCACAGTAACCAAAATTGGCGTATGTGAGGGACGGAGAAGCAGCATTTCGTGATCGGGAAGACGCCTCTTCTGCAGTGGCGTAACTATGGGGGAGGGGGGGATGAGGGGGATAGAACCCCTCCCCCCTCCCAGAACCCGAAAAAAAAAAGAAAGAAATCGAATAACAGCAAGCCGGTAAAGACTGAAAACTTGGGGTGTTTTACCATAATCTTTCAAATGTTCAAATGTTTGTACAGCTTATGGGACTTAACTACGGGGTCATCAGTCCCTAAGCTTACTAACTACTTACAACTAAGGACGGCACAAATATCCATGTCCGAGGGGGGATTCGAACCTCCGACCGTAGTGGCCGTGCAGACCGTGACTGGAGCGCCTCAGTCCCCTCGGCCACCGCGGCCGGCACTAAATATCTAGGAGTAACAATTACGAACAACTTGCCGGCCACACTGGCCGAAGGGTCTGCGGCGCGCCAGTCACAGTCTGCACGGCCACTACGGTCGAGGGCTCCAATTCCCCCCTCGGGAATGGATATTTGTGTCGTCTTTAGTATAAGGTAGTTCATAAGTAGTTTGTAAGTTTAGTGACTGATGACCCCGTAGTTAAGTCCCATAAGCTCTACAAACATTTCTATTACGAACATCTTAAATTGAAAAGAACACATAAAATATTGTGGGGAAGGCGAACCAAAGACTACGTTTCATTAGCAGAACACTTAGAAGATGCAACAGTTCTACTAAATAAACTGCATAAATACTCTCGTCTGTCATATTTTGGAGTATTGCGGCGCATTGTGCGATCGCCACCAGGTGGGACTAACGGAGAATGTAGAGGAAGTTCAGAGAAGGGCAGCTCGTTTTGTACTGTCGCGATATAGGAGAGACAGTGTCACGGAAATGATGCGCGTAATTCGTTACGACGAGATCTATTTGCGAAATTTCTTACACCAACTTCCTCTTCAAAATGCGAACATATTTTGTTAGCACCCATCTACGTAGGAAGACATGATCATCAAAATAGAATATGAGAAATCAGACCGAAAACAGAAAGCTTTAGGTGTTCCTTTTTCCCGCGAGCTATTAGAGAATGGAACTGCAAAGAAATACTATAGCGTTTCGATGAGTCCTCTGCCATACACTTGAATGTCTCTTGCCGAGTATTTATGCAGATGTAGATGATGTGGTTGATGCCCGTGCCGTATGGGGCACGCGGCTGCGATGTGAAATGGAACGAGCATGTGAGGACAGTTAGTTGTGAGTAAGGCGGACAGCCGACTTCGGTTTATTGGGAGAATTTTGGGAAGATGTACTTCACCTGTAAAGGAGACCGCGTATAAAACGCTTGTACGACCACGTCTCGAGTATGGCTCAAGTGTTTGGGACCCGCAGCAGATCAGTTTAAGGGAAGACATAGAGGCGGTTCAGAGGCGAGCAGCTAGGTTTGTTACCGGTAGGTTCGACCAATGCGCGAGTGTCACGGAAATGCTCCGGCAACTCAGTTGGGGATCGCTGGAAGAAAGACGACGTTGTTTCCGTGAATTTCTGTTGAGTAAATTTAGAGGGCCGGAATTTGAAGCTGAGTGTAGTACGATCGTGCTGCCGCCTACTTACATTTCGCGTAAAGATCACAAAGACAAGATAAGAGAAATTAGGGCATTCTTTTCTTCCTCGTTTTATTTGAGTGATAGGAATAGGATAGGAAATGCCTAGTAGTGGTACAGTGTACCCTCCGCCACGCACCTTACGGTGCATTGCGGAGTATGTATGTAGATGTAGATGCTAGCGTGGGAGGCTCGAGTCCTCCCCTGGGCAAGCGTGTGTGTCTCGTCCTCATTTTAAGTTGATTTGTAAGCCTGGGGGCCGAAGAACTCAGCAGTTTGGTCCTTTATTTACAAACAACCGAACATTTTTCTTTGTTTATGGAGCACGTATAACAGCGTCGGGGCATTTTAGAAATGTTATTGGAAATATCAAATTGGATTGAACAAATAAAGATAAAAGTGGTTCGTCTGGAGGAGGGCATCCAGTGGCTACAAAACAGGAATAAATCGTTTTATTTTCTGGGCAAATTCGGTGTAATTCTATTGCCAAATGAAGTATTGTTATTATTTTATTTTGCTAGATTCATTGTTATTTTTTCTATCCCTTTTTTCCCCAAATTCCTAGTTTTTCACCAAACATTTTTTTTCACAAAATTCGACGTTTCTCGCAAAGTACCTTGTTTCTCGAACCCTTGACGGCGAACAGCCGCGCGCACCGCAGCACGGCGCCTCAGTGCGCACGGCTATCCCTCCGCGACTGTAGTGTTTTGCCAATTTTCTTTTTTTGCAAAATTGTGTTGCTTGGGCTGTTGTTTGGACCCAGTTCGGGTTAATTTAATTTCTGCGTTATTTTAGTTTACAGATCGGGGTTTGTTACACATTAAATGAACTATAGAACTATATCATTTTAACATTATACACAAACCACAGCCTTGAGGGCTTTAGAAGACACGATGCAATTTTAATACTCAATAACCATTACTTACGAATATTAAAGAAACTTATGTCCACAGAGCTATGCCCACAGAGCTATAACCTTTTCTACCGTGAATTTTGCTATATCTAAAAATCACGGATGTCATTAAAACACGCTTTTTTCGCTATGTTTTTCACTTATCGTTTCTGTCCTCAATTGTTTATTAAGGATGCTGGGACTGCGATAAAAAAATACGTAGCTTCCGTATTTACTTCGTTTTTCGTGGTGTGTTGTTGCGTTGTAATCGGCAATATAGAAATAGGTCAAAGTTATCGTAAAATGGTTAGTAAATGTTGGAAATGGTCGTCTGGTGCTGAGGTCTGTTTTGTCTGATGCGTCCAATTTGGTTTTAGTACAGGTACACGCAGCTGCAGTTAGCCTGTATAATGCTGCTCGTCACGTCTTTAGTACCAATTACGCTACGTAGGCAGTTTGTGATGTATAACCACACTTTGCATCTTACCATCTCCTCAAGGCTTCAGTCGCAGTTATTAAAATGTTCAATCGTTTGTGAAGCTTATGGGAATTAACTACGGGGTCATCGGGTCCCTAAACTAACAAACTACTTATGAACTAGCTTATACTGAAGACAGCACATACATCCATGCCCGAGAGGAGGAGGGGGGGGGGGGCTCGAACCCCCGATGGGGAACGGCCTCGCGCACCGCAGCATAGCGCCTCAATGCGCTCGGCCGCTCCGCCTTGGCCGCAGTTGTTATATCAACTGACATTTAATTACTACAGTCATCCTACAACAGTTCGTTTCTGAAGGATCTTCACCGAGCGAGGTGGCTGTGGCAGTGGTAACGCACTGGACTCGCATTCGGGAGGATGGAGGTTCAGATCCACCTCCGACCATCCAGATTTAGGTTTTCCGTGATTTCCCTAAATCACTGCAGGCAAATGCCGGAATGGTTCCTTTCAAAGGGCACGGCCGATTTCCTTCCTCATCCTAACCCAAAAACTCCGAGCGTTAGCTCCGTCTTTAATGACCAAGCTGTCGACGGGACGTTAAAACTTAAGCATCCATCCATCCATCCTGAAGGATCTTCAGACTGCTATTACGTTGAAATGACACACAAGCTATATTTCGAAAAATGTTTACCGTTGTTTTATTACAACCAATATTACCTAAACGACGGGTTTTCGACAGCTCTTCAATTTGCCGGTACTTCGAAATGGCATATATTCAGAAAACGTAAGTGATAATTCAAAGGCACCAACTATGAGCGTCAGTCTCCGAATCTATTCTTAAAAGGGGTAGCACGCATGTGACGTAGAGGTCATTCTTCAGTCTGATTGGTCTAGGTTCAGAGGCGCGTTCACAATATCTGGCATGAATCTCCACGGTGCTTTTTGCACGCTGTTAGGAACGCAGGAGCAACTGAAGCGGCGCCCAGCAGTTCCCGCGCGCTGTTTGCCACAATTCGCCAGCCCGCTGCAGGCGCCATTGTGCTCCTGCAGAGGGGTGTCTGAAATTCGGGAACCGGCTCCGCCAAAATCGTAACGGGCGCTGTGCAGGCCGCCCCGCGTGTCCAGGGCGGCAGCGCGCGCGTCTGGGCCCAGCAAAGCCTCCACCAGTTTAAATGGTATACCGGCAATAATCCCAATCATCTTGATCGTACCTGCCAACTCTCCCGATTTAGGCACGAGTCTCCCCATTTTTCACTTTTTCTCCCGCCTCCTGATTTTGCCATTATTTCTCCCGATTTTTAGCTTATATCCTGAAACCCAAGATTTGTTTTTTGGCCAATGGTCAAAACACCTTTGTTCGTTTATTACCTTAATCTAAATACGTATAGAAATTCATAGTTGCGCGTGACTTGTATAACGATTATTTCTGCTCTTTCCGCCTATTTGCAAATACACTTGTAATGTTTTGATGCGCTCTTTTTGAATGTTATGTTTCATCATTGTACATAAGTGAAATCACTTCAGTGGTTTTTAATTGATGGAAACCTTTTGAGTGGATAGTGAGGAGCATCTGTTTAATACGTGAATTGCAGAAAGTCAACTTTTGTGTAAACAGCTTGTTTACGTGACTATAGAATTTCAATTTTGTGGTATGTGTTTTTTTTGTACTCTTTGTCGATGTGATATTTCCACATAACATGGTGGAAAAAGCGATGTACCGGAATACGTGCAAAGAAAATGAAAAGTGTCAGAGTAACATTAGAAGACTGAAATTGCTGAGAAAAGTGAAAGCGATCATGTGCTACATGCAGAGTGCTTATTTGCGTTGTTTATTTTAGAGTACCGTTTACCAATTAAATGTGATGAACATTTGTCACTTGTTTCATAAAATGATCCCTGGTAGCAGTATAGCACAAAAATACAGCTGTGAACTTTGTTTTAGTATTTTAAAAAATTCACTTTACCTGGACTGGCGACAAGTAAAGCTGTATTCAACATTTGGGTTAATGCAAGAGTCTTTTTGTAGTCATTATGTAGTGTTGTGAGATGACATGAAGGTCTCCAGAAGTTGGGAGCTGCAAATTGATGGAAATGTCTGCGATACGAAAACGCAGAGCCCTAATGGAGCTGTTTATACTAAAGTGTGGCGCAGTTTTGGACATAATGTATCTCCTGATTTTTTGAAGAATCTCCCGATTTTTTAAACCGGGTCTCCTCATTTTTAAGTTTTGAAGGTTGCCGTTATGGTGCGACGTTCAGCTCTCTACTGACGTAATTAACGAACACTGAACATGTTGTTGTTGTGGTCTTCAGTCCGGAGACTGGTTTGATGCAGCGCTCCACCCTATTCTATCCTGAGCAAGCCTTTTCATCTCCTCATAAGAACGGCAACCCACATCCACTTGAATCTGCTTACTATACGCGTCTCTTGGTCTCCCTCTGCGATTTTTGCCCCACACACTTCCCTCCAATGCTAAATTTACGATTCCTCGATGTCTAAGAATGTGTCCTACCAATCTATCCCTTCTTTTAGTCAAGGTATGCCAGAAATTTCTTTTCTCCCCAATTCTGTTCAGTACCTCCTCATTAGTTACGTGATCCACCCACCTAATCTTCAGAATTCTTCTGTAGCACCACATTTCAAAAGCTTCTATCCTCTTCCTGTCCGCACTGCTTATCGTCCATGTTTCATTCCCGTACAAGGCAACACTCCACACAAATGCCTTCAGAAAAGACTTCCTTACACTTAAATTAATATTTGATGTTAGCAAATTTCTCTTTTTCAAAAATGCTTTTCTTTCCATTGCCATTCTGCATTTTATATCCTCTGTACTGCGACCATCGCAAGTTATTTTACTACCCAAGTAACAAAACTCATCTACCACCTTCATTGTTTCGTTATCTAATCTAATTCCTTCAGTATCGCCTGATTTTCTAAGACTGCATTCCATTATTTTTGTTTTGCTCTTGTTAATGTTCATTTTATACGTTCTCTTCAACAAACTGTCCATTCCGTTCAATTGCTCCTCCAGGTCCTTTGCTGTCTCTGACAGAATTACAATGTCATCAGCAAAACGCAATGTTTTTATTTCTTCCCCCTGAACTTTAATCCCTATTCGCAGTTTTTCCTTGCTTTCCTTCATCGCCTGCTCCATGTACAAATTGAATAACACCGGTGAAACATAAACTTATCTGAAGTGTCATATAAAGAAAGCAGCGTAAACACGGCCTTAGGGCTATGTGTAAGGGAAGAGTAGTACAAGGAGGAAGAGACTTCAGATATTGGTTGATGTGTTGGATGGCTGTACTTACAGGAAAACTATAAAGGAAGCGAAGGCCCTGCAGATATAGCAGAAAATTAATGACGATGACCATCTTCCCCGCCCCCAAGCATCCAAATGATAGCAGCTAGGTAAATGGTTTTTGTGGCCTCTATCTGATGTGGGGTGAGTACATTCCAACGTCGCCCCCCAGAATGCTAGCCGCTTCGACTACTCGCCCCTCCAGCTCATCCATACTACGCAAGCGGCAGCTAACACTGCGCCCTAATCTTATCCTTGTTGTCATATATATATAAATGACACTCTAAGAAACATAAGTGTTACCAACTTTGACACAAGCCCGTACCGAGATAACGAACGTCGATCTTCCAAAGTCTGCCTCTGGAGTTTTGTAAGCATCTCCGTAACGCTTTTGCTCTTACTAATTGAGCCCGTAACATAGCGTGCTGCTCTCCTTAGGATCTTCTCTACGTCTTCTGTCAGTCTTACACTGGTGAGCAATACTCAAAGAGTCGGCCGAACGAATGTCTTGTAACCTACTTCCTTTCAAAACGTTTGTATAGCTTATGGGACTTAACTACGGGGTCATCAGTTCCTAAACTTACAAACTACTTACGAACTAGCAACTACGAAAGACGGCACAAATATCCGTGCAGGACGGGGGATTCGAACCCCCGACCGTAGTGGCCGTGCAGACCGTGACTGGCGCGCCGATACCGCTCGGACACTGCGGTCGGCCTACTTGCTTTGTTGAAGGACTACACTTCCTGGAGAATGAATCTTAGTATGGCACCTGCCTAACCCACAATTATTTTTATATGCTCGTTCCTTTTGAGATCGCTCCATATGTCTCTTCCTACGTATTTTATCTAAGTAATTATGTAATAAGTGAATTTTCTTGTGTTCAAATGTTTGTTAAGCTTATGGGACTTAACTACGGGGTCATCAGTCCCTAAACTTACAAACTACTTATCACCTACTTACGAACTAGGACGGCACAAATATCCATGCCCGAGGGGGGATTCGAACCCCCGACCGTAGTGGCCGTGCTGACCGTGACTGGAGCGCCTCAGTCACCTCGGCCACCGCGGCCGGCAATTTTCTTGTGTAAACGCAGCGCTTTACACCTGTTTATTTTGAATTTCATGCACCATGCGTCAGTAAGCTACATTTCGCTACCCTTTTCCAGTGATGCGACTTCTGAACATACTACAGCATGCATCCACAAGCCGCAGTGAACTTCCGATGATATCTACGAGGTCATTTTTATATATGTCGTGAAAAGGAACGGCCCTATAACACTCCTATGGAGCACGCCTGAAAATACTTTTTAAGACTTCTCTCCGTCGAGAGTGACATGATGCGCTGTGTTACTGAAACCACTCACACGGTTAGTCTCATATTCCATTTGCTGGGACTTTGTTCATCAGGTACGATGCGGGACCGTAACGAACGCCTCGGGAAAATCAAGAAAAACGGCATCTTCCTGGCCCATCATGAGTCATCTGCGTGAATAGCAAAAAATGTTTGTAAATCTGCGGTTATTAGTCCCTATGCTTACAAGTATCCGAAGGACAACACACTCGCCTGCCCGAGGGAGGGCCGAACAAAACAAAATGTTCAAATGTTTGTACAGCTTATGGGACTTAACTACGGGGTCATCAGTCCCTAAACTTACAAACTACTTATCAACTAGCTTGTACTAAGGACGGCACAAACATCCATGTCCGAGGGGGGATTCGAACCCCCGACCGTAGTGGCCGTGCAGACTGTGACTGGCGCACCTCAGTCCCCTCGGCCACCGCGGCCGGCGAGGACCTCCGATGGGGAGCAACCGCGCGCTCCGCAGGAAGACGCCTTAGAGCGCTTGGCCAGTAGCAATGTAAGTTAAAAATTACGACAACACCAGAAAGCACCATTGCATAAGAAAATAGCGGAATCAGTTACCTGGTATGCATTCATTGGTGTTAGCCGTGACACTGCAGTTGAACCTGTATGAATTGATTAATATCTTCGTTCTCGTAAACTGATGCTTGGTTTCATGACTATTAATTGTTAAAAGTTTTAAGACCGTGTGCAATTTTGATCACTATGGTTATCGAAAGTTAAAGAAATTATCGGACTTCGCTTTTTAACAGAATGAAGATTTCCTGCAGGCATTGAATTCAATGTTTAATGTAAAATGAGAGTAAATATATTTTGCATCGAGAATGTTCTTTTTTTCATCATGAGACAATAGGCAACAATCACCAAGCATCAATTTACTAATATTGCTGAAAATAAGTCATCAATTAAATGAAAGATGGGGAGAAATAGTCATTATTTATATAAAATAGGAATTCCAAATGAAAGTTAAAGTTTATTAAGTAAAGGATGTTAACCAGAGCTCACACTTACATGGTTCTGGAGGTCGAGTAAAAAACGTCCGCTCAGTACAAAGGTAGAAAACCGAAAGACGACAAGCGATTCCGTTTTCTCTCCAGATCGTTTGAAATAGTTGAAGGTATAACTTGAAACAAGGATAATCAGAGATTTATTGGCAGAGAGAACGGATGCTTGCAACAAGCGTCGCAGATATAATTTTCAATTAAAAAAAAAAATTAATGTATTGCTACAGCCAGCTAGTTTTACTTGATCGTTGCTTTCGGAAACCATCTTGTTTCCTACAAAGGACACTTCCGGTCTCCAGAAATGTATGTGCCGAGTGAAACTATGAGACATGGGAAATATCCACCGTCTTTCCACAGCCGAATTGTAAACATTTACGGGAACTAAGAGTACGTCTCCGCAAATATAAATGTACTCAATCTCCTGCATACAAGCAAAATTCGTAAGATGCCAAGAAGGCCATGCGAGAAGCGTTCAGCGATTTCGGAAGCAAAGTTGTGTACACACCATGTTGTTTCCTACAAAGCAGACTTCCGGTCTCCAGAAATTATATAATACTCGAAATTTTGCAACTGACTGATGTCAGAGATTTGTGCATCTGATGGATTAGCCTTCTTTTAAACGGGAATGGCCTGCATTTTTCCAATGCTTTATATTTCGCTCCTCTAGAGACCTCCGGGACACTGCTGCTAGAAGGGAAGCGAATTCCGTGGCAGCAGGTCCAGCTGTTTCAGTGACTATCCAGCTGCCATTTTGTCGCCCGTGCCACGGTTTTCAGGAGGAACGACAGTGCAATCTTCCTCGGTGGAACATCTTTCAAAAAAGACATTTAGTATTTCGCCCTGTTGTATGTCATCCTCTGTTTCAACGCCATTGTCTGAACATACGGCTTCAACCCGTTTACCGTTTGACTTTGGATTTTCGGCCAAGTGTGTGTACAGAACTTTGTTTCCGAAGTCGCTGAACGCCTTTCGCAGGGCTTTCCGTACGCTAATCTTGGCATTTTACGAATTTCGCTCGTATGCAGGAGACTGAGTACATTTACATTTGCGGATATGTACTCCATGCTCTCGTAAATGTTTTCTAATTCGGTTGTTAAAAGACGGTGGATATTTTCCACGTCTCATAGTTTTACTCAGCACATACCGGTACTTGTCTAACGCGTACTAAAGCGCAAGTATGTACGGGCAGGTAATGCACGTGGGGAGACGGGGAGGAAGGGACGGTATTCCTGGAATGTACGCTCTCGGGTCTCGAACCCAGAACCCGTCCCGGCGGCGCGTCGTCAACCTCTGGCTCGCTCAGCCGCCCATCTGTCCAGTGCTTTGGCTCATCAGAGACTGTGGATGTCGTTTCGTAGTTTACCGCCTTCCAGCGTCGTGCGTGGGGAATAGAGGATACGGAATAGCACGAGTCTCTGGTAAGTCCGCAGTTGGCCGTAATACGCGGGAAGCCGTCCAGTGAAACGGATTTTATTTCCGAGTCTCGCTGTGCTGGCTACAAATCAACATTTGGGTTAATGCGAGTGTTTTTTGTGGCCACTTTGTAGCCTTGTGAGATGATAGAAACAGGCTAAAATCAATCATGTTGGCCTATATATACGGTGCTCACTCGCGCTCTCGTTGCAGTACGCCGCTTTACCTTTGAGGATGCCTTCCGCAGTCGAAGACGAAACGTCAGGGGAAAGTTTTATGTATGGACCGTGGCATCTGAGCCCGGAAGTCTAAAGTGATGAGTATATAGTAAAGTGTGCCGCAGTTTTTGATAGAACATATCTCCTGATTTTTTGAAGAATCTCCCGATTTTTTAAACCGGACCTCCTGTTTTTTACGTTATAAAGGTTGGCAGGTATGCATTTGTTTGATACAGTATTCCGTACCCTTGCATTTCTTTCAGCCGAACGCCTCCGGAATGGAAGCTACACTGCGTTTAGTTATGAGCCTGTATCTCGGGTCGATAACCAGAAGAAGTTACTTTCACACCATGGCTGCGTTGATTCCTGCTGAACCTATATTCGGTCCCCTGATAGGCGAGCATACACCCAGCAGGCCGACGTGAGCGAGTAGGACGGTGGGCAGTGCGCGGACGGCGGCCATTGCGTGCTGCGACCGGGGCTCGATCGCGGACCCCTGGGGGCGTGGCCGGGCGCGTCCAGCCCCCGGCAACAGGTGAGGCGACACCCCCAGCAGCCGGACAGCAGTGGCCGCCTAACAAACAAACACGTGTCCTGGACTACCGTGAACATTTGGGCCGCACCGGACTCAAACCCGGGTCTGCGGCTTTTCGCAAATTGTACTAATGGCGTACTGTTATTGCACAAACAGGGACAGGCAATACACGAGAAACTTTCTTCCTTTCGTCATCTTGTAGGGACTGTTAGTGAAAGAAAGTTCCTCAAAGTTCGAAAGTCTGTGTAAAGTTTCTTACCAGCCGTCAAATGTGGTCGTTCTCGAGTAATGGAGCCTCCCTGTTTTGTCACCGCCACGGCGATTGTTGTCTGCCCGTAAGGTATCGGCCCAGTAGCAGTTACCGGGCGGGAGTCTTTCCAGTTGGGCCGTGCGTTCTGAGGCGCCTTGCTGCGGAGTGTGTGTGTATGTGTCTGTCCTTAACGTATGGTTTCAGCGCTTCGTTCGTGTAGGGACTGATGTCCACTGCAGTTCGGCCCTATAGCTGTACTAAAATTTGAACATTTTACCAGTTGGATGGCGAGTTATATGTCACTGCTTTACAACTGAAGAAAAGGCACCTACGTCGATTACGAAATCGTGTCGTTTCTGTCAGATCTCGCCGCTTCAAGCGCACGTTTTAGCCGTACAGAAGTAGAAGTTTGCTTTAAAATGTTTAAAATGTCTGCAAAATCTATCGGACCAAACAGTCCGTAGCTTACAAACTACTTAAACCTAGGTAAACTAACCCAAGGACAAACACACACACCCATGCCCCAGGGAGGACTCGAACCTCCACGGCGAGCAACCGCGCGCTCCGCAGCGAGGCGCTTTAGACCGCTCGAAGTTTGCTTTCGATGAGGCTGATGTCTAATCAGTTTGCGTTTCTAGCAGGTCGCTGGAAACAAATTACGAGTATTGGTTTGAGAAGCGTTGTTTTAAAAGTAAATGGCTTTTATGAAATATACATTATTACGTTAATAGTGAGAATGTTCTATGAATTTCTTAAATCACGAAACATTTGGCTCTCGTTCAGAACTTAATTCTTGGGAATACGCTCTAAAAGACGAAGATTCAAGGTTAGTTTATCTTATTTATTCTAGTTATTTAATAGATAGATTACAGATTATGCAGCACCGATGACTAGAAGTGCAAGTATTCGTAAAACTTATGGAAAGTGAAGACTGCGAGTCAGGAGTTTCTAAATAATTGTGCTTGTTGTTGGTGGTGCTTTTGTTGTTTCATTAGGTTTATGCACAACAACTTAATCGAAAATTGTGACATTTTCTAAGAAAAGAGCCAAATATTTGTCACAAGCAGTTAAAGTGGTTCTAACGAGTAACAGTGTAACAAGATATACGAAAATCCCAACATATTATTAAAAAAGTCTACAGAGTATTTTACACCTTCTCATCATGAAAAAACTGAAATATACGCGATTTTCAAGTATATAAAACAATTAACTTTTTAAAGAATTGATACGTTTTATTACTGTTTAGCCAAGTATATTGCTACTTACAACAGAAAAAGCGCAATTCAACCGGGAAAAAGCGTATTTCATTCCGAAGAAGTGAATTTTAACCAGGGAAAAAATTACTTTTCACTCGGGAATAACCCGGAAATTTTTTCCTCTTGCCCGCGTTTACACCCTGGGTGGAGTGTGTAATGTCAATACTATGTGGTTTGTAGCCTGTATGACTCCTCCCTGTGCAACGCGCTCGCTCCTGTTAGTGAGGTCATCCCTCTGTTATTGCTGCTCACAAACGAAACACCAGGCGTGGTATCGAGGAACAAGAATTAGCACGTTTCAGGTGATTTTAACTTTTTAAGCAACGGCTTAGTGCCTTTACAGAAACTTTTACCAACCAACTGCAATTGTTCATTAAGAAAAATTCCGTCATTTAGGACATGTTTAAAAATTTATAATTCCTCCCGAATATCGAGCTTCCGTCCCTTCTTCTCTACGTGCAGAATTTAAAGGTTTTCAGTACCATCGGGGTAATACCCTGACTGTACTATGGTTGTTTCATGCCCTGCGCAAAAAATTCTGTTTTTGTGTTTTATCGGTTTTATTGTATTTGTTGTGCCTTCGCCACTTGTCCAGTTTTATGTAAAATACTGAGCGGAGGCTTCCCTCCTGGTACGGAAGTTGGCTGCTATATTGATTATTAATTTGCGACAAGCGTGCAGAAGCACATCCAGTTGCAGCGACTAGTGCTGTTCCTGTATTATGGTATGACTATCTGTCCATGGCCAATATGGTGTTGTATTCTAATTTATTTAATTTGACATACAATATTTATCCTTTTATATCATATTGTCTAAAGAAGGTGCCTTTGTGGCATTGAAACCTAGGCAACATTCAGTTGTATCTTGCGACTGAGGGCTGTAGTTAAAAAAAGTTACAAGAAGCAGTATTTTCGCATACGGACATATAGCAGAAGTCTAATGATCAGCAGCACTATGCAACAACAAATTTACTTCGCTTCGTTCCCATCTATTTAAGCACATGGTTAACAATATGTAAGCGAATAGAAACGTCACACTAGAACGAGGATGCACAAGGTCTCGGTTGCGCGGCAATCCAGGTACCCCACGATGGGACCGAATGCAGTGCAGTCAGTGTGTGTAATCAAATATACATATATCGAGACTCCCCAAAAACATTCCGCCATTGATGTGGGGAATCGAGTATCTCGATGTGGGGCTGAGCTCATACAGTATATACAGGGTGTTACAAAAAGGTACGACCATACTTTCAGGAAACATTCCTCACACACAAAGAAAGAAAATAGAGCTCATTTTAGTATTTCTCTTTAATTGTAAATTGAAATAATTCGCGCAGACAATTGTCAAAATACCCAATTGTTTCGTTAGTATGTACGGTACTTCCTCGATTCACCGCCAGTTGGCCCATTTGAAGGAAGGTAATGTTGACTTCAGTGCTTGTGTTGACATGCGACTCATTGCTCTACAGTACTAGCATTAGGGTTATCGTCAACTGCACGAAGAATTGCCTCGTCCATTGCAGGTGTCCTGTCGTTCTACGTCTTCCCCAGTCGCGAGTCACAGGCTGGAATGTTCCGTGCTCCCTAAGACGCCGATCAATTGCTTCGAACGTCTTCCTGTCGGGACACCTTCGTTCTGGAAATCTGTCTCGATACAAACGTACCGCGCCACGGCTATTGCCCCGTGCAAATCCATACATCAAATGGGCATCTACTAACTCCGCATTTCTAAACATTGCACTGACTGCAAAACTTCGTGATGAACACTAACCAGTTGATGCTACGTATTGATGTGCTTGCTGCTAGTACTGTAGAGTAATGAGTTGCATGCTGAAGTCAACATTACCTTCCTTCAATTGGGCCAACTGGCGGTTAATCGAGGAAGTCTAGTACATACAATCGAAACAATCGGATATTTTGACAATTGTCTGCACGGTTTATTTCGATTTACATTTAAAGAGATATTTAACTTTTTCAGGGAAGCCAAAACAGTCTTGGTCCAACCCGCCACTGCCCGCACCGAAACTAAGTTTATTGTGCGATATCGCTCTCTGTATATCTAGTAAAGGCAACCAATGCCCTTGAAAATGCAAGGAGTCCCTTTACCAGTTCTTTATTAGACACAATTTCTTCGGGTCTGGTTGTCCCATATGTTCTGTGCCTTTTACTCTCCAATGCAATGCATTCGAAGATTAGATGTGATGCAGTTTCACCAGATCCTACATTTAGGGTCCTCTTCTGTTATTCCCATTGTATGTAGGTGTTTTTTGAAATTCCCATGGCCTGTCAGCAATCCAACCACGAGTCTAATGTCTCTCCTGTTCAGGCCCAGGATTGCAGAGCTTCTTTTAAAACATGGCTTTGGCACCATTACCTTGCCACGTTTTTGTCGATGGACTTTGGTCCAATATTCTACGTGCTGTCTTCTGCGCCAGTTACGTAGCTCCAATCTGATCATTGAGTCGGTGATTGTCAGGACAGGTTCCGGTCCAATAAATGGAGTCTCTGCCCCCATCCTGGCTAATCTGTCGGCATGTTCGTCGCCACTGATCCCCGAGTGGCCAGGGACCCACAATAGGTTTACTCTATTGTTTTCCTCTAGCTCCACCAGAACCCTGTGACATTCTGCAACAATTTTAGACCTTGTTGCAGGAGCTGCCAGTGATCTCAGGGCTGGCTGGCTGTTTGAATAGATATAGATGCTACAGTCTCTGTAGCACCTACGCAAATTCTCTCCACACACGCCCTGATGGCAGTGATTTCGGCCTGGAATACTGAGGCCAGTTTCTCTAGAGAGATGACGCCCTCCAGTCTTGGCTTCACCCCGTATACCCCGGCCTAAAGAGATATACTAAAATGAGCTGTAACATGTAAATTAAGCGTTTCCGGACACATGCCCACGTAACATATTTTCTTTCTTTGTGTGTGGCCGTACCTTTTTGTTCCTGCTAGATCCATCCGCCACTGTGCAGTAAATATTGCCACGTGCAAGACGTGGCGCCGCGGTGTCGACGCGCCGAGAATCGATAGCGGGCGAGGCTGCGCTGGACCGGGGGGGGGGGGGGGGCAGGGGGGAGGGCGACGACCCGCGCTGCCAAAGGGCGCAGGAGGGCCGCGGCTGCCAGCACTGTGCGTGCGGTCAGGGCGCTCATCATGACACCACGTGGCCATTTCCAGCTAACTTGGTACATCATCCCGGATCGTTGCGAAACTTTTTCGCTGACACCTGCTTACAGAATGAAGTAAGGGGTAAATTAGTCGTTTACATTGTAGCTGATCCTGCAAAAATGTTCAAATCTAAGGGATAGCTGCTGCGGTTGTCAGTCCCTAGGCTTACAAATTACTTAACCTTTAACTAACGTGGTGGCAAACATGGAACACTATCACCGTGCTGCGGTCAATCTGACCTCTCACTTTTTAGGTGGGTGTAATGTTGACAATTTGGACACCTGTGTTGCATATGAAAGAGTCTTTAATATTAAGTAAATGTTCAAATGTTTGTAGAACTTATGGGACTTAACTGTGGGGCCATCAGTCCCTAACCTTACAAACTACTTATGAACTAGCTAAGACGGCACAAATATCTATACCCGAGGGGGGATTCGAACCTCCGACCGTAGTGGCCGTGCAGACCGTGACTGGAGCGCCTCAGTTCCCTCGGCCACCGCGGTCGGCTAACATTAAGTAAATAAAAATGAAAATACAATACTATAACATTGAATAATTATTGTTAAACTGGCACTCGTATGTTTACTGCACATGTCGTACGCTAATACATTTATATGTTTTCCAATAGCTAATATTGACAGTAAAGCTTTGATAGATTTTGTATATTTTCTTGAAGACCTAATGAAACAAAAAATGTAACGTTTGTAACCCGAAGAAATATCACTTAAAAATCAGAGCCGTCCAAATCACAAGTTTTCACAGCCGTCCTTGCAGACCTGGTAACGTGTCGTTAGTTGTAACTCCTGCGGAAGTCGTGTGTTCTGGGCTCGCTTTCGCATATGTTTCAGCACAAGACTACGGGCCAGCTCTTTCAGAAGGATACCTCTGTCGGTAGAAGCTTCATCTGATCCAATCTTCTGAAGGACATATGCATTTCTCACCTTTTCTTCAAAGTTTCGGTCTGAAGTGTTCACCTATTTTTTGCTACTTGCAGCAGATCCTTTACCTGTAAAATTACTCGATTCCACCATGTTTTGAAATGGAAAATATCGAGAACATGTGAGGAAAGTAATAGTAGAAAAAAATTAGACAAAGAATGTAGTGCGGTCAAAATGACCGCCAGCTATTTTCGAAAGGACGTCACTCATGTTATAGAAGCTGTGGCATAACATCACACGCTTTGCCGGTCCACTCACAACTAAACTCGAAGCTAACGAGCAGATGGGCGGAATAATGGGCAGGCAAATTGCTAAATCGCAATTGTAGCCCAAAGCGCGCGGCGAGATAGACCGCACCACGTTAGTTAAAGGTTAAACTCATTGAAACCAACGTACGCTAAGGAAACACAAACACCCGTGCCCGAGGGAGGGCTCGAACCTCCTACGGCGAGCAACGGCGCGCTCCACAGCAATGCGCCTTAGAACGCTCGGCCACTGCCCCGCGCCGTTGTTCCTGCAATAACAGTACAACTCCAGCATCAGTCGAAATCAAAACGTTTACATTTATTACCTCTTCGTTATTAAGTTAACGAGCAACACATTTTGCAAACAGTATCCACATATACCGCCGAATGTACCCACAAGATTGTATCGTGGCACGACATTGAATTCGGTAGATAAGTTCTTTTATACCGTGTCAGAAAATTGACAGTTCGTACTAATAGGCGAAAAATGTGAAAACAGAAATGATATCTCGCGTTCCCCAACGAAATGTCGTACATCCTAAGCTGTTCCTAATCTGCAAGCTCTTTCTGAAAATTTGGGTGGACGGTCCCGTGTTTTACAAACCGGGCACACACATGTCAGCAAGCGCCCCCTATCACTGCAGCGACCAGCTAACAGGGCCAGAAATGCAGGAACGCGTTAACATCAAGTTTTAAAAATTCAAATGTTCGTAATTCTATGGGACCAAACTACGTTGGTCATCACTCCTCAGACTTACAGACTAGTTACACCAAGTTAAACTTCCCTAAGGGCAACACACACATCCATGCCCGAGGGAGGATTCGGACCTCCGACGCGGGAGGCCGCGCCATCCGTAACGTATCGCTCCAGACCGCTCGGCTACTCCCGCGCGGCACATAAGTCTGTTTGGAATTAGGGGAAACGGCGATGTCAGTGCAGGTATATGGAGTTGAAGCAGCGAGTAAACAGTGCTATGCAAACGCCTTAGGAACGTGTCGAGGGTGAGCCACGTTCGGTCGACCGTCCAGACACGAGAACGAGTGCGGCGGTCGAGCAGAACGATGGCACGAGTCAAAGATCAGTGACGATCGCGGAGATGTCGGCCTCAGTGCTCGGAGCGATTCCGCGAGAAACGTTTGCTGACAATTTCCAACAGCACTGCAACCGACATCACGAGTGTATTGTAGCCAATGGCGATGACTCTGAAGGCCGGTAAAGGTATCTTGTTTGTCACTCTTGTTTCCTACATTTCCTGAGACCATTCAGCCCACTTTCCAGACGCACCTTGTATATACAGGGTTACAGTAAACTATATGAAAGAACCTACACGTGAACGTCACTACAGACATTCGTATGGCGTGTTCGATATGCGGCCAATCGAGGCCCATGCCAGTCTCCTCTGGGCACCCCAAACTTTGCTCTGATGAGATCGAATTAACCACGTCTTGTCGAGATAGGGCTGGGCATGAAATCAGCTTCACGTACCGTTGAGTAGTCGCCGTGACAGCGAGGAATCTGGCACCGACTGTTCCGTGGCTGGGCACTGCACGCCGCACTGCAGAAGAGCAGTGGGGGGATAGAGCTGCAAAGTTTTAGTCAGTTTCCAGATAGACTACCATCTACCACTCCCGTTGAAGAAACTAATTCACTCATATCCAATGAAAGCTTATGGGCCGGCCGCAATGGCCGAGGGGACTGAGGCGCTCCAGTCACGGTCTGCACGGCCACTACGGTCGGGGGTTCGAATCCCCCCTCGGGCTTGGATATTTATGCCGTCCTTAGTATTAGCTAGTTCGTAAGTAGTTTGTAAGTTTAGGGACTGATGACCCCGTAATTAAGTCCCATAAGCTGTACAAACATTTGAACATTTGAAAGATTATGGTAAAACACCCCAAGTTTTCAGTCTTTACCGGCTTGCTGTTATTCGATTTCTTTCTTTTTTTTTTCGGGTTCTGGGAGGGGGGAGGGGTTCTATCCCCCTCATCCCCCCCTCCCCCATAGTTACGCCACTGCAGAAGAGGCGTCTTCCCGATCACGAAATGCTGCTTCTCCGTCCCTCACATACGCCAATTTTGGTTACTGTGGAACCCACCCTAATGAAAGTGGGCTTCGCGCTAAACAAAACCGTATTTATATGCGCATAATAATTCAAATCATTCCCTAACGCAACTCCTGATAAGTTAGACGGTTTTGTTGTAGTTCAGTAATTGGCGCCCTGTAAACGACCTAGCTGCTGTCGGTGTGGCAGTCACGGGGTTGGGCGCTCCGCAGGAAACCGAGGGAGCGGGGTTCTAAACCCGGTCGGATTACGGGTTTTGTATTCATTTAGTGTTTTTTTTTTTTTAATTTATATATTTTTTTTCATTCTGCGTTCAGTCTCTTAACGATGTGAGGAGTCGCCAGAAACGACACGCTGTTCGGATTGCACGTTAAGCTGTAGGTCCCCTTTCCTTTCCTTTCCTCTCCCCGGCTAGTCGCGGAAGCGGCGCTCGGTTGACAGACTTGCACCAGGCCAGTGAGCCACGCCAAGTTATTACTATTATTATATCTACGAGCCAGTCTTATCAGCCCTCTTAGGTTTTTTGTAAATGCAAACAGTTTAGTTACTAGAGCAACCGCAGCTGATGTGATCCTACTCGAAAAACAATTACGCTTTAAGCTCTTGCAGAACCATTATTTCAAGGCACACGACCGCATCATCGTCATTTAAAACGTCAAGGACTCTAAATGAGACGGAGCAGATGGTTAAAAAATCAAATTCACCGAGTGACGACGCTGTCGCCTCGGCAGCCGCGAGACAGCAGCAGCTATTGACGACTAGCCGATGCCCCGCTGCTTCGCTTGCGTAGGTTGGTTGGTCTGCACCAGTTGTTACTTTTTAATGCTGATGAATGATCCATATCTTAAGTTTCGTAGTTATAGCTCGAAATTTGAGTTTACAGGAACATATTTTTGAAAATCAATTATTGCATCCCGTATTTCACCCCCTTATTAGTCTAATTTCAAAATACCGTAACACGTGTCTTTTAAAATTCGAACCCCAGAATCCAGATCCGAAAATTTATAATTTTAACTTCAAAATTGCTTAAATAGCAATATCTTTTCGAAAAATACCCCCTCTCCAATTTAACCCCGTTGATGGTTGAATATTAAAAAATACCGAAACACGTATTTTTTAACGTCTAACCAACTATACAAATATCAATTTTTGCAGCTCTAGCTTCAAAATTGTATCAATAGCAACGTGATTTCAAAAAGAATTTTTGATCCTCTATTTAACCCTCTTACTTGTTGAATTTCCAAAAATACTAAAAATCATGGATTTTTAATCCTGACCAAGATTCCATATCCGAAGTTTCGTTGTTGTAGCTTAAAATTTGAGTTAACAGCAACATATTTTTGGAAATCAATTTTTTGCGTCACCTATTTTACCCCCTTATTTGTCGAATTAAAAAAAAAATATAAATAAATAAATATAAATGCCGAAAAACGTGTCTTTTAAATCCGAACCATGAATTAAAATCCGAAATTTTGTAGTTCTAGCTTCAAAATTGCCTAAATAGCTTCATATTTTCAAAAAAACGTTTCATCCCCTATTTCACCCCCTTACTGACGGAATATCGAAAAATCGCTTCTTAAATGACACCTTCAGAGTAAGATCAACACGCTCGACAAATTTCAAGTTTCTGTCTTCAGTGGTTTGGGCTGGGCGATGATGAGTCAGTCAGTCAATCGAGACACTTCCTTTTATATATATAGATAGTGTGAGAAATTGCAATTATCTGCCGTCTGCCGAAACACCAGAGAAATGTGAAGGCCTATACACGGTGGTCAGAAAGTCCGTAAAGCTTGTGCAGTAGGCTGCGCTGTGCTGAGAAGTAAGAAAGCTAGGCCGTTTCTGATGTAATTGGCATCAAAGTTGGACAACTAAGCCGCTGAGTGCGCAAACGCGAGCTGCCTGGCCGCAGTACGGCGGGAGCAGGCAACAAGTCCCAAGTCTAGCAGTTGTGGATCGCTACCATTTCTGCTTTTGCACGGTTTTAGCTAACAAAACTTTTGGCAGCAGTGTCTGAGGCACGATGCTTGAATTTTTTAGCACCGTGACTTTAATTCTAATTAAATCGGAAACGCCCAACGAATTTTTTGAAAACAACTGTTTGTCGGGCCTCGCTACCGTACAATACAGAGCCTAATTTAGTTGGGAGAGAACACGTTGAACAAACATCACGTTATAGAAATACAGTGACGAAGACGAAATAACTCAGTGCTCCCGCCATTGCGAAGGAATGAAGGGCCAGCATCTGACGTCTATGTTCGCTCGAACTGTAGAATTCAGTCCGGTAGATGTCAATAGCACGCTACGATCAAATGCATTCGATTTTCCTCCTGCTCCTTCGAGCATGCCGTACTCGAAATGCCCGACCGTGTACTGTTTAAACCTAGTTCTCCGATTTTCGTGGTTTAAAACGACTTGGGAGGTGTATGTGGCTACACTACATCGTACGTTTCACTTTCTTGGAGAAGAAACAAAATGGTTATTTTTCACTTAGCATTTTTTGTGTGTGCGGATTTCTTAAATAACATTATTTGGTCGATTTTGTAGAGAGTAAGCAATGAAAGATTCCGACTATGTTAGTTCTCATGAAGTGCAGCAGTCAGTCATGTACGTGCTATTGATTGTCAAATCCTGAACTACAAAAAAATTGTGACAGAGTGTAGCTTGCTGAGAGCTACGATTCACGTTACGTATTACTGCAAATGAAATGTAGTTAAAACTAGAGAAGAGCTTTGGAAATTGTGCTCAGTACATTTACGTCGTTCTCACTTGTAAATACGTGTTATTCATTGGTGTTAGTGTCGCATTTGCAAGCCAACAAAACTAGAGCAAGTTTAGGAGACTAAAACAAGTTACCAGCTATCAGTCCTGGATACGATATCGGAAATTCATGTGATTTTTACGTTCGGAACACGCTGTTAACACACTCAGCGACTACCCATTGCGATGAAGAAGAATTTCCTCACGGTAGCATTTCCTAATATCAATTAATTCTTAATCATTCATTATGACGATGCGAAAAGAGATCCTCGTAATCCTTATAGTTTTTGTGACTGTTTTCTGGTAGACAAATGTCGGTCTTCCTAAATGCATGTAACATCGATCACGACAAGTTAAGTATTTCGGTGTACTTGAGTGATTATATAGTTTTATCTCTGAGTAATCAAATAGGCCCGCTCCCAACATTGATAGTCCACACAGCCGCATCCGACCGAGCAAAATGCCCACTGTGCTCACCTCTGCTGGGAACTACCGCACTGGACCAGAGAGCAGTCAGTCACCGGCCACAGAAAGTCAAACGGTGGAGTATTGAACACTGCGTGGCTTGTGTTGCTCTGTTGCAAATGTGTAAGCTCAGAGACCTGATGTAAACATTACACAGCGTCGGCTGGAATCTCATTGGTCTCTAGTTGAATAATAATGACGAGTCTGTGTTGTGCGTTACACTGAGCGATAATACAGCTTTACCGGCGCGTTTGAGACTGGCAAGCAACAGGTCCAGAAGTGTGGAGCAGAGGAACAACATAGCTTTGATTAATTTCTTAGATGTTGTTCGTAGATTATTTATTGTCAGAACAACATTTTTCGGGCTTAGCCCGCCATCTGGTGACCTGTCGGGAAGATACGTATATACAAAAAATTATTTATAATTAAAATATGAAATATTTACTATATATAAAGATATTTTACATTTTAATTATAAATAATTTTGTGTGTTTATTTATTTAATCGTGTCTGAGCTACGTCTGTAATTAATTAATAGGCTATGTATACTAGATTACAAATAAAACTAAGTACTAATTACATATTCATATGTACAGTCATGATTTTCACACATTATTGTGCATAGCAGACTCATCTGTCTCGACTGTCGGGCACACTCCACTGCCAGCTCATCGTTTGTTTTCTGCACATTGGCAGAGCTCGTCTTCTGCGTGTCCCCACAGGAATACGTTTTCCTTTGATCTTCGCATTCGACACCTTACTCTGTTTAGGCTCTTCCAGACTCTCCATTCCAGCTGAGATCCACTCGTCGTCGATCACACCGTTGCCTGTGGCTCTCACTGACACAGCCACGGACGCCAGCTCTGCTACTTGGGATGGTACGCACGGACTGCTTGTGATCCGCCAGAGCGGTCTACCACAGTATCCCCGTGGCAGTGCAATCGGCCAAGTCGGATCGTCGTTCCCTCCTACATCCAGCCTTTACAAATCCATATCATAGTTGCTTGGTTACGCCCGATAAACTGCATGTCCTGCAAAGCCGTTTAAGTCACTTACAGTGATAACTTTTGTTCCAGGATTGAATGTTGAAACGGCTCGATAGTTCAGCTGCGGGGATTTAGGATACTGATGCGAATTAATTTATTGAATTGGAGCTGGTATTTACATATATACATCGTGCACTGCATAAAGCATGGCGCCGTGGTGTGCGATGTCAGTTAGTTTCTCAAGAGTCACGTTCTGCCAGAAATTAGGCAACATCGCTCCCGAAACGGTTGAAATACCGCAGGTGTACGGCAGAACGCATTGAGTCGCAGTCTTGTGCAGGGAAGGGACAGCTTGGGAGACCATGTGCCGAGAACAAACGCGAGAGCGCGCTGACCGGCAGACAATCCACCTGGAATGTGGGGGCCTATCTGACTGTACTAGACCAAGTAATGTTTACACTATTATAATATAGAGGCCAAGGGAATTTTAAAACGACGGAGACCAAGTAACTCTAGTAGGCAGAAGAGGACCCTAAATGTAGGATCTGGGATGACGGTGATGGAACTGCATCACATCTAATCTTCGAATGCATTGCATTGGAGAGTAAAAGGCACAGAACATTTGGGACAACCAGACCCGAAGAAATTGTGTCTAATAAAGAACTGGTAAAGGGACTCCTTGCACTGTTCATGTTGGCTTTACTAGATATAGAGGGAGCGCTACCGCACAATAAACTTAAGTTTCGGTGCGGGCAGTGGCGGGTTGGACCGAGGCTGTTTTGGCTTCCCTGACAAAATCAAATCAACTCTAGTAGAATGATTCAAAGTGACACAGATACATATCAGCAAGGTTAAGGAAACATACCAAGCGCTAATTTCTTGCCGAAAGAAATCCTCTCGTCGGTCACAGAGGCACTTCAAAAACAGCAGTGTGGACGCCCTTATATTTCGAAAATCCGTGACCGCTGCCTGGATCGTCCAAATGGTATTTGCGGGGCAGAAATGTTTCAAATGTTTGTATAGATCATGGGACTTAACTACGGGGTCATCAGTCCCTAAACTTACAAACTACTTATGAACTAACTAATACTAAGGACGGCACAAATATCCATGCCCGAGGGGGGATTCGAACTCCCGACCGTAGTGGCCGTGCAGACCGTGACTGGAACCCCTCAGTCCCCTCGGCCGGCGAAGGGCAGAAGACCTGGGGTTCTAATACTATGAAGTTCATTTATAAAAAATTATTAAAACCTTCCAGGGTAGGAGAAATGGGACGTGGGCTGCTGTGGAATTGTGAAACCGCAATTGTTTTGTCATACAGTAATTGGTCTTTTTCCCTGTTTGTTTATTTGGAGGGTCAACTGGCAATCCTAGTACCAAGTGCCGGTGCCGATCCTGTGCTGTTTTGTATGTTTGTCATCTCTCTGTATCATCCGTGAGAAGCCCCAAGTCTCATCTGCTAAGTCGTCTATATAACGCCGCACTCGGCAAGAAAAGTGACAAGACTCAAAAAATGATTTCCAGTCCACGGTGTACAGCACTCAGTGAGAATAAATATTCCTTCAGTAAAAAACCGTCTTGATTACAAATTTTTTTATTAATTAATGACGCGTTTCGCCCTTTAGCAGGGCATTTTCAGATTATCTGAGTGACAGAATTTACACAAAATTACAAGGCGGAATTACAAATGTTCAAATGTTTGTAGAACTTACGGCCTGAAGCAGGCAATTTGCAAGATAGAGATATTATGTTTTCCGTGCACGTTTGGGCTCGTTCGATATATTTTTCCAGTGACATATTTGTTTCACAATTATTGCCGGGGTGCGATATGTTGTGAAAAGTCGTTATTCAGCGACACTTTCTTAGGGTACGCCTGAAATCGCTACGTGCGAGGAATTTTATTCGTTAAGAATGACATCTTGTTTGTTTAATGGGTTTTGTGATGTCTTCCAATAAAGTCAGAAAGCTGGATTAATATTCCGTATGTTCGTATCGTAATCATTAGGTGACACTGCGTGACTGAATCGAACGCCACCTGGAAGTCGAAGAAAGTGATATGTGTGTGTGTGTGTGAGTGAGAGAGAGAGAGAGAGAGAGAGAGAGAGAGAGAGAGAGAGAGAATATGTTCACATGGGACTCCCAACGCGGATTTGCCAATATCTTTCCTTGTTAGTATCATAAAAACTCGAAAATCGATTGTGGAAATCCGGTTTCCACTTCTACCTTCGATGTTCACCCCCCATGATGACGCACAACCGGTGGTTTTAAAACGTTATTGGGGTTTCAAGTTGCATCTTGTTGGGAAAAAATAAATAAATAAAAAAATATATTAATGTGATCAGCCTTAGTCTCCGTTGAAAGAGAAGTACAGTAAAACATCTGAATAACGGACACCAGTGGGGCAAATGAAACTGTCCGCTTTTAAGAAAAGGATAAAATACAAAATAGTAAACTACCGTTTATCCGAAATGATCGGTATGGCGGCCGGTTCGGATAACGAAAATCTCGGATAAAACGAAAGTCTCCTGTTTTCAAGCGTGAAACACGCCGAATTGCGTCAATACCGCTAAGTATGGTCGTAAAACGTGCGAATGCTACGCCGCTTCTTGAACCGATCCAGCCAGCCACAATGTCCGTGGAATTCCTGCTCGTTTCCTTCAATGAGCTCATGAAAAGTCACAGCTTTTTGAGGAAGTAGAGGACCTTAACTAGCACGCCTCTGGCTCTTATTTGTTCATGTCACAAAAATAAAGCCTCTTCTGACTGAGGATGTGAACCTTTTCTCATTCTTTTTCGAGATTTCATTGCGCTGCTTGACGCTTGAGTGGAACAAAATGTTTAAATTTCTGATCACTTTGTTTTTCAATCAGTAATCGCACTCATAGCGACGTTCAAATCCGCAGCAACTTTCGCGGGTGGCTCCAGTAGCATCAATTTTCTGCAAAGTGCGAAGCTTTTGTTACAACGACATCACATTCTTTTTTCATTTCGCGCCCGTAGTCAGTGTTTTTTTTTTTTTTTTTTTTTTTTTTTTTTTTTTTTTTTTTTTTTTTTTTTTTTTCCGGCACTTGAATGATTCCTTTTTTTGGTATTTGGCCACTTTTATCTCTGCGCATTTTAAAGGATGTAGCGCGAGTACGAAACTTCAAAACACACAGACGAACGACAAAAAACACTCAAGGCGCATTCGACAAAGTTTTTGACTTTTAAACCAGGCTGTGGCAGCCATCGAATGGAAACATTCGCTACACCTATCGCCTCTCTCCTGTCCTACTCAAGCCCACGCTGCAACACAGCAGCGCTTTGTTAACTATTGAACGCTTGGCCTCGTCTGATGTACCGACAACAGGCGCAAAGTGTTTGGCGCCGCACTCTCATCGTCTGTTTCTGCGCGGCATGGACCAATACTGTACGTATATGGCAATGGCACGAAATCACGGAATACGAACAAGAAACACGCTAAATCTTCAATCAACACACGTTAGAATTGACGACACTCGGACTTCTGACACGCAAGAGTGCAGTGATTCTTTCGCGATGTCCGTTATTTGGAAGTTTTAATTGTTGTTGGGGGCGCATATTACGTTGTCCGTGTCCGTTATTGAGAATGTCCGCTATTCGGAATAATTTTAGCATAAGGGCTAATGTTGTTTTACAGGGGAATTTTAAAACGTCCGCTATTGAGAGCAGTCCGCTATTGGGAAGAGTGCGTCGAGGGAAGTTTTACTGTAGAAGTGTTAACCTGAACATGGAGCTATGAACCTCTGCCAAATAACAAAAGATAAGTAAATCGGTAACTGGGACAGCTGTGTACCGGACGCTATGCTTTGCAGGCAGGACACGGTGTTGGGCGTTGCGGCAGGCGCGTGGCTCTGCCCCGTTTGACCGGGCAGTGGCAGCGGCAGCGAGCAGTCGAGCACCGGCTTCCCACGGGGCGGCCCCGCCGCGCCGTTGCGTAACTTCCGGTCGCCTCTGCGCTGAGTCACGCGCGTCCTGCCAAGGCCGGCGGCGCGTTCTGCAGGAAAGGCGAGCATCCGCACTCTGCTGCCTTGACCTCCGGGAATACCTGACCAGCCGAGTGTTAGGCCGGTATTACACTATCACATTATTTGTCAAAGAATTGGACAAAGAAAAATTGGACGTAGTGTAATGGGAACATCGTCCAATATTTCATCCAGTCTAAGGCCTCGGCCTAGATTTGATCAAAGAAATCGCTCGTCTTCTGTTTCCTGCAGTCAGAAATGTGACCGCTTGGAGCGCTAGTAGTATACAGCTTTCTTGCCACTGCAGCTGTTTTATTTGGAGGTTAAATATCTGTGACATTACTTGGACGTAACGTTCGTATTCGTAAACATTGCTAGTAGTGGAATGTTTGTGTAGCGTTTTCTAGCAACAACAAAATTTAAAAAAAAATCAGATGGGACGTTATAACAGGTGACAAGGCCAATTCACACTGTCCGTCACGCCAATTCGCGTAGCCCAATACCCTGCGGCAAAAGTGAGGTTGAGTTACAATCCGTGATATAAAAACGTAATAATATACTATCGGAATTGAAGAAGTAATACCCCTAAATCTTAATACGGCCGAAACAGATTTTAGAATGTATGATTTTGGTAATGTGGTGTGCTAAGTTCTGGGAAATGAAACAACTTTCAAAACATCGACATTTGTTTGCAAGCGAATCTATATACATATAAATACGTCAACTAATTTTTGTAAGGAAATAAATAGAGCGTATTTACTTTATCAGCAATGTTTCCCCCCTTACATTGTTAATGACGTCATAAACAATTTAGATTATCTTCTTTGTCAGTGATCACATTTTCCATTTAAAACGTTATTTAATGAAACTTGCTTTATCAACTTAACAATCTTATTCGTATACACTGTTTGAGTCAGCCTTTTTCTTACTCTATTGCAAACTGTGAAGGATGAAGAGCGACAAAATAATTAGCATTGAACGGCCCGGATGTTCTGCCGACGGCATAAAAAAAAAGAAAATCCTCCCGGTCCCGTAACAAATTTTATTTATCTCGCTCTGACGCCCACGGTTTCAGCCAAGAGCGTTTCCTTTTCTTTTTTCTCTCCTTCTCTTCTAAATGCAGACACAACGCAACTGTAGTATAAACAATAGCTGAGCATTACACCGCCGTTTTGAAGCAAATTTGACAAAATATTGGATTATAGTGTAATACTACCCCCTTTTGCGTTTCATCCAATTTCTTTGTCAAAAAATATGACCAATATTTCATCCAATTTTTTCGTCCAATTCTTTGTCCAATTATTTGATAGTGTAATACCGACCTTAGGACTCGACAGTTGGCAGTAAACAGAACAGACGGCGACACACAGTTCTCGACTACGTGCAGCACCCCCTGTAGCAGAAATCCTGCGCACGACGTCACAACATGGAGGCGGCGAGAGGCTTACAGTCCTCCGAAAGATTGTAAACATTAGCAGAGCACGCTGTTTATAGTACATTCTTTCGTTCAGGAGTGTATTTATAACGTAAATTCGTGTCGTGTTCGGTGTGATCGCTACGCTGGACGATTTGTGTGTGTGAGAACAGCGTGTGATCTCGTTTTTAGTGACAAAATGCCGTTTCGCTGTTGCCGAAATGTAGAGGAAATTACGACTGTGGCCTTCAAGTTACCGTCTTTAAACGTCCGGAGAAGAATAAGCTAATGGGTGTGATTACGCAAATAAAACGAATCGCAGTATTCAACGGTAAACAGTCATGACTTAAAACTCTTGTATAAGGTTAAACAAAAACGAAAACTTACTCATTAACTTGGAGCCAAGTTATCCTAGGAATTCTTGATATCCATTTCTTCTTCTCCTGACGTTTAAAGACGGCCACAGTCGTAATTTCCTCTACATTTCAGCACAGAACAGGGAAACGGCATTTTGTCAGTAAAAAAGAGATCACACGTTGTTCTCACACACACAAATCGACCAGCGTAGCGATCACGCCATACACAACACGAATTTACGTTATAAATACACTCCTGAACGAAAGAATGCACTATAAACAGCGTGCTCTGCTAATGTTTACACTCTTTCGGAGGACTCTAAGCCTCTCACCGCCGCCATGTTGTGACGTCGTGCGCAGCCTTTCTTCTATAGGGGGTGCCGCTACGTGGCCCTTCTTTTTTTTTTACATGTATGGGAGTTGATTACGCCTCATTAGGACGTCTGTCGCTACCGCTCTTCCAAGCCTCGTTATCTTCGTACAGATTGTAATTAACGGTAAGTCATAGAATAAAACGGAAGTGATATCCGGCGTTCCACAGGGAAGCGTTATAGGTCCCCTACTCTTCCTCGTGTTTATAAACGATTTAGGAGACAATCTGAATAGCTCCCTTAGACTGTTCGCGGATAATGCTGTCATTTATCGCCTAGTCAAGTCAACAGAGGATCAAAAGCAACTGCAAAGCGATTTAGATAAAATTTGTACGTGGTGCGAGAATTGGCAAATGACACTAAATAAAGAAAAGTGTGAAGTAATACACATGACCACTAAAAGAAATGCGCTGAACTTCAATTACGCGATAAATCAGTCAAACCTTAAGGTCGTAAATTCTATCATATACCTAGGAGTTACAATTACGAACAACTTTGACTGGAGAGAACACATAGGAAATATTGTAGGGAAGGCGAATCAAAGGTTACGTTTCATTGGCAGAACGCTTCGAAGATGCACCAGCTCCACCGAAGAGACTGCCTACATCACACTTGTGCGTCCTCTCCTGGAGTACTGTTGCCCCTTGTGGGACCCTCACCAGGTGGGTCTGACGGAAGATATTGAGAAGGTTCAGAGAAGGGCAGCTCGTTTTGTTTTATCACGTTACGGGGGGGAAAGCGTCACGAAAATGTCGCACGAATTGGGGTGGAAATCATTAAAAGAAAGACGTTATTCATTGCGGCGTGATCTGTTTGCGAAGTTTCAATCACCGACTTTTACTTCTGAATGTGAAAAATTTTGCTAGCACCCACCTACTTAGGGAGACATGACCATCCCAATAAAATAAGAGAAATCAGATCGAAAACGGAACGATTTCGGCGTTCTTTCTTCCCGCGCGCTATTCGAGAATGGAACGGCAGAGAAAAGTTATGAAAGTGGTTAATGAACCCTCTGCCATGCACTTAAACGTGAATTGCAGAGTATCAGTGTAGATGTAGACCTTCTCCCAGGTCTCTTCGTTTCATATCCTCCTTCGCTTCTCGCATTCTGCGCGGGCTCTTCATCTTCTTCTCTTGTGAGTAAATTCTTAATGAATGCTTGAAAAGTATTCGCCAAGGCCGTCAATACGTTTGTACCACTCCGTGACGAGGCGGTCTTCGCCGTCGTGGAAAAATGTGTTCGGTTACCTAGGGAACCTGGAGTTGTACCTCTTTTTCCGAAGCGAAAAGACGGTCGTCAGTGACTCTTTAGAGCTTCAAAAATATGTACTGTAAATCGTCTCGGGAGAGATCGTAACTGAATGGGGGATGTATAAGGGATTCCAGAATTTTGTATCACAGTCTAAACGGCAATATTTCTGTGCACGATAATGCCCGCTGTTTCGACTACGCCATAGAAGCTCCGCTGAGAAGCCTTTACGCTCCCATATATGCCTATGCTGTTTCCTTATTTTGGGAACCCTAGAGGAATGCACTCGTTAGTTTTAGAGGTGCAATCTTGGCTGCCACTATGTGCCGCAAAAGGTGTGGCCCGCCTTGAAACTGTAATGGCCAGCAGGAATGAATTTTCACTCTGTAGCGGAGTGGGCGCTGGTAGATTAAAACTCTGTGTCATATCGAGATTCGAACCCGGGACCTATGCCTTTGGCGCAGCCATCTGAACTACTACAATACGCGCTCTCGTGGCTTCACTTCCGGTTTATCTCGTAGGACTACAACTACCGATGAATGCGTTCTTTGAGAGATTGCCATTCATCTTTGTTGTCAGCTGTGGTGGCCTGTATCGTTTCGGTGCCTAGTTGATGTGGTTTCCAAGGGCCAGGTGGAAAGACTCTCAACTAAAACTTCAAATGCGTATGTTGCTACAGTGACTAAATATCTGAGGTGACAAAAACATTGGATCCCAGAAATTGGACCTTCTTCACACAGTACTTGTTGCATATACCTAATCTGGTTACGTACAGAGTAAGCATTTTCTAGGCAGAGATGCAGCGCCTTCCACTATAACTATACCACGCGCCTTTTTGGTCCCATTTCACGATACTACCGCATTACTCCGGTAATTTACATAAAATGTCGGTCTACACTGTTGTCAGTTCTCATTGCTGTATACATTATCTAGTATTTTTGTGCATCTGAGGACAGCTTCTGTACTCGTCGTGGGAACACCGTTTAAGTATGCGCTGTCTACAAATGCTTAGTTCGCTGCGCTGAACGGAACTGGCACCGCTTATTCTCATATCGGAATATTGTTCCCACATGCGGCTGGTGGTGGATCGAACAGTAGCGACGAACGCTGTAGCGCCACATGTCTTCACTGATGGTGGAAACTTTGCACATGATTTACGATACATTTAGTCGCTTTGACTGTGGTAAAGTTTTTATCGCTTATATGCTTCACATAGAAATATTTAACGCAATTATTAATGTGTAAAATGACCAAAAATTGAAGCTGTGATACACGACGGCGTTCTGGAAACAAATAAATTCGAATATTTAATTCTCTTCTCAATTTCGGTGCAAGTATTACATGTTGTGTATACTACTTTAGATCTCCGAATTGTTGAATGTATCAGGCGTGTGCGAGAATCTCCTGTCCGGCGCCTTTTGTTCACCGCCATCGATCTTCCTCCAAACAGTTCCTGCGAACTAACCACTCAGTCGCAGTGAACTGGCACTTCACACTCTTCACGCTTCATACCGTCTGCACAGGCATTGCCCCCATCACCGTGACATTCGCAACTCATTCGTTTCTGCCATTGCTCGCTCGATCTTGTTACCCTCTCCCTCTGCATCATACCCATACTTCACCGTGAAAGTTTACTCTTACAACTTTCACTATTATTATTCCCGACAAAATCAAAATCGACAGGAAAATTTAGAAACAATTAAGGTGGTATATAGACTTATCGCAGTGATTAACATCGTTCTTCGGTTTTGGGTTATATTATAGCACTCTGGGGTATATTTCTGGTGACCATGTAGTATTCAGTCTGTAGAATCAACAAACAAAAAGAATAACAACGTATCAGGTTCCAGATAAAAATTTAGTTTATTTAGCATCGTGCGAAAATCAGTATATCTCTCTTTGAATTAGACAGGGTTCTCTGTTCTCTTCAACCACGATCTGTTTAAATTAGCTCAGATGCCGTAAGTGCCCATAGCTGCATAGTTGTCACATCTGTTGGTCGTATTATTTTAAGTATTGAGTGAGCGAAAGCGCTGGTGACTGACAAAATGAGCAGTTTTATCAGGCGAACGAACTGTTTCATTTGAACGCTTCGCGGCGAAGTGTGTGAATGAATGAGGTGATTCAGCCTCTCACTGGTCCCCACTCGGTCCCACACGAGTTTGTTCCGAAACTTGATAGAACACCTAAGAAAACTTCATTTTGATAGTGGCGTAGCGATGCAACCAGACCAGGCAGATGTTATGGCTCCGTTCAGTGGCGATATCAACAGAGTGAAAATTAAGAAATGTGTTCATCGGCAAGGTGACTGCGCAGAAATAAATATGTATACGTGAAGAACAAAGATTATAATGTTAATAAAGTGGTTTTTATGTAGCACGCCCTCGTATTTGAGAGTTTTGACTCGAAGCGTGGCGATTTGGAGGTTTGCCTAGCCCCTAAAAGCACTACTGCTCGGTCCATATGGGAACACTGCTCGTTATCAGAACAGGCTGTATCACTAAGCATTTGAGGACTGCGGAGCCTTGCTCAATCACAACGTGCATACGTGCATCACAAAGAAAAAAAAAAGTGCAAAGTCATGCGGAATCACTAGCTGTTTTTTAATTCCAAATTACTTAATTATCTACCAACAGTCGTAAAGTTTATGTTGTTTTATTTAACGACCAGTTTCGGTATTACATTAATACCATCTTTAGACCAAGCCACAGTGAACTGTCGAAATGGCCATATATACCGGTGACTTAATAATCACCCAGATCCTGAATAAACGAGTGTCACCTCACATAAGCTATTAATCTGGAATTAAAGTCGCGACTCCATTACAACATGGAACTAAATCGGTTGTACACTACCTGTGTAGTTCAATAGGGCCCCGCGAGTGTAGAACGATTCGCCAGTAATCGATTGCAGTGTGTAGCGAACCGGTTGCCAAGCGATCTGAGATGCGTCGGTCTAGTTTATATAGAAGCATTTGTATAGAACGTGGAAGTACATATACGAGGCGCGTCCAGAAAGTAAGTTCCGTTTCAATTTATCTCCGTTGCAGCGCTGCGATTGCAGTTCCGCACATGCGCTGTAGACGATGTGTATCGAGGAGAAGAACGTGCGCCATTTGGAGATCGCTGTCAGTTACGTACGCTTTGTTGTGCTCGTTTGAAACGTCGGCGTCGGTTCAAACTCCCGCCGCCTGTGAAATCAGGTCGGTGATTCAGTTTCTGAATGCGAGGAAAGTGAAACCGAGTGAAATTTATCGGCAAATTTGCAATGTTTACGGACCAAATGCGATGAGTGATTCGATGGTGAGAAGATGGGTCCGACAGTTCAATGGCGGGCGAAATGATGTGCACGATGAAGAACGAAGTGGGCGTCCACCTTTGGTTACATAAAAACTGGTTCACGCGATTGATTTTAAAATACAGGAGAACCGTAGGTTTACAATTAGTGTTCTCGCTATGGACTTCCCTGTTTCCAACTGGTTGAAGACACAGGCAGCAGATTTCTATGAAGAAGGTATACAAAACCTGGTGCCACGCTATGACAAATGCCTGCAAAATTTCGGCAGTTATGTGGAAAGTAGTTTAAGAGTTGTAGAATTTTGTGCAATAACAATTTCTTCTGTATCTGTGTACAATTTCATTTTATTGCCTCGTATCTCCTGGGCACTACAGAAGGGATCTGACACAGGACACATTTAAAATTGCTACAAAACTTAAAAAATTTGCAGGCAAACGAAATGGCGGGTGCCTGCAAATTTTTTAACGCGCAAAAACCGCTATTACCACATTTCCGTGTATGTAAATCTCCATACGTGTGGGTTTAAAAATTACATTCTGTCATGGCAGAAGAAATTTAATGTATCATTTCACTGTACAATCATTCTAAAGAAAGAAAAGGTGCCGGCCGCGGTGGCCGAGAGGACTGGGGCGCTCCAGGCACGGTCTGCACGGCCACTACGGTCGGGGGTTCGAATCCCCCCTCGGGCATGGATATTTGTGCCGTCCTTAGTATTAGCTAGTTCATAAGTAGTTTGTAAGTTTAGGGACTGATGACCCCGTAGTTAAGTCCCATAAGCTGTACAAAAAACACACACACGCACACACATACCTGTGAATTTCGAATCAGTATGTACTGATAAATTCCGGATTTGATATGTTTTGTAGTAGGAACAAGCCACACGTGCAGCTGGGGAACCGCGTGGCCCGGTGCTCTCGTGCGTGGCCACCTGTGCTTATCTTATCAGGAAACGCCCCGGCAGCTGCGGGCAACGTTTGCTCACTTCGTCTCAATTCTACTGCATTCCGTATGCAAGCGGCTGCTGGTAACAGCAAAAACACTGCACCTCATCTTGCGTAAATCGGCGTACGGAAACCGTTTGCCCTTCCATTCGTCTCGGGAGGGATATATTTTCGGATCGAGTACTGTTTTCAGAGATAAATCTTGTGCCATTCTTACCGCAAAACAGTGGCAAGCTCAAGTAGACCACAAAATCTCAGTAATATTGTGGTGGTAGGGAGACGCGGAGTGTGTATGTAGCGGCGGTAGTTGGATCGTTGTAGGTATTTCAGCGAACCATCCTCTCCGGTCGGGCTTAGGTCCTTCTAGGCTCCAGAATGCCGAAAACAAAAAGACCAATTGCTAGAACTTGTGCCTGAGTTCCAAAAGCCCACCAGGAAGAACAAATTAAATGTTTGTAAAGCTATACGAGCAAACTGCAGTGGGCAACAGTCCCTAGACTTAAAATATATGAGCGTTATCTCGTGAACGCTCCGTCAAGATCACAGGGTCTGACTAGAAAATTGGAGTCCATTCCCGCATTTTCTCGGAGAGAAATTGCGAATAATCTGTATCAAAATGATGGAGTGCGGATTTGAACAATCGTCTTTACGTATGCTAGCCAAGTGTGCTAGTCACTACGATATAACATTCTAAATGACGACAACAAAAGCAAAATAGATATTCGTTAACGGCGAATAGAATTATAAGCTATTCTACGTCACTCCTCATTATATCAATAGTGGGCGCATGTATGAGTCTTGATTCATTCGTGAACGATTAACTTATGGGCTTCCGAGAGATAATAAAGAAATACGACATCGAATTGCGGAAAAAAACGCATTATTGAAGATGGAATAATCCGCCTGGACACATCCTGAGGTATCAAGGAGTAATTAATTTCCTGATGGACGAAAGTTTGGGGGAGGGGGGAATCAAAGATTGATGAGTACAGTAATCACGTTGAAAAGAATATAGGCAGCAAATATGAAACACTGTTTCAAAAGGTGATAAGACTACTTGAGAAGAAAATATCTTGAAAAACGAAAATGAGATTCATCCACAACTAATATGAGTCCCCGTGATTACGATCACTGTGAAAGAAGTACAACGCCATAGCCGCCGTATCGGGAGGTCAACAGAAAACTTCGGCCATTATATTGAAGAGGAAAATAATGGTTCGCATCACTGTTTATCCAGCCGTTGATTTTTCCGTGATCTTCTACTGCAGCAGTAGCAGTTTGGTGCTTCGTGCAGTCACGTGGATTAAACATCCCACCATGACGTTGCAAAGCGTCGACGGGCACAACTGTCGAAAGGTGCGAAATTTGTAGACCGGTGAAAGTACGCAATTGTATATTCGGGAAATGGCGAGTTCTCCTGTATTCCTTGTTAAAGAAAATGTTCATCAGGATCCGATACACCAGCAAATACTGCTGTGGAGTTTGAGATACCAGATAGCAAAATATAACAAATCGAATACATAGCAGAAATAAGAAGTTTAATGTGAATGTTTCTCTATACATTTATACCTTTTCTTTCAACTAATTATGTTAGGTACTTAACTTTAAGATTTGGTTATTATTCTTTAAAGTCTTTTGATTCTGGTTGAGGTGAATTACCTGGTGGTCAGGGTTTATATGGACATATGCCAACTCTCGTGATGTAGGCAGGTCTCCCGATTTTTCACTTTTTCGTCATATATTTGTAAACCTATTGGACCAAACTGCTATGGTCATCAGTCCGTAGACTTACAAACTACTGTAACTTACGCTAAGGACAACTCACACACCCATGCCCGAGGGAGGACTGGAATCTCCGACTGGAACGGCGGCCCAGCTTTTTTTAGCTTTAATCCCACGATTAGTTTTAAAACCCGCGTCTTGTAGGGTCAGTGGTCCAAAGTCCTTTGCTCATGAATCAGTTTAATCGAAATTCATAGAAATTAGGAATTGCCCGCCACTTGTCTAGGCCACCGCTTATTTCTCCTCTTCCGCGCGCATTTGCAGATTCAAGCGTATTGTTTCGCTGTTGTCCTCTGTTTGAAAGTGATGTTCTGTCGTTTGTGCGTAAATGACGTCGCCAGAGTGGCTCTTTTAATCGGTGGAAACTTTTATATTGGATAGTTAGTTCTATACTCGAATTGCGGAAAGGCAACGTTCGTGTAAATAGCTGTTTTACGTGATCGTGGGATTTCGATTTGGTTGTTGTTTCTGTGACGCAGTTTTTGGAACAATTACCGTGCATTATCGAATCTAGGAAGGTTCGGTTTTGTATTTTGTACTGTTTTTCGATGTGTATTTATATATTCCACGGTGGAAGAAACTGATACATCAAGACACGTGCAATGAGTTACCGAGACGTGTGTAACGATACAAAACTGGATTTTGCGTATGAAAGTGATGGTGTGATAATACCTAGTGCTTATTAAAATCGTTTATTTTAGAGCACATTGTACCAATTAAATACGACGACCAAGCTGGTCACTTGTACCGTAAAATAAAAGTATAATTTTTTAATAAGGTAACCTGATTTAAAAAAAAAAAAACTGCATTTTGAAATTCTACTCTTTTCTCACGCGGCTCTAGTGGGAATACTTTTGTAATTACTTGCAGAAAGTTTGTGAAATTTACTTGCCCGACTGATTTGCACATATTAGGGGGCACAGGTATGCTCCGTCGTAAACATCTTATAAAGAAGCAGCAGAAGATACTCCTCGTTGACACACGTTTTAAGGTATTCAGTTTCGAGGGAAAATCTTCGTAATCACGTAATAATAAACCTTTAAACTCCGCACGCAGATGGAGTAGCAGTCATTCCGGGGAAAAAATGCGCTCGTATTCCCGCGCGCCATTCGGATTGGCCGCCGGGCGCGCCAATGGCGCGCGCCTGACGCCGCTTTTGTGACGTGTGCGGCGCGGTCTCCACTGTGGCACCTTGCCCCCTCCCCCCACCACCGCCGCCGCCGAGCTTCCCCTCGTCTGGCTGTCCGTCCCGCCTGCAGCGCCGCTATTCAGACTTTGCGGCGGGAGTTGTGCAAGGACCCGGGGCGTGCAAGTGTGCGTGCGTGTGTGATTGTGAGTGAGTGCATGCGTGCAGCGTGCACGGGAGAGAGCACGGGACGCGGAGCCACCGCTCTGAGGAGTAATCGTCGGCGCCGGAGCCGTTCAGGTGCGTTGCCTTTCTACCAGAGCCTGCCCGTGCCCACTGCCTGCCGATGCCGTGGCGCTCCAAAGCACTCGCCGCGCGCCGAGTGCCCAGTGCCGCGGGCGTGCGGTGTGCCTGCGCCTTCCACGATCTTTGTTTCCGGCGTTGCCGGCGCCGCGCCATTCGCCAAGTGCCTTCCGTCCTGTGTTGCTGCCGGCTACATGCTATATTTTTTGCCTTTTATACACGTCGACAGCACCAATCAGTTTTTGTACAAACGTCCGCGGGCGCTGTAGATTTTCAGGAAAGTGTTCACTCGACTCGTAGTGCGTTAGTTTTTGTACGTCAGTGTGCGTATGGGTGCCAGGCCCTTCCTTTATCTCGCCGTGGTGCTTGCTGCTTTTTTTATGTTTTTTCCTTCGGACCTCTTTGGACGGCGATGACGAAACGGGATGTGGAATTCGTTCTCACGGTAACTAATAAAGGATTAACTTATTTGTTGCCGTGTGATAATGGCCTAGATATTTTTTACAGACTTTATATGTGTTTGCTTGGCTAAGATTGTCACGTGGCTGCTCAGCGTTCAGCACATCACTGACGTGTTTCAATGACTACTGAAAGTTTTGCATTCCACAGCATAGTCACATTATTTAATTTGCACATTTCGTGATCTGCAAGGATAGATAAGATTCACTGTATATAAGTTGTATTGTGAAATACGTGGTATTCGGAGAGAATTCCGTTACGTAAAGGGCGTGACCTTGATGCTAATGTTCAGAATATAAAACGCTGATTCAGAAGTGGCTGCCTTTTTTCTTTCGACATAAAAAACTTGTATTTTACCGTGTTGTCATTTGTAATAAGTGTCATTGCCATATTTTGGAGCATTAATAAGTTGATAATGCATCACTATCATTGCCACGTAATGAAGACCTGTTAGTTTACAGATTAAGTAACTTATATACAGAGTTCATTGCGTTTGATGATACCCAGTCGTACGACATGTGGCGATATATTTTGCAAAAATAGCTGTACATATCAAGGGTCGAGAGTTCTTAATATATGCACCCAGTTCTTCCAAGCATAACTCGCTGCATCGGGTGTCGCAAGGCCCACAATGTACCGACCGGCTCGCAGGGCATGGGCGGGGCTTGGGATGTATTCGGCATCTTGCGGAATTCAACCAGGGGTCAAGGAACCCGCGCCGCTGTTACGTAACAGGAAGTGGGCCTGCCGGCTCATCAGTCCTCACTCTGCCCCAGTGTCCCTTAATTACTTTTGGTGTTGGCCTTGGCAGGGGGGGCGGGAATATAGGTGTCTTCCACCCGCATGTAGTTTAACGTTAGGTGTTACGTATGTCAGCAGAAGAGTTTGAGAGTTAAAGAAAATGTATGAGCAGTACTAGCATGTCCATACTGATGCTGAGCTCAGGAATAGTAGTCCGTCACAGCTCTTAAGGGTACAGTTTTCTAGACACGGTGTAGGCTTAGGCCTATTTCCAAACGTATATAGTGGAATGGTACTTTGTATTTCGTTTTAACAATTTTTTTTCCCTTTCTAACAGGCCTTTGTCATTTGTTTACTAGTACTAGATAGTTTGTAGGACTATTACTGGACATATGTATTGACATGGCTTTCGAAGACTTGATTTGGATAATTTCACTCATTTCTTTGTTGTGATTTCAGTTTTACCTGAATCACCCCAGGCAAATGACTGGATGGCTCCTTTGAAAGGGTGCAGCAAATTTCCCTCTCCATCCGATATACAAAAAATCTGCTTGTAAGCTTTCTTCAACAATGTTGTTCGGGTGTGAAAACCTAAGTTTCCTTCCTTACCAATAAGTGAAAAGACAACAAATGACCACTGTTTCATGTTTCTCATGGGGGGATTGGTAGGTGGATCAGTGAATGCAAGTGCAATTCCACTTCATTTAAGACAATCAACTGGCCACCAATTGCATTCTGTGATAAAGAGCTGATGTAGCCTGATCTGCTATAAAAGCTAATCTTTGTACACCAGTTTTACAAAACACTCTTGAATTAGCCTAAAAGTCAGAAACTCCCAATTATGTATGTCTCTTGAATTGCTGCTCCTCGTGGTTATAAGCCATAGATTGACTTTTCCTTTAAATGTTGGCTGTGGCAATGTTAACCCTTAGTTGTCAAGTTGTTTGATTTGAAGGTTGTAAGTCAACAACTGGGAATATGGAAAGAGAACATTATTTGGTGATTTAGCAATCTAACATTAATTCATTTCTTTGTTGTGTAATCTTCCCTGAAATTATGGATATAAAATTTGGTTTGCTAAACTTTTAGCTGCATCATTAGTAAATAACATAAATGACAAATTTATTACAGTCTGTTGTTTCTTAGCAAACTGTGTTATGTCTTGTGCATAACATTTGAGTTCGTACAATTGGAAAGTTGAAATTAACAAACTTGGGACGTATAGGGATATTGCTGATATTATACTGTGTGCTTAAGGATGAATAGCAAGCATAAATATTTCAGGGATGGTAGTATAGATGAATTGCAATGAAAGTGCCATATAATTTGTCCAAGTTTTGAGTGTAGATATAAAGCTGTTAGTCTATAACCCAAACTAACTTAAAGCAAAGGTAGGCCTAGGTGCCAACATTATTGATTTTCAAAAATTACACCTCCAACTTCAATGTAACGTTGACTTTTTTAATAGACTCTGCCTTTCAACCATCCCCAAAGGCAAAATATACAAGGGGTAAGAACCGGGAACCTCGATGGCTAAGAGATGGGCGAGGGGACTGAGGCGCACCAGTCACGGTCTGCACGGCCACTATGGTCGGAGGTTCGAATCCCCCCTCAGGCATGGCTATTTGTGCTGTCCTTAGTATTAGTTAGTTAAGTAGTTTGTAAGTTTAGGGACTGATGACCCCGTAGTTACGCCCCATAAGCTATACAAACGTGTGAACACTTGAATCGGTGGCTAAGAAACCTTCAGATATCTACGGGAAATGTCACTTGACTGGCCGCTGAGCGACATGAAGTTATTACTGCTTCATTTTGCACCAGCCTCGTCATGTTCATAGAATGTACACTTAGTCAAAAGAATCTCTGACAATGTTGGAAGTTCATTTTCAAGAAAGTGTGGATAACCTGCTTCTGTAAGATGTGGTAACACAACCGACTGTAGCCTGTATCAAGCCAAACCACACATTTTAAGTGAAGCTTTCTAGAAAATATCTCCACAGTGTCACGTGGGTTTTCTTCAGATCTCTGATGTGAATTGTTATTGATGGCAAAAGTGAAAGTGGCTTCGTCAGTGAATAGTAAAAATGGGATTACTTGGTGATATTACAGTATCCGACAACAGCATTCCAATGTTTTATTTTCATCTCCTGCTACTTCATCCACAGCCTGCTCATGTACAATATGACTGCTGGGCACTGTACAGTGCATTGAACACACAAGAGAACACAGTTCAATCTTGTAGCAAGAGAATTCATCATTCTTTACAAGCAGCACCATACGCTAACACCGTATCAACGTACTCGGCAGGTGCAAATACGTACAGCATGTTTACATTCTATATTACATTAACAAATCACGATGAAAACTTCACAACTTGCACACTGACACCCCACTTCTGACATTGGATAAATATGCCCATAGCCACTAGTGTACCTCTGTACCCAATAAAAATTGATCACATGTTGTTTGGCATTTTTATTGCGATGTTCCTATCGTAGCACTTCCTAAAATCTTTACCATTCTGTGTGAAGCATCTTGTATATTTATTGTAAACTTTGACAAGTGTTACAGGAGATGTTCTACAAATGTTATAAAGGCATGGTGACTGTGATATTGACTATACTGCCCCCACCCCCCTTCCTCGCAGTTGCATTAAGCTGCAGTCAGACTTTCCACATTAATTAGCTTCTCATCACCTCACAAAAAATGCATATTCCAATCTAACCTATGCCATAAACATCTTTCACATTATTTGGCTTCGGCGTTTTAATACCAGAACAGAAAACATTGATCAAAGGGTGATATCTCATAGTCTATATACATTTCACACTAGAACTATAGTGCTCGTAATATGGGTGATAAGGGGAATCTAATTTTTGTAGCAAACATTAAATTTTATTTTCAGTCATGTGAGAAACAGATTTTGTATTTTAAAATATGTTGCATTAGGCCTGCACATCCAGTTTTGCTGCTTTGATGTTAGTTGTTGTCAACAAGCTACAAACTGTTGCCTTTCAACTTGACTTGGATCTCTGGTTATGTTACAGATATTCATTAGTATCAGTTTCAAAACATAATTTGTATTTTCTGGCCATCAGTTGGCTACTGGGCCTATATATATGTAGAACAAGAACAGCATATGGCTCTTGTTCAAAACCGATTACTGAGCTCATATGGGCCTAGATTGAATGGGCATATTTTCCGCTAACTAATACAAAGTGTTTTACTGAACTCTGGTTCAATAACACGTGACTGTGGCCTATATACAGTAATCTTTGTCCCTTTGAGACACTCACTTTGTTACTAACAATGATACATCACAGAGCATTTAAAAACCTATACAAGAATTGAATGCTGGTACCTACTGTGTATCAAGTTCTCTCTCTCTGGGGGGGGGGGGGGGAGCTCACTCGCTCAGTCTATAATGGTAAATATGTCAATGAAATGTCAAACCCCAATCTTTATTCCTTTCCTTCAGCATCATATTTGTCACCTTTTCTTTGCTGAAGAATGTGTATGACCAAGATGTATTGTTCCAATTGAGCCTTAGGCAATAGAAAGTCTCAGGTTAGTAGAGATGTGGTTGTCTCAGATGCACTTTGTAGCCTTACTTGATGAGAGGGGGGATTTTTTGATTTAATAATGACAGTCTACAACTCGCTGCAAAGATATGAGGACGATCTGTGACAGGCTCATAAAGACACACATACAACACTTCAGCTATCGGCCATGACCTTCTTCAGAAAGTAAAACATTCACATAGGCATACAACAGTCACATCTTTGCAGTGAGTTGTAAACTGACCTTATTACTATATTGTTAATTCCAACCTGGACTTTCCATTACTAGGTCTAGTGATATGTTGTCTTTTATTGAGATCCATTGGAATGGTTAGCATTTGGGGATGTAAACTTCTACACTATCAGTGTATTTGAGTTAAAATTCCCTGCTTCCTCACACGGCTGATTACAGATAGTGGTATAGTTAACTTCACACAGAGTAATTTTCTCAAGATTGAAAGTTAGTTGATGGGAAAACACTCTAGCTATTAGATGGTCATGTTAAATGTATACTCAAATTAACTGTGGAACTTTTTGTGTCCTTCGTATCCATTTATCTAGTTTTATAACAATTTTATGAGCACGTCAATGGGAAATATTTGTAGTGTAAGTAATCCTCTGAGATATTACTCTGTTTGGTGAATCCAGAATATTTTGAAACCCAACTGATTGGAAACAAATTAGAGTAGTTTATAAATAATTAAATGAAAACAACAATGTCTACAATTGTGGGTAAGTTGGTCTCTTAACAACTGTGGTTACGAAATTCATTTAATAAATTTAGTGGAAATGCAGGCTGTCGACCCAGCATTCTTATGTTAATGATAAAAGGAGGTTGACTGACAATGAAAATTTCACGTGGAAATTCTGTAACACAAAGAGGATAGTTCACAACTCGACACAATGATGCACATCGGGCACACAAAAAGACAATGATACACACACGACATAAGTTTTCGGGCTCTAGCCTTATTCAGATAAGACATCACTCAATCACATACACACACTTCAAGCGCACAAATGTCTGGCGAGAGATGGCGGTCGTGTACGTGCGAAGTGGATAGCAGTTAGCTAATGGCCGAGAGCCAGAGTTCTGCCTGTACAGTTGTCTCGGGAGCCACAGCTCGGCGTGCGTTTTTCAGTGAATTGTGAACTATCCTTATAATATTACAAAATAGAGGTCGGATGCACCTGCATAGTCAAATGCAGTTGTCTTCGACACACACACACACACACACACACACACACACACACACACACACACACACTCACTATTTTAGCTTCACTTTACCACAAACATAAATTATCGTGTAATGGTGGCTGCAGCTGACCATTTGGCCGGTGTCCTGATGGTCCCTCGTGTGTTTCAGTGTTGGTAAGGTGGTGGTGAGCAACCTGCCCGGCCACCTGTGCCTGGAGGACGTGGAGCCCCTGCTCGTGCCTTTCGGGAACGTCCAGCAGTTGGATAAGGTGGGCACCTCGAGGGATGGTACGACGTTCTCCGTGCAGGTCACGTACGACACTCACGAGCAAGCCCAAGGGTAAGAGGCGCACTAAGCTACTGAGCATTTGACAATTGTATAAGTTTTCCTTTGTTGGTTGCTCTTGTATTTTGAAATAATCCCACGAATAAATTATTTAGACATTAGTTTTGCTCATTTGGGTAGGCCTACACATCAACAGGAAGAATTATTATTGCACGGTTTTCTGTGATTAATAAATTCCTATATTTTGCCGTTTGGACAGTGCCGTAGATACCTGTCAGGATTAAAGGGCACAGCGAGAACCAGGTATTTGTTACACAACTCGAATTTAATAGCGTCAAAAAAAAATTTTTTTTTACCGTCTCCGTAGTCAGTTAGTCCCCACATTTGTGTGGATGGATAGAGTCCATTTCAGGTAGCAGTGTGGTGTCCTTCCTCCTTGCTCCGTGCAGTCGACAGTGTGGTGGTCGGTCGGCAGGGGGCGACTTGTGTGGGGCAGTATGTGGAGCTGGAAACATTGTGCTCCCTCCTTTCCAGTTTTGCTTCGGGTTTAGATGTGCCTACAAAAACATTAGACTGAAGTGAGTTTGTGGTGTTGAGGGTAAGTGTTGCCAATTAATGTCGGTCGTTAAAAGTTCAATGACATACATACTAGCTGATTATTATATTACTGAATGTCATGACTTCTTTTGGCAGAAAGAATTTTTGGAACAAATTTGTTTTCTTTGAGAAGGGCTCTAGAATAACCTTGACTGGCCGGATAGCTGTACATTTTGAGTTACTCATTTTCTTGTTTATTTGGTTGGTGGAGGATAAAGATGTACTGACAAGAATAACCTGTAGTGAATTCACAGTACTAAACAAGTTTCTTGTGTGATGATAGAGGTAGAAAGTCTTGTCATCAGATAGGAGAGCTGTTCATAAAGAAACTTCTGCATATTAAAAAAAAAAAAAAAGAAACAGTGAAGTTACAGAATTTGTTTTACAGTATTGTGAACACGCACACTAAAATTGTTTGGCTGGAATTATCCAAATTTACTGGAATGCACAATGGACAAACACAAATTCAGATCACTGAGGATGTGTACGTACGTGTCACCTGTCGAAGTCGTATCTAGACGTGTCGGGGATGCCGTATCACTCGGACTGCACGTGCCACATCATAACAGAGCCTCAGAGTCCCCTGCCGATATGCGGGAATATGCATTAATGAGGTTGTCTGTACCTGTTTGTATGTCCATCTGCTCGATACAAACTGGACAGCACATTCCCAGTCGTCGACAGTCCAGTGTCAACCTTCACGGCCCAGTCTTTTTGGTCCCCCTCTTGCTGGATCTTTGTCTGAGATTTGAAGTTTTCCCGGATTGCCGATATTCGCGGTGCACTCGTGAAACGGTTGTACAGGAGATGTTGCCTCATCTCTTGCGCATATAGTATTACACGATGTTCAGACTTGCATAAGTCGTACCAGCCTGTCATTATAGCTACAGTAACTATTAGGATACGTGCAGCAGACTCTAGCCGTCCTCTTTAAGCATTGACTACCAGAGCATCGCCCCGAGTGTTTCCCTTGCCGATACCAGTTTCCTTGGCTGTTCAGTGTGGTTTCCAGACTCGAGGAGTCGCCCGTCAGCTGCTGAACCCCGCCTCCCTCAGCTCATTTGTCATTTCGTGTCGTTGACAACTACCGCTATCCCTTACCCTAATGTGGCATGTGGGCAAGTACAGGCCCAGTTAGTTTGTGCATACTCTTTATCATTTACTGCTATTTGCCCTTCTGGACAATGATTTCAGATGTGGTTTTTGAGATAGGGCTTGAGGCCAGCAGTAATCTGACAACATATTGCCCAGTATACAAATCGGGGACGTTGCGGCATTCTGTAATTTTCGTGGGAGACCGAGTCGTGGTCTACGTATGAAGATTTTTGGCTTATGTGCTTTGTAATTAATCGTTTTGCCTTAAAATGCACTGAAACTCATAGTTTTAACCCCTTAACATATTGATTTTTTTCCAAATTATTATCCAAAACCTATTTTTTTTATTGTGAATGTGAAATGTCATTTAACAAATAATATTGCATATAGACATAGAATGATAGCTATTAATGTTTAGAATAATGACTTAGTTTGATGAAAATTATCATAAACACATGAGAATATGTATGCACTACTATTGATAAACCAGGTGTCTCCAACTCTGGCGCTTCGCGAGAACTGCAAAAGCACTGGTGCTCTTAATAATAATAATAATAATAATAATAATAATAATAATAATAATAATAATAATAATTTAAACTGCTATCTTTTGTTTATAGACAGCTAATAGTTTTATAGCACTTCTATTTTGCACTAACTTTCAACATACTTTGTTGATCTTTGGCATTGCTTTAGTCACAAATTTTCTCATATTTGGCGCAATGGATTTGGCAGTTAAGATTAGTTCAGCTCCCAACGAAGAATCAAAATCAACTTTGTTTTTCTTTCGTTAATATGCAATGTTGAAAATATTTGTTCATAAATCAACATTGTTCAGAACACTGTAAAACATTTCAGGGCAAGGGTATGAATTCTTCTTGGTCAATGCATTTATAAAATGAAATGAAATCACCGTTGCAATGGTAATAGCAGTCCATCAGAATTGAATCCCATTGTAGTTTTATCAGCTCAACTTGTCGATGTGGGGGCTTGCTCTGGGTACTCTGAAATGTCATAAAAACCTTTAAGTGGAGGGGCCGCTCGGCACAGCACCAGGGTGTGGCTTGGATTAAACAATCCTGAAAATTAGTTACTTGAACTTTGTGTGGGTATGAAATCGACCTGTGATTGGCTTACGATGTTTGTGGCTGTGCAATATGCACGAAAGTGAGGGACAGTACGCAGTAGACCTTTTACGATTAGCGAGCACTTTGTATTCGGTCATCTGATGGAACTTCCTACGCTTTCGGCCTCCAAAGATATAACGTCACACTCTTATTCACTTTCTAAATCATTAAATGTGATGTCAAATTTGTTACCACTATATTAATCGATTTTTGGGAGCAAGGTCTAAAGATTCAGCCATGACAGTGGCTCAAAGTGTGTGTTTTGTTAAGTGTCCAAGGCTGTAGGTAGCAAAGTGAAATCTAGGGACAAATTATAACAGCTAGGTTAGAAGTGCATAAGTGAGTGCTCTCTAGTGCTCAAAACATGTCAGTGCTTTAACAAATATGAGAGGTTTTATTTTTTCAAATGCTTGATCTGAATCTACCACTTTGTCAAAACAAAGCTTCTAAGAGGTAAATAAGGGTGGGCCTGTTAGTAATGTAGTAGCTCTGTTTACTTTTTGGACCTTGATGACTAAATTCTCCTCGCTTCCCATATCAGCAATTAACACAAATTTGAATTGTAACACTTTCAATGTGTCGCCTGTTTTCTTTTTCCATTCTACATTGTCCCAATTGTTAAATGTATTGAGTTGAGAGTATAAAACCGTTCAGGCTCCCAAGATGTCTCTGAAGCTCTTGCATCGGTATTTTTACTTGATGTAAAATAGAAAACTTGTGTAATTAAAATGATTTGCGGTTTCTTTCTATAGCCTGTTATGGAGGAAAATTTGTAGTGTATTTATTACTATTTGCTAAAATTTGAAGTAGGAGACAACCTAAATTGAAAGTAAAATTAATTTCAAATGTAGTTCTGTGTCATACTGACTACTCTAGAAAACATTATGTAATGAATCTGGAAGTCTCTTTGAGATGTCTTTAATCTCATAGTAGTTTAATCACTTTGGTACTTACAGCATTGCATGTATCACGTAAGAGAGGATATGTTAATATATACACTGGTGACATTAAATTAATCGCTGCTGTGGCAGAGTAGTTGTGCACACTAAGGTGCCCTGCTGTGGTTCGCGCAGCCGTTAGTTGTCAGGGGTTAGTCCTCCCTCGGGCATGGGTGTTTGTGTTGTTCTTAGCATAAGTTACTTTGTAAGTGTAATTTGTAAGCCTAGGCATTGCTGGCCAAGGTAGTTAAGTCCCTAAGATTTATAAACATTTGAAATGAATCACTTAAGCTGCTTTAAAAAATAACTGATCCTTACGGCTTGTGTGGCTAATGCCCATTTGATATAAAAATTGCATACCCGTTTACCTTGCTGCATGTAGCAGGAGAATTATGTGGATAATTATATTTTCTGATCGTAGTTCTGAACAGTTTAATACGTTTCGGACAGCTCAAACCAACAGGGAGTAAAGGCAATTTGAAAATGCAATTTGTTGCACTCAAAAGACTGAAAGACTGAGGAATCAATATGTGCCATCCAGTACATGTACACCTTAACATACTATTAAAATGATAAAAGGTTCGTGACGCTCATTTTATGTTAGTAATTATGCTATACTAACTGAATGCCACATCAGTTTTGTATCCCACATTTCAGCAATGCAATCTCTAAACAGTTTGCGCATAATTAAAGCCATTTGTTTATCTGCAACATGAAATCTTAGATATGCTAGCCAATAATATCCTAAAATAACAGTAAGCATGAGATACTTTGGTTCCTAGAATCTATGTACTAACCTGTGACGAGCCATCAGCATTTCTTCCATTACTGTTAAAAAAATGTAATTAAGCTTTTAGTGAGTTCATTTGCTGAGACATTGGAAAGTATTAATGTCAATAGTGCTTTACTGAAATATATATATCAAGGACCAGATACTTCTCCATTTTGTAATTTAAATCACTCTTTGTGAAAATAAATATTTAAAACATAATTGTTAGTAACAGGGATTTTAATAAAATAGAGGAAGCGTGCGTTGTAGTATTATAAATTACAAATCAAATTGTAACTCAAGATTTTACACGGGTTTAACTAGCAGACATGGTTTTCTATTTTAGACTCATAAGAATGGCAGAAAAATGGGAGAATGTAGTGGACTGAGAGTTTGAAATTTAGCATTCTCTTTTTAATATAAATGAAAACTGACATGTGGATGCTTAATTTAAGTTGGATTTGTTAGACTGGCCCTGAAGTGACACAGAGCAATTAATTTTTAAAAACGTTTGACAGTTGTTAACGTGTGGATATAGTTGTAACACAGTCAATTTCATCGTACCGATGGAATGTGCTGCGACTTCTCGACTGACTGTGCCGGTGTGTGGTTCCAGAGCTGTGCAGCAACTGAATGGTTACGAGATCCAGGGCTGCACCCTGAGGGCGGACCTGGCGATGGAGCGGGGAGGGGGCCGGGGCGGCGGGCGTGGGGGCCGGGGCGGCGGAGGTGGCCGCGGGGGGCCTGGCGGGCCCGGGGGCGGCGGGCGCCAGGCGGACTTCCCGTTGCGCATGCTGGTGCAGAGCGACATGGTGGGCGCCATCATCGGCCGCCAGGGGTCGACGATCCGCCAGATAACGCAGCAGACGCGAGCACGGTGAGTTCAGAGTTAGTTTACCTGATAAAGCTTTTCACTCTGATAAATCGTTACAATGTAGCGGTGAAACTGTGATAGTGTAAGTCCGAAAGGAGGGTTGTCAGTGAAACGTGACGTATTGTGTGAACATTGAATATTCCAGAATATTATAGTAGGTAAGTATTTCAAGAACTATAATTACTGGCTTTGAAGTGGCAATTGGCATCGTGTAATACGTGTTGAAGATTGTCATTCTGAATCCATTTTTATATCTCAACTGAAATGACTTTTGTAGAGTTTTATTAAGTTAATCTGTTTAAATGAGTCTTTTGCTTTATTTAATTTGGTTTATTAACTTTTCCTTTTTTCCATTTAGACTCTTAGTCATTTGTTTCATTGTACATTAACTTCAATTTTTTATTTGAAATTTTTGTTCATTTCTATCGCTTATTTGCATTGTATTTTGTTTTACTTATACTCTCTTGTTTCATTAAGTCTTTATCAATGCTAGTTTTGTTCATAGTTTACTATGGTGTGTGTGTGTGTGTGTGTGTGTGTGTGTGTGTGTGTGTGTGTGTGTGGCCACATGTATATCTACTTACATTTCGATTTTAACAATGAACTATCCAATTGGATAGTCAGTAATGGAGGATAGGTAACAACTCATTGTAAAGAGGATTGCCGAGCTGCTGATAGGCACGGAAACAGATAATCACATGACCTTTGTCAGAAAAAGAAACATACATTCACACACTCGGACAACTATGCACACTCAACCAGCTGGAGTCGCTGGATGTGGTGGTTGTGTGTGTATAGCTGTCTGAGTGAATGTGTGTGCTTCTGTTTGTGACGAAGGCCGTGGCCGAGAATTTAAGTGGTGTGTATGTGATTGTTTCTCATGCCTGTCAGCAGCTTAATGAGCCTCTTTACGATGAGTTGTTACCTAGATCCAATTGTAAAAATCTGAATATAATAAATTATCCAACAAAGGAAATAGATACAGTAACATTCTTCAAATGTAGAGCAGTGTTTCAGATACACCTAATGATGAAAGTATATTCCTTTACACATATACCAATACTTCTGTAGGATTCCTGCAGGGTTTGGTGACATGCAAATATGCCAAGGTTTTCGAATAAGTGGTGAGGCACGAGTGTGGCAGAACAGCTTTAAAATACACGGTTTCAAATGTAAGAAATATTCTAGTGCACTCGTATGTATTTCACATAACTTGAGAGATCAGATAATAAATAACAAAGTTGTAGTACTGTAATTGAAGTATTTGTCTGCTTTGGTGTTTTTGGCATTGCATTTTTGTGATTGTTCCTGTAATCCAAGAAATATGACAAATTTATTAGCCTAAATTACCTTAAACCATCCATCCACCTACACCCTTGGTATAATTTCAAAAGTAATAATTTTTGAAAATTGGATGTATGCTTGGGTGGAGCGCTATGTTGAAGTAAAATTTTCTTTGTGTGTAATTGAAATCTGACATTTGATGTTTTTCTTCAAAGCACATCTGTATTAAGTTCTGTCTGTGTGTAGAACCAAATACCATTTAAAGATGGCGGAAACTCTTCACTGAAACGTGCGACAGTGCAACTTGAGCACATCCTTGGAGCACCAGTTGTAAACTAAAACTGGGAGTGAACAATTTATTAACCTGCGAGACTCGGAACTTAGGTCAATCATTGGTGTACTTTATAGAAGTAGGAAATTGTTGGAAGGGGGACTGTGTGTACTACAAACGGCTGTAACAGTAAACTGCAAACAGTGAAGAATTCCGAAATCTTTTTTCAGGCTCCCAAAAAATTGAGAATTCTAAATATGATAGTATAAGGAAGCTATTATTAGGCCTACGGAGATTTTTTAAGCAGTGTCTTTAATGCTTTGATTTACCCTTTTTATAAGTTCTGTGTTTGTATGCAAATTGCTGACTTTTAAATTTAAGAAAGAAGGGTCCAGAGCATTTGAATAAAATCTGTTATGTCCTGTCTTTGTGGAGAAAGATTTCAGAAATAGGATTTCGTAAAGCCAGTGGCAAATGTAATATGTTCAGTGGGAGCAGTAAAAATTTTCAGTTAGAGTTTCATCCAAATAAACTGTACACTACATCCATGCAACTACAATTAGTGCGATCATTGTGCTGAATGTAAAAAAAAAAAAAAAAAAATTGATCTGAAATGAGAGCGGTTGACAAAGTGATTGGTTTTCATAGATCGAAAATAGGTCAGCAGTCCACTATATGCAGGAAGTGGCTTCACAGGTAGTGAGATCTCAGTGGTGTGGACAAGGCAGGTTTTGGGTCTTGGGAAGACAAATGAAGTGTTTGTCTCGTAGGGTACAGGGCAAAAATAAGACATACAGACTGAAAAACCATTGGGTGAACTGTTGTAAATTGTCGTAGCTGTTTGGGGGAAAATTCCAGAGCTCCAAATGCTAATAGAAATCATTATAGCCACCAAAAGCTGGCTAAAGCCAGAGGCAAGGTCAGTTGAACTTTTTACTAAGGGGCAAATAGTGGTCAGCAAGCACAGATTGAATAAAACAGGTGGTGGCATATTTATTGCTGTCACAAGTGGTTTATCTTGTAGCCTAATTGAAGTAAATAGTTCCTGTGAATTGGTATGGGGCAGAGGTTATACCTGACAACAAGAATATATTGGCCCTTTTTACCGACCCCCTTACTCAGATGATCCTATTGCAGAAATTTTCAAAGAAGGCCTGGACCAAATTTCAAAAACGTTCACCAAGCATACAATTGTAACTGGTGGCCATTTTAACTTACCCTTGATATGTTGGCAAACAATACATGTTTAAAACCGGAGGCAAGCATAAAACATCATTCAAAATTGTACTGAATGCTTTCTCTGAAAATTATTCGAGCAGTTTGTTCATGATTCTACTATACTAGTAAATGGTTATGAAAATATACTTTACCTTTGAGCAGCAAATAATCTGGAGCTAATAAAGAGACACAGGGATTAGTGAACAAAGAATTGTTGTAGTGAAAATGAATATCGGATGTCCCAATTCTACCAAAAATGAACGAAAAATGTATCTATTTAAAAAAACATGAAAATTAAATTAACACTTTCCTGAGTGAGAATATCTCTTTTGTAACTAACAATGTTAGTGTAGATCAGATGTGGCTTACATTCAAGTAAAAAATGAAACCCACAGATTTATATCAAATGAATTAACAAGAGGGCTCTGACCCATTGTGATAAAGTAAGTTAGATTACTCTGCAAAAACAAAGAAGCATAGTAATTTTAAATAGACACAAAATTCTCAAAGCTGGCAGTATTTTACAGAAACTCGGCATTGAGCTTGAATTTCAATGCGAGAAGCTTACATTAAATTACACAAGGAAACCCTGTCAATTTGGTAGAGAATCCTAAGAAGTTCTGGGTGTATGTAAAGTGTACTAGTGGTAAAACACAGTGGCGGATCCAGGGGGGGGGGCTAAGGGGCTGAAGGCCCCCCCCCCCACACACAAAAGTACGTTGCTTTTAGTATTTCACTTGGTAATTCCCATCCTCGACTGGCTCTAGCCCCCTCCAAAAGTACCTTGCTTTTAACTCAACTGGGTCAAGCCCCTCCCAAGTCCTGAATCCGCCACTGGTAAAACGCAATACCTTCACTATGCAGTACTATTGGTTATGAGTTCTGCTAAAGCGGAATTGCCTAAGACAGCTTTCTGAAATTCCATCACTAAAGATGACGAAGAAAATAGTAGAGAATTCATATCGAGAACAGTTGCCGACATGTTAATTTAGAATTTGATACCCATGGTGTCTAAAATGAACTTATCACTTAACAGAAGGGTCCCAGTTCCGATTGTATACCAGTTAGTTTCCTTCCAGAGTAGCCCCGTACCTAGTTATCATAATCAGCCTCTCAGCGGACATTCAGTTCTCAAAGATTGGAAAGTTGCACAGTCAATCCAATATTCAAGAAGGGCAATAAGAGTGCTGTAGAATAAGAGGTCTATATCATTGTTGGTTTGCAGCAGGATTTTAGAACACATACTTTCCTCAAATAATATGAACTATGTCGAAGAGTATGACCTATTGCCCGATATTCGACACTGATTCAGAAAGTATCTTTCTTGTGAAATGCATCTAGTTCCCTTTTACAATGATGTCATGAGTGCTATCGGCAAGGGATGTCAAATAGAATCCCTATTTCTAGGTTTCCAGAAGGCTTTGGTCACTGTACCTCGCAAGCAGCTGTCTAATTAAATGGTGTGCTTATGGAATATCACCACAGTTGAGAGATGGGATTTGTGATTTCCTGTCGGAAAGAACACAGTACGTTGTATTTGATGGAAAGTCATAGTAGAACAGAAGTGCTGTCTTGTGTTGGCCAGGGAAGTGTTGCAGTGCCCTTCCCTACTGTTACTTCTGTAAACGATTTAGGAGAGAAGCTGAGTAGCCCCATAAGACGCTGCAGATGATGTTGTCACTTACTGGTTAGTAAAGCCACCAGGAGATCAAAAGCAACTGCAAAGTGATTTAGGTAAAATATCAGTGTGGTGAAAAAAAATGGCAATTGCCCTTAAGTCTGAAGTCATCCCTATGACCACTAACAGAAGCCTGTTAATCATCATTTGCACAATACATCAGTCAAATCTACAGGCCATAAATTCAACAAAATACCTAGGAGTAACAATTAAAAACAAATTAAATTGGAACGAACACAGAAAATACTGTAGGGAAAGCAAATCGAGGACTGTTTCGTTGGCAAAACATCTACATGGATACTCTGCAAGTCACATTGAAGTGCATGGCAGTGTTTTCATCGAACAATTTTTATTTTTCTCTCTATTTCCATTCCCTAATAGTTCACGGGAAAAATTGAACACCATAATCTTCTTTTTTTATTTATAATTTTGTGATGATTATGTCTAACTATGTAGGTGATTGCTAACAGTATATGGTCACATTCTGAAGAGAAAGTTGGTGAAAGAAATTTCGTGAAAGAGCTCACAGCAAAAATAACACTTTTCTTTTAATGATTTCCATCCCAACTTGTGCATCATTTCCATGACTCTCTCCCATGTATAGTGAAAATAAGTGTGCTCTTCTCTGAATTTTCTCTAAATTGTCCATCAGTCCTACCTGCTGTGGATCCCACAATGTGCAGCAGTATTCCAAAATAGGACACTCAAGTATAGCATAAGGTAAGTGTTCTGACAATGAAACATAGTCATTGGTACACTTCTCTACAATAATTTCTATGTGCTTTTCCCAATTTGTTGTTCGCAGTTGTTACTCTTAGGTGTTTAGTATAATTTATCGCCTGTAGTTTAAACTGATTTATCGTGTAAATGAAGTTCGACGGGCTTCTTTTGTGTTTATAAACGTGACTTCACACTTACTATTATGGGTCAATTGCCATTTTTTTGCACCACACTCGTATTTTATCTAAATCATTTTGCAGTTGCTTTTGATCTTCTGGTGACTTTACTAACTGATAAATAGCAGCTTCATATGCAAATAGTTTATATAAAAAAAAAAAAAAAAAACAATAATGACCCTTTAACACTTACCTGGGCAGTGCCAGATATCACTTTGTTCTACTCTAGGTCTTCCCATAAATTACATCATTCTGCGTCCTTTCATGACAAGAAATCATGAATCCAATCGCACAACTGTGGGTATATTCCATAAGCGTGCAATTTGATTAAAAGACACTTTTGAAGCAGAGTTAGTGTCGAGTCTTCTAAAAATATGGAATCTATTTGGCATCCCTTCTCGATAGCATTCATCACATTGTGAGTAAAGAGCAGCTGTGTTTCACAAGAACAATACTTTCTGAATCGGTGTTGACTATGGGACAATAGGTCTTTCTCTTCATATTATTTGAGGAAAGTACATGTTGTAAAATCCTGCTGCAGACAGACATTGGAGATGTAGGCCTGTAATTTTGCAGATCACTCCTACTGCCTTTTTTTTTTATTTAATATTAGTGTGACATGCAATTTTCTAGTCTTTAGGTACAGAACATTCCCTAAGTGAGCTTTTGTATATGATAGTTACAAATGGGGCTACTGCATTAGCATATTCTGAAAGTAACCTAATTGGTATGCATGTGGGACCAGGAGACTTACTTTTGTTAAGCGAGTTTGTTGTTTTAATACTCCTGGGATATTTCCGCATGCTGGAAGCTATTCTTGATAAAAGTTCTAGAGTATTTGCTTCTAATAATATAGTGAGGACAGTTTACAACTCACCGCAAAGACGTGGCGACGAGCTGCGACAGGCACATACAAAAGAAACACACATACAACACATTCAGCTATCGGCCATGGCCTCCTTCAGAAAATAGAGCACTCACGCAATCACACAGGCACACAACAGTCATACAACCATCATCTCCGACTGCCGCACTTCGAATCACGCTCTGCAGCGAATTGGGGACGGGAGGGGTGGGGAGGGGGAGAGGATAGAAAGGTTACGTCACGGTGGTGGGGATGGATTAGATGGGAATAACGAGATGCAGCTTAGGAATGGAGTGGGGAGGCGGGTGAGGGGAGAAAATAAAATAATAAAAAAAGTAATGTATGGAAAATGCATGCACACTGCAAGTATACAAGACTGCATACACACACGTGTGTATGCAGTCTTGTGTACTTGCAGTGTGCATGCATTATATATATATATATATATATATATATATATATATATATATATATATATATATTACTTTTGTGTGATTGCGTGAGTGCTCACTTTTCTGAAGAAGGCCATGGCCGATAGCTGACTGTGTTGTATGTGTGTGTCTTTTGTATGTGCCTGTCGCAGCTCGTCGCCACGTCTTTGCGGTGAGTTGTAAACTGTCCTCACTATATTATTAATTCCAACCTGGACTTTCCATTATTAGAGTATTTGCTTCGTCGTTTCTAGTGAAGAAATTTTGGAAAGGTGTGTTAAATGTACCTGCTTTAGCAGAACTGTTATCAGTAGAATCACATTTCTATCATGGGATGAAAGTACTGATTGTATTACTTAACATATGACCAGAATTGTTTGGGATTCTCGACCAAATTACGTGACAAGGTTTCATTGTGCTAACTTAAATTTCCAGTTTCAGTAAGATTGCCAGTCTTGAGGATTTTGTGTGTGTAAATTTAGCATCGTCTTTTCTTTTCTTTCCTTTTCTAACAGTGATCTAATCTGTTTTGTGCAACGTAACAGGTCAGCCCCCTCTTTTGTTAATTTGTTTGGTGGGAATCTGTCAGGGTTGTAAATATTATTTCTTTGAATGTAAGCCACATCTGATCTACCTCACATTGTTAGTTTTGAAAGACTGGAAAATTTCACTCTTGAAAGCAATAATAGAAATTTATCTGCTTTTTTGAATAAATATACTTTTCTTTAAACTTGGCGGATTTGGAAAGTTCGGTATTTAGTCTCAGTACAACTATTGTGTGTTCACTAATCCCTGTGTCTGTTCGATGCTCTTTATTAGTTCCGGATTATTTGTTGCCAAGAAGTAAAGTATGTTCTCACAATCATTTACTATTCTAGTGGGTTCACAAATTAATTGCTCGAGATAATTTTAGGACAATGCATTCAGTAAGATTTTGGACAATGCCTGCCAACAGTTTTGAAGACTTAGTTTTGCCAACATTGAGGTTAAGCTAGAGTCCGCCAATTAAAGTTCTATGCTTTGGTATGTTTTTGAAATTTGATCCAAGCTCTCTGTGAACATTTCTGCAACTGAATAGTCTGAGTCAGGGATCGATAAATAAAGTATTAATTTTTGTTGTCAGGTGTAACCTTTACCAGTACCTATTCAAAGGTGCAATCTACTTCAATTTTGTTACAGGATAAACCATTTGTGACAGCAATAAATACGCCACCACTTATTTTATTCAACTGTCTTTCCTGAACATTATTTGCTCTTTTGTAAAAATTTCGGCATAACTTCTCAGGCTTTACCCAGCCTTTGGTACCTATGATTTGAGATTCAGTACAATTAGTGCCTGGAGCTCTGGTACTTGCCCCCACACAGCTACGACAATTTACAATTTTTAAAATGAACACCGGTCTAAAAACCATTGTTATCTTTGCTCTGTATCCTTAGAGATTGAGATCCTTTCTGTGTTTCTGTGACTCTAACAAAAGAAGTAACAAGAGAAAGAAAAATAAAAACTGCCGAGTCCATGCCACACAGCTCTCGCTACCTGTGCAGCCGCTTCCTCCATGTAATTGACCGCTGACACATTCGGCAGATCCCGGAACCCCACCGTCAGATGGCGCAAGTCGCGTAATCTACAGCCCGTACAGTTGCAGAACTGTCTGAGCCTCTGATTCGGACCCTCAACTCGGCTCTGTACCAGACGTCCGGTCAGTCCTGTCAACTGTGTTGAGATGGTGAGCTCTGCTTTCATCTTGCTAGCAAGACTAGCAGTCTTAACCAGTTCAGATAACTGATCGAAACCTGTTGCTGCACCAGCCGCCACCACCATCGTGAAATGGAGTGAAATGCTGAGAGGATTTCTTCAGATCCGTATCGACACACCTCAGTGGTACCGATGTGAGCCGCCATCTGCAGTTGGCTGCACCTTGCACACTTTGGCATCTGGAAGGACCTGTTACACATCTGGACTTACTCCATCCGGTGTTCACACAGTGTGCGTGTTGCCCTTTCCCCCCTCTTTGGCAGCAATCTCTCTAAGGCACTCGCCTACCTGCCCAATGTTGGAGCTCCCAACTATGAGCACCCCATCCTCTGTGAAAGCCAGGACCTTGCTGGCTGCACAGTTGCCTCAGGATGAGTGGCACCATCTGGCTCAGGAACGTCGTCCCGAATAGATAGCGCCTCGAACCTATTTCGAAGACGAACCGGGGAGGCCTCACGATCGGTCTTCCGGGATATCTTACGCCGCCTGCCACGCACTGGAGCGATCACAGCTGGGGTGTCTGCCACATTGCTAGCAGTGTCAGGGCGAGTCGCTGCTGCGGGCAGACTGTTGGAGACGGTGGGGCGACGGTGACTACCCTCGACCGCGGCCTCGAGCTGTGCAGCTGAGGTTAACACGGCTTGGTGGAAGTGTCACCAGCTCAGACTGCATCCGCACACAGCAGTCAGTCCCTATTCGTGATTACAATACCCGCAAAAAACTGAAGACTACAAAGACGTGATGCAAACTTGCCAGAAGGTAACTATGGTAAACGAAAGTACTAAGAGCTGTTTCTAATCCAATGCAAAACAAGAGAAGACTACAGATTCACACGGCAGAAGAATACACTAATCAGATACTTCACATGAATGTGAAACTAATATACATGTGAACTCGTGAGAAATTTAATAAACAGAAGCAAAAACCTCACAGAACAGTCAAAATATGTTGCTTAAAGTGGAAGCCGGTTACTCTTAAAAGTAGTGGGTGTGCTCTGTACTGCTCTATATGGGTTACATTGTTTCTTAAATGCGAATTTGAATTTGAGTGAGAGCACAGGAGTAATTTACAAACTAAAACGAAAAAGCGCAGGCAAAAATGATGATATTGTATGTCACTTCTAATCAGAAGCCGGTTGCACTTACGAAATATGAAGATGGCATCTGCTGTGTGTGTGTGCCAGCAGCTAAATGGCGACAGTCCTACTAAAGAAACTGCCTACACCAAACTTGTGTGTCCTATTTTGGTCTATTGCCACCCATTGTGACATCCGCAAGTGGGGTTGACAGAAGATTTAGAAAGTTCAGAGAAGGGCTGCTCGTTTTGTATTATTGTGATATATTGGAGAGGGTGTCATGGAAATGATGCACAATTAGGGGTGGAAATCATTGAAAGAAGGTGTTGTTTGTTGCAACAATCTATTTTAAAAAATGTTCCCAAAGTTTCTACTAGAGGCGAACATATTTTGTTTGCAGCCACCTACATAGGAAAATATGATCATCAAAATAAGAAATCTGATTGGTAACTGAAAGATTTAGGCGTTCCTTTTTTCTATGAGCTATTAGAGAATGGAACTGTGCAGAAACATCATGCAAGCAATTCTATGAATCCTCTGCTGTGCATTTCAATGTCATTTGGAGTATTTATGTAGATATAGATAAAATAATTTGTTACAAATCTGAAAAAAACGATTCAATGCTAACGATAGCAAATTAAACCGCTGCCACTGCAAGTAATATTTAACCCAGCTGTATCCCACATGCTTTGCAATTTCTTGGAAAGCATAGAAGTGCATCTTTTGATGGGTATAATTTGAATTTAAGAAGTAAAGACATTCCTTCGCGTCTTTCTTCTGCCTTTGCAATGATTGAATTTAAAATAGATGCTGGAATTCACAGTTCTTTAGCAATCTCTACACACTTCCTGTTTTTGTTTAACTACATCCGCAATTTTTTAGCAATCATGATGCTTGTCGTCCTTCCACTCCTGATAGCATTTCTCAACATCGAACAAAATGCAGTAGTTAAAATACTGTAGTGTATAAAGTAGGAGCAAATACAATAACTACATTTAACATGCGTGCGCTATTTCTCTTGCGGCCTTGAGCAGGCAGCTACTGGTTCTGCAGAAAACAAATGACTGCTACACCCAGTACCAGCTTTTCGTATGGCTAACCCCACCTAACCGTAAAAGTTTCAAACTTCATATTTTTGTATAACATATGGTTTGTGATGAATGTTGTTTTTGTGTATATATCAAACTAAAAATTGTGTGTTAGTTGGCTAGTAGCACCCTTGACACTCTAATTACTGCATCCTGTTGCCAACACAACACAGGTATACTAGTATGGTGGCCAGTAGGAATGACCACAAAAGCATTCCCCATTTATGGTCAATACCGTAAGAAGCACCACTGAATTTCAACTTAATTTCTGCAGAAAACTCCTCCTACACCCCTCCCCCTGCAAAACACTTCCCTCAACAGTAGCGTGTTTATAGGCGTAAAAAAAATGTACTCGTAGCAAATATTTTGCTGGGGCCGATAGAAAGAAAAGTGTGTGAGGGGAAAAAAGTATAAGTGGAAAAACGTATGAACGAAGTTTTAGTGTATGTGGTAATATCATGAGGAATAAAAATAATTTGTTGTGTGTTGTCTCGTGGTACTTGTGTGAAATTTTGAAAAGTAATTATTTTTGTACAGTGTGGACGTTCATCGTAAGGACAATGTGGGTTCTCTGGAGAAGGCGATAACCATCTACGGAAACCCGGAGAACTGCACAAATGCCTGCAGGAGGATCTTGGAAGTGATGCAGCAGGAAGCCAACAACACCAACAAAGGGTCTGTTTTCATCACTTTTTGAAATTGTAAATCAATCTACAACTTTTATCTTCTGAGTTAGCATACTACAGTGTCAAATTACACTTACCTCTTCCTTTGTAATATATTGTACTTGCACTGCACAGCCTTGTGAACCGATAGCGTACATATCTGTTTACGAAGTGATTCGTGGTGTGGTGGCTGATGAGAATACCCCATCAGTTATTGTGCAGTGTCAGCTCAACCTAGTTTATGCGACGGGTAGCTTTTCTGTCTATTGAAGAGGGCACAGTATGTTATTACCTCAAAAAGATGATTACAGCGAGAGGTTGCAATCCTCTGCAAATGTCACAAGAAATACTTACTTATTAATCTGTACTTGGGAATGTGAAAATATTCTCTCTACTGTTTCCAGTTCTGCTTGGTGCCAAAACTAAAAGTACAAAATACAGAGAACCTTTATTAAATAATGAACTTCCTGGCCAATATTTTGAAGCCTCTTGTGTACATATACATAAAATACAAAAATGAAAGGTTGTTCCCTGAAGCAAAATTTACTGTTTAAATGTTATTTTCCTCATTTTTTACATTTTCCTGCATTTACACTATTTTATTTGAAGTCCCTTGAAAAGTGTAAAAATGGGGCTCTACTGTACTATTTAAGAGTTAGCTAGGAATTATTTTCGTGAAAAATAATTCATCTTATTTATAATTATATATTGTGCACACAATTTTCACAAACTGAATAAATATTGTTTAAATTTAAGTAACTTCGATTAATATTTTCATCTTCATATGAGGGTTTGAACTTGAATAGCCGCAGTACTGCTGTGGAGACACTATGAAATGAAATCTACTTATTGTCGCTGATAGCGACATAGTAATTCTGTCAGATACAGCAAAGGACCTGGAAGAGCAGTTGAACGGAAGGGACAGTGTGCTGAAAGGTGCATATAAGATGAACATTAACAAGAGCAAAACTAGGGTAATGGAGTGCAGTCTAAGAAAATCAGGTATTAGATTGGGAAACGAAGCAATAAAGGAGGTAAAGCGTTCTTGAAAAAGAGAAATTTGTTCACATCGAATATTGATTTAAACCTAAGGAAGTCCTTTCTGAAGGCATTTGTATGGAGTGTTGCCTTGTATGGGAGTGAAACATGGACGATAAGCAGTGCGGACAGGGAGAGGATTGAGGCTTTTGAAATGTGGTGCTACAGAAGAATGCTGAAGATTAGGTGGGTGGATCGCATAACTAATGAGGTGGTACTGAACAGAATTGGGGAGAAAAGGAATTTCTGGCATACCTTAACTAAAAGAAGGGATAGATTGGTAGGACACATTCTTGGACATCAAGGAATTGTGAATTTAGCATTGGAGGGAAGTGTGTGGGGTAAAAATCGCAGAGGAAGACCAAGAGATGGATACAGTAAGCAGATTCAGACAGATGTAGTTTGTCGTTCTTATGTGGAGATGAAGAGGCTTGCTCAGGATAGGGTATTGTGGAGAGCTGCATCAAACCAGTCTCAGGACTGAAGACCACAACAGCAGCAGCACACTGTGTTGTCATACCTACCTTACCTCTGAGCAAATGGACTTACATGTCTCAGACGTGCAAACAATCGAGGGAAAGAGTCACTTGTGCACGAGTGGTCTAATGTAATGGTGTCACTGTTTTCGAAACAGGAACGACAGAGTTGGATCGAGATCGAATGTGCCAGAGGTCATACAGCACGACATTGTCATCGAGGTCTAAAGAGGCACACGGGGAACCGAATTTGCCATACAGAACAGTGGCACACTCGGTAAAAGCTTTCTACGAAGGTCGGCAAAGTGTGGAAGACACGCATTGCGCAGATCGTCAGAGCATCTCTGAAGTAGTACTGCATACTGTTTGTCACTTTAGTGGACAGTGATCGACACCAGACGATTAGTGAACTCTCCCACAGAACTGGATTTGCACGCACGACTGTCCTTCGCATAATGAAGGATGCTCAGGCATGCAAAAAATTGCATCACGATGGGTTCCGCGCGCAAAGACGAAATGCAGAAATGGATTTGATTGCAAGGATGAAGGAAACACTTTGTGACATTCGCTTCACAACTGTTCCCGAGATTAGACAGGCAGTAGACCACTCGATTCAGAGCCTCGATAACAGGCTCCGGTAACTGTATATTACACCTTTATCGCTGGCAACGGGTCCTTCACAATGCTGATAACTATTTTGAAGGACAGTAACAGATGCAAACATGTAACACTTTAGTATCGGTTGTGAATAGATAAATGCCACTATTTGTCAACCCTCGTTTATTTACATTTCATGGGAATACTTGTAAAACATTGACTGTTGAAAATTTGCAGTATCTGGGATGTGGAAAAATTGCATAATGCCACAGAGCTGTGTGGCTTGTCAAAAAAATCTTTGCTTCACCAATTTAAATATGATTGGAAAATTTCATAGTTGTTTTATCATAATTTTTTGGAAGTTGCAATGAACTGTTTGAGAGACATTTTGAGTTCTTAACTTTATGTAGCTTAAATACATATAAAAGTTGCAAAAATGAGATTGTTATGTTATCTCCTTGTAAGATTCATTGGTGGTCATACTTACTGCATCTATATGAATTTTTGGATTGTGTGTTTCAGCATCCTTTGGTGCTGACGAGTGCTGTACTACAATTAATGGCAATGTTTCTAATTTTTTTCTTTTCATTTGCAGGGAAATATCTTTGAAAATCCTTGCTCATAACAATCTTATCGGCAGAATAATTGGGAAAGGTGGGAACACAATTAAGAGAATAATGCAAGACACTGACACGAAGATTACTGTCTCCAGGTGAGTCTGTAGGGCTTTACACTTATTTGTTTACCCTCCTTTTTTTCCCCCCAAGGTAAGTCTTTCCTGTCCTGGGATTGGAATGACTCCTTACCCACTCCCTTAAAACCCTCATCAGTTCCTTTTCCCTCTCCTTCCCTTCTGCCTGAAGAAGCAGCTAGGCTGCAAAAGCTTGTGTGTGTGTGTGTGTGTGTGTGTGTGTGTGTGTGTGTGTGTGTGTGTGTGTGTGTGTGTGTGGTGTGTGTGTGTGTGGTGTGTGTGTGTGGTGTGTGTGTGTGGTGTGTGTGAATGAATTTATTAATTTGTGCTTCTATCACTTCCTGTGCTCCTGGTAAGTTATCTTCATCTATTTTTTATATATATTTTTCCTGCTAGGAATTTCTCCTCTAATTTTAGTAATTGTATAGACTTTGGCAGAAAACGTTTTCTGCCCTGCCACAGATACAAATGTAATTTGCACTAAATGTACACCATCTGATGAGCTGCTAGGCAGCTTGAAACCAGTAATGGTTTAAATAAATCTTCATTAATAAGAAAAAAAGGCAGCTGGTTGCAGTAATTTCTGAAACCTATTTTTTAAGTGCTTCCCAATATGTTGTTGTTGTTGTTGTTGTTGTTGTTGTTGTGGTCTGCAGTCCGGAGACTGGTTTGATGCAGCTCTCCACAATGCCCTATCCTGAGCAAGCCTCTTCATCTCCACATAAGAACGGCAACCTACATCTGTCTGAATCTGCTTACTGTATCCATCTCTTGGTCTTCCTCTGCGATTTTTACCCCACACACTTCCCTCCAACGCTAAATACACAATTCCTTGATGTCTAAGAATGTGTCCTACCAATCTATTCCTTCTTTTAGTCAGGGTATGCCAGAAATTCCTTTTCTCCCCAATTCTGTTCAGTACCTCCTCATTAGTTACGCGATCCACCAACCTAATCTTCAACATTCTTCTGTAGCACCATATTTCAAAAGCCTCAATCCTCTTCCTGTCCGCACTGTTTATCGTCCATGTTTCACTCCCATACAAGGCAACACTCCATACAAATGCCTTCAGAAAGGACTTCCTTAGGCTTAAATCAATATTCCATGTTAATAAATTTCTCTTTTTCAAGAACGCTTTTCTACCCATTGCCATTCTGCATTTTATATCCTCTGTACTGCGACCATCATTTGTTATTTTACTGCCCAAGTAACAGAATTCGTCTACCTTATTTATTGCTGCGTTTCCCAATCTAATTCCTTCAGCATCACCTGATTTTCTTTCACTGCACTCCATTACCCTAGTTTCACTCTTGTTAATGTTCATCTTATATGCACCTTTCAGCACACTGTCCATTCCATTCAATTGCTCTTCCTGGTCCTTTGCTGTATCTGACGTAATTACTATGTCGTCGGCAAAACGCAATGTTTTTAATTCTTCCCCCTGAACTTTAATTCCTTCTCCAAATTTCTGCTTGCTTTCCTTTATAGCTTGCTCAATGTACAAATTGAATAACAATGGAGAAAGACTACAACCCTGTCTTACTCCCTTTCCAACCATTGCATCCCTTTCATGCCCTTCAACTCTGACAACCGATGTCTGCTTTTTGTACAAGTTGTAAATAACCTTACGTTCCCTATATTTTACTCCTGCTTGCTTCAGAACTTGAAAGAGTTTGTTCCAATCAACATTGTCAAAAGTCTTCTCCAAATCTACAAAAGCTAGAAATGTAGGTTTGCCTTTTCTTAATCTGTCTTCTAGGATAAGCCGTAAAGTGAGTATTGCCTCCCGTGTTCCTACATTTCTCCTGAACCCAAACTGATCTTCCCCGAGGTTGGCTTCTACCAGCTTTTCCATCCTTCTGTATATAATTCGCGTTAATATTTTGCAGCCATGACTTATTAAACTGATGGTTCTGTAGTTTTCACACCTGTCTGCACCTGCTTTCTTAGGGATGGGGATTATAAAATTTTTCTTAAAGTCTTCACCAGTCTCATACATCTTACACACCAGGTGAAACAATTTTGTCATGGCTGGTTCTCCCAGAGACTTCAGTAGCTCTGAGGGAATATCATCTACTCCAGGGGCCTTGTTTCGACTTAGGTCTTTCAGGGCTGTGTCAAATTCTTCTCTCAGTACAATATCTCCTATTTCATCTTCATCTACATCCTCTTCCCTTCCTACAATATTATCTCGAAGTTCATATCTTTTGTTGAGCCCCTCTATATATTCTTTCCACCTTTCAGCTTTCCCTTCTTTCCTGAGAACTGGTTTTTCATCAGTGTCCTTGATATTCATAGAGCTGTTTTTCTTATCTCCAAATGTTTTTTATTTTCCTGTAGGCTGTATCTATTTTTCTCCTATTTATACATTCTTCTACATCCTTGCATTTGCCTTCTAGCTTAGCCATTTTGCACTTCCTGCAATCTCATTTCTTAGTCGTCTGTACTCCATTTTGCCTGTTTCACTTACTTCATTTTTATATTTTCTCCTTTCATCGATTAAATTCAGCATCTCCTGTGATATCCAAGGATTTTTTGTAGGTCTTTCCTTCCTACCTATTTTGTCCTCTGCTACCTTCACTATTTCATCTCTCAATTTTACCCATTCCTCCTCTACTGTTTTATTTCCCCCCGTTTCTGTCAATTGTTGCCTAAAGCTCCCTCTGAAATTTTTAAGAACCTCAGGTGCCTTCAATTTATCCAGGTCCCATCTCCTTATTTTCCTACCTTTTTGTAGTTTCTTTAGTTTCAGCCTACAGTTCAAGTTATGATCAGAGTCTATATCTGCCCCTGGGTATGTCTTACACTGTAGAACCTGATTCCGAAATCTATGTCTTACCATTATAAAATCTATCTGGTATCTTCCGGTGTCTCCTGGTCTCTTCCACGTATACAACCTTCTTTTGTGATTCTTGAACCTGGTGTTTGTTATAACTAAATTATGTTCTGTGCAAAATTCTACCAGGCGGCTTCCTCTTTCATTCCTTTTGCCCAGACCATATTCACCAACTATCTTCCCTTCCCTTCCTTGTCCTACTACCGAATTCTGAATAATAATTAAATTTTCCTCTCCCTTAATTGTCTGAATAATTTCCTTTAGCTCCTCATATATTTCTTCGATTTCCTCATCGGCAGAGCTAGTTGGCATATAAACCTGTACTACTGTTGTCGGTGTTGGCTTCGTATCTATCTTGACAATGATAATGCGATCACTGTGCTGGTCATAGTAGTTTACCCGCATTCCTATTTTCTTATTCATTATCAATCCTACTCCTGTGATACCCCCAATTGATTTTGTATTTATAATCCTGTACTCACCTGACCAGAAATCCTGTTCATCCTGCCACCGAACTTTACTAATCCCCACTATAACATCAACCTATCCATTTCCCTTTTTAAATTTTCTAATTTTCCTACTCCATTAAGGGATCTAACATTCCACGCTCCGACCCGTAGAATGCCAGTGTTGTCTTTCCTGATGATCACATCCTCCTGAGTAGTCCCGGCCCGGAGATCCGAATGGGGGACTATTTTACCCCCGGACTATTTTACCCCCGGACTATTTTACCCCCGGACTATTTTACCCCCGGACTATTTTACCCCCGGACTATTTTACCCCCGGACTATTTTACCCCCGGACTATTTTACCCCCGGACTATTTTACCCCCGGACTATTTTACCCCCGGACTATTTTACCCCCGGACTATTTTACCCCCGGACTATTTTACCCCCGGACTATTTTACCCCCGGACTATTTTACCCCCGGACTATTTTACCCCCGGACTATTTTACCCCCGGACTATTTTACCCCCGGACTATTTTACCCCCGGACTATTTTACCCCCGGACTATTTTACCCCCGGACTATTTTACCCCCGGACTATTTTACCCCCGGACTATTTTACCCCGGACTATTTTACCCCCGGACTATTTTACCCCCGGACTATTTTACCCCCGGACTATTTTACCCCCGGACTATTTTACCCCCGGACTATTTTACCCCCGGACTATTTTACCCCCGGACTATTTTACCCCCGGACTATTTTACCCCCGGACTATTTTACCCCCGGACTATTTTACCCCCGGACTATTTTACCCCCGGACTATATTACCCCCGGACTATATTACCCCCGGACTATATTACCCCCGGACTATATTACCCCCGGACTATATTACCCCCGGACTATATTACCCCCGGACTATATTACCCCCGGACTATATTACCCCCGGACTATATTACCCCCGGACTATATTACCCCCGGACTATATTACCCCCGGACTATATTACCCCCGGACTATATTACCCCCGGACTATATTACCCCCGGACTATATTACCCCCGGACTATATTACCCCCGGACTATATTACCCCCGGACTATATTACCCCCGGACTATATTACCCCCGGACTATTTTACCCCCGGACTATTTTACCCGAGAGGATGCCATCATCATATGTTCATACAGTAGAGCTGCATGTCCTCGGGAAAGGTAACGGCTGTAGTTTCCCCTTGCTTTCAGCCATTCGCAGTAGCTGCGTGGCAAAGCCACATTAGCTGATGTTACAAGGCCAGCTCAGTCAATCATCCAGACTGTTGCCCCTGTAACTACTGAAAAGGCTGCTGCCCCTCTTCAGGAACCACACGTTTGTCTGGCCTCTCCACAGATACCCCTCCGCTGTGGTTGCACCTACGGTACGGCTATCTGTATCGTTGAGGCACGCAAGCCACCCCACCTCGGCAAAGTCTGTGGTTCATGGGAGTGGCTTCCCAATATATTTTATCTTTAATTGCAAACACACACATCCCGCTGTACCAAACACATTAAATTCGTAATGAAACATTATAGCAAGATATTTTACTCAGAAACGTAATTTTAGACACATCTCGTTTGACATCCTAGTGTTCTCTCTCTTGGGAAACAAGTTTGTTATTACTGTCAAAGATTTAACGCCAGCAGCAAAAATTTCAAATGGACACATTCCCGCAACTGAATGGTTTCAGAGATAGAAAACATTAAGGCACATTATTTTCTTTGTTATTCGGTTATATAGTCATTGTTTTCAACATACCATAGTGTAGATGCATAAGACACATAATTTGTTACGGGACACTTCTCTATCAAGTCAGGAAACTGCGTGATATGGGTTGACAAAATCTAAGCAACAGAGAATGCAGATTGCACAAGACTGTCTCTCTTGCTGCCTTCATGCAAACTACAAATCTTCGAGAAACATGGAGTAGGAGCTTTTTTGCGGAAATTTTTACAGTTTAATTTTGTAGTGCAGTGCGTTTTTGCTACAGACTGCAGATTTCCTTTTATTAAGAAAAAACATATTACATTAAATAAAAATGTTTCATCTCGAATACTATTCGGAATAGGACATTTGCCTATATGATGGTTTCTGTTGCTTCAGATGATCGTTTCTGCAATGAGCTGGAAACTTTATCAGAACACAGGAGTTCAGAGAACAGGGAGTCGCTTTGTTCGGCACCGTGCGGTTCGCCAGAGGAGTGGGGGGAATAGTGAGCAGCGCGCCACGCGGGCGGCTCAGCAAGCGAGCGGAGTCGGGAGAGTGGTGGGGAGAGGTGAGTCGGTGAATCGGCGACTCAGTTGGCGGTCGGATCGCTCCGATCGCCGGACTCGTGCGGAGCAGCGAGCCAGCAACAGTCGGGAGCCGCGCGCTCACTGAATCGTGCTGCTTGCGCGACTTGCCGACTATCGACTCACCAATGCAGAGGCGCTGCACGTGTTTAGGTGCTCATTTTTGCAGTTTTATACTTGCACGTGGTCTGTACCACATTTATTTCGTAGCTTAGGAAACTTCTGAAGCATGTGGCAAGGGGTTTAGGAAACTTCTGAAGTATGTGGCAAGGGGTGCTTATGCAGCTCATTGCTGTCACTAGAGGGACTTTTGGGATCAGATGAACTCACTCTCTTTTTCGGATTCATCCATCACTCACTCCTCGGCTCTTTGAATCAGTTCAGGAGCAGATTGCCCATCTCTACTTTGCACAGACCTACACCTTTCTAGAGTTTCGTGGAAAGTAATACTCGAGATTTGTTTCTGTTCTCAATATTGTATTGAGATAGCGTGTTACTCGCTATTCTCACTTCACTGTTGTAGTCTGTAACGTTATAGTTCGTAATGCAACAGTGTCGATATGCGAGAAAACTGAAAGCAGTTCATTCGTAAGTGGAAACCGTATTTTTCTGCATGCTGCCACAAAACTATCATTATTTTACCCATTATTGGCTTAAGAACGCCGTAGCTGTTTCCGTAATATTGCCTCGAGTCTCCCGACGACACGCGTGGTTAGCATCACAGTTAACTGTGCTGGCAGTTCCCAGTTCAAATCCCACCAAGGGTAGAAAAAAATTGTATTTACTGTTTCTGTAATGTTCTACATATTTCTTATGTTTGATGTTCTTGTAAGTTCCAGAAAATTCGTTCTAAGTGTAAAGTGGTGTGCTCTATTAACAACCAGTCTTTGAATTCCGGATCACCTGCAGTATGCAACGTGACAATATTACGGTAAATAAATGTTGAAAATAGGCACACATTTTTTATAAAAACATTTGTGCTGTTACTAGTTTTGAGCTTAAGCCCGTTGTCAGGTGATTATGTTGATTCAATTTGCTGTTTACATTGCTGCCTTTAGTCATTTTAAATTTGTCCTAAATCCCACAAATTTTGGCTCGCCTCATTCACATATGAATTTGTATTGTTAAGTGTAGCCACAGATACGTAAGAACTTCTTAATCTATATATTCATAAACTTTGATACGAATATTATAGAGGAAAAATTCCTAACAGGAAAAATATATGTAAAAAAAATAGATGAAGTCTACTTAACAGGCGAAGGAGCACAGGTAGTGATACACACACACACACACACACACACACACACACACACACACACACACATAAAAGCTTTCGCAGCCCAGTTGCTTCTTCAGGCAGAAGCGAAGGAGAGGGAAAAGGAAATAATGAGAGTTTTAAGGGAGGGGGTAAGGAGCCATTCCAATCCCGGGGGAGGAAAGACTTATCTTGGGGGAAGAAAAGGAAGGTAAACAAATATTCTTCTATTTTTACATATATTCATAAACTTTGTTAGATCACCAATCTAAATAGCATCTGAAATCTGCACAATGATCTGATAGGCTGAGCCCGAAACCTAATGATGTTGCAATGGCTTTTATTAAAAAATTGTCTGGTTGCAGTACAATATAACACTAGACTGTATGAGAGTGAGAGAGAACATATGTAACAGTCACATCCTCAGTTTCATTGTCATCAGTCCTACCCTGTCATATCTGTGTGGTTTTTTAACAATTTCCAAACACCTTTGATGACTTCTCTTCCTGATGAAATGGTGTAAGCAAAGGTGTCGGTCACGCTCTACGTGAAGGTATCAAAAAGACCTCATTGATAATTGCAGAACCATCAGTTTAACAAGTCACAGTTGCATACAACTAACATGATTTACAGAAGAATGGGAAAGTTGGTGGCATCCGACCTTTGGGAAGATTAATTTGAATTTAGGAGAAATGTAGGAACACGCGGGGCAATACTCACATTACTAATTATCTTTGAAGATAGAGTAAGAAAAGGGAAACCTTTGTTTTTAGCAGTTGTGGATTGTAGCCTTTTGGCAATGTTGTTCAATATGTACATTGAGCAAGCTGTAAAGGGATACAAGGAGACATTTGGAGAGGGAATTAAACTCCTGGGACAGGGGATAACTTAGGGTTTGCTGACGACACAATAATTGTCAGAGACGGACCTGGAAAAGTAATTAAATGGAATGGACAGTGTCTTGAAAGGAAGATATAAGATGAACATTAACAAGAGTAAAACAAAGGTAATGCAATTGAATGTAATGTCAGAAAATCAGGCGATGCTGAAGGAATTAGATTAGGTAATGAGACAATAAGTCGTAGATGAATTTTGTTATTTGGGTAACAATATAACTTCTGATGGCTGATGTAAAATGCAGAATGGCTATAGGAAGAAAACCATTTCTGAAGAAGCGAAACTTGTTAACATCCAATATTAGTTTAAATGTTCGGAACTTCTTTCTGAAAGCATTTGTCTGGTTTGTTGCATTGTATGGGAATGAAACGTGGATGATAAAAGCTTTAGAAATGAGATTCTGTAGATGATTAGATGGATATAACTGAGGTAGTGGTCAACTGGTTTGGGAAGAAAAGGAGTTTCTGATCCTGTTTAAAAGACAGGATAGGTTGGTGGGACACATTCTGAGACATCAGGGCATTGTCAAATTAGAGTTAGAAGGAAGTGTGTAGGGTAAATATCATAGAGGGAGACAGACCGAGGGATGAATGCAGTAAGCAGATTCAAAAGGATGTAGGTTGCCGAACATATTCTCAGATGAAGAGACTTGCACAGGACAGGGTAGTGTGGAGAGCTGCATCAAACCAGTATGTGGACTGAAGACCACAACAGCAATGATAGACATGAAGAATGTTAATAAAATTTGTTTTATTTATAAGCTTTTAACAGTATTGATGTAAAATATTCACACAAACATTTTGGCACATTTTCATAGCAAAAAATCTTTGTATATAAAGAACAGTCTAGAGTGCTATAATAAATTCCTGAAGATGGTCTAAAAGAAGAAAAAAAAGTTGAATGAAATAAATTATTGTACTCAAGACTGTTCTTTATATATAAATTTAAATAAGAGTGTTGTTGCCCAAAAAAGTCAAACAAAAATGTTTCCAAAAATATCTGTGAAAAATCTTTAGCTTCGCTACTCGTCACCTGGCTTCATTTAATTTCATAACACTTTAAGACTAGATATCGGATGAGAATAACAGTGGAAATTGTATGTACATAAAGGAGGTTGGGACAGTCGTGATCTGTTCAGACAAGTCACAGAGATAGTGGAAAAATCCTTACTGACAGATTTTTGAATATGTAAATTATCCAAAAAAGCCAAATAGTTTTAAGGACACACTGTGACGAATCTAGTAATATTTCCAAATGTTCATGTATTACTCCTATAGGATGTGCGAAGACTACGTTAAGTCAGCTCGTACACTTGTTCCTGTAGTGGAAATCCTAATATCTGACGCCCTGTGCTGTGCACTTGAGGTTATGTAAAGGTGCTGTGTTGTAAGTTATTCACAGTAGTTTCGAGACGAGTGAGGTTGTGAATTCGGCAGTTTTGCCATCTGGTAGTCTTTCTATTATTTTTATATGCTAAGTTTTATGACAGTATTTGTTATATCTCCTGAGATAAGACTGATTTGCTACTACGATTCTTCTCCATTTCGTACTTTGTGATGTATTGTGGTTGGTTTTTTGTTGCAGCATAAATGACATAAATAGCTTCAACTTGGAGAGGATAATAACTGTGAAGGGAACCATCGAGAACATGTCGAAAGCGGAGGCAATGATCAGTGCCAAACTGCGGCAGAGCTACGAGAACGACCTGCAGGCAATGGCGGTGAGTGGTCTGGCGTAATAGTCTGTATTTATGCGTATACTTCAGTTCTCATTTTTGAACCTTAACCTTCAGATAAACACGCCTTTGTAGTTAGACGGTGGCTTTCACACGTATCTCACAGATACTAGTTGTTAACATTTTCTAATTTTAAATGCAAAATTTTTGTCATAAAGGTAATATTAGATATTATTCAAGAGTCAGACAATTTATAGCAAGATTAAAAAAATAATAAATAAATAAAAAGTAAAGTTTCAAAGTATTTAGTTTTTTCCCCGCAGCTTCTGAATGTATTGGTATGTGCTTCCTGTATACGAATGTGAAATTTATGCAATATTATGCATGGAATTTTGGTTTTTCATGATACTAAACGTTATTTAGCAGTACAAATACAACCAATGCTAAAATTTCCTGAAGTTGTAAACAAACAAGACAGTATATATAGGGCCTTATCTCAAATTTGAAACAATATTTTTATTTAGATCTTGAATGACAATCATTGCAAACATTTTTTGAATGTTATAAATAAACTGTCAACATTTTTTAACGTTTGAAATAGGTGATTCTAGTTTTCTTACATAAACATGGCTACGTCTTTTCTTCAGAGACTCTTTAGAGATCTTGTTCTATTTCTTCTTGCTGAAGATGCCCTCCTTCTGTATGTGACCCATTTCCAACTTTTGTATGGAGCTCTCCTGTTAACAATAGCATGTATCCTATTCCTATCCTCCTGCACTAGTTCATTCAGAAAGTTTTCTTCTGTTGAGGTTATCGTTGATGTTTGCTTTTCAGATTATAAATGAAATTATGGCAGCAACATTCATCGCACAAACAAACCGTCACCAGAGGCTATTGCTACATGTTTCTTGCAATGTTGAATGACCCACAGTGTCAACTCATCCTTTGTGTGATTATAAAATTTATTATTTCTGGTTTCTTGATCACCTGTAGCTTCATTGATTTTTCCATCGTGATGGCTCGATATTAGCAAAACATTCTTCTACTTTTTGCCATGTAAGAAAAAAGTGTTGCATCTCCGCGAAAGCCAAAGTGAGACCCTCGCGATATAAAAAAAAAAATTTATATGGGTTTATTGTCAATAAGTGGGCTTCATTCTCCCTCTTTAGGGCCCACATAAAACATATAGAAATGCTCGTATATACTCTCAGGTGCAGCTTGTGACCTTCTTATCGGTACTCTCCAATAAGAATTGGGCAATACATATCTCAGGGTAGTATAATGTTTGTGGCTCACTATAGGTTCATAAGGGTGAGTTATATATGTCACCTTATATGCCCTAAACAGCTACACAATCTGTTTAAAAAAGTTTAATAATTAATCTGTAGTTTAGCCAGTCTATCAATCTGCATATGATGATGTGAAAATATATCTAAACAAACATAAATTAAACCTCTGAATAACCAACAAAATGGATTCAAATATAAAGTGATTCACTCAAGAAGTAATTCTTTATAAATGGAGTTTATTACTCTTTTTGGACATGAAAATGCTACTATACGTTGGTAAATAATTGAATATTTTGCCAACTATTGTTCATGAGAGGCACAATAATTATCACACGCACTCGAGAGTAAAAGTTCCAAATTATCACTCGTAAATTAGTGAAGTCCTTCGATTATTTCAGTTCCAAATTAATCCGCGATTACAGTATTTGTTACAAAATAGTTTGTCATCACACATGTACATGATTGTTGATTTATCACAGTCCACAGCCCTACTACAGTGCATAGTTTACTGCTTTTCACCAGAGACTAAGTTTTGCATTCACAGTCCTGTAAATTTTCTAAGTCCTCACATGCCTATCTCTACAAATCACAAGTTCCTAACACAGCTTCAGACCATCCAGTGCCACAACCTTTCACCACTGAGTCGAAGTTAAGAGTCCCTTCCAAAGTGTTTGAAAGCATGCTCTCCCTGCTCTCAAAATTGTATCCTTCCGCGCATCGTATCACCTCATCTTTTAAAGTACAATTTCCTTTCTAAAATATTATACATTTAAATATCGCAGAATTAAATGCTTTGACCACCCCTCTAGGAATATTTTTACATTTAACAAATATATATTTAACAATACTAAAAAGGTTGAGACTGAAGCATTTTGCTCAGGTAGTATGTCACTGTTACTGCCGCCGTCGAAATATAGTTACACAGTTAATATTTATCGTGGCCTTTTATGTAAATATATTCAGTTCTTGTCCACAAATACATATATTTGAAACAAATATTATAGGAGACTTTCCTGGTGGGAAAAATATGTATAAAAATAAAGATCGTTTGACTTACCCAAAGCACAGGCTCGTTGATAGATACAAAAAACACACACAAACATTCAAGCTTTTGCAACTGTTGGCTGCTTCATCAGGAAAAAAGGAAGGAGGGGGGAAAAGGGAATGATGTGGTTTTTAAGGGAGTGGATGGGGAGTCATTCCAATCCAGGGAGCACGCACACACACACGCACACACACACGCACACGCACACACACACGCACACGCACACACACACACACACACACACACACACACACACACACACACACCCCACACCTACCTAGGCACACATTTGTAGAAAGCCTCTACAATAACAAATAGAAAGTGAGATTATTGAGCGAATATATCCCACTGTAAGATAAAATTTTTTTCATTGAATAGTTTTCTCAAAATCGTTTGATAAATATTCTAAGCGCTCGGAACACTGTGGCGGTCAGATTGTAAGCAGCAGCCCCGAGTGGCTGTCGACGTCCACAGGCTGCAGTATATGCCCTCATTAGGACTCCAGTACCGGCCAGGCCGCGTGGCGAATGCCGTCTGCAGGGCCCACGCAAATACCACTGCAGTGGCAAACGACATATGTAGTGCCGCTGCATATCGCGTCTGCAGCACTCGGAGGGTTAATTCGACCGACAGAGAGGGACACGCGCTTAAACCTTCTTAGTTAATACGAGGCCTGCACTATGAAATGCTTTTGTACGTACTTTGTGGCACTAAGTTTAGCAGTCACAATTGATGTCTGTAAATAAGATGGTACAATAATTTGAAATGCTCATCGAATGACGTGCGACGAGTCGGGCCGCGTGCCGAGGTGATCGGCGGCGGACAGTGCGACTCGCGGAGGAAGTCGGACACTGCCGGTCGTCTCGACTGACGACACGAATAGTCTCCGCGGCCCGTATTGACGGTTTTGTCTCGGATGTACACCTGCGACGTCATCGACTGGCCACCTCTTCCAATATTTATTAGAATGCTTTTACTTAACTCGGGGTGCCTAGTTAAACTTCAGTACTTTCACAATTTACCAGTTTCTTCCGATTAAAAGTTTCCCATAATTAAGTGGAAAATCTCTGCTATGCTGCTGCTTCTCTCCTGTGTACTGAATTTGGTGACTGCTTATCAGTTGCAGAGTTAAAATATTGTGTTGCTCTAAGACACTCTGATCTATCACTTACAGCCCATTTTGACACTGTAATTAAAATGCGCTCATAAACCACTACCTTCTCTGAATACATATTGGTTTGCAGATAATAGCCCACTAATAGATTTTTCTCATTATCTAGTTGTTACGGCTCGGACATCTGAATGAAGTCTGGAAAAGAGGTTTTCTCGAAGCAGTGTCTTAAACAACTGAAGTCTCGGTAGCATTTAATGATAGTCTCTGTACATTTTGACTGTACCAGAGACTATAACAGTATTAATTACAACAAAATGCTATTCTATAATTTTATAGATCATATGTTATGAGATTGGGAGTTTGTATATTAACATTTCTTCTTAGGCGGTAAGTGACCGTGACTTTCCAGCACCGTAGTATATACGTGCATTAGATGCCCTGCTACATGTAAGACCAGTGCACAGTATATGTCCCCTAAATAAAAACTCAACGATTTCGTGACAGTAGTGTTACCTCGAAAGTGCCATTACACAACTCCTAGGCTGTCAAAAGCTTTGTGCACACTTTCCAATAAATGCCTCAGAAGCACACAGCACATCATCAGCTTTTCCATTTCTGATGAAGGGGAAGAGTTTTCGAGCTCAGCTGTGACCAGATGAAACATCGATTCTTTGGCACTTCAGAATCAAAACACTAATCCACGCAATGGATGCACACTCACATACTCCTCACAAACCCAAAATGTTAATTAGTCAGCAAATGAATCATGGCTATTGTTTGGAGATTCGAAAAGTTTTTACTTTTTGTATTCATGGAGTTAGGGACTAGAATCACTACCATACTTTACATAACCATACAAGGCAAAAGACTGGTTATGCCATCATCTGGAATTGTTTTGATCTGTGACAACAGGAAACTGCGCACTACTGTGGTGACAAGATAACTTGCTTAATCAGTTCCACTGGGATGTCTTCGATCACATGGCATACAGCCCAGATCTGATTCCTAGTGACTTTCCTGTTTTTGGCTGCTGAAATGATGTCTGGGAGGATACCATTTTCGTAACTTCAAAAACATGTGAAGACCTCTCTGTACGCTGGTGGCAAATGTTTATCAAGTGAGCAGTGGACAGCTGACATAGCAGTATAACAACTGCTTTAATCTTAGTGTGAAAACGTGTGCTTGACTGGTAATAAAAAGATGTTGATTCCCAGTTGTCTTTATGCTGTATTTGAGGTTGGATAAAAGTCCTTGTATTAAAGTAACTTTGTTATTTCTTCTGAACGTGGAAATCTGACAAACCTAACTTCTGTTGCGCAGATACACAAAATAGACCGAGAAAACTGAAGCTAGCTATTCAGGTTTAATGTTTCTTATGTGAGTGTGGTATAGAGCACTGCAGGTGGAATCTGAAAAGCAACTTAGTTTATCTTATTGGTGACATGCAGACAGCTCCTCTTAAATTTTAAGTGGCAGAAAGGAATTGTTTCTCCTGGGATACTTTGCAAAATATTTGTTTACTGGAATAAAAAATGCTAAAATACAGTGGTGGGGATGTAAGGGGGGGGGGGGAGACTTGATGTGATGTATCTTACTGAAGAATTACAGTACTTAATTATAGCAGTGAGCGTATCTTAAGCAAACACCAACTTACATAAATAAACTCATTTTAAATCTGAAATGAGATGGAGATGCAGTTAAATTGACAAATACCTTTATACAGGATTATGTACTGTTCCTCTACCATCAAATCTCCCAAGTATTTGACAAGTCCAGAATCTTCTTCATAATTTTCTCAGCTAATCTCGGAACAGTTGCTGCAGTAGATAACATATTATACACACATTCATTTTTGTAAAGAATGTGGGGGATTTAAGTGACAATGGCAGCCAGAAACTGCCATTCGGTAATGCCGCAGTTGCAAACTGCACATTCTGAGAGTCACTGCGGGTCATTCCGGAGCTTACGGCAACTGCGGCGCGTACCTCGTCCCGCATACTTCGGTTATAAATGCACACTGTAAGAGGGCAGAACAAATAAATCACTCTGCAGAAAATATTAACAGTACCCTCAGATTACTTTTCAGATACAGTTACTCATAATGAAAACTGAGAAAAGTTACAGAAGTAACCTGACAGACGGATTCGATTTGCAGCCCCAGAGCATGATGTTCCCCGGGCTGCACCCGATGGCGATGATGGCGACGAGTGGCATCGGGTACGGCGCGCGCGGGGCCGGCTTCCCCGGGGGTCTGTACGGGTCGGGCCCGGCGCCCTACCCCTCGATGTACCCGGGAGGAGTGCCCGCCCAGCCGGGCGGGCAGCCGGGAGCGGCTGGTGACGGCACGGTGAGTGGTGTTATTGGGGCTTTTGCTTACCTTCAATTTGCATAAGATTTTTAGTCTTCTTTACTGATTTATTAATGTGTTTACAGCAGTCTTGATGCTGCAAAAAATGCCATATGCAAATAATTTTAGTTACTTCACTTTATGCTCTGAAACTAAGTGTTTTGCTACCTGCAGTTCGCAGAGTGCTAATCTATACTTTCAGTTCATTGAAAGTTTTTAAAGAAAGATTTTGCTTTACGTACTGCAAGTGGTTCGTATGATGAACTTAGATATTACATTGTAATTATATATATTGGTGTACACCACTAATGTGTAACTTCGTAAGAGCGACTGCTAAAATTGCAGACTGCGTCGACCTTATTTGAACCCATACGAAATAATTCCTACCGATGCTGTGTTTGTGCTTGATAAATGTTTCTGACGGACTGACTGTCCCTTTTTTTCTCTTTGCCTGTTTAGATGTGTAGGTAAGTAAACCTGTTATCAACCTGAAATAGAGGAAGTGAGAATACATACACCCAAAAGCTGGCTCTTTCTCAGTTTGGATTGGATATTGCCCCAATTGTGTTGCCAAAGATTGGGCGCATGCCTGTTGTTGTTGTTGTTGTTCTTGTTATTTTAAACCCTCATATTTCGGAAAGGACTTCTCGTTACTACAGATTTGACGAGCTCGGATGGTAGTGCCATACAGAGGGGGGGAGGGTCCCGGTGCAGTACGTGTGGCAGCTATCGAAGTGCTAGACAGGTTCGATATGGCAAAGGTTCTGGCGAAGCAGTCCTTGAATTGGTGGTGACTAGGAAGAGGGTTAGGTTAGGTTGGGGAGGGGGCAGGTGATGTGAATGGGGGTGAATGTGTCGATTTAAAGAGTAATGTGGGTTGTGGGATTTTGGATGTTGAGGATGCTCCTTGCATTATATGAAGTTAAACCCCACCATCACTTCTGCCATCTGACACGGCACCTAGCAGCCTGTCCTGGTGTGTGTAGTCGGACAGCACACCTTGTTGTTCAGTAAATAATGTTGGCAAGACATGAGGAGCAATTACTCTAAATCTACAGTGTGTCATTTTAGTATTCTCTACCATCAGGGATCAGTGATAAATTGTACTAATGATAATAAAGTGAACTGATCCTTCAAAATGGTTAAAAATGTCACAACCTCAGACTTGAGAATGATTTGTGGAAGTTGGAAATGACAATTCCAGCTTTGTGCTCTAAAGAATATGCTGACAGGCTTCCAGTATATGACTGCCACTTCAGCAGTTTTCAATGCAGACGGAGTACTGTACGACAGTGAACGGTAATACGTTTGCCGTGGCCTTCGTCGGAATAAAATTTAATGAGGGGACGGCTCGAATGTCGGCGAAGTGGAGTAATGTCTTGTACTGTATGTGTTGTCCTCTTGTCTGTACATATATTTTGAGAGCTTGCTTCAAATAATAATTTATTTTAGACAAAAATTTTAAAAGTGACAAAGTATGTTAACTCATATGTTGCAGCATGTAGGGAATACAAATTTCCAAGAGTGTACCTGTGTGCAGTGACTGAAGCATATTATTATTAGTATATAAATATTTTGTTAACTCTCTGCAGGAAACAACTTACCTATACATCCCAAATAATGCTGTCGGTGCCATCATTGGAACGAAGGGCACCCACATCCGCAACATCATCCGCTTTTCTGGTGCCTCCGTGAAGATTGCTCCACTCGAACACGACAAACCTGTCGACCAGCTGACAGAACGCAGGGTTACGATTGTCGGTTCTCCGGAGTCGCAGTGGAAGGTTAGTATGCTTGGGAAATTTGTAGGTTAATAGAAGTGTGTGCTGCCTGCTACTAAAAATATGAAACACTGTGTAGTCATTACTTCGTTTTTTTGTGATCTGTGGCCCACATCGTGCCAACACCAATCTGGTTAACTTACATTTTTCTTCTTTTTCAGTTGGGTCATCTAAGGACCACACATAATTATCACTGCTTCTTCCTCTGTTAGTCTCTTTCCTCCAGTATATTTTCTCTTGTCAACCATTTACACCCTGCCTTCTCCCTCCTGCCTTGGAATCCTGCTTTTAACATTTTCTTCTTAAAAAGCTCTCTTTCTGTTAGGCCTACATCTTCTTCAATTTTGTTTCATTCCAAATCTTTCCGAACTATTTTTTATCAAATAATTGTTGACTTTTTACACTCACTTAAAATTTCAGAGCTGTAATGTAATGGAATTGTAAAACTTCCTGTAATGTTTCGTCTTCTGCTGTGGAAGAAATCCTCAGAGGTAAAGTGGCGAATTGCAATCGGAACTTAAAAGCTCTTCCTATACAGGTGATTTAGAGGGTGCTAAAATCCATCGTGTTCTGTTGTCTCTGAGATTATCTGTAGTATTTAATTAACAACTTCCTCTTTCTTATTAAAATTATTGTGGTGCTTGTAGATCTAAATTATTTCTCTATACCTGTGCACATAGTAATCAGAAGCTTTTGAGGTTGCCATCTTGGTAAACATGTTCTGCTATGGCCGATTTCTCATGTCTCCTGTAGGAGTTTCTTTATGTTCACTCAGATGAGTGATTACACTTCTTTTTGTAGTTCCATTGTATACTAAACTACCTTGGTGTGGAATTTGATACACACCTAGTATATCCAAAGGATATCTTACATCTTTTGCAGATCGTAAATATTTGTACCAACCTGGTTATACTGAAAATGGTTTCCTCCCCTATTTTCTCAGTACTTTTCCAATGCTGTCTGTAACTTTGTTAAAGAATGGTAGACAAACTTTCCCATGGTGTGGTCATTGGTTTTTGTCGGTTTTAGTATTTCTCTAGGATAAAGGGCGCGCACACTTGTAAAAATATTCCACTTACATCTGTGTTAAATGTGTTTGGCCATGCGACGTTGTATTTGCTGTAATTCTTGGCTGATGTCAGACAATGTGACCATACCAAATGGAAAACTAAGGCGGGCCGCAGCACAGTGGCAGGGCACATTGAGGCGCTATGCTCACATATGCGAGGCCGTTCCCCGTTAATCGCCCCTTGGGCGTGGATGTTCGTGCTGTCTTTAGTATAAGTTGGTTCATAAGTAGTTTGTAAGTTTAGGGACTGATGACACCGTGGTTAAGTCCCATAAGCCCTACAAACATTTGATTTATTTTGCAGTATGTTTCATTTTTTGTTCCTTAAAATCAGACTTTACCTTGAAGTTTGGTTTGGTAAAAGATATTATTTTAATGGGAGATTCGCTGTGATCAGTTGAATTACTTGTTAATAGAGTGTTTTTCCTTAAAAATGGGTGAGTTAAACTGGTGTTCTACTGTGTCTCCTTTATGCAATTGATGAATTAGGCCAGTTTTAAAGTCCCCATGTAGTTTCTCAGTTTGCTAGATACAGTATGTCCTATTAGTTATCTCTTATAGATTTAGGGCCAGCTGATTTTATTATACTGTCTTCTTGGGGTGCTTTGTTTCTATGTCTCTAAATTTGTTTAGTTATTTGTTGTCAGATTCTTCAGAATTAGGTTTGGTGTTATTAGTTTGCAGTAGTTGGAATTTATTCACTGCTTCTGGGCAGTTTAATAGTTTCTGAAAATAAATAGCAATTTTCCTGATTGTGGAGCGCCAAACTGCAATTTAATTTTTGAAGCAATTGGTAACCAGTTAGTTTTGTTTTGAATGCTTTATAAAAGATTATTGTATTGTTCTTTTCGCAATCACTTTCCATTTCTAAAAGTTTGCCATTTTTGTAGTATGTCTGGTTAATTTAGATGTTACTTTTCTTCCAGTTAAAAAGTGGTGTACATATTTTTAGATTTGGTCCTTTCTTAATTTTTCAATGCCTCAGGCCTAAAATTAACAGCTATTTCACAATCTCTTGAAGTGGAATTAAATTTTTTCACTGAACTTTCCTTTAGGCTTTGCCAATTATTGTTTTTTGTCAAGTTCACTCATTAAGAGTCAGGGTTATTTTAGTAGTGTCAAATATTGTGATAACACGTTTTGTTTTGGAGAGTTTTTGAGATGAAGTTTTGCTCTTATTTGCATTAAGTAATGGTCAAAATATTAGCCCCTGCCCTAACTTGAACATCTAAAATTACTTCGAAGGTGTGGGGGGCGGGGGGTGAAATTACTACGGCAATTCGGCTATAAATGTCTTGGGTGCCCAGTGTTTAGTTTGAAGGGTTCTTTTTAAAATGTGTTGATGGAATTTTAAAATTTAATTTTAAAATTTATTTTGCATATTTCGATAAGCTGTCGGCCATTTTGTTTCGTCCAGTTATGTGCTGGAAATTAGACTTGCAACTAATAGTATATTCAGCCACAAACTGAATATCGAATATTCTGTGAGGTTTCTATCTGAATATTAGGCAAAAGTATTCGGCTGGTGTGTGGAGGGAAAACTTGCATCGACGTTTGCTTCTCGCTTGTGTGTTCAAATGTATGTATGTTAGGGTGACAGTCGTCCTTACTTCTCAGAGAAAATATTTTCCGATATGTATCATAAGATGGTTGAGACAATTAAAACATTACTTTCAAAGACAGATTATATTTTTGTGATATGTGGACATACTAACATAATCAATACAGACTTTTAAGTTTTACTGAATATTTTATTAATCGTGAATTCAATGTGAAGCATGTGGTATTGAGCTTCAAGCATTTTAAGGACAACACATGACTCAAAACATAGTGATTAGTTAGCAAGAAATTGCAAGTTCGTGGGATATGCAAATGGCATTAATTTGTTGTTGTTCATGATGGACAGAATGTATTGAAAGCTGTAAGCAGAGTGCTTACTCTGGTGGCAACAGGAGTGGTGAGCGGCGATTGGTCGCATTATTACTTGGACGTGTCCTGTATTTTCTCACAAGGAAAAGTTTTTTTAACTAGGTAATGGAGAATTTTAGTTTGCTTCTTCTCAGTGTCTAAAAGTTTTCTAATGATTTCCATTTCTTGGCCAATTCTGTTAATTATTTTAGTTCTTATCTTTGCCACAAGTCATTCCTAAGTGTCTTGTGTAACTATTTTTCTATTATGTGTTGTGATAGCTACCTTTTGTCAGTTTAGTATGGTAAAAGAAGTGTGTTGCAATTAGTCACGTAGGTGACTTAGAATGTGGATTTTGGTTTTCTTGGTGGCATATTCTGTGCTTAGATATTACGCAGATTATACATCGATAATTCTTTATTGCCATTGTAAACTTTATTTGCATACTACTGAGTTACTCAAATTTATAATAATGCTTAGCAAATCTAAGTGCTGCTGTAAAGTACTTTGAGAAGTAGTGAGACACAGATACAATCTTTCACGGATGTAAATCTGTGAGTTTAAAATTTTAAGTATCGTTTGTGATCCATTACTACTTACTCTTCCCACAGCTTTGTCAGAAGATACGGCATTCTTGCTTGCAATCTAGACTTCTAAGTTTATGTACATACAAATAAATGAATTGTTAAATGCGGATTCCATTGGAGATGTGTGCACCACAACCACACCAGTGCTTGGTATAAGATGAAATTCAGCATTGCTTGTAATTTTACTATTTATTTATGTTGGCAAATAGATTTTGACTACATTAGTAGCTATCTTTAATGCATATAGAAACCAGTAAACTAATAATCAGTAACTTCGTACAAAGTGTGTGCAACAAAACCATAAATTGCAGTGAGGAGAATTACTGATGTGAAATGAAGAAATAGGTTTATCATTTTGGTTACGTTTTTTGTTAGTGTTTAAGTTGGTCTTACTGGTCAGTACACACGGTAAAGATGGCTACTAGTTATCAAAATCCATTTGCAAATATGGAGACACCAAAATTATAACCCATTTTGAAGTTTCTTCTGTTATCACAGAAATGTTACAAGCTTTCGTGTTATTACATAGCTTTCACTACAGGCCACGTACGGTAGTAGTCTCGGATAACTTTCACTTTACAACACGGGGAAAATAATATCACTGGCAGTTTATTGCAGCAATCAATTTAATTTTGTGGATGTGAATATTTTGGAGCACCGGTTGTCACACCAATTTTCTGCACTTCAGGCGCAGTACCTCATCTTCGAGAAGATGCGCGAGGAGGGCTTCGTCGCGGGCACGGATGACGTGCGGTTGACGGTGGAGCTGCTGGTGCCGGCGGGGCACGTGGGGCGCATCATCGGCAAGGGCGGGCAGAACGTGCGCGAGCTGCAGCGCGTCACCGGCTCGGTCGTCAAGCTGCCCGAGCAGCAGGGCGGTGGCGGCGCGCCGCCCGGCCCGGACGACGAGATCTCCGTCCACATCATTGGGCCCTTCTTCTCGGTCCAGGTACTTCACGATTCGCGCTCTTTTTGTGACGGACATCGTGGCCGAAAGTTGGCGTGTACGCGATTCTTTTCTGTGTGCCCTTTTGCGCCTCAGTTACCTATTCGTCGCCACGTGTGTGTGTGTGTGTGTGTGTGTGTGTGTGTGTGTGTGTGTTTTGTCCTTCATGTCAGTTTAGTAGTAAGTCAGTCTAGGGACTGACGACCACTGTAGATTGGCCCAATAAGTTTGCAAACATTTGACATTGCGACCTTGATTTTCCAGTGTGGTGCTGGATAAAAGTGCAGTTTATGAGTCCGTGAGTGGTGCTTCGTGCGTAGATGTCGGTAATGACGCGACGAATGATGCAGGTGAAGATGCTCAATCAGATTCCGCCTTTCATGTGTTGTGAATTTGGCCTTTCTTCACATGCACTACTTTTCCGTTCAGATTTAATAATTTCTTGGAACATAATGTGATGACAGTAATTTTTCCAGTGCCTATCAATACGTGAATAATGGATGTTATAAAAATTAGTGTTCAATTCCCTAAGAAAAAACAGATGTTGGGTAATTTGGAAGAGTCCGTGTATCGCGAAGTTCCGGTTCTGTACCAGAGATTAAGGTGCTACGTGCCCTGACGTTCTAAAACAAAAAAAAGATCTTGTTTAACTTATACCTGACCTTCTCAAGGCTACGCTACAGATCACTTTCTGAAGTGAAAGAATGTTTCGAACACAGTTTCAGACTTTTCTTTAACACAGTATTGATAACTTCTAAACCGACAACAGGCGAGCGCAGCTTTAAGGTTAGGTACATAGATTACACAAGAAGTTTTGTCTCATATTAGCGCCTAAATTTCCAGTTCGGAACCTCTCGGTATAAATAATTGCTCTCGTAAAGGCTGCGAAAGTCGTGCAATCGCCACAATTAAAATCACTGGTGGAAATAATTTTGGCCACATAGTACAGCCAGTACGCTCAATATCCATTATTAAATGTAAATATAAATTTCACATATATTGAAATTCAATATATTATTCTAAAGATCTTTACATCCACTACGCCGATTTGTTTACAAACCATAGAGAGAGAGCTATTTTTTACTGGCTGCGCGATTGCGACTGCCGATTGGCAGCGGCACTGTTGCCGACGTCCAAACGTGAACGCCACTCTCGGACTTCTTAAACTGCACTTCAGCCGTGGTGCTGTGTGATAGGACCGGAGTCGTAAGACTATAAAAGGCAAATACATACTCTCGAGAGTCTAGGCTGTAAGAGAGGAGGCTAGCTTCTCTGGCAAGGTAAGAAATATTTAAAATAAAGCAATGTAACGAGAACAGATTGGTATTGCCTTTTGACGTGGCAAGTATGACGATGTCCCCTGCACGCACTCCTGCTCTGCAGGTGCAGCTCATTGTCCTTACTACTGCTGTATGGATGCATACGAGTATCCCCCTCCCCTGCACAGAAGTTTAGCTCTTGCAGTCAACAGGTGTTGAGTTGTCTTCATAATTTCTTCACAAAATTAAATGCAATCTCTGCAGTTACTTTACTGATTTTGCTTAAAAGCTTATGCAATTAACGTATAAACATCATCATCTTACTAAGTACTATTGACTTGAACTCCACCGTTACCCGGACATTGGACGAGTTCTTTGAACCCTCCTAGAAAAAGAGTTTTTGCACATAAAACTCAAATGTGACATGTAAGTGGTGTCATTAGCTTAGCAATAATTTCAGTTCAGTTGAAATCTTTTACAGAAGAAATTGATTAGGATAGTTTGTTTTGGTCTCGCCTCTGGTTTATGATCTCGACTCCAGTAGTAGATACGTAACGTAGGTACTAAGAAATACGGTGTAATGTCCGTGTAAATGGGCACCGTATTTTCCACAAAATACGTGATTCTGCACTCGCTGTGTCTTATTATTACAGCATTTTGTTATATTCTACAGACTGAAAGCCTTTGTTCAAACGAATACATTATAGGAATTGGCAGAACCTCTATCTATTTGAATGCTAAGAATTGGTAAAATGTTATGTCAAATGGAAATGCTGGACAGATAATAAAAATATTAAGAGAGGATACATTGAGTTGCAAACGCTGTTGAGCAATTAGGTTTTGGTGAACGTCCTTTTGAAATAGGGATGCCCCATACTCTACTAACAAGTTAAAGGACATAGGTAATGATTTTAATAAGTAATTTGTTTGGTAAGTACTAACAGTTAATTATGCCTGTAAAAGCCTTTTGCCAGTATAGTGCCTGGCAACTACATACACATTGTTTATATGTAATATACATAAACCCCATTTAATAATAATAAATTTATACTATTTGTAGTGTCTTTCAATAAATCACTATAAATGAATTAAACTGGAGACACAATCTAATGCCTGTCAGCAGCTGCATAAATCTCTTCATGTTAAATTTTATAGAGCTACATGGCATCTTCCATGCAATTTCTCGATAATAAGGATTCTGAATACCATATTTGCTTGAATATATACCACACCTTTTCCAAATTTTGGCTGGCAAAATCGTGGTTTGGCCTATGATAGAGATTGGAAGTTACATCCTCCCCCTCCCTTTCCTGTAACTCATTAGTTTAAAATATTACATGCTCACGTTAATTTTGGTTTGAGAACATAATAAACTATATAGTCTTTAAACAAAAAGGGTACAGTAACTGTTTCGCAGAACTGCATCTACATTTTTGTACACATTCTCGGAAACGGCACAGCGATTCGTGAAAAATCAATGTTTTGATATAAATCGAATGGTGTCATTCTGTAGCACAGGCAGCCATAGCAGATGACTGTTTACACCAAATCTGTGACCTTAAAGAAAAGCGGTATGTAATACCACACATTCTAAACACAGAAATGATGTCAATTTGATTTGGTCAATGAAGCTAATCTTCGCTATAAAATTTTAGTACGTGTTGCGGGAGTTCTTACTGTGATGTTTACGTTGGTAATGTCTACTGCAAGTGGTGATGGGAAGGATGGTGGAACAACTGATTTGTGTAGCTAATAGTGATGTCAAGTTCAAATCCTACATTTTTAAATAATGTATTTTACCACGACCGGATTCATTGCTTTGATATTTGTCGGGGTAATTTCCACAAAATGGTGTCCACGGAACTCGAGACTATTTTGGAGTCTTTCAACTTGAATTATTTGTTGTAACCGTAAAACACATTCATATTTTCACTTTTGAAGTCGAGCAAGTCTTTTTCTACATTGGAATATTTAAATTTTTACCTTCGAAATGCACGACTACTGTTCGAACATTCTAATAGTTTCTTCTCAGTTACACACTGGTGACACTTTTTTTCCATCAGTGTCAAATTTACGTCCAGCTTCCAGTTTTCCATGTTCCATGAAGCTTACATTTGGTGGTGTAACTTTTACGTTCTTATCTCTCTACCACCTATAAGCCAAAACATTGTGCGACACGCGCACTCTTTGTAAGCTCGATATTTCCACGGCACACGTCTGTGCTATTCAGCTCGGTCCGTCCTCCCCTCACTTGGAGCGCTGCATGACAGTCGGCCTGTCATCTCGCATTCTTATTGATTTACTTTCCATATTTGTTTTAAATTTGTTGAAAAGTGATCGTGATTTCATTAACATTTGTTTCTGATTACGAGAAAGTTTGATTAGACGAAAATAAATAGATAAAATAAAAGAAAGAAACCTGCGGCCAATACTCGAGATTTTTTCCCTAGAATCTCGTGCCTAACGTTTAAGTGTGGCCTATATTTGGGAAAATACAGTGTTATTTTCACCAAAATAGTAGATGCATATGTCGGACAAAAGAACAAAAATGGCATGGCATCTCTGTTAACCATTTCAACTAAAATAGTCAATATTCTTTGAGAAACTTCCAAGAAAGGCTAAAACATCGGTGTCCCCAAACCCATTTCTTAGGTTAACTCCAAATGGAATGTGAAGCTATTTGTCAAATAAAAGTAAGTTAAGGAAATTACAAATGTTGAATAATAAGTAGTGGAGAGTTTCACCCCAGTCACTACCTCTCTAAAATTAAGCTAAACATTCCACCTTGCCGGAATCTGAGGAGGCTGAGAAAATTGTCATAAAACATAGATTTGTTCAGCAACTATAGCAAACTTTCAGGAATATACTCAGCATGGCAAATAACCAGAATTATCTAAAGTAGTTGTGAAAATATACTTGACCTGTTGTTGTTGTCGTCGTCTTCAGTCCGGAGACTGGTTTGATGCAGCTCTCCACAATACCCTATCCGGAGCAAGCCTCTTCATCTCCACATAAGAACGGCAACCTACATCTGTCTGAATCTGCTTACTGTATCCATCTCTTGGTCTTCCTCTTTGGTTTTTACCCCACACACTTCCCTCCAACGCTAAATTCACAATTCCTTGATGTCTAAGAATGTGTCCTACCAATCTATCCCTTCTTTTAGTCAGGGTATGCCAGAAATTCCTTTTCTCCCCAATTCTGTTCAGTACCTCCTCATTAGTTACGCGATCCACCCACCTAATCTTCAGCATTCTTCTGTAGCACCACATTTCGAAAGCCTCTATCCTCTTCCTGTCCGCACTGTTTATCGTCCATGTCCCACTCCAATACAAGGCTACACTCCACACAAATGCCTTCAGAAAGGACTTTCTTAGGCTTAAATCAATATTAGAGGTTAACAAATTTCTCTTTTTCAAGAATGCTATTCTATCCATTGCCATTCTGCATTTTATATCCTCTGTACTGGGACCATCATTTGTTATTTTACTGCCCAAGTAACATATCTACCTCCTTTGTTTCATTACCTAATCTAATTCCTTCAGAATCTCCTGATATTCTGCACTCCATTACCCTAGTTTCACTCTTGTTAATGTTCATCTTATATGCACCTTTCAGCACACTGTCCATTCTGTTCAATTGCTCCCCCAGGCCCTTTGCTGTCTGACAGAACTACAATGTCATCAGAAAAACGCAAGGTTTTTATTTCTTAACCCTGAACTTTAATTCCTTCTCCAAATTTCTCCTTGCTTTCCTTCATAGCTTGCTCAATGTACAAATTGAATAACATTGGAGAAAGTCTACAACCCTGTCTTACTCCCTTCCCAACCACTGCATCCCTTTCATGTCCTTCAACTCTGACAACCGCTAGCTGGTTTTTGTACAAGTTTAAATAACCTTCTGCTCCCTATATTTTAGTCCTGCTTGTTTCGGAACTTGAAAGAGTTTATTCCAATCAACATTGTCAAAAGTTTGCCTTTCCTTAATCTATCTTCTAGGATAAGCTGTAACGTGAGTATTGCCTCCTGTGTTGCTTACAGATAATATCTAGCATAACTTAAGTAGACATAAAAATAGGAAAAAATCTCAGCATTTTGCCCAACTAACAAAATTTACATTACGGGTGAACTTACTATATCACATATGTCACTATTTTCAAATACCTCTACAGAGTAGAAGGCCTTTTCTTTCAGCCAGGATTCTGTAACTTTTCTTAACCTACTGGTTTTCAACTGCCTTATTGCACTGGGTAATTTGTTAATAAAAACTTTCCCTGCTTACTGAAAGTTTTTTTGTATTTTTGCTAGCATAGTCCCAAGGATATTCAAAGTGTTTCTATTCCTGGTTTTGAGAGTGAACATTCGCTCTGGTATCATGTATACGGAGATGAACTGAGATAAACATAAGTGTGTGAGATATGTATAGACTTGGGACAGTCATTATTTTGTTCTCAATGAAATATATTTTGCAAGGAGTGTTGGCTCGTTGACCATAAATGCATCGGATAGCTTTTTTCTGCCAAAGGAAAAAACTTCCGGCACCAGCAGAGTTACCCCACATTATTATACCGTAGTTAATGTGTGCGTGGGAAAAAGCGTAGTATGCTAAAAGCAGTTGTTTTTTCACTAACACGTGTTCTTGATATTCATAGAGCCGTTTCTCTTATATCCAAACATCTCTTATTTTCCTGTAAGCTGTATCTATTTTTTCCCCTATTTATACATTCTTCTACATCCTTCCATTTGCATTCTAGCCTCTCCTGCTTAGCCATTTTGCACTTCCTGTCAATCTCATTTCTTAGTCATCTGTACTCTATTCTGCCTGTTTCATTTACTGCAAATTTATATTTTCTCCTTTCATCGATTAATTTTAGTATGTCCTGTGATATCCAAGGATTTGTTGTAGGTCTTGCCTTCCTATTTTGTACTCTGCTGCCTTCACTATTTCATCTCTCAATGCTACTAATTCCTCCTCTATCGTTTTATTTCTCCCTGTTTCTGTCAATTGTTGCCTAAAGCACCCTCTGAAATTCTCAAGAACTTCAGGTTCCTTCAGTTTATCCAGGTCCCATCTCCTTCTTTTCCTACCTTTCTGCAGTTTTTTCAGTTTCAGCTTACAATTCATGACCAATAAGTTATGGTCAGAGTTTGACCTCTTAGCATATAATACTCTGGAGCTAATAGTGTCAAAACAGACATTGGGATTAGTGAACAGTTTTTGTAGCAAAAATGAATATTGGATTTCCCAAATCTACTAATAAAAATGAAAAGTTTATCTATTCAAAGGAGCAGATAAAAATTTGATTTACACTTTGCTGAGTAAGAATCTCTAGGCCTTCGAAACTAACTATATTAGTGTAGATCAGCTGTGGCTTATGTTCAACTAAATATCGATAACTGTTGAAAGAATTGTACCAAACAAATTAAAGAAGAGAGGTCTGATCTACTGGGTTAAACAAGTTAGATTACACTTGCAAAAGCAAAGGAAAAAAAAGTATGCCAAATTTAAACACATACAATCCTTAAGACTAGCAGGCTTTTACAGAAACTTGAAATTTAGCTCGAACTTAATTCTCCTATCCCTTCTGTCTCTGCCCATCTTCTTTCTTTCTAAAAAGTGTTATATACTGTAGTTTTACTGTCGCTCTGCGTACAGCGAAAAAGTGGTAGATGGTAAACTTTTTTCCCTTCATTTTCCTACGGTTGTCAGTGAGAAAAAGTTTCCTAAAGGTAAGGAGTTATGTTTAAAGTTGCTGTTGCAAGTCGCTAACTGCTCTACTTCTCAAATAATAGACTAATCACACTATCACTTGCTTCAAGATGGGGACTTTTCACTTTTTATGACATCGTATCTCCTGAACATTTCGGCCCTATCGCAAAATCATTTCTTAGCTGACGTCTTCTTATAAAGTGCATTCCTGACAAATTTCAGCTGCATAGGGAAAGTAGTTTGATATTTCGTGTTTAGTCAGTGGGTGAGTGGGTGAATGAGTGTCCTTTCGCTTTTATATAGATAGATTCCACAGAGACTGTCGCGTAATTTTGTTGAGAGTTCTAAGAAATTCTGGTTGTATGTAAAGTATACTAGCAGTAAAACACAATCGATACCTTCACTATGCAGTAGTAATGGTGATGCTATTGATGAGCACAGTCCTCTAAAATTCCTTCAGGAAAGACGACGAAGCAAATACTCCAGAATTTGTTTCGAGAACAGCTGCCAGCATACGTAATTTTGAAGTTGATACGCCTGGTGTATGAAAGCAACAAAAGTAAGTCTCCCGGCCTCGATTCTATCCCAGTCAGTTTCCTTTCAGAGTCTGCCGCTGCAGTAGCCTCGTACCTAGTTATTATATGCAACCTCGCTCAGTGAATGTTCTGTACCCACAGACTGGAAACTTGCACAGTCACTCCAATATTCAAGAAGGGCGATAGGAGTGCACTGCAGAATAACAGGTCTATATCATTGTTGGTTTGCAGCAGGATTTTAGAACACATACTTTCCTCAAATAATATGAACTACCTCGAAGGGTACGACCTATTGTCCAATATTCAACACTTATTCAGAAAGTGTCTTTCTTTTGAAATGCAGCTAGTTCTTTACTACAATGATGTGTTGAGTGCTATCGACAAGGGATGTCGAATAGATTCCAGAGATGCTTGTCCCGTTGAGAATGGTCTTTCTGAGCAGGGCGCACAGCTAGTAACAGTGTTACTAGCTTCGTTCAGTAATTCTTAAGTCCTCCAGAATTGTGTGCTTGATTAATGACTTGACAACTAGAGATTTCAAAGAAAGTCTACAGCAGTCTGGGATGAGGTTTATGAGGAACTTGATGTTAATTTAAAATATAATATATATTTCAAGATACATTTGTGAGGGTATTTGATAACCAGGGCCCGGATTTTAATGACAAGTCGTATTTTTTTTTTTTTTTTTTTTTTTTTTTTTTTTTTTTTTTTTTCCTGAACTTCAGGGTGAATTTTAGAACAATGTATACACAAATCTAGGCATTTTAGTGTAGATAAAATGTATTTTAATTGTGCATATAGAGTCATATTTCAACATATTTTAGTAACAGGTCATATTTCCGCCAAATTTTGCCCAAATGCATATATTGTTTCTCTTGTATCTTTTGGGATACAGGAATAAGAAAATGAATGTGTTGCTCATGAGACAATATTTAACGTGATGCAGAACTTTATTTCTCAGAACTGTAGTAGAAAAGCAGTGTAACACAATAGTTGTTTCATGAACATAAAACACTGTTGCCCAGAGTCGACAATACACACTCGGATCCAACAAAGACGGCTTCTGTCGTAATAATAATTGCAGTCGTGCAGGTATTCACAGTAACCAGTTTGAATACAGCCTGTGCCTTCTTCATCATGCCTAAAGCAAAGTGCTCAGACAGCGTGAAGTTGTGAGGATTTGTCGGGGAATTTGGAGAGAAGTTCTTTAGTAGTGATTTTATAAACTGTGTGAAGTTAGTGCAGAAAAGCGCTTTAATGTGCAACAACACTGTAATACCGTCAAACACAGCAACTGTGTGTGAAACGAAGTGATGAAAATAACAGCAGACAAATGTTGTTTGAACAGGCAGGTCAATCTTCAACCGTGCAATCATTCTGCAAGGATTTGTGAGAGATGGTGTCCTGCAACATCCCATTGGAAAAGCTGAAGAATTCATGGTTCAGACACTTCTTGGAGAAGTACACAACACATACAGTTCCAGATGAATCTACACTGAGAAAGAACTATTTATCGGTATGCTACAATGATGTGCTCAACAAAATATGAATTACTGTTGCAGAGCAAAAGATCTGGCTATCAATAGATGAAACTATGTATGTTAGTGGGCGGTATATTGCAAATGATGTTGGTGTTCTAAATGTTGATGGGTCTGGAGATATTTTCCTACTAACGTGTGACTCTCTAGATAGAGTAACCAATTTGACGATTGTTATTTTGTTTGACAACTCTCTGAAGCTACTGTGGCTGGATGGTTTGAAAAGAGACAACATTCTGCTGCTTGTAACAGATGCTGCTTCATATATGGCTAAAGCAGCCAAAGGACTTCAGATTCTCTACCTCTATATGGTGTACGTCACTTGCCTTGCACATTTGTTGCACAGAGTTGCTGAAGAGGTACGATCAAATTACTCTGACATGGACAAATTAATTTCCTGTGGGAAGAAAATCTATATTAAAGCTCCACTACGGGTGCAGAAATTCAAGGAACAGGCACCTTCAATACACCTAAACCTATTCTTATACGATGGGGTTCTTGGCTTAAAGCTGCTGAGTATTACTGCACCAACTGCACCCAAATAAAGACAATCTTCTGTGAGCTTGATAGCGATGAATCGAGAGTTGACACTCTGCTATGTGAGGCCCTGAGTATTGTGCAACATCTGCAGAGTGGGTTGGATCGAGCCCGTGGTCATGTGGCTGACAAAGTGAAAAACAAACTGCAAAGTGTTCAACGAAATCCTGGATATTCTACAATGTGTAAAGTTAGTGACAGTCTTTCTGGGAATGCCGCAGCATTTGAAGATAGTGAAGCAAAGCTGACCTGGCTGCCTTCAAATACGCTCAAGTGACGTCTTGTGAAGTTGAGAGGAGCTTTTCCAGGTACAAAACTATCCTCGGCGACAACTGTAGATCTTTGACAATGGAAAACCTGAAAATGCACCTTGTGATCCAGTGCAACTTTTCAGATATTGAAGATTAACAGATGGTATTAAATAATGTAAAGTGCTTTAAATAATTTGTGTGCAGAAATAAAAATATTGTTTTACTGTTTCGAAAAATGATCTCCTGTTCACTGTACTTTGTGTTTGGAAAATAAGAGATTCAGATGATTAAAAAAATTGGCGCTAATTAACCTCAAACCCTACAGAAAGAAAAAACTATACATACAATATTTTGAGAAGGGAATTTTGAGTTATTTTATGGTAAATAAAAAATAAAATAAAGAAGCAAGAATGCTTGAAAAACTTCTATTAAGTCATATTTTACTTAAGGTCATATTTATATAAGTTTTAGGTCATAAATGCTTGCATATTTCACTGTTTTTCAGGTAATTAAAATCCGGGCCTTGTTGATAACTGTTTCCCCGAAGAAATTAGTAAAATATAATTGTAAGATACCAGGCAAAAATCGTGGCCTAACCAAAAAGGGAACTATATCTGTCAGCAAGAAAGAGTAATAACCCAGAAATAATGTAGCACGGTAGTTTTTATAATATTTTATTAAGAAAAGTTATTAAAAATAAAGCAGCATGTGCATCATGTCTGAGATTAGCTCCTCTGATTATAAAATTAAAACAATTTGGAACATTATTAAAAGGGAGACAGGGCAACCAAGAGCAGAGGAAGGAGGGTATTACCATCAAAACAAATGAAAACTTTAATAACAAAAAGTCAATTTAAAATATTTTTAATAATTACTTCTTAATGTTGTAGAGAAAATAGGATCTAAATGTTCATTAGAAGGAGCAAGGCAGTTAATGGAAGAGGCCATACCCACACAATTTGATACAATTGAAATTCAACCCACCTCTCCTTCAGCAATTAGGAAAATAATAAACACTCTAAAGAGTAAACGGTCATATGGAATTGATGGCATTTTCAGCAGGATATTAAAAACTTTTCCCAAGAGATAAGTAGGATTCTGTCATATTTGTAATACTCTTTAAAGCAGGATATTTCTCGGATAGACTAAAATATGTTATCGTTAGACCTTTGCATAGAAAAGGGGATACGTCCGATGTCAACAACTACCGCCCCATCTCGCTTCTGACAACCTTATCAAAAAATTTTGAAAAAGTTATATATTCTCAAGTTGCTTCGCATATTTGTAAAAAATAAAGTTCTAACAAAATGTCAGTTTGGTTTCCAAGAAAGCATTTTCAACTGAAAATGCTATATATATGTTCACCGATGAAATATTAAATACTTTGAATAACCGGTCATCAACAGTTGGGATTTTTTGTAATCTCTCAAAGGCTTTTGATTGTGTAAATCATAGGATTCTTCTAGATAAGCTTAAGAATTGTGGTATGAGAGAGACAGTGCACAAATGGTTTAAAATCATACTTAACCAGACGAGTGCAGAAAGTTGAAGTAAGCAGTTCACATGATATAGATGAAACAATTAATTCCGCTAACTGGGGAGTTATCAAAAATGGGGTCCCACAAGGTTCGGTCTTGGGTTCCTTGCTGTTCTTAATGTATATTAATGACTTGCCATTCTACATTCACGAAGATGCTAAGGTAGTAATTTTTTCTGCTGATAAAAGTATAGCTATCACACCTGTCAAACAGGAATTAACTGATGAAATTGTAAATGATACCTTTCAGACGTCCAAGAGTGGCCAGGCTGTAAGGGAGGAACGGCATATCTGCAGTGATAAGAACTCCCTTTCTGAATATGCCGAAGGTACCAAGTGGTACTGACACACGATTTAGAGAAAGTTCAGATAAGGGCAGTACATTTTGTATTATTGCGATATACGGGAGAGTGTGTCACGGAAATGATGCAAGAGTTAGGGTGTAAATCATTAAAAGAAAGGCGTTACTTGTTGTGACGTGTAATTTCTTTCACCGACTTTCTCTTCTGAATGCGAACAGACTGTTAGCACCGAACTAAATAGTAAAACTTAATCATTAAAATCCGCCAGATTGAAAAGGAAAGATTTAAGTATTCGATTTCTCCGTGACCTCTCAGAGAATGGGACTGTAAAGAAATGTTATGAAGGTGGTTTGATAAACCCTCTGCCATGCACTTAAGTGTGACTTGCAGAGTATTTAAATAGATGTAGAAACAGATTAATAGAGCAGCAAAGAAAGTATTTGGCTCAGTTAAAACTAAAAGGGAAGTATGGTGGAATAAAGTATGAGAGGAAGCACTAAACGAAAGAACAAAAAAGTGGATTAAATGAAAAGCTCCTGGAAGAAAATAAACACTGCGCTATTTAAACTACAAAGAAAAGAAACAACAAGAATGTTAAGAACTTTTGAAAAAAATCATATCCAGTAGAAATTGAGAAAGATTTTGTGAGAAATAACTCCTTAACCCTTTTAGTGCTGTGCAATTTTTGAGGTATCGACTGAAAAGTGCTAGGCGATTTTGTAGTGAATTGCAGAAGTTTGTTAAACTTAACATAAAATCTGAACTGTTTATCATTGGACCATAATGTTTTTCTTTTATAGCTAGTACCTTCAGCTACAGGAAAATGAACAGAACACACTATTAGGCCTAATACTTCTAAAGAAAACCATATCTGTATTACAGTTTTTGTGCGGAAAAAATTAAATCTTTGGATGTAAGTCATATTTAGCCACATGTAATATAACTGAACTTAAAATTTGTGTTCATATTATCAATTTACTTAGTATTGTGAGTGATATACTATTTGTTTGTGTGTTTGTCACATATTTTAGAAAACAATTCATCCTGAAAAAACTGATGCGAAAAATGGGCAGAACAACTACAATTTTGTCACTACTAATTAAGTTTTAGGATCATTTATTTGTACACAAATGTTGAGCAACACATTTGGGATGTAATCCCTTCTTACAAAGAACACAGATTGTTCTGGATCATCGCCTCGTATCCTTTGTAGAGCACACAACACAGGCTCGCTCCTTCTTCCCTGGCAATAGTTCTACACCCTACACTGTGGGCGTTGGTGGTAAGTTCTTTATCTTGAACCACTCCTGAGACAAAGTGCAAATGATTATACTGTTGAATTTCAGACGTGCGAGTGGTTTCTCGGACGAAGGTAGACTTTCTTTATAAAGAATGTAAGCATTGAGAAACATTCTGCCAATAATACTAAAAACCACTTTCTTCCATAATTTAACAGTCTTCCTTTCATCCAGATAACAGTACGTCATCATATCTGAGGAATCAATCCCTCCCATGTATTTATTATATTTGAATATCACATCGGGTTTCTTTGAAGGTTGTCGGTTGTGAATAGTTCTCTCTGACACTGCTGCAGTAGAGGAGGAACTAATCAAAAGAACAGGGTTTTTCTGTGTTCCCTGAAGCCACAGAGAAGCGCAAAGGCCTTCCTAAAGAATTTGACCTGCCCAATGTCAATCTTTGAAAGAAGAGCAGGTGGGAGAAATTTTCTGTTTCTCCGTATTGTGCCAGTGAGTAAGGTTCCCATGTAATACAGTTTTTTCCACTACTGGAACTGACGTGAAAAAATTCACAGAAAATGTGGTACCCCTTGTTCACATAATTACCAAGAGCAAGTAATTTTGTTACGACTACATACCCTAACCCATGCTCTTTTACCTCCACTCTGTCAGGTTCACATCTTGCTCCACGGTATACACAGAATCCGAGGCAGTAGTTCACAACAGAATCACGTAGCATCCAGAACTTTACTCCCCATCTGTGGTGATGTTTATTTGGCAGATATTGGATTAGCTGAGAATGGGCTTTAGAGCCAACAAGACTTTAGTCAACACTCAGCTGTTATACGCCTCGTATAATGGTGACGAAACACATTATTGGCAATGCTCACCATTACATCAAACTTTGCAATGGGATCATACGCTGGATGCCCGGGAGGGTGCAATTTCGTGTTGTCAGTCAAATGGAAAAATTTCAGAAGCAACTGAAATCTATTTCACGAAAACATTCTTGAAAACCATGGAGTTGCCATATTTTCTTCTGTGGTCCAGTAACTAAAAATTGTAGTTTTCTTTACAAGCCCCATATTTAGAATTACTGCCACAAAAGCCCTCATTTCTGGCACTGAGGTATGATACCACTTTCTCACACGAGAGTTTACCGATAAATTTGCGTTTGCTTCTAGAAATTGACGAGCGTATCTGTTTGTTTCCGTTGCCATTATCGTCAATAATTGCATTATGAAAAACGGGTTAAAAAAATCAATTGGCGTAGCATTTTTTGGTATATGTTTGGGGCCTGGTAATTCTGAAAACATGAAGCTGTGTGGAGCAGGATTATCGAAAACATCAGTTCCAATTTCAGCAAATGTGTCGCCGGTTGCAGTCACTTCTTCAGAATCGTCTTCATCGCTACTGGCTGCAGAATCGGCTATTGATGAAGCACATGATTATTAATCACCACTAGACCACTCACAGATTGATCCACTGTCCGAAAATCCCGCAAAATCATCTTCACTTTCACTACTTTCCTCGGTATACATCGCACTCAAACGAGACTTTTTGCTTGGCGGCGCCATATTACCTTTGGAATGAATGAAAACTCGAAAATATCGATTATTGGCTTTGACAATCAAAACGAACTACTTGACGACTATCGTTCGACCTTTTTGTCCTTACGACATCGATATAACACGATCTGTGCCTTAGTTTGAAAGAAAAGTGCGCGAAAACGGCAGTACGGTTAGATCGTACCTGGCACTTTTGCATGTGCCGCGCGATCCTATTAGATCGTATTTGGCACTATAAGGATTAAATTTCTATCAGACTTTTAAGAATAACTGAAAGGTTATCAGTCCTTGAGTATTTGCTTCAGAGATTCAAATGGTAAAATTTGCCTTCACAATGTACAGAATTTTGAGTGTGTGGCAAAATACTTCAAATATCTTGTGAAGTGCCCAGAGCCAAATCCTAAATGAAATTTTCAGAATTTCATAAAAATCTAGAAGCTGATTCACCTTAACAGCTGAAGAAATTAAGGACGTATTAAAAAAAATCTTAAAAATAACAAAGCTAATTGGGTAGACTCCATAACAGCTGAACTGCTTTAAAATGGCCTGAGCCGAAAATTATATAAGCTCTAGAAATAATCTTTGAAGAAATTTGGGACATAGATAAGATCCCATATGATAAGAAATTGGCACTAATACACCCATTTACACAAGAAGGGTAACAAGTAAGATGTCAACTACTATAGGGGTATATCTCTTGCCAGTTGCTTAATAGATATTCTCAACAACACTACTAAACAGAGTAAAATAGACAATGGACAATTGGGTGAATATCAAGTTGGATTTAGGGAGGAAAGAACAGATTTGCAACCTAAAATCTAAAATTTGACACAGATTAATAAACTTTAAAGACATAGAAGAGGGCATTTGACCATAAGCATAAATGCTCAGCAGTCTTTTGGTTGTTCATGTCTGCAAATCAGTGTCTTCCTTGTAAGTTGTGGAGCAATATTCTCTTTTCCTAATATTGTTTTGGTATTTATTTTGTAGTTAGTTAGGAAATAAATGTAGGAATCAAAAAATGGCATTAATGTCCTACAAAGTGAAAGTGGGCAGCCACGAGTGTCACCTCAGCCCAACTGGTGTAGACTAATTGTACATTTCCGCAAACAGAGTCTTACTATTTATAAAATCAGTATTAGAATTTCGTCACAGTAGGTGCAGTTTCGTATATCAACAAAAGAATGTTTCAGTATTAATGCAAACTTTTTTTTTTACCTGGGCCAAGGAAGAGATAAATCAAAAAAGAAAACAATTTGTTTTCTGATTTAAAAAATTCTCTTTGGATTTCTGCTATGGATATATGTGCCTGAAATCTATGTTTGAAAGTGCATTTTCAGACAAAAAACTTTCTAGATTTACAAAATGTTATTGTAAAGTAACAAGTACTTTTTATTTGGCAGTCTTTAAACAACTTATTTTCAATTTTTAAAATTTTCACCAGTACTTATTTGTGATGTTTGCATTTTCAGTTTGGAATGTTTAGTTCATTTTTTAGTCAAAAATGTGACATGATTTTGAGTGCTCAATTTTTTACCTAAAATAAAAAGGATCAAAAATTTGCATTCCGTTTTGTGAGAAATATGGAGTGAAGTACAGTGTACTGCATTTTAAATGTCTGTGGAGTCCTCTGACTGTTCCTTGTGCTGACAACTCTGTACTGTATCACAGCTGCGGGGGGGAGGGGGCGGCAAGTGCAATTGCACCTTACCTGTTTGAGGGAGGAGGGAGGGGATTGTATAGAATATAATTTTTTTTAAAAAAATCTTGTACATGGCTTATTCATGCACACATTGTATTTCTTGAAATAATAAATAAAAGTTCGTCTCTTGTACTGTTTACTGTGTAAATGATGCAATACTCGGGTAATATATTTTGTATAAGTCCGTCGACAAGATCCGCAGAAATATCGTAATCAAATTGGTCTTTGAATACCTGTCCATCTTATCAGTTCACATAAATTCCCACTCTTGTGGGATCATCACTGGAACAGATAGCAGTTAACTATAACTGTTATATATACAATTTATTGTTTACACAATAAAAATAAGAGTATTACTTATTTCCTACTATAAAGTTCTCAATTACAAACATCGTGACTGTGTTACGTCAATACAGATGCTGTGAGAATTGCAAAAGGTCTGTAATTATTTGTTATGCCGAGATTGCTTAAGTACTACAGTACTAAAACATTTTACTTTTTTTTTTGTTCATTGTGATCTTCAAATGTAACAATCGATTCACAAACAGACGAGCCAGAATAAATAAGAGTTACTCCCCACTCGACCTCTCGGAACTATCTCTGGTGCCGCACGATGACGAGAGGTATATTTTGTGACGGACCTGTGGATTGCTGTGGATTGTCACTTTTGTAGACGGCAATAAATTTCAGACATATCGATGCGAATACTGTCGTTATTAGAAAAATATCGAGCCGACAAAATATTACCTAAAAAATTTCTACGATTTCACGCTCACACGTGACACGATTACTAAAATATTATGAAGGACAGAAATCGCCGCCTCGGCACTGACACCGGCGTCTCTCTTTTTCAGTCTGCCCAGCGCCGCATCCGAGCGATGGTGATGCAGGCCCAGCCGCTGGCGCCCGGCGGCAAGCCCCGGGGAGGCGGCGCGCCCCCCAGGGGCGGGGGTCCGGGCGGCCAGCGCCGCGACGGGCCGCCGCCCCCGCCACAGCAGCAGCCGCAGCCGCCCCCGCAGCAGCAACAGCAGCAGCAGTAGTGGCGGCCCCGGCCTCGGGAGCCGCGAGGGCGGGGGGTCGGGCTGTCGCCAGGGGGGGTCGGCCGGCGGCGGGGATACAACGTATATACCTCAGCGACGGGATGTACGCGGACGCGCCGACGGGCTGCGTGTGACTGTGTACGTGTGTTGTGATATACCAAAGAAAGACTCGAGGGAGAAGAGGACGTGCGAGGGGTACGGACTTTGAGTCGCCACTGGACGTGGCGGCGACCCGAGTTCCTGAAACTGAATTAGTGATTTAAGGAGAGGAGTGGAGTGGGACGTCGGCACCTGTTAACGTTATCGTCGGAGTGCGGGTGGTGCCGTCCGCAGGAGAGTGCGTTCTGTCTGTCCGTTTCCCATCCAGTGTCCACTCTGCCGTCTGCCGTTTTACCTCGCGCCGAGTGCGCCGCGTACCCGCCCGGTGCGGTTTTTGTTTATCTCGTTTTGTGGCGGGGTCCTCCCTGCCGGGCCGAGTTTCGGCTCGGTCGCACTCCGGGCCCGGCGGCCCTCCTCCCCGGCGGGCGCGTGCCGCGTCTGTTGTTAAATATTTGAATTTCGTGGCGCCGCCGGTTTCGGACGGCTTCCCGTCCCGGAGTGCCCGTGTAGTGAGGTAAAATTACTCGCCTGTCGTTCTCGTAGGTGGACGGAGAGTGGAGACGGGAAGGATGGGACTTGGGGCTCAAAGGTAATATACAGTGGCGTGTCACCTCTCGAACCACCCTCTACGGCTTTACCGATTTATCCCAGTCACAAAATAATGCTTTGCCAACTGCTCCTGTTGTGTTCGGGACGTGTACTTGTGTGTCCTTTGACAGTCTGGAATTGATGTACGGACCTATTTCTTCGTCTGGAGGTGAAGCTTCGCCGAGGTTTAGTTGCCTTTGGTCCGTCGACCTTCCTTTTGAATATTTGGAAAGTAAATTAGGGAGATTTAAAATTCCACTGTATGCCTTACTTTGTATATGGTACCGTGTTATATTTCCATTGTGGCATTAGAGGAAAACGTAAGTTTTTCTCACTACGCTGGAGCCTCGGGCATTTTGCTCTGTGGCGTTTTGTACCTCCGGGACCGAGGCCTGTCGGATGCGAGGGACGGTATACCTCGGCGTCGTTTCTGTCGCGGCAGACGGTCCGTCGGTCCCGACGAGACTTTAAATCTTTTAGTTTCCTTACAGTCTTTTTTAAGTGTTCAACTTTTTTATACAAATGGGACTTAGAACAAAAAAAGGGTGGCTCTGTGCGCACACACTTTTGACCCACTACTGACGACACGCACGTTTCTCCTCCCGAGCGTGAGGTACGTAGTGGGGGAGGAGAAATGCTTTCGACGGACGGAGACGTGGATTGTGACAGGTGTAGAGAGAATTTAATGAGGAAGGTCAGACTTGGAAGTGGAGGTGGGAATGTGACCTGTGACACCTTTCATTAGTACAAAAATGAAAAAGTAATGACATTTTAGACAGAATAATGGTCACAATTTGTGATAATATATTGTGATCTTAATTTCTTTTTCATTTATAAAAAACTGAAAGTTATTTAAAACAAAGTCTTTATTTTTGATACATTGTTGGATAAAAATTTTGTTAGATTTTTTAATATAATAATTATTAAATAAAAAAATTGCCGACACTGCCCGAATTTTTCGGGCTGTGTGCGGAAGGGAAAATGGAGAGTGAATGGAAAGCAAAAGCTGTTTATTAGCAAATGACTCGTCTTAACTAAATCATTTGTGCAGCGTAGCAGTGTCAAATTAGTGCTCTGTCATTAATACTTCATTTATCTCGTATTCACTACTGCCTCGACAGTTCACGAAAGACAAAACTGGCTTCTGGCATCCGACTAATATTTTCCCGGGAAAATTCGATCCCTCCCCTGACTAGAAATGGCAGTGGACATCACGCAGTGAAATACGTACCTTGTCCAGTTGCAGCGGTATTACAAAATTCGCGAAGGAAAAGTCTGCGACGAACGAGAGTTGACGGTTCCACTTTTTGCAATTGTCGGGATGGCAGAGGTAAATGGACTTTTTTTTCCTTTGTGGAGCAGCACTCTAAATTTGTAATCGGTAGCAAACAAAATTGCTAATACCGCACCTGTCCGGCTACCCGTGCAGCATTTCAAATTACACCAGTCTCCAGTTAAGAGCCTCCACAGTTGGAAGTGACAGCCAATTAGAACAAAGAAAAAGCAGTTATTGACCGATGATGCTTCACAAACAGTGTAAGGAGCTGGGAGTTTTTTCTTTTTCACTGAGCATCAGCATTATAAGGCATGTCTGTAATTTTACCCAGATTAGGACTACTGAAAATATTTTGCAATAGCATTTTGCATGGGCATATGTTTTAATGCAGGTGGGCACTATTTACAATGTAACTACATCGACAAAACAGTACCCTTGCACACTTTGCAAAATAGTAACACAAGATGGAACAAGTATATAAATAAATACATTCACACACACAAACACAAGCAGAAATATATTTGAGGAAAGAAAGAAAGAAAAATATAAAAAACAAAAAAAAAAAAAAAAAAAGAAACGATAGCCAGCCCCCCCGAAGAAAAATATAAATGTTAAAGGGAATGCTAACTTTGTAGGCGACAATGGAATATGAAACAGTAAAAGACTGGGAATTAAGTTTTTCGTATTTGCCCTGCCACAGTTAAGAGAATAAAACCATTAACTCAAATAATTATAGTGTTGTTCTTTGTTTTTCTTGATCCGTTGCAAGTTTTTTTTGAGATGAGAACTTTATAATCGATTGCCGACGTGTAAACTGCAGTGGTTAAGTAAAATAGTAGTAATTATTAATATAGATAAATAGTAAAAGTGAATTTCACAGGAGGGGAGAAAAGGGAGATAGAAGCTTTTTCTTTGTTTACAGGACATTAATACAGTGGGAAAGATTGTACCTTAGTTTAAAAGAAAACCATTTATACTTTATCCATTTATATACCCGTGGCTCATTGCAGAACCAAAAAATACTGTTAGGGGATGAAGGAAAACCATTTTCTGCCCACATTTCTGACAGATTTTCAGTTACTTTCCTTTGATACGTTAACACGAGACAGGTTTTTCCGGACTTCTGGTGTTTGAGTTCCTGTCTTCTTGTTTTGCCCCTGGTGGAAAATGTTTAACAGAGACCATCTGCCACCTTGTGGAGTGGCAACGGGTTCAATGGTTATACCTCAATTTATATTCGGTAGCTGTTAAAGGAAGAGCAAACGAACTTTTAAGCAGTTATCACTTTAATGGTTATAAAATAATACAATAGTTAAATGCTCCGAAACAAGCATCCCGTTTGAGTCGGCCGTGGACACGGACGTAAATTGGTTTCGGTATCAGTGGCGGCGCCTCGTTCGTAGAATCGGACGGTCAGGTCCGTGTACGATAATCGACAGATTATTTTTTCTGTATACTTATATAATGAGGATGAATATAATATATATCTATATACACACACGTACACATAATATATATATTAAGATTATATATTTAGCTTATAACTGTTGTTGAATATATGTAGCAGAACAATATTTTGTTTGTTGACGGTTTTCTTCACTCAGGTGAGCTTTGCCTCTCAGTACCTCATGCGATGCGAGATGTTCTCGGTGCCTGCCAGTAGCTACACTTTCCTGACCGCCCGCTGCTCGGTACGAGTAGAAGCGAAACCACTTTGCGTGTAAGCCCTTTTGATTTGTAGGACTTACTTCGAGCGACGTTTTCAGTTTCGCTAAAGTATTAGTTGTTTTTTACATTGACAGTGACATGTTCTCGGAAAGCTTCCACGCTTCTGACAGTAACAAACGGGGTGCTTTAAAAAATATATATATATATACTTTTTGTTGTTTTGTCAGTGGGGTATTTGCATAGGTAATAAGTACAGATTTAAATAAGAATATTTTTGCCTCCACAGCGGGCAGATTCTGCTGGAATAATTTTGTAATCAATAACTGGAGTAAAGAATACCGTAGATGATGAATGTTCCCAAACAGAATTTGCTGTGGCACACTTTGTATTTTTGTGTAGTTTTCAGTAAACTTATTTCAGTTATCCACTTTTTCAGAAAAATTTGAGACATTGTACCTTGAGACTTAGTGTGTAGGGTACGACTATTGACACTACCTCGAGCTGTACTTTCAGTAAAAAAAGATTTAATGACTTTGTAGTAAAACTGAAACAATCAGTATCAAATTTTTCAAATAGAACAGTAAGTGATTTTGCATCTAAAGGTGACTAATGTTCAGCCACTGCTTTGTCAAATTTGGTTGTATTTAAGTTGGTGAGAAAAATATCATATCCTTTCTCGAGGTACAGTTAATTAGTGTTTTTGTTTTAAAATATTCTGTAACTGGCACGTTATGTATGTGTTAATTCTAATTGTAAAGCAAAGTCCATACAAAAGCATGCAGTTTTGACTTTGTTGAAATGAATTATTTACCTTTTGAATATGTAATTTCAAAACTGCTTGCTTGCTGTCAACAAGTGTACCCCGCACGTTTTTGATTGATTTTATTCCTTAAGATATAAAGAGTTAATAGAGAAATGTTTTGTTGTTTGCTGAAAAGGAAAATTTTCATATGCTCCTGTGTCTGATGTAACTTAGGGACAAAAATTTGGCAGTGGTATAGCAGACTGGCTTTTGACACGGGCAGTGTTTGAAAGAAAAATAATATATTTGTAGCTCCGAGTGCAAACATAATACTCCAGTAGTCGCTATGCTTGTTAGTGAGTGTGCCGGTATGTCATCCCACTGCCTGGACAATTGTGGCAACAATTAATTTTCGGAAACAAAAATTCATCTGCTTTAATTTTTGTTACTTAGAATTTTTCGCACCGACCGGTATATTTTTCATTCTTTTTCAAACGGTTTTGGAGGTGCCATACTGAAATATGTTAAGAATTGCAAAGGATGTACGAAAAGAAATATTGTAAGGTGCTGTTCGTACAAACTAACTCAGGAATGTAAATCAGGTTCTTTTTAGAACTAAGCTCTCCTCTATTACCTCATTTAGAATTTTTTTAATCTTTGGAATTTATTTGGTACGAATAAAGAATGTTGACCTTCTCTACTAAATTTCTCTTATGTTGTTGGCATTTTTAAATTTATTGATGTAATTTTGTTTCTGAAATCTTATCTGTTTAATGTTGCTTCCAGAACTACAAATCTAAACGAACAATTTTATGAGCGCAATAGAAAATTTTCCAAAATTATTCACTATTAGTAAGTCTGGGAATGTAGTGTTTGGTGAATCAAATTTGTAATTGTAGACTTTGAAAGAAACAAAAATGCTTGCACATTGGTAACGCAAACAACAAAAGTTTAAAATCTGTATTGATAATGTACCATACTCAGAATACTGTTTGTATGCTTGTATTTACTGCTATTATCCATAGAATGAGCTGTTTCTTTTTCTCAATTCTGTTAGTATTCTACGTAGAGCAGGGATGTTATATGCAGGTAATTAAAATTCGGAATTAACACATTTCAGTTGTATCGATAAACTAAAAAAGTTTCATTTGTAAATTTTTCCTGTATTAACAGGAATCCTCCTTAGGGTACTCTGTGTGCAGTATTTGCACGAGTAACGTTCAGTGGTACTCGTGAGGTGGGGACAGACATTGACGGTGCCGGGCCGCCTCGGCCCTCCGGTACCCGCAACTGGCTCCGTCGACGAATTCAGTGTAGCCAGTTCCTTCTCGGTACTCACGGTCGTCGTACCCCGACAGTAAATATTATCCCTGTGATAAAAATTCCTCATATTAACAGAGTAACTGTCTGCTTAATTTCCCCCTTATAATTCAGGAACAAAAAAGTAAAGTCTTGGAGGGCGGAGATAAGAATTTAGGCCCGTGGTGTCAAAATCGTGAGAAATTGAATGTGTCCGTCACAGAGGTCACTTTCATTGGCCCAGTCGAGAGTAAGTGTGTGTGCACTCCGTTCTGAGAACTTTGCACTTAGGGTTACAGCATTGTCCAAAGAGAGGAGCTGCCCCCAAAGTGTGCCAGCATCTCCCTTGAAGCGTGGCTTTCTGCTGCAGGTTTCCTCCCCGCCCCCCCCCCCCCCCACTGCCTCGTCCTTGTGGCGCATTTACTGTAAATATTTTTTGAGGTGTTGACGCTGCCACAAGGACGGGTTCAAAAGTTGACGTCTTTCACCACTGTTGCGGAATCTAGTTTCTCGTCACTTATTCCACTCCGGACAGGGGGGAAATCTGCACTCTGGCTTCGGGTCGAGTGGACTCTCTCCGGAAAGCGAGTCGTGCCTTTTTGGAAGCCCCGTTCGGTGTGATATTTGCGAGCTGACTCGGCCGTTTTCCCGGGTGACCGGGGTGTCGGAGCTCGCCGACTGTGATAGTGACCGTCGGTCTGTGGGGAAGCTTTCCGGCTGCGGTGTCGGAGAGCCGAAGCACACGGAGGGCAGTAGATAACGTTATTGAAGTGTAAAGTTCGTAGGAGCCCCTCTCGACGTGACGTTGCTTTGACGACCCTGTCCGGTGTTACGGATCCCCGGAGGACCCGTGCTCGGGGGCACCGTTAGTTTGTCGGGTGGAACTGTACCTTCCACAAAAGTTGGCCTGCGGTTCGCGTGATGCAGTTTCCAGATTTCGCACTACGTACTCCCTCGGGGGTTTATTTATTTGGCACGTGCTGCAGTTTGCGGAAGGTCGCCTGTCTACCTCATTACACTTCAGGAAGTCCGCATGCTGTCGCCGTGCCCATTTCGCCAGTTTTATCTGTTCGGAAGTTGCCGGAATGTCATCTGCCGTACCGGTCGCGCAATTTGTAAAGAAACGGCTATCTCAGGGTCTGGGTCCGATAAATGTTTCCAGAAACTCTTCCGATCTGTTCTGCATTAGTATTTTGGTGTATCTGTTCACTCGGAATTTTGTTCCCTACTCTATATGCGCAGAAGACGGTGCTGTTCGGTGTACTAGTCGGGTACTCGTATCTCGATCCGACGTAGGTAAAAAGTGTTGTGTGATAGAGGAATGACAGTGGGATATAATTACGAATTTTATAAAACTTTGTGTAACGGTTGTTAGACCTTACAAGTATGATGTAAGAGGCTGTAAGAACTTGGCTGTGATGTCATTTTTATCAACTTTTCCTTAAAAGTGGTTATTAGCTGAACGAGTAAAGAACAAAAGTTTGAAACTCTACTGTGTGTGTGTGTGAGAGAGTACTCGCACGCACCACGGTACTTTTTAATTAGATTTGCGTAGTGAGTACATTGGCAGCGAGAGAGTAGCGACCTGGAAAACTGTGTTCAAAATTGGTGAAAATTAATTGGAGATCTGTCGAGGCCCACATCTTGAGATTTGCGTATGTTGTTTCTGTACTGCTGCTCAAATGCAAATCTGGAAATGTTTTATCCGTATCTAAATAGCTTGTCATTCCCTCCGAGCTTTCTTACCTGGACGTTACCCTTTCTTTTTCTGACAGGAAATTGTGTAGATGTGCTCCAAGGTTTCTTTACTGTTTGTATAATACTTTGGTGTAAAGTATGGTAACATCCAATTAAACAATCAGGTTCAACAAGAAATGTACCATAGCCTTCATAGACTATCCATATTCGTCTGGAAGCTCTCTCGTACAGGCAACTCGCGGCTGTCGCTCCGTGTGAATTTTCACCGTGTTGGAAGTCTCTTGCCTGCCTGCTACATTTTTATAACAAAAGGTGCTGTACACTTTTGTCTGGAATGATTGTTTGATTGTGAGTTTGTAAAAGGAGTTTTTTAAAAAAGTAAAATATCTTAAATCAGTTGGAATAGATATTGTATTAAAATTGTAAACAAGTGGTCCATTGAACACGCCTGCATTTTTTCCTTTTTCTACCATAAAGAGAAATATTAAATTATTCTAGTTAACTTGCAAATGTTTGATTGTTCACAACTGGCTGTGTCCTCAAAACCCCAACCTCTTTCCCAACCTGCCCAATTTCCTGATTTTATTTGTAAAATTAAGATTTTGCAGCTACAGTTGACATTTGAGGTGGTACAGGTGTTTGTGTGAAACAGTTATATCTTGATCTAGCATTCAGTGGTACAAGTCATAAAAAAAACTTTCACTTTGTGGCCTGTGGCCATTTCTCACTGTCAGACAATTGAAACTACTCGCTTTGGGACTGGCAGCTTTTAGCGATTGAAATGGTCGTGAAGCACACTTCGAAATCACGCCGCACGAGACTTGGAGTTGTAACAAACCGCACAGATGGAATACCTCTACTGTGACACTTGTCAGATTTTGTTTATTTTGTTAATAATATATTTGTAGTGGGAAAGGATTCCCACATCCAGTGCACTGCCTTACAAAGTCAGTAAAGAGAAATAAGGTGGTCTTTTAGTGTGCCTAGATTGTTGACAGTTTTTGTGCTTCCAATTGTTTTGTTGTTACTGACACATACTCTGCAGCAAAGTGAAGGGGCAGGCACTTTGCCAATGAATTTGACATGGACCTAAATTACGGATTATGTTGTCAGCAATAATTCATTTTCTGTCCGCCGTCAGTCGTGCATGAAGAGTAGGAAAAGTTGTTAACTGTGAAGAAGAAGAAGAAGAAAAAGAAAAAAAAAAAAAAAAAAAAAAAAACACCACTTCTGAGGCTGGCAGCAGTAGCAGGATCCAAATTATGTTTGTCCGTATCACACAAAGTACGTCTCTTGTAGTGTTTACTGTGTAAATGATGCAATACTCGTGTAATATATTTTGTAGAAGTCCGTTGACAAGATCTGCAGAAATGTGTATACAGGTTAATCGGAAAATGTACATTGTGATTCCTTGCAGTGAAACCAAATGGGGTGTTATTAGTAGAGTGGTTTGTGTGGACGAGTATTGTGGATCATTTAAGTGGAGATACTTTCAGACATTTCTTAAGATTTTGTTGACATGTGAAACAAATTCAACAACAAAATTTCTCCTTTTTTAAAAAAATGAGTCAAAGATGTATGAATTAAGAGTGCTTTCCTCGAGGGATGTGGCAACTCCATTCCTGCTGATGTTGAGCCTGAAGTAATTTTTTAATATCGTATAATCAGTATGAGTGACATGTCACACTTCATACATCTTACATGTGGAGTCGGTACAGGGAGCAACAGGCTCAAGTAGAGTGCACAATAGAAACTCTAAACAGTGTGCTTCCATCAAAATGAAGTGCTTGGCTGGGATCTGAATCCAGCTAGTTAAGCTGTCCACTAGGGCACCTGGTAAAAATGGTTACCACAATAGCAGAGACTTCCTAATTTATCTACACACTGCAGACATCTAATGTCTTTAATTTCTTTGCAACTCAATTTGTAATTGCTGCAGGCTAAAGAATTTGTTTCATAAGAAATGCAACCACTTTCGATCGTGCAGCAATTACAAATAGTCGCAAAATTGATGTCTGACACCGCACCTCGTATGTACTCCTAGACTCTGCAGAAGTGCTCTTCAAAAAGAAGGAACATATTTCACACATTTATAGCATCTAAATTACAAAAGATTGAAATACCGTTCCAATATTCCTGTAAAGACAAGTATAGTTTTTATTCATTCAATGTGAATGCCACGAGTTAATGGCAAATGTCGAAACGCTGGAACACTTCCTGCCACGCGTGAGGCAGCTCGTTACTCGTTATCGAATTCAAAGGTTCGACAATTAGATGTCTGGGATGTGAAGAGTGTCAGTTACGAGGATGGGGTGGAGGGTATAAAACGGCGGTTCTTAATCCCGCAGATTAGTGACAAAGGGGTGAGGGGCCGGAGAGCTGGGAAGCCACCGGTGACGTACATCTCGTGCCATTCGAGTAACGTCAGGTGTGGGCGGGCTCCGTCTCGCGCGAAAATGAAGTCGTCCGAATCTTCGAGTCGAGGCTGTAACCGAGTTCAAAACGCAGGTAAGTCCCGTCGCAGTTTTCTCCACGGAGAGGAAAGGTCTGCAAATGTATTTTACAAATGTGGCACAGAAGGTGTTAATCTTTGATGAATCCCTTTCCTGGTCAATAAGTGGCTAAGGACTTTCACGAGCCCAAACTCTTGACATTGTGCTGACTAATTGACTACTGTCACTGGAAAGATGGAAAGTGGATTCATTGGAGAACATGGTAATCATTCAGGAAAATTACTCCCATATCATCTGGCATGCTAATGCAAACTTGACACTATTCTCTTGAGAAAAATTGGAATTGTAGTTCTGCCGTTCGGAAGACATCGGACACTGCATATTCACTTCCTTAACAGCGGTGAATCGGGTACTGACACGGAGGGACGGGGATAGAGGGAGTGTATTGCCATCGGCTCCGGGACTGCAGACGAGATAGAGCGCTCGATGACTACTGGTACTGGCAGGAAGGTGGGTGGCCTTGTCTGTCACAGACTGGAGGGGAACTGCAGCCGAACTTCGTACGTTGCCGACCTGGACTCTGAAGAGGGGCCGAGAGCTCGGGGTGGATGCTTTGCTCTGTTATACCTCACTGTGAAAATATTCACATATGCATAGCTGGGCACTGTTCCTTGGATATTTTATTAGCCCATTTATTAGATATTTATGTCAAATGACACCCTTAGCATTGTATATGTCAGTAGGTGTCGGGATATGCCGTGATGTGTGAACAGTAAGTATATAGTGGGAGTGAGAATAATAGGTGTCGACTGTTGCCGAGTACGAGTAATTGTTTGACTTGGAAACAAATCGTGGAATAGGCTGATGGACATCGTTGGCCACATTTAAGTGATTACTTACTCTTATTTAATACCCTTGAGTATTGACTGAGCACTGAAAGACCTAAATTGAAACGAGACCCCCAAAGTGGCTGACGTTCCCTCAGAGCTATTGAAGTCTCCGGGATAACCATCCGTGACAAAACAATTTCACCTGGTGTGTTTGTATGAGACAGGCGAAATTCCCTCAGACTTTAGGAAAAATGTAATAATTCCCATTCGAAAGAAATTGGTTGCAGACAGGTGCGCAATTACAGGACCATTGTCACAATTGCAAAATTTTAACATTATTTCCAGAAAGATGGAAAAGCTAGAAGCAGCTGATTTCGGAAGAGATCAGTTTGGATTTAGAACTGTAGCAACACGATGCAGAACTCAAGATTGTCTTAGAAGATAGATGAACCGAATACTCGAAAACCAAAGTTACGTAATTGGCAGGACTTTATGGAAGATGGAGACGTCTGTTGCAAACCTCTATAACGTAGAAAAAAAAAAAAAAAAAAAAAAAAAAAATACAACAGGCATAAGACATTTAATATTACACAATATATATAGCAATCAAACATACGTTCGCGGATACAAAAAGTGCAATCTTATATTACAAGTCAAATTACCTATCTATTGTGTATGTTATCCATTCAAACTACAGTAAAAAGAAATTCGGTAAAAAGGTTGGATAGTGCCTCAAACAGTCCACCAGTGTCGGAAAAGTGTAATTTTTAATTTGGCTGCAATAACGTGCAAAGTGCATCAAAATTAACACCGTAGAAACTTTTGAACGGAATGTGGACATAACAACCAAGTCAGTATTGTAGTTGTAAATTATTGTGCCTGTGTTCAGAAAATACCAGAGCAAGCGAAAATGACGAAAGCTAAGGTACGTAACGCTGGCTAATAGCCTACTACAAGCTCTGCCGAATTTTTTTCTACTATTGGTAAATGTAAGGAGTGTTTGGGTGTAAAATGTTATAGCATTTTTCTCTCGTGTAAGAATCAATATATGGGGAATGTATATTTGTTTTTGGTCACAATGAATTTCTTGTTTCGTGTAAGATATGTTTTAATAATCATCCTTCTGCAAAACATTCTGATGATAATAATTCAGTTTCTTCCTTGCACGTATGGAAGACTGGCCGCCATACTTTCACGGCGTTGGCCTTCGCAGTGACGTCAAAATGACGTATGGCGTCCAAGCAACACAGGCCTTACAACAGGCCGTGGCTACGTGACACTTAGAGGCCCCGGCCGCCACCTCACTGGCTGGCCGCTAGGACATGCCCACCGCCGCGCAGCAGCCGGCGGATGGGGCCTCTAAGTGTGACGTAGCCACGGCCTGTTGTAAGGCCTTGTCTTGGTCCAAGTCGCATACCTATCGACTGCTGTCGAGTTTTGTGGTCGAACACAGCTGCGATACAAGGAAATCTCATTTCTCACTTCCATATTGGCAGTCTATCTTGCTTGTTGTCTTTTGAACTAGCTAGCGATCGAAAATGTGCGGAGTTTACAAAAGTATATTTCGTGAAATTCTGAAAGCGTTTCAGGAGGCGGCCAGATTTCTGCCTACTGTGATTCGTCGGAGAAGTTAGTAATAGCTTTAGGCCTAGAGACAATGGACCAGTTTATGAGAAGATTTATTTTCCTTTTGTACAATGCATTCGGGTACTGAAGTGTTTTTCGTGTGGTCAGTACGTGTTTGTGGGTTATACTAGGCTTACCTTACTATCCGGGCCGCCGCGCAGTATCGAGTGTTTAGATGTTGGCTAAGGTGACGTCATCTGACCAGCCAATCAGGTGGTAGTATACGGCAGCCAATGAAATTGGTTCTTTTATACTGGCGCAATATTCGAATGTATTCCCTTCGTATTGAGTATTTACAGTCAATTTACTGAGCGGACAAGGGTACATCGAGAACCTGTCAACCATAGAACAGGAACAGCATTAATTACTTACTTGATGGTCAGTGCAAAAAAATTATTTATTACGTCAATTTATATTTACGTTAGTTGTCATTCGCAATGTGGTAGTACTTTCTATTCTCAAAGAAATTGTACTGATTTCTATAGTGATGTTTTGCATATATGTATCATTGCGCTGTTTATCTGCTTAAGAATTGCAAGTCACGCTAAAAATTTCATTCTGAATGGATATTCAGCGAAAGATAATGACGAAGAATGTTTCTTGATTGCCATTGCAGTTTTTTTTTTTTCTTCGAAAGTTATGTTTTGGCCATACTACCTTGTCAAGATAGTGTTCACAAGTGATTTTAATTATGGTGATTGTAAGACTTTTGCCCCTTTTCGTATGGACATAACGTTGAGTGTTACAACATATGGCTTCCTTTACGAGAGTTGAATGACAATTTCAATAAGTTGCATTATGAGCATATCCAAAGGCATTGGAAAATTTTGCATCATTCATATCATGTAAGAGAAAGACTTATTTCGATTTGCGTTACAGGAAAGTACTGAATTTAAACAAGAAACCTGTCCATGTACAGAAACGTAATTCTCGAGTTAGCGACGTTCCGCATTCGAATAGTGTTATTCATTTTAAAAATAAAGTAATTGAAACGTGATGTTAACACCTTTTTTCCACATGTTGTGATCATAGTGTGTTACGTTCAAAGTCACGAAGTTCTAAACAACGATCATTACGCTAACATAAAATACGATTCTTATTTCGTGATACTAATTATAACAGGTTTTAACATGTATCATTTGCAGTTACTTCTGAATTTTTCGTGTGGTGGTCTTTATAAATTGCGTAATATTTCAGTGCTTTCTTCTCAGTGTTTTTTCACTTACGTCATAATTATTACTACGTTTTTCGTACATTAGAATAGGCAATATTTCATCTCGTCTTGATGTGCGTGTTTGACATTACTTGACTATCAATATCATCTATCGTCAAAGCAACACATAGGTTATATTACGCGATATCTGATTGGCTGTCACCGTCTGTGCTACGATTGGTTGGCCGCGGCCGCTACCAACATCTGAACATTCGATACTGCGCGGCGGCTCCGATTGTACAGTTTTATCCTTTATTCTGTAGTTAACGATTTCTTTTTTGTGTTCTTTTGTACGTTTTCTGTGTGTGAGGTGCTACATTGTCATTCTGCTACGTTAACAGGCCTATATTTAAACACTATCAAATTCTTCTGTGGCTGGTAAACAGTACCGTATTTTACTTATCCAATTTAAAATTTTGCAATGGGGAAACGCAACTAAACTGGGCAATGTAATACCAAGCTCATGTTCTACACACACACAATGTGTGTGTGTGTGTGTGTGTGTGTGTGTGTGTGTGTGTGTGTGTTTTCTAGGCCTAAAGGCACCCACATTCACCAGCGACTTCTAATAGTTAAGATTAAGGTATTATCTCCTCCGACGAATCACAGTAGCCAGAAATCTGGCCTCCTTTTGAAACGCTAAACTCTTTCAGAATTTCACGAAATATACTTTCGTATACTTAGCACATTTTCCATCGCTAGTTAGTTCAAAAGACGACAAGCAAGATAGACGGACAATATAGAAGTGAGAAATGAGCTCTGATGTTTACTAAAATGAAAAATTACCCGCACTGTAACGACACTTCTATGAAAGACTTACTGAATTCTTAAAAAATAAATAAAAATATAAAATTGGACTGTCTAGCTAACAATATTACGTTTAGTATGTAATGTCAGTTTAAACTCTTCTTACAGTACTACATATTGGTTTCTGGGGTGTATAAAGACGACACTGCATTTATTATTTAGGTGTATAAATTACAAGCGTATGTAAAGTACACATTATGCATATGTATATATCTGTTACTTCAATACACAAACAGATCAATCCATTCGGGCAAAGAAACAAGTAAAAATCGAATAACTACACCAGCCATTATGAGAAACACCTGGTTTGCTCTGCACTCAGTCTCCGCTCGTTTCGCAAGTATTTCCTAATAATAACACACGTACGACTGCCCACTACTGTCAGTGTACGAGTGTAGTGACAAGCAAGCATTTCGCACTCCCCACGGCTTACTCGATTTGACCACAAAAGCTCGACAGCAGTCGATAGGTATTCGACTTTGACGCTTGCGTCATTTTGACGTCACCGCGAAGGCCGACGCCGTGAAAGTAGGAAGACAGCGGTACGACTGCTCTGTCGTAATGCTTGCCTGTAGAGCGCTGACGGCCCATCCCTAGGTATTTCCTGCAGTCGGCACCTGAGTGGTCTGGTGTAGTTCGTGAACGAACTAGTTCGGAAGAGCGCTCCCACAGGCAAACTACGTGAACTAGTTCGCAGATCCCTCGCCTTTTAGTTCGTCCGCTCCTTTTCCGAAGACTGACGGGGAACAGCGAGAGCGCGCAGAATCGCGTGATTTCCTTCTGCCAGTTACCGTCATTTCGAGCTGAGATGCAGCTCAGCTGTAGTTTCATAGTTAACTACCACTAATTTTCTTTTCTAAGCTATTCAGCAGTGTCTAAATATAACCCTCATTCCATAGTGTAAAGAGAACTCAAAACATTGTTTGAATTTATATGCGACAAATTAAGCATCAACCGTTTTCTCTCGCCTGCATGATACTGTTGACGGCTCGCGGGATAGAATGTTGAGGATAACGTCGTATAAGCGACACTAACACTGTAAAGTAACGAACCCGTATAGATTTAATTAGCTACAAAAGTGTAGTTTACTGCCTGTCGTCAGAATGTAAAGGTCGAAACCCAATGTCATCAATGTCGCTAGCGTGAAGATAATAAATTTATTCTATTTCATTTGTTAATACAAAATCAGTTTCTGTAATAAGTGTGAGGTTGCCGGACTGACTTAACTTCCGATGCAGCTGAGGCGGCCGCCCCTCCGAAGCAAAGGATTGGACTCGCCCAGCACCGAAGACAAAAATTTTAAAAATAAAATACTACGAGTATTCTGTATGCATAGTAGTTGAATGCCATTGTATCACCCATTCGTGTAAATGACTGGTTTATTTGCTTAAGTATTTGATGCCTAATAGCCCAAAAATATGGCTGATAGCACACGCTTGCGCAACACTTATTATATAAAAAAGCTGTAATAAGAAAAGAAAAAGCTCTTTTAGTAGCGGTAGCAAAAGCCAAAAAGAGCGGACGAACTAGAATGAGCGACCGAGCTGCGAACTAAAAGGAAAGCTACCGGTCGCGAACTAAAATATGCACGAACTATTATGCCAAACGTATCTCGCTTCTTAGTTCGTTGGATTCTTTTCCAAAGACCGACGAGCAATAATAACAAATGTTGTAAATCTATCGGACCAAACTGCGTGGTTATCAGCCCGTAACTTACAAACTACTTAAACCTAGGTAAACTAACCTAAGGACAAACACCCATGCCCCAGGGAGGACTCGAACCTCCACGGCGAGCAACCGCGCGCTCCGCAGCGAGACGCTTTAGACCGCTCGGCTACTCCACCGCGGCGACGGGCAATAGCGAGAGGGCGCGCAGCAGAATTAAAAATCACTTGTTTCCCTTCTGCTGATGAGAGCCATTTCGAGGTGAGCGTCTGCCCGTTAGATTACATAGTTCAGTGCTACAAAATTTCTGTTTAGAAGTATTCTGCACTCTGCAATATCTGACTAATAAATTCCATAATACCAAGATATAGAGATAACTCTAAACTTAAACGAGAGAAATTATCCACACATAGACTGTTTCTTTTGGTCTGCGTGATATCGTCAGCGGCTCAAGCAGCTAGGTGGGGGAACTTCTCCCTCCACCTGCATGCGCAGACAACGCCGCTCAGCCGTCACTGGGAGCGGACGGACTAAAGTGAGCGCTCCCGATAGCGAACTATTGTGCGCAGGTCTACGCCTGAGCCCTAAAGACGGCGTATGCCGCAGCCGGCTGCACTGGCCGTGGCCTGCAGGCGCTCACAACCGATTCTGAGACATCTTATTGTGTGACATCAATAATGACCTCACTTTCTATTCGTTATTCCTTGTAGTTAGGGACAGGACAAAGTCGGTGTTATTTTATGGCCAAAATCGATGTTATTTTCTCGTAATCTTTTTCCATTTTCGGTACTATATTTTTGTCATATATAACCATTTTCAATGGTATTCTGAAAATTACACTATTCCCAAGATAGGATGAGTCACATTTGATACAGATGATAAAAAATAATCTTAATAAAAAGTATTGATGCAAATGTGTATCTGATTTATTTTATTTTATTTTATTTATTTATTTATTTTTTTTTTTTTTTTTTTACACACCAAGTGTTCAAATACTGTGAAAAAAATTGCCAATGATTGTATCCAGCAGGTTATCCCCCTTTTCAGGTCAACAGACAGTTTTTGACATAAGAACTTTTGACTTTTCTTGCTGACTTAAATATTTGTGTTATGTTGTTGCAGTTTCTTAGAGAATAACAAGATTGAAAAATAGAATATATTTTAATGTAGGCTAAAGAAAAGTCTTTGCAGTGGTATTGTAAATAAATAAAAAGTCTTTGCTACAAGAGAAATTTTTATATTAAAATCACCAAAAAACTTGGTTCATACATTTTTAAAGTATTTATCAGGAACAAAATAAATTTATAAATATGTAGAAATGGTATTTAACTCAAGAATGTGACAAAATTGAATTTACATAATATTTTTCTTAAATCTTTAGTCACATCTAGCTTTGAAACTAAGTACAAGTTGTAGTTTTAAATTTTGTTTCCCGTCAGTAACACCGACTTTTAATGCAAAAACATTTCTTTTAAAGTTCTTTATACACACAGAAATGGTAGTAAGGCTCATTTCTGGTCTGCATTTTGCAGACTGCAGGACAGACACCTTTCTCCTCCCTGCACCCCCCCCCCCAAAAGTGCCATTTCTACAAACGTCTGGACAAGTGGTGTAAAAACAGACAACACAAATCCTTCTTGAAACAAAAGAAATGTTACGTAAGCAGCGGCGGCGTTGCCTTAATGTTGGCAACGAAATGTTCGTTTTCGATCACTGACTGAACGGACAAGGGCTCATGAAAGAACCTGTCGAGAATATAGCATTAACTATTTATTTCGGGTCAACACAAAATATTATTCCCCTCATTCTATGTGATTGACGTTTCGAAGAGCATTGAAAGATCGCTGCAAACATTAGCACAATACGCCGGCGTTTCCGTAAATAAAAGTTTACCGACTAGGTTAAAATGTACGAAGTCCAGAAGTTGATAAAAATGAGCATTCAAAAAAGAAAGCATTAGTATAAATCCAGCTGCAGTGATTATAAGCCTGAGAGAAATCCAGCATCAAGTCTGAAAGTAGTAAGCCATGTCGCAGCGATACAATCGAGGCTAACAATAAGAGAGAAACAACGCAGTCAAAGAATATAGAACACATCAGGGCATGGAAATACGGAACAAACCACTCCACTTTTGCAGAACATCTAATAACATATAACCACAAACCCACCACAATAGAAAAAGACATGAAAAGTAATTAGAATAAATAATGAAAAACATATCCTAACATTACAAGGAAATTATCACATATATAAAACAAAAGCTGAGAAAAAGATGCTACTAAATGACCAAATAAACCTGACCAATCAATCATTGTTCTCACTGATTGATCATATGATAAGACACAAATCCCAACACATACATACATAGACAGAGATAAAAAAAAATGGCCACTGCAAGCAACGTATATATCGACAAAACTGCTTAACTTGGACGCTTCTTAAAGACCTTGATTCTGTTAACCAGAGCTGCGCGTTCGCAATACGTCGAATTTAAGCCCATTTTAAACGATGAACGAACTTGTAATGGAATGATAACAAGTTGCCTTAATAGCGGCCGTCTGCCGTTTGATCGGGTGCACAAGTATGATCGCACTAGTATCGAAGCGCGATAATCACAGCGATAAAGAAATAGGGCCAGTTCTAAATGTGGTACTAGTGGGTTCACTGCGCATGCGCGAGCTAGCAGCTGTCTGCTGCAGTCACCGCTCCAGTTAGTCCGCCGTTTTCCTTCCTATTTACGTATATTTTGCGTTTTGTCGAAGTTTATGATCAGAATGTATTCCACAATGTATTTATAATGGCTGAATTCACACTGTCCGTTGCCGGACCGTCTTCTCACGTCAACGTGAGCTTTCTCAAGGAGAATGTTTTGATGGAACGGTCGTCTGCTAACATCGCGACTCCCAAATTAACCTATTTACTTCCCGCGATTTTGATATATTCGACGGTTACACGGTTAGCACGCAAATGTGTCTTGTTAATCGTTATTCTATTATTATACTTTGGTTTAGCGGTAAATTGCAAATGTTTCATGATGACTTAAATATTTTTCTCAATTGAGTGTCCTCCTAAAAGTGAGTTCGTATATCTCAAACAAAAAAAATGGTGTATGTTTTGCAATATTGTAACAGAAAAGACTGAAGTCATTTGTTTATTTGACTAAGATTGTAATTTGATGACGCAATTTCCATTAAAAAAACATTTTAAATGAAAAAGTCAGTCCAAATATTAAGTTGCGCATGACGTTATTAACAATGTCAGCAGGCAAATCATAGTAGATGAAATAAACAATCTCTATTTATGCTCTTATAAATATTGTTTGGTGTGTTCATATGTTTATTTTTTCGCTATAAATAGATGTTTTGAAACATTGTTTCACTTCCCAGCACTTTACCACACTAAATTGACCAAAAACATACATTACAAAGTTTTCTTTGTGCGTCACTAACGTTTTGCATTGTTTCCTCAGTTCATGTATTAAACTATGACATCCTACATAACAGATCGCCAGCCATAAACTCACTTTCAACATCGGATATTACTGTCTGATAACGTTTATCGTCTAAACATGCTGCCACAAAATTTTGCTTGAGTTAGTAGTTCATGGTTAGTGCGCCAGGAGCGCTTCAGTAGACTATTATCCATCTTGTTCGCTTCGTTCATCGTTTAAAAAGGGCTTTACAAACTGACAGGTCGGTGTTCGATCACGGAAAATAACCTCAAACGGTTCGAAATTCTAGAAACATTTCGGCGAAGAAATCCATAGAAATTTGAAAACAATATCAATATTAATTACCGTAATATCTTCATAACGTAACACAGAGAGAAATAAGCTTGTCGACAGTTACCGATCGGAAAGCATACATACAACTGTCAAAATGCGCGTCTAACAATGTGTGGTACTGTCTTATTACAGTATGTATCACAAAATAATAAAATTGTTATAGATTTGGATATGGAGCATTATATCACTGACACCATTAACCTTACGACGTTTCTTACCCAGATACAGCATAATCTCGTTGGAATCCGCTGATTTCGCGTTAATAAAATGAATTTTTCCTGTCCCTACTTATAGTTACTATTCAGACGAAAAATCACATTGCGTAGACTTTGCGTACGGCTGATTTTAGCACATACAAAGCTGCAGATGAAATACAGGTAAGAAATCTAAATTTTAAGGTTCAGAACAGAACGATAACTCGTTTCATTCTCGAGTTACAGGGAGTAATGTTCGCAGACAGATGCGCCCAGTTCTGTGCGGAATACTTCTCCGATTTTAAGAAAATAGTTTCGTTAACTCCAGATCGTAAGCGTTCACTCTAAATTTGGGCTGTCATACAGTGTAGTCCAGTATTCAAACAGACTGAGAACATTTCCTTATCGGAACACTGTATAAATTAAGAAAACAATCGTGATAACGGCCAATTCTTTGACTATTATTTTCTTGTGAATTACGTACTTAAACTTTATATGAACTATGGAAAATTCAAGGAGATACCCACTACATACCTTTCACCAAAAACAGAGAAGTGCATATACAATACCAATTTCATTTGTGTGTCTAATATTTCTCTTGCTTCAATTCTTTGTTTCCTGTAATAATAGACTAAACGCATTTACACCAATGAGAAAAGCTTGATTCAGGAACTGTATATTAATTTCATATCTGAACGAAGATGTATTTAGTTTAAACAGTTACAAGTTTAAAAAAAAATGTGTTTCAGAAATTACCTGTAGGTAAAACCAACGATGCGCGAATAATTTAACCTCGCAATATTATGCGGGAATTTTCTTTACAAAATTTATTCCAGTTAAAGCTGTGTAGGTTTCTGCGGTGTGATCCAATCACACAGCAAAGATCTGAGGGTCGCTTCTGGTCTGTTAGTTTTCTCTGACAATTTTCGTCAGCCAGAGTCTTCTTCCTGGATTTGTGAATTCAGATGGAAGTACTATAATATTTACCTTCCTTCTTGTCTTATAAAAGAACACACTGGGAATTATTCAGACCCAAGCATACTAATATTCACAACACCTCTTACGGCAGGTAAGCAAGATGGCGGAAGAAAACCATGTGACTCGAATATCAACTAATCACGAGTTGCAGAAGTCGGCAGCAGTGCAGTAAAGGATGGCCATACTTTGGATATACAGAGGGCTGCTCAACTTCTTTTGTTTGCACCAACGTAGAAGTGCAAAAAGTTGAAGTAAGCAGTTCACATGATATAGAAGAAACAATTAATTCTGCTAACTGGGGAGTTATCAAAAATGGGGTCCCACAAGGTTCGGTCTTGGGTCCCTTGATGTTCTTAATGTATATTAATGACTTGCCATTGTACATTCACGAAGATGCTAAGTTAGTAATTTTTTCTGCTGATACAAGTATAGCTATCGCACCTGACAAACAGGAATTAACTGATGAAATTGTAAATGATATCTTTCAGAAAGTTATTAAGTGGTTCTCTACAAATAGACTCTCATTAAACTTTGATAAAACCCAGTATATACAGTTTCATACAGTAAATGTCATGACACCGTTAATAAATTTAGACTTTAAACATAAATCTGTAGCTAAGATAGATTATTCACAATTTTTAGGTGTTTGCATTGACGAGGGACTGAATTGGAAGAAACACATTGAAGATCTCCTGAAACGTATCAGTTCAGCTACTTATGCTATCAGAGTCATTGCAAACTTTGGTGATATACATCTCAGTAAATTAGCTTACTACGCGTATTTTCATTCATTGCTTTCATATGGGATCGTATTCTGGGGAAATTCAACATTGAGTAAAAAGTATTCATTGCACAAAAGCGTGTAATCAGAATAATTGCGGGAGCCCACCCAAGAGCACACTGCAGACAATTTATTTAGGGATCTAGGAATCTTCACTGTAGCTTCACAATACATATATTCACTCATGAAATTTGTTACTAACAATCCAACCCAATTCAAAAGTAATAGCAGCGTGCATAGCTACAACACTAGGAGAAAGGATGATATTCACTATTCAAGGTTAAATCTAACTTTGGCTCAGGAAGGGGTGAATTATGCTGCCACAAAAGTCTTTGGTCACTTAGCAAGTAGCATCAAAAGTCTGACAGATAGGCAACTGGTATTTAAAAAGAAATTAAAGGAATTTCTGAATGGCAACTCCTCATACAATGTAGATAAATTTTTAGATAAAAATAATAAAAAAACAACAAAAAATGTAATAAAAAATCCTTACAATATTGATTGTCAAGTGTAGACAACATTAACTAGACTGATACATTCCACATCATAATGAAATGTCGTATATACGATCTATGGAACAAGTATTAATCCAATCTCATCTTTACGTATACTAGAATAGACGGTAGGGGTCAATCGACGGATGCGCAGTCATATGCCGCGCTACTGACGTCACCAGGAGACCAGCACAATTTTTTCGCGCTACCATAATGTTGCTATTATGAGTGTATCTCCACAGAAATGGTTTCCCACTGGCTTTTTATTGTTTGTGTGTGTATTAAATAGTTGTGATAAGTGATGGCTGACGGTGGTGTGTTGTGCTGATGCGTGCTGTACGAACCACGGCATATAGAAGAATGCGATTTTCACAGATTTCCGAGAGATAAAGAGGTAAGGTTGAAGTGGATAAACGCATCTAAGCGATTAGATACTCTCAACCCTGATACGGGTCGTGTATGTTCAGAACATTTTAAAGGGTCTGATTATGTTCGCGGCTTGAAAAATGAACTTTTAAATCTTCCACTGAAATGTATATTAAAGGCAGATGCGGTCCCTATGTAGCTGCCCGAGTGCATTGACGTAGTCGAGGCAGGTTCTTCCGAATGCCGTGAAGTCAGAGTAGAAAGGCGGAACAACCGAAAAGAAGTAAAAATGTTATTGTTAACAACAAATGTCAAGAATGACAGAGTAAATTGTATAAACAATTTCGTTGAGGAAATATGTAGGTGTACTAATTCCGAAATCCCCTCAGCGAGCACTGCCATTGACAATGATGGAATAATTGTAGCTGAATTAACAAAAGAATTTGACCATTTAAGAAGTGAGAACAATAAACTATTACTTGAAATAACTATTTACTTCGACATGTTCACAACATTCATATGCAGCAAAAAATGATATAAACTGAATAATACTCAAATTCTATGCAGTGCGTATTTACCAGGAAAACTATTTGCTGAAAAACTTCGATTTTTTTTACATCTTACAGCTTGATATCTCCGCTCGATGAAGGACTGAATTACTTTCTATTATTCTGCATACTTTTTTGCTCTTTATAAGTGAAGTAAATTGTTGCAATAAATTTTATGATTTTCTAGAGGTAATAAAAAAATATGTGGAATAATATAAGTAATTCGGAGATATCAAGCTGTAAGATGTAAAAAAAAATCAGAGTTTTTGAGCAAACAGTTTTCCTGCAGTCGTTTACTAAGTGTCTCGTGGCGGCCGTTCGCGTCGCCTGGTGACGTCACAGCCCTCCTCTCCTACGCGTGCCCCCCACCGCCTATTCTAGTATCCGTGGATGTACCCACTACCCTATTTGTTGTTCTGCGCCAATACCCCTGCTATCTAGGAAACATTCTGCTACGAATTTCACAGTTTACGTTCGATATTCGTGTTAAATGGTTCACGTGATCATCTGCATTCTGCTTCTGTGGTTTCTTTTAGCTTTCCGACTTTCGTCAGGATTTTTAGACTGCTACCCCTTTGAGTTCCACCGACAAGTGGCACATCGGCGTCGTCGTACTAACGAAGAGCTGCTGGCGAGGACAGGACTGACTGTCAGTGTGGCATCTTCAACGAATGTAATGACGATGATGATTTATCAGAAGAATTTCGTAGTAATACACCTTCACATAGTAGAGCTCGCCAGGACAGTTCTTCAGATCTGAAACTGAAGACAAATTGATCTGTAAACAGTCACGCCAGAATGAAAAAGAGAATTTTGATTGGCAAAAACGTGATTTCAGTCCAGCAGTGATTTGTTGCCTCATCTTTAGAACGTAAAAGCCAACTAGCACCTGATTCAAGCGTTCAAATGTTTGTTAAGCTTATGGGACTTAACTACGGGGTCATCAGTCCCGAAACTTACAAACTACTTATCAACTACCTTATACTAAGGACGGCACAAATATTCATGCCCGAGGGGGGATTCGAACCCCCGACCTTAGTGGCAGTGCAGACTGTGACTGAAGCGCCTCAGTATCCTCGGCCACCGCGGCCGGCTTTTAAGCGTTCTATCATATTTCATGCTATTTCAGTCAGAAGATCTGTTGAAATTTATATCACTTGAATCGATTTTACAATTTTACCATGGAAAATAGGCCGGAATCAGTTCGTTCTCGATTAGACAACTGGAAAGATACAGGTTTTGAGGAACTCCATAGGTTCATTGCTATTTGGCTTCCCATGGCTCATTTCAAAAAGTTGAGAATAATGGAATATTGGTCCATAGATATACTTCTGAGTACGCCAATTCTTGGCGAAGTTATGTCCCGTGTTTGTTTTGAGACTGTTAAATTTTAGAGACAACCAATCGTGGAGGTGACAGTTTATTCAAGATTAGGAGAGTAATTGATATAGCTCATGTGACGTTCCGCAGTGCATTTAATCCACACAAAAAAAGTCTTTGTCGATAAAAGCTTATCTTTTAAACAGTTCATTCCTTCAAAATGAAGTAGATCTGGAATCAAGACAGTGTTGTGCGACTGTAAAACTGGATACGTTTTGGAATTCATTGTAGACACAGGCACAGCAACAGAAGTTGAAGTCCATAATTTACTAGAAACTGGTATTTGTTTACGACAGTTTTTTTGGATTATTGGAAAATAGTAGGTGACTAAAATTTTTTCTTCCACATCCCTTTGTTGCCAACCTATTAATTATTGCGTTTCATGTTTAGCATGCATTTACATTATGGATACATTATGAATCCAAAGTTTACAATTTTTTCGTGCCGTGATTTACGCGTTCAACTTTGATTCAAATTATCTAGCATTGTTGGCCTGCGTTGGACGACCAAATATACCTTTTTGCAGATAAAATAATAGTGGTCTTTCTAATCAGCTCAGTTTAGAAAGTTTTATAGAACATTGCTTTTGCAAAATAAGGTTGAAAATACCGCATTTTTAAGCTTTTCTAAAATCTCCAACTTTGCACTTAATTTATTCAGTATTGGAAAGCAGCACATAAACGAAATCATGTTTCAAAACCTTGTTAGGTTACCACATGCCAAGTTTTACGTTCGTCATAGCTTCAGTCCCCGAGATATAACATGCCAGACGTTTTCTTGGGCGCCGATTTCTTAGAACAACTTTGCTCGCACTTTTGTGGTTATATATAGCACGTAAAGTTCTTGTCAGTGTTGTCCCTATGTGAACGTATACAGTTGTACATGTCAACGAAATATTGCCCGAGTTCAAAGTTGTCAGGAATTCACACTCGCCCTGGCGTCAGACAATTGACCATCTGGGCCAGTATTGCTTCAAGGAAGCAAAGTTTGCCAGTGTGCATTGGGAACAAGTTTGGATGTTCACATCAAACTTCCCATGATGGTCAATCAGGAAAATGTTCCGAAATTAGGCGATTTGACATGGAACGATCCAGGAGTTACACGTTAGCAGTTTCAGTGTACAATACGTCTGCCGAGCGATCATTTCCGGATTCAAAGCTATGGAATAAGTATCCAGATCAGTTATACTACGAGGACACTGGCTGCGAGAGTTTTGTGGCTGCCCTGGTTCCAGAAATACTCCAGCCAGCACCAAGACGGAGGTACATACATAAGGTAGCTGCCAGCGCAGGTAGAAGGATTAGGCGGCAAATGCTGCACTCAGAGGAAAACCGACATTTGCAGAAAGCTTTTGACAATGTTCATTGGAATACACTTTCAAATTCTGAAGGTAACAGGGTAAAATATTGGGAACAGAAGGTTATTTACAATTGTATAGAAACCAGTCAGAATTTATGAGTTTAAGGGCATAAAATGGATGCAGTGATTAGGAAGGAGTAAGGATTGTAGCCTTTCTCCAATGTTGTTCAATTTGTATATTGAGCGAACTGTGAATGAAAGTTAGGAGAAATCTGGAGAAGGAACAAAAGTCCAAAGTGAAGAAGAAAAAAAAATGCATTTTGCTTATGACATTCTAATTCTGTCAGAAACTGCAAATGACGTGGAAAGTCAATTGAACGGAATGGACAGTGTGTTGAAAGGAGCGTATAAGATGAACATTAACAAAAGCAAGACAAGAATAATTGAAAATCAGATGATGCTGAAGGAATTAGATGAGGTAGTGAAACAGTTAAGGTGATAGATGAGTTTTGTTATTTGGGCAGTAAAATAACATATGGTTCCATTGTAAAGGATATGAAATGCAGAATTGCAATGGGAAAGAAACCATTTCTGAAAAAGATAAATTTAACATCTAATATTAATTTGAATGTTTGGAAGTCTTTTTCTGAAGGCATTTGTGGGGAATGTTGATTTGTAGGCCTATCATAGTGAAACATGGGCCATAATTGGTTCAGATAGAAAGAGAATTGAGGCATTTGAGATGTGGTGCTACATAAGAATGCTGAAGAGTAGGTGGGTGGATCGCGTAACTAATGAGAAAGTACTGAACAGAACTGGGGAGAAAATGAATTTTCGGTACAACATTTTTAGACATGAAGGAATAATATATTTAGTATTGGAAGGCAGTGTGTGGGATAAAAATTGCAGAGGGAGACCAAGAGATGAATACAATAAGCAGATAGAAATAGATGTGACTTGCACCAGTCTCCAGACTGAAGACCACAACAACAACCCTCGAGTGTTGCAGTCGGATGACCTTTTTTCTTTTTCCAAGAGTAAAGAAATTTTTTCCCCCTCGCCCAGCTATGCACATATGCCATTTACAGCTGTATTAAATAAAGCCTAATACAGATTATTTGGTGGACAAAGCTGTTTTTATTTCTCAATTTGTGTGTCTAACATTAGTCTTGACTTGCTGTTGCAAGATTTGTAGTAGAGACCAAAGGACCCTAAAGTGACTAGTGTTTTTTATGTTATCGGGCTGGAAAAGATGAAAAATTTTAAGCTTAAAATAATTATACAAGTTCTTACAATAATTTAGAACTCATGAAACATCATTTAGTATCAGTGAAACATGGCTAAATATAATGTACACTATGAAGTTGGAAGCTGGAATTGTTTTCAAACTATGAGCTGTTGCTAAGATGTGTGTGATGGAGTCTAAAGCAGAATAAAAGTAATATACTTGTTGCAGATGTTTGAACGATTGTATGAATGCCGTTAAGTTGACCTGTGCAGGGGACAATCAATGCACCCAAAGTTTTGATGAGAGACTATATACATTATTTAACATTTGAAATTTCATGTCTTCCATCTAGTTTGATAAGACCTGTATTTAATCTGTTTCACATCATAAGATGGCAGTAATAAAAAATGCATTATAAATAAAGATTAATTTCAAATGATCCAGGTGGCTTTATTCACAAAATGTCCACACTAATTTCAGGGTGAAATGCAATGTGGCAACATGTAGCTTGCTGCAGATTGCCGTGATCACAAAGGAGTTCAATGTGTTTAATTGCTTATTTATTTTATATGCAGTTTTGTAGGATAATATATTACCACCACAAACCTATATAGGTACCGTACCTGAAAGAAGCAATCCAAACAAGGGCAGCACGTTCGTTACACATTGTTAGACCCAGGAGGGGAAGGAAAGCGCACTGCGAGGAGGTATGTGATGTGTTTTTCACATTGCTTTCTTTGCCAAAACAGATGGCAGGTTCTATAATCTGCAGTGCTAAACACTTTGAACAGTTACATTACTTACTTCCTGTCAAACATTTATTGCTCAATCCATGTATTTGAGAAAAATTGGTCAAGGAAAATAAATGAAGAAGAAGGATCTGGCAAGTGATGTTCCAGAAGCTCATCACTTCTTTGATAATTAGGTGAGCAAATTCACTGTGTCGTAAATGTTACGGGTGACAAATTTGCCAAAGCGATATCGTGCTCGAGAGTCCGGCGCAAAATGTGGTCGTTACCGAATTCCACTTACAGTTACCAGCTGCGTCTGTGGTTTCTTAGGTGGTCTGTGTGTGATCGTATTATAATGGCTTAAACACTGTTGTTTCTCCCGAGCCCCAGAGATTTCAATTTCTCCAACCTCCTCCGAATGATTTGGTGATTTAATAATCTAGTAACGATTTGAAAGTTTGTCAGTCCACTTAAATGTATCGTTACAAAACTCAAAATGATCTTCTTGTCAGTAATACATTAAAGGAATTTTACAATTTGTATTGGTAAGATGCGTACAATGTCAGTTAGTCTCACCAAAATAATACTGATGTATCATGTGTATTCAACTGACCAAGTTAGAACTGGCATTCCAAGTTTGCTATGGTGTGCATGCCAGTTGTGTCTTATTGAACATTGACAATTTATAGAGGTACAAAGTACACGAACTAAAAAATGTTATTACATTTTAGGCTCCGCCTACTGGGCTGGGAGACCGCCCCGGTCGGAGAAACTGGATGAAACCGTGTCGCCAAACAGTACGCTGCCTGCGAGTATAGCTGAGGGTCACCGTTGTGTCGACAGAAGTGCACAGCACAGCCGCACACGCGCATGCGCAGAGCGAAGTTCGTTTTTGACTTGCTCCGACGGTCTGCGGGCGCATCTGGCACTTATAGCCAATTGGCGCGAGCACCAGGGATCATCGTATTTCAGCTCAACTATAATATACAGCAGAGTCCCGAAAACTCTGCACTCGGTAAACCGGCAGTCCGGATCAATTGGCCATCCCCGGCAACCCCCCCCCCCCCCCCATCCCGCCCCGGAATTATTCCGTGCTCACATATGCAGGTTATGAGTGAAATCATAGTTTATGGTTCTACATCTACATGGATACTCTGCAAATCACATTTAAGTGCCTGGCAGAGGGTTCATCGAACCACAATTATACTATTTATCTCCCATTTCATTATCGAATAGCGCGTGAGAAGAAAGAACACCTGAATCTCTCTGTTCGAGCTCTGATTTCTCTTATTTTATTCTGATGATCATTTCTACCTATGTAAGTGGGAGTCAACAATATATTTTCGCATTCGGAGGAGAATGTTGGCGATTGGAGTTTCGCAAGTAGCCTACGCCGTAGCGATAAGTGCCGTTGTTGTAATGATTCCCATCCCAGATCCTGTATCATTTCCGTAACGCTGTCTCCACTGTGTCGTGACAATATGAAACGAGCTGCCCTTCTTTGGACTCTTTCGATGTTCTTACAGTCTATGCTATCTGTGTGCCAAGACATCATCTTTTCCTGCGATTTAAGAATCCTTTGAGTTTCATTAATGCAGTAGGTAGATGCGTTTCTACTAATAACAGTCGTGCTCAAATCTACGGGAGTGTACTCTTACACGGTGCCATTTACAGCCCGCTGAGGTCTGACGGACAAATAATGAACTCTGTTACAGCAGACGAGAATGACACACACGTGACGAGCTCTGCCGCTCAGTCTGCCTGTAGCCTCTGTCTTTTCTTAAGCGCATTTTATGAAGTCCACACAGTGCAAGTAACGTATATCATTGTTAGTTGTTGTCTTAAATTTACTTTGTTTTACTGTAACCATCATTTGTATTGTATTCTAAAGTAACAATAGAATGTATTTTATAACAAAAAATCTTACCTATTCTTTTTTTAACACCTTTTCCGATACACTAACATTTTCACAAACTCGATCAACCTCGAATCCACATTTGACTGAGTTTTCGAGACTCTACTGTAATAGGAAAAGTAAAAACTATCACTCAAAAGTCAACTGACATGTTATTTTCAAAAGTGGGCACGAATTTTATGAATTACTAGCAAACCACCCAGCTTTGCACAGGTGGAATTCATATTCTATAGGTATAAAAATTGGAGTGTGTTTGTGTATTTTATCTGGTACTATATTTTACATAACACGATGAAACACAGTTGTATAACACGCTTATATACCTCAGTGTGTGTAATCCATATTTATATCACACTATTTATGTCTGGGAATTGGAACGGCAGTAGGCCCCCGGTGGAGAAAGAGTGAACCATACTGGCACTTTCGTTACGAACAGTCACAGGAGCGACGCCGGAGCTCCTAGTGGTCTTGTGGTAGAGTCCGCGCAGGATACGGTGGCCGATGCGCAGAGATGAGTTTTTGTGCGAAGCGTCGGGCGAGTTCATTTCTTCTTCCGGAAGGGGAGGCCGCGTCAGTCCACTCGCGCCTGCCGGCCACAGCACGTCGACTGAGCGCACCGCCGTAAAAGGCGCGGCAGCGCAGGAAGAGTCTGCATAGCCAGGCACGAGAAACGAGACATCGTTTTCAGTGTAATTAAATTTATGTCGGAAGAGGCAAAAAGAAAAAGAAAAAAACCCAGAGAGAGAGAGAGAGAGAGAGAGAGAGAGAGAGAGAGAGAGAGAGAGAGAGAGAGAGAGAGAGAGAGAGAGAGAGAGTCTTTTAATTTTGTAGACCTCTCACAGGTAATATTTTAAATATTAATTGACTAAAACCTGTGCAGTTGTAGGCTTTTAGAAGATTCTATTTTATGATAATCTAATCTTTAATCATATAGAAACTTGTTCATAGTAATAGTATTGAAAACTGATATAATTTGTTTGTAATTCCTTCGACCGTGGACAGACTTGCTATTGTTGAGTTTCTGGGAAAATTTGGTTGGAAGAAAGTTATTTTCACCGATGAGTGTGCAGTTGAGACCACAAGCAGATTTGTTTGCTGCACAGACAGGCAACAATCTGTTGGTCGCTTCATGAGCTGGAAGCGTGATATGTTGGGGCTGGATGTCTTGTACGGATGCAGGAACCTTAGAATGAATTGAACACAAGTTCGATTCAGCGCGCTATGCACATTTCCTTGAAAATGGAATCATTCCTGGAGCTCGACTTTTGATACCCTGAAGGATGTCTCATTTACCAACATGATAATCCTCAGAATGAAACTCTCAATCTGCCGCGGAGTCTGCGCCCGTGTGAAACTTCCTGGCAGATTAAAATTGTGTGCTGGGACTGGGACTCGAACCAGGAACCTTTGCCTTCGCGGGCAAGCGCTCTACCGACTGAGCTATTGCGACACTAGCCACGGTGCCCCCTCACAATTTTAATCTGCCAGGAAGTTCCATATCAGAGTGAAAGTTTCATTTTGGAAACATCCCTTAGGCTGTGGCTAAGCCAACACCACCTAGAAGACAAGGCCTTACAACAGGCCGTGCCTACGTCACACTTAGAGGCCCCGGCCGCCACCTCACTGGCTGGCCGCTGGGGCACGCCCACCGCCGCACAGCGGCCGGCCAGTCAGATGGCGGACGGGGCCTCTAAGTGTGACATAGGCTCGGCCTTGTTTTCTAGGTGGTGTTGGCTAAGCCATGTCGCCACCATATCCTTTCTTCCAGGAGTGCTAGTCTTGCACGGTTTGCAGGAGAGCTTCTGTGAAGTTTGGAAAGTAGGAGGCGAGGTACTGGCGGAAGTAAAGTTGTGAGGCGGCATCGTGAGTCGTGTCAGGATAGCTCAGTCGGCAGAGTGGTTGCCCGCGAAAGGCAAATGTCCCAGGTTCGAGTCTCGCTTCCGGCACACAGTTTTATGATAATCATCCATTGCACACCAACATTAGGATTCAAAGCTGGCTCCAAAGTAGAGAGAATATTATTCTGTGGCTCCCATGGCCTCCAAAGTCACCTGATTTCAATCCCATAGAGAACGTATTGGATAAACTCAAGAAGACTGTGCAGGATAATTGGCCAGACCTTCCTTCAAGAATTAAATTGAAAAGAATATATAGAAAATATTGTAAGAAAGACCAACCAAAGACTATGTTTCATTGGGAGAACACTTAGATGTAACAGTTCACTAAGAAACTGCCTACACTACAATTGTGTGTCCTGTTTTTTGAGTAATGCTGTGCATTGTGGGATCCACACCAGGTGGGACTGACGGATGATTTAGAGAAAGTTCAGAGAAGGGCAGCTCGTTTTGTACTATCGCGATATAGGGGAGAGTGTCACGGAAATGATGCACGAGCTGGGGTGGAAATCATTTCTTGCGGAGAGATCTATTTGCGGAATTTCTTTCACCAGCTATCTTTTCAGAATGCGAACATATATTGTTAGCTCCGACAATACATTGTCATCATAATAAAATAAGATAAATCAGTTAAAAAACGGAATAGTTTAGGTATTCCTTTTTCCTGCAAGCTATTAGAGAATGGAACCGTAGAGAAACATTCTAAAAGTGCTTCGATGAACTGTCTGCCATCCACTTAAATGTGAGTTGCACAGTAAGAACATGCAGTATCTCTGAAGTCCACACTCCTAAAACACCACCTTCATGACCTAGGTCGTGAATTACCTTTCCCTTCCGTTCCCATCCTTTATTCTTCCCTTCTCTCCCACCTGATGAAGGAACTGTGATCCAAAAGCTTGTCCTTTGCATCCCCTTTTTCTCTGTTTCTTCATTTGGGTTACTGTCGGCAGTACAGCACAAAGGTAAGTACTGGCCAGCCAGTCTATCTCATTTGAACAATATTTAAATGTAAAATAAGCAATTTATTAATGTAAATCATTAGAAAACTTAAAGGAGTTGCGATTCTAATTGTAGCTGTTATGTGCAATAAGGAAGCAATGAATTTGGAAGTGTGGAAGGAACTTAGTGTATCCTAAACTGAGATATATTTATACTCTGTGAACAATAAAAGTGAAATACTTTATTGTTTAGATATACGGCATTCCTGAAATTATTACGAAACCTTTTATTTTTTTGACAGAATCACCCTGTTTGGCTGAATCATATTTATAGGACATCTTTTTCCAGCACCAGGCAAGTAACCTTCCGATCACCTTTGACATGCGAAATGGAACTGTGGAATACCCGCCTTGTGGGATTTGGTTTATCCTTCAAAGAGGATTGCCATGGATGAAGCCTTTTTCTGCAGACTTTTAGATTCTATGCCTCGTTCTTGGTGCCAATGGCATGAGGACAAAATACTGAAGATATACATAGCCGACATTATAATATTTTAATGTTAATTGGAGGTAGTACCAGTATCAACCTCCAAGGAAGATTATTTTTATGAGAGGTCAGATGAATAACACCCTCCAAGGATTTTTATTTTTATTTATTTATAGATATAAATTTTTTATTTATTTATGGATGGTCAAATAAATATTACCTTACAGAGAAGATTATTTTTAGATATCAAATCGACAAACTGTAATTAGTTAGTTACTTAAGAGAATACTGAAAAAAGTAAAAACCAATATGATTTAATAATAAAAGGTAGCTAAAGCAAGAAACATTTGCACTGCAAAAAAGAAAAAAATGGTAAAGGCTTTGTTGGCATCCGATCCAATGCACACCACTTAACCAGAAAGGCCGACACTAGCAGCGAGCTACCTCTCCTTTCTTGTTAGTGTAACGGTCGAATAGTCCTATCAGAGTTGAAGAACAAATATTAAACTGATATTAATAGATAATGGAAGGCACACTCACTCACTTGTGTAAACTGCGTACAAGGACTTAGAAAATTATGCCTATCTGCTGATAGATTTATCGTAGCTTAACACTATAGATTTACCGTGCGGCAGCCAAAGTAATTATAAATACATGCATCTGTTTTCAACATTTTTCCTATGGCTATAATTTGTCTCGTTGCTAAAAGATCAGGCTATTACAAATGGAGTATGTTTAAGAATGTGGAATCTAGAAAAAGGCTATAATTGCACAATTTGCAGCAAATCAATGGAAAAATTTTACCCGCACAAGCCTTTAAAAAAAAAAAAAGTTGACTCCAGTGGTACTCAAACTCGTGCCCACTGTGTTCGTAAACTATTAGCCTATCCACTCAGCCAACATAACATATGTAAGAAGTGGTTCATTGGAGTAAATCTACCTACCTGGAGTTCTTATACCGCAACCACTTCTAAGTGCTCGAATAACGCCTTCAAACATAAATAATACATTTTTGTTCCAAAGAGACAGATTGGCTGGCCAGTACTTACCATAGCACTGTATTGCCGATAATCACACATAGAAGAAAAGGGATGAAAAATGTACTAGCTTTTGGAATAGGGTTCCTTCATCTGGCAGGAGAGAAGAAAAAAAGGAATGGGAACAGAAGGGGAAGGTAATTCATGACCTAGGTCATGAGGATGTTTGAGGATTGTACAAGTCGGAGATAGTAGTACTGAGCCATGCCAAAGAGAATATATAACCAAAGAGAATGGATCAAGCAGTATAGAGAAGTGAACCGATTGATGCTGAGTGGGGGGGTGGGTGGAAAAGGGGGGTTATCTAAAGCGGTTTTGATTAACAGGGGAAGATATAGAGAGACATACACAACCAATCATATATATCTTCCCCTGTTAAACAAAACTGCATTGGATAACTCCCCTCCTCCACCCCCCCCCCCAGTCACTTCTCTATACTACTTGATCCATTTTCGTTGGTGTTTATATAAAATAGAAAATAGATGACTTACGCAAAGGACAGGTTCATTAACAGACACAAATAAAAACACACACAAACACACATACTGTCTGCCTAGGTGTGTTTGCGTCTGTGTAAATGTGTGGGTGTGTGTGTATTTGTTCACCTTTTCTCCCCCGAACGAAAGCTTGCTTTTGTGTGTGTGTGTGTGTGTGTGTTTTATTTGTTACTATAACTGCCTGTGCTCCTTCGCCTGGTAAGTAGACTTCATCTATTTTTTTTTACATATATTTTTCCTGTTGGAATTTTTCCTCCACAATATTCGTTTTGACTTACCCAAAGTACAGGCTGGCTGATACAACCAAAAAACACAAATAAAAACACACAAACATGCAAGCTTTTGCCACTGCAAGCAGCTTCTTCAGGAAAAAGAGGAAGGAAGGAGAGGAGAACGGGAAGGATATGGGTTTTAAGGAAGTGGAAAAGGAGTCATTCCAATCCCAGGAGTGGAAGGACTTACCTTAGGGCAAAAATTGAGGTAAAAAAATACACACACACTCACACATATCCACATGCAAACAAACCTAGGCAGACATTTGTAGAAAACAAAGAAGTTGGACAGAGATACCACTCGAAGCAGAGGTTCTGTCCACAGAACCGAGGCACAGATGTTCAAGATGGTATGCGGGAATTTGAATTTAGCGGAGGTTGAGACCAGGTGAACAACGGGAAGATAGAATATGCTGAAGGGCTAGTTCCCATCTCCGGAGTTCTGAAAGTTCGGAAGTATCCAGATAACCCGGACGGTGTAACACTGCGCCAAGATGTGCTGGCCGTGCACCAAGGCATCTTTAGCCACAGGGTGATCCTCATTACCAACAAACACTGTCTGCCTGTGACCGTTCATGCGAATGGACACTTTGTTGCTGATCATTCCCACATAGAACGCTTCACAGTGCAGGCATGTCAGTTGGTAAATCACGTGAATGCTATTGCAAATGGCTCTGCCCTTGATCGTGTACACCTTCCGGGTTACAGTACTGGAGTAAGTGGTGGCGGAAGGGTGCATAGGGCAGGTTTGACAACGGGTACACAATCAAGGGCAGAGCCACTTGCGACAGCACCCACGTGATTTACCAACTGACATGCCTGCACTGTGAAGCGTTCTATGTGGGAATGACCAGCAACAAACTGTCCATTCGCTTGAACGGTCACAGGCAGACAGTGTTACTTAAAAACTGACTATCACACATGTATACTATTCCAAGACACTGCAGAAGTGACATTCATTGGGTTGTCCCACGTTTTAGAATATCTTACTGGTGTTCACACTGTGCTGTCGGAAATTGCATGCAGTTTTTCCTCCTTGGCCTGCCCGCGCCCATCTGCAACTGCAGACCTGTGCACATGTGCATGCGCAAGCGCGCGCACGCACGCACGCACACACACACACACACACACACACACACACACACACACACACACACACAGAGAGAGAGAGAGAGAGAGAGAGAGAGAGAGAGAGAGAGAGAGAGAGAGAGAGAGAGAGAAGAGAGAAGAGAGAAGAGAGAGAGAGAGATTTATATATTAATTTAATCAGTATTATTTATGCTATCTTTTACTATAGTCAGTTGCATGTAATTGTTTACTTTTCCACTACAATTAATGTAATGAACTCAATTAACAATATGCAATTTCCAGTATCATTGTTTGAAAGATATAAATAGGATGTGTTTGCAGCATGTAATAAGAGTATTGTTTCATCCTCCGTCTGAGGCACAATCTATGTTAAGTTCAGTGTCTCGTTTCATCTGTTGTCAGAGGCACAATGCACACTAGTTCTGAGTATTGTTTCGGCCGCGAGCCGAGGCACCAGCTACGGCAGTTGGTACTTTAATTTTGAACATTTATATATAGGTTCGTCAGTGTTATTCGAGTGGAAAGGTTTATACAGATATTATGACTGAAAAATTAATACTTATGCCACTTTCACGATGTACACCTCGAACTTGTGTATTACACACACCGACTGTATAAAGTCGTGTGTGTATTTGGTCTTAATGGATATAACAAAATAATGAGACTTGTAGACTGGCCATAAATGGGAACAAATGGGCATTTACGAATCATTAAAACTGTCAAAGAACTGCAATTCTGAGAGTTGCATCCGTCATTTGGTGAATTAGTTCTCGCCCCCTAAGATTTCGGCTAGCCGCTACCGAGAGCGACAGTCTTCGACAGCGTCGACCTACGATCGGGTAGCGACACACCGTGTGGACAATTTCGTAAGAAACTTCAAATGATGGTACACATTTTGACTTCACTGACTTACGACAATTAAATCCACATCACTCAGAGTCGGCGATAACTGTCGCATCTAGCAGTAATGGACTATGCGGCACTCATTTGTGCCTCTGTCCGTTACGGCACTCAGTAAAAAAACTGCTTCCGAGCCACACAGGTGATCACCAGCAAGTGGAGGGCCGAGGACGCACTCTACCGACAACGTGGTGCCTTCTGACGACGGTGTGTGGGACTTAGTAAAGACACTTCCTGCAATTAAAAATGAATATAACTATTTGTGTGAGTACATGCCAAGAGTTTGCACAAAAAGTTGTTTCTACACATAACACTGAACAATATAAAGTCCCGGTTGGAATCAAATTGTGGCCAAAGGCAAAGTGGTTCGCCCTATGACAACGTGTAGCTGAAGACAATGCACCCAATCTCCACGGCAAGTCCTGTCAGCTCCCCACGAAGTGACTGAGACACTTTAAAATACTGCAATATTTTCGTCCGGGGACTCTCTTGTTCGGTGACTTTGCCGATGTACAGTACGACCGCACTGGCAGCATTTCGGTGAGGGATTTCCTCGTAATGGACAATTCTCGTGTTCGTAGTGCACACTTCGTCTGCCGAGAAGACTACTGGACACATTTAAAAAGGCCGATCTCGGTTGAGAGGACCCACCGACCGATCCGTGCTATAGGGTATTATGGGTACTAGTGTCTGCTGCAATCTTCAACAAAAATACAGAATATTTAAGTTACTGTCGTACAGCTTGTTTCTGTTTCCTCAAGGAGTTAAATAACTGAAATATTGTTTTGATATATCTCTACTCCATTTTTATGTAAAGGGTCATGAACCTCTAGAATCAAGATGGAGCAACACTCGCTTTGATGTGTGTATCACTGATGGTAATACGACTAAAAGGAAGTAGAACAAATGCTCATTTATCGTGACAGTGACAGTAATGTGTTCTCTGACTATTCCACTTATTTCATATCGAGGGGTGAGATACTAGTTCACGCTCCAGTTTGCATAAGGTATCTGTGAGGCTAGGAAAGTAGCAATAACAACAATATTCAGCATTATTGAGAAAATAAGGAAACACCTTCCACGCAAAATAAGTCATTTGCATCATTTTGTTTTCAAGACAAATATTCATACACCAAATAAATCATTTCCCTGCACACCACAGACATAGCATATGTACACAGCGAGTCAGAATTTCACAATACACATGTTGTACAGTGGATTCTGGAGAGCAATATCTGGTAGCACACGCTTGTTGGCAGATGTGCTGTTTGGCAGAAAAATGGCCACATGTAGAACAGTTGTTACTGAGTGATTAAGAAACGTGGTGCCTTATAGAATAGCAGAGTATACATTTTCTAAGTACTCCAACATGTTGCTCATCTACAGTGAAAGTGAATGAAATTATCAACTAGCACAATATCTATTTCATAAATGATTTCCTGGCCATATCTCTCAATCACATTCCTTAATTTATTAACTATTTATCACTGTCCACTTTCTAGATTACAACACTGGACAGTTACATACAGAATTACGTGTAGGACATTCTCATTGCAAACTCATACAATTTTGTTTTCCTGTTCTGAACACTGAATATCGTTCACACTGTCCATCACTACTTTACTTTATCTTTTTATTTTATAGTGTCATCACTCATGTCATGATGGTGACCTGTCTTTTCCTATATTGCACCTCTGTCCACCTTCGGTTGGGTGTTCCAGATGGAAAGAGAGACATAGGTTTTTATTACTGCTATATTTTTTTAGTAATTTAGTGATTGTTATGCCTACTGATATTACTACAGTAACAATACCAGAAACTAAGGGGGGGGGGGGGGGGGAAGCATTCATGTTGCTAATACTACAATCACCACCACCAAAATATATTTTTTATTATTTGTTTATTTAGTGAATGCTACTACGACTACTGCTAGTACTACTACTACTGAAAATATTAAACTAAGTCTAAAATTAATATTTCAATATTGCTACTACAAAAGATCATGGTTACTATTTTAATTTATTATAGACACACACACACACACTGCTGATGTTCTGAGTGTATCAGGTTTCTATGTTCTGCACCGTACTGGCTATCCTGTCACGTTCAGCGATACAGGGTGTACTAAGATCAATATCAGGGTTTTAAAGCTTTGTAAAATTTATTACAGTGTCTTTAACAGTACAAATTTTACATACAATGACTGAGCAACTCAAACAATTTGTCCTAAAACTGTTCAGTGTGAACACCCTTCATAATACGGAACACGTAAGTCTATTACGAGTTCTTCGGAATGAAGATTCACGCCATTCGTCCTAAACCTTGCTCGGTGAATCTGGAGTAATTGATGCAACTGCAGCTTCAGTCCTACGTCTTAGGCCAGCCGGTAGCAGAAGCACGTACACCCAATCGTTTACAAAACCCAAAAAGGCAAAAATCGCGAGGCGTCAGATCTGGTCAAAGGGAGCCTCTGGTACGCAGCCCCTCCCGTTCAATCCGGTAGATTGCGAGTCTCATTTCGGCCTGCAGAAAATTTTCACTGGGGACTGAGAGGTGTGGTTGTGGAAACAGCAATCAGCTATTAGATGGCACTGCACAACGGACCCACCCACCACAGAGCCAAAGAGATGCAACAGTGAGAAATTCAGGAGGTTGCAGGGCCTTAAAAATCTTTTTGGCCTCTGCATACGGGATCTGTCTTGTCGTCTTAATATTCCATATTTCTTTCTCGTCAAGGTACACACTGCATAACTGGATGCTCCCCGTTACAGTTCACACATTTTACAGGTGGCGTGCAATCGTTATCTTCACGGGAGGCCTTCTCACATTTGCCACAAGTAGCCTCAAACTTGTAGCCCAGAGTGGTGGATTTGGGACATAGGTCTGACTTTCAGTCGGAGGTCTGCTTGAACCTTGTCCGGGAGTGTTAAAGGTGATACTGAATCCATAATTGCTGGTGGAACCAGGACTGTGCCTGGTCAAGAGTATGTAGGAAGTGGGATAACAACAGCCATTTGTTTAAAAGAAACATTTATTCTTTCTCTACTAGTTTCGGCATTCCATTATGCCATCTTCAGGTCCCTACATTGGAGTATTGTATCAATTAAGTAGGGATATCAAAACTGGTTGTGAGGATTTCTAATTCTCAGTAGGAACCAACACTACTACTGATAGATAGAAATCCATGTAACCAGTTTCGATATCCCTACTTAATGGATACAATACTCCGATGTGGGGACCTGAAGATGGCATTATGGAATGCCGAAACTAGTAGTGAAAGAATAAAGGTTTCTGTTACAACATATGGCTGTTGTTATCCCACTTCCTACACATTAAAGGTGAGGATAAAGGAGGCCAATTTTACTAACTCCCCATCCCCCCTTTTCATGATGTTCTGAACGTCAATGATGCCCTCTGGAGCCCACTCAACCTTTAGTTTGTCAGTTGGAATGCCCACTAAATCCTTAGGAGTCACAACACCTTAACTGTAATTGAAAGTTTTATGCGGTTCGGCCTCTACAGCATATTCTCCAAGGCATTTAGCCTTCTGAAGTTTCACTGCTTGTCGGGAAATGGAAGTTTCCACTAACAACGTCCCATTACGCAAGCATTTTACAGATTTGAGTTTGCCAGCAATTCCCTCTAGACATTTTTTGATGTAGCAAGGGGATAACTTTTCGAAAGTACCCTCCTTCCTCTTCACAACAATAAACACATTCTGTGGAGCAGCACGTGTTCCGTTACTTTATATGACAGTTTTTATTCTGTGCAAAATCCGAAGGACTGGCTACCCAAATCCTCTTGGTAGGTTGGGTGCAGAAACACCCCTCCCCCCCAGTGGTACACCCATCACACTAGAAGGTTTAAAATTACTCGAAATATCCATCTCGGTCCCACGTGCAGCTAGGGAACTAAATGTCCACCAAGACAGAGCTCCTAATGCGTAGGTAAGCCCGATATGACCAAGGCTTGGCAGTATCCCCAGAGGTTGCTTGCTAGCGACTGTTCCACCTCGAGAGCCGTGCATTCCATCAACATACCTTGGGATTAAGGTTGTTCTTTTTAATAAAGGTATTTCCTTCCTCGTGACCCGGGCAGAGAAGCCGAGATCTCCCTTCCCCGGTAGACTCGACGTTCCACCGCAGTGCCACACGGCGGTCGCTGAAGCGTCCCCGGAGGTTACAGCATCAGAAGACTGGTGGCGCTTACCAGTCCCTAGCTCAGGGACTCCGGGTTTGCCGAGCTCATACTCGGCAAATTAATGCTGAGCCCCTGAGTGGAAATCAAATTGGATCACGATGCTAAGTTGCAGATACTCGTGCCTCCTCTTCTCCCCCTGTGCACAGGCCAGTCGCGACATCAGTGCAGCCGGGCCCACCAACAGCAGCGGTAAACAAGAGCATGCAGGGTCCACATCCAGCCTGTTTTGTCAATCACAGTAGGCTGATTGTCCTAGAGGGTGGGCCATTTATCTCTGCCACAAGGAAGGTCACTTTGTTTCTGTTTGGAAAAAGGAAAAGAAAAAAAGAGCTAGCAACTAGATGCCACTGTGGACATCAATTACATACTGGCAATTTCCACATTGATGCCATAGTTTATCGGTGATTTTTCAAACGTAAACTACTAGATTCTGCACAACTTTGACATCGTATTCGTACAATATAGTGATCGTAATTCCAAGTTGCTTCCCTAACCTCCAGCAAGCTGGAAATGAGAAAATAACTTTAAATTGTGGACTAAAATGTCTTATAGAGTGCAGGATGTTTAACAAAAGTAACCAATAAATAAAAAAATTGCATCCATTATTCTGTCCAATTCTTGAGCTTTGTCAAGTCTAATGACTTACGATGGAACTATATCTGAGATGGGCCATTCCACAATAATTTATTCTCACGATGTAAATTACATTCATTTTATCACAAAATATATAGTCTGTTAGGCATTTAATTCTACATTAACTTTCTTCATTGTTTTATCTAAATTTTTGTCTTTTCCAAAGTGATTCATATCTGGTAGTAATATTTTTAGTAGTTTTTATAATATGTGAACCAGAACAGACTTGTCATATGCAACCCAGTTCCTAAATCATTACTGTCTCTCATAAACAAACAAAATAATGAACTGGGTTCAGTTCAGAAACATTTTTGGAAGGCAACACTTTCCCCTTTGAATGTTACTCTTACTAAAAAATCAGCATTTTTATATATCCATACATATCAGTACAGCATTAAAAACCTTACTGAACATCTGTTCAAATACAATAGTAGTTTCTACAATGGTAGCATTTCATATTATTTCACACTGTGTTTAATGAAATTGTAAAATTTTAAGCACAGACAGCTTATTCTTGAGACTAGTTTGTAGTTTCTTGTGTACCCCTTTATTCCTCGTCCTCACACCTCAAGAATGGAAAGTGATTGTTGAAACAAACTCATTACTGTATTGAACACTACACCATATCCGAATATTTTGAATTTGTTTAAGAATTTATGTGGCCTCCATTTTCTGGCAGCTTTAACGGTCTCATTGTGAACGTCTTCCCTCTGTGCCCGTCTCCAACTCAGCAAGCATCTGTATAGTGAGTCACAAATTACCCCTTCATTATGAAATCATAAGTAGCATTGTTTCTTCCTCTGCCTTATTCACAGCATTATATATAAAATCAATAAAAGTTGTGTATATTGCAACACTACCTGACACACACACACACACACACACACACACACACACACACACACACACACAAATACTACAAAAATCGTGTCTAAAATTCACAATTCACTTTTTGTCTCAATAAGGGATGATCCCTTAGTTCTTTGGCAATGTTAGTGTTAATGCAGTTCTGTTGGATATTTTAGGTGGTTTTCCCCAATAAAAATCACAGTTTTGAGAGACATGTGCAATTTTTTTATCTACAAATATCCCCCCCCCCCCCCCACATACACACACACAAAATTTACACATATTACAGCATTCTAAACAGTTCTTAAATACTAAATTTATTTATTTTAATGAAATTCCACCATTGTTTTCTATTTCTTGGAAATTTCTGCACATGTGGTGTTATTTATGAGTGGTGCACGAATATGATGCCCATGTGGCATGTGAATACAATCTTGTTGTATTTCCATAGAAAAACCCGCGTGTATAACTAACATCTCTGGGCTATTAACATATTCAGGACTAGCAAAGTCACCCCGAATGGGGCAGTCAGACTGCTGATTTTATTAGGTCTTTCGAAAATTACAGCTTTCTAACCACGGATGCAATAACTGAGTTTGCTGTCTCATTGTAAACAATGAAACATCTTATGTTCCACATCACAGTGAAATGTCACACATATGATCTATGAAACAAGTGTTAATCTAATCTAATGTAATCTATTAAAAAATGTTTAGATATTAAAATTAGCAGATACAGAAATCTTTTTAGTAAATCATGTTTGTATTTACAAAATAACTTTTACAAATGTTTAAATAAAAATAGATGACTTACCAAAAGGACCGGCTCGTCGAGAGAAACAAATAAAATCACACACAAAATTTTATTTGTTTCTCTCGACGAGCCGGTCCTTTTGGTAAGTCATCTCTTTCTATTTTTATTTTTGTTTATCCCACCGGGAAAGTTTCCCTGTATAATTTTCGTTTTACAAATGTTTCTTACAGATAATCAGCTTCTCCTTCTGAAGGAGATTTGCCTATTTCCTCTTCCATTGTTCTCAACTAAATTCGCCACGTCAAGAATACGCAGTGTGCGAACACTCGGTAGATGGCAACACAGATAGTAGACGAAAGTAGTGTCGGGCACGGCAGAGAGCGGGAAATAGAAAGCCCTTTTGCTGCGTACAAATATGTAAAACTCAACTCACTATGGGACAGCACAATGCAGAGATCCATTCTTTTTCATTTTACACAGTTACCAACGGAGGGCAGCTTGTGAAATGGCAGCTACAAATTTGTTATGTTGCACGAGTCTGGCTCAGGTGCTGTCTGCTACACTTAAAACATCTATTTCTCATCTGCATTCATGTAATACAAGAAATTGGGACAAAATATTATATCAAGCTGTTCTGGTTCATCCGAAACCTGGTGATACCGTAATGAGAGAGAAATGGATGTAAGTGTCAAACAAAGCCAAAGGGGTAAGTGCTAACTAGATCACTGGTAAAAACATTACTGAGCACAGCATCCAAAGCACTGTATATTGGACTGATAAGCCAGTCGTTTAGCCCCCTTCAAAACAACAACATTGTGTATTATGTTCATTACCGACAATGTAACTGATGATTTTTTTTTTTATTCGAATCAAACTTTTAACACTAAGATTCTCAGAATTATAATATTGTGAATTAAGCCACTTTGATTTTCACCACCTCAGTTGGACTAACACGTGTGCCAAAAAGGCAGAGGTCCTAGGTTCGAATCCCTGTCAGTCCTCAACAGTTTTAATATGCCGGCAACTTTCGTATCGGTGCACATTCCACTGCAGAGTGAAAATTCACTATGGGAAGTAAGTACCTATAGCCGGTGTCACGTAAGGAGGCACTTCCGTGTACAAAGGTGGAGCGATAAGGAAAGTGAGGAGGGGACGAGCTACGGCCGAGTGCCGACAGTGGAGCCTGCGGGAGAAACACTGCGTAACTCGCGGCCAGCCACGCGCCTACAGAATGATCGTTATCGGCTGTCATTGCGATAATGGAGGGGGAACTGCAGAAGGGCTGAAAACTGGGCCACCTAAGTATGTGATGCTGACTATAGGTCACCGAGACCATGTGTAACCTGGATAGGATTTGAACTGCTCTAATTCTAATCAGGGTACAGCAGAGCAACCCCACCATGTACTGCAAACATAACGCTGGAGTCAGATGACGTACTTCAAATTACTAGTCTACAGAAGGTATGAGTATCTACAGGGCATTCCGAAATTCCCGTTACACTATTTGAAGGCCCATAGAGGTGAGCACGTACATAATAATTTTATTAGAAAATCGTGTCCGGAAAAGTCGCCCACTGATTTATCGATGACACTTTGAAGCCTATATCTTCTACTGCAAACTCTTTGCTTTCTAAATTTTGGGATGAGATAGTATGGACAAAAGAAGAAACCAAAGTCTACACTCTGAAATGAATAGCTAAGAGCACTCTACCAGTAGGAAAGAGGTGTTCACAGAGTCAAAGATGTGCTCATAGTTCTTAAGGTGTGCGCTTCAGAGCCAATGCTTATTAGACAATTTGTTGTTGTCGTTTCTATCCGTACTACCGTCTTCCGAACCACGGAGAGCAAATCTGGACACGGATTCCTTATCAAAATATTATCTATTCACTCGCCAAAACGAGTGCTCACAGTTTGTTTACGGGAATTTCCAAACACCCCGTTCACGTCTGCTGTTTTAAATGTATTGGTGTGCACCGGGTGGGCCTCGGATAATCAGAGAAGTGGGAAGGAAAATTTTCCACTTTGATAATCCCAAAACAAATATCTTCCTCTGTGGCTTATGAGGCGTGAACACCTTGACAAAGTGAAGAACTGGATATAGGAAAGGAACATTGTACACAGAAAGAAGGGGAAAAATTACACATTTATACAAGCCGAAGACTGCATTTAATTTCCAGATGGTACACAGTTTCATTACTTGCAATCCACATCAAATCAGCACTTCTGGGTTGGCCCGTCTACTGCATCCACTCTAAGAACTCACTGCCACGCTACATTCTGCCCGTCACAGTCAGCTGCACATATAGCTGTTCACCACATTTAAATAAATACATAATTTCTGAACAGATGACAAATACAAAACAAAAACCACTCGGGTCACCAGGAACATATTCTAATTTCGAACAGCATACACAAAACAGACCACCACTTGTATACACAATGTTTTATCAGTATTGGAAGCCGCAGCAAATGCGAGTTGAAACTCGAGCTTTCAAAGCTTGTCACGACTTCCACCAGGAGCCGGGCCCAGTCGACTGCCGTGTCCCAGGTGATGTCGTACCACCGTCAGTGTGTAACGTGCGTGCAGTTGGTCAGCTCGAGCTTTAAAACACACGTGATGCGGCCGAGTCAGTGAGAATGTACACACTGCTAAAAAGCACACAGCGCCTACTACTTACAGGTTTGTAGGTTGTGGGTCCACACAATTTTGATACACTTTATAAATCCTTCCATACAAAAAGTATGTGTAGAGTGAATCATTTAGATAAAGAACAATTACATTTGGTAAAGGTTCCAAACCAAGAAAAAATATAATGTAAAAACCTGTAGACTATGTCAAAAAATTAAAAGGAGTTTCTCCTCCAGCACAAGCTGTGGAATGTTAAGGCTTTTTTTAATCTTCTATGTTAGTGGACAAACTGATCAGTAAGTGGTAAACAGCACATCAATTAGAACATCTGATACTCACAGCTGACAGATCAACATAAGAGTTTGCGAAACGAATCTACTGTGTACCATTTTGGCATTTCCCTGGATACGAGCATCAGTTACATTATACAAATGTGTTCATTCAGCTAAGATTATTACGTTACAACAGTCTAATGTATAATTCTGCCAACATCCCGTACGGGAGCAGCTCGGTAAGTACCCTCGTTTGGAGACGTGTGCTACGGCTAACACGAGAGCAGAAGATCTGTTTAGACTTGCCCGTTACAGTTCAGTTCTCTGCAATTTTTATTCCCTAACACAATAAAATGGCTCAGACTGAGCTGTTACTGGCAAGGATTATTTTAGAGAACTTGAGACGCAGACAGGCAATTAAAATAGATAATCACATTGGGACACTTCAGTTTTCAGCCACACCTTCACCAGAAAATGGTACAGATACTTTCCGACGAAGGACGTGGCGTAAAACATAAGCGGTGTGAATGTGGCTGTCTATTTTACGTGCCCGTGAGTGACTCACCGATTGTCTTTGCCGTGAGTTGCTATCTTTCCTCCGATACTGACATTCCGAACTGAATTTTGCATTGTAGGGTTTACAGACCACGATAATTTCTACTTTTCACGGAGTTAAAAAATGAACGGCAATCTTTTTTCCTGCGAACTGAACACGACTGGAATAGGAGGAGGAAGTGACGATGGAACAGAACAAAGTGCTCTCTGCCACACACCGGAGGAGTTCGGATGTAGACGAGGCGTCTTCCTACAGCACAGAACATCTGGCCCCTCTGCTTTTTGGAGAACATTAATTGGTCTTCCTTCCAAACCTGGATACTTAATGAACTGCCCCTCATTCTTCAGATTTTTCTACTGTCATACAGAACTGACATTTCTGGTTTCTCTGAACTACCTCTGACTTAGCTATTCGGAGGACTTATCGACAACGGTAATTCCAGCTTTGTACTGACACACTACTGGGACCTTTACACATTCCACAGAGCTCGCACAGCATAACTTGACCCCAGCACGTAAAGTGTCCTCGTTCTAAACACTCGGCAGTTCTGTCCCTCTGTTACAAAGGGCATCTGCCTCGGACCGCCGCTAGCGGACTTCGAGTGTTCCCACTGCTAACTATTTACTACACAACACCACACCAGTCTTCACACTCTATTGGTGTGTGGGAACTTCTTCGTAATCAGTCGTGCTATTACATTAAATTTTTGTGAGAGAGATAAATGAGGAAACAAAAATCTCACTAAAATGTGCTCGAGTGGGTTGCTGGAACTGTTTACTATTTCAGTTAAACAACAGAGATAATAAATGAGGCAGAAAACACAATTATCAAATTCTTTCCTGGGAATCACTACTTCAGGAGAGATGGAAAAGTAGAGTGCAAGTTTTATATTTCACACTATTTCTGAAACCGATGCCAGGGCATAGTTATAAATTACATGTTCATATACACTATATCATACAAATGTATCTGAAATATTGTTAGCTGCACAATACTGCGGTTACAGAAGTCAAATAAATAAAACAAACACAATGTTTATGAAGGGAGTAGGAGACATTGAAGTCTTTCCTCAGAGGTTTTATATTTGCTCACTGAGCAGTCAGTAACAGAAATTAAGGAGAAATCTGAAAAGGAAATTTAAGTTGATGGAGACGAAATGAAACTTCAAGGTTAACAGAAGACATAATTTTTTTAGAGATCACATAGGACTTGGAATAACAATTAAATGAGATAGTTGTCTTGAAAATAAATTAGGATATGAATCTAATAATAATATTAAATTAATTATTTGAACAAAGTTAGGTGATGCTGATAAAATAGATTAGGAAGTAACAGATTAAAATAATGGAAGACTTTTACTCTTGGTGGAGTGCATGACCTGAGAGTGGTCAAAGTAGGTGGGATGAAAAAAATCCAAACTGGGAACAGCAAGAAAAGCATTTCTGTGAAAAAATTGTTTTTGTTAACCTTTTTCCTGAAGGTATTTGCTTTTAGCATAGTCTTGTACGGAATTGAAATGTAGATAAGTAGTTCAGACAGAGAGTAAAATAAAGAATGTTGAATCTGTGGATACTTCAAATAATTGATGACAAGGTACTGAACTGAATCTAGAAATTACAAAAATTGTGTCAGAATTAGACTGAAGAAAGGGATTGTTCGGGAACCAATAATGTGAAACCAGAGGAAAGTGTCACAGTAGAGTAACCAAGTTCTAGTGGTCATATGGTGCAACAGTTATGCAGAGCTGAAGAAATTTGCACCGGATGGACACAGAGAGCTGTCTCCGACAAATCTTTTGACCGAGGATCAAAACACTGACATAGCCTACTAATACAAATGCTCACAAGCTAGTCGAACTGAACGAGTTAGGCGAGATACACGTTCATGCGAGGTGTCAGTCGTCAAACGGTGTGCCCCGACAGGTACGATGAAGCTCCCGACACTACTCTCGATCCCTCTCTCACTGTGCCAACTGTGCAGGTACGGGCCAAGTTATTTCGCGCTTACTCCGACGAGAGCGACAGTGTGCGATCCGGTCCGGAGGCACCGTCCAGAATAGGCGGTGCGCCGCAGGGAAATTTCGGGGGGCCGCGCCGGTGGCGCGAGTCGCGGAAGACGCACTCTCACCGCCGGAAACTCAACCCCTCACGCCAGAGCCTGCACGGAGCCAGCTACGGCCGCCGGCAGGTAGACGTGGGAACGCGAGTGCACTCTCAACCGGCCGGCCGTACCGAACGAATCTCCGCAGACGCCGCACGAGTACCGCTTCCGGCCCGTGTGCACGCGTCGGTGTTCGTGCAGGTTGCCCGAGCTGACGAACGTCTTCTGGCACACCTCGCAGGCGTAGGGCCGCTCGCCGGTGTGCGTGCGCGAGTGCACCTTGAGCTTCTCGTAGGAGGCGAAGGCCTTGCCGCAGGCGCGACAGCCGAACGGCCGCTCGCCCGTGTGCACGCGGGAGTGCGACTTGAGGTTGTCGAGCCGCTTGAAGGCGCGCCCGCACGCCTGGCAGCGGTACGGGCACTCGCCCGTGTGCACGCGCCGGTGCACCTTGAGCTTGTCGGCGCGCGCGAACGTCTTGGGGCAGGAGTCACACGCGTACGGCCGTTCCCCCGTGTGGACGCGCGCGTGGATCTTGAGGTAGTCGAACTGCTTGTAGCACTTGCCACAGACGCCGCAGCGGTAAGGTCGCTCGCCGGTGTGGACGCGCGCGTGCGCCCGCAGCTTGTCCGCGCGGAGGAAGGGCCGCGCGCACACGCCGCAGCGCAGGTCGCCGGCGTGCGACTTGGCGTGGGCCTCGAGTGCCGTGGGAGTCTCGAACGACGCTTCGCAGCTGACGCACCGGTGCGCCCCCTCGGCGACCCGACCCGGGAGGTGCGACGAGGTAGGAAAAGGCCCCACGGCCGAGTGGCCGCCGGAGCTGTCGTTCTGAATCCTGCTCCGATTTTCACTGATGTCCTGGACGAACCTGCAACACGAGAATAAAAAAATGCCCTTCCGCTCAGTTCGTAGTCACCAGTACTTCTACAGTGTAACTGAATAGTGCGACACAATCTATTTATACAACCTGGTACATCACTTTAGCATACAGCAGCACAATACGGCAATATTTCGTGCACACTACGTGGGGATAAGAACTTTATTTCTTGTTATTGGAAGGTTATTCACTCTGCACACTGAACAAGCAGTGAACAACACAAATGAAAATTTTGGAAAGCATACTAAATTTCAGAGGAAGTAAATAAATAGTTTAAGATTTTGTCAGGGATAGCAAAGAATTTGGAACATCAGCTGAAGGGATGAATACAGTATTGAAGAGAGACTAAAATGTACACCGGCAAAATTAAAACGAGGGTAGACAAATGAAATAAGGAGATGCTGAGGGAATAGACAAGAAATGAGATACAAGTGCAGTAGATGAATTTCACCATTTCAACAGCGAAAATGTGTCTGCCGAAGTAGAGGAGACATAAAATTCACAAGAGGAATAGGCAGAGAAACTTACAAGAGGAATAGGCAGAGAAACTTACAAGAGGAATAGGCAGAGAAACTTCCTGGCAGATTAAAATTGTGTGCCAGAAGCAGGACTCTACCGACTGAGCTATCCCGACACGACTCACAATTCCGCCTCACAACTTTACTTCTGCCAGTACCTCGCCTCCTACTTTCCAAACTTCACAGAAGCTCTCTTGTGAATATTGCAAGACTAGCACTCTTGGAAGAAAGGATATGGTGGAGATATGGCTTAGCCACAGCCTAAGGGATGTTTCCAGAATGAATCTTTCACTCTGTTGCGGAGTGTGTGCTGATATGAAACTTCCTGGCAGATTAAAATTGTTGTGAGGCGGGATCGTGCATCGTGTCGGGATAGCTCAGTCGGTAGAGCACTTACCCGCGAAAGGCAAAGGTCCCAGGTTCGAGTCCCTGTTCTGGCACACAATTTTAATCTGCCAGGAAGTTTCATATCAGCGCACACTCCACTGCATAGTGAAACTTTTATTCTATGCTAACATTGAATTTATATACAAGAGTTGGGAAGTCGTTTCTGATGTATCAGTCTGTAGTGTAGCCATGTACTGAAGTAAATTGTGGGTGGTGACTTATTTGCCAGTAATTTGCTACAGAAGAATACTTGAGATTAGATGGTAGATTGGATAAGTAATGAGGTTTGCAAGTCGGAGAACACTGCAACATTAACAGTAGCAGCTGCTTTTCACCATCAATTTGTGTGCATTCACAAGTCTTTAACATATCAATACAAGATTTTCAATGTGACTGATGAGTGATATTACTACAGCAACCAACAATCCCATATTTTTGGGGTCAAATATATTGTACCATTTTTTTTCTCCTTTTTCTCTTTTAAATCCTCCCCCAACTCCTCTATTGACTACGTCTTTCTCCAGTACATGTTGTCGTCAGTGATCTCACTAAGTATTACCGAAAATTCACGTTTCCTTATGACATATCTCAAAAAGTTTTCATGTAGTAATCAACACTATTGTTGCAACTAGTCTTTTATGCATTTATACTTCTACGGAAAAAACATGTCTAGAGGCTACGAGAAGGGGAATTTTTTACTTGGATCTCTGTCGATACTGGCAACCCATCGCTGTGTTAGTCCCCTACTGATCAACAACTATAGAAAGAAAAAACACACAGGTGTAACAAGAACTTGGCAAAACTGATTATAGAGACATTCATGTTTGAACTCCCATGTTACAATGCTTACGTCTCCTGACTCTCACAGCACATTTTGCAACACTTCTAAAGAGCCAGTTCTGATAGAGTGTTTAAGTTGCCAACATTCAAAAACACAGGACTAGGTAAATGGTCTTCATACCAATTTTTTTATTGCATCAGTAGCACAAACTAAAGCTCATGGTTTGATCCCCAGCACATCCTAGATTTTTATCTGTCACTTTCCACTTGTTTCATTTCTGCCAATGTTACCGATATGAAAAATATCGAGTAGCAGTCCACATTAAACTGCAGGCCCCCCTATAACTGGCTGAGTAAGTATGTTCGAAGGTTGAAGGAAAGCAATGGCATACCACCTCCAACCTGAACTATGCCTAGTAAAGCACTATGGTATTCAAATGAATCTTTGGATTATAGACTTGGTATTAACATTGAGTACTGTAAGGGGTCAGCTTTGTGGAGACACTTGAAATCTGCAACCCTGTGACAAAACGCGCACATGTACGAAAATCGTGAGTGTATGTTGACAAGTAGCCTATTGGCTGTTAAGTGACATTTTAACAGCTACTGATTCGTCTTAGTTCAAGGGATGGCGACACCAGTCATCTGTCAGACAGGCATGTGGCTGGTCGCAAGTTTATGATAATTAGCTGGGAAAATCCCAGTAGTTACAGACCGAATGGCGGAAAGCAGGAGAGCGCCGTTTGGCCTTGGTGAAATATGCAAAAAACTACTTAAAAATTAATAACTATTGATCCGTATATTACATAAAGATAAAAACTAGAAAGATGCTGATATAAACTCCCTTCCTGTCACTTTTATAGTTTTTGAGTTATAGTAAATCAAAACTAATTATAAAATAACAATTTTGTAAATGATATATCTTGGAAACGGGTTAACCAAGTGTTATGTACAAGGTATCAAACAATAGATCTAAGTGAGTGCTATTGAGATGTATATTTAGTTTTTTGTGCAAATTCAGTAAATTTGCATTAGAAACCAGTAACATGGTTTCCAGGTATAAAAGCTGGATTTTTAGTAAACAAACAATAATAACTGTAATACTAGCAGCAGTACAGTAAACTAGACTTAAGTAAATAGTTAATGAAAACACAGGATTAATAATACAGTGAATGATATATGTTTAAATACTGGAAAAGCAAATGTAGAAAAGTTTAATTTTTGATAATGCAAAAACTACAATATGTACAATGTTTCTGTTTCAGCGGAAAATTTGTTAAATACTATCATCACATGTTGTTGTTGTGGTCTTCAGTCCGCAGGCTGGTTTGAAGCAGCTCTCCACACTATCCTGTCTTGTGTAAGCCTCTTCATTTGAGAATATGTACGGCAACCTACATCCTTTTGAATCTGCTTAATGTATTCATCCTTCGGTCTCCCTCTATGATTTTTACTCCATACGCTTCCTCCTAATGCTAAGTTGACTATTCCTTGATGTCTCAGAATGTGTCCAACCAATCTATCCCTTCTCTTAGTCAGGGTATGCCAGAAACCCGTTTTCTCCCCGATTTGGTTAAGCACCTCCTCATTAGTTACGTGATCTACAACATCTAATTTTCATCATTCGTCTGTAGCACCACATTTCAAAAGCTTCTATCATTTTTTATCTAAACTCCTCATCGTCCACGTTTCACTCCCATACAGTGCTATACTCCAGACAAATGCTTTCAGAAAGGACTTCCTAACATTTAAATTAATATTGGATGTTAACAAATTACGCTTCTTCAGAAACGCTTTTCTTTCCACAGCCATTCTGCATTTTATATCTTCTTTACTTCGGCCACCAGAAGTTATCTTATTACCAAAATAACAAAATTCATCTACTACTTTTATTGTCTCATTACCTAATCTAATTCCTTCAGCATCGCCTCATTTTCTGACATTATGTTCCATTACCTTCGTTTTACTCTTGTTCATGTTCATCTTATATCTTCCTTTCAAGACACTGCCCATTCCATTCAATTGCTATTCCAGACCTTTTGCGGTCTCTGATAGAATTACTATGTCATCAGCAAACCACAATGTTTTTATTTCTCCTCCCTGCACTTTAATGCCCTCTCCAAATTTCTCCTTGAATTCCTTCACTGCTTGCTCAATATACAGAGTAAACAACACTGGGGAAAGGCTACAACCCTGTCTTACTCCCTTCCCAACCTCTGCATCCCTTTCTTGCCCTTCGACTCTAATAACCGCTGTCTGGTTTCTGTATAGGCTGAATATAACTCTTCGCTCCTTATATTTTACCCCTGCTACCTTCAGAATTTGGAAGAGTGTATTCCAGTCGGCATTGTCAAAAGCTTTCTCCAAATCGACAAACGCTAAAAATGTAGGTTTGCCTTTCCTTAGCCTATCTTCTAAGATAAGTCATAATGTGAGTATTGCCTCCTGTATTCCTCCATTTCTCCTAAATCCAAACTAATCTTCCCCGAGGTCGGATTCCACAAGTTTTTCCATTCGTATGTAAATAATTTGTTTTAGTATTTTGCACCCATGACTTATTAAACTGATAGTTCTGCAATTTTCACACTTGTCTGCATTTGATTTCTTTGGAATTGGAATTACGATAGTCTTCTTGAAGTCGGAGGGTATTTCCCCCTTCTCATACATCTTGCATACCAGGTGATACAATTTTTTACGACTGGCTCTCCTAACGATATCAGCAGTTCAGACAGAATATCACCTACTCCAGGGGCCTTGTTTCGACTCAAGTCCTTCAGCACTCTGTCAAATTCTTCTTGCAGTATCACATGTATTTATTTCATTTGTATTTTATGTAAAAGAGGTAATTTTGTGGAAATATAATAATCACTTCAAAGTAAGCCACAGAGGGTCTTAAGGTGGCCATTTTGGCTTCTTAGTGGCAGTCTGTTAGTGTCGATTTGGCAGACGAGACGTGTCGTTACGACGGGCGACTTCGGAGTCACTCGAGGACTCGTAAAATTTCAGCGAAGTGTTCTAGTGTGGAAGTTCCCTTCCTCTCCCTGCCACACACTATGCTTACATTCGCCTCGCATCCCGCCACACGTTTCCTTCCCCTCCCTGTGCATCAGACGGCACTGACGCACATCCCCCCCCCCTCCTGCTTCCCTCTCCTCGCCACCTCCTCACCCCCCACCACTGTTCGCTTTCGCCTCGGATGCTCGGTAACGCAGATCGGCCACAGCGGTCAGAGACAGCGATTGTGTCTGTGTATGTTTGTGCCTCTAAGAGACGTAGCCCTAAAAGGCCAAAAGCTATAATGTTGTTGTGCCTTTCTGTGGCTCATCGGATGTCTCTTTGGTGGTTCCCCCCCCCCCCCCCCCTCCGCACTGTAGCACTGTGGGCTCGAGCCAACTGAAGGAAATAACTAAGGAAATTGTGTACAATTTCATCGCCCTGCAGAGAATAGTGTGTTTTTTTCCTAATTTGTTTTTGGCTATATCCGTGTGTAAGCTTTCAGTATTGAGCCACTGATTGGAAAAAGAGACACATTACTTACAAAACAAAACAACATGGAATAAATATATTGGAAAGCAGCAGTTGATGTATCCAAATAGGTTTCATGGTGTTGCTCTTAAATTTATACTACACGCATTATTACATGCTTTCCCACTTTAAAAACATTTTCTTGTTTTCTGTAGCTATGCCACAATATTATAACGCATGACAAAATAAAAGCAAGCTAATTATGTTTTTTTTTTTTTTTATGTCTCAATTTGTCTGAAGCTGAAACTTTCTGAGAGTAATTCTCGTCCCTTATAATCGTGGTCAGATGTCAACCGTATTCCTCAATACTATGATCAAAAGTTGGTCGCCCACTTGTTGCTGTGCATAGTTTGACTTGTACAGAAGTTACATGGATGTACAGTGACTGACTGAAGATAATGTTGAAAAACACAGTACTAATAAAACAGATGGAAGAAATAATCTAATGAACTGAGGCAATTAATTTAACTTATAAATGTTTATAGTAAGAAACACAACTAATAAAATCCTGTTTGCATCCAAGAATTACCAATTAGAAATTTTCAAATGTTTGTGATTCTATGAGACCAAAGTACTTTGGTCGTAAGTCCCTAGACTTACAAACTACTTAAGTTAAACTAATCTAAGGACAACACACACACCCACGTCAGAGGAAGGTTTCAAACCTCCGACGTGGGAGGTCTCACAATCCACAATGTGGTGCTCCGGACCACTCAGCTACTCCCGCGTGGCTACCAATTAGACTACCGTCGCAACAACAATTACATACTTTTGGGTAGCAGCATCTTGGCTGCAAGGTCTCCTGAACACCGATATCGAACATGTATATTGCGTCAAGAATACATTGTCCACAGACATCACAACCCACACAAACATGTAAACAACCACGCACAAGCCGTGCCAATGCGACGGAATGAGATGGCCGATCAGTTCCAGTCATAACACTATGAAGTCCACTGCCTGTGTCAACTGTAGTTCGGCGAGGCCTAGAAGGTTAATTCTGAAGTTTTATCATATCCACATTATTACTTTGTCAGGAGGGACTCTTATTGAGGGAAGTTTTCAGGAGCCTCAGAGTGAACCAAAGCGATGCTCATCAACACAAATTCAGAATATGTAAGTTACTGTCGTACAACTTGTTTCTGTTTTCCCAAGGAGTTAAGAGAACTGAAATATTGTTTTGATATATCTCTACTCCATTTTTAAGTAAAGGGTCATGAACCTCTAGAATCAAGATGGAGCAACACTTGCTTTGATGTGTGTATCACTGATGGTAATACGGCTAAAAGGAAGTAGAACAAATGTTTGTTTATCATGACAGTGATAGTAATGTGTTCTCCAACTTTCCAATTATTTCATATCGAGCGGTGAGGTACTAGTTCACGCTCCAGTTTGCATAAGGTATCTGTGAGGCTAGGAAAGTAGCAATAACAATAATATTCAGCATTTTTGAGAAAATAAGGAAAGACCTTCCAAGCAAAATAAGTATCATTTTGTTTCCACAACAAATATTAATACACCATACAAAATCATTTCCTTGCACGCCACAGACATAGCATATACACACAGCAAGTCAGAATTTTATATGGTTACACATATTGTACAGTGGATTCTGGAGAGCAATATCTGGTAGCAAACCCTTGTTGGCAGAAAAATGACTTTCAATGATAGAGAGAGAGAGAGAGAGAGAGAGAGAGAGAGAGAGAGAGAGAGAAGGAATGGAAGTACATGTAGAACAGTTACTTAGTGATTAAGAAAGGTGGTGCCTTATAAAATAGCAGAGTATCCATTTTCTAAGTACTCCAACAGGTTGCTCATCTACAGTGAAAGTGGATGAAATGGTCAACTAGCACAATATCTATTTCATAAATGATTTCCTGGTCATGTCTCTCAATCACATTCCTTAATTTATTAACTATTTATCACCATCCACTTTCTAGATTACAACACTGGACAGTTACATACAGAATTACGTGTAGGACATTCTCATTGCAAATTCATATTATTTTGTTTTCCTGTTCTGAACACTGAATATTGTTCACAATGTCCATCACTACTTTACTTTATCTTTTTATTTTATAATGTCATCACTCATGTCATGATGGTGACCTGTCTTTTCCTATATGGCACCTCTGTCCACTCTCGGTTGGGTGTTCCAGATGGAAAGACAGACATAGGTTTTTATTACTGCTATATTTTTTTAGTAATTTAGAGATTGTTATGCGTACTGCTATTACTACAGTAACAATACCAGAAACTAAGGCAACAAAATAATAAAAAAATTGTGTATTCAAGTTGCTAATACTACAATCACCACCACCAAGATATATTTTGTATTATTTATTTATTTAGTGAATGCTGCTACGACTACTGCTAGTACTACTACTACAGAAAATATTAAACTAAGTCTAAAATTAATATTTCAATATTGCTACTACAAAAGATCATGGTTACTATTTTAATTTATTATAGACACACACACACACACACTGCTGATGTTCAGAGTGTATCAGGTTTCTATGTTCTGCACCATACTGGCTATCCTGTCACGTTCAGCGATACAGGGTGTACTAAGATCAATATCAGGGTTTTAAAGCTTTGTAAAATTTATTACAGTGTCCTTAACAGTACAAATTTTACATACAATGACTGAGCAACTCAAACAATTTGTCCTAAAAGTGTTCAGTGTGAACTGAACACCCTTCATAATACGGAACACGTAAGTCTATTACGAGTTCTTCGGAATGAAGATTCACGTCATTCGTCCTAAACCTTGCTCGGTGAGTCTGGAGTGATTGATGCAACTGCAGCTTCAGTCCTACGTCTTAGGCCAGCCGGTAGCAGAAGCATGTACACCCAATCCTTTACAAAACCCAAAAAGGCAGAAATCGCGAGGCGTCAGATCTGGTCACAGGGAGCCTCCGGCACACAGCTCCTCGCAGTCAATCTGGCAGTCGGGAACAAGGTTGAAATAAACTTTTTCCCGGGTGAATTGCGCTTTTTCTGTTATACTTAGCTTGGAGCAATAAAACTTACAATTCTTTAAACAACTAATATGTTATAACTGGTGCACAACTTCCCACTGTTAAAATACACTTACAACTTTGGCATATTTCTTTTTTTTCGTAACATGTAGATGTTCGTAATGGCGAGGCACTTGACGGTAAGTAAGAAAGGCCAGAAGTGGGTTAGGTACAAACAGCCGGTGAGAATTTTGTTTTTTCACTTTGGTTTCGGAAATGTTATTCGCGTATATTCCAATGTTCTCACAATGGCACAGATGTATTTTATGAGAAGTTTGTTTATCATTTACTTTCTTTTGTAAAATACTTTGCAGTTTTGTACAAATAGGTTAAATTTTCATGTGTGTTTTGCTGTACAGTAAACCAATAAAACAGACTTAACTGCTTGTCAAATATATTTTGCTGTTTTCTTCAATTACAGAACAATTATAGAGTAAGTTGTTACCCTGAACCTAATAGAACAACAAAAGTATGATCACAATACATAATTATATGTGAACTCCTGATTGGCTGTCTTCATTTCCCATAATTTTGTTAAGGGATAATTATACTTTTTGCCATCATTATTGTATAATTTGTAATCTATTTAATAAAGAACTCAAAGAAATATGATAAACTAAACTTGAAGCTTAGTCTATCTTAAGGTGTTTTACCCTTTAAGATATTTCAAAAATAAATTTGCTGGTAAAACTTTTAATAATAGCATAAATGGTTGGTCTTTAGAGCCTTAAGTCCTGTAACCGGTTGATCCCCAAATTGTTATTTTTAATGGGAGTCGAACGGTTCATTATTCAAGAAATTCAGAACACAGTCTCACTCTTAATGTAATTCATATGGCGTAAAAGACCATTTGCTTCGAAAGTACAGCTTCTCCGCTATTCACAATTTTTACCCACACCTGCTAGAAATGTAAACAGATGAAACATTATTCTCATCAACAATAGTTTGTTTGGAAGTATTGAATACACCTGACACCTTTGACACAGTCTGCTTTAGGCAGAAACTTGCATGTTATGCACCTGGTGTTTTGTTGTTGTAAATTGAGCCTTTTTTTATTTTTGTGTTATTCCCTTGTTTATGTTTCATTGCTGCAGTATTATTATTAAGTAGCAGGCTAAAGTACAGGTCTTACCAGTCAAAATTACAAAAAATATAAACTGATAATGCAAACAATTAAAAAATCCCCGAGTTCTAAAACATTCCCCAGGTAAAAATATTCTCAAGTTTTTCCTGGCTCTCCCAGTTGTAATACCACCTACAGGCACTGGAACCAGCAATTATTCTGCCATGTGCCCATTACTGTTCATGGTTCCTACATCTTTGAGTTGACTTTCCAGATCGTTCTTTTCACAGATGAAGCAGATCGGTTTGCAGTAGGATTTTATAACATACTTTTTTTTTTAACATTACAAACTACCTCTAACAGAACAACCTATTAACTCATAGTCAACACGGATTCAGATAGTTATCATTTTTTGAAATAAAGCTAGGCTTCCGAAACTGTACCTCACAATCGAGTTCCAATCTCATTGCGATTTACTGTCATAAAGGACACAATTTGTAATAACAGATGGAAAATCATCACGTAAAACAAAAGTGGCATCTGGCATTCTACAGGGAAGTGTTATAGGGCACCTACAGTACTTTATCTTTATAAATGATTTAGAAGACAATCCGAGCCACTCTCATAGATTGCTCACAAATGAAGCTGTCATTTAAAGGTTAGAAGAGCCACTAGAAGATCAAAAGAAATTACAAAAAGATTTAGATAAGGTATCTGCATGATGAAAAAATTGGCATTTGAACATAAATAATGAAAAATATCCGTATCAGCATTAAAAGAAATCCATTAAAATTTATTTACACAATAAATCAGTCAAATGATTTCAGCTATTACAATTACGAATAACTTTAATCAGAAAGAACACACAGAAATTGTAGGAAAAGCAAACCAAAGACTATGTTTCGTTGGCAGAACACTTACAAGATGCAACAATTCTACTAAAGAAACTGCCTACACGACAAACGGGCATCCTATTTCGGTGTATAGCTGCGCATTGTGGGATCCAAAGCAGGTGAAACTGATGGACGATTTAGAGAAACTTCAGAGAAGAGCAGCTCATTTTGTATTATTGCGCTATAGGTGTTCGAAATAAATCACAAGTTGGGGTGAAAATCAGAAGACTCCGAGCCCAATTTCTCATTCCTCACAACCCTTACCAATTACATCGTAACAAACAATTACTTTTCCTTTGAAGGAAAAGTATACAATCAAATCTGCGGCATAGCCAACATATTTGTGTGCCGTCTAGAAGAAACCTTCTTAGCCTCTCAAAACACCAAATCCCTGGTCCGGTTCAGGTTTGTCGACGATATTTTCACGATTTGGATCCAGCGCCAGGACAGCCTATCCTCGTTCCTTCACAACCACAATTCCTTCTCCGTCAGTTTCACTTGGTCCTTCTCAACCTGGCATGCCACCTTCCTGGATGCTAACATCCACCTCACTGACAGCTCCATCCACACCTCCGTCCACATTAAACCTACTAACTGCCAAACCTGCACTTTGACAGCTGCCATCCATTCCACATGAAAAATCCCTACCATACAGGTTTGCCACCGGTGAACAGCAAATTTGCACAGATGAGAAGTCCCTTACCCAATATGCTGAAGGCCTCACAAAGCCCTTCACAGACAGACCTGACCTAGTCCACAAACAGATTTCCCACATACCACCAATCCTCTCTACAGCTCGAGTAACCAGTCACAATGGAGTGTCTTTCTTGTCACCCAATACCATCCCAGACAGGACGAACTAAATCACATCCTTCGTTTAGGCTTTATTTATCAGTCGTCACGCTCGAAATGAGAGACATCCTACCCGAGATCCTTCCGACCCCTCCGAGAGTGGTGTCCGTCGCCCGCCAAACCTCCACGACATTCTAGTCTATCCCCAAGCCACTCCCAACCGAAACCCCTTACCACAGGAATAAAAAAACAAAGATTTTGGTGTTCCTCTTTCCTGCAAGCTATTAGAGAATGGAACTGTAGAGAAATATCATTAAAGCAGTTCAATGAACCCTCTGCCACGCACTCCAATGTGTTTAGTGGAGTAAATATGTAGATAGGGATCACAAATTGAGGTCTGCTCAACCACCATAAAGGCCGCATTTGGGCTACACGAGCCCTCGTGTATTAACTCGAGTGGCGGTATTATCCACGGCAATCTGAGGCCCAAATTTGTCGGACAATACGGTTCTAACACGACTGCGGTCGGGCCACCCCTTTTCGTCGACGTCCGTCGGCACCGTCACCGAACGTCGGGGGACGGGTCGGAGTGGGCTAGGTTACTGTCCCCCACCGCGGTCTCTCTCCCTGCGGGGCTACACACAGCAGCTGCAGGCCACTGCCGCCAGTGTAACGGCAGCCGTCACAGTAAGTCACGACACGCCAGGACTTCCGGGCTGTGCATCTCCACACTGTCGCACACACAAACGTAAGTCGCGGTCACCACTTTCGTCGTACGTTCTAGTTGACACAGGTATGGGATTGTTGATATTCTTTAAAGTCAGTTATCTTCCAAATGGCAAACTCTTCATCTGGGTTTATTGACAAATACTAAAGCCCTGAGTCACCTCTACAATAAATGTACCTGTATACTAGTACTCTTGCATCACCCTGTAGTTGGAAAATACTTGTTCCCCAGAGGTTTTTTGTTTTTATTTTTTTTTAATCTTTGGAAGTTCCCTTGCACTTAGTCCACAGTCATCAAGTCCTCTGACACACACCCGCACAGTGAACTTTTTTGCCGTGTAGAATGTGTGTTGTCAATGATTCTGTCAAGTTGATGGCATCAGTGAAAAGATATTAACTAACTACATTATCGCATCAAATATATTTGCACACCACTACGTAATATGGAATGACTGCTAGATATCGTGGGTGGTGGATCGGCCAATGTAAAAGAAGGTGGAGAGTGTGATGTCACTAGAGAAGAAGTCAGGAGTGGCTCAGTGGCTTAGAATGCCGACTAGTCACTGACCTCACCCGAGTACCGAATCCGCCGGGGGCATTTAAACCCTTCTACAGCTGCCTAAGTCTATACTGTTCGTGACGCAGTTTTTAAGTGCAAATGTCAAAGAAGAATTGCCGCTAAACTGAGACTAATCAGACCGACAAACGGGGGCAGTGAGCTTTGCGATCGGAAGTCGAGAAAAAAATCAAATAATAATAACAAACATGAAATCAGTGTAAGGAATTACTTTGTACCCTCGTATTAAGACATTCACAAATACCAAAATTCTCCTCTGCAGTAATCGGCACAGGTTCCAAAAGCAATGACTGTGTGGAACCTAGCTCGTGCTATTTGTGTCTACAAAACCCGTAAAGTATTACACTACTGGCCATTAAAATTGCTACACCAGGAAGAAATGCAGATGATAAACGGGTATTCATTGGACAAATATATTATACTAGAAATGACATGCGATTACATTTTCTCGCAATTTGGGTGCATAGATCCTGAGAAATCAGCACCCAGAACAACCACCTCTGGTCATAATAACGGCCTCGATACGCCTGGCCATTTAGTCAAACAGAGCTCGGATGGCGTGTGCAGGTACAGATGCCCATGCAGCTTCAACACGATACCACAGTTCATCAAGAGTAGTGACTGGTGTATTGTGACGAGCCAGTTGCTCGGCCACCATTGACCAGACGTTTTCAATTGGTGAGAGATCTGGAGAATGTGCTGGCCAGGGCAGCAATCTGACATCTTCTGTATCCAGAAAGGCCGGTACAGGACCCGCAACATGCGGTCGTGCATTATCCTGCTGAAATGTAGGGTTTCGCAGGGAACCAATGAAGGGTAGAGCCACGGGTCGTGACACATGTGAAATGTAACGACCACTGTTTGATGTGCTGTTGATGCAAACACGAGGTAACCGAGATATGTAACCAATGGCACCCCATAGCATCACACTGGGTGATACAACAGTATGGCAATGACAAATACATGCTTCCAATGTACATTCACCGTGATGTCGACAAACACTGTTGTGACCATCAAGATGCTCTAAAAAAATAAATAAATAAAATAAAAAATAAATGACTTTTTGCTATTCGTGTACCCAGGTTTGTAGCTGTGTACACTATCACAGGCACTTCTGTCTGATGCTGCGCCAAGGGTAACTGCATCCACGGTCTCCGAGCTGATAGTCCATGCTGCTGCAAACGTCTTCGAACTGTTCGTGCAGATGGTCGTTGTCTTGCAAACATCCCCATCTGTTGACTCAGGGATCGAGTCGTGGCTGCACGATCCGTTACAGCCATGCGTATAAGATGCCTGTCATGTCGACTGCTAGTGATACGAGTCCGTTGGGATCCAGCACGGCGTTCCGTATTGCCCTCCTGAACCCACCGATTCCATATTCTGCTAACACTCGTTGGATCGCGATCAACGCGAGCAGCAATGTCGCGATAAGATACACCGCAATCGCGATAGGCTACAATCCGACCTTTACCAAAGTCAGAAACGTGATGGTACGCATTTCTCCTCCTTACACGGGGCATCAGAACATCGTTTCACCAGGCAATGCCGGTCAACTGCTCTTAATGTATGAGAAATCTGTTGGAAACTTTGCTCATGTCAGCGTTCTAGGTGTCGCCACCGGCGCCAACCTTATGTGAATGTTCTGAAAAACTAATCATTTGCATATCACAGATCTTCTTCCTGTCGGTGAAATTTCGCGTCTCTAGCACGTCATCTTCGTGGTGTAGCAATTTTAATGGCCAGGAGTGTAGATACACGTTTCCAGATATTGGAAAGCTTTCAATACGGTACCACCTAATGAAAAATACGAGAGTACAGAGTCTGAGACCATTTGTGTGATTGGATTGAAGAGTTTCTGGTAAACGAGAGAGATCATGTAAAAGGGCACAAGTCTTGCGACACAAACCATTACTTTTCACAATATACCAAAACAACATCAGAAGTTCCACGAGGTGGTCAATGCAACAGAATGCAGAGCAGTGACAACATCTGAAAACTGAAAAGCAGCACACTGACGTGTGATGGAGGAAGTGGCAGCGTGAACTGAAGTAAAACATTGCAAATACGGTCATGCATCATAAATTACAAAATTATAGAACAATCTCTGGGAGTGTGCATAAGGAACAACCTGCAGTGGAAGAAACAGTTACCTGTGGGAACGGCAGTTGCTAGACTGAGGTTCCTTGGCAGAATCTTTAGGAAGTGTAGTCCATTAACAAAGGCAGTAGCTCACAAAATGCTGAGGTTATCAGTCTCCCGGTGGGGAGAGGAAGGAGTGAGGATAGGAGAGAAGGGGAGGGGAAAGGAAATTCAGTCCGGGAAGTAAAGAAGGAAGGAAGACTGCATTAGCTTGGGGGCCCTGTGCTCACCAAGCACGTACTCACGAAAGAACTGGAGAGAGAGAGAGAGAGAGAGAGAGAGAGAGAGAGAGAGAGAGAGAGAGAATTCCTCTGAAAGCAGCACACTCCATTACAGGTTCATTCAGTAAGCACAGAGATAATTGGCAAACTTTGGAAACAAATTTTGCCTTTTCACTTGCAGTGGTTGAACAGATACCATTCCTCATACACTGACAAATGAATGTAAACAAATAACTTAATGTTGCCAATAAACATACATTTGGTCTTCTTGGTGTTCATGTACCTCTTTTTTATAGTCTAAGAGTGACCTTTTTGGAAAGATTTTTACAGAAATTTATGAACTAGCAATATATGCACTGTCAATCTTGTTCAACTGTTGTGAGCAACCTGCATCAAATCCCAGTCTCATTCTTCCATCGTTACCATCACTGAACACCAGAAAAGCATTATATGCCGCCATTTTAACAAAAGTACATGTTCTTTTGTGGGCTACTTCATCTAGATTTTGTGTTCCATCATGTGTGCATTTTTTTTTTTAATAATCAGGCAAAGGTAAGGTGTAATGAACAGACTTGTGGCCTTCTATAGTCTTCAGATGCTAATTTGACCACAAAAAATAATAAACTGTCATAAACCATGGCAGATTTGGGTGGGAAAGGGGATGTGGCACTACACACTGATTGAAATGAGACCAAATTTCAACATTTTTGTCAAATTTTACATACAGTAGAGGAACAGCTGGGAGGTGCTGCATGCCTGTAATGCAATGGACTGAAACACACTTGCAGTTCAAAGTATTGAACACAACCCTACAAAGAACTTTGCAACAAGTTGGAATGTCGACTGTGTTCCAGATCCCGGCATTCGATGACACTATTTTACCCGGTGTCAGCATCCGAGACAAAATGAAGTTACAGTTTCTCCACATACTTTTGGAGAACTCATTGAAGCGTGCCCCCAGCAGACTTCAAGTTGTAGGACACATTCCGTACCCACTTCTACAACTAAGTGGAGTCGTTCCAGATGTGGGTCGGGGCTTTCCAGATGCCGTGAAGAGCACAGGGTGCAGCCAGTTGCAATGACGGCCCGTGTCGGTACCGCCGATGTGTGTCGCTTTGGATCGGAAGCGATCCTCTACGGTTTTGGGCAGCTGTACGAAGTGGTAAAGATTGCCAGTCTCGCTTGCAAGATGAAGGAAGACCCCACCATCTGCAACACAGTTGACAGGACCGACTGTGGACCTCGGGCACAGAGTCGAGAGGAGTGTCTGAACCAGAGGCTCGAGGACAGGCGTCCACTTCGCACAGGAAGCGGCAACATTGGTAGTGGGGGCTGTGTGGCACGGACTGGACGGTCGTTTTAGGTTAGAGGACCTCGGGAAAATCCAAAAAGGGTCTCAGTCACAGAGGGTGAAGGTCACACATAGCACGAACACAGATCTAAGAACCATCGGTCTAGCAGTTGTAAACTGTCATAGCTGTGTGGGGAAAGAACCAGAGCTCCAAGCACTAACAGAAAGAAATGAAGCACAAATCATTATAGGTTGTAAAAGCTGGAGATAACATCAGCTAAACTTTTTATAAAGTAATAAATGATAGATTGAATAAAACAGGTAGTGGCATGTTTATTGCTGTTCCTTGTCTTTATAAATGATTTAGGAGACAACCTGAATATCTCTCAAGTTATTTGTAGATGGTGCTGTCATTTATCAGTTAGTAAAGTCAGTAGAAGATCAAAAGCAACTGCAAAACAATTTAGATAAGATATGAGCATGGTTAAAAAATTAGCAATTGACCATGTTGTTGCTGTTGTTGCTCTTCAGTCTGGAGACAGGTGATGCAGCTCTCCAGCCTAGTCTATCCTGAGCAAGACTCTTCATAAGAATGGCAACCCATATCCATTTGAAAATGCTTACAATATTTGTCTCTTGGACTCCCTCTGAGTTTTATCCCACACACTACCCTCCAATGCTAAATTTATGATTCCTTGATGTCTGAAAATGTGTCCTACCAATTCATCCCTTCTTTTATTCAAGGTATGCCAAAATTCCTTTTATCCTTAATTCTGCTCAGTCCACATCATTAGTTATGAGATCTATCCACCTTCAGCATTCTGCAGCACCACATTTCAAAAGTCTCTATCCTCTTCCTGTCTGAACTATTTATTGACCAAGTTTCACTCCCATGCAAGGCAACACTCCACACAAATGCCTTCAGACAAGACTTCCTTGCACTTAAATTAATATTCCACATTAGCAAATATCTCTTTTCCAAAAATGCTTTTCTTCCTATTGCCATTCTGCATTTTATGTCATCTGTACTGCGACTGACATAATTTACTACCCATGTAACAAAACGTATCTACCACCTTTATTGTTTCGTTACCTAATCTAATGCCTTCAGCATCGCCTGATTTTCTAAGACTGCATTCCATTACCCTTGTTAATGTTACACGCTCCTTTCATCACACTGTCCATTCCATTCAATTAATCTTCCAAGTACTTTGCTGTCTCTGACAGAATAACAATGTCATGGGCAAAATGCAATGGTTTTATTTCTTCACCCTGAACACTGTCAAAAGCTTTCTCCAGATCTACAAAACCTAGAAATGTGGTTTGCTTTTCCTTAATTTATCTTCTATGATAAGGAGTATGGCCTACCATGTTCTTACATTTCTCCTGAATCTAAACTGATCTTCCCTGAGGTCAGCATCTATCAGCTTCACCATCCTTCTGTAAATAATTAGTGGTAAAATTTTTAACCACAAGTTCTGTAAATTTGACACCTATCTGTGCCTGCTTCCTTTGAAATGGGGATAATTACATTTTTCTTAATGTTTGAGGGTAATTTGCGTGCCTCATACATCTTACATACCCTGTGACAGTTTTGTCTTAACTGGTTCTCCCAGAGAATTCAGTAGCTCTGAGGGAATGTCATCTACTCCACGGACCTTGTTTCAACTTAGGTCTTTCAGTGATCTTCCAAAGTCAGCTCTCAGCATATTATCTCCTATTTCATCTTTATCTACTTCCTCCTCCCTTCCCACAATATTGTCTCCAAGTTCATTTCTTTGTAGAGCCCCTCTTATTATTCTTTCCACCCTTCAGCTTTCCCATCTTTGCTCAGAACTGGTTTTCATTAGGTGGTTTTCTAGTTCCTAAATGTCTCTTGTATTCCTATAGGGTCTATAGGGTATATACATTCTTCTACAGACCTGCATTTGCCCTATAGCCACTCTTGTTTAAGCATGTTGCGCTTCCTGTCAATTTCATTTCTTAGTCATCCATACTCCTTTTTACCTGCTTTATTTTCTGCAGTTTTATATCTGCTCCCATCATCCAATTCAGTATTTCTTATGATATCCAAGTATTTTTAGTTGGTCTTCCCTTTCTAACTGCTGCCTTCAATGTTTCATCTCTCAGAGCTACCCATTCCTCTTCTACTGTTTTATCCCCCCTTCCCCATTTTTGTCAAATGTTGACTACAGCTTCCTCTGAAATTCTCAAGAACTTTAGGTTCCTTCAATTTATCCAGGTCCAATTTCCTTAGTATCTTACTTTTTCAGTTTCTTCAATTTCAGTCTACAGTTCCTAACCAATAACATATGGTCACACTCTATATCTGCCCCTGGATATGTCTTACAGTTTAAAACTTGGTTCCAAAATCTGTGTCATACTATCTGGTACTTTCCAGTGTCTCCTGGTCTCTTCCATGCGTACAATCTTCTTTGACAAAGTATTTGTTATGATTAAATTATGTTTCCTGTAAAATTCTACCAGTCTCCCGTGAAAATTAGGTTTATCTCCCCCCCCCCCCATCAAATACGTTTCTTCTCCAATTCCCCCCAAATACATTTCTTCTATCTCCTCTTCATTGGAAGAGCTAGTTGGCATATAAACTTGTACTACTGTGGTTGGTGTTGGCTTTGTATCTATCTTGACTACAATAATGTGATCACTGCGCTGCTCATAGTAATTTACCTGCATTCCTATTTTCTTATTCATTATTAGACATACTCCTGTAATACCCCCAACTGATTTTGTATTTGTAACCCTGTACTCACCTGATCAGAAATCCCATTCTTGTTTCCACCTAACTTCACTAATCTCCACTACATCCAACATCAGACTGTCCATTTCCCTTTCAAAGTTTTTTTAGCATCCATGCTTGATTAAACCTCCTGACAGGCACGCGTATGTGTCAGATAGGAGGCGACAAGTTTCGTATCCTTTCGCGGAACGTGGGAGAGGCGGAAATCCCCCTCTTTGTGTTAGCCTTCTCTTTTGCGATACAAGTCTGATGTTTGTGTCTTTTTAAGGTTTATTATCAAGAGGTATCTGCAAAATAAGCACGAACTCCTTGGCTGACTAGAAGGCACGCCTATCGGAGGGTTAAGGGATCTCACATTTCATGCTCTGATCTGTAGAATTCCATCATCTTTCCTGACGGTGACATCCTTCTACATATTCCCTGCCTTAAATCTGATAGGTGACTATTTTACCTGTGGAATATTTTACCCAAGAGGATGCCACTCCCATGAATTACAGACTTGCCAAGGTGGGGTGGCTTGCGTGAGTTAGCGATACAGATATCCATATTGTAGATGCAATAACAACGGAGGGGTATCTGTGGAGAGGCCAGACAAACGTGTGGTTCTTGAAGAGGGGCAGCAGCCTTTTCAGTAGTTACAGGGGCAACAGTCTGGATGACTGACTGAGCTGGCCTTGTAACATCAGCTAATGTGGCTTTGCCACACAGTTACTGTGAACGGCTGAAAGCAAGGGGAAACTACAGATGTTTCTTTCCCCAGGACATCAGCTCTATTGTATGAATACGTAACGATGGCCATTGACCATAAATAATGGAAAGTGTGAAGTCATCCTCTTGAGCACAAAAAGGAATCCGTTAAACTTCATTTACACAATTAATCAGTCAAACCCACAGGCCATGAATTCAACTAAATACCAAGTAATTACAATTATTAACAACTCTAATAGGAAAGAGCACACAGAAAATGTCAAAGGCAAACCAAAGGCAGCGTTTCATTGGCAGAACACTTGCAAGATGCAGCAGTTCTCCTAAAGAAACTGCTTACACCACACTTGTCTGTCCTATTTTGGAGTAATGCTGCACACTGTGGGATCCCCATCAAGTGTGAATGACAGAATATAGAGAAAGTTCAGAGAAGGGCATCTCATTTTGTACTATCACAATATAGGGGAGAGTGTGTCACAAAAATTATGCACGAATCATTAAAAGAAAGGCGTTATTTGCTGTAGCGAGATCTCTCTTTGAAATTTCTTCCACCAACTTTCTACTCCAAACACGAACATATTTTGTCAGAACCCGCCTACATAGGGAGATATTAGTTTTCGTATTTCGAGGTGGCCAAAACGGCGTGCACGGCTCAGTCGAGCGTGCTCAGCTGCCACCTGTCACCTCGACCCACTCACCGTGCCGATTGGTGGATAATGACCGGAGAACTCTGTGTAAACCGAATGTCGGCTGTAATGCCTCGGAAACAATGTTGGTACACCTCAGATTTAACGAAGTCTGTGGGGAACGGATCCTGAGGATGCCGACAAAACAACGAGAAATTCACTAAATGGAAAGTTTCCAGAACCTGCCAGACCAATTACGCTCCTTCAGACTTTCACCTCTCGGGCCTCTGAAAGGTGAACTACGTGACGAACATTTTCGAAACACCGATACTGTTGTCAAAGCGATAAGGAAGTACTGAGCCTCAGCTGGTTTCAATTTTTACACACAAGGCATGCGGGCTCCGGTTCATTGTCAGCAAAAAATGTGTAATGAATGGTGTTGACTATGTGGACAAATGACACACTGCAGCTGAAATATTGCCCTATTTAGCTGTGATGGTGTGATTTACATATCTTATGTTGTTTCCACTAATAAAATTGGAGGCATCACTTTCGGAATGACCCTCGTATAACTGAATTAAACCACTAAGTGAGCCACCTATTATCACTTCACATTCTTCTTCCTACACCTTTTAAAACTCAACAAGCTATACAAATCTGAATGTCTCTACATTCCTCTACAGCCTTACTAAACACTCTAAACTCAACATGCATTTCATGGGCAAAAATAATGTCAACATCTCTGTACCACAATTTATGAAAATTGAATTCTGTGAGTAACCACATCATTGAAAACATTTTATCATGCTGATACATCTCCCGAGGCAGTATACTGGGAGATTCACAAAGATATGAAAGTATTCTGATATGTTATTCTGTAAATGAAACTCGAGACAAAAGCACATGTAAACATAGGACCGCCAATGTTTAGTTACGGAGTTTGGGTAATAAAAGATTTTTCCTGAAATTTAGCAACCTCGCTAATATGAAGCCATTGCAGAACTGTAAAACATTAAAGTGAATCATATATTCCATTTAATTTGTTGTTATAGATCTGATGAAGCTAATAAAAAATGTCCCAGATGTGTATCCGCAGTAGTTTTCCAGAAACTCCAGAGAAACAAAGAAATAATTTGGGAAATTTTGTAATTATTAACTACTCGTGAGAAGAATTTGACAAAGCACTAAAAGATCTGAGTAGAAAAAAGCCCCATGGAGTAGTTGATGTTCTGTCTGAAATGCTATCATCGTTAGAAGAATCAGCCGTGAAGAAATTGTTCCACCTGTTATGCAAGATGTATAAGACAGGGGAAGACTTCAAGAAGAATATAGCGATTCCAATACCTAAGAAAGCAAGTTCAGAAAAAAAAAATTACAGAACTATCAGTATAATAAGTCATGGTTGCAATATATTAACATGAAGTATTTACAGACGAATGGAAAAACTGATGTAATCTGACCTAGGGGAAGATCAATTTGGATTTAGGAGAAATGTAGGAACACACGAGGCAATACTCACTTTAGGATGTATCTTGGAAGATAGTTTAAGGAAAGGGAAACCTACATTTTTGCATTTGAGGATCTGGAGAAAGCTTTTAGCATTGTTGACTGGAATACACGTTTTCAGATTCTGAAGGTAGCAGGGGTAAAATATTGGGAACAAAGAGCTATATTCAACTTGTAAAAAAAACCAAACAGCAATTATTAAAGTTAAAGGGCATGAGAGGGTCACAGTGGTTGGGAAGGGAGTAGGACAGGGTTTGTAGCCTTTCCCCAATGGTGTTCAATCTGTACATTGAACAAGCTGTGAAGGAATGTAATTCCCTCTCCAAATTTCTCCTTAAAATCCAGGGAGAGGGAATAAAAACCTTGTGGTTTGCTGATGACATAGTAATTCTGTCAGAGACAGCAAAGGACCTGGAAGAGCAATTAAACAGAATGACAAGATGAACATTAACAAAAGTAAAACAAGGATAATGGAATGCAGTGACAGAAAATCAGGTGATGCTGAAGGAATCAGATAAGGTAATGAGACAATAAAAGTAGTAGATGAGTTTTAATATTTGGGTAGGAAGATAACTTCTGATGGCCGAAGTAAAGAAGATATAAAATGAAGAAAAGCATTTCTGAAGAAGCAAAATTTGTTAACATCCAATATTAGTTTAAATGTTAGGAAGTCCTTTCTGAAAGCATTTGTCTGGAGTGTGGCATTGTATGGGAGTGAAATGTGGACAATAAGTAGTTCAGACAAAAAAAGGATATAAGCTTTTGAAATGTGGTGCTACAGACAAATGATGAAGATTAGGTGGGTAGATCACGCAACTAACTTTCTGGCATATCCTGACTAAGAGAAGGGATAGGTTGGTGGGACACATTCTGAGACATGAAGGAATCGTCAACTTAGCATTAGAAGGAAGCGTGTGGGGTAAAAATTGCAGAGGGGGACCGAGGGACGAATATAGTAAGCATATTCAAAAGTATGTAAGTTGCTGTTCGTATTCTCAGATGAAGAGACTTGCACATGTCAGGGTAGCTTGGAGAACAGCAACAAACCAGTCTGCAGACTGAAGGCAACAATAATTTGATATATGTACATGATATAAACCAAAATACCCACCAGGCATTTTATTATGTAGTAAAGGTTATCTGAATTTTGTAGTATTTTTAGTGCCAAGCGTAACTGAAACTGGTAACTTCATAAGAAGTAGAAACATTCGATGTAATTTCATTCATTGTAATCGATGTTTTCGGCACTCCTATAATGGTTAATTAATTTCTTGAATAATGAAACACTGCTCACGTATTTGTTCATGTCGCACCTGACGATATTAAACAATTTATTCCCATTCTCAAGACAAATATATACATAAGTATTTTTCGTGATGTATGCACAGTGTCTGGATCTCAAAGTTGTCATCTTTTTGAGGTTATGACATCCTGTGACCCATATAGTGTGCCGAGCAATATCAGACACAAACCATCCATCATTCTCACACATTATGGAACATCACAAGAATACTTACATAAATATTTGTGCTTCACAATAAATTCTTAAAACATGTCATTTTAAACACGAAAACGCACTAGTTGTTGCACAAACAGGTACTCAGCGCGGTGGCTGATGTAAACAATCATAAGCAGTGCCATCCAGGTGAGAATGTCGCAAGCGTTTATGGCGCTCTCATCAACCGTCGCAGCAAAGTCGGTGCGTACTGTAAACGTGAAAGGCAAAATATCCATCTGAATAAGGGCAAACTGTCAAGACACTTGACTGCGTAAAATCTATGAACACTATTTGAAGGCACTGCCTTAGATATTTGATGTTCATGAACTTATGTATTATATTGCAATAGATGTATAAGATGTGATTTTATTTTTTTCCCTAAAAATAAGTCTTAAAACTGGGGTGCGTCCTATATGCCGGCAAATACGGTATATTCATTTTAGGAAACTGCTAGAAGGAGAATGCTAATGTGTTGGAGTGAAAGATGCGGAGTTAGTCAGACACAATTTTTTGTCAGAGGAAGTAATAGGATTGTGGACATTCTGAATGATAATGCAACAGTTTTGTCAAATGATGAATTGACTTTTATTTTATTTCTTTTTCTTTTGCTTTGTAAACATGACTGATCAAATTTTGACCAAAGACAATACTAGTCAAAATAAAATATCCTAGATCGTGTTCACAGTGACTCGAATGATGGGTCTGAAGTCACTTTTCAAAAACCAACCCAAGGATTCACTGAACCGACCCTGGCAATGCATGTCGAACGGCCCACTGGGCTCTCAGGACTCTCGACGCCTCGTGTCATTTGAAAAATGACAGACGACAACTCGTCGGGCCACACGGCACGCCTCCCGTCAGTCTCCGCGTCACCCGGCCCACTCGAGGCGGTCGGCTATTCGCGAACTCTGAGTGATAAATCTGGCTCCAAATGTGGACCTACAGAAGTTACCTTTGCAATTTATACGAGCACACTGGTTGAGACTGACCCGCATTTGCTGACAGAAGCAAATCCTCACGGGCCGGAAACAGACTGTTAATGACAATCGTCTGTTTGACCGATCACTAATATTACTCGCCGGCGCGGGATCGGTACGAGATAGGATCGACAGAGGAGCTGGAGAAAATATGGCAAAGAGGCTCACACATCGGTACAGGTTTACTTAGCGAGTGAGAAAGCATCACGGAGATTACCGCCAACTCCGGCGGCAGATGCCGCAATAGAAGCAACGGGCAACAGTCAAAGTTACGAGATTGTGGAGTTCTCAGTCATCCAATATATCTGTTTCTCCAATATTTATATTTCCAAAATGAGCACAAAGAATAAAATTAGATAGATTAGATCACACACTGAGGTCTATCGGCAGTGTTTTACCCACGAACCGTACGGAAAGGGGCGAAGTGCTAGAGGCACCCAAAGAACACTGTAGTGTGTAGACGCAGAGGCAGGCAAAGTGTGACTCATCGGTCGGGAACTCGTCAGCCACTATTCTCACGCCGTGATTACGAGGCTCTCGGTGGTGCACCCCGGACAGTCTTAGCCGATAAATCGTGCAACTCCGTCAATTTATAAAGTGGTCAAAGGCCTGCCCAAACACGACAGTTCCTTCCCGCCATTCTGCCGTCTCTCCACGTCGATCGTCTCACTCGGACGACGGGCAGGTGCACCGCACTTCACTGCGACGTCGTCACCGGTTTTACACCGTACGCGGTGCTCCGAAGTGTCCGACGTGGGCAATGTGCGAACGGTATTTTGTCCGACGAGCTAATCTGGAACAAATACTGCAGCAACTATTCACTGCACACAACATATCTGGCAACAAACCAAACCCCAGGGATGCTGCATACCACCTCTTTTCTGTACTCTACATATGGCAGGCAAGCACACAAGCCACAAACCACCTACTGCCACTAGCTAACTGCAGCCTACAGAGAGAATAAGTACGGGTCTTACCACGAACCGTCAGACGCTGCCCCGACAGAATCTTCTTGCTGAAACAATGGTAATGAGTATTTAGATGAGATGAGATATTTGTACCTGAGGCACTGGAGGATCTTTCGAAGCAGTAAGACGAGGAGGGTAAGCCGAGCAGACGGCCCCGGAGCAGAAAATGTTTCGACAGATACACGCACTGTTACATCAGTGTTATTTCTGCAGCGAGCAATTTGCAGTCGAAACACAAAACACACAAAAATTTTCATATAGGATTCACTTCATTGTCTACGGCTCAAAGTGGAACTTCGTAGTCTAGTGAGAAAATACTTAACAATCTCCCATCAGACACAGTAAGAAATTGAGAATCCCTGTCAATTCACTAAAAAATTTATAACTATCTGCACTCATATTAGCCATTCCTTATATTATACAAATTAGATGATTACGTAGATTGAAGGATTGGAAATTTCTGGTATATATATGACAAGAAACAATATACATTGTAAATCTGAAATGAGAAAAGATAGTGTTATACACGTAAATAACTATTTCTGCAAAAAAATTCAAAATAATCAAGTAAATATTAAGTTACTGATACCAGATGAACAGTGAATATTTAGTATTGCCAAGGATGCTGCAGTTTCTGTTAGACCATCAGCTTTCCTGTTTATTCACTATGTTATGTATAGCTGGGATTAGCACAGATAAGATTAAGCAGTATTGCAATATTTTATTATAAATCCTGTGTACTTACCCTCCTTTTTGACAGCAACTATGGGACATGATGAATGAGAAGTAAGTAAGTGAAAAATGAAGTACACAATAAGAAGAAATGGAATAATCTGTGATGCCTAATCTCAAGGTAGGGGGGGTGGGGTGGTAGGCATTTGAGCATTTCATGTAGCCACTGAAAGACAACAATCAAAGAGGAAAAGTATGTGCAGAACAAAGCTGGAAATTTCAAATAAAGATAGGAAGAAGGCGAACATGTAACAAAGGAAAAAATGTAACTACAAAAATAACAATTAACAATAATAAAAAATAAAGTTTTAAATGGCAGAGACAGAAAAACCTAATGGAGAAAACCATGAAAAATAATCATTTCAGACTAACAATCTAATCTTATCTTCGAATTTATTTCCTACTATATACTGTGTACAATTTCAGTTGCATGATGGAAGCGTTGAAATTGGTGCGCGTTTCTTAAATGACACATACAACAGCAAGAGAATCAGGAATGGAGAGCGCTTATGAACTGACAGAAGATATCAACAAGAAGCGCATCTTCTGGTATGCAAAAATCGGTCATTACAGCACTGTCAACAAAATAGAATGTCTCTATGCCGGTGAATGAAGTATAACATACAAAAAGCCTCAGGAAGAAGAATTCTTAGAAAAATTGTGGTTCCAGTTCAGACTAGGGACAGACAGAAACTGAAGCAACAAAGAAGTCTACCAGAAGGTGGAATCTCTGAGACTGACATTTCCCAGACAGCTATACAGGATTAACAAAAGAAATATCTGGATACTTCTCGAAGAAGAAAACTGAGTTACACAGGAGTTAGATTTTGAACAGAAGATCAAAGGAAGGAGTAGGTAGACAGAGGAAACTCCAGGCAAAGAAGAATAAAGATATTAGTGGTAATATGAACTTCAGTAGACAATTGGCTCGTAAAAAAAGAGCACGTGTGTAATATGAGCTTTTTTCGATTCTTTTTAAACCCCAGCACTTCCCCACAGGTTAATTAACACCATATGTATATTGCGTGTAATTCCCAAGAGTCATCAGAAGAATATTCCCCAACATTTCAGCAGATATTCAGTCAAATAAACAAACTGTACTATCTGACGACTACACTAATAATGGTACACAATTAGAAATTGTAAAAATACTTTGGGGGTAGCAATTTGTAACGGAGTCAGTGTGCAGGCTCAGTTGTAGGCGTGACGTGGCAGAACTAAAAATACTAGTGAAATGCACAAAGGTGTTCAATATACACTTAATTAAGTAAAAAGCAAACTTTGCAATGTTGCGGAGTGAATATTATAGTTCAAGTTTCGTGCACAGACAACTATATATTCCATGTTGCCAATTTCAAAACTTATTCATCTTTCCACATGGAAGGAAAACAAACTTACAGCAACATATTCTGAATAATTAGTGCAATATACAAGTAAAATAATTAATTGCACAGTAATTTCTACTCCATAAAACAAATGAAAAAAAAGGAGAATAATACAAATTGAACATACAAGTTGAGTTGGTTAAAATTTTTATGTCAATTGTCTCGCCTAATTTTTAGAATCCTATATTAGATTCATGGAAGTAATATAAAAAACACCCTACAAGTCCCTTGCAAATACAGTGAAATTCACCATGTTGTCTTCTACTCTATTATTTATATGGCATAACTACCTTCTTTGACTCATTAAAAAAAAGCAAAACAGCAAACTGTCTACATTTTCATGGCTACTTTGTAAATCACATTTAAGTGCCTTGCAGAGAGTTCATATAACCGCTTTTACGGTATTTCTCTATTGTTCCATTCTTGAATAACACAAAGGGAAAAGGAACACCTAATCATTTTGTTTCACATATATTTTTTCTTATTTCATTGTGGTGATAATGCCTCCTTATGTAGGTTGGTGCCAATTAAATAGGTTTGCACTTGGAGAACAAAATTGGCGAATAAAAGTTTGTAAATAGATATCACTGCAGTGAATAATGCCTTTCTACCCCAACTTGTGCATCATTTCCGTGGCAATCTCTTCCCTATATTTCAATAATACAGATTGAGCTGCACTTCTCTGAACTCTCTCTATAACCTCTTTCATTTCCACTCGATGGGGATCCCACAATGCGCTGCAATAGTCCAAACTACACTGCACAAATGTACTCAACCCTTTCAGTAGAACTGTTGCACATTCTAAGTGTTCTATCAAAGAAATGCACTCTTTGGCTGGCTTTCCGACAACATTTTCTGCATGTTCTTTCCAATTACAGTTTTTCATAATTTGTGATTTCTAGGTATTTAGTTGATTTTATGGCTCTTAAAACTTAACCAATTTACATCTACGTCTACGTAAATACTCTGCCAGCCACATTGAAGTGCACGGCAGAGGGTTCATTGAACCGCTTTTACGATGTTTCTCTACAGTTCTCTAATAGCTCGTGGGAAAAAGGAACACCTAAATATTTCTGTTTTTGATCTGATTTCTCTTTCATTAGGATGATCATGTCTCCTTATGTACACGGATGCTAACCAAATATATTCGCAATTAGAAGAGAAAGTCGGTGAAAGAAATTTTGCAACTAGATCTCATCGCAACAAATAACGCCTTTCTTTAAATGAGTTCCACCCCAACTTGTGCATCATTTGCACGATACTCTCTCCCTCTCGCTATAATACAAAATGAGCTGCCCTTCCCTGAACTTTCTCTAAATCGTCTGTCAGTCCCATATGTTGTGGTTTCCAAAATGTGCAGCAATGTTCCAAAATAGGTCACACAAGTGTAGTGTAGGCAGTTTCTTTAGTATAACTCTTGCATCTTCTAAGTGTTCTGCCAATGAAACACAGCCTTTTGTTTGCATTCCATACAATATTTTCTATGCATTCTTTTCATTTTAAGTAGTTTGTAATCCTTACTCCTAGATATTTAGTTTAATTTATGGCCTGTAGATTTGATGATTTATCCTGTAAATGAAGTTGAACAGGTGAAGTTTAGTGGTAATACGGATGACTTCACTTAAGAGTCAATTGTCAATTTTTGCACCATGCTGATATCTTTTCTAAATCATTTTGCAGTTGCTTTTGATCTACGGGTGACTTTACTAACTGAAAAATGATAGCATCATCTGAGAACAGTCTAAAGGGGCTACTCAGATTGTCTCCTGAATTGTTTATAAAAATAAGGAACAGCAGGGGCCCTGTAACACTTCCCTGGTGAATGCCAGACATCACTTCATCTACATCTACAACCATACTCCACAAGCCTCCTGACGGTGTGTGGCGGAAGGTACCTCGAGTACCACTATTGGTTCTCCCTCCTATTCCAGTCACGTATTGTTCACAGAAAGAAAGATCGTCGGTATGCCTCTGTGTGGGCTCTAATCTCTCTGATTTTATCCTCATGGTCTCTTCGCAAGATATACGAAGGAGGGAGCAATATACTGCTAGACTCCTTGGTAAAGGTATGTTCTCGAAACTTCGACAAAAACCCGTACCGAGCGACAGAGCGTCTTTCCTGCATAGTCTTCCACTGGAGTTTAGCGATCATCTCCGTAACGCTTTCACGATTACCAAATGACCCTGTAGCGAAGCGCGCTGCTCTCCATTGGATCTTTTTTACCTCCTCTATCAAGCAGTATTCGAGCTGTGGGCGAACAAGTGTACTGTAACCTACTTCCTTTGTTTTCGGACTGCATTTCCTTAGTATTCTTCCAATGAATCTAAGTCTGGCATCTGCTTTACCGACGATTGATTTTATATGGTCGTTCCATTTTAAATCCCTTCTGTTCTTCTCGATGACTTTCCGTCAGTTACAATGTACTGTGTCCTTTCTGACAGGAAATCACAAATCCAAACGCACAACTGTGGCAATATGCCATAAGCACGCTATAGATGAAGTTTAAGAGCTTTCTTTTAATACTCATAAGGATGACCACATCACTTTTCATTATTTAGTGTCAATTGCCATTTATACACCATAACGAAATCTAGCGTAAATCATTTTGCAATTAGTTTTGATACTCTGTTTATTTTACTAGTCAATAAACGACCACAGCAAAACACAACCAATCTAAGAGGGCTGTTCAAATTGTCTACTATATCATTTACAAAATCAACTGCTGCTCAAATTTACTGCCCAGTCGCCGACTCGGCCACAGCACGCACCATCGTCTGACAATTTGACCGACAATTCCTAACCACGAGGGCAGCTTGAACTGCTCTGCTAAGTGAACTGTACACTCAGCACCAAAGGCTATCAATTTGGTCGTTTGAATAGACGGAGTCACTGCGAATTGTGAAAAACTTGCCGTCACCAAAGATAAAATTATTTTCTGATAAGAAGGAAGAAAGCAGTGAGAATGTAGACAGAAGATATGTTGGAACATGCAAAGCAGATGTTAAAGCTGAACAAATTAGGAAATCAGGGGCACCAGACTGTGATGAATGGAATTGAAGCATTTATTCCAAATAAAAAGGCAGCAAAATGTGAACAAATTATAAGCCTTAACAATGTTGATTATTTGGCAGTAATTTCTGCTTATATTGTGAATAGCGTGATGAAATATCAATCTTGATAGAATTTCACAGCACGTTATGTAATGAACTGAATTTCAAAACTAGCATGTAGACTTTGATAAGAGGTGGTCACTTAATCGGGATGTGGTTCGATTTGGTGTTATCTCACCATAAAACCATTCTTTCTTTGAGACATGTCGAGATGATGAATTTACTAACAATCTAATAAGATGATTTTTAGCTTGTGAAATAATACAATAATGTAGTGTCTGATGTAGAAAGCCAGCATACTGGGTTTGTGATTTTTGACTGAACCATGAACCACAGACATGGCCGAGATGGGGTGGCTTGCGTGCCTCAACGATACAGATAGCCGTACCGTAGGTGCAACCACAGCGGAGGGGTATCTGTGGAGAGGCCAGACAAACATGTGGTTCCTGAAGAGGGGCAGCAGCCTTTTCAGTAGTTACAGGGGCAACAGTCTGGATGACTGACTGAGCTGGTCTTGTAACATCATACAATGTGGCTTTTCCATATAGTTACTGTTAACTGTGAAATACCGACTTTAATTGATGATAGGAGAAGATCTTAAAATTCAGTAAATGAAGGAGGTAAAATAGAGTACAGACTACTAAGAAATGAAATGAACAAGAAATTTGCTTTACAGGTTTTGTCCGCCTTGAGCAAACACAAATTTTTTTAATTTTTCCCAGACATGTTTCGCTGGCGTTGCAGCATCATCAGTGGGATGTTTATTATCTGTCAAATTAACAGTAGAATGATTGGTTTGCAGATGACAAACTGTCAAAACCTATCAGAGACATTTTGTGAGTGGAAAAACCACAAACATAGCAACATATGGTATTAAGGTAGGCCTAGCATACCTATGAAAATAATAAACTATGAATAGTAGTCTCACAATTATCTGTAATTTTCACTGTTAATGTAAAAAGTAATAATCATTCTACTGTTAATTTGACAGATAATAAACATCCCACTGATGATGCTGCAACGCCAGCGAAACATGTCTGGGAAAAATTAAAAAAACATTTGTGTTTGCTCAAGGCGGACAAAACCTGTAAAGCAAATTTATTTGTAAGCAAACACGGTAATTGAAGAGCTTTCAAACCCCGAAATGAACAAGAAGTGCAAAATGATGAAGCAAGAGTGGCTAAAGGTCAAATGCAAGTCTGTAGAAGAATATGTAACTAGGAGAAAAATAGATAGCTCCTACAGGAAAATAAGAGAGACATCTGGAGACAAGAAAAGCAGCTGCATGAATATTAAGAATTTATATGGAAAACCAGTTCTGAGTAAAGGGAAAGCTTGAAGGTGGAAGGAGTATATAAAGGGGCTCTACAAAGGAGATGAACTTAAGAGAGAATATTGTAAGAAGGGAAGAGGAAGTACATGGAAGATGACATAGGAGATACCATACTGAGAGAGAAATTTGACAGAGCACTGAAAGACCTAAAACTGAAGAAGGCCGCTGTAGTAGGCAACATTCCCTCAGAGCTACTGAAGCCTGTGGGAGAGCCAGCCATGGTAAAACTATTTCACTTGGTGTGCATGGTGTACGAGACAGGCAAAAATACCCTCAGATTTTAAGAAAAATGTAATAATCCCCATTAGAAAGAAACCAGGGGCAGGCAGGTGTGAAAATTACAGAGCCATAAGTCATGGTTGCAAAATTTTAACAAGAATTATTTACAGAAGAATGGAAAAGCTGGTAGAAGCTGACCTCAGGTAAGACAACTTTGGATTCAGAAGAAATGTAGGAATACAAAAGGCAATACTCACTTTACAATTTATCTTAGAAGATGGATTGTGGAAAGGCAAGCCTACATTTCTGGCCTTTGTAAATTTGGAGAAAGCTTTTGACAATGTTGACTGGAATACACCCTGTCAAATTCTCAAGTCCACAGGGGTAAAATATAGGGAATGGAAGGTTATTTACAACTTGTACAAAACTGAAACTGCAAACTATGAAAGAAAGCCAGGAGAAATTTTGAGAAGGAATTAAAGTTAAGGAGGAAGAATAAAAACCATTGTGTTTAAAGAAGAGTATAAGATAAACATTAACAAGAACAAAACAAGGATAATGCAATGCAGTTTAAGGAAAATCAGACAATGCTGTAGGAATTAGATTAGGTAATGAAATAATAAAGGTGGTAGATGAGTTTTGTTACTCGAGTAGTAAAATAACACACAATAGTCGCAGTACACAAGATATAAAATGCTGAAAGGCAATGGTAAAGGAAAGTGTTTCGGAAAAAGAGAAATATGCTAACATCAAATATTAACTTAAGTGTAAGGAAGTCTTTTCTGAAGGCACTGTGTGGTAGTGAAACATGGACAATAAATAGTTGGGGCAAGAAGAGGATAGGAGCTTTTGAAATGTGGTGCTACAGAAGACTGCTGAAGATTAGGTTGGTAGATCGCGTAACTAATAAGAAGGTACTGAACAGAAATGGGGAGAAAAGGAATTTCTTGTAAACCTTGGCTAACCAAAGGGCTCAATTGGTAGGACACTTTCTTAGACATCAAGGAACCGTGAATTTAGTGTTGGAGGGAAGTGTGTGGGATAAAAATTGCAGAGAGGGGGACACCAAGAATACAGTAAGCAGATTTAAATGGATATGGGTATTCATTCTTGTGAGGAGATGAAGAGGCTGTCAAAGGATAGTACAGTAAAGAGAGCTCCAGCAAACCAGTCTCTGGACTGGTGACCATAACGGCTCAACTGCAAAACGAATACTATTTGTTGACAAGGAAGTGCTCGTTACATTGAGATTTTGTTGTTGTCATCGATGCTTTTAACTTTCATGACACAAGCACACCAGAGACGGTTTGCGTATTTCACTACGATTCAATCCAAATCGGCCATGTGGCGTCACTTGACGACTTGCAGCAGGCAGGCCAGCTAGGGTCTAACAGCAAAAAATGCCACACGAAATCATCAAATACGAGGAAGTGCCTCGATTCAATGACACTAAAAGATAGTAAACTCAACGACAAAAAAGATCTGTCATTTTTCTCAATACTAATAAAGAGTGTGTTGTTCTGAAAAGCAAATCTGTTTTATAATTTTCATAGAAATGTCAGTACAAACGACAGGCTATGGGCCCAGAGAAATGTGCACTGCGTTGACTGGAGTTTTGTGTGAATGAATGTGGCGCTTATTAAGCTTCTGGAACTGTTGTAATTCATTGGTCTTCTGTGAAAATGTCTTCATTGTCTTTGTTTTTGAATCTCAAAAAACAAACATAAAGCAGCCTTTTGTTTGCTGCAATTTTGTTTTATTTCTCGCAGACACATTTTGCCTTTTATTTTAAAGGCAGCTTCAGTGGGATCTACAAGTACAACTTTTTGTGAATGTATTCTTTTGAGATTATAAACAGTTCACGTATTTGTTTATAAGAGAAGAAGTTTCGAGGGCTTTTCAACTATCTTCTGTTGTTACCTCTATCTGGTCAAGGTCACATGTTGCACATTGTATAACTAACACATTTTGGAGATGTTTAGCAGCCATGATTTACTTTCTCTATTTTCCTCTTTCATTTGTTTTGTTGCCAACATAATGAAATGTTTGTTGGTTGCTAACCCTTGTGTGTGAACAAATTGTTGTGTGATATGTTTACTTGATCATTCAGCAGAATTTTCTTTTCTGTTTTCCGTATGTGATAATTTTCTTGAAGTGTGAGAACGTGTTTTTTATCATCATTTATTCTAATTATTTTCATGTCATGTTTTCTGGAGGTTGGCCTGTGGTTCTGTTGTCTTAGACATTTGGCAAATGTGGAATGGTTTATACTGTATTTCCAGGCTCTCATGTGTTCTTTGTATCGACATCACAGGTTCTGGTGGGTCTGTCCTATATATCTGCCATCACAGGTGCTGCACTGTAAGTGGTATATTCCAGATTTTTTGTACATATCTGTGCTTTTTCTTAGTTTTGGAATGTATTTTTGGATAGAATTATCTGTTGAGTATGCTGTATTTATGCCTTGTCTGCTAGTAATATTTGCAACTTTTTAGGCGGCATGTGATGTGTGTGCACTGAAGATCAACAAATATTCGATAATTTGACTTCGAGATTATTGAAGGAGGAACAAAGACTTTCAGAATGTGATGAAAACACAACAGCTTTTGCTGCAATTAATATGAACAAAACAAATAAGTACAATTCAAAGAATAACAAAGCATCTTACACACTTAGTAAAAGAAATGTTGAATGTTATTACTGTCACAAAAAAGGGCCTTTTAAATCTGAATGCATAAAACTTTTAGCAAAACTCTAAAGGAAGACTGATACTTCTGAGCACCAAGCTTCAAGTGCAGAACGAGATAATGTTTTTGCTCCAGGTTGTGAAAATGTTTGGTAGGCTGATAGTTCTGCATCGAAACATATAAAATTGAATAAAGATTGGTTCAGTACTTTTAATCCAATCCAGGTTGATTATTAATATGTTCAGATTGGAGATACTTCAAATGATAAAGTAGAAGGTATTGGATCTATTGAAGTTTTGTCATTAGTTGATGGAAAATGGCAGGATTGCACTTTAGGAAACACATTATACATTTCTAAGATAAAAAAAAAATTATTTTCTGTGGTAACAGTTACAAAAAGAGAGACAAAAGTTAGTTTCAATGACAAGAGTGGAAGTGCGCTCAGATGTACAACAGGCAAATCCTGCTTCCTTGAATTCCACAATGCTCTGGCATAAGACTCTTGGACACATTCATTTTAAAGGTTTGAAGAATATTGCTGATATGAAAATTAAAGGAAGAATGACAAAGATCTTCATTGTGATTCATGTCAATATAGCAAGATGAAAATAAAATTGTTTAACTCAAATTTAGAATTAAGATCAAGGGTTCCTGGAGAATTTATTCATGCAGGCTTGAGTGGATGGATGAGAGAGCGAGCTCTTGGAGGCATACATTTGTACACAGTTTCAGTTTTTAAGGACGACTGCACTTCCTACAGATATGTGTATTTTCTTAAAAGCAAATATTATACTTTCCTTGTGTTTTTGGAATTTGAGAAACTGATTGAAAGACAAACTATAAACAAAATTAGAGTTCTGAGAACTGACAATGGTACCGAATTAATAAACAAACAGTTTGAAGATTATTTCTAGGAAACAAGGAATAATAAACGAGAAAAGAAGGAAGACTAGTGTTTAAAGCCCTGTCGACATCGTGGTCATTAGAGGCAGAGCTTATACTCGGATTGTTTTTGGGTAAGGATGGGAAAGGAAATTGGCCGTGCCCTTTGAAAGGAACCATCCCAGCATTTTCCTGGAGTGATTTAGGGAAATCACAGAAAACCTAAATCTGGATGGCCGGAGGTGGATTTGAACCACCTTCCTCCAGAATGCGAGTCCAGTGTGTTACCACTGCGTTACCTCCCTTGGTAATACACGAGAAGTCAAGTTCCTATATACAACAGCAGAATGGCCAAACTGATGGAGAAAACAGGTACATTGTTGAGTATGCACGCTGTATGTTACTGAGTACACACTTGTCTCACGAACTGTGGGCAGATACTGTAAATTGTGTTGCATATAACTTAAATTGACGACTGTGTGTAGCGAACAATAACGTTAAACTGTATGAGAAGTGGTTTGGAAAACTCCTGTTCTTACATCATATCAGGAAGTTTGGGTCAGCTGCATATTTACATGTTGCTGACCAATTTCAATCAAAATGGGATAGTAAATCAAAGAAATTGATTATGGTTGACTAAGGTGGTTATAGTACCAATTTTTGTCTGTATAATCCTGAGTTGAAGAAAATTATCATCTCCTCCAATGAAGAAAAATCTTGTGACTTGTACATTAAACACAAGTATGCTGAATTTTACCTGGAGGACCATGTTAAAGATGGTAAAGAGGAATCTGAGGAAGATGTTGCTACAGAAGATGCTCAAGATGCATCTGGGGAAGATGTATCTCATAAACAAGACAACAAAAGTGAAAGAATGACACTTTAAGACAGATCTAGTCTGCAAGTACCTGCACACTTTCTGGACCAAGATATAACATGTTCCTCCGTTATATTTGAACCTCAGACTTTTGAAGAAGCAATGGCATCACGTGACTCGTCAAAGTGGAAGCAAGCAATGCAAGAAATTGAATCTTTGAAGAAGAACCAAAGAAGGGAGCTAGTAACATTACTTCATCACCAGGCAGTACGATGTAAGTGGGACTATTGTGTGAAGTTTAATTCAGAAGGAAAATAGATCATTTTAAAGCCAGATTACGTGCAAAAGGCTATTCGCAATGAGAAGGTATCGATAATGAAGAAATGTTTTCTCCTGTTGTTTGATATGACTCAGTTTTATTAGCTAATGGAGGTTGAAAAGATGCAAATAAGACAGTTTGATGTTAAGACTGCATTTCTCAATGGGGATTAGAAAGAAGTAGTTTACCTGGAGCAACCAAAAGGTTTTGTTTCAAGGGACTCAAGTAATATTTGCAAGTTAACTAAGAGTCTATATGGATTAAAAATCACCATACTGCTGGAATACAAAATTTGTACAGTTTCTAACAATGTTTGGATTTATTCAATTAATGATGGAAATTCTCCTCAGAGATGATAAATTGTTTTTGAAAAGAGATAGACTGGCTGGCCAGTACTTGCCTTTGTTCCGTACCGCTGATAGGGACACAAATGAAGAAAAAGAAAAAAGAAAAAGGACAAGCTTTCGGAACACAGTTCCTTCTTTAGGTGGGAGAGAAGGGAAGAAAAAGGGATGGGAAAGGTAAATCGTGACCTACGTCATGAGGTTGGTGTTTGAGGAGTGCGGAAGTCAGAGATACTTCATATTAGTACTGAGGCAAGCAGAGAGGATATCTATAACCAGAGGAAAGATCAAGCAATAAAGAAGAGAAGATGAGTGAACTGAATGTTGCTGAGGGGTGTAGGAGGGGAGGGGGTGGGGTGTCAGAAACGATTTTTGATTAACAGGGAACACACACACACACACACACACACACACACACACAGAGAGAGAGAGAGAGAGAGAGAGAGAGAGAGAGAGAGAGAGAGAGAGGTAAGGAAGGGATAATGAATAGGCGAGCTGAGGATGGAAGAAAGGGAGGGGTTAGTGTACATTTATGATAGGGGGTGGCGGGAGGAGAGGCAAGTTCCCACCTGTGTGACTCTGGAGTAACACGTGGCCAGGTCCCTGGAGGGCATGCTCTGCCACAGGATACTGGGTGTCCCCCAGTCTGTCTGTGACCATTCATCCGCTCAGCCAATCAAACCAACATAAAAGGCTGAACGGTGGACACACGTCAGTCGATATATGACGTGAGTTATCTCGCATGTGGCCCTGCCTTGAATCGGGTAGGTTTTTCCTGTGGTGGATCTGGGGTATGTGGTAGTATCTATAGACAAAAACATGGAGAGGCAATGATGCCAAAGCCATGCTTTAAAAGAAGCTCTGCAATCCTGGGCCTGAACAGGACAGAGATTAGACTCATGGTTGGATTGCTGACAGGCCATGGGAATTTCAAAAAGCACCTACATACAATGGGAATAACAGATGAGGACCCTAAATGTAGAATCTGTGATGACGGTGATGAAACTGTGTCACATCCAATCTTCGAATGCATTGCTTTGGAGAGTAAAAAGCACAGAACATTTGGGACAACCAGACCCGAAGAAATTGTGTCTAATAAAGAACTGGTAAAGGGACTCCTTGCACTGTTCAAGGGCATCGGTTGCCTTTACTAGATATACAGGGAGCGATACTGCACAATAAACTTAGTTTCGGTGCGGGCAGTGTTGGGTTGGACCGAGACTGTTTTGGCTTCCCAGAGAAAAATCAAATCAAATCAATGTGGTAGTAGGACGATGCATCGGACAGGTTTTGCAGTGGGATCGGTTGCAGGGATAGGAACCATTAGGCAGGGAGGATGATTTTGGGATGTTGTAAGGTCGGACAAGGAGGTTGGAAGGATGACGGAAGGCTACTCTGGATGGAGTGGGAAGAACAGTTTGGAGTGATGATTTCAACTTGAGAAAGTCATAGTCCTGTCAGAGGAATTTGTTGAGGCATTCCAGGCAGGATGGTGACTAAGGGGGTGTTTCTGGGTGGTCTGGGGTTCGGAACATTGTTGTTGGCAGGGGAGGAATGGACAGTCGGGGAGATCTGCTTGCGGACGAGGCCTGTAGGGTAGTTGCGGGAGAGGAAAGCATTGGATAGATTGTTGTTGTAGGTGGTGAGGGATTTGTTGCTGGAGCAGATATGTTTCCCATGGATGCCCAGGCTGTATGAAAGGGATCATTAAATATGGAAGGGAAGGCAGCTGTCAAAGTGGAGGTACTGTTGCTTGTTTGTGGGTTTAATATCGACTGAGGTGTGGGTGTGGGACTCGGATTTAAGCAGCTGAATGCAGACAAGTGTGTTTTCAGTGTCTTACATGATTACAATGATGTCTATTTGGCACTTTATGGTTGGTTGGTTGGATGGATGTTTAAGGGGTACCAAACTACAATGGTCATCAGTCCCCCGGCACTTTATGTGGATGACGGTTTGCTCATCAGTAATTCTCCAAAAATATCAGAAAATATTTTGACAACATCGGGAAAAACATTTGAAACTACCGCTGCCGATGGAAAATACTTCTGTGGACTGGAGATTGAATGTAACCATTCTGCAAGAGAAAGCTGTGTACATCAGCAATGATACATATGTCATCTACTTCATAAGTATAACATTGATGAATCAAAACCGAATCCCTGGAACCGTACTGCACAGTGGACAATCTCCTGCAAACCAGTATGAGAGAAAAGAAATAGACAATAAGCTATATTGACAGGTTGTTAGTAGCTTAATGTTTGCAGTGACTGTTTCACTGCCAGACAATAAGTTTGCACGGTGAGTAAGTTCCTACATAATCCAGGTCTTGATCATTAGCATGTGGTTAAAAAGATTATGATGTTGTTGTTGTTATGGCCTTCAGTCTGGAGACTGGTTTGGTGCAGCTCTCCACCCTACTCTACCCTGAGCAAGTCTTTTCATCTCCTCATAAGAACGGCAAACCACATCCACTTGAATCTGCTTATTATATGCGACTCTGTCTCCCTCTGCGATTTTTACCCCACACACTTCCCTCCAATGCTAAATTTACGATTCCTCAATGTCTAAGAATGTGTCCAACCAATCGCTCCCTTCTTTTAGTAAGGGTATGCCAAAAATTCCTTTTCCCACCAATTCTGTTCAGTACCTCTTTCATTAGTTATGCGATCTACCCACCTAAGCTTCAGCATTCTTCTCTAGCACCACATTTCAAAAGCCTCAATCCTCTTCCTGTCCGCACTGCTTATCGTCCATGTTTCACTCCCGTACAAGGTAACACTCCACACTCCTTCAGAGAAGACTTCCTTACATTTAAAATAATATTAGATGTTAGCAAATTTCTCTTTTTCAAAAATGCTTTTCTTCCCATTGCCATTCTGCATTTTATATCCTCTGTACTGCGACCATCGCATGTTATTTTACTACCCAAGTAACAAAACTCATCTACCACCTTCATTCTTTCATTACCTAATCTAATCGATTATGCATCGCCTGATTTTCTAATACTGCATTCCATTATCTTTGTTTTGCTCTTGTTAATGTTCATTTTATATGGTCTCTTCAACACACTGTCCATTCCATTCAACTGTTCTTCCAGGTCCTTTGCTGTCTCTGACAGAATTACAATGTCACCAGCAAAACGCAACATTTTTATTTCTTCACCCTGAACTTTATTCCCTATTCCAAATTTTTCCTTGCTTTCTTTCACCGCCTGCTCTATGTACAAAGTGAATAGCATCGGAGAAAGGCTATAGCCCTGTCTTACTCCCTTACCAACTAATGCTTCCCTTTCATGCCCTTCGAGTCTAATAACTGTAGTCTGGCTTTTGCACATAACTCTCCTTTCCCTGTATTTTACCCCTGCTTACTTCAGAATTTGAAAGAGTGTATTCCAGTCAACATTGTCAAACGCTTTCTCCAAATCTACAAAAGGTAAAAATGAAGGTTTGCCTCTCCTTAATCTATCTTCTAAGATAAGACGTAAAGTGAGTATTGCCTCCCGGGTTCCTACGTTCCTCCTGAATCCAAACTGATCTTCCCCGAGGTCAGCTTCTACCAGCTTTTCCATTCTCCTGTAGATAATTCGTGTTAAAATTTTGCAACCATTACTTATCAAACTGATGGCTCTGTAATTTTCACACCTGTCTGCACCTGATTTCTTTGGAATGGGGATTATTACCTTTTTCTTAAAGTCTGAGGGTATTTCGCCTGTCTCATACATCCTACACACCAGTTCAAATAGTCTTGTCATGGCTGGCTCTCCCAGAGACTTTAGTAGCTCTGAGGGTATGTCATCTACTCCTGGGGCCTTGTTCCAACCTAGGTCTTTCAAGGCTCTGTCAAATTCATCACTCAGTACAGTATCTCCTATTTCATCTTGATCTACTTGCTCTTCCCTTCCTACAACATCGTCTCTAAGTTCATTTCCTTTGTAGAGCTGCTCTATGTACTCTTTCCACCTTTCAGCCTTCCCTTCTTTGCTGAGAACTGGTTTCCCATCTGAATTCTTGATATTCATAGAGTTGTCCCAAATGTGCCTTTCAGTTTCCTGTAGGCAGTATCTACTTTTCCCCTTCTTATGCATTCTTCTACAGATTTGCATTTGGCTTCTAGCCACTCCTGCTTAGCCATTTTGCACTTCCTGACAATCTGATTTGTTAGTCGTCTGTACTCCATTTTGCTTGTTTCATTTACTGCATTTTTATATTTTCTCCTGTCATCAATTAAATTTAGTATTTCCTGTGATGTCCAAGGATTTTTTGTAGGTCTTGCCTTTCTACCAATTTTGTCCTCTGCTGCCTTCACTATTTCATCTTTCAATGCTACCCATTCCTCTTCTACTGTTTTATTTCTCCCTGTTTCTGTCAATTGTTGCCTAAATCTCCCTCTGAAATTCTCCAGAACTTCACTTTCCTTCAATTTATCTAAGTCCCATCTCCTTATTTTCCTACCTTTCTGCAGTTTTTTCAGTTTCAGCCTACAGTTCATGACCAACAAGTTATGGTCAGAGTCTATATCTGCCCCTGGGTATGTCTTACAGTTTAGAACCTGGTTCTGGAATCTATGTCTTACCATTATAAAATCTATCTGATACCTTCCGGTGTCTCCTGGTCTCTTCCACATATACAACATTTGTTTGTGATTCTTAAACCAAGTGTTTGTTACGACTAAATCATGTTCCGTGCAAAATTCTATCAGGCAACTTCCTCTTTCATTCCTTCTGCCCAGTTCATATTCACCTACTATTTTTTCCTTCTCTTCCTTTTCCTACTACCGAATTCCATTCTCCCATCACTATGAAGTTTTCCTCTCCCTTAATTGTTTGAATAATTTCCTTTAACTCCTCATACATTTCTTCAATCTCCTCATCATCAGCAGAGCTAGTTGGCAAATAAATCAGTAATACTGTCGTCGGTGTTGGCTTCATATCTATCTTGACAATGATAATGCGATCACTGTGCTGTTCATAGTAGTTTACCCGCATTCCTATTTTCTCATTTATTATCAGTCCTACTCCTTTGATACCCCCAACTGCTTTTGTATCTACAATCCTGTATTCACCTGACCAGAAATCCTGTTCATCCTGCCACCGAACTTCACTAATCCCCACTATATCTAACTTCAACCTATCCATTTCCCTTTTTAAATTTTCTAATTTTCTACCCAATTAAGGGATCTAACATTCCACGCTCTGATCCGTAGAATGCCAGTATTGTCTTTCCTGATGACAACATCCTCTTGAGTAGTCCCCGCCCAGAGATCCGAATGGGGGACTATTTTACCTCCGGAATATTTTATCCGAGAGGATGCCATCATCATGTAGTCATACAGTAGAGCTGCATGTCCTCGGGAAAAGTAACGGCTGTAGTTTCCCCTTGCTTTCAGCCGTTTGCAGTAACTGTGTGGCAAAGCCACATTAGCTGATGTTACAAGGCCAGCTCAGTCAATCATCCAGACTGTCGCCCCTGTAACTACTGAAAAGGCTGCTGCCCCTCTTCAGGAACCACACGTTTGTCTGGCCTCTCCACAGATACCCCTCCGCTGTGGTTGCACCTACGGTACGGCTATCTGCATCGTTGAGGCACGCAAGCCACCCCACCTCGGCAATGTCTGTGGTTCATGGGGGTGTATCTACAAGGAATCAAAGACCTGACCATAATGTATACAGCTGAAATGGTGGTGTACTCTGACACCGATTGTGCTGGTGATTGTGACATTCGTTGTGTCACAGAGTTCACGTTGGCAAGAATGTGTAACTAGATCAAGAATGGAGGCAGGATATATAGCAGTGTCAGATGCTGCTACTGAAGTTTTTTGGTTTTCTCAGTGAACTTGGTTTTCAGTAGGAACAACCATCAACACTATGTACTGATAAAGTGCTATTCGCTTGATTAGAAATACTGAACACCATAGACGTACCAAGCACATTGACATTAAATACTGCTATATTTGTGAACAAGTGAAAACAATGATATTGAAGTTTGTTATATATGTGCTGGAAAAGAGTTGGCAGATTTGTTAACAAAACCTAAGAGAGAAATTCATATCCTATAGGAAAACTCTACCAATGATCTCAAATGCAAACTCAAAAAAACAAGTGGGAGTGTTGAGAAGGAAGAGCTTATTACATTGAGATTTTGCTACTGTTGTAGATGATTTTACGTTCGTAACGTGAGCGCACGAGATACGAATTACGGTGAGTTGTAAACTGTCCTTATTACATTGTTTAATTCCAACCTCGACTTTCCATTATTGATATGGACTCTGTTCTTTTGGACAATTTTACATAAATTAGTTCTTTATTCCCTTCTCTTTTGTGAATACATTAACTACTTAATCCCTCCTAAGACATCTGCACAATTTAAACTATTTCCTACTAGGGAACTTGTCATTCTTACCGTATCATATAACTGGTATGAAGGGATGTTATAACAGTTGGCAGTTTTAATGTGTGACAGGAAACATAACATAAAAGTTAAGGAAAAGAAAGCACTTACTTTCTTTAAGTAGCCTTGACAGTTTTACACACACACACACACACACACACACACACTGCCTCGCTACTGACTCGTTTTGAAGACGTCAGTGCAAATGGCTGTTGTCCGCTGCCGCCGATTGCCATTGTCGTTACACTGTAGTGGAAGGATGGTACATGTCTTCTTCAGCACCGGCATCCCATATACCATGTAGTTTCATGCCCTCTTCCTTACAATTGAAATTATTTAGACTTTTGTCGATTTCAACTGCCTCCCTGTAGAGCCTTTCATAGTATCCGCTTGTGACTGCTAGTACTTGCGTCTCGTCAAAATGAGTGTGGTGGTTACCTGGCTGGAAAGCATGCTCCGCAACAGCTGATTGTTCCATTCTCCTCTTCTAGAATTGTCGTTGTGCTCTTCCTAACATTTTGCGACAGTTCTTTTGGTGGTACCCACAAACATCTCCGCAACTCCACGAGATCCTGTATACTCCAGCTTTTTCGAATGGTTTGCGAGCGTCCTTGGCAGGCTCGAGGTGTGTTCCTGTATCATACAGTTTGGTTTGTAAATTACGGAAATATTCGGCTTCATCAAAATTCTCCCAATTGTTTCTGTTACATTTTTATGAATGATAGAAACACCTTAGATTTTTTAGTGGCTTGTTTATTATTATGGTTTCTGCATGGTTGTTTCTGCTGGCAAGTATCCGTTCTTCATTAGCACATTGTGGAGATGTTCCATCTCAGCGTTGAGCGACTCAGGTTCACAAATGTTTCTAGCTCTATCCGCTAACGTCTAGACACAGGAATTCACAGTGTGGATTCTGTAACAGCTGGAGAAATCAGCATAGAAGTAGTAAGAATATTGGCTAATGCAAAACTTCCGAAAAGTAATATAACTGTGAGTGAAAGGAGAGCTTTAAAACTCTTGAATGAGGACGATAGTATTTTGATTCTCCCAGCTGACAATGGAAATGTGACGGTGGTTATGGATGTGGCCGACTATCAGAGTAAAATTACTTATCTAATGGATCTACAAGCATATAGGAAACTGAATAAGGATTCCACTAACAAGATTCTTTGAACTGTGTCACAATTAATTAAAAAAAAAGACCTCTATCAAAGAGAGTTTACAGAAAGGTCTCCACAATTTGATTGCTTGTCCAAAATTCATAAAGAAAATGTGCTGTTAAGACCGATACTTAGTGCCATCGGTTCGACCACCTACTCTTTAGCCAAGTTTCTCGCTACGCTGTTAAGACCACATGTGGGCCGTTCGGACTCATATTGAGATTTTGGCACATTTTATCAGCAGATTGAATGGCATAGTAGTCCAGGAGGGCGTATTGGTAAGCTTCGATGTAGTATCGCTGTTTACCAAGATTCCACTTAGTGATGGAACCAATTTTTCCTGTCGACATTGCAGAACTGTTTAAGTGCTGTTTGACGACCACATACTTGAATTGGAATGAGCAAATGGATGGTGTGGCTAAGGGAAGCCCCCTAAGTCCTGTAATTGAAAACTTTATGGAGAAATTCAAAGAACAGGCTTCAGTACTGCTAGAAAGAAGCCACACTTTTGTGTTGTGGAGACACGGCAGGGAGGAACTAACCAGGTTTTGCGACACCTGAATAGCATAAACACAAAAATTTAGTTCACATTGGAGGAAGAGGCAGACAGCAAATTATATTTTCTCAATGTGTTTGTTTTCAGAAAAGAAAATGGTAGTTTGGGCTACACAGTATACCGTAAGTCCACACTCACAGATTGTTATTTGCACCGGGATTTCAACCACCACCCACAACAGAAGCGGGGTGTTATCAAGCAAGATGTTAGCAGATAGAGCTAGAAACATTTGTGAACCTGAGTTGCTAGATGCTGAGATGGAATATATCCACAATGCACTAATGAAAAACAAATACTCACCAGCAGAAATAAAAAACTGTGTTGGAACAGCCACGAGAAAACCATAATAATGAACAGGCCACTGCAAAATCTAAGATGTTTCTGCCATTTGTTAAAAATGTATGGAAGTGGAATATTTCTGTAATTTACAAACCAACCCATAAGATACAGGGACACCTCAAGTCTGCCAAGGACACTCACAAACCTTTCTGAAAAGCTGGAGTGTACAGGATCCCGTGCAGCTGCGGAGATGTTTATGTGGGTACCATCAAAAGAACTGTCGCAAAACATTTGGGAGAGCACAAGGGCAGTTGTAGAAGAGGAGAAACGGAATGATCACCTGTTGCGGAGCATGCTTTCCAGCCAGGTAAACACTACATTCTCTGCGACGAGACGCAAGTACCAGGGGCCGCAAACGGGTACTATGAAAGGCACTACAGGAAGGCAACTGAAATTGCCAAACGTCCCAATAATTTCAATCGTAAGGAAGATGGCACGAAACTAGATGGTACACGGATGACGGTGCTGAAGAAGACACGTACCACCCTTCCACTACTGTGAGACGGCAATCGTCGGCAGCGGACGTCTTCAAAATACGTGACATCACACGCCAGTGTGGGAATGCGCGGACTCCGAACTTAGCGGCAGTCAGTAGCGAGCCAGTGTGTGTGTCGGACCTGCAATCCTACAATGAAACTTTCACTCTGCAGCGGAGTGTGCGCCGATACGAAACTTCCCGGCAGATTAAAATTGTGTGTCGGAACCGCGACTCGTACCTGAACCCATTACTTTTAGCAGGCAAGTGCTCTACCAACTGAGTAGGGATCGAAGTACTGGCAGAAGTGAAGTTGTGAGAACGAACCGTGAGCTCGGCGGGACAGCTCTGTCGGTAAAGCACTTGTGCACAAAAGGCAAAGGTCCCCGGTGTGCATCTCAGGTCAGGCACAGTTTTAATCTGTCAGGAAGTTTCATATCGGCATACACTCCGCTACAGAGTGAAAATACCATTCTACAAAGATAAATAAAAGGATCTGAGGTCAGAGTAAGAATACTTTGTTGGTAGGGTAAGAGGACTCTCTAAGAAGGTGGCACATGTTCATAGAAGACAGTGGGAACTAGGCTTAAATTAATACGTAAAATTGTATCGATTTCGTATAGCAGTTTTGCTGTCTCTATATATTTTATCGTATCTGGCCAAACACAAATACAGACACACTGTCGCCCGTGTGCCGCCTCGCGACACGTACACACGATGTGAAATGGGGCACTTACCGGTTCTACCTTCGGTACAAGCGGCAGTAACTGCGCAGCCGCCGGCCTCGTATCGTTCGGCACGCCACACTGTGTGGACACCTGCAACGAGAAGAAGTAGTAAAGGTTGCACTGTCCGATATCTTACTACACGGAATTAAGTTTCGGCGTGCCGACTTTTTGTTGTGGGTGGTGTATTTGATGAATTACAGGTGAAACAAAAACTTCAGTTTCAATAATTCACATAATTACTGATCAAATGGGGCGGCCGGGATGATTTGGTTTATGAATCTCGGGAAGTAGGTACAAAGTGGGGGTGCGGGGTGTCAGTGGGATCGTGAGGTTAACGGAGTCATGTGAAACGTTTTGTAGTGGGCCTAAGGCTCTTACAAACTTTGTACGCGGTACTGTCGGAAAGCTGATGCAGTCCCTCAGCCACGTTCTCCCACCGGTCAAATACCACGGTTGTGGATCCCTTGTCGGCCGGGAGAATGACGGTGGACCGGTCGGCCTTCAGATCACGGATAGCTTGGGCTTCAGCTGTGGTGACGTTGGAAGCTGGATTCAGGTTTTTCAGGAAAGATTGAGAGGCACAGCTGGAAGTGAGAAATTCTTGGAAGGTTTCGAGCGGGTGATTTTGAGAAAGAGCAGGAGGGTCTCACTGTGACGGAGGACAGAACTGTTTCGGGCAGGGTTCAATTTAGATGGTGTCTTGGGGAGATGGATTGTCAGGAGTAGGATTAGGATCATTTTTCTTCGTGGCAAAGTGATATCTCCAGCAAAGACTATGAGTATAGGACAGCAGATCTTTGACTAGGGCTGTTTGGTTGAATTTGGAAGTAGGGCTAAAGGTGAGGCCTTTGGAAAGGACAGAGGTTTCAGACTGGGAGAGAGGTTTAGAAGAGAGGTTGATTACTGAATTGGGATGTTGTGGTTCCGGATTGTGTGGATTAGCATATTGAGGTTGGGGGGGGGGGCAGAGCTGGAAGTGGGAGGTTGAGCAGATGGGAGAGACTGGGTTTGTGTGCAGTGAGAGAAAGTTGAGGTTAGTTGGAAAGGTTGTTGAGGAAGAGAGTATTGCCTTTGCAGAGGTGGGTAACCAGGAGATTGGATAGTCTTTTGAGGTGGAGGGCAGCATGCTGGTCTAGTTTACGGTTGGCCTGTAGGAGGATGTTCTGAACCGCAAGTGTGGATGTGGGAGAGGAAAGATTGAGGATTTTGATTAGGGATAGGAGTCGACAGGTGTGATCATTGGCCGAGTTGATGTATAGGTTAAGGATTAAGCGGGTGAGGGCTATGGACTGTTCAGTTTGGAATTGAATAAGGCAGGATGAAAGGATGGGTTACAGCCAGAGAAGGGAACTTTTAGTGTGAGGCCCTCGGAAGTAATGCCAAATGTCAGACAAGCCTGAGTGAATAAGATGTGGGGACGTAATTTGGCTAGGAGAAAGCATGTTTTCGGAGGGAATGTAAATAAAACTTGATGGGGTCGTTGTGGGGATGTTGTGAGGATGACATAGTATATGGGGGATGGAAAAGTGAGGAATACTAGCAACAATGTGAAATAAAATAAATAAATAAATATATATATATATAGGAAGAGAGCAAAAGGGATTGAGTTATGAAGAAAAAAGAAATAGAAACGGTTGTTCAGGGGAGTAGAATAGTTTTAGTCAACAACCTTGAGCACCTGGGTTTGGTGGTGGTTTTTGTGTCCTAAACAATTTTAGGGGTGGACAAAATCGGGAAAAGTTTGAGAAAACCTTGTGAAAATACGAGGAAAGCGTATTATGAGGAATGGTTAAGCGGCTGCAAATTACGATTTTGAGGTGACAATGTTTTAAGAAAGGAATAATAGCATCAAGAACTGTGAAAAGCTGATAAAAAATGATCGGAAATGTGGAAAAACGGGAGCAGTAAATAATCGTGAAGTTGGTAGGATATGCCTAAAATAATTATTTTCTAGGTGATATGAAGACTGAAGATTTGAAATGTGGGTAAACGGTGGATTTTATAGAAAAGATGCAGTGTTGAGAACAGTAAATGTAGTTTGTAATCAAACAAGAATAAAAATAAAAAAAATTTAAAAATATATACAAATACGTTAGTAGCACTTATAGGTTAAGACTCTTAAGTAAAAACGTATTTTTTGTATATTTGTCAGGAGCAAAATGCATAGTAAAGTAGGAAGGGAGGCGAATAAAGAGTGAAATTACTATTAAAAACAATAGGAGAAAGTAAGACGATAGAAAATAATTCAAAAGGCAACAGAGCAATAATAGACATAAGTAATTGTTGAATTCAAATTGATGATAATAATATAGAGGGAGACAATCCTGTTCGGAAAAATATTTAAAAAGACTTAAAGAAAGTTTGACTTACCAGGCGAGTGGGCACCGGTTCGTTATTACATAAATAAATAAAAACAAACAAAAACATGCACGAAGCTAAGCTATTGCAACTTATGGTTGCATCATCAGAAAGAGCAGGGAAGAAGAGGGAAAGGAAAGGATGAGGGTTTTAATGGAGTGAATACGGCGTCATTCCAATCCTGCGAGAGGGGGGGGGGGGGGGGAAGGATAGGTAAACAAACATACCCACACACATGTACACCCACACACACCACGGCAGACATATGCAAAATGCAAAGAGGTTGGACAGAAATGCCAGTCGAGGCAGAGGCTGTCTAGAGATTGGAGGCAAAGATGTTGTAGAATGGTGGGCGGGAATTTAAAACTAACAAAGGTTGAGACCTGGTGGGTAACGGAAAGAGAGAATATGTTGAAGGGCAAGTTGCCATCTCTGGAGTTCTGAAAGGTTGGTGTCAGTTGAAGCACCCACATTACCCAGACGCAAACACACCTAGACAGACATTTGTTTGCATTTGGATATTTGTGAGTGTGTGTGTGTATTTGTTTACCATCCTTTTTCCCCCCAAGGTAAGTCCTTCCATTCCTGGGATTGGAATGACTTCTTTTCCACTCCCTTAAAATCCATATGCTTCCCTTTCTCCTCTCCTTTCTTCCTCTTTTCCTGAAGAAGCGACCAACGAGAGCTTGTATGTGTGTTTGTGTGTGATTTTATTTGTGTCTGTTGACAAGCCTGTCATTTGGCTAAGTCATCCGTTTTCTATTTTTTTATATTTGTTTATCCCACCAGGAAAGTTTCCTTGGTTTCTATAATATGTCTGCCTAGGTGTGTTTGCGTCTGTGTAAATGTGTGTGTGTGTGTGTGTGTGTGTGTGTGTGTGTTTGTTTACCTTACTTTTCTTCCCCCAAGGTAAGTCTTTCCTCTCCCGGAATTGGAATGGCTCCTTACCCCCTTCCTTAAAACCCTCATCTTTCCTTTTCCCTCTCCTTCCCTTCTGTCTCAACAAGCAACTGGGTTTCGAAAGCTTGCTTATTTGTGCCACTATCACACCTGTGCTCCTTCACCTGGTGAGTAATCTTCATCTACATATAGAAAACGGGTGACTTACCAAAAGGACCGGCTCGTCGATAGGCACAAATAAAATCACACACAAACACACATACAAGCTTTCGCAACCGTTGGTCACTTCGTCAGGAAAAAGAGGAAGAAAGGACAGAAGAAAGGGAAGGATATGGGTTTTAAGGAACTGGAAAAGGAGTCGTTCCAATCCCAGGAGCGGAAGGACTTACCTTAGCGTAAAAAAAAGGAAGGTAAACAAATACACACACACTCACACATATGCAAACGCAAACACACCTAGCCAGACATTTGTAAAATATATATATTCATTGAACAGATTTCTCAGAATCAACTGACAAGGCAGGGGCAACGTCTGCGAAAACAGGGATATGGGACACACCTGACAAGATATTAAATAAAAGTTCTTGAGAATGAAATCAGCTTATGTTCTGTACTCAACTAAAATAAAGTCTCCATATCTTATCTACATTTCATCTGCAGCAACTGAGATGCCAAAAAATAATAATAAATAAATAAATGTAACCTTGAAAGGGTTAAGGAACCCCCAAACGAAGTAGTCACATGGGTTAATGTTCGGGCTGTGGGGTAGCCATATTCCTCCTCCTGCATGATGTTCAGAAAATCTGTTTGACAAAATCCTAAGTGCAACTCTTTCGCGTAGGAAATCGAGCCAACATTGGCAGTGGGGGGCATGCTGCATCCTGCACGAGCCTCTGTGTCTGCAACGGAAGACCTGAGCCGTTCAGTTGAGGAAAGAACTGGTTTCGCAGCTCGTGTAAATTGCGTACACTGCCTACTGTAGCATCACAAACGAACGGGACGACGATTCCGTGGTTCGACATTGCGACCCACGCGCACACTTTCTCCCCGTAGGTATCTTATGTGCGACTTATTTGCAGAGGTTCACATCCCTAGAATCGAACGATTTGTCGGTTCAAGACACCGTACGCAGAAAAATAATCTTACTCAGAAAACCGTGTGTCGTGTAACACTGCCTCTCGGTTTCACTCGATTTCCCACCTCGCAAAATGCAGTCTCGGCTCCTTATTTCTTGCAGTAAACTTATGCTCGTACAGATACGAGCGAAGGTCAGTTTGAATAATTACTTGTACACATCGGTGGTGAAACTACCAACTCTGCACCGGCTCTTCTTGTCGATTTACCTGGGCTTTGAGTTAAAGCCACCCCAAATGCTGCAATGTTTTGTGGCAAACTTACAGTACGTGCATGCGGTCGCTGCCACTCCGAAACAGATACGGAACCTTCGGATGTTTCTATGTAATCTGTATTGTCAGTGGGTCGGAAGCCCACTGTGCCGAAATCAGCACGGAAATCTTCTACATCTATACTCCGCAAGCCACCTGATAGTGTGTGGCATAGGGTACCTTGAGTACCACTATTGGTTCTCCCTCCTATTCCAGTCATGTATTGTTCACAGAAAGAAAGATTGTCGGTATGCCTCTGTGTGGGGTCTAATCTCTCTCATTTTATCTTCACGATGTCTTCGCGAGATATATGTAGGAGGAAGCAATATACTACTAGACTTGTCGGTGAAGGTACGTTCTCAAAACTTCGACAAAAGCCCGTACCGAGCGACAGAGCGTCTCTCTGCAGAGTCTTCCACTGGAGTTTATCGATCATCTCTGTAATGCTTTCTTGATTACCAAATGACCCTGTAACAAGGTGCGCTGCTCTCTGTTTGATCTTTTGTACTTCCTCCATCAACCCCACCTGGTACCGATACCACACCAGTGAGCAGTATTCAAGCTGTGGGCGACAAAGTGTACTGTAACCTACTTTGTTTTCGCACTGCATTTCCTTAGGATTCTTCCAATGAATCTAAGTCTGTGTGCCGATGTAACACTGTTTGTCACTACAAACAGTAAGACAACTTCATCTTTTGTGCCACGGTCAACATTCCACTGTCTGTCACCGTGGCAAACTGAAATGGCAGACGCAGAACAGAAGCAATGAAATCACAACAAACATCTAGCATAATTTTCATAAACTGCACTAAGTTCTGCACACAATTTAAAAACTGTTGCCGCAATACTATACTTGTCGTATCAATTGGGTGACTTATTGGGCAACCCCCTCCCCCCGTATGACAAATAATTAGAAGAAATTCAGAATTGTATCAACAAAAAAATATTGGACTGTGTGGTGTGCAAAACCCATCCTCTCTCTCTCTCTCTCTCTCTCCCCCCCCCCCCTTTCTCTCTCTCCACAGAATAGTTTTTTCATAAATAAATGACATAGCAGCCACGGAGCCAGCTTCGACAAAAGACTGCCTGGATCATTAGGTCAGACATTGATAACGTGATTTCTTCGATTCTCAACTTCAAATAAAATTTAGATCTCTTACAATAGAGAGTCCAGGTTGGGATTAAACAAAAATGACTGTTTACAACTCACCACAGAGATCTGAATGCAAGCTGTGATTGTGTGAATGTTCTATTTTCTGAACAAGGCCACCGCCGATAGTGTAAGTGTTGTGCATGTGCGTCTTTTTTGTGTGTCTTTTGAGCTCATCGTCACGTCTTTGCGGTGCATTGTAAAATGTCCTCATTATATTGTTTAGATCCCTTACATTTTGTCCGCAGCAAAGTATGACCTAATATCAACTGTTTGCAATTTTACACAATGCAATTTCACCTCAGCAAACTTGATAAAATAACAGGCAATGCTTTACCTAATCTGATGCATCAAAGTGACTATGATAATTAAAGAAAAGAAATGCAATCCCTTATTGAATGAAAATGTGAAACTGTTCTCTGTTCAACTCTTGCCATGTGACGAGCAGCACACTGAACTGCACTGTCAGTCAGTCTGCCTTTCAAAAGAAACAAATGAAGACAGCCAGTGCTGTGGCCAAACATTCGTGTGCTTCGGCCACGGTATCCTGTCCAGATGGACTGCGTGGATCAGTAGCTGCCCTTACCAGTCTTGAGGCCGGGTAACAGAGCCGTTGGTAATTAGAGAAGCCAGCAGAGACCTCGAAACATTACGTTTCGGATGTGAAGCTGCACAAATCCAATTTCTTCTGATATTTCATCCATGTATCATCCAGCTGTCTTCAGAGTGAGTCGACAGACTGCTGACGAGATGCCAGGTGTGATGATACTGCCGGTCCTCTCATCTCAATGTTATCGTACGATACTGTCTGCGTCAGATCTGCAATCGTGTGGTTCAATAGTGATACATTTTGCGTGTGAAGTAACAAACGAAACAGCCAGCCTAGGAATCAGTGTAGGACAGTGTCTCGTTGATACTGTGATTAAAACAAGTGACAGATTTCATTAATTAAGAGATTCATTTAGATGCTTTCCAGACCGTTCTATAAACAATACTTTTGTCATTGTACATTATTTCAATAAATAGACAGACGAGATAATTGATAGTTCAATATATGTTAGGAACATGTATGATGTACTCATTAACTAATGAATTGACATTTAACATTGCCGTTTGTTATCTAACAAAAAGGACGACGATTAAGACTTAAAAAGATATGTGCATCCAAAATTATTGTATGCATAGTTTTCATTTTATATTGTAATTATTCTTGTGTACATGAAATGTTTTATTTGTATGTTCGGTAATTGTAAATCAGTATATTCAATTGTTATGAACAATGCATAATGTAAGGTCATTATTGCCGATGTTATATATTTGCCTCACCGACCCGCGTGGGGGAGTTCGGGTTTTAGCTTTTACAAAGTGCACTGGAAGCTATTTCAGTCTGTTGTTTTGAAATGGAAGTACTACCAGCGAAGTTCTGATGCTTTGTATATGTTTTGAAGCTGTAATGTTTTGGTGGAGAATAAGTTTGAATGAAAATTACAGAAGAAGTGAAAAATTGTACCTACGAGTATTTATTGCTACCACGAGCCCCAGGAGAATAAATTTGCAGCGAGCAGAACCCCCCATACATCGTAATGTTGAAAAGCTGAGTATTCTGTTTGTAAGTGGTAGAATAAAATGTAATTACTTATATAGCATGTGAATGTTAAACAGGCATACCCTTATACTTATTATATATTGGTTCGGTGTTTGTTCTTTTGGACACGTCCGAAAGAACAGACGCAACACCAATCTATAATAAGTATTTACAAGCAACAACAGTGTACGTGGTATATTTACTTCACCGCAGATGAAGTCGTACGTTCCAACCTCGCACGGGAATCCGTAATAGTGAATGTAAGAGGACACAAACAGTGGGGGCACTATACCAGTAGCGTGAAATTTGCCGATGTTTGAGACAGACGGGAGGAGAGGACGGGTAGCCGAACAGTTGAGGCGACCCACTGGCCCGAAACGGGAGTCCCCGGGTTAGATTGCCAGCCTTACTCTCACTTTTTCACTTGTCGCCACTGTATAATTTCAATGCCCACTAAAGCTAATGTCACGAGAGATATAGCGAACTCAGAAAATACATGTGTCGACTACAAGAAGACGAGTCAGCTGCGGCAGAATATTGTACAGGTACAAATCATTGAACGAAGTATGGGGACTTCACTAGATAAATGAGAGCATCATTTGGAAACAGACTAAGAGAGCTGTTCAGATTGTCTCTTAAATCGTCATCGTCATCATCATCATCATCATCATCATCATTAGAGACTGATTATGCCTTTCAGCGTTCAGTCTGGAGCATAGTACCTCTAATAAAACTCCTCCATGATCCCCTATTCAATGCCAACGTTGATGCCTCGTCTGATGTTAAGCCTTTTACTTCGAAATCATTCTGCATCGAATCTAAGTACTTTCTTCTTGGTCTACCTCGACTTCTCTTACCCTCCGCTGCTGAGCTCATGAGTCTCTTAGGTAACCTCGCTTCTCCCATGCGTGTAACATGACCCCACCATCTCAGTCTGTTCGCTCTAACTGCTTCATCTATGGTGTTCATTCCCAGTTTTTCCTTGATTTCCTCATTATGGACACCCTCCTGCCATTGTTCCCATCTATTAGTACCTGCAATCATTCTTGCTACTTTCATATCTGTAACCTCTACCTTATGAATAAGGTAACCTGTATCCACCCAACTTTCACTCCCATACAACAAAGTTGGTCGAAAGATAGAGCGGTGCACTGCTAACTTAGTCTTGGTACTTACTTACTTCCTGCAGAAGAGAGTAGATCTTAGCTGAGTACTCGCTGCATTAGCTTTGCTGCACCTCGAGTCTAGTTCTTTCGCTATGTTGCCATCCTGTGAGAAAATACATCCCAGGTACTTGAAACTGTCTACCTGTTCTAACTTTGTTCCTCCTATTTGGCACTGAATCTGTTTGAATCTCTTTCCCACAGACATTACTTTCGTTTTGGAGATGCTGATATTCATATCATAATCCTTGCACCTCTGATCTACCTCTGAAATATTGGTTTGCAACCTTTCTATCAAATCGGCCATTACAACTAAGTCATCCTCATATGCGAGACTGCTTATTTTGTTTTCACCTATTTTAATCCCGCCCTGCCAGTCTACTGTTTTCAACATATGATCCATGAATAGTATGAACAACCGTGGTGACAGATTACAGCCTTGTCATACCCCCGAAACTACCTTGAACCATGAGCTTAATTTGCCATCTACTCTAACTGCTGCCTGACAGTCTACATAAAGCCCTTTGATTGCCTGCAGAAGTTTGCCTCTTATACCATTATCTTGAAGAACTGACAGTAGCTTCCTCCTAGGAATACGGTCATATGCCTTTTCTAGATCTATGAAACATAGATACCATTCCCTGTTCCACTCACAGCACTTTTCCATTACCTGCCGTAAGCTAAAGATCTGGTCCTGACAGCCTCTAAGAGGCCTAAACCCACACTGATTTTCATCTAACTTGTCCTCAATTAATACTCGCACTCTCCTTTCAACAATACCTGAGAATATTTTGTCTACAACGCTAATTAAAGAGATATCTCGATAGTTGTTATAATCTTTTCTGTTTCCATGTTTGAAAATTGGCGTGATTACTGCTTTCGTCCAGTCAGATGGAACCTGTCCTGATTCCCATGCCTTCTCAATTATCTTGTGTAACCATTTGAGACCTGATATTCCACTGAATTTGACGAGTTCTGGCTTAATTTCATCCACCCCAGCCATTTTATTGCACTGTAATTTACTGACCATTTTCTCCACTTCCTCAAATGAGATCCTGTTTCCATTGTCATTCCTATCCCTTTCTACCTGAAAATCTGACACATCATTGAACGTTTCACCTACATTGAGCAATTCTTCAAAATATTCTCTCCATCTGCTGAAGGCATCCACAGGATTGACTAGCAGCTTTCTTGACCTGTCCAAAACACTTGTTAATTCCTTCTTACCTCCTTTTCGAAGATTGCTAATTACGCTCCAAAATGGTTTTCCGCAGCTTGACCCAGAGTTTCTAGCTTGTTTCCAAAGTCTTCTCATGATTTCTGCTTGGAGTCTGCAATTATCTGTTTGGCTTTGTTTCTTTCTTCAACATAACTTTCTCTGTCTGCCTGATTTCTAGTACGGAGCCATTTTTGAAATGCCTTCTTTTTGTTTTTACAGGCTGCCTTGACTGTGTCATTCCACCAAGCTGTCTGCTTCTTCCTGCCTTTACACACTACCGTTCCAAGACATTCTCTAGCTGCTTCCAGCAGTGTGTCACTGTACCTTGACCATTCCTCTTCCAGTGACTGTAAATCATTACATTCAACTAACTGGTACCTTTCCGAGATGTTATGTATTTGTGCCTAATTTCCTTGCCTTGAAGCTTCTCCACTCTTATCCTTCTACACACGGACCTGATTTTCTGCTCTTTTGGCCTCACAAAACCAATTTCACTGCAGATCAAATAATGATCAGTATCATCAAAGAACCCCCTGAAAACACGTGTGTCCTTGACTGTCTTCCTGAATTCCTGGTCTGTTATTATATAGTCAATGATAGATCTGGTTCCCCTTCCTTCCCAAGTATAGCGGTGAATGTCTTTATGCTTAAAGAAGGAGTTTGTGATAACTATGCCCATACTGGAACAGAAATCCAAGAGCTGTTTTCCGTTTCTGTTGGCCTCCATATCCTCTCCAAACTTACCCATAATCTTTTCATAACCTTCTGCTCGATTTCCTATCCTAGCGTTGAAATCGCCCAGGAGTAAAACACTATCCTTATCCTTCACTCTCAACAACTACATCAGTAGGTGCATTGTAAAATCTGTCCATCTCATCTTCATCTGTCCCTTCACAGGGTGAATACACTGCCACAATCCTAATTTCCTTACTGGAGATGGCCAAATCTATCCACATCAGTCGTTCATTTACATACCTTATTGCAATTGTCTCTTAAATCATTTATAAAAATAAGGAAAGGTAGGGGTCTTCCCTGGGAAACACCAGATATCACTTCAGTCAATTACTAAGGACTGTGTCCCTTCTGACAGGAAATTGTAAATCCAAAGCACAGTTGTGGCAATATTCCAGAAGCATGCTATGTCAGGGACAGTGTCAAAAGCTTCTGGAAATCTAAAACTACGTAATCAATTTGAGATCGCTTGTCAATAGCACTCGTCACAACACCGAGTGAGTCAAGAGCTAGCTGCTTTTCACAAGAATGATCCTTTCTGAATCTGTGTCGACTATATGTCAATACATCAATCTCTTCGAGGTAGGCCATAATGTCGGAGAACAGTATACGTTCCAAAAGCAGCCGTCAACTGACAACGATACGGACCCGTAATTTTGACGGCCGCTCCTATCGCTTTTCTCGAATATCGGAATGACCTTCACAACTTCCCAATCTTCGGGTACGGATCTTTCGTCGATCTCGCGGTCGTATACGATAGCGAGGTAGGGGGCTACTGTATCGGCACACTATTAAAGGAACCTATTTGGTATACAATGTGAAGTGGAGTGATTTCAGTTGCTTTACTCACCGGTTCCTTCTTGGGCAGCAGCACTGGCGGCGGGCAGCACGCACTCTCCGCTGCCAGGATGGCGTCGAGCTGCGCGTTCACGGAGTTCTGAGAACACGCGTAAATAGTCGGCCCACATTAGGAGGCTACGAAGGAGATATATCTCGACACCATTCAAAAGTTGCAAGTATTATATACGTAGGTTAAAAAAAGACTATACTCTGATTAAAATTACTCGCTAGTTGACAGTTTGCGGGCTGGTGCTTCCTTCCTCCAGTCAGAGCGCTCGACGTCACGCCCGGACTGCCCCCTGTTGCCGAGCTGCCGTGACAGGTGGACAGCTCACATCCACTGTTTGGCTAGTGCCGTGTAGAAGCGTGCGTCTTAAGTTAGGAACCGTTATAGTTGCTGTCGTCGTGCGTGTGTATTGTGTCGTTATCTGGGTGTCGTGCAATGTCTGGTGAAACTTCTAGTGATTCGGAAACGAGTGGTATCTACCCTCTTTTCGTTGATGCAACAGCTTGCAGTTAGCAGTCGGTGAAGGTATGTACACACAGAAAATTTCCTTAATTTTAAACGGTGAGCTTCGTTTTGCAATGTACGCGTCGTGACTGTGTCGCCTATACGATGTAACGCGTCAGCTCACTGAGGACAGTTTCGTGTAACTAATTAAGCCGAGAAATTATAGTTTGTTTTTAGCATTGACTTCTGTTTCAAAAACGCTCGTAGATGTTAGTTTTTATTGTCGAGTATTGACACGTTGACAGCATTCTACATTCAGATGTTGACAAAGCTTCATGAACCAGCCACACAGCATTAGTGTGTTCACTATTTTACTTCATCTCTAAGTATAACAACAGCCAGATTCAGTTTTTCAAGGGTCTTTTAGCTCTGGACAGTTTTAATAAAACTATGGAACAGTGGTCGTATTAACAATTTAAAGTGGTGAACAGGGTATTCACTATGGCATGTCTTTCTTTATTAATTTGGAAACATGGAAGTCCCTGCAGTATATATGTAAATATTCAGTGACTGCTAAATATGAATCAGAGTTATCACATTACGAAAAAATGCAAGAATATATACCTGACTGTTTCGTTGCAGCCCAGCTATGATTACTTCACTGTTTTTAATAACAGCTTTGCTAATTGTGTTGGCTAATATTGCAGCACTAAACTGCCTGTCGCCAATTATCTCAGTTACGCTACACTTTATCTCTCGTACCATTAAAGATTTTTGTTTATCACTCATCCCATTAATGAATTTTGTTTATCTCTCGTATATCACATGAGCATTTTAGTCAGTAAATAACACAAAACAACTCTGTTCGTTTACATCAATTCACAGACGTATTTTTTTCATCCACGCTCAGAAGTATTCCGTCTATTTCATTGTATTCTTGCCAGCGAAAATAATTGCAGTACATGATTTCTTTTTTGTGTTCGACATCATAGCCTAGTAAAGTTGCATTGTCAACAGTAAATGTTAACAGTATTATTGATGTGGACAATGTTTAACTGTGAAAGTCATCTCAGTACATTTAGAACTCGACTAATTAGTATCGTCAACAACTAGCGGTACTGGACGTGTGCAGATCGCTAACAGTACTGGGCGCAGTGCCGCCTGTACGGAGCGCCAGCTCTCAGCCGGCAGCTGTTGTGGCAACACTGTAGCCGTAGCTGACAAACGTCAACTTGCAAGTAATTTTAATCGGACTATAACAAATTTTCATAATTAGAAACACAACTAATGAAAAATATACTGGGTAAAAATATCTGCCTGCAGTCACAAATTGTGCCTTTTATAGAGAAGTCCTTAAGGTCAATCTTCAGACGTGTAATATAACAGGCACCCCGTCCCGCGCGTCGCCTCCACGGGCCGGGCTGCAGTGGATCTGTTCCGGAATGCAGCTGACGCCGGTTACCAGAGGGGTAGCCACTTCCAGCCCGTTCACAGCTGCAGAATCGTGCCAGTCAGCTACGGTCCCGAGACAGCCTCGGTGGAGTTCAAATCTGGGCTCCGAGCTGGCCATCTCGGTCTTTTCACCTTCCCTGCAGGTTTCCGGAACAGTCGCCAGACAGCTCCGGAGTGACGTGCCTGTGGGTTACCGTCTCGTAGCACTGTGAAACTGCTCCGATGTCGGAAGGCCGAAAATGGGTGCAGGTGCAGAACGACTAGGGGGCCCATTCCTTACCGGGAAAATGCAACCCGGGCCGTAACGGGGATACCACCGCCAGAGATTGCACTTCCACGAACGGTGGGATCCGTCGAATCGTGTGCACCGTGCCGTATCGCAGTCGAAACTGCGATTCGTCTGGCCGTACCGGGTTCTGCCGTCGCTCCGGTGTCCGTCCCCGGCAACTGGCGCAGTTGTGAGCTGCCGTGTCCTATGACTTTGTTTTAACAGTAGCACCTGTGTGCGATGCCAGCTCTCTTACCTCACAGAACCTGCGTTCCTACGAATTGTCGGCTGGGGGATTAGCGAGTCCCGTATTCGGTCGAGCCTCGATTTGTTGCGCTCTCGCCCTCCTGTCACTGTGACGATTAGTCTCGGATGTCACCAATTGTGGTCGCAAGCTGTGACGTCCTCACCGGACACGGGACAAAGTTCCCACCCATCGGGCACCGACCGCCAGAACCCGTCCGAAAGGCGTTGGCACACGATGTGGCACGTCGGGCAAATCACTTGCGAGCATCTCCGAAGGCCTTCTATACGACTGCAGCTGTTGTAGGGAGTGTGGTGTGCCGACATACCTGCATCCCTTGCATACCGGTATCCCGTAACATTTGCTATGTCAGTGTAGCTTTACTCGAGTATGCACTCACATAATTAATGGGGGACCTCATAAATATGATGTCTGCAATTATCTTCGACTGGGATGTGAAGGTCAGGGACCTGGGCACCCATTTCCTAAAACAGTATGATTCAATGCTGGGGAAGTCTGAAGATAACATTTCTCAGTTCTATTAATTGCAAAATATATGCAATGTTTCAAAAGAATTGTTGAAGATGATTGTATACGTACACTAGTGAGCTTCCTATTTGACTGCTATTGTTAAGTGTGCATGTGGAATTGTATGACTGTGCCTTTTCTCTGACGGAAGATAATGGCCTAAAGCTGAAGTTTTGTACGTATGAGCGTCCTTTTTTTTCTGTGCCCACTGCAGCTTAACATACATATTTCCAGTGAGTTGCAAACTACCACATTATATTATTGAATTCCAGCCTGAAAGTACTCCTTATAATTTTTCAAAGAAAATAACATTTAATTATTATTAATTGTATAAAAATTAAAAAATAAATAAACAGAAAAATAATATGAAAACATAGAGGTGGCATCGCTTTGCAGACACACACACTGAAGATGGCTAAACATTTACTTTTTAGACAAAAACTGCTTATGTCTGCTCAGGCCTGATTCCATTGCAGCCACATCGACATGTGTGTTTGTTTTCTACTTCGGAAAAGAATGTCTAGCCCAAAGGTTTAAATACATAGGGAACTTTGCAGTGTAGCTCTCTGTGACTCAATGCCTCCTGTATGTGGAGCTTACAAGAACTGAACACTGTCATTGTCATATTTTTTATTCCATCTCAGAGTCGCTCTATTTTTTAACCCATGTAATAGCAAGTGTGACAAGGGAGCAGGAATTTATGATCACCTTTGTAAATATGTGATCTAGTCAGTACATTATATTTTATAAATTTGAAAACAGCAATAATAATAAATTATATTTTACAATTCTGATAGATAAATAAAAAAATCTACCAGATTCCACAAATATTTTACATTTTCCAGTTAAACATAACATAAAAAGTTCAAGTTTTAACAATAGTAAATGTGACTTTCACAGTATATTTTCCATTTAATATTTTTGGGTTCAGAACCATATTTACATGTAAATATCTCTTTAATAAGTATACTGTGATTAAAAGACCACAATGAAAATTGTGTGTAGCGTATCTGAAGAATTGTCAACATTAACTCAGACCACTGCCTCACACGTGTCACAGTAAAATTCCCTCAATGAAACCACACCTACACAGATTCGACATAAACAGTCTCAACAAAAAAAAAAAAAAAAAAAAAAAAAACGTAATAATAACTAAAATTCCATTCCAAGAAATCGCACTGACAGAGATTCGGCAGAAATCAAACAGAGGAGGAATGGGAGAAAGAAAAAGCAATCTCATGGGAAGGCTTTAAACACAAGATTATACTTTAAGCAAAAGAACTACTGCAACGGAGAAAGAAGAGAAAACGTGTGGTAGAATAACAACTGTGCAAAAGGCCATTAAAGTACACAAATTGGCCTTCCACAAATACAGCAGCTCGAAAATGCCAGAAACACAAGAAAATCTACAAAGTCCGGAAAGAAACAGCCAGAACCATCAGACACCCCAAGGCACCTAAATGAAAAACTGGAAAGTGACTTTTGGAATTACAATACAAGAGATTTCTGCAGGTCATTTGCAAATCTCTGCTTTAAAAAACAAAATGGAAAATTAGCACTTAATTCTTGAAGGAAACTGCAAACAACTCACAGTTTACTTCAATCATATTATTAAATTGCCCAGAATCCACAGAAAGATTCCCAGATATTCAACCCTCACACACCAACTTAGACACACCATCACCCTCAAAAGAAAAAATCCTCAAGCACATCCACCATCTCAAAAACAGAAAAGTGGCCAGTCATAACATAGTAGTGGAACTAGAGAAAAATTTATGCTGTAATCATTGAGCAGCTCACGGGGATTATCAAAAAAATTGGACAACAGAAAAATTGCCTGACAACGGGATGTGTGCACTTATCCAACCACTTCACAAAAAAGGTGACGGAATGGATGTCAACAATTATCAACGCATTTCACTACTACCAATCACATACAAGATCTTCTCTTCATGCTTATTACAGAGGCACATGAACAAATTGAACACAATATCGGGGAGTATCAAGCAGGTTTCAGACCTGGACTTTCTGCCCTGCACAAATTTTTAATCTAAAACAATAATATAGTAATAAGGACAGTTTACAATTCACCACAAAGATGTGGTGACGAGCTGCGACAGGCACATACAAAACACACACGCGTACAACACTTTCAGCTATCGGCCATGTGAAAGTGTTGTACGTGTGTGTCTTTTGTACGTGCCCGTCACAGCTCGTCGCCATGTCTTTGTGGTGAATTGTAAACTGTCCTTATTACTATATTATCAATTCCAACCCGGTCTTTCCATTGCTATAATCTTAAAACAATGTTTAAATACAGAGCTATTAGACATAAGCCCACTATATGTCCATTCACCAACTTAAGAAGGCGTACGACTCAGTTAACCGTAAAACCCTTGTCGACACTCCTGACCAGAAAAAACATAAGCTCATTAAACAGACACTCTCCAACCCCTACAGTAAAATTTATGGGGGAATCTCAAAATGCTTTGACATAAGAACTGGAGTAAGACAAGTGGGCAGACTATCGCCAATTAAGTCCAATATCATTCTGAACAAGGTCGTAAGGGAATTGGAGAGTGAGCTTAGAAAACACGGCCTATGGATATCAGGAAGATTGGAAAAAAAAGTTAAAATGTTTGTAAACCTAAGGGACTTAACTATGTTGGTCATCAGTCCCTAGGCTTACAAACTACCGGTGAACGCCTGCGTGCACCACAGCAGGGTGCCATTGTTCGCACGGCTATTCTGCCGCGACCAGGAATATTGGAACAAAAGCTCAAGCCTCCTGCCTAGCCTTGGCCAATGACCTTGCAATAGTGACAGACAAGGAACAAATTATGTAATAAATCAAACAGAAATACTCAAGGAATGCACCTAGAAGATCACAAGCAATTTTCTTTTGAAAAATTATGTGTACACTCTTAAACATACAGAATCTCACTACAAAATATGGACAGATTAACAAAGTACCACATTTTAAATACCTGGGGGAAATTTGGAACCCACTGAAATAGTAAAAACTCAAGAAACTAAAGTACAAAAACTAAAGAGACCCCACGGTCAAACTCAGCAACTTTACAACAATAATTGCATGTCCATGCAGGCAAAAATCAAGCATTATAGCACTGTCATTAAACCCGAAGAGCTATATGCAGCAGAAACCTTGTCCATATCAAGATGCTGCTACAAAATCTACAAGAAGAAGAACGAAAGATCATTAGGAAAATCCTTGGATCATGAAAAACTGAAGCTTGATATAGACTGCAAACCAACAAAACTACAGAGAAATTTTCAAATATCGCTGTTAACATCAGAAAAAGACGCCTTAAATTTTATGGAGACATACAGAACCTCTCTGAGTATAGACTCTCAACAACAGATATATATATACAGCCACTGGAAACCTCAAAAGGTATGACATTCGTCAAACAAGTATAAAAAGACCTTACGCCCAACTCACTATTCAGGGCACTGCAGACTGTTGTCACCTTCAGTCCACAGACTGGTTTGATGCAGCTCTACACACTATCCTGTCGTATGCAAGTCTCTTCATTTGTGAATACGAATGGCAACCTATATTCTTTTGAACCTGCTTACTGTATTTGTCCCTCAGTCTCCCTCTACGACTTTAACCCCACACACTTCTAATGCAGAGTTGATGATTACTTGATGTCTCAGAATGTGTCCCACCAACCTATCCCTTCTCTTATTCAGAATATGCCAGAAACTCCTTTTCTCCCCAATTCTGTTGAGCACCTCCTCATCAGTTACATTATCTACCCATCTAATCTTCATAATTCCCACATTTCAAAAGCTTCATCTTTTTGTCAGAACTCCACCGTATCATCCATATTTCATTCCCATACAATGTTACACTCCGGACAAATGCTTTCAAAAAGGACTTTCTAAGATTTAAATTAACAATGGATGTCAAAAAATTTTCTTTTTTCAGAAATGGTTTTCTCCCCAATAGCCTGCAGCAGCCAACCAAAGTTAGTTTGCAACCCAAATAACAAAAAAAATTACTTTTATTGGCTCATTACCTAATCCAATTCCTTCAGCATCGCTGATTTTCTGACACTGCATTCCATTACCCTTGTTTTGCTCTTGTTAATGTTATGGCCTGCTTTCCAGACACTGTGCATTCCAATCAATTGCTCTTCCAGGTCTTTTGCAGTTCCTGACAGAATTACTATGTCATCCGCGGACTGCAAAATTTTTATTTCTTCTCCCTGAATTTTAATTCCCTCTCCAAATTCCTCCTTGCACTCCTTCACAGCTTGCTCAATGTACATATTGAACATCCCTGAGGAAGGTCTCCGTTCCCAACCACTGCAAGCCTTTCGTGCCCTACCTTAATCACTGCTGCCTGGTTTTTGTACAGGTTGAATACAATGCTTTGCTCCCTATATTTAACCCTGCTACCTTCAAACTTTGAAAGAGTGTATTCCAGTCAACATTGTTAAAAGCTTTCTCCAGATCTACAAAAGCTAGAAATGTAAGACTCCCTTTCTTTAACCTAAAGAAAGTTGTAATGTGAGTTTTGCCTCCTGTATTCCTACATTTCTCATAAATCCAAACTGATCTTCACCAAGATTAGATTTCACCAGTTTTTCCATTTGTCTGTAAATAATGTTTGCCAGTATTTGACACCGTGACTTCTTAAACTAATAGTTCAGTAAATAATGGAGGATAGATAACAACTCACCGTATAGATGTGCTCTCAGCCACCAAAAGGCACATAAAACAGAAAATCAAATTCACATAACTTAAATTCTTAACCACGGCTTTCACCAGAACACAACCAGTGAGACAACTGTACACACAACACACAACCACCACCTCTTGCCGTTCCAACTCTATCTTGACAGACAATATGCTTGAAGTGTTGGACTGGTGTGTGTATAGCTGCCTGAATGTTTCTATGAATGTGTGTTTTTCTTTTTTTGGTGAAGGCCAGGGCCGAAAATTTAAGTTGCTGAATGCTATTTTCTGTTTTACATGCCTGTCAGTGGCTCAGCAAACATCTTTACGGTGTGTTCTTATCTATCCTCCATTACTGACATCCCAATCTGATTATCCATTGATAGTTCGTGAAGTCCAAGGATATTTCCTCATCTTGCATACCAGATGAAACAATATCTTCATGACTGGCTCTCCTAACAATATGTTTTGTAAACCTAGCTGACTCAATCGCTCAGTTATTAGTCCCTAGCTTACAAACTACTTAAACTAAGTTAAACTAACCTAAGGATAACCCATACACCCACACCCGAGGGAGGACTCTCAACCCCCGAGGGCGAACGGCCGCGCAAACCGCAGCTGGGTGCCTCAGTGCACACGGCTATTCTGCCGCGGCTCTCCTAACAGTATCAGCAGTTCAAACAGAGCATCTACTGCTCCAGGGGTCTTTTTTCTACTAAAATCTTTTAGTGGTCTGTCAAATTCTTATCGCAGTATTGTATCTTCTATTTCATGTTTCTTACTGCCTCTTCCATTTCTAGAAAATTGCCTTCTAGTTTATTTCCTTTGTATAAGCCCTCTATGTATTCCTTCCACCTTTAAGCTTTCCCTTCTTTGCTTCTTACTGGTATTCCGTCTTCTGAGTTCTTGACATTCATGCAGCTATTATTGCCTCCAAAATGCCTCTTTCATTTTCCTGTAGGTGATATCTATCTTTAGCCTATTTATACATTCTTCTATAGTCTTACATTTGTCCTCTAGCCACTCCTGCTTAGCCAGACTGCACTTCCTGTCAACCTCATTTTTCAGCTGTGGAAGAACTGTGTTGGGTGGCCAGAGATGGCTGACACTTGTGGATGAGTGTGCCCGAGTGGTCGTGTGGACGAGTGTCCTCTGTCTGAGGAAGGCTGCGGCTGAAAATTTAGAATTGTGGGTGTGTTTGTGTGTCTTTTATTTGTGCCTGTCGGCGGATCAACGTTTGTCTTTACGATGAGTCATTTTTCAGCTGTCTATACACCATTTTGCTGCTTCACTTACTGCATTTTTTAATTTTCTCTTACCATCAATTAAGTTGAATTTTTCTCTGAAAACTGCCCATTTTTCTTCTACTGATTACTTGCCCCCCTCCATTTCGTTCAATCCTTGCCTAATGCTCCTTTGGAAACTCAACAACCTCTGGTTCCTTCAATTTATCTAGGTTCCATCTCCTTAATTATCTACTTTTACGCAGTATATCTAAGTTTTAATCTACAGTTCATAACCAATAATTATGGTAAAAGTCTATACCTGGCCCTAAATATGTCTTACCATCAATGTAGTATCTTTCAGTGTCCCCTGGCCTCATACACATATAAAACTTATTTCATAATGATTACACCAAGTATTTGTGATAATTAAATTGTGTAAATTATGCTCTGCACAAAATTCTATAGATCATCTTTCATTTCTGTTCCCCAGTCCTCCTCTTCCCTTTCCTACTACTGAGTTCCAGTCGCCATCAGAATCAAGTTTTCTTCACCTTTAATGGTCTGAATAATTTCTTTTATCTCCTCATACAAATTCTTCGATCTCCTCATCATCAGCAGAGCTAGTTGACATATAAACTTGTACTACTGTGGTCGATGTTGCTATGGTAATGCATTCATAGTAACCTAACAGCATTCTTTTTTTTTGTTATTCATTATAAGACCTACTCCTGTTGTAGTGTAACATTGTTATACTACATGTTTCCAATTAAGCACAAGACATCAAATTTTATTTATTTGTGGGTTTAGAAAAACAGGAAACAATTACTGTTCCTAGAAATCTGTTTACACAGGTTCTGCCCACTTGACAATTACGAGACCCGAGACTATATTTACTCTCATGAATATGAAATAATATCGAAGCACGGAAGATCTTGGACAAGAATACTTAAAGTTCCGGAATGAAACTTTCACTCTGCAGCAGAGTGTGCGCTGATATGAAACTTCCTGGCAGATTAAAATTGTGTGCCGGAACCGGGACTCGAAAGGCAAAGGTCCCAGGTTCGAGTCCCGGTTCCGGCACACAATTTTAATCTGCCAGGAAGTTTCATACTTAAAGTTGAATGTACATTTTTTTTAAAAATAATTTATGTTCACACTATGGCTGAATGTTGAAGAGTCAAGTTGGACTCTTGACTTTTTACACAACGCTTTGATAGTTAAATGAAGCTTGTGTGCCTATTTATTTAGTAGCTATTTCTATTAATATATCAAAGCAAACTTGCAGTCATCCTCCAAAAAGCAGCAAGAACTTCAAAGTCCAATTTATAAGAAGACAAATTAATTACTCCTAATGTGCGCTGCTTAGCAGAATCCATTGAAAGGAGTCGTACAATCTTTTACAGAACCTGCAAGAAGAATTTAAGATACATTGAAATAAAACAATTATGTGGTGTTTACCAAAGGATAAAATGCACGGTCATATCACACTGTGTTACCACAAATTAATTTTTTATTTATAACACATACTCACCTGAACAGAAATTCTATTCATCCTGCCAACAAATTTCACTAATCCCCACCATATCTAACTTAAATCTATACAATTATCTTTTCAAATTTTCTACACTCCGATCTGTAGAATGCCCGTTTCATTTTTCTTGATGACGAAATCCTGCCCGAAGATCGTCATGGGAGAATATTTTACCTCTGGAATATTTTATCCAACGTGATGCCATCATCATGCATATCCAATGGAAAAGTAACCACTGTAGTTTCCCCTTGCTTTCAGCTGTTCGTAGCACACACACACACACACACACACACACACACACACACACACACAGAGAGAGAGAGAGAGAGAGAGAGAGAGAGAGAGAGAGAGGGGGGGGCAGTTAATAAATGGAACAGACACTGCTGGGTGTGGGCAAAAGGGTGTTATTGTAGGTTGAGGCCTGGATAATTTTGGGCTTTGAGAATGTGCTGTAAGGGCAACTCTCATCTGTGTAGCTCAGAATAGCTGGTTGGGATCCAGATTGTGAAGCAGCCATTGAAATCAAGGATATGCTTTGCTACGTGTGTGTGTTTGCTCTCCTCGCCTCCCCACTCCATTCCACCCATACAGTTCCTACACGCTCCGTAAAGCCACACACTATCTGCCTCACCACTGCCACTGAACCTTCCTATCCTGTCCGCTCTCCGTTCCTCCTATGCCGCCACTGCCGTGTGTGATTCAGAGTGAACATCCGGAGATGACGGTTGTGTGACTGAAGTTTGCCTGTGTGATGTGATTATTAATTTCAAATAAAAGATGTTATTTTTGTCTATCCATTCCATTTAACAAAATGTGGTGATGTAATCAAGCCTGAGAAATATTCAGAATGCTTCTATATCTGGTAATTTCATTATACAAATTCGTATTTGGTAAAACTATTCAACCTAAAATTTATTATTTCGTACAAAACTGTTTATATCTTACATGTTTTGAATAAATTTTAAACCATTAACATAAAAAATCTGCAAATTGAAATCTGTCAAGTTTTACTAAGTGTCTTCAACAACAATATTAGCTTATTTGGTTTAAACATTATCTTTACACTGTTTATTTGGATGACATCAAGGGAAGTTGTGAAGGAATGGAGAGATGTCATGTTTGTGATGTGACATGACCGAAAGAAGACAATGTATCACATATTCCAACATTTGAACACTTGAGAATATTTGAAATGCAGATTTACTTAACTTTGTACAAAGTTGTCTTAAAACATTATTAAGTTTCTACAAAAAGGCAACGGAGTCAACTTCAACACAATCACTAATTAAAAAACTATATTTTGATACAACTCTATTGAGAATAATGACAAACATTCCTTCCATGACCGAGCCGTCGTATAACCAGTATGGAATTGCCATTCACAAACTGGTATATGTGATACACATTAAAATTTACTAAAGCCTCAACATTAAACTCATACTGTATGCTACTGGTTGCTCTACTAAAACAACTGAAATCCGTGCCATTTAAAATTTACCAGCCGACATGTAGAGCATATAAGAGTTTAGCTTACCCTGGGGGAGAATATACATTTCTTCAGTTTTCCAAACAAGATATGTGACAACAAATGGAAGCACTACACAAGTGCTCATTCCTGTGGGTGCCTATTTTTTGTCGAGTGTATACTACTGATATCATCTTTACCGTTAGGAGGGTTACATCTGTTCCTTACCATTTTTTCACAATAGAAACAAATCTTTAGATCTTTGAAGTAGAGAATAATTTATCTGACATAAAAAGAAAAGATAATAAACAAATCTAAAAATGGAAACTTCAAGTCAGAATTCAACAACATAATGAGGATAGGTTGCAAAGCACTACAAAGACGATCATCAAGCTACACACACACACACACACACACACACACACACACACACACACACCTAAAAAAGACCCCCCCCCCCCCTCTCTCTCTCTCTCTCTCTCTCTCACACACACACACACACACACACACACACACACACACACACACACACACACCTTCATCAGAACAGAAGGTGCACTTATTCACACAATTGCACAAGCACAAACTCACTAACACATGACTGTCAGCTCCGAATCTGAATGCAGCAGCCAAAGATGATGGTCGTGAGTTAGTGAGTTGTTCTTATGTGGTTGTATAATATGTACAAGCAGGCAGTGGATAGAGATACGTTGTATGCAATACTGTCTTATACATGCACGTGTGGCTCTCCAATCGTCTTTGTGGTTAGTTGCAACCTATCCCCACATTATTGTGTTGATAAACAATATATGTGAAATGGGGAGGCATTCATTTGCATCTCTTTCAAGACAACTTCTGTCCTTACAGGATATACAGATTTTTCATAGAAAAAAGTTTTCAATTAATTTTATGGTAACAGTTATGAAACTTACAAGATCTTCTTCTGGTATTGTTATGGTCGTTATGTCTCCATTCTCTAGTTTAAAACTGGGCCCCATTTTCGAATTAACAGAACTCTGGAACAAAGCATGGATACTTAGAACAACAGCACTGGGAAATTAAATCTGATGCATCAGAATGGAGAAAGTGATATGTTCATATGTGATATATATGTCATGACATCTGAATTTTAAAGCAAATAATTACTAACATATAGCCTACTTTAATCGTGTACTTCTATAATAAACTACATTAAAACAAACTAAACAACAACACGGAATGGTCAAGATAATGCGAACAGCGTGCAGTGTATTATCTTCTTGCAAGTTCCCCTGTGTTGACCCTGAGGCATGACCATTACCTTGCAGTGTATTACAAGGGCCGTTCAATAATGAATGATCACAATTTTTTTTTTAATGGCCATAATTTTCCACACTAAAATTTACTCTTATTATACTCTGTTAGCTTAATGTGAAACAAAAATGTTATAGTAGTTTCATTGTCGGGACTCCCAGTTCCCGCCTATCAGCGGCAGGCGTGTTCAGACGTAATGTAGGTAACACACGAGGAATAATAAGCGGCTTTGACATTCTGCTTTCGTCTCGAGATATCTTCAGCTGAGGCTTAAACAATGCTACAGGAGGCATATGGAGATTCTGATCTTCCCTACAGCACAGCTCAGAGGTGTGTAACAAATCGTGTTGGGATTTATTCTCATCTGCTTGCATTACTGAACCTCCCAATACCACTGTTGCATAATAATGGATATGAATGTAATTAGTCTATAATCATTTTCTTTTCCAAAACTTTTATAATTCTTTGTTGTAACTTAACTAGCTGAAGTAATTTTCTATTATTTCATGCCAGAGAAGTTTAATTAGCAAATATTAATTACTTTGTGTCAGAGGTATATTGTTAAATTTCAGATATTATGTTAATTAATATTTCCGTTAAAACTAACTACACACTTTTCTCATAATATTAAAGTAGGTATTACTACGTTTCACAAGTAATGTTAGGGAAGTTTTGCCCTCATTAGTTTCTGTATAATTGCCATTAATTACGAAAATATTGTTGATAAACTTATTTTATTAAATACATAAATCAAATACTATTAATTGAACCGAGATTTGTATATAATTTAATGAGTATTATTTACGCTATCTTTTAAAGTTCTACAGTATGTCTGCCTAAGTGTACTTGCATCTGTGTAAATGAGTGGGTGTGTGTGTGTATTTGTTTACCCTCCTTTTTTGCCCCCAAGGTAAGTCTTTCCTGTCCCGGGATTGGAATGACTCCTTATCCACTCCCTTAAAACCCTCATCATTTTCTTTTCCCTCTCCTTCCCTTCTGCCTGACGAAGCAGCTAGGCTGCGAAAGCTTGTATGTGTGTTTGTGTGTAATTTTATTTTATTTGTTTCTATCGACGAGCCGGTCCTTTTGGTAAGTCATCTCTTTTCTATTTTTTTATTTTTATTATAGTCAGTTGTATGTAATTGTTTACTTTTTCATTATAATTAATGTAATGAACTTAATTAAGAAGGCATAATTTCCAGTATCATTGCTTTAAAGATATAAATAGGATGCATTCACGGCATGTAATAGAGTATTGTTTCATCCTCCATCTGATGCACAATCCAGTTCCGAACATTGTTTTGGCTGCAATCTGAGACACAATCAACGCCATTTCAGAGTCTATTTGAACAGTGTGTTAAAAGTTCTTTAATGTTAGGCGTGCGGAAACTGCATCTACTGTGAATAATCCATATTTGTGCCACACTGTACACCTCAGACTTGTGTATTCCACACACAAACTCTGTAAACTCATATTATTAATGTGTGGAATGTGTATACCTGGTCATAAATGGGGACAACTGGGCATTTATGAATCATTAAAAAGTGTCACAGAAGTGCAATTCTGTGTGTTGTCTTCGTTATTTGTAGTGAATAAGTTTTCGCCCCCATAAAATTTCAGCCAGCCACTACCGAGAGCAACGAATAAGTAAGGACTTTCTGCCACAAGTAAAATTATATGCATAAGCAAAATGTACATGACATGTCTGTGGATACGAACAGCCATCTGATGATGAACTTAAAATTTTGAAATCGGTAATGGCGCTATTTAGTAAATAAATAGCATAATCAAATGTGGTTGCTGTTTTCTTTACTGTAAGAATCATCCTGTACAAAATTGGTTCTTTTTGAGACTGCACGAAGACTACTTCATTTCTAAACAAGACAAGGCACCCGCACCCCTTCACTGGAGCTGCCAAATGCACGAATATCTGACAAACTGTACCGAACCATCGGATCGGTCGTCAAGGAGCTGGCGACTCGGCACGTCTCAGCTGGGCTCCACAGTCACCAGATTTGAGAACCTGTAACTTCTTCCTGTGGGGTTTCGTTAAAGACAATGTTTATGTACAACCACTCCCACAGAACTGGAAGAGTTGAAGGACCGGATCCATACTACCATAAAATCAATGATTAACATGCTTGCCCAAGTATGGGAGGAATTTGAATATCAATGTTTTATCGATTGTGTCACTGATGGACTACATATTGGACATCTGTGATCTGAACTTGAGAGGTTCGTAAATATGTGTGTGTGAAGTTTCGTATTCATACGTCTTGAAGTTCAATAAATGTGTGGATCTGAAATGCGCATATTCTTTTTGAAACACACTGTATATTTGCAAATAAATAATACACGCCTAGTAATAGATAATACACACAGAACATCACGACCGCCTACCTGACAGCCAGTAAGTCCATCTCTGGCACGGATAACAGTCACGACACACCTCGTCACAGACGAAACGGGTCTCGTCGTGGCGCTACAGGAGTCGGCACACACTACTAACCTAATTGCAGTAGATGGCTAGGAGGAGTGACGAGGTCCGATACCGAGATCAGTCGCACCCCAGATATGTTCGAATGGGTTCAGATGCGCCCAGTTAGGGGGCGATCACACCACATGCGGCTAGCTTCTGTGTTCCTCGAACCACTGTGTCACTCTGCCGGCCTCGTGATACGGTGCATTATCTAGCTGAAAAATGCCACAATTGTAGATGGTCCACAACCGGTGTACGTTACTTCTGAACTGTCACGGTGCCTCGCACGAGCGTTAACTGCACCTGTACGAGGCCACACGAATGTTCCCCAAAGCACAATTGAGCGGCTCCGTCCCGCAGTAGAGGTGTCGAGAGAAATTCTTCAGGAAGATTACAGATCGGCACCCTCCCGTCGGCACGACAAAGAAAGTATCGGAATTTGTCAGACCGTGTGACACTGTGCCACTGCACCGATGTCCGGTGACGACTGTCACGTGATCGTTTCAGTCGTAGATGCGGACGTCACAATGTTAACGTTCATGTACGCGCGGTTCGTAGCTAGGAGTTCTCAGTGCACTGCGTGTTTAGAAACACATCATTAAAGTCCGGTGTCAGTTACAGCTGACGGACTGCCCAGCCTACGGCATAATGAGGGGCGGCCTCCCACACCTCCACAATTGTTCGCGGTTTAACCTCGGTCTCGTCACCGGTCGAAGACACTCCCTACGGCACTCCTCGAACTCCCGACGAGCTGTGCAGTTTCGGAAATACTCTTGTTGAGCTTCCGGGCCATCAGAAACTGCCCTCCCCATTCTACACACGGACACAGACTCACCGATAAGATATGCACCGCGCGTGTCTGACTGCAGTCCGGTTATAACGCTGTGACCCGGGTGGGTTTATATCGATAGTAGGCAGGTGGTCATAACGTTGTCACCAATTTGCTTATATATGCGACTAATATGCAAACGTTTAAGAATACTCTCAAAATATTTAAAAAATCAAAAATGATATACAAAAACTGAATACATCTTACAATTTTGGAAACTAATTTAATTGGAGAAAAAGTTCATCTCAGTTGAACAATCCAATAGAAATGAATATACCGTATTTACACAAATAGAGGCCACACCTAAACTTTTGACACGATTTTATAGTAAAAATTGAATTCCGAATATAGGCCACACTAATAAATTTACGAGAAACGGACATTAATAATTATTTACTTCATGGTCAACATAAAAAAGGAATACTGTCACTCCCCTCGATTCGATTTTCGAGTTTTTCTATGTTGATTTCTATATGATGAATGGGTTGCCCTAAAACAGCTGTCAATACAGGCTATATTGATACATGAATTGCATCAGTCGCCACGTCGTGGCGAAAGCGAAATGGCTGTATCAACACACTGGCGAAGTTTTGTGAAATGATATTGAAATTTTTGTTTTTGTTTTACAAGATTAGCTACTGTATTAAGTTTATTCACCCACACGATATGTGTATATGTCATGAAACTTCATGATTTGTAATGTCAGAAGGAAAATCTCTAACATAGACCAAACCATGCTTTTTCTAACCAAAATTTTTGAAAAAAGTGCAGCCTATATTAGCGTAAATATGAGCAATTTATAGTAAACTGACATTAACAAAAACATCTTCCCAACAATAACCTGTGACTACAGTTATAACAAATAGAGCTATATATTTATGTATGTAGTGGCAAGATTCAAGAGGATGTAAGTTGCACTAGTTATTAGGAGAGAAAGGAGCTTCCATAGGATACATGAGTGTGGGTAGTGGCAGCAAATCATTCTTTAGACTGAATTTCACAACAACAAACAGTAATAACAACAAGGACAAGAGTTTATAATTATGTATTCACTGTGGCAGTTGTTGAAAGGATTACTTTTTCAACTATACGTGTAGCTGTTATAATCTGTGTTAATACAGCCCACACCAAAAGTATATTCAGGTTTGGCATAACACAAAGTTAAAAATAACACGAGCGAGAACTTACCAGCCTTTCTCCAAAACTGGATGGGTCACAATACGGCAGGAATTCATCGCAGAATGAGTAGTCCTGTAACAGTAAAAAAAAATTACAGTAATGACAATAACACTCTCAACCAATTATTAGGTGTGAGTTAATTTTATGTCCCTTGGACCATATATGCAATTAACAGTGATGATACTATTACCTTTTACATATCACGAAAATAGAAATTATTCTCAGAACTGGAGGAGTTTCCAATGAGAAACACTTTCAATCGACTGTTTGTCAGCCATTTAACATCAATCAATATTTTGATGACAGCATTCTGCATCATTCTTTGTTTTAAGGACAACATTAATGTGAAACATTTATGTGGGAATAACTATACAGTGAAACAGTAGTCAAAACACATTTCTTCAGGGTGGCTTTAATTCAGTCTTTATTCTGGCATACAGATCACACATCTGATCCACCAGAGTTCATTTTTTAACATTGAAAATTTACTTATTAAAGATGAGTTAGTGAGTTACCTCAGATCATCATCATCATCATCATCATTATTTATTTATTTTTATTTTTATTATTGCCACCCCCCTGGCCTAAGTCTACGCTAACCCCTCCCCTTCCTCCATCCTCAGCTCACCTATTCATTATCCCTTCCTTACCTCTCTCTCTCTCTCTCTCTCTCTCTCTCTCTCTCTCTCTCTCTCTCTCTCTCTCTCTCTCTCTCTCTACCTCTCCCTCCCGCCCTCTCGCTCTCTCTGTCATTCTCTATCTCTCCATGTGTGTGTGTGTGTGTGTGTGTGTGTGTGTGTGTGTGTGTGTGTGTCCGTCCATCCATCTTTCCCTGTTAATGAAAAACGTTTTAGAGAACCTCCCGCCCCTCCTACACCCCTCAACATCATTCATTTTACTCATCTTCTCTTCTCTTTACTACTTGATCTTTCCTCTTTGGTTATATTTATCCTCTCTGGCTTGGCTCAGTACATACATGCAGTATCTCTGACGCCCACACTCCCGAAACACCACCTTCATGACCTAGGTCGTGAACTACCTTTCCCTTCTGTTCCCATCCTTTCTTCTTCCCTTCTCTCCCACCTGATGAAGGAACTGTGTTCTGAAAGCTTGACCTTTTTGTTCCCTTTTTTCTGTTTCTTCATTTGTGTTACTATCAGCGGTACAGCACAAAGGTAAGTACTGACCAGCCATTCTATCTCGTTTCAACAATATTTATTATTTGCTTACAATAAATTACATATATCATTGGTGGCTCCCTACAGATGTGCAAAACTGTGTATGTAGTGTTATTTTAAGAGAGAGTCATTTGCAGAAAACCACTCAATAATACCTCTTACGCCATTACTTACTTCAGTATAACCTCTCTAATGCAATATCACTTAGTTAAAATGAGGTTGTGGTTAATGCTCTGACATGGTGTGCTGTTCCAGCTGAATATACCTTTTGTGTTCAGATATTTGTGTGCTGGTAGTGCGGGAAATGCATGCTGGCCAAACAACAATTTATCATGAGAAGGAAGGTCAGAGAAGCCATAGAAAGAGCCAAATGACCCACCAACACGAATAGAGAAGACGGCTACAGACTTCTGGCGTCTCGGCTGCCAGCAGTAACTGCACTACGAAGGGGCAGTGCGCACAAAGCGACTCGCGAAGTCGCGCGAGAGACACAGCGGCCGTACGTACACAGAGCGGCGGCTCGCCGCGGCCCGCACTAGGTGACTATTAAACCCTGGCACGCCAAAACGGCCGCCCCTCTTGACCATTCCAACCAATGGCAAATAGTAATGCAAACACCAATCGTAAACATCATTTCCGGCAATCGGACAAAAGAATGCAAACACCAATGACAGGGAAAGTACCCCTTTGAAACACCAATCTAGAACGTCCACTTTCAGCTATAGTGTCCATTAATGCAAAAAGAAATAAAGAATGCCCAACATCCCCCCTTCCTCTTCCTCAGCAGATGTTTCACGTTACTATATAAGATGCAAACTCTCCCACAATCAGCATTAGACAAATACCCCAGAGAAGGTGACTCGCAATAGTGGCCGAAACGTCGGTTGGTTTTACATGATGACAACAGAGTCTAACATAAAGAGTCACGAAACTGCCGGTAGTTTTCTGCAACCTGGCGACTGCAGCACTGCCAAGCGACCGTGTCGTAAGAACATACCGAGAAGCGAGAAACCATTGTGGATTAGATATGGAGTCGAACGGTACGTTTAAAATGCGACTGCATTTCAGAGCTTATTGTGGCATGATAAAGTGTAGTTAGAGGAAAACTAAGAAAATGTAAATTTTCTCAAGTATGAAAAGCTCTTACATTGTAGGATAGAATAAAGGGTGTTAAATTTGAATGGTGTATGGAATCTGTAAAGAGAGAGAGAGAGAGAGAGAGAGAGAGAGAGAGAGAGAGAGAGAGAGAGAGAAGTAACTAACTCAGTATTTTTCTTCAAAGCTATTTTTGATAGTCTACTGATAGGTTTGTGGAAGTAAAAACAAATTTGTAATGCAGCAATGATAGTCTAAAGTTAATAGGGATTTGTTTGTACAAATTGTAAAATAAAACGTAACTAACTGTACAGTAGTTTAATGTGTACAGACAAACTGAAATTTTATCAGGAAAAGACTCTTATAGATTTACAGTACCTTTACATTTCTGGCGAGTAGGTACGATGAAAACATGCACATGCAAGCCATCTGAGCAAGAATTAAGGGAAAAGGGCTTTTATAAGACGTAACACTTAGTCTCTAAGAATGTAAAAATTGTGTATTAAGATGTTCAAAATCTACAGAAAGAAATGTGGAACATGAAACTACATACCAATACATTATATAAATCAGTTGGTTTTGAACTTAAAAACACCAGGTTACAATTTGCTTTTTGTCTTAAACCGTTTCTGGATGTTATGATTACGACCGTGCGAGTGTGAGCCGTATGTATTACAATGCACTGCCGTGTTATTATTACAAACTGACGTCAAGAGGAAACGGGATTTTCGTTTAATAATGTTCTCGTACTTGTGTCACGAAATACAGTACCACGTTTAAAGCCTACGAAATATATAAACAATAGCAATAATGAATAATAAATTCTTCATTTCGGTTGTGCCATTTTCTGCTTCTGAGCTTGCTACCCAGCCACTTGGAGCGATAGTATTGCTTCAGCTTTCAAATGGTTGCATTTTTCCCCTACTGAGTTTCGCGACTGTCTGTTTTAGACTGAGATGACAATGCGGTCCAATACTCTGAGAAACTTTATTGAAGGTTTAAATGTTATTAAAAGATAAAGTTTTATTCATGCTGGGCACTGTTGGGAACGGTATATAAGGACAGCCCGCAGAGTTTGTAGGAAAGCAGTTCTGATTCATTCAGTTCTCGAGGCAGTCACTATGCCCGTCAGCACATCGATATTTAATTGTTAAAAGTGATTGTTGTAGTTCGAAGTTTATATAAAGTGCGTGATTAGAGTTCTGATTAAAACTTACCTGGTGTTGCTCTCGGTAATTTCAGAAGGAAAGAACATTAGGGTTTAATGTCCCATCGACGACGCGGTCATCAGAGACGGAGCTTATGCTCGGGTTTTGGATAGGGATTGGGGGAAGGAAATCGCCTGTGCCCTTTGAAAGGAACCATCTCGGCATTTGCCTTGAGTGATTTAGGGAAATCGCGGAAAACCTAAATCTGGATGGCCGGGGGTGGATTTGAACCACCATCCTTCCAAATACGAATCCAGTGCGTTACCACTGCGCCATCTTGCTCGGTCTCTGTAATTTCAATCCGGTAGTATACACAATAAATGAGTTCAGCTGTACATATTCAACAGAATCCAGATGTTGCTGCAAAATTGTTAATCCAGATACTGAGTTACCAAAAGTTACACCACACCCTGAGATAAAAAGGTAACGTCAAACACAACTCTGTGGTGAAGCGAGCTCGTTTCGTTTCAATTGGTAAAATGAGCCGGTAGCCTAGCCCCGTTATGTTGCATAGTACAGGTTTATATGCCAACTAGCTCTGCTGATGAGATAGAAGAAATTTATGACAAGGTAAAAGTACTTATTCAGACAATTGTTATGGGTGACTAAAATTCGATGGTAGAAATAGGAAGGGAAGGAAAAATAATAGGTGAATATGAGCTTGGGAAAAGGAATGAAAGAGAAAGCCACCTGGTAGAATTCTATACATAACATAATTTAATCATAACAAACACTTTGTTGAAGAATTGTGAAAGAAGGTTGTATACGTGGAAGAGACAAAGAGACATTGGAAGGTACCAGATCTTTATATATAAAGCACAGTGTCCGTGTCTGTGTGTACGTATTGTATACAAATCTACAGTTTTGTTACAATCTTTATGAAATTTTGTACACACAAGCTTCAATCCATCACGACAGTCGCCGAAAGTGTAAGACTCGTGTACAACATGCAGTACATGATATACGACATCATAAACAATGAGATGCGTGGAAAACTGCTTTATTTAGCGACAATGCTGCTTATTTTCTCCTAAACCACTGGACCGATTTCAACCAAACTTGGTACACATATTCTTTATGCGAGATAACAATTGCTGCAGAAGCAAGAACAACGGTTCTGGAGATATAACGTCACAAACAATAGGAGTTGCAAGAAACTGCCACATAATACGACGAGACTTTATAAATACACTATATGAGATTGACAGTACTTAGTGACTTGCAACAAACTTTAAAAAAAATTGCAATCCTTTAATAAACTTTTTCTAGCTGACAACCAATCAAAATAATGAAAGGAAAAAAAAATTCTCACTTACTACTTTTCTGAGATTCATGGAGCAAAACTACAGCATTCGGTATGATGTTACTGTTTATAATTTCTATATTACGAATTGTTGTTGCAGGAAATTTTACAGATAGTATACACATATACAGATGAATGTACTTTAGAAATTGTATCACAGTAGGACACAATGACAACAACAGTAACGTTCATGGAAAACTGCCCATCATGCATCAGGTTTTAAAGGTTTCGGCTGAAAAGTGACCGTTGTTTAAATTTGTTACTGTACATGAGGACCAGGGCCACAAAGTTGTAATGATGAATATTTAGGGGGAAAAATAATTAAATTAACTTCAATTAAATTTTTCATTTTAATTTTAATTTCGTTACATTGTAAGGGTTATTCTGGGGCATTTAAGTTAAATGTCGTTTGGAGAGTGACCATTTGATGCACGTTGGAGCGTAATGTGTATTTCTGATAATAGGCTGGACACCTGCCATTGTTTGCTTCCCAATGTAAATTTAGTGTGTGTAACTAGTTACTGAATTTGAGGTCCAAAGCCGCCAATTTGAAGTAACAAATTATTTCAACATTGTACCTTAGGTTCTGAATTGACTGGAAGAGTGACCGTTGATTGTCTGGCTGTGTAAATGTAATTTTGTGAACTGGGAACTGTTGTGGGGCACAGGCACCTCATTAAATTGGAGGGACTATTTCAGATTTTATGAATTTAGAGTTTAATTGGATTAATTGCCATTTGTTGCTTTTGATGCCTAATTTAAGGTTGGTGGTCAATTGCTGTTCTCGTGTCTCACTGGCTGGTTGAGTTGTGGAATCATTATTATTATTATCGTTATCATCACCACCATCATTGTTATTAGTACTGTTATAATCAGTTTTATTTTAAATGTACCTTGGACTCAGAATTTGGGTGGAGAAGCATGCATTGATAGATTAATTTAAAATGGATAATTGGTAATATTTTCTCAACTGGAAGTCGAGTCTGTCTCCACTGTTATTATAAACATATATCCACATGTACCATTGTATGGTCTTGTACCTCAAGATGTGTTTATAAATGTAAGTAAATCCCATCAAAAAAATAAAATGTACAAAAAAGCAAGTCTTGTGACGAATTCTTTCCACCATAAAAAGTCGTGAAATCTCATGGGAAACCAAGTCAGTTATTTTAGTTAGTGTTCATAGAACCAACTATTCAACACCTCATCATAATTTTTAACCTAATTAGTTATCTACCAACACCTGTAGTGACTATATCAAAATTATACATCTTTATTTGTATAATAAATATAACGACTTTGCAATCTCAGCATAATATAACATAAGAATAAATATAATGATCTGGCAATTGCACATCCTCATAATGACATAACAATAATATAGAGGGAAACAATCCTGTTCCAAAAAAATATTTAAAAAGCATGCAGAAAGTTGGACTTACCAGGCGAGAAGGCGCTGGTTCGTTGTAACACAAATAAAAATAAAAACACACACACACACACACACACACACACACACACACAAAACTGAGCTTTCGCAACCTAAGGTCACTTCATCAGAAAGAGCAGGGAAGGAGAGAGAAAAGGAAAGGATGAGGGTTTTAAGGGAGTGGGTAAGGAGTTATTCCAATCCCGGGAGAGGAAAGACTTACCGTGGGGGCAAAAGGGTAGGTAAACAAACACACACACCCACACACATATACACGCACACACACCAGAGCAGACATATGCAAAATGCTTATGTCTGACTTGCTGCATGTGTGTGCGTGTGTATGTGGGAGTACAGGCAACATGGACTTCTCTGGGAAGTTGTTTGCTGTCGACAATGTTGAGATCGAGCCGTTAACAATGAGTAGAGTGCCAGTCAGCAGCCGAGATGACCAGTTGGACAGTGAAGTGCTTGTCGACCGCAAAAAGCTAATCAGTATAACAAAGGAAATCTACATATCAGCAGCTATCATAAGCATTACAGGTGGCCGAGGAGAACTTTGGATAACTAATTTTCATGAGCAATCCCAACTCTTTCTTAATGGACGTGTATTGGAACAGTCGAACCAGTCCAGAACAGTGAGATCAATGTCATCGACGAAGTCTCATGCTCTGCTGTTACTATCGACAACACACTGGATGAAACTGCTACGGCATTGCATATAGGGCCCGGTCTGACACAGGAATGTCAGCAGGTGTTAACCATACTACACCAATTTTCAGGTCTATTCCAGGCCAAGCAGGAGAAGAGCCAGATGAAATGGCCCACGATAAAACACAAACAATACTGGGGATCATCCACCAATTAGCCAGCGTTCGTACAGAGTGTCGCCAGCTGAAAGACGGATAATTCGGGAAGAAGTGCAGAAGATGTTGCACGATGACATTATTCAACCTCCAGCAAGTCCTTGATTGTCTCTGATTGTCCTAGTGAAGAACAAGGATGGCAAGTGGCGTTTCTGTGTCGACTATCGGCGGCTGAACAAAATCACAAAGAAAGATATCTTCCCCATTGCCAAGCATTGACGACACCTTAGACTGCTTGAAAGGAGCTTCACACTTCTCAACCATGGATATGCAGACAGGTTACTGGTAAATTGAGGTTGACGATGCTGACAGGGAGAAGACTGTTTTTATTACACCTGACAGCCTCTATGAGTTCAAGGTCACGCCGTTTGGACTACATAATGCCCCAGCCACATTCGAATGTATGATGGACAACTTTCTTCGACATCTTAAACGGATAACATATCTTTGTTATCTAGCTCCAAGTCATTTGGACTAATCCTACTTGCAGCAGCTCCATTACCTTTCAGGTACGTTCCCGAAGTCAAAAGCCGGTAACCGATGGATAATAGTCTGCACTGACTACCTCACCCGCTACGCTGTCTTAGAACCTGTGCCGACTGCAGAAGCCCCAGAGATTGCAAAATTCCTAGTAGAAGACATTATTATGAAGCATGGTGCACCACGTGTGACGATATCTGATCGAGGAAAAGAATTCATGTCAAAACTGGTATCGCAGGTAATTTCACGTTGCGACATTGTCCACAGAATAACAACTGTCTACCATCCACAGACAAATGGACTTACAGAACGTTTTAACAGGACATTGGCAGATATGCTGTCAATGTTGAGCAGAAGGATTGGGACACAATACTGCCAGTCATGACGTTTGTTTATAATACAGCAAAGCAAGATACCACAGGCTTCATGCCGATTTTTCTGCTCTACAGTTGAGAGGCAGAGACGGTAATGGATATGTTGCTTCTGTTCCAGCCGGACAATACTCAGGATGACTATGTGAAACAGCTCATCACCAGGGTCGAAGAAGCAAGACAGCTGGCTTGCATCCGGACACCGGATGCCCAGGAGAAGGACCGTCAGCGGTATAACGACAAGCGACGACCTATTGTGTACAACCCAGGAGATCTGTTATCGATTTTTACCCCCGTATGGAAAGTTGGGCTTTCGGAAAAGTTACTGAAGCGTTACTTTGGTTTGTATTGTGTAATATGCCGCCTGTCACACATTACATACGAAGTCGAACATTATGAGCCGTCCTCGAAACGACAAAAACGAAGTGACATTGTGCACGTTCTTGATATGAAGCCTTACAACAATCCCAGAGAACAAACAGACAGAAACAGACTCTTGTTCAAGGACTCAGAAGACTGTTATGGTAATTATGAAGCAACAACAGGAGTATCCGACACCAGTCGTCGTCACTGCGAGGGAGGCATGCGGGCACTAGGGAAGGATTCTCTGGAACTGCCATACAGAGGCCCCATGACAAGATCCAGGACACTGCCGCTGGCTGCAAAGGGAACCTAACAGTGCGTTGCTGTTCTTTCAGGAAGTGGAGCAATGCTGCGAGTCTTCTGACAGAATGCGTGATGCAGTGGTTAGCATCGCAGATCACAGTGCTTGCAGTCCCCAGTTCAAATCCTGCCATGGGCAGAAAAAATATATTTCTTATTTCTAGAATGTTCTACATGTTTCATATGTTTAATATACTTGTAAGTATTCACAGAATATATGACATCAACTGCGATTGGGCAAAGCTGAAAATGCGTACCCAGCCGGGATTCGAACCCGGGTCTCCTGCTTTCTAGGCAGTTGCGCTGACCCCTGCACCACTGGGGACACAGTGATCACCACACCTGGGAATTTGTATCTGACGGGAGGCGTGCTTAGGTAGTCCTTGCAGGTGCGGTGACCACTGTGTCCCCAGTGGTGTAGGGGTCAGCGCAACTGCCTAGAAAGCAGGAGACCCGGGTTCGAATCCCGGCTGGGTACACATTTTCAGCTTTACCCAATCGCAGTTGATGTCATATATTCTGTGAATATTAAATAATAACAACTGCAGGATCAGAAGTCACGTCCGTTCTTTCGGAACAGACGCCACATGTATATATATACTTGTAAGTTCCAGAAATGTTGTTGTTGTTGTTATTTGGATGTTTAAGGGGGACAAAACTACAATGGTCATCAGTCCCCCATTCCATTACAAAATGTCAAAAATAAAAGTGCGGACGTCAAATGAATGCGCCCAGAGATTAAGTTTGCGAAGTGGGATGGAAATCCCACTGGGTCTATAAAACATCAACAAAACGGAGAAGAAACTAAAAGAAAAGGGGGCCAACACACAAAGACACCTTACTACAAAGAGGCCGAAGGCAGTGGTTGACCGACCATAGGAATAAAAAAGGAAATGTCAACCCCTCGGCAGTGCAAGGAAAAGACCAGTCATAGAGACTGATAAAAACCTCCTGCTCGAATAAAACTTAAAACTGAATTCGCTGCTGAAGCATCGTCACGTAAAATATCTGATAAAACGCCAGGAATGTTAAAACGATGCCGCAAGGCGGCTAAAAACGGGCAGTCCACTAGGATGTGGACTATTGTTAAGTGGGAGCCACAACGACACTGGGGCGGGGCCTCACCACGAAGGAGATGTCCATGGGTGAGCCACGAGTGGCCAATACGGAGTCGACACAGCACCACGGAGTCCCGGCGAGAGGCCAGCACGGAAGAACGCCACGCGGTGGTGGTCTCCTTGACTAGCCGAAGCTTGTTGGGTGTGCCCAGGCTATGCCACTCGGCATCCCAACGCTGATGTACGCGGTGGCGCAACAACGAACGGAGATCAGACGCCAGGAGGCCGATGTCCAAAATGGACGCACTGACTGCCTGCCTGGCAAGTCTGTCAACACGTTCATTGTCCGGGATGCCGACATGACCCGGAGACCAGACGAACACCACCGATTGCCCGGACTCTCCAATGGCACAAAGCGTCTCCTGTATGGCCAACACCAGAGGAGACCGCGGGTAACAGTGCTCCAGAGCTCGGAGGCTGCTCAGAGAGTCGCTGCAAACAACAAAAGACTCGCCGGAGCAGGACCGGATATGCATGAGAGCTCTGTGAATGGCCACCAGCTCTGCAGTGTAAACACTGCAGCCATTCGGCAGAGAGTGCTGTTCCACATGGTCACCATGAGTATAGGCATATCCCACACAGCCATCAACCATTGAACCATCTGTGTAGATCAGGTCATAACAACGGAACTCCGCTATGACAGCAGAGAACTGACGGCGGAGCGCCTCCAGTGGAACTGAGTCTTTGGGCCCCTGGGCCAAGTCCAGCCAAGTAGACGGCCTTGGCAAACACCACGGAGGTGTACGGGCACGGACCCGATAGGAAGTTGGAAGGGGAGAAGACTCAAGCTCCTGCAGGAGGGACTGAACCCAATAGGCAATAGTATGACCTGATCTGGGGCGTCGCTGATGGGGACGGACTATCACATCAGGAAAGAGGAGACGATGGTTCGGGTGGCCTGGGGAGCAATACACATGGGCTGCGTAAGCCGCAAGTAGGTGTTGGCGGCGGATCTCCAAGGGTGGAACCCCAGCCTCTACTAGTAAGCTGTTCACTGGGCTGGTGCGGAAGGCACCCGTCGCGATGCGAACCCCACAGTTGTGAATGGGGTCCAGTAGGTGCAGTGCCGAAGGTGCTGCAGACCCATAGGCAATGCACCCAAAATCGAGACGGGACTGCACCAGCGCCGTGTAAAGCCGCAACAGTGTGGAGCGGTCTGCACCCCAGGTCGTATGACCCAAGTGTCTGAGAAGGTTGAGATGGCGCCAGCACTTCCGTTTCAGCTGACGAATGTGGGGGAGCCACGTCAGCTGGGCGTCAAAGACCAGTCCTAAAAAACGGTGAGTTTCCACTACAGTAAGTAGTTCGTCATTAAGATAAAATTCAGGGTGTGGGTGGACGGTCCGACGCCGACAGAAGCGCATCACTCTGGTCTTGGAGGCAGAAAACTGAAAGCCGTGGGTAAGCGCCCAGGTCTGCGCCTTCCGAATAGCACCTTGCAACCTGCGCTCAGCAACTTGGGTGCTGCAGGAACTAAAAGAGAGACAAAAGTCGTCAGCATAAAGAGAGGGGGACACCGACGACCCAACCGCTGTAGCTAAACCGTTGATGGCGATTAAAAATAAGGGAACGCTTAAAACGGAACCCTGAGGAACCCCATTTTCCTGGATACGAGAGGAGCTCAGAGAAGCACCAATTTGAACACTAAAGGTACGGACGGCTAAAAAATTCTGAATAAAAATCGGTAGGGAGCCCCGGAGGCCCCAGTCACAAAGTGTTGAGGATGTGTCGTCGCCAGGTTGTATCTTATGCTTTGTGCATATCGAAGAAGACGGCAACAAGGTGTTGGCGCCGGGAAAAGGCTGTGCGGATTGCAGACTCGAGGTACACCAGATTATCGGTGGTAGACCGACCCTGGCGAAAACCGCCCTGGCATGGAGCCAATAATCCCCGAGTCTCAAGAATCCAACACAACCGTCGACTGACCATCCGCTCCAACAGTTTGCATGGAACGTTAGTCAGGTTAATGGGCCGATAGCTATCCAAGTTCAGAGGATGTTTGTCGGGCTTAAGCACTGGGATGATGATACTCTCCCGCCACTGTGACGGGAAAACACCATCACACCAAATGCGGTTATAGACCGCAAGGAGGTTACACCGACTATCTGCTGAGAGATGTTTCAGCATTTGACTATGGATGCTATCAGGCCATGGCGCCGTGTCTGGACATTGTTGAAGAGCACTGAGGAGCTCCCACTCAGTAAAGGGAGTGTTGTAAGATTCAGTGCGGCGGGTACGAAAGGAGAGGGGCTGGCGTTCCATCCTCTCCTTCAATGTACGGAAGGCCAGTGGATAGTGTGCAGAGGCAAAGGCGTGGGCATAATGCTCAGCAAACATCTCTGCAATAGTGGCCGGGTCCGTACAAACGACTCCATTTGAGGAGATCCCAGGGATTCCCACTGGTCTTACTCCAGACCTGCGAGGCTGAGGTGCCTGTCCCAATAGTGGAAACGTACCTCTCCCAGCACTCCTGTTTCCGTCTTCTTATTAACTGGCGAGCACGAGCGCGAAGCCGTTTAAAATCAATGAGATGCTCCTGAGAGGGGTGACACTTATAGCGCTGTAAGGCCCGCCTACGATCTCTAATAGCCTCAGCTATTTCCGGCGACCACCACGGCACTGCCTTACACCATGGGCACCCTGTGGAGCATGGAATTGCAGCTTTTGCAGCAGAAACAATTGTGTGAGTGACGCCCTCAACCACCACATCGATGGAATCGAGTGGGGGAGGTTGAACAATAGCAGTGGACGTGTAATCTTCCCAGTTAGCCCTACCTAAAGCCCACCTGGGGGGGCGTTCTGGGGACTGACGTTGTGGGAGTGACAGAAAAAGCGGAAAATGGTCACTGCCACACAGGTCGTCGTGGGCTCTCCAGTGGACAGATGGTGGAAGGCTGTGGCTGCAGATCGATAAATCAATGGCCGAGAACGTGCCATGTGCCACACTAAAGTGTGTGGGGGCACCAGTATTTAATAGGCAGAGGTCGAGTTGAGAAAGTAAAGACTCGACTACTCTGCCTCGGCCAGAAAGCGAAGTACTACCCCACAACGGGTTATGGGCATTGAAGTCGCCCAATAAGAAGAAAGGCGGGGGTAGTTGCGATATAAGTGTAGCCAAAACATGCAAAGAAATATCACCATCTGGAGGGAGATAAAGGCTGCAGACGGTAAACTCTTGTGTTGTCCTTACCCTGACAGCCACTGCTTCTAGTGGTGTACGAAGGGGCACAGGTTCACTATGAACAGAGGTAAGGACATACACACATACACCACCTGAGACCCTGTTATATGAGCTACGGTTACAGTAATATCCCCTGTAGCCACGAAGGGCTGGGGTCCGCATTGCTGGAAACCATGTTTCCTGTAAGGCAATGCAGAAGGCAGGTGTTGTGCTTAAAAGGTGTCGTAGCTCAGCCAGGTGGGGGAAGAAACCGCCGCAGTTCCACTGGAGGATAATGTTGTCTGATAACTGGGAAGACATGGAGATTACAAATCAGCGTCACTCAAATCCGCTGTCTCCCTTTGTTCTGGCTCAGTATCCATAATTTCTGTGATGTCCCCGACGGCGAGGTCGTCTGGGGACGCTAGAATTTCCACCTCGTCCCCAGAGGTCGAGGTGGAGTGGTGAGGTGGCTCGGGATCCACCGTGGTATCCTTCACGTCGATGTTTTCAACCTTTTTCCTCCGGTCCTTCTTGCCCCTCGGGGGCTTCGCCGGCAGGGCTGGCTTCTCAGACTCAGCCTCAGGGACTGAGGAGGAGCATGAGGCCCTGCGTCCAGCAGCCTTCGGTTTTGCCTGCTGCTGGCGTGTGTCAGAAGTGACACGGGCGGAACCCTCGGAAGGGAGTGTCCCAAGGGACCCCTTCTGAACGAGGGGTGCCGGAGTGGGTTGTTGTGTCTCCGGCAGAAGGGTGGAGGTTGCTCCTGAGGCAGTTACCTGGGGAGCAGAAGAAGGAAGGGGGCCCCCAACCACCTTGGGGGCAGATGTAGGTTTGCGGCCCTGGGGGCCTACAGAAAAAGAATGAGCAGACAAGATGGGTGTCGCCACAGATGATGAAGATGATGCAATTGCCGCAAAAGACGTTGTCATGGCCACTGGGTGTAAGCGCTCAAATTTCTTTTTTGCCTCAGTATAGGTCAACCGGTCCAAGGTCTTATATTCGATGATTTTCCTTTCTTTCCGGAGCATAGGGCATTGTGATGAGCAGGGAGGATGCTCCTGGCCACAGTTCACACAGATGGGCGGCGGAGTACATGGGGCGTCCGAGTGGACTGGACGTCCACAATCCCGGCAAGTGGCGCTGGAAGGGCAACGGGACGACATATGCCCAAACTTCCAGCACTGGAAGCATCTCATAGGAGGAGGGATGTAGGGTTTGACATCAACCCGGTAGCACATCACCTTCACCTTCTCTGGCAGTCTATCGCCTTCAAAGGCTACGATGAAGGCACCGGTGGCAACCCTATTATCTTTCGACCCACGATGGATGCGCCGGACGAAGTGAACACCTCGCCGCTCGAGGTTGGCGCGCAGCTCCTCATCGGATTGTAAGAGGAGATCCCGGTGAAAAATAATACCCTGGACCAGATGGAGGGACCTATGTGGCGCAATGTTGACCGCGATGTCTCCCAGCTTATCGCAGGCAAGCAATGCCCGCGACTGGGCAGGGGATGCGGTGTGAATCAACACAGAGCCATTGCGCATCTTGGAGAGGGACTCCACATCTCCAAACTTCTCCTCCAGATGGTCTACGAAGAACTGAGGCTTTACGGTCGTAAATGATTCCCCATCAACCCTTGTACAGACTAAATATCGAGGCGAATATGGCTCATTGATGGTAGCAGCCCTGCGTTCCTCCCAGGGCGTGGCCAAGGAAGGGAACGACTTGGGGTCATATGAAGAGGCATAAAACTTACCACGCTTAGAGACGGTGGTTATACGTCCACCAACGTTTTCTTTTGCTCGTTTCATGTTGTTCCCATGAGCAGCTAGGGATCTAAAGGTCCACCCAGGCAGAGCCCCGCTTGCATGGGTAAGCCTTATACAACTGAGGTGCGGCAGGTTCCCCAGAGGTTGCTCGCTAGCGGCTGTTCAACCTCAACAGCCATGCATCTCCTCGGCACGTAGCACACCTTGAGATTGAGGGTTTTTTTATAGAGGTTTGTACCGTCCTCGCGACCCGGGCGATTAAGCCAAGATCCCCGGGCTCTGAAACGTACAACGTTCCACCGTCGCGCCGAACGATGGTCGTTGAGGCACGCACAGAGCTTACGGTGTAGCGGACTGTTGGCGCGACACAGCCCACGGCTCAGGACCCCGGGTTCGCCAAGCCCGTACTCAGCAAATTTATGCTGAGCCCCTGAGGGGTCCAGAAATGTCTTTTTATGTATAAATAGAGGAGCACTCCAAGCAGGAGTCAGTCTGTACAGAGTGTACACTTGTGTCAGCAGTAAACATGCTCTATTAACGCCCAGTCTTCAAATTCTGGACCACCTGCAGTTTGCAACGTGACAATATGTTGAACACGATGAATTGGCAGGATTAAATTCAAATAGGTGAAAACAAAATATGCGGCCTCACATATGTGAACCACTTAGTTGTGCAGGCAGATTTGATTGAATGGTTACAAGCTAATATTTCAGAGCTAGATCAGAGGTGTAATGGTTATGGTATGACGATTGGCATCTCCAAAACAAAGTAATGTCTGTGGGAAACAGACTTAAAACAGATTTAGTGACTAATAGGAGTAACAAAGTTAGAACAGGCGGACAGTTTGAAGTACTTGGGATATATTTTCTCACAGGATGGCAACACAGTGAGAGAACTGGAATCAAGGTTTAGCAAAGCTAATGCAATTAGTGTTCAACTGTGATCTACTCTCTTCTGCAAGAAGGAAGTCAGTACCGAGACTACGTTAGCAGAGCACCATTCAATCTACCGATCCACTTGGTTGTACGGGAATCAAATCTGGGCGGATACAGCTAACCTTATTAAAAGGGATCTGAAATTTCAGCATCTATTTTTGTAAAACTCACATTTATTTTCGGCAAAAATTGCTTCTATTTTAGGCATGATTCACATATATTTCATTTATTTATCATCATTAATAGACAGAAATGTAACAGGTTGACAGTCTACTTACATGAAGACAAAGATTTAGTGTTTTGCAATTGTTAAGTTATGTTTCTTCACTTACACCCACTCGCACTGTATTACATAAGGATATTTATTGAAATATCTATTTTAAATTTGTCAATATAATATCAATGTATATTTCAGTAATTTTTCCAGTTTTTAATTCAGTACCTTAACTTCAATAATAATTGACTACATCCGGCCTGTATCTCACACAAATCAGACAACTGGCATAAGATGAGTTTTAGTGTAAAGTTGATTTTCCCCATTTTCAAAAATGCATATCTTTGTTCACAAATATCAATGTTGACATTTTTACAGTACTTTGCAAAAATCAATTTTATACATTCAGTCACACCAGAGGTAATTAACACCAAACTTAGCAAAAAATGAAAATTTTTAAACTTCATAAATTCATAAAAAATGAAGGAAACTTTTGTAAATGTTCTTACTCTATATAAGGCTAGTACTTTATTATATCAAACCAAGGGGGGAAAAAAGACTCCGATAAATCACTCCTAAAAAGTGGATTTTCGAAAATTCTGATATCAAACTTTGAAGGTCATTTTGACTGGTTATTTTTGAATTTAGAGTATTTTGTTTACTAAACACTTTTGTAGTGGAGACTTTAGTAATTTGCAAGCCTTTGTGCACGGCGGTGTTCCCGTCGATATATCTCTAACGTCGTAGCACTGAACGAAAGTTTGATATAGTGTTTCTGAACCGTAGATACGGGCACTACGTGTCCTCTCGTACTAAAAAAAAAATAAACACCTTCTTGTTTAACCTATACCTAACCTAACTGACTTAAAAAATAGGTCTCACCTGTAGATGAGATACCGCCTGTCTGCTTTGACCCGTGACATCATTGCAGCGCGGTAGTTTTGATGTATGTGCGTGTTTGTAGAAGGCGAGAGTGATCATGTGGTGGTTGAGTTAAAGACGATAGTTTGTTTACAAACAAAACAGATTAATATTTTGTGTTTAAAAAGTGATCTGCAGCTTTTCTCTTATGATTAGGTGTAGGTTAACCAAGAGATTTTTTTCTCTTTTTTTTTTCCGTATGTGAGCTAAGACCTGTGATCGATGGTACGTTCTGTTATCTATAATAACTACAGATTATTTGTATCTACAACACAGTAGTATTAAGATAACCCGTATACTGGTTTTCCAACATCTTGATGACGTCATGGGTCAAAGCAGATGGATGGTATCCCAGTCTACAGTTATGCCAAAAAAAAATGATCTGTAGTGTAGCCTTAAGAAGGTTAGGTATAGGTTAAACAAGAATGTGGTTCAGAAACACTATATTTATTACGAAATGTGCACTATATTAAACGTACACCAACAGGTTTCCATTCGCAACAGTGTGCAACATATTAAAATTCTTGTAACTAGATTCCATTTTGTGCCAGCCCACCACAGAATTATAATGAAATAAAAGGTTTTCACTTGGTAGGCGGTGTGAGATGTTTCTTTTATTTAACTTCAAAACATATCGGACGAAATCGATGTTTTGAAATTAAATAAAAGAAACATCTCACATCGCCTACCAAGCGAAAACCTTTTATTTCATTATTAAAATTCTATTATTTAGTGCTTACAAAGTGAATGCATTAAATTACTCTCGTAAATACTGCATCAAATGTACTTCACGTGTAACGCGCAATCTTATCGGTCGCCATAAAGTGACACCCGATCGTCTGCTACGCCACGATACTACAACGTTCGATATATATTGACGGGAACACCGCCGTGCACAAAGGGTCGCAAATTACTGAGACTTTTCTAAAAACAATCGCGTCAATTGCATTGTTGTAACTTAACCCAGTGCAGGGATAGTCAAATTATTTCTAACGACTCCAAACTGAAAAAGGTTCCCGTGCTTACCAATAAAAATGGCCACTTCATACGGATTGACCCGTTAAACAGTTCAGTTCTCAGGTTGCACTGTAAATCGTCCACGACATTTTGTCAATCGTATACACTGCACCTGTCCTATATACGTGTGTGTGCTGCCGACACCTCCACCGCTACTGGTGCGGGTGAAGCACCGGGGCCAAACTCTGGCTCGCAGTCTCCGCACTTTGTCGTCGGGCCCGGACCCTCATCTCCAAACGGAAACAATTCTTCCCCTTCAGACACAGAGAGGTTCCGAGTCCGAGACAGTTGAATCGAGACAATCCCACATTCCGATTTCGGTGCCTCTTTCGTAAGCAAAAAGGAGGAGGTATACCTGGGTATTTTTGTCTTATCGTACTCCGTGGTGTGGCCAGCCTTCGTAAAATGGTCGGCCACAGTAGATCTAGTGGCCAGGCGTAGTCGAGTTTGGCACTCGTGTTTGTGGCACCTCTCTGTACCGTTTCTATGACGCACGATTTACCCCACTAGCAGTGAATTTGGTAGATGCCCGGTTTGCAGTGTTCTAGATCATCTTTCACCGAGCTAGAAGAGTAAACAGTTTTGCGGGAGGTCGAAATCCACACGTCACGTCGTATTGCTACATAATCCCGCCAAATTTTTGTCGAAGTATTTCCGATAAACGGGATGTGCGCAAACAATCTGTTTTCTTATTGTTTTTTCCTCGGCACAGCCTGAACGCACGTCTTATTTGTTTGTTCTTCAAAGTGTTGTTTCGAGGTGATGCAGCTCTGCTGGAAGGCTGTCTCATTCACAGATGGATCGTGCTCTGTGGACAAGTGTGTGTAGACCACCTTCAGGCTGGGAGTTGTGTTGGCAACTAGACGCATTCAGGTACAGGTCAGTATGTGTAGGTTTTCTGTTCACGCCCTGTCCCAGCTCGCTGTCAAGTTTCCATTTCATCGGGACACCAAGAAACGGGAGAGCACCATCCTGCTCCGTCTCCATTGTAAACTGAATGCTAGGGTGAATTGAGATGTTCAAGAAATTCAAATGTTTGTATAGCTTATGGGACTTAACTACGGGGTCATCAGTCCCTAAACTTACAACCTACTTATGAGCTAACTAAGACTAAGGACGTCACAAATATCCATGCCCGAGGGGGGGATTCGAACCCCCGACCGTAGTGGCCGTGCAGACCGTGACTGGAGCGCCTCAGTCCCCTCGGCCACTGTGGCCGGCTCAAGAAATTCGTTTAAGCTTTTCCACCCATGTAACCAAATGACAAACATGTCATTCACGTATCAGAAAAAAGAAGTTGGTTTTAAAAGGGCTTGTTCCAGGGCTTTCTCGTCAATATTCTTCAAAAATAATTTTGCCACAACCGGCGAAAACGGACAACACACGGTGACGCCATCTGTAATAATTTGTAATAATTTTAGTCGAACAGGAAGAACGTTTATGTAAGCTCTAACTAGAAGAGTCTTGTTAGACTGGTCTCAAATTTATTGCTCATCACTTCCAAGTGACTTTCAGTGGTACACTGGTGAAGAGGGACACTACACCAAAGCTCTCTAATAAGTCACTATCTCGGAGCGAAGTTCTTGTATATGTCGAGCACAGTGGACGGAATCGTGTAATGTTCGCATTTCCCCACAAATGGAGTCAGTAGACCAGTCAGGAGTTTAGCCAGCTCATATGTTGCTAACAGTAAGCCACAGAGGGATATTGTCCTTCTGGACCTTTGGAATCCATACAATCGTGGAGTGCAGCAGCTCGTGGATGAAGTTTCTCGGCAGTTTTTGTGTCCGAGGTACTGCAAAGAAATTTGACGGCTCTTCTCTGGAGGCAACTTGTCGGATCTCCTCCTATCCTCATATACCTAGAAGTTCATTTGTGTTTATCCTAAATTCTGATTGCAGGAGCAGTACTGTAGCATTCTCCTCGTCAGCGGAAAGGAGTGACAACTCGCGATCGTTACAGTTTGCCGACGGCTTCTCTCTCTGCCATCGATGTGTTTTCCTCCAGTAGGGCTGCTCTGGTGATTGCACAGCATGTTTCACAGTATATTTCTTCTGCTTCATTGGCTGATAGAGTACCGGTGGCCTTTTCCACACTGCTCAAAATATCCACAATTGGTAGTGGTGTCGGAGTCGGGGCAAAGTTGAGGCCTCATCTTTAGCACCGACATTATTGTGGCCCTCAATTGGTTTTCCTGTAAGGTTAATGACAGTACGTTCAGGTTCTTCTCGCATCGTTTTCTGTCGCGCTGCAAGGCGTTCAAACTTCAATGTCTCGTGACAGCGTCAGCCCGTTCCCGTAATCTGGGAGATGAGAGCTGAAGCTACCTCAAGATTCACCTTCAACAGTTTATTCAAAGAGGCCTCCACTAACCGTGCGTCTACCAAATTCCCTGCCAGTGCGTCAAATCTTACATCGGGGAAACAGTCCACACGGTAGAACTGAGGTGCCTCGAACAAGTGCCACACTCTACTATGTCGGACTAGTTGCTGTGGCCAACCATTGTGTGAAGACCGACCTCACCACAGAGTATGACAAGACAAAAACACTCCAAGTAGTACTCCTCATTTTGTGATTTTGTTACGAAAGATGCATCAAAATCAGATTGCAGGACGGTTCTATTAATAAAGATAGCATCATTCAACTCGGGCTTCGAACCCCATTCCGAGCCCGGAGAGGAAGAATTGTTCCCGGAGAGGGAGGTCTGCACCCAACAATAGCAATGCGGAGACTGCAGGCCAGAGTTCGGACCCGGGTGGCACTTCCACCAGCCACTTATGTAGTAGGTGCTCGGAGAGGAGCAGTAGAGGGGTCAGCAGTGAACATATATAGGACTGCCAGAGGAGCGGACAGAAATAATAAAGAACCACCAGAAGATGACAGTGTGTACGAGTGCCGAAATGTCGTGGAGGATTTATGACATAACCCGGTCCGACACTTGATAACTGTTTAACATTAAAATACAATTGTTGTTATTAGAGCTTTAGGGCGCTCAACATCGTAGTCTTGAAATACGAGGGGAAAACTTAAAATCGCATATCGAGCACCTTTACGGGGAGGAAACACTTCAAAAGGTAAAGAGCTGGAAAGGCTACTGAATAAGGAGTGACTGTTCTCCTCACTCACGTTTCTGCTCAGATACGGGGACGGTACAGTGGTACTGTCTTTTGCCAAGAGAACTCACCAATTACGGACTGCAGCAAGCAGGGGCAGCAAGATGAGACAGCTTAGCACTGGTAAGAGAGAATTCACTAAACTCGGTGCTGTTTGTATGCCACTTTGAAGAAACTGTTGGAAGCTTACATCTATGAAGCTTCACTCTATCTCCCACATCAGAACGGACTGTCGCTGTAACACGGACCCGAAGGGAGAGTGTACGAACGAAGGCAACGAGTAGACAGGCATCGAAGTTTGTACGCCTATCAGCACAACAGAAAACCAAGCGAGAACAACTTGAGTGTACTGTCGTCGACCTTACGGAAAGGACGATCGGAAGCCACAGCAATGTCGGTGATAGAAATAGGCATCCACTTCGCCCCGATTCTGGCATCAGTACTGATTGTGGACATTATGAGCAGTATGAAACTGGCCACCTACACACTATCAGCCAATTAAGAGAAGAAACACACCGTAAATGCGCCGTGTGCTCACCACGACAGCACCACTGAAGGAAAACTCGAAGGCAGAGAGAGTGCCATTTGTGATTTGCGTAATCATCTCGAGTTTGTGGCGTTTCCACTCACAGTGGGAATGCATCAGTACTGCTCCTGCACTCAGAATTTAGGAGAAAATAGTACGAAGCTCTCGGTGGCACAGCGTGCGGTAGGATAGGAGATCTGACAAGTGGTCAGCAGAGAAGAACCATCCAACTTCTCCACAAAACAAAAAATATAGAGAAACTTCGAGCGTGAGCTGCTGCTCCGCCACGATAGTGTGGACCGCCAAAGGTCCACGAGGACAATATCCCTCTGTGACCAACTGTCAGCAACGTAGAAATAACACGTGATCTCATCATTCTGAGTCCATTTGTGGGGAAATGTGAACATCACATTCGCAATTCTGTCCACTTTGTCTAACACATACAAGAACTTTAGCTCCAAGAAAGTGTCTAGTGTTTGAGCATCGACATAAGAGTCACGCTTCTCCAGATTACCACTGAAAAACCTTTTTTTGAGACCAACCAAACCAGGCACTTCGAATTTGTGCTTACCTTCAACGTTCTTCCTCTTTGACGGAAAATATTATGAACAGACAGATGGTGTCGCCACGGGTTGCCTGCTTTCATCAGCTGTTTAATTTCTTTATGGATAATTTCAGGGAGAATGCCCTGGAACACACTTATTTAAAACCAACTTGTTTCTTCTGATATGTGGATGACATTTGTCGTCTGGCCACACGGATGGGACAGCCTAAACAAATTACTCGAACATCTCAATTCACTGCACTCTAGCTTTCAGTTCAAAATGGAAGTGGAGCAGGATGGTGACCTTCCATTTCTTGAGGTCCCGGTGAAACGGAAACCTGACAGTAAGCTGGGACACAGTGTGGATAGAAATCCTACACATACAGGACCTGTATCTGAATGCATCCGGTTGCCACCACGACTCCCAGCCCGAAGGTGGTCTACGCACACTCGCCCACAGGGTACGATCAATCTGCGAAAGAGAGAGCCTTCCAGCTGAGCTACACCACCTCGCTACAACACTCTGAAGGACGATACAAAAACAAACAAGATTTGCGTTAAAAGAGATTGTACAATGGAAACAATAATACGGAGAAAAAAAAGAAAAGAGAGAACGCAGTTTGTGGACATGCATCCATTTATCAGGAATAGTTCAAAGAAAATCTGCAGGATTGTGGTGCGATACAAAGTGAAATGTGGCTTTTGACCTCCTGGAAAAACATTTACTCTCCTAAGCTCAGTGAAAGATGATCTAGGCCTCTGCAAATCAGTCATCGACCAAATTCCTGCTAGTGCAGAAAATTATACGTTGGGGAAACAGTCCACACGGTAGAAGAGAGGTGCCACGAACACAAGCATCACACTCAATAATGCCAGACCACTAAATCTGTTGTGGCCAAGCACTGTATCAAGACTGCCGACTGTATATTTGTTTCAGTACTAATATACAGTATCTCTGACTTCCACACCCCTCAAACACCATCCTCATGACCTAGGTCATTAATTACCTTCACCTTCTCTTCCCATCCCTTTTTTCCTCCCTTCTATCCTACCTGAAGAAGGAACTCTGTTCCGAAAGCTTGTTCTTTTTCATCCTTTTTCTGTATTTGTTTGACTATTGGCAGTACAGCACACAAAAAAGAAACCTATCTTTATCATTTGTTTATTGAACAAATTTCTGCACTCTTATCACACAAGGGTGTGTGTGTGTGTGTGTGTGTGTGTGTGTGTGTGTGTGTGTGTGGATGCAGTGGCATGGAAAACATGGAAATGGAAAACAGATCTGAAGGATCAAAAAGTGATGACTACCAGTATGTTGCTCAAACTAACAAATAATAAGAGACACAAGATTAAAAGATGTTAAAAAAACAACAACCATAACTTACAATGTACTCCTGTTTAATGAAGATGTCACTCGGTATCTGGCAAGGAGATCCATTTGCTTGACTGAACACCTGTAAGAATTAAAAACAAATTGCAATGAATACAAGTGAAATTTATAAAGAAACAAAACTTATAAAAACTGCTGCCTCCAGTGAGGGACTCACTCCTGATACAACAACTAAACTAATCCATACAACAAAATTACACCAACCAACTGCTGAACAACCAACAAGAAATCTCATTGTAGAGAACTATTTAAAAACTAATAATCCTTACTGCACCAACATTACTAAACACTGCACTAATAGTTATGTAAGTAATCATAAAACAAGACCCGGTTTGGAAATTGTCTCATTACTTTGTCCTGTCTTCTGCCTTTGTCTAATATGGCTTAATTTTACAGCCCGTGTCACGGCTTGGTGTCTTGTTTTCAGATGTTGGCTATGGCCACTGCACATGATGTATCGCAGCCATGTTCTTGTTCTGAATGTTTAGTTATGAATTTTTCCAGTGACAATTACAGTTAATTTATTGAGAGGACAAGGGTACATCGAGAACCTGTCAACCATAGAGCAGGAACAGTATTAATTATTTACTTCACGGTAGGCACGAAAAAGTAATCCCATCACACTATACGATTCTGATTGCTCTGGCGCTGCCAAGATCTGAACATTCAACACTAAACCGCAACATGAGCTGTAAATTTTTACTGTCTAATATTATGCTGGTAACTATTGTATTTGCTCATTTATTGCGACTGAAATAAACCAATAACTTTGTTTGCCATATGTTTTGCCTTTATTATATTCAAGACATAATCAGTGGCAATTTTTTGTAGATATGGGTCTACATGATTGCTACTGGTACCACATTTCCTCAATTCTTGCTATTGTACATTTTGCTCAAAATTATGTATGTGAATGAAATAACAACATCAATAACATAAGAAATGCAGTACCAGTAGCACACATGTACATAAATATCTACAAAAATTGTCACTGACGATGCCTTAGATATAATAAACGGCAAAATGCATATGGCATTTTTCATCCCAAGGAGAAAAACTAACCATGCAAAACAGCACTTTCTATCCGGGAACTAAACTGTAATAAATTGTGGCATAATTTTATGATCCGATTCCACCATTCTGCCTTCACCCATGACATCAAGGAATGTCAAAAAACCCGTCTTTCAGTCGTAGCCAACTGAAAATAATCTATGTTTGAACTGATTAGTGTTTTAATCAATCGCAGTTGCAGCAGCTCACCCGAAGATGGGGATACCGCCCGTCAGCTTTAACCCGTGACGTCGTTACAGCGCAGTAGTTTTGAGGTGCATGCGTGATTAATTACGTTGTGACCGAGCTAAATATGATAGTTTGTTTACAAACAGAACATAGATTATAGATGAATAATTTGTTTACAAAGTGATCTGTAGCTTCCCTCTGATAGTAAGATATAGGTTAGTTTAGAGGTTTTTTTTTTTTTCTTTTCTGTATGTGATCATCAAAGATGTGAATTTTTGGACCAAGAACTGCGATCGATGGTACATTCTGTTATCTGTAATTTACGAGGATAACTACAGATTATTTACTATCAACAATCAGAAGTATCAAGATATATCCAACATGTTGTTGACGTCCTGGGTCAAAGCTGACGGGTGGTATCCCAGTCTTCAGTTATGCCACTGCACCCTACTATCAGTACATTTCAAACACATGAGCATCTTAGTGCCATCACTGCTCGTTCACTCGCAACAATTTAAGCTATATTCTTTGGTTCCTGCCTAAACATATCCTTTAAAAGTATGATATATTCGTGGAAAATATGAAAGTACTTTTCTCAATCAGAATAGACATTTACAGTCAAGCTTGTACAAAGTACTTTGCGTGCTACACAACACGGCAATGCTACAGGTCAAATGCAATTGGTGGAATTGCATCCTATAAATCATTATAAATTGGTCAAGAAGATGAGAATGATTAATGTGATATATAGATTTAGTTATCTGTTATTTTTTAATGGATGCATGGGTAGATGTTTTACAGTTAAAGATGACTTAGAGAATTCAGAGTATGGAGTAGTAACCAAATGGAACAACTACAACAAACTGTGACATTAATGTACACAAATACAGTGTTACGCTTTTACTTCATCACTGCACAATCAAAGATAATGTTAACTAAGTTTTTGTATCTCAATATTGATGTGTAACATCTATTTCATTGTTGCTTTATGTCAATAATAGTTACACTCTGATGATGGCCTTGTAAGAAGAAAATGGATTAACTAAATAAATGCTATAAGATATATACAATCCCGTGCTTTTCATATTATCATTCAAACTCGAAAATGTGATTTCACTAAGCCCCAGTGATCAAAACGGCAAAGTAACCGCGGAGGTGATGTCACATGTGAATAAAATCAGATGTAGCGTTCTACAAGGATCGGTTGAAATACTTCTGCTATTTCTACTTTACATTAATACTCAGAGCATAAACAACGCTGCCTTATTTGTTGATGATTCAAGAGATGTACAAATATGTGAGGACAGTGAGGAATTAGAACTCTATGTAAATTGTGCAGTGAACAATATCTGGAGCCAGCAAGACCATAGACAATGAATATAAATAGCAAGACAGTATATTTCACACACACACACACACACACACACACACACAAATATAATAATAATCTACAATCTAACATTATCCTTTAGGATAGTCAACTGCAGAGTAACCTTCTAAAAAATGCCTTGGTGTGTAACTCCAAGGTATGGGTTAAACATACCGAATCTTTCCTGGAGCGACAACTGCAATTGGATAAGAGCCTAGAATAGGGCCAGTGCCAAACTCATTGTGCTCCGTGCTGTAATGATGTTCAACAGCCACCGTGAGACATGACGACAATCAAGCAGCACGAGTCATTTGTTTGTTTATGTGTACTGAGTGGGGTAACAGGGCAAAGATACCACATTTTGATGAATTGATGTATAAAATTTTGCACATTTGATATTCAAAGAAAGAGTACATATGTTGTTGTTATGATATTCAGTCCGGAGACTGGTTTGGTGCAGCTCTCCACCCTACTCTATCCTGAGCAAGCCTTTTCATCTCCTCATAAGAACGGCAACCCACATCCACTTGAATCTGCTTACTATACGCGTCTCTTGGTCTCCCTCTGCGATTTTTACCCCACACACTTTCCTCCAATGCTAAATTTATGATTCCTCGATGTCTAAGAATGTGTCCTACCAAGCGATCCCTTCTTTTGGTCAGGGTATGCCAAAAATTCCTTTTCTCACTAATTCTGTTCAGTACCTCTTCATTAATTATGCGATCTACCCACCTAATCTTCAGCATTCTTCTGTAGCACAACATTTCAAAAGCCTCTATTCTCTTCCGCACTGCTTATCGTCCATGTTTCACTCCCATACAAGGCAACACTCCACACAAATGCCTTCAGACGAGACTTCCTTACACTTACATTAATATTCGATGTTAGCAAAATTTCTCTTTTTCAAAAATGTTTTTCTTCCCATTGCCACTCTGCATTTTATATCCTCTGTACTGCGACCATCGCATGTTATTTTACTACCCAAGTAACAAAACTCTTCTACCACCTTCATTGTTTCGTCACCTAATCTAATTCCTTCAGCATCGCCTGAGTTTCTAAGACCGCATTCCATTATTTTTGTTTTGCTCTTGTTAATGTTCATTTTATACGTTCTCTTCAACACACTGTCCATTCCATTCAACTGCTCTTCCAGGTCCTTTGCTGTCTCTGACAGAATTACAACGTCATCAGCAAAACTCAATGTTTTTATTTCTTCCCCATGAACTTTAATCCCTATTCCAAATTTTTCCTTGCTTTCCTTCACCGCCTCCTCGATGTACAATTGAATAACATCGGTGAAAGGCTACAACCCTGTCTTACTCCCTTCCCAACTGATGCTTCCCCTTCATGCCCTTCGAGCCTAATAACTGTGGTCTGGCTTTTGTACAAGTTGTAAATAACTCTCCTTTCCCTGTATTTTACCCTTGCTGACTTCAGAATTTGAAATAGTGTATTCCAGTCAACATTGTCAAACGCTTTCTCCAAATCTACAAAAGCTAAAAATGTAGGTTTGCCTTACCTCAATCTACCTTCTAAGATAAGACGTAAAGTGAGTATTGCCTCCCGGGTTCCTACGTTCCTCCTGAACCCAAACTGATCTTCCCCGAGGTCAGCTTCTACCAGCTTTTCCATTGTCCTGTAGATAATTCGTGTTAAAATTTTGCAACCATGACTTATCAAACTGATGGTTCTGTAATTTTCAAACCTGTCTGCACCTGATTTCTTTGGAATGGGGATTATTACCTTTTTCTTAAAGTCTGAGGGTATTTCGCCTGTCTCATACATCCTACACATCAGTTCAAATAGTTTTGTCATGGCTGGCTCTCCCAGAGACTTTAGTAGCTCTGAGGGTATGTCATGGGGCCTTGTTCTGACCTAGGTCTTTCAGGGCTATGTCAAATTCATCTCTAAGTATAGTATCTCCTATTTCATCTTCATCTACTTCCTCTTCCCTTCCTACAACATCGTCTCTAAGTTCATTTCCTTTGTAGAGCTGCTCTATGTATCCTTTCCACCTTTTAGCTTTCCCTTCTTTGCTAAGAACTGGTTTCCCATTTGAGTTCTTGATATTCGTAGAGTTGCTTTTCTTGTCCCCAAATGTGCCTTTCATTTTCCTGTAGGCAGTATCTACTTTTCCCCTTCTTATACATTCTTCTACAGATTTGCATTTGGCATCTAGCCACTCCTGCTTAGCCATTTTGCACTTCCTGTCAATCTCATTTCTTAATCGTCTGTACTCCATTTTGCCTGTTTCATTTACTGCATTTTTATATATTCGCCTTTCATCAATTAAATTTATTATTTCCTGTGATATCCAAGGATTTTTTGTAGGTCCTGCCTTTTTACCTATTTTGTCCTCTGCTACATTCACTATTTCATCTCTCAATGCTACCCATTCCTCTTCTACTGTTTTATTTCCCCCTGTTTCTGTCAATTGTTGCCTAAATCTCCCTCTGAAATTCTCCAGAACTTCACGATCCTTTAATTTATCTAGGTCCCATCTCCTTATTTTCCTACCTCTCTGCAGTTGTTTCAGTTTCAGCCTACAGTTCATGACTAACAAGTTATGGTCAGAGTCTATATCTGCCCCTGGGTATGTCTTACAGTTTATAACCTGGTTCTGGAATCTATGTCTTACCATTATAAAATCTATCTGATACCTTCCGGTGTCTCCTGGTCTCTTCCAAGTATACAACCTTCTTTTGTGATTCTTAAACCACGTGTTTGTTACGATTAAATCATGTTCCGTGCAAAATTCTACCAGGCGACTTCCTCTTTCATTCCTCCTGCCCAGTCCATATTCACCTATTTTTCCTTCTCTTCCTTTTCCTACAACCGAATTCCAGTCTCCCATCACAATTAAGTTTTCCTCTCCCTTAACTGTCTGAATAATTTCCTTTAGCTCCTCATATATTTCTTCGATCTCCTCATCATCGGCAGAGCTAGTTGGCATATAAACCTGTACTACTGTTGTCGGTGTTGGCTTCGTATCTATCTTGACAATGATAATGCGATCGCTGTGCGGGTCATAGTAGTTTACCCGCATTCCTATCTTCTTATTCATTATCAGTCCTACTCCTGTGATACCCCCAAATGATTTTGTATTTATAATCCCATACTCACTTGACCAGAAATCCTGTTCATCCTGCCACCGAACTTCACTAATCCCCACTATATCTAACTTCAACCTATCCATTTCCCTCTTTAAATTTTCTAATTTTCCTACTCGATTAAGGGATCTAACATTCCACGCTTCGACCTGTAGAATGCCAGTATTGTCTTTCCTGATGACAACATCCTCCTGAGTAGTCCCCGCCCGGAGATCCGAATGGGGGACTATTTTACCTCCGGAATATTTTACCCGAGAGGATGACATCATCATATTTCCATGCAGTAGAGCTTCATGTCCTCGGGAAAAGTAACGGCTGTAGTTTCACCTTGCTTTCAGCATACTGATCCATACTGATCCATTTACGTTCCCCCGTACACCTACTGAGCCACATGATTTAATTCAAGACATTAATCACTTGAAACTTGGAAACTGTATGGCAGAGTACTGTGTGTATCTATATATACAACCTAACAATTCCAATTGCAAACTATGCCACTACGTGAGGACAAAGCAATGAGTATGCTATCGTGTGTCTGTGGGGAGGGGAGGGGGGGGGGCACAGGATACCACCCATCGATCATTTTTCCTACTGTTACAAATGTGTCATTACTTTTTACAATGCAAACTGATCAACTTACATTCACCTGCCCTCCTACATGAGCTCCATGGGGCATGGTGTTTTAATTTAAAAATATTAAATCACTTGAAACATTGGTCATTCGTAATGGCAACAGCTTGGCAGTACACTGTGGCAGAGGGAAGTTCCTTTGAGCATAATGGAACGGTTTATTTGACTAGAACTGTTTTGTTTTTTTGAAATACTGTTTTCCACCTTTATGTCACCCGCCCATGACATCATGGGTCAAAACTGACAGTTGGTATGGGGTCCTTCAGTATTTCTCGTGTGTGTGTGTGTGTGTGTGTGTGTGTGTGTGTGCACGCGTGTGTAAGGTGGGCGGGCGGGATGTAACTTTCTAACATAAGCATAAGAGTCCTAGGTTAGACCGAAATGCAACAATTTCATGTTGTGTAGTTGAAAACAAAAAATCCTGCAACTGCTGGCTGTTTCCTTTCAATCTGTAAACTACAGTTACTGCCACGGATAAAATATTCAACAACAAATCTCAGCACAAAAATACTATTACCGTCACTGAATGATGTGTAGCATAGTCCAACATATACTTATGTCACAGCAATAACCTACTTGTATGTTTTATTTACAATTTCATCAAAACTTTCATCTGATTAAATTCTAACCTAATCAAAGTACCAGCTAACTTTACATATGCTGTCATATAAACTTACGAGGGCATTATTTTACAAAGTGATTCCACCTGTCTGCTTTGACTAATGACGTCATCAACGTGTCAGAAAACCTGTATGCGAGACAGTATCTTAATACTTGCATATTGTGGAGGCCTCAAAGGCCACCACATAATTACTCGTGCAACCTACAGACACGCACACGCCTCTGAACTATCATGCAGCGATGACGTCACACACGACAAGATACTGATGTTGCGGGTCAAAGCTGATGGCTGGAATCACATCTTATAAATGATCCTTTATGAAAAGACTAAAGTTTACTTGTCATGTTGTGACTAGATGTGGCAATGTTGGCAACAGCGTCTACAGGTAAAATTAACCAATCAGGTGATAACACACAGTGGTCATAATTACAGTTCATTTATTAAGCGAACAAGAGTAGACGAGAACCTGTCAACCAAAGAGCATAAATTATTTACTTCACGATCAGCGGAAAAAAGTAAACAACCCTTCGATATGCAACTTCCTTATAAATGAAAATGAAATAAAATACAGATCTGTCAGCAACCTGAGAGATAAACTGTACGGAAATAATATTGTTTATTTTGAAGACAAAACAGTTGTCACGGGCAAATATCTGACGGCTGTCTCCACCTGTGCCACGATTGATCACCTCCGGCCATTGCCAACATCTCCACACCCCTCACTAGACCACAACATGACGAGTAAACTTTTACCTATAAACGAACACTGTGATTTGACATGCAAATCACAATTTGTCGTGTTCATATCCCACCGTACACCGACTCAAAAGAAATTGTCACATTCCGGTCCAATCCAGAACTCAGGCTCAGTCAGTAAATCTAGTTTCTACCCATTCATAGTCATTAGCTTCAAACAGGCTACACTGACAGAAACTGCCTATAGCAGTTCACACTGAAAGAACCTGGTACACCATAAATGCAGTTCAGTCAAACAGGTTTGGAATTTAAAGTTCCATAATAAAATTAAAGTTATTCAGACTCATGTCCTACAGTCTAATTATAATAATAGTCTAGAGTGGAATGAATTATTTATTTAGTCAACTAGTTTCGATCCTTATTTTGTACCATCTTCAGGACTGTAGTTCCATTGATGTCATGGAGCTGGGCAGGTGCTTCTGCCAATTTAAGATGAATGAGAGTGAATAATTTTATAAGTTTAGCTTTGTTTATTAGCTGTGAATGATCCTATTTGTAGCCAACACCAAAGTGCCCTATATTCACATAAAAATGCACATAAATAATTCTTTGTTACATGTCCCCTTTGTGGAAACACAACATAAGTTTTAATCAGAGAAAACTATAGGTCTACTAAATTACTACAAGAGGTATACAGAACTTCAACAAGTCCAGCTGGGTCGAGAGGAGAGACAAGAAGGAAACAAAAATGGAAAATTTTTTCAACAGTTTACAAATTCCATGTTTTAACACAAAAGAGCATAAGATTTCCCAATCCTACAGTGCTGGGTTTCTTACTTCAAACGTTTGTTATGTGATCTTGGGTCTAAAAAACCGTAGCTATGTAAATGTCTGTGTAATAGGCCTATATGAATTATGTAACATCACATGTACAATGGACATTGGAGAAGGTTTTACCTTCATATAGGCATAACAACTATTTCTCAAAGTTCGATAAATATAAGCGCATATAATGAACTGGACGTAACTCCCTGTAATTGGGGCGAAAACTTAAGTATAATTTCTATAACTTCTTTACTTTATGGTCTTGTTACATTGGCTGGCATGGGGCACAAAATGTTTTGCGGCACGCATTATCTGACCAGGCAAGCAATAACGACACATATCACACAACGTTGTCATTTTTATCGTGGGAAAGAGAGAGCGATTTGCCTATAGGGACTTACGTATAGAATTACAAAATCATATCAAATTCTAACATTAATCGTTCCTCAGGGCTATTGAGTTCTATGAATACCGGTAACTTAACTACTGTAATTCAAGTAAAAATCAGTTTTACATTCCTTAATGATTAAATGTTAAAATATAGATGTAGTATTATCTCCAATGGCTATTATATGTAACTAATGCCTATAAGGTGAGGTAAAACTAATGCCTACATTTTCTTATTACAATATCTGCTGATTTTTATATATATAAAATGACGGAATCGGCTGTCACTTATAAACTTCGAAAAGATATTTCGAAACTGGTCAGTCATTATTGCATTGTTCTCGAACCAAAATAGACCGGCAACACGGAGCAAAGAGGCTTTGCTATTACAGGAGCGGATTATTGTTAATGACTCACTGCATACAATGCAAAGACCTGTTCAGTATCTTCCAGTAACGCATGCAGAGAAAATACTTTATTACCTGCGATGAACTCGTAATCGTATTGTCTGTCGGATATTCGTACATGATACTACCACAACCAATTTTGTCGAAATTGTAATTTGCACACTGCAAACAATTCAGCTGCTATCCGCCATATTTAAACTTCCGAGTATAACTCGTAACAAAATAGCCCAGCTGGTATGAGTCTTTTAATTTCGGAAATGGTACGACGTCTATGTAAACACGAGCATCATTTTTGAGCATTATTTAATAACCCCCGCCACACCTCCACATGAAACAGTAGTAACATGATGAATGCTTGATCGACCATTAACTGGCATTAATGCAGTACGTCTTAATGATCGATAGCTCACCTAAGTCTGTACACGAAAACTAATAATTTTATACACACACGTACAATGAAAATTTTCGTGAGGTATCTAATGATATATCTCAAAAGTGCCAAAAGGCATTGGAATTGTGTACGAAGGTTCCGCTTGATACATTTGACATATCTGCGATTATTATCTCGTCTCTTCGCGTAATTCAACGTGCGCATGCGCTGATAGCAGTTGATGCAATATGTGATTTTACTACCCACTACATTTATATGTAACTCACGTGGTGTGCAGTATCGAAATACGATCAAAATATAATTTTCTCTAATATTACAGAACATTTTACAGCCTTACATGTTCTTTTTATTTTGTAAGCTCAACTCACATTACCCGAATGCCTTTTAACTTATAGGTTACAATTGGCACTTGATACAAATCAACTTTTCTAAGGCACCTTGAGTATTTCCATTAGTATGACAAACATGTGTCCAATATCAGATAAATAAAATACAATAAAAGCTTATGTCTTGCTATAAAACGGAATATTCATAGGATTAAATATAATATTAAGCAACATAAAAATAAAAACAAGAAACAGAACTAAGATATGGATATGATAAAGCTAAAAATAATTCCATGATCATGAACTCTTTGATATAAATAGCAAATACGGAATATATACAAGAATATGTTGTTCAATTTGTACATTGAGCAAGCTATAAAGGAAAGCAATAAGAAACTTGGAGAAGGAATTAAAGTTCAGGGTGAAGAAATAAAAACCTTGCGTTTTGCTGATGACATAGTAATTCTGTCGGTGACATCAAAGGACCTGGAGGAGAATTAAACGGAATGGAAAGTGTGTTGAAAGAAGCATATAAGATGAATGATAACAAGAGAAAAACAAGAGTAATGGAATGCAGTCTTAGAAAATCAGGCAACAGTGAAGGAATAAGATAAGGCAATGAAGCAATAAAGGTGGTAGATGAGTGTTGTTACTTGGCCAGTAAAATAACATATGATGGTCGCAGTACAGTGGATATAAAATGCAGAAAGGCAATGGGAAGAAAAGCGTTTTTGAAAAAGAGAAATTTGTTAACATGTAATATGAATTTAAGAGTAAGGGAGTCCTTTCTGAAGGCATTTGTGTGGTGTGTTGCCTTGTATGGGAGTGAGACATGGACAATAAACAGTGCGGACAGGAAGCGGATAGAGGCTCGTGAAATGTGGTGCTACATAAGAGTGCTGAAGATTAGGTTGGTGGTTCGCGTAACTAATGAGGTAGTACTGATCAGAATTGGGGAGAAAAGGAATTCCTGGCATACCTTGACTAAAAGAAGGGAGCGATTGACAGGACACATTTTCAGACATCAAGGAATTGTGAATATAGCGTTTGAGGAAAGTGTGTGGGGTTAAAATCACAGAGGGAGACCAAGAGATGAATGTAGTAATCAAATTCAAAAGGATGTAGGTTGCCGTTTTTATGAGGAGATGAAGAGGCTTGCTCAGGATAGAGTAGGGTTGTGAGCTGCATCAAACCAGTCTTCAGACAGAAGACCACAACAGCAACATAGAAGAGTAGTAGATTACAAGCTGTTTAGGGTCTAGTCATGCCTTAAAACAGTACATGCAAGGGATCAGATAAAGAAAGAATGCAGTCCAATACAACATTTCATGCTTGGGATAAAATACATACATTGAATCAGGTTTAAAAGTAATATCTATGTTACATGCATCATAATGTCATACAAAGAGTATTAGGTGAATTGCTGAGCTATGTTATGCCATATCTTGAAATGAAACGAGATGGGGACCAAAGAAAATTTCATGCAAGATTTTTAATGTGTACATTGATTGTTCTTAAAACTAAGATTAAAGTAAGCACATTTTATTCTAAAAATGCTGTAATATGTCATGCCATGCCTTAAAAACAGTGCTAGAAAGAAGACAATGCAAAATAAAATTACATGCTTCATTTGAATATATACATTGTGTCTGATTTAAATGGGATCAAATATAGATACTGTAGCCCTTAATATATGCCCAAAAACATAGTATGAAGTAGTTATGCCATTCAAAAAAAAAAAAAAAAAAAAAAAAAAAAAAAAAAGCAGTCATTTTAGATGTAGATGTACAGGGCTTTAGAGGTCAACTAGACAGTGAGGGCATTTAGATATAAGCCAGATCTTTGTTGCTTTTAAATGTAGATCCTTAAAGTAACTGGGTAATTTATTGCAAAGGATTGCTCCTTTCACATAAGGGCTATTTTCAGTTCTGACTGAAAGAATCGTGCTTTTGTCTTGTGTTGTGTTGGTGTATTTGATCATTCAATTGTTTATATTCACATAAGGAACCATATTCTGGAAAAAGCAGTCAAAAGCAAATAAAATGTCTTTGTTGCACACAGAAGAGTCATTAGAGTTATGAACAGGGTCTTGTAAAAAATTATTGAAACCAGTGGGGTAGATCATTTATTCTTCTGGGAGTGGGGATTAAGTTCTCGAGTATAAGTTCTTTCAGATCAGCATTACAATATTAACACTCCTGTATTCAAACAGAGGCATCCATCATGACATGCCAATACTTGTTTTTCTTCACTCCAGTGCTTTTCCTTGGAAGAATAGTACCATTTATTACAGACATTCTCTGCAATCAACCCAAAGGTGAATGTCGGAGGGTACCTACGAGCTCTACTATTACTTGCTTTACTGTTCCACTCCCAAATAGCACGAGGGAAAACAAATATTTGCATGCATCTGAACAAGCCCTAATCTCTCTGATCTTATCTATGTTGTCTTTACACGATATGTAAGTTGGCAGCAGTAAAATCGTTCAGCAGTTCTCTTCACATTTTGGCCCTCTAAATTTCTTCAATGTCGTCTTCCTTTCAGTGACTCCCATTTGAGGTCCCAAAGCATCTCAGGAACACTCGTACACTGAACAAACCTAGCCACCAGCCTTTGAATTGCTTCTATGTCTTTCTTTAAACTGATGTGATGGGGATCCTAAATACTCGAGCAATACTCAAGCGGGGTCATACAAGTGTTCTATAAGAGGGCTCACTGACAGACAAATCACATCTTCCCAAAATTCTCCCAGTAAACCATAGTTGACCATCTGTGTTTTCCACAACTGTCCTCATATGCTCATTCCATTTCATATTTCTGTGCAGTGTTATGTCTAGATTTTTAATTGATGCCACTCTGTCAAGCAGCAAACTACTAATGCTGTATTCAAACATTATGTGCTCAAAAGAGGGGCATAGAGTGCATGGAATATGCGAGAATTTTTGACTTCAGGACTGGTTTGCTGCTTATATCTCGAAAACGGTTGGCTTTAGGAAAAAATTGTTCCAAATAAAAAATGAAAGATAATTGAAATTGCTATAAAATTGTTTCTATACATATATGTCGAATTCCCAGCGGTTTTAGAGATATACGTTATTGAAAATCGACAATTTTGGAAAAAATTGTCTTTATCTCACTGATTTTGTCAAACATTTACTTCTAGTGACTCACTCGATCATTTCTCAGAAAATTTGTCAGAAAGAAAGTATTAGAGCATTAAATTTACTTCAATTTGATATTCACATTTGCTACCTTATCTTCAGCCAATCAGAAGTTACATCATGTATAAGATGTGCGCTCAGTTTTGACGTCCTTCTAGAAATGAGTGTTTTGAGAGACTGTAACGCTTTTACCTAATGAAATGTGCTAGCATGGTAAATAACACTTTAATAATGACAAGAAGGTGCTTACAATTGAAATATTTTCATAGTTATAGCTTTTATTACAATAGTATGAATCATACAATGAACGTTTTTAAAACACTGATAGTGATTCAGAATGAAAAATAAGTGCATTCAAAGCAACAACTTTTTTTTTTTAGAGTCTCGATGTCACTGTCGACTTCTTCATCCTGAATTAATATTCTGACTCCATTGATGCAGTTACCCTAGCAGTTCAGGCATGTAACAGTGCAGTGTAACAACTCTTTTCTGCAACCACATCTGCCACTGTCACATTCTTCCGTGCGTCGACAAAAAATCATCTTCAAGATTTCGTCAGGGGCAGCATCAAACTCTGAGAGTTTCGGAACTAGTTGGCCGTTCCAACCCCAATTCAGCACTCCACCTTTAGGTTCCTCTCCTACCCAAAGGTGTACTCGGTGGTACGTTCGGAATGCATGCTGCTTAACAGCTCCTTCAGCTGGAGGGAAACATGATAGATTAGGCTTCATGTTCCCAGCTGCTTTTATAAATGATTTGTTGGGGAACTCGATTAGATATTTTGTGGTGGCTGGAGCTCCATACCATTATAAGAGTACTCTTGATTCCCACTGTCTCAATGGAGTTGGGGAAAGAAGAACTGTTGGCAAATATCTCAGCAGCATGTTGTATGATTTTGGACTTCTGGTGCATTTTGACAAACCCCACTTTACTCTTGCAATACATTACGGTTATTGTGCCACAGCCTGTAAATGCATGTAAGAATAACAAATGGGCATTGTCCTTCAGCTGCAGCTATTGTGAAAAACATAAACACGTCTTAATCTTTCCTCTTCCTGGTTCTACAAGCAGAATGTTATGATCAGTTGAAGATTTTGCTATTAAGAGAACAGCTAAGTCGACATCCTTTCCAATAATGGCAATCGTGGAATTATGTGATCTGTTGATAGCTGTCTCCACAATGTGAACGTCAGCATCACCTGAAGCTTGAAGGCCATTTATCCCATTTTTCCGTATTTACATCATCACCAGGTTCACCAACTGATTCTTATTGTTAAATCTGGAGATGAAATCCTCTTGCTTCGGTGAAATATTAGTTTCTAGATTGACATTCATTTCCCCACACCTCCTGAGTCGATATAGTAGACTTTGTTCAGCTGCTTTTACGCTCTCTGATGTGTCAGAGTACCCATTAAAAACCACTGTCCAACCTCTCCCAAGACAATTGGTCTTCAAAAATCCAACATAACCATTGTAAACTGATGTAATTGTTTCGATATTCAGTATGAATCAGAAGGATGTCCAAACTTCCTAAAGATGAGCCATTGCTATCTCCCCTTTCTATTCTAGCTTTGATGAGTGATAAATTCCTTTTTGACACCGTGGAAACACCTGATCCATCTACTGTTTCATCACATACAAAACACCGAGTAGCATGCACTACACAGTCAACATTTTCATAAATAAATAAAAAATATCTCGAAAAGCTGGCACACAATACTGACACACAAACTTTCTCTACGGTTGGCGAACTTTTGAAGTGAACTGAAGTAGGAAGTGAGTGAGAACACTCCATTCCACCCCCCAGCCAGTGACAGACCTGCGATGTTCATCTTGGGGCTTCCCCATCGTTAACCCTCTCCCGGGTGTTAGGTGCTGACGACTTTGACAATATATCCTCTGCAGGTGGCAATAAATGAGCCTCAACTACTCCGCCTCAGAAGAACTAAGATGTTGCTTTGAATGCAATTTTTTCTTCATTCTGAATCACTTTCGGTGTTTGTAAATACTTTAATTGTATGATTCATAATATTATCAGAAAATCTACATTTATAAAAAGGTGTTCTGTTTCAATCGCAAGTACCTTATTGTCATTGTTATTTGTTAATTAGTATGCTTTCACGTTTCATAAGATAAAAACGTTACAGCCCCTCAAAAAACTCATTTCTGGAGGGACATCAAAACTGAGCGCACGTCTTATAGATGATGTAACTTCTGATTGGCTGAAGATAAGGTAGCATACGTGCATATCAAATTGAAGTAAATTTAATGCTCGACAACTTTCTTTCTGATAAATATTCTGAGAAACGATCGAGTGAGTCACTAGAAGTAAATGTTTGACAAAATTAGTGAGGTAAAGATAATTTTTTCTGAAATTGTTGATTTTCAATAACGTATATCACTAAAACCGTTGGGAATTCGACATATATGTATAGAAACAATTTTATAGCAAATTCAATTATCTTTCATTTTTATTTCAAACAATTTTTTCCTAAAGCCGACCGTTTACAAGATATAAGCGGAAAACCAATAAATGGTATCTTTCCACCCCCCTTCCCGCTTTAGCTCACCCCCCAGGGGTGGCGACTTTTAGTATATACACCTCCTAACTATCCCTAACAAAGTCCTGAAGTCAAAAATTCTCGCATATTCCATGCACTCTACAATGCTTTCATTGACTGGACTATAGAGCTAGCTGCCATTCCTCACACCACCTAGAAATTTGGTCCAGGTCATCCCGCATTCTACTACAGTTCAATGATGACCCCTTCCTGTACACAATAGCATCATCAGCAAATAGCTACAGATTGCAACTCATTCTGTCAGGCAAATTATTTGAACAGATAGAAAATAATAACAGTCCTATCACAAAATCAGCCAATAAATTTTTCAAAACAAAGAGTGCATATCATGATCATGAGACAAGAGGTAAATGTAAAAAGTCTCTGCATGGTTCAGAAAGGGGTATAGTACATTATTCAAGCATAAAAAAAAAAAGAGAGAGAGAGAGAGAGAGAGAGAATCAGATGCACCAGCAGTTGCAGCATGTTGACGTTACCTGAAAAGGCACTTTTAGTGAAGCTGTATTATCAGTATGGGGAATGTGCTAGTTCAGCGTTGTGATACTATCGCCATAGGAAGGGGATTTGAACGGGTAAAGGATCGTTGACAAATGCAGCTGTGGCAAGAATGATTTCGAAGTTCAAAGCCATGGGTGGTTTAAACGATAGACCCCGTAGTGGCCCATTGAGCACAAGGCGTAATGTTGCTGAGACAGTTCAGGAAGAAATGGAGACTGTAGCAAGTTCGTTTATGCACAGGGAAGCCAGCACTCGTGCAATCGCACGTTGCACCGGCATTCCATACACTACTGTTCGGTTGGCACTTAGGCGTACCCTCCAATGCTATCCTTACAAAATCCATTGGCATCATGAACTGTTACCTGGAGATTTAGTGAAGCGGTGGGCATTTGCGGTGCGGGCGTTTCAAAAGATGGCAGAAGATGAGTAACGCGATTTGGACCGACGAAGCTCATTTCACACTCTGAGGGTCTCTCAATGCCCACAACTGCAGAATTTGGGCTACCGAAAATCTAGAACGGTCGTGGAAACTCCACTGCATGACAAGAAAGTCATGGTACGGGTCGGATTTACCACATCTACCGTTATCGGGACTTTTTTTGTCGAGGAACTGCGTGATTCTGGTTTTGTAACTGCTACCGTGACGGGTGAGAGGTACGCCGATATATTACAGAATCACATCAACCTCATGCAGGATGGCGCTCCACCCCATATTGCTAGACGCGTCATTTGGTGATGATCGTGTGCTCAGCTGCCACTTTCGTCATGCTTGGCCTCCCAGGTCCCCAGACCTCAGTCCGTGCGATTATTGGCTTTGGGGTTACCTGAAGTCGCAAGTGTATTGTGATCGACCGACATCTCTAGGGATGCTGAAGGACAACATCCGATGCCAATGCCTCACCATAACTCTGGACGTGCTTTGCAGTGCTCTTCACAACATTATTCACACGGCGAAGGAGCACAGGAAATGATAGTAGCACAAATAAATTAATAAATTCACACACACAAATGCTAGCTTTCGCAGCCTAGCTGCTTCTTCAGGCAGTCGCAGTTCCCTCTCCTTCCCTTCTGCCTGAAGAAGCAGCTAGGCTGCGAAAGCTAGCGTTTGTGTGTGTGTGTGTGTGAATTTATTATTTTATTTGTGCTACTATCACTTCCTGTGCTCCTTTGCCTGGTAACTAATCTTCATCTATTTTTTATATATATATATTTCCTGCTAGGAATTTCTCTTCTATAATATTCACAACATTATTCGAAAGACATCTGATGCCAATGCCTCGCCATAACTCTGGACGTGCTTTACAGTGCTGTTCACAACATTATTCCTTGACTACAGCTATTGTTGAGGAATGATGGTGAACATACTGAGCATTTCCTGTAAAGAACATCATCATCTTTTTTGTCTTAATTTGTTATGCTAATTATTGCTTTTCTGATCAGATGAAGTGCCATCTGTCGGATGTTTTTTGAATTTTTTTTTCTTTTGTTCTAACAAAACCACGTCATTTCAAGCATGTGTGTCAATTTTTACCTCTATCTACATTATTCCATGATTTATTAAGTTTTCAAATTTATACTGTCTTTTTGATCACCCAGTATGCAATAAACTTGCCACTTTCCATCAAATCAAACTCTATTAAACTCTATTAAAAAACGAAACAAAAACTATTTTTTGGATAGATTTCCCATTCTTTAGAGGAATTATTTGACAATGTGTAATACTGGGTGAACATTGGTATGGAAACTGTTACATCACTTGAGAGAATGTGTTTTATATAGGATCTAAATTGGAATGTAAGCCTTATAATTAGTTTGTGTGATTCTTGTTACTGCTGTTATCTGAGTTACTTACTGAACATCTGAACATCGCTTCTCATCCATCAGTTAACATATGATGTAGACTGTACATCTCCTGGCCATTTATGTATAGTTATTATTATGATACTCTGACATGTTCTACATTTTAGCTCTACACTCAAGTCGAGGATCCACAAAAGTCTAAAATAAACAGCAAAAGGTGCCATGCGATTTCTGTTTATGAGTGTTGCTGAAATTCTATTCTGGAAAAGAATAGAAATTTACAATAGCACTTTCTTTTATTTATTTATAAACAAGTAGAGATAATGTAATAATGGAAAGTCCTGGTTGGAATTAATAATATAGTAAGAACAGTTTACAACTCACCACAAAGACGTGGTGATGAGCTGCGACAGGCACATACAAAAGACACACACGTACAACACATTCAGCTATCGGCCGTGGCCTTCTTCAGAAAATAGAACACTCACGCAATCACACAGGCACACAATACAGGCATACAACCGTCACCTCTGGCTGCCGCACTTCGAGACACGCTCTATGGCGAATCGGGGAGGGGAGAGAGGATAGGAAAGTTACGTCACGGGGGTGAGGATGGGTTCGATGGGAATAACAAGATGCAGCTTAGGAATGGACTGGGGAGACAGGTGAGGGGAGAAAAATAAAATAAAATAAACAATATAAATTAAAATAAAATAAATATACGAAATGCGTGCACACTGTAAGTACACAAGACCTCCCATCTCCGATTCACCGCAGAGCGTGATTCGAAATGTGGCGGCCGGAGGTGACGGTTGTATGACTGTGTTGTGTGCCTGTGTGATTGCGTGAGTGTTCTATTTTCTGAAGAAGGCCACGGCCGACAGCTGAAAGTGTCGTACGTGTGTGTCTTTTGTACGTGCCTGTCGCAGCTCGTCGCCATGTCTCTGCAAGAAGAGATGACACACATGAAATGGCATTTTAGAATACCATGTATTTGTTTTCAAAATGCTAAACTGCTTATGAATTTCAACAAAATTGCTGATGTAATGTTTAGTTTTTGTAATTATGACACCCCATTAACGAGAGCCGTAACTGAGGTGGGGCGGCTGGAGTTACTCTGCTGAGGTCCACTCGTGGAGTGTCCCAACAAATCCGTATCAGCCTCTACAACTACATACGTACTCCAAAATTCATGTGGGCTGGAGAGGAAACTTCCTCTCCAGTGCACTCCCAGAAAGAACTAGGGAAAAAATTAATGCTCGTGTGTCTCTGTAGGAGCCCTGATTTCTCTTATCTTTACAGTCTTTATGCTAAAAGTAAATTGCCAACAGTAGTATTGTTCTGCAGTTAGCTAGCAAATTGGCCTTCTAAATTTCTGCAGTAGTGTTTCTTGAAAGGAACATCCTCTTTCCACCATCAATTCCCATTTAAGTTATCAAAGCTTCTCTGTAATACTTGTGTAAGACATTATTGATAAATATGAAGCATTGAATTAAAATTTGTGATGCTGCCAGGAATCGAACCCGGATCTCCGTGCTTACTAGGCAGACGTCTTAACCGTTAGACTACCACACCACCAACGATTAAGGTGCCTTGGAATAGTCTAAGTACAATTTCCCTCCACATTAAATTGATATTTAATTAAATAATTAATAAATAATAAATAAATAAATTTAATTAAAATCATTAAATTGATATTTATATCACCTAAACAAGATTGTTCCATTACGTAAATTGCCGAGGTGCTATTCCGCTGCATGGAGAGCCTTGGCAGTAGTGGCAATTATCTTTGGAACACAGAAGCTGAATTAAAGTTTGTGATGTGGAGGGAAATCGTGCTTAGACTATTCCGAGGCACCTTAATCATTAATGGTGTGGTAGTCTAATGGTTAAGATGTCTGCCTAGTTAGCACTGAGGTCCGGGTTCAATTCCCAGCCACACCACAAATTTTAATTCAATGCTTCATATTTATCAATAATGTCTTTGACATATTTGAGACAAATATCAATCTCAGGGATTGTTTATTTGTATTAACTCGTATAAGAGTTGAAAATATTTAAACATTTCAACCATTTCAGGGCATTGAAAAAAATCCAATGGCAAAGATGAAAATTTGTGCCGGACTGGGATTCAGACCCAGATTTTCCATTTGATTCAGGGCTGGAGGCACTACAGTCATAGTGTGCTACGAGTTGAGAATTTGGCTTGGAAGGGAAGCATGCCTGGACAGCCTAATTGGTTAAGGCGACCGCTGGCCCAAAGCAGGAAGTCTGGGTTCGAATCCCGGTCCGGCACAAATTTTCATCTTTACCATCGGATTTATTTCAACGCCCTGAAACGGTCAAAATGTTTAAATATTTTGAAATCATAAAATTATGGCCATTAATGTAAACAAATGATGTCTATTCTTTCAGACATATGCAGGAAGATCAGACACCATATAAATACTTGTGCACAAATTGAATTACCCTTCACTTGATTTGATTTGATTTGATTGTCTCAGGGAAGCCAAAACAGTCTTGGTCCAACCCGCCACTGCCCACACAGAAACTAAGTTTATTGTGCGGTATCGCTCCCTGTATATCTAGTAAAGCCAACCGATGCCCTTGAACAGTGCAAGGAGTCCCTTTACCAGTTCTTTGTTAGACACAATTTCTTCGGGTCTGGTTGTCCCAAATGTTCTGTGCATTTTACTCTCCAATGCAATGCATTCAAAGATTAGATGTGATGCAGTTTCATAACCATCATCACAGATCCTACATTTAGGGTCCTCTTCTGTTATTCCCATTGTATGTAGGTGTTTTTTGAAATTCCCATGGCCTGTCAGCAATCTAACCGTGAGTCTAATCTCTCTCCTGTTCAGACCCATGAATGCAGAGCTTCTTTTAAAACGTGGCTTTGGCATCATTACCTTGCCATGTTTTTGTTGATAGACATTGGTCCAATATCCTACGTGATATCTTCTGAGTCAGTTATGTAGCTCCAATTTGATCATTGCCTCGGTGATTGTCAGGACGGGTTCCGGTCCAATAAATGGAGTCTCTGCCCCCATCCTGGCTAATCTGTTGGCATGTTCGTTGCCACTGATCCCCGAGTGGCCAGGGACCCACAATAGGTTTACTCCATTGCTTTCCCCTAGCTCCACCAGAACCCTGTGACATTCTGCAACAATTTTAGACCTTGTTGCAGGAGCTGCCAGTGATCTCGGGGCTGCCTGGCTGTCTGAATAGATATAGATACAACGATCTTTGTAGCACCTACGCAAATTCTCGTCCACACACGCCCTGATGGCAGTGATTTCGGCCTGGAATACTGAGGCCAGTTTCCCTAGAGAGATGACGCCCTCCAGTCTTGGCTGCATCCCATAGACCCCGGCCCCAATGCTTTGGTCTGGTTTTGACCCATCAGTGAACCAGACAATATCCCCCGTACGGTGTCGAACTATTTTCTCCCACTGCTCCCTACTTACAATCGTTATATTGAAAGGCTTGTTAAAGCAGTATGGGGTTACAATATAGTTGGCTGGCATTTCCCCAACCTTTCCTATATTTATCTCACTCACTATTTTAATTTGTGATTCTGGATATCCCAAAGAGTTCCAGTTTTTGCCAGTTTTGAGTCTGTATGCACCAGCCGCTGCCTCCATCTTGACCCAAAGATGTAATGGGTACATATCCAACATGGTTTCCATCCCAGCAGTTGGTGTGCTGCTAATTCTGCCTGTTATGGCTAAGCAGGCTAATCTCTGCACCTTACCAAGCTCCTTAGCAGCAACCTGCTGTTCTACCTTCTTCCAGCACACGACCGCCCCATAGGTGATCCTGGGTCTAATCACCGAGGTGTATATCCAGTGCATACCCTTGAGGCTCAGGCCCAAATTTTTTCCACAAGTCTCCTGGTACTTACCAGAGTACCTTTTGCCTTGGAGCAAATATTCCTAATGTGGGGGTTCCATGTCAGTTTCTCATCTAAGGTAACCCCTAGATATTTCACTGTCCCCTTCACAGGTAGCGCTTCATTGAAAAGCTTTAGATTCTTATTTGAATGTTGGATATGCTTCTTTGTGAATGATACAACAACAATCTTCTTAGGACTAACCCCCAGATCCTGTTTTCTGCACCAATCTTGCACAATGTCCAATGCACCTTGTGCCAGGATACTCTTCACTAGTTGCAACTGACTGGACGATTGACTGAGCTGGCCTCATAGCATCAGCTAATGTGGCTTTGCCATGTAGATGCTATGAACTGCTTAAGTCATGGGGAAACTGCAGTCACTACTTTTCCCAAAAAAATGCAGCTCTACTGTATAGATACGTGATGATGGATATCTTTTGGGTAAACTAATTCAGAGTCAAAATAGTCTCTCCTTTCAATCTCCTGGTGAGAACTATTCAGGAGGATATTATCATCAAGTAAAATGTTAATCTGCTTTTAATATTACAACACAAGAAAAGAAATATGTTAGGCCAGAAATGGTCCAATATCTATTGTACCCTGTACAGTTCTCGATTCACAGGACCAATAAATAAATAAATAAATCAGGAAAACGCTACTGTTCTCATGCCACGGGAGGACTACATTAATAAGATCCACGTTTTATTATGTGACTCAGAATATCTCAAAGTTGACAAGGATCCTACAAACCGAGTGGTGCGAAAAACAGCTGAAGTTCTATCAAATAGTTCCTTACCGAAGGAGGTCATAAAGAGACTGAAACCGAGCAGCTCAGTTCCACATAGGCTATACAGACTGCCTAAGATCCGCATGGGAAGTGTGCCATTACGTCCAATTGTGAGCAATATTGGAGCAACCGCTTACGACCTAGCAAAATACTTGTCGTCTTTGCTCAAACCTGTGGTAGGCAAGTGTCAACATCATATAAAGCATTCTAATGATGTTATCAGCTGACTACAGTCACTTCAGCTGCAAAGTAACGACTTGTTGGTCAGTCTTAAAGTGGTTTCACTTTTTTCAAAGGTGCCTCTTGTGGACTCTCTACACCTCATTGGCAACATATTTGCGGAAGACATTACAGCACTATTTGAGCACATGCTCTCCTCTACATATTTTTTTATTTAACAACGAGTTTTGTGAACAATCTGACGGAGTCGCCATGGGGAGTCCTTTGTCTACCCTGGTGGCCAATCTTTTTATGGAAGATATTGAGGAAAGAGCACCAGAGTCAGCTACTTTTATACCGACAGTGTTTTGGCGATACATTGATGACACTTTTATAGTGTGGCCTCGTGGCGTGGATCGTCTCCGAAAGTTTTTATATGATACGAACTCCGTACATGAAAACAAAGTTTTCTATGGAGATCAAGAAAAATGGTTGTTTGCAATTTGGAGATGTCTTTGTGTGATGCAGAAGTGATGGCTCACTTAGTCATTCGGTATACAGGAAGCCCACTCATACAGATTTGTATTTACAAGCTACTAGTTGCCACAATCCGGCACAAACAATGGGCGTTCTCAAGACTTTAATCCATCGAGACCACACCGTCTCTGATGCCGACATCCTTCATGTAAAACTGGAATACCTACAGACAGTATTCCTAAAGAATGGAAGGAAGTGAGTAAACCAAGCGATGCACACTTACAAATGACAGAACGAGGAAGACGAAGAGGCTTTCAAATTGACTGCTTATCTCCCATATATTGCAAATATTTCATCGCAGATAGGCAGAATACTAAGACAGTATAAAGTAAGAGTCATCTTTTGCCCTCCTCCTAAAATTTCATCACTGTCGGGTTCTGTCAAAGACGATCTGGAGCTGCGTAAAGTAGGTGTTTACAGGATTCCGTTTGAGTGCGGCAAGTCACATATAGGGCAGACGACGCACTCTGTGGAACACCGGCGCCATACTCGCTACTCCGGCCCACCGAGTCCGCAATCGCCGAACATTGTATTTCCTCAGGTCATTCGACGAACTACAATGAAACGAAAATTGTGGCCCACACGTCAAACTTTTGAAGCTCAATTATTAATGAAGCTGTGGAAATAAGACCATCTGACAATGAGACTCTTATTAATCGAGACAGTGGTTTCCAAATAAACACTTCACGAAATCATGTCTTTGAAAACCTCCACAGTCGGCGTAGTTCCCTGCAACAGAATGACGACGACAATCGATCCGGTGTCGGAGCGGCAAGCGTTCATCGCGGAGGGTGCTCGGAGCAGCGTATGTAGTCGTAGTGAACACGCACGCTAAGTTCGCGCGTGCGCAATGTCGGCTAAATTGGGCATAAATAGCACAGCTCAGTGTGTCTTTGCCAGTACTTAGACGGTACTCACCCGAAGATGGCCAGAAGACTCTGCACCAAAATATTGTGGCAAAAAGTTACTGACATCCGGCAGTTCACCCAAGATTTTATGGAAAAAACTGGCATAATATGGATCAGTGTGTGAAATGTTAGAGACCTTTATATCATTTGTGGGTTAGAAAATTTGATTAGGGATATAGATATGTTGACTTTAGTGAAGTGAAGCACCATGTTTTCTGGTCAGTTGAGTGCAGGATTGTAGTAAAATTTTATACGACCTGTGACAATAAAGTTCCATGAATAGTCATGTAACATTAACGTAGATGAAATAGGAACTACAGTTATCTTACTGTGCTTCAAAATAGTCACCTCCCATAATTATGAACTGCTCAGCTCTACAACACATGTCCCGGAAACTTTGCACAAAGTCTTTCTTTGGAATGGTGTTCAAAAGCCTCATCACGTTTCATCGGATCTAAGGAATATCATCAAATCTCTTTCCTTTCAAAGTGTGTTTAAGTCAAGGGAACAGGAAGAAGTGTGTAGGATTGAGATTTGGCAAGTGTGGCAGATGTTCAAATTGCAAACAACCCCCAGGAACTGTCGGATGATATCGACTGCGTACGGGTGAACTTTGTCGTGAAGAAAAACACCGGAAACCGTGTCGTGCATAGTGGGGTCGTACCCTGCTTAGACATCATATAAAACAGGTCAAACTTTGAAAGTACCTTGCAGTATTCAACATCATTACCTAAGGTATAAAATGTCAAATTTTATCACAAATAACAAGGCTTCCACCATTAAAAAGAAACATAGATTTATTTTTAAACAGAACATTAAGAAAACACAAGATTACACAACACACAGGCTGGTCCCTAGCAATGCAATAGTGATTTGTTTGCAGCAAAGATTATAGAACAACACATCTCTGGTGTCAGAGAGTTAAAGTCAAGTTATTAAATAGAATTGTATATAAAACACAAAACTTTAACACTCCCCCTTATTTAATAACTTACACAGTCTCATATCATTGCATAACTGTCATAATCGGACAGCAAATAACGGCTTTGTTAATACATCTGCAAGCTGATCAGCTGTGTTTAGCCTCAAAATTACTGTTTCACCATTTGCAACTAGCTCTCGAACAAAGAAGTGTCTGAGACGGATACGTTTTGTCCGGCGTTGAAATTCGGGATCGAGTGCCAGTCGAACAGCTGCTTTGTTGTCCACTCGTAGATAAGGTTTTGACTTCTTTAGCTGACCGAGTTCAGTTAAAAGTCTCTTAACCCAAACAATTTCTCATGCCGCTTCACTTGTTGCTACAACTTCAGCTTCTGTAGAAGAAATGGCAACGGAAGTTTGACGCTGCCTCGACCAACTGACAGGTGCACCACAGCACAAAGAAAGAACACCAGAGGTAGATCGCCCAGTCTTTAAATCACCTCCATGATCGGCATCACTGAAGCATTCGAGAATGCATTTATCTTTGCCACTTTTGTAAATAAGTCCATAGTCATATGTGCCTCTCAAATAGTGAACTATTCTTTTCACTCGTATTACATCCTGCTCGGTTGGACTTTCGAGACTTCTAGATGCTACTCCAAAGGCATATGCTATGTCTGGTCTTGTCCCAAACATCAAGTAAATCAAGGATCCAACTGCTTGCCTGTAAGGATATTCGGTGTTGACAGGACTCACTTCCACATTGTCATCCTTGGTAATTGGAGTTGTAACAGCTCTGCAGTCACTCGTGACAAAACGTTCCAAAACCTTTTCAACATAGTGAGTCTGACTAACTTGAATAGAACCATCTACTTTTCTGTCAATTTCCAGTCCTACGAAATATGATGCAGGGCTTGATTTAATCTTGAATTCTCTCTCAAGATCGTCAATAAACTGTTTAAGTTCAGTATCATTGTTTGCTGCAATTAAACCATCATCAACATAGAGTACAAAGAAAATTTTAGAAGAACCTTTCTCTCTTTAAAAAGGCAGGGATCAGCTTCACTCCTCTTAAATCCTAATTTCAAAATGTAATTAGTGAATCTCTCTTTCCAGCAACAGGGTGCCTGTTTTAGACCATACAGACTTTTCATTAACTGACATACTTTTCCATAACCTGTTAAATTTTGTCACAAATAACAAGGTTTCCACCATTAAAAAGAAACATTGATTTATTTTTAAACAGAACATTAAGAAAACACAAGATTACACAACACACAGGCTGCTGCCTAGCAACGCAATAGTGATTTGTTTGCAGCAAAGATTATAGAACGACACATCTCTGGTGTCAGAGAGTTAAAGTCAAGTTATTAAATAGAATCATATATAAAACACAAAACTTTAACATAAAATCCTCGTGAATGATGCCTTGACTATTGAAAAAATTGACGACGATTGTTTAATACGTGATTTTTTTTATCCGACATCTCTCCAAAGAGGTGATGTCAGAGAATGCCGTTTCGTGCTTTGCCATTTCGTTTCAGTGTCATTATACCAGGTTTCATTTTCAGTGACAATACAGTTCAAGAAATTGGGTGTCACATGGGCCATTTCAGTAAAATCCTGTGATGATTCTAAACGTGCCTGCTGCTGATCATCAATCAAGAGATATGGCACAAGACAATAACACATTTTTCTTTTCCCTAACTTCTGGATAAGGATTTTTCACACATATTCATTGTTAATCTGCTGTCATGCACACACTAAAATGATGATCATTCTTGATTAATGTTCTCATTTTCTAACTACAGTCTCCGGTCGTCCACTACAGGGATTGTTAGAAAGTCATGAAAGCAGGTGAACCACTCGTACACACACTTCATGGACATGCTTGACCTCAGATGTGCCCCTCACCTCCTCCCAAAACTGTGACCATCCCCACCCCACACAAGATTATTTGGAAGATAAATTAATGTTGTAAATAAACATTGGTTTATTGTTTTTTATTTCTTGTTTACCTTCCTTTTTCCTCCCAAGGTATGTGTTTGCATGTGTATATGTGTGAGTGTGTGTATTTGTTTACCTTCCTTCCCCCCCCCCCCCCCCCTTCTCCAAGGCAAGTCTTTACTCTCCCAGGATTGGAATGGCTCCTTACCCACTCCCTTAAAACCCTCATCCTTTCCTTTTCCCTCTCCTTCCCTACTCTGCCTGAAGAAGGAATCGAGTTGCGAAAGCTTGCTTTTGTGTGTGTTTGTGTTTGCTGTATTTATGTTTGCTGTGCTCCGGTAAAGGAGTATTGTATAGCTGTTGAAGAGGTTCATAGTGGTGAAGGTATGCATTTACATTTGTACTTTAAGTTGTTTGAGAAGAAGTACTTTGATTATGTTCGTGCAAAGTTTGTGTTGAAATACGGATCGGGTGTTTCATTTGACTTGCAGTTTGTTAAGAGTGTTAAAAGTTGGTAGAATTACATAACTAAGGATGACCTGGATCCTTTGCGTAATGTTAATGCGAGTCATCTCTCTTTCTTTTACCAGTTACACAAATTTGCCAATCGTTTGCCTTCATCTGCAATCGATTATACTCGTCCGTTTGTGGTCCGCCATTATAACGAGCTGAGGTTGGTTTAGCAGTTTGTTCAGCGATCTAAGTTGAAGCATATGAAGTGTCCGGCTTTGTATCATTGTGACCGGCCTTACCTTGGAGGTAGTTGGGCTTCACAAGTTGTGCAGTGGTATAACAGGAGCTATGCGAATCAGCAGGTGAGGAAAGTTCAATTATATTTGTGGGGTGATACAAATCTAGGGAAGAGCACGTCAATAGAAAAGTTAATTAAACACGCTTGTGTTCTTATGTCCTTCCCTTCCGACTTTGGGTTTTCTGGTTACATTCCTGGAAGGACAAATGTCATTTTATTTGAAGAATTCGAGTGGCATCACTGGCAACCGTGCAATGTTGCTACCGGTGCTGATTCGCCTCGTAAGTAAACTTCTCCAGCAAGGATACGACTTCCTTCAATCCTGCCCCGAAATGAGATCCATCCTTCATGACATCCTTCCCACTCCACCGAGAGTGTCTTTCTGCTGACCACCTAACCTCCTGTGACGATACTGCCTGCCCTCTCAAATCAATGTTATCGTACGATACCATCTGCATCGGATCCGGAATCGTGTGGTTCAATAGTAATACGTGTTGCGTGTCAAGTTAGTTAAAAACGAAATAGCCACCCTAGGAATCAGTGTAGGACAGCGTCTCGGTGATACTGTGATTATTGTCAATGTTATATATTTGCCTCACCGCCTTGCGTTGGGGAGTTCGAGTTTTGGCTTTTCTAAAGTGCACTGGAAGTTATCTCAGTCTGTGTTATGAAATGGAAGTACTACTGTTCTGATGCTTTGTATATGTTTTGAATTTGTAATGTTTTGGTGGAGAAGCAGTTTGATTGCAAATTAAAGAAGAAGTGAAAAATTGTACAAACCGAGTACTTATTTCTACCACGACGCCCTAGGAGAATAATGTTGCAGTGAGCAGAACCCCCATACATCGCAATGTTGAAAAGATGAGTATTATGTTGGAAAGTGGTAGAATGAACTGAAATTACTTAAAGAAGCTATTAAAACATTACACTCCGTAACCTCCTAGTCCATCCCTATGAAATCCCCAAACCACCTTCCCTACCTTCTGGCTCCTACCCTTGTAACCCTGTTGTAAAACCTGCCCTATGCACCATTCCACCACCACTTACTCCAGTCCCGTAACCCGGAAGGTGTACACGATCAAGGGCAGAGCCACTTGCGACAGCACCCACATGATTTACCAACTGACATGCCTGCACTGTGATGCGTTCTGTGTGGGAATGACCAGCAACAAACTGTCCATTCACACGAACGGTCACAAGCAGACAGTGTTTGTTGGTAATGAGGATCACCCTGTGGCTAAACACGCCTTGGTGCATGACTATCACATCTTGGCACAGTGCTACATCGTCCGGGTTATCTGGATACTTCCCACCGACACCAATCCTTCAGAACTCTGGAGATGCGAACTAGCCCTTCAACACATTCTCTCTTCCCCCTGCCCACCTGGTATCAACCTCTGCTAATTTCAAATTCCCGCCCACCATCTTGAACATCTTTGTCTCGGTTCTGTGGACAGAGCCTCTGCCTCAAGTGGTATCTCTGTCCAACTTCTTTGGTTTCTACAAATGTCTGTCTAGGTGTGTTTGCATGTGGATATGTGTGAGTGTGTGTGTATTTGTTTACCTTCCTTTTTTTCACCTAAGGTAAGTCCTTCTACTCCTGGGATTGGAATGACTCCTTCTCCACTTCCTTAAAACCCATATCCTTCCCTTTCTCCTCTCCTTCCTTCCTCTTTTTCCTGAAGAAGCAGCCAGCGGTGGCGAAAGCTTGAATGTTTGTGTGTTTTTATGTGTGTTTCATGTTTCTATCGACGAGCCTGTACTTTGGGTAAGTCAAACAATCTTTATTTTATACATATTTTTCTCATCTATTTTTTATATATTCATTTTGTAAATTGTTTTAGAAGAACTGTTCATGATATATATAAATGACCTTGTGGATAACATCGGAAGTTCACTGAGGCTTTTTGCGGATGATGTGGTAGTATATAGAGAGGCTGTAACAATGGAAAGTTATATTGAGATGCAGGAGGATCTGCATCGAATTGACTCATGGTGCAGGGAATGGCAATTAAAGCTCAATGTAGACAAGTGTAATGTGCTGCAAATACACAGAAAGAAAGATCCTTTATCATTTAGCCACACTATAGCAGGTCAGCAACTGGAAGCAGTTAATTCCATAAATTATCTGGGCGTAGTCATTAGGAGGGATTTAAAATGGAACGACCATATAAAATAAGTTGTCGGTAAAGCAGATGCCAGACTTAGATTCACTGGGAGAATTTTAAGGAAATGCAGTCCGAAAACAAAGGAAGTAGGTTACAGTACACTTGTTCGCCCACAGCTTGAATACTGCTCACCGGTGTGGGATCCGTACCAGATGGGATTGTTAGAGGAATTGGAGAAGATCCAAAGGAGAGCAGCGCGCTTCGTTACAGGATCATTTGGTAATCAAGAAAGCAACACGGAGATGATCGATAAACTCCAGTGGAAGACTCTGCAGGAGAGACGCTCTGTCGCTCGGTACGGGCTTTTGTCGAAGTTTCGAGAACATACCTTTACCGAGGAGTCTAGCAGTATATTGCTCCCTCCTACGTATATCTCCTGAAGAGATCGTGAGGATAAAATCAGAGAGATTAGAGCCCACACAGAGGCATACCGACAATTCTTCTTTCCGCGAACAATACATGACTGGAATAGGAGGGAAAATCGATAGTGGTACTGAAGGTACCCGCCGCCACACATCATCGGGTGGCTTGCGGAGTATGGTTGTAGATGTAGATGTAGATCCCCCCCCCCTCCCCCAGAAATTTGAGTGACACATTTTTGCGTCACAACACACTCTCCCGCCCCCTCCGCAGCATCTAATCTGTTCCTTTAGGTGTTGTGCCGAGCTTAAAAGAAAACTTTAAATTGATCCTTTGCCCATTCATTGTCCTGTTCTCAGTCCAGAACCGATGCCCTAAACGAGTACTCCGTCCAACAAGTCTGACACGCAACACACACAATGTGCTCAACTGCACTACAGCGGGGGCAGGTTCTCGACACCGGCTGCCGTGTAGGTGGAGCGTTGTGATTCACCCGTATTGGTCTGTCATCGGTCTTGTCTTCACTCACTGAACTTATTGTCAGAGATTTTATGCCAACTAGCTCTACCAGTAAGGAGATTGTATGATGAGGTAAAATATGTCAATCAGCAATTTAAGGGAGACAAAAACTCGATTGTGATGGGAGACTGGAACTCGGTAGTAGGAAAAAAGAAGAGAAGGAAAATAGTATGTGTATGGGACGGGGAAAAGGAATGAAAGAGGTCAACTGGTAGGATTTTGCACAGAGCACAATTTAATCATCACAAACACTAGGTTTACGAATGAAGAATAAAGCCTGCGAGAGTGAAGTTCGGGGTGAGAGTTTAAAATAGGGAAAGTTTAATTTTTTAAAACTCACAACCACCAACTGCGAACCAAATTCCTAAACATGCAAAAACACTGGATCTGCGATTGCTACTGTTTGACTCGTTTTCAAGGGGATGATATCACACATTCGCAGCTTTCCTTCCCTGCATATGATTAACAAAACAAATTAATAATAAAATCAAGTTCATGAGAGAAAAGGGTGTACTAACTACTATTTTTGAAAACACGTGAAAGTTCACTTTATGTTGTTTATTTCACAATATTAGAATCCTGTGGCTGATACGTCTGTACATCGACACATTTATCAAATAAAGTTATAGCTTGTGAGCCCCCAGACAAAAATGAATATTTGTCGCAAATTGTTTTCACACCATGTGGCTGGCTCAAACACTGTTTATGTTCGTGCCTATGCGACGACACGTGTTACATTAACAAATCACAGTCACTTTAATTCAATGCAATGCACACCTTATTCCACTGGCTAAATTTTCACAACACACAGTAGCACTTGATTCAACTTGGTGCAGTCTACGACAAGCAACCACACGTGGCGATTGCCACACACAAATCTATAGTCTCCATCTCGAGATCCACATGCCGACTGATGCAGAGTGACGCCGCCCGGCCAGCTACCCCACGTGCTCGGGACTCGTCACTTCCTGCCCTCGCACACACGTGCGCTAAAAGCTCAACCGCCGGGTTTTTTCCCCTACATCATCAACTTCCCCATGTGAGCTGTTCTAACCGATTTGCCAATGTACAGCGCTCAGCCAATACATTTCTAAAACTTTACTTAAAATCAAAATAATTACACTACACATTAAATAAATGTCTTCTTAGGTTTTTATATTGGTATAAACATCCTTTGTACTATTAATCATAATCATGCAATTTCTTATATCACAGATAAGTGATTGAACTGAATATTTCAAGATAAAATACACAAGATTAATTGAAAATAAAATGAGAAATAGTTAATATATTATTTTTATAAACAAACATTGCCATGCTAGTTGTGTAACTATCTTGTATTCATTGGTAATTTATTACTTTTCATTGTCAATTAAACATATTACGCCAGATGTGACTATATCAGCTAATGTATTGTTTATTTATCAACAGGCTATTTTGTAATGAGGGCCTTAAAGGTTCCTAACTGCATCGTATTACTTCAAATGCCGGTAGTATTGGAATATTTTATTTCACGCTGTGCACTGCATTGTGCCTGGCACTCGCCATTGTCCCTCTCTCCCCTCACCGGAAACAAAAACTGGAAAATCCTAAGCTGGAACAAGCCACCAACGTCGGCCTGCTCGCTGGCCTCCCGTCAGCTACAAGCACACAGCAAATCTCAACGTGGAGAATTTCTACCTATGGCCTAACTATAAATGTTGTCACCCAACTGCGTACATACATTGCTACCATAATTAATAAGATTAAAATTGTGTAACATTTAGTGCATTGGCATGGTCAATGTTTGCAGTGAACTTCATACTGTTTAATTATCAAATGCTATTAATTACCAGTATTTCTATTGGGCGGTAATCTCACAATGCCCCCACTTGCGGCATCAAAACCATGTGCAGGATGGCGCAAGTAGCACCAAAATTAATACATTCAAATGAGCAAAATTTAAAATTACAAAATTATTGAATCGGGTTGACTCAAACACTATACCAATTATGACCTCAACTAATGCAAAATAAAAAATAAATAAAAATAAACAGGGCAGTGAGAAAATTTCCCAATATTTGTATCATTAAGACCACTTATAGAGTGTGCATATTTTTAAGAATCCTTATAACTAATTACATCCATGAAATTTAAGTGTGCCTGTTGTTTATACACAGAATTGGCACCAAATTTATAATAGTATTAACCTTTAGTCTTTAGAGGACCTTGTCCTACATGGAAAAACTAGAATTATCACTATGAAAACTTTTGACGGTGTACACCCACTTGTTTAAAGGAAATCTCTCACCACTTTGACACTGAGAACCCCAGAGTCATCGTTGCAGCAACTCTGGTCCATGGTATATGGTCCTATGTCTCCGTCATTTTAACCAACATGCTGTTGCAGCTTAGATTCATGGCACGGGATCAAGCGTTCTTGTTCACACACGTCATATGCACCCGACATGGAACAGGAAGAGCAGAAAGCACCCATGAGTCAACATAGACAAAAGTTTGTCTGGACACCAGGATTCGGGTGGATTTGTATCCCACCCCTCTGCCATCAGACTTGGTGCAATTGAAACTAAGCATTGAGACATGTACAGTAACATGCAGATCAACAGAATTAAGAACTCAAAGTAGCTGTTGTTAGTCATTATCAGATCAACCCAAACCACCATGCCTGCACTCTCATCAGCCATAGCTTCAGATGAAACAGACAAGAAAATATGTGGCATAAATAAAATACCAACAACCTGCCTGTGTCAAAAATATATCTTAAAGCTCAAATAATACTACCAAAAGAATGTTATCATAGAGAATTTTCTCTTCTATCAAAATGACACCTACAAGCATACATACAAATCCTACCCCCTCGCACCAAAAAAATTTATTTTTGCTGGTGTGAGATTTAATTGGCCCATACTATCCTAAGTTAATCCTAGCACGTCTATACTTCACAGTAATTACAACTCCTGCAGCCTGTGAGCATCAATTGAAAACAATATATATACGTCCTCTAGTCCTGATTCCAGATTAGTATACATAAACAAAAAATGAAAACAATTTAATTATTATTCATAGAATTACCTAACTAAATAGTTTCAGTACTCATACATAAATTATGATGGTACAATAAACACACTATCCCTCTCAGCTGCTGTTTCAGGAATGAGTCCTGGCAACAATTGCACCTTTCACCAACACATACATATTTACCTCATGTACCACTGTTGAACTACAAATCCGATACAAGCACATGTTTTAACACAAACAGCAACAGAAAAACATTTACAAAGAACTCTTGTAAACCTGACCCCAATGCTTAAATCTAAACACACAAGTAGATACTAACACAGACCACAGAATAAATATACATAAATTCTTAACCTACTATCTACAATGCATTAAATCTCATACTTCATAATTTACACTGGTTTATGGCAGTTACTTGTGTAAACATGCCATTAAATCTTTATCATTTACAAAATTTTTGAATTTCACCCTCTTCGTGCAACCCTCCAGACTTAATTCTAGCACATTATCCTTATACTCCAACTTAGCTTCATATTTGCACAGAAAATCATTTCTTAACACTAGATTTAAACATAGACCTTTCATCACCAATAAACCTTGAATAAACAGCTTCTCCTCAATGATTACTTCAAATTCTGAGTTCCCTACATTTAACACCCCTATTTTTCTTGCAAAAGCATAATTTTCTTTTCCCCATGCCACTGGTTCTACTTTTTTTTAAATATTTGAGGAATTGGATCCAATCATCTTGTCCATACTCATGTACGTCTTTATTCACCCAACCTGACTTTAACCCATCAATATCCATTTCATGACACTGTTCATTATTATGAATCATAAAAAATTGTATTTTATTCTTCTTATCACCTGACCCCTCCTGTATAAGTTCATGTACCTCACTTATCTCATCATGATCTAGGGTACACATGCCTAATCCCCTTAATTGATCATACTCATTGTCCCCATTCACAAACTCTTTCAACACATTGTAATAAGTCTGTTCCCTATTATATTGTTTGCCTAGTCTTCCCAAGTAATCATATTTGTGCAATAGCCAATCATCTGTTGCCCACTTCCTAATCCAGTTTATTTTCCCAATTAAATTTCTGGTTTGTGCATCTACACTGTCAACTTGGCCTTCCTCAGAGATCTTCACATTTATATTAACATTTACAGTGGGTCCAGTGTCATTTATTGTCTCTACTGGACCACATTTATTTACATTTAATTTAGAAAAACATTCACTCTCATTCATACATTCCACAACATCTATGCTGGCTCCAGTACCATCAATATTTACATTCATACTTTCACATTCAGTCAACACTTGTGCCTCTGACCTATCCAAACCCAAGGCTAACCCAACACTGTTTTTATCCTCTTTAATGTAATTATAAAATATACTTCCCACATCATACTATCCTTTATTGTCCTTGTTTCTAGCATTCCTCCTCCTGTTTGCATTTCTCTTGTCATGTTGCAGAAACCACCCCTCAAAAATTTCCTCACTACCTATGACTGCATCCATCTGACACATACTTTCCTCTCTTTTCTCTCTTTCCCTGTTCACTTCATTTATGATTTCTTCCCTCTTTTCTTTATCCTTGCCCCTGTGAACTCCTACTTCATCTTTCCTATCATCATCTCTATCCATGTGACATAGTTTTTCTTCCCTTCTCTATTCCTACTGTAATTATGGTTATTAGATCCCCTGTTACCCCATCTTCTGGTCCTGTTATTAGAATACTTCCTTGTCCCAAAACGGACCTCATTTGGAACAAATCTTAGTTTTCCTGATTCTGTCTCTGATTTTCTCTCCTATTGTTATCCCCATTCCTATTTCCACTTTCCTGCCTTTGATTTCTCCTATCATTTTCCCATGTTCCCCTCTGGCTTCTATTATCCCAGCTGCCTCCTCTGTTATTGTTACCTCTCCAATTCTCATTTAACTTCCTCTCTCTATTGTGGTTTCCCTGGTTGTGACCCCCATTTCTACTGCCTCTGTTTTCATTGTGGTTGACATGCTGTGTCCCCCTGAGCTGTCGTTCCATAACTAAACCCTGATCTATCTTTTCTACAAATTCAATGTAATTCTCAGCTGAATCTGTGGGATGGTGAATTAACTGCCAATGCAAGTCTGCAGGTAACCTCCTACACAAAGTGGAAATTACTGCTAAAAGACGCAAAGGTGTATCTAAATGCACTAGTTTCTCAAGTTCCTCCTGACAAAATTCCTTCATGCTCTGTTTCCGTTTCACATAGTTTGGCCCATTCAAGAATTCATTTTGTATCTTAGCTTGCTTGGCCTCCCCCCAATACTTATTTAAAAACAACTTTTTAAATGCCTCAAAAGTAACAAATTTATCAGCACACTGATTTGCCCAAGTTTGAGCAGAACAATCAAACATTCTCTTTGCTAACTTCACTTTACACTGGTCTGACATACCAGGCACAAATTGGTCCTTGCATGCAGCCAAAAAATCTACTGGATGATAATTACCCACTCCTGAAAACTTTTTACTATTAGGTGTCTGCACCATGGACCAATTAGTGTTTCCTGATGCAGCACACAATTCTAGATTATTTATTCTAGTGTTCACCTTCTCAATCTCAGTATTGTTTACTGTCACTACTTGCTCTATCTTTTTTCTAAAGTTACTTTCTGTATTCTCTAATTTTCCTGACAACAAAGTTTTTGTTTCCTCAATAACTGCCACCATCCTCTTGTCAAACTCAGCCAATGCCTGCATAGTGCCCTCATTCCTGTGATCACATATTGTTTCACAGCATCTAACTTGCCTCCTACCTCAGTCTCAATAGTACCAATTCTGGCATGTATCTCCTTTTCAAACCGTTCTGTTAGACTTCCTATCTTTTTGTCACTGTCTCTGATTATTTCTGCCTTTAATGCAAACATTGAATTTTGTAGTGCCCCAATGTCTGCCTTAAAGTCTGCTTTCAATTCTGATTTTACAGTTCCTATTTCTCATCTTAAATTTGATTCTAAATGTAAGTTTGAATTTTCTATTTTTGATTCTAAATGTGAGTTTGAATTTTCTATTTTTGATTCTAAATTTGAGTTTGAATTTTCTATTTTTAATTCTAAATTTGAGTTTGAATTTTCTATTTTTGATTCTAAATTTGAGATGAAACTCGCTAACATGGCTGCGAACATCTCCAGTGTCAACAACATTCCCCCAGTATTTACCCTCTCTGGACTTTCCGGTATGCTACTCTCTGAATGTACGTCGCTTGGCGACTTTTTAAAAACCTGATCCATTTTCGGTATCACAAGAAAGTTTGATTAACACACAAGAATTTATAGCGCCAGCTTTTAATCCAGAAGTTGCTGCAACGAGCTGCGATGTCCCCGACGCTCGCTGCTGTCTGTTGTAGAAGCTGTGGCTGGAATATGTCCTCACTGCATCCCTTATCCTTTGTAGAATAGAAGCTGCTGGGTCCCGACATTTCGTTGGCAACTTGCGAAGTCCCCACGATCACTGCTGTCCGTTGCAGACGATGAAAGTTGAGTGCGTGGATCCCGCACGCCGCCGCTCACTGCTGCCGGGCCAATGCGCGACACGTTCGCGTACCACCCACGATTATGCTAACTGTTTTGTCCACTATCACTGTCCTAAGCACATCCTACTTCTCTGTCCGAGCAAGACCAGTGTGAATTTATCCCGCTCTCTGCTGCCAGCCCCACAAACACTTGAAATTGTCTGTCGCGTCCGCGCACTTGTTTGCAACTGTTCGTAACTGTTCACTGTCCTATACACACCCTAATCTCTCCGTCCGAGCAAGTCCAAGGTAAACTTATCCCGTAACGAGCCTCCAAATGTGAGGGTGAGAGTTTGGGGTGAGAGTTTAAATAGGGAAAGATTAATTTTTAAAACTCACAACCACCAACTGCGAACCAAATTCCTAAACATGCAAAAACACTGGAACTATGATTGCTACTGTTTGACACATTTTCTAGGGGATGATATCACACGTTCGCAGCTTTCCTTCCCTGCATATGATTAACAAAAAAAAAAAAAAAAATCATAATAAAGTAAGTTCATGTGAGGAAAGGGTGTACTAACTACTAATTTTGGAAACACGTGAAAGTTCACTTTATGTTGTTTATTACACCATATTAAAACCCTGTGCCTGATATGTCTGTACATCGACACATTTATCAAATAACGTTATAGCTCTTGAGCCCCCAGACAAAATGAATATTTGTCGCAAATTGTTTTCACACCATGTGCCTGTCTCAAACACCGTTTATGTTCATGCCTATGTGACGACACGTGTTACATTAACAAATCACAGTCACTTTAATATTCACATAATATATGACATCAACTGCGATTGGGCGAAGCTGAAAATGTGTACCCAGCCGGGAGTCAAACCCGGGTCTCCTGCTTTCTAGGCAGTTGCACTGACCGCTACACCACTGGGGACACAGTGATCACCGCACCTGCAAGGACTACCTAAGCACGCCTCCCGTCAGATACAAATTCCCAGCTTCGCCCTGCCACAGTACTCAAACTCGTAGTTATGAAACTAATTCCCATAAGAGTAAGGGCTTCAAACTTGCCCACCCCTCCCCACTAACGATAGGATCATTGCCCTCACCGTCATATTGGATTTCCCCAGTAATCTCCCAATTTTGGCTGACAGCGAACCCAAAAATGGAAGAAAGGCAAGCCTCTGCTTTTCTTCTTGTTCTTCTCCTTGATTTTTGTCAGCCTGTCTCCTACTGTATATAAATATTGTAACTTCTGCAGACAACACCAAATTCTGATTGAAATGAATATGCCTAATAGACTGTAAGGAATTCAGGTCTCAAATGCTTCCAAAATCAAGATTGTGAGATGAACTGTGGGATGTTACCTTGTGTTTGTGTGTATGTTGATAGAAAATGTTTCTTTTTATCCCCTCCAAATAAATTACATAAACTATTTTCCATTGTTTATTATAGTCGTTCTTATAGTGTAACTATACCATAAGTACAAGTATAACAAATATTAAAAAAAAACGTGTTTTAGTCTTTTTTGTACATTAGGTTGTTACATTCACTCGTCCCAATAAGAATGGTCTCTGGGGTATCAGAAGAAAAAGGGTATTTGTATGTGCCCACAGCTTTCACTCGAGTTTAATTAAATGTGTGTTTGAGTTACAAAAATGTGGCATCTATTTTGTCACAATTTGTTATTTACATGCCTTACACTTCTGAATGTACAAGTAAGGTATTCAGTTCAACTTGCATCAAATGTATTTCATATTTGGAAGCAAATGCAAATATGGCTACGAGTTTGGTTTATTAATCTGAAACTCATCATGCATAGCTGTAGCAGAATAAGGAAATTATGGACCATTTACATTTCTTTAAGGAACAGATGGGGAGTTGGGTGAACTAATTTACCTACAGTAAAACTGGCATAAGTGTAGACTGGGATACCACCTGTCTTTGACCCATGACATCACCAAGATGTCGGTAAACCAGTATACGGGATATCGTAATACTTCTGTATTGTAGATACAAATAATCTGTTGTTATTATAGATAGCAGAATGTACCATCGATCACAGGTCTTAGCCCAAAAATTCGCGCCTTTGGCGCTCACATGTGATAAAGAAATCTCTTGGTTAACCTACACCTAACCATCAGAGAGAAGCCACAGATCACCTTTTAAGCACAAAGTATTAATCTTTTATGTCTGTAAACAAACTATTGTCTTTAATTCAACCACCACATAATCATTCAAGCCTTCTACAAACACGCACGCACCTGAAAACTACCGCGCCGCGATGATGTCACGAGTCAAAGCTGACGGGCGGTATCCCCATCTACAGGTGAGCCATAATACTTTTTACTTTGAGACTAATTTGGCCTTTATCATGATTAATTTAGTTTGAGGAAAACCTCTCTCGTTTCTGTGTGCCCAGAAAAAAAAAAAAAATGTTATGTATGTGTAGTTTAGTCTAATTTGTCATTTCTGTGACGGGACCAGAACAGTTTGTGCTTTCCCTACATTGTTTTGGTATTTTAATTGGGGTATTTGTCACAATTTCCTCTCTCATTTGCATTCCTTATATGTAGTCTCGTTTTGCCTATGTTATGATGGAGTATGACTGCTACATCTAATTAGTGATCAACTCTGACATATGGACAGTACTTGCCAGTGTCACAGCATCAGTCAGATACAGAGATAGTCTTATTTCTGGGGCTTTTCCTCTGCTAGACATTTAACTGATTTTCAGAGTACCCATGCCGATTATAGTTGAAATTTTTAAGTACTATGTGTACGGTTGTTATAATGTCTGTGTGTTCTTGAATAAGATTCTTTTGTTCGATAACTATTCATGCTAGTTTACCGTAGCCTTCTATTGAAGTACCCAATACCATAATTTGTTCTGTATGTGTGTGGGTTTCAAGTACACAATTTTTTGCTTAAGTCCTGAAAGTTTATAAAAGTCGCAAGTCAGATAAACTTCAAGAAAAGAAATCTCCACCTTTTGTGTTTAAACTGTTTCCAATGGTAGCAATGTCTGCATCTACGAAGTAAAAAATTCTTATCAAACATTCACACAGGAGAGAGAGAAAAAAAAAAAACACTTGCGTTCGAATACTGATATCACATTAATTGCTTCAATTATAGTAAAGATCTCAGCTTCTTATTTCATATGTATGCATAAATTTTGAGTTAAAAGTGTGTGGCACTGGAAATGAAACTGCAGTAACTTTTTATTTATTTAATCATCCAGTAGCTGTGCATGATACATCTTAAAAACAAATGCCACCTAACAGCAAAACTGATACTTTATTACTGTAAGTAATTGAAGCGTGTAAAGTAATATGATAACTATTATAGGCCAGTGTATTTAAATAACAGCACTCCCTAATAACTGCAGTATCAATTACATTAAAGAAACAAGTTATTAAAATTGAGGGCATATATTCATTGACAATGAAATAACACCTACCTTGTAAATAATTTTTACACTCAGGCCTACTAAGAATATTTACTATTCTTTCAGAGTCTTGATGTGCTTATAAAGTTTATTGTACAGTTATTTTATCCCCCCCCCCCCCTTTAATGCTTATGTAGTTGCCCATATGTTCTGAATTATGTTAACATGCTGACTGAAGGTCCAGATTTTGTTTTGTGCCACTAATATATTTATGTAAGTAACCACCTCATGAACAGACCTGGTGATTTTAGTGTAGGCTGTGCTTTAAAACTAAGTTTGCTAGAATTACAGGGTGCTTTATTTTCAATTGAGCATGCGATGCTCTGTTGCTCTGTGAAACAGTTTTTGGTTACTGGCAAATTATTCCCGAAATGATTCCAATTGTGTTTAGGCATAATTAAAACAAAATTGTTTATGTTGTAGACCAGCATAAAGCTTTACAAAATATAAAGTTATATGAGTAATAGACTTTAGTTACATTCTATACTGCCATCTGAAATGTAGATAAAGATTTTTACTGTTTCTTTGCATACATTGTCTTGTTAAAAATGTAGTACTTATGTGAAGTTTGATTGCCTGCAGATTCTGAGCACTTCAACCACCATCACAAGAAGACAGGGTTGCACAAAACCTAACAAAATGTGAAGTTAGTTATGTGAGTAATACACTTTAGTTACATGCTATAGTGCAATCCAAAATGTAGATGAAGTAATTTACTGTTTCATTGCACAAATTATCTCATTAAAAATGTAATACTTCTGTGAAGTTTGATTGCTTACAGGTTCTGGGCACTTCCACTGCCGCCACCACCTCAAGGCATTAGTGTGTACCACAGTGAGCAGTGTGGGACATAACACAGAAAGGCCAAGCTGAAATGTCATGTGGGTAATAATCCGTACACTGTCAAGCTCTCAAATTACTTGGCACAAGTGGTGGACTTAGTACAACTAAATGTTCCTTTATTTTGTCATAAATATGACTTTTCTTTTACTTTATGTTGAATTTTGTATCATAAATATAGGCTACATGTGTTATATCAACAACTGGATAACACTAACTGCTCTCTATAGTTTTCAAACTATGCAAGCTACGAGTATCACCATACATTACATATTAATTTAAAGGATAACTCACATTTGGTAGACTCTGTTGTCTACAGAAAGGAGACAGATGAAGAGAGAAAACTGGAATCGCTGTAGGTCTGACTTATTTATTGGCTACCATTAAGTCACACATAATTGTAATAGCTTAAATATCAGAATCTTTATAATGTTATGCTTTTTACATTAATCCTACTGTTTTAGTTATGTTTCAGGGCAAGTGTTTTGATAAGGAATACCATCTGGAATATTAAGACAGGCTAGATTAATCCCTGAACTTTAGCTGAAAAAAAAATGTATGTATCAGTAATGGTAATTTTGTAGAAAAACAGTGAACCATGCCTTGTGCTGTATTTTACATAATCAGTGTTGTAATGTATGAAGCAAAGCTGGAAAGCACAAAGAGTATCAGCAGCTAAATTGAAGTAGATATATATATAAAACTATGTGCTGGGTACCTGACTCTTGTTGGACATGATGTATGAGAGAGAAAGAGAGAATGTAGGGCATGTGAATGTAATTTGTATTTTTTGTTTTGCTCATATTTGTTGTACAAATGTTTCATGTAATCTGATGGAGTGAGCAAGATTCAGAGACAGGAGGAAGATGATGAAGAAAATGTTGCAAAAAAGAAACCAAATTGTTATTCATAGCATACAACCTGATATGTAGTTTACATTATGTACTGTAAGAATCTATAAAATTTGCTTCAAAAAAGTAGAACATATATGGTATTATATAAACCAGTTGTGTGAGTTCGTGTCTACTAACAAAGCCGTGTTTAACACCACAATTGTTTACAGCCAAATAAATGGATTTTAATGAGAGTTTCTTGTTTTTCTAATCTGTCTGATGCATTTTACCTTCCAAAAAGTATCTCTTAATTCTTTTTATGGGGGCACTGGTTAGTCTGATGTGTGCCTGAAGTCTGTCACTTTGATCATTGTATTTAATGTGACTACTTAATTTATGCACAATTAAGTCTCGATAAAGGTACAGGGCCGGTGCAAGGCAGGTGCGAAACGTGCGGCCGCACGGGGCGGCACTCTCCAAGGGGCGGCAAATCAGCCGGCACCCATCCTTTTTTTTTTTTTTTTTTTTTTTTTTTTTTTTTTTTTTTTTTTTAACTCGACATTTATTACCAAGAGGGGATTGGATACCAAACCTCGGAGGGAGCAGGACTGAATTTTTCCTCGCCACTGTGGCATCACCGTCATGTTTACGCCAGGGGAACAGTGTGGGGGAAGCAGTGTGGCGTACACGCCAGTCAAATTGTCAATTATAGCTACCTTGCACCCCAGTATTCCTATGAGGGGAGCGCTGCCAGCCTGTGACACGCCGTGCGTTTAGGCACAACTAATTTTGCAGTTTTCTTTTATGAATTTATAAATTGTTTTAAAAAATAGATTGTATGACTTTATATAATAAAAGAAACTATTTTGGAAATTGAAATAGAAATGTCCTCTTATGAAACAATCAATAAATTCTGGAGCCGCTTCAGCTGTTTTTATTGAGATCCTTTTATGTACAGGTCCACAACCGGTTTCGTGTCAGTAGAGACGCATCTTCAGGTGTTACTGTGTTAAATAACAAAACAATAATTAAAATTACAGGACCAATAACTTAATAAACGCGATACATGAATTGAACAAGGTATTACTTACAACTTTTTATTCTCTCGTCATAATTCGCTACTGAGTCCCAACATTCTAGTTGGTTTCATCCGTCAATTGGTTAAAATTCAATAGGGCCAAATACATGGGTCCAAGTCCAAAATCAAATGGTTGTCTTTCAGGATAAAAAACATGGATGTTAAAATGTGGGACATGTAGTCGCGTGATTTTGACCACCGTATTTTCGATAAAACCTGAAGGTAAAAAGAAAGACACGTGACAAATTTGTGTCTATAGTCATAAAATAAATCATAGGGGAGGAGTAGTTGATGGAGGGGGGAGGGAGGGTTGCACCTATGTCAGTTGACAAAATTAAGTAATCGTTAGGAATGGGGAGCATTAAAACTTGTTAAAATGACTTACCCGTAGATTGGCAATGCAGGGCCTTGTTCAATTCATGTATCGCGTTTATTAAGTTATTGGTCCTGTAATTTTAATTATTGTTTTGTTATTTAACACAGTAACACCTGAAGATGCATCTCTACTGATGCGAAACCGGTTGTGGACCTGTACATAAAAGGATCTCAATAAAAACAGCTGAAGCGGCTCCAGAATTTATTGATTGTTTCATAAGAGGACATTTCTATTTCAATTTCCAAAATAGTTTCTTTTATTATATAAAGTCATACAATCTATTTTTTAAAACAATTGATAAATTCATAAAAGAAAATGTATTTACTCAGCTGCGGATGCCCCAATTATAAAATAACTTGTACTAACATGCCTAGCGCGGCAAAAGGGGCTTAAAATAACTTGTAATTTTGCAGTACTCGAAAAACAATTTGGAAACTCAAATGCAATGTTCGATACTGCGGTTACATGTTAAGCCTGAAGCAATTTTGCTAAGCCCTTCAATGGCAGTTTCCGAGTATTTTATTCTTCCCGTATTATGGAAAAATAAATGGTTGAACATTACTACAGTCAAACATGTCAAACACCTCCAATAGCTACAAGTATTCCGAATGGCTAAATACGCTGCAAGTAATTACAAGGGATAAAGAAATTGGAAGTAAGCCTGACGTAAGTTGCGTTTCGAAATAATTTTGAAAATTTTTGCTATCCGTTTCTGAGTGACAGTCTGACGTTTTGGTTTTTGAGCCGTGAAACACCTGTCTCCTCGTGCATGCACAACAATCAAACTCTGACCGGCACTTTTGTTTGACAATACTTCTCGCCCACTATCACTTTGCCAACATTTATTCACTGTATAATGCAGGTGAATCCATGTTTCATCTAAGTAAACTACTGGTCGGTTTGATTCTGATGAACACCTGAGAAAGTATGTTATCTTAGCAACAATGCGGAATGCCCTCTCGTCCGCACAAAACGTTAATCCTGACACCTTCAAAACGAAAATCCGTAGATAGAACATCGCTGCCGGCCGCGGTGGCCGAGGGGACTGAGGCGCTCCAGTCACGATCTGCACGGCTACTACGGTCGGGGGTTCGAATTCCCCCTCGGGCATGGACATTTGTGCCGTCCTTAGTGTTAGCTAGTTCACAAGTAGTTTGTAAGCTTAGGGACTGATGACCCCGTAGGTAAGTCCCATAAGCTGTACAAACATTTGAACATTTGAGAACATCGCTTCTAAGGGTTTCCTTGCTAGCTTTGAATCTCATTTCTGTTTGACAAAAGTTGTGCAGTTTTCGCAAATTTCTTATTCCTTTCTCTAGTTCGTAATTGCCACAGAAATTACTGCCTGATAATACATTTATCCATATCATCGGTCACATAGTTATTGTGAGCTTCTTGCTTTATCTAATTGGGCGCTAGTTTCAGTGGCGTAGCTATGTCACCAAGGGCCCCGGGGCAAAAATTACACTGGGGCCCTCTTTAAACTAAAACTATGCAAAACTACTTCATCATCAGTTCCTCACCGCCTACTGGAAGACATAATAAGGCAAACCTAAATACTATTAAGTATATTATTATGTGTCACGCAGCAGATAATATTTAATTGTACTCTCAAATATAATTATAACTGTGAAAGTTGGTTTGTTTGCTATGCTTTCACGCAAAAGTTACTTGGCGGATTTGAATGAAATTTTGCACTTAACCATGAAAACATGACCTCTCCCGCCCCCTTTGAAGCAAACCGGAAACAGTCAAGACCGCGGTGACAGCAGGCGGATTGTTGTCAGTTCTGACAACTCACTCTCCATGCCGATCAGCCTAATTTCGTTGATAGTCCAGTCAAAGAAGGGAAATAGGGGAAATATTCGTGTAGGATGGTTTCAGAAAAGAAAGTTGCCGCTTTTTGTTTGATGGAATACTTTGGTTTCAGCCGTGCCCCTACCAGGCTTCATGAAGTATATGTTAGTGTGTGGCCAGGAAAAAGTAATACGTAAAATAACTAAGTTGACATCTTCGCTTATTATAGTGGCAGTGTCTTGAATGCACAACTTACTATTGTGACAAAGTAACAATATTTTCTCTTCTTCCTGCACGAATTTCAGAGTGCAGTTGGTTACAGCACTTCATTGCGATCTATGATCATGGAGCACACCCTTGAGGAATTCACTACACAAACAGTTGAGTTACCATAATAACACCGTTCTGTAATAATACATTGTAGAGACTTCATATTCAAATGTGGTCACACTGTCTACTGTCAAACACTGTGCTAGTAATTCAACACCGTTCACTGTTATTTCGCATAGATTGGCAGGCACGGCAACTCCGACTTCAACCGACAACACACTAACGGTGGCAGGGTCCACGTCTTAGAGGACAAGCAAAGGACCTTGTTATGTTTATATTCTGGGGTGCGAATAATTTTTGGATTTCAATTCGTGCGTATGCCGTCTCTAATGACCACGCTGTCGACGGGACGTTAAACTCCAAGCTTCCTTCCCTTCGTGCGTTTGAGATTTGTTGGACAGGGTTCAAAACGTTCAAAGTCGGAAAACCTTCATTCAACTAAATTATTATATACAGTAGAACTTCGATTGTCCGAAGTAATTGGGGGACATGAAAGTGTTCAAGGATCTACGGTAACCTTTTTCGAACGTCGCTCACGTAGGCCAAGGGGCCCCTTGAGTTCTGGGGCCCCGGGGCACTGCCCCGCCTAGCCCTATCATAGCTACGCCACTGGCTAGTTTAACCATAGCCCCGCTGTACCTCGTGACGTGACGTCACCACTTCGCCTTTCAAGACTATAGGTATTGTTGCGTTCTCTACAACGAAAACTGCAGAAATCGTTCGGTAGTTGGCCGAGGGAGTCAAGATTGGCCAGAAGCACTTTCATTGCGTTTCGTAAGAACAGCAGAATTGGTGCGTACGAATATCTTGCAACTTGCGATGTAATAGGTAAGTGCTTTTCTATACAATTAGTATTGCAAATGCACGTTACTCATAAGTTGGAACTATTTTTCTTATGATCTGTTACTTCAAAAATTGGCAAGTCGGCAAATAAGCACCCGTCGTCCCAATAGCTAGAATGAAAATAAAGCAAAGAAAAGTGATGTGATACGGCGATGACTAATTTGTTACCCATTATTCCATAATCAGACACGACAGAACTGACACATGGAAATTACGACAAATGTCGAGTGTCAGTTGTTTGCAATGAACAACGCAGTGCAGTGAGTTAATATATTTCGACTATCATCAGTATCCGGCGAGCCGGCCGCGGTGGCCGAGGGGACTGGGCGTCGTGGCTCACTAGTCCAGTCAAATAAGCCGAAAAAAGGCGTCAACCTCGGAATGAGAGGTAACAAGCTGAATATTTGCATAAACCTTTGTTTTGGCATTCTAAATGATGTGTCAAAAGTCTCATAAAATCTCGTGTTCGCGTCTTAAGATATTAAAGGTCAAAGGTCACGAAATTCAGTTTTTCGCAAATATGTCACTTCCTATGCGTTAAATGGGATTTGCATCTCCCATAAAAGTTGTAGAAAATGACATTCTCTACAATTTTTGTTTTAAACATTTTTTGTGCAATTCATCGTTTTTTAGATAGAGCGCGGAGAGCGCACAGGTCACAGCGCTCAGACATATAAGGCGTAATGCGAGGTCAGCTGCGAATCACAGTCAATGGTAGGTTGTTTAAAATTAATAAATCATTGCAACAATTACAATAACAAACCTTCATTCTTTATGAACTGTGTTCAATATTTCATAATATTATTCATAAATCAAAAAGATTTGTTTAATAATATTTACTGATTTCATGAAATTATAAAGTTATTCTTCATAATACTTCAAGTATATTTTAATTATATTCTAATATATCTTAATTATTTTTCACGTAGAAAAGAATAAAATTAACTATAATTAAGACTTAATAATATTTGAAGCAAAAATATATTAAATAAAAAAACGAGAAAATAGGTTTTATGTAAATCTTTATTTAGTAGTCATGTATGATTCATTTATTACATTTAAAAGTTCAATCGTGAGGAGGATTTTTATTCACTTTAATTATTAATCATACATAGGTCTCAATTTTCATCTTCTGGATCATCATCGTCGTCTTCATCCGGTCGCTCGAAAACGTCCATTTCATTATCATCATCCTCGTAATTACGATCGTCGTATCTAAACCTTCTAAGATTTCGGGGTCATATGCACTTTCTTCATCGAGATTGTTCTGGTGCGATGACGCATTGAGGCAAGCTTGCCCATTACACTGGCCACAAGCTGAAGAACATTCCATCCCCGATTTCCTGCACCCGCAGCGCGAACCACAACTGTTTTTGCAGTTGCAAAATATTGTATTCAGGGTTCGCCTGGTGCAAGCGGTAATATTGTTAGTATTGGCTCCAAATGTTCATTCTGCAGCACCCGACCCCATTCCTGGGATTCTATATAGTTTCCTAACCACGTCTGTACTTGGTAGTAAGCAAGATTGATATGTTGATGAGCTGCTGCACTAGTTGGTGGCAGATTTGATAGTTGCACAGGTTTATTAAGTTTTGTCGACTTAACAAATTGCGTGTATCGAAGATGATCTATATTGTCTTCAGATTTTTGAGCGTTATATATTGCCAACAAGATACGTACTCCATTTTCAAGTAACGTTTGCGCAGGGCAAATTTCTTGTTGAAATACTTGAGCTAGCTGCTCAAAATCTGGAAGGTTCTCCAATATTTTAACAAAAGTTTTTTTGCCTTTGTCGTGTCACAGCCACTCAATGCGTGCAAAAGTAAAATGTGTTTATTACAATGGGGATAATGTTCAAAACTTTTGGAGGAGTATATTTGTGTTTTGACATTGCCTTTATCATTTTTTAAAGAAAATTTCTTGTTGATGCGATTGAGTATGTCCAATTAAAATGACAAGCAAATCAATATCTTCTCCTACGATGACGGCAGTCCTTTGGTGCTCTGATTTTTCAATACCTGTTTCGATTATGCGAACATCAGCATCATCTCTGGCTTGTTTTGTAGTGATATTAACAGTTTTTAATTCCTCACCGAGTAAGTCAAATAGCTTATTTATTAGATCGATTTGATAAAAATTTCTCTTGGCTGATTGGCACAATCATTGTTTCCTCAAAGCAAACTTCATACGATTCTGAAAGAACAGAAGTTCTTCTTAGTTGTTCCATTGCTTTAGTATTTCTACTGTAGTCTGAGTATTCATCAAATATAACAACCATTCTTGAGCCATAATGTGTTTGTAAATACTTTATATATTTATCTAAAACAACTCTGAAAGTATCGTCTTTGCTTCATATGACGCGATACAGAAGAAATCCGCCATCGATAATATATGTTACATTACTTTCATCAAGATCGATAGGTCTCATTTTGTCATATAATGTCGCTTTCGTGGTTTTCCTCGTGCCATTATTATCAAATAAAGATGTTGGAAAAGGACTTAGTTCGTATTTAAGATATTCTTGAAGATTACTTTCAAACTTTTTGCCAGCAGCTATTCTCTGGAAGAGTAGTAACGGGTCTACAGCAACTTTACACATTTAAGAGAAAAAATACTAAAATTATTCTCTACATAAATATAGTTACATACATTGGAACCATGAACCACAGACATTGCCGAGGTGGGGTGGCTTGCGTGCCTCAACGATACAGATAGCCGTACCGTAGGTGCAACCACAGCGGAGGGGTATCTGTGGAGAGGCCAGACAAACGTGTGGTTCCTGAAGAGGGGCAGCAGCCTTTTCAGTAGTTACAGGGGCAACAGTCTGGATGACTGACTGAGCTGGCCTTGTAACATCAGCTAATGTGGCTTTGCCACGCAGCTACTGCGAACGGCTGAAAGCAAGGGGAAACTACAGCCGTTACTTTTCCCGAGGACATGCAGCTCTACTGTATGAACATATGATGATGGCACCCTCTCGGGTAAAATATTTCGGAGGTAAAATAGTCCCCCATTCGGATCTCTGGGCGGGGACTACTCAGGAGGATGTTGTCATCAGGAAAGACAATACTGGCATTCTACGGATCGGAGCGTGGAATGTTAGATCCCTTAATCGGATAGGAAAATTTATGAATAATATTATGAAATATTGAACATAATTCATAAAGAATGAAGGTTTGTTATTGTAATTGTTGCAATGATTTATTAACTTTAAACAACCTACCATTGACTGGGATTCGCAGCTGACCTCGTATTACGCCTTATATGTCTGAGCGCTGTGACCTGTGCGCTCTCCGCGCTCTATCTAAAAAACGATGAATTGCACAAAAAAAATGTTTAAAACAAAAATTGTAGAGAACGTCATGCTCTACAACTTTTATGGGAGATGCAAATCCCATTTAACGCATAGGATACGAGATATTTGCGAAAAACTGATTTTCTTGACCTTTGACCTTTAATAACTTAAGACGCGGACACGAGATTTTATGAGACTTTTGACACATCATTTAGAATGCCAAAACAAAGGCTCATGCTAATATTCAGCTTGTTACCTCTCATTCCGAGGTGAAACCCTAATTTGACTGGACTACACCGCACTTGGTCAGGGGGCTACATGCCCTCTGTAATAAAAAAGCTGACTCAACTATTTAACAAACAACCACGAACGAATTGAACGAACGACCGCGAACCTACAAAAAATGTTCAAATGTTTGTACAACTTATGGGACTTAACTACGGGGTCATGAGTCCCTAAGCTTACAATCTACTTATGAACTAGCTAATCCTAAGGACGGCACAAATATCCATGCCCGAGGGGGGATTCGAACCCCCGACCGTAGTGGCCGTACAGACCGTGACTGGAGCGCCTCAGTCCCCTCGGCCTCCGCGGCCGGCCATAGATCTACCAGATGCTTCTCAGGCCGTGGAAATGCTTGAAAAAAGGAAACCATGTTTTGAGACCTGCTAAACAGAAGAAAAGTTTGTATCTTTCTTGACGGATTCCAAAGAATTGGCTACAGAATTAGAGTTAGAAGATCTAACGTTACCACGGATTACCGGCAACGAGGTGTGAAGCCAATACACTTTGCTTATGAAAGAAGGGATGAGGCAATAGATGACCCAACAAAAAATTACAAGATTGAATTCTACTATTATCTTTTAGATATAGTAACCACATCTTTGGATGAGGGATTCAATCAACTGAAATCTCATTGCGTTTATTTTGATTTTCTCTGCGACATCGGCGAGCTGAAGAATGCACCTCAATTGTTCAAATGTCTGTAGATCTATCGGACCAAACTGCGTGGTCATCAGTCGGTAGCTTACAAACTACTTAAACCTAGGTAAACTAACCTACGGGCAAACACACACGCCCATGCCCCAGGGAGGATTCGAACATCCACGGCGAGCAACCGCGGGCTCCGCAGCGATGCGCCTTAGACCGCACGGCTGAATGCACGCCCTGACAGCCTGGACACAAAGTGTAGAAACCTCGCAGCGACATTGCAAGATCGTGAGTCAAGCGACATTGATGCACTGGAGTTCAGGAAAAAACTAAAAGTGTTTTCAACTTTGTTTAAATCTAGAATAGGTACAAAAGAGACTCTGAAGTTTATAGGAAGACATAATTTTTGTCCTAATGTCAACGTTGCTCTGAGAATTGTCCTAACACTCCCAGTGACAGTGGCGAGTGGAGAGAGGAGTTTCTCAAAACTGAAATTGATAAAGACATACCTCCGATCAACGATTCATGTGTGGATACTTAGAAGCCAAACTCGTTTGAATGATCTTACAACAGTTTGGATTGAGCAGAGCTTGCAGAGGACTTAAATTACACAGATCGCATGAAAGAGTTTGCACAAGCAAAAGCCATGAAGGTTCGATTTGTCTAATATGTTTTTACATTTTTATATTATGTTCAGCGTCTTGGTTATTTACTGTGTTGCTTCTTATTTTGTTCAATATTAAATAGTTATGGTAAAAATTACTGTTCAAACCAAATCATCGTTAAATTGTAAATGTATTTTGTTTTCCGTTAAATACATTATCTGTTCACAACCATTGAAAAATGTTTGTTTACGTTAACTGTAAGTTCATGCCGTGCGGGATTAGCCGAGCGGTCTAAGGTGCTGTGGTCATGGACTGTGCGGCTGGTCCCTGCGGAGGTTAGAGTCCTCCGTCGGGCATGGGTATGTGTGTGTGTGTGCGTGTGTATGTATTTGTCATTATGATAATTTAGGTTGAGTAGTGTGTAAGCCTAGGGACTGATGAGCTTAGCAGTTAAGTCCCACGAGATTTCACACACATTTGAACATTTTTGTTAATTCACAAGGCTTATTAAAATTAGCTAGACTTTTTCAGCCAGTTTGATTCCAGTTTTGAGCTGGTGCCCAGCGACTGTTTTGTACAAATCTGTAGAGAATGGCACAAATCACTCGCAATTTTTGTTTTTATTTTTCAGATCTATATAGATTTCGGGCACAGTGTAGCTATTCTCATTCCTTTGAGTTATGTTTACATATATACCGTCATGTCAACATGACGGATTAGATGTAAGCACATATTAAAAGGTTTGAGACTGGCCTAGGAAGATCTGAAAAGAAAAAAAATGCGATTGATTGCCGAGATTTCCTACAGATTTGTTTAAATAAAATTCCACAAACGTTTTGTTAAAAAATAAAAAAAAAGAAAGAAAACGGGAGGGGGCGGCAATTTAGCAACTCGCACGGGGCGGCACTTGGGCTTGCGCCGGCCCTGTAAAGGTATGATCATTTTCGTAAAAGTTGCTGTTATAATTGCAAATAGCTGAAATAGATCAGATTACACTTTAACTACCATGTTTCTTTGAACAAAATTAAGGGGCAACACTTAAGCAAGTTTGAAATTAAGGGAGCAAATTTTAGAATTTCAGCTTTGTAACAGAGTTGGGGTACAAAGGCTCCAGTTTAATCAAATGTGTCAAAGTGGAAGAAAAACAGAACTTAAAAATGAAAATGATGAGCACTGTTAAACTTTTCTGTAAATGTTCAAATGTTTGTTAAGCTTATGGGACTTAACTACGGGGTCAACAGTCCCTAAACTTACAAACTACCTTATACTAAGGACGGCACAAATATCCATGCCCGAGAGGGGATTCGAACTCCCGACCGTAGTAGCCGTGCAGACCGTGACTCGAGCGCCTCAGTCCCCGCGGCCGGCTTTTCTGTAAATATTGATTGGTATATAATGTACTGTATCTCAACAACACCATATCACATTCGTTTCATTTGATAACAAAATTTAATCATAAGTAACAAAAATTGTAAACTATACTTACTATTGACTGATTTGTTGAGATTCACTTTTCTCGCTTCACAACGTAACTTTCATAACAACGAAGAGACGATAAATTAGTTACTGGCGGATGAAACATTGTAAGTCGCCGGAATCGGAATAGCGAAAACAGCAGAAATCACGGAATAGCGGGAGGAGTAGAAATCACGTTTTCACATGTCGTGAAAACCTCAGTAATCCCAAACCGTGATTGATCACGAAAATCACTGTTAGCGGAAAAACATAATTTAGCCCACCTCTACTCCACACTACGGTCAATTGCCTTTAATATTGCGGTTATGACGCGGAGTTAACGTTCCGCGCCTTAAAAAATTATTATCCGCGTATGGATGAAACTAAGAGTACTTTGTTGATTGAGAGTGTCAATAATATAGAGCATTTAGGCCGCAATTCGTAGGGAATAAAGTAATTTCCTCACGAACAGGCAAAAAACACGAGAACATACAGAAATTTTAATGATATCAGTTATATAAGTAATTGATTTGCAACAGCAGGCGGTACTGGTTTTTAATTTTCTCCTGGAAAACTGGGAATTGTGAGACACAAATGGTTCCCCACGTATGCTTCAATGTTACTTAGAATGACCGACAGATGGCAGGACGCGCTGCTTCCGAAAATACCGAACGACCCGATAGATGTCTCTGCGGTCAACAAGCTACCGCCAAGCCTTCCGTTGCATGTGTTGTCATCAGATCCGTTGTTGTCGAAAGTTAGGGGGAAAAAGTTCGAAAGCATGAATTTGCAGCTACTTTCGGATGAACACAAAGACTTGTAGAATGTTATTGATGATTAGCCGTGACGTCAATATTACCGGTGACATGTCTTTTGATTATGGGGACGTAGAGGAGTCTCCAAAACCCAGTGGGCCTACTGTGCTTGCTGTTGTTTGCAGCAAAAGTATTAACCCTGCGGCAGGCGCGTGACGGCATACAGTGCCGCCAACTTTGTTTTCTCTCAATAATTACGTCAGCGTGCGGAGCACGCAACAATGGTGCTAGATATGCTTCGATTTTTTAATCACGCGCCAAACTACACTACTGCGCCACCAATATACTCACCATAACAGCTGTGACTGAACTGTGGAGTGGACGACTGCACCGAGAGGGCACTGCGTACCGCACGCGCCCGGTAATGTAAGTACAGTGAATAACTTTAATATTCGGACACTGTGATATTTCAATCTTGGAACATCATAACTTTATTTACAACAAAACATATACGCAATTATTGCATTAAGTGGTGTGTCTTGTAAGTAATGATATAAATTTTATTAAGATAACTTACGATAACTTCCTTAATAATACAATTTAAAAAGAACTCGGTCCTATATTGACGTTACTTTAATATTCGGACACTTTGCAGAACTAAGTATTTCAAGACAAAATTTTATGGAAAATAAATGTTTCAATATCTTGTTGGGTAGCCATTCTATCACTTCTTTCAAACGCTGCGGCATACTGCTAATGATATTTTCTAAATAGTTCGCACGTAGACCGTCCCATTCTTCTTTAGACGACGCTTCAGACTTTCTTTGGAAGATACAGGAGTACTTCTAATACATCGCTTCAGTTCTCCCCACACATTCTCAATCGGGTTGAGATCTGGTGATTGAGGTGGTGGTGGTAGGACTTTGGGGCAGTTGTACAACAAATATTCCTGCACAATGCGAGGTTTATGATTCGGGTCAATGTCCTCGTAAAATTTGAAGGTGTTTGATATCACCGTGGTTTCATCACTTTTCATAAATTGTTCTTTAATTTGTTCAAATAGACACATTTGTCCATAGTATTGTCGATGAACACCAATTCGTCCGGTCCAAATGTCGATATACAGCTCCAGACAAGGACACTGGCACCTCCATGCTTTGCAGTTGGTTTAATTTTGTGACTGTAAATTCCTCATTCTTCTTCCGCCACACCATGATTCGTCCATCCGACCCACAAACGTTAAATTTACTTTCGTCAGAAAAAAATGACGTCATTCCACCAAATTGCATCCTTCGTAATAAACTCCGTAGCAAAGTCCAATCTTTTCTGTCGATTCTGTTGATTCAAATGCGGTTTCTTCCTAGCCACTCTTCCATTGTATCCACTTTCTTTCAACGATCGGTGAATCGTTTGAGGATGTACCTTCTTGCCAGTCTCTTTTAGAAGCTCACGTGCTAATCTCGGTGCACTGAGTGTAGGATCCTTCTTTATTTTCCGTATTAGCTTCCTCTTGTCACGAACATCACAACTTCTGTGGCTGTACCATTTGTGGTATGGAATCTATACGGTCCTCGTTTCTGAAACGCCTGACAATATCTGCCACAGTACTGTTACTCATGTTGAGAATGGCAGCAATTTGTCGATATGATTTTCCTTTCGCATTGTGAAAAATAGTAAGTTGTCGTATCTCAAAGTTGGTATTAGCTTTACGTGGCATCGTACCGTCTGGACAGTGGACCGCGCTTGTAAGCACACACTTGCCTTCTGACTAGAAGCAGCCCTACTCACCCCAGCGTGAACGGTGACAAGTGCGACACCGCAAACTGTCCGGATATTAAAGTAACGTCACCATCGAAGAGTGGTTTATTTTAATCGTATTCTTTAATAACTGTTTTGCGTTATGTAAACAACGTTCATACTGTTATTTACATGACATGTACCTTCATATAATATTTGGTAATATTATATTTTTGTTTGTTCAGAATACAGTTATAATGCAGCAAACTAAAAATATCTTAGTGTCCGAATATTAAAGTTATCCACTGTACATGTAGCCATACCACTATCGGATGTTTTGATGATTAGAAGCTTTGTTTTACAACTTTGTGGGTGTGTGATGATTCAGTTATTAACATTGCTTTGGTATTAGAATTATTTTATTGTCTCCCAGGTCCGCACAAAGGAAAGGACTAACACCAGAAGAAATTTAGCGTCTTCTTCTGCAATCATCTGACGAAGAAGATTACGCTGATTTCTCTGACAGCGTTGAGGAGGCAGAAATAGTTGAAACTGCAGGTCATTCTAGCGAATCTGAACAGTCATGCGTTGACGAGAATGAAGTGATAGGAATACCACATGATGACTGCCATTTTTATATTGGTAAGGACCAAGAAACTTTATGGATAAATAATCCGTTAGCACTACCAGGGAAAACAAAACGTAAGAATATAATCAAAGTCCTACCTGGCTCGAAACTGAATGATAGAGAAGCTAAAACTGAAACTGAAAGTTTTAGATCCTGTGATAATTGATTATGTTGTTGGAAACACAAACAATTACATAAATAACAAGAGATCATATGTGAATTACTAAAGGGCTAGAGATTGCAAAACTACTTCTGCTTCTGAAATAACGGCTCTTTTAGGAGCACTGTTTCTCATTGCTGTACAAAAAGGAGGACTCACAAATGTATTAGAACTGTGGGCATCAAATGGAACAGGAATGATTATTCTAAGGGCAGCATTAATTTTAGCTACAAGCGCTTTCTGTTATCGCTCCGGTCACTCAGGTTTGATGATACTTCTACAAGAAAAGAACGACTAGCAACTGATACAAGATGATAGAAGCTTTTGAAATGTGGTGCTACAGACGAATGATGAAAATTAGATGGGTAGATCATGTAACTAATGAGGAGGTTGTAACGTTTCTGCTATGTTGCTCACTCCTAAAAATCAGTTGCCAACATTGAAACACGAAATATCTGATACCTAAAGTAAAACTTCATTACCGGACATGTGATATTTACATTTTCGCCTTCTGTTTGAAATTCTATTAACACTATTAGTAAAACGCTTTTAAGAAATGGTACGTTCATTTAAATATAACTTTGGCTGACCTTTTATGTAATTTTCAGTTTTTAATACTTTCGTAAATAATAGATGCAAACATTAAAAATGCATTACATTTAGTTTCGGAAATTGCTGAACCTATATAGATGCTAATTTGTATAAAAACAACAATGCTACATGTTATAAACTATTGCACAACATGATTTCATATATACCTTTTGTTTAAATAAATTAGGGCAAACCATGTTTTATATAATAATAATAATAATAATAATAATAATAATTTTATTGTCATTCAGCCATAACAGCAATAGACAAAGTCATACAATTATTACATACAACTGAAATTCAAGAGAAACAGTTTTGCTTATAGGAGACAAAGACATATATATATATATATATATATATATATATATATATATATATATATATATATATATATATATATATATATTACAGTTTAGCTAATATGAGACAAAGTCACACATAAATTAAGTACAATTGATAATTCAACAGAAACAGTTTTGCTAATAGTATTACAGTGTCATATTACAGTTGAGATATTCATTTACTTCATAGAATGAATGGGCAACTAGCCAGTCATACAGTGTTTGTTTGTATGCCTGTTCAGGTAACTCTTGTACAGATTGTGGAAGTTTGTTAAATAATTTGTGTCCCGTGAGTTCATAACTATTAATAGTTTTCGACAGTCTGTGGTATGGGGTATAAATACATCTGGTCCGTCTGGTGTTGTAGCCATGGACGTTTTCTCTACGTTTTGTCTCGGGTAACTTCTTTTTTGTGTAAAGTAAAACATAGTATATGTAGAGGTTTATTACAGTCATGATTTTTAGTTCACGGAACAGAGGTTTACAGTGTGCCTTATATGTAGCACCAGAAATTACCCTCATAGCTTTCTTCTGCAGTATGAGGATGTCATGCACAGAACTTGAGTTTCCCCATAAAATGATGCCATATGTTAGTATGCTTTGGAAGAAAGAAAAATAGGATGTTCTGACATACTTTTCAGGTACACAGTTCATAAGTTGCCTTAACAAATAGATCACTCTTGATAACTTAACACTTATATATTCTATATGTTGAGCCCAAGACAATTTATTATCCAAATATACACCCAAAAACTTAACGTAGGTTGGATTGTCTGAGGGAAGCTTGTCTTTTAAACTAACAACCATTTGTTGTGTTTTGTCATTATTAAGTAGGAAGCCATTTGCCTTAAACCAATAGGATGCTTGTTCCATTGTCTGTTCAACACAGGTTTTGAGGTTACTGAACTCATTGCTACAGTGGAGAAAAGTTGTATCGTCTGCGTATAAAACGGTAGGAGACTTGATAAATGATGGCAGATCATTGATCATAATTAGGAACAGAAATGGGCCTAATACAGATCCTTGTGTAACACCTATCTTTACTTGTTGCATACTGGACATTTCTTTTCCGACACAAACTACCTGCTTTCGGTTCTGTAGGTATGATTCTAATAATTTAAGACTGTTACCTCTAATGCCATATAATTCCATTTTTTCTAAGAGTGCTTTATGCTCTACACAGTTGAATGCTTTACTTAAGTCACAAAAGGTGACCTGAGCGAAGCCCTTATTCTCAAGAACTTGATGAAGGTATTTGACTACAGAGTCTATAGCGTCAAGAGTTGACAGGTTTTTTCTAAAACCATACTGTGACTTGCTAATTATTTCTGCATTTTCAAAATAAGCACACAATTGTTGATAGATTACACATTCAAATACTTTAGAAAGAGCTGGGACTATGGAAATTGGCCTGTAACTAGAAGGGGAGTCAACATCTCCTTTTTTGTATATCGGAACTACTCTGGATACTTTCAGCTCATCCGGAAAATATCCTTCAGTTATACACTTGTTTACACAGTATGTTAAAGGGTACACAATACTATCTATTACTTTCCTTAAAATAGTGCAAGAAATGTCATATATATCTACACTGTCAGATGATTTAAGCTGTTTTACTATTCTTAGGACATGACTAGGAGACACCTCAGAAGATCCTAAATTAAATACTGATAATTTTTCATGCACTAAAACTAATAATCCGTTTGGTACTAAGAAACTATTTTCGAAATTAACAAAACTAAGACAACCATATACAAATCCGCATTAATAAATAATTTGACCGCAAACTGAAACTCACTAAAATTCCATGTGTCAATAATATTACGCCTACACAATATTGGCAAAACAAATATGTGTGCATTTCGAAAACACACATAATGTAAATAATTTGAGCACAGTAAACACTAGTCAAAAGGATGACGTTAAATTTGTGCACTACATTTAAATACAAATGTCATGAAACAAGTACATACATTGACATAAATAGTCAAAGCTTAAATGTAATGTTTTAATTTCTATATTTTGGCATATTTAATGGAAAAGAATATTGTTTAATTATGAATTACAAAACTTTGTCATCATTTTTATTTCGTAGTTATACAGAAAGATGTTGGAGATAAACCACGTTTTATTCAGTATTCGAGTGGCCAGAAACCTGTAAGCAGCTCTGTTGGCTTGCTGCTGCATTTCTTGATTGTGCAATGTTTAAGTGTAAATAAAATCGTTTCCATATCAACTAAGATGGAATTTACTTTATGAAAATATCCTGTAAAATCAAATTCTTTAGTGAATGCCGAAGACAAATCACAACGCAATGGACTTCAGCCAGCATATAAGATAAGTTCAACTTCACCTACAGTGGAATGATTTCGTTATAGACTGAGAACTAATAAACATTTCCGTGATTCAGGAATATATTAGGGCTCAGTTTGAGTCATTCCGAAAAGAGGTGATGAACGTTAGAAGGTGCTTAACAGAACTGGGGATAAACGGAGTTTCTGCCATACCCTAAGAGAGGTATTGATTGGTTGGACACGTCAACTTAGCTTTAGAGGAAGTGTCTGAGGTAGAGGGAGACCAAGGGACGAATACAGTAAGCAGATTCCAAAGGATGTAGGTTGACGAACTTATTCTCAGATGAAGACACTTGCACAGGACAGGGTAGTGTGGAGAGCTGCATCAAACCAGTTTGTGGACTGAAGACCACAACAACAAACAGGCTTGTATTGAACACCAATGCCACACACAGCTACTACAATCCCACAAATCAGCAGTAGTTGAAATATTAAAAGTTTTGCGTTTAATGTGTAAGAAAGATTGATTGGAGCACTGTCGCCCACTCTTCACTAGCCTCAAAATACTCACTAGTTTGAATTTATATATCTATGTTTCAGGACTCTATATTAGAAGCAATATGTCAGAACTTGTTACAAGGGAGTTCATGACCACAAAACCAGGGTTAAGATATACCTAGGCATAGATTAACAACGACTGAGAGCTCTCACGAAGTGAATGCTATCAGAATCTTTAATAGTTACAGAACCTCTGCTTGGACCATGGATATAAATACTTTTGAAAACAATGTATACAACTGGTTAATGAATAATCCTTTTTATACTATTAAAGAGTACTTCAGTTTACCAGATGATTATATTAGTTTGTAGAAAAATGTTGCTTTCAATTGTATTATTGGGCATAACTGAAGACTGGGATACCACCTGTCAGCTTTGACCAATGACGTCATCAACATGGCGGCAATGACATATATACTCGTATCCAATATTGTGACCAAAACAATCTTGCAACGACCGAAAAAATGCACATATAAACATGCGAAAATTACCTAAAAATCAATAAAATGATCCTAACGGGACAAATGCGGTAATGTGGGGGGTTTTGGGCGGGGACATTCTAAGCGAATAAACGACAACATACCAGCCAAAAAAAAGCGTTCAATAAAAGAACCCATAACAAAAACACCGAAAAAATGAAGAAGGTATCGGAAATCTCAATTGACCTCTATTACACCTCAAATGAAACTCAGGATACCAACCAAAGCCCAAAATGCAAAACCGAAAAAACTGGTATAGAACACATTAATTGACCATATGAAACTCAGGACACCAAACGATCCTCACAGCAACAAAATATAGAAAAGTGGCATTGGACACTTCAATTGACCTTGATTACACCTTAAATATAGTTTGGGATACCAAATTACCGCAAAACTAAAAACCGAGGAACTGATATCGGAAACATCCTATATCACACCTCAAATCAAATTGAGTATATGAAACGGTCACCACAGCCTCAAGATAACACAAAACTCGCATCGAACCTCAAAATTCAGGATACCAAACACCTCACCCAAAACGACAGATAAAAAGTCATTTTACGATGCAACTGTACCCCCCTTCTTTAAGTCATAAGAAGAATGGCATAACTGTAGACTGGGATACCACCCGTCTGCCTTGACCCATGACGCCATCAAGATGTCAGAAAACGAGTATATGGGATATCTTAATACTTCTGTATTGTAGAAACAAATAATCTGTAGTTATTATAGATAACAGAATGTGTTATCGATCACAGGTCTTGGCTCAAAAATTCGAACCTTCGGCCCTCACATATGAAAAAAATCTCTCGGTTAACTTACACCTAATCAAAGAGATGCTACAGATCACTTTTTAAACACAAAATATTAATGTTTTCTTTGTAAACAAACAATCGTCTTTAACTCACAGGCAACAGCATTGAACGGCTCCAGAGATGCCTCGTTATAGGAGAAGATATCGGCGTTCCCGCCTGCCTGTTTATAAGGCAATTGATGACCTACAAATAAATGTAAATAATAAGGGAGCGCAGGAGATATTGAAAGGTCCATCGGTGTTTTGTGGATGTGTTATTAATGTTTCGCTAATGCAGGGTGATACTAATCAACGTGGTAATGGATGGATTACTGTTGCTGTGGTGCGCGATCTGCCTGATACCGTGAAAGGAGTTACTGGGTTGGAATGCTTACTTACTTACTGGGTTGGAATCCTTTAATAACAGAGATGTAATTGCTTTCCGTACGTATCATGTTGGAGAAGTATTCAATAAGGATGTTGGAGCGTCTTATTGTACATCTATCACTGATGCATTTTACAAATATGCACGCACCTCAAAACTACCACGCAGCGATGACGTCATGGGTCAAAGCTGACGGGTGGTATCCCCGTCTACAGGTGAGCCTATTATTGTATACTGTGTAAACCCTATTAATCTTATGTTCAATACTATTCATTGTGCCTTATACAGTGTATAACTATTGTAAAAATGATGAAGCCAATATCATTGTAAAATGGTTTACAGTGAATAAAGACTCTTCTTTAAAAGAGAAACATGAAGAATAACCATATCAAGAGCTTGGCACAAACACCAAATTAATGGGATTACCAGTATGTCATTAATGAATCTATTGAGATAAGTGTGAACAACAACTTGGTTCCAGTCTTAGCAAGGCATAGGAGCCTGCTACTTCTAAAATCAGGAAACACAGAGGATAGCAGTGCAAACGCAACAAACTACCCAGTGAGGCAGATGGAGCACCAATGGACGAGCCATGGCTTGGACATACCCCCAGCACTGAAACCACGATGGATCACGAGCATACTTCCCACTCCAAGTGCTGGAAGCCAGTTGGGGAGTAATGCAAAGAAAAAGCCAGCACTGTCAACAGCAGATGGTGACAGGTTCAATTGCTGAAACATGGTGCCCATTGGACATAGTTATCCGGCTGCAAACTCAAGAGAGCCACATCCCCGTAATCTGGTCTCCCTTTATTCTTAAATTAATATCAGACCCTTAAAAACTTTACAGTTTTTATATCTAGGACTTACGAACATGTGGTCCATCTGGTATCTACAAGTGTTTCCTTATCGTTTCCAATAATAAATGCTTTCCATTTGATTCACAAAACAGTGCTTGCTGAAACTTAATGCAGAGAATAAAAAGTCACTGTCTTCTTTCATTCATTTCCCATAAACCCAATTTTCCTGTTTGCCTACATCTACAAAATTACTCTCCTCTCAAAAATCTGTCTTATCTCACCATTTGACTTCAGCCCTGTAGTATCCAACTTCAAACTAACCACTTCATTTTAAGATTTTCTAGTTTGACTGTTACATTCAAACTCGTAACATTCTGATCTTTAGAACGTTAGCTTCATCTGTTGTCTACCTTATGATATTATCTGGAAATTTGGATGGAGGCCTTCTTTACGTCCCAAGTCTTTTTGCAAAGGTAGATTTGCTAATAAAAAGTGAAATGGAATAATTACATGTGCTATAAACACCGTGAAGGTTTTAATATAGTGCTTTTCTGTTACCTCATGGAATCACCATACCATGGCCTTTGCCGACTTATCTTGCACACTCATGTTCACATCTTTCTGCTCCTATTGATTGATGATATCTACTAACAACATGCAGTATTGGATCCCCAGTCTCATCGCTGAGAAAGAGGCTGTACCACTTCAGTGTGAGGTTGACATTTGGTGTTGTATTCCACAATGTGAGAACAGTGTGTCATAACACTATTACAAATGTGGATCCTAGATACTGCTATGTTACAACTTGAAAGTTAAAGTTTCTCTCCTCGTTTCTGAAACCACTGGTAAACTGGAGATTTTCAAACACATCTCAAATGTTGCCAAACATACAAATGACAAATCAAGAATTATAGTAAAACTCAACGTATTCACGTTTAGGAAATGGCACACTCATAACATTTCACTTTACTCTGTGAGTACATTATCACGTGTAAGAGAATTGTTTTGTTTGCAGTAATAAGGTATAAAGTGTAAGCGTACTAATTTCACGTGACTTGACGATGGTTTGATTTTTAGAAATTCAATTTCCACGTCTTCCAATTTGCCGTAATATGTGTCTTAGAGTTTACCAGCATTTCTCTAACTTCTTGCTTGGGTTAAAAAGAAACAAATAATTTCTTTGTCGCAAATCAGATTGGGGGGGGGATGACACCTAACATCCCGTCCTACTACACAATACACCTGAGGCGTACGTCTACGCAGCAACGCCGCAAGTGTGATTATCTGGAACTACGTACTGCTTCACGTGGACCTATAACACGATGTTGTTGTTGTGGTCTTCAGTCCGAAGACTGGTTTGATGCAGCTCTCCACAACACCCTATCCTGAGCAAGCCTCTTCATCTCCACATAATAACGGCAACCTACATCTGTCTGAATCTGCTTACTGTATCCATCTCTTGGTCTTCCTCTGCGATTTTTACCCCACACACTTCCCTCCGACGCTAAATTCACAATTCCTTGATCTCTAAGAATGTGTCCCACCAATCTATCCCTTCTTTTAGTCAAGGTATGCCAGAAATTTCTTTTCTCCCCAATTCTGTTCAGTACCTCCTCATTAGTTATGCGATCTACCCACCTAATCTTCAGCATTCTTCTGTAGCACCACATTTCAAAAGCCTCAATCCTCTTCCTGTCCGCACTGTTTATCGTCCATGTCTCACTCCCATACAAGGCAACACTCCATACAAATGCCTTCAGAAAGAACTTCCTTAGGCTTAAATCAATATTCGATGTTAACAAATTTCTCGTTTTCAAGAACGCTTTTCTACCCATTGCCATTCTGCATTTTATATCCTCTGTACTGCGACCATCATTTGTTATTTTACTGCCCAAGTAACAAAACTCATCTACCTCCTTTATTGCTTCGTTTCCCAATCTAATTCCTTCAGCATCACCTGATTTTCTTAGACTGCACTCCATTACCCTAGTTTTGCTCTTGTTAATGTTCATCTTGTATGCACCTTTCAGCACACTGTCCATTCCGTTCAATTGCTCTTCCAGGTCCTTTGCTGTATCTGACAGAATTACTATGTCGTCGGCAAATCGCAATAACACGATGCACCGCAGATACTCCTTGGCACGAATCCGCACATGCGCACTAACGTCAATAAACGCGCCAAACGCGAAGGGAACTGTCAGGTCTTTAGCAGACATTAATTCATACCACAGAAGAACCGGAGGGAAACGTTTCTTGGCATGTAATAATTCGTTAAAATTAATTCTGTGAGCACAACTTTATGAAAAGTTGATTTTGTCATTTATTAAGTCATATGTAACTACCACGAAATTGTATTACCACTACTCCGAATTACAGACACGAAAGTTTGTTTTATATTACGCCACTTGATTACACGAGTATATGCTCATCTAAATTTACGTTTATACAGCGTTCTGGAAATGGATGAGCCAATTATTTCTGGAGCTGTTGCCCTGGCAGTAACAGTTAACCTCCAGATTAGAGCACAAAGACGTGAAGCCAGACGTTGTTGGGTTCGACGCTGGCTGCAAACAAGAAACGAAGACGGGGGCATTTATTCACAGCTTATGAAAGAGCTCAGACCAGAAGATCCGCGAGAATTTCGAAATTTTGTGAGGATGGACGTGGCGTGTTTTGACAAGCTGCTATCTCTAATAGGTGATGGAATTAGGAAGCGTGACACAGTCATGAGGGAAGCTATTTCACCTTCTCGAAAGTAAGATTTATATTTTATGCTTATATATTTTGTGATCATAATGCCTAAATCAGCTATAAAATACCGGTATATACTCTGGTATGTTGCAGGCTGGTCATCACATTACGTTTTTTAGCCACTGGTGAATCATTTAAGACACTGGCGTTTAGTCACAGAATTTCACATCCCTCCATATCGAAAGTAGTTGTGGAAGAATGCAGTGCAATTTGCAGTACTTTAAACGACCAATACTTAAAGGTGTAGTAGCACTATATTTTACAATCTGAATTATGTTCATGCGTGACTCAGACAATTCGTAACACGAATCGGCACCTGCTACGTATACACAATAACACACCATACAAGCAGAAAGCGACTAAAATCGCCGCTTCTGCCCATGCGCACGTTACCGCTGCCTAGTGCGCATGCGCGGACTCACGGGAGTTCAGAACTGGTCCCTGTTCAGGCGCCCGGATAAAGTGTCTGCTAGTGATCACGTGGTGGTTCTGCGGTAGTTGCACGTGTTTCGCCGCTAGACGGCTGTCGCGCTAGACCTATACTGAGCCTATACCTTTCGCGGAGGATTGTCGTGTAATTCCGCCTTAGGCTGCACTGGCTCCTCAAATAATGTGTTCGAACTGAGACAAACGCGTAAAATACATTGTAAAACTTTATTCCACGTTCGCCTAATGTGTACACAACCTGCGATTACATTGTTGTAAGCAGAATAACAACTATTGTGACACTGAAGAAAATGAGATTATTTTACAGGCGAGCTATGCAATTCCGACGATCCTCCGTTTGTTTTCAATTATCACTTAGCAGCTGTCAGACTCGGTTGTACTGCAGATCACGTGACAGATCCGGAGTGACATCTATCGGCATCGCCAGGAAATTCTCATTTTTATCTCTGTATGTTTCCGGCGGTATAATCGGGGGGCTAGACCATGGAGGTTTTACCTCCATGGGCTAGACGCATGTAGTTACCTGTACAAGGAACGAAGTTGTGCCATATCACTGGGCTGGACTATTTCTCAACACAGAATAGAGTCAACGTCAGTATCTTTCTTCAAAAACTTATGAAAAGTAAATAGATGCATTTACCACAGAAAAAATAAGACCTATCGAAGAGAGAATGATCTGTAAGTCCAGTCACCTCAAAGTAAGGAACATCATGGAAAGGTGAACACACTAAAGGCCAATTCACACTGTCCGTCACGTCAACGTCACGTCACGGCACCGTCACAAGTTGTATTCACACTGTCCGTCCGTGTCCGTCACGCCAATTCGTCCATCTCAATACGCTCTGTTGAAAGTGAGGTTATGAGTGGTGATCTGTTATGTAGAAAGTCATAGTTTAATACTAGAATTGAGGGGACAACAACGCTAAATGCTTTGACGGCCGAAGGAAACCTTACAGTGTATGTTTTTGGCCAACTAACTGGGAACTGAAACAACATTTCAAAACATCGACATCTATTTTCAAGCGAAAAAATAAACATATGAAAACATCAAACAAATCTTATAAGAGCATGAATAGCGCCTGTTTACATTATCCATTACGATTTGCCAGCTGACATTGTTAGTACCATCATAAACAGCTGAATTTCTGTCTTTCATTAGAACTGACTTTTTCATTTAAAATGTTATTTAATGATAAATGCGTAATCAAATTACAATCTTATTCAAATAAACAGTTTGCTTTAGTCTTTTCTGTTACAATGTCACATGACATAAACCATTTTTTGGTTTCATATATCAGACCTCGATTGTAGGGGGACACTCAATTGACCAAAATATTTAAATCGTCATGAAACATTTGAGATTTACCCCTAAAACGAAGTATAACAACAAAATAAATATGAATGTGACACATTTGCATATAAACACTGCACTCGTAGTCTGCAACATGTAATTCGCGTGTCGAAAATAGGTTAACTTCCGATGTTAGCAGACGGCCGTTCCGTCAAAACATTGTTCTCCGGAAAGCTTGACGGACGTTGACGTGACGTGACGGTCTGGTGACAGACAGTATGAACGCCACCATTAGAAATACATTGCGGAATGTTCTGACGGACGGTGACGTGACGTGACGTGACGGACAGTGTGAATTGGCCTTATCTTAGAGTCCTGTAACTAAGGATTTTTTTTATCTATCAAGACATATAACACAGCTCCTGACCCACATATGTAATGGAAGTAAATTTTCGGTGTGTTTTATGACTGAAGAATGTTGTCTGGTAAGTTAGGATATTCAGTATTCTGAATCCTTTCTTTAACTGCAGTACAGTAACCATCTAATACGCTCTTTGCAAACCTCAGACGGCCAGTACAGTTGCAAATGAACAGCAAATAAGAGAATCTTGATTAGAATTAGAATTGAATTTAAAAAACATTTATATAAGTCATCACCTGGACTCCAATCGTTATTTTTTTAAGGGTCGCCACTAGGTTTTTTTTATTTTAAAATAAGTAGAAAAATATTAAAATGTGAAACTGAGACGTTAAACCTCCTAGGCGCATCTGCTCCAAACGGAAACGTCGTCATCGGCTACTGGAGACGTCAGCAGCGCAGGCGCGCCTGAAATAAAATGTACGGGAAACCGAACTGCTACAGCTTAAGTGCCGTATTTAATAAATACCATTTATATGCACATACTCTAGTGATTCTTTAGTTCTGTTAAATTTGCCGTGTAATGTGTCATTAAGTTCGTTACACTAACAGTACTACGGTACGGTAGCGGGAAAAAATAGTGTAAAAACAACAAAATTTTTAAAATGAGAATTCGCTCGTAGTAGTGCAGTGTTACACACTGAGCATAAAGCGAGTGAAATTAGCCACGTTATTGCAACATAATGTCAGGGAAAGATGTCAGCTGAATAAAATGTAGAAGAATATTTCGCTGTTTGTGTCTGAGCTTCCTGAGTCAAAAGCTGGCAGTGTAATTTGTGTGTCCAACGATCGAGATAATTAAGCAAAATCGTGTTTTGGTCCGTCTGATAATGTAGCTGTACCACTATCGGATGTTTTGATGATTAGAAGCTTTGTTTTACAACTTTGTGGGTGTATGATGATTTAGTTATTAACATTGCTTTGGTATTAGAATTATTTTATTGTCTCCCAGGTCCGCACAAAGGAAAGGACTAACACCAGAAGAAATTTAGCGTCTTCTTCTGCAATCATCTGACGAAGAAGATTACGCTGATTTCTCTGACAGCGTTGAGGAGGCAGAAATAGTTGAAACTGCAGATAATTCTAGCGAATCTGAGCAGTCATGCGTTGACGAGAATGAAGTGATAGGAATACCACATGATGACTGCCATTTTTATATTGGTAAGGACCAAGAAACTTTATGGATAAATAATCCGTTAGCACTACCAGGGAAAACAAAACGTAAGAATATAATCAAAGTCCTACCTGGCTCGAAACTGAATGATATAGAAGCTAAAACTGAAACTGAAAGTTTTCGATCCTGTGATAATTGATTATGTTGTTGGAAACACAAACAATTGCATAAGTAATAAGAGATCATCTGTGAATTACTCAAGGGCTAGAGATTGCAAAACTACTTCTGCTTCTGAAATAACGGCTCTTTTAGGAGCACTGTTTCTCATTGCTGTACAAAAAGGAGGACTCACAAATGTATTAGAACTGTGGGCATCAAATGGAACAGGAATGATGATTCTAAGGGCAGCATTTAGCTACAAGAGCTTTCTGTTCTCGCTCCGGTCACTCAGGTTTGATGATACTTCTACAAGAAAAGAAAGACTAGCAACTGATACAAGATGATAGAAGCTTTTGAAATGTGGTGCTACAGACGAATGATGAAAATTAGATGGGTAGATCATGTAACTAATGAGGAGGTGCTTAACAGAACTGGGGATAAACGGAGTTTCTGCCATACCCTGACTAAGAGAGGTATTGATTGGTTGGACACGTCAACTTAGCTTTAGAGGAAGTGTCTGAGGTAGAGGGAGACCAAGGGAAGAATACAGTAAGCAGATTCCAAAGGATGTAGGTTGCCGAACTTATTCTCTTGCACAGGACAGGGTAGTGTGGAGAGCTGCATCAAACCAGTTCGTGGCCTGAAGACCACAACAACAAACAGGCTTGTATTGAACACCAATGCCACACAAAGCTACTACAATCCCACAAATCAGCAGTAGTTGAAATATTAAAAATACAAAAGAAAGTTTTACGTTTAATGTGTAAGGAAGGTTGATTGGAGCACTGTCGCCCACTCTTCACCAGCCTCAAAATACTCACTAGTTTGAATTTATATGTTTCAGGACTCTATATTAAAAACAATATGTCAGAACTTGTTACAAGGGATTCAAGACCACAAAACCAGGGTTAAGTCTAAGTTAGGTATACCAAGGCATAGATGAACAATGACTGAGAGCTCTCACGAAGTGAATGCTATCAGAATCTTTAATAGTTACAGAAGCTCTGCTTGGACCATGGATATAAATAGTTTTGAAAACAATGTATATAACTGGTTAATTGAATAATCCTTTTTATAATACTAAAGAATACTTCAGTTTACCAGATGATTATATTAGTTTGTAGAAAAATGTTGCTTTCAGTTGTATTATTGGGCATAACTGAAGATTGGGATACCACATGTCAGCTTTGACCAATGACGTCATCAACATGGCGGCAATGACATATATACTCGTATCCAATATTGTGACCAAAACAATCTTCCAACGACCGAAAAAATGCACATATAAACATGCGAAAATTACCTAAAAATCAATAAAATGATCCTAACGGGACAAATGCGGTAATGTGGGGGGTTTTGGGCGGGGACATTCTAAGCGAATAAACGACAACATACCAGCCAAAAAAAAGCGTTCAATAAAAGAACCCATAACAAAAACACCGAAAAAATGAAGAAGGTATCGGAAATCTCAATTGACCTCTATTACACCTCAAATGAAACTCAGGATACCAACCAAAGCCCAAAATGCAAAATCGAAAAAACTGGTATAGAACACATTAATTGACCATATGAAACTCAGGACACCAAACGATCCTCACAGCAACAAAATATAGGAAAGTGGCATCGGACACTTTAATTGACCTTGATTACACCTTAAATATAGTTTGGGATACCAAATTACCCCAAAACTAAAAACCGAGGAACTGATATCGGACATTTCATATATCACACCTCAAACCAAATTGAGAATATGAAACGGTCACCACAGCCTCAAAATAACACAAAACTCGTATCGAACGTCAAAATTCAGGATACGAAATATCCACCTCACCCGAAACGACAGATAAAAAGTCATTTTACGATGCAACTGTACCCCCCTTCTTTAAGTCATAAGAACAATGGCATAACTGTAGACTGGGATACCACCCTTCTGCCTTGACCCATGACGCCATCAAGATGTCAGAAAACCAGTATATGGGATATCTTAATACTTCTGTATTGTAGATACAAATAATCTGTAGTTATTATAGATACCACCCCCATGAACCACAGGCATTGCCGAGGTGGGGTGGCTTGCATGCCTCAACGATGCAGATAGCCATACCGTAGGTGCAACCACAGCGGAGGGGTATCTGTGGAGAGGCCAGACAAACGTGTGGTTCCTGAAGAGGGGCAGCAGCCTTTTCAGTAGTTACAGGGGCAACAGTCTGGATGATTGACTGAGCTGGCCTTGTAACATCAGCTAATGTGGCTTTGCCACACAGCTACTGCGAACGGCTGAAAGCAAGGGGAAACTACAGCCGTTACTTTTCCCAAGGACATGCAGCTCTACTGTATGAACATATGATGATGGCATCCTCTCGGGTAAAATATTCCGGAGGTAAAATAGTCCCCCATTCGGATCTCCGGGCGGGGACTACTCAGGAGGATGTTGTCATCAGGAAAGACAATACTGGCATTCTACTGATCAGAGCGTGGAATGTTAAATCCCTTATCGGGTAGGAAAATTAGAAAATTTAAAAAGGGAAATGGATAGGTTGAAGTTAGATATAGTGGGGATTAGTGAAGTTCGGTGGCAGGATGAACAGGATTTCTGGTCAGGTGAGTACAGGATTATAAGTACGAAATCAGTTGGGGGTATCACAGGAGTAGGACTGATAATAAATAAGAAAGTAGGAATGCGGGTAAACTACTATGAGCAGCACAGTGATCGCATTATCGTAGTCAAGATAGATACGAAGCCAACACCGACAACAATAGTACAGGTTTATATCCCAACTAGCTCTGCCGATGATGAGGAGATCGAAGAAATATATGAGGAGCTAAAGGAAATTATTCAGACAGTTAAGGGAGAGGAAAAGTTAATTGTGATGGGAGACTGGAATTCGGTAGTAGGAAAAGGAAGAGAAGGAAAAATAGTAGGTGAATATGGACTGGGCAGAAGGAATGTAAGAGGAAGTCGCCTGGTAGAATTTTGTACGGAACATGATTTAATCGTAACAAACACATGATTTAAGAATCACAAAAGAAGGTTGTATACTTGGAAGAGACCAGGTGACACCGGAAGGTATCAGATAGATTTTATAATGGTAAAACATAGATTCCGGAACCAGGTGATAAACTGTAAAACATACCTAGGGGCAGATATAGACTCTGACCATAACTTGTTAGTCATGAACTGTAGGCTGAAACTGAAAAAACTGCAGAAAGGTAGGAAAATAAGGAGATGGGACTTGGATAAATTGAAGGAACGTGAAGTTCTGGAGAAATTCAGAGGGAGATTTAGGCATCAATTGACAGAAACAGGGGGAAATAAAACAGTAGAAGAGGAATGGGTAGCATTGAGAGATGAAATAGTAAAGGCAGACGACAAAATTGGTAGAAATGCAAGACCTACAAAAAATCCTTGGATATCACAGGAAATACTAAATTTAATTGATGAAAGGAGAAAATATAAAAATGCAGAACATGAAAGAGGCAAAATGGAGTACAGACGACTAAGAAATGAGATTGACAGGAAGTGCAAAGTGGCTAAGCAGGAGTGGCTAGAAGCTAAATGCAGATCTGTAGAAGAATGTATAAATAGGGGAAAAATAGATACAGCCTACAGGAAAATAAAAGAAACATTTGGAGATAAGAAAAACAGCTCTATGAATATCAAGGACACTGATGGAAAACCAGTTCTCAGCAAAGAAGGAAAAGCTGAAAGGTGGAAAGAGTACATAGAGCAGCTCTACAAAGGAAATGAACTTAGAGAAAATGTAGGATGGGATGAGGAAGTAGATCAAGATGAAATAGGAGATACTATACTGAGAGATGAATTTGACAGAGCCCTGAAAGACCTAGGTCGGAACAAGGCCCCAGGAGTAGATGACATACCCTCAGAGCTAATGAAGTCTCTGGGAGAGCCAGCCATGACAAAATTGTTTCACCTGGTGTGTAAGATGTATGAGACAGGTGAAGTACCCTCAGACTTTAAGAAAAATGTTATAATTCCCATTCCAAAGAAAGCAGGTGCAGACAGGTGTGAAAACTACAGAACCATCAGTTTAATAAGTCATAGTTGCAAAATATAAACACGAATTATATACAGACGGATGGAAAAGCTGGTAGAAGCCAACCTCAGGGAAATTCAGTTTGGGTTCAGGAGGAACGTAGGAACCCTGGAGGCAATACTCACTTTATGGCTTATCTTAGAAGATAGATTAAGGAAAAGCAAACCTACATTTTTAGCTTTGTAGATTTGGAGAAAGCTTTTGACAATGTTGACTGGAATACACTCTTTCAAATTCTGAAACCAGCAGGGGTAAAATACAGGGAAAGGAGAGTCATTTACAACTTGTACAAAAGCCAGACCGCGGTTATTAGACTCGAAGGGCATGAAAGGGAAGCATAGTTGGGAAGGGAGTAAGACAGGATTGTAGTCTTTCTCCGATGCTATTTAATTTGTACATTGAGCAGGCGGTGAAGGAAAGCAAGGGAAAAATAGGAATAGGGATTAAAATTCAGGGGGAAGAAATAAAAACATTGCGTTTTGCTGATGACATTGTAATTCTGTCAGAGACAGCAAAGGACCTGGAAGAGCAGTTGAATGGAAAGGACAGTGTGTTGAAGAAAGCGCCTAAAATGAACATTAACAAGAGCAGAACAAAAATAATGGACTGCGGTCTTAAAAAATCAGGTGATGCTGAAGGAATTAGATTAGGTAACGAAACAATGAAGACGATAGATGAGTTTTGTTACTTGGGTAGTAAAATAACATGCGATGGTCGCAGTACAGAGGATATAAAATGCAGAATGGCAATGGGTAGAAAAGCATTTTTGAAAAAGAGAAATTTGCTAACATCGACTATTAATTTAAGTGTAAGGAAGTCTGTTCTGAGGGCATTTGTGTGGTGTGTTGCCTTGTAAGGGAGTGAAACATGGACAATAAGCAGTGCGGACAAAAAGAGGATAGAGGCTTTTGAAATGTGGTGCTACAGAAGAATGCTGAAGATTAGGTGGGTAGATCGCATAACTAATGAAGAGGTACTTAACAGAACTGGTGAGAAAAGGAATTTTTGGCACATCTTGACTAAAAGAAGGGATCGCTTGGTAGGACACATTCTTAGACATCGAGGAATCGTAAATTTAGCATTGGAGGGAAGTGTGTGGGGTAAAAATGTGGGTTGCCGTTCTTATGGGGAGATGAAAAGGCTTGCTCAGGATAGAGTAGGGTGGAGAGCTGCATCAAACCAGTCTCTGGACTGATGACCATAACAACAACAACATTATAGATAACAGAATGTGCCATCGATCACAGGTCTTGGCTAAAATATTCGCACCTTCGGCGCTCACATATGAAAAAAATCTCTCGGTTAACTTACACCTAATCAAAGAGATGCTACAGATCACTTTTTAAACACAAAATATTAATCTTTTCTTTGTAAACAAACAATCGTCTTTAACTCAACCACCACATAATCACTGATGCGTTTTACAAACATGCACGCACCTCAAAACTACCACGCAGCGATGGCGTCATGGGTCAAAGCTGACGGGTGGTATCCCCGTCTACAGGTGAGCCTATTATTGTATACTGTGTAAACCCTATTAATCTTATGTTCAATACTATTCATTGTGCCTTATACAGTGTATAACTATTGTAAAAAATGATGAAGCCAATATCATTGTTAAATGGTTTACAGTGAATAAAGATTCTTCTTTAAAAGATAAACATGAAGAATAACCATATCAAGAGCTTGGCACAAACACCAAATTAATGGGATTACCAGTATGTCATTAATGAATCTATTGAGATAAGTGTGAACAACAACTTGGTTCCAGTCTTAGCAAGGCATAGGAGCCTGCTACTTCTAAAATCAGGAAACACAGAGGATAGCAGTGCAAACGCAACAAACTACCCAGTGAGGCAGATGGAGCACCAATGGATGAGCCATGGCTTGGACATACCCCCAGCACTGAAACCACGATGGATCACGAGCATACTTCCCACTCCAAGTGCTGGAAGCCAGTTGAGGAGTAATGCAAAGAAAAAGCCATCACTGTCAACAGCAGATGGTGACAGGTTCAATTGCTGAAACATTGTGCCCATTGGACATAGTTATCCGGCTGCAAACTCAAGAGAGCCACATCCCCGTAATCTGGTCTCCCTTTATTCTTAAATTAATTTCAGACCCTTAAAAACATTAGTTTTTATATCTAGGACTTACGAACATGTGGTCCATCTGGTATCTACAAGTGTTTTCTTATCATTTCCAATAATAAATGCTTTCCATTTGGTTCACAAAACAGTGCTTGCTGAAACTTAATGCAGAGAATAAAAAGTCACTGTCTTCTTTCATTCATTTCCCATAAACCCAATTTTCCTGTTTGCCTACACGTACAAAATTACTCCCCTCTCAAAAATCTGCCTTATCTCACCATTTTACTTCACTCAGCCCTGTAGTATCAAACTTCAATCTGACCACTTCCTTTTAAGATTTTCTAGTTTGACTGTTACATTCAAACTCGTAACATTCTGATCTTTAGAATGTTAGCTTCATCTGTTGTCTACCTTATGATATCCTCCGGAAATTTGGATGGAGGCCTTCTTTACATGCCAAGTCTTTTTGCAAAGATAGATTTGCTAATAAAAAGTGAAATGGAATAATTACACGTGCTATAAACACCATGAATGTTTTAATATAGTGCTTTCTGTTGCCTCATGAATCACCACACCATTGCCGACTTATCTTGCACACTCATTTTCACATCTTTCTGCTCCTATTGTTACAAAGGTTGTTGGCAGATTGATGATATCTACTAACAACACGCAGTGTTGGATCCCCAGTCTCATCGCTGAGAAAGAGGCTGTACCACTTCAGTGTGAGGTTGACATTTGGTGTTGTATTCCACAATGTGAGAACAGTGTGTCATAACACTATTACAAATGTGGATCCTAGATACTGCTATGTTACAACTTGAAAGTTGAAGTTTCTCTCCTCGTTTCTGAAAACACTGGTAAACTGGAGATTTTCAAACACATCTCAAATGTTGCCAAACATACAAATGACAAATCAAGAATTATAATATTCACGTTTAGGATATGGCACACACATAACATTTCACTTTACTTTGTGCGTACATTATCACGTGTAAGAGAGTTGTTTTGTTTGCAGTCATAAGGTATAAAGTGTAACTGTACAGTACTGTACTAATTTCATGTGACTTGAAGATGGTTTGATTTTCAGAAATTCAATTTCCACGTCTTTCAATTTGCCGTAATATATGTCTTAGAGTTTACCAGCATTTCTCTAACTTCTTGCTTGGGCTAAAAAGAAACATAAATAATTTCTTTGTCGCAAATCAGATGGGGGGAAAAAAGAAAAATGACACCTAACATCCCGCGTTAGGCTGCACCGGCTCCTCAAATAATGTGTTCCAACTGAGACAAACGCGTAAAATACATTGTAAAACTTGTTTATTCCACGTTCGCCTAATGCGTACACAACCTGCGATTACATTGTTGTAAGCAGAATAACAACTATTGTGACACTGAAGAAAATGAGATTATTTTACAGGCGAGCTACGCAATTCCACCGATCCTCCGTTTGTTTTCATTTATCACTTAACAGCTGTCAGCTGCAGATCACGTGACAGATCCGGAGTGACATCTATCGGCATCGCCAGGAAATTCTCATTTTTATCTCTGGACGTTTCCGGCGGTATAATCGGGGGGCTAGACGCATGTAGTTACCTGTACAAGGAACAAAGTTGTGCAATACCACTGGGCTGGACTATTTCTCAACACAGAATAGAGTCAACGTCAGTATCTTTCTTCAAAAACTTATGAAAAGTAAATAGATGCATTTCCCACAGAAAAAATAAGACCTATCGAAGAGAGAATGATCTGTAAGTCCAGTCACCTCAAAGTAAGGAACAGCATGGAAATGTGAACACACTAAAGGCCAATTCACACTGTCCGTCACGTCAACGTCACGTCACGGCACCGTCACAAGTTGTATTCACACTGTCCGTCCGTGTCCGTCACTCATTTCACCCATCTCAATACGCTCTGTTGAAAGTGAGGTTATGAGTGGTGATCTGTTATGTAGAAAGTCATAGTTTAATACTAGAATTGAGGGGACAACAACGCTAAATGTTATTGACTGCCAAAGGAAACCTTACAGTGTATGTTTTTGGCCAACTAACTGGGAACTGAAACAACATTTCAAAACAACGACATCTATTTTCAAGCGAAAAAATAAGCATATGAAAACATCAAACAAATCTTATAAGAGCATGAATAGCGCCTGTTTACATTATCCATTACGATTTGCCAGCTGACATTGTTAGTACCATCATAAACAACTGAATTTCTGTCTTTCATTAGAACTGACTTTTTCATTTAAAATGTTATTTAATGAAAAATGCGTAATCAAATTACAATCTTATTCAAATAAACAGTTTGCTTTAGTCTTTTCTGTTACAATGTCACATGACATAAACCATTTTTTGGTTTCATATATCAGACCTCGATTGTAGGGGGACACTCAATTGACCAAAATATTTAAGTCGTCATGAAACATTTGAGATATACCCCTAAAACGAAGTATAACAACAAAATAAATATGAATGTGACACATTTGCATATAAACACTGCACTCGTAGTCTGCAACATGTAATTCGCGTGTCGAAAATAGGTTAACTTCCGATGTTAGCAGACGGCCGTTCCGTCAAAACATTGTTCTCCGGAAAGCTTGACGGACGTTGACGTGACGTGACGGTCTGGTGACAGACAGTATGAACGCCACCATTAGAAATACATTGCGGAATGTTCTGACGGACGGTGACGTGACGTGACGTGACGGACATTGTGAATTGGCCTTATCTTAGAGTCCTGTAACTAAGGATTTTTTTTATCTATCAAGACATATAACACAGCTCCTGACCCACGTATGTAATGGAAGTAAATTTTCTGTTTGTGTGTGTTTTATGACTGAAGAATGCTGTCTGCTAAGTTAGGATATTCAGTATTCTGAATCCTTTCTTTAACTGCAGTACAGTAAAACCACTGCTCCTACAATATACACATGGTAACATATGTTATTCACATATTGGTTACAGTTGTAATGTGTGTGTGTGTGTGTGTGATACATCACGACATATTCCTGTCTCGACTCTGTACTTCAGGTTTACATGGAGTTTACTTACAGCAAGGTGCCATGGACCTACAGAAATATTGAAAACTCAATCTTGTTACCATCTAATACGCTCTTTGCAAACCTCAGACGGCCAGTACAGTTGCAAATGAACAGCAAATAAGAGAATCTTGATTAGAATTAGAATTGAATTTATAAAACATTTATATAAGTCATCACCTGGACTGAAATCATTATTTTTTTAAGGGTCGCCACTAGGTATTTTTATTTTTATTTTAAAATAAGTAGAAAAAATATTAAAATGTGAAACTGAGAATTTACTGCGCCTAACTGAAAGTAGTGGTGACCAGCTGTCTAATCTCACTTATTTATTTATTTTGAGAACGTGCGTGTTTCTATACACTGTTGTTGGAAAAACAGAAATCCCCTGTGTGGTGTCGCACAAGTACAAAGTGCGCGCCACCTACTTTCACCGCGCGCCGCCATGCACGCACGGTGCGGTGTTCTTACGACGTCAGCCACGAGCGCCCTCTGCTGCAACTCCGCTCGTGGCCACCACTGAACGACATCGTTCACTTGGGACTGAGATAGCAACCAGTTAACACTTTGGAATCAGATAGGCATCAGTGAAGACTTGGCTATCGGATAGGCACTAGACAGGCCTCTAGCTCAACTATGTATCAGCATTCTGCAGTACTGAGCTATGTAAAAGTTAAGTATTGTATAAATTCTGTGCAATATATATCTCGTTCTAATTCACTTTAGTGTTTCTAGTTTCTGCTGTTCCACTGGCTGCTCACATTCGTAACTGCACAAGCGTGCATCCTTTATTTCTGTGTCGATCTCTTTCTACTCGGCCACCGACACCTACGACGGAAACGAGACACAAAAGCGGCGACGAGGCTGGGACACAGCACCCTGACCTACCTAACATAGACAAGAGATAACCCCTCCAAAATATTTGAAAGGTGGTTGAAATCAGGTAAACGGTATTCATAAATAGCCACTGTATTTAACAAAAATTATATAATAAGTTATCAAAGACACAACAGGCGTGACCAAGTGTCAATTCATTTAAAAAAAAAAAGACTTGAAATAGCACAAACAAAAATTATCTAATGATCAGTGCTTTTTAGAGAATAAAGGACAAAATCTTAACACCAAAATAAAAGTACAAATTCGACTGGCTATAGTCATAAACTTGGTGTGTTAAGCTAAAAAAAAAAAAAAAAAAAAAAAAAAAAAAAGTATTTAAAAGTCAGTAGAAGGTTAAGTACTGAAACACACACGTTCGATTAAAATCGATTGTGACGACCACGCAAACTCACACTACGTACCATCTATCAACCACCATTCAATAATCTTGTCGCCTAGTTGATGCGTTGGCGCTATCTTATCATATACACCAGAACAAGGTCACAAGATACATATATGTTCGTATGGTACATACCAGAGGCTGCCTTGCAAAACACATTGCCGAGAAAGTGAAAGGTGGAAACGAACAGAGACATGGGAAAGAAAGAAATGAATGCAGATAGAGGAGGGAAGGGGAGATGGACAACCAGAGTGTAGGATAAACAAACACCCGGGCAACATAGGGTTTACAGCTAGTATACTCATATGTATAAGTCCTGTACGATGGTAAAATCTGTTACGAATACGTTTAGTAGTAAAGAAGTAATAGATTAGCACTTGGTGCGTATGGAGCAGTTTTCCATGAACATTTCTGCTTATGTGCTCATATCTCATGAACTATGTGTTGCAGTGTGATACAATATGGAAGGAACATTCAGCTGCATATGTGTGTAATGTCTGTAAAATTTCCTGCAGCTACAATTTGCAATGCAGGGATTATAAATTGTAACCTCATAGCGAATGTATGGTCGGGGGTTCGAATCCCTTTTCGGGCATGGATCCTAGTTCGTAAGTAGTTCATAAGTAGTTTGTAAGTTTAGGTACTGATGACCCCGTAGTTAAGTTCCATAGACTATACAAACATTTGAACATAGCGAATGCCGTAGTTTTGCCCCATGAACAGTGGATAAGCGAAAAACTTTTTTCCTTTCATCGTTTCGCTTTGTTTGCCAGTGAGAAAAAGTATAATAATTATTCGAATTTATGTTTAATGATTGTTGCAAGTCGCTTGGTACCCTCATTCTCATACAGTGTATGAATACAGTCTCGTCGCATTATCTGCCTTTTTTTTTTAACTCCTATTGTTTATGACGTTATATATCCCGAACCATGTGTTGTATGTGATTCTTACACTTATGGCGACCGTCCTCATCGGTTGAAGCTTAAGTGTGCAAAATTTCTTAAGATTGGAACAAAACTGTAGATTTGTATGCAATACGTATACAGAAACAAACACACTGACACTCTAGTACAGGGCTATGCAACCACGAAGGCTTCGCGATCTACTATTTCATCCACCATATCAAAATGATCTACATCTTTTGAAAGTACAGTAATTGCTGGATTTTTAATTTTCCAGTTTTGTAGAATAACCATGTTTAACTATTAAACTTAAATCTTGACTATTTGTTCAAAAAAAAAATAATTCCAAATATTTTAAAATATTATCTTAAATTTAATGTAAAGCTTGAGCAGATGCTGTCTTAACAATGTTCTTGATATTTACTGCATAACTTCTCATACTTGCTGGAATACAAGAGAGCAAGTGTTCGGCAGTTAACCTTGTTCTGTGTTTATTTTTAATAAAACACATTTGAAAACAATGATTCGCTCAGGTGGAAGCCTTTATTCTAAGTGCGACATTAGCTCCTACAGGGTATTTCTCTTGACAAATTACAGGCCAGCAGTTTCCGGATTTTGCCACACTTTCGAGATACAAATAATTTTAACGATATTATTTAAAGTTCAAGATCTTCTGTATCTACAACAAAAATATTTTCCCTGGAGGAAGATATATTCATCGTTGAAGGTTAAGCCGTACCACAGAAATATTTTGAAAAATCTGGAAACTGGTCTTTAAAATCTTCCCTGAAAGTGAGCATCTTAGTCGCAAAATATTCCATACACACCCACACGTAGATCATCGCAGTGGCACTGAAGGAAAGATTCTAACCACCTTGTACAGATAGCGGCTTATTGAAGGCAGATGTTGCTACCAATTCGACGTAATTGTTAATGAATAGAACGAACTTGTATCAAACGAGAGCGCATTTTATCTGCTACAAGAAACAGTTGTCAATTTCATTCAACAGATTTTTCGTCTGAACTCTGAGATCTCACGCAATCTACCTAATAAGCACTGACGATATATATATACCATCTTTGCCCAGATTGTTTGTTTATTTATTCCTGAGTTAATACTTATCCTATACCTTCTCTCTCTGTCCATCTCCTGTTTTCTAAAAACGTGATATATTTGTCGGAGAATATATAAGAAATCACGCTGTCTTGCGTGGTGTACAAAATTATAAGTGCAGTATCCAAACATAGGAGGATAGTAATCAAAATACAAATGACATATAAAATGCGTACCGTCTCACATTTATATATACTTTTTCAGGTATGTATTCATTTGTACAAGTGCTGTGTGTCTGTAAAATGTGTAAAGTAAATACGTAATAGATTAAAACTTGGTGCGTGATGGGGCGGTTTTCCATGAACGTTACTGTTCACGTGTTCATATCTCATGAACTCCGTGTCGTACTGTGATACAATTTAGAAGGTGCACTCAACAGTATGCGTGTAAAATTTCCTGTGGCTACAATTTGTTGTGTAAAAATTATAAATTGTATCGTCATACCGAATGCCTTACTTTTACTCCATAGCGGAAAAGTAGGAAGCGAGAAACTTTTTTCCTTTTTTTGTGCCCCAGCCTCGTCGCCGCTTTTGTGTCTCGTTTCCGTCGTAGGTGTCGGTGGCCGAGTGGAATGAGACCGACACAGGAATAAAGATAGCACGCTGGTGCAGGTACGGAGGGGAGCAGCCAGAAACTAGAAACACTAAATTAGAATGAGATATATATATTGCACAGAATGTATACAATACTTAACTTTTACATAGCTCAGTACTGCAGAAGGCTGATGCATAGTTGAGCTAGAGGCCTGCCTAGTGCCTGTCCAATAGCCAAGTCTTCACTGATTCCGAAGTGTTAACTGGTTCCTATCTCAGTCCCAAGTGAACGATGTCGTTCAGTGGTGGCCACGAGCGGAGTTGCAGCAGAGGGCGCTCGTGGCTGACGTCGTAAGAAGGCCGCGCCGTGCGTGCATGGCGGCGCGCGGCGAAAGTAGGTGGCGCGCACTTTGGACTTGTGCGACACCACACCTTTCATCATTTTACTATGGTTGCCAGCGAGAAAACGATTAATAAAGGTTTGAAATTATGTTTGAAGTTTTTTGCAAGTCGCTAAGTACTGTCATTCTCATACAGTGTATTTAGAAAGTTTCGCCGCATTATGTGGCATTTTGTGCGATTTCTATTGGTTATGACGTAATATCCTTTGAACCATGTGCCGCACGTGATTCTTAACCATGCATCAATTGTTACCTCACGGTAAGGAATGTGTGTACCAAATTTGGTTGAAATCGGTCCAATGGTTTAAGAGAAAATTAGCAGCGTTGTCGCAAAATGCAGCAGTTTTTCGCGCATCTCATTGTTTATGACGTCATATCTCGTGAACTATATATCGTATGTGATTCTTACACCTACGGCGACCGCCGTCATGGACTGAAGTTTACGTGTACAAAATTTCATAGACATTGGAACAAAACTGTAGATTTGTATTGAACACGTACAGACATACGGACAGTCTGCTTTATATATTAGATCACGCTGTCTCGCATAGTGTACAAAATTATAAGTGCAGTATCGAAACAAAGGAGGATAGTAATCAAAATACAAATGACACATAAAATGCGTACGATCTCATATTTATTGAGTTATATGTCGTACAATTATATACTTTTTCAGGTATGTATTCATTTGTATAAGTGCTGTATGTCGGTAAAATATTTAAAGTAAAGAAGTAATAGATTAAAACTTGGTGCATGACGGGGCGATTTTGCATAAACGTCACTGTTTATGTGCTCACATCTCACGAACTACTTCTCGTACTGTGATACAATTTCGAGGGAACATTCAGCTGTATATATGAATACTATCTGTAAAATTTCTTCCTGCAGAAATTATAAACTGTGACGTCCTATCGAATGTCGTATTTCTGCTCCATGAACAGCGAAAAAGTAGCAAGCGAGAAACGTTTTTCCTTTCAGTATTCTGTAGTGGTTGTCAGTGATAAAAAGTTTCACAAAGGTTTGAAATTATGTTTAAAGTTTGTTGTAAGTCGCTGAGTGCTCTCCTCAAATAGTGGATTGATAAAGTCACACTATCACGTACCGCTAGAAGAGGAAGTTTCCATTGTTTATGCCGGCCGCGGTGGCCAAGGAGACTGAGGCGCTTCAGTCACGTTCTGCACGGCTACTGCGGTCGGGGGTTCGAATCCCCCCTCGGGCATGGATATTTGTGCCGTCCTTAGTTGTAGGTAGTTGTAAGTAGTTTGTAAGTTTAGGGACTGATGACCCCGTAGTTAAGTCCCTTAAGCTAAATATACATACATACATACATACATTGTCTATGACGTCATATCTCCTGAACTATCGGCCCTATCGTAAAATCCTTGCTTAGCTGACGTCTTCTGCCCGTAAACTACATTCCTGTCAAATTTCAGGTCAAGTAATTTTCGAGATTTAGTGTTCAGATAGTGAGTGATTGAATGAGTGTCCTTCCGTTTTTATAGAGCCAGAGATTCCAATTAGGGGACTGTTGTAATTATATGTAACAATTCTGGAGGGGAAGAAATAGGTATTAATGTAACGCAATGCAACGGAGAGCTATTATTAAAGAATTAACTTTAAAAGACATTTATTTCTGTAGTTCCTTCAGTGTGTGAAATATTTCGATAGAGATGTTTCAAATCAAACGTTACCTGTTTCTGTATGCTTGTCTTTTGTGATTTTGCTTCCAAATAAGAAGCAAGTCAAAACTGCCACAGATAATAACAGTGAGATGAACAACTACATCTACATCTAGAGGGGATACTCTGCTAATCACATTTAAGTGCCTGGCAAAAGGTTCATCGAACCACCGTTATACTATTTTATGTCCCATTCCATTCTCTAATAGTGCGCGGGAAGGAAGAACACCTGAATCTCTCCGTTCGGGCTCTGATTTCTCGTATTTTATTCTGATGACCATTTCTAGGAGTAGGAGTCGTCGGGCCCGGTGGTCTTGGGGTAAAGCGCTCGTCTGGAAACCGAAGGGTCGCGGGTTCGATTCCCTGTTGAACCTCACATTTTTTTCAGTCAGCGTTTTAACCAATCCTTCACCACTCAACGATGTGAGGAGTCGCCAGATACGACACGTGGTTCGGATTCCACGTTAAGCTGTAGGTCCCCTTTCCACGGTTGGATAACTGTTCTATATACCTTGGGATAACTGGGGTAGGCTAGGGACACGCAAGTCGCCGAAGTGGCGTCCAATTGAAAGACTTGCACCAGGCCAATGAGCCACACGAAATTACTATTAATAGTGGGAGTCAACAATATATTTTCGCATTTGGACGAGAATGTTGGCGATTGGAGTTTCGTAAGTAGCCCACGCCGCAGCGATAAGCGCCGTTGTCGTAATGATTCCCATCCCAGATCCTGTATCATTTCCGTAACGCTGTCTCCCCTGTATCGTGACAATACGAAACGAGCTGCCCTTCTTTGGACTCTTTAGATGTCCTCCGTCAAACCCACCTGATAAGGATCCCACACTGGGCAGCAATACTCCGAAAAAGGACGGACAAGCGCAGTGTATGCAGTTTCTTTACTAGTTCTGTTGCATCTTTTAAGGGTTCTGCCAATAAAACGCAGACTCTGGTTCGCCTTTCCCTCGACATTATCTACGTGTTCTTTCCAGCTTAAGTCTGAAGTAATAGTAATTCTTAGGTGTTTTGTGGAGTTTACGGCCTTCACATTTGATTGATTTATCTTGTAAGCAAAGTTTAACGGATTTCTGTTCGTACCCATGTGGACGACGTCACACTTCTCATTATTTAGAGTCAACTGCCAATTTTTACACAATACTGATATCTTATTCAAATCGTTCGTTAAAATGTTAAGTGTAAACGCTTATCGTGAGAAAATGAGAATCGTGCTATAAAGTATATGACACTCTTTGATACTGTTTATACACTCACAAACTATTAGAAGTGACACATTTAAACTGCACATCAAGCAGATGAATTATCCTGTAGGAGATTTCTGCAATAATTTTTTATTTCATCATTCTCGACATTGATGGAATTTTATAAATATTACGCCCATGGTCACACTAATATTTCGCTATGTGGGTTGAAGATAGTTGTAGCAACAGGAGTCCTTCCATAATTGTTTCAGTAGGGTTACAATGCGTCCTCTTTTTTTCCGGACACGTCCTCTTTTTGACACCAGAAGTGGCTGGCCGGAATTTATGAAACTCTACAAAATGTACTCTTTCTTGGGTCTCGAGAAAGAAAATTTATGTTTGGGTCATTGGCGACAACGGGTTCGTTCGCACTGCAGTTCCAAACAGTTGGCAACTATGACGCGCATACACAGAGCGAAACGATTACAAACGATTCGGAAATTCTCTGCGAAGGAAGCCGGTTGTCTATCCTGTATTCAGCCAGTGTATTCTGTCTTCTGAATTATACAGGGAGTTACAAAAAGGTACGGCAAAACTTTCAGCAAACATTCCTCACACACAAACAAAGAAAATATGTTATGTGGACATGTGTCCGGAAACGCTGAATTTCCATGTTAGAGCTCAATTTATTACTTTTCTTCAAATCACATTAATCATGGAATGGAAACACACAGCAACAGAACGTATCGGCGTGACTTCAAACACTTTGTTACAGGAAATGTTCAAAATGTCCTCCGTTAGCGAGGATACACGCATCCACCCTTCGTCGCACGGAATCCCTGAGGCGCTGATGCAGCCCTGGAGAATGGCGTATTGTATCACAGCCGTCCACAATACGAGCACGAAGAGTCTCTACATTTGGTACCGGGGTTGCTTAGACGAGAGCTTTCAAATGCCCCCATAAATGAAAGTCAAGAGGGTTGAGGTCAGGAGAGCGTGGAGGCCACGGAATTGGTCCGCCTCTACCAATCCATCGTCACCGAATCTGTTGTCGAGAAGCGTACGAACACGTCGACTGAAATGTTCAGGAGCTCCATCGTGCACCAACCACATGTTGTGTCGTACTTGTAAAGGCACATGTTCTAGCAGCACAGGTAGAGTATCCCGTATGAAATCATTATAACGTGCTCCAGTGAGCGTAGGTGGAAGAACATGAGGCCCAATCGAGACATCACCAACAATTCCTGCCCAAACATTCACAGAAAATCTGTGTTTATGACGTGAATCGAGGAAGTACAGTACATACTAACAAAACAATTGGGTATTTTGACAATTGTCTGCACGAATTATTTCAATTTACATTTAAAGAGAAATACTAAAATGAGCTCTAACATGGAAATTACGCGTTTCCGGCCACATGTCCACCTGACATATTTTCTTTCTTTGTGTGCAACGAATGTTTCCTGAAAGTTTGACCGTACCTTTTTGTAATACCCTGTATACTTTGGCGTTACTTTTGATATATTCCGTTGTTTAGGTTAAAGCTTTATTGTGTGTTCGAAATAGTAGGTAGGCTTTTGCTTCAAAATAAATTACGAATTTTAAATACAAAATGACGAAAAGAAAGTCAGTGTTAAAAATGATGAGCTTTTGGAGAAATACAAATCATTCGAGGGAGGAAGAAACGGATATGAAGCAAAATGTTTGAATGCCCTACTGGAAAGTATATATCCGTTGCTAACAAAAGCAAGTAGTATAAGTTTCGCAAAGGTATATATCGGATATTATTAATGTAAATGACCATCGAATGCAGGGAATTATGTTACATCGAGTAAAGTTCTCTTCAGGGTTGTTGAAAACCATATTTTGCATATTGTTAAGAATCATCTAGTTGTTGTTGTGTTGTGGTATTCAGTCCAGAGACTACATCTGCAACCTACAGCAACCTACATCTGTCTGAATCTGCTTACTGCATCCATCTCTTGGTCTTCCTTTGCGAATTTTACCCCACACACTTCCCTCCAACGCTAAATTCACAATTCCCTGATGTCCAAGAATGTGTCCTACCAATCTATCCCTTCTTTTAGTCAAGGTATGCCAAAAATTTCTTTTCTCTGCAATTCTGTTCAGTACCTCCTCATTAGTTACGCGATCCACCCACCTAATCTTCAGCATTCTTCTGTAGAACCATATTTCAAAAGCCTCAATCCTCTTCCTGTCCGCACTGTTTATCTTCCATGTCTCACTCCCATACAAGGCAACACTCCATACAAATGCCTTCAGAAAGGACTTCCTTAGGCTTAAATCAATATTCGATGTTAACAAATCTCTCTTTTCCAAGAACGCTTTTATACCCATTGTCATTCTGCATTTTATATCCTGTGTACTGCAACCATCATTTGTTAATTTACTGCCCAAGTAACAAAATTTATCTACCTCCTTTATTGTTTCGTTACCTAATCTAATTCCTTCCGCATCGCCTGATTTTCTTAGACTGCACTCCATTACCCTAGGTTTGCTCTTGTTAATGTTCATCTTATATGCACCTTTCAGCACACTGTCCATTCCGTTCAATTGCTCTTCCAGGTCCTTTGCTGTCTCCGACAGAATTGCCGTCGGCAAAACGCAATGTTTTTAATTCTTCACCCTGAACTTTAATTCCTTCTCCAAATTTCTCCTTGATTTCCTTCACAGCTTGCTCAATGTACAAATTGAATAACATTGGAGAAAGTCTACAACCCTGTCTTACTCCCTTCCCAACCACTGCATCCCTTTCATGCTCTTCAACTCTGACAACCGCTGTCTGGTTTTTATACAAGTTGTAAATAACCTTACGCTGCCTATATTTTATTCCTGCTTGCTTCAGAACTTGAAAGAGTTTATTCCAATCAACATTGTCAAAAGCTTTCTCTAAATCTACAAAAGCTAGAAATGTAGGTTTGCCTTTTCTTAATCTGTCTTCTAGGATAAGCCGTCTAGTAAGTATTGCCTCCCGTGTTCCTACATTTCTCCTGAATCCAAACTGATCTTCCTCGAGGTCGGCTTCTACCAGCTTTTCCATCCTTCTGTAAATAATTCGTGTTAATATTTTGCAAACATCTAGTATTTTGCAATCGTCTAGTATTGTTAGTTATTCTGAAGTGTTGAAAATTGCCACAGTGGATTGGCAGAGCGCTTAAAGGCGTCTAGCTGCGGATCGCGCCGTTGCTCGCCGTCGGAAGTTCGAGTCCTCCCTTAAGCATGGGTGTATTTGTTGCCCTTAGCATACGTTAGCGTAAGTAGTTTGTGAGCCTAGGGAATGCTAACCAGATTAGTCACGTCCCATAGATTTACAATCATTTGAACATTTTTGCTGAAAATTGAAGAATTCTTTTTTCAACACCTAGTCATAATACCAACACACGTATGTTTTTTCTCTTGTGAACACACAGTGGACAAAAGACACGAATAGATTTAGAACATAACATATAATAGCTATTGTATGTGTACAGTATAATTTCAAACATTTGAAATGACTGAGCTTTTATCAGTACTTGTTGAAAAACAAAAAGCTCTTGAGAAAAATTCGGTCGTCCTCCAAATATAGTTGTTCAATCATAGAATGAAGGCTTTCACGGCAGGTGTCGCCATTACTTAAAGCTTCCAGGCTGAAACGCCGTGCTCCATACATAAAACTTTCCCCTGACGTTTCGCCCTCGTTTGCGGAAGGCATCCTCGGAGGTAAAGCGGCGTACTGCAACGAGAGCGCGAGTGAGCGTCGTATATATATATATATATATATATATATATAGGTCACGTGGTGTCGGCTGTGCTGTGGTCTCTGCTATTGCCAACCACCTCGATTGAAATTAATCGATTGTCATGCTGTTGCCGCAGTGTTGACATCCACATCTTATCAAGCTTGAGACCTTCCACGTTTTTGTTAAAATTATTTAGATGTTTAAGAATCTCAATGGCCTCTCTGTACAAGCAGGCATAATAATGCGACGTCTTTGCTATGGCGGACGCCTCGTTAACTTTTATTTCGCGGTCACCTCCTTGATACACGTGTCCCGCTACCGCCGATTTATCAGTATGTCCGAGGCGGCAGTTCCTTTTGTGTTCGCTCAGGCGAGTGTTGACATTTCTTTTAGCTGTACCTATATAAACTTTTCCACAATTGCAGGGGATTTTATAGACACGTGGTGTAGCCAGGGGGTGTCGCTTATCTTTTGCAGATCTTAAAAATTCTTTTATTTTCGTGGTTGGTCTGAAAACAGTGTCCACATCGTACTTGCTTAAAATCTTTCTAATACAATCAGTGACCTTACTGATAAATGGTAGAAAAACTTTCCCCTTGGGTTGTTGTCGTTCCTTGTCCGTCCTGGTTGTCCATCTAGGCGTAGTGCACGATCTGTCTCCCTGTCTGAATAGCCATTCTTCTTAAATGGCACTCTAAGATGTTCAATCTCATCGTCTAAGTGCGCTGGTTCACAAATTTTGTGGGCCCTGTCTTAATCACGCCTCTTTATTGTCGTGGGTGGTGGTTACAATCTTTTTGGAAATAACGATCAGTGTGTGTGACTTTCCTATAGACCATATGATCCAATGATCCGTCGTCTCGTTTGATGCCCGTCACGTCTAAAAAGTTCAGTTGACCATTGGTTTCCTTTTCCATAGTGAATTGAATTCTAGGATTGATGCTGTTCAGATGTAACAGGAAGGCATCCAGCTCCTCTTCGCCGTGTGTCCATATAACAGATGTATCGTCAACATAACAATACCATTTGGCTGGTCTTTCTCTGGCTGTCTGCAGCGCCCGTTGTTCAAAGTTCTCCATGAACAAGTCAGCAACAGCCGGACTAAGAGGACTGCCCATGGCCACTCCGTCAATCTGTTCATAAAAAACATTCTTATACTGAAAGTAAGTTGTCGTGAGGCAGTGTTTGAATAATGCCACAATGTTCAAAATTGGAAAAAAATACAAGAACGAGACAATTGAGTGAAGTGATGATGAAATAAACTGACAAGTTTCATAATTTTTATTTATTTATTTTTATAATAACCACACGAGGTTGCTGTTTTATTTTGTATTAGTTTTACATGGTTCATTAATAAAGTTGTAATTTAGATTATATTAACAATAAATTGTCCTCTTTTTTATATGTACTGTCCTCTTTTTTGATGATGAACATATTGTGATTGTCTGGGATAGGAAGGTTTAAGATATAAAATATTAAGTGTGAGAAAGTGAACTTGTGATGTTATCTTTAGTAAGGACTAGATAACTTCACAGAAAGTACTAACCGTAACATTTCAGCAGCTTGCACTTTTCAGAAGTAAAGAGGTAAAAAATGGATGCATCTGTAAGAAAATTGATAATTTTTATGAAAATTTGTACTGTTTTCTTATCATCTTTAGCAATAAAAAAATTGTGAGAGATACAAAAAAGTAACAAAGTTTCGAGTTATATTGCATTTTAGTTTTTCGCACTGTTTGGTGAACAAGTTAGCTTCCTTCTCATGTTATCTGAAATGTCTGTTCTCGCGAGCAAACCGTACAACATACATGCAAAACTATTTCAACATCGGTAACCGGATGCTCGCAGTGAATCTAGCGATACAAGCCTTTGTCAGACAAATTGTAGCCAATTTTGCTTCACAACTGTATAAACGAACAAAATAAATAAATAAAATAAAATAAAATACGAGGAACGTCCAGAAAGTAAGTTCCGTTTGGTAATAAAATGAAATTGTACGCAGATACAGAAGAAATTTTTATTGCACAAAATTCTACAACTCTTAAACTACTTTTCCACATAACTGCCGAAATTTTGCAGGCATTTGTCATAGCGTGGCACCAGGTTTTGTATACTTTCTTAATAGAAATCTGCCGCCTGTGTCTTCAACCAGTTGGAAACAGTTTCTTTCAGCTCGTATCATTGGTGAAGTGATGACCGCCAAGGAAAGACTTGAGATGTCCTGGATCTTGTCATCAATCGCGTGAACCAGTTCTTCTGTAACCAAAGGTGGACGCCCACTTCGTTCTTCATCGTGCACATCACTATTCCCGCCATTGAACTGTCGGACCCATCTTGTCACCATCGAATCACTCGTCGCTTTTGGTCCGTAAACATCGCAAATTTGCCGATAAATTTCACTCGGTTTTTTCACTTTCCTCGCATTCAGAAACCGAATCACCGACGTGTTTCACAGTCGGCGGGATTTTCAATCGACGCCGACATTTCAAACGAGCACAACAAAGCGTACGTAACTGACAGCGATCTCCAAATGGCGCACGTTCTTCTCCTCGATACACATCGTCTACAGCGCATGTGCGGAACTGCAATCGCAGCGCTGCAGCGGAGATAAATTGAAACGGAACTTAAGGCTAGTTTACACGACGCCACTAGGTTTCATGAAACTGCGCTACTGGCCAGTGCGCATGCGCAGCAGGCGTTCGCGTAACTCGTTGGCGAAACTAAGCAATTTCGGCACCTTCCAACTTTGGCGAAACTGATTGCGCGTGTTTTTAGGTTAGGTCGTAACCAATACAGAACAAAACACAGCATAAAGGGGGGAAAGGAAAAAATAAATCGGTTTTTGAACATATATGCGATGTAGAGGTGTTTGTGCGATTTTAAGCAGAGGCGTGTTAGTGCTCTTGAAGCAATTATTCGTGAATCAAATATTGATGGGTTGACGATTAGTGAATTGCAGACTAAAATACATTAAATTCCAAATACCTATACAAACGAACTATAGCAATTGTGGATTTGGGAACACGGTACAGGTACTGTAGAGACGAATATCTACTTGACAAGAAACGTAATGCAATTTGTAATTTCAGTTCTGGTAACAATGCTTCACGCATAACAGTATCTTGTTTCTTTATTGCATCACTAACGCTGTTTAAAAATGACATCAACTGTTCTGGTGACATTGTAAGTTGATTAAAATAACTTATACGGTCTTCAATTACAATTGCAATTTCTTTCAGCAGGTTGGCTAAGCAACAGAGCTGACGTCTTTTTTTAATCCAGTCACAAACCCAAACACGTCTCTTATTCTTTTTATGTTTAGTCTTATGCAGCGACTTCACACAGAGAAGCAATACCTCCGCCCCATCTTACAGCTACCAAAACGTTCATTCTACGGCGCCTACGGCACTCACAAAACAACGAAACTCAAGTGTGTAGTATAGGCGCCGTGTCTACAGACACACAAGAAACCAGTTGCGCGCAACTCATTTCATGCAACGAGTGTCGCAACTTAGTGTCGTCGTGTAGCCTTCGCCTTCTGGATGCGCCTCGTAAAATAAAATAAAACCTGCATTAAAATGAGACAAGTAACGCTTTCGCCGTCTGTTACCAGAAGGCTAGCTAGCTATATTATATGTACGATACAGGGGTCCTGTGAAGTTGGCACCCCTTTTTTGGAAAATGTATATTTTTTTCAGAGTTCTAGACAGATATGCAATAGTTCTGGAGTTCTCTGTACAAAATTTAAATACTTCTGCAAAATTTCGCCGAAAAAATATGAAAAATTATCGCAAAATTTAGTTTTTTCAAATAATTTTTTGCCTAATCGTACAAACATAGTTCTGATCACAGTTCTAAATAGCTCTCAAAGAGTTCTACAGGAAATCCTAATGACATTTTTCTGTGCAGATTATACTTCATGAGATAATTGCAATAATGTGGAATTCATTTACACGCTACTGTGAAGTTGGCACCCCTTTTCTCAAAAATGTTCATTTTTTTCAGAGTTCTAGGCAGATATGCAATAGTTCTGGAGTTCTCTGTACAAAATTTAAATAGTTCTGCACTAATTCGCGAAAAGATTACAACAAATTTTAATTTTTTCCAAATAATTATTTGCCTACAAGCGTAAACATAGCAACTCTGAAAAAAATGAACATTTTTGAGATAAGGGGTGCCAACTTCACAGTAGTGTGTAAATTGATTCCCCATTATTGCAATTATCTCATGAAGTATAATCTGCACAGAAAAATGTCATTAGGATTTCCTATAGAACTCTTTGAGAGCTGTTTGGAACTGTGATCAGAACTATGTTTGTTCAATTAGGCAAAAAATTAATTTGGAAAAACTAATTTTGTGGTAATTTTTCGTATTTTTCGGCGAAATTTTGCAGAACTATTTAAATTTTGTACAGAGAACTCCAGAACTATTGTATATCTGTCTAGAACTCTGAAAAAAATGTACATTTTCCAAAAAAGGGATGCCAACTAACTTCACAGTTCCGACGTGTCTGTCGGTTACGTCGCGTCGTGCTGTTCGTGGCCAGGGCTGCAGAAGTCTGCAGGAGGTGGCGTGGAGTAGCGCACAGCTGCACGCGGTACACCAGAGCGGCGCCAGATGGCAGCAGCTGCCGGCGCCGGCCGTGACTAGTGCAAGCTGCTACCGACAGAGGGCAGGCGCGGTCGGCGCCACCTCCTGCTAGGCGCTGCCCGCCTGGTCCTGCGCAGCCAAACGCTCGTATCGCTGTCGGTAGCGGCAGACGTTCGGTTCTTCAGGGCGAAGAAGTAACATTGCGTTTTGCCGACGACATAGTAATTCTGTCACAAAGGACATGGAAGAGCAACTGAACAGAATCAACAGAGTGCTGGAAGGTACATATAAGATGAAGATTAACAAGAGAAAAAAAAAACCAGGGTAATGGACTGCAGTCCAAGAAAATCAGGCGATGCTGAAGGAATTAGATTAGGTAACGAAACAATAAAGGAGGTAGATGAGTTTTGTCACCTGGGCAGTAAAATAACAAATGATGGTCGCAGTAGAGAGGATATAAAATTCAGAATGGCAATGGTTAGAAAAGCATTTTTGAAAAAGAGAAATTTGTTAACATCGAAGGAAGTCCTTTCCGAAGGCATTTTTGTGGAGTGTTGCCTTGTATGGGAGTGAAACATGGACGACGATAAACAGTGCAGACAGGAAGAGGATTGAGGCTTTTGAAATGTGATGCTACAGAAGAGTGCTGAAGATTAGGTGGGTGGATCGCATGGATCGAGGAGGTACTGAGCAGAATTGGGGTGGAAAGGAATTTCTGGCATACCTTGACTAAAAGAAGGGATAGATTGGTAGGACACATTCTTAGACATCAAGGACTCAGTAATTTAGCGTCGGAGGGAAGTGTTTGGGGTAAAAACAGCAGGGGAAGGCCAAGAGATGGATACAGTAAGCAGATTCAGACAGATGTAGGTTGCCGTTCTTATGTGGAGATGAAGAGGCTTGCTCAGGATAGGGTATTGTGGAGAGCTGCATCAAACCAGTCTCCGGAATGAAGACCACAACAACAACAAACAATTTGAAGACCACAACAACAAGAACAACGCTATTTAGTCAAAGGGCTTTATTGAAGACTCACTGGCACGCATATGAGCGGAAACCTAGACAATAGATAAACGTTATACATACGTAACACATGCATGCAATGGAAAGAAAACACGTGACGTGTTCCCGCACATCGGGAGACTGTAAACGTTTTATTCATATCCAACTAAATTGCTTTTATAATTCTTCACAATACTATAGCAAAAAAATTAAAGCAGGCATTCCCACATAAAAAAATTAAAAAAAAATAATTTCACGAATTTTCTGGAGTAATTCATCATTCAGTAAAAAAAGTATTCATTGCAGTAAAGTGTGTAATCAGAATAATTGCTAGAGCCCATCCAAGATCATCCTGCAGACATTTATAGACCTAGGGATCTTCAAAGTAGCTCCACAATATATACATTCATTTAGAAAATTTGTTAAACCAATCCCATCGAACTGAAAAGCAATAGCAGTGTACATAACTACAATAGTAGGAGAAAGAATGATCTTCACTATTCTAGGTTAAATCTAGCTTCAGCACAGAAAGGGGTGAATTATGCTGCCGCAAAAGTCTTTGGTCACCTACCAAACAGCATCAAAAGCCTGACACACAGCCAACTAGCATTTAAAAATAAATTAAAATAATTTCTGAATGGCAACTCCTTCTACACTATAAATGAATTTGTAGATATAAATTAGTAAATCTGAAAAGAAAATAAATATATTAAAAAATTATTGTGTCGTGTAATATTTAGTACAAAGTAATAATTTGTAAATTAATTGAACGGCACAGGCTTTGTCTGCCACTACGACTTTACAATTGTGGTAAAGTGTAAACGTTTCCTACGTCAGTCGTATTTTCATACAAACAAATATTGTAACAAAGGAAGCACAAAACAGTAATGTTCAAATTCTGAAGTCATGAAACTTTTTCCAGTCTTCAAGATTCCATAATTGAGTTTAAATAAAACAAGAAAGACCAAGGTTCAAATGTCGACATGCATCCAGAAATGAATAACTTTTCAAACCAATAAATATAAACAAAATATTTAAGATTTGTTCCTGAGACATATTTAATGCAATCAACAGATATTACTACAAGTATTAACACTGGGACACACGTTTCACAATTCACGCGACGAAACCACAAAACTGAACTAAAATTTTTCAATGTCCAGATAGGTATTTTAATAATCAGATTCATCTTCAGTCAGTCAAATAAAAGAGATTCAGTTACAGTTTTGTTTAAATTCAAATTTAAAAACGTTATTTTTGACATCTTACTGAGAATGCGGTTTCGTCTGACTGAAATTATTTTGACCTTGCTGTTCACCTGGCACAGATGTAGCATCAATGCATAACAACGCTTAGTTCATGCGAAACTACCTCAAAACACCGAAGGACTTCACAAATCTTCTCGGTGGTACCCCAGTTTTCAAACCTCACTTGAAGGGTACCGGTAGCATAATTCAAAATCTCGCGTGGTACGTTACGGGAACAACTTCAAACCCATTGCACGCGAATCACAAGATTCGTTGTTTCGAAGCAGTGCCGATTCAAGTTTCGACTCAGTCGAACAGTTCGCTGATTCGATTCACCGAGTCGAAACATCAATTGAGTAGCCAAGTATACCCTGTACCACAGAATAGGGAGAATACAGAAGGGAAAGCTGGGGGCGGCGCCTTTGATCTGTATGTTACCAAGCGTTGCGCTTGACGCCATATTGAAAAGCAGTAAACGCGGAATTATAGCCACTTGGTACTTTGGCTGGAATTGACTTTTTACGAACTGCAGCTAACTCACTGACTTTTACGAAAGGAAACGGCTTTTCATTATGCTCTCATCTATTTTGCGCCCTCTTCTTGCACCTAATTGTAATCCAACGAAAAAAATAGTTCCAAATTTTAATACAACTACGAAAATGTACGGTGGAATCGATGATCGTTTTATTTGGTGCTTATCTCTAGAAAAATCCCAAATAACGCGGTGTTGTGTTTGGGAAATTAGTTATAAACAAGAAAGTGACTTTACAACTGCCAGGTTTTATTTGACTCGAATAAATTTGCACAAAATATTGAGTCAGACTTAGCAGTACAACGTGATTACACAGAATTAATGACGTCTGTGCATATATAAAAGTTGTATTTGCTTTAGGAGTATCATTAATTTACTGATCGGAGAAGGGCATATAGAGGAATCTGTCAACCACAGAGCAGAAACAGCATAAAATAATTATTCCCCTTAATCTATTTGTTTGAGTATCCGAAGAGCATTCGTTGCCAACATAAGCACACTGCGCCTCCAATGCCGTAAGTAAAATTTTACCTGCCTACTTACGCACTATTCTTTGTCTTTCATTTTATATTATTCCCTGCAACGTTAAACTTATAAAATATTAATGTACTTCAACATTTCGATGCTGTTGAACTGCTACAGCAACAGCGAGAGTTATCGTCAAGAGAAGAAGCAAGGCTACTTTTAATAATTATGCACACATTGCCCTCATTCGAAAATGATAACATTTAACTTTCACTACACATATAGCGACGTTCACTTACTGCTTAGCATCTTTTGGGAAGGAGAAGAAACTTATGTCGTTATTTGTATGAGAATTGTTGCGGCAATTAGGTGCTGACCAACATCGGCCGCCTTTTCTTTTATTGCTGCTCGTAATAAAAACGGAACAGCTCCAACTACTGACACACAGTTCTTTCTTTTCACTGGACTGCACTGTACCAAATAATTTTTTACTTTTATGCGATTCAGACTGTTAAAATACACAATTAACAAACAAAGAGGCGCATTACCACGCCACAGAGTAGGAAGTGATCACACGTTTACTGCTTTTCAAGATGGCCGATTCCGCGCAGCGGGAGTTTCCTTTCTGTATACTCCTTATTCTGTGCCCGTACTTTGATCAATCGAACCACCCCGAGTAATGTTTCCCCGTTTCACGCACAGCTCGACCCTTTGGTTATTGGGACCAGTGTTCACAGCCGTACGATACTTATCGTACATGTACGATAATTTCGTGTCTGCGTACGATGTACGAAAGAATGTTACTATCGTACGCAGATGTACGATAATTTCGAACGTAATAAAATGTAACGATACATTGTCTCTTCAAAGATTTTTTCCTCGCAGTCCTACTGCTAAATTACTTTCCTAATTAAACTTACTCATCTCAGTAGCTATTACTTTCGTAATACAGCTCGTCGATTTAATAATCTCAGTGATTGTGGTCGTCTACCAATCGGTGAGCGACAATGTAGTGCCGTTGTCTGGATAAATAATTTGATTGTTGAAGTTCGCTCTTTATATCTTCGTGTTACAATGGTCGTAGTTACGTTAAAGTGCTTGAAGCGTGCTTAGTGGTGCTGAAGTTTCGCGTATTCCCTTAAACAAAGCGGCACTCTGACACAAGAAATTTTAACTGGACGAGTGATTGCTTTTGGCTTGAGAAGTAAGTATATCTCTCAAATACGTTAGTTCTTCGGATGGGTAATATATATAGATTTATCGTTACACTCTATGATTTTTTTCTTTGTAGAAAAAAATAAGAATCCTTCAAACGAAGATAGTGACAGTGAGGGAAACGAATCACCCCCAAGAAAAATCGCCAAAATCAGCAAAAAACATCGTGCTAAGGTTTAGATTTATACCGATCTAACACTGATCCATGAACACGCGTTTCCCAGACGATCGTCTACTAATGCATAAGTACCTACTAGCAAGGAATACGACGACACTTAGTTCCGTTACGGAACTATTGTGTCCCAGCTGTTCGATCGGTGGCATTGGCAGCAATCGCAGGAAGGAGAAAGTAAACGCAGTCTTTCCGATGAAGCCGATATCCAACGGAATTTTACCAGGAGCAGTCGCACAACTTTTCCTGGAACGGTTTTATACGTCACGCACAAAACAATTTTTAAAAACCGCTCTTCATTCGGAAAAAGTAATATATTTTGCAAGAGACAGACTACAGCACGGTATAAGGTATACAAAATCAGATTTGCTAGTAAATATTATGTATTATGGTCGTTTTGCAGGTAAGTACGATAATTTTGGTTAAATCCGGGGCATTTACGATAATTTTTCGGCCCGAGTACGATGGTTGCCTCGCTTCAGGTTGTGAACACTGATTGGGACATATTTCATATGCTATCACTGCCCTGCATTTTAACAGATTGTGTGGACTTCACCAAAAGTTGAAGTCTCATGGCGGCTATCGGGGTGTTATTGAAATTTTTTTGGTCGGTGGCATTAGTGCACAGACATCAAAGAGTCATTGGAAGCTAATTTTCGTTCGTCGTTACCCTTCCAGGAGTGAGATCCTGGATTATCTGAAGATATTTGCAGGTTTAGTTGAGGGAGCTGAAGTTTTGTGTAATAAGCAGCTTTTCCTGTTTATGGAATATTCCGTCGGTGCTTGCAGGAACAAGGACATGTTAAAAACTTAAATATTATTTATTTGCTTGTTATTAGCAGCTTTCGTCTTCTTAGGCCACCGTCAGATTAATAGGCCTGTTGTTCTCACTGTGTATAAATATTTTCTGTCATATGCGTTCCACACCAATACTCCGTATACCTTAGTGAGTAAGATGTGCCCATTCGGACCTCATTTGTGTTTTTCTTTTATTATTGTTATGCACGTTCTGTGGTATTGATACTTATTCATAACAAACCCACATTTTGTTTCTACCATCACTTGCTGACAATACTTTCTTATAAAATTACACAGTTTTCATCTATATGTATAAATGTGAATGTCTGTTCGGTGTACGTCTTATCACGTCTGAACCACAAGACATAAAGAGCTAAATATTTGTACAGTTTCTAAAGTCTACCTGGGGAATGCTTAAGGCACAGTTTTATGCCGATCTGGTAGCTATATGTATATATTAATGTGAATGTCTGTTCAGTGTACGCGTATCACGTCTGAACGACAAGACGCAGAGACTTAATATTTGTGCAGTTACTAATTTATAACTGAGGAATGTTTAAGGAACGGATTTATAGCGATCGGAAAGATATTTAGTAATTTGAAGAACATAATGCGGAGCAATAATTACTCTTTGAAAATTATATTTCCTCTTTAAAAATGGTTTTATTGGTTGTATTGTTGCTCGAGGGTTGATAATGATAAAAGGTGAAGTATATTGGGATGGAAAGTTATCGGTGTATATAAAATTTTACGTGTGTGTGTGTTAATATTTCGCTCTGCAGCGAAAACTACAGAACGCAAACGAATGGTCTGTGTGTAATTGTTGTCCCAAGTCTCCCGTTGTACACCGTAGCAGTTCCATGCCGATAGCTATAAGGGGGCGGAAGATATGGTGGTTGAATGTCGTGAAATTATAAAAAAAAAAAAAATTCAGACTGAAGGCCAGAGATGACGTTTGCGACTGTATAGCAAGGAGGTTACTTACAGCGAAATGCGATGCCACACACCATATCTGTGGCCTATGCGTACTACAATGTCTTCAGCTCTTTCTCTGTAAGGATAAGCATACGAATGAGGAAATATAAGAATAAATAAATAAAACATTAAAAAAGAAATTTCTTTGAATACAAATAACCTAGTTTACCAGAATACCCTAAAATGAAATTAAAATGAATTTGGACATTACTCTCACTATACGAGTTGAGATATTGCAACACAGGCTATAAGGAATAATGTATGTATTATTTGTTTTAAATAATTAAGCACTTCACATAATTTTATTTTTTTATTTGAATGTTGGTTAGAAATGTTTGTTTCTAAAGAAGGTATTGTATTTCATTTCATCCTTCAAAACTAGTCTCATAGCACACTACTGAAAGATAGCTTATCTATCATAATCAACCAACAGACGAGCGGAGTCGCGGGTTTAAGATAGTATTATAATATTATTGTAGCCCAAGATATGTTCATTCAAAATCCATATGTTTTGTTTGAGTACGTTCACTTTACGAGTTTAATTAGCTTACTGGTCGAACAGGCGTACAAACAAAAACGTGTCAACCGTAGAGGAGGAACAAAATTTGTGATTTGTTCAAAAATGTTTGTAATTCTATCGGACCAAACTGCGTGGTCATCAGTCCGTAGCTTACAAACTACTTAAACCTAGGTAAACTAACCTAAGGACAAACACACACACCCATACCCCAGGGAGGACTCGAACCTCCACGGCGAGCAACCGCGCGCTACGCAGCGAGGCGCCTTAGACCGCTCGGCTACTCCACCGCGGCAAATTTGTGATTTATTTCGTAGTCTGCGGATGCTGGAAATGACCGTTGAATGCTGCTTGAATAGCAAGGAGGTCCTTGTTGAATACCCAATCACATAGAATGAGGGAAATAATATTCCGTGTCGAACATGAATAAGTAATGGGTTAAGTTTAGTGTACGATACCAACCATCGGCTTTAACCAAGGACGTCATATATTACTTTATTCTATCCATCAACGTTTCTATTTATCTCTATTACAACGTGGGCATCATTGTGAGTAGCATGGAAGATAGTTCTTTTTGCATCTTGTGATTTTTTTTTTTTCTACTACAAATTAATCTGGCATTGTTATGGACAGCATACATATGCAACTGTTTGCATCCCATACTTTTTTTTAATACAACACCTGTAAATGAAACAGAAATCTCAAGATTTGGTTGAGTGTTTCCTTAACGCACTGTGACGTCACGTTCATATTCCTTAAATGACACCAACAGTCGCTACCACGGCCAGAGTTGCGGTACTCTCCATATACGATAGCGCAGCGCGACGCGACTGCCCTCTATCGCTCGTAGGGCGCACTACGTGCGGCCGACACCTGGACACGCCCGGAAGCTGCTGCCACCTAGCGCCACGCGTCTTAACTACCTCAAGTTGTATAGCCAGCCAGACAGACAATGAATAAAAAAGAGCACATGCTCCAGAGAAGATTCTCAGAGCAAAAGAACTTTCTCTGAGTAAGTTATCAAATTCGTATGAATAAAAACTTCCAAGCATATGCTCTGAGCAGGTAGTTCATTCTCGCTACCTCCCCTCCTACTTGAGTAAGTTCTCCGCGTGTCATGTCCGCCACAGATCAGCTGTCCAATCGTGTATTTTTTTAAACTAGCCCAGTCAGGCAAATTATTAAGTGTACAAATATGGAGTAGGCATCGACGTGTTCAGAAAGAACTGGACTGTGTTTAGATATTAGTTTGTTGTGAAGGAGCATATTATTAAGACTAAATATGCACTTTTTACGAAAATGTATTCTGCTGGCGATACAAAATTTTCGTCACGCTAGAAACTCGTTTGTTAATGAAGTAGGGTTAGCACAATTTGCGAACGATAAAATAAGAATGCATCACATATTCATCTGTTACAACGTGGAATGCTATCGGAGTGTTCTAACATGAGATAGGCCTTACTTGTTTTTAAATATGACACCCAATGGTTTGCTCATAAGCGTTAGGCCATGCGATTTTGAACAAGAAACAGGCTGCTAGGTATGTAATTAATCAGTTATTAATTTTCCTGTCGTGTTTACTTACTTCTAACATGACAGAAGTTACGATTACGAAGTCAGAAAACGCATCATAAATAGCCAACCGGTTTGGATAGAAACAGTACTTCAGTAGGCCTACCTGATATTGCAGCAATATATATATTTTTTTTTTTTTCAAATGTTCAAATGTTTGTAGAACTTATGGGACTTAACTATGGGGTCATCAGTCCCTAAGCTTACAAACTACTTATGAACTAGCTAAGACTAAGGACGGCACAAATATCCATGCCCGAGGGGGGGGATTCGAACCCCCGACCGCAGTGGCCGTGCAGACCATGACTGAAGCGCATTTATTTTGTGATAGAAACTGTGAAGTCCTGGGATACACTTTATTTGAAACCAACAGCATAAGGCCTTACTAATAGACCCTATTTTAAAACAATATTATTTTGCCATGTGACTGTTTACAACTGTAAATATACACGCCAAACAAATGAGTAAACACGCAGCTGAATCCATTTGTGTTTCATTTTTATGTCGGTAATGAAAACACCTCTTACATCAGTCTCGTCACTGTATAAAATGCTGGAAGTGTCACACGATTTTTCCGAAGGAAGATACTTGTCAACAAAATGTTTTTATTTGTATTAACTTTATACATCGCCTCGTATTTCTTAAAGGCTACATATAAAGGAACTTGCTTTTGCCTTCTAAGTAACAAAATTGTTGTCATTTTTATTATAAACCTCAGTAAAACGTAACCTTAATAGAAGTTACTCAGCACGGAGTATGCCATAGAGCTCACTCCAGAAATCTGAGAATGTTCTCCCGTCGTGAGAAACTTCTGCAGTTTTATTCATATGAAATTGGAGAATGTTCTCTGTTGTGAGTAACTTCTCCCACCCCGTTACTCACGCCGAGAACATACTCGGCTGAAGTATATTCTCCGACTCACTTTATTCATGCGAATCTGAGTATGTTCTCTGGAATCCAGAGTATAAAGTAGATACTCCATTTTATTCATACGGCAAGGTCATTTGAAATCTGGAAAATTGTTTTCAGTCCTCCTGCGACCTAAGGCTGTATTCACAATGCCGTCGACTAAGTTCGACTGAAAATATCGACCGACGGTGTGGTCACACTGCATTTGATGTACTTTTGTCACTTGGTCCGGTTAAAGGTGAAAGTTAGTTTAAGTTTGAACGTATTCTGTGTCTGAAGTATATTAGATTTCAATTCCCTGGGGTGCAATGGATTCCACCGACATTTTTATGCTGCGAAATTAGTGCTACAATGCGGCTGTTGTTATTAATAAAGACTTGGAATGCATACGAATGAGCTACACCTGTTTAGAAAGAAGAAAGTGGCGAGGATTGTGTACTGTCCTCAGTTATTTCTACTCCCAGACAATCTTTACGAATATCTGAGGTACCCATAAAAGGAGAACTTTCTGTTACATACTTGTGCTATTTCGTGGTGTCATTGACAAGAAATATTACAGTTTTGCAGAATTTATTTGCAGTTGTGCAGACATACACCAGTTAACCTCCATTTTTAAAATAATGAAAAACTACACCAATTAGCGAAGTTTATTGCTTACCACAACGAATTTCGAGGATTTATTCGCATCTTCTGGTGCATTTGTTTACAGAAGGACGGTACTTTTTCGACATTTCAATTGTGCTTTGCTGACACACTTGCACTGTAGTTGTCTCTTTCAGGTCAGCTACTGAAGTTCGGAAAATCGAACAGAATTAATATTGAGGTGTTTGTTTTATCCGAATGTTAGAAGCTTTTTTTTCTGTCTGCTTAAAGGTATTGTGCCTTTTCCATTATTCAGAATATGCAACACAATAATCGTGACTTAGACCTACCTGTGTACAAAAACCAGTGTAAATTACCATTTGTGTGTTGTGATATCCAGTTTCATGGAGCAGACAATACCTGCAAGTATAGACAGACGTACTATTTAGTATGTAAAAAAAGTTGCCAAGATTTTATTATGTATGCCACGATTTTCCTCATTACAGTAACCTCAAAAATACTACATCTGTGAAAGAGCTGCATAGAAGCACATGGGAACTTCACGGTGTATTTATGTAAACAAATGCTCTAAAAGAGAGGAAAATTCTCGAAATGCATTGTGCTAAGCATAAAAATACGTACAGTAATGTATGCAGTTTTCAGTATTTAAATCCATGAAGAACACCATTATAGACCACCCAGAAACATCCGATTGTGATGAAAGAAATGAAGTTACAGTATATTGAACTTCAATGACTGTCATTCAGTATATTTGTGAAAGACAAGTGTGAAATTAAGAATAATTTTGAACAGAGAAACCACTGAAAAGCGGAAGCACACGTAGGCCTGCACCACATTTGCAGGCTATTTCACAGAACAGACTCATCACCTTGTTAAAGAACGCTAGAACCAGTAAGAATAATTTGTGGACAGCTAATACCCGATTATCACAATGCAAAACAACGAAAGAGAGCCACTACAATAACATTAAGATACGGCACAATCCCGGATTGGACACATTTTTTGAGGTTATAATAATATGCCTAAAATTTCTGATAAAGGATTTAACCAACTTGGGGTTTCCAATAAACTGTAATATCAGACCATTGATTTCGCATTATATCCCGATTGTGATACTTATCGTGTTCTGGGTGCCACAATCTCTTTCTTTCGTTCACAAAGCATATCAGTTTCTCACTGCCCATATCTAGCATGTGAGAACGTCGGTCGATTTGACCGAAGAAGACAAACTGATTTGAATTTCACCGACTGTCATCCGAAGTCTCTACGTTCGGTCGATGAGATCGGCTACACTGTATCCACAGTGGAGTAGGCTACTGCTACTGATCTGAAACGATCGGCCGTATTCCGCCGACGTCTGTCGTCGGTGAAACCCACCGACATCGCAGCCACTGTGACCGCAGCCTAATACAAACTCAGCGAATGCGCATTTTGCGATTCTCTCGCCATTTCACGCCCGCCTGGTGCGTATCTACCGCGGACATAGTTTCAATATATGTCCGCGTGTGTCAGGTGTCGGAAAATATTACCAGTTTGGCTGAAAAATCGAACCTTATCTTCCTGGTGCGTTTCACGTCTCCTACCTGGCTATTCCCAAAAATTGTCTAAAAAAAAAAAAAAGCTACTATGCTGTGAGAGAGTTTTGACAAAAATGGTAATTTTGACGTTTGTTTGGATTCAGCCGACGCAGGTACAATTTCCAAAGGCACAGCATCTTCTGTCACCGGAGAAAATGAATAATTTGCAGAGATAACTCCATTGTGTGCATAGTTGCAAGAACCTGACAGTAGATAGTAAACGATTAGAAGTAAAAGATCTGGAAAGGGAAAACAATGCTATATTTTTACTTCTGTAGAGTTGCCATCCTAGTGAATATAAGATCTGCCCAATTTGTCTCTGTGGGTGTCGAAAGAAGCTTTTGCATCATCATCATCATTATCATCATTAGAGACTGATTATGCCTTTCAGCGTTCAGTCTGGAGCATAGTACCTCTAATAAAATTCCTCCATGATCCCCTATTCAATGCTAACATTGATGCCTTGTCTGATGTTATGCCTTTTACTTCTAAATCATTCTGCACCGAATCTAAGTACTTTCTTCTTGGTCTACCTCGACTCCTCTTACCCTCCGCTGCCGAGCTCACATGAGTCTCTTAGGTAACCTTGCTTCTCCCATGCGTGTAACATGACCCCGCCATCTCAGTCTGTTCGCTCTAACTGCTTCATCTATGGTGTTGATTCCCAGTTTTCCTTTGATTTCCTCATTATGGACACCCTCCCGCCATTGTTCCCATCTATTAGTACCTGCAATCATTCTTGCTACTTTCATATCTGTAACCTCTATCTTATGAATAAGGTAACCTGTATCCACCCAACTTTCACTCCCATACAACAAAGTTGGTCGAAAGATAGAGTGGTGCACTGCTAACTTGGTCTTGGTTCTGACTTCCTTCTTGCAGAAGAGAGTAGATCTTAGCTGAGCACTCACTGCATTAGCTTTGCTGCACCTCGATTCCAGTTCTTTCACTATGTTGCCATCCTGTGAGAAAATACATCCCAGGTACTTGAAACTGTCTACCTGCTCTAAGTTTGTTCCTCCTATTTGGCACTCAGTATGTTTGAATCTCTTTCCCACAGACATTACTTTCGGTTTGGAGATGCTGATCTTCATATCATAATCCTTGCACCTCTGATCGAGCTCTGAAATATTGGTTTGGTACCTTTCAATCGAATCGGCCATTACAACTAAGTCATCCGCATATGCGAGACTACTTATTTTGTTTTCACCTATTTTAATCCCGCCCTGCCAGTCTACTGTTTTCAACATATGATCCATGAATAGTATGAACAACCGTGGTGACAGATTACAGCCTTGTCTTACCCCTGAAACTACCCTGAACCATGAGCTTAATTTGCCATCTACTCTACCTGCTGCCTCACAGTATATGTAAAGCCCTTTAATTGCCTGCTTTAGCATCTAGTATGACATTTTCAAAATAGAGATGCTAAATGTCTTGTGGTACAACAGCTTTACGTTTATTTGGTGTACTTGCTTGTAACCAAATAAACTAAACTAGAGGAACGAGACACCATTGAAACCTCTTAATATAGCAGCACCTTTTGTGTCTATTTTACCTTAGTGATGCACCATTTCCCATCGTTTTTTCGTTTGAAATTTGCTCATAAAATCACAAACCTGCTTTTTACGGCATGCTGCGCAGCGAACATACGAAAATTGAATAACTTATATATTCACATTACTATGTAGTCTTCTAGGGTGATATGTCATTAAGTTGCATTTATTTACATCTAATAGAATAAAGAACGCTGTATTTGCGACAAACCTGTGGTTTCTTTCGTCAATAGGTAAATAAATTTAACAACATAATGTAAGAGATTCTCATCCAGTATATGCATAAACTATGAATAAGAGGAGATAGAAGAGGTTGACAGTATAAAATTCCTGGGATTATAGCTTGATAATAAATTCAGTTGGGAGGAGCACACCACAGAACTGTATTTGCAATACGAGTGTTCTCAGACATAGGAGACATAAAAATAAAAAGCTTGCATACTTTGCTTACTTTCATTCCATAACGTCATATGGTGTAATATTTTGGGGTAACTCTTCAAGTCAAGCACAAGTTATGGGAGTCCAAAAGCGTGTAATACATATTATTTGTGGTGTAAATTCACAGACATCCTGCAGAAGCCTTTTCAAAGAACTGAGTGTATTAACTACTGCCTCTCAGTATATCCACTCCTTAATTAAATTTGTCATAAATAGTATATCCCTTTTTCCAATAAACAGCTCAGCTCATACATACAGTACTAGTAACAAAAATGATCTACATAAGGACTTAAGAGCACTTACTGTAGTTCAAACAGGGGTCCAATACTCAATAATTTACCAACGACCATAAAAAAAGTTATAAATAAAGTTGAGTTTAAGAGGAGCCTAAAAGACTTTCTAGTGGCCAACGTCTACTCCACTGACGAATTCATAAATGGAACACAAAGCTATTGTTAATCAGGTTTTTTTATTTTTTATTTCTTTTTTTTAATTTTTTTTTTTAATTTTTGCATGAACTATGATGTAAGTGCCCGTGTCTTTTGACTGTTTGTGTGGAGAATACTTTATATCCTGTTAGGTCTGTGGCATCGTGTTTTATATAGTTTGCAGTTTCCCCATTGCAGCAAAAAGGGACGGTGTTTATCTTACAATTTTTGAAGTTACAGATGGCAGTATCTGTGCTGTTGGTGCAATTTCAAACTGTGGCTGCTAGATTTGAGACAAGTAAGACGTCTGACGGATTCATAGCGGTGAAACGGCGTGTGTCCGGCAATATTCTGGGCCTGTTTATGACACCATCGCCAATATGCACAGTGTAAGTACTGCTATAGAAGCACTAACAGTGCGAGGACAGCAACTACAGGAGAAAAAGTTAAGTTTTATTTAGATGTAGTTTTGTATCTGTAGCAAAGGTTAAATTTTACTTACCTTCCTGGAATGATAATGTTGGCAGCCTTGTGACGTTGGCATTAGCTTTCTCACGAAAACTTCGTTTCACAGAGAGAATTAGTTTTACTGGGTGGATTAAGGCTAATTCACACTGTCCGTCACGTCACGTCACGTCACCGTACATCAGAACATTCCGCAATGTGTTTCTACTGGCGGCGTTCACACTGTCCGTCACCGGACCGTCACGTCACGTCAACGTCCGTCAAGCTTTCTCGAGAAGAATGTTTTGACGGAACGGCCGTCTGCTAACATCGGAAGTTAACCTATTTTCGTCACGCGAATTACATGTTGCAGTCGACGATTTGCACTGTTCATATGCAAATGTGTCTTATTCATCTTTGTGTTGTTGTTGTACCTCGTTTTAGGGGTAAATCTCGAATGTTTCATGACGACTTAAATATTTTTGTCAATTGAGTGTCTCCCTAAAATCGAGGTCAGACATCTGAAACCAAAAAATGGTTTATGTTACGTAACAATGTAACAGAAACGACTGAAGCAAACTGTTTATTTGAATAAGATTGTAGTTTGATTACGCATTTTTCATTAAATAACACTTTAAATGAAAATGTCAGTTCTAATGAAAGACGAAAATTCAGTTGTTTACGAGATATTAACATTGTCAGCATGCAAATCGTAATGGTTAAAGTATACAGGCGCGATTTATGCTCTTACAAGTATGGTTTGATGTCTTCATATGTTTATTTTTTCGCTTGAAAATAGATGTCGATGTTTTGAAATGTTTCAGTTCCCAGTAAGTTGGCCAAAAACATACACTGTAATTTTTTTTTGGCCGTTAATAATATTTAGCGTTGTCGTTCCCCCTTTCTAGTATTAAACTATGACTTTCTACATAACAGATCGCCACTCATAACCTCACTTTCAACATCGCGTATTGAGATGGACGAATTGACGTGACGAACATGGACGGACAGTGTGAATACAACTTGACGTGACGGTTCCGTGACGTCACGTTGACGTCATGGACAGTGTGAATTGGCCTCTAGGGAATATATAAGAACCTGACGACCGTGGAGCAAGAAGAGCATTATTTATTTACTTCGTCGTCTGTATGAGACACCAGTCAAATAACTCCATGTGGATTTCTAAAAATACTAACATTTTCTGTCGTTTTGTTGCTGTTGGCAACGTAATCACCACAAGGTCGCCAGGATGGGGGGCAAAATTTTACTCCTGTACCAAGTACAATGTTTTCGCAATAACTGACGTTCCTGCTATGCCATTATAAGAGGACTGAAGTTTTTATGTCTAATGTAGTGGCTTTTATCAAGTTAGCTATAATTAATACGTTATGCATCCCTCTATTCTAGCGCCTAATTTCGATAGGTGTTTTGTGTAACTGCTAACCTATATGTGATATTGGAAATTCGTATTATAACATAAAATTTATTAAGCTAACACCTTAGAACTGGTTACGTTTTTACATTGTCGCACTGATAGTTAGTTCCTTTACTACAACAAACCTCATTTTAAAATTCAACTTTCATTTACCATCCAAACTTTCGGAATATGCAAATATAAAAAACAAATATGTCAAATGCGGCACGTTATGTTAGATTTATCATATGTCATTTCAGGCTTTATATTAGTCCTTATTATAATTATTATTTTTAAGGAAGTTGTATGTGTTGCATACAAATCTACAGTTGTGTTCCAATCTTCATGAAATTTTGTACACATAAGCTTCATTCCATGAGGACGGTCGCCGTAAGTGTAAGAATCATACACGATACATAGTTCATGAGATATGACGATATAAACAATGAGATGCGCGAAAAATTGCTGCTTTCTGCGACAACGCTGCTAATTTTCTCCTAAACCATTGGACTGATTTCAAACAAATTTGGTACAGACATTCCTTACCGTGAGGTAACAATTGCTGCATGGTTAAGGACCACATACAGCACATGGTTCAAAAGATATTACGTCGTAACCAATAGAAATCGCACAAAATGCCATATAATGCGGCGAGACTTTCGAAATACACTGTATGAGAATGACAGTACTTAGCGACTTGCAACAAACTTTAAACATAATTTCAAACTTTTATTAAACTTTATCTCGCTGGCAACCATAGTAAAATGATGAAAGGAAAAAAGTTTCTCGCTTACTACTTTTCCGCTGTTTATGCAGTAAAACTGCGGCTCTCGCTATGACGTTACAATTTATAATTTTAAGACTACAAATTTTAGCCACAGGAAATTTTACAGACAGTATACACATATATATTTGAATGTAGCTTCTAAATTGTTATCACATTCCGACACGTAGTTCATGAGATACGAGCACATAAACAGTGACGTTCCTCTGTTCGTGAACTAACACTACGGCATTCAGTTTGACGTTACAATTATTAATTTCTACACTACAAATTGAAGTCGCAGGAAATTTTGCCGACAGTATACACGCATATAGTTAAGTGTACCTTCTAAATTGTATCACAGTATGACACGTAGTTTATGAGATATGAGCACATAAACAGCAACCGCCCCATCACATACCAAGTTTTAATCTATTACTTCTTTACTACTAATTGTATTCCCAAGAGATTATACAGACATACAGTCCTCATACAAATGAATATATACCTGAAAAACGGCGGGAATAAATAAATACCTGGGCATCGCCGGGTTTTCAGCTAGTTACATATAATATAATTTATGATTGCCGTTCTTCAATATGATTACCGTAATACACATTAAAATCCAGACAGAAGGTCTACAGAGTTGCTACAGTACACAACTCTCCAAATTCTGCCTCCCCCCCCCCCCCGTTTCACTTGATAACTTCGACAACAGGCAAAGTATACTATACATGTCAGGGGCCAAAGCTCTCAAATTGCCAACACTGCAACCGAAATATCAGACCCTGCTGCTTCCTTTCGCCTCTCCTTGCGTGTCCCAGCTCAAGACGACTTATTACTATGAAATTCCACCTGGAAACACGTCCAAATGTTTCCAAAATATTCCTCCTACTTGCTACGTCTTTCGTGCTCCCATCATTTCAGATTCACCCTCACACACAGCTCCTGTGGCACTTCTGTTCTGAAATGCATTACTCACCATATGCCACTCTCTCGCTGTCTCTTACAACATTCAAATTGTGATGTTGCGTTTCTGTTGATACATCCACCTAAGTCAAATACAGAAGAGTGGAGGAGAAGAGTTGCTGCCAACCATTCAGATTGAATACGAGAATGCTGCGTAAAGGCCAATTCACACTGTCCGTCACGTCACGTCACGTCACCGTCCGTCAGAACATTCCGCAATGTATTTCTAATGGCGGCGTTCACACTGTCCGTCACCGGACCGTCACGTCACGTCAACGTCCGTCAAGCTTTCTCGAGAAGAATGTTTTGACGGAACGGCCGTCTGCTAACATCGGAAGTTAACCTATTTTCGTCATGTGAATTACATGTTGCACTCGACGATTGCACTGTTTATATGCAAATGTGTCTTATTCATCTTTGTGTTGTTGTTGTACCTCGTTGTAGGGGTAAATCTCAAATGTTTCATGACGTCTTAAATATTTTTGTCAATTGAGTGTCCCCCTAAAATCGAGGTCGGATATCTGAAACCAAAAAATGGTTGATGTTACGTAACATTGTAACAGAAATGACTGAAGCAAACTATTTGAATAAGATTGTAATTTGAATACGCATTCTCCATCAAATAACACTTTAAATGAAAATGTCAGTTCTAATGAAAGACGAAAATTCAGTTGTTTACGACGGTATTAACAATGTCAGCGAGCAAATCGTAATGGTTAAAGTATACAGGCTCTATTTATGCTCTTACAAGTATGGGTTGATGTCTTCATATGTTTATTTTTTTCGATTGAAAATAGATGTCGATGTTTTGAAATGTTGTTTCAGTTCCCAGTAAGTTGGCCAAAAACATACACTGTAAAGTTTTCTTTGGCCGTTAATAATATTTAGCGTTGTCGTTCCCCCTTTCTAGTATTAAACTACGACTTTCTACATAACAGATCGCCTCTCATAACCTCACTTTCAACATCGCGTATTGAGATGGGCGAATTGACGTGGCGGACAGTGTGAATACAACTTGACGTGACGGTTCCGTGACGTGACGTTGACGTGACGGACAGTGTGAATTGGCCTTAAGACCGGCATTACACTGTAAAAGATCTTTGACAAAGATCGTTGTAAAAGATTTCATCCGAGATCTTTCACGAAACTACTTCACAGGAGGACATTATACTAGCGTAAAATATTTCGTCATAGTTGCTCAGAAAAAACTCCAAAATAGTCAATCGTCTCCATTATACTATGTAATATATTGTTGCTCGGGAGTGCATTCACTGCAAAGAACGAAAAATGGGAACAATTTTAGGTAAAACCGTGAATAGAGAGAGGAAAATATGAAAAGTGCTCGCAAAAATGTACTACCCTGCTAGGACATAATAACCTATATTGTTTACGAACATGTGTACAAACATTTTAATTCGCCCACATATTTATAAATACTTCATCATAATCGATGTTTCAGGAAGCCCTAAACCTGTGTCAATGGGTAAATAATGAAACACTGAAATAATTTAACATGTCAAAGACATTATTGATAGATGTGAAGCATTGAATTAAAATTTGTGATGCAGCCGGGAATCGAACCCGGACCTCCACGCTTACTAGGCAGACGTCTTAACCATTAGACTACCACACCACTAACGATTAAGGTGCCTTGGAATAGTCTAAGTACGATTTCCCTCCACAACACAAACTTTAATTCAGCTTCTTTGTTCCAAAGATAATTGCCACTACTGCCAAGGCTCTCCATGCAGCGGAATAGCACCTCAGCAATGGACATGGTGGAACAATCCTGTTATGGTGATATAAATATCAATTAATATGAATAAATAATCCCTGAGACGGATTTACGTCTCAAATATGTCAAAGACATTATTGATAGATGTGAAGCATTGAATTAAAATTTGTGGTGCAGCCGGGAATTGAAATGGAGAGCCTTGGCAGTAGTGGCAATTATCTTTGGAACAAAGAAGCTGAATTAAAGTTTGTGTTGTGGAGGGAAATCGTACATAGACTATTCCGAGGCATGTTAATCGTTAGTGGTGTGGTAGTCTAACGGTTAAGACGTCTGCCTAATAAGCATGGAGAAATTATCCGACGCTCCATTGTGTTTAGAGTTGTGGCGATTCGTGAATGAGTCGTCCATTTGAACGAATACAAATAAAGAATCGTAAGAATCGAATCGTGATCAGGACGAATCGTCGTTCATAAGAATCGCCTGTCTCGTGACGATTCCAAGATCCAACGATTCACGATTCGAAAGAAAGTGGCGAATCGTGCCGAATAATTACGAAAGCCAGATAGCGTGTGAACAAAGGAAGCACAGAACGAAGAGCGTGAGCCGTTAATTATTAGCCTATTCACGAATTACAGATGGCAGAAACAAAGCGCAGCGAAATACACAGCTGCCAATACATACGAATATACGTCTTTCATCAAATTTACATGTGCGCCCCGGTTGCACAGTGGTAGAGTGCCAGACTACAAATCCAAAGGTCGTGAGTTCGGTCCCCACCAGGTACTAGGATTTTTATCTATCACTTTCCACTTCTTTCACCTCTGGCAGTATTGCTCATGTGAAAAATACCGAGTAGCACCATGGTTGGGAACCCACGTTAAGCTGTAGGTCCCCCTATAACTGGCTGGGTAAGTCAGTTCGAAGGTCGGAGGAAGGAAACGGCATACCACCTCCAAACAGGACCGTGCCTAGTAAAGCACTGTGATGGTCAAACCAGTCTCAGGATTGTTGACTGCTTTACCTTTTTATTAACTATGTTTCACAAGTAATGTTAGCAACATTTTGCCCTCTTTAGTGTCTGTATATTTACCATTATTTACGAAGTAACTGTTTGAAAACCTATTTAAATATATTTGCAAGTGAAATACTATTAATTTAAACGAAATTTTTACATCACTTCACTCAGTATTATTGAGACTATCTTTTACTGCAGGCAGTGGCATATAATTGTTTATTTTTCCATTACAATTAATTTAATGTACATAATTAACAATACACAATTTTCGTTGACTGCTTTACCTTTTAAAGTTTACATATCATGTATTTAAACGAGCAATCCTTACACAGTTATATTTTGCATATCCCCGAAATGGCTGTAACGATTTCAATTATATTTTGTGTTCAGAGAGTTTTAAGGTATTCGAGTTCATCTACGTAGTTATAGCTTTGTAAAAATCAGTTTTACAAAAATATTCTTTTTTATATAAAAAAGCGATTTTAAATGTTTTTAAAGCCATAATCTTTTTGGCCATTTTGGTTTTTACGTTATCAGCTTTCCTGAAAGAAAGCGATTTTAGAAAAAAGAAACATTTTAATGAACGTGAATTTCTTGCATCTCGAAAGAAATTCAATATTTGGAAACGGTTTTTTATTTTTAATGTTTATTTCATGTTTCTTCAACTAATAGATTTTACATAATAAGTATTTTATAATGATTAGATATCTGTTAATTACCATAGATTTAATTACATTTATATTTAAATGGCCGAAGTATTCAAACGAAAATAATTTATAAGGTTACAGCAGGATTCGAAATAAGTGACCTATATTTACTAAACGTACAACGCTACTAAATGAGCTATGATGACAGCAGAAATAGTTGGGAGTGTAATATGTATTTATAACCGCTCTCAAAACTTCAGACTATTTTCTCGAGAATTTTTGAGAGGTGAATCGAATGGCTTTGCCTCATTATTATTTTAAGTCTGAACTTTACGCACCATAGGCTAAATATTAAAAAAAATCTGATACCCATATTGTCACCTTTTCGGCATTTTGTAAGATTCGTGCCGTCGCAGACCAGAAAGAATCGTGAACGAATCGTAGGAACAGATGCAAAAGGTTAAGATGACAACATCCATCATACAGACATGTATTGCCATCTATGAGCAAGATGTAGAAGTAAGAATCGTGCCAATGCAGACTAGAGAATCGTGAACGAATCGATTCACAATGTGGGATTGAATCGCAACAATCGATTCCTAAAAAAAGAATTGTGTTGCCCAACTCTAATTACGTTTGATATTGCAGTTATAGCGCGGAATCAGAAATCCGAACCTTCCAAAAATCGACAGTGATTAATAACAATTTAGTCAATAATAGCCTTTTTTTCTTTCATTGTTTTTTAAAGCCAGCTATAGAAACAGTTGGCAGGCTGGCAGCAGCTGCGGTGGCTGCTCTTCAGCCATGTGACATACTTGAATTGACAGAATGGTAAAAACAATATACAAAATAGAGGGATAAAATTGCGGAAAAAGACAATCGACACACTGAGTTTTTGACGGACTAAAACGAACATGGACAAGCGGGACAAACATATATCAGAAAACGAGAAACAGACGAGTAGTAATAAAACACACATAGTTCGTAAAAACAGTTGGCCACGGCGACAATTTAAAAGTAAATCGCAGAAACACTAAGGATAAAAATGAAGACAGTGGACGGCGCACAGAATAAAACTTGTGGACGGCACTGATTAAAAACACACGACACTGGATACACTGGAGACTGTACACATTGGTAAAAAGTCGAGACGCCCCCACAAGGGGCGGGGGGGGATGGAAGGGGGGAGGTGGGACAGGGATGGGAGAAGCGCAGGGGGGGGGGGGGGAATGGGAGGGAAGAGAGAGAAAGGAGAGGAGAGAAGGATTGATGAGACTGGGCATGGGAGAGGGGTAGCCAAGCGGGTGGGAAGGAAATGGGACAGGAGAGAGGGGAGGGGTGCTGATGCTACGGGGAAGGGATCAGAGGTGGTAGGAGGGGTAGATATCGGGACGAAGTTCGGTATCCGGTAGAGGAAGGGTGCGGAAGTTGCCCTGGGAGAGGATACCGAGCGTATGTAGGTAAAGGCCGGGAGGAACGGTTTGGCGGAGGCGTGGCAGAGGCCCGGGATTTGTGGGAATAGGGTAGACCAGAGGGTTTTGGGACTCGATTTTGCGGGTAGAGTAGAGGATTCAGAGATGTTTGAGGTGTTGTAGGAGAGGAGGGAAGGGGATTAGATCATAGAGGATCCGCGTGGGCGAAGGGAGTCTGATACGGTATGTGAGGCAGAGGTCGTGGCGTTCTAGAATCTGGAGGGACTTGTAGAAAGTAGGAGGGGCCGATATCCAGGCAGGGTGGAAGGAATAAAGGCGGGGTGCATGATTGATTTGTAGGTGTGAAGGGTGGAAGGGTGGAGGGTGGAGGCCCCACGTCCAGCCGGTAAGGAGTTTAATGAGGTTGAGGCGGGACAGAGCTTTCTCACGGAGGGATTTGAGGTACAGAGTCCAGGACAGTTGGCGGTCAAGGGTAAGGCCAAGGTACTTGAGGGTGGGGGTGTGACGGATGGGTCGGTTGTGGAGGGTAAGATAGACATTGTGGAGACAGAAGGAACGGGTTGTACAACCTATGACTATTGCCTGGCATTTTTCGGGATTGACGGAGAGGAGCTACCGGTTACACCAGGAGGCAAACTCGGTGAGGTGGGACTGGAGCAAAACCTGGGAACGGGCAAGGGAGGGGGCGAGGGCCAGGAAGGCGGTATCAATATGCTGACAACACCGCCCTCCTGGCCCTCGCCCCCTCCCTTGCCCGTTCCTAGGTTTTGCTCCATTCCATTCCTCCTGGCCTTCACCTCCGTACGCTCCGTATCCTCTCCCAAGGCAATTTCCGCACCCTTCCTCTGCCGGATATCGAACTTCGTCCCGATATCTACCCCTCGTACCAACTCTGATCCCTTCCCCGTAGCATCAGCGCCCCTCCCCTCTCTCCCGTCCCTTTTCCTTCCCGCCCGCTTGGCTACCCCTCTCCCATGCCCAGAGTCTCGTCAGTCCTTCTCTCCCCTCCTTTCTCTTTCTTCCCTCCCCTTCTCCCCCTCCCCCGCACTTCCCCCACCCCTGTCCCACCTCCCCCCTCCATCCCCCTCCCCACCCCCTGCGGTGGCGTCTCGACTTTTGACCAACGTTTACAGTGTCAGTGTGTCCAGTGTCGTGTGTTTTTAACCAGTGCCTCCGTGATCGCCGTCCCCAAGTTTTATTCTGTGCTCCGTCCACTGCCTTCGTGTTTGTCCTTAGTGTTTCTGCAATGTACTTTTAAGTCTTCGGCGTGGTCAACTGTTTTTACTGACTATGTGTGTTTTATTACTACTCCTCTGTTCTCGTTCTCTGATATATGTTTGCCCCGTTTGTCCATGTACGTTTTAGTCCATCAAAAACTCAGTGTGTCGATTGTTTTTTAAATTCCGCAGTTTTATTTCTCTGTTTTATATATTGTTTTTCTCCACTCTTGTCAATTCATGTATGTCACATGGCTGAAGAGCAGCCACCGCAGCTGCTGCCAGCCTGCCAACTGTTTACAGTTGGCTTAAAAATACAATAAAGGAAAAAAAACAGACCTGCATCAACCAAAGTTCCACAGTTGACATAATGCTGCGGTACCTCCACAAATGCATCGTTTTCAACTTACAGTGACACGAAAGAAACTTTACAGTGTAAAAAAAAAAGAGAGAGCTTCCATTGTGTTGTAAAACAAGCATGAAACTCATGGTTCATCATGCCAGTTGTTTTCTTTCTACAACGTAATTATACTTAACCCTTAACTGCCCTGGGAATGTAGTAACTCTCATGCCTTGGCAAGGACATCTTTGACCCCAAATTGTTGGGGTAACTGTAATTGTGAATGACTTTTTGAATGTAAAGCTTTTATTGTCTAGTTAATATCAAATTTAAGATAAACAAATTATTTTGAGGTTTGATTCCATTTCCTGGAGGCGCTTAACGATCACACAATGATGGACACACCAGATGTATTTCGCAGCATTGGCGGTTAATATTTTATTAAAAAAACACAGATCGATTTCAATCACCTAGTAACCATCTTCAGTGTCCAAGCATTATGAGTGCCCTGGAATGTTCAGGCATTCATAATGCTTGGACACTGCAGATGGTCACTAGGTGATTGAAATCGATCTGGGGTAAACAAATTCATTTAAACATTGAAGAAAGCACAAATAAATTATTTTAAAAGATTTGCATTTATCTGACATGTTTTTAATTAGCATAAAAATTAGTTTTCATTAGAAAGACGCTATTTTTCCCTGTTTTGAACTTCTGAAGGCATGGTTCTTGCCATATGAAAACAAAAAATATGATTTGCGAACCATATTTCTTTAAATTCCTATTCTGAATGTCACCTAGCGAATAAATATTAAAATGAAGACTCTTGGGCTCAAATATGAGCCTGCCAGAGCAGTTAACGGTTAAATTCGTTGGACATTGCAAACATATCTACAAATGTTACATTAATCTGTAGCAAACGCTATCTACTGTTATTCTGAAGGGAAATTTGTGTGGAAATGAGATGCGTATATGCTGAAATTATGCACGTAAGTAAATTACTTAGCCCCCCTATTGCTAGTAGAAATTTAACTTGCCTTGTATGTTATGTAACTTTTGTAGAAAAACAGTGTAATCCATTTTAACACGTGAAACAAACATACTCTGTGAATAATAGACTAATAGTAAACTACCGCCTTTCTACAAGGAGAGGAACTGTTGAAACATGTCTGAGTGATTGAAACTCACTTCATAAGGAAAAGTCAAGCACTAGTAGTTACAGTATTGTTGATAACTAATGTTTAAATAATAATAATAATTTTATTGTCATCAGTCCATTGAGGCAATAGACAAAGTCACACTTAGAGTACAGTACAGTTCATAGTTACTAACATGAATACTGTATAGTTCATACTTATTTACATCACAATATTACAACTTATAAACTCAATTATATCATTTGTATCATAGTTATTAACAAGAATACAGTATATTTCATACTTATTTACATCACATGATAATATTACAACTTATAAACTCATTTATATCATAGAATTGATGGGCAACTAACCAGTCATAAAGAGCTTGTTTATATGCTTCCTCTGGTAAGTCTTGCACAGCTTGAGGAAGTTTATTAAATAATTTGTGCCCTATAATTTCATAACTATTAATTGATTTTGATAGCCTATCATATGGAGTATAGATACAACTATTCTTCCTTGTGTTATGACAGTGTATATTTTGTCGTCGTTTTACTTCTGGTAGCTTCTTCTTTGTATAGATTAAAACGTAATATATATACAAGTTTATGACAGTCATAATTTTATGTTCATAGAGTAAAGGTTTACAATGTGCCTTGTATGGAGAACCTGTAATTACTCTAATAGCCTTTTTCTGCAATAATAGGATGTCATGTATGTGCCTGCAGTTTCCCCATAAAATAATACCATAGCATAATATGCTTTGAAAAAATGAAAAATAAGGTATTGTAACATATTTTGTAGTCACACAATCGACAAGACGCTTTAACAAATAAATTACTCTAGACAGTTTACCGCTTATATATTTTACATGTTCACCCCAAGATAATTTATCATCCAAGTTAACCCCCAAAAACTTAACATAACTAGGATCGTCTGATGGAAGTTTATCTTTTAGACTAAATACCATATGCTGTGTTTTGTGTTCATTGAGCAAGAACCCATTTGCTTTGAACCAAAGTGATGTTTGTTCAACTGTCTCTGCAACACATGTTTTAAGGCTTATCAGATCGTTACTGCTGTGCAGAAAAGTTGTGTCATCTGCATATAGTACTGTGTTAGATTTAATACATGAAGGCATGTCACAGGAAAGGACCCAGCACATATCCCTGAGGGACACCTACCTTCACTTGCTCCATTCTGGACAATTCTTTACCAACACATACAACTTGCTTACGGTTGTGCAGATAAGACTTCAATAGCTTGTATTAGTGGCCCCATGAAAATAGAAAATTGTGAACAGTTCCTCCGCTACACTCGCATACACAACTGGTATACTTGGCTTGGCTGCTTTTGAACACAGTTTGAAGTCACCGGCTGTCGACAGTGGACAGACCAGCTGTCAAGTCACATGTAGCGGGTAAACGCGTCTCGTTAAGGATGTGCTACATGTCGGCGGTGGTTCGCTTCCCGGACTAGGCAAAATTTCTTTTCTTTTTTACCTTGACTCCTAAAAGTTTTCTTACACTCTTTATAATTAAAAGGAATTTACATTTTGCGATATTTCGACATATTTACATAAACAAGTGCTTCATCTAAAAAGTGCGATTTTTTAAATGAAAATACCATGAAATATGGGCCAACGTATTGTAAACATTGTGGCGTGAACTACCTGTCACCTGTGCCTCAGTTTGAAGGCTGTCAGCTGACAATATCTCGTGCAACGTTTGTCACCACAGCAAAAATTTATGGTGTGCCATGTTAAGAACCAGTTACAATTCAAATAAATCACCTTACTTTTATTTTTTAGCTAAATGAAATTAATTTGTTATTTTTGTATTCCTTTGTTTAAAAAAAAATAACTACCATCATATAATCATAAGAAACTAGTGTTAAAGAAGCTAACATTAAAATGCAAATACGTCCTTCGATTTTCCTACGTGCTGTAAATCAAAACGTGAACCTCAGACTCAGACGACCTTGACTGGAGTCTACTATCATTAGAGCATCACAGCAATCAGCACGAAACACATTAAGCCCAGTGAGCTAAAAAATGAAACGCACCGGTGTCAGTGACAGAGTAGCAGGTTTTCATTAATATCCACAGTAAAAGCGATGAAACGATTGACAACTCTACTCGGCTGTTTTCTTAACGCAGTGTGGTGTCACGTTCATATCCAGCTACGTTCCCTTCTCGGTAAATGACAATCTAACAGTCGCAACCACAGCAACATACAGCCCCCAGAATACATTCAGTTTACTCTAAAAGTCGATCTTTTCTGTTACCATCTGTGAAATAATAGCAATATTTCACACACCATTTCCATTCATTCTCATGCAAATGACACTCGAAAACTAAGACGTGAATATTCTCAATAACGAAACAGAAATTCATGTGGAACCTCAGCTCTGCTTTCTGATTTATTTATCAGGAAAGTATCCTCTGCTTTATGTTGCGTCTTTTTACAATTTAAGTTTTGAACTTCAAGACTGCTGGAAAGTTTTACTTGTCATTATAATAGCGCAGTGTTACAGAAATATCGTGGATTATTACAGAAACACTTCTATTACAGTAAAACAGAAGTCTTAGAATCATTCAAATTTCAAAATACGAAGGTAGAAATATTTACGTAAATTAAACAGCAGGAATGATAAATAGAAGCCCAGGACTCGCATAGCATCACGGTAGCACGACCATAGAGACATCTTTTGGTTGGCACGGGTAACTGAGGTCCGACGCGCTGCTGTCCCTTGTCGACTGTCCTGCAAAGAAGCGCAGCGCGACGCGACTGCCCTCTGTCGGTCGCAGGGCGCACTACGCGCGGCCGACGCCTGGACACGCCCGGGAGCTGCTGCCACCTAGCGTCACTTGTCTCAACTACCTCGAGTCGTCCCGCCAGACAGCCACAAGCAAGCCCACGCTCACTGGAATACACTTCTCTGCACCTGGCAAATCGGAAAAATTTCTTTTCAATACCCGCTCTGACCAAATACAAAAGCAGCGAATTACATTTCGCGACGCTCTTGTCATTTCCCGCCCACCTGACGAGTCTCTTCGACGGACGCAGGTTTCATACAAGTCAGCGTGAGACAGGTGTTCGAAAATACGACCAGTTTGGCCGAAGAATCAGACCTTATCCTACCTGCTTGGTGATTTCCACGTGTCCTTGCGAGTCACACGTGTTCCAGACACCGTCACACACATCGCTAGACCCACCCACCGAAAAAATATATATAAATAAATAAAATAAAAATAAATAACAAGTAAAACATAAAAATAAAAAATTAAAAACATCTTCACTCACATTCAAATTTCCCGCACCCGGCAATTCGCAAAATTGTTTCAAAAAAGCTGCTATGCTGTGAGAGAGTTTTGACAAAGTTAGAAAGTTTGAGCTTTGTTTGGATCCAGCCGACGCAGGTACAGCTTCCAAACGCACAAGTTTATGTTACCGGAATAAATGAACAATCAGCAGAGATAACTATTCTCTGCATAGTTACAAGGGGCCTGGATGCAACTATTAAACGATTAGAAGAACAATGTATGGGGAGGGAAAACTATGGGAATTTTTTTACTTCTGTCTAGGGTAACTACAAGGTTCGCCCCAACTGTCTTTGTGTGTGGCGAAATAAGCTTTAGCATCTAGAGACACTTTCCAAATTGAAATGCTTACCGTCTTGAAGTACAACATCTTCATGTTTCTTCCTTCTATTGAGGTTAAGGTAATTTGGTCTACTTGCTCATGATTGAATAAACTAAATTAGAAGAAAAAGAACCATTGGATCAGTTTAACATAGCTGCAGCTTTTGCCGTTTATTTTATTTTATTTATATATTATTATTTTTACCTTACTGAAGTAGCATATCCCTTCCTTTTTCTGATCTGAGATTTGCACCTAACAATCCCAACCCTGCTTTTTTACCGCAAGCTGTGCTGCAAACATAAGAAAATTGGATGATTTTTCTCTTTACATTACTGTCAACTCTTCTTATAGCGCGATATGTCATTAACTGGTATTTAATTGTAATTAACAGAAGAAAGGGTGCCTTATTTGCGACAACTCTGAGCGTCGTTCCGTCGAGAGGTAAATAAATCAACAACAGAAGTGGCTACCGGCGGCTCCTCGCGGTTGGCGGTAGCGCGACCGCAGAGACATCTATTAGTTGCTGGCGGCAGTTAAAAGACGGCCATACATTCGCAGGCAGTGCGTCGCGCTGCCATCTATTGGCCCTTTTAAGTATAGCATGTTTTATTCACCCTGTGATCTGTACGAAACTCATCAACTGATTCTAAATCTTCATTTCACGAGGCCAGTAACTGTTACTGACTGGACAACGGTACATACAAGAACCTGTCAACCACAGAGTAGGTATAGCATGATTTATTTATCCTGTGATCTGTACGAAACGGTGATCAACTATTTCTAAATCTTCATTTTAGGCCACTTACTTTCACTGATCAGACAAGGGTACATACAAGAAAGTATCATCTGCTTCATGTTGCGTCTTTTTACAATTTAAGTTTCGAACTTCAAGACTGCTAACAATAACAATATTTCGTGGGAAGGGCGTGGTGTCCGAGGGGACTGCGGCGCGTCAGTCACCGTATGCACGGCCACTACGGTCGGGGGTTCGAATCCCCCCTCGGGCATGGATATTTGTGACGTCCTTAGTGTTAGCTAGTTCACAAGTAGTTTGTGAGTTTAGGGACTGATGACCCCATAGTTGTGTCCCATAAGCTATACAAACATTTGAATTTTGCTACGTCTTTCGTGCCTCCTGGCGGCTCCCATCATTCCAAATTCTCTCTCACACACACATTAATACCCCGATAGAGTGCCCATAGCGTCGCTACACATCGCAATTCTCCAAATTCAGCCTTTCCCTTTTTACTTCAAAATTTCGACAACAGGTACACTTTTAATTCAGGTCTCGAGCGCGTGACCTCGGCAGTTGGCAACACTGTGGCCGAAATATCAGCCCCTGCCGATGCCTCACTTAGGCCGGTAGGTGAAATTTTTGTCAAATCTTTGACATAAAAATACCATCATAAGTTCGTAAAATTTTTTTATGTAAATCTTTGACGTGACGCTAAAAAGGGGTATTACACTGTCGTCATATTTTTGATCATATTTCAAGATGGCTGACAGTAAACATATGTTATCATGCGCTGTCATTGCTACTACGAAAACTGCATTCTGAAGAAAAGTGAAACTGGAAACTGTAGAAATCATTTCGTGTTGCAGGAGCTGCAAGCGCAGGGCAGCAAGTCACATATAAATTACTGGAGGATGGATGATACAACCTATCGTTATTTACTCAGTAAAGTGGCTCCACACATTAAAAATCAGTATATGCAGGTCAGAAGACAGGTTTTCAGTGACACAGCAATTTCTTGCTACAGGGGTTAAATTTTACTTACGGCGCGGCGGTGTAATTTGCTCATGATGGCAATGAAATGTTCGCTATAGGAGGAGGATTAACTTACTGGACGGGCAAGAACGCTTACAAGAACCTCTCAACAACAGAGCAGAAACAGCGTCGATTATTACTAGATCGAGAAGAGCGGAGGGCTTATAAAATGCGCTTCATATATTTCTATTAATTTTGTGGTTGATGTAACACACGAGGCCATTAATCTTCTTCTTACAGCCAGGCCGAATTTCTCCGTTGAGTACCTCCGCCATTCGGGTCTCCTCAATCTGCTCTTATTCAGGGTGTCTGCGATTATATAGTGCTTCGTCTGCTTCAGACGACAGCACACACCAAATAAACTTCAACGCCATGTTTTGAAACAAGGACGTTTGTTTTCAAATAATCGCAGTCCAAGAGCTACAGCGATGCTAGCGTTCCAAGCGGTTACATTTCGCATTGCGGTGAACAGTAGACAAACGCCTTTTATGACCAAATCTACTGCGACGCACTAGATATGGTCATATTTTTAGACAAAAGCAGAGATATATCAAATTTTTATGATGTAAATTTTTGACAAAGAAATATGACAGTGTAATACATTCAAAATGTAATGTTACGTTACCGCGGAAACACCCACTTTAGCCAAATAGGAAAGTGTAGTGGCGCTGAATTACGTTCGATCCACCGGCCTAGAGTCGCAAGTCTCTAGGCGATCGACAAAAGGCGATACGTTATATCGTTCTTTTCTCGATTTTAGGGCCAGTCGTCGAGACGCCGCCGTCCCAGCCAGCCAGCCGCAGTCGTCGTCGCCAGCCGCCGCCGCCAGCTAGCAGCAGCAGCAGCAGCCGCCGCCGCCGAGCAGTCGTCGCCAGCCAGCCGTCGCCGCCGAGTGTCTGCAACGTCGCTGCCGTCCCATCGAGCCTGCCGCCGCCTCCGCCTCCGCCTCCACTCCGAGCCTGCCGCCTTTCATCGCCACCACCGCCTCTTCGTCTTCAGTGTCTTCGCCATCATCATCCTCGTCGCCGCTCAGTCATCCCGGTAATATGTCTCACTCACCTGCTACAACCACATCCATCCACTACACCTCCCCGTCCCAGGCCTCCACCACCACCACCTGGAGTTCCACTTCCCTCCCCCAACCGGCAATTCCCCTGTCGGTCTTAATGTCCTTTTCCTCCGCTTCCCACGTCCCCCCTCCTCCTCCTGTCTACACGCCGCTGACTTCGCCTCATGAGTTTCCTCCGTTACCGCCTGCCCGAATTGAACATCGCCGTGCCACGGTGGCTGACACGCCACAGTCGCCCCCGCCGTCCTTCCTGCCCCCACACCAACCTACGATTATCCCCCTCAACCCAGTCTCCGTTGCTCCTGCCCCTCCCTCCACCGCCTCTGCATCCTCCTCCACGGGCGCCAAGCCCAAAAGGTCGTCCAAACGTGGGAGCGCGGATCCCACTCCAACTTTGCCCAAAAAGGCTCCTCCCCCTCCTCCCCCTCCTTCTCCTTCTCCGCCTCCGTCCAACCACATGGACACTGCCCCTATTCCTGCTCCCGTGCAGCCCGACCTATACTCGTATGTCCTTTCCCGCCCCGACGCCCGTTTCCTTGACTACAAGACCCTCTCCATTGAACTTCGTAAATACTACCCCGACGTCCCCCTGACTGAGATCATCCCCCGCCGAGACTCCGTCCTCCTTAAATCCCCCAGCCTCACCCTACACACTGACATACTCCAACGCCTCCCCCGCATCCACTTTGGTCCCCATGCCACTCTCACCCCTTACTACACCGCCACCTCAGCTCGCCAACCGCCTCCTTCCCGCCGCCCACCCACCCTCACCGCCGTGATCACGAAGCTCAGCCCTCTGATCACGGAGGAAGAGGTGTTGGGTCAGCTCAACTCCATGCCCGATGTTACCATCCGCTCCGCCAAGCGTATCTTCAATGCCACTGGCCCGACATACCTGATGCGGATATTCACAGAGTCCGCATCGTCCCTTGATCACCTTTTCCTCCAGGGTGCCCTAATTTACGACCGCCGCCACAAGGTGGAGCCCTCCCGTTCCCCACCTCAGTCATACCGCTGTGCCAGGTGCCTCGTGTACAACGACCACCTGACACAGAATTGCCGCAACCCCCCCACATGTCCTCACTGCAAGTCCCCTCACCTGCACAAGCACTGTCCTAACCTTGCCTCCCCTCCTACCTGCAACACCTGTGGCGGACCCCATCCCACCTACTCCTACAAATGTAAGTCCGTCCCAGCCCCCACCGTCCCCGAACTCACCGTCCCCATTCGCCCCGTCGACCCACCCGTGCACCCCAACAACTCCTTGCTCCCTCCCCCCACTGCCGAGGACGTCATCCGGTTTGTAACCACGGTCCTCGCCAACATCCATCCGTTTCAACGCCCGCACACCCTCCAGCAGATTGCACTGGCCGCACGGTCAGTGTTCCACCTAGAAACCTTTGCCACTTTCTCCCGCGCCCACTCCCACTTCGCTTTTTCCCGCCTCGAAACCCAAGTCTAAGCCCGCCCGCTCCCCCTTCTTCCGTTCCTCCTCCCGTACCCCCCCCACCATCACCATGGCAGGCTCATCATACACCTTTCTATACCATAATGTCCGGTCTCTCCCAGCCAACAAGCACCTCTTCATGCATACCCTTTTACATCACCGCGTGGACGCCTTCCTCCTGAATGAAACCTTCCTCCAACCCCGCCGTCCCGTCAGTACCGCTCCTTACCTCCTTCATCGCACTGATGGTCCCCCTCCCTTGGCCAGAGGCGGAGTGGCGATCGGCCATCTCCGTCACCACCCCGTCCGGCTACACCCGCTCCTCAATGATCCTACAGAACATTTAATCCTCAGTCTCTTCCTCCCATCCCTCACCGTCACCCTCGCCACCATCTACGTCCGCAGCACCTCTCCTCTCCCATATGACTTCCTCTCTCACGTTGACCGCACCTACACGACCTATGTGGTCGCCGCAGACCTCAACCTGTCTTCCCGTCCGCCTGCTGAACTCCGGCGGTGGCATCAGTTTGTCACCACCTCGCTCCGGGGCGGAATCGTGCCCCTCCCTCGCCCGACTCGCCCCGAAAGCAATACCACCCCTGACGTCGTCTTGGCGTCTCCCAACCTCCTTGGGCGTATCACGGCAGACGTCCTTGACCTTATAGGCAGTGACCACGCCCCTGTCCTACTCACCCTTGACCACCGCCCCTGCCCTGCCCGAGCTCCTCGTCCTAGACCTCCTCCCAAACTCGTTCATGACTACTCCCGTGCCGACTGGAATGCCTACGGTCGCTCCATAGATACCTCGGTCGAAAGCCACCCCCTTCCCCTCCGCACACCCGAAGATATTGAACACGCCTCCACCTTTCTCCAGCAAACCCTTGCTAACGCGGTTGAAGCCCACATCCCTACCAAATCAATATACCCGCACAGTCCTACCCTGCCTCCACAGGCTGTCCTCCTCCTCCGAGAATCCCGACGCCTCTACCGCTCGTACCTCCGTACCCGGGACCGGGACACACTCATACGCCACCGGCAAATCCAACGTCACATTAGAAACCTTTTGTCCGCGAAAAAACGCCGGGACTGGCGGCAGACATGCACCCGCCTTAACGCCACTCTCCCCATCAACTCCTCAAAGTACTGGAAGGCCTTCAATCGCCTTACTGGCCGTCACTCCTCCCCCTACTACCCGCTTCTCCATGATAACCGTCCCTTTCCCGACAATGCCAGTAAGGCGGAACACTTTGCCTCCTACCTTTCCGACGTCTTCTCCCTTCCTGATAATCCTCATTTTGATTACTCCCTCTTTCCCGATGTCCATGAGCGTACTGACACCTCTTCTCCCCCGCTCGCCCCCGGCTTCCAGTACTTGGGGCACATTCCTCCCTCCGACTTAAACACACCCATCACAGCACACGACATCATAGCTACACTTCGCACCAAACGCAACACCGCTCCCGGTCACGACCGGCTCACCTACAGGCACCTCCGTGCCTGTCCCCTCTCCTTCCACACTGTCCTTGCCGCCCTCTACAACACTATCCTCTATACCGGTTTCTATCCTCGCCTGTGGAAAATCTCCCGCATCCTCATGTTCCCCAAACCCAACAAGCCCCCATCCCAAGCCTCTTCCTACCGTCCCATCAGTCTCACCTCCGTGTTTAGCAAGGTCCTTGAATCCATCATTTCCCGTCGTATCCACCAACACCTCCGACAGCACCAGCTCCTTCCTTCTTCTCAATGTGGCTTCCGGCCATCCTTCTCTGCCGACGACCAGCTCCTTCGCCTTGTCCACCTCTTATCCGTCCAGCTCAATTCCCGTCGCTCCGCCATATTTGTGTCCCTAGATATAGAAAAAGCCTACGACCGTGTCTGGCATTCCGGCCTCCTTTTCAAACTCCAACTCTATGCCCTTCCTATTAACTATGTCCGCCTCATTGCATCCTTTCTCACCAATCGCCCGTCCTATGTCACTGTCTGCAATTCCAACTCCCGTTTGTTTTACCCCTCTGCTGGGGTGCCCCAAGGATCTGTCCTCTCCCCTCTCCTGTACCTTATCTACTCCGCCGACATGCCCCAACCTCAGCCTCCTGTCCATCTCCTACAGTATGCTGATGACACCGCCTTCCTAGCCCTTGCCCCCTCCCTGGCCCGATCCCAGGTTTTGCTCCAGTCTCACCTCACCGCGTTCGCCGCATGGTGCAACCGGTGGCTCCTCTCCGTCAACCCTGACAAATCCCAGGCGATCATTATAGGTCGTACCACCCGCACCTTCCGCATCCCAGATCTCTACATCACCCTCCACGACCGTCCCATCCGCCACACTAACACCATTAAGTATCTGGGCCTCACCCTCGACCAACACCTTACCTGGACCCCCATCTGAACTCCATCCGTGAAAAAGCCATGTCCCGCCTCAACCTCCTTAAACTGCTCACCGGCCGGACGTGGGGATTACGCCCTTCCACCGTCCTCCACACATACAAATCCGTCATGCGCCCCATCCTCTGCTCCTTCCACCCTGCCTGGGTATCTGCAACTCCCCCCTTTTATCACACCCTCCAAGTCCTCGAACGCCACGCCCTCCGCCTCGCCTACCGTATCCGCCTTCCTTCCCCCACGCGGATCCTCTACGACCTCATCCCCTTCCCTCACCTCCTTCAACACCTTGAACGCCTCCGCCTCCTGTATGTCACCCGAAAACTCGATTCCCGCAACCCGCTAGTTTACCCTATCCTCACCGCCCCTGGGCCTCTGCCACGCCTCCACCACTGCATTCCTCCCTCTCTCCACCTGCACACCCTACATATACTCTCCCAAGGCAACTTCCGCTCCCTTGCCCTACCGGATGACGCCCTTCGCCCCGAAATATACCCCTCCTATCAGCTTTGATCCCTTCCCCGTAGACTTAGCGGCCCCCTCTCCCCATCCCCTCCTTCTCCCCCTCCCTGCTTGGATTTCCCCCCTCCTCTCTCCACCTGGAGTCTCAATCGTGCCTGTCTTTCCTTCTCCCCACCTTCTCCCCCCCTCTCTCTCTTATCGACCCTCCCCCGCGCTTCCTCGCTTCCTCCCTCTCCTTGCCCCGCGGGGGCTGCAGCGTCGCCTTTTAACAACAGTGTATTCTCGTGTCAAGTGCATCGTCATCGCCGTGTGTTCACCTCCAGTGCGTCGCAACTCCTGTCGTCACCACCTATATCATCGTGTGCCTTCGTGTGTCCAGTGTTGTATCTCCATGTGATTTTATCGCCACCGTGGCACAGACTGTTTTTAATCTGCTTATGTGTGTCAGTCTCTCATGTTCATGTGTCTTAAGTCTGCAGTATTGTCTCTGATGTCATGTTTGTAAGTCTTCCATTTTTCCTCCGTACCATGTTTTTACACTCATTGTTTTTAACTTCATGTCTTTGTTCTTTTTATCTCGCTTGTCATGTGTCTGTTCTCTCGGCTGAAGAGCAGCGCTGATGCTGCTGCCAGCCCGCCGACGAAAGTCGGAGTGAAATTACCAATAAAGAAAAAAAAAAGAAAAAAAAAAAAAAAAGAATTACGTTTGACATCGCTGTTACGGCACGGAATCGGTATTCCGCACCTTCCAAAAATACCAAATAATGGAGCAGGTTTTTAAAAAGTCGTTAGTCGGCACCCAAAAACCTTATCTCTTTTCATTCTCCACTCCGAGGAGTGGAGCGGGCTGTTTGAGATCCGGCCCATAAAGAGTCGCGGTTCTATTCAGCCAATATCAGACAAACTGATAGTGGGGCAAAGGGGGATCCCAATTGGGAATAAGTGGGAGGGGCTTACCAGCTCCGGCATACGCCTCACAACCAAGGAAAACCTCCCGAAAACCTTGGTCGGAGCTGGGGGATTGGGACCAATTTAATTTATCTCCGGGACTTGCCCCGGACAAAAATGGATTATCGAGAAAACACGAATGCACTCACGACAATCATTTCATGACCGACATAAAAATGAAACACAAATGGATTCAGCTGCGTGTTTATTCATTTGTTTGGCGTGTATATTTACAGTTGTAAACAGTCACATAGCAAAATAATATTGTTTTAAAATAGGATCTATTAGTAAGTTCTTATGCTGTTAGTTCCAAATAAAGTGTATCCCAGGACTTGACAGTTTCTATCACAAAATAAATGTTGCTGCAATACCAGGTAGGCCTACTGAAGTAGCTACTGTTTCTATCCAAACCGGTTGGCCTATTTATGATGCGTTTTCTGACTTCGTAATCTTAACTTCTGTCATGTTAGAAGTAAGTAAACACGACAGGAAAATTAATAACGTATTAATTACATACCTAGCAGCGTGTTTCTTGTTCAAAATCGCATGGCCTAACGCTTATGAGCAAACCATTGGGTGTCATATTTAACAAGGCGTATCTCATGTTTGAACACTCCTACAGCATTCCACGTTGTAACAGATAAATATGTGATGCATTCTTATTATATCGTTCGCAAATTGTGCTAACCCTACTTCATTAACAAACGAGTTTCTCGCATGACGAAAATTTTGTATCACCAGCAGAATACATTTTCGTAAAAAGTGCATATTTAGTCTTTATAATATGCTCATTCACAACAAACTAATATCTAAACACAGTCCAGTTCTTTCTGAACACGTCGATGCCTACTTCATATTTGTACACTTAATAATTTGCCTGATTGGGCTAGTTTAAAGAAATACACGATTGGACAGCTGATCTGTGGCGGACATGACATGCGGAGAACTTACTCAAATAGGAGGGGAGGTAGTGAGAATGAACTACCTGCTCAGAGCATATGCTTTGAAGTTTTTATTCATACGAATTTGAGAACTTACTCAGAGAACGTTCTTTTGCTCTGAGCATCTTCTCTGAAGCATATGCTCAGTTTTATTCATACGGCCCATGGTCATATTTTTAGACAAAAGCAGAGATATATCAAATTTTTATGATGTAAATTTTTGACAAAGAAATATTACAGTGTAATACATTCAAAATGTAATGTTACGTTACCGCGGAAACACCCACTTTAGCCAAATAGAAAAGTGTAATGGCGCAGAATCACGTTTGACATCGCTGTTACGGCACGGAATCGGTATTCCGCACCTTCCAAAAATACCAAATAATGGAGCAGGTTTTTAAAAAGTCGTTCGTCGGCGGAGAGTGTCAGTAATATATAGAACACTGTAGACCGCAATTCGCAGGGTATAAAGTAATTTCCTCACGAACAGGCAAAAAACACGGGAACATACAGAAATGTTAATGATACCACATATGTAAGTAATTGATTTGCGACAGCAGGCGGTACTTGTTTCTAATTTTCTCCTGGAAAATTGGGAATTGTGAGATACAAATGGTTCCCCACGTATGCTTCATTGTTACTTACAACGGCCGACAGATGTCAGGGCACGCTGCCTCCGAAACTACCGAACGACCCAATAGATGTCTCTGCGGTCAAGCCACCGCCAAGCTTTCGGTTCCCAGTTGCACTGCGGGTCTCCCTCAAAGACTTATACATATACGTGCATAATGTGTAGCAGGGCCGGCGCAAGCCCAAGTGCCCCCCCCCCCCCTCCCGTGCGAGCTGCTAAATGCCGTCCCCCCCCCTCCAGGCTGTGGAGGTTTTTTTTTTTTTTTTTTTTTCCAAAACGTTTGTGAAATTTTATTAAAACAAATCTGCAATAAAAGTCAGCAATCAATCGCAATTTTTACTTTTCAGATCTACCTAGGTTTCGGTTTCAAAGCTTTTAATAAGTGCTTACATATAAACCGTCATGTTGATAGTAACGTTCAGCATGACGGTATACATGTAAACATAACTCAAAGCATTGAAAATAGCCACTCTGTGCCAGAAATTTATGAAGATATGGAAAATAAAAACAATTGAAACGGCCAAAGAGTGGGGCGGAAGACAATGGAGAGAGGAAGAATAAAGAGATGGAGTAACATAATAATGCAATAAATACATACTCGGGAATCGACGGGTACTGATGTTAGGCGAAATATGTTAACTTACTGCACTGCGGTTGTTCATTTCAAAGAACTGACACTCGCCATCTGTCGTAATTTGCGTGTGTCAGTTCTTTCGTGTCTGATTATGGAATAAGGGGCAACAAATTAGTCATCGCCGTATCACGTCACTTTTCTGCGCTTTATTTTCATTCTAGCTATTGGGGTTACGCGTGCTTATTTGCCGAGTTGCCAATTTTTTAAGTAACAGATCATAAGAAAAATAAATTTTCCTATTCTGCATTCTTGGTGGAGAAAAATTCTAACTTATGAGTAACGTCCATGGGCAATACTAATTGTAGGTCACATGAAAAGCACGTACCTATTACATTCCAAGTTGCAAGAAATGCGGACGCACCAATTCTTCTGTTCTTGTGAAACGCAACGAAACTGCTTCTGACCAATCTTGACTCTCTCGGCCAACTATCGAAACGATTTCTGTAGCTTTCGTTGTAGAGAACGCAACAATACGTATTGTCTGCAAATGCGAAGTGGTGAGGCGGCAGTGCCAGGAACTGCTGAAGGTCACGTGACGAGGTACAGCGAGGCTACGGTTAAACTAGTGGTCCAAGAAGAAGACGCAAGAAGCTCACAATAAATATGTATTATCAGGCAGTAATTTTATAGCATTACGAACAATAGAAAGAAAACGAACTTTGCGAAAACTGCACAACTTTTGTCAAACAGAAATAAGCTTCAAAGCTAGCAAGGAAACCCTTAGAAGCAATGTTCTGTCTATGGATTTTCGTTTAACAAGATGTCAAAATTAACGTTTTGTTTCGCTTGGAAGAGAAGGCATTGTTGCTAAAAGACCATACTTTCTGGGGTGTTCATCAGAATTAAAGCGACCGGTAGTTAACTTAGATGAAACATGGATTCACACGCATTATACGGTAAATAAATGTTGGCAAAGTGATAGTGTGTGAGTGGCATTGTCACACAAAAGTACTGGTGAGAGTTTAATTTTGTTCATGCAGGCGGAGACAGGTGTTTCAGGGCTCAAAAACCAAAACGTCCATCACTCAGAAACGGATAGCAAACATTTTCAAAAATACGTCGAAACCCAACTGATGCCAGGCGTACTGTCAATGTCTTTATCCCTTGTAATTACTCACAGCGTATTTACCCATTCGGAATACTTCTAGCCATTGTAGGTGTTGAACATGTTTGACTGTAGTAATGTTCACATTGCATTCGAATTTCCAAATTAGATTTTGTCTTCTACAAAATTAGTTGTGAGTAAACGCACGGCGCTCCACTCATAAGAATACTGGCGTGTGCGCAAGACCAGCGTTGCCAGGTTTTTCCATTGCTCTGACGCCAAATTTTAAACAAAAATAGCCAGTACATCGCCATCTTTTTATCAATAAAATGCCTAAATATATCCACCTTTTCCTCAGTAAAAATAGTCAAGTATTGCAATTTATAATCAGTTAACATCATTGTGCTATGGTATTATGTCTTGTGCCTCGACAACAATAATCCTGAAATTCAGGGAGTAAGTTGGTTACTGAGTAACAAGTAACACAAACTATGGCGCTCTGAAATTCATAGACTCCAGACTGGACATTCCAAGAAACCTCGTTCTTCAAGGAAACTTTATCTGAGCCCAGCCAGGAACTGGACCCACACACACACCACCACCAATTGATCAACGAATCCAGTCGAAATACAGTCATATTGTAAATGTAAGAGAGAGACTCGAGACATACAGTGGATACTAAATTTGAATACAGTTTCATTTAACTATCATATGTATTAATTTCAGAACAAATAAAATCGTAACATAAAACTATTCAAGAATCATTCTACCAGACTTACACAAGGGAAGTTCTGATGTATAGCTTCGATTACTGATCACTTATATCTTCTTCAAAACTGATATTTACAGGCCATGAGAACTACAGGGAAATTACCGAGTGTCCTATATTGACATTTATATCTGCAAACCATTGATAACTACTGTACAGTGCGTAGCAAAGGGCTTGTCTCACAGTAGCAGTTATTAGGAATTTCAGTTGTGCTGACATGGAGTGCGAAAAAATTACTGTTTAATTGCCTCTGTGCACGCTCTAATCCTCGTGATGTCTATGGGACCAATACATATGACGTTGTAGTATATTTTAGGAGTCATCGTTTAAAACCTATTCTTGAACGTTTGTAAGTAGGCTCCGCGAGGTGTTTTACGTCTATGTCTGCAAGTTTAATATCTCTGCAACTTATGACTCTCTCACAGATCAAAGATACGTGCAGACATTTGTGCCAACTTCTATAGTGTGATTACATTTCCCCAGTATTCTTAGCGATGTTCCGTCAGTATCATTTATACAATATTTCAAGAGGGATTGCTTTAAATTCGTCTTATTTCAAGTAAAATAAAATAGCCTTTAATTCGCCAACCAATTCTTTTACTAGCCACATTTAATCGCCAGTCGCCATAAAGCTAGAATGGCTATTATTCTAAGAAAAAGATAGCCAAGAATGCGAAAAATCGCCACACCTGGCAACCCTGCGCAAGACTGCTCCCCTTCCGGCGGTGCTGCCACCCTCTCATTGTTTCCTTGATCAACAGCGGCGGCCGGCAGGTAGTCGAGGCGCCATGCCACAGTTCCCGAAGCCGCTCCCTCCGAGGTTTGGTTTCAAATCCCCTCTTGGGAATGAACGTTTGTACTACAGAAACAAGGGGGGGGGGGCAGATTTGCCGCCCCTCCCCCCCGGAAAGTGCCGCCCCGTGCGGCCGCACGTTTCGCACGTGCCTTGCGCCGGCGCTGATGTGTAGTTTACGTAAGCTTGTAAAAATTTATACACCTAAATAATAAATTCAGTGTCGCCTTTATACACCCCAGAAACCAATATAATATGTAAGAAGAGTTGAAACTGACATTGTGTACTAAACGTAATTATGTCGGTTATACAGTCCAATTTTTTATTTTTATTTATTTATTTATTTATATTTAAGAATTCAATAAGGGTCTTTCATAGAAGTGTCGATACAGGGCGGGTAAATTTTTCATTTCAGTAAACACCAGAGCTCATTTGTCACTTCTATATCGCCGTCTATTTGCTTGTTGTCTTTTGAACTAGCTGGCGATGGAAAATGTGCGAAGTATAAGGAAGTATATTTCGTGAAATTCTGAAAAGAGTTTAGCGTTTCCAAAGCGGGCCCGATTTCTGGCTACTGTGATTCGTCAGAGGAGATTTTTTTTTTCTTTATTGTCATTTTAAAGCCAACTATTGACATTCAGCAGCTGTCATAGGAGATTACAATAACTTTATTTTAACTAACTATATCGAACATTCGATATATATCGATGGCAATGCCGTTTCCTTCGATGTACACGGATTCTACCAAATTACCAGGAGTTCATATAAATATATGATACAGGCTTTCGAAATGTGGTGTTACAGACGAATGATGAAAATTTGATGGATAGATCACGCTCAACGGAATCGGGGAGAAAAGTAATTTCTGGCATATCCTGACTAAGAGAAGGGATAGATTGGTTGGACACATTCTGAGACATCAAGGAATTGTCAACTTAGCATTAGAAGGAAGAGTGTGGGGTAAAAATCGTAGAGGGAGACCGAGGGACGAATACAGTAAGCAGATTCAAAAGGATGTAGGTTGCCAAACGTATTCTCAGATGAAGAGACTTGCACAGGACAGGGTAGCGTGGAAAGCTGCATCGAACCAGTCTGCGGACTGAAGACCACAACAACTACAACAACAAGAACAGGAGGAGGAGATATGTTGACAGTACTTTTATCATTTTTCAAGTCAGTGAAGCTGATATAACTTCCCTGGATAATGAAGGTAACAGCCAAAGCTATCCTACACGTATGACTCAATGTATGTGCAGGGCATGTTGAATTATCTTGATATGTCTCTGCAGTTGGTGGAAAATAAAATACAGTTCAACATTGATTAATTTTATAAGAGGCAATCCGTCTTATGCTGATTGTCATCAGATTGCAGGCAATATCTTCAGTAGACCAAGATTTCATAAATGGTCATGAGTCCCATCAATCCTGGACGATATTTCAGCTGTGTGTAATGGAAACATGTTAACAAGTCTACAATAAATTACAGGTGTAGGGTACACAACATTATGTTTGAGGTTCTGCTTCAGCAGACAGTGGGCATATAGCCTATCTGGTGTGTGGTTCTTCTGTGGCTAATGTCAGACACACATCAGTCAACATGACAGGAAGGACTAGGTTATTGTGCTGCACCTCGTGGTGATACACAGATTGAATTGGAAAAGGATAGACTGTGAAAGTAATTATAAATTTTTACTATGTTTGTTGACATTCTGCAGCTTCCTGTTAAAATTAACTATTAATGTTTTTCTGCCTTAATGTGCCTGCAATACAAGACGTGTTTTGCTCTGTATTTGCAAAGGATCATTTTGTGCTCTCTGTGTCCTATTTACATGTTCTGGAACAGACTATTCTTTACCTTGTTTGCTGAAAATTGTGTCAGTTGAAATTATTAATCAAATAACAGGCTGATTTGTAGCATGTACCAGGTAATGGTTATCAGATTGTGAAAATTACCAGGATATAGTTTAGGTAGACATGTAGTTTGCTCTGTGTGGTTATCCTGTATTAGGTTTCATTCAATCATCTCGGACAACTGACAGCATGGCGAGGCTGTGGATGCTTGTCCAAATCCCCAGTAGTTACCATACTGCACTTAAATTTTGTGTGTAGTAATAAATTGGTTTCGTGGATCTTAGGAATTCTAAGGAAAAGGGAGCATTAATAGACAGATCTTAAATGGCATTGCCAACACCAAAAGAATGCAACAACCCCATTGCCAGAAAAATCGACAACTGAACCATCTAAATTGGCATATTGTGCAGCATATTTAACTTATGGGGAACGGGATTATTGGTTAGGTACCGAATAACGTTCCACATTTAAGTTTAGCAAAACACGTGTATTAGGTAATGTATACATCAGTACGGTTAGAGTGTAAAAACACAACTGAACATGGCGCGGTGGCCGTTACAGAAAGTCGCTGTCCAAAGAAGCTAAGCGGCAGATTCACTGTTCGGTGAAGGTCGACTTACGGGTCATCTCCGCCACACAGCCCCCCTCCCCCCCCTTTGCAGTATGGAGTACCGGTAATCAGAGTGTGGTGGCAGTGTGGTGTCCTCGAGGTCAAGGACGCGCAGCTCCTCGGCATCAGCGGCAGAGGATCGGTGTAGGTCGAGGGGGCCGCCCTACCTCGCAGTCGGCGGAGGCTGCGGCTGATGCGGGAGTGAGACGGTCGAGGAGCACACGGAAAGCCGACGGAAAGCCCGACGGGCACACAAGTGCCTTCACACGGTCGTCTGCCGTCCCTCGAGGCAGTGGGAAACGTCGCACGGGTGGGAGCTCCTGACACCGCGAAGACTGCGCGCTGTTGCACCGTAACGGACACGTTTGTGATGTCCTCTGCTGGGACGTCAGTCGAGGCTTCCACACACGTCTCATCACACGCGGAAACCACTGGATCGACTGCGTCCGGGAAACCTAAGAGGGGGAAGGGTCTGGCGACACTGGAGGAGTGTGAGCTGGAGTGGGGGTGGCAGATGCAGGCCGATTGCTGTGCTGGCTCGGGGTAGGGCGTCGGCTACCTGATGGACCACTCGAATTGAGAGCTCGGGGACGAGGAGGGGGTCGGGAGTGGCTCGAGGAATGTGCTCGACTGGGAGCGGGAAGAATTGAACCCTCGAAAAGGTGAGGCATCCAGAGTGTCAAACGACTGCCGGCCCAGGACGTGTGCGAGGCTGTCGTCAGGGTGATGTGGAGGCAGTGGCCCTTCGTCGTCGGGCGATAATGGTGGTGGGTCGAGCTCCACGAATGCAGGTTTTATTCTGTGGAGGGAAACTGTGGTGACACACTCATCAATCAGGATATCCACAGTTTGTTCCGTAGCCGATACCACCCGATAAGGGCCAGTGTACGGTGCCCGGAGGGGGGCTCGACGGTTTCGTCACGTAAGAAGACAAACCCGCGAGCCGCCAGGGTGAGATGCACAGTATACGTTAGCGGCGGAAAAATACCACTTCCGTTTTAGACCAGAGACTACACGCAGCACGGATAGAATCTTTGGCACGATGTGACAGGTGCCATTTTAAATTGAGCTTATCCAGATATTGTGAACTTTAAACATTAAGAATGCAATCATGATGCCTTTAAGAGCAATCACGAAAACGATTACCTTACAAATAAATAGTAGTTTGTAACAAATTAAAAGCGTAGCTATTTAAGTAATCAGAAGCCTCTTTCAGCTTGTGTCGTCACAGCGTAATGGATAGCGTTGCGGATTCGTAATTTACGTTATGTATTATCTTTCATAATATTTTTTTCTTTCGTCTTTACGTTTTAAATTAACTACTCTGAATGTATTAAAAGTTAGTTCTACGTTTCTGTCTTTTAATTACATTTACAGCTGATTAGAAAACAAAGTACGAAACAGTTATGTGGATAGGAGAATACTGCCCTAATAACAAATCACTGTAAATGTAATAATATTTTCAGATGAGTAATATCACTTAACAAAGTACCTACTTATGGCAGTTTCTAGTGGCATTTTTCGGATCTTCCTGAAGCTTTGCCTCCAAATCTAAGCCACAGGCATAGTTTTAGATCCAAAAAAGTGGAAAAAATAAGTGTGGTTTGCATTTGGGTAAATATGGTAAGGGGGTAGTCATCTGGCCAGATATACGTTTAAACTCGGTGTAACACTAGTGTGGGAATCTACCATTTCTTTTCTTTTTTTTTTAATTTGATCATTTATTTGCTGCTTCGTATTTGTCACCTGTAAGTAAGAAGTGAGAGTCATAATTTTTGGTTCATACGTTGTCTCTAGGAAATTATTTTATCATCTTGGTACTGTGATGTAAGAGGACAAATATTTTGATTTTGCTATGAGAAAAAACAATATGATTTTCAAGTTTTTCCTTTAACTTTCATTTCAATTTTTGATTAACTGTAGCCTATATAGAGATTTTTGTGGTAGAAAGCAGGTTTCCATTCTTTTTCTTAATAGGATTTCAATTAGACCTATATTGTGTATAGTTTATGGTAGGAGAGAATTGTTTTGTGTTTGTAATTAGTGATACATTTTATTGAGGTTCTAATGTAGGGAATTTTGTATATTTTTCATGTACTCTGCTGGCAAAGAGTCACTTCCAGGACAAAGACCACGCGGGACACCATTTTTGATGACCTGATGAAGGCATGGACCCACCATGAAGATATGTGGTCTGTGTGTAGTGTGAAGTGTCATGAAAACACTGGCAAGTGAAGTGTTCCTCCCTTGAAATGAAACAAAATGTGTTCAAATTTTGAAGAAATAATTTTATAAATTTTTCACTCATTTTGTAAATATTCTGTATAATTATGTTAATAATAATTTAATTTTATTGGGGCTCTGTATAATTTTATGGCTAGCATAGGGTCTAATGTAGATTGAAGTTATTTTTAAAATTATGTACCTAGGTATACGTCATATGATTTATTTGTAGCCTAGCTATTTCAACAACATGTTTTTGTTTTTATCATTTTATTATTCAGTTAATTATTTTATCAAATAACTATCTGGACAATTAAATGAGGGGGGGGGGGTGATGTAACAAAGCATGTTGGGATTTATTACCATCTGCTTGCATTACTGAACCCCCCGATACCACTGTTGCATAATAATAGATATGAATGTAATTAGCCTATTATCATTTTCTTTTCAAAAATTTGTTATTCTTTTTGTTGTAAAGTAACTAGCTGAAGAATTTTTCTATTATTTGGACACGGGGGACGTTTGTTTAATTAGCAAATATTTATTAATTAATTAATGCCTAAGATGTATTGTTAAGTTCAGATAGCATGCTGATTAGTATTTCTGTTAAAACTAGGTAAATTCATTTCTCATAATATTAAAGTAGCTAGTGCGCCTCGGTTGCACAGTGGTAGAGTGCCAGACTACAAATCCAAAGGTCGTGGGTTCGATCCCCGCCAGGTCCTAGGAATTTTATCTGTCGCTTTCCACTTCTTTCACCTCTGGCAGTATTGCTGATGTGAAAAATACCGAGTAGCACCGTGGTTCGGAACCCACGTTAAACTGTAGGTCCCCCTATAACTGGCTGGGTAAGTCAGTTTCAAGGTTGGAGGAAGGCAACGGCATACCACCTCCAAACAGGACCGTGCCTAGTAAAGCACTGTGGTGGTCAAACCAGTCTCAGGATTGTTGACTGCTTTACCTTTTTATTAACTATGTTTCACAAGTAATGTTAGCAAAGTTTTGCCCTCTTTAGTGTCTGTACATTTACCATTATTTACGAAGTAACTGTTTGAAAACCTATTTAAATATATTTGCAAGTGAAATACTATTAATTTAAACGAAATTTTTACATCACTTCACTCAGTATTATTGAGACCATCTTTTACTGCAGGCAGTGGCATATAATTGTTTATTTTTCCATTACAATTAATTTAATGTACATAATTAACAATACACAATTTTCAGTGACATTGTTTGGACGATATAAATAGGATGTGCTCGTGGCTTATAAGAGTATTGTTTTGTCAGTTGTCAGATGTACAACCTCTATCCGTTCCGAGTATTATTTATTGTTTCGGCCGTGATCTGAGGCACTAACCACGTCAGTTTGGAGTTTAAATTTGAACAATTATGTAAAAGTTCTTAGGTGTTACTAGTGCAGAAAGCCCGTCTGCCGTGATTAATCCATATTTGTGCCACACTGTACACCTCAGACTTTAGTATTCCTGGTTACACGAATTATAATGAGCGAGACTTTTAAGTTGGCCATAAATGGGAAAAAATTGGCATTTATAAATCATTAAAACTGTCAAAGAACTTTAATTCTGTGTGTTGCCTTTATCATCAGTTTTCGCCCCCTGAGATTTCAGTGATCGGCTGCTACCGAGAGCAACAATCGTGGAGATCGCAAATCTATGACCAGGTAAAGGTACGCGGTCTCTCCTTTGAAAATTTATTTCATTTATAAGTAATTCACTGTTTCAAAACTGCGCGAATAACCATCCTGAAACCTACTCTATCCACAAGACCAAGTTTCCTTTAAGTGACCAAACAGTGTCAGAACTTTAGAGCGCCTAGCAAAGTTGTGCTGAAGGCATTTGTGCTCTTTGTACAGTCCTTTGTAAATTTAAAATAAAATAGTTTGTAGTGTAACGAGTTGCACTACACCCCTATGAACCGACACAAGATTGCCAAATATATTTATTAGGGAATTCTGGTAGCCAGATATATCTTTTTCGATTTTGCTTTACCCTTCAGGTAATCCGTTGGGAAATCCACTTGCTGCTACCGTCCTGGGAGACAATGCTTCGGAATATATATAGTGTTTTGGAATGTCACAGTCTCTAGGAGCAGTTATAAGAAAGAAAGACTATTCTGTTTTGTATCTATTGACATTGCTGTAAAAGAGGGGAAGAGTTTGTAAATTGGCTGTAGCAAGAGGAAAGCAATAAACAGCTTAAGTGTTTTAAAGTAGACATTTAATTAAAATTCATTGAGCAGTACATGCTCTGTTTCTCTCTCTTTTTTTTCTTCTCGCACTGAAGACAATCTTCGGACTTACGAATTCCGAAACCTTACGTGAGAAATTGTCTGACTGCAAGAGGGATACACTAGGTGGACCTCAAGGCGCAGTAATTACGTCACAAGTTGAGCCGCGCTGTTTGAGCATCGTGGGTATTCCGGCTGGCTCGTTTGAGCAACGTTCCAGATCCAGCATTGAGGATTTCCGGACGTCGCGACGCCAGCAGCTCGACACTACTCTCCGCAACGTCCCAGGGTGAGCGAACCCGACTAAGACTACTCTTTTTTTTAAATTGTGGCTAGTTGTGTTGTCTGTTAGGATCAAGATATGCCCGAAATGCGCAGTAAGGTGCAGAAAGAAAAGAGTTTAAGCTTAGAAGCATTTATGGAAAGACTCAAAACAGAGTTTGAACAGTTTGAAGCTAGGTTTGAAACTATTGATAAAAATTTGATAGCTATGGAAGATAAATTATCTAAACAAATAGAACAAAAATTACACACATTCATTACCCAGCTAGAAGCTCATGTTAGGGAATGTAAGGAGAAGTGTACTTCATTTGATAAGTTTAACAGTGGGACACAAAATTCCATAACCAAAGAACAGGCTAAAGAACTTGCAGATGAAGTGTTTGAAGAGTAAATAAACAATCCATATTAACAACAGTTTCAAGTACCTTAGAAGAAAGGTAAAGAAATGTATTAGATGAAGTTAAATCTATTGATGAGGAATTAGCCACAACGAGCTTGAAGTTAAAATCTTTAGCAACTAACTGCAAAGTTGAACTAAAATATGTAAATGACACTTACTAAAACTATAGAGTTGAGAAAATCAAACAAAATCTAAGAAAATCAAAATTTAACCTTGCTGACTGAAGAATCAGGTAACTGGGAGCAGAAGACAGAGGAAAGTTTAGATAAATGGCTCAGAAATAGGACTGAGGTTTCCACACACATAATGCGGACAGAAATTCAGAATCAGAAATAACCAATAGCCAACTTGATAGATTGTGGCATGAAATAAAAAAGACAGGCCAAAATTAGGAACAGAAACCAAGACCAGGTAAATAGTGTACGGATAGTAACAAATGGGGACGAAGTAATTATGTAATCAGGAATAAACATTACTAAACAGTTTCCTAAATTTAAACTGGTATGTGCATCCCAGTCACTTTTAAAGGTATTTTCTACAAAAAATAATAATAAAAAAATATCACCCGCTCAGGATGATTAAAATTCTTTGTTAATTGAAGAGATAGACAACCTCTAGGTAAGCCAGTAACTGTTCTTTTACTTCCCTTTTAGTTTTCCGAAGAGCAGATATATAGTCTTATTCTATCCTGTTTATCTATTTGATATTTCTTCGACTGTATCTTGGAGTTTAAATGAAGTACATTTGAGACGTGACCATTGAGAACAACTAATTACGAAGAGCGCGACATGCACGTAAATAGCAACCGGCACGGAAATGTAGTGTTGCCAATTGTATCATAGGTGCCAACAAACAAAATTTGACGACTGAAAGTACAGAAGTAATAGACTTGTTTATGACATCTTAAATGAATTAATAAATAATCTTTGGTTGTTTGATTACTTTAGTAATATAAAAATAAGATATTTGTGTGTAGAAAGTTATCTGTGATACCAACTGTTGTTAGTTGACGCGTAAGTAAAATTTTACTCCAACAAAACAGCAGAACATGGCAGATGTGGTTCTGCCTGTGACATGATAAGCCTAACAGCTCATGTAAGAATAAGCACTACACACTTTCTACTGAAGTTAATAGTATTAAATTTGGGATAAGATGATTATTTATTTATTTACTTTTTTAGCTTTTCTAACATTTACCAGGATAATGACCAGTCCTGATTTTGACATTATGTGATCACTGAGATTACATGATCACAACTAGCAGTGACAATAACTCAAAGTGATATGTGTAAAAAAAAATTGTAAACAAGGAAATGTCTAAACAAATGGTAGCTACGACTTACCTTATCCGTAGTCTATGAGTGAAAGCAATTTTATTTTGTACCATTTTGTTTCTAATGTCAAGGAAATTTGGTGTGGGGTTTTATACGGTTTTGTAAAATTTCGTACATTTTGTTAAGAATACAAACCAAAGGGGTGGGTTTGTATACATTTTGATATGGGGAGGTAGTTATGCACACACACACACACACACACACACACACACACACACACACACACACACACACACCACTGAATACTCATCCTGCATTTCAGTAGTAGTAATTGGAGCTTTCTTCGGGGGATCCTGAAGACGGTGTAACACGTCCGCTCTGTAGTGGGGCTGTGAACATCATACGTGCCATCGTGTCTCCCTCCGGTGTGTTAGATGTCATGCTGGATGCATCAGGGGTTCCTGGGGTGAGGGAAGGATGGGTTACCTGTCTTTTGGGCTTTCTTCTTTCTTCAGCTCCAATTTCTAGTCTCTTTTTCCTTTCCCACTACTCTTTCACAAAGCACCTGTCTTTTAGTCTCTTTTCCATATGTCTCTATCACTGAGACCCTTCTTATTTCTGTGTCAAGTTGTTGTTTTGTTTTTTTGTTGACTACAACCCTCAGTGCATACTCCTGGGAGGATTTGCCCGAGATTCAGATTGTGATCACTACACATACACACACTTAAACACACAAAGACATATCTTACCCACACATTACATTTTAATGCATAACAACAACAACAGTACAATTAATACACACACATACAGATAGGTATTAAATACAGTGGAAACCTTGGAATGGAGTAGATTTATGGTAGTTATTAGATGAAGATATTTAAGTGTGTGTCAGGCAGGAGAGAGAGATAATTATTCCTAGTTAGCACCAAGTAAAAGTTTTATTTAATATAATACAATTCATTCCATTCCATGATGGTGTTGGTGGTGGCTGGTGCAGAAACAGTGTTGAATAATTCCATAATTCTCAGTCCCTGTTGCAGTATTCTTTATTACTCCAATTGCGCATTTCGCGCTGTTAGCACGTCGTCAGACTGGAAACAGAAAAATGTTTTATTACAGTCCGTGTACCTGGCGGGCAGTAATAGTATACTCACTTGTTAGGAGGGGTTGAAGCAGGTGTAGTTATATGGTACAGTATGCACTCCTATTGAAGATATTGACCAGAGCCTGGGACTAGAGTAACACTGAATGAGAGTGAGGAAGGCTATGCTGCTTCTTTTAAAACATGGCTTTGGCATCATTAACTTGCCATGTTTTTGTTGATAGATGCCTCTGAGCTTAGTAGGGTAGCTCTGAGATCCCAGTTGAATGGTTTCAAGTAAGCAAATGAGGAAAAGTACCAGAATTTTTTTAACTTAAAGAAGTGCACTGATCCCTCTAACAAGAAATTTAATAACTACTTAGTTCAGATTTGGACATTGTTGAGTGAAGATAATCTGCTATATATAACTAAGAAGGTAACTTTATAGGTGAGAATTTTTAGTAAAAGAAAAAATACTCCTTCCATTCCTGCCCCACATCAGTACCTAGTTAGGGTCAAAATTGAAATGTTGTATGAAACGGAACCATATTAATCTAGGGAAGCACTTGTGTGTATAAAAGATAGTACCCATATCAAAGTGATGTATTTAAAAATGAATACAACGTGATAACCTTATTATTGAAATCATACAATCACAGGAAATGGATTTTGGGGGGGGGGGGGAAGTAAAGAATCAAGTATGGTATGAGGATATACAGATTTATCATTGTGATAAGAGGTAACTTTTAAGTTTAAACACCATTAACGTAAAGCAGACTCTACCCAAATATATGGCAACTTTGTGCTCAAAAACATTGTGTGTTCCAATCTGCCTTATGAACTGTATCATATTTAATGTAAGATGACAATGTTTAAGAATTATTAAATCATAATAATAGAAGACTGTTTTTGTAAGAAAAATACTGATAATTTCATGTAAGGAGAGAAAAGTTATGTAATCATTTGGTATCTTATGTATCAAGTTGCAATACACACCTATGAACCGACTAAGATCACCAAATATAGTTATTTAAGGAATTCTGGTAGCCAGATATTTCTTTTTCAATTTTTCTTTAGCCTTCAGGTAACTGCCCTGGGAAACAATGTGTCAGAATATATACAGGGTGTTACAAAAAGGTATAGCCAAACTTTCACAGGGTGTTACAAGAAGATACGGCCAAACTTTCAGAAAACATTCCTCACACACAAAGAAAGAAAATATGTTACGTGGACATGTGTCCGGAAACGCTTAATTTCCATGTTGGAGCTCAGTTTATTACTTCTTTTCAAATCACATTAATCATGGAATGGAAACACACAGCAACAGAACGTACCAGCATGACTTCAAACAATTTGTTACAGGAAATGTTAAAAACGTCCTCAGTTAGCGAGGATACATGCATCCAAACTCCGTCGCACAGAATTCCTGGTGTGCTGATGCAGCACTTCTCTGACGCTGACATTAGGATTATCGTCAACTGCACGAAGAATTGCCTCACCCGTTGCAGGTATCCTCGTCGTTCTAGGTCTTCCCCAGTCGCGAGTCATAGGCTGGAACGTTCCGTGCTCCATAAGACGCCGATCAATTGCTTCGAACGTCTTCCTGTCGGGACACCTTCGTTCTGGAAAGCTGTCTCAATACAAACGTACTGCGCGGTGACTATTGGCCCGTGCTAATCAAATGTTCAAATGTTTGTTAAGCTTATGGGACTTAACTACAGGGTCATCAGTCCCTAAACTTACAAACTACTTATCAATATTGTTGAAACGAGATAGAATGGCTGGCCAGTACTTACCATTGTGCTGTACCGTCGACAGTAACACAAAATGAAAAAACAGAAAAAAAGGGAACAAAGGGACAAGCTTTCGGAACAGAGTTCCTTCGTCAGGTGGGAGAGAAGGGAAGAAATCTTTTTCTGTTTTTTCATTTTGTTAGTGATGAACACTAACCAGTTGATGCTACGTACTGATGTGCTTGATGCTAGTACTGTAGAGCAATGAGTCGCATGTCAACACAAGCACTGAAGTCAACATTACCTTCCTTCAATTGGGCCATCTGGCGGTGAATGGAGGAAGTACAGTACATACTAATGCATGACATGATGACATGTTTGGGACTTAACTACGGGGTTATCAGTCCCTAAACTTACAAACTACTTACGAACTAGCTAATACTATGGACGCCACAAATATCCATGCCCGAGGGGGGATTCGAACCCCCAACCGTAGCATACTAACGCAACAATTGGGTATTTTGACAATTGTCTGCAGGAATTATTTCAATTTACATTTAAAGAGAAATACTAAAAAGAGCTCTAACATGGAAATTAAGCATTTATGGACCCATGTCCACATAACATATTTTCTTTCTATGTGCGTGAGGAACGTTTCCTGAAAGTTTTTTTTTTTTTTTTTCCCCCCCTTCTTCTCACGCTGAAGACAGTCTTCGGACTTACAAATTCCAAAACTTTATGTGAGAAATAGTCTGACTGCAAGAGGGACAGACTAGCTGAACCTCATGGTACAGTAAATATTTTACAGGGAAGAATTACAACAAGATGAAAGAAATTTCACCCGCAGATATTACTAAACAAAGAGCCCATGTAGTGGTGACTGGCAAATAGGCCCTATAACAAGCACAGTCTCTCTCTCTCTCTCTCTCTCTCTCTCTCTCTCTCTCTCTCTCTCTCTCTCACACACACACACACACACACACACACACACACACACACACACACACTCTACAAGTTACGGTGGTCGCCACTGTCCATTTCAACAAGTGCTCCTCAGCCATTTTATTCCCTTAAATTTTCTTCTAGCACAAAAGGGAACAGTCCCCAATACAATGAGTTCTGAGCAATCCTTGGAAAAGTTTCAACAACTAAGGAGTTTCTAAGAAGTGCGAGGAGTCTGTACGCACCTGCCGAACTTGTTTCTCTGTGTTGACAACTGGTGTTCATGTTTCTTGTTTTCTATTTTATTGTTTGTTCTATTTCATTTTCAAGAAGTAAAACTGATTTTTTGGTGGACAACATTTATGTTTTGGAGTAGTTGTACTATCCTATTGCGAGTTTCAAATATTGAGCAAATTATGTCTACAACATAGCACTGTACAGGTCAACCGTCTAAAAATTGTACTGGAAATACTGAGGAAATGGAAAGTTCCCATGTTTTGTGCTTTTCACAGGATTAATTGGTACTCATGAGATCATTGTTGGCCAATAAACAGACTTTTATAATACATAGAAAATTCGAAGATCGCAATATTTTTTTGTTTTTCAGTAAATAAGACCAATTCCAACACTGAATTTTATGAATATAGTCTTAACTTCTGACTAATTGTAAATTACATGATACACAATAGCAGGGACGATGACAATCTAATAAAATTATACCTGTAGTTATTCAACTTTCACAAATCAATAGGTATTAATAGAAGAAATAAGTTCACTTACAGTAGCACACACTAGTGGCATTCATAGATATCTCTGTAGTAGTTGCAACGAATCTAATCATTTTAATGGAGGTACTCAACCTTTGATGTTCACTATTGCGGTTCTTTGTATGTATCCATTTTATTGTCTTATGTGTGACTATCCACCAACACCATATGGTTTTATATTTGACTATCCACCAGCAAAATTTCATAACAGTTTCTGAAGCACTTTAATAACCAGATAAATGCAAACTGTAAGCAGGTGTGTAACTGGTGTTTGAAATTTTGTTTGTTATATGTAACTACACTAATTGTACTTATCCTGTAATTATTTTACGCAACCATACATTTTGTACATTTTCCCCCAGAAACCAGAAGATGACACCCTAGAGTGTTGAAACTGGTCTCGTATAAAAAATTTATTGCAATTTTGACATTTTCTCATTATATTATCACAGTAAGATAGCTCCCTATAATGAGCAAATTAAATGCCTATTGACACTAACTAACTAAAAGTAGGGTAGATTAGAATATCAGTGGTGTTTGTTGCATGACTAGTGCAAGTGATTTACCAAAACTTTCCACAGCAACACTTGTACAATACCTGGGGCAGCACACGCTATAGAACTTGAGTTCATACTCTACTGATGTGGATTCTGGTCAGCAAAGAGACAACTGACAGTCACAGATCATGTTCAAAATGACCACCGGTACGGAGAGACTGCTGCACTCGCGTCGGCATTCGAGCGGAGATATCCGAGTGGGCTGCAGTAATACGTCGTTCCGAGTCATCGAGTGTTGTCGGCACATCTTCGTAGACCCACAGAAAAAAAGCCTAAAGGAGTCAAATCTGGCCAAGGTACAGGTCCTCCGCATCGAATCTGACAATTCGGAAACAATTCGTGAAGGCGAGCTGCAGTGATCCGTGCGCTTTGGGCTGAACAGCCGTCATGTCGGTGGCACAGGTCAGTCTCAGTCTGCAGAGGAACGTCTCGTGGCAGGCAGTCTATCAGGAGGCCGCGTGTTCAGTGTACCGTCTGTGAAAAACGGGCCTACGAGTCGAGGGATAACTGTCCCACACTTTTACAATGTGTGGGCATGGACATTCCGCCCGGCGAACCGATGGGAATTGTCGACAGACCGATAATGCGCGTTTCAGCATTTGATCTGACCACAACTGATAAATGTGGCTTTATCAAAAAATGAGATACACGGTGCTCCTGGAGTAGCTGGCCGTAATGGCCACACGCAGAAAGTAACGCAACACAATTATCACATTCATTTCCCCTAATTGTGTCGTCACTTGCTTCCTTCTGTTACATTGTCTCTGACATACACAACTATTTGAAAGGCCGACAAATAACTGCCGAGAGGGGTGACGCCTATTCGGATGTGTTTCTTCGTACACTGTACAAGAACGATCTGCATTCTTCCTACATTCTCCATACATCGTGAGCGCATTGACCTTTTTCTGCATTGGTAAAATCCCATTGTTAACTCACATATAAATGATTGGACTGCTGTCAGTTAGTGACAACCCAGCTGAAATGGATGCGAGGAACACACAAGTAAGATGTAAGAAAACAACACAGTACCGGCATCTACACACATTGCACACGGCAATCTAGTGTCAGATTGGAAACTTTTCACAATATAGGTTATGAACTAATGGCATTAGAGCCACGCAACAAACACAACTAGCAGTCTCATCTACCCTATTTTTTGCTCGTTACTGTCTATAGGCATTTTTCCATTTAAACAAGTGTTGCCGTGGTCTTCAGTCCGCAGACTGGCTTTATGCAGCTCTCCACACTACCCTGTTCTGTGCACGCCTCTTCATCTGAGATTACATCCATTTGAATCCGCTTACTGTATTTGTCCCTCGGTCTCCTTCTACGATTTGTGCCCTAAACACTTCCTTCTAATGCCAAGATGACAAACAGTCGGCCGAGCCGAGCCACATTCAGTCTGTAAAAATATGCCGAGATGAATAAAGTGTTTGTACCGAACAGTGTTTACTTTACTTCTATCATATTTTTGTCTGAACTCATTGTCCACATTTCACTCCCAAACAATGCTATACTCCATACTAGTACTTCCACAAAGGTTTGCCCGACATTTAAACTAATATTGATGTCGACAACTTTTGCTTCTTCAAAAACACTTTTCTTCCCATAGCCATTCTCCATTTTATATCTTCTTTACTTCAGCCATCACACGTTATTTTGCTTCCCCAAAAAAATAATTTAAAAAACCTTATGTACTACTTTTTATTGTCTCATTACCTAATCAGACTCCTTCAGCATTGCACTCGTTTTACTCTCGATAATGTTCATCTTGTATCCCCCTTTCGAGACACTGTCCATTTCAATCAATTGCTCTTCCAGGTCCTTTCCTGTCAGTGACAAACACAATAATATCCTCAGCAAATCTCAAAGTTTTCATTTGTTCTCCCTTAACTACACAATTTCATTCACAGCTTGCCGAGTTTACAGATTGAACGACATTGGGGAAAGGTTACAACCCTGCCTCACTCCCTTCCTAATCACTGCGTCCTTTTCGTGCCCTTCTACTCTAAAAATTGCTGTCTGGTTTGTGTAAAAGTGGAATATAACTCTTCACTCCCTATATTTTACCCTTGCTAGCTTCATAATTTGAAAGAGTGTTTTCCAATCAATGTTGTCAAAAGCTTTCTCCAGATTTAAAAATGTTAAAAACCTACTTTTGCTTTACCTTAACCTGTGTTCTAAGATAAGTATTAATGTGAGTATTGCCTGGCATGTTACTACAGTTCTCCTAAATCTTCCCCAAGGTCATTTGTCAATTTGTCTGTAAATAACCAAGGCTTATTAAACTGATAGTTCCATAATTTTCACATTTGTCTGCACTTGCTTTCTTTGGAATTGGAATTATTATATTACTCTTGAGGTTGAAGGGTATTTCCCTCGACTCTTACCTCTTGCATACCAGGTGAAAGACTTTCTTCATGACTTTTTTCGTAATGATATCAGCAGTTCAGATGAAATATCACTTCTCCAGGGGCCTTGTTTCGACTCTAATCCTTCAGTGCTCTGTCAAATTTTTCTTGCAGTATATCTCCTATCTCATCTTCCTCCACTTCGCCTTCCCCTATTTGCTTTTTATTGGTTTTCCATTTGAGTTCTTGATATTCATACCACTGCTTTTCTTGTCTCCAAATGTCTCTCTTATTTTCCTGTAGGCGGTATCTATCTTTCCCCTAGATATAAATTCTTTCATTTCTCCTCTAGCCACTCCAGCTTCGCCAGTATTTGTTCCTATGACTCATTTTTTTAAATGCCTGTACTCCCTTTTACCTGTTTCACTCGCTGTATTTTTATATTTTCTGCTTTCATTAATAAAGTACAGACTCCTGCGTTATCCAGGAATTCCTATATGATCATATGCAGCCTTCATTACTCTCAGGGCTACCGGTTCTTCTTCTACTGAACTGCTTTCCAATCCTTGCCTGAAGCTCCATCCAAAAAACACTTAACCACATAAAACTACAATTTCTGTATGTTTTTAAAATGTGTTTATTGTCTAACAATATGATCCCCTGACTACCAATCCATCCTGTGAATATTGCACAACAGCACTTTTCATTTCTACCACATTTACAGCGCACATTTTAGGAGATTCTACATCTACATGGGCTGCTCTGCAACTCACATTTAAGTGCCTGGCAGAGGGTTCATCGAATCACCGTTATACTATTAATCTCCCATTCCATTCTCAAATAGCGTGAGGGAAGAAAGAACACCTGAATCTCTCTGTTTGAGCTCTGATTTCCCGATGGTCATTTCTACCTATGAAAGTGGGAGTCAACAATATATTTTCGCATCGGAGGAGAATTTTGGCGATTGGAGTTTCGTAAGTAGCCAACGCCACAGCGATAAGCACCATTGTTGTAATGATTTCCGTAACATTGTCACCCCGTATCGTGACAATACAAAACGAGCTGCCCTTCTTTAGACTCTTTCAATGTTCCCTGTCAAACCCTCCTGATAAGGATCTCACACTGGGCAGCAATACTCCCAAAAAGGACGGACAAGTGTAGTGTATGCAGTCTCTTTAGTAGTTCTGTTGTATCTTTTAAGGGTTCTGCCAATAAAATGCAGTCTCTGGTTCGCCTTTCCCACAACATTATCTACGTCTTCTTTCCCGTTTAAGTCTGAAGTAATAGTAATTCCTAAGTATTTTGTGGAGTTTATGGCCTTCACATTTGATTGATTTGTCAAAGTGTAACAAATTTCTTTTCGTACACATGTGGATGACTTCAAACTTCTCATTAATAGAGTCACTTGCCAATTTTTACACCATAGTGATAGCTTATTCAGATCGTTCTGCAGTCGGTTTTACTATACGGTAAATGACGGCGTCATCTGCAAATAAAATAAGATTCATCCCGTATACTAGTTCGTATAAATTTATTGCAGTATTTCTTCGAACATTTTGTTCGCGGAGTGGCAGAGGAATATGTCGGGGAGTGAGCCAGTTACAGGTGATCCCAAAGGGAGCCGTCGGTTTCAGATGTAAAAGGCACAGGGGGAGAGCTTGCCGTAGAGAACAGACGACAGCGAGACACCGCCGGGGGATGGGGGCAGAGACGCGAGGCGGCTTCACACAGGCTGAATATCTGTCTGCACAGGCGACATACGTCACACCCGACTCTGACCAACTGCCACGGTGGGAGCCGGGGAGGCAGCCGCCTGTAGAACTGGTGTGTGTGTGTGTGTGTGTGTGTGTGTGGGGGGGGGGGGGTTGAAAGTGGCAGCCACAGTTTCTGTCCCTGCAGAGCACGAATCTCCCTGCATGCATGTCACAAACAATCCGCCCTCCCCCCTCCTTTGCGTGAACAAATTTCTCTAAAAACTTTGAATTTTATGAGCTGCTTGAAAGCACAAAAATTGAATTTCAACAAATTCAAAAGCACTGCCTGCAGCCAACCCTACTACTCCATTGTACTATTATAATCACAATACTGATTATCCAATTCCTGTGCAGCAGATTTTTAAACTTTAGTTGTTTATTTTTACTCTTGACTGGATTAATTTTTCCTATCACACTAAAATGTTTATTGATAAATACTGGTGTGAAACAAGATTTTTTGAAGAAAGCAACACACAGTATTTTCATTTTTAATTACTACTTGTATGAAAAAAAATCTCTTAATAAATTAAATATCTTTACAAATACATGGGTGTTTCTAATAGCACATTTGTCTCTCATAATATCCAGAAGTAAGAAAGTACTGCATTTCATATTGCTTGCTTACCATATACTTACTCTTTTTTTTAATATACAAATTTTTAACTGTGAATACTCTCATTTTTACAAGAACAGTAATTAAAAATTAAAATGTTCTTTTATTAGGATTTTTTGTGTCGATATTTGTAATTAATAGATCTATTTATTTAGGCGATATTACACTGTCGACAGTTCTTTGGTAAGTCTTTTACAAAAGCCGAGACCACATTTATTTTTATACAAGGTATCATAAAACTAGCACATTACACCATCAAATATTTTATTTAATATCTTTCACGGTGTAATACCACTCTTAATAAATAACGAATTCCAAGCAAAACATAAAAAAAGACTCGACCACACAATAAACCCCTGGCTTCTCGATCACAGAATTTGATCACTATGTGCAATGCGGTAAGTTGAAATGTTTGTCACCTCGAAAACTTGAAAGTCAGTTATTCAGAGTGCTTTTGGGCAGTGCACTACACAGCTTCAGGAAATCAGTGTCTGGACACCGGGCTCCAGGGGAGAAGGGAGAAGAAAATCGATCGGACAGTGACGTCCGCCAAGATCCGAGGGCAGGTTTCTGAGCGAGGCCAGCGAAGCACCTGTACCACAACACTGTGTGGACTCCGCTCTGTACAGCGGCGCTGCACTTGAAACAACTAGGACACACACAGAGAGAGAGAGAGAGAGAGAGAGAGAGACAGAGAGAGAGAGAGAGAGAGAGGGGGGGGGGGGGGGGTTACAGGTAGAAGTCACATAAAAGCAGATTTGTGCAAGTTGTCCTGCCAGGACTACTGTCTGTGGCAGTCTAAACAGGGAACACAAACAACTGAAAGCCAGTTACAACATCAGGTCATGACAGTCAGACGTATTCTCTCCTGAGGCACGAGCGGTTCTCTGCTGTCCTCGTGCATTCACAGTACAGTAAATAACATTTGTGTCTGTCTCTCTCTCCTGTTCCATTACAAAACAATTTGTCCACAGCAAAGTGTCACAGCCATCGTTTTAAAGAACAAAAACAAACCCTCACTTTTACTGTCCAGTCCGACACTCCCAGTTAAGCGACTCCGCCCGCAGTAGACGACGGCGAAGGCGGCCCCGCGTACTTACCTCTCCCCCTCCTCGTGCGCACACCGACTCACTCGGACTGGCCGACACCTTCTGGCACAGAGTGGCGTATTCTCCTTACTACTACAATATTCTATAGGCCGAGTGCGACTTCTGCCCCCGACTGTGGCAAAAACCAGCAGAGACTCGACGAGTGACACGCGGGAGTTCTCCCCCGTCGACGTATAACGCGAACTTTCATTTTGTATAAAGTTACGAGAAGCCGCCGTTTTCGACAAACCTGCGACATTTGTCATCGACATCTGCGGGGTGCACATTAGCCACCACATTAAACTCTAAAGGCACACGGTGTGCTCAACACGACAATGACACTATGCACGGATTGTAAGCGAGTACGAGTTGGAAATATACAATGCAGGGACCCACAGGTGCGGTATTGGAATCTTTTATGTTTACATTGTCGGTGCTCGTGTACAGTATGTCAATCACCTGAAAACTTCCAGTGTCTGACCTCATTAATTTTCTGTTCACACAACGCATGACAACAGTCAAATGTCAAACCCAAATAAGTAAAATTTATGGAGAAAATACTGGGGTAATATAATACTCACACAACTGTTCGGACGGTTTAAAAACGGCCCACTAATATATTTTTTAAGTGTTAAATGTCAGCCTTTTGTAAGTCAAAATGACATGCGAAAGGTCAAGCAAGCAGCCACTTTACTATTATATCCTTATCTAATGTGTTTCCTCAAGGAGTATTCTTTATTTAACTACTTCACAAAGCTCGAAGTGAGGCTAACGAGATGCCGGGGCAGTCACCACACTGCGGTACAGTCGTGTAAGACACAGGCGTCAAACCTCCACAGGCCACACGACAAAATGAGCAGCAGATGTTTACGAGAATGGAATTAAGAATTTGATTATTCTTTGCAATCATATTGGTCAAAATTAGAGTAACAAAATATTGAAGTCTAAGTTCGCAGCTAATAATAAAATTATTTAGAAATTTGAGTTCATTTAATAGTACTCACTTAAGAAACCCATCTCATTTATTAAAGGAAAATTGTCCTGCACTTTTAAATGGGTTCAGAACTGAGGAATACAGGTCACTTCCTTTGAATGACATACTTTTATTGTGCTTCTCATGCCAGGTATGAAAGATTCATATATACCTCAATTACAGCATTAAAATACTGTTCCTCACATGCAACAACACATTCCAATCTCAGTAATATCTTTCAAATTCAGATTTTACCCGAGAACAGCAGGAAAAAAATTCTCAATAGTTCTGTTTCCCATAAAAAGCAGAAAGGTTACAGGTCGCACTGTCACAAGACACCTCAGCAGAGACAGTGACCATTTACACAGAACGATCGAGTGAGCAGCGATCGAGTCGGGTAAGGCCGTTCCAGTGCCAATGTTCGAGGGGGGTGGGGCGCGAGTGAATGCGGGCACAGAAACTGCTCACCACAAGCAGGGTGTCTGGGTTCGAGCCCCCGTCTGGCCGCCCATTTCGAAATGTCTCTATACTATCGGGGAAATTTTGTAGTCGAGTCCAACAGTCGGGACTTCCGATGACACGGCACACTGTCCCCGTACGTCCTTCCACCGGTGCGAAACGGGAAGCGTCGGCGAGAACGAGGTGACGGCGTCCGTCTCGTACCGCAGAATGACAGTGACAGTCCGATTCGGTCGTCCACCGCGAATGTAGACGCCGTACACAGAAATCGTGTCGAAGACGCCTCGGCGCCCCTCACGAGCTCCAGTCCCCGGGCGGCGGCGGCAGCAGAGGTGCAAGGTCCCCCGCCGGGGAGGCGACACTCGGGGGCGGCACCGCGTGGCGCTGCTGCCGGGGTCACGTCTTGCGCGGGGGCGGTGGGGGCGGCGGAGCGAAGCTGGGGGGCGGCGGCCCGATGTGGTGCGTCGACGACGGCCCCAGCGCCGCCGCCGGCAGCTTGCGCTCCTTCACCGCCACGTTCTCGTAGATCTGGCGCGGGAAGTCGTCGGGCGGCCTGTGGCAGGCGAGGCGATTCCGTCAGCTCGGAAATTCGAGAGGAGCGCGACGACATTACGGCATTTTGGCAAAACATTTTTAAATATTGCGTGTATCGGGTGTAAAATACGGCAAGTGAAATGGTATCTAGAATGTGTACAGAAATGGACTGAAGCTTGTAGTGTAACAACGTTATACTACATGTTCCCGATTAAGCACAAGACATCAAATTTTACTTATTTGTGGGTTTAGAAATGCAGGAAGAGAATTACTGTACCTAGAAATGTGTATATACAGGTTCTGTCCAATTGACAAGTACAAGATCCAGAGACTATATTTACCCTCATAAATATGAAATCTTATAGAAGCAATTCTTAAAGGTGAATGTTCTTTTTTTAAAAAAAAAATATATTATGTCCACTCTATGTCTGAATGTTGAAGAGTCAAGTTCGACTCTCGTATTTTAAGAGAAATACGACACTTTGATAGTTAAATAAAGCTTCTATGCCTATTTATTCAGTAGCTATAGATAATATATAAAGACAAACATGCAGTCATTCTCCAACAAGCAACAAGAAATTCCAAGTCCGATTTAAAAGAAGACAAATTAATTACTCCTATTGGGCACTGCTTAGCAGGATCCATAAAAAAGGAGCCATAATCGTACAATCTTTTACAGGACCTGCAAAAAAGAATTCCAGATACATCAAAAATCTACAATTATGTGTTGTTTAGCAAAGCCTAAAATGCATGCTCACACCACAAGCTGTAAGTGTCTAAAGACCTGCTGTGATCAACAAGGAAAGGTGAGTAGGTCGTTACCTATCCCCAACTTTCTAAATGGAACAGTCCATCTTGTTGAATTTATTGAAGAAAGAAATTCCACTATAAGGAGAGTTAAATGACTAAGACTAACTTTATACTACATTTATATCTGCCTGTCTCAAAGTGTAATCACAACGAATAATGATAACAGTTTTGGTCCACTTTCGGTTTACAACACAAAGTAGGCCATATGCAATGGCCTTCTCACTGCTCGAAATTTGAAAGATGTTAAAAAAAACATATATATTATACAAATATTGCAAATACACTTCTGGCCATTAAAATTGCTACACCACGAAGATAACGTGCTACAGACGTGAAATTTAACCAACAGAAAGAAGATGCATAATAAATTCAGAGCATTCACACAACGTTGGCACCGGTGGCGACACCTACAACGTGCTGACATGAGAAAAGTTTCCAACAGATTTCTCACACACAAACAGCAGTTGTGACATTGCTGCTCATGTTGGTCGCGATCCAATGACTGTTAGCAGAATATGGAATCGGTGAGTTCAGGATGGCAATACGGAACACCGTGCTGGATCCCAACAGCCGCATATCACAGGCATCTTATCCGCACGGCTGTAACGGATCGTGCAGCCACGTCTCGATCCCCGAGACAACAGATGGGGACGTTTGCAAGACAACAACCATCTGCACGAACAATTCGACGACGTTTGCAGCAGCATCACAGACAGGAGCGCCTGCGATAGTGTACGCAATGATGAACCTGGGTGCACGAATGGCAAAAAGTCATTTTTTCGGATGAATCCAGGTTCTGTTTACAGCATCATGATAGTCGCATCAGTGTTTGGCCACATCGCGGTGAACACACATGAAAAGCGTGTATTCGTCATCACCACACTGGCGTATCACCCGGCGTGATGGTATGGGATGCCATTGGTTTCACTTCTTGGTTATCTCTTGTTCGCATCGACGGCACTTTGAACAGTGGCCGTTACATTTCAGACGTGTTACGACCCGGAGCTCTACCCTTCATTCGATCCCTGCAAAACTCTACATTTCAACAGGATAATGCACGACTGCATGTTGCAGGGCCTGTACGGGCCTTTCTGGATACGGAAAATGTTCTACTGCTGCCCTGGTCAGCACATTCTCCAGATCTCTTCTCACCAATTGAAATCGTGTGATCAATGGTGGCTGAGCAACTGGCTTGTAACAATACGCCAGTCACTACTCTTGATGATCTGTGGTATCGTGTTGAAGCTGTATGGGCATCTGCACCTGCACACGCAATCCAAGGCATAACAAGGCCATTATTACAGCCAGAGGTGGTGCAAATTTGAAAATTTTTATAAGACGACCAAACATGGCATTTTTGACCTTATTTTGTAAAAACCTATGTTCTATAAAACTTCCTAAACTGGACTAACTAGAAAGACCATTGTTTTAACCTCCTACTATTTTCCAATTTTCTAAAAAATTGACGTAAGCATGGTGATTTTTGTGAGAAGATGAAAATGGGGTATATTTGATACCGGCTTCTAGTAAAGCTTCAAAACGTCTCGTACAAAACAACATGTTGTACGGAACCACAGACATGTGGATTTAATTCTTAACATTGTCAAACAACGCTACATAAATTGAAGCAAGCCAGATGGAAAAATAGAGCTGCAAAAAAAGTTTTACCTTTGGCTTTTTATATCTATTTAATGAAAGCCATTATAAATATGAAACTTTGCACATAACAACTTAGTAACAAAGGTTTTCCAATATAAATTATCATTTAAATGCCGCTTTCCTTATTTCTACAAAAAGCAGTTCTAACTAACTTAGAAAATAATAGCACTGTTTCTTTAACTCTGTCACCACATGTATTGAAGAGTGAATGTTCTCTTTATAACAGAATGATAGCTGTTGATATTATAAATAATATGTTTTTGTTTTAGGCCTTCAATACAAAACATCAATATTGGGAATCATTGGTAACAAATGCTTCCAACAATGCAAAAATGTACAAAATACAATAAAAGATGAGGCATTCACTCTTTTTTTATTATTATTATTCCTTTACTGGTTCAGTTGCATGTAATCATCTCCAAGTACATAATCAATTGTTCAATATTTTCAGTAAAGGACTTATGAAGAAGACTGGAATCAGTACAAATAACTCTCTCTTAATTTTTTCATCTGAAATTAATGAAATTGTATGAGGGGCATTTGAAAAGTCCATGCCTACGATGGTCAGGTTTAGTTATTAGCATGTATGGAAACAACGCATAGCAAGTTTCTGCCATATTAATCTATTTCTTTGCGCTTGGCATTAGTGTGAATCAAGGAAGTTGAGTGATTCTCAGAGAATAGACGAAAAAGAATTGTGTGTGGTGCTAAACGTTACTTTATGAAAGGAAAGACGCCTCAGGAGACAAAAGAGAACATTATAGTGCCTCTGCACCTTCGATTCGAATAGTTTATAAGTGGTTTCAAATTTTTCGGAGTGGCCATACGGGCACAAGTGACGCTGAATGTTCTCGATGCCCAGGGGAGGTTACGACTCCAGAAATCATTGCTAAAATCCACAATACGGTGACTGATGACAGAAGAGTTAACATGTAGGAGGTTGCTAGTGCTGTGGGCATCTCATATGAACGAGTCATAATCCTTATTTTTATAATTTATATATATATATATATATATATATATATATATATATATATATATATAAATAGAAAAGAGATGACTTACCAAAAGGACCGGCTTGTCGAGAGAAACAAATAAAATAACACACATACAAGCTTTCGCCACCACTGGCAGCTTCTTCAGGAAAAAGAGGAAAAAAGGGGAGGAAAAGGGAAGGATATGGGTTTTAAGGAAGTGGAAAAGGAGTCATTCCAATCCCAGGAGTGGAAGGACTCACCTTAGGGGGAAAAAAGGAAGGTAAACAAATACACACACACTCAGACATATCGAAACGCAAGCAGGTGTGCTTGCGTTTCGATATGTCTGAGTGTGTGTGTATTTGTTTACCTTCCTTTTTTCCCCCTAAGGTGAGTCCTTCCACTCCTGGGATTGGAATGACTCCTTTTCCACTTCCTTAAAACCCATATCCTTCCCTTTTCCTCCCCTTTTTTCCTCTTTTTCCTGAAGAAGCTGCCAGTGGTGGCGAAAGCTTGTATGTGTGTTTGTGTGTTATTTTATTTGTTTCTCTCGACAAGCCGGTCCTTTTGGTAAGTCATCTCTTTTCTATTTTTATTTTTATTTATTTATCCCACTGGGAAAGTTTCCCTCTTTAATTTATATATATATATATATATATACGTAAAAAATAGATGAAGAACACTTACCAGGCGAAGGGGCACAGGCAGTAATAGTAACAAATAAACACACAGACACACACACACACTCAAAAATGCTAGCTTTCGCAGCCTAGCTGCTTCATCAGGCAGAAGGGAAGGAGAGGGAAAAGGAAATGATGAGGATTTAAGGAAGGGGGTAAGGAGCCATTCCAATCCCGGGACAGGAAAGACTTACCTTGGGGGAAAAAATGGAAGGTAAATAAATGCACATACACCCACACATTTACACAGACACAAGTACACTTAGGCAGACATACTGTAGAACTGTAGAAAGCAAAGAAGTTAGAAGTTAGACAGAGATGCCACGTGAGGCAGAGGCTCTGTCCAGAGAACCAAGGCAAAGATGTTAACATCTTTGCCTTGGTTCTCTGGACAGAGCCTCTGCCTCACGTGGCATCTCTGTCTAACTTCTTTGCTTTCTACAGTTCTACAGTATGTCTGCCTAAGTGTACTTGTGTCTGTGTAAATGTGTGGGTGTATGTGCATTTATTTACCTTCCATTTTTTCCCCCAAGGTAAGTCTTTCCTGTCCCGGGATTGGAATGGCTCCTTACCCCCTTCCTTAAATCCTCATCATTTCCTTTTCCCTCTCCTTCCCTTCTGCCTGATGAAGCAGCTAGGCTGCGAAAGCTAGCATTTTTGAGTGTGTGTGTGTGTCTGTGTGTTTATTTGTTACTATTACTGCCTGTGCCCCTTCGCCTGGTAAGTGTTCTTCATCTATTTTTTACGTATATTTTTTTCCTGTTAGGAATTTTTCCTCTATAATATATATATATATATATATATATATATATATATATATATATATATATATATATATATATATATATATATATATATATATTATAGAGGAAAAATTCCTAACAGGAAAAAAATATACGTAAAAAATAGATGAAGAACACTTACCAGGCGAAGGGGCACAGGCAGTAATAGCAACAAATAAACACACAGACACACACACACTCAAAAATGCTAGCTTTCGCAGCCTAGCTGCTTCATCAGGCAGAAGGGAAGGAGAGGGAATCCCTCATCATTTCCTTTTCCCTCTCCTTCCCTTCTGCCTGATGAAGCAGCTAGGCTGCGAAAGCTAGCATTTTTGAGTGTGTGTGTGTCTGTGTGTTTATTTGTTGCTATTACTGCCTGTGCCCCTTCGCCTGGTAAGTGTTCTTCATCTATTTTTTACGTATATATATATATATATATATATATATATATATATATATATATATGCCTGATGAAGCAGCTAGGCTGCGAAAGCTAGCATTTTTGAGTGTGTGTGTGTGTCTGTGTGTTTATTTGTTGCTATTACTGCCTGTGCCCCTTCGCCTGGTAAGTGTTCTTCATCTATTTTTTACGTATATTTTTTTCCTGTTAGGAATTTTTCCTCTATAATATATATATATATATATATATATATATATATATATATAATTTTATAGAGGAAAAATTCCTAACAGGAAAAATATACGTAAAAAATAGATGAAGTACACTTACCAGGCGAAGGGGCACAGGCAGTAATAGCAACAAATAAACACACAGACACACACACACACACACACACACACACACACACACACACACACACACACACAAATGCTAGCTTTCGCAGCCTAGCTGCTTCATCAGGCAGAAGGGAAGGAGAGGGAAAAGGAAATGATGAGGGTTTTAAGGAAGGGGGTAAGGAGCCATTCCAATCCCGGGACAGGAAAGACTTACCTTGGGGGAAAAAATGGAAGGTAAATAAATGCACATACACCCACACATTTACACAGACACCTGCGCATTTGTTTACCCTCAATTTTTTCCCCCAAGGTAAGTCTTTCCTGTCCCGGGATTGGAATGGCTCCTTACCCCCTTCCTTAAAACCCTCATCATTTCCTTTTCCCTCTCCTTCCCTACTGCCTGAAGACGCAACTGTGTTGCGAAAGCTTGCGATTGTTTGTGTGTGTGTATTCATTTATTTATTTGAGATGCTGTCACACCTGTGCTCCTTCGCCTGGTGAGTAATCTTCGTATACACACACACACACACACACACACACACACACACGTAAAAAATAGATGAAGTACACTTACCAGGTGAAGGGGCACAGGCAGTAATAGCAACAAATAAACACACAGACACACACACACACACACACACACACACAAAAATGCTAGCTTTCGCAGCCTAGCTGCTTCATCAGGCAGAAGGGAAGGAGAGGGAAAAGGAAATGATGAGGGTTTTAAGGAAGGGGTAAGGAGCCATTCCAATCCGGGACAGGAAAGACTTACCTTGGGGGAAAAATTATGTCAGTGTGTTTTAAAATGGAAGTACTGTCAGTTAAGTTCTGGTGAATTGTAAACGCAAGTTATGAAGTTGTAATATTTTGCTGGAATAAGAAGTAGTTTGAATGAAAATTAAATAAGTGAAAAATTGCACCTACGAGTATTTATTTCTACCACAACACCCCCAGGTGAATAATTTTGCAGCAAACAGAACCCCCATACGTGATGAATATTGAATTTGACACGTTTGAAATTGGTAGAACGATTTAATTGTAATTACTCAATAACCTAGTAACGGTTTAAAATGTACAGCACTTTATTAGGTGCCGTAAGTCCCAATCTACGATCAGGATATCTGATACGAGTTTTATATAAATCTGAGGAAAAAATAAAGCAAATTGGACCGATACCGATAGACCGCACCTCACAAACTGTGTCTCGACACAAGTACCTCACGAGTTCAGAGGGCAGGGCACATCGCTACCGCGATCCAAAGACGTCCGCATTTCCGCCGCCTACGCTACCTGGGCAGGTGGGCATCCGAGACGGCCCTGGCGGGCGCGCGGGCGGGCCGCACGACGGGCGGCGGGGCGGCCGCGCCGACGCAAGGGCTGGCCGGCAGCGACGCGGCGCCCTGCCGCTGTGGCGGTGCCAGGGGCAGCGAGCCGGGGGCGGCGGCGGGCGCGACGGGGTGCGGCGGCAGCGGAGGCGGCGGCGGCAGCGGCAGCACGGGCGACGGCGACGGCAGCTCGTCGCTCGAGTAGCGGATGTTGGTGTACTCGCGGCCGAGCTGCAGGCTCTTCTGCAGGCACGGGGAGCGCTTCAGGGTCTGTTCTGACACACACACACACACACACACACACACACACACACACACACACACACAGTTACTGCATGGCAACTAATAGTGTCTTGTGGTCTTCAGTCCGGAGACTGGTTAGATGCAGCTCTCCACCTCATAAGAATGGCAACCCACATCCATCAAACTGCTTATTGTATTCATCTCTCGGTCTCCCTCTGCAATTTTTGCCCCCACACACTTCCTCCGATGCTAAATTCACAATCCCTTCGTGTCCGAGAACATGTCGTCCCAAAGTGGTGTTCCGTCACCCTCCCGACCTCCACAACATCCTAATTCATCCTTATGCCACCCCGAAACCCAGATCACTGCCACAGGGATCGTATCCTTGTGGAAGACCCCGCTGCAAGACCTGTCCGATCCACCACCCAGCACTTCCTATTCTAATCCTGTCACAGGCTTATCCTACCCTATCAGAAGCTAGGCCATCTGTGAAAGCAGCCACATAATTTATCAACTGTGCTGCAAACACTGTACAGCTTTCTATATTGGCACGACCACCGACCAGCTATCCATTAGGGTGAATGGCCACCGCCAAACTGTGGCCAAAAACAAGGTGGACCACCCTGAGGCACAGCATGCAGTGGAGCACATGCTCGATTTCAATGGCTGCTTCACAACCCGGGCCATCTGGATCCTCCCATCCACCACCAGCTTTTCTGAACTGCACAGATGGGAGTTATCCCTACAATACATTCTCCAATCCCGAAATCTACCAGGCCTCAACCTACGATAACTTCCCCATTTTTTTTCTCCATACCTTACAGTTCCTACCTCTCTATCCCAAACCTCGCCTATTTTGAGTGGTGTGTGAATGTGCGATCGTGTGTGTGTGTGTGTGTGTGTGTGTGTGTGTGTGTGTGTGTGTGTGTGTGTGTGTGTGTGTGCGCGTGTACTTGCAGTGTGCACGCATTTTGTATATTTATTTTACTTTTATTTTGTTTATTTTATTTTCTCCCCTCACCCGCCTCCCACTCCATTCCTAAGCTGCATCTTGTTATTCCCATCTAACCCATCCCCACCACCGTGACCTAACCTTCCTATCCCCTCTCCCCTCCCTCCCCGCCCCTCCAATCCCCGATTCGCCACAGAGCGCGATTCGAAGTGCGGCAGCCGGAGGTGATGGTTGTACGACTGTGTTGTGTGCCTGTGTGATTGCGTGAGTGTTCTATTTTCTGAAGGAGGGCATGGCTGATAGCTGAAAGTGTTGTATGTGAGTGTCTTTTGTATGTGCCTGTCGCAGCTCATCGCCACTTCTTTGTGGTGAGTTGTAAACTGTCCTTACCTATTATTACTACCAATTATGTTTAGTTAAGGTAGCCAGAAATTCATTTTCTTCACAATTCCATTCAGTACCCCTTCATTAGTTACACAATCTACTCACCTGATCTTTGGCATCCTTCTGTAACACCAAATTTCGAAAGCCTATCCTCTTCCTACCCGCACTGTTTATTGCCCATGTTTCAATCCCATACATGGCAATACTCCACACAAATTGCTTCAGAAAAGATGTCATAACAAAGTAATATTCAATATTAACAAATTTTTCCTTTTTTCAAAAATGCTTTTATCTCTTTTTTGACATTCTGCATTTTATATCCTCTTCTACTGTGACCATCATATGATATTTTACTGCCCAAGTAACAAAACTCATCTCCCACCTTTATTGTTTCATTACCTAATCAACTCTGTAAGCCTGATTCTCTGACACTACACTCCATCACTCTTGTTAATTTTCATCTCATGCCCTCCTTTCAGGACACTGTGTATTCCATTCAATTGCTCTTCCAGGTTCTTTGCTATCTCTGACAATTACAATGTTATTGGCAAACCACAAAGTTTTTACTTCTCCACCCTGAACTTTAATTACTTCTCCAAATTTCTCCTTGCTTTTCTTCACAGCTTGCTCAATGTATAGATTGAACAACATCGGGGAAAGGCTACAGCCTCGTCTTACTCCCTTCCCAACCAATGCTTCCCTTTCATGCTCTTTAAATAACGACTGCTATCCAGATTTTGTTCACCTTGTAAATAACATTTCTTTCCCTATATTTTAGCCCTGCTGACTTCAGAATTTGAAACACTGTATCCCAGTGAACATTATCAGAAGTTTTCTACATATCAACAAGTGCTAGAAATGTACGTTTGCCTTTCCTCATCTTCTAATAAAAGTTGTAAGGTGAGTGTTGGCTTATGTGTTCCTGCATTTTGTCTAAATCTGATCTCCCCTGAAGAATTCTATCATTCTTCCATTCCTCTGCAAGTAATTACTGTTAGAATTTTGCACGAATGACACAGTTCTGTAATTTTCACACATGTCTGCGCCTGCTTTCAATGGAACTGGGATTATCGCATTTTCTTGATTCAGAGGGTATTTCATCTGTCTGATACATCTTACACACCAGATAAAGCAGTTTTGCCATGGCCGTCTCTTTCACAGACTCGAGTAGCTCTGAGGGAATGTCGTCTACTCAAGGGGACCACGTTTCTGTTTAGTTCTTTCAGAGCTCTATCAAATTCTTGTCTCCGTATATTATCTCCTATTTCATCTTCATATACACCCTTTCCCCATCGTACAATATTGTGTCGATGTTCATCCTTTGTACAGCTCTGCTATACATTCTTTCCACCTTTCAGCTTTCACTTCTTTGCTCAGAAACTGGTTTTCCATCTCCCCCCAGTTATACATTCCTCTACAGACCCACATTTGCTCTCTAGCCACTCCTGCTAAGTCATTTTCACTTCCTGAAAGTATTATTTCTTAGTTGTCTGTTCTCCAATTTACCTACTTCATTTACTGCATTTTATACCTTCTCCTTTCGACAATAAAATTTAGTTTTTCCTGTGATATCCAAAGAGCTTTTGTAGGTCTTGTTTTCCTACCTACTTGGTCCAATGCTGCTTTCACTAATTCATCTCTGAAAGCTAACCATTCCTCTTCTACTGTGTTGAAGTCTTAAAATACCTGGTTTGAGGCTCATAGATAGAGTGTGGCTTTTCTTCCTGCAAACACAGCTATTGTTGCTTAGCTGTCATGTCTTATAATGTAGATATTGCTTTCCATACAAGTTTTCTACATTCCTCTTTCATAGATTTGACTGGAAGTGTATTGAAAATACCGTCGCATTGTCATGTAGACGGTCGGCCTCACTCTGGAAAAGCTCACATTTCGGCTGTTTATGATGTATTACATTTTTTTCATTAAATGTATCTAGACATTAAATTAGAATCCTAAATGACATTTCATGTAGTTCCATTTCATACCTCTCAGGATTATTAGTAATCTACAGAAAGACAAATGCTGTGTCATTTATTTGTTATTGTCAATTTTTATGATACTACAAAGGGCTCAGTATTAACAATACTGTTAGAGATCAGTATAAATGACACCAATCACACTTGTGCAATGTCTGTTCAGAAGTGTAGCTTACACTCTGCTCGGAGTGCTGCCACATAACAAAAAAGAATGAGTAGTGTTTAGGATGCCCTAATATTATTGAAAGGTGAAAGAAACTTTGTTATTTTTTCTAACCAAATTGCCAAACCAGATTTGCTGATATTTGAATTCTGCAAAAGGTACCTATTGTATAATGCACAGGTACTGGAAACATAACAAGAGTTTCTTTCCACATTTCATAGTATATTTTTATCTCAATAAAGACTAACAGTATTGACTTTTAGTCTAACCGAGCTGATGTTAACATAGAAAATAAGAATCTTTCTTTTATCCTCGTGATCCTGGCGAGGACTTCAAAAGAAGAAAAAAGTTATAAAATTATTGTACTTTCCATGGTCTACAAAACTTATCGATGGCACTCACATGTAGGAAGGTGCAGTAACGGCAGTGCAAAGATAACAGTGGGGCGACAGGAGAAAGGCGACACAGCTCCACAATGTGAGAATAGTGTGTGTGAAAGACCGAGCCCACGAGGGTGAAAAAAAAAAACTGCAATGTGAGGCAGGAGGCACAACACACCTTTCACTTCAAGACTTCTGCAGAAATTGAGGAACCTAAATATTTCAGTGAGGTATTGCTGTAAATGGGGACTCTCAAATCTGAGTCAGTTTTTTACTTTATTTTATTACTGGATAGGGGGGCGTGTGATATAACAGGCAGCAGATTGCCTTCCATAAAGAAGAGTGCATTTTTTTTTCACTTTGCAATCAATCGTTTGTTCAAAATTCCCCTTTCAAAAGATGAACATAATCTATAAAGAAATACTGCCAAAAAAATACGAAAACAAAAGTGGCCCCTTGTAACAACATTGTTGTGTCACCTATTACGGTAAAATGAGCGCTAGAATCACATCTCTGTTAAAAAAAAAGTATAAGATAAAAAAAGCTTTTGCAGCCACAAACAACTTAGGCAATATACTTGAGCACAGCGTAGACAAAAATTAATCCAATCCACGCTTCGGGCATCTACAAGATTGGCTGCCCTGACTGTGGGGCAGACAGGAAAGAAGCTACACACTAGGCTTGCCAACACATTGCACTTTAGATCAAGATGCAACCGAGAGATCAAGCATTGCAGCCCATCTGCTTGAAACAAAACACCAGATACCAAGCGTGACAAATAATGTGTGGTTGCTGCACAGGGGTGACAAGCGAAGATTTATTGATCTGCAGGAAAAGCTCGAGATTTTTTGCCACCAAAGATCCTTGGGACATAACCTATTTAATGACCAAGTTACTATGAAAAATACCACCTTTTGGGAATTATTTGAGAACTGTTTGCGTACCAAACAGAAATTCGACCCAAGAGGGACACAATAGATCATCTTTCCTTACCAATACGTAGCAGACATTGACATATCTCTGTATGAATACCATAACTATAAATAGAAACTTCTGTATATAGTTAACAGATTTACTTTATATAATTTGGCAATGTATTAACTATTTTATGAGGATTTAAAAAAAAAAGAAAAAGCCAGTCATAAACAAACAAACCACTGATTTAAAACTTTAGATTGTTGCATGCTGTTCATTGTTGCATACAGTTCCATTTCACAAGTTGTAACCAACTTTACTGACAATAGTATTACATCTAATTGTAAAAAACAATGTAGTACACACCACCTATGAGGATTATACAAGGCATATGCACAACACATTAATGTACAAAATAAAATGTATGGTATGTAAACTACATCTTGTTGATTCTTTTTTAATTTGTCGGTTTTATTTCATGTAATGTATGCATACAGACAATGACTTTTTGTTAATTTAGCATTGATTATCTGCAAAATAAAGTAGTTTCTTACTAATAACGACTGACTGCTGCAAAACACCCATCTGGACATCAGACAGTATCTGAGGACCACATTTCCGTAAGCAGATTTGACACAGCAGTCACTATTCAAAAGTTACAGCACGTGTTGTTTGGAGATGCAGAAAGGACAGTCACACAGTGCGTTCACCGCGCTGTCCAACTCGGTCAACACGCACGAAGGGGATGCGTCAGTCGCTGCACACTCGCCCGAGTGTCACCACACACTCCTTCGATGCTGTGCTCGAGATGACCGGCAGACTGAGCGTCTAACAATCTGTCAACGGCTGCTCTGTGGACTTGCGAGGCCCACACTGCTGAGAGTAAGAGGGAAAGCCGACACCTCCATTTGGAACTAAGCGTAACAGCGTTTCCAGATAGCTTTCGGTTCAATTAGACGGGTACCCCATATTGCACACCACACCGTATCATATATGTCACCAACTACGTTTAGAGGCTCCATCCAGTGTGGTTTCCAATCATTCCGGTGTGCGCGGTCGTCGGTTGACTCCACTGTCGACAGAAAAGTTTGCTTACCACTGAAGAACGTACCGTCAAACGGGTGATTTTGGACGGATGTGAGATTCTTTTCACTAAAACTTTTGTAGGTTTTGTCAGATTTAATTATTTTTTATGGTAATGGTGGGGTATATGTATAACCAATAAAATATCCAAGGAACAAAATGTACATGTGGATCTACTTTTGCTTGAGACAAAGTGTCCGAAATCACCCCATAGACTTGGGTGATTTCAACAAGTGTGTATTTTAAATCTGTCCATTGTTTCAATGTGTATGGGGTGATTTTGGAAAAAGAATTAACTTTTTTTTATTCTACTTTCTTTCCGTTTGATTTTAGAGACTTAACATACTTTACGGACATCCATCATTAAAATAAGGGATAAGGAATTTTATTTATTAAAGGTAAATCACTGGATTTCTATATGTTAATTTGCCACCCTGAATCTCTAATTATTCGATTAATTATGAAAATTCTCCTCAGAGATGATAAATACATTTTAATATGATCTCCGACGTCCACACTCCCGAAACACCACCTTCGTCACCTAGGTCGTGGACCACCTTTATCTTCTGTTCCCATCCTTTCTTCTTCCCTTCTCTCCTACCTGATGAAGGAACTTTGTTCCGAAAACTTGTCCTTTTTGTCCCCTCTTTTCTGTTTCTTCATTTGTGTTACTATTGGCGGTACAGCACAGAGGTAAGTACTGGCCAGCCATTCTATTTCGTTTCAACAATATGAATCTCTAATTACTTTCTTTAAAATTTCTGGGTCATAATTACACAGATCTTGAGGATGTTTCTTACTTTTATACATTCTTGGCATTGTCCAAAATCGCCCCACAAAATACACAATTTCAAAAAAACTTCCGTTACTTTTAAACTTTAAGCAAAAATCCGGACAGACTGGTACAAAACTTTCCACAGTGCCGCAGCCTGCTGATCTCGCTGGCAACTGGCGCTCCAATACTTATCCGCCAGTCGCAACAACAGTTTCCACTCCTTAACACAGTGAGAATTTTCGACACGGAGACAATCTGATTATTGCGTCAGTAAACAAACAATCCAAACGCGGGAGCACGGGACGTGGATTACAGTCTCGTGCATAAAATAAGCAGCTTGCCGAAGGTGAAATAGCACTAATTTGGTGCAATGCAGTGGGAAAGAGAAAATTCACCCCAGTGACCAAAATCACCCCAGTGTCCAAAATCACCCTGATTGACAGTACCTTGTTGTAACTTTTGAACTGTAACTGCTATGTCAAATCCGTTTACAGGAATGACATTCTCAGAAAATCCTAATGGTATTTGATGTATTCCATGTCAAGAAAACGACTCTGATTCAAGAGTCCTTTTCAAGATGGCACCCACGTACGGTACATCCTGTAAGAGATACATCGCCTCACCTATCCGGTACTAGAATACGTCCAGGTTTCCCGCGTACACCAGGTACCTGCGACTGACCCCGCCCTCACCTGCTCGGCCTGGGCGCGCTGCCGCACCGTCTCGATGTAGTGCTGCACCGCCAGGTAGACGAACTTGTACTGCGCCTCCGTCTGCACCATGCCGGACCGCTGCGCGCGCACCATCTGGATCGTCCGCTGGATGTCGATCTCGCAGTCCAGCCCTGTGGAGAACGCGGCGGCACGTGAGGAGGGGAAACCGCTACAAGCTACTCGATACGGTTCTTCGAAATCTGTTTTTTATTTAACGTTCAGTCTACGAAGGTACATTTACGACTGTCGATACGATAGCACCACTTATTGCAATGATTGTGAAAATGTTATTTCGTGTCACAATACTTTTGAAAGTTTAGAAAGTTATGAAAGTATCATCTAGGGTGTTTATGGCATATTTTCAAACTGTCAATACAGGTATTAGATAAAAAGCAACTCAGAATTCGAAATTTAAACTACCTCAATACTTACAAGTGACCGAAATCCATATTTGTTAAATCAGATTAAGCCTTATTATTCACTAGGCAAATTTCAAGACCCCTAGTCACTTAACACCTGTTATTTTATAGTAAATGATGTAATAATTTCTATATTCCCCTGAAAGTAGTTTATAAGCAAACACAATTATATTCAGGATTGTTACCATTACAAATTGTTTATTTCAACATGTTAATGATTTTTGTTTACAATACATACACAATCTTGAAAACTACCCCACATACTTTAATTTTCTCATATCAATGTCCATCCAGGGAAATACTGTTTCGAATATAATTATTTCAATTTAACATCGTAATTGTACTCATAATTTGGTATGCTGTAAAAAGCAAATGAAACATGCTGCAAGTTCTTTGTAAACAAGTCACACTGAGGAGACCAAACGGATGCCACAATATGTACTACAGGTACGTACAATGAATACGAGCACAACAATTTGGAGAAAGAGGTCATTTTAGTCTGACATTAACAGCCCCCGGAAGATTTGTTATGCCACCAAAGACAATCATACGATCAATTTCTCTGAGAATTAGAGATAGGTACTGCCACTTGAGATATGTGTGCAAACAACATCTTTAAACATTTCTACAAACAAAATGTGACAGTGCAAAGCTTTTGTTCGAGTGTTGTGTCTGGTTGTAAATGTTGTGTTTGATTTTTGTCACGGCCTTACAGGATGAATAAATAGTTCTACGGAACAATAGCAGTTGAGCAACTGTTTTTTCTTTGGTGTGGATACAACATATTTCCATTGTAACAAAGTCTTTCTGTCTGGAGTAAGTTTATGTCTGCAGTATTCTGCAGGGAAAGACCTAGCTTTCTAAAATAAAATATAAATAAATAAAAAATAAAAAAAATAAAAAAATATTTTTTTCTACACTGTATAATCTACTGCACAACATTTAGAATAACTGTGAAAATGCTCATTATCAGCTGGTTGCCTGACACCCACCGGGTCACATGAATAAAATGGAGATGTACTTTATTCTTGGAATTTTGGAGAACATTCTACGATTCACACGAATAAAGCAAGTCGGAGAATATACTATACTTGAGAATGTACTCAGCTAGATCAAAAGGGTGGGGCAAATTGCTCAACACAAAGAATATTCTCAGATTTCATATGAATAAAACTAGAGAAGTTTCTCACAAGCATATAACATTCTCTGTTTTCTGATCTGAGCTTCCTAGCATACTTCAAGCTGAAGAACATCTATTGTGGTTACATTTTACTGTGGTTAATAATAAAAGTTACAGAATTTGTGTTGCTCATAGGGCAAAACATTTCTTTTATATGTAGTCTGAAGAAATACGAGAGGAGGTACAAAGTTTAGGTAAATACAATAAAAACATTATTTTGCTACCGAGACGCTTCCTTCACAAAAATTAGAACTTCAACATTTCAAGCATTTTATATAGCAATGGGAGTGATGTCAGAAGTTTTTCATTACTTAATTGAAATGAAATACTAATGGATTCAGCTCCGTGTTTTACCCATTTGTTTGGAACGCTACAAGTTTGACACACTCAGGGTCGACGACTTACACTGTCAAATTCTGTAGGATTGTCACCTCGAGTGTACATTCCTAGTGACCGACATTAAATAACTGTTCCTCGGCATCTATTGCTTGCGAAATCACAAACTTTGACCACATTTAGTGGGAGGTAAGTGTTCCATCACCCAATCTTGTGCTCCATCCAGCGCAAGTGCTATTGACGCCACAAATCGGGTGCATCTCGCCCAGACGCGTTCGACCCCATCGGCAGCACTACAAGATGTCTCCAACAAATGGCTCGCCGAACAGGAAGGGACCGCACAGCTCCGCCAGGAACAGCCCGAACTAAGCTGCAACTCTGCCATCACCACATCCGAGATTCAATCTGCGCGCGAGCTGCTTTCTGTACTGCAACATCTGCGCTCGGACAACAACCCACAGGTCAGTCAGTGCTCAAACAGTGATTCTGCACTCGTGCGCAAGGTCGACAGTACCTGTAATGCTTCTGTTCCGCTCCACCCTGCATACGCTCGTGTTTGTGCCGGTCCTGTTAACACGGCTGCTTCGCATTCAGACTGCTCGGCATAGCCGCCAGTAATGATGTGGCCCTCGCCAGTACTAAAAACCTTAATGCCGAACACTCGCCTGTCACGTCATCACCCCTAGCGCCGCCCTTCGTGATGGCGGCACGGTCTATAACAAAACCGGTGTGCGTCCCTCGCACTCCGGACACGTGCGAGTTCGTCGAGCGGCGAGACGACACGGTGCAAATGCCAATACGGCCTCCGAACACCGGCCCTTACAGGGTGCTAAAATGTTCGAACCAGACAACGGACATCCTAGTGAAAAACACGAGACTGAGCCCGCCCACGACGAGCCCCTCACCTCGCCGAAAACGATTGTCTCAGACAGAGCGCTTCTCTGCCCCCTCAGACTGCTCCCACGCCTCACGCTCTCGGCTCTCCGGACTCGCCATTCCGAGGGTTCGCGCCCTCGCCCCCCCACACCGAACTGAGGCCTCCCCCCCTCGGGCTCGCAACCTCAGGCGTAGAGATTCCACCGGCTCTCAGTCGAGACACACCACACACTACGGAACAAACCGAACTCACTCGCCACCGAGCACCACTCGACATCCACAGTCTAGCACATCACACTCCAATCCCGACACATCCCGTTCACCGTCCCACACCGACGCGCTATTCACGGGGTTCTCTCCGGTGACCGGTGACAGTACACGAAGAAGTCGCACCCCAGGGTAGGATAATCGAGTTGACGACACACGTACCTCCCGACGTCACGCAGCTGTCAGTAGTCGTCAAAGGTTCGACAGTGTACGTCCTCCTCACGGAAGCGTGTGCCCTAAGACTCCTCTGAGCCTTCCTAGGACACCAGGTGGTGTGACATTTTCCCCTACCCACGAGTGCATCCACCAGAGCGTTTGCTTGTGCTTAGGAACTGGTGCTACTTCATTCCCCCCCCCCCCCCCCCCGCCATCACCTCACTCCAGGATCCGCCGCAGTCTCCGCCGCCCAGCTGGTTTCCGGGACTACGACATTGCCTGGCCCTCCACCAGACCACAAACACCGACATCTCCCACTCCCCGATGATGCCGAATAGTTACTCGTGACACTACTTCCGGACGTCCAGTCGGAACCCACGCCCCTTCCACCACCTACAGATGGGTAATCCGAACTGCGGGAGGGGGGGCAGCACTATGTGGCAGCGATCGATTTCTCCGAGATCACCACCGGCAATGGGGTGTGATAGCTTTGCTATATTTCCGCAGATAAGATGACCTTCAGATAAGACGAGGTACAAATTTTCATCAAAATTTTATAGTTTAAACGTATATCTGGCCCGATGACTACCCCCTTACCATATTTACCCAAATGCAAACCACACTTATTTTTTCCACTTTTTTGGATCTAAAACTATGCCTGTGGCTTAGATTTGGAGGCAAAGCTTCAGGAAGATCCGAAAAATGCCACTAGAAACTGCCATAAGTAGGTTTTGTGAAAGGTAGTTCCAAAATATGCTGTCAGAAGCCGTCATAAGTAACTTTCTGAGTGATACACCTGGAATCTGGATTTCATCTTTTGTTGCAGTGTTTGCGGTCAGCTTTTGAACTTTCGTGCGTGTAGTGCTATGTTGTATCCGATCGTGAAGAAGCTGCTTCTCCTTCTCTCTCTCTCTCTCTCTCTCTCTCTCTCTCTCTCTCTCTCTCTCTCTCTCTCTAACTGCACAAAGTTTAAGAGAAAAGTAATTTTTTCTCCGAGATGACATTTAATCACACTTATGCACATATTATGCAGATGAGAACACACCAAACTGCCTAAAAATGGAAGATAAAGAATTTCAAAAGAAGGCGCAATTTTTGCTTGTAGCTCAGAAATATTTTAACCCTTTCACTGTTCCATACATAAATATACACAAATCGTTTCAGTGTGACTCTGGATAATTGAGAAATTATTTTTGACAAGAGACATTGTAAAATCAAGCTGCATAGTAAACAATTCTATTCCTGCTCTTTATGATACGAATATTATAGACGAAAAATTCCTAGCAGGAAAACTATATATAAAAAACAGATGAAGATTACTCACCAGGCGAAGGAGCACAGGTAGTGATAACAGCACAAATAAAGAAAACACACACACACACACACACACACACACACACACACACACACGAACACAAGCTTGCGCAACTCTGTTGCTTCTTCAGGCAGAAGGGAAGGAGAGGGATTGTATAATAGGACCTCAGATTTTGGGGCTTTTTTTATGATTCAGCCATTGTCTCATCTGCAGAAATTTACGGTAGTAGTATCTGGCATGATGTTCAGTGTGCTGTTTCAGCTAGTAAAGAGTGTTATAAAAGATGGTGCATTTTATTGGTATAACCACCTCCTCAAAGTCCATATACTCAAGGAGGGGAGCTAGGGAAAATGAACTTTCTTCTCAGAGCATATTCTTCAAAGTTTTTATTCATACAAAATTGAGAACTTACTCAGAGAAAGTTCTTTTGCTCTGAGAATCTTCTCTGGAGCATGTGCTCTATCTGATTCATGCGGCCCATTGTGCCTAGTCCTCGAAGTAGTAAGTAAATACTGATTTTTTAAATCATTTCTAACTACAGTACACACTTAATGAAGAGGAGGATGATTTGTATTTTTTCATTCTTCACAAACTCGTACTTTTTTTACATTCCGATTTCACTGGTCTCACGACATCCTCGTGCAGGTACTTGACATTCTGGGATGCTGCGACACCCAGTTTGGAAAGCTCTGCATTAGTTAATAAAATTATATTTTTTAAACACTCAGAATTCAATATTTGTTAATATCACATCTCACAGAACTTAGAAATTGGAAAAAGTTGCCACTACCAAGAATCAAACCAGGTGCTTCTATCACACCAGACCAGTAATCAGACTCTTCCAGCAACCAGCAGCGCTCTTAACACGAAGAAAATGTTTATAGTTACCAGCACTATGAGATATCCAAAGACACAATTTCCAAAAGTGTTTTCTAGAACTGGACGGTACTTTTTTTTTTTTTTTTTTTTAATACAACTGCGCAGTACTTTGAGAAATACCTCAGTTTGTACAGACATTGCCCTATTACAAAAAGGAAGAAAGTGTATTTTAAATAAAATTGGACTAAGATATACATTTCCTTTTCGAAGTGTCCACCCATTAATGACTAGAAAAGGAAAGAACCAACAATAAGATTTGAAGATTTGATTGTTGTAATAGTGAAGAATATAAAAAAGTAAACCAGTAGCCTACACATCACACCAGGTGCTTGGCAAGTAACATTATGACAATGTCAATAATTAGCAATTCAAGTACAGTACTGTGTTATTACTGTCACATTTTTCTATTTGGAATCCACAATCTAAAAATAAAAAATAAAGCAAAATGACAGTTTTGTAGGAAAACGCAATCGAGGTTCAAAATGAATTATGCACATTTCTCAGTGACTACATATGAAGGCTATATGACTCAGTGCAAGAACCACCTACATAGTTTTAGCGAATTTTGTGGTGGCCAAAATAGAAACAACACATTTGTGTGGTACCTGAGGTATCTAACAATGACGGGCAAGTTTAAAATAATTCAGAATTACTTTCCTGTACAAGTTCACTCTTCCACCCATACGACTAGGATTTTGCTGTAACAAAGAGACTGATATGATAAAATCTATTTTGTCAAACACAATGTTGAAATGATAGCTAACTGAAGAAAAACACACAATGCTTTTTAAATCAAAATTACTAAACATCAAGATATCATCAATGTTAAAGAATAGGGGCCAAGCCACTTTGAGAAATTTTCATTTGCTCTAAAATCGTGATATGAGCGAAAGTTCAAGAATTTGACCCACTCGCATCGTAAGCCGGGGCACGTCTGTAATTCAGAATTGATAAAGACTTCTCCCCAACCCATACAGGCTTAAGAGAAGTGCCAGATCATCAGAAATATGGCCTACAACTTATGATTGCTATAAATCTAATGAAGCTGCAAGATCTTAAGCTAAATTTAGTACATTCCATCAGAGTATCAGGATTTTTACAACACAATTCTTCAACAGTGCACAGAAAATAAGGCTGCCCTATCTGCTGGAGATCAGTGCTCCCAAGAAACAACACTGGCCAACCTGATGATAAAGATTAAGAATGGTTAAAATACTGTCACCCGATGCACTACTAAGGAATTACAGCACTGTTACTCATCTAGAGGTCTGAATGCCAAAATGAATAAAAAAAAGGCCTAACCAAAAAACTAAATGCCAAAGAAACGAAAATTCTGATAATCATCCTAGACCCCACAAATGAAAATGAGGAAGACAGATGACATAACCATGCAACTGTACACGGTAACAGAAGTGATATTGACCGGAAAGACATACATTTTACAAGTAAGTGACTTATGAGCCCAGGAAGACTCACCAACCTCATTCTTACTAACTTTCAGGATAGGCGAAAAAAGGCCTTTGTTCACCGAGTTTAAGACCTATTTCAAAGTGGGGATCACGCATACTAACATCACAGAATGGGTACCGCTCAAGGACAAACTTCAGGTGTGTCGGAGTTTCCAGGAATATCCCAAACTAAATCAGGAAAAGTCTGGTCTTTTGGAGAGAAAAGAACTACACCGAGGTAGTGAATGCGGGAGTACTGGACCGAACAGCGAGGCAGTTATAATATCTTTTTCCACAGCTGGCCAATATGAATTGAATGAACGAGTAAATTTTACTTAAAATTATTTTTAATACTATGACTACAACACACAATCATTCGTACAATGTTTGACTAAATTAAAGTTAACATTTTCAAACAGTTATAGACAGAAATAGCAATAAGTAGCTGTTTAAACCTCTTATTACTGTGGATCATTTGCAAACTATCCCAAAATGATAATTTATTGGAAAAAGGAAGACTGTCCACCAATTATCTATTTAATTGCTCGGAATGACTTGCCATTCACTTCTTGACTGTTGGGCTTTAAGTGAAATATGACTTGAAATTACATTGTAAGGAATGATCTGCATCCCTGCTTATAACATTAATAGTGATTCACGGCAGCTTTTTCAGCAAATTTTCAGTATCAGTTGCCTGTGTGTAATGAATTCATCATATTATACTTAAAATATTTCAAAGTTGTTCCACGAATTACCACATTAACAGCATGGCAGCAAAGAAACAAACAGCTAATCAAAAGATCAGAAATATATAATGAAATATATGTATGACTGTGTCACTAGGTGTTATATATACATGTCAGGACAACATAGACAAAAGGCATTTAGCCTAAGAATTTGGTTAGTTAAGGAGCAGAAATAATATTATGAATTCATGTATACAACTCTAATACACACAGGCACTTGATACTGCCAACTGCTGAAACAGCTCTCATGCATCACTAAAGAACTTTTAAGCTGTGATCATGAACCCTTTCATACAGTGCAGGGAACTTGGTTCTACAAGTTTGTAATTTTTCACAAAACAGAAGGAACAATATTGTAAGTGTGTAGAAACTAGCAGCAGCTGTGTTTAGATTTTTTAAATAATTAAGTGACCAGTTTAGGTGCTATATTCGCAAAATCTTCATGCACCTTACCAAAGAGACAAGTACAACAGTTACAATACTACCAAACAGTAAAATTATAATAAAGATATATGAAAAATTATTGTCAAACAATACACATGTTACAAGGTCACTAACTAAATGGATAGAAGTTACTTACATAATAAAATTGACAACCTAATACAATGTTATAAACAAATTATTGTCACAGCATTATTATTAAAAGGACCCATCTTTGCAATATTCGGGAAGTTGGGACATTTTAATAACAATGCTGTGACAATAATTTTCTAATGAAATCATATTAGGTTTGTAACAAAACATGTTAGGATTTATCTCCAACTGCTTGCATTACTGAACCTCTCGATACCACAGTTGTATTATAATAGATATGAATGTAATTGGTCTATTATCATTTTCTTTCCCAAAACATTTGTTGTTACTTGTGTTACGTAAAAAGCTGAAGTCTCTATTATTGACACCGGAGACTGTTTAACAATGTACTTCTGGCATGAATTAATTAAAGTTCAGACAGCATGCTAATTACTATTTCTATTAAAACTAGGTAAATTCTTTTCTCTTAATATTAAAAAGTTATTACTATGTTTCACAAATAATGATAGCAAAGTTTTGCCCTCATTAGTTTCTGTATAATTCCCACTTATTATGAAAGTATCATTGATAAGCCAATCTTGTTGAATATGTAGATGAAATACTATTCATTGAACGAAGATTTGTATATTCACTAACTCAGTATCATTTAAGCTGATTTCTACTGCACCCAGTTGTATGTAACTATTTACTTTTCGATTATAATTAAATTAATGTACATAGTTAACAATACATAATTTTCAGTGACTTTGTTTGAAACATATAAGTACGATGTGCTTGCGGCGGGTATGAGAGTATTGTTTCGTTAGTCATCAGATGTACAATCGATGTCAGTTCCGAGTATCGTTTATTTTTTCGGCCGCGATCTGAGGCGCAAACCTCGGCAGTTTGGACTTTAATTTGAACAATTATGCAAAAGTTAGTCAGTGTTGTTAGTACGGAAGGTGCATCTACCATGATTAATTAATATATGTGCCGTATTGGCACGTATACCTCGAACATTTGTATTCCACATACGAACTGTGTAGCAAAGTCTTCTTATTGATGTGTGGAATGTGCGTTCCTGGTGTTAGTGGCTGTAATTAGTGAGGCTTGCAACCTGGCCATAAATGGGGACAATTGGCCATTTATAAATCATTGAAAGTGTCAAAGAACTGCAATTCTGTGTGTCGTCTACGTTATTTGTAGTGAATTACTGTATATTTCCGCAGAGAGGACGACCTTCAGATAAGACAAGGTACAAATTTTCATCAAAAGTTTATAGTTTAAGCATATATCTGGCCTATAAGATGACCCCACCCAGTTACAGTATTTACCCGAATGCACGGCACACTTCCCCCCCCCCCCCCCCCCCAGTTTTCTGGATCTAAAAATACGCCTGGGAATTAGATTCAGAGGTAAAGCTTCAGGAAATTCCAAGAAATGCCGTTAGAAGCCGCAATAAGTAGTTTTTTGATATCGGTTCGCCTGGATTTCACCCTTTGTTGCAGTATTTGCAGTCTGCTTTACAACTTTCATTCGTGTAGTGCTCTGTTGTACCTGATCATGAAGAAGCATTTTATTATAATTATTATTATTATTATTATTATTATTATTATTATTATTATTATTATTATTATTTTTACACCACATAGATTTTTTGAAAGCAACTTCTTTTGCCGACACAACATTTAATCTTGCCGATGCACATATTATGCGGGTAAAAGAAACACGGAATTACCCGAGAACCGATGATAAAGGATTTTGAAGGAAGCCGCAATTGTTGCGTACAGCTCCAAAATATTTTAACCCTTTCACTGCTCCGTATGTAAATATACTCTGATCATTTCAGTGCGACTCTGGATATATTAAGAAATTATTCTTGACAAGCAACATTGTAAAATCAAAATGCATTGTAAATAATTCTATTCCTGCTTTATGCCATATACGTTATCATATGTATCCTTGTCCACTCAGTAAATTATTAAAAGCACGAAAAGCGAATATTTTAAAAAAAAAATTGCACAAAACTTTGTTCTCGTTAATCTTTTCTCCACGATGTAAATTTTGTCAGGGCAATATCGCAAATGTGCTGCATAGTGTGGCTATAGCGAGGCTTTGACCTCCAAACTATATATATCGAATCAATATGTTTCAAAACGATATGTATGGAATAAGCGAATGTTTCTAAATCAGGGATGTGCGCGCAACGTGTCCACACATACTAAAAAAATTTCTTGTTTGTCCTATAACTGTCCTAACATTCACTTTTTAAAAAAGTTATCTGTAGTGTATCCTTAAGAAGGTTAGGTATACGTTAAGCAAGAAGTTTAATTTTAGTATGTGAGGGGCGTAGCATTAGAATTTACGGTTCAGTAACAGTATGTCAATTTACAGTTGCATGTTCAATACATATCATTTCAGGCTGAGTTACTTCGAGTGTAAGCTTTCTTGTAAAGTACCCAGAAAGCTGTACTCTTAGATTTCTGCCTAAGCATATCCTTTAAAATCATAACATTCGCCTGTTCGATACGTATCATTTCGGTACTTAACCGCTTCGATATACGTATCTTTTGGAGGTCGACGCCGCGCTACGCAGCACATCTGTGAAATTACCAATTTCAGACTAAATACCAATCTAATTTTTTTTGTACCGTCATATAAGACGGCCTCGGATTTGAGAGCTGCTACCGACAGCTACGATCATCGAGAACTTCGAGAATTATCGATCGACGACCAGGTACGACACAGGTTGCCATTTAATTTCACACAGTACTTTATGCATTTTTTTATTACCATCTGTTTTTTCTTTAACGACGCCTTTTACACATTTCATTACGGAAGTAACTTTAATCTGTGTGGATAGGACCTTGTAACACTTGTACTGTATGACAATAATTTTTTATATATTGACTATATTACACATTTATTGTTCAATAGTATTGCAACTGTCGTCCTCGTCTTTTTGGTTAGGTGCTCGAAAATGGTGCGAATACAGCAAAGAAACCGGTTGCTTAGTTAATTAAAAAATTTATAAACACAGCTGTCGGTACTTACTTTCAGCTCCTAGTCAAACGATTACAGAGTACAGAGATACCGTAAGCACCGCCGAGTTTCCCCGGCTCTCTGGCGCCACCGACCTTGCCGCTTGATCTGGTCGAGGATGATGTCGATGACGATGAAGGTGCCGGTGCGGCCGATGCCGGCGCTGCAGTGCACCAGCACGGGCCCCGCCGCCGGCCCGCAGCCCTCCTGGCGCGCGTTCACGTCGTGCAGGAAGTTGAGCACGCAGCCCGGGTCCGATGGCACGCCGTGGTCCGGCCACGCCTGCACGACGGCACACAAAATGTTCTGTGCGGCAATACTGACATATATATTTCACAGTTCGAATCGCTCTGAGCACGACCACTACAAATTTATAGTGTGCACTTGTAACGTTTCTGCTATGTTGCACACTCCTTACAAAAATCAGTTGCCAACATATAAACACGAAATATCTGACACCTAAAATAAAACTTCACTACCGGACATGTAAAATATCACAATTTCGCCTTCAGTTTGAAATTCTATTAACACTATTAGTAAAACGCTTTTAAAAAAATAGTACGTTGATTTAAACATAACTTTGGCTGGCCTTTTACGTAATTTTCAATTTTTAATACTTTCATAAAAAAATAGCTGAAAACACTAAAAATGAGTTACACTTAGTTCCGGAAATTGCTGAACCTATATAGATACTAATTTGTATAAAAACAACAATACTACATGTTATAACTATTGCACGACATGATTTCATATATACCTTTTGTTTAAATAAATTAGGGCAGACCATGTTTTATATATCACTGGATCCTAAATTAAATACTGATAATTTTTCATGCACTAAAATTAGTAATCCGTTTGGTACTAAGAAACTATCTTCGAAATTAACAAAACTACGACAACCATATACAAATCCGTATTAATAAAAAAATTTGACCGCAAACTGAAATACATTATAATTCCATGTCACAATAATAGTACGCCTGCACAATATTGGCAAAACAAATGTGTGTGCACTTCGAAAACACAAATAATGTAAATAATTTGAGCACTGTAAACACTAGTCAAAGGATGACTTTAAATTTGTGTACCACATTAAATACAAATTTCATGATACATGTACATACATTGAGATAAATAGTTAAAGCTTAAACGTAATGGTTTAATTTCTGTATTTTGGCGTATTTAATGTAAAAGAATATTGTTTAATTGTGAATTACAAAACTTTGTCATCAGTCTTATTACGCGGTTACGTAAAAAGATGTTTGAGAGAAACCATGTTTTGTGAGACTTCTAGCAGTCACAAACCTGTAAGCAGCTCTGTTGGCTTGCCGCGGCATTTTTTTTTTTTTTTTTTTTTTTAAATTGTGCAACAATGTGATTGATTTAAACTTTATTTAAGTGGAAATAAAATAGTTTCCATATCAACTGACATGTTTATGATTTACGAAAAGATCCTGAAACGTCAAATCTTTTAGTGAATGCCGAAGACAGCTCACAACGCAATGGACTTCAGCCAACATACGAGATAAGTTCAACTTATTCCACCTACAGTGGAATGACTTTGTTATAGAGACTGAACTAATAAAACTTTCCGTGATTTAGGAAAATATTAGGGCTCAGTTTGAGTCATTCTGAAAAGGGGTGACGGTCGTTAGACACTCCGATACGCGACGAGACTGCAATAATATGGCAGACCCTATCTTCCGGGACGTGACAGAAATTCAGCTGTCTATGAATATTTGACACAATGTGATACTACAAAGTATTTTCGACCCACAGGAGGTTGTAACGCTCAGACATTTTGAGGGCACACGATGCACAGCCACAACGGCTGTGCTATAAAAATTAAATAAATAAAATAAAATTATTATGTTATCCGACTACAGATTCGAGTTGCTATTAATATTATGAACTCCTGGATACCAATAAAAGACTGGATAGATCCTTAATTAAAAAGTAGCAAAATTAAATCAATTAATTTAAAAGAGATAGTTTGGCTGGCCAGTACTTACCTTTGTGCCGTTCCGCCGATAGTGACACAAATGAAGAAAAAGGAAAAAGGGCCAAAAAAAAAACGAGCTTTCAGAACACGGGTCGTGAATTACCTTTCCCTTCCATTCCCATCCTTTTTCTTCCCTTCGCTCCCACCTGAAGAAGGAACTGTTCCGAAAGCTTGTCCTTTCTCGTCCCTTCTTTTCGTTTTTTATTTTTCTTCGTATGCGTCACTATCGGCAGTACAGCACAAAGGTAAGTACTGGCCAGCCAATCTATCTCTTTTGAAAAATAATTTATCATCTCTGAGGAGAATTTCCATCATTAATTGATTAATTTAGGGCATTTTATTAATTTTCACCAACCGAGGAGCATCACAGAATGATTGCTTACTTAGAGGACAATCGAATGGAAGGGACAGTATAGTTTCTACGTTACCCGTTTGGTTAATGTAAAAATGGCTCAAAATGGAGAATTTCCTGTAGCTGTTAAATTTAAAAGCCTGCCGTGGCGGATGCATACCAGCTTTGTCCCGCGCACCAAACAGGCGTGCCAACCTGAGTGTCCGAGACACAGGGGCTGAGCTTCCCCACGGTTCCTGTCCGCTACCTGTGAGGTTGCTACAGGGACTACTTTAGAACACTGCGGTGCCGTGCCCGGAGAACAGCCACGCACCGCCATTCGGTAGCAGAGCTTCCAGGTATCCACCTCGCGGACAGTCTAGGGCGGAAGTTACCGCCGTATTACTGAAGTGTGACTTTGAGGACCGTCCGCGTCTGTTACAATGGTGGCCGAGTGGAAGCATCCGGTACACTTACCACTCAGTTTATAGTGAGGTAAGCTCGGCCGTTTGGACCATGTTCTGGCTATAATATTACGACTTTCATGGCTAGCAACATTCTCTCTGATTCAACCACTCTCCGCTCTCTCTCGGGACTGCAGATGTACCTTTATTAAATGTGCTTATTTCTTGACTATTGTTAGTAATTCCTTGTCCTACAGCGAGGTGTTTTCATGGCAAAATAGTCTTATTAGTGAAGTGATATTTAACATGCAACAGGGCCATTTCAGTTGTCATACCTTTATGAATACGTATTTCACAGACTTCTGCCTATTTGTTATGTAACTTTTCTACTGTCCTCTATTCAATTAATGAATCTTCAATAAGGGGATGAAACAACTACCAAGAGAAGAAGTCCGACGCCATTATGGTCCAAGGACAGCAGATCAGCATGGAAGTGTAACTTCCTGTCCAAGATAAAAGGCGATATGCAGCAACCCTTCTTGCTTCATCTTCTTTAGAAAAACTTAAACATTTACATGGTGACAGAAACAGAGACAACAAAAAAAAAGAAAAAGAAAAAAAATGGGCGGGGACAAGAAGGACAAGCTTTCAGAACACAGTTCCTTCATCAGGTGGGAGAGAAGGGAAGAAGAAAGGATGGAAATGGAAGGGAAAGGTAATTCTCGACCTAAGTCATGAAGGTGGTGTTTCGGGAGTGTGGACGTCACAGATACTGCATGTATGTACTGAGTGAAGTCAGAGAGGAAATATATCACCAAAGAGGAAAGATCAAGTAGTAAAGAGATCTTTATCTCCCTTTCCCTTCCGTTCCCATCCTTTCTTCTTCCCTTCTCTCCCACCTGATGAAGGAACTGTGTTCCGAAAGCTTGTCCTTTTTGTCCCCTTTTTTTCTGTCCCCCCCCCCCTGTTTCTTCATTTGTGTCACTATCAGCTGGACAGCACAAAGGTAAGTACTGGCCAGCCATTCTATCTCGTTTCAACAATATTTATCATCTCTGAGGAGAATTTTCATCAAAATCGTATACATTTACTTACTTATTTATTTTGCAATGAAAGAGCTTAATAATAATAATAATCATCATCATCATCCTCCTCCTATGTGACGTCATTAGTTATTCCATCAAGTGACTCTTGAGGAGGCAGACAGGGAAAAGCCTCCTAGATATGGCTGGTACTGAGGGAATCAAATACTCGGGGTGGACCAAATACCAACGCAATGCTCAATGTCTGTTTAATATCTTGTACCCAAAATCCAGACACATCCTAATGCGATTCACCCGTACTCTGGTCAGCGTCTGTTAGGTCAGTGAGCTCGGTTATAAAAATCATTTTCCAAAGGCGTTAACAACCTCTGCTCCTATCCGGCCCTGACATCAACCAGGCCAAACCAAATGACACAAGCAAACATCTACTGTGAGAGATAATTAAACTTTACCCTAGACGGTACACAATCCACCTGTCGACTGAGGCAGCTGGACATACGGATTTTGCAGAGTCCGGAATATCAGAGGTCTGCGGTAAACTTCCCTGTTGTTGTTGTTGTGGTCTTCAGTCCGGAGACTGGTTTGATGCAGCTCTCCACAATACCCTATCCTGAGCAAGCCTCTTCATCTCCACATAAGAACGACAACCTACATCCGTCTGAATCTGCTTACTGTATCCATCTCTTGGTCTTCCCCTGCGATTTTTTCCCCACACACTTCCCTCCAACGCTAAATTAACAATTCCTTGATGTCTAAGAATGTGTCCTACCAATCTATCCCTTCTTTTAGTCAAGGTATGCCAGAAATTCCTTTTCTCCCCAATTCTGTTCAGTACCTCCTCATTAGTTACGCGATCCACCCACCTAATCTTCAGCATTCTTCTGTAGCACCATATTTCAAAAGCCTCAATCCTCTTCGTGTCCGCACTGTTTATCGTCCATGTCTCACTCCCATACAAGGCAACACTCCATACAAATGCCCTCAGAAAGGACTTCCTTAGGGTTAAATCAATATTCGATGTTAACAAATTTCTCTTTTTCAAAAACGCTTTTCTACCCATTGCCATTCTGCATTTTATATCCTCTGTACTGCGCCCATCATTTGTTATTTTACTGCCCAAGTAACAAAACTCATCTACCTCCTTTATTGCTTCGTTTCCCAATCTAATTCCTTCAGCATCACCTGATTTTCTTACACTGCACTCCATTACCCTAGTTTTGCTCTTGTTAATGTTCATCTTGTATGCACCTTTCAGCACACTGTCCATTCCATTCAATTGCTCTTCCAGGTCCTTTGCTGTATCTGACAGAATTACTATGTCATCGGCAAAACGCAATGTTATTAATTCTTCCCCCTGAACTTTTATTCCTTCACCAAATTTCTCCTTGCTTTCCTTTATAGCTTGTTCAATGTACAAATTGAATAACATTGGAGAAAGGCTACAACCCTGTCTCACTCCCTTCCCAACCACTGCATCCCTTTCATGCCCTTCAACTCTGACAACCGCTGTCTGGTTTTTGTACAAGTTGTAAATAACCTTACGCTCCCTATAATTTACTCCTGCTTTTTTCAGAACTTTAAAGAGTTTATTCCAATCAACATTGTCAAAAGCCTTCTCCAAATCTACAAAAGCTAGAAATGTAGATTTGCCTTTTCTTAATCTATCTTCTAGGATAAGCCGTAAAGTGAGTATTGCCTCCCGTGTTCCTACATTTCTCCTGAACCCAAACTGATCTTCCCCGAGGTAGGCTTCTACCAGCTTTTCCATCCTTCTGTATATAATTCGCGTTAATATTTTGCAGCCATGACTTATTAAACTGATGGTTCTGTAGTTTTCACACCTGTCTGCACCTGCTTTCTTAGGGATGGGGATTATAACATTTTTCTTAAAGTCTGAGGGTACTTCACCTGTCTCATACATCTTACACACCAGGTGAAACAATTTTGTCATGGCTGGTTCTCCCAGAGACTTCAGTAGCTCTGAGGGAATATCATCTATTCCAGGGGCCTTGTTTCGACTTAGGTCTTTCAGGGCTCTGTCAAATTCTTCTCTCAGTACAGTATCTCCTATTTCATCTTCATCTACATCCTCTTCCCTTCCTACAATATTGTCTCGAAGTTCATTTCCTTTGTAGAGCCCCTCTATATATTCTTTCCACCTTTCAGCTTTCCCTTCTTTGCTGAGAACTGGTTTTCCATCAGTGTCCTTGATATTCATAGAGCTGTTTTTCTTATCTCCAAATGTTTCTTTTATTTTCCTGTAGGCTGTATATTTTTCCCCTATTTATACATTCTTCTACATCCTTGCATTTGCCTTCTAGCCACTCCTGCTTAGCCATTTTGCACTTCCTGACAATCTCATTTCTTAGTCGTCTGTACTCCATTTTGCCTGTTTCATTTACTGCATTTTTATATTTTCTCCTTTCATCGATTAAATTTAGTATCTCCTGTGATATCCAAGGATTTTTTGTAGGTCTCTCCTTCCTACCTATTTTGTCCTCTGCTATCTTCACTATTTCATCTCTCAATTTTACCCATTCCTCCTCTACTGTTTTATTTCCCCCCGTTTCTGTCAATTGTTGCCTACTTCCCTACAAGCATAAAATGTCCAATGGGACACTAAACATCAACACACTGATCCAAACAGGAAAGCTGCACAATCTCACACAAGAAATCTACTGACAAAGATTCTCATACTCGCTCTTCAGAAAATACGACTAACACTGAAACCACGAATTATGGAAACTATAGATCTTCAAGAGCAAAACCCAATAAAAGGTACTGAAAGCCACACCAATCTTCAGCATGACATTGCTTCTACACACAACTCCATCACCTCTGTCAAAAAAGTCACATCCATCAACAATCGACTTAGGACTATGTGCATTCACAGAGCCAATAAAAAAAATATACACTCATGAATGCACATGACTCCACCAACATTGACAACATGAAAAACCCTGAAAATGTTGGATATCTTTGGAACAAACTAAAGAATCCTACGAGCAAGAGCCATCACGATGACGTGAAAATCCTGACAGGAGACTTCAACGCTCAACTTGGGAAGGAAAAAACGTATAGAAAAGTAATTGGCTAATATTCTGCACACCAAAAAAGCTACACTAAACAGTACACATCTGGTTGACATCTGTCAGCAACTCAACCTCAAAGTGATGTCTAGCCACTTTAGAAAAACCCCACAAAAATGAAACCACGGCAATCCCCGATCTAGCATCTCAATGATTAATAGATCGATCACATTGCCATCTTGTACACTCACTACAGAATTGTCCACAACATTGAAGTCCAACGAGGTGCAAACATCGACTCGGACCATTACCTCAAATGGGTTAAAGAGATTTCACCACACAAAACCTACATCCAAAAATTCGACACATCCAAAATTCAAGAAAGCAACATCACAGAAGAATGAGAAAAAGAACCAACCAACAACTGGACCAACGTCTGCAGCAAAATGTTCAGAAATGCCAGAGAAATGATCCCACTTACAAGAAAGGCAAAACACTCATGGTGGGATTCCAACTGTGATCAAGCCATCATCAATTGCTGACTTGTATTCCAAAAATACAACAACAACAAAACTCCAGGAACTGTATAAGAATTCCTCAAAATCCGCAAACAGACAAACAGAACCATCAGTAAAACCAAACAATATTACATCAATGCACAACTAAAGTCAATTGAGGAAAACTTCAGAAACTACCAGAGCAGAAATATCTATAGGACTTTCACAAGCAGAATTAAAAATTACAACAAAATTTGACCTTCAAAGAAACAAGATGAAAAAAATCGCACTAAGAAAACTGGCACACTACTTTTAGAACCTGTTTCACTGCCCCAAGCCAACCTTACAATTCCCACACACATCCCCAAGACACACGATGCCGACCCATCAACACGGGAAGAAATTCGGCATCCCATCCAAAAACTCAAGAATGCAAAGTCATCAGGAGAAGGTGTAATCGTAGCAGAATGGATGAAAAATCTCAGACCAAGATGACTTCAAGAAATCGCACAGATCATTCAGGAAATCTGGCAAAGTGAAAAACGTCCAGACTGGAAAAGTGCACTTATCCACCCACCTCATAAATAGGAGACAAATCAGATGTTAATAACTACAGAGGAATTTCTGCATAATTGAAGACCGGGATACCACTCGTCAGCTTTCACCCACGATATCAACATGCCTGAAGACCTGTATATGTTATGATATCTAAATACTTCTGTACTGTAGATAATGAATAACCTGTAGTTATACTCATAAATTATAGATTACAACAACAGAATGTACCACTGATCACAGGTCTCAGCCCAAAAAATTCACACCTTTCGAGCTCACTTGCGAGGGATTTTTAAAAAAAACAACACCCTCCCTCTGTTAACCTACACATCACTCTCAGACAAACTTTTTAAACATATAATAATGTTAGCCACATTAAGATACATGTAAATTGTATGACTGAGTTCTTTTACAATATACCAGCCCACACACCTGGAAGTGGTAGTGGTAGACCTTGCGCTCGTCGCCCGCGGCCGGCTGCGCCTGCTGGCCGCCGGGGTCGCCGCCGTCGCCGCCTGCCCCGTCCTGGGCCTGCTGGGGCGGCAGGCGCGACACGGCGAACTCGCGCAGCGTGTAGTCGGCCGTCGACGACTCCGCCAGGTTGCGGACGCGCACCCCGCCCGAAGTCCCGCGTCTGGCCCTCCTCCGGCCAGTAGCGGACGCACTTGTTCTGCGGGCGTGGCGGACGACCGTCAAATCTCAGACACTCGAGTAATACTAGGTGTATACGAGAATGAGAAAACAAAATTCCTGGAATTTTCCCCCCGTCACAAATAAAATTGAAGTGAACAAAAATTCCCAGGCGAAATACACTTCAATTATTTTGAAATTTACATGTCAATAATAATTGTGTAACAGCAGGATCAAAAGTGGTGTTTTATTTCAGACATCCGTAATAACAGACACCACACACACGTATTATACGATATGCCGACGACGGGCAATAATCTTATCTTTTGTGCGGAGGCACTCCGACGCCGTTACTCTTACGGCAATCTGTTTACAAAACTACAAATTTCAGTTATAGTGGGCAGGGACAAGTTGAAAATTTGTATCTGACAGGAGGCGCGTCCGAGTAGTTCACACAGGTGTGACGATCACTGCGTCCTCAGCAGTTGCACAACTGCCAAGAAAGCAGAACACCCGTATTCAAATCCCAGCCTAGTACACATTTTTTACTTTATCCATTCACAGTTTATGTCATACATTCCTTGAATATGAACAAATATCTTTTGCTGAATGTTTTTTGTATCTCTAACATCTGCCCGAGTTATATTGGCTAGTTTAAGATAAACTGGAATGATCCATTTATTTGGCTCAGTCTTTGCATTACTTCCGTTTTCATTGCATTCTTCTATTCATTTTGTCAAACTAGTGGGTGCCATTGTTTTAATGTGCCCATATAATTTAAGTCCTCATTTTCTCTTCATGATGAATGTTTGCATATTCTTCTATGTCCTTATTACTTCTCAGACTATCACCAGAAAGTTTGGGGCCTAATGTTTACCTAACAAACTTTATTTTTTTCTCAATTTCTTTAATATCACCATTTCTTCTTGAAATTAAAATTTCTGCTCCATAAAGACATTCAAGTTTGATTACAGTGCTGTAATGCCCAAGTTTACTAAATTTAGAAAGTGTATTTATTATTATTACTAATTTTTTGTGTGTTCAGCAGAATGCAGCTCCCATATTTTTTTTAAATAGGGAACTTTGTTTGCAGCTTTTTCCAGAACATTTTCTTGCATTATCCCCCCCTTTCCCCCAGAATTTAAAGTGAGAAACACTCCCCCCCCCCCCCCCCCCGCCATATTCTGTGTTCAAAAACTTTGAGGCTTGTCTGTTGCGTGTCTTATATTCGGTTTTTTCTAATGATATTTGTAGCCCTACATTTCACTCCCAACATCTTTAAGAATTTCAATATCTTTTTGAGCTGTGGTAACAACCATAGTTAAAATAGCCAGATCATCTGTAAAGGTTTATTCTTACGACAAGGGAAGTGTAGGGGCCTCGGCTGGAGGACGGGAGGGCAGGAGAGGCGGGGAGGGGGGGGGGGGCATAGCACACTGACAGAATGCAGGCAGAAGCCAAGTAATGTGTCACAGGAGACCAAGGTTTCCCAACTCTGAGAATAGTTATTGGCGCATACGATATTTCGAACAATTCTGGCTAAATATGAGACAATTTCTCTCCAGCTGGAGGTTACATTGAAACTGTGCACAATTAAGTTGACCTAATCCACTAATAAGGCAATTGAAATTACATTACATCCGAACACAGGTGGATAAAGATAAGGTCCCGTCACCGTCAAATCTACAGACGACACCCAAGTCGTTTAAAAGCCAGAGAAAAGTAGCGCACCTTGCCGCGCTCCACCTCCTTGGTGGTCATGACGATGACGCGCGTGTTCTCCTGCCAGACCATCTCCCAGAAGTCGCCGGTGGTCGCCGGCAGGCAGCCCTGCGTCGCGATGTAGCACCGCCCGCCGCCCAGGTCCGCCGCCTCCTCGTCCGGCTGCAACAGTCCGACCCGTCACGTCACACGGCAAAGTCACCACCGTCGTAGGGTTTTGTGACCCTTTACATAAAAATGGAATACAGACACACAACCACATTTCACTTTTCTGTATTGCCCGTGAAAACAGAATTTAACAAGTTGTGTAACAATAACGTAGAAACTCTGAATGTGTGTTCTAGACTGCAGCATACAACAGTACCCCCAATGAGCAGTTAATGCGGAGGCTGTCAGTGCAGCTCATCCCACTCCTCGACGGCCGTTTGGCGCGGATCTCTCTGAACAGTCGGTGGGTAGTCTCGTCCAAAAATGGCCCTTTCCAGTCCACACCGAACATGTTCGATATAAAATTTGTGCCCGGAAAACATACCGGCCACTGTAATCTCGCAATGCCGTTATCGCGGAAGGATGCATTTGCGGGACGTGTACAATCGGTGCGAGAATTGTCAATAGATGAGTCCGTCACAAAATGCTGCCGATACAGTCGCAGTAAACGTCCGAGGCCAAGGATGTCAGTCCTGTACCTTATAGCCGTCGATGGCCTTCTACGGTCACCAGTGGCGTACAGAGGCCCTGCATAATGCCACACCAAAAACACTGCCTTGAGGTACTATATGTCTAACAATGAGACTGTATGGATATCAGATTTTAGAATTCATTTATATTTATGGAACGTGAAATTCAGAACTTAAATAACCATCAGCCAAAGCCATTCAAATGCATCTCTCAAGAAAGTTTTGCAAGTTAGCGTAAGTAGCAATCAGTGTAGCTCAGGTGCTAGTGTTCTGGCTTCACAATTCGGTGGTTCGAATCGCGCCGTAACAAATTTTGTTTTTTTTGTTTTCGAATTCAGTTATATAATACATTTTTTGATCTATAATTCCACGTGTTGTGTGTGTATTTGTGTACGTTTATGTAGATGAGCCGAACACCTCGTCATCACGTAAAATGATGATTGAGAAGGTTGGGTGCTTGGAAAGCCATTAGTAGCTATGTAGTAATGGAGATAACTTTCTGAAAGCAGTGTTTTAGGTTTTTACAAACTGAACAATCAAATGATACTGTTGTGAACTAACAATGAGACCAATACTCTAAAATATTTAACTTACTTGTTTTTTATTGAAACCATCATTATTAACAACCTTCTATAAAATACAGTAAATAAAAAGAATGTGCTCTTCTCATAAATATTACAATTAGATATAGAAATTGTGTAAGTATTCGAACACAACAAAAAGAAAGAAAAACCCATTACTACAGGACTAGCCACCAACCCTAGAGTTGCAAGGCCAGAAAGCTACCACCTCACCTACACATGCTGCAATTCATTTATCGATTGGTACTTTCCTTTACTTGCACAACTTCAGAGTCGATTTTCTCAATAATTTTTTTAGAGTTTCAATGAATGGCTTTGGCTCGTTTTTATTTCCTTTTCTGAACTTCACATACCATAAATAACAAAAAATTCTAAAATCGAACACCCATGGGGTCTCCTTGTAAGACATTCGGGCCGAGCAGACAGCATCCAGAAATGTCTGATCAAAGGCAGATGTGAGTCTCGTCCGAACAGCCCTCGATGCGTCCGTCTGGAACACTGTTGGGTCACCTTCACGTGCCGTACTGTGTCTAGGTGTCAAGTTCGCAAACGTAACCGGTCAGGGGGGACAGTGTTGCCAACAAATACTTATTTCTCTGCCAGACCGACAGCCAAAAATCCGGCAGAATTACTTTTCTCCGTATTTTCTTACAAAAATTATAGAGGAAAAATTCCTAGCAGGAAATATATATATATAAAGTAGATGAAGCTTACTTACCAGGCGAAGGAGCACAGGTATGTGACAGCAAACATAAACAAAACAAACACAAAAGCAAGCTTTCACATCCATCTGTTGCTTCCTCAGGCAAAGAGCAGGGAAGGAGAGGGAAAAGGAAAGGAATCGGATTTAAAGGCGCAGATGAGGAGTCATTCCAATCCCGGGAGAGGAAAGAAAGACTTACCTTTGGGAAAAAAGGTTAGGTAAACACCCCCCCCCCCCACACACACACACATATATACACAGGTAAGTCTTTCGTCTCCCGGGATTGGAATGACTCCTCAGCCACTCCTTTAAATCCAATTCCTTTCCTTTTCCCTCTATTTCTCTGCTCTTTGCATGAGGAAGCAACAGATGGTTGCGAAAGCTTGCTTGTGTGTTTGTTTTGTTTATGTTTGCTGTCACATACCTGTGCTCCTTCACCTGGTAAATAAACTTCATCTACCAGTACTTTTCTTACAAAAATATAGATAAAATGAAACTTATCTTAAAATATGACAATGGTTAAATTTTACCTACCATCCTAGTAACTTTGTGCAATAATGTGACATTGCAGTTACTTGCAGTACACATTTGAACACTGTCCCAAGCTGTACCAGTACCAATACCAATGCATCTCGTATAAATGAGTTGAAGACCTGCTCTATGGTACACGGACATCAGAAAGATATCTGAAGATGCCCTAAACGGGCAAAGCGCATCATTCAATTTAAAAAAATTGCCGGCCACGGTGGTCGAGGAGACTAAGGCGCTCCAGTCACGGTCTGCATGGCCACTACGGTCGGGGGTTCGAATCCCACCCTCGAGCATGGATATTTGTGCCGTCCTAGTTCGTAAGTAGTTCATAAGTAGTTTGTAAGTTTAGGTACTGATGACTGCGTAGTTACGTCCCATAGACTATACAAACATTTGAACATATTTTTAATAAAAATGTTTGCAACCAAGACACTCTTTTATTCAAGCATTCAATTACACAGTGGTCGTTGTCATAAATACACCCACTTTTTAATATATCTGACAAGTTTACTTGTAACCAAACAGCATGCAAAATGCGCTAAATTAATTTGCTTATAAGCTGTACTGTAACATGCTAAGTACTGTGCATTTGACACTGGCTCTCTTCTTGCTATTACCAGAGATATCTTCCAATGAAAATATACAGGTGTGCAAAAAAGGATGGTGAAAACTTTAAGATGGCCATGTATACACACACGTAAAAAATAGATGAAGTACACTTACCAGGTGAAGGGGCACAGGCAGTAATAGCAACAAATAAACACACAGACACACACACACACACAAAAATGCTTGCTTTTGCTGCCTAGCTGCTTCATCAGGCAGAAGGGAAGGAGAGGGAAAAGGAAATGATGAGGGTTTTAAGGAAGGGGGTAAGGAGCCATTCCAATCCCGGGACAGGAAAGACTTACCTTGGGGGAAAAATGGAGGGTAAATAAATGCACACATACCCACACATTTACACAGACACAAGTACACTTAGGCAGACATACTGTAGAACTGTAGAAAGCAAAGAAGTTAGAAGTTAGACAGAGATGCCACTTTGTGGCCGGTTACCAAGCCCCCACAGAACGAATCTCTGCCTACATAGACCAACACCTTCAACCCATCATGTGCAGTCTCCCATCCTTCATCAAAGACACCAACCACTTCCTCAATCGCCTGAAATCCTTACCCAGCCTGTTACCTCCTGAAACCATCCTTGTAACCATTGATGCCACCTCCTTATACACAAATATCGCACATGCCCAGGGCCTCGCTGCGATGGAGTATTTCCTTTCACACCGACCACCCACTTCCCTACCTAAAACCTCTTTCCTTAATACCCTAGCCAGCTTCATCCTAACCCACAACTTCTTCACCTTTGAGGGCCGGACATACCAACAACTAAAGGGAACAGCCATGGGAACCAGGATGGCCCCCTCGTATGCAAACTTATTTATGGGACGCTTAGAGGAAGCCTTCCTGGAAACCCAAGCCTGTCAACCCAAAGTTTGGTACAGATTCATTGACGACATCTTCATGATCTGGACCAACAGTGAAGAAGAACTCCAGAATTTTCTCTCCAACCTCAACTCCTTTGGTCCCATCAAATTCACCTGGTCCTACTCCAAATCCCATGCCACTTTCCTTGATGTCGACCTCTATCTGTCCAACGGCCAACTTCACACATCCGTCCACATCAAACCTACCAACAAACAACAGTACCTCCATTATGACAGCTGCCATCCATTCCATATCAAACGTTCCCTTCCCTACAGCTTAGGTCTTCGTGGCAAACGAGTCTGCTCCAGTCCTGAATCCCTGAACCAATACACCAATAACCTGATAACAGCCTTCACATCCCGCAGCTATCCTCCTGGTCTGGTACAGAAGCAAATTGCCAGAGCCACTTCCTCATCTCCCCAATTTAAGAACCTTCCACAAAACCTCAGAAGTGCCCCTCTTGTCACCGGATACTTTCCGGGACTGGAGCGGACTCTGAATGTGGCTCTCCAGCAAGGATACGACTTCCTAAAATCCTGCCCCGAAATGAGATCCATCCTTAATGACATCCTCCCCACTCCTCCGAGAGTGTCTTTCCGCCGCCCACCTAACCTTCGTAACCTCCTAGTCCATCCCTGTGAAACCCCCAAACCACCTTCCCTACCCTCTGGCTCCTACCCATACAACCGCCCCCGTTGTAAAACCTGCCCTATGCACCCTTCCACCACCACTTACTCCAGTCCAGTAACACGGAAGGTGTACACGATCAAGGGCAGAGCCACTTGCGATAGCACCCACGTGATTTACCAACTAACATGCCTGCACTGTGAAGCGTTCTATGTGGGAATGACCAGCAACAAACTGTCCATTCGCATGAACGGTCACAGGCAGACAGTGTTTGTTGGTAATGAGGATCACCCTGTGGCTAAACATGCCTTGGTGCACGGCCAGCACATCTTGGCGCAGTGTTACACCGTCCGGGTTATCTGGATACTTCCAAGTGACACCAACCTTTCAGAACTCCGGAGATGGGAACTTGCCCTTCAGCTTATTCTCTCCTCCCGTTGCCCACCTGGTCTCAATCTCCGCTAACTCAAATTCCCACCCACTATCTTTAGCATCTTTGCCTTGGTTCTGTGGACAGAGCCTCTGCCTCAATTGGTATCTCTGTCCAACTTCTTTGCTTTTTACAAATGTCTGTCCAGGTGTGTTTGCGTTTCAATATGTCAGTGTGTGTGTATTTGTTTACCTTCCTTTTTTTTCCTCTAAGGTAAGTCATCTCTTTTCTATTTTTATTTTTGTTTATCCCACCGGACCATGTTAATGATGTCGTGGCCCATGGCTGACAGATGGTATTGTGGTCTTCAATTATGCCAATTTATTTTCCATACCAGCAACTTTGCGTGATAAATGTTGGTAAAGAATGCTGAATGCTGGCATTTGCATGTTTTGTCATGAAATTTTCGTTGTACGAGGGTAGTTACTTTTACTGCCCACGCAGGGTACGTACAAGAACTTGTCAACCGTAGAGTAGGAACAATATTATTTATTTACTTCATGGTCTGTATGAAACACTAATCAAGTCATTCTATGTTGTTCACATTCATTGCTGCCAACCAGTAAAAAACGAATTTGCGCAGGGGGGGGGGGGGGTTAAAAAAAGCCCTTGTAATTGGTATCAACATATAATTGTGTTTTGAATTGGGGTGATAAATATTAATTGCTTTCAACATCACTGAAAATATAGTCACAGATGACTGGAGAAAACATAGTAAATCATTACTAACTTTCCCATCACTGAAAATATTACAGAACCATCACCATATTTAAATTTTTTCACATTCTGCTACAAGAACTCCACAGTGTTACAAAACATTTTATTGTCATTTTACCCAGTATCCAACTGTTTCGACTCTGCATTCTTAACTACATTTTAAAATATAGATTTAACAATTGCAATCCAAGCGATAGTGCAAGATTAGGCTAAACTGCAGAGTCTGTTGCCCACGCGCTGCAAATGTTGGCACCACCACAGACGTCAAACATAGAGCAGGTATATGTTTTATTTATTTTGTGACCTGTACGAAACAGTGATCATTTTAAGTAAAAGTTGGGTTAGGGATAGGTTAAACAAGAAGTTTTTTTATTTTAGTATGTGTGGGCGAGTAGCGCCCGAATCTCCGGTTCAAAAACGAAGACATAGAGGAGTATCAATTAGTAATCATAATGAACTGGCCAATTTCATAAACAGTTATTTCACTAGTATTGCAACAGAATTACAGAAAAACTTCCCAAGTTCATATGTATTGCATGCCAGAAGGTATTCAACAAATTCCTTGGTCCTGTTACCAACTACTGAGATGGAAGTCAAAAACGTAGTGCATAGATTAAAAAATAAAAAATCCTCAGGCCTTGATGAAGTCCCAATGTGTTTGCTAAAGGAATGTATAGATAGCATAAAGGGACCTCTAACAGATATTATAAATGAATCCTTCAGATCAGGTATCTTTCCTGAGTACTTAAAGCAAGCGAGAGTCTTGCCAATACACAAAAAGGGAGATACGGAAACCATAGAAAACTATAGACCAGTATCACTATTGTCTTCATTTTCAAAGATAATTGAAACAATAATGAAAGATAGACTTATGGATTACCTCAATAAATATAATTTGCTAAGAAAGTCTCAGTTTGGATTCAGGAAAGGCAGCAGTACAGAGGCAGCAATAGCGGAATTTACAAGAGTCGTTATGGAAGCCATGGATAGAGGTGATTGTGTAATGGGCATCTTTTTAGATTTATCCAAGGCATTTGACACAGTGGATCATAAAATACTTCTCCACAAACTAGAGGCACTAGGTATACGAGGAATAGTAAACAAATGGTTCCAATCATATCTTACGAATAGGGTACACAGAGTAGAAATTTCACAGCCTAATAAAAATCCCAAGTATCTACAGAAACATCTGTCAGATGCTAAACTAATTAATATAGGAGTCCCACAGGGGAGTATACTGGGCCCAATCCTATTTTTAATATATATAAAAATGACTTCCCAGAAAGTGTCACTCATGGTGACAAAATTCTGTTTGCTGACGATAGCAACATTATAATTACGGGCAAGACACAGGAAATGCTGCTGAGTAAAGCTGATATCATGTTGAAAGATGTATGCAAATGGTCAGAGGTAAATAAAGTAACCATTAATAGCAGTAAGACACACAGTATTAATTTTGCTATAAATAAAACAAATAATATTAAATTAAATCTAAATGGTGACCCCATGAACTGTGTAATGAACACAAAATTTTTTAGGGATGGGTATAGATAATCAAACGAAATGGAGGGAACACACCTCAAGGATAGCTAAAAGAATCTCATCTGCATGCTATGCTTTGAGGATACTAGCAACTGTATGTAACAATAACTGCCTCAAAGTATCATATCATGCATACATTCATTCACTCCTTAGATACGGGATAATTTTCTGGGGCTCAGACAGGCAGAATATTGAAAAAATTTTCATATTGCAAAAGAGGGCCCTTCGGATAATAACAAAACAACAAAAGGGCTCACTGCCTGGAATTGTTTAAAGAACTGGGTATACTGACTGTTCCTTGTGAATACATTTACCAAACAGTAGTGTATGTAAGAAAAAATGTACATCGCTATGCCACAAACAGTTCTACACATTATCACAATACGAGGATTAGGGAACACCTGCACCTTCCCAGAAAAAACAAATGTAGGACTCAAAACAGCAGTGAATACCAAGGACTAAAGCTGTACAATAAGTTGCCTCATGAAATTAAACAAATAGATAAGATGTTCAGATTTAAAAAAAGCTGTCAAAATGTTACTAATTTCAAAATGTTATTATACAATAGAAGACTATTTCAATGAAAAATAATCAGAATAATGCAAAAAAACACACACACACATCATCATTTAGCGAAATAAGAAGGTTTTTGTGTACAGTAAAGTGTGTTGTATTGTACCTACATATGAAATATATGTATTCTATGTATTTTCTTTAACTATGCACTTTGACATATTTTATGTATTATATGTTTTCTTTTTATGTACATACACAATGACGAAACCCACATCATGTAAATGATAAATGGTGAATAAATCAAACTTGAAACTTGATCTATTTACAGTAGCCAACATACGCTTCCATGCTGAAAACATGGGCAACAGAAAAAAGAGAAAAAAAATAATCGGTAATTTGGTAGAATCCGTGTACATCGGAGGAAACGGCATTGCCATCGATATATATCGAATATTCGATATAGTGTTTCTGAACCGGAGATTCGGGCGCTACGCGCCCTCACGTACTAAAAAAAAAAATTCTTGTTTAACCTATACCTAACCTAACTTTGACTTAAAAAATTGATCTGTAGCGTAGCCTTAAGAAGGTTAGATATAGGTTAAACAAGAAATTTTTTCTTTAGTACGTGAGGGCGCGTAGCGCCCGAATCTAATGCTTTGATGTAACAGTCCAAAACAAATATCAAACAAGAAATTGCGGAGCACAGCAGTCTGTCATTGCCTTACCCGTATATAGTTGGCGTTGATGTACTCAGATCCAGGGATATTCGGGTCAACATCCTTCAGTTTCACCCGCGTGTGGTCAACTGTAACAATGGGGAAAATGCTCGTTAAATAAGCACACTCATATTATACCAATTATCTGAATTTGTAAAATGTTTAATAATAATAACCATAATGGTAATTTGGTATACCTAACTGACAAAGTGATATGTAGCGTAACCTTAAGAAGGTTAGGTATAGGTTAAACAAGAAATTCTTTTTTAGTACGTGAGGGCATGCTATGTAACGCCCGAATCTCCGGTTCAAAAACACTATCGAACATTCGATATATATCGATGGCAATGCCGATCCCTTCGATGTACACTGATTCTACCAAATTACCATAATACTAAGAAAAGGAAGAAGAAGGTTGAACCTCAGAAATGGCTTGAGCAATTTGAAACTTTTTGTTTGAGGGAAAATTTCCTCTCTCGACACAACCTGAATCTAATAATTATCTGTGGGTTAATTTTTCTGAAAGCTAACTCGATCGCATATGTTAAGATTTTCAAAGTTCGCTGCCGCAAGATAAGCAAGACTTCATAAAGAATCGTAAATGATTACTGTGTATGGTATGCTTTGTTTTAACATTCAAAAGGGAAAAAAATATCTGTGCATTTATTATGAACTAATTCACTCTGATAAAATCTGGCCTGGATTGTGCTGAAAATTGTAAAACGTGACGAATACAATTACCTAGAACTATTAGTCCCTACAAAGTTAATTTCTCTCTGTCGAAATACTACTTTTCAGCTATTAAAACAAAGTTAATGCAAGACACGTTCTACGGCAAAAATGGCTGCCAACAATCAATGATAAAAAGTACATGTACATTGACTAAAAATAATTACTGCTACGGGAATCAAAGACCTATTATGAAAATATAACCCAGTTTATAGTTAATATAACATAACAAATATTTTATTGCGCGTAAGAAAAAAAAACATACCCCAGCGTGCGTCAAACGATGTGGCTGTGTGGCATATTTCTCGTACGACGACAATTCTATGCCTAGCAAACAATTGTTACTTTTTTTTTCAGTCAATACATTCGTAAGTTAGCCGTAGCTCACAAGTTCTTAATCATTCCAGAGTTCTTTTTCGTGCAAGATACTTAACTAGACTGATACAAATCTTGTCTTACAACTATTACACAGAGCACTAGCAAGACATTTTTATATACCATGGAAATTTTTTTCTTACATGGTGTCTTCCACCATAGATATTGGTAGACGGCATGGTATCGCTTTCATGGCACCAACCATTTATCTTATGAATTTGCAAGGGCTTAGTGTGAAGGTGAGTAATATTAAATTTCACGTGTATTTATTATCTGTTTAAAATAGCGACATTTCTTAAAAACTGCCAAGTTATTTACTGTATACGGCTAATGTTTGCTACCACAGTCGTTGCTATACCACGGCATGTGTATAGCTGATCTGCTGTTTGACATACAGTATACGACATTGCCAGTGTAGTAATGTATCATTGATGTCAGTGAAGTCTCGCCGCCATATTTCTATACTATAACGTGCGAGCAGTCGTTCGAGTTATTACAGAAAACAGTCGTAACAATACGAATGAACTGACGTAAGTATGCTGTCCTTAGAGTTTTGACATGTAGGAAATTCTTGTTTTGTATATGGCTGAAAGTTTTTAAGCTCGAGTAAGCTTCAACACATACAGTAATGAGTTTCATCGATTTGCTGTTATTAATCTTCTTAACTTAGCAGGGGTAAAATATAGGGAGAGGAGAGTTATTTACAACTTGTACAAAAGCCAGACCGCAGTTATTAGACTCGAAGGGCATGAAAGGAAACCATCAGTTGGGAAGGGAGTAAGACAGGGTTGTTGCCTTTCTCCGATGTTATTCAACTTGTACATCGAGCAGGCGGTGTAGGAAAGCAAGGAAAAATTTGGATTAGGAATTAAAGTTCAGGGGAAAGGAATAAAAACATTGTGTTTTGCTGATGACATTGTAATTCTGTCAGAGACAGCAAAGGACCTGGAAGAGCAGTTGAATGGAATGGACAGTGTGTTGAAGAGAGCGTATAAAATGAACATTAACAAGAGCAAAACAAAAATAATGGAATGCAGTCTTAGAAAATCAGGCGATGCTGAAGGAATTAGATTAGGTAACGAAACAATGAAGGTGGTAGACGAGTTTTGTTACTTGGGTAGTAAAATAACATGCGATGGTCGCAGTAGAGAAGATGTAAAATACAGAATGGCAATGGGTAGAAAAGCGTTCTTGAAAAAGAGAAATTTGCTAACATCGAAATTTAATTTAAGTGTAAGGAAGTCTTTTCTGAATACATTTGTGTGGAGTGTTGCCTTGTACAGGAGTGAAACATGGACGATAAGCAGTGCGGACAGGAAGAGAATAGAGGCTTTTGAAATGTGGTGCTACAGAAGAATGCTGAAGATTAGGTGGGTAGATCGCATAACTAATGAAGAGGTACTGAACAGAATTTGTGAGAAAAGGAATTTTTGGCATACCCTGACTAAAAGAAGGGATCGATTGGTAGGACACATTCTTAGACATCGGGGAATCGTGAATTTAGCATTGGAGGGAAGTGTGTGGGGTAAAAATCGCAAAGGGAGACCAAGAGACGCGTATAGTAAGCAGATTCAAGTGGATGTGGGTTACCGTTCTTATGAGGAGATGAAAAGGCTTGCTCAGGATAGAGTAGGGTGGAGGCCTGCATCAAACCAGTCTCCGGACTGAAGATTATTATATATATAATATTAATCTGTTACCAATTTCATTCATCTTCGGATTTTCTTTCAGTAGTATGGTCATTATAAAAGTGTACCCTTATTCTTTCGAGAGTTCTTACGAAATCTATAGTCTGCTTTGATGCACACACTACTAAGTCGCGTTTCCTGCTTTTATTAATCTGTTTCCAGTTTCGAGCAACTTCGGTTTTTCTTTTAATAGCATGACCGTTATAAATGTGTTATTTGTCGCGGACAACACATAGCTTTATTCTTGTTAGTGTTTTTCAGATAACTACTTCTGCTTTAAATGTACATAACGGTTAAATTTTTACCTATCATCTCGCCGACCTCTCATGATTATGTTGGCAATACAACAAAATGGCAGAAAGTCTTTGCCTAGATATCAATATTTAACCGTACATAACGTTCTTCTTATAATACGATTCGAAAATGCGAAAGTATTAGGTCAAATACAAACCATTTTCAAACCAACTAGTAAAGCATACAACGTCATATCGCGTCTGAGGATCATAGTAGTACCGTACGGAAAATTTTTGACGTTAGGTGAGGCAAGATGGCGGCATCAAACTTCAGTCACAGATGCAAGTTTGCCAGTCTAGTAATGTATGTCTGTGTGTTTGCCCTATCCACTAGAATCTATGGTCGAAAATAGTGTGCCAATATCAAAGTTTTTATACTAAACATGTACGATACAGCACTACAAACAAATATATCTGTAATTTAATCTTTATCCCTTAACCCGAAACATCGGTCTATGAGACCCCTCGTTTATTTTAAAGGTCGAGTGTGGCAGCACTGCAAAAAAGCGCCGTTCCCCCTTCCCAGTACCTTCGCCTGTAAAGCAACAGTCAACAATCGGTTTTGCTTCGTCACTGAAGAGATAAGGGTTGCCAACGTCAGTGGTTTCCCACCGAATCTGGTGGTTTTTTAAAGCCGACGGTGGGAAGAAAATCTGAGTCAGTGGGAGGCGGGAAAGTTGGTGGATTTTAATGAAATCGTTTAAAAAATAAAGTTGCAGAAGTAATATAATCCTAGTTTGAAATTATTAACGAATATGGACAGATAAATGACTAGGAAATGTACCACATTATTGGATAAAATGTAAAATTCTTAAGAGTTCAAAGATATTAACAATGGTATGACTCACTGCTCATTGTTGTAGGCTGTTAGTTCTGTGTTGACTTCTCCAATATCCATGGAGAGGAAGTGTTGTACTTGCATCATACACTCATATTGTGTTAATAGTATGTATTTGTTGCTACAGCACTTCTTCAGATTTTTTTGTTGTGAAAATGACTGAACATGGCAGACACTTAATATGTGACTGTACTTTCATTGTTAACTTTCTTTTTCCTCAGATGTGATTACATTGGAATATAGCTGAAATCTAGATCTTCTGACATAAAATAACGACAATAGAATGAGTGACGCTGACCTCCTTTCCAGACTGGATTACTTTCTGTTTTCAAGTTCAAATATTTCACAATTTGCTGTCTGTACCCGACAAGCATTGCGATGGCTCAAACTAATTATTGTTTGTTTTTATATATAACACGTTTACTGAAGTGCTTTTGAATAAACAATATTTTTTGTGTTTCCGTCTAGTGTGTATACAGGTAAGTCAGGTACATAAAAATTCCTCCTTTAAAATGCATAGGTTTGTCCAAATTTCCAAATCAATCGGTCAAGAACAAACGACTAGACAGTGGTTTTTTTTGCATGGGAACTTCGGAAAGTTCGGTGGTTTTTGATGGGATTTTACGGTCACTTCGGTGGATTTTATCATGACCTCGTTGGCAACCCTGGAAGAGATACAGAGTATTGTTTAGAGGAGTGCGCCTGAGATACCGCATGTTTCGTATTACGTACGAGAATTTGGTGGGTCCAATAGACCGCATGTTTCTAATTATGACATAACCTGATTTCAGTGGTTGTTATTTTGTAGCATTTTCTTCTATGCGTGAATATGTTATATTTCAGGTATAATATGGATCGTCTTTCTAAGAAGAGTACCGTATCTGTAACTAATCCAGATTTGGAAGCTTGGGTGCAAGCGCAATTACGGGATTTAGATGAAGAGGGAAATGTGAACGATGATGACACATTTGATGATTCTGATGCTGATCCAGATTTCGTGATAGGTGATGTCCACCGTGAAACAGAGAGTGATGCTAGTGAAGAAAATGTTTTATTTGAAGAAGAGCCTGGAGAGGTCTGTACAACAGATAATACCGCACAGGAAACAGTTCTTTTATGATAAAAATAATTTCAAGTGGGAACGTTCCGAGCCTGTTAGGACAAGAAGAACACCCGTGCACAACATTCTGAAAGGAGGAATGCCTGGACTAACAGCCAAAAGTCCAAGTTTCGGACAAAGTCCTACTAAATGTCAAATATGGAAGAATTTCTTTGATGATGACGTGACAGATGAAATAGTTTTACATACAAACGTGAAACTGAATACTATAAGGGCAAAGTTGCAGACAACAACTAATCCATCCAATTACAGAAATACTGTCAACACTGAGATCAAAGCTTTCAATAGGTCTTCTAATGATGACATCAGTATTCAAATCGTCTCATGAAGACATGTTTTCTCTTTTCGAAAAAGACCTGACCGGACGTCCTACATGTGTGGTGACAATGTCGGCAAAGCGCTTTGAAATACTTCTAAGCAGCCTGATATTTGACGATGTGCCTACCAGGGAGGAAAGAAAAAAGTCAGATCGCACTTACTTGTTATATTTCATGTTTATTTTATATAATGTAAATAACAAAGTGTTAATATCGACTAGAAAGTGTTAAATTTACTTAGAATATGAATTAACTAACTCTTTACTTAATTTCTGTGAACTAAGGTGGAGGTCGGTGACATACTAACATTAGGCGGTCTGAGAGACCGCGTGTTTCTATTCAGACAGCCAGGCAGCCCTGAGATCACTGGCAGCTCCTGCAACAAGGTCTAAAATTGTTGCACAATGTCACAGGGTTCCGGTGGAGCTAGGGGAAAGCAATAGAGTAAACCTATTGTGGGTCCCTGGCCACTCGGGGATCAGTGGCAACGAACATGCCGACAGATTAGCCAGGATGGGGGCAGAGACTCCATTTATTGGACCGGAACCTGTCCTGACAATCACCGAGGCAATGATCAAAGTGGAGCTACGTAACTGTCTCAGAAGACAGCACGTAGAATATAGGACCAATGTCTATCGACAAAAACATGACAAGGTAATGATGCCAAAGCCACGTTTTAAAAGAAGCTCTGCAATCCTGGGCCTGAACAGGAACTGGTAAAGGGACTCCTTGCACTGTTCAAGGGCATCGGTTGGCTTTACTAGATATACAGGGAGCAATACCGCACAATAAACTTAGTTTTGGTGTGGGGAGTGGCGAGTTGGACCAAGACTGTTTTGGCTTCCCTGACAAAATCAAATCAAATAAAGACAGAATTTGCGTAGTCATTTCCCAGATTTCGGCAGCCGAAATTCGCCGAGTGTTCGCAAATGTGTTCAAGAGGTGTCAGGCCTCCATTTCCATACAGGGACATAAATTTGAACATCTACTGTATATAAAGGTAAGCTTAGGTTACTCAGACGGCAACTCAGTGTATGCGCACGCGGCACAACAGAGTCCGAGAATCGGGCGCTGCCGTGGCCGGCGGATGCGGTGGCGGCGGCCGGGAGTCGTACCGAACAGAGCAATCCGCGGACTCCTGGCAGGCGTCTTTCGTGGGACACCCTCTATTTTGAGCATCCGTAAACACGGGCGTCTGAGCAGACAGAGGTGCGCTGGTACTCACAGGGCAGGATGTTCTTGTAGCGGTTCTTGTTGCGGTTCTCGGGTCGCTGTCCCTCCTTGCGCGAGAAGAGGTGCTTGCACTCCTGCTGCTGCAGCGACTCGAACTCCTCCCAGAAGCCCGCCTTGCCCGTCGACTGCCCGTTCTCCTTCTGCAACACACGACACAGCCGGTGGGTACCGTGAGACTCCTAAACCGACATATCCGCACCACGAGCACTCAAATGTTCAAATGTCTGTATATCTATCGGACCCAACTGTGTGGTCATCAGTCCGTAGCTTACAAACTACTTAAACCTAGGTAAACTAACCTAAGGACAAACACACACACCCATGCCCCAGGGAGGAATCGAACCTCCACGGCGAGCAACAGCGCACACTGTAGCGAGGTGCTTTAGACCGCTGGGCTACACCAGGAACACAAGCACTCAACTAGTTTATTACTGCAGGACTGGCAAATGCCGCACACTCAAGAGAGGTACAGATCATCTCTGTGCAGGAGAACGTCTCTCTAAAGCCCCTTTTACACGACCGACTGTCTCAGTTGACTAAACGCAAGCCCCCACAATTCTGTAAGCGGCCGACCGCGAACATGGGACAAATTGGAAAGCGCCTCGGCGGCCATTATGGTGGCAAACTTCCGCGCCAACTTTAAATGCGCGTAAGGATCTTCATTAGAGTGTGTATTCATTCGATTTAAGTCGCGAAAACTACGACCTATAGTATGTCTGCCAAGGTGTGTCTCTCTCTCTCTCTCTCTCTCTCTCTCTCTCTCTCTCTCTCTGTGTGTGTGTGTGTGTGTGTGTGTGTGTGTGTGTGTATTTGTTCACCTTCCTTTTCTTCAAAAATGTTCAAATGTTTGTATAGTCTATGGGACTTAACTATGGGGTCATCAGTTCCTAAACTTACAAACTACTTATGAACTACTCACGAACTAGGACGGCACAAATATCCATGCCCGAGGGGGGATTGGAACCCCCGACCGTAGTGGCCGTGCAGACAGTGACTGAAGCGCCTCAGTCCCCGCGGCCACCACGGCCGGCTCCTTTTCTTCCCCTAAGTTAAGTCTTTCCTCTCCCAGGATTGTAATGGTTCCTTACTCCCTTCCTTAAAACCCCTCATCATTTCCTTTTCCCTCTCCTTCCCTTCTGCCTGAAGAAGCAACTGGGTTGCGAAAGCTTGCGTTTGTGTGTGTGTGTGTGTGTGTGTGTGTGATGCTGTCACACCTGTGCTCCTTCGCCTGGTGAGTAATCATATTATATATATATATATATATATATATATATAGGGTGTGCCAGCTATCTTGTCCACCCAAAATATCTCTGGAACAATAACAGCTATTGGAAAACGACTTTCACCGGTATCAATGTATGGCTGGGGCCCATGAATGTACATATTTGGAAACATTCTAAAACGAAAGCAAATGTGTTTTTTACACAGACTTGTGTTTTTTTTATTGATACCCTATATTTTTTCTTCAGCAATTCATAGCATGACAAATCGCATATCAATGGCGTTGATTGCATCAGAATATTCGAATTACATCCCGAAATATTGCGACGAGAAGTTGACGCTTGAAATACGCGAAACGCGCGGCTAGCGCACGTCCTGAGGCTCAGGCGTGAACCCCATGCTGCCCGTAATTGCGATGTGATTGACATGAGTAATCGCACTTCCATACTTACCAAGAAGTCCGAAACGAATAATACGGTCTGCTGCCATCAACTCTCACCTTGCTCGTTTCACTAAAACCATCAACATGAATTTTACTATTATGAGTGAATGATTCACTGTCTCTTGCGCTAGATCTACAGTAAAGTTTTAACGTTGAACGGCATTACCATTTTAGTAACGGATTAACGATAAGCGAAGTTAACTTTGTGACTAACGCTGCTGTACACAGATATGTTACAGAACCCCATCACCCCTAGCCTAAGGGATAAACACCTGCTGGAATGTACGACTTTATTGCAGGATGGCAGAAGACCTCTTGGTAAGTATGGATGTGCGATTACGCATGTCAATCACATCGCGATTACGGGCAGCATGGGTTCACGCCTGCGCCTCAGGACGTGCGCTAGCCGCGCGTTTCGCGTATTTCAAGCGTCAACTTCTCGTCGGAATATCTCGGGATGTAATTGGAATATTGCGATGCAATCGACGCCATTGTTTATGTGATTTGTCATGCAATGGATTGCTGAAGAAAAAAATATAGGGTGTTCATTAAAAAAAGTGTGTGTTAAAACACATTTGCTTTCGTTTTAGAATGTTTGCAAATATGTACATTCATGGGCTCCAGCCGTACATGCCTATACCACAGCCTATTTATTCTATAGGAAAGAGACAGCGTGGCGAATGGAGATTTGTGTGTGGCGGGAGACGTGCAGGGAAGAGTCCTCTGCAGTCGGGCTGGTCACTGTGTCCTGGTGGCGGAGTGGTCAACGCGTCTGCCTAGTAAGCAGGAGAGCCCGGGTTCGAATCCCGGCCGGGCACAGATTTTCCTTCGCCACAGTTTGGTATTCCACCTGAAGCTCATACAGTGATACGCTTGCAGCAGACAGCCACACTGACCTGCAGCTCGCGCACGCGGCTCTCGATGCCGCTGGCGTTGATGCGCGTCGCGTTGAAGGGCTGCTTGAGGTGGACGACGGTGCCGCTCGTCTCCACCATGGGGTTGCGCTTGTAGTGCTCGATCAGCTCCGACAGCGACTCGAAGCGGTCGCCGCCGCCCACGTCGTACGTGTTGTCCTGCAACAGCCGCCACACCCGTCCAGTCCAGCACCACAGGCGTCCGGCGGCACTTCCTTTCCAAGTAGTTGTACCCCGATTTACAACTTGTCCAAACCCAGACAGCGGTTGTCAGAGTTGAAGGGCATGAAAGGGATGCAGTGGTTGGAAAGGGAGTAAGACAGGGCTGTAGTCTTTCTCCATTGTTATTCAATTTGTACATTGAGCAAGCTATAAAGGAAAGCAAGGAGAAATTTGGAGAAGGATTTAAATTTCAGGGGGAAGAATTAAAAACGTTGCGTTTTGCCGCCGACATAGTAATTCTGTCAGATACAGCAAAGGACCTGGAGGAGCAATTGAACGGAATGGACAGTGTGCTGAAAGGTGCATATAAGATGAACATTAACAAGAGCAAAACTAGGGTAATGGAGTGCAGTGTAAGAAAATCAGGTGATGCTGAAGGAATTAGATTGGGAAACGAAGCAATAAAGGAGGTAGATGAGTTTTGTTACTTGGGCAGTAAAATAACAAATGATGGTCGCAGTACAGAGGATATAAAATGCAGAATGGCAATGGGTAGAAAAGCGTTCTTGAAAAAGAGAAATTTGTTAACAAATGTTGTTCAAATGTTTGTTAAGCTTATGGGACTTAACTACGGGGTCATTAGTCCCTAAACTTACAAACTACTTATGAACTACTTACGAACTAGGACGGCACAAACATCCATGCCCGAGGGGGGATTCGAACCCCCGACCGTAGTGGCCGGGCTGACCGTGACTGGAGCGCCTTAGTCACCTCGGCCACCGCGGCCGGCAAATTTGTTAACATCGAATATTGATTTAAGCCTAAAGAAGTCCTTTCTGAAGGCATTTGTATGGAGTGTTGCTTTGTATGGGAGTGAGACATGGACGGTAAACAGTGCGGACAGGAAGAGGATTGAGGCTTTTGAAATGTGGTGCTACAGAAGAATGCTGAGGATTAGGTGGGTAGATCACGTAACTAATGAGGAGGTATTGAACAGAATTGGTGAGAAAAGAAATTTCTGGCATACCTTGACTAAAAGAAGGGGTAGATTGGTAGGACACATTCTTAGACATCGAGGAATTTTGAATTTAACGTTGGAGGGAAGTGTGTGGGGGTAAAAATCGCAGAGGAAGACCAAGAGATGGATACAGTAAGCAGATTCAGACAGATGTAGGTTGTCGTTCTTATGCGGAGATGAAGAGGCTTGCTCAGGATAGGGTATAGTGGAGAGCTGCATCAAACCAGTCTCCGGACTGAAGACCACAACAACAACAACAACAACAACAACACATACCCTAATATGAAGCAAATGTCATTCCTCCTCATATTGTCAATTGTATATGTAATATGCGACGTAGATAAAACGCTCAATTAAATTTTATTTTTTCAAATATTTCTTAGTATTGTTCCAACACACGTTTGACGTATATTTGGCAACGAGGGGGAATAATTAGACTGACTGAACACAATTGTAACGTTCATTTAATTCATCTACATCTACACAGATACTCTGCAAATCACATTTAAGTGCCAGCCAGAGGGTTCATTAACCACTTTCATAACCTTTCTCTACCGTTCCATTCTCTAATAGCGCGCGGGAAGAAACAACACCTAAATCGTTCCGTTTTCCATCTGATTTATTTTATTGGGATGGTCATGTCTCCCTAAGTAGGTGGGTGCTAGCACAATATTTTCACATTCAGAACTAAAAGTCGGTGATTGAAACTTCGCAAACAGATCACGCCGCAATGAATAACGTCTTTCTTTTAATGATTTCCACCCCAATTCTTGCAACATTTCCGAGATGCTTTCCACCCCGGTAACGTGATAAAACAAAACGAGCTGCCCTTCTCTGAACCTTCTCAATGTCTTCCGTCAGTCCCACCTGGTGAGGGTCCCACAAGGGGCAACAGTACTCCAGGAGAGGACGCACAAGTGTGATGTAGGCAGTCTCTTTGGTGGAGCTGGTGCATTTTCGAAACGTTCTGCCGATGAAACTTAACCTTTGGTTCGCCTTCCCCACAATATTTTCTGTGTGTTCCCTCCACTCAAAGTTGTTCGTAATTGTAACTGCTAGGCATTTTGGTAGAATCTACGACCTTAAGGTTTGACTGATTTATCGCGTAATTGAAGTTCAGCGTACGACTTGAAACAGCCGAAAAATTAGAAAGACAATAACATACGTGCCAACCTTCAAAATGTAAAAATCAGGAGATCCAGTTTAGAAAATCGGGAGATTCCTCAAAAAAAAAAAAAAAAAAAAAAATCAGGAGTTACGTTCTATCAAAAACTGCGATGCACTTTACTATATGCCTTAAGATAACTGATTTTAGTCTTATCCTATGATATCATAACGCAACATAATGGCTACAAAAAAAAAACTTGCGTTAACCCAATTGTTGATTACATCCTTATATTTTGTAGCCAGTCAACGTAAAGTGATTGATTTTTTAGATCAAAACGAAAAGTTCACAGCTGTATATTTGTGCTACCTGGGAACATGTTATGGAACAAATGACCCACAGTCGTATTTAATTGGTAAGCCGTACTCTATAATAAACAATGTAAATAAGCTCTCTGCTTGTATCGAATGATCACTTTCACTTTTTTCAGCAATTTCAGTCTTTTATTGTTACTCTGCACTATTTCGGTACATTGCTTTTTCCACCGCGTGATGTGGAAATATCACACCGACAAAGAGTACAAAATAGATAATGTTCCGAAAACTGCTTAAAAATTGATTATATTTCTTGCCATACTGGACCACCTACCACCGAATTGAAATCCCATAATCACGTAAACCAGCTGTTTACACGAAAGTTGCCTGTTTTCTGCAATTCGCGTATGAAACTAATGCCCCTAACTATCCAATCAAAAGGTTACCAGCGATTAAAAAACCACTGAAGTGATTTCACTTTACGTACACCGACGAAACATCACATTCGAAAACAGCACAACTTCGAAACACTACATGTGTATTTGCAAATACGTGCAAAGAGCAGAAACAATTATTATATAAGTCAAGTGCAACTGCTGATTTCTATGATTTTCGATACGTATTTATTTCTAACTGATAATTGAACAAAGGACTTTTGACCATTGGCGGAAAATCGAATCTTGGGTTTCAGGACAAAAGCTAAAAATCGGGAGAAATAATGGCAAAATCAGGAGGCGGGAGAGAAAGCGAAAAAGCAGGAGACTCCCGCGTAAATCGGGAGAGTTGGCAGGTATGCAATAATGATGATCGGTGAAGAATGAGCAGCCAGCCATCAAAGACCTCGTAAAATAACCTGACTCCCTGATGGTGCTGCTGTCACGGGATAATTTGAACCTTCGCCCGGCCACCATGGTAGTGGCAAGCGTCACATAAATACGAGTGTTGTTAGCTGGTAGAGCGTGTATTAAATAGCTACTGCGGGATATATACACAGTTGGCAGTCACGTCTGTATTGTTTGACTATCGCAGTGTACATGGAGCACGATGGCGAACATCTGCTCAGCGTTTAAATGCATAAATAGATTTCAGAAAGGAATAAAAATAACGACTACAGTCTTCCCACTTATATTTGTCAGAAATGCAAGTAGCCCCACTACTTGTGTTGAGAGATACTCTTGCTTAATAAGCTGTTAGTCAAGACAATATAGAACTGAATGAAACAAAGAACAGTCTTTTACGATGCTGACAGCTCTTATTAACGAGCTACTTTAGGCAATACTGGTGGACAGCAACTTCAAAACGTTTCATTTTATGATTGTGTAAAATAACTGTTGGGGGTCACGAGATTAGTTGCCTCACTGCAGTTAGAGTTTTTGTTTATGAAATGAATATTAGCAACTTTTAACGCAGAATTTAAAGGTAATCTCCTTTATATATAGGTATGACAACTGAAGGGGATTTTCAGAACTCTCTATAGTCTCATATATGAATGACACGTAGCCACACTCGATTCACATTGTGAAGTTGAACCGTACGACAATACTTCTTGAGTTTTGAGCAGTTCACAGTAGTATAACGTATTTCGGTTACAGCATTAAAAATACTAATATATTTGCTACATACCCTAATACTAATGTTAGATGCATTAGTTAAGAAAAAGTTATGGCATACTTCGTGTTCTTGGAAGAAATTGATAGTGGCTTGTTGCTTTATTCACAAGGTAAGAAGCTATTTTTCAGTTATGTATCCGATGGCATATTTGACTTTCACAATCGTTTTTTAACATTAGCTGTTTCAAGCAGCCCTGTTTGACTTTTTGATACTATGAAATATCGAAATATTGAATACCGCACTAAAGCAAAGACGTAAACTGTGAAACTCTTCGGAAGTTAATGTTTGTACAAGAGTTTCACAATCGTTGAATATACTGAGAAAGTGCCAAAAAACGTCTGACGATAAATTCCGTTGATATGCTGCACTTAGAGCGCTAAAAAAAACAAATATTATAGTTCGGTTTCGTTAGGAAGAGGAAACGCTGTTGGCCAATTTCTACACCGTACGTGTAATAAATTTACACACAACCGATAGATGCTCTGTATTCAAGGAGTGTGAAGCTGTTTTGTAGTTGTTTATTTGAATTAGACATAGTTTTCGCGACTTAAATGAATACTCTCTCTGATCAGAAGAGTGTTACGCTCATTTAAAGTTGTGGCGGAAGTTTGCCACCACAATGGCCGCTGAGGCGCTCTTTAATTTGTCCGCTGTTGGCAGTGTACGGGAGGGCACACGTTCACCGCCATCATACCCATGCGAGGCATTATGACGTGTTCATCCCCAGTTTCGACTCTTGATTACGTATATCGACCGAGCGAGGTTGGTTCGAGTGCAAGCCCTATCCTGCAAGGCGCGATATTCCCTTTCCTATTTACACGATTTTCACCTTACAAGTGCGCCTCGGTTGCACAGTGGTAGAGTGCCAGCCTACAAATCCAAAGGTCGCGGGTTCGAGCCCCGCCAGGTACTAGGATTTTAATCTGTCACTTTCCACTTCTTTCACCTCTGGCAGTATTGCTCATGTGAAAAATACCGAGTAGCACCGTGGTTCGGAACCCACGTTAAACTGTAGGTCCCCCTATAACTGGCTGGGTAAGTCAGTTCGAAGGTCGGAGGAAGGCAACGGCATACCACCTCCAAACAGGACCGTGCCTAGTAAAGCACTGTGCTGTTCAAACCAGTCTTTGTAAACCAAAGTCAGCAAATGGTCTGTTGGTGGTCAACTCCTAAAGTTCCGTATTAAACAGATACAAAAACAAATTATCAAGGCTGTTGCCTTGTGGGCAAAGGCGTGATGACGTACAGAATAAGTTCGTTAGCGGGTACTGACGCTATTACTAATTAAATACATTTTATGTTCTGCGTTGATTCGACTTATTTACATGAGGAGCGTTTTCTGTTTAAATGTGTTTTCTCTATTTAGTGAACATGCCGTGAAATATAGACCAACGAATTGTAAACTACCTGTACCTTAACTGCGAACACACTCTAATAATAGATTATGTAAGCGAAATGCTGATAAAAATAATTGTAGGGTAAGGTGCTACAATTTCGATCATGTCGGACAAATGTTATTATAACTGGAAGTAAATTGAGAAAAGGAATAATTTTAACTATAGCACTTGTTCTTGAATGTTTAATGAATATGTAACACAAATATTATACAGGTACAAATGTTGGTATGAGCACAAAAAAAGGTTACGGAATTGAGAAAAATGGATCTAAAGTGTACCAAACTAGGTACAATTGTGATCACCTCCTCGTACAATTTTCATTGCGGGCATCTTCCACATAAAAAGCACTTTTTCTGTCACGCACCAACGCGTACTTCGTGGTACCAAACATAGCATTTTTGGCAGCGAATCCAGTCACGGTTAACTAGATAATTTATAAGAGCGCGTTAGACTAAGTAGCTTCACTTACCTCAAAGCGGTGTATTGTAGGAAAAGACAGGAGGAGCTGTAGAAACCTGCTACTCTACAACGAGACAGACAAATGGCGCGAAAACTTAGGTTGATCGAAATTGTACCTATAGCGAAATTGTACCACCTTACCCTATATATGATATCTGTAGCTACTGCCGTTCCTTAATGATACTGAAGTGCCTCGCTTCTTTTAATATGCTCGTTCTATTTATGGGATAAGAGCGCTAATACTGCATTTCACGGAACTCTAGAGATTCGTCTACATTCCGTAGCCAAAGTACGAAACTACTTGTATTAGCATGAAATTTACAACTTTCAATATTACTGTGAGTTCGCAGTTTACGTGCAGATAGTTGGGGACACAATGTTTACAATTCGTTGTACCATATTTCACGGCATGTTCACTACATACTTTAGTGATTGACAGCTTACACGTATTGCAAAAATTTGAGTGTTTCTCCGATCAAGATCCACGCACTGCCTTTCTGACTGCCATCCGTGTTTCAGAAATGTTGAAACGTGTCTAAATCTATCAGATTCAACTGTTTGGTCATCAGTGTGTAGCTTACAAACTGCTTAAACTAACGTAAACTAACGTAAGGACGACACAAACACCCATGCCCGAGGGGGTCTCGAACCCCCGACGGCGAACGGCCTCCCGCACCGCAGCACGACGCCCCAGTGCGCACGGCTAATCCGCCGCGGCCAACCGTGTTGATTTGGTTTAGCCTCAGACACTGCAGGACATGTCAATGAACGATGCAGCAGTGTCACTTTTTCTTTTTTTCTTCTATTTGGGCTTGTCAGAAGCAACAAGGTATCTCCCCCCCCCCCCCCCCCCCACCCATCGTCAGCAGAATACGAAGGAAACCAAAAGTTGTTCATTGCTGTCTACTTTGAGCCAGCTAAAAGTTAAGCTAGATTAAGAAAAGGCAAACCTGCATTTCAAGCTTTTGTAGATTTGGAGAAGGCTTTTGACAATGTTGATTGGAATAAACTCTTTCAAGTTCCGAAGCAAGCAGGAGTAACATATAGGGAGCGTAAGGTTATTCACAACTTGTACAAAAACCAAACAGCGGTTGTCAGAGTTGAGGGGCATGAAAGGGATGCAGTGGTTGGAAAGGGAGTAAGACAGGGTTGTAGTCTTTCTCCATTGTTATTCAATTTGTACATTGAGCAAGCTATAAGGGAAAGCAAGGAGAAATTTGGAGAAGGAATTAAAGTTCAGGGGGAAGAATTAAAAACATTGCGTTTTGCCGACGACATAGTAATTCTGTCAGATACAGCAAAGGACCAGGAAGAGCAGTTGAATGGAATGGACAGTGTGCTGAAAGGTGCATATAAGATGAACATTAACAAGAGCAAAACTAGGGTGATGGAGTGCAGTCTAAGAAAATCAGGTGATGCTGAAGGAATTAGATTGGGAAACGAAGCAATAGAGGAGGTAGATGAGTTTTGTTACTTGGGCAGTAAAATAACAAATGATGGTCGCAGTACAGAGGATATAAAATGCATAATGGCAATGGGTAGAAAAGCGTTCTAGAAAAAGAGAAATTTGTTAACATCGAATATTGATTTAAACCTAAGGAAATCCTTTGTGAAGGCATTTGTATGGAGTGTTGCCTTGTATGGGAGTGAGACATGGACGATAAACAGTACGGACAGGAAGAGGATTGAGGCTTTTGAAATGTGGTGCTACAGAAGAATGCTGAAGATTAGTTGGGTGGATCGCGTAACTAATGCGGAGGTACTGAACAGAATTGGTGAGAAAAGAAAATTCTGGCATACCTTGACTAAAAGAAGGGATAGATTGGTAGGACACATTCTTAGACATCAAGGAATTGTGAATTTAGCGTTGGAGGGAAGTGTGTGGGGAAAAAATCGCAGAGGAAGACCAAGAGATGGATACAGTAAGCAGATTCAGACAGATGTAGGCTGCCGTTCTTATGTGGAGATGAAGAGGCTTGCTCAGGATAGGGTATTGTGGAGAGCTGCATCAAACCAGTCTCCGGACTGAAGACCACAACAACAGTTAAATGATTTCGTTATTTCAATAACATTGTTCTCACACTGTAGTGACTCGTCGGATTTTAAGCACGTAAGAAGGTGCTAATGGACTCATCACAATAATTTCGACCGATATTTAGGAGAGTCTTTCCTTATGAGAACAGCTAAAAAACATTTGTATTTTTTTACTCATTTTACAGAATTAATGGTAATACAAGAAGAAAGAAACAGAAGATATTTTGTCAAGTGTTGGTCTTTTTAAAAGAAAGCTATCGTGGAGAGAGACTTTTATTCGAAAACAGGCTGTACACGTGAGGTACTTGTGCTGCAGAAGCAACACCGTGGCCCAATCGGCTCGCGCCGGCGCCGACAATATTAAATATTCCTTCAAATCGTCCTGATTGCAAATTTTTTATTAGTCAATAACGCGTTTCGCCCTTTAGCAGGGCATCTTCAGATTATCTGCGTGACAGAATTTACACAAAATTACGAGGCGGAATTACAAACGGTTATAAAGGTACAAGGGCTAATTTTGTGTTACGAAGGCAGTATAAATGGTAAACAGAGGTTACAATGCGCTCTCCGTGGTGTGACACCGTAAGTTGTTATTGCGGTGTTTCTATTTTCCTGGAATGTTTTTTTGGATTTCCTTGTGGCCCTACAAATGTTCGGGTAACAACGAATTACAGTTGGAACATACTCGGTAAAGATGTGAGAAACATAAAACCGATTTTTAAGATTACCTTAATAGAACCGATGGTCTCTGGTGATACAAGATGTTCCAACTGTAATTCGTTGTTATCCGAACATTTGTAGGGCCACAAGGAAAATCCGTTGTTACCCCAACATTTGTAGCGCCACAAGGAAAATCCGTTGTTAACCCAACATTTGTAGGGCCACGAGGAAAATTCGTTGTTACCCGAACATTTGTAGGGCCACGAGGAAAATTCGTTGTTACCCGAACATTTGTAGGGCCACGAGGAAAATTCGTTGTTACCCGAACATTTGTAGGGCCACGAGGAAAATTCGTTGTTACTCGAACATTTGTAGGGCAACGAGGAAAATTCGTTGTTACCCGAACATTTGTAGGGCCACGAGGAAAATTCGTTGTTACCCGAACATTTGTAGGGCCACAAGGAAATCCAAAAAATTCCAGAGAAATAGAAACACTGCAATAACAACTTACGGTGTCACACCACGGAGAGCGCATTGTAAGCTTTGTTTACCATTTATACTGTCTTCTTAACACAAAATAAGCCCATGTACCATTATAACCGTTTGTAATTCCGCCTTGTAATTTTGTGTAAATTCTGTCACGCAGATAATCTGAAGATGCCCCGCTGAAGGGCGAAACGCGTCATTGACTAGTAAAAAATTTGCAATGGAGACTGTTTGAAGGAATACTTGTTGTAACTGCTTGCTGTTAGGGCTGATTGGGCAGCCACTGACCTGGCAGCGGATCATGACGTGCGTGACGCGGTCGTCCGTCCGCACGGACAGCACGTAGTCGCCCGGCTTGCTCTGCGACTCCCGCACCAGGAAGCTGCCGTTCTTGCCCTTCTCCAGGATCAGCTTCTCCGCCTCCTTGCCCGACAGGTGCCCGTGGAACCACCTGCAACAGTTCCCGGAACCAATTATTGTCGTCTTATCGAGACATTTTCACAAGGTCTTTACTGAAACCTCAGTCATCTGCTCTTCCTTCTCTTCATAAACGACTTACTCTGTCCGCGGATGATGCCGTCGTTCATCGGTCAGTGTAGTCAACAGAGGATCCGAAGCTACTGCAAAGCGATTTAGACAAAATTTCTACACGGTGCGAAAATTGGCAATTAACACTAAATTAAGAAAAGTGTGAAGTAATACACATGACCACTAAAAGAAATCCACTGAGCTTCAGTTACGCGATAAATCAGTCAAACCTCAAGGTCGTAAATTCTACCAAATACCTAGGAGTTACAATTACGAACAACTTACACTGGAATGAACACACAGAAAATATTGTCGGGAAGGCGAACCAAAGGTTACGTTTCATTGGCAGAACGCTTCGAAGATGCACCAGCTCCACCAAAGAGACTGCCTACATCACACTTGTGCGTCCTCTCCTGGAGTACTGTTGCCCCTTGTGGGACCCTCACCAGGTGGGACTGACGGAAGACATTGAGAAGGTTCAGAGAAGGGCAGCTCGTTTTGTTTTATCTCGTTACGGGGGGAAAGCGTCACGGAAATGTTGCACGAATTGGGGTGGAAATCATTAAAAGAAAGACGTTATTCATTGCGCCGTGATCTGTTTGCGAAGTTTCAATCACCGACTTTTAGTTCTGAATGTGAAAATATTTTGCCAGCACCCACCTACTTAGGGAGACATGACCATCCCAATAAAATAAGAGAAATCAGATCGAAAACGGAACGATTTAGGTGTTCTTTCTTACCGCGCGCTATTAGAGAATGGAACGGTAGAGAAAAGTTATGAAACTGGTTAATGAACCCTATGCCGGGCACTTGAATGTGATTTGCGGAGTATCCCATATAGATGTAGATCTGTCTCTGAAAATATCAAGAATCTTTAATGGTTACGGACAGAAAGCTGAGCCGGCCGTGGTGGCCGAGGGGACTGAGGCGCTTCAGCCACTACGGTCGGGGGTTCGAATCCCCCTTGGGCATGGATATTTGTGCCGTCCTTAGTGTTAGCTAGGTCATAAGTAGTTTTTAAGTTTAGGCACTGATGACCCCGTAGTTAAGTCCCATAAGCTCTACAAACATTTGAACAGAAAGCTGAATTAAAGTACTACCCTTAAGGCACATCAATATCCCTAGCTCCAGTACGCCTTCTGTTGTTCTTTTCGATCTTAGTTCTTTCTCTCAGGTAGAGTTTGGCAAGTGAAATTTCTTCTCAATTTCATCAGCAGTGGATTCCACAACATCAGGAATGCGTTCCAAGGCATATTTTCTATTGTTACAAATTATTATATTACACATTAAAGTTCGTTGCGTTTCGCCACTGATACTGCTGCCTAATCAAACGGGGGCAGTGAGGAAAATAGCATATATTTACGAAGGAGGGGGGGGGAGCAGCAAGTCTAAAATTTCTGTGGCAATCTTATCTCAAACTGATGCCTAAAAAGAAAAAGTTGTTGGATGGCAGTTTCGGAAGAGGCGTATAACCACCAAAGAACCTCTCGTATTTCGGGGGAGGAGGCAGCCTCTCTGAAAGGGGGAGAAACAGACATCTCCGTCAAGTATTTTGGTGTGTTCTCCACACGTGTCTTACATCAGCTTCGAAAATTGTAATGTGGCCTACTGCGTAACTATTATCTGTTTATTGAAGATTAACGTATGGCTAAATACAGAAGTCCCTGCACCCGCCAAATAAATATATTTTAAAAAAATTAGAGTGAGCAGATTTCCAAAACAAAAATACAGGACTCAAAAAGTTGAAGTTAAAATAAAGCCACATTTCGTCCATATCAGTACAATAGATTTGACTTCAAACATCTGGTCCATATTACAAGCTACATACATCGCCATACCTTAAAAAATGCGTAAAATGTGTTCCTTTACTAATGGTGTAAATATTTGTTGTCAGATGCGAACATATGGCAATTTTGCGTAACATCTTTTATCATGGTTGACAGCTATATTATATACTTGGGTTATCCATTCTCTCAACCATGTTTTTAGAAGAATGCTTGCCATTCAGTAGTTTGATAATTTTAAATACAGTTTTGTGAAAATTAAGAGGTCCGGAATTGAAACTTAAGGATATTATTTTCTTAAGACTCGTGTTTAGAATACGTCATGTGTTGTTTTCATCAGTCCGTAAAGGAATGGCGTGAGATAGACACCGTGCAAAGCGAATTGTGAGCTGCATTTTTTTCCGCAGCAGATATCATGGCATGAAATAATTTTAAGGAAATATTGGCCCACTTTAGGTTACGGTAGTAACACTAAAAGTGGGCCTTTGCGATCGTCTTTTGACAGCTCGAAATTTAAATGACAATCAAGGCTTAACCGTTCATCTGAGACGAAAATTGAATAACCGAATTTGTAGAGGAGAAAATTCTCTACAACTTTGTTCCCTTATTTTCTCTCTCGCTCTCTCTCTCTCTCTCTCTCTCTCTCTCTCTCTCTCTCTCCCCCCCCCCCCCCACGTCTCGTATCGTATCGTTTGGGAGATATTTGCAAAAATAACGGAGTTTTGACACCCTCCATTGAATTACGAAAACCAGCCGTCCGCAGATGTCACGTGACATTCCTTACCCAGAACTCTCTCTGGCATACGCCATCTTGCGTTGCGTATTTGATGATTTTCTTATTGTTACTTACACGTTGTCATTTCAAAGCAATGGCGCACTGAAATTAAAGATCGCAACTTTTACCTGTTAGCTGTAGCGTAGTGGGCAATGCGTTGGAATGTGACGCTGAAGGTCAGTGGTTCGGAACCCGCCACTACCTAATTTTTTTTTTTTTTTTTTTCCTAAAAGGGTTTCAGACACACTTATTGATTTTTTTATTATTTAGGTTATTATTTTGGTTCAAAATGTTTGCAAAAACTTATAAAACTACAAATCTAAAGTGGGCCGTAAAACACGCCAGTGCGATTTTATAAATGCTGTTGAGCCCTCTTTTTTCATTGGTTCTTCGGTTTGATCTGTTCTTTGTGCTCGTTGGTTTATTTTGTTTTATTTCGATCGTTTCGTCGTTGACTCAGATGATGACACCCTAGCGTGGAAACTGGTCGTCTTGAATAAATAAAATTGCGATCTTGTCGTCTATCCTATTTATACATAAGACCGTTCCCTAAGATGAGTAAATAAAGTGATAATGTGGGAGAGATTAAAATCATAGTGTAAAGAGGTAAAAGTTCAGAAAAGAGAATGTTTGTCAAAGATAAACTCAAATATCAAATAATTTTGGCAGTTTGTTGAAATATGCTCAGAAAGAATATTACGTGTTGGGTGTACAGATATTACCATAAATGGTACAGTTGTAATCCTATCGACCATCAATTTTTATTATTTTTATTTTTATTACTTGTGTCCGAAATGTTTGCAAAAAATCATAAAACTAAAGGCAAATCTAAAGTGGGCTTTTTTTTCGTTCTTTTATGGAGGCAGTATTTATAAATTCGTGCTTCAGCGCTTCACACACGTTTATAGTGCTCCCGGTGACTTGCATGGAAAGCAAGGAAGCCTTTCTCAGCAGCATCATTTGTGATTACACTGTTCTCACGTTTTGCAACAAAAGACATCACACTGTATTACAAAATTTTGCTCTAAACTGGTGGGCCGTGTGAGTTTCACAACCTCCACCGTCGACCGAAAAAGAACTTCGACGAGAAAATAATTTCTCGCTTTGCTATTGAAATTGTAATTTCGGACATGAAAACGCGCCTTAATTACTTTGCGTATTTTTGTGAAAAATCAACGCAACCAAATGACTTAATGGTTTAGAACGACATCTTAAATTACACGTCCTGAAGCAATAACAAATGCACAACTTTTCGCAATGTGAAAGTATCACTTAGTACAAACAAAGAACTTTATAAATTATTCGTTGTTCACTTTTCTTTGATCAGAAGTGTAATTTTCTTTACCCTTCGCCTAAAATCTCATACAGAAGTGAAAAAGGATGGGTAAAACAACTGGAAACGGGTCATTAGAGAGAACTTCCGAGCTGCTCTATCTGTGAGGTTAGTAGCTTTAATGTCCGTAACTCTTAATGGTTTTATTGCACGAACATACATATCGTCGGAGAAATGACGAAACAATCTGCGGCATTTCAGTATGTGATTGTCCTCGTTTCGGTGAACCATCAACCGGTAGGCATAAAAATTTATACAGTTGACCTTCTTGTTAGTTACTTTACTTGTAAGTGAATAATGAACTCTTATTAGGAATCTAATTGAAACACAATTAACAACATTGTGACATACCGGTAAAATTTTACATTCCGCGACACAAACAACAGCTGTTGGATCATGGGAATGAAGCCGACCAATCGTGGCAAAGCTTGAGACAGCCAATGAAATTTTAGTTGGCGACAATTGTTTTCATACTAAACGCCATTATTTTGAGAATCCGCATAATAATTTAGTTTCAGACTTACTGAGGAAGATGAAGTTTTTCATGTATAATAGTGAAATGGACTTCCCTTATGGAAACAGTCTTACAAATGCTAATCACTTATATCCACGAGAACAATGAATACTGTTTCAATGAACGAAAAACGTAGTACTGGTAAGAAACCGGCAAATGTCATTGGATATTGTGTACTATCACCCGATTGGCTAACAGCGACGTAACGCAATTTCCCGGAGTCAACGGCTGTTGCCAACATTGCCCGCTAGGTCTGTGTAGCGGATTTAAAATTGAACCCTTGCATACCAGTTAATTCCTGGCTTCAAGCAATGCCCTCCCTTTCTTCTAACCTCCTTGGTGTATTTGATTGCTAGGCGAGTAGCGAATGGATAAGCTGATTGTTGGAGAATCTAGAAAATGATCCGAGCTGGAAGCGTAGATTCAGTTATTCTCAAATTCTAATGTTATCCGGTAGATTTTCCAAAATTTTTCTTTCATACAAACCTTGTGCTGAGAATTACGAACAGAAGAAAGAAAAGGTCAGCCAAATTGGTGAAGCCATTCTCAAGTGATGCGCTTTCATACATGTGGCAATTTTTTTATGTAGATATATGTCATACATAAAATATTAAATAGGTATCTAAAAACCTTCCTATGTCCGTCTCCTGCTTCTAAGCTACCACCCCACCAATTTTGAGCCAAATCGGTCCACACGTTCTTTAGTTATAAATAGTGTAACTAACACGACTGTCATATATATATGATACTTAAAGACACAACTTTTCAAAAATAAGGGACGGTTAACGAAAAACGTGACGAAATACGTCCCGTATGTGTTTTGTCGGGACAACTAAATGAAGGACGATCCCGTAAAAAACGGGACGTCTGGTCAGCCTAGACAACGACTGAAAGACGTATGTAAAATTTAAAAAATGCAGTTTTACATGAGAGTGAAATAAGCATTATTACAGTTATCTCGATAGCAAATAAATAAAAAACATTTATCACTATTTCATTGATGAAATATTCCGTGAACACACACTGGAAATTAATTTTTAGACCGTAAATTAAATAAAAATTGTCAACGATGTTGTTATGTGAACGAACTTTCAGTTCGACACCATCGGCTCGTTTCTTCGGTAGTTTCAACAACTTTCGCCAGGAGCAGGGCTCGCTTTTACTCAGGGTGCGTTTCCGTCACCACAAGTCTGCCCTCTTCGGACACATGTGCCCGCATTTTGTCAAAATGGAAGCACTCTGCCAACATGCCGGAGACAGAAACACTGTTTTCTGTGTCTACTTTTCGAAATTTCCCCATAGACAAAAAAAGATGTTCCCCAAAATGACACTATATTTCGGCAAGTTTTCCCCAAATATCTGAAACCTAACTAATCCTTCAAACTACCAATTTCATTATCAGTGTTGACAGTTGGAACAAACGATATTACCTGCCCAGCAGTCGTACAATACATAGTGCCGGCCGCGGTGGCCGAGGGGACTGAGGCGCTCCTGTCACGGTCTGCACGGCCACTACGGTCGGGGGATCGAATCCCCCCTCGGGCATGGATATTTGTGCCGTCCTTAGGATAAGCTAGTTGATAAGTAGTTTGTAAATTTAGGGACTGATGACCCCGTAGTTAAGTCCCATAAAAAAAACAAAACATAGTACACCGCAGAAGACGAACAGAAAAATTAAGAAGCACCATGCCCTAGATGCACCACACTCGTTTCCTTTGTGGTTTTTCCATTATTATATTCATTTACCAATACGTGATACGGGAAATTCAGAAATATAAGAGAGCCAAGTACCTAATACGCCATTACGGCGGCGTAATGTACATATGTTGTCAGTATCTTGATACCAATTCTACATATAAATATTCTGTCATGAAAATTGTAATAGTGATGTACAGCTGTAAACACTATTATTTTGGTACATGGTACAATAAATTAAATTACCCGACAACGCTGCGTCACCGTACAATAGATTACTATTTACTGTGTTTTATATGGAAGTAAAACAACAACGAAATCAATCAATATACATATATAAAAATGGAACGTGGGGGGCGTGTCCGTATATTTGACTCGGTAGCCAAAATTATTCACTGCAGACCAGTGGCGGTTACGCATGAGAGTATCCTTTAGGTTGTCGGTGTGCACTATGATGTTTTGGTCGCGGTGTGTGGCGGTGGGTGAGTGTGGCGAACAAAAATCCCTACAATGTGGAGCAATACGATGATCAACAGATGCTCAAAGACAAAAAGACTCAAAGATAAAACACTGGGAACCACAGACATACATCAACTGAGCATTAACTACACTGGCAATACGCCAATGATCTCAATATAAACACTTGAAGGACAACTGTAGTGCTTAGGATCAAAATACTGACAACTGTATTAGCAGTTCCGTGTCGATAGCTGTAAGATGGTGGATGATATAGTAGGTGCAAATCGTCGGCTCGTATAAAATTCGCACTGAAGACAAGCGATGACTTTTGACACTATAATAGCAAAGAGTTTATATAGAGCGAAACGTGATGCACATTCTTCAGTTGTTTTTCCGAAGCAAGCGTACGAATAAAATAAGTGCATATTGCAGTTTGAAAAGTAAAACTACCAAGAAAGATGCCAAAGCGTAAGAAAGAAATTTCGCGTTCTCGATCCATTTCTAAAAGTCAGAAAATGGTGCTGAACAGTCAATTTGCAGGCGATATAAACTTGAAATTTGTAGACGTTGTTTATCTTACACTGTAGGCATCAGCGATTTTTCGATATTCCCATCCCTAAGGGGGTGAAAAAGGAGATGAACGGCTTTTTGAAAATACGTTGCTATTCAGGCAATTTTGAAGAAGAAAAACACAGCTTCCGACAGATTTCTTATTGGAATTTTAACACGTGTTAGAATACTTTTGGAAATTCAACCATTAAGCGGGTGAAATAAGGGAAAATCTTTTAAGGGTCCTACTAAGACTATTTTGAAGCTAGAGATGTGAAATTTTGGGTTTGGAATCATAGTTATAATCAACAAAAAATGCGTGTCGGGATGTTTTGAATTCTGCCAACAATGGTGCTATAGGGATGGGAAGTTGTATCAAAATACCTGATTAAGGAAGCATTTTTAAAGCCAAATCTATGAACATTTGTATTCAGAAGTAGAAACAACCAATGCAAACCATCTAGTCTACGCGTGCGAAGCAGCGGAAATTTAGCTAGTACAACCCTATTTATTACGGCATAAGTGACGTGATAGCAAGAGCGCTATGGTCGTCGTAACCTCCGGCTTAAATGTGCTAAGAAGCCATAGACACGAACACGACAAAACGAACGCTGTACCATTGAGAGAGAAGAGAGACATCACATATTACTTTCAGTATTTTTATTTACGTCAATGATGACAAATTTTTGTCTTCGTTATGATGACCGGTTTCCGTCAGTGATGACCATTTTCAAGTCTACAGCAAATGAGAAACAGGAGCACACATTTAGTAGTAGACTACCTTATTAAACATAAATACGGCGTTGCAGTCATCAACACACAAAACGTGTTTACAAATATTATGCGGCACATCTGTTACATTCGCAAATGTAATATCGCCATTAATGGAAAAGCTGGTAGAAGCTGACAGCGGGGAAGATCAGTTGGGGTTCAGGAGGAACGTAGGAACCCGGGAGGCAATACTCACTTTACGTCTCATCTTAGAAGATAGATTAAGGAAAGGCAAACCTACATTTTTAGCTTTTGTAGATTTGGAGAAAGCGTTTGACAATGTTGACTGGAATACACTCTTTCAAATTCTGAAGTTAGCAGGGATAAAATACAGGGAAAGGAGAGTTATTTACAACTTGTACAAAAGCCAGACCGCAGTTATTAGACTCTAAGGGCATGAAAGGGAAGCTTCAGTTGCGAAAGGAGTAAGACAGGGTTGTAGCCTTTCTCCGATGTTATTCAATTTGTACATCGAGCAGGCGGTGAAGGAAAGCAAGGAAAAATTTGGAATAGGGATTAAAGTTCAGGGGGAAGAAATAAAAACATTGCGTTTTGCTGATGACATTGTAATTCTGTCAGAGACAGCAAAGGACCTGGAAGAGCAGTTGAATGGAATGGACAGTGAGTTGAAGAGAGCGTATAAAATGAACATTAACAAGAGCAAAACAAAAATAATGGAATGCGGTCTTAGAAAATCAGGCGATGGTGAAGGAATTAGATTAGGTAACGAAACAATGAAGGTGGTAGATGAGTTTTGTTACTTGGGTAGTAAAATAACATGCGATGGTCGCAGTACAGAGGATATAAAATGCAGAATGGCAATGGGAAGAAAAGCATTTTTGAAAAAGAGAAATTTGCTAACATCGAATATTAATTTAAGTGTAAGGAAGTCTCTTCTGAAGGCATTTGTGTGGAGTGCTGCCTTGTACGGGAGTGAAACATGGACGATAAGCAGTGCGGACAGGAAGAGGATAGAGGCTTTTGAAATGTGGTGCTAGAGAAGAATACTGAAGATTAGGTGGGTAGATCGCATAACTAATGAAGAGGTACTGAACAGAATTGGTGAGAAAAGGAATATTTGGCATACCCTGACCAAAAGAAGGGATCGCTTGGTAGGACACATTCTTAGACATCGAGGTATCGTAAATTTAGCATTGGAGGGAAGTGTGTGGGGTAAAAATCGCAGAGGGAGACCAAGAGACGCGTATGGTAAGCAGATTCAAGTGGATGTGGGTTGCCGTTCTTATGAGGAGATGAAAAGGCTTGCTCAGGATAGAGTAGGGTGGAGAGCTGCATCAAACCAGTCTCCGGACTGAAGACCATAACAACAACAACAATATCGCCATAATGGCATCATCATAGCAGAAGTGTATCACCACGAATAGGTCGTGATATAACTCTAAAATGTTTCTTCGAGGATATTTGCTGCTCATATACCTTACCGCGAGTTAATTTCTATAGGAGTAAGGAACAGCTGCGATATACAGTTAAGGAAATCTACAATTTTATTTCGTTCTTGTACACTCGACCTTCAGAACTCTAGGAACGCCAGTGTGTACATAATATTTCATACGGTACATGGGTAAGGGTACCTTCGACACCATTTTATCGATCAAAGATGTTGAAATGTTTGTAAAGCCGTGACAGCAATCAGGCTGAAGTCATCGGTCCCTACAGTTAGACAGTACTAGAACTTACAGTGAGGACAGCAAGCACACACACACACACACACACACACACACACACACACACACACACACACACACACACACACACGCGCGCGCGCTCCTATGTATTGTTCTCTCTCTTTGGCTAGCCCCCGTATTTAGGGATGCAAACGATACATCTACATCTACATCTACATACATACTCCGCAATTCACCGTAAGGTGCGTGGCGGAGGGTACACTGTACCACTACTAGGCATTTCCTTTCCTATTCCACTCCCAAATTGAACGAGGAAAAAAAGAATGCCTATATGCCTCCGTACGAGCCCTAATTTCTCTTATCTTGTCTTTGTGATCTTTACGCGAAATGTAAGTAGGCGGCAGCAAGATCGTACTTCACTCAGCTTCAAATTCCGGCCCTCTAAATTTACTTAACAGAAATTCACGAAAAGAGCGTCGTCTTTCTTCCAGCGATCCCCAATTGAGTTGCCGGAGCATTTCCGTGACACTCGCGCATTGGTCGAACCTACCGGTAACAAATCTAGCTGCTCGCCTCTGAACCGCCTCTATGTCTTCTTTCAAACCGATCTGCTGCGGGTCCCAAATACTTGAGCAATACTCAAGACGTGGTCGAACAAGCGTTTTATACGCGGTCTCTTTTACAGGTGAAGTACATCTTCCCAAAATTCTCCCAATAAACCGAAGTCGGCTGTCTGCCTTACTCACAACTGTCGTTACATGCTCGTTCCATTTCATATCGCTCTGCAATGTTACGCCTAGATATTTGAACGACGCGACCGCATCAAGAAGCTCACTACTGATGCTGTATTCGAAAATTATAGGATTGTTTTTTCTACTCATGCGCATCACCTTACATTTTTCTACATTGAGAGCTAGCTGCCATTCTTCGCACCAACTAGAAATTTTGTCTAAGTCAACCTGTATGCTATTACAGTCAGTTACAGACGACACCCTCCCATACACCACAGCATCATCAGCAAACAGCCGCAAATTACAACTTACTCTGTCCATCAGATCATCACATCGATGTTTTGAAAAAGTCGATGTTTATGGACGAACATACACTAAAGCCCCGTTTATACCGAAGCGAACACAAGGGAATAAAGCTCTGGCTGACTTTCCAAATGTTCCTGCCAATCAACTACTGAAACGAGCAGCAGACTGTTCATCTTTTATTTCTGATACCTAATGGAAGTACTATAATGTTTACGTCCCTTCTTCGCTTCACGATGTCGATAGTTTCGGACTTCTATTGTCGATGCATCGGCTATATATCGCTGTTCCAAACATCGATTTTTCAGAGCGATGTTTTTTTAACATCCATATCTTTCCGTAGGGTCACATGGTTCTTTCCGCCATCTTGGTCCTATACGTTGCTTAGCTGCCACGAGAAACCTTGCGAATGTTCGTATGTTTGGGTTTGAAAAATGCCACAGTGTTGCACTTTTGGGTGTTTTTAAGAAGCGGAGAAGGGACGTAAACATTGTAGTACTTCCATTAGATATCAGAAATACAAGATGATTAACAGTCTGGCTGATGAAAGTTGTCAGAGAAAACTTCAGAAGCGAACTTCGGTTCTTGTGCTGTGATGATTTTAATTCATAATGTAAATTAATAGATTAAAGATTCACTGACGAATGGATTACGTAGTAGACACCTATATATTTTTAACTTTAATAAATTTGTGAAGAAAATTCCTGCACAACGTTGAGGTTAAATTATTCACGCAACGTTGATTTTATCTGCAGGTAGTTGCCGAAAATACACCAATTTTTGACATATTAGTGAGTGAACTAGTTTCCTGCTTCGACATGAAATTCATATACAGTTCCGGAAACAAGCTTTTCTCATCTTTTTCATGTGTTAGTGTGTATCATTACAGGAAAAAAAATTAAACAAGACATATATTAGACATTCAAATGTAATTGGCGCTGTAAAGGCGTCTTTAATTTCTGTTTCTGGTAGACATGTAGTGGGCATCTCCTTGCATTTTTCGTAGTTCATGTGAGATATAAGTACATAATACGCAAGAAAATACTCATCTAAGACTTATCCATAATCTCAATTGTTTTCTTCATTTACACTATCCTCGTGGTCTATTCGAATATTTGGCTACGGTACAGGTCAATCTGAATGTATAGGTGAACCCTTTAGTTCTGGGGCCACAAACCAGTTTTCTTAAAATCGGACGATAAGTGTTCCCGCATCTGTCCGTCGGATATAACACCCTGTATCTTGAGAATGAAAAGAGTTATCGTTCTGCTCTCAACTTTAAATAAAAATTCGATATCTTACGTACATTTCGTCCGCAGCATTGTATGTGCTAAAATAAACCATACGCAGAGTCTACGCAATGCGATTTTTCCTCTGCAAACTCTTCAAAATTATGCACAGTAGTTTACTTAATTTGATGTAGCACGGAAATTATAAGTAATAATGAATAGTAATTGAGATCATTATCGAGCGCATATATCACACTATAACATCTGAAAAAATTTAATTTTTTTTTATCGAATAGTTTTTTCAAAATCGGCTGATAAGTATTGCTTAGCGCTGGGAACGTTGTAGTGGTCGGTGTGTAAGCAGCAGCAGAATAGAATATAACAGGCCCAACATGGCTGCCGCAGACAGGCTGGCCAGACATTCCCTGTACAGGGCTTTATGGTGTATACGCTATGCGCACGCTGTTCGGTCACACTCGGCTCCCATTCGCAGGTGTTCGCTTGTGTTCCACTGGGTGTCGGTTTCAGGGCGAACCATCAAAGGCAGTTCGCGACCTCTCCGCTTCGCTCGAGTTCGCTTTGGTGTAAACGGGGCTTTACGAATACGCACACTCAAAGGATGTACGTCTTCATAATCTACATCTACGATCTACATAGCCGTGCGGGAGTAGCCGAGCAGTCTCGAGCGCTACGTTGCGGATCGCGCGGCCTCCGCGTCGGAGGTTCGAATCCTCCTCCGGGCATGGATATTTGTCGTCGTCTTCAGTATAAGCTAGTTCATAAGTTTAGGGACTGACGACCCCGCAGATAAGTTTCATAAGCTTATCAAACATTTGAACATTTCTTGAACAATCTACATAAATAGTCTGCGAAGCATATGGAACGGCATGGAAGGGGCTTCGTCGAACCGATTATTAGTATTTACAAATAAACTCTTTCAAGTTCCGAAGCAAGCAGGAGTAAAATACAGGGAGCGTAAGGTTATTTACAACTTGTACAAAAACCAAACAGCGGTTGTCAGAGTTGAAGGGCATGAAAGGGATGCAGTGGTTGGAAAGGGAGTAAGACAGGGCTGTAGTCTTTCTCCGATGTTATTCAATTTGTACACTGAGCAAGCTATAAAGGAAAGCAAGGAAAAATTTGGAGAGGGAATTAAAGTTCAGGGTGAAGAATTAAAAACATTGCGTTTTGCCGACGACATAGTAATTCTGTCAGATACAGCAAAGGACCTGGAAGCGTAAGGAAGTCCTTTCTGAAGGCATTTGTATGGAGTGTTGCCTTGTATGGGAGTGAGACATGGACGATAAGCAGTGCGGACAGGAAGAGGATTGAGGCTTTTGAAATATGGTGCTACAGAATGCTGAAGATTAGGTGGGTGGATCGCGTAACTAATGAGGAGGTGCTGAACAGAATTGGGGAGAAAATGAATTTCTGGCATACCTTGACTAAAAGAAGGGATCGCTTGGTAGGACACATTCTTAGACATCGAGGAATTGTGAATTTAGTGTTGGTGGGAAGTGTGTGGGTTAAAAACCGCAGAGGAAGACCAAGAGATGGATACAGTAAGCAGATTCAGACAGATGTAGGTTGCCGTTCTTATGTGGAGATGAAGAGGCTTGCTCGGGATAGGGTATTGTGGAGAGCTGCATCAAACCAGTCTCCGGACTGAAGACCACAACAACAACACACATAAATTGCTAAGTGAAGCTACTGTGGAGTTACAGGGCTTTATTGGGAAAGTTGTCTTGTTATAGGGTAAACCGATCACGGTGAGAAGATACGTCAAGAAGCTTGGTCCGGCGGAAGATGCAGATGTAACCAGGAGAACATGTGAGCAGTTTGCTGTACCGTATACAGCTCTTAACGATGAGTTACGGAATAAATAAAATCACGGAGTGGCTGCAGGAACAGCGTTAAAAAAGGAAGACGGCAAAACGCCTGTCGAGGGTTTATTGGCACATTATGTGCCAAATGCGGTTTTCCCCTAGAAGCACGGATGTACGTAACACTGCACGGGGCTACACGCACGGAAAACGAGCAACATGATAAAGGCGGCCAGGATTAGAGTGGGTTCATGCGTCTGTAACAACAAATTCTGAACTGACGCCGAGAATTGGAGAGAACACGAAGAGTTTGAAGGGACATCATATCGCAATATTTCGATAATCCACAGATTTTTCTTGGTCATTATATTTAAATATGTAATTTTTTGTAACTAGTATTTTTGCTTAAAAAAAAAGAACGTGAAAGTATGATCGTTGTGACGCCTGGAACAGTGTAACAGCGATAATGACGCAAAACAAAGCCGTGTTCGAATGACCCAAACCGCGGGTTAACACCGATGGGTGTTTTCTCTCCCATTCTCGCAATATGTTCGCTCGTTTCAATTTTCTACTATTAATAAAAGGACGAAAAAGAGTGAAACATTTAAAATGTAAAACTATGTAAGTAAATTTTAATTCTGTGGAAAATATCAACATTAACAACAAAAATGATCGGCATAACCCCCTCTTAGTATATGTTAGTATATTTAATAATTGAGGTGTTTGTGCCTATATTTCAATCTGTAGCCAAAACTACACATCGCATACGAATAGTGTTTGTATGTGGTAGTAGGTACCACTTTCCCATTGTGCACTATAATGGTAGAGGGTTCATAACGATGAGAGGGTGGAAGATATGGGAGTTGAAAGTTACCGACCTGAATAAAATTGTACGTGTGGGTGTCGATATTTTGCTGTTCAGCAAAAACTAGACAGTGGAGACGAACGATCTCTCTGTGTTGTTGTAGTACAAAGTCTCCTGTTGTACACCATAGCAGTTCCGTGACGATAGCTGTAAGAGGGTGGAAGATATGGTGGTTGAAAGTCGTCAGCTTTTGACAATATACTGCCAAAGAGGTTATATACACCGAAACTTTCTGCATATTCTTCAGTTGATTTTCTGCAAGAAGCGCACGAATAAAGAAAAATAAGTGCATATTGCATTTGAAAAGGCGTAAAAAAGAAATTTCGCGTTCTCGATCCGTTTCTAAAAGAAAACTGCGCTCAAAAGTGAATCTACAGACGATAGAAACTTGAAATTTGTAGACGTTGTTTATCTTGCACTGTAGGCATCAGCGAATTTTCGATACTGCCATCCCTAAGAGGGTAAAATACAGGACGAAAGGTTTTTGGAAATACGTTCCTATTAAGGCAATTTTGAAGCAAGAAATACAGAACTTCGGGTCTAGATTTTTCCATTGGAATTTTAAAAATTTTTTCAACATTTTCGAAAATTCAACCATTAAGCGGATGAAGTAAGGGAAAAATCTTTTAAGGTTGTTACTAAGACTATTTTGATGTTAGAAATGCGAATATTTGTATTTGCGGTTTTCGAGATGTTCTGAATTCTGCCATCAATTGTGCAATAGGGGGTGGCAAGTTGATGGAACTACTTGATTAGGAAAGTTAAAAAATGCTCAGTCCCTGTTGCAGTATTTTATTCTCCAATAACGCGTTTCGCGTTGTTAGCGCATCGTCAGACTGGAAACAGACAAATGTTTTGTTACAGTCCGTGTACCTGGCGGGCAGCGAATCTAATGTGGCTAAGGTGAGTAAATTCTGAAAATTCAGACTTACTTGGGCGGAGATGGAGCCACAGAACTATCTATAGCTGTGTAGGAGGTATCTCAACAATTTGTGTTATTGGGCGCCTGCAAAGAGGTGAACGTACAAAGTACGTAAGGGTTATTTGAGCTAGAATAACTAGGGACTAAAGGGGTGTGGTATGGAAGTTAATGGAACGCTTTATATGATAAAACTCACCATAGCAGCAGAGGCAGGTCCACGTTTACAACAGACTGGTAGTATTGTTAATAACTGCGGAACATAAACGCGACCGTTAAACAGAGCGGTATGGGTTTTCAGTCGTTTATTATTGTTTCATACGAACATGTATCATCTCACGAGATTCATTCCCTCACGTCACAAACATCTCTAGCCGCTCATTCTCTCAGACTTAACTCTGGCCATACCGCTCTGTTTAACGGTCGCGTTTATGTTCCGCAGTTATTAACAATACTACCAGTCTGTTGTAAACGTGGACCTGCCTCTGCTGCTATGGTGAGTTTTATCATATAAAGCGTTCCATTAACTTCCATACCACACCCCTTTAGTCCCTAGTTATTCTAGCTCAAATAACCGTTACGTACTTTGTACGTTCACCTCTTTGCAGGCGCCCAATGACAACAATTGTTAAGGTTCCTCCTACACAGCTATAGATAGTTCTGTAGCTCCATCTCCGCCCAAATAAGTCTGAATTTTTAAATTTCATCACCTTAGCCACATTAGATTCGCTGCCCGCCAGGTACACGGACTGTAACAAAACATTTGTCTTTTTCCAGTCTGACGATGCGCTAACAGCGCGAAACGCGTCATTGGAGAATAAAATATTGCAACACAGACTGAGCATTTTTTAATTATTCGACACTGTTGCTGCACCAGCCACCACCACCATCATCATCATGGAATGGAATGAAATGATTAGGAAAGCATTTTTAAATGCTATATCTATGGAATTTTATACTCAGAAGTAGAAACAACCAACGCAGACCATCCGGTCTCAGCATGTGAAGAAGCGGGGATCATGGTAGTATTAAGTAAGGAGATGTGAATTCGCCATTTGCGAAAACTGCCGTCTTTAACCGCGAGGACAGGCTCTGAGCATTTTGCTGACGCGCCAGTTTAAAAGCCGCGGCGGAGCATCGATGTTCGTGTCGTCTTCAGTATTAGCTAGTTCATAAGTTTAGGCACTGATGACCCCGTAGTTAAGTCCCATAAGCTATACAAACATTTGAACACCATTTTTCTAGTTTAAAGGAATCGGCATTTAACCAATTTTAAATAGTCAGATGTGTGTCTTATCTTATAAATATTGTTGATATCAGTTTCATGTAGAATTTTGGAGCATATTCTCAGTTCGAATATAGTAAATTTCCTTGAAACGAAAAAGCTTCTTTCCATGAATCAGCACGGGTTTAGGAAACATCGTTCATGCGAAACTCAGCTTGCCCTTTTCTCTCATGACATCTTGCGAGCCATGGACGAAGGGCAACAGGCGGATTGTGTTTTTCTCGACTTCAAAAAGGCGTTCGACGCGGTGCCACACTACAGACTGCTAACGAAGATACGAGCTTATGGAATAGGTTCACAGATTTGTGACTGGCTGGAAGACTTCCTAAGTAATAGAACGCAGTACGTTGTTCTCGACGGCGAGTGTTCATCAGAGACGAGTGTATCGTCAGGCGTGCCCCAGGGGAGTGTGATAGGACCGCTATTATTTTCTATCTATATAAATGATCTGATGGACAGAGTAACTTGTAATTTGCGGCTGTTTGCTGATGATACTGTGGTGTATGGGAGGGTGTCGTCTGTAACTGACTGTAATAGCATACAGGTTGACTTAGACAAAATTTCTAGTTGGTGCGAGGAATGGCAGCTAGCTCTCAATGTAGAAAAATGTAAGGTGATGTGAATGAGTAGAAAAAACAATCCCATAATGTTCGAATACAGCATTAGTAGTGAGCTTCTTGATGCAGTCGCGTCGTTCAAATATCTAGGCGTAACATTGCAGAGCGATATGAAATGGAACGAGCATGTAAGGACAGTTGTGAGTAAGGCGGACAGCCGACTTCGGTTTATTGGGAGAATTTTGGGAAGATGTACTTCACCTGTAAAGGAGACCGCGTATAAAACGCTTGTACGACCACGTCTTGAGTATTGCTCAAGTGTTTGGGAGCCACAGGAGATCGGTTTGAAGGAAGACATAGAGGCGGTTCAGAGGCGAGCAGCTAGGTTTGTTACCGGTAGGTTCGACCAATGCGCGAGTGTCACGGAAATACTCCGGCAACTCAATTGGGGATCGCTGGAGGAAAGACGACGTTCTTTTCGAGAAATTCTGTTGAGGAAATTTAGAAGGCCGGAATTTGAAGCTGAGTGAAGTACGATCTTGCCGCCGTCTACTTACATTTCGCGTAAAGATCACAAAGACAAGATAAGAGAAAGTAGGGCTCGTACGGAGGCACATAGCCATTCTTTCTTTCCTCGTTCAATTTTGGAGTGGAATAGGAAAGGAAATGCCTTGTAGTGGTACAGTGTACTCTCCGCCACGCACCTTACGGTGAATTGCGGAGTATGTATGTAGATGTAGAAACACAACTAGGAACACTTATTTAGACATATTAAGTACGTTACAAACTTTTCTTCGACTATCAGAAAAATGCTATGCACGCGATCGATGGAGTAACTCTTAAAGGCGCGGGTTAACTGCTCTTCTACAGGTGGTGTAAAACGTTAAAGCAGTCGAGAATTCTAAGATTGTTTTGAACACCACAGTGCTTTACTAGGCACGGTCCTGTCTGGAGGTGGTATGCCGTTGCCTTCCTCCGACCTTGGAACTGACTTACCCAGCCAGTTATAGAGGGACCTACAGTTTAACGTGGGTTCAAAAACCGCGGTGCTACTCGGTATTTTTCACATGAGCAACACTGCCAGAGGTGAAAGAAGTGGAAAGTGACAGATAAAAATCCTAGGACCTGGCGGGGATCGAACTCGCGACCTTTGGATTTGCATCCTGGCACTGTACCACTGTGCTACTGACGTGTGGAAGTTTGTGGCGGAGCAGCGCTGTAATGTGGCCCTGGCGTGTCGCAGCACCAGCTGGACTAGGTCTCGCGTGACGTCAGGCAGAGTAGCTGACTGGCTCGCTGCTTCGGCCTAGTGGGCCGTGCCCCAGCGGCCACCCAGTCAGCCGTGCGCGCGCAACCTACTCTGCCTGACGTCACACGAGATCCCCGCGGCCTTCTCTCTGGTCTAGCGGGTGGTGGTGGGAGTCCCGACCGGACAGGGGTGTAGCCTTTCCCCCAATTGTGTTTAATCTGTGCAGTGAGAAGGCAGTGAAGGAATGGAAGGAGAAATTTGGAGACGGCATTAAAGTGCAGGGAGAAGAAACAAAAACTTTGCGGTTTGCCGATCACATAGTAATTCTGGAAGACTAGTTGAATTAAATGAGCAGTATCTTGAAAGGAAGATATAAGATAAACATTAATAGGAGTAAAGCGAAGGTAATGGAATGCAGTGTCAGAAAATCAGGCGATGCTGAAGCAACTGGATTAGGTGATGAGACAATAAAAGTAGTAGATGAATTTTGTTATTTGGGTACCAAGATAACTTGTGATGGCCGAAGTAGAGAAGATATAAAATGCAGAATGGCTATGGGAAGAAAAGCGTTTCTGAAGAAGCGAAACTTGTTAATGTCCAATATTAATTTAAACGTTAGGAAGTCGTTTCTGAAAGCATTTGTCTGGAGTGTAGCATTGTATGGGAGTGAATCGTGGACGATAAAGAGTTCAGACAAAAAGATGATAGAAGTTTTTGAAATGTGGTGTTACAGACGAATGATGAAAATTAGATGAGTAGATCAGGTAACTAATGAGGAGGTGCTTAACCGAATCGGGGAGAAAAGGAGTTTCTGGCTTATCCTGACTAAGAGAAGTGGTAGATTGGTTGGAGACATTTTGAGTCATCAAGGAATTGTGAATTTAGCTTTAGAAGGGAGCGTGTGGGGTAGAAATCGTAGAGGGAGACCGAGGGACGAATACAGTAAGCAGATTCAGGAGGATGTAGGTCGCCGGACGTATTGTCAGATGAAGAGGCTTGCACAGGACAGGGTAGCGTGTTGTTGTTGGTTTTGAGGGGACTTAACAGCTAGGTCATCAGTCTCCTGTTTTTAGCTAAGAGTCCTGTGTTAAGTGTATAAAAAGTAAAACACAGCTCCGAAGATGAAAAGTCACAAATGGGGTAAGGTGACGTTGGAGAAGTCGCTGACAACACAAAAGGAAGACACACAATAGGTAAAACGAAGTCGAGATCTCACGTAAAAGTGGACAGCAGAAGAACACGAGTGGCTGATCACAGAGAAAAAACAGGATGAGCCAACCATACTGCACACACTAAAAAGCCCTCGGTAATTTACAGAAGGGTCTTAAAAGGGTTTAAAATCGCTGGATAGGTGGGGACCTGAAGTATCAGGCTACAGCACCCACCACTAGATGGAGTTGTGAGAACCAGCGGCGCGAATAAAACTTAAAACAGAATGAGCCGTGGAGGCGTCGTCGCCTAAAACTAAGGGTAGCGCGTCTGGTAGGTTAAAAGACTGGCGCAATGTAGCTAAAACTGGGCAGTCCATCAGAGGATGGACTAGACTACTGCCAGCGCTGCTCCACACCGACACACAGGCGGGGCCTCACGGCGGAGGAGATGGCCATGGGTCAGCCAGGTACGCCCAATACGGAGGCGGCAGAGGACAACTGACTCTCGACGTATGGGCCGCAGTGAGGACTTGCACAGAGTTGTGGATAGCGTGGAGAGCTGCATCAAAGCCTGCCCTCGGTATGAACTCTGACGGTTCCATTGAGCAACACGCAGCCAAATTGGTCCCGGCTAGTGGCTAGAGCAGAGGAGTCACTTGCAGAGCAGCAGCACGCTACGCAGCTAGACGTCGGTCTCTCACTTGCTGCCGGCTAGTGGCCAGAGCAGAGGACTCACTTGCAGAGCAGCAGCGCGCCGCGCAGCTCGCGCAGCGCCGTGGCGATGGCGATCCTGGCGGCGGGCAGCGCCAGCCAGCCCAGCAGCCTCTGGCTCTGCTGGTCCTGCACGGACATCCTGCTCTCACATCACACACTGCCGACGCCCACCAGTCTCCAGTCCACGAACAACGCCTCTCCACAACACACAAACTGCACTTGCACTCTAGCGATCTATCTGCTACACTACGTCCAACCAATATTTCCTACAGTGTGCCCAAAAAGTCTCTCGCCACTACAGTGTGCCCCAAAAGTCTCTCTCCACTACAGTGTGCCCCAAAAGTCTCTCTCCACTACAGTGTGCCCCAAAAGTCTCTCTCCACTACAGTGTGCCCCAAAAGTCTCTCTCCACTACAGTGTGCCCCAAAAGTCTCTCTCCACTACAGTGTGCCCCAAAAGTCTCTCCACTACAGTGTGCCCCAAAAGTTTCTGCTGTACTGGGTCCAACAAGTATCCTGTAACTTTGCGCACAGTACGTCCACACTAAGACACGGCCTAGCAGAGCTTGTAGCACGGAGCGCGGCACTGGCTGCTCACGGCGCGGCGCCGGCGGCCAGACTGCGGCAGCGCTGGAGTCCTCGCGCCGCCCACAGCCCCCCAGCCCCCCTACCTCTCCTCTCCTCTCGCCTCCTGCCGTCTCTTCCGGTTGAGTAGTGCCCGCTCGTCAAATATGGGCCTCCGCCCAGCGTGCCGAGGCCGCGGCGAGGCCAGCCTAGCGAAGCAAAGCAGCAGGCCACCGCCCGACCCGCTCAAGGCGGCGTCTGTGTAACGCGCGCCAGCCACCAGAAGCTCACAGATTAAAGTAGCTCACTACTCCTCCTGCTACGTCATCAGGCCTCGTGCTTCCTGACACCTGCCGCCGCTCGCTTCACGTCCCTCCAGCGTTTCCTCAACCTCCCTCTGGGTCCGCTTCCTGCAGGAACGAAATCCAGCAGCCTCCGAAGCCACCTGCCACCTTCCATGCAGGCCCACTGCATACCATAAGCACTCTGCCGCCCTTACGCTTCGACTACTAATATTGCTCGCGCCGTCCAGGACGAGGTAGGCCGAATATCGATAATAGTGCACAGCGAGCGCCAGAGAAGTTCAATAGTTGCTGATGAGTTACAATTATGTATTTTTGAAGATACAGCGTCCACTGAATGAAATAAATCGCAATTTTCGATCAGTTATGGATTCACTGTACTAGGTTTAGATCGAATAGCAAAGTGCGGCGAATGAAAATTGGTGGCCGGCCGGGATTCGAACCCGGGATCTCCTGCTTACTAGGCAAACGCGTTGACCACTCCGCCACCAGGACACAGTGACCAGCCCGACTGCAGAGGACTCTTCCCTGCACGTCTCCCGCCACACACAAATCTCCATTCGCCACGCTGTCTCTTTCATATTACCACAGCGTAATTTGGTATTCCATGAGAACCTAGTACAGTGAAGCCATAAAAGACCGCAAGTTGTGATTTACTTCATTAAATGAACGCTGTAACGTCGTGAAACATATATATATAATTGTATATAAGCCGAGGCTGTATGCTGTATGCTCGCATCAGGGAGACACACGAGCTATCGAGACACAATTGCACTGGGCCGGTCATGTGGGGCATACGCTTGCCTTTTACGGTTTCTGCTATGCTGGGCTGTCGGTATAATTCCCGAAGCTCTCCGTTGTGTCTGCATTCAAAACCGGACCGTACATCTTCCGAAAGAACTTTTCTCTCAAAAACAAGGATCTCGCAGAAGTCCTGTTTCCGAATACTCCGTGTCTCACAGCCATATAGCGCAACACGCTGCAACGGTCGAATTCTGAACTGTCCGGGCAGACATTCGGAGTGAGGCAGTGGCTCTAGGCTGCGGTAGGGTCGCTTTCCGCTGATCCCCGCTCCACGAGAAGACTTGTCTGTGAAGACTTGTCTGTGAAGACTTGTCTGTGAAGACTTGTCTGTGAAGACTTGTCTGTGAAGACTTGTCTGTGAAGACTTGTCTGTGAAGACTTGTCTGTGAAGACTTGTCTGTGAAGACTTGTCTGTGAAGACTTGTCTGTGAAGACTTGTCTGTGAAGACTTGTCTGTGAAGACTTGTCTGTGAAGACTTGTCTGTGAAGACTTGTCTGTGAAGACTTGTCTGTGAAGACTTGTCTGTGAAGACTTGTCTGTGAAGACTTGTCTGTGAAGACTTGTCTGTGAAGACTTGTCTGTGAAGACTTGTCTGTGAAGACTTGTCTGTGAAGACTTGTCTGTGAAGACTTGTCTGTGAAGACTTGTCTGTGAAGACTTGTCTGTGAAGACTTGTCTGTGAAGACTTGTCTGTGAAGACTTGTCTCCCAGGTATTCAGTGACTGCAGATGTCCAGCAGTCTGCCTCGGCTTCACTGGTGAGCAGCCACAATTGCCTGCCGGCCTCCTCTAGTGCTGCGGTCGCTTGTTTCAACTCCTCTTCAGAGAGCAGACGGATGTCAAGGATGCCAGTCTGTTGGGCGCAGGATTCATTCCTCCCGCGGTCAGAAAAATAGGACTGAATCCTCCCGAGCCTGCAAGGGCGTGGAAAAGGACGGGACTGAATCCTCCCATAACTTGTACAAGCAGGTAGTTGGTGGCGGCCCGAGACCAGAGTGTGTGGTCAGACCTTCATGAATATTCCAGGCAAGCAAAGCTATCTAGCATTTGTTCCAGTGTATGTTCCTACATTGTACTGTAAAGTAAGAGTGAGAATTAAGACCCAGTTAACTTTAGAGTCAGAGTAAACGTACAGTAACATCACTTTGATTCGCACAATCTAAAGATTACGTTTTACTCGCAATTGATAAATCTGTGCAATATTTTCAGCAGTTGGTATACACGTTTATTTGATACAGCGTTGAATTTGTAAACAGAGGAAAAGGAAGACAAATTTTTTTCCTAAGGAAGAAGAAATTCTGCTTTCAACGGGAGAGCGGGACATGAGTCTCACTGAACTGGCTTGACTTAACGTGAATAGAAGCAAGTTATGAACATCTGTAGGTTCTAATAAAACTTGCCTTAATAGGAAATCGGAAAATAGGAAATACTCCTGAAAGACTTTCACGGATATTGTATGTATTATGAGCAATACTCTTAAATGTGGTGCTGGGGCATAGTAGGTGAGCGATCAGACTGCTATTTTTGCGACTCGGGTTCGATTCCCACTAGAAGCTTGATTTCATTTATTAAATTTCTTGCACTTCTGCGTGGTTGTGGTCTTCATGAATGTCCACAACATAGAGCTCCTCAACAGAAATTGATTTAATAAAACTTTTGCAACCCTTAATGTTGCACGTCCATCGCGCTACACCACTTGACAACAGTTTCTGAAATCCGGAAGTGTCACCTTTCAGAAGTAACACTTTCCCTTCATTTCTACTGACTGAAACTTCAAGGGCGTCGGAGGAGGTCACTTTTAAGCGATCCGCCGTGGACTGAAGTGACAAGTACGGCCCGAAGCGGCCTGGGGCGGGGGTGGGGGTGGGGGCTGGTCCCTGCAGTTCGGGAGGATTCAGTCCTGTCCCCTGACCGCCTACCTGCCGTTGGGAGGATTCCGTCCTGCGCCCAGTCTGTTTCCCCCCAACTTCAGTCTCCTAATTCTTTTCACAATCTTTTCGCTGGCAAAACTGACCAGAATAGTGGACAGCCCGTCTCCTTGCCCGAGTCCTGTCACAATTTCAAATCGCTCAGATACAGGTTTTCCCATTTTCACTTTAGCGTGTGTATCGCTCAGAGAAGCCGTTACCAGCTTGGTGAGTTTCTCTGCCGTCCCAAACTCCCTTAAACATCTGAACAGGCTCTTGCGATGTATGCAATCGTACGCTTTCTTGAAATCCACAAATAAAATATGTAGACCTTTACCAGGAACACACTTACTATGGAGGGGTCTGTCAGACCTCATTTTTATTTCTTGTATATGGAACCAGTGGTTCGCGGAATGGATATTTTCACGACTTCCTTTTGTTCATTACACTTCCTGGAAGTAGATTGTATTGAAACACGACTTTTTTTAACGCAGTATTTAATGTGCTGTATATTTTCATTTTGTGTCTTACGAAAATAACGAGTTAGCTCTCTTTTTTATCAAATGTCCAAATAGGTTTAAGAAATTACTGCAACCAGTCGCCGTTTGTTTCTCGTTAATGAAGATTTATTTAGACCATTACCGGTTTCTAGCTGCCTAGCAGCTCATCTTCAGATGGTATACAATTATTACAAGTTACATTTGAATAGCTATGCACTTCACATTTAGTTTATCCATAAGCGGACCAAAATTGGACAAACTAAATGTGAAGTGCATAACTATTCAAATGTAACTTGTAATAATTGTATACCATCTGAAGATGAGCTGCTAGGCAGCTTGAAACCGGTAATGGTCTAAATAAATCTTCATTAACGAGAAACAAACGGCGACTGGTTGCAGTAATTTCTTAAACCTATTTCAATAAACAGAGGCAGGTTCCAACACAATGGATAAAAGTTTCATTTAAATGTTCAAATGTCTGTACATCTATCGGACCAAACTGCGTGGTCATCAGTCCGTAACTTACAAACTACTTAAACCTAGGTAAACTACCTAAGGACAAACGGACACACACACACACACACACACACACACACACACACACACACACACACACACACACACGAGGGAGGACTCGAACCTCCACGGCGAGCAACCGCGCGCTCCGCAGCGAGACGCTTTAGACCGCTCGGCTACTACACCGCAGCCCACAGATTATATTACAAGTTCGAAATACAATTAGATGAATAAGTTCCATTTCATTTACGACAAATTGTACGCAAAGTCAGCTTTCAGTTATGATTCATGTTTTCAATGCAGAGCGTAACTTACTGAAGAGATACACTTCGTCAAATTTTACTTCTGCAATAACAAGTAAAAAGTAATTGTGTCCTCTATGACCGCAGAATCATATTTGAGTCTGTTTGAACCTGCCACACACTTCGCGCTCTGAATTAGTATCATCATCACTAAATATCTCAAAATCAGGGGCCATTATCGCTGTCATCAAGTTGTTTATCAGAGGACATCCACATCTGTCTCGCGTAAAACACTTTGCATAGAAGGTTGAGCTTTCGCTACCACAAGCAGTGACGTATAGTAAACTATTTTGGTCTGAGAGATTTTTATTCGGCGGACAAAAGACAGTTCCAACCTGGCTTTTTTTTCTTCTTCAAAATGCGGGCGATCTTCCCCGAGAGTGCGCCGGTATATGGAATGAACGCAGTGCCCACATCCAACCTCGTCTTTTCATCCGTTTCCACAGGTTGTGATTTAGTGGTTGGGCAGAGAGCCCGCTGAATCTGCCACTCTGAGTACCCATTTTTTCGAAATACAGCATTTTGAAAAAACACCAGGTTGGAACTGTCTTTCGTCCGCCGAATAAAATTCGTGCACTGGTGGGGAGCGCCAAAGATGATCTCGGTTTGAGGAAGGCCGGCGTGTACCAGATTCCGTGTCAGTGTGGAAAGTCAAATATTGGACAGACGATGCGTACCGTCGAGGATCGATGCGTTGAACACCAGAGGCACACACGATTGATGTATCCGAGCAAGTCGGCGGTCGCTGAACATTGTTTGACGGAGAATCACTCCATGGAGTATGAACACACTAGGATTCTGGCACAGACGTCGAGATACTGGGACTGCGTCGTTAGAGAGGCCATTGAAATTCACACTGATGTCATAAACCGTGACTCTGGCTATAATCTTAGCAAAGCTTGGGAACCAGCGATTGGGTTAATTAAGAGTATATCTAGCAGCCGTCATGTAGCGGACAGAGCCCTCACACCGACGTCATCTCAGACGCCGTCGCAATCGGTTCCACTGCGCGGACCGCGGAGGGGTCGCTCCGCGGGCCGAGGGTATTTAAATCGCCCGCCACCGGGCTAGAACCCAGGTCCCTTCGAGCAGCCGTAGCGTGCGGATCTCCGTGCCGGCGCGTTTCCAGGAGCTCAGTCCGTCAGTTCACCTGATGATGGCGACATGTATGATCGCCGAAATATTCGCCCGTTGGACACTGTAGACCGGCAGTACACCCGTGGATATTTTGATTATCAAATACGCCGGGAGAAACTGAAGAATCATATTTGGACATTTGTTTGCTCCACCTTTCCAAAGTATTCAGCATGAACAGTAATTGCAGAGCCATGAGAGTAGATAAAACTGGGTTGCTTGGGGCACAAGCTGATCATCATCAGTACTGAATAACAGAGGTGCGACCACACCGCCTTGCAGTGGCCCATACCCCGTAGAGGCACCTGTTTTTCGCGAAATCGCGAAATTTTTGCGATATTTTATATTTTTGCGAAAAATCACGAAATATATGAAATCTACGAAAAATCGCGAAATAATCCACGAAATTTTCTGAAATCTCATAAATCATTTAAATGTACTGGCGGAAATTCGAGATATAAATGACAATCGATTGTACACCACTTCGATATATATCGTTTCGAGTCCTGCCAACCTCTTTTCATGTGCAGTGAAGTCCGTTTCCGGCGCTTTATTTGATATGGTGATGGTAATGTCCTGCGTGCTTGTAATCGTTTCTGATCGCAGATTCTTTCAATGGTTTGTTCTAGTACAGATTAACATGGTCGTAACAGTTTTTGATCGTGAAATTGAGTTCGCATCAGATGGATTTTACGTTTTTCATTAAACACGGAAAATAATCCTGTGCACATACTGCGATATGCGTATTGAATGGCAAAGAAAGGATACTTGCCCACAAGATATAAACAGCAGTTCTTCCCATAAAAAGAACAAGGAGGAAGAGCTGTGGACGGGTGTCAAGAGGCGAGTTACTCACGAACATCAATGCAGCAGAAAAGCGAGCTAAAAGTGGACAAGGAAGAATTCCTGTTATGAACACCACGAGCTTCGTTCCGAAAAATACCGCTAAGAGCCATCTCATAGTTTTCGTGAATGGTATACATTCTGGATTTCACCCTTTGTTGTAGTGTTTGTAGTCTGCTTTTGAACTTTAAGTGCTACCTTGTATCCGATCGTGAAGAAGCATGTGTTTGCCCACCGCCAAGTTTAAAGAGAAAAGTAATTTCTTTCGCGGAGACGACATTTAATTGCGCCGATGCACGTATTATATGGTTGAAAACATACGAAATTGCCCGAGAAGAGAAGATAAGGAATTTTAAAAGAAACCGCAATGGGATTGTTGCGCGTAGCTCCGAAATATTTTGACAAAAATGAAAAAGGAGACGTATTTTACACAATACTAGATTTTGCGTCATTATTTTTGTCTCAATAATGGTGGACTGCTACAGTCTTGTGTACACACACACACACACACACACACACACACACACACACACACACACACACACACACACACACACCCAATGTGGTAAGTCCTCATCTGCCGAGAGTGTGAAAGGGTTAATAGATATCGTTATTTCTCACGGCTGTCATTGTTTGCGATGTAATAGTAATTTAAGTGTGCAAATCGCTAAGGAACGGCCGCGTTTTCAATTTCGATTTGGCATATTTTTCGTTTTTAAGTAAATTATTTAGGCTACGTAAAACTTATTTAAGTAACAGGATAAATGTTTCTCAAACTTTTTTTAAAAAAAAATATGTCTCTCCATCAATGTAAAATCTTCATTTTTTTCTGAATAAAATAAAGTGTTACACTGTAATGAGGCTATAATTGACTTTTCATTTAGTTTTTATCCGTTAAAAAGTGAAAATAAAATTAGCGAAATTATTGACGAAATAAAATAAAAGTAGCGAAAAATATACCGAAATGGGGTTTAAAAAATGACGAAATCGAGCAAAAATTTTCACCACAAACAGGTGCCTCTACATACGTCTTCCGCTGCCCCTATAGGAAGTCAAGATTGGGCCCTCAGCAAGCAAAGTGTAGCTCACCGTCTTGTCCGACGTCCGATACTCATCCAGTTCCTGGAGCACGGGAAAACCGTTGTAACACTGGCGAGTACTGTGATATACTGCGAAGGCCACACAACGTCGCACAGCGCAAACATCCTGGGCTGCTGACGGGACGGGGGGACTGGTTCCGCTGAAGATAGCGCGCTCCACACGTCAAGCGTGTGCTGGCCAAGTACTGGTGGCAGCGGCTTCAGCGTTCAAGTTCTAAGGCCTCCGATGTTTTTCTAATTAACTACGCACCCGAAATCGATGAAACTGGCGTTACTAAATAAAAACAAATCTTCCGGGCCAGATTGTATACCAACTAGATTCCTCTCAGAGTATGCTGATGCAATGGCTCCGTACTTAGCTATAATTTACAACCGATCACTCAGCGAAAGATCTGTATCAAAGACTGGAAAGTTGCCCAAGTTACTCCAATATTCAAGAAAGGCAATAGGAGTGATCCCCAAAATTACAGGCCTATCTCATTGACGTCGATTTGCAGTAGGATTTTCGAACATTACTTTGTTCGAATATTATGAACTACCTCGAAGAGAACGACCTATTAAACAGTAGTCAACACGGATTCAGAAAGTATCGCTCTTGCGAAACACAGCTTGCCCTTTATTCACATGAAGTGTTAAGTGCCATCGACAAGGAATCTCAAATCGATTCCATATTTCTTGATTTCCGGAAGGCTTTTGACACAGTACCCCACAAGCGGCTTCTAATGAAATTGCGTGCTTATGGAATATCTTCCCAATTGTGCGATTGGATTCACGATTTCCTATCAGAAAGGACACAGTTCGTTGTATTTGACGGTAAATTCATCGAGTAAAACAGAAGTGATATCTGGCGTTCCACAGGGAAGCGTTATAGAGGTCCCCTACTCTTCCTCGTGTTTATAAACGATTAAGGAGACAATCTGAATAGCTCCCTTAGACTGTTCGCGGATGATGCTGTCGTTTATCGGTTAGTGAAGTCAACAGAGGATCAAAAGCAACTGCAAAGCGATTTAGACAAAATTTCTACATGGTGCGAAAATTGGCAATTGACACTAAATAAAGAAAAGTGTGAAGTAATACACATGACCACTAAAAGAAATCCGCTGAACTTCAATTACGCGATAAACCAGTCAAACCTTAAGGACGTAGATTCTACCAAATACCTTGTAGTTACAATTACGAACAAGTAAGATTGGAGAGAACACATAGAAAATATTGTGGGGAAGGCGAATCAAAGGTTACGTTTCATTGGCAGAACGCTTGGAAGATGCACCAGCTCCACCAAAGAGACTGCCTACATCACACTTGTGCGTCCTCTCCTGGAGTACTGTTGCCCCTTGTGGGACCCTCACCAGGTGGGACTGACGGAAGACATTGACAAGGTTCAGAGAAGGGCAGCTCGTTTTGTTTTATCACGTTACCGGGGGGAAAGCGTCACGGAAATGTTGCACGGATTGGGGTGGAAATCATGAAAAGAAAGACGTTATTCATTGCGGCGTGATCTGTTTGCGAAGTTTCAATCACCGACCTTTAGTTCTCAATGTGAAAATATTTTGCTAGCACCCACCTACTTAGGGAGACATGACCATCCCAATAAAATAAGAGAAATCAGATCGAAAACGGAACGATTTAGGTGTTCTTTCTTCCCGCGCGCTATTAGAGAATGGAACGGTAGAGCGAAGTTATGAAAGTGGTTAATGAACCCTCTGCCAGGCACTTAATTGTGATTTGCCGAGTATCTATGTAGATGTAGATGCAGATACTTCTCGACGTAGTCGCCCTGCAGACGTACACATTTTTCACAACGCTGACGGCATGATTCCATGGCAGCGGCGAGGGCTTCTTTAGGAGTCTGTTTCGACCACTGGAAAATCGCTGAGGTAATAGCAGCACGGCTGGTGAACGTGCGGCCACGGAGGGTGTCTTTCACTGATGGAAAAAGCCAACAGTCACTGGGAGCCAGGTCAGGTGAGTAGGGAGCTCGAGGAATCACTTCAGAGTTGTCATCACGAAGAAACTGCTGCGTAACGCTAGCTCGATGTGCGGGTGCGTTGTCTCGGTGAAACAGCACTCGCGCAGCCCTTGCTGCAGTGCGGGAAGGAATTTCTTCTTCAAAACATTTTCGTAGGATGCACCTGTTACCGTAGTGCCCTGTGGAACGCAATGGGTAAGGATTACGCCCTCGCTGTCCCAGAACGTGGGCACCATCATTTTTTCAGCACTGGCGGTTACCCGAAATCTTTTTGTTGGCGGTGAATCTGTGTGCTTCCATTGAGCTGACTGGCGCTTTGCGTCTGGATTGAAAAATGGCATCCACGTCTCATCCACTGTCACAACCGACGGAAAGAAAGTCCCATTCGTGCTGCCGTTGCGCGTCAACATTGCCACACGGGCAGCCTCGTGGTCGTCCGTCAGCATTCGTGGCACCCACCTGGATGACACTTTTCGCATTTTCAGGTCGTCGTGCAGGATTGTGTGCACAGAACCCACAGAAATGCCAACTCTGGAGGCGATCTGTTCAGCAGTCATTCGGCGATCCCCCAAAACAGTTCTCTCCACTTTCCCGATCGTGTCGTCAGACCGGCTTGTGCGAGCCCGAGGTTGTTTCCGTCTGTTGTCACACGATGTTCTGCCTTCATTAAACTGTCGCACCCACGAACGCACTTTCGACACATCCATAAGTCCATCACCACGTGTCTCCTTCAAATGTCGATGAATTTCAATTGGTGTCACACCACGCAAATCCAGAAAACTAATGACTACACGCTGTTCGAGTAAGGAAAAATCGGCATTTTAAGTATCTCAAACACACTGAAAAACGTACTTTCAGTGTTTCTCAAATTTTATAATTTTCCGGTAGATTTTGCAAAAAAATTATTTCATACAAACCCTTGTCCTGTCAAGCCGTTCTCAAGTGATGCTCTTACAACGATGCGGCAATTGATTTTTATTCGTAGAAAAAAATCGCCTCGGTTTTTCCTACATTTTCCTACTTCCCGGGCGACTTTTCCAAATTTTTACTTGATGCGAACCTTCGTCTTGCTTTCGACATGAAATGCACAAAATTTTATCGCAATTGGACGAACGGTATATATAGCTCATTGGAAAAAGCTGTTCCAGTTTTTCCCAATTTTCCTTTTTTCCGGATGGCTTTTCTATTTTTTATCACCGTTTAAACCTTCCCTGGACTTACAAGAATATTTCAAGACTAAAATTAGCCAAATCGGTTCAGCCGTTGTCGAGTTTTAACGAGACTAACGAACAGTAATTTATATATATATATAAGTGCATGTGTAATATGTCTCTTATGTTACATGTAAGGAATACTATAAAATATATTGCTGACCATACTTCCTTTTTCCATTGTATGACTTCCAATTATTATGTTATTTGTAAACCCTTAAGTTATAACAATAAAATATTGCTTTTAATAGCTGAACACATTTGTACACTTGCACATGCAACGAGTTCCAATAGTGTGTATCACGAAACAGGCCCGCAAATAATTTTCCGCTCTCCTGAAAACTTACTGATTTGCTGGCTACATTCTTATTCCAGGGAGGTATTCAATTGTAAAACCTCTTCACAGAAGTGGTTTTGGAGACTACGTTAGAAGCGGCAGTCTACTGGCTTAAGCTGGCGACCGTTATCATTGTATAAACACGCTAACATGAAAATTGTGGTACAGATTACTAATTTATTCGTACGAAAAGGCCAATGAAAGTTACATACTTGGAAAGATTGTTTGTCGTAGATTTCACGAATATAAATATTATGTGTGCATTCAGCCATTAAAAGTGGTAAAAGGCAGTATTAATTTTCCTATCTACAGCTTGGATCAAGTTCTACATTCTCCAACAATCAGCTCACTGATTGGCTATTCGCCTCGACCAAAGACGCTGTAATGCAGCGCATCTGCAGTATTAAAATAAGTGAATATCGAAACATGCAGTGGTCCCAACTCACTTTCTTGTGCCGTTCAAATGCTTCATTTTTGCAGAGATTAAGAGTGGTTAAAGGAAGGGGATGTTTTCATACGAATGCCGATATAAAGGATGATGCGCCGGGAGAGGCATCTAGCGGTGCTCGGGTGGAACTACCAAGTCGACATGTTGTCAGATCTGGAATTCTGAATATCGCAGTATCGAAATAACATTATTTCTTGGCGTTGTATAAATATACAAACACCGAAATTGTAGTTCCATTTCAAATATTAGGCTAATGAAAGTTATATAATTCGAAAATGGCATGAGGAGTATATACTTCCGTTTTTATTTGTTGTTATTGTGTCAGGCATTTTCCTTAACATGTAAAAGATACCGTTTCATACCTCCCAGTGCCGGTTAAATTTTACCAAATATCCCAGCGGCCTCCTACGATAATGTTGGCAACAGAAGCTGAATAGTGAGAATCCTGTGAGTCTCCATTTTTCTCGCGGAATCTTCACTTTAAGAGGGCAATTTTTTTTTTTTTTTTTACTGAGCGGACGAGGGTACATACAAGAACCTGTCAACCATAAAGCAGGAACAGCATTATTTGTTTACTTCATGGTCTGTACGATACACTAATCGAGTCATTCTATGTGGTTCGAACAAATGGGCAAAGATTTTCTATCTTGTTGTTGATGTTGCCAACATAATCACGCGAGGCCGCCGACATGATACGTGAAATGTTACCCCCAGTGAACATTGTAAACACAATTGGTCGATTTTCGACCACAGGCAATACTAGTTTTTTATAAAAATGTACAAGAGTTCCAGTGAGGTAGGCAGAAGTTGTGGCGTTCTCTGCACTAAGTTTAAATGGTTCTGCACAAACTGACGAAAATCATCAACGTCATCATGTTGCTCCACAGTTTGGCCTAGTTCTCTCCTCTCTTCTTCACACTATCCTGCCCTCCTTTTAGCCCTCTATCTCTCGGCCGTTTCTCCTGCGTCTGTATTTCCCGTCCTCTCCTCCATTCTCTTTAAACGACCACACCGCTGCAGTCTCCATCTCTCCTCCCTATCCGTCTTTCCTTCGTTCTCCTCATCGTTTGTCTAGTTCGGTTACTTCCCTTTGCGTTCCCTATTTGTGTTCATTTTCTTGTAAGGGCTCCTCTATCAATATTTTCCTTTATCCTCGCACTCCTCATCCTTTCTTGTTACCCCTATTCTGCTTCGTACAAATTTCATTTCGCCCGCTTGTATTTTACTCCTATCTCTCTTGTTTATCACCCAAGTTTCCGCTGCACACGTCTTTCAGGAATTTAGCTTGAAGAATCTAACGCTGATGCTAAAGTTAATCGTTTTTCATTTACTCTTGTCACTTGCCTTGTTATTAAAATTATAGATTCAGTTGAAATTTGTAATGCTTTTCTCTCAGGCTTAAAAAAAATCTTTGACTACATTAATACTGTCAGAGATGTCATGAAGTTATCTCTAAGTGATGAAAGTTTCGATGAAGTATACAGTTCTTGCTTGGAACTAAAAAAATTGATGTCTGACTTTAAAATCTCAAAATATTTCAAAGATTTCTTCAACCCTTGGTGACGGTGTTCTACCAAACGCTTTTGTCAGAAAGAATAGCTTCGCACAAAAAGTGTTAGATTAGTGTACAGTGAAAAATTATTTCATTGGTCGTGTAGAAGGTTTGGGGTGTTACTTATATCGAAAGATCCACTTCGGCCAATCAGATCGCTTTATTGAAGTGTCCTAATGCAGCTCTGCTTTTCTTCGTTCTATCTTTCAAAGGCCAGACGACTGCCAATTTTTATCAAGTACTAGCTGAACCCCCGCTGCTTCGCATGCGTAGGCTGGTTGGTCTGCACCAGTTGTTTCTTTTTAATCCTGATGAAGAATCCATATCTTAGGTTTCGTAGTTATAGCTTGAAATTTGAGTTAACAGCACCATATTACTGAAAATCAAATTTTGCGTCTCTTATTTCACCCCTTATTGGTCGAATTTCCAAAAATACCGAAACACGTGTCTTTTAGATTCGAACCCCGAATCCAAATCCGAAAATTTATAGTTCTAACTTCAAAATTGCCTAAATAGCAACATATTTTCGAAAAACACCCCCGCTCCAATTTAACCCCGTTGATGGTTGTTTTTCCAAAAAATACCGAAACACGTATTTTTAACGTCTAACCAAATATACGAATATCAATTTTTGCAGCTCTACCTTCAAAATTGTATCAATAGCAACCTGTTTTCAAAAATTTTGATCCTGTATTTAACCCTCTTACTTGTTGAATTTCCAAAAATAGTAAAAATCATGGATTTTTAATCTTGACCAAGATTCCATATTCGAAGTTTCGTAGTTGTAACTTAAAATTTGAGTTAACAGCAACATATTTTTGATAATCAATTTCTTGCGTCACCTATTTTACCCCCGTATTTATCGAATTTCAAAAAATGCCGAAACACGTGTCTTTTACATTCTAATCCTGAATTAAAATCCGAAATTTTGTAGTTCTAGCTTCAAAATTGCCTAAATAGCTTCGTATTTTCAAAAAACGTTTCATCCCCTATTTCACCCCCTTACGGACGGAATATCGGAAACTCGCTTCTTAAATGACGCCTACAGAGTTAGATGAGCACCCTCTACAAATTTCAAGTTTCTGTCTTCAGTGGTTTGGGCTGGGCGATGATGAGTCAGTCAGTCAGGCAATCAGTCAGTCAGTCAATCGCATCATTCCTTTTATATATAGAGATTGCTCATTCAAAAATGCACGAACATGATTTTCAGGAGGGCTGGTTTCGAACATTTGGGCACCCTCACTGGTTTTCGAAAGTCGCCGCCTCCGTTCCCCACCATCGCCCTGTCTTCACTCTCGCCCTCTCTCCTATCCTCTTCTCCACACTATCCTGCCCTCCTCCTACCCCTCTATCCCTTTGTCTTGCTCTCGGTCGTCCCCCCTGCGTTTGTTTTTCTGTCTCCTCCTCTCCTCCATTCTCTTTAAATGGCCACACCACTGCAGTCTCCATCTCTCCACCCTATCGTTTTTGTTTCGTTCTCCTTATCGCTTGTCTAGTTCGGTTACTTCTCTTCGTGTTCCCTTCACTTTCCTCGCGTCACACGTATCGCCAGATTATCTCGGTCGTGCGCTGAACACCTACTTGTGGCCCACAACACCCTACCTATCCCTCCCTCCATCCTATCCTATCCTCTATCAATATTTGCCTTTATCCTCCCATTCCTCATCATTTCTTGTTACCCCTACTCTGCTTCGCAGACATTTCATTTCGCTCCTATCTCTGTACTTTGCCACCCAAGTTTCCGCTGCCTACGTCAGTATCGGCACACAGTACTTTTGCTAGAGCAGTGTTGGACGTTTCCAGAGGAAGGGCTGGGGTTGCCAGATTGGACTGGAGGCAGGCCCGGAGACCAGACGTGCCCCCCCCCCCAACTGCGTCCAACTCACCCCACAACCAAGATTACACGTGAATTCTAAAACACACCCTTATCATCTTCTCCCTCGCAGCAATTATTCCCCCCCCCCCCCATTGCTAGGGGTGGCCTTCACTTCACATGCCGCAGCTGACGGCCAGGCCGCCAGTGGCTGTGGATCAACAATCGGCACACTGCAGTCGGCAGAAGTGGTGGCAGCGAAGTGGCAAAGCTGCTCACGTCAACAGCTGCGCAAACTGGTCACCAAGAAGAGCGCCAAATACCCAATAAACTTTTGTAGCCACTCTTTATCATTTTCTTCACGGAACAAACGTAGATATCGTCTCTTCATTTCACTGTTATTACTCACTAATCTGAGTTAATGTAAGCTTGTCTGTTCACACGCGATCCGAGTATTCCAAAAATTGCCGGTAAACTGATAACAAACAATGAACGAACGAACACAAATAATAGACGTCGCCAGTTGACACGTTGCCGCAACAGTGTTTGCTTAATAATGCGCTAGCCGATTACTACCGACGCAACAATGAAAAGTTTTCAGAGGAAGAATAGAAAAGTAGCGTTTTGATGCAATAAGAAATTGACATTTATATAAAGTTATTCATAATTACTAGAGAGGAGCTGGTCGGGAATGGCCCAGCGCACTGAGGCGTCTTGCCACGGTGCGCGAGGCTGCTCCCGCCAGAGGTTCGAATCCCCCTCTAGGGCAGGGATGTTATGTTCGTTCTTAGTTTAAGTTACGTTAAGTTCGATGTAGATCGACGCTACATGAGCATAGTACTTAAAAAGCGTCGTAAAAAAAAGTTAAGATGAAGGTTACATTGAAGCCCGGAGGTGAGAGTGATTGTCCCGTAGACCCGGAGAATTCATTCAAAACCCGGGCACTCCGGGCAGCGCCCGGAGATCTGCCAACCCTAGGCAGGGCTGCCAACTTGACAGGCCTGGCCGTGAGTTTTGGTAGTGCACTGTTCGACGTTTCCAGAGGCAGTGCTGCCAACTTGACGGGCCTGGCCGTGAGCCACGCGCTTCCTTCCGCGCTGTGGCCCTGGCGGCGGCGGTGAGCGAGGCCGCAGAACAATAGGCTAGGCGCCGGCGTCGACAAGGTCTCTAGGCGCTAGTCTAGTCACACTCCACACTCCAAGTGACAGGTCTGAGGCGTTGAATTAAAGTCTGCGCTGCCACCGGGAACCGAACCGGCACCTCCGTGCTTACTAGGCAGCCGGCTTACCGCTACACCACCCCACCACTAGCGATTAAAGCGCCTCAGAATGGTCTAAATACAAAATGTTCAAATGTTCCTATAGATTATGGGACTTAACTACGGGGTCATCAGTCCCTAAACTTACAGACATCTTACAAACTAGCTAATCCTAACGACCGTACCTCACAAACAGCTTTTAATCAAATTGCGTGGTTATGGTATATCGCCCCAAGTTTGCGATTGGATAGGGGATTTCCTGTCAGAGAGGACACAGTTTGTACTAATCTATGGTAAGGCATCGACTAAAACAGAGGTGATATCGGGCGTTCCACAGGGAAGTGTTATTGGTCCTCTGCTGTTCCTTATTTACATAACCGATTTAGGAGAACATGTAAGTAGCCCTCTTAGGTTGTTTGCAGATGACGCCGTCATTTACCGTCTAGTAAAATCATCTGAAGATCAAAACCAACTGCAGAACGATCTGAATAAGGTATCAATATGGTGTAAAAATTGGCAATTGGCTCTAAATAATGAGAAGTATGAAGTCGTCCACATGAGTACGAAAAGAAATCCGTTAAACTTTGTTTACAAGATAAATCAATCAAAAGGGAAGACCGTAAACTCCACTAAACACATAGGAATTACTATTACTTCAGACTTAAACGGGAAAGAACACGTAGATAATGTCGTGGGAAAGGCGAACCAAGGACTGCGTTTTATTAGCAGAACCCTTAAAAGATGCAACAGAACTACAAAAGAAACTGCATACACTACGCTTGTCCGTCCATTTTTGGAGTATTGCTGCCCAGTGTGGGATCCTTATCAGGTCGGTTTGACGGAGGACATCCAAAGAATCCAAAGAAGGGCAGCTCGTTTCGTATTGTCACAATACAGGGGAGACAGCGTTACGGAAATGATACAGGATCTGGGATGGGAATCATTACAACAACGGCGCTTATCGCTGCGGCGTGAGCTACTTGCGAAACTTCAATCGCCAATATTCTCCTCCGAATGCGAAAATATATTGTTGACTCCCACTTACATAGGTAGAAAATGATCATCAGAATAAAATACGAGAAATGAGAGCTCTAACAGAGAGATTCATGTGTTCTTTCTTCCCGCGCGCTATTCGAGAATGGAATGGGAGATAAATAGTGTAATTGTGGTTGGATGAACCCTCTGCCAGGCACTTAAATGTGATTTGCAGAGTATCCCATGTAGATGTAGAATATCCATGCCCGAGGGGGGATTCGAACCCCCGGCCGTAGTGGCCGTGCAGACCGTGACTGGAGCGCCTCAGTCCCCTCGGCCACCGCGGCCGGCCCGGCAGGAATAGTCTAAGCACGATTTCCCTCCACGTCACAAACTTTAGTTCAGCTTCTTTGTTCCGAAGATAATTGCCACTACTGCAAGGCTTTCCATGCAGCGGGATAGCACCTCGGCAATGGACATGTTGGAACATGGCTGTTTTTGATGCGATATACAGACCCCGGTCGCATCAGAAATTTTAATTCAATGCTTCGGAGTTATCACTGACTAGCTGATAACCCGGCGTTGCCCGGGTATTTATTTATTCCTGCCATTTCTCAGGTATATAGTCATTTGTGTAAGTGCTTTATGTCTGAAAAATCTCTTCTTAACACAATTTGTGCTGAAGAAGTAATTGATTAAAACTTGGTGCGTGATGGGACGGTTTCCATGAAAGTTACTGTTTATGTGCTCTTATGACATGAACTACGAGTGGTAGTGTAATACAATTTAGAAGCTACATTCAACCATATAAGTGTACACTGTCTGTAAAATTTCCTGTCGCTACAATTTATAAATTGTAACGTCATACCGAGAGTCGTAGTTTTACTCCATAAACAGCGGAAAAGTAGTAAGCGAGAAACTTCTTTTCTTTCATCATTTTACTATGGTCGCCAGCGAGAAGAAGTTTAACAAAGGTTTGAAATTATGTTTAAAGTTTCTTGCAAGTCGCTAATTACTCCCATTCCCATCTTCAATGTCAGGTTGCATTATGTCGCTTTTTATGCGATTCCTATTGTTTATAAACAATAGGACCGCTATTATTTTCTATCTATATAAATGATCTGATGGACAGAATAAGTTGTAATTTGCGGCTGTTTGCTGATGATGCTGTGGTGTATGGGAGGGTGTCGTCTGTAACTGACTGTAATAGCATACAGGTTGACTTAGACAAAATTTCTAGTTGGTGCGAAGATTAGCAGCTAGCTCTCAATGTGGAAAAATTTAAGGTGAAAACAATCCCGTAATGTTCGAATACAGCATTAGTAGTGAGCTTCTTGATGCTGTCGCGTCGTTCAAATATCTAGGCGTAACATTGCAGAGCGATATGAAATGGAACGAGCATGTAAGGACAGTTGTGAGTAAGGCGGACAGCCGACTTCGGTTTATTGGGAGAATTTTGGGAAGATGTACTTCACCTGTAAAGGAGACCGAGTATATAACGCTTGTACGACCACGTCTCGAGTTTTGCTCAAGTGTTTGGGACCCGCAGCAGATCGGTTTGAAGGAAGACATAGAGGCGGTTCAGAGGCGAGCAGCTAGGTTTGTTACCGGTAGGTTCGACCAATGCGCGAGTGTCACGGAAATGCTCCGGCAACTCAATTGGGGATCGCTGGAAGAAAGACGACGTTCTTTTCGTGAATTTCTGTTGAGGAAATTTAGAGGGCCGGAATTTGAAGCTGAGTGTAGTACGATCTTGCTGCCGCCTACTTACATTTCGCGTAAAGATCACAAAGACAAGATAAGAAAAATTAGGGCTCGTACGGAGGCGTATAGGAATCTTTTTTTTTTTTTTTTTTTTTTTTTTTTTTCCTCGTTCAATTTCAGAATGGAGTTCAAAAGGAAATGCCTAGTATTGGTACAGTGTACCCTCACCCACGCACCTTACGGTGGATTGCAGAGTACGTGCGTAGAAGTAGGGTTCTTCATGAGAATAGTCGGGGCTAAAGCGCTCCACTGCAAAGCGAAGGGTCGCGGGTTCGAAACCCGGTCGGATCTCGGATTTTTGTCAGTCTGCACTTTAACCCACCGTTCACCTCTCAACGATGTGAGGAGTCGCCAGAAACGACACGTGTTTGGTATTCCACGTTAAGCTGTAGGTCCCCATGCCATTCCTTTCCCCGGTTGGATAACTGGGGTAGGCTAGGGACACGCAAGTCACAGAAGTGGCGTCCAATCGAAAGACTCTCACCAGGTCAATAAGCCACGCGAAATAATAATAATAATAATAATAATAATAATAATAATAATAATAATATGCACGAGAATGGAGTGTGTCGCTGTGGTGTGCAGAAAGTTCACCACTTGCAACCACACGATCTTGCCAACCGTTTGCATTTTTGTTACTCGTTGAATGGAAATTGGCAGCTTTATCGCTTCATGGTGTTTACTTATGAGACAGCCTTTGCAAGAGCTGGTATGAATAAGCTGCATCTCTGGGGAGACGAAAATCCCCACGGCACAGTAGTACGTCAGTGTGACAGTGTGTGGCCAGTTTCCGTGTAATTAATTCCTCCAGCGCGTGCTAGCAGCTCGTCTTAACCCTCTGATGCAGAGGGCAACTCATCAGATACATACTTCCTCTTTTCAGTTACCTCGCAAACTGATCAACGTTTTACCACAGTTTCATCTGTAGCTGCTTGTATACATAGTGCTATATACGCTACTAGCTCATCCTAGAAATTATGGACTGTAGAGTGCTATTAAATGACTAACAGTTACTCCAAACACGTGTGTTCTGTACCTCAGTATTCCTCCTTTGCCATGTAGAAGTGGCCAATCATACTACTGTTGCACTATGAGTTTCTTTCTGGTAAGATAGGCATAATGGTGACATTTACTGAAATGGGTACATCATGGAAGCATTATAATATATCTGACCAGCTATCAATTTTTTTTATTTTTTATTTTTTGTTTTGTTTTGTTTTTTCTTCTTTTTTTTTGTTTTGTTGGTAGTAATGCATAATAATCCTAAGGAATTTTTTTTTAAATATCTTTTCAGTAGATAAGAACTATACATTAATCGTGGTAGCGTTCATAGGTTCTAAGAAACAGTGACGAATTGAATGAAGGGTTCAGAATGAAACTTCACTCTGCAGCGGAGTGTGCGCTGATATGAAACTTCCTGGCAGATTAAAATTGTGTGCCGGAACCGGGACTCGAATCTGGGACCTTTGCCTTCCGCGGGCAAGCGCACTACCGACTGTGCTATCCCGACACGACTCACGATGCCGCCACACAACTTCACTTCCGCCAGTACCCCGCCTCCTACTGGTAGTGCGTTTGCCCGCGAAAGGCAAAGGTCCCAGGTTCGAGTCCCGGTTCCGGCACACAATTTTAATCTGCCAGGAAGTTTCGAATTAAGGGTTAATCGGAAACTGTGGATAGATCTCTGTGCCCTATCAACTGCTCTGCTGGATGCTGCATTGCTGCATCTGCTGGTGGCTTAAGACGAGTACAAAGCTAAGCTGAGCTGAGGGGATAACACGAGATTTTCGATGCCGCTACCTCAATAAGGAACGGGCGTGACGAATTTACGAAACGCTACGCGCAGGGTTCAACTTCCGTGCGAAGCTTTGCCTTCAAATGCAGGGAGGAAATTTTGAACATTTGCTTTGACTCCAATCCGAATGCTACGAAGTTGTCTACATTAATTATTACCGTATATTTCCACAGATAAGACGATGGCTAAATTATAAAAAGGCCCCTAAAATCCGAAATCGTCTTATACGACGGTACTAGAAAAATTAGATAGGAATTTAGTCTGAAATTGGTAATTTCGTAGTTGTGCTGCATAGCGCTGCTTCGACCTCCAAACGATATATATCGAATCGGTTAAGTACCGAAACGATACGTATCGAACAGGCGAATGTCATGATTTTTATGAATATGTCGTGGTTTTAAAGGATGTGGTTAGGCAGAAATCTAACAACTTTACAAGAAAGCTTACACTCTAAGTAACTCGGCCTGAAATGAAAAAAAAACTTGTTTAACCTATACCTTATCTTCTTAAGGATATGCTACAGATAACTTTTTAAAAAGTGTATGTTACGTTAGGTATAGGACAAAAAAATTTTTTTTTCTTCTTTTTAATACGTAAGAGCGCGTAGCTCGCGCATCTCGGCTTCAGTAACATTTCCTTATTCCATACATATCGTTTCGAAACGTATCGATTCGATATATATCGTTTGGAGGTCGAAACATCGCTATGCAGCACATTTGCGATATTGCCCTGATGAAATTTACATCATGGAGAAAAGATTTACGAAAACAAAGTTATGCGCAATTAGAAAAAAAATCGCTTTTCGAGCTTTATGAATTTTGAGTGGACAAGGGTACATACGATAACCTATATGGCATAAAACAGGAATAGAATTAATTATTTACAATGCAGCTTGATTTTACAATGTCGCTTGTCAAAAATAATTTCTCAATATAGATATCCAGAGTCGCACTGAAACGATTACAGCATATTTACGTACGGAGCAGTGAATGGGTTAAAATATTTCGCAGCTGTACGCAACAATAGTGGCTTCCTTCGATATCCTCTATTTCTGTTATCGGGCGCGATTAAACGTCGTCTCGGCGAAACGAGTTACTTAAACTTCGCGGTGTAAAAAAAAATTCAAAAGCAGGTCGCAAACACTGCGACAAAGGGTGAAATCTAAGTGTAGCGATCACGAAAACTACTTGTGGCGGCTTCTAACGGCATTTTTCGGAACTTCCTGAAGCTTTGCCTCCTAGTTGAATTCGCAGGCGTAATTTTAGATCTCAAAAGTGGAAATAAAGGGGGACATGTATTCGGGTAAACAAGGTAACTTGGGGGTCGTCTTATAGGCCACGTAAATGCTTAAACTATGAACATTTTTTTACGAAAAATTTGTACCCCGTCGTATCTGAAGGTCGTCGTACTGCGGAAATATACGGTATGTGCATTTTTGATAATGAAATGTGACAATAGAAGTTTTTTGTCATTTCCTGAGTTTTTTAAATCACTGTAGCTACTTAATTACGCTTCTGATGCCATTAGTTTATTTACATTTTCCCCCTATATAACGTAAATTATACGCTCCAGAAATAGTGGGAGGACCTGGTCACAGAATAGGGAGTATACAGAAAGGAAAGCTGGAGGCGGCGCCTTTGATCTGTATGTTACCAAGCGTTGCGCTCGACGCCATATTGAAAAGCAGTAAACGCGAAACTATAGCCACTTAGTACTTTGGCTGGAAATTGACTTTTTACCAACTGCAGCTAATCTCACCGACTTTTACGAAAGGAAACGGCTTTCATCTATTTTGCGCCATCTTCTTGCACCTAATTGTAATCCAACGGAAAAAAAATACCCGTAAATTTTAATACAACTACGAAAGTGTACAGTGGAGTCGATGATCGTTTTATTTGGTGATTATCTCTAGAAAATTCCAAATAACGCGATGTTATGTGTGGGAAATTAGTTATAAATAAGAAAGTGACTTTACAACTGCCAGGTTTTATTTGACACGAATAAATTCGCACAAAATATTGAGTGGACTTAGCAGTTCAATGTGATTACACAGAACTGACGACGTCTGGGCATATATAAAAGTTGCATTTGCTTTAGGAGTATCATTAATTTACTGATCGGAGAAGGGCATATAGAGGAATCTGTCAACCACAGAGCAGGAACAGCATAAAATAATTATTCCCCTTAATCAATTTGTTTGAGTATGCGAAGAGCATTCGCTGCCAACATTACCACGCTACGCCTCCAATGCCGTAAGTAAAATTTTACCTGCCTACTTACGCACTATTCTTTGTAATTCATTTTATATTATTCCCTGCAACGTTAAACTTATAAAATATTAATGTACTTCAACATTTCGATGCTGTTCAACTGCTGCAGCAACAGCAACAGCAACAGCAAGAGTTATCGTCAAGAGAAGAAGCGAGGCTACTTTTAATAATTATGCACACATTGCTCTCATTCGAAACTGATAACATTTAACTTTCACTGCACATATAGCGACGTTCACTTACTGCTCAGCATGTTTTGGGAAGGTGAAGAAACTTATGTCCTTATTTGTATGAGAATTATTGCGGCAATTAGGTGCTGAACACCATCGGCCGCCTTTTATTGCTGCTCGTAATAAAAACGGACAGCTCCAACTACTGACACACAGTTCTTTCTTTTCACTGCACCAAATACTTGATTCAGGCAGTTAAAATACACAATTAACAAACATAGACGGCGCATTACCACGCTACAGAGTAGGGAGTGATCACGCGTTTACTGCTTTTCAAGATGGCCGTTCCGCGCATGCGCACTACATTTTGGACGACAGACTGCAGCGGGAGTTTCCTTTCTGTATACTCCTTATTCTGTGACCTGGTGATTCACCGTGTTCACATCTGTGCGTTCGCACGACTGGGTGGGGGAAAAGCGCGGAGGCGGCGGGTAGGCGGGGGCACGGCCGGGAGTCGAAGCCGGCACCGCGAGGCGCGTGTCCGAGGTCAGGGAGGGGGAGGGGAGGTCAGGAGGGCGGGAGGGGAGGCAGGAGGTCAGGAGGGCGGGAGGGCTCGCGTGACTCGGCCGCCCTTGCGACGTCTGTGGCTCAGCTGTGACTGCCCGCCACCTGTCACTGCTGCTGCCTGCCATCTGTCACTGTACACAACCGCACTTCACAAATAACCAGCGTTGCATCACTCCGCACTCAACTGCGATTTCCGCTACTTGCCTGCGATTTGTGATTTCCGAGAATTCCGCTACATCAGTGATTTCCGAGACTTCAGTGACTTCTGCTACTCGCATGATTTCCTCAATTTGAGCTATTTCTGCTACTTCTGTGATTTCCGAGATTTCTGCTACTTCGAGTGGTTAGATGCTCAACTGACGTTAGTCTAAACAAGCATCGAACAGAATTTGGCAAGAATAGCGTATCCTTGGGTGACCACATTTTCCGCTTGAAAAACAGAACATTTGGAAAATCTCTGATAAATAACGGGACAAAACACAAAACTAGACAAAGAGAAAATAATCTGCATATTCAGGATGTCCCAGCTATCATGTCCACCCAAAATCTCTCTGGACCAACAACAGCTATTGGAAAACGACTTTCACCGGTATCAATGTACGGCTGGGGCCCATGAATGTACATATTTGGAAACATTCTAAAAGTAAAGCAAATGTGTCATTATTCAGTTTCTCCCGGCGTATTTGATAATCAAAATATCCACGGGTGTACTGCCGGTCTATAGTGTCCAACGGGCCCGATGGACACTATAGACCGGCAGTAAACCCGTGGATATTTTGAAAGCAAATGTGTTTTTTTTAACACAGACTGCCACCAGCCCCACCTCCACGCACACCCTCTAGCATTATTCCGAGCTCGCAGAATGCTAGACAGGATTGGAATAGCAGCGTGTAGCAGTTATAGGCTACGCTATAGATGGGCCTGGATATCACATTTCTACACTCTATTTAAACATCCTTCGACTTTTATTAATGCAGTATGTAGATGCGTCATCATATTAAAAACACGAGTGCTTTTTTTAATTTTATTTCTGTTCCATAGGACCCAATTGAGGAGTGAGACTCCATGGTCATGGAACAAGTCAATACATTAATTGTTACACAAGAATGGTAATAGAAAATTTTTAAGTAGTCCTTTGCACACGACAATCTTAAGATAATGTGAAAAGAATCAATAAAGAAAAAAAATTAATTAGCTTAATAGTTTAACTTTTCTAGGAGTTCCTCCACAGAATAAAAGGAGTGAGCCATGAGGTAACTCTTCAATTTAGATTTGAAAGCGTGTGGATTTGTGCTAATATTCTTTAGTTCTTGTGGCAGCTTATTGAAAATGGATGCCGCTGAATATTGTACCCCATTCTCCACAAGTGTTAAGGTGGTGTGGTGCAAATGCAGATTCGACTTCTGTCTAGTATTCACCGAGTGAAAGCCACTAACTCGTGGGAATAAGCTGATATTATTAACAACAAACGACATTAAAGAAAAAACGTATTGGGACGCCAGAGTCAAAATTCCCAGACTACTGAAAAGGGGTCGACATGACGTTCGCGAACTTACACCACATATTGCTCGAATCGCCCGTTTTTGAGCCAGAAATATCCTTTTTGCATCAGGCGAGTTACCCCAAAAAACAATGCTGTACGTCATAAGTGAGTGAAAGTAAGCGTAATAGACTACTTTTCGTGTTGAAAAATCACTATCTCAGATATTGTTCTAATGGGAAATATAGCAGACTTTAGTTTTGGAACAAGATCCTGAACATGGGCTTTCCATGACAGCTTACTGTCTATATGAACACCTAGAAATTTGAACTGTTCAGTCTCACTTATCACATGCCCATTATGTGTAATCAGAATGTCAGCTTTCGTCAAATTATGTGTTGGAAATTGTAAAAACTGAGTTTTACTGTGATTTAACATCAACTTGTTTGAATCTTGTCGCTGCAAGAGGAGGCTGTACACTGTACTAGCGTGGACACTTTGCACGCTCTGCCGACTGTACTGGCGTGCGTGTGTGGGGTCCTGTCTTGTGTGTACACCCTCAAGAATGTGGCAAATTTCCGTCTGCCGGGATGGCGAATTCATCGGGTTCTTTTTTCATTTTCGAGGAGTGTACTATACAGAGTGTACAGAGGCTAAAAGATTTTTGAACATCGTCGCTGTTAACAGCGGAGGCGGAACCTTCCGCGCCTGCCTCGTGATCCAGTGCTGGAACGTCTCCCGTAAAGGTTTCATACGTGTAGGCATAATTCCTCAGTACTTAAGTACGACGTACCTTACCTTAAAATACGTGTTTTGCAAATGTCTTTCAAGCGCCGTTACATTTAAGTTGCCAGCTTTCGTAATATTGTAGTACACATAAAAAATCCACCAAATACGGCACATTTGCTTCCGATCGCCTGAATTGGAGGCTGCGCACCGCGATGTTCGTTTGTTGCAGACCACGTGACTATATGGCTAGCGAATCACAGCACAGAGAAGTCTGGTCGTCAGCCAATGGTAACCAAACCTCACCGCCGCGCAACGTGCAAATAAGAATTTCTGACTCTGGAAATTAAATATGCGGTAATGTTTTTATACACGAAACAGCGAAATGTTTACGAGATGTGAAAATTAACGTGTTAACATGAAGTTTCAATTATTTTATTTCCGAAATCACTTGATTACACTTTCAGACAGACGATAAAATAAACATGCTATACCTGTTCTATGGTTGACAGGTTCTTGTATGTACCCTTGTCCGGTTAGTAACAGTAATTGGCCTCGTAAAATAAAGATTTAGAATCACTTTATCCTCTCAACTATATAGTATTACAGCATGTTTTACTTATACGTACGAAACAGTCTACTAATTCGGAATCTTCATTTTACGAGGCCGTTTTAAGTGTTAGTGACCGGACACAAGGGTACATACAATAACATGTCAACCATAGAGCAGGTATAGCCTGTTTCAATTATATGTTCGTCTGTCTGAAAGTGTAATCAAGTGATTTCGGAAATAAAATAATTGAAACTTCATGTTAACACGTTAATTTTCACATCTCGTAAACATTTCGCTGTTTCGTGTATAAAAACATTACCGCATATTTAATTTCCAGCGTCAGAAATTCTTATTTGCATGTTGCGCGGCGGTGAGGTTTGGTTACCATTGGCTGACGACGATACTCTTCTCTGTGCTGTGATTCGCTAGCCACAGTCACGTGGTCTGCAACAAATGAACATCGCGTTGCGTAGCCTCCAATTCATGCGATCGGAAGCAAATTTGCCGTAATTGGATAGATTTTTTATTTATACTTCAATATTACGAAAGCTGGCAACTTAAATGTAACGGCGCTTGAAAGACATTTGCAAAACACGTATTTTAAGGTAAGGTATGTCGTAATTAAGTACTGAGAAATTATGCCTACACGTATACAACCTTTACTCGCGCACTGTCATTCGGTGGTAGTCGATTTCACCCTTTGTCGATCCGTTGCATTTTCTAATTGGGAAGTAGTCTTCACGACTTTGCCAGTACGACGAGAAAAGTAAGTTTGTAAGCCTAGGGACTCACGACCACAATAGTTACGCTACGTAAACTTATAAATATTAGAACATAAGAAGAAGTCACTCTTCGGGCTTTCTCGGGGGATACGTTGCAAATAGTCTTCTCGATTTTGCCGCCGAATGACGTCGTGCAAGTCCAACAATATTTGCTCGGAGCAACTGTCCGACATCTTCAGGCGATTATGCCTGACGTCGTGCTGGCCAGCTGAAGATACTGGACAACTGCTCCGAGCAAATATTGCGGGATTTGCACAACGTCATCCGGCGGCAAAATCGTGAAGACTTTTTGCCAATTAGAAGATGCAACAGATCGACAAAGGGTGAAATCGACTACCCTAAAGGTCCCTACACACGATGCGATGTATTGGACCAATTCGTCGGTCACCCGATAAATTGGGCGGTTTTAGGCGCTACCCGACCAACTTACCTTGTCGGCCTGACCACCACCACTTCACCCGACAAATTGTACCGTGTGTAGCGCTTCCCGACCAACTTCCATGGCTGATGTCGTCTGCACAGCGAAGACGCGAAAACAAAAACAGTTGGACAAACAGACGCTGCATGAGCTGGTCGGAACGTGTGTAGGCTGCTCCCAATTGGTTGGTTCGTTGCACATCTTGTATGTCGTTAGATTAGATTCATACTTGTTCCATAGATCATGAATACGACACTTCGTAATGATGTGGAACGTGTCATTTAAATGAAGTGTGTCTATACATAATATTACATGACACTCAATATTTGAATCTTTTATTTATTTATTTTTTTTCCTATTTTAAGTACTAACTTTTATCTAGAAATTCATCTAATGTGTAGAAGGAATTGCCATTCAGAAATTCTCTTAATTTATTTTTAAATGCTAGTTGGCTATCTGTCAGAATTTTGATACTACTTGGTAAGTGACCAAAGACTTTTGTGGCAGAATAATTAACCCCTTTCTGTGACAGAGCTAAATTTAACCTTGAATAGTGTAGGTCACCCTTTCTCCTAGTGTTGTAGCTATGCACACAGCTGTTACATTTGAATTCAGTTGGATTGTTAATAACAAATTTCATAAGTGGATATATATATTGTGAAGCTACTGTGAAGATTCCTAGATCCTTAAATGTCTGCAGGATAATCTTGGGTGGGCTCCAGCAATTATTCTGATGACCCGCTTTTGGGCAATGAATACTTTCTTACTAAACGATTAATTGCCCCAGAATATGATGCCATAAGAAAGCAGAGAATGAAAATAGGCATAGTATGCTAGTTTACTGAGTTGTACATCACCAAAGTTTGCAATCACCCTAATAGCATAAGTAGCTGAGCTCAAACGTTCCGGCAGGTCTTCAATGTGTTTCTTCTAATTCAATCCGTCATCAATGCATAAACCTAAAAATTTAGATTATTCTACCTTAAACATAGATTTCTAGTTGCAATCAATATTTATTAATGGCGTGGTGCCATTTATTGTGTGAAACTGAATATAGTAAAATGTAAACGTTCACGGCCGAAATGGTCAGTATTACTAAAAATTTCCGGGCTGTTATGCCGTGGTCTAGTGGATTTACTATTAAAACCAAACGTTTATTTCAAATGGAACGATGGTTTTTATGAACAGACAGATGGTGTAGCTAAGGGGAGCCCTTTAAGCCCGGTTATAGCAAATTTCTACATGGAAAAATTCGAGCAACAGGCATTGAAAACAGCAAACAAAAATCCTACTATTTGGTTTCGCTATGTAGACGATACGTTTGTTGTGTGGAGGCATGGTAGAGAGGAAGGAGATCGTTTTCTTCAACACCTCAACGGGATTAATTCCAGAATCCAGCTTACCATAGAGAAGGAGGTAGACGGAAAACTGAATTTTCTTGACGTGTCAGTTTTCAAAAAGGGGAATGGCAGATTGGGCCATACAGTTTATCGGAAGCCCACACACACAGACCGTTATCTGCACCGGGATTCAAACCACGACCCACAGCAAAAGCGGGGCATTATAAAGACATTGGCGGACAGAGCGAGGAACTTCTGCGAACCGGAACTACTCGACGCGGAACTGAAACACCTGAGTAATGCTTTACTTAAGAATGGCTGTTCGTCCACAGAGATAAGGAGAGCTTTGAGACCGACACGTAGAGTTGAAAACGATGAAAGGGTTCCTGAGAAATCTAAAGTCTTCCTACCTTTTATTAAGGACGTCACCGACCGCATCGGTAACATTTTGACGAAACGGAATGTTGCCGTTATTTACAAACCTACTCGGAAGATACAGGATCACCTGAAATCGGCAAAGGGTGCTCGCAAACCGCTGGAAAAAGCAGGAATTTATAGGATTCCGTGTAGCTGTCTGGACGTATACGTGGGTACCACAAAAAGAACAGTCAAAAAACGACTAGATGAGCACAATGGAAACTGTAGAAGGGGAGAGATTGACAGATCAGCTGTTGCTGAACGTGTTTTTCAACCAGGGGACCACCTTATTCAATTTGATAAGACTCAGGTTTTAGCAGCCACAAATGGATACCACGAAAGACTGTACAGAGAGGCCACAGAAACTGTAAAACACCCCAATAATTTCATTAGGTTGTAGGAGGGCGTGAAACTGAATGATATATCTGGAATCCGGTTTTGCAGAAGAAATGTAACAGTCTTCCACCATGGGACGACATTAACGGACTGAGACAATCGGCATCGACGAATTGCGCGCGCATGTCGAAAACATGTGACGTCACACCTGTGTCCTCGTAAACGGAGTTCGGCTTCAGTGAGTAGCGAGCCAGGGTGTGCATCGGACATCCAGAAGCGCCACCATCCCCCTTGAGAATGTCCTCCGCAGTCGGGGACGAAACGTTGGGTTTCCATAATAAATCCACTAGACCACGACGGCATAACAACCCCGAAATTTTTAGGAATTTTGAAACTGAATACACTGTGTTTTTTCAAACTTTAAGGAGAGTCCATTTACGGAGAAGCACCTAATCGGAAATAGCAGCCCGTGTGGGGGCCTTGGGTTGCTGGAACACTGGGTCGTGCTGAGACCTAGCTGCAGCTAGGAATATCTCCCCAATTGTGCGATTGGATTCACGATTTCCTATCAGAAAGGACACAGTTCGTTGTAATTGACGGTAAGTCATCGAGTAAAACAGAAGCGATATCTGGCGTTCCACAGGGAAGCGTTATAGGTCCCCTACTCTTCCTCGTGTTTATAAACGATTTAGGAGACAGTCTGAATAGCTCCCTTAGACTGTTCGCGGATGATGCTGTCGTTTATCGGTTAGTGAAGTCCACAGACGATCAAAAGCAACTGCAAAGCGATTTAGACAAAATTTCTACTTTGTGCGAAAATTGGCAATTGACACTAAATAAAGAAAAGTGTGAAGTAATACACATGACCACTAAAAGAAATCCGCTGAACTTCAATTACGCGATAAATCAGTCAAACCTTAAGGTCGTAAATTCTACCAAATACCTAGGAGTTACAATTACGAACAACTTTGACTGGAGAGAACACACAGAAAATATTGTGGGGAAGGCGAACCAAAGGTTACGTTTCATTGGCAGAACGCTTAGACGATGCACCAGCTCCACCAAAGAGACTGCCTACATCACACTTGTGCGTCCTCTCCTGGAGTACTGTTGCCCCTTGTGGGACCCTCACCAGGTGGGACTGACGGAAGATATTGAGAAGGTTCAGAGAAGGGCAGCTCGTTTTGTTTTATCACGTTACGGGGGGGAAAGCGTCACGGAAATGTTGCACGAATTGGGGTGGAAATCATTAAAAGAAAGACGTTATTCATTGCGGCGTGATCTGTTTGCGAAGTTTCAATCACCGACTTTTAGTTCTGAATGTGAAAATATTTTGCTAGCACCAACCTACTTAGGGAGACATGACCATCCCAATAAAATAACAGAAATCAGATCGAAAACGGAACGATTTAGGTGTTCTTTATTCCCGCGCGCTATTAGAGAATGGAACGGTAGAGAAAAGTTATGAAGGTGGTTAATGAACCCTCTGCCAGGCACTTAAATGTGATTTGCAGAGTATCTATGTAGATGTACATGTAGCTGTAGCTCAAGCGAGTCAGCTACTGCCACAGTCTAACATACACAGCCGCGACACTCACTGCTGTGAAAGTTGTTACCAACTGACGGCTGCAACGACACTAGCGCTCCTAGCGGCGGGCAAGCCGCCGTAGTTGTGATGTTCCTCTATAATTACTTTTGTACGTAATTAACGAAGTAAGTTAGTAACATTTTTGCGTTACCAGCATTAGTAAAATATCAAGAGACGTACTTTAATACGGAAATTAATGTAAAAGCAGTGAATTTTACTGATTCAATGGTATAAACAACAACTTCGTCTTGAACAGAAACTTACGAATGTGTGTGCATTTCAATCTTATTTCGATGAAAGTAAGTAGACTATAAATATAAGAGAATAATAAATTTCTATTATGGTCTTTTCTTACTATGACCGGAATTTTTTTTACGTGTATAAATTCGGTGAGGAGTCTAATAATTCACACAGGTTTACACCTCGTACGTCTCCTTTAGACGTGCACATTATGTTCAGTGTAATTACTTCAGCCTAAAAAGGCAAAGTTTTGATGATTCTTGCCATTTGTGGTTTAGCTGTAGCAACAATTGTGGTATTGCCTACGTCTCTGTTGGAAAACAGTTTTATTGCTTTTGCCGTTTTATTGCCACGTTTGTTTCCTTCAGCTACACTGTTGTAGCTGATGTGGCGCGTCACATACTGTAGTTATTGCATTCTATATACGTTTGCTACGTTCAAACCCACTGATTCGACTGGAATTATAGTGATGAAACCTTAACGTTCGTTAGTAGAAATGCGACGTCGTTCTGCCAAAGGAATGGTCTTCTGGTGTTTCCTAGCCATTCTTTATTTTTAATAGAAGACGAAATTATTTATCAGAAGCCTGTAGGTTACAAGATAGCAGTAAATAAACTATCCTGTAATGAACAGTTTCGTACCTTGCTAGGGCCCTTAGGAAATTTAATTAAGGACAAATGTAGAGATGTTTTTAAGTTATTACCTATTAAAAGGTATTAAATACGTTTCCTAATGTAAAAAGTATGTTAAAATCAATAAAAACGATACTATTCGAGCTCATCCAATGTTGTATTCAGAAATGTAGCTTTCCGGACGCATGGGTTTCAATAATAAATCCACTAGACCACGGCATAACAACCCCGAAATTTTTAGGAATTTTGAAACTGAACACACTGTGTTTTTTCAAACTTTAAAGAGCGTCCATTTACGGAGAAGCACCTAATCGGAAATAGCAGCCTGTGTGGGGGCCTTGGGTTGCTGAGACCTAGCTGCAGCTCCAGCGAGTCAGCTACTGCTAGTCCAGCTAGTCAGCTACTGCCACCTCCAGACCACAGCGCCTGCTGGGTTCCCGGGAAGACGCGATCGTCACGTGTCCGGCGTGACGTCACTCGGCCAGCCCGGCTCGCCTTCCGTTTCCGCCGCGGCAGACAATGGCGGTTGAGACGTGAGGCCTTGCCCAGTTCCCTCCGGCCGTACACACATATATATATCTGCGTGTGTGTGTGTGATCGCCGAGGACACAAGGGCACACTCCTCCATGTCGACATTTCGTTCAAATAACCGGTGTTCCGTGTTTACTGCGCCTCGGTGGCACAGTGGTAGAGTGCCAGACTACAAATCCAAAGGTCGCGGGTTCGATCCCCGCCAGGTCCTAGGATTTTTATCTGTCACTTTCCACTTCTTTCACCTCTGGCAGTGTTGCTCATGTGAAAAATACCGAATAGCACCGTGGTTCGGAACCCACGTTAGACTGTAGGCAGTGGCGTAGCTATACCACCAAGGGCCCTGGGCCCTATGAAGATGCAAAAGTAATTCATCATCAGCTCCTTACCGCCCACTAGAAGACATAATAACGCAAACCTAAATGCTACTGAAGGGATTACTATGTTTCACATGGCAGATAATATTTAACCGTACTCTAATATAACTGGGAAAGTTTGTTTGTTTGTTACGCTTTCACGCAAAAACTACTGCGTGGATTTGGATTAAATTTTGCAGAGGGATAGAGTCGGACCTGGGTAGGACATACAGATAAAAGGACCCCGCGGGATAGTTTTCCAAGTTGCTGCATACTAGGCGAGTGAAACTGCCGACAGAAACTTCACTCATGACGTGTCGATCAGTAATAAAATCCACTATCGATATTTTCTCTTCTTCTGGCATCAGAGCTTAGCCTCCAAATAATACAAAGCCTACTCACTAGCAGCTTACCTCGGTTGAGCAGTGTCGCCACTGTAGTTCAAACTTACTCCGCCGTTGGCGCCACAAGCCAACCTCATGCCGTGTAGGTTCTTATGGAACCGAATTGGAAATAAGGCTCAAAAATATGTCCATATACCACAACGGTTTATTTTGGTCACTGATGTCGAGAACAAATATTGAAGTTCATGTTACTGTCCTTATTTAACAATGATAACAGGGATTGTTTCTTTATTATCATGTACACTGATTATTAGGCCTCATTGATTGGAATTGTTTTGCGGCTTTTCCTAGAGAGCTTCTTTTCTAAATTTTCATTTCTTTTCGCAAAATATTCCCTACGTACCTGGTCTGTCATATTGTTCGTAAAATTAGTTAAGTAGGGCCGCAGAAATTTTTGCAGTATTAATCTGCTCAGTAGCTCTGCATGCGAATTCTTACCGCACTGCAACGCGGGTTGCGACTAATATGAGGCAGTAACATGTGTACAAGTGCGAACAGTACTTTTGGCTTGTCTATGACTGATTCCAGTGCATCGTTAGTCACACTTTCTAGTCTTGCCAGGAACATGACGAATGTACGTTTGCGGTATCGAAGTCCACCTCTGTCTTTTCCTTTTATTAAGACCATCATTGGTGACGGAGACTGTACACTGCTGATCTTGTTGACACAATCCTCACAATTCTTCGACGACACGTACCAAATATCCGCCGACATACGCAGCGGCAGCAGTCGTCATTGAAACAGAGGGCAATTCTGTTGGTTCCTCCTCAAGATGTTTCTCGGTTCTTTTATCTTAATTCGTTTGCTTGGCGGTTACATTTCGAAAACACTGGGAACTGCATCACGATTCAATTTCTTTTTCTTCAGGCCGGATTTAAAGTCTGAGGTAAGAAAATGGTTACTGCATACTATAGAATGCTCATTGGGCTGGTATAACTTATCCTTTGTATCACCTACACAAGAGATAAAAATGAAATATTTAGGCAACAGTAGAATAAATTATACCAGCACTGATCACTTTAAAATGCACATACCATGTCTGCTTATTGTTTTTATCCATAGTTGTCTCGTGGATTCATTACTCGAAAATTAGTGAAAACTAACTCCAGGAGCTTTATTTCGGGAGCCCTGATTGCAAATGGCACACAACAATATACCATTTTCCACAAACACGTAAACAGTTGTAGATTTTCACGTAAAAACAGTAAGTTACAATCTTTTGTGATGCATAATGTGCATTATAACGCACTGTGGCAGGACGCACTCCAGTCAAGTCTCGCGCGTGTGTGGTTGTTATGTGGCGCCTCTAGCGGCTGCTGTTTCAACGAGAGCGGCGACAGGAGTTTACTCCTAGTGAGGAGGCTCTGTATTGTTTGGAGGCTAAGATCAGAGTGCAACTGTTTAAAGCACTTCATATGGATCTATGATTAAGAAGCATTCCATTGGGGGACTTGACTACACAAACAGTTGGGTAAGAGTAACAGTACAGTTCTCTAATAATACACTGTAGAGACTTCATATCCAAATGCGGCCACACGGTGTACTGTCAAACACACACTGCCAGTACTTCAGCGCCATTGGCCGTTATTTCGCAAAGATTGGCAGCTTCAACCGACAACGCGCTAATGGTGGCAGGGTCCACGTCTCAGCGGACCATCAATAGACCTCGTTATGTTTATATTCCGAGTTGGAAATAATTTTTGGATTTCACTTTTTGCGTTTGAGGTTTGTCGGTCACGATTCGAAAAGTTAAAAGACGAAAATCCTTCATTCAACTAAAATATTAGATATATAGAACGTGGATTATCCGAAGTAATTGGGGAACGTGGATGTTCGAAACACCGGAAAATAAAAAAATAAAAAAATAAAATAAAAAGTGCCGCTCTACGGTAACTTTTTTCGAACGTCGGCCCCTTGATCTCGGGGGCCCCGGGGCACTGCCCCGCCTAGCCCTATGATAGCTACGACACTCACTGTAGGTCCCCCTATAAGTGGCTGGGTAAGTCAGTTCCAAGGTCGGAGGAAGGCAACGGCATACCACCTCCAAACAGGACCGTGCCTAGTAAAGCACTGTGGTGGTCGAACCAATCTTCGGACTGTTGACTGCTTTACCTTTTTTCTAAGTAAAGTTTTAACCGGTGTCCGGTGTTTATTGCTATTATCTCAAGAAACAAATACACAAACCGAAAGCTTCCTCAAAACTTTCGCATTATATGTTTCATTTTTTCTTTTGTGGTTTTATGGCGCACAACTTCTAAGGTCATTAGCGCCCAGATTCGCTACATCTCGAAAAAAAAAAAAAAATAGACAATTACCAGATAGAGTATCAAGAGAAGGCTAAAAACGAAAGATAAAAAAACAATTGATTGGCAGAACGCTTCGAAGAAGCACCAGCTCCACCAAAGAGACTGGCTACATCACACTTGTGCGTCCTCTCCTGGAGTACTGTTGCCCCTTGTGGGACCCTCACCAGGTGGGACTGACGGAAGACATTGACAAGGTTCAGGGAAGGGCAGCTCGTTTTGCTTTATCACGTTACGGGGGGGGGGGGGGAAGCGTCACGGAAATGTTGCACGAATTGGGGTGGAAATCATTAAAAGAAAGACGTTATTCATTGCGGCGTGATCTGTTTGCGAAGTTTCAATCACCGACTTTTGCTTATGAATGTGAAAATATTTTGCTAGCACCCACCTACTTAGGGAGACATGACCATCCCAATAAAATAAGAGAAATCAGATCTAAAACTGAACGATTTAGTGTTCTTTCTTCCCGCGCGCTATTAGAGAATGGAACGGTAGAGAAAAGTTATCAAAGTGGTTAATGAACCCTCAGCCAGGCACTTAAATGTGATTTTCAGAGTATCTATGTAGATGTAGATAGAATTAAAAGGGTTAAATACCCTTTGATAAGTTGGCCAAGTTGATAAAACGCAAAACTCGAGCAGCTGCTCGTGTGTCATCAGCTAAAAGTTCCTCCAGAGTAGACGAAAAGTGAAGGGCTACACGGAGATGATTAAAATTAACACAAGTCAGTAAAACGTGTCGCACCGTCAGCAGTTCACCGCAGGAGCACAGCGTGCAGGGCCGGCGGACAGCAAGTGACGGTGGCTGAAACGGCAGTGACCGATCCGCAACCGGGCCACGATGACGAGTCCTGTGACGTTGGCACCCCTTTTTCGGAAAATGTACATTTTTTTCAGAGTTCTAGACAGATATACAATAGTTCTGGAGTTCTCGGTACAAAATTTAAATAGTTCTGTAGAATTTCGCCGAAAAAATAGTAAAAATTACCACAAACTAGAGTATTTTTAGTTTTTTTAAAAAATAATTATTTGCCTATTAGCGCAAACATAGTTCTGATCACAGTTCTAAATAGCTCTCGAAGAGTTCTACAGGAAATCCTAATAGCTGTTTTCTGTGCAGATTATACTTTATGAGATAATTACAATAATGGAGTATTCACTTACATGCTACTGTGGAATTTGCATCCGTTTTTTTTTTTTTTTTTTCCAAAAAATTAGACTTTTTTCCAGAGTTTTAGGGACATGTGCAACAGTTTTTGTTTACGATAAGCAGTATTCACTCAGACGTAAAAACAACGATTTGAATGTGCAGCGGATAGAATATCTGTCAAGACCTAAGAAAAATGTATATTTCTAGAATAAGGGGCACAAATAAGACAGCTTATCAGATATTCTAAATTGTGAACATAATTTTTTTTTTTTTTTTTTTTTGCAGTTACATAGAAATATTGACATGAACTCTAGAACTATAGTATATGTACACAGAACCCCAAAAAAACAACGTGTATTTCTCGAAAAAAGAAAAATGGTGCCAATTTCACAGTAACGTGATAATGAATTCCACAATACTGCATTTATCTCAAAGTATAATCTGCACAGAAAAATGTCATTAGGATTTCCTGTAGAACTCTTTGACAGCTATTTAGAACTGTGATCAGAACTATGTTTGTGCTAATAGGCAAATAATTATTTTTAAAAAACTCAAGTTTGTGGTAATTTTTACTATTTTTTCGGCGAAATTCTGCAGAACTATTCAAATTTTGTACAGTGAACTCCAGAACTATTGCATATCCGTCTAGAACTCTGAAAAAATGTACATTTTCCAAAAAAGGGGTGCCAACTTCACAGGACTAGGATGACCTCCTCCCGTCGAGAGGGGCGTGAGGAGGTCCTCCAAGCGCTCGGGATCGGTTTTACAGTTCGCAATTTATTGTCGTGGAGTGAAAACCACGCACTGTGCCAGGACGACACGATACTCCGGCGGAGAGCCCGTAGAGCATCGTCCGATGGAACGCAAAAGGCAATCATGCGAGGCAAAAGAGCTGCGGCCTTGGCTGCTATGTCGGCGGTCTCATTCCCACGTGGCCAGGGACCCACAGGAAAGAAACGTGACAGCTGTCATCTGCTAGCAACTGGAGGGAGCGTTGGATCCGATACACGAGAGGATGGTTCGAGAAAGGGTCCTTAAGACTCTGCAGGGCACTAAGGGAGTCAGAACATATGGCATAGAAAGGTTGGCGGTGGCGGCAGGTGTACAAAACGGCCTGGTGGAGGGCAAAAAGCGAGTTTGTGACACTTGCGGGGAAAGGGAATGTGTAGACACTTGCGGGGAGACCCGGACGCTGCAGGTAGTGGACAGGGTGTTCCACAAGTAGCGATACACCACCCCTACCCCACGCCCTCCAGCCGCTACCTGTGCAATAAATGTTACTACAAGAGATACAGCCATGCAAATTTACGGGCACCATAACGTTTTCCCTTCCTGAATAAATGAGCTGCTTCTTATAGTTTTCTTGAATGTTCTGAATATAAATCTACACACAGACTTCTTGAGGAGGAGAGTGATACGGAAATCTGATTGTAAACCACTGCCTATTACTTTAGACCTTTTTGACTGTACTGAACAGGAGTTCCGCGTATTCCGTGATTTATATTTATACAGTTACAGGCAATGTAATTTATAACCAACTATTGGCTGCCAATTTCGCCTCATTTTTCCTGGACGTCTTGCAACTTGTTTCTCCCTGTTGGTTTATGCCAAGTTGGGAGTAAATATGGTTCTATATGACGATGATAGTAAATAGAATTTATCTTTAGCATTTTTCGGTGTGTGACATTCCCTTACACATTCCGTATTTCATACATTTCTTAGACGTATTTGTAATTCGAATACAGCCAAATCGTTTTGGGGTCTCGAATAAACCCATCAAGTATGTAAAATACTCATTGACTTATTATTAACGTTTTTTTAATTGAAGGTTTAAGGTTGCGTCTCCTATTAAAAAGCATAGTAGCTGTTTTTAAAGAGATGGAAGTTGCGTGATAGTGGGGTTAACTACATAGCAGTGAATTACATCAACGTATCTGTGCAGGATGCAAAATATATTTATTGCTTGCGCAGGTGTCTTGATATGCTTAGTGTTCTGAATAATATGCTTTTAGGAGGTATGACTGTTGAAAGTCATCGTCTTGTAGTAGCAGAGAATGTCTTAATAACTCTCCAAACATTATCACTATTAAAATACCTTTTTGTTTTCAGGAGGAATTAATATGTAGTTAGAACAAATTACTATATTGCTCTTCAAAGGGGTGTGCAGTTTCACTGAGTTTCGTGTTACGTTGACAGTGTGGAAACTTGACAACAGCAGTGCTAGACTCCTTGGTGTGCCTGTACCCAGGAAAAGCCATCAGCCGCCCCAAGTGTCACTCCCCGCAAGTGTCACTCCCCGCAAGTGTCACTCCCCGCAAGTGTCACTCCCCGCAAGTGTCACTCCCCGCAAGTGTCACTCCCCGCACGTGTCACTCCCCGCAAGTGTCACTCCCCGCAAGTGTCACTCCCCGCAAGTGTCACTCCCCGCAAGTGTCACTCCCCGCACGTGTCACTCCCCGCACGTGTCACTCCCCGCACGTGTCACTCCCCGCAAAAAGCTCAGCCGTGAAATTCGAGCACCGGTCAGGGAGCTTGATTATACGTTTCTTCCAAGCATGTAAATCAAAATAGGTGCTAAAATACGGAACTGAAACAGAACTCACTTCGTGTGCCGTCCCTTGACTTTTAGCGGCCCCTCCTCCCAGTGAGACGTCGTGTGGGCGTGGCCTGGGTTGCTTGTTACTAAAGCACTCCAAGCCACACAACGAATCAAACTCCAAGTTAATAGCAGCACATTCTCCAAAGTTCTTCCGAAATAAAGCCGTTGTTATATGAGAACGGATTTTTATTGAGTCTTGCATCACACTACAGCACTGTATACATCTGGTCTAAAGCTCCTGGCAACCGAACTTACAAGGACGTACCACACGACTTTCAGCAGCTTACGACTGCTTACAACTTACAACTGCTTACAACTTGCCGTCAGTAGCGGCATGTTTAAATACATTGCCCAAAAGCGGGTCATCAGAATAATTGCTGGAGCCCACCCAAGAGCATCCTGCAGACATTTGTTCAAGGATCTAGGAATCTTCACAGTAGCTCCACAATATATATATTCACTTATGAAATTTGTTATTAACAATCCAACTGAATTCAAATGTAATAGCAGTGTGTGTAGCTACAACACTAGGAGAAAGGGTGACCTACACTATTCAAGGTTACATTTAGCTCTGTCACAGAAAGGGGTTAATTATTCTGCCACAAAAGTCTTTGGTCACTTACCTAGTAGTATCAAAATTCTGACAGATAGCCAACTAGCATTTAATAATAAATTAAGAGAATTTCTGTATGGCAATTCCTTCTACGCATTAGATGAATTTCTAGATAAAAGTTAGTACTTTAGGTAAAATAAATCAATAAATAAATAAAATATTCAAATATTGAGTGTCATGTAATATTATGTATAGACACACTTCATTTAACTGACACGTTCCACATCATTACGAAGTGTCGTATTCATGATCTATGGAACAAGTATTAATCTAATCTAATCTAATCATAGATTTTGGCGACGAAGTAGCGAATACGTCACGTCACGTCACGTAACGTTTAGAAATTATGTTTCAAATGAATTGAAGAAATTTATACAGTTCGATTTAGTGGTTAACAAATATAACTGTTTACAAAAGTTGGTAAAGGAGGCTACAAGTCATACAATAATCTTTGAGCTGTCGGTTCATGTAAACAAACGAGTCCGCATCTGACGCCTTATGATTGCTCTTCAAATTCAAGATTTTACCAAAATTTTAAGGTAACGACAATTTACAAGTGAAAAAATGTTCATAAAGGTGTATGGTTTATCAGAACTTAATAGGTGAGAATTCTAGTCTTTTGTACATAGTTCGAAATTGATATAATCGTTAGAGAAACTGTTAGGTTTATAAAATTTACAATATTCTCGTTTAATAATAATAATAATAATAATAATAATAATAATAATAATAAATAAAATCTTAATGGTGAGTACCTTGAGGATCTTTAATATTTCCTATGAAAGAGCCATGTCCAGTCCGCGTCAGCACTTTAATAGCGTCACGTTCTGCCGAAGCTCGTAATTCCTGGTGGTTCCGAATTTTCCAGTCTTCTGTTTGTGTGTCCATCACAGGGACGTAGATTTCTTTGTAGGATTTTCCATTAAAAAAAATTAGTTTTTATTCACGTGTTCACCTACATGTGAGGATTTCATAACCATATACTACCACAGGGATAATCAGTTTGATAAATTCTCATCTTAAATTTTCTCGAAAGGGATCTTTCTTCATCAAATACTATACGCTAAAGTAAACCGTTTTAATCATTCCAAAACTAGATTCGGAGAGAAAAATAAAAACTAAATGTCGTCGCGAAAACTGGGAACCCAGACGGTGTTCACAGATACGTCATCGCCATCACCAGAGACTGGTCATGCCTTTCAGCGTCCAGTCACAGGCTGACATAAACAGTCAGGAAACTGACGGTAGTTCTGCGAAACCTGGCGACTGCAGCGCTGCCAAGCGGCCGGGTCGTAACAACACAGCGAGAGGCGAGGAGGAACCGTTGTGGATTAAGGCTGTTTACACGACGCCACTAGGTTTCACGAAACTGCGCTACTGGCCAGTGCGCATGCGCGGCAGGCGTTCGCGCAACTCGTTGCCGAAACTGAACAGTTTCGACACCTTCCAACTTGGGGGAAACTGATTGCGCGTGTTTTAAGGTTAGGTTATGACCAATACAGAACAAGGTACAATATACAGGAGTGAACGGAAAAAAATAGTAATTGTGTTTCTGAACATATATGCGTTGCGTAGGTGTGTGTGCGATTTTAAAGGCGTGTTAGTGCTCTTCCGGCAATTATTTGTGAAATTAAATATTGATGGGTTGACGATTAGTGAATTGCAGACTAAAATACATCCAATCCGAAATACCTATACAAACGAACTATGGCAATTGTGGATTTCGGAACACGGTACAAGTGCTGCAGAGACGAATATCTACTTGACAATAAACGAAATGCAATTTGTAATTTCAGTTCTGGTAACAATGCTTCACGCGTAACAGTATCTTGTTTCTTTATTGAATTAGAAACTCTGTTTAAAAGGAACGTCAATTGCTCTGGTGACATTCTAAATGTTTGTATAGTCTATGGGACGTAACTACGGGGTCATCAATCCCTAAACTTACGAACTACTTATGAACTAACGAAGACTAAGGACGGCACAAATATCCATGCTCGAGGGGGGATTCGAACCCCCGACCGTAGTGGCCGTGCAGACCGTGACTGGAGCGCCTCAGTCCCCGCGGCCACCGCGGCCGGCTGACATTCTAAGTTGATTAAAATAACTTCTAGGGTCTTCAATCACAAAGTCTTTCAGCAAGATCGCTGAGCAACAGAGCTAACGTCTTTTGTTAATCAATTCACGAACCCAAACACGTTTTTTGTTCTTTTTATGTTTAGTCTTATGCAGCGACTTCACACAGACAAGCAATAGATTCGCCTCAACTCTTACAGCTACCAAAACTTTCATTTTACGGCGACTACGGCATTCACAAAACAACGAAACTGAAGTGTGTATTACTGCGCCGTGTCTACAGACATACACGAAACCAGTTGCGCGCAATTCATTTCATGCAACGAGTTTCGCAACCTGGTGTCGTCGTGTAGACTAGCCTTTAGACGTGGAGTCGATCGACACGTTTAAAACGCGACTGCATTTCGGAGCTTATTGCGGCGCGGTATATTGCAGTTAGAGGAAAACTAAGAAAATGTACATTTTCTCAAATATGAAAAGCTCTTACATTGTACGATAGAATAAAGTGTGTTAAATTTTAAGGGTGTATGGTATAATTAACAGACAGAGGGAACTAACCCACGTTATTTTGATAGTCTACTGATAGGTTTGCCGAAGTCAAAACAAATTTTTGCACAGTAGTCTACTATTGGTGATGCAGCAATGATAGTCGAAAGTTAACAGGGATTTGTTTGTACAAAATGTAAAATAAAACGTAACTAACTGTAGTTTGACATGTACAGACAGACTGAGATTTCAGCAGGAAAAGATTCTTAACCCGCGAGGACTTGCGCGTCAGCATTTCGCTCACAGTAATTTTAAAACAATCGGCATGTTACCAATTTCAAATAGTCAAATATTTGTGTTTTCTTATAAACGCAACTAGAAATACTTATTTAGACATATTAACTACATTACAAACTTTTCTTTGACTGTCAGAAAAATGCTGTACACGCGATCGATCGCGTAACTTTTAAAGGCGCGAGTCCTCGCGGGTTAAAGATTTTCAGTACGTGTACATTCCTGGGGAGTAGGACTGTAGGTACGATGAAAACATGACAGGAAAGGCACATGGTAGCCAACTGAGCAACAATAAAGCGGCGGATAGCAAGTGACGGTGGCTGAAACGGCAGTGACCGATCCGCAACCGGGCCACGATGACCTCACACCTTTTGCTACTAGATGCGTAATAGGCGTACGAGAAATCGTTTTATTGTTGAAATCACCTGTAAATGAGAAAAACTGTTGTTCCTATGACAGAACCTAACTCAAGTGACTCGGGGAAATTTTAGATGTCGGTCTCAAACCACAACACTGCAGAGACAAACACGCAGTCTACGCCATCTTTGGTCTGAGTTTGTGACACTTGCGCGGAGTGACACTTGCGCGGAAAGGGAATTTGTAGACACTTGCGCGGAGACCCGGACGCTGCAGGTAGTGAACAGGGTGTTCCAGAAGTAGGGATACACCACCCCTACTCCTCGCCCTCCAGCCGCTACCTGTGCCGTATTCAGGGAAAGGCCCACCGAGCGAGGTGGAGCTGTAGTAACGGCCCGGAGATATCACAGCCTCATTCAACAGGGAGATAACACGTCATACAAATATCACTCGATTTACAATACAGCACCATGTGAAGAGAAATGTGATGAAATCGGAATTGAGCGCAACTGTTGCTAACTACAATTTCGGATTTACTGCATTTTGAGTCAGAATTCGCATCTATATTCGCATTTATCGCAAATGCGAATTTTTACTGTCCCTAGTAATACCTCTAAAAATAAACAGCTGATCAAGGCACTAAAAGCAAGGGCAGATCTTTGGGTGTATTACTACAAATAACTAAAACACAATTTGATCGTGGAATTATATACAATCTCATTATAAAGGTTTTTTGCAGGTGATTTTGAGCAGCTTTTAAATATGTTAGGAATAGCATTATGAAATATAGACAGCTACACCTTATGTTTATTATGAGATATCGATTTCGGCTAATTTCAGGTCATCTTCAAGTCTCAAACAACAGGTGTTACTTATGCATTTTTCCAGTGGCACTCATAACCTTTAAGTGTTTACACACGCCGGCCGCGGTGGCCGAGGAGACTAAGGCGCTCCAGTCACGGTCTGCACGGCCACTACGGTCGGAGGCTCGAATCCCCCCTCGGGCATGGATATTTGTGCCGTCCTAGTTCGTAAGTAGTTCATAAGTAGTTTGTAAGTTTAGGGGCTAATGACTCCGTAGTTAAGTCCCATAGACTATACAAACATTTGAACATTTTGTTTACACACGAGGTCTAACGTTGTTAATCGCGTTAGCGATGAAACCAGAACCCAGAATCTTTGCGTCTAAATGATACATATATTGGTGTGATGTCTTATTTCGAAAAAACAGACATCACACCAACACATATATAGCTCTCGGTAAAGTGGAACGGTACGATGTCGTTACGTAGCACAGCACGGCGACTGGAAACGCAGGAGAAGTGCAAACAACGTTCTCTCCTCAGAGGTATGTTTAGGTTCGACGTAGATTTCTACAACATACAGTCTACACGGCGAAGATTACACCAAAAAATTTAACGTTTCGTCTACTTTGGCGATAGCAACCAAATTTTAAAATCGTGTCTACTATGTAATGATGTAGCAACACAAAACGCTTCAAGTCCAAAACGTCACTGATTTTCGAGTTCTGAATTTTTAATGTGTTTTTAATGTTATTACAGAAAAAACATATTTGGGACTCACACTACAATTTTCATATGGCAGAATTTGTAGGTACATTCACAAGACATAAGACAACGGTTGTGTGCATTCATCTCATGAGAAATATCAATCATTTGTTTTCAGTGTTTACTTCAAATTTCTCTTTTAAGTTTCTTTAATTATTAGTAGTTAAATGTGGTTATGAAATAAATAAATTACGTGTATATATGTAGTCTTATGCGGCCAAACTACTTATATCATTGGTCGCTAGACTTACACACTACTTAAAATAACTTAGGCAAAGTACAAACAAACATACCTATGTCCGAGGAAGGACTCGAACCTCCGACCGGACCGGTCGCGCAATTTGTGACACAAATTACATGTTTGATAATATTAATGCATAGAAGTATGAAATCACGTCAAGACTACTTCCTGCAAAAATTTCCACAAAAAAAAATTGGCACTGAGTTTAGAAAAACAAAATTCTGGTTTATTGGATTTTAACATTTTATCAAAAATTAAATGTTACTACAAGAGATACAGCCATTTAAATTTACGGGCACCATAACGTTTTCCCTTCCTGAGTAAATGAGCTGCTTCTTATAGTTTCAACACCTTTTTCTTGAATGTTCTGAATATAAATCTTCACACAGACTTCTTGAGGAGGAGAGTGATATGGATATCTGATTGTAAACCACTGCCTATTACCTTAGACCTTTTTGACTGTACTGAACAGGAGTCCCGCGTATTCCGTAATTTATATTTATACAGTTAACAGGCAATGTAATTTATAACCAACTATTGGCTGTCAATTTCGCTTCATTTTTCCTGGAAGTCTTGCAACTTGTTTCTCCCTGTTGGTTTATGCCAAGTTCGGAGTAAAAATGGTTCTATATGACGGTGATGGAAAATAGAATTTATTTTTAACATTTTTCGGTGTGTGACATTCCCTTACACATTCCGTATTTCGTATATTTCTTAGAAGTATTTGTAATTCGAATACAGCCAAATCGTTTTGGGGTCTACGAATAAACGCTTTAAGTATGTAAAATACTCATTGACTTATTATTAACGTTTTTTTAATTGAAGGTTGAAGGTTGCATCTCCTATTAAAAAGCATAGTAGCTATTTTTAAAGAGATGGAAGTTGCGTGATAGTGGGGTTAACTACATAGCGGTCAATTACATCAACTTATCTGTGCAGGGTGCCTAATATATTTATTGCTTGCGCAGGTGTCTTGATATGCTTAGTGTTCTGAATAATATGCTTTTAGGAGGTATGACTGTGGAAAGTCATAGTCTTGTAGTAGCAGAGACTAACTCTCAAAAACATTATCACTATTAAAATACCTTTTTGTTTACAGGAGGAACACTCAACGGATTAATATGTAGTTAGAACAAGTCACTATATTGCTCTTCAGCTTGCAAAGGGTTGTGCAATTTCACTGAGCTTCGTGTTATGTTGACAGTGTGGAAACTTGACAACAGCAGTGCTAGACTTCTTGGTGTGCCTGTACCCAGGAAAAGCGATTAGCCGCCCCAAGGGCCCCGAGTTCCGCGCAAGTGTCACTCCGCGCAAGTGTCACTCCGCGCAAGTGTTCCAACCCCCTTTGGTCTACGGTTCCGTACCACCGCGACCGACCACAACCCAGACTGCGAGGGAACTAGAGTACCTGCCGTCTCGTGTAGTTCGCGAACGAACTAGTTCGGAAGAGAGCTCCCAAAGGCGAACTACGCCAACTAGTTCGCAGATCCCTCGTCTCTTAGTTTGTTCGCTCCTTTTCCGAAGACTGACTGGGAACAGCGAGAGGACGCGAGAGCGCGCAGAATCGCGTGATTCCATTCTGCCAGTTACCGTCATTTCGAGCTGAGATGCAGCTCAGCTGTAGTTTCATAGTTCACTGCCACAAATTTTCCTTTCTTAGGTATTCAGCAGTGTCTAAATATAACCCTCATTCCATAGTGTAAAGAGAACTCAAAACATTGTATGAATTTATATGCGACAAATTAAGCATCAACCGTTTTCTCTCGCCTGCATGATACTTTTGACGGCTCGCGGGGTAGAATGTTGAGGATAACGTCGTATAAGCGACACTAACACTGTAAAGTAACGAACCCGTATAGATTTAATTAGCTACAAAAGTGTAGTTTACTGCCTGTCGTCAGAATGTAAAGGTCGAAACCCAATGTCATCAATGTCGCTAGCGTGAAGATAAAAAAAAAAATATATATATATATTTTTTTATTTCAATTGTTAATACCAGTTATTAATTGGTTTATTTGCTTAAGTATTTGATCTCTAATTGCCGAAAAATACGGATAATAGCACATGCTTGGGCAACACTGATTATATAAGAAAGCTGTCATAAAAGAAAGAGCTCTTTTAGTAGCGGTAGAAAAAGCAAAAAAAGAGCGGACGAACTAAACAGAGCGACCTACTTCGCGGGTGAGCTGCGAACTAAAATATGTGCATTCGGTCGCGAACTAAAATATGCGCAATCGGTAGCGAACTAAAACATGCGAACTGTTATGCCACACTTATCTCGCTTCTTAGTTAGTTGGATTCTTTTCCGAAGACCGACGGGCAATAGCAAGAGGGCGCGCAGCAGAATTAAAAATCACGTGTTTGCCTTCTGCTGATGAGAGCCATTTCGAGGTGAGTGTCTGCCTGCTAGATTACATAGTTCAGTACTACAAAATTTTTGCTTTGAAGAATTCTGCACAGTGCAATATCTGACTAATAAATTCCATAATGCCAAGATATAGAGATAACTCTAAACTTAAACGCGAGAAATTATCCACAGACTGTTTCTTTTGGTTTTCGTGATATCGTCATCGGCTCAAGCAGCAAGCGCATGAAGCAGCTAGGTGGGGGAACTTCTCCCTCCACCTGCACGCGCAGACCACGCCGCTCAGCCGTCACTGGGAGCGGACGAACTAAAAGAACGAACTAAAGTGAGCGCTCCCGGTCGCGAACTAATTTACAGCGCCGTAGAGGGACAGGTTTGTCCGTCATTCCAGCAGCGAGAAGCGTCGCGAACCTGTATAGGCGGCAGGGAAGAGATGACGCAGCGGCTAGCCACGTGCTACGTGCTACGCTACGCGCTACGTGCCTGCCGCGTTGTGTGTCAGCGGCGAGGCTTCACGTACTTCCGCCACGTCTCTCTCTCTCTCTCTCTCTCTCATCACTTCTTCTAAGTAGTAACCCACCGCACATTCACCACCGCCTATAAAGTTCATCTCACTCAAGCCTGGTATGCGAGTCTACAAAAGTTCAATAAAATTCAGCTACAGTGATGTTTGTTTATAATTATTTGTGTACGTAATTAACGAAATAGTTGGTATAGCTTTTGCGTTACAATCATTAGTAAAATATTAAGAGAGATACATAACACAGACAATAATTTAAAAACAGCCGAATTTAACTGATTCAGAGGTCTAATGAACAACTTCGTCATGAACAAATACTTACGAATATGCGTTATTTTGCAGCTTATTCCGCTGAAAGTAAGTAGAATATAAACATAAGAGACATATATATTTCTTTTATGGTGTGTTCTAACTACGGCAAGAGTTTTTGTTTACGGGTATCAATTCGGTGTGTAGTCTAATGATTCGAACATTTTTAGGCTTCACTCGTCTTTCTGATACGAGCATATTTGTTTGAGTGTGATTACTTTAGCTTAAGAGGACAATGTCTCTAAGATTCTTGCCGTTTGTGGTTCAGTTGTAGCAACAATAGGGTATTTTCCTGTTTTAAAAATATGGTTCGCATTGTTGTTATTCTGAATGATTATAACATTCAGACAGCATTTTCGCTCATAAATCTTACAAAACATCTGTTATTGTTACGTAATTAAAGCTTAAAAATCATTAAATTTCACTATTAGATCACGTGATCAAAAACGCTCCGTTATTGGCTGAAGTACTGCTGACGTCATAGAACACCTATGGCGCGGCAACTAGAAGTCGGAGCTGTATTATTGTACGCGTTTCCTCCATTTCGCAGCTTTAAGTTCAGTTTTTTCGTGATCGAAACGCGTTTACAGTTTTTATGCCACAATGGAAGATGGTTATGTGAAAGCTGACAGCGGAAACCTCCCTAAAATTGATGCCATTATAGTGTCTTCATTCTTTAAAAACAATCCAAATTTTTACGTGCCAGAAATAAGAAACGTGAAAACTGCATTGTAAGTAACGCATATCTACATATTAAAGCTAATTATTTCGAGGGATATTTTATGCCATTGGAAAAAAGTACCCTAGCTGTTGATGTCAGCAGACTTAATCTGAAGTCACCATATTATGCAATAAAGGGTGAAATTTTATCTTCTATCCAAGCGGCCTTGAGTGATTATGTTGACAACATCAACAACACGATAGAAAATCTTTGTCCAGATGTTCAGACCACATAGAATGACTAGATTAGTGTATCGTACAGACCATGAAGTAAATAAATAATGCTGTTCCTGCTCTATGATTCTCGTATGTACCCTTGTCCGGTCAGTAAAAGTAACTGCCCTCGTAAATCAAAGGTTTCACGACAAAATATTTGCGCTGTCACGCGATAGGCTAATGGCGACGTTTCATGATTCTCGCTATTCAGCATCTGCTGCCAACATAGTCACAGGAAGCCGCCGTGATAGATAGTAAAATTTAACCCAGTAAAGCACGCAGTTAAGGGAGTAATTTTATTTAACTACTTCAACACTGGTGCAAAGTGAAACATCAAAACCTGTAAAATACAGCAATAATGCCTTGTGTATAGTTATACAATATATATATCTATATTCTAGAACAGGGACAGCGGGTTGCGTCGGCGGTGTTTTCATATCGCTCGTAGGTTGGCAACGCACATTTCGCGAAGCCAAAGGCATGTCATTGTTATTTTTGTGAGTGAATGTTTGCGATTTCGTGTAAACTTTCTGCCATGCAAATCAGTATTTTCCTAATATATTCAAGATTTGGTTTGATATGAATGGGTTACTACTTTTGACAGTACAAACTAATCCATTTAGGTTTACTCGTCCACAAACGAAGCCGCATGCTTTAATTTAAAAAAATAGCTAATCAGTTGAAACGTTATTTACCTGCAATAAAAATTGCTTGGTAGAGCCCTGTGCAGAAGAAAAGGCTTACGTTATTTTATCTAAGATCTATTGGTGATAAAATTGCACTTACTGGAGATAAATAATCAGTGCTACACTTTTATAGTGGGCTGCAACAATATTCATGTTGTTCTTTCACCAAATATGTTAGGAAACGGCTTTAATTACACATAAATCGTAGGCGTGTAACATTATGAAGTTTTACTTCGTAAATGTAAACATCAGGTCATTAACTACACACAATACTGCTTTACACCTTTGCAGAAAAAGAGAATGATAGTAAACAGTTTAGTTTACCAATGGAATAATATTGTTTACTTACATCAAACTCATCCTCACAGAAATACACACATGAAGTAGCCGCTATTTCATTTAGATCTCTTCGCGCCAGTGTCAACCACTTTTTGCGTATCTTCTCATTTTTTGGAACTTGCAAGAAAATTTTTCTGGGGTCTTGACAGATGTCTTGGTACAGTGCGGAACTAAGCGATATTTGCAGGTCATTATGCAAACGTTAACGGCCAATCACGAGGCCTCGGCCCAAACATTATACAGGTATTTGTTTATCTTACGAGAGCAGCGTGTTGTATGACGTCACAGGCATCATGTGACTCAAATGTAGCGTTTTAGCGGGCTTTCAAATTATTTGAATTTCATTACTTTTTTTTTAAAAAAAGTACTGACATCCGCGAGGCAAAAAGGCATGTTCGGACCATAATATGACATAATTAACAATTTAAAACGATTTCCAGAAAACAGTCAAATACCCTATTGTGGAATTGGGTTCTTCTTTGTCGAAAACAGTTTGATTGCTTTTTCCGTTTTCTTGCCAGGTCTGTGACGTTACGTTTTTCCTTCAGCTACAGCTGTGGTGGCTGCTTTGGTACGTTAAATACTGTAGTTATTGCATCCTATACGCGTTTCCTACGTTCCACACTCACCGATTTTACTGCTATTGTAGTGAAGAAACCGTAATGTTCCTGAGTAGAAAAGCGACGACTTTTGCCAAAGGCGGGTCTTCCGGTGTTTCTTAGCTATTTCTTATTTTTAATAGAAAATATTATTAAGCAAACGCCTGTAGATTACAAATTAATTGTAAATAAACTGTCATGCATTGTACCTTTTCATACCTCATCATGGATCTCTGTAAACCTAATAAAGACAAAGGTGGAGCTAATTTTAAATTACTACCTATTTTTATGGCACTACATACGTTCCCTAGTGTGAAAAGTCTGTAAATATCAACATAAACAATGCTATTCGCTCCCATCAACTATCGTCTTCATAATTGTAGCTTGCCGGCCGCTTGGAGCGCTACTGTCGCAGCGTATAACAAAAATCTGCGGCAGTGTCGAGACTGCATGTGTCAGACTGTGCTACATGTTTCGCTACGCAAAATCTTTACACTGTCGCTTTACTGCTCTTAGTTTATTGCATCACTTTTTTTTTTTTAATTTTACGATGAACAAGAATTGTGAAATTCGTAAACTAACACTATTTTTAAGTTTTGTACATGGATAGACTAGAAGCCCGCAGTTATTAGACTCGAGGGGCATGAAAGGGAAGCTTCAGTTGCGAAAGGAGTAAGACAGGGTTGTAGCCTTTCTCCGATGTTATTCAATTTGTACATCGAGCAGGCGGTGAAGGAAAGCAAGGAAAATTTTGGAATAGGGATTAAAGTACAGGGGGAAGAAATAAAAACATTGCGTTTTGCCGATGACATTGTAATTCTGTCAGAGACAGCAAAGGACCTGGAAGAGCAATTGAACGGAATGGACAGTGTGTTGAACAGAGCGTATAAAATGAACATTAACAAGAGCAAAACAAAAATAATGGAATGCGGTCTTAGAAAATCAGGCGATGCTGAAGAAATTAGATTAAGTAACGAAGAAATGAAGGTGATAGGTGAGTTTTGTTACTTGGGTAGTAAAATAACATGCGATGGTCACAGTACAGAGGATATAAAATGCAGAATGACAATAGGAAGAAAAGCATTTTTGAAAAATAGAAATTTGCTAACATTGAATATTAATTTAAGGGTAAGGAAGTCTCTTCTGAAGGCATTTGTGTGGAGTGTTGCCTTGTACGGGAGTGAAACATGGACGATAAGCAGTGCGGACAGGAAGAGAATAGAGGCTTTTGAAATGTGGTGCTACAGAAGAATGCTGGAGATTAGGTGGGTAGATCGCATAATTAATGAAGAGGTACTGAACAGAATTGGTGAGAAAAGGAATTTTTGGCATACCCTGACTAAAAGAAGGGATCGCTTGGTAGGACACATTCTTAGACATCGAGGAATCGTAAATTTAGCGTTGGAGGGAAGTGTGTGGGGAAAAAACCGCAGAGGGAGACCAAGAGACGCGTATAGTAAGCAGATTCAAGTGGATGTGGGTTGCCGTTCTTATGAGGAGATGAAAAGGCTTGCTCAGGATAGAGTAGGGTGGAGAGCTGCATCAAACCAGTCTCCGGACTGAAGACCGTAACAACAGACTAGAAGCAAAAATTATGTCATCGCTTGAGGAAGATGACAAAGAAGATATTGAAGATGGATCTGCTGGAGGTGATAGTATACAAAGTGACTTTGCCAGAGAACGCAACGATCACTGTAATGAAACGTAACAATCATCAGCAGAAAGTGAAGGTCGGCGTCAGTTATTTTACGTAGGCAAAGACAAGCAAGCTGCGTGCTGTTACAGTGCAGAGCGTTATATATATGACGACAAGAGCGCACAATATCGTTATTGGTAGACAGGGGCTAAAAACTGTGGCAAAAGATGCCAAAGATATTGCGGACTGTTTTCGTCTTTTATTGGCGATGAAATACTAACTGAAATAGTTACGTATACGAATATTCATATTAGAAAAACCAAGCATCGATTTTCTAGGGATACGGATTGTAACCAGACCGACATAGAAGTGAAAGCATTTATTGGCATTCTGTACATTGTCAAAAGTTATTGTGTAATGAACACACTGGAATATTGTGTGATATGTGCAAAGACCAAACATGTGGTGATTAGGGCAGAAAAGTTAAACAAGTAATTTTTGCTTCGTTTTTTCAATTCTTCATGTTCCTTAGTAGAAGCGATTTCATTTGTACTAACATTATTATAAATTATATAGACGTAATTATTGTTTCGTCATAATAATAATAATAATAACAATAATAATAATAATAATAATCATTATCATTAGAGACTTATTATGCCTTTCAGCGTTCAGTCTGGAGCATAGTACCTCTAATAAAATTCCTCCATGATCGCCTATTCAATGCTAACATTGATGCCTCGTCTGACGTTATGCCTTTCACTTCAAAATCATTCTGCACCGAATCTAAGTACTTTCTTCTAGGTCTTCTACCTCGACTCCTCTTACCCTCCGCTGCCGAGCTCATGAGTCTCTTAGGTAACCTCGCTTCTCCCATGCGTGTAACATGACCCCACCATGTCAGTCTGTTCGCTCTTAAGTGCTTCATCTATGGTGTTCATTCCCAGCTTTTCTTTGATTTCCTCATTATGGACACCCTCCTGCCATTGTTCTCATCTATTAGTACCTGCAATAATTCTTGCTACTTTCATATCTGTAACCTCTACCTTATGAATAAAGTAACCCGTATCCACCAAACTATCACTCCCATACAACAAAGTTGGTCTGCCAGGAAGTTTCATATCAGCGCACACTCCGCTGCAGAGTGAAGTTTCATTCTGGAAATGAGAAAATGTTCCTAATTTTAGCTCAGTTTAACATTGTAAGCATAGGGCGTTCCGTATACCCTCAAGGGTTGAACTGGCAGGGCGGGGCGACGATCCCTGGACGTCCGCCTCTGCCCCCGTTTCGGGCAACCGCCGCCCCCGCAGCGCCGCTACGTCACGATGACGTCACTGCTGGCGAAAAGTTGCGCGGAACGCACAAGTGTGTCAGCGCGGCGCGGCGCGGCGGGCGCACTGCGCATGCGCGGCCGTGACGTCACGTCACGTGACGCGCGCAGCTTATAAGGCAAACAAGCGACGGCGGCTTAATGCTTAGCTGAGTCACAGGCGGGCGAGGCAGGGGGGGGGGGGGGGAAGGGGGAGAGAGAGAGAGAGAGAGAGAGAGAGAGAGAGAGAGAGAGAGAGAGAGAGAGAGAGAGAGAGAGAGAGAGAACTAGCGAGCGGACGCCATCAGGGGCACTGAGGCGCGGTTTTATTCCTCTATTCGAATGGCTTATATCTACATCTACATAGATACTCTCCAAATAACATGTAAGTGCCTGGCAGAGGGTTCATTAACCACTTTCATTACTTTTCTCTACCGTTCCATTCTCTAATAGCGCGCGGTAAGAAAGAACACCTAAATCGTTCCGTTTTCGATCTGATTTCTCTTATTTTATTGGGATGGTCATGTCTCCCTAAGTAGGTGGGTGCTAGCAAAATATTTTCACATTCATAAGTAAAACTCTGTGATTGAAACTTCGCAAACAGATCACGCTGCAATGAATAACGTCTTTCTTTTAATGATTTCCACCTCAATTCGTGCAACATTTCCGTGACGCTTTCCCCCCCGTAACGTGATAAAACAAAACGAGCTGCCCTTCTCTGAACCTTCTCAATGTCTTCCGTCAGTCCCACCTGATGAGGGTCCCACAAGGGGCAACAGTACTCCAGGAGAGGACGCACAAGTGTGATGTAGGCAGTCTCTTTGGTGGAGCTGGCGCATCTTCGAAGCGTTCTGCCAATGAAACGTAACCTTTGGTTCGCCTTCCCCACAATATTTTCTATGTGTTCTCTCCAATCTTACTTGTTCGTAATTGTAACTACAAGGTATTTGGTAGAATCTATGTCCTTAAGGTTTGACTGGTTTATCGCGTAATTGAAGTTCAGCGGATTTCTTTTAGTGGTCATGTGTATTGCTTCACACTTTTCTTTATTTAGTGTCTTTGCCAATTTTCGCACCACGTAGAAATTTTGTCTAAATCGCTTTGCAGTTGCTTTTGATCCTCTGTTGACTTGACTAAGCGATAAACGACAGTATCCGCACCGAGCTCTTCCTCTACTGTGGCTGCTACAATCCCTCGTTTTGACGACACTGTTTTCAAATGGTTTGAAGACCATTCAGAAACTGATGTGGAATCACACAGTTACAGATTCAAAATGAACTTAATTCAGACTCAGAATAGTGTGAATGTGAAGAAGAAATTGCATTGGCACCTGTGAAACGTAGAACATGCTCCACTATGACCCAAAAAAGAATAGAAAGATGTGTTATGTTTGCCACTGTTGCAAGAAGCCCACCTACCTTGAGTGTTCTACCAAAATGGACATCGCGTGCAGAGAAAACATTTGAGAAGACTAAAGTTACCAACAAAATTCTTATTTTGGTGATTTTTTTAGACTTTCTTATGGTTTTACCATTAAATGCATAGTGAACAATAATAAAAGGGCACAAAGTAAAATTTAAAGGCTAGAGTATTTGACTTTTTACAGTGATAAAGTAATATATTAAATCCATTTACTGCAGTTTTACATTTGAATATATATATATATATTTCATAAAATAAATTTTAAAATACATTTATTTTGCAGAATTTAAGTAGAGAAAAGTAGACTTTTGCGTAATAAATTGAATTAGTTCACTCAGATAACAATCAGGACTATTTATGATTATTTAAAAATTGCACCTGGGACAAAGTGTGAGAGAAAAATAACCTGGGAAGCTAAGGGTTAACAATTCATCATCCCTCTGGACAGAAAGGGATGGCGTTACTGGAACTGGCGAAAACTGCATAACGAACACCTTCGCGAACTATTCAAACCCAAACCCAACCAGCGTTATTAAATCACTTAGGTCGCGATGATAGTAACGGCGGTCCTGCCGATGACAGCAGAGTTACTAAGTATAGCTTTTAGAAACTCATTCACTAAAGAAGACGAAACCAATATTCCAGATTTCGAATTACGAACAGAGGCCGTAATGAGTAACGTAGAAGTAGATATCATCGGAGTAGTGCAGCCACTAAAATCACTTAACAAGAACAAGTCTTCTGGTCCGGATTGTGTACCCATTAGATTTCTATCTGATTATGCTGAAGCGATAGCGCCTTACTTAACAGTCATATACAACCGCTCTCTCATAGAAGGATCTGTACCAAAAGACTGGAAAGTTGCACAGGTCACACCTATATTCAAGAAAGGCAGTAGGAGTAACCCACTAAACTACAGGCCTATTTCATTGACGTCAATTTGCAGCAGGGGTTTGGAACATATCCTGTATTCAAATATTATGAATTATCTCGAACAGAATGATCTATTGACCCAAGGTCAACACGGTTTTAGAAAATATCGTTCATGCGAAACACAACTAGCTCTTTATACACACACCAAGTGATGGGTGCTATCGACAAAGTTTCGGAAATCGATTCCGTATTTCTTGATTTCCAGAAGGCTTTTGACACCGTACCTCACAAACGGCTTTTAATCGAATTGCGTGGTTATGGTATATCACCCCAAATTTGCGATTGGATAGGGGATTTCTTGTCAGAGAGGACTCAGTTTGTAGTAATCGATGGTAAGGGACCGACTAAAACAGAGGTGATATCTGGCGTTCCACAGGGTAGTGTTATTGGTCCTTTGCTGTTCCTTATTTACATAAACGATGTAGTGGAAAATCTAAGTAGCTCTCTTAGGTTGGTTGCAGATGACACAGTCATTTACCGTCTAGTAAAATCATCTGAAGATCAAAACCAAATGCAGAACGATCTGAATAAGATATCACTATGGTGTAAAAATCAGCAATTGCCTCTAAATAATGAGAAGTGTGAAGTCGTTCACATGAGTACAAAACGAAATCCGTTAAACTTTGTTTACATGATAAATCAATCGTCCACATGAGTACAAAACGAAATCCGTTAAACTTTGTTTACAAGATAAATCAATCAAAAGTGAAGGCCGTAAACTCCACAAAATACCTAGGAATTACTATTACTTCAGACCTAAACTGGAAAGAACACGTAGATAATGTCGTGGAAAAGGCGAACCAGAGACTGCGTTTTATTGGCAGAACCCTTAAAAGATGCAACAGAACTACAGAAACTGCATACACTACGCTTGTCCGTCCTTTTTTGGAGTATTGCTGCCCAGTGTGGGATCCTTATCAGGTGGGTTTGACGGAGGACATCGAAAGAGTCCAAAGAAGGGCAGCTCGTTTCGTATTGTCACGATACAGGGAAGACAGCCTTAAGGAAATGCTACAGGATCTGGGATGGGAATCATTACAACAACGGCGCTTATCGCTGCGGCGTGAGCTACTTGCGAAACTTCAATCGCCAATATTCTCCTCCAAATGCGAAAATATATTGTTGACTCCCACTTACATAGGTAGAAAATGATCATCAGAATAAAATGCGAGAAATCAGAGCTCGAACGGAGAGATTCAGGTGTTGTTTCTTGCCGCGCGCTATTCGAGAATGGAATGGGAGATAAATAGTATAATTGTGGTTCGATGAACCTCTGCCAGGCACGTAAATGTGATTTGCAGAGTATCCCATGTAGATGTAGATGGTAGATGGGCAGGATGAAGGCAGGGCAGCGCGCAGAATATTGTCAGGGGGACCTAGGTGTAGATGGGAGACCTAGGTGTAGATGGGAGGCCGATCTGAGGAGCCTAGGTACTGAAGGCGACTGGAAGGAGATAGCGCAAGGCAGCCAAGTCTGGTGTGACCCGTGACTAAGATTTTATCCAAGATCTCTGACGAAACCGCTTCACAGGAGTACATTACACCAGCTTAAAGTTTTCCGTCATACTTGCTGCGTAAAGACTCCGAAATAGTCAATCGTCTGCATTATAGTATGTAATGTTGCTCGGGACTGCATTCACTGAAAAGAACCAAAAATGGAAATAATTTCTCTTAAACCACGAATAGCGAGCGAAAAAGATACAAGTCCTCGCACAAATGTACTTCATGAGCTACACAGCTAGAACGTAATAACCTCAATTGTTTAACAACGACTCAGTAAACATTTTTAGAAGTACTTCAAAATAATCTATGTTTCAGAAAGCCCTAAAGCTAACTCAATGTCTAAATAATTAAACACTCAAGTAATTTACGTGTTTCATGCTGAACATAACCTCGTTAGACACTATCATCATCATCATCATCATCATCATCATCATCATCATCATCATCATCAACAACAACAATTGTATTCTGCCTTGCGTCAGGTCTCGTCATGGGTTGACCCTCTTCCACTTTTCTCTGTCCAAAGCCAATCTTTTGATTTCTTCATACTTATTTCCTTGGATGCTGTACAGCATTTGGTATCTTGGCTTTCCTCTTCCTCTTTTCCTTTCACCATTCCTTCTATTCCTCAGTCTCTCCTCAATGTCCACTCCCGTTTCGTTTACCTAACGACTTCCAGCATGTTTGTTTCTTCCCCAACTGTTCTTAATACTTCCCCACTCCTTATTCGGTCTTCCCATTTCACTTCTCCCATTCTCCTCCATATCTACGTCTCTAGTGCCTCCAATCTTCTTTCATTCTTTCATCTTCCTTCCTCAACGTCCAGGTCTCCGCACCCTACAGCACAACACTCCAGACGTAACACTTGCCAAGTCTTTTCCTCAGATCTTTCTTTAATGGTCCGCAAAAAGTAATCTCTGTTTTCTTTTGAATCCTCCTTTTGCCATGGCAATTCTTTTCTTAATTTCTGCAGTGCAGTACATATCATCCATTATCATACTTCCCAAGTATTTGAATGTATGCACTTGCTATATTTCTTCTCCCCCAATTTTTAAACGAAATTTTGTGTGATAAGAGAGATTATTTTCGTAGTTCTCTCATGTTATGCTTGCGTGTGCATCATTGTAGATTATGCGCTGCGAAAGAAGTTTTTATAGTTTACTGTAGTCTGACATATATTTTGCCTCTTTTTCCGCAACACACGATATCCGTATAAATACGTGCACTTATGGTTAAATGTCGATATCCCTCGTGCACCTAACGAGTGGAGTGTTTCATCACGCAAAACGTGGAATGCCTTTTCCGCTGAAGATCGTCCCACTTACATCCACAGACAAAATCTATTCCAGCAGGCAGTAATACGCCCTATAGTACAGGCCTACGGTTTCACGTATTATTCCAGACAAAAGAGAACCAAAATGTAAATCACTTGAGAAATTACGAGGTTAGGTTAGAGTACGAATAAAAACATTTATTTCGGTTATGCATCTCCATTGTATCCGTTGGTCCATATAATTTGTTCTTTATCATTTATCATCATACACAGTGAGACTCTTCGAATACCACTGACAGCAGTAGCTTTTTCATATAAATGTTCATATGTTTGTAGAGTCTATGGGACTTAACTACGGGGTCATCAGTCCCTAAACTTACAAACAACTTATGAACTAACTAATTCTAAGGACGGCACAAATATCCATGCCCGAGGGGGGATTCGAACCCCCCGACCGTAGTGGCCGTGCAGACCGTGACGGGAGCGCCTCAGTCCCCTCGGCCACCATCTTGTTTTGCTGTGACCGAGTAGCCTACAGTTTTTGTATTCAGATTAGTAAATTCACAGAATGATTTCAGAGATTCCACTCTTACTGTATGTATGTGGAAATGCTGGTAGATTTTGTTTACAATTAATTAGCAGGCAATTGGTAATATTCAGGACATAAAGTAAACCATGTTTGATAACAAGTGATACAGACAGTGCTTCCTAGCGAATTTATTTGCGCAATTAATTGAACATTATAAACAGCTGACATAAAATATTTTAGCCAAGGGTAACCACAACAAAAAGGGACATTTGAGCGTCCCCATAAAAAGTTTCGGGACCGTGGGCCATTACGGGGAAAAACGGGACGAATGGACACCCTATTCTAACCGTCTATTTTAGTGCTTTGTTTTAAGAAATGTTCCGTACACTTCATAAAAAAGTAGTGAGACTCATGTTAAAAATATGTTGCTTACAGCTTTAGTCAAATTTCGTGTTGTGTCCTTCAAAGTAGTTCCTTTCTGACTGAACACACTTTTTCCAACATTTCTGGAACTCGTCTTCCGTGATATGCTGCAAAACCCTCGTCACAGCTTTTTGGACATCTCGTATTGTTTGAAAATGATGTTCCTTGATCACCGTTTTGACACTTGGAAAAAAGTCGCACGGAGCGATATATGGGGAATGTGGTGCCTGTGGCGGTGCTGAAATTTGTATTGAGGTTAAAAGTCTGCTGTACTGACAGCAGTCTGAGATGGCCCATTATCGAGACGAGAGACGAACTTATAACAGCACAACTCACGACTGAGTACGGCTGGGCAAATGATACGCGCGTTCCAACATGTTCGGGATTTTCCGATACGGCACAGAACTCGATACAGTATCCAACTGTTCCAACACTCAGCTAATAAATGACTGGTGCTGCTTATCTGCCAACGATTTGCGGGAAATTTTGAAGGTAGCGGTCTATCGGTTTCCACAGAACTAATTTCATAGGAAGTACAAGTACATGTAAAGTAAAAGAAGGGCAACAGTATGAACAAAAATGTATATTTCGTTTAAAACAGGGCATACGTAATGTGTCTGGTGTCACGGCAAAGTATGATCTATTGATAAAATATCTGCTGCTAGAACAGAACTACTGCACCTCATTACTGATGGCTAATATTTAAAGGAAAAAAATGTGAATCATTCATAAGTATAAATTACTTTTAATGTGATTATAAGAGATTGGTTGCAAATGACCATTCCATTCCCTGTTAATACGGTACAGTTACAGATTAAAATGTTACCACTTTTAATCGCCTTGAAAACAAGATTAAAAGAGATGAAATAGAGAAAAAATTAGAAATGTATTACCCAATAATAGAAATAAGTCATATAAAGATAAACTGTAATTGCAACCTCGGAATAAACGGCGCAGGAACTACTCTGTACACAGTATCAACAGGAGACTCTAGATGGCAGCACTATAATTTTAAATCGCTATTGCTATCGTTTACTTATAGCCTATATTCGCTACTGTTTTTACTTAGGACCTGCTCCCTAGAAGCTACTATAGTCGCAATTTCGCACTTAATAATCCCCGTAGTACATTGACACCCTACCTTCGTCATAAATCGTATACTGCACAGCATAGATAAAGATTTATGAATATCATCCTTTTCAATCGTAGAGATAGTTCCTCCTGACATTGCTATATAGCGTCGTGATCGAAAGTTCGAACATTCGGGAAATGTTAGACTTATGTTCAATCCCAGCTATAACTGGGAATTTCGTGACACGTTGGACTCTGGTAGACTGTATTATAGTTATTTATTACGGGCACAAGCCTATGCAGACTTGGACCCTGCAAAAATTGGGGGTATTGTAAGATACTGAAGCTGTCAAAGTCTCCGTGTACTTATATTCTAGCGTACTTCCTGCCCGCAGTGAGAACGAAAACCCGTCACGAAGCGCTGGTTTGTTAACGGATGCGGAAGCAACTGGTACACGCTAGAGAGATGAATTTCGCACATTCATATCGTTTCCGCAAACGTAATCTGCGACTGTAGGCTTGGGAAAGCGTTTCATTATTTCATACACCGCCGGCATGTGTGCGCTACGCGGGTACCAGCGCCGCTCTGCGGCTGCGCTAGGAAACAGTATTACGGCAGGCGCTAAACAGATGGAGTGGCAGTAGCGGAACAATTTGCAAGTCGTACGAGAGATGGCGGTGGCGTAACGTTATTGTCTAGCCACAGATCTAGCGTGAAAGTTACAGGTCGCTGGTGATTCTCAGCTTACATTGGTGTATGCTTTCGCGGTACTTTGTTTAGAAACTCACAGCTGAGGCCTGTCCTACCTTAAATAGCCCAAAACAGTAGATTATCTCACTATTGCTCCTCATTCTTAATCTCCGCTTGCGCACGTAACAGTTGTTCTAAATACCGATTAATATGCTGGTTATGAATACCAGTGTTAGGTAGACAATTACACGTTTTTTCCGAGTGCGTGTTTGGTCCAGGAATACGACAGTATCTCCGTAAGGTTACTTTTTTACATTTCGATGAATCAAGAAGAGAAGTACGGTATGTCCTGTTTTAATTTCTCTTTCACTTTTTTGTGTCAGTAGCCAATGAAAACGGAATGCTTTTAATGAGTGCATAGTAGAGGTTCTTATTACTCCCTTTGTAACATTCAGTTCACACGCAAAACATTTTCAGTGTTCGCAAGTTTTTCATCAGCTGATATTGTGTTCCAAGTAACCGGAGCGCTATCACACAAGCCATTTCCACGAAACTGAGAACAAAATGAATGGTAAACAATTGACTGAACATCTTTTGCGGTACATAAGACGACGGACTGAGCTTCAAAGTGTTTGCCGTTATGACAACTATCCTTTTTTATGTTTATAGAATATTCCGTCTGTGCTTGGAGAAACAATGACTTATTAAAAACTTAAATACGTAGTATTTTTGTTCCACAGTATTATTTATTTGCTTGTTATTAGCAGCTTTCGGCTTCTTAGACCATCGTCAAATAACTTCATACTAAGCAGATGATAGTCCACACGTAACAATGAGGTCACATATACAAAGATGGTTTTTCAAAGATATGTGAACTGCAAATTAATTACATGGAGGTAAAAATAAGAGGAGAGGGCATGACTTAACGACTGCGAAGCCGACCGAAAACATTCGGCCGCCATATTGTTCCGATCAGAAGAGTGCACGTCTAAACTTGTATGAATATAAGTGTCTCGCGTTTTCGGATATTTTCTTCATAAATATGGTGTCGTGTGTAGTGTTTGGTTGTACAAATCGTTCAGACAGCAACGCAAAAGCCAAAGGAATCACATGTGTTTCTTTTCTAACGTGTTTGTTGTCATTTTTATTGTGAATTTGTACCTACCCTCATTCTTTTTGTGCTTCAAAAATTTGCAGTGCAGCCACAATTTGTGACCAATGGATAGGTTATGAAAATCTTTCACTTAATATGGGCGCTTATTAAATAATTAAAGCGTTTAAGAAATTTCTGATAATTAGATTCAACACTGGAAGTAAATAATGGAAATGCTTTAATCAGGGCAGCTTCACTAATTCACGCGATTCTTTATTAAACCTTTACTTCCTACTCCTGGTTCGTGTGTTTCATGTTGCATTACTAGTGAAGTACAATCGTAATGAGTTACATGCTATATGCATCATGATTCCAATAAGCCTAGACGAGTACTTTTAAGCTACCTACAGTTAAGTATTCAAATCGTGATGTGTATACCACTGCCTATGGAATATTAAAATCGCATCATGAGATCGCTTACACTGACTAATGACATAGCATTTTGTAATCTTCAATTAATACGAATTTGGACAGGAGATACGAGAAAATGTTTTTCCGGCATCACAAACACTGCAGTAATACTTAATCAACCAACCAGAGAACATAAATCGTATACAGAGTGTACCTAGCGTCTTTTAATACGGACTTGGTCATAACGTTCCACGGATGTTTTCGTCAGAACAACATGGCGGATTGCTACGCCCACAGGCTTCGAAGAACAGTACTGCTAGGATGCTTAGCGCCATCTCCTCTTATTCTAACCTCCTTGATTAATTATGACTATGAATCGATACTACATAGCTGTAGGTGTACGTTTGTTACGTAGTATCGATTCGTAGACATAATTAATTTGCAGTTCACATATCTTTGAAAAACCAGCTTTGTATATGTAACCTGAATGTTACGTGTGGACTATCTCTTTAGTAGGAAGTTATCTGTCGATGGCCTAAGAAGCCGTCAGTTGCTAATAATACTGAGCAACAAAAATGCTGCGTATTTCAGTTTTCAACACTCAGATAATAAATGACTGGTGTTGCTTTACCTGTCAACTAGAGCTGGGTTTGAACATGACTGTTCGAACAAATTACGTCACAGTTCGGGAAATCTCTGAATATGTTCGAACACTCGATGACGACGCTATCTAGCAATGTCGGGACGTACTATCTCTACGATTTACAGCGATGATATTCATGAATCTTGTAGGAGCTGTCCACTAAACTACTTATAACTAAGATAGTGCCATTAATAGGGATTAATAAGTGTGAAATGCAGACTGTAGTAGCTTCTAGAGTGCAGGTCATAACTGAAAACAGTAACGAATTTAGGCTATACGTAAAAGACAGCCATCGCGTTTTAAAATTTAGTGCTGCCATCTAGCGGCACCTGTTGGTACTACGTATACAGCAGCTCATCCTGGTGCACTGTTAATCTGTGGTCCCGATTACAGTTTACTTTTATAGGACTTATTTCCATTATTGGGTATTAAATTTCTAATGTTTTCCCTATTTCATCTCTCTTAATCTTATTTTCAAGGCGATTAAATGATGGTCAAATTTTTATCTGTTACTGTACCGTAACCTCTATCTTATCACATCAAAGTAATTTCTACTTATGAAGGTTTCACAGGCATTAAACATATTTCCGGAAACTACCTTTTTTCGCCTTAGTATGTTAGCTTCGCAGTAATTTGATGCATTTCTGTTACAGTAGCTGATATTTTATCAGTGGATCATATCTTGTAGTGATATTAGACATGTCACGTCTGCACTGCTTAAAACAAATTGTATAGTTTTTCATAGTGATGCCCATCTTTTCTTTTACATGTGCTTGTAGCCTACGTCCTATGAAAATAGTTCTGAGGAAAGCGACAGCCCAATAAGTTCAAAATTTCCCGCGTATCGCTTGCAGATACACAGCGCGAGACATGTACTGTCTGAGTGTTCGGACAGTTCGCTACTGTATCGAGCTCTCCGCTGTATCGGGAAATCCCGAGCATGTTCGAACGGGAGTATCGTTTGCCCAGCCCTACTGTCAATCATATGCGAGAAACTTTGAAGTTGGCGGGCTATCGCTCTAATCAGAACTAATTTCAAAGGAAGCATCAGTACATGTAAAACAAAAGAAAGGCGACACTACGAAAAACTGCATATTTTGTTTACAACGGTGCATACCACAGTCTAACACATACGGTCACGACACTCTCTCAGATTTTTGTTATACGCTGCGATAGCAGCGCTCCAAGCGGCCGGGAAGCTACGTTTCTGCATACGATAGTTGATGAGTGCGAATAGTATCGTTTAGACTGACTTCAGCATACTTTTTACATTAGGGAACGTATGTAGTGCCTTATAAATAGGTAATAATTTAAAAATAGCTCCCCATTTGTCTTTCTTAGGTTTCGTAAGATCCCTGACAACGTACGAAACGATACACTACAGGACAGTTAATTTACAATTATCCTGTAACATACAGGCTTTAAATGAATAATTTCACTTTCTATTAAAAATAAAAATGCCTAGGAAACACCAGGAGACATGCCCTTTAGCAGAGAGACGTCAGTTTCTACGCAGGAACGTTGATTATTCTCCATTACAACTCCAGTATAATCGGTGAGGGTGGAACACAGGAAACGCATACAGAATGCAGTAAATACGGTATTTAACGTACCAAATCAACCACCACAGCTGTAGATGAAGGAAAAACGATAAAAGCAACCAAACTGTTTTCCAACAAAGAAGAACCCAATTCCACAATTGTTGCTACATCTGAACCACAAACGGCAAGAATCATCAAAACATTGGTTTTTTAAAGCTTAAGTAATTGCACTTAAAAGAATATGCATATATAAGAAAGAAGACAAGTGACGTGTAAAAATGTGAGAATCATTAGACTCCATACCGAATTGATACACGTCAAAAACTGGGTTTCATAGTAAGAACAGATCATAACAGAAATTTATTATACAATTATGTTTATATGCAACTTACTTTCAGCTGAATAAGCTGCAAATATACACATATTCGTAAGTATTTGTTCATGACAGAGTTGTTCTTTATACCATTGAATCATTTAAATGAGGCTGTTTTTATATTAATTTCGTTATTATGTTTGTCTCTCGATATTTTAATAATTCTTGTAACGCAAAAATTATAGTAAGTATTTCGTTAATCACGTACAAAAGCGATTATAAACAAACATCACTATTTTGGCGGCTTGCCCACCGCTAGGAGCGCTAGTGTCGCAGCAACTATCAGTTGGTAAAAGCTTTTACAGCAGTGAGTGTCGCGACTGTACATGTTAGACTGTGGTGCAAACTGTACGTGATGTGTCTGGTGTAACATACTATTTGGCCACGATAACTTGACGATTCGCGCGGTGGTTGCTGGGAGCTGCAGGAAGCCTGTCTTGCACGAATGGACGGCAGCATCGGCTGCTTGCTGCAGTGCTGGAAAGGTTATCCTAACATTGTGCACAGTAATTCTTCGCGGCAAGGAGCATTGTAAAGTTGGCAGCGTATGTAAATAAATGAATATCTTTCAACTGATGCCGATTTTGTCCGCTTGTGGCAGCACCAACAAAATCGTCTAGTTATCGTGGCCAAATAGTATATGATCCATTGATAAGCAAAATATCTGCTACTAGAACAGAACTACTGCACCTCATTACTGACGGCTAACATTCAAAAGAAAAAGTGAATCCTTCGTAAGTACAAATTACATTTAATCTAATATATAAAGCAGAGTGTCCGTATGTTTGTACGCGTTGCATACTAATCTACAGTTTTGTTCCAATCTTTATGAAATTTTGTATACGTAAGCTTCAATCCATGACAGTGGCGTAACTAGGAAGATTAATTCACTCCCATCCAATGAAAGCTTATGGTAAAACACCCTGAGTTTCCAATCTCAACCTTTACCAGATTTCTGTTATACAATTTCTTTCTTTCTTTCCTTTTTTTCCTTTGGGTTCTGGGGGGGGGGGGTTCTATCCCCTCATCCCCCTCCCGTAGTTACGCCACTGATCCATGAGGACGGACGCCGTAAGTGTAAGAATGACATACGATACATAGTTCACGAGGTATGACGCCATAAACAATGAGATGCGCGAAAAAGTGCTGCATTTTGCGACAATGCTGCTCATTATCTCCTAAACCATTGGACCGATTTCAAAGAAATTTGGTACACACATTCCTTACCATGGGGGTAAAAATTGCTGCATGGTTGAGAATCACATACGGCACATGGTTCAAAAGATATTACGTCATAACCAATAGAAATCGCAAAAAAATGCCATATAATGCGGCGAGACTTTCGAAATACACTGTATGAGAATGACAGTACTTAGCGACTTGCAACAAACTTTAAACATAATTTCAAACCTTTGTTAAACTTTTTCTCGCTGGCAAGCATAGTAAAATGAGGAAAGAAAAAAGTTTCTCGCTTACTACTTTTCCGCTGTTTATGTATGAAAATTACGACTGTCGATATAACGTTACCGTTTATAATTTGAACACTACAAATTGTAGCTACAGGAAATTTTGCAGACAGTATACACACTTATAGTTGAATGTACCTTCTAAATTTTATCACAGTACGACACGTAGTTGATGGGATATGGACCCATAAACAGTAACGTTCGTGGAAAACCGCCACATCACCCACCAAGTTTTAATGTACTACTTCTTTAGTACTAATTGTATTTCCAAGAGATTTAACAGACACACACCCGTTATACAAATAAATGTATACCTGAAAAATAGCAAGAATGAATAAATAAATAAATACCTGGGCAACGCCGGGTTATGAGCTAGTATGATTATAAGAGTAAGGTTGCAAATGAGCATTCCATTCCATGTTGATGCGGTACAGTAACAGATAAAAACGTTACCACCTTCAAAACAATATTAAGAGTGGGGAAATATTAGAAATTTAATACGCAATAACGGAAATAAGGCATATAAAAATTAACTGTAATTGCAACCTCGGAATAAACGTTGCACGAACTGCTCTGTACGTAGTACCGACATGCGTCGCTAGATCGCAGCACTGCAATTTTTAATCGCGATTGCTATCGTTTACTTATAGCCTACATTCGCTACTGTTTTTACATATGTCCTGCGCCTTACATATGTCCTGCGCCCTAGCAGCTACTATAGTCGGAATTTCACTCTGATTACTCCCGAAAGTACATTAATGACACCCTTTCTTCGTTATAAATCGTATACTGCACAGCATAGAAAAGATGTATGAATATCGTCGTCATACATCTTAGAGATAGTACCTCCTGACGTTGATAGATAGCGCCGTGATCGAAAGTTCCAACATTTCCCGAACCGTGACGTAAATTGTCGGAACAGTTCGAGTCACGTTGAAACCCAGCTGTACGACTGAGCACATGCGTCGATGCGCCGCTTGCACTAGCAGCAGCTTATAGACCAAGGTCAAAGATACTGTGCCTGCGCAAGCCTGCAGGGTTGCCACATCTTGCAAAGAAAATCAGGCTCACTATTTTCTTGTCGCACGTCGTATGTATAGACTACGGCGCTAGCGTTATACGTACTCAAACACAGCACTGGGCACATGATTCAGACACCGTTTCGTACAAGCCGTTATTTACTGTCACCTAATTATAGAACTACAGTATCACAAATTGTTGTTGTTGTTGTTTTCAGTCCGCAGACTGGTTTGATGCAGCTCTCCACGCTACCCTGTCCTGTGCAAGCCTCTTCATCTGAGAATACGTTCGGCAACCTACATCCTTTTGAATCTGCTTACTGTATTCGTCCCTCGGTCTCCCTCTACGATTTTTACCCCACACGCTTCCATCTAATGCTAAGTTGTTTCAAATATTTCAAATGTTTGTAAAGTCTATGGGACTTAACTACGGGGTTATCAGTCCCTGAACTAAGACTAAGGACGGCACAAATATCCATGCCCGAGGGGGGATTCGAACCTCCGACCGCAGTGGACGTGCAGACCGTGACTGAAGCGCCTCAGTCCCCTCGGCCACTAATGCTAAGTTGACAATTCCTTGACGTCTCAGAATGTGTCCAACCAATCTATCCCTTCTCTTAGTCAGGATATGCCAGAAACTCCTTTTCTCCCCGATTCGGTTAAGCACCTCCTCATTAGTCACGTGATCTACCCATCTAATCTTCATCATTCGTCTGTAGCACCACATTTCAAAAGCTTCTATCATCTTTTTTTCTGAACTCCTTTTCGTCCACGTTTCACTCCCATACAATGCTACACTCCAGACAAATGCTTTCAGAAAGGACTTCCTAACATTTAAATAAATATTGGATGATAAATTTCGCTTCTTCAGAAAAGCTTTTCTCCCCATAGCCATTCTGAATTTTATATCTTCTTTACTTCGGCCATGAGCAGTTATTTTGCTACTCAAATAACAAGACACATATACTAGTTTTATTGTCTCATTACCTAATTACTTTAGCATCACCTGATTTTCTGACATTACATACCATTACCCTAGTTTTACTCTTGTTAATGTTCATCTTATATCTTCCTTTCAAGACATTGTCTATTCCATTCAATTGCTCTTCCAGATCTTTTGCGGTCTGTGGCAGAATTACTATGTCATCGGCAAACCGCAATGTTTTTATTTCTTCTCCCTGCACTTTAATGCCCTCTCCAAATTTCTCCTTCCATTCTTTCACTGCCTGCTCAATGTACAGATTGAATAACATTGGGGAAAGGCTACAACCCTGTCTTACTCCCTTCCCAACCTCTGCGTCCCCTTCTTGCCCTACGACTCTAATAACCGCTGTCTGGTTTTTTGTATGGCTTGAATATAGCTAACTCTTCGCTCCCTATATTTTACGCCTGCTACCTTCAGAATTCCAGTCGACATTGTCAAAAGCTTTCTCCAAATCGACAAACGCTAAAAACGTAGGTTTCCCTTTCCTTAGCCTATCTTCTAAGATAAGTCGTAATGTGAGTATTGTCTCCCGTGTTCCTACATTTCTCCTAAATCCAAACTGATCTACCCCGAGGTCGGATTGTTTCGCGTGTAAAAAAAGTATATTCTCACACTGGACAAAGTGCAACGTTAAATTTGCTGAAACATTGGCGTGAGACAGCAAAAAGTAGCATAATTACTTATTTATTACCCCTACATCGATTGTTACCTGAAGGAAGGAATACGTGCAGCAGATTTGGTTAAACTCGGCCCACTGGTTCAGGTGGAGTCGTGCAGCATTTCACTGTGTATTACGTCACACCTCCTGACCTGTGAGTCATACAGTCCTTTAATTGTGTCAGTAACTGTCGCCAAAGTGCAAGCAAGTCGTTGGCAAAGTTTCATCGCAGCTGAATCAACGGTGCAGGCGCGCATAAAATACCAACAAACCTGCGAACGAACATTCATGTTTATGTCTCGGGCTAGTTGAACCCCCGCTGCTTCGCATGCGTAGGCTGGTTGGTCTGCACTAGCTGTTTCTTGTTAATCCTGATGAAGAATCCATATCTTACGTTTCGTACTTATAGCTTGAAATTTGAGTTAACAGCACCATATTTTTGAAAATCAAATTTTGCATCTCGTATTTCACCCCCCTTATTGGTCGAATTTCCAAAAGTACCGAAACACGTGTCAAATTTGAACCCCGAATCCAAATCCGAAAAAATGTAGTTCTAACTTTAAAACTGCCTAAATAGCAACATATTTCCGAAAACACTCCCTCTCCAATTTAACCCCCTTGATGGTTGAATTTCCAAAAATACCGAAACACGTATTTTTTAACGTCTAACCAACTATACAAATATCAATTTTTGCAGCTCTAGCTTCAAAACTGTATCAATGGCAACGTGTTTGCAAAAATAATTTTTGATCCTCTATTTAACCCTCTTACTTGTTAAGTTTCCAAAAATTATAAAAATCATGGCTTTTTAAACCTGACAAGATTCCATATCCGAAGTTTCGTAGTTGTAGCTTAAAATTTGAATTAATAGAAACATTTTTGAAAATCAATTTTTTGCGTCACCTATTTTACCGCCTTATTTGTCGAATTTCAAAAAAAAATGCCGAAACACTTGTCTTAAATTCGGACCCTGAATTAAAATCCGAAATTTTGTAGTTCTAGCTTCAAAATTGCCTAAATAGCTACGTATTTTCAAAAAACGTTTCATCCCCTATTTCACCCCTTATGGGCGGAATATCAAAAAATCGCTTCTTAAATGACGCCTACAGAGTAAGGTCAACACGCTCCACAAATTCCAAGTTTCTGTCTTCAGTGGTTTGGGCTGGGCGATGATGAGTCAGTCAGTCAGTCAATCAATCAATCGGGACACTTCCTTTTATATATAGAGAAGATAAATGGCAATGGAAGTAATAACGATTGACAATGGAATTTTGTAGCAACTTTCGTAATCAGATACAGTGTACAGTGTTAGGTGGCTACTGAATGGAAATTTCCTACCTTAAGTTTTGGGATTATATGTTGGCAAGAACATTGGGTCGTATGAATAAAAAAGAGCACATGCTCCAGAGAAGATTCTCAGAGCAAAAGAACTTTCTCTGAGTAAGTTATCAAATTCGTATGAATAAAAACTTGGAAGCATATGCTCTGAGCAGGTAGTTCATTCTCGCTACCTCCCCTCCCACTTGAGTAAGTTCTCCGCGTGTCATGTCCGCCACAGATCAGCTGTCCAATCGTGTATTTTTTTAAACTAGCCCAGTCAGGCAAATTATTAAGTGTACAAATATTGAGTAGGCATCTACGTGTTCAGAAAGAACTGGACTGTGTTTAGATATTAGTTTGTTGTGAAGGAGCATATTATTAAGACTAAATATGCACTTTTTACGAAAATGTATTCTGCTGGTGATACAAAATTTTCGTCACCTAGAAACTCGTTTGTTAATGAAGTAGGGTAAGCACAATTTGCGAACGATAAAATAAGAATGCATCACATATTCATCTGTTACAACGTGGAATGCTATCGGAGTGTTCTAACATGAGATAGGCCTTACTTGTTTTTAAATATGACACCCAATGGTTTGCTCATAAGCGTTAGGCGATGCGATTTTGAACAAGAAACACGCTGCTAGGTACGTAATTAATCAGTTATTAATTTTCCTGTCGTGTTTACTTACTTCTAACATGACAGAAGTTACGATTACGAAGTCAGAAAACGCATCATAAATAGCCAACTGGTTTGGATAGAAACAGTACTTCAGTAGGCCTACCTGGTATTGCAGCAATATTTATTTTGTGATAGAAACTGTCAAGTCCTGGGATACACTATTTGGAATTAACAGCAGAAGGTCTTACTAATAGATACTATTTTAAAACAATATTATTTTGCCATGTGACTGTTTACAACTGTAAATATACACGCCAAACAAATGAGTAAACACGCAGCTGAATCCATTTGTGTTTCATTTTTATGTCGGTAATGAAAACACCTCTTACATCAGTCTCGTCACTGTATAAAATGCTGGAAGTGTGACACGACTTTTCTGAAGGAAGATACTCGTCAACGAAATGTTTATATTTGTATTAACTTCATAGATCCCCTCGTATTTCTTAAAGACTACATATAAAGGAACTTGCTTTTGCCTTCTAAGTAACAAAATTGTTGTCACTTTTATTATAAACCTCAGTAAAACGTAACCTTAATAAGAAGTTACTCAGCACGGAGTATGCCATAGAGCTCACTCCAGAAATCTGAGAATGTTCTCCCGTCGTGAGAAACTTCTGCAGTTTTATTCATATGAAATTGGAGAATGTTCTCTGTTGTGAGTAACTTCTCCCACCCCGTTACTCACGCTGAGAACGTACTCGGCTGAAGTATATTCTCCGACTCACTTTATTCATGCGAATCTGAGTATGTTCTCTGGAATCCAGAGTATGAAGTAGATACTCCATTTTATTGATACGGCCCATTATGTAACATGTTTGTTCGGTCCTCAAGGATTAGGTTTGTCGGTTTGCCGGTGTTGCCTGAGAGTAGCAGAGGTGGACACAGCCAGCAGCTCTTCATGATGCCGCAAATTTACTGGTAATTTACTTCAAATGTTTATTCGCATTGCACAAGGTCGGTCATTGCATTGTATTTCACTTTATATCACTTTCCATTCAGTAGGAACCTATACACAACCTTGATTAATTCCTGGCTCGTCACTGTAATTGTTGTGATAACGAGGATACGGCATTAACCAAATCTAATAATAATAATAATAATAAAAACAATTCCCATTCACTTTTTGACATTTTGATTTTTTATAATTAATCCTTTCCTGAGGGTAGCGCTGCATCCCTATTTTAGAAACTGTCTCATTGCACGACTTCGCAATAATATGCACATTCATCATTCTTTATAGTTTGTTACTTGTGTCGAATTTGCTGATTGCTAATTTTCTAATTTTATTTAATACAAATGCATTCAGTTTGACTGGTTTAATTTTGTTTGTGATTATTCTTGACGCTGTAGGTGATTGTAAGTCAATGGTAATTAAGTAGCAAGTGGGTGACATGAACGATATGGAGTGAAGAATGTGAGTTGGTGTCAAGCGAGGTATCACTTCCCATTTTTTCAACAAAATAATATTTCTTGCACGCTTTCATTATTTGTGTATGCAGACTGACTGTACAGTAATACTAAGACGGAGCCAACAAGTACAACACAGTACGACATTCTTTTATTGTTCTCGTAAAGTGACTATCAGCCAACCAAGATTTTGCATCTTCTTAATCCTTGTAACATTGTAGTCAGATAGCGTAAGTTTCGACGTGCCTGAACTTGCCTTACATTGGTCAACATTACGTTCCACACTAATTGTCAAGTTACTCTCCTAGTAGTATTGCAGTCAGATCCATAATTTTAGTAGCCCGATACGATCTTTCATTTTTTAGACCCCTGTTTATACTGAAGGCAACAAACACACACACACACACACACACACACACACACACACGCACACACACACAGACTATTCTCAATCAGCCCCGTCACATACAACAACCTGGCCCATTGCAACAGTGAAAGTGACGTATTTAGGACGGTACACGGTGTTAAGACTGTATAGGCTGGAAAATGCGGTAAGCGCCATGTATTGGTCCATTTGAGCCAGCACAATCGCCCCGTTTACATGGGCTCCCAAAATCGCATTTCGTAAACCGATTTCCCAAATCCGCTTTTGGTTAAGCGTCACGTAAACACTCCAAAATCGATTTTGGCAATTCACTTCTGTAAAGCGGTTTTCCAGTTCCACAATCGATTTTCGCTCCCATGTAAACGCAACCGTTTTTGAGCGTTCTTGGCTTCCCAAATTGTATTTCATGTTAACAATTTTCGACACATACGGACAGAAAAAAATGTTCAAATGTTTTTATAGTCTATGGGACTTAACTACGGGGTCATCAGTCCCTAAACTTACAAACTACTTATGAACTACTTACGAACTAGGACGGCACAAATATCCATGCCCGAGGGGGGATTCGAACCCCCGACCGTAGTGGCCGTGTTGACCGTGACTGGAGCGCCTCAGTCACCTCGGCCACCGCGGCCGGTGTCTTCGGGAAGATGTGTTGCATGTAAACGTAGTGAATATGCCACAGTGTAGAGTTAGAGTACAGTGGTAGGGTACAGAGAGCTTGCAGTTGCAGACTGGAGTACAGCTAGAGTACAGTACCTCTCGGTGCAGGACGCGGCCGCCTCGGGCTGGGGCCCGCAGTTGAGCGGGCAGCGCAGCTCGATCAGCTCCCCGGACTTCTCGCGCAGCTGGCCCTGGTTCTCCGTGTAGTACTGCACCAGCTCCGACAGCGTCGCGAACTTCTCGCCGCCGTACAGGTCGTAGAAGTCGCCCGTGTTCTGGATCTTGATGTGCGTCACCTCGCCGTTGCGCCTGCAACACGACGCGCACGCGTGTGGGTAAGGCTGACGCGTCCGCCATTTTCATTCCCGTCGCTCCCTAAGTTAAACGCAGTGTGGTGCTGTAGGACAGCGGTCGGCAACTGTACGTGCCGGCTGACGCGTCCGCCATTTTCATTACCGTCGCTCCCTAAGTTAAACGCAGTGTGGTGCTGTAGGACAGCGGTCGGCAACTGTACGTGCCGGCTGACGCGTCCGCCATTTTCATTCCCGTCGCTCCCTAAGTTAAACGCAGTATGGTGCTGTAGGACAGCGGTCGGCAACTGTACGTGCCGGCTGACGCGTCCGCCATTTTCATTCCCGTCGCTCCCTAAGTTAAACGCAGTCCGGTGCTGTATAACACCTCCGACCTATAGGGAAATTGGAAATTAATATGTCAGACGCTAAACTAAATAATATAGGAGTCTTAAAGGGGAGTATATTGGGCCCAAACGTATTTTTAATCTATAAAGGGTGTTAGAAAAAAGTACGGCCAAACTTTCAGGAAACATTCCTCACACACAAAGACAGAAAATATGTTATGTGGTCATGTTAGAGGTCATTGTATTATTTCTCTTCAACTCACATCAATCATGGAATGGAAACACACAGCAATAGAACGTACCAGCGTGACTTCAAACACTTTGTTACAGAAAATGTTCAAAATGTCCTCCATTAGCGAGGATACACGCATCCACCCTCCATCGTACAGAATCCCTGATGCGCTGATGCAGCCCTGGAGAATGGCGTATTGTATCACAGCCGTCCACAATACGAGCACCAAGAGTCTCTACATTTTATACTGGGGTTGCGTAGACGAGAGCTTTCAAATGCCCCCATAAATGAAAGTCGAGAGGGTTGAGGTCAGGAGAGCGTGGAGGCCACGGAATTGGTCCGCCTCTACCAATCCATCGGTCACCGAATCTGTTGTCGAGAAGCGTACGAACACGTCGACTGAAATGTGCAGGAGCTCCATCATGCACGAACCACATGTTGTGTCGTACTTGTAAAGGCACATGTTCTAGCAGCACAGGTAGAGTATCCCGTATGAAATCATGATAACGTGCTCCAGTGAGCGTAGGTGGAAGAACATGAGGACCAATCGAGACATCACCAACAATTCCTTCAATTGCGCCAACTGGCTGTGACTCGAGCAAGTACTATATATACTAACGAAACGATTGGGTATTTTGAATTTGCACGAATTATTTCAATTTACATTTGAAGAGAAATACTAAAATGAGCTCTAACATGGGAATTAAGCGTTTCCGGACACATATCCACATAACATATTTTCTTTCTTTGTGTGTGAGGAATGTTTCCTGAAAGTGTGGCCGTATGTTTTTGTAACACCCTGTATATTCGACAATGGCGCACCGCTGTGGATTCATTCCTTATCCTGTATTACGCTGTTTTCAAGTTCGTAGATGTTACTGTCAGTACTGGTGATTTCTAGAAAAATATTCTAACACGTGTTGCTCGTAATCACTTTATTTTTGAAGAGGAAATCAAATGAACGAACCCGAAGGGAACTGAGTTTCGCTAACGAAAAACAAGTGACACCTATTTATTACTGAAAATCTAAATTGGGACCACTCCAAACGTACTCTCGTAATTTACAAAATTTCGTAACAATTAGGATTAAACTGTAATGGTTGGAACCTGTGCGTGTGACATTCGTGTTGAACATTGGCCTGCCCCCTGTTTAGATAATCAACTATTTGACTGTCATATTAACGAACCGTACTTTGAGAGATCAGCTTGGATTGAACAGAATAACGGCTTGAGGCAGGGAAGTGCACTTTCACCATTACTCTTTATTGTCGTGATGGATGATTTTAATGAGTAGAGTAGCACAAGTAATTGCTGAAGGAAAGATAACAGCTATGAAAGCCACGTTGTTCGCGGACGATCTGATGATTTGGGGGAATAAGGAGGAGGAACTGCAAGAGCAGTCTGATGTATGGGAGCAACAAGTACAAGAATATGGCGTGGAATTTAGTATAAGCGAGAGTGAGATGATTATCACATCAAGAGCAGAAGAGAGAGGAACAACTGCAGTAACAATCCGTGCGGAACGCTTGAGGAGGGTGGAGACTTTCAAGCAGCTGGGAAGCCTGATATAGGAAGCTGGGCAAAACGACAGAGAGATAAAAGCAGAGGCGTTCAGGAAGAGAGTCAGGAGCCTGATATGCAGCAGGAATCTACCCCTGTTGCTGCTGTTGTCGTCGTCGTCTTCAGTCCGCAGACTGGTTTGATGCAGCTCTCCTCGCTACCCTGTCCTGTGCAAGTCTCTTCATCTGACAATACGTCCGGCAACCTACATCCTTTTGAATCTGCTTACTGTATTCGTCCCTCGGTCTCCCTCTACGATTTTTACCCCACACGCTTTCTTCTAATGCTAAGTTGACAATTCCTTGATGTCTCAGAATGTGCCCAACCGATCTATCCCTTCTCTTACTCACGATATGCCACAAAATCCTTTTCTCCCCGATTCGGTTAAGCACCTCATTAGTTACGTGATCTATCCATCAAATTTTCATCATTCGTCTATCGCACTACATTTCAAAAGCTTCTATCATCTTTTTATCTTAACTCCTTATCGTCCACGTTTCACTCCCATACAATGCTACACTCCAGACAAATGCTTTCAGAAAGGACTTCCTAACATTTAAATTAATATTGGATGTTAACAAGTTTCGCTTCTTTAGAAACGCTTTTCTTCCCAAAGCCGTTCTGCATTTTATATCTTCTTCACTTCGGCCATCAGAAGTTTTCTTGCTACCCAAATAACAAAATTCATCTACTACTTTTATTGTCTAATTACCTAATCTAATTCCTTGAACATCGCCTGATTTTCTAACATTGCATTCCATTACCTTCGTTTCACTCTTGTTAATATTCATCTTATATCTTCCTTTCAAAATTTTGTTCATTTCATTCAACTGCTCTTCCAGATCTTTTGCGGTCTCTGACAGAATTACTATGTCATTGGCAAACCGCAATGTTTTTATTTCTTCTCCCTGCACTTTGATGCTCTCTCCAAATTTCTCCTTGCATTCCTTCACTACTTGCATAATGTACAGATTGAACAACATTGGGGAAAGGCTACAACCCTGTCTTACTCCCTTCCCAACCACTGCGTCCCTTTCTTGCCCTTAGACTCTAATAACCGCTATCTGGTTTTTGTATAGGTTGAATATAACTCTTCGCTCCTTATATTTTACCCCTGCTACCTTCAGAATTTGGAAGAGTATTCCAGTCGACATTGTCAAAAGCTTTCTCCAAATCGACAAACGCTATAAACTTAGTTTCCCCTTTCCTTAGCCTATATTCTAAGATACGTCGTAATGTATTGCCTCCCGTGTTGCTACATTTCTCCTAAATCCAAATTGATATTCCCCGAGGTCGGATTGTTTCGAAAAAAGTTTTCCCATTCTTCTATAAATAATTCGTGTTAGTATTTTTGCAACGATGACTTATTAAACTGATAGTTCTGTAATTTTCACAGTTGTCTGCACTTGCTTTCTTTGGAATTGGAGTTACGATATTCTTCTGACATATGCATCTGAAAGCTGGGATGTAAAAAGGAAGCGAGAAAAGCAAATTACTAGCTGCTGCTGTTATGGTCTTCAGTCCCGAGACTGGTTTGATGCAGCTCTCCACCCTACTCTATCCTGAGCAAGCCTTTTCATCTCCTCATAAGAACGGCAACCCACATCCACTTGAATCTGCTTACTATACGCGTCTCTTGGCCTCCCTCTGCGATTTTTACCCCATACGCTTCCCTCCAATGCTAAATTTACGATTCCTCGATGTCTAAGAATGTTTCCTACCAAGCGATCCCTTCTTTTAGTTAGGGTATGCCAGACATTCCTTTTCTCCCCAACTCTGTTCAGTACCACCTCATTAGTTATGCGATCCACCCACCTAATCTTCAGAATTCTTCTGTAGCACCACATTTCAAAAGCCTCTATCCTCTTCCTGTCCGCACTGCTTATCGTCCATGTTTCACTCCCGAACAAGCAACACTCCACACAAATGTCTTCAGAAAAGACTTCCTTACATTTAAATTAATATTCGATGTTAGCAAATTTCTCTTTTTCAAAAATGCTTTTCTTCCCATTGCCATTTTGCATTTTATATCTTCTGTACTGCGACCATCGGATGTTATTTTTGCTACCCAAGTGACAAAACTCATCTACCACCTTCATTGTTTCGTTACCTAATCTAATTCCTTCAGCATCGCCTGATTTTCTTAGAGCGCATTCCATTATTTTCGATTTGCTAGCTAGTAAGATGAAATTCTTGAGGAACAGTATGGGAGCGACACAGTTAGACGGGTTAAGAAATGAGAGAATCTGAGAGTTAATGAAGGTGGAACCATTACGAGAGGAGATAGAGAAATCAAGGCTGAAATGGTACGGGCGTATTAAGCGAACGGAGGAGAGGAGGATAGCCAGGAGGATGCACGAGATGAAAATGGAAGGAGAGAGACCGGGAGACAGAGGAGTGGACGAAGAAAGCAGAAGACTGGGCCAACGTGAAGGCGGGGAGACGGAATACGATGGACAGGCTCATGTTGGAAGCAGACCAGGCCAGAGGCTGAAAACTGTCCAAGGTGATGACGATGACGATGATGATCGCGACGATGACGATGACGATGATGATCGCGACGATGACGATGACGATGATGATCGCGACGATGACGATGACGATGATGATCGCGACGATGACGATGACGATGACGATCGCGACGATGACGATGACGATGACGATCGCGACGATGACGATGACGATGACGATCGCGACGATGACGATGACGATGACGATCGCGACGATGACGATGACGATGACGATCGCGACGATGACGATGACGATGACGATCGCGACGATGACGATGACGATCGCGACGATGACGATGACGATCGCGACGATGACGATGACGATCGCGACGATGACGATGACGATCGCGACGATGACGATGACGATCGCGACGATGACGATGACGATCGCGACGATGACGATGACGATCGCGACGATGACGATGACGATCATGACGATGACGATCGCGACGATGACGATGACGATCGCGACGATGACGATGACGATCGCGACGATGACGATGACGATCGCGACGATGACGATGACGATGACGATGACGATCGCGACGATGACGATGACGATCGCGACGATGACGATGACGATGACGATCGCGACGATGACGATGACGATGACGATCGCGACGATGACGATGACGATGACGATCGCGACGATGACGATGACGATCGCGACGATGACGATGACGATGATCGCGACGATGACGATGATCGCGATGATGACGATGACGATGATCGCGACGATGACGATGATCGCGACGATGACGATGACGATGATCGCGACGATGACGATGACGATGATCGCGACGATGACGATGACGATGATCGCGGCGATGACGATGATCGCGGTGATGACGATGATCGCGGTGATGACGATGACGATGATCGCGGTGATGACGATGACGATGATCGCGGTGATGACGATGACGATGATCGCGGTGATGACGATGACGATGATCGCGGTGATGACGATGACGATGATCGCGGTGATGACGATGACGATGATCGCGGTGATGACTGAGCTAGCAGCGGTCTCGCCGCTCGGCCAGAATGACACAGGGCCAACGCTATAGCCCTGCCGCTGAAACTTTGCACTTGACGTTTACAAATAACAAGTGACGAGCAGGAAGCAAGAGGCGCGAGGCGCTAGTCGCTCGGAACGGTCCAATCACAGCGCGGTAAACACTTCCAGTGGTCACGTGACGTGACGTCAACGTTCCCGCATTGCCGGCTTTGTTCAGTTCTAGCGTAAACAACGTTGTAGAGTTGGGCAACACGATTCTTTTTTAGGAATCGATTCTTGTGATTCAATCCCATATTGTGAATCGATTCCTGCGATTAGTTCACGATTCTTTTGCGATTCTTTAGTCTGCATTGGCGCAATTCTTACTTCTCCATCTTGCTCATAGATGGGAATACATGTATGTATGATGGATGTTGGAATCTTAACCTTTTGCATCTGTTCCTACGATTCGTTCACGATTCTTTCTGGTCTGCAACGGCACGATTCTTACAAAATGCCGAAAAGGTGACAATATGACTATCGGATTTTTTTTAAATATTTATGGTGCGTAAAGTTCAAACTTAAAATAATAATGATGCAAAGCTATTCGATTCAGCTCTCAAAAATTCTCCAGTAAATAGTCTGAAGTTTTGCGAGCTGTTATAAATACATATTACACTACCAACTATTTGTGCTGTCATCATAGCTCATTTAGTAGCGTTGTAGGTTTAGTAAACGTAGGTCACTTATTTCGAATCCTGCTGTAACCTTATAAATTATTTTTTCGTTCTTTTTGAATACTTCAGCCATTTAAATATACATTTAATTAAATCTATGGTAATTAACAGATATCTAATCATTATAAAATACTTATGTAAAATCAATTAGTTTAAGGAAACACGAAATTAACATTAAAAATAAAAAATCCGTCTCTAAATATTAAATTTCTTTCGAGATGCAAAAAATTCACTTTTATTAAAATGTTTCTTTTTTGTAAAATCGGTTTCTTTCAGGAAAGCTTATAACGTAAAAACCAAGGTAAAAAAGATTTTTGAGGTGGCTTTATAAACATTTAAAATCGCGTTTTTATATAAAAAGAATATTTCTGTGAAATTGAGTTTTTACAAAAACTACAACTACCTAGATGAACTCGAAAAGCTTAAACCTCTCTAAACACACAAAAGTGTAAGGTTTGCTCATTTAAATACATGATATGTAAACCGTATAAAAGACGTACATTCGTATGCATTGGCAGCTGTGTATTTCGCTGCGTTTTGTTTCTGCCATCTGTAATTCGTGAATAGGCTAACAATTAACGGCTCACAGTCTTCGTTCTGTGCTTCCTTTGTTCACACGCTTTCTGGCTTTCGTAATTATTCGGCACGATTCGCCACTTGCTTTCGAGTCACGAATCGTTGGATCTTGGAATCGTCACGAAACAGACGATTCTTATGAACGACGATTCGTCCGGATCACGATTCGATTCTCGCGATTCTTTATTTGTATTCGTTCAAATGGACGACTCACTCACGAATCGCCACAACTCTACAACGTTGTGTATCGTGTTTATCCCGTGTTTATGTTGTGTGTGTGCTTTTTTTCGCTGAGATTTGTTTTACTATGAGTGGTTTAACTTGACTTTCCGAGTTCAAGTGATTGGATAATGTCATCGAAAAGACGTCTCTCTAGTGAGGTTTTCTAAGTTCTCAATTTCGTATGAATAAACGAAGCATATGGTCTGAGCAGGAAGTTCATTCTGACTTCAAATGATCGGAAAGAAGTTATGTGTAGTGGTTATAAGAAAGAAATAATGCTGCAGATATGTCAATGTGAAAACTTCTTTTATAATCGCTCGTGTAACAAAATAAGCCTTTTACAGCCACACATGCAGAAGACGAAATCGCTATGGAGCAGCGTCACAATGAAATAAATCTGCCCCCATTTCACTGTCGTTTTAACCCTATGAAATTGTTATGGTGTAACGTGAAGAATTACTTATGGAACAATACGTCTTTCACAATAACAGAGGTGGAAAAGGTGGTTAATGTTTTGTCTTGGTGATGACGGTTTTGGCAGTGACGACAACAGTGAAGATGGGGAGCTGGATGTAATTGTACCATTGTCGCCGTAAATTGGTGAGTGAAAAGCATTCTGATTATAAAACGTAGAGAGAGAAGTTACTATCTTGATTATTGTTTATTTCATATCTGTCGTGATCCAATGCTTATTTTCTATACCTATTGCTTTGCTCCGTTATTGAAAGCGTGTGCATTGTTGTGCTCTGGTCTTCATTAATATGCCGTTAATTAATTGCTGCTCAAGAACAAATTATTATCTGCACTTTTATTGCTCAATAGCTTACATTTACGAGATGCAACTGAAAACCGTTTCGTCTGCTGTGCGTATAGAGGCTAGTGTTGCAACGTCGCTAAAGCAGTGCAGCCAACTTAACTCGCCGTAACGCGAAACGTCGAGTGCAATGTTTGAGCGGCCCGGGTATAGGTAGCGCTCTAGAGTAGAGTCTAGCCTAGTGTAGGCCCGCACCTGACGGACAGCGTGAGGTCCCCCGGGTTGCTGCGACTGGGCCTGGCCAGGAAGCTGCCGTCGAAGCCGCGCTCCATCAGCAGTAGCTCCGCCTCGATGCCCGAGATGTTCGGGTGGAACCACCTGCAACATAAACATCAACATAATCATCAACATAATCATCAACATAATCATCAACATAATCATCAACATAATCATCAACATAATCATCAACATAATCATCAACATAATCATCAACATAATCATCAACATAATCATCAACATAATCATCAACATAATCATCAACATAATCATCAACATAATCATCAACATAATCATCAACATAATCATCAACATAATCATCAACATAAACATAACCAACATAAACATAACCAACATAAACAACCATCACCAACATAAACATCACCAACATAAACATAAACATCACCAACATAAACATCACCAACATAAACATCAACATAAACATCACCAACATAAACATCAACATAAACATCACCAACATAAACATCAACATAAACATCACCAACATAAACATCAACATAAACATCACCAACATCAACATAAACATCACCAACATCAACATAAACATCACCAACATCAACATAAACATCACCAACATCAACATCAACAACAGCACCCACCTCTCAATACCTCCACAAACGAACACACAATCCCCAGGATTGGCGATCGTACTCAGAAGCTCGAAATTTACCGAGGATTTCAATGCGAGATGCCTACAATACTCATCACGACGAAACTCTTTCTCGAAATTTGACTGAAAACCCAAAGAGATTTTGCTCATACGTTAACCCTAGATCGGTCGGGCTGGGTCTGTGAGGCCCACTAGTTACTATTTCAATGACTTTATGCGCTTATAGCGCTCTGCTACCTTCCTGAAACATGCAAGAGAAAGCGTTAACATCATGAATAAGGTTTTAAATCGTTTGGACAATGTTCGGCAGTTCTCCAAAAATCGGGAGGGTCTGTCAGACCCAGCCCGACCGTTTACGTTATCGGTTTCTACCAGTGCGGCTCTATTTTTATTTGCTGTTTCATCCAGTAGCAAATTCGTTTGTGAACTATTTCTGATGTCCTAACACCACATTATCATTGTCAATAATGTAAAATATAAAATTTCAAGAGAAAGTGTTTCATACTGTGAAATATGCAACAATTTTAGGATGACGATAACGAAATTGACGATTCTGACGCGGACCCAATCTTCGAAATGAACCGTGATCTTGATAGCAATAGTGAAATAAGTGGGGATGAATGGTAAGACGCTATAAGTGTAAGAAGAACAAAACTAAATACTTCTGCAAAATTTGCAAAATAATGTTGTGCTTGGTGCACGCAGAAATGGTTTGTGTCGTCTGTTACGAAACGTGACGATTTTAGAGGACGGTATCACACAAACTATTCATTATATTCACAATTTCGATTTATACAACAAAAATCCAACAAGTCTGCTTCTCAGTTCTGTAAATTATTCTCATTTATATTTGTACTTCAATCCAATTTACTTGTACTTCCAGTGTGCTTACATTTATTACTGCAAAGAAGAATATTTTCTACTTTTTTTGTTTTACAGTAATTGTGAAACTCAGAACGTTGAAATAATGTCCCTACAGCATTTAGTAGGACCTAATCAATAGAAAAGCTCGTCATTTGATGTAAACACAGTGTTTGGCGCTTGTCATAAGCATTTTAATTATTGGGTCCCACAGACCCAGCCCGACCGTTGCTGACATTTTTCTGCCGACCGTTCTAGGGTTGGATATACTACGGGCGAAACACAAACAATAGCCTCCCTACGTCATAGTAATGGCGATCCTGCCGATGACAGCGCTGCTAAAGCAGAGTTACTAAACATAGCTTTCAGAAACTCATTCACCAAAGAAGACGAAACCAATATTCCAGATTTCAAATTACGAACAGAGGCCGTAATGACTAACGTAGAAGTAGATATCATCGGAGTAGTGCAGCAACTAAACTCACTTAACAAGAACAAGTCTTCTGGTCCGGATTGTATACCCATTACATTTCTATCTGATTATGCTGAAGCGATAGCTCCTTACTTAACAGCCATATACAACCGCTCTCTCATAGAAGGATCTGTACCAAAACATTGGAAAGTTGCGCAGGTCACACCTATATTCAAGAAAGGCAGTAGGAGTAACCCACTAAACTACAGGCCTATTTCATTGCGTCAATTTGCAGCAGGATTCCTTAATTCTCTCTCAGACGTTCGCTTCCTTCTACTTCATAATATGCAGCAGCGGTGTTTATTAGTTCTTTCGTGCGCTACAGCGCCTCTATCGGTTGTTTGCTGTACTACAGTACGCAATCCATATTTCAAGCATAACCTACATCTAAAACAATTTCCCTGATTCCACTTTTATGAAACGACGTTGCTCCATGCAAATCCGTGTAGTATAGGAGATTAGGTACTTCTAATAGATGAACAGACAGTTACTGAAAACACTTAAGATTGCGATGTATCTTTTTTCCGTGATCTGATTTTGATGAAATCATGTCTATATGTTGCCCCAATCTTAGCTCAAATTTCCTATGAAGACCACTTGAAATTGTGTCTGTAGTTTCTTTAATACGTTTGCGAAACACGTTAGAAATAGGCATATCTTCATCAATATGATGTAGCTTACAGTACGTCATACATCAATTATATTCGCCATTGAAAACATTTATTTCCTGATCATTCATATCTCTGGATAATGGGCTGAGGCATGGAAAGCTGAAATATAATAAGTAATAAGCATTTCCTTAATGAAGTAGAAATATCACTGAAAAACAAATTATTCTTACCGTTGGCCCTCTTTCCGTTAGATGCGCTATTGTCTATCCAAGTGTGAGAAACTTCCATAGCAGTTTTACATATACGTTAGACTGTGATATCAATATGTAAATATATGGATTAAAGACATCGAAAATTTTATCAGTTTTATATTCATTGCGTCGAATCATATTTCGTAGAACATAGCAACCAAGGAAACGATTTCCAGAAATATGGTGCATTTGAAAAGTCAAAGAATAAGTAGTATTTTCAAAGGTTAATAATCCGATCGCTGCCCCGAACACCCACAGCGCTATATATTAGTTCTCTGCTGCATTACGCCGTTCTTTCCAGGCGTGAAATACACCTAAAACTTCAAATTACGATATCTTTTACTTTTCTGAACTGATTTTGATGAAATGATGCTTGTATGTTGCCCCAGAAGTTTCTCTATTTATATGTGATACCCCATGAATGTTCATTTAGTACTTTTGGAGATTACTCTCTAGAAATACACGTGCGATTGGTTTCAGAGAAACGTTTAATTTGTGATATTTTACTTTTTCTGATGAAGCGTTTCTGTAACTGCAAAATATGCTCACGTTTCCTGTGAAAACCCCCCTGGTTCGTCTATTAGTTTTGGAGATGAGAGAGAAAGCTAGACATGACGGTTGTAGATGAAAAATGTTAAACTGTCATGTTGGTCTTTCCGTGATCCGATTTTTATGAAACTACGTTTATATGTTGTCCCAAGGTACGCATAAGTTACCTGTGAAAACACCATGCGAATTCGTGAAGTACTTTTGGAGAAGTGGTTTCTAATAAGTTAGATGAAAGACAGACACGACGGTCTATGATTCTTATTTTGATGAAATCATGCCTATCATCTTCGCTCATGTTTCCTGTGAAAACCGCATCAAAATTCGTCCAGCAGTTTTGAAGATTGAGACGAACAGCGACAGGCCTACATTTACAGATTTATTATTATTAGTATATATATGTTGTACAATTGGAAAATTTTCCAGGAATATATTTATTTGTATAATTGCTGTATGTCGGTGAAATCGGTTGCGAATATGGTTAGCAGTAAAGAAGTAACAGATTAAAACTTGGTGCTTGATGGGGCGGTTTTCCATGAACGTTAATCTTTACGTCCTCATATCTCATGAACTACGTGTCGTACTGTGATACAATTTCGAACGTACATTCAGCTTTAAGTATGTATTCTGTCTGCAAAATTTCCTGCGAGTGCAAAAGGTAGTGTAGAAATTATAAATTGTAACATTATACCGAATGCCGTAGTTTTACTCCATGAACAGCGGAGAAGTACTAAGCGAGAAACTTCTTTCCTTTCATTATTTTTATGTGGTTGTCTGCGAGATAAAGTTTAATAAAGGTTTTAAATTATGTTTAAAGTTTGTTGTAAGTCGCCAAGTACTGTCATTCTCATACAGTGTATTTATAAAGTCTCGTTGCATTATGTAGCAGTTTTTTGCGATTCCTATTGTTCATGACGTTATATCTCCTGAACCATGTGTCGTACGTGGTTCGTACTCCTACAGCCGTTGTTACCTCACATACGAAATGTGTGTAACAAATTTGGTTGAAATCGGGCCATTAGTTTAGGAGGAGATGTGGAACACACACACACACACACACACACACACACACACACACACAGCCCATTTTATAAGTAAGAGTATTGCAATCGGGACCCGGATTGAGAATAGAAGTGAAAAAGGATGGGTAAAACAACTGGAAACGGGTTATTCGAGAGAACTTCCGAGCTGCTCTATCTGTGAGGTTAGTAGCTTTAATGTCCGTAACTCTTAATGGTTTTATTGTACGAACATACATATCGACGGCGAACTGCTGAAACAATCTGCGGCATTTCAGTATGTGATTGTCCTCGTTTCGGTGAACCATCAAACGGTAGGCATAAAAATTTATACAGTTGACCTTCTTGTTTGTTACTTTACTTGTAAGTGAATAATGAACTCTTATTAGGAATCTAATTGAAACACAATTAACAACATTGTGACATACCGGTAAAATTTTACATTCCGCGACACAAACAACAGCTGTTGGATCATGGGAATGAAGCCGACCAATCGTGGCAAAGCTTGAGACAGCCAATGAAATTTTAGTTGGCGACAATTGTTTTCATACTAAACGCCATTATTTTGAGAATCCGCATAATAATTTAGTTTCAGACTTACTGAGGAAGATGAAGTTTTTCATGTATAATAGTGAAATGGACTTCCCTTATGGAAACAGTCTTACAAATGCTAATCACTTATATCCACGAGAACAATGAATACTGTTTCAATGAACGAAAAACGTAGTACTGGTAAGAAACCGGCAAATGTCATTGGATATTGTGTACTATCACCCGATTGGCTAACAGCGACGTAACGCAATTTCCCGGAGTCAACGGCTGTTGCCAACATTGCCCGCTAGGTCTGTGTAGCGGATTTAAAATTGAACCCTTGCATACCAGTTAATTCCTGGCTTCAAGCAATGCCCTCCCTTTCTTCTAACCTCCTTGGTGTATTTGATTGCTAGGCGAGTAGCGAATGGATAAGCTGATTGTTGGAGAATCTAGAAAATGATCCGAGCTGGAAGCGTAGATTCAGTTATTCTCAAATTCTAATGTTATCCGGTAGATTTTCCAAAAATTTTCTTTCATACAAACCTTGTGCTGAGAATTACGAACAGAAGAAAGAAAAGATCAGCTACCTCCCCACCGATTTTTTACGAAATCGGTTCAGACGTTCTTTAGTTACAAATAGTGTAACTAACACGACTTTCTTACACACATATTCTTACATTTCTTACATATATATACATGGGATACTCTACAAATGACATTTAAGTGCCTGGCAGAGGGTTCATCGAACCACCGTTATACTATTTATCTCCCATTCCATTCTCGAATAGCCCACGGGAAGAATGAACACCTGAATCTCTCTGTTCGAGCTCTGATTTCCCGTATTTTATTGTAATGATCATTTCTCCCTCTGTAGGTGGGAGTCAACAATATATTTTCGCATTCGGAGGAGAATGTTGGCGATTGGAGTTTCGTAAGTAGCCCACGCCGCAGCGATAAGCGCCGTTGTTGTAGTGATTCCCATCCCAGATCCTGTATCATTTCCGTAACGCTGTCTCCCCTGTATCGTGACAACACGAAACGAGCTGCCCTTCTTTGGACTCTTTCGATGTCCTCCGTGAAACCCACCTGATAAGGATCCCACACTGGGCAGCAATACTCCAAAAATGGACGGACAAGCGTAGTCTATGCAGTTTCTTTTGTAGTTCTGTTGCATCTTTTAAGGGTTCTGCCAATAAAACCCAGTCTCTGGTTCGCCTTCCCACGACATTATCTACTTGTTCTTTCCAGTTTAAGTCTAAATTTAGGAGACAACCCTGAGTAGCTCCCTTTGACTTCGCGGATGACGTCATTTATTGGTTAGTAACGTCTTCAGAAGATCAAAAGCAACTGAAAATGATTTAGATATCGGCATGGTGCAAAAATTAGGAATTGAGCCTTAAACAATGAAATGTCCGAAGTCATCGATATGACCATTAAAATGAATCCGCTCAACTTCATTTATACGATAAATCAGTAAAATCGACAGGCCGTCAATTCAACTAAATACCAAGGAATAACAATTACAATCAACTTAAGCTGGAAAGAACTCACAGAAAATACTTTAGGAAAGGCGAAGCAAAGGTTACGTTTCGTTGGCAGAACATTTAGAAGATGCAACAGCTCTACTAAAAGAAACTGCCTACGCTACACTTGTGCGACCTGTTCTGGAGTACTGCTGCGCATTGTGGGATCCACACCAGGTGGGACTGACGGACGATTTAGGGAAAGTTCAGAGAAGGGCTGCTCGTTTTGTACTGTCGCGATATACGGGAGAGAGTGTCACGGAAATGTTGCACGAGTTGGGGTGGAAATTATTAAATGAAAGGCGTTATTTCTCTCACCAAGAGTCTCTTCGAAATGGGAACATATTTTGTTATCATCCAGCTACAAAGGGAGACATGATCATAAAAATAAAAGAAATCAGATCAAAAACAGAAAGATATGTGTCTTCGTTTTTCCTCGTGCTATTACGGAATGGGACGTCTACAAATGTCATAAAAGCGGTTCTGTGAACCCTCTGCCTTGGATTCTCAGAATATTTACGTACATATCATTGCTAAAAAATCGCACTCACGTGTTTTACGGCCCATTTTAGAATAGTAGTTTTATACGTTTTTGCAAACATTTTGGACCAAAATAATAATATAAACAATAAAACATTACTTGATAAGTGTCTGAAACCCTGTAAGGAAAAACAAAATTAGGTAGTGGCGGGTTCCGAACCACTGACCTTCAGCGTCACAGGTAACAGGTAGGAGTTGTATTCTTTAACCGCATACTATTGATGGCCGTTGTTAACTGATGCTAATAAGGCATTTTTAGACATTAGATTATCATTTTATTGCACGAAGAACGATATGTTTTCGTTAAGTCTTCAGTGCGCCATTGCTTTGAAATGACAACGTGTAAGTTACAATACGAAAATCATCAAATACGCAACGCAAGATGGCGTATGCCACAGATAGTTCTGGGAGAGGAAGTCACGTGACATCTGCGAACGGCTGGTTTTCGTCAATTCCACGGAGGGAGTCACAACTCTTATTTTTGCAAATATCTCTCGAACGATACGAGATGTGATATACGGGAACAAAGTTGTAGAGAATTGTCTCCTCTACAAATTCGGTTATTCAATTCTTGTGTCAGATGAACGGTTAAGCCTTGATTTTCATTTAAATTTCGAGCTGTCAAAAGACGATCGCAGAGGCCTACTTTTAGTGTTACTACCGTAACCTAAAGTGGGCCAAAAAGTCCACCATAACTCGTACTAAGGGCGTCATCGTTAATGGTAGGCCTACTTACTTAGATTTTCAAATTCAAATGTTTGTAAAGCTTATGGGACTTAACTACGAGTTCGTCAGTCCCTAAACATAAAAGGCAGCTCTAACATTCGTGCCCGTGGGGGGATTCGAACCCCCGTCGGGGAACGGTCTCGCGCATCGTAGCATAGCGCCTCAACGCGCGCGGACGCTCCGTCGCGGCTTTAGATATTCCACACGAAACGACTGGAAGGCCAGGAATACTTTAGTTAAACAGGTAAAGAGTTAATAAAACGTGGAAATACTGTGACATATCTTTGAGGATAACCATCATAAGAAGCAGGATATGTTGTATGGAATACGTTATTCAAAACGGTGTCCAAATGGTGAGCTGAAAAGAATGATACTTGTTGAAAACTTAAATACGTAGTACTTTTGTTCCACAGTATAATTTGCTTGTTATTAGTAGCTGTCGGCTTCTTAGACCATCGTCAGATAACTTCATACTAAACAGATAGTCCACACGTAACATTCAGGTTACGTATACAAAGATGGTTTTTCAAAGATATGTGAACTGCAAATTAATTATGTATATGAATCGATACTACATAACATACGTCCTCCTACAACTATGTAGTATCGATTCATAACAAACGTACTCTTACAACTATGTAGTATCGATTCATAGACATAATTAATTTACAGTTCACATACTTTTGAAAAACCATCTTTGTATATCTGACCTCAAATGTTACGTGTGGACTATCTGCTTAGTACGAAGTTATTTGACGATGGCCTAGAGCTGCTAATAAAAAACAAAATACTGTGGAACAAAAATACTACGTATTAAAGTTTTTAATAAGTCATTGTTTCTCCAAGCACAGACGGAATATTCTATAAACATAAAAAAGGATAGTTGTCATAACGGCAGACACTTTGAAGCTCAGTCCGTCATCTTATGTACCGCAAAAGATTTTCAGTCAATTGTTTACCATTCATTGTTGTTCTCAGTTTCGTGGAAATGGCTTGTTTGATAGCGCTCCGGTTACTTGGAACACAATATCAGCTGATGAAAAACTTGCGAACACTGAAAATGTTTTGCGTGTGAACTGAATGTTACAAAGGGAGTAATAAGAACCTCTACTATGCACTCATTAAAAGCATTCCGTTTTCATTGGCTACTGACACAAAAAAGTGAAAGAAATTAAAACAGGACATACCGTACTTCTCTTCTTGATTCATCGAAATGTAAAAAAGTCACCTAACGGACATTGAAATCAAACACGCATTCAGGAAAACGTGTGTAATTGTCTACCTAACATTAGTATTCATAAAGAGCATAGTAATCGTTATTTAGAACTTAACGTGCAAAAGCGGAGATTAAGAATGAGAGGCAATAGTAAAACAATCTACCACTGTTTTTAGGGAATTTAAGCGGTACAAGCCTTGACTGTGAGTTTCTAAACGAAGTACCAACGACCTTTAGCTTCCCCACGTTAGGTCAGCGGCTCGACAATAACGCTACGCCACCGCCATCTCTCGTACGACTTGCGAATTGTTCCGCTACTGCCACGCCATCTGTTGACCGCCTGCCGTAATACTGTTTCCTAGCGCAACCGCATAGCAGCGCTGCTACCGCGCGTGGCGCACACATGCTGGCGGTGTATGAAATAATGTAACGCTTTCCCAAGCCTACAGTCGCAGATTACGTTTGCGGAAACGATATGAATGTGCGAAATTCATCTCTCTAGAGTGTACCAGTGGCTCCAGGATTCGTTAACAAACCGGCGCTTTGTGACGGGTTTTCGTTCTCGCTGCGGGCAGGAAGTACGCTAGAATATAAGTACACAGAGACTTGACCTCCTCAGTATCTTACAATACCCCCAATTTTTGCAGGGTCCAAGTCTGCATAGGCTTGTGCCCGTAATAAATAACTAAAATAAAGTCTACCAGAATCCAACATAAGTGTCACGAAATTCCCAGTTAGAGTTGGGTTTGAACATAAGTCTAACATTTCCCGAATGTTCGAACTTTCGATCACGACGCTATCTAGCAATGTCAGGAGGTACTATCTCTAGTCTCTACGATTTACAAGGATTGTGTTCATAAGTCTTTTCTATGCTGTGCAGTATACGATTTATGACGAAGGTAGGGGGTCATTAATGTACTACGGGGATTAATAAGTACGAAATTGCGACTTTAGTAGCTTCTAGGGAGCAGGTCCTAAGTAAAAACAGTAGCGAATATAGGCTATAAGTAAAAGATAGCAATCGCGATTTAAAATTATGGTGCTGCCATCTAGCGTCTCCTGTTGATACTACGTACAGAGTAGTTCCTGCACCGTTTATTCCGAAGTTGCAATTACAGTTTATCTTTATATGACTTATTTCTGTTATTAAATTTCTAATGTTTTCCCCATTTCATCTCTTTTAATCTTGTTTCCAAGGCGATTAAAAGTGGTAACATTTTAATCTGTAACTGTACCGTATTAACAGGGAATGGAATAGTCATTTGCAACCTATCTCTTATAATCACATTAAAAGTAATTTATACTTATGAATGATTCACATTTTTTTCCTTTAAATATTAGCCATCAGTAATGAGGTGCAGTGTTCTAGTAGTAGATATTTTGTTTATCAATAGATCATACTTTGCAGTGACACCAGACATTACGTATGCCCTGTTTTAAACAAAATATACAGTTTTTCATACTGTTGCCCTTCTTTTACTTTACATGTACTTGTACTTCCTATGAAATTAGTTCTGTGGAAACCGATAGACCGCTACCTTCAAAATTTCCCGCGAATCGTTGGCAGATAAGCAGCACCAGTCATTTATTAGCTGAGTGTTGGAACAGTTGGATACTGTATCGAGTTCTGTGCCGTATCGGGAAATCCCGAACATGTTCGAACGCGCGTATCATTTGCGCAGCCCTAGTGTCATGTCTTTTATCGCGTCCACCAGACACGAACATAAGTGTCGCGAAACTCCTTGAGGAGCGCGAGGTTGCTCTCCGTGGAGGTTCGAGTCCTCCCTGGGGCATGGCTGTGTGTGTTTGTCCTTAGGTTAGTTTACCTAGGTTTAAGTAGTTTGTAAGCTACGGACTGATGAACACGCAGTTTGGTCCGATAGATCTACAAACATTTGAACATTTTTTTGAAACTGCCAGTGATTTTCTGCAACTTCGCGACTACAGCGCCTAACGATTCAGTAATGAATGTGTATTTTGACTGAAGCAGCACTTTCAAAATAACTTCGTATTTACGAGTTTCTGTGTCGCTATAAATAGTAGGAGCATACCTGCCAACCTTCAAAACCTAAAAATCAGGAGATCCAGTATAAAAAAATCGGAAGATTCTTTAAAAACTCAGGAGATATGTTATATAAAAAAACTTCGATGCACTTTAATATAAACCTTGAGATTACTGATTTCAGCCTTTTCCTGTCATCTGATAATGCAATATAATGGCTCCAAAAACACTTCCATCAATCCATCCTTATTTGCAGCCAGTTGAGGTAAAGTGTATTGATTTTTTCTACAAAAACAAAAACGTTTACAGCTAAATTTTTGTTCAAAAAATGCTTCTTAAGCTTAAGGGACTTAACTGCGGGGTCATCAGTCCCTAAACTTACAAACTACTTATGAACTACCTTATACTAAAGACGGCACAAATATCCATGCCCGAGGGGGGAGTCGAACCCCCGACCGTAGTGGCCGTGCAGACCGTGACTGGAGCGCCTCAGTCCCCTCGGCCACCACGGCCTGCTAAATTTTTGTGATATGCTGCTTGCTATCTTAGAACATTTTACGGAACAAGTGACCCACATGGTCATCGCATTTAATTGGTAAATCGTGCTCTAGAATAAACGATGTTATAATAAGCACTCTGCATTTATCACAAAATCACTTTAACTTTTATCAGCAATTTCAGTTTTTTATTGTTACTCACAAACTTTTCATTTTCTTTGTGTTGTTTAGCGTGGACTTATTCCGGTACATTGCCTTTTTCTACCATGTGATGTGGAAATATCACATCGACAAAGGGTACAAAATACAAATAATGTCCCGAAAACTGCCTAAGAAACAATTATGTTTTTGTCATTCAAAATCCCATAATCACGTAAAATAGCTGGTTACAAGAAAGTTGCTTTTCTGCAGTTCGAGTAAAACTAATGCTCCTAACTGCTATACAGGGTCCACACTTTAAAAAAATCACTGAAGCGATTTTACTTACGTACAATGACGAAACATCACATTCAAAAAGAGCACAACACCGAAACACTACACGTGTATTTACAAACACGCGGGAAACAGCAGATAAATCGAAGTCGTGCGCAACTCCAAATTTCTATGAATTTCGATACGTATTTACACTGATAAATGAGCAAAGGACTTCTGACCATCGGCCGCAAAACGAATCCTGAATTTCAGAATAAAAGCTAAAAATCGGGAGAAACAATGGCAAATTCAGGAGGCGGGAGAGAAAATGAAAAATAAGGAGAGTTGGCAGGTATATAGGATGTATCAGAAATGTAATTCGGAAATCTCTGATTTGTAAAGGACGCTCAGAAGTAGCAGAATAATGTTATGAAGAACAAGTGTTCGTTTATGGTGGTTACTTATACTTTTAGGCATAGAAGTAAATCTTTAACATTTAATTCACGTACCAAACTTACGCTCTTAACCAGAATCGCAAATACTTGACCAGTATTTCATAATATTACTGCTGAACAAAAATAACGTCTGAATGGCTGCTTAGTTTCGTACCTCAGCTTCACAAAAATTATAACCCTGTATACTAACCTATTTTGGCGGTTACCTACAAGTTTCAAATGTTTGTAGAGTCTATGGGACTTAACTACGGGGTCATCAGTCCCTAAACTTACAAACTACTTACGAACTAGCTAATACTAAGGACGGCACCAATATCCATGCCCGAGGGGGGATTCGAACCCCCGACCGTAGTGGCCGTGCAGACTGTGACTGGAGCGCCTCAGTCCCCTCGGCCACCGCGGCCGGCCTACTAGTTTAATAAAGTGAATACGTAGCTACAAATTATATATCCATATATAAACTGTTAATGTTAGCACGTCACATTCTTATACATATTAAGTTTGATACCTGCGGAGTAGCTAAAAAAATTGTGATGGGTTCACGAAAGGCACAGAAGCAAGGACGAGGGGAACACATGGTTTAAACGACGATGCCGGCCGCGGTGGCCGAGAGGACTGAGGCGCTTCAGTCACGGTCTGCACGGCCACTACGGTCGGGGATTCGAATCCCTCCTCGGGCATGGATATTTGTGCCGTGCTAGTTCGTAAGTAGTTCATAAGTAGTTTGTAAGTTTAGGGACTGATGACCCCGTAGTTAAGTCCCATAAGCTTTACAAACATTTGAACATTTTTTAAACGGCGATGTAGAATCTGGTCCCCTACATTGTGAAAATTTGAGAAACATTGTAAGTGCGTTTTCAATGTATCCGTGTAAATCTATATCTACCCACTGATCTTGATGAAATTTTGCACAACTGACCTTCAAAACAAGAGGAAGGCCACTGTCTACATAAAATTTCGTTCAGTGCATGGTGGAGGGTACTTGTGGATTTTGCCAAAATCCACAGTTTTACTCCAATCCTGATGAAATTTTTTGCACTTCACCTAGAAAACAAGATGAAGGTTACTGTCGACATAAAATTTCCTTCGGTGCATGGGGGAGAGTACTTCACTTACAGACTTCGATTGCAATCTCTGTACATCTAAGACGCATCTGTTGGAAAACCTTATTTTAAACATGAGCACAGCCGGGTACTTGCAACTAGTTAAATATAATCTAGTAAAAAAGAAAAAAAATTCTAATGATAACCAAAATTCGTCTAAACTATCAGAATATTAATGCCACTTACGTAACTGCATATTTATGCAATCTATATTTATGTAATTGTACATTTGTCAGAATGTATACAAACGACGACATCGATTGCGTTTTTAATGCTTCAAGATGGATAATAAATGTCAGAAATGGGGAACCGAGGACTTGCCAAGGCTGGCGGGAGCGCGACCGCAGAGACATCTAGTGGGGCGTTCCGTAGTCGCTAGCTCAAGTTTCGGAGGCAGTAGAGCCCTGCATTGGGAGAGTAGCGCCAACCTTTCACGTGTGTCTTGCCGACAACCGCCGGCTGCTATTGGTCAGTTGAGCGCGGGTGGGGCACGTCCGCCATTTTAGGCCTAAGCAGTCCATCAGAGTAAATGGCATATTTCACTCAACTAGCTGTTATTTTAGCATTTAGAGTTGTTGGAAATGTGTAGACTCGTTATGTATGAAATAAAGAGCTTAACATAGCATATTCCATTTTTATATGGTGAAAAATGCCGCATTGTTGGCAGTGAATAGTTATACTAAGACAGTCCGAGGTAGCAAGTTTTACGCATTCCACAGGCGAAAGAGATGCGAAAAGACGCGAATTGTGGGTACACCACATTGGAAGAAAAATGCATTTCCATACGAGAATGCAAAATGTTGCGAAGTAAGTAAATTTATATTGAAATATCGAATAAACGTCTAGGTTTATCTGTTCACGTTTCTTGCGAGCAATGTTGGACGGACAACACATGTAAGAGGAAAGATATTTTTAAAAGATACAAATACATGAAAATCTAACATAATGTGCCGCATTTGACGAATTTCGTATTTATACTTAGCCTGCATATTACGAAAGTTTGGGCGGTTAATGAAACCGCCCATTAAATGTTGTTGTTATGGTCTTCAGTCCGGAGACTGGTTTGATGCAGCTTTCCACCCTACTCTATCCTGAGCAAGCCTTTTCATCTCCTCATAAGAACGACAACCCACATCCACTTGAATCTGCTTACTATACGCGTCTCTTGGTCTCCCTCTGCGATTTTTACCCCACACACTTCCCTCCAACGCTAAATTTACGATTCCCCGATGCCTAAGAATGTGTCCTACCAAGCGATCCCTTCTTTTAGTCAGGGTATGCCAAAAATTCTTTTTCTCTCCAATTCTGTTCAGTACCTCTTCATTAGTTATGCGATCTACCCACCTAATCTTCAGCATTCTTCTGTAGCACCACATTTCAAAAGCCTCTATTCTCTTCCTGTCCGCACTGCTTATCGTCCATGTTTCACTCCCGTACAAGGCAACACTCCACACAAATGCCTTCAGAAAAGACTTCCTTACCCTTAAATCAATATTCGATGTTAGCAAATTTCTCTTTTTCAAAAATGCTTTTCTTCCCATTGCCATTCTGCATTTTATATCCTCTGTACTGCGACCATCGCATGTTATTTTACTACCCAAGTAACAAAACTCATCTACCACCTTCATTGTTTCGTTACCTAATCTAATTCCTTCAGCATCGCCTGATTTTCTAAGATCGCATTCCATTATTTTTGTTTTGCTCTTGTTAATATCCATTTTATACGCTCTCTTCAACACGCTGTCCATTCCATTCAACTGCTCTTCCAGGTCCTTTGCTGTCTCTGACAGAATTACAATGTCATCAGCAAAACGCAATGTTTTTATTTCTTCCCCCTGAACTTTAATCCCTATTCCAAATTTTTCCTTGCATTCCTTCACCCCCTGCTCGATGTACAAATTGAATAACATTGGAGAAAGGCTACAACCCTGTCTTACTCCCTTCCCAACTGATGCTTGCCTTTCATGCCCTTCGAGTCTAATAACTGCGGTCTGGCTTTTGTACAAGTTGTAAATAACTCTCCTTTCCCTGTATTTTACCCCTGCTGACTTCAGAATTAAATAGATCTCGAAAACTCGAATTTTACTGAAGTACCCAGCAATGCGAAACAATGTGTAAAAACTTAAACCTTTCCAAAATGTTAGCTCAGTTAATATTATGTGATATCATCACATGTAGGTTAGCACACAACACCTATCAACATTAGGCACTAGATTAATGGAAAGCAACATGTATTAATTACATTTACTTTGATAAAAACCAATATATTAGAGATAAAAATGCCAGTCCTTAGCTAATTTGAAAGCAGGAACGTCACTTATTGCGAAAGCAGTCCATTTGGTACAGGGTTTAAATTTTAGCACGAAACAATTTTACAACTAGTTTGCTCAAAAATGAAGATCTTGATCTCACATTACGAATGTTTCCTTAATATTCGCTGTAGATGTGATGAGACGATTAATAACTTAAGTTGATTGTTTACTTAACGTATTGTAATACCACGTCGATGTACAGACCGGTTCCCTTCGTCATAAATGTTAATTTAACAGCTCCGCCCATAGCGCTGCTACTGCCAGAAGATACAACAGGCCTACAGTGGCGGCGCTCGCCCGGTTGGCGGTACTCTCCCAGTACGGGGCTCTAGGAGGCAGCGCGTCGTCCTGCCATCTGTGGGCCATTCTAAGTAACACTGAAGCATACGTGAGGAGCCTATTGTGCCTCACAATTCACAGGAGACTGTTAGAAAACATTACCGCCCGCTGTCGCAAATCTATTAGCTATATATGTGGTGTCATGAACATTATTGTATGACCGCGCGTCTTTCGTCTGTTCGTAAAAAAAATTACTTTATACTCTGTAACGTTTTAGTTAAAAGACTTTTATATTAATCACATTCCCACTTAACGAATTGTTAACATTGATTTCTTTGAGATTGAAAATTTTTGGAAGGTTCGGATCCCAGATCCCGAGCCATGAATGCAACATCAAACTCACTACAACGTCCGCACTCTCAGAAGCCCATCTCATGTAAAGAGGCAAATACGCTTAAGTTTGCCCTTAGGTCTAGCATGGTGGCCAGAACAAAATTGATATCTTGCAGTCGATAGCTTTGTCCCCCGGAGTGACAATTAGCTGTTGTATACAGGGTGTCCCAGCTATCTTGTCCACCCGAAATATCTCTGGAACAATAACAGCTATTGGAAAACGACTTTCACCGGTATCTATGTACGGCTGGGGCCCATGAATGTACATATTTGGAAACATTCTAAAACGAAAGCAAATGTGGTTTTAACACAAACTTATGGTTTTTTAATGGACACCCCATATTTTTTCTTCAACAATCCATAGCATGACAAATCACATAAACAATGGCGTTGATTGCATCGCAATATTCCAATTACACCCCGAGATATTGCGACGACAAGTTGACGCTTGAAATACGGGAAACGTCTTGAGGCTCAGGCGAGAACCCCATGCTGCTCAGGTCGTGCGCTAGCCGCGCGTTTCGCGTATTTCATGCGTCAACTTCGCGTCGCAATATCTCTGAATGTAATTGGAATATTGCGATGCAATCGACGCCATTGTTAGTGAGAGTTGTCATGCTATGGATTGCTGAAGAAAAAATATAGGGTGTCCATTAAAAAAAAAAAAAAAAAAAAAAAAACACACACACACACACACACACACACACAAAGTTTGTGTTAAAAACACATTTGCTTTATGTAACTAGATTCCATTTTGTGCCAGTCTACCAAGGAATTATAATGAATAAAAGGTTTCCGCTTGGTAGGCGATGTGAGATGTTTCTTTTATTAAACTTCAAAACATATCGATTTCGTCCAAATGTTTCAAATGTTTGTATAACTTATGGGACTTAACTACCGGGTCATCAGTCCCTAAACTTACAACAAACTACTTATGAACTACTTACGAACTAGGACGGCACAAATATCCATGCCCGAGGGGGGATTCGAACCCCCGACCGTAGTGGCCGTGCAGACCGTGACTGGAGCGCCTTAGTCTCCTCGGCCACCGCGGCCGGCGATTTCGTCCCTATGATGGGACATCATCAGTGCAGAATTGCAAGTCATGATGACCTATGTGCTCTGCTTAAAACATTTTTATCAGTCATGTCATAAAAAAAAAAAAAAAAAAAAAAAAAAAAAAAAAATAAAAACAAAACATTTAAAAGGTCTTGCCGGTAAAAGTCACAAGAATAAAATCAGGTAGCCGCTTACGTACACCTACGCAGCTTAGCTTGTAAATTTGTTTTGAAGTTTAATAAAAGAAACATCTCACATCGCCTACCAAGCGGAAACCTTTTATTCATTACATTTGCTTTCGTTGTAGAATGTTTGCAAGTTTGTACATTGATGGACCCCAGCCGTACATTGATACCGGTGAAAGTCGTTTTCCAATAGCTGTTATTGTTCCAGGGATATTTTGGGTGGACAAGATAGCTGTGACACGCTGTATATTTGTCGACTGCGTGATTTCAGGTAAATCCCTCCCTCAGGGACAGGGAAACAAGAGTGACTTGTGAATGCTGGGCAGGATTCCCACATTGGGTGTCAGTGACGTCACGCACCGTCAAAGAGCCAAGCGAGGAACGATAGGAGACGGCGAATGTCGATAACCATTTGGCGCGTGGTGAGAACCTTATAAGTGGTGGTCGCTCCAGCATTCCTGTGACCAAGTGACGAACTGGTAAGGCGTGCAAGGCGAATGTGGGTTAAAAAAATGCTCCTGTAGAGAATCTCATTCGCTCTGTAGAGAACTGGAAGGGGAGCAAACGACATTTTATGAATACCTTCGTATGTCGTCTCATCAATATTTAAATAACTGTCTGTGATAATTGAGCGGATAATAAAAAACAAAAAATCGCACTGACGAGTTTTACGGCACACTTTAGATTTGTAGTTTCATAAGTTTTTGCAAATATTTTGGACCAAACTAATAATCTAAAAAATAAAAAAAAATTAATAACAGTGTCTGAAACCCTTTTAGGGGAAAAAACTTTAGTAGTGGTGGGTTTCGAACCACTGACCTTCAGCATCACAGTCCAACGCATTGCCTACTACACTACAGATAAGAGTTAAAACTTGTGGTCTTTAATTTCACACTCTTCATGGCCGTTGTTAACTGATGCTAATATGGCATTTGTAGACACTACATTATCATTTATCGTACGATGAACGACGTGTTTTTGTTAATTCTTCAGTGCGCCATTGCTTTGAAATGACAACGTGTAAGTTACAATAAGAAAATCATCAAATACGCGACGCAAGATGGCGTATGCCAGAGAGAGTTCTGGGCGAGGAATGTCACGTGACATCTGCGAACGGCTGGTTTTCGTTAATTCAATGTACGGTGTCAAAACTCCGTAATTTTTGCAAATATCTCTCAAACGATACGAGATATGGGAAAAACATAAGAGAACAGAGTTCTAGAGAATTTTCTTCTCTACAAATTCGTTTATTCAATTTTCGCGTCAGATGAACAGTTTATTTGCAATTAAAAATACATTACAACCGGCTTTTTTGGTATTACTGCCGTATTTCTTGTCCGAAATATTTCAAAAGGCGAGTTTCTGGTCTCTGGTAGCCAATAATTATGTCTGTAAAATTTGGTGCTGATCGGTTGAACGTTTCGACCTACAAATTGGGAACACGTTACAGCCAGACCGTCAAATTGCTGTTATTTTTGCAAATATCTCTGAAACGATGCAAGATATGAAAAAAAAAAAAACATAATGGAGCGAAGTTGTAGAGAATTTTCCCCTCTACCAATTAGGTTATTCAATTTCCGTGTCAGATGAACGGTTAAGCCGTTGTGACTGGCTGGAAGACTTCCTAAGTAATAGAACGCAGGACGTTGTTCTCGACGGCGAGTGTTCATCAGAGACTAGTGTATCGTCAGGCGTGCCCCAGGGGAGTGTGACAGGACCGCTATTATTTTCTGTCTATATAAATGATCTGATGGACAGAGTAAGTTGTAATTTACGGCTGTTTGCTGATGATGCTGTGGTGTATGGGAGGGTGTCGTCTGTAACTGACTGTAATAGCATACAGGATGACTTGGACAAAATTTCTAGTTGGTGCGTAGAATGGCAATGTAGAAAAATGTAAGGTGATGCGCATGAGTAGAAAAAACAATCCTATAATGTTCGAATACAGCATTAGTAGTGAGCTTCTTGATGCTGTCGCGTCGTTCAAATATCTAGGCGCAACACTGCAGAGCGATATGAAATGGAACGAGCATGTAAGGACAGTTGTGAGTAAGGCGGACAGCCGACTTCGGTTTATTGGGAGAATTTTGGGGAGATGTACTTCACCTGTAAAGGAGACCGCGTATAAAACGCTTGTACGACCACGTCTCGAGTATTGCTCAAGTGTTTGGGACCCGCAGCAGATCGGTTTGAAGGAAGACATAGAGGCGGTTCAGAGGCGAGCAGCTAGATTTGTTACCGGTAGGTTCGACCAATGCGCGAGTGTCACGGAAATGCTCCGACAACTCAATTGGGGATCGCTGGAAGAAAGACGACGTTCTTTTCGTGAATTTCTGTTCAGTAAATTTAGAGGGCCGGAATTTGAATCTGAGTGTAGTACGATCTTGCTGCCGCCTACTTACATTTCGCGTAAAGATCACAAAGACAAGATAAGAGAAATTAGGGCTCGTACGGAGGCATATAGGCATTCTTTTTTTCCTCGTTCTATTTGGGAGTGGAATAGGAAAGGAAATGCCTAGTAGTGGTACAGTGTACCCTCCGCCACGCACCTTGCGGTGGATTGCAGAGTATGTATGTAGCTGTAGAATTTCGAGCTGTCAAAAGCCGATCGCACAGGCCCACTTTTAGTGTTACTACCGTAACCTACAGTGGGCCAATAGACACAAAAATGCGCCGTGCAATTCCCACACGAGAAAAACCGAAGGTTTGCTTGAGGAGTGGTATTTCAGCTTTGTCAGTTATTTGAGCTTTTTGTTCCGAACGTTTACGTTTTTAATAGACGAAAATAACGAATTTCTATACTAGAATGAAACTTTCACTCTGCAGCGGAGTGTGCGCTGATATGAAACTTCCTAGCAGATTAAAATTGTGTCCGGAACCGGGACTCGAACCTGGAACCTTCGCCTTTCGCGGGCAAGCGCACTACCGACTGTGCTATCCCGACACGACTCACGATGCCGCCTCACAACTTTACTTCCGCCAGTACCTCGCCTCCTATTTTCCAAACTTCACAGAAGCTCTCCTGCAAAACTTGCAAGACTAGCACTCCTGGAAGAAAGGATATGGTGGAGACATGGATTAGCCACTTGCTCGCGATAGGCGAAGGTCCCAGGTTCGAGTCCCACACTATTTTAATCTGTCATGAAGTTTCAATTTCTATGCTGTACGGTATGAAGAAACTTACATATAAACGTTGCCAATTCCTCCGCACTGGTTCATATCCTAATAAATAAACAGAACGCTGCCACTGGACTTTGGCACATCACTTGCAGTACTTCCAAGGGCACAGAACAGAGACATGTTCCCCATAACCTGCGAGCTAATTGTCTTGACAGGACATTACAATATCTGCGAGCCAGCTCTGCAATACATCTACATCTACATAGATACTCTGCAAATCACATTTAAGTGCCTGGCAGAGGGTACATTAACCACCTTCATAACTTTTCTCTACCGTTCCATTCTCTTTAGCGCGCGGGAAGAAAGAACACCTAAATCGTTTCGTTTTCGATCTGATTTCTCTTATTTTATTGGGATGGTTATGTCTCCCTAAGTAGGTGGGTGCTAGGAAAATATTTTCACATTCAGAACTAAAAGTCGGTGATTGAAACTTCGCAAACAGATCACGCCGCAATGAATAACGTCTTTCTTTTAATGATTTCCACCCCAATTCGTGCAACATTTCCTTTTTTTTTTTTTTGTGGTTTTAGGGCGCACAGCTTCTATGGTCATTAGCGCCCAGCCAAGAACATAGATTCGCTATGATCTAAAAAAATGTAGACTGTCAGAACATCAACAAGAGGCTAAAAACGAAAGATAAAAGACAATTAAAAGAGTTAAATATCCTTGGATAAGTTGGCCAAGTTGATAAAGCGCAAAACTCGAGCAGCTGCTCGTGTGTCATCAGCTAAAATTTCCTCCAGAGTAGACGGAAAGTGAACGGCTACACGGAGATGATTAAAATTAACACAAGTCAGTAAAACATGTCGCACTGTCAACAGTTCACCGCAGGAGCATAGCGGTGCAGGTTCGGCGGATAGCAAGTGACGGTGGCTGAAACGGCAATGACCGATCCGCAACCGAGCCAGGATGACCTCCTCCCGCCGAGAGGGGCGTGAGGATGTCCTCCAAGCAGTCGGGATCGGTTTGACAGTTCGCAATTTATTGTTGTACAGTGAAAGCCACACACTGTGCCAGGACGACACGATACTCCGGCGAAGAGCCCGGTGAACATCGTCAGATGGGACGCAAAAGGTAGCCATGCGAGGCAAAAGAGCTGCTGCCTTGGCTGCTGTGTCGGCGGCCTCATTCCCGGGCACACCCACATGGCCAGGGACCCACAGGAAAGAAACGTGACAGCTGTCATCCGCCAGCAACTGGAGGGAGTGCAACATTTCCGTGACGCTTTCCCCCCCGTAACGTGATGAAACAAAACGAGCTGCCCTTCTCTGAACATTGTCAATGTCTTCCGTCAGTCCCACCTGGTGAGGGTCCCACAAGGGGCAACAGTACTCCAGGAGAGGACGCACAAGTGTGATATAGGCAGTCTCTTTGGTGGAGCTGGTGCATCGTCTAAGCGTTCTGCCAATGAAACGTAACCTTTGGTTCGCCTTCCCCACAATATTTTCTATGTGTTCTTTCCAGTCAAAGTTGTTCGTAATTGTAACTCCTAGGTATTTGGTAGAATTTACGACCTTAAGGTTTGACTGATTTATCGCGTAATTGAAGTTTAGCGGATTTCTTTTAGTGGTCATGTGTATTACTTCACACTTTTCTTTATTTAGTATCAATTGCCAATTTTTGCACCAAGTAGAAATTTTGTCTAAATCGCTTTGCAGTTGCTTTTGATCCTCTGTTGACTTCACTAACCGATAAACGACAGCATCATCCGCGAACAGTCTAAGGGAGCTATTCAGATTGTCTCCTAAATCGTTTATAAACACGAGGAAGAGTAGGGGACCTATAACGCTTCCCTGTGGAACGCCAGATGTCACTTCTGTTTTACTCGATGACTTACCGTCAATTACAACGAACTGTCTCCTTTCTGACAGGAAATCGTGAATCCATCCAATAATGGGTGGGGCAGCTGTTGTCATTTTTGACAAACGCTTCCCACTGTGACACACCAGCAGGTCAGATCAATGCCTGTGTGAAAAATTCTCATCCACGGCACCGCGTCACAAAATTCAGTCTAGCTACAAACGTGCGCTCACACGTTCAGGGTGATCTGTCTGCAGGACAAACTTCTAAGGTACAGCCCTCAGTCGCAAAGTACGAATATAATCGTAACCAGGTTTCAATACCGTTATGGGCACCTTCTTCAGACGAAGATGAATATGTTAAAACTAAACGTCCAGATCTAAAATAATACAAAAAATATTCTAGATCTTGACATGTAGTTTTAACATATTCATCTTCGTCTGAAGAAGGTGCCGATAACGGTATTGAAACCTGGTTACGATTATATTCGTACTTGGCGACTCAGGGCTGCCCCTTACAAGTTTAATTGTATTGCAACAGTCGCTGATCCACAGCCGTGCACAAAACTGTCAGCCGGACAATTTGCAAACACGTTGCTCCAGATTGGAGATGGCAAAGTTCCTGAAGACCGTTCAACAGGCCGCATCGCTATGCCACGCGGTCAAAGTGTCAACTCTCCTGACCAACTTCTGTCCGAGGTGTATGTATCCCGACATTCAGCAAAACTTCCGATGATCACGACTGGCTTTCTCACAGAGAAAGTTTGGCAAGCAGAAATGAAGCGGTTGAGAAGTAGGATGGCAAAAAGCCGACCGGTTAAAACCCATACCGGTATTTTAGTTTTGAATAATCGTTTTTTTTTTTCGGTATTTGTTTGTTGTCCGTTGTAACCGGTTTTTTTAAATTATTGCAAAAAACCGGGTAAAAACAACTAGTTCCTGTAGCAGTGATTCAATTTTTTATCTGACGAAGACTGACTAAATGTGCCGAAAGCGGCCATTTTAATAAATGAGTTTTCTTGACTGCTTTTACTATTGGATATTAAATAACAAAGTGTTGTTAGCTCCTCAACACGTTGGTTAAAACTTCATATGTATTATATTGCTATGCTAACAAGTTTTATTAATGTGATTGCTTGAAATAATAATAACCAATATGGGTTTAGGTAACTTTAATTATGTGGTGCCTCACGAGGTAGCCGTGCGGTCTGAGGCTCCATGTCACGGACTGCGCGGCTGCTCCAGTCGGAGGTTCGAGTCCTCCCTCGTCCCTCAGTCATGGGTATGTATGTTGTCCTTAGCGTAAGTTAGTTTAAGTCAGATTAAGTAATTTTTAAGTCTAGGCACCGATGACCTAAGCATTTAGGTCTCATAAGAACACACCCATTTGAACATTCTTTAATCATGTGTTACACAGGTTTCCTAGTTCAATATGCGTAAATTTACACTGACAACAATCTTACTGTTAGTCGGAACTGTGACTTTATTTTCTGCAGCACTGATTGAAGTTCATTTACTGAATGTAACACACACACACACACACACACACACACACACACACACACACACACACACACACACATTATATATGAGATATTCGCATGCGCTGCCTCACAAGTCCAACTTACGGAGTGGTTGGCTCAATATTCGCAACTGCCGGATGGAAATACTAGGCCAGTAAATCTGTATGCTTCGTATATCGTCTTCTACGGCCTCCTGGCTAGGCTTACACACACTCAAGAAGGCGTAGTATTGGGAGGGGATCTTGCAAAATATGGAAAGACTAGTGATTTGTCGTATATTGTAATTTACCTAAATTTTAACTAAATCTCATAAGTTTCGATTTCGGCGGAAACTAGGAGAACCGAAAATTCTATTACGATTTCTGTTTCAGCTGCCAATTAAGTTTCTCGGTCGAACTTTGCTGGAAATGAAAGCAATAAAAACCGAAAACCTGTCATTTAAAAAACCGGTTATCTTGAGCAGTTTTTGCAGTGCGGTTAAACTGGTGATGAACAGAAGCGGTATAACCGAAAACCGGTTGTTTCAGCGATAACCGCCATGCCTATTGAGAAGCCGAATGTCACCATTCAGAAGCAGCTTCCAGGCCGAGAATATGCCTACAAGTCCGTAGATTCATGAACAATATCCCACTGAGTTTTTGAATTCCATCCAGACTCCTGACTTGCGAGGCCACAACTTTATTCTGAAAGCTGGTGCTCCACTAGATCTAAATCTACATGGGATACTCTGCAAATCACATTTAAGTGCCTGGCTGAGGGTTCATCGAACCACTGTTATACTATTTAGCTTCCATTCGATTCTCGAATAACGCGCGGGAAGAAAGAACACCTGAATCTCTCCGTTCGAGCTCTGATTTCTCGTATTTTATTCTGATGATCATTTCTACCTATGTAAGTGGGAGTCAACAATATATTTTCGCATTCGGAGGAGAATGTTGGCGATTGGAGTTTCGCAAGTAACCCACGCCTCAGCGATAAGCGCCGTTGTTGTAATGATTCCCATCCCAGATCCTGTATCATTTCCGTAACGCTGTCTCCCCTGTATCGTGACAATACGAAACGAGCTGCCCTTCTTTGGACACTTTCGATGTCCTCCGTCAAACCCACCTGATAAGGATCCCACACTGGGCTGCAATACTCCAAAAATGGACGGACAAGCGCAGTGTATGCAGTTTCTTTAGTAGTTCTGTTGCATCTTTTAAGGATTCTGCCAATAAAACGCAGTCTCTGGTTCGCCTTTCCCACGATATTATCTACGTGTTCTTTCCAGTTTAAGTCTGAAGTAATAGTGATTCCTAGGTATTTTGTGGAGTTTACGGCCTTCACATTTGATTGATTTATGTTGTAAACAAAGTTTAACGGATTTCTTTTCGTACTCATGTGGACGACTTCACACTTCTCATTATTTAGAGTCAATTCCCAATTTTTACAGCATAGCGATACTTTTTCTTATTCTGATGAAAAATATTGATGCACCCAGGTCGTGCAACGTCTCAAGCTTAATTGTGAAAAAGCTGATGCGACATGTAAGTCAAGCCACAGTACTCACAGGGAGTGCTAAGGGTGAGGGTGTCAAGAATAGCTATCGTTCCCTGAGACAACACCATACAATTCGAGAGAACACAGTTCGCTTTGAAACTGCGCTTTGACATGACACTCAACAAGTGACCAGGCCAGTCTCTTGGGATTGCTGGTACAGACTTGCAGACACCGTGATTCTCTCGTGGACAGTTGTATGTGGCCTGCTCCGCAGTGGGGAAAGGGGGAAATCTTTTTGTACGTACTCGACATGGAACTGCCAAAACTGTTGATCAAAATATCCACGGGTGTACTGCCGGTCTATAGTGTCCACGTATTTTCTTTTCAATGGCGAATACTACGAACAAACGGAGGGAGTCGCCATGGGTAGCCCACTCTCCCCTGTGGTCGCAAATTTATACATGGAGAATTTCGAGGAGGAAGCCCTTGCATCATCTTTCTGGAAACCTACTTGCTTTTTCCGTTATGTGGACGACACTTTCGTCATCTGGCCACATGCTATGGATAAACTCCTTGACTTCCTTACACATCTGAACATACACCCCAACATCAAATTCACTATGGAGACTGAAACGGAGGGTAAATTGCCGTTCCTTGACGTCTTGGTCAAGAGAAGAGCTGATGGCACCTTGGGTCATAGTGTGTATCGGAAGACAACGCACACTGATCTGTATTTACACGCAGACAGCAGTCACCACCCTTCACAGAGGAATGGGGTACTTAAAACTCTAGTACATAGGGCGCGCACTATCTCCGACGCAGAGAGTCTACCCCAGGAATTGGAACACCTGAGAACTGTATTTCGAAAAAATGGGTACTCAGAGTGGCAGATTCAGCCACTACAGCACAACCTGTGGAAAAGGGATGAAAACACGAGGGAGGATGTAGGCACTGCGTTCGTTCCATATACCGGCGCACTCTCAGGGAAGATCGCCCTCATTTTGAGAAAACACCAGGTTGGAACTGTTTTTTGTCCGCCGAATAAAATTCGTGCACTGGTGGGGAGCGCCAAAGATGATCTCGGTTTGAGGAAGGCCGGCGTGTACCAGATTCCGTGTCAGTGTGGAAAGTCATATATCGGACAGACGATGCGTACCGTCGAGGATCGATGCGTTGAACACCAGAGGCACACACGATTGATGTATCCGAGCAAGTCGGCGGTCGCTGAACATTGTTTGTCGGGGAATCACGCGATGGAGTATGAACGCACTAGGATTCTGGTAAAGACGTCGAGATACTGGGACTGCGTCGTTAGAGAGGCCATTGAAATTCGCACAAATGACGACCTCATAAACCGTGGCTGTGGCTATAGTCTTAGCAAAGCTCGGGAACCAGCGATTGGGTTAATTAAGAGTATATCTAGCAGACGTAATATAGCGGACAGAGCCCTCACACCGACGTCATCTCAGACGCCGTCGCAATCGGTTCCACTGCGCGGACCGCGGAGGGGTCGCTCCGCGGGCCGAGGGTGTTTAAATGGCCCGCCACCGGGCTAGAACCCAGGTCCCTTCGAGCCGCCGTAGCGTGCGGATCTCCGTGCCGGCGCGTTTCCAGGAGCTCAGTCCGTCAGTTCACCTGATGATGGCGACATGTATGATCGCCGAAATATTGTGCCCGTTGGACACTGTAGACCGGCAGTACATCCGTGGATATTTTGATTATCAAATACGCCGGGAGAAACTGAAGAATCATGCCAAAACTGTTGTTTATCACATTGCTGTAACATAAATGGACCCTTTTATTACATGCAAATAAACGGGTTTGAACGATTCTACAGGAAACCTTATTTCAAACCCGGGCAGAGCCGGCTACCTGCAGCGTGGTGGACGTGTGGCGTTAGGCCGCGTTAGCAGACAGGCGAGGTTTACACGAGTGAACGGCTGTCGTTTCCAGTTTAATATCAGTTTCTTCTTCAGCTCCGGTACGACTATTCAACCGTTAAGCTAACGAAAATGCAAAAATATATTGTTCACTCCCTCTTACATAGGTAGAAATGACCATCAGAATAAAATACGAGAAATCACAGGAATCAGATAATGTCGTGGGAAAGGCGAACCAGATACTGCGTTTTATTGGCAGAACCCTTAAAAGATGCAACAGAACTACTAAAGAGACTAAAGAGACTGCATACACTGCGCTTGTCCGTCCATTTTTGGAGTATTGCTGCCCAGTGTGGGATCCTTATCAGGTGGGTTTGACGGAGGACATCGAAAGAGTCCAAAGAAGGGCAGCTCGTTTCGTATTGTCACGATACAGGGGAGACAGCGTTACGGAAATGATACAGGATCTGGAATGGGAATCATTAAAACAACGGCGCTTATCGCTGAGGCGTGGGTTACTTGCGAAACTCCAATCGCCAACATTCTCCTCCGAATGCGAAAATATATTGTTGACTCCCAGTTAAGTAGGTAGAAATGACCATCAGAATAAAATACAAGAAATCAGAGCTCGAACGGAGAGATTCAGGTGTTCTTTCTTCCCGCGCGCTATTCGAGAATGGAATGGGAGATAAATAGTATAATTGTGGTTCTATGAACCCTCTGCCAGGCACTTAAATGTGATTTGCAGAGTATCCCATGTAGATGTAGAAAAGAGGTAGTTCACTGATAAGACTGTCGACCTTCCTGTTTAAGCGGAGTGCACCGTATCGGATGCCAACAAAGCCTTTACTGAACTCTTGAATAAAAAAGACTATCTTGGTTGCGAAAACTCATTGAAATGACACGTTTCGCACGGTTAGAGCATCTTCAGATTTCTGACAGAAGAAAAAATGATGCACATGTTGTTGTTGTTGTTATGGTCTTCAGTCCGGAGACTGGTTTGATGCAGCTCTACACCCTACTCCATCCTGAGCAAGCCTCTTCATCTCCTCATAAGAACGGCAACCCACATCCAATTGAATCTGCTTACTATATGAGTCTCTTTGTTTCCCTCTGCGATTTTTACCCCACACACTTCCCTCCAATGCTAAATTCACATTTCCTCGATGTCTAAGAATGTGTCCTACCAAGCGATCCCTTCTTTTAGTCAGGGTATGCCAAAAATTCCTTTTCTCCCCAATTCTGTTCAGTACCTCTTCATTAGTTATGCGATCTACCCACCTTATCTTCAGCATTCTTCTGTAGCACCACATTTCAAAAGCCTCAATCCTCTTCCTGTCCGCACTGTTTATCGTCCATGTCTCACTCCCATACAAGGCAACACTCCATACAAATGCTTTCAGAAAGGACTTCCTTAGGCTTAAATCAATATTCGATGTTAACAAATTTCTCTTTTTCAAGAACGCTTTTCTACCCATTGCCATTCTGCATTTCTATCCTCTGTACTGCGACCATCATTTGTTATTTTACTGCCCAACTAACAAAACTCATCTACCTCCTTTATTGCTTCGTTACCTAATCTAATTCCTTCAGCATCGCTGATTTTCTTAGACTGCACTCCATTACCCTAGTTTTGCTCTTGTTAATGTTCATCTTATATGCACCTTTCAGTACACTGTCCATTCCGTTCAATTGCTCTTCCAGGTCCTTTGCTGTCTGACAGAATTGTCGTCGGCAAAACGCAATTTTTTAATTCTTCACCCTGACCTTTAATTCCTTCTCCAAATTTCTCCTTGCTTTCCTTTATAGCTTGCTCAATGTACAAATTGAACAACAATGGAGGAAGACTACAACCCTGTCTTACTCCCTCTTCAACCACTGCATCCCTTACATGCCCTTCAACTCTGACAATCGCTGTCTGGTTTTTGTACAAGTTGTAAATAACCTTACGTTCCCTATATTTTACTCCTGCTTGCTTCAGAACTTGAAAGAGTTTATTCCAATCAACATTGTCAAAAGCCTTCTCCAAATCTACAAAAGCTAGAAATGTAGGTTTGCCTTTTCTTAATCTATCTTCTAAGATAAGACGTAAAGTGAGTATTGCCTCTCGTGTTCCTACATTTCTCCTGAACCCAAACTGATCTTCCCCGAGGTCGGCTTCTACAAGCTTTTCCATCCTTCTGTATATATTTCGTGTTAATATTTTGCAACCATGACTTATTAAACTGATGGTTCTGTAATTTTCACACCTGTCTGCACCTGCTTTCTTCGGAATGGTGATTATTACATTTTTCTTAAAGTCTGAGGGTATTTCGCCTGTCTGATACATCCTACACACCAGTTCAAATAGTTTTGTCATGCACATCTTACAATTTATATGGCAATATTACAAAAATATTTAAATTTGTTAGCATTAAAACAATGTTGAAATCAGTAATAAGGGATTGTAATAGTGCAGGTTCTGATGTTATTCGTACTCTGTGATAGAGGGTGCAGCCATGGGATGTCTTACCGAGACAATAACAATGTAATCCGTTGATCGGCGGTGAGACAAATTGATACAATGATCAACTGACTGGATATTGAAATAATTTACACTGAGAGATTTACCTTATGTGATGTCCCTATGCCATACTAGGTCTTCTATACTGCTATATGGCACAGGGATATCACATAAGGTAAATCTCTCAGTATAAATTATTTCAATATCCAGTCAGTTGATCATCGTATCAATTTGTCTCACCGCTTATCAACGGATTACATATTGTCTCGGTAAGACACCCCATGGCTGCATTTTGACCTAAACACCCTCTATCACAGAGTAGATGCAACATTGTTTTGTAGCGAACAAATTTAAAATTTTTTGTAATATTGCCATGTAAAAATTATAAGATGTGGATCATTTTTTCTTCTTTATCAGAAATCTGAAGATGCTCTAACCGGGCGAAACGCATTTCAATAAAAGTTTTTGCAACTGAGACAGTCTTTTGTGCAAGAGTTCTACTTAACACTGTTGCTGTAACACACAACGCAGAAATGGAATGGGGAGAATTTTACAAGCTTTTACTGCGTTCTTTCTTTCTTATCGCGGAGAAAGTACTTCTTGCTTTACTTACCTTTTGTTATTAAACTATGTTACTCTTACTTTTTCAGAGTTCTCTTTAGTAAATGATTACAGTTTATCAATTTGATATCTAAAAGTAATCCTTGCAACCTGTGTGACTAATAATAATAATAATAATATTTGCCGAGGTGGGGTGGCTTGCGTGCCTCAACGATACAGATAGCCGTACCGTAGGTGCAACCACAGCGGAGGGGTATCTGTGGAGAGGCCAGACAAACGTGTGGTTCCTGAAGAGGGGCAGCAGCCTTTTCAGTAGTTACAGGGGCAACAGTCTGGATGATTGACTGAGCTGGCCTTGTAACATTAGCTCATGTGGCTTTGCCACACAGCTACTGCGAACGGCTGAAAGCAAGGGGAAACTACAGCCGTTACTTTTCCCGAGGACATGCAGCTCTACTGTATGAACATATGATGATGGCATCCTCTCGGGTAAAATATTCCGGAGGTAAAATAGTCCCCCATTCGGATCTCCGGGCGGGGACTACTCAAGAGGATGTGATCATCAGGAAAGACAATACTGGCATTCTACGGGTCGGAGCGTGGAATGTTAGATCCCTTAATCGAGTAGGAAAATTAGAAAATTTAAAAAGGGAAATGGATAGGTTGAAGTTAGATATAGTGGGGATTAGTGAAGTTCGGTGGCAGGATGAACAGGATTTCTGGTCAGGTGAGTACAGGATTATAAATACAAAATCAGTTGGAGGTATCACAGGAGTAGGATTGATAATGAATAAGAAAATAGGAATGCGGGTAAACTATGACCAGCACAGCGATCGCATTATCATTGTCAAGATAGATACGAAGCCAACACCGACAACAGTAGTACAGGTTTATATGCCAACTAGCTCTGCCGATGAGGAGATCGAAGAAATGTATGAGGTAAAAGAACTATTCGGGCAATTAAGGGAGAGGAAAATTGCGATGGGAAACGAATTCGGTAGTAGGAAAAGGAATTGAGGGAAAAATAGTAGGTGAATATGGACTGAGTAAAAGGAATCCAACACGAAGCCGCGTGGCAGAATTTTGCACGGAACATAATTTAGTTATAACAAATCCCTCATTTAAGAATCACAAAAGAAGGTCGTATACGTGGAAGAGACCAGGAGACACCGGGAGATACCAGATAGATTTTATAATGGTAAGACAGATTTCGGAACCAGGTTTTAAACTGTAAGGCATGCCCAGGGGCAGATATAGACTCTGACCATAACTTGTTAGTCATGAACTGTAGGCTGAAACTAAAAAACTGCAGAAAGGTAGGAAAATAAGGAGATGGGACTTAGATAAATTGAGGGAAAGTGAAGTTCTATAGAATTTCAGAGTGAGATTTAGGCAAGAATTGACAGAAACGGGGGAAATAAAACAGTAGAAGAGGATTGGGTAGCATTGAGAGATGAAATAGTGAAGGCAGCAGACGACAAAATTGGTAGAAAGGCAAGACCTACAAAAAATCCTTAGATATCACAGAAAATACTAAATTTAATTGATGAAACGAGAAAATATAAAAATGCAGTAAATGAAACAAGCAAAATGGAGTACAGACTAAGAAATGAGATTGACAGGAAGTGCAAAATGGCTAAGCAGGAATGGCTAGAAGGCAAATGCAAGGATGTAGAAGAATGTATAAATAGGGGAAAAATAGATACAGCCTACCGGAAAATAAAAGAAACATTTGGCGATAAGAAAAACAGCTCTATGAATATCAAGGACACTGATGGAAAAACAGTTCTCAGCAAAGAAGGGAAAGCTGAAAGGTGGAATGAGTATATAGAGAGGCTCTACGAAGGAAATGAACTCAGAGACAATATTGTAGGCTTGATTCCATAGTGGAATGGGTGCTCCACGACTATTTGATTTGTTGTAATTATTCAGCAATCAGTCGTAAAAAATATAATTTTTTTTATTCGTTTGCAAATCCAGATTTCGACCACTGTGTGGTCATTATCAATGCTAAAATAAATACAAAAGGGCCAGTTAGAATAACATTCAAGTCACATTATAAGCCAATTGTACAAGTTTCAGTTATAGTCAATGATAAATACCTTAAAACCAATTAAAGTACTTAAAACATCTCGACCTCCATGTTGGAGTTACATAAAAAATTACAATAAAATGTAACTTTTTCTACCATAAATATACCTCATATAATTTTGTTATTTATATGAAACTTTAAAGAGGGCGCCTTAGTCGCAAATGACTCATGCTGACGTCAACTGTGTAAGAATTGTAACAGCTGCTCAGTACAAACGCAACCTCCAACATGGAGGTCGAGATGTTTTAAGTATTTTAATTGATTTCAAGGTATGTATTTTTATCATTGACTATAACTGAAACTTGTACAATTGGCTTATAATGTGAGATGTATATCATTCTAACTGGCCCTTTTGTATTTATTTTAGCATTGATAATGACCACACAGTGGTCGAAATCCGGATTTGCAAACAAATAAAAAAAATTATATTTTTTACGACTGATTGCTGAATGATTACAATATTGTAGGAAGGGGAAGAAGAAGTAGATGAGTATGAAATAGGAGATACTATACTGAGAGATGAATTTGACAGATCCCTGAAAGACCTAGGTCGGAACAAGGCCCCTGGAGTAGATGACCTACCCTCAGAGCTACTGAAGTCTCTGGGAGAACCAGCCATGACAAAATTGTTTCACCAGGTGTGTAATAAGTATGAGTCAGGCGAAGTACCCTCAGACTTTAAGAAAAATGTTATAATCCCCATTCCAAAGAAAGCAGTTGCAGACAGGTGTGAAAACTACAGAACCATCAGTTTAATAAGTCATGGTTGCAAAATATTAACACGAATTATATACAGAAGGATGGAAAAGTTGGTAGAAGCCGACCTCGGGGAAGATCAGTTTGGGTTCAGGAGAAATGTAGGAACACGGGAGGCAATACTCACTTTACATCTTATCCTAGAAGATAGATTAAGAAAAGGCAAACCTACATTTCTAGCTTTTGTAGATTTGGAGAAGGCTTTTGACAATGTTGATTGCAATAAACTCTTTCAAGTTCTGAAGCAAGCAGGAGTAAAATATCGGGAGCGTAAGGTTATTTACAACTTGTACAAAAACCAGACAGCGGTTGTCAGAGTTGAAGGGCATGAAAGGGATGCAGTGGTTGGAAAGGGAGTAAGACAGGGTTGTAGTCTTTCTCCATTGTTGTTCAATTTGTATATTGAGCAAGCTATAAAGGAAAGCAAGGAGAAATTTGGAGAAGGAATTAAAGTTCAGGGTGAAGAATTAAAAACACTGCGTTTTGCCGACGACATAGTAATTCTGTCAGATACAGCAAAGGACCTGAAGAGAAATTGAACGGAATGGACAGTGTGCTGAAAGGTGCATATAAGATGAACCTAAACAATAAAGGAGGTAGATGAGTTTTGTTACTTGGGCAGTAAAATAACAAATGATGGTCGCAGTACACAGGATATAAAAGCAGGATTTGGGTAGAAAAGCTTTCTTGAAAAAAAAGTCAACATCGGATATTGATTTAAACCAAAGGAAGTCTTTTCTGAAGGCATTTGTGTGGAGTGTTGCCTTGTATGGGAGTGAAACATGGACGATAGACAGTGCGGAGATGAAAAGGATAGAGGCTTTTGAAATGTGGTGTTACAGAAGAATGCTGAAGATTAGGTGGGTAGATCGCGTAACTAATGAGGAGGTACTGAACAGAATTGGTGTGAAAAGTAATTTATGGCATACCGTGACTAAAAGAAGGGATAGATTGGTAGGACACATTCTTAGACATCGAGGAATCGTGAATTTAGTGTTGGGAGACCAAGAGATGAATATAGTAATCAAATTCAAATGGATGTAGTTTGCAGGTCTTACGAGGAGATGAAGAGGCTTGCTCAGGATAGAGTAGGGTGGAGAGCTGCATCAAACCAGTCTACGGACTGAAGACGACGACAATGACAACGTATGTAGTATTTGTAGATACTTAACAGTTCACGGCTTATTTGTTACGCAAACAACACGTTACTTAAAGTTCATGATCTTTCGGTTTCCTACATGCTGTTCCATATGGTCGCATGTTACAAGTCTCACAATTGTTCTACTTACGCAAATTCCGAATATTTTTTATCTACTCGTCACCTAAAACAAGATCAACGAAATGTTAAAAAAATACAAAATGAGTTACGAGTGATTCGTACCTGAGGAACACATTCACGATGTATTTAAAAAAAAAGCGCAATAATTGCGTTAGTGGATCAATTGTGGGTCCTCACATCAGTGACTATATGGGAGAAACCGGATTGCCTAATAACAAAAATAAAAAATAAAACAAAAAGACAAACTAAGTAGCTACGTATTTATGTAGTAAATAACACCAACCGCTTAGTAATATACAAATACTTCGTAAGAAAACGAAACTGTACATTTCTAGATCGCACGGAGGATGTGAAATTTGAAAGACAAAACGTTGCGAGTGAAATAAATGATACAATGCGCTTTCTGTTTTCAAAACATATCTCTTACTTTGCGACATCTGGCGACAGGCGTAGATTTCGATAATTGAAGCGTCTTCATTTGCTGAACGTGGTCCACTAGCGTCAAAGTTCTCGGCGACGCGGCGCGGGCGCCAACATTGACGACTTCAATCATTCTCGGTCGGTTTACGCGACTGCTGCACAAAACTGCGAGCAGCGAACAGCGATTGTCACGGAATAGTGCGGTCGTTTACAATGGCAGAGGAGCTACGGTTGCATTTCCACAGCACAGTCACACAGGCAGACAGACAGAGGAGCGGTATTTACCGGTTTGGCATGCCTGCAGTTCACAGCTGACGCCGCGCGGACGCGAGGAGTTTTTTTTTTTTACATCACACAGGCAGTCGCGCACACGACCAAGGCCACGCACGAGAGAGAGAGAGAGAGAGAGAGAGAGAGAGAGAGAGAAAATTTAACCGAACACGCGGGCGGATGAACGAACGCAACGCGGCGAGGGCCGTCGGTTAACTGAGCTGACGCGACAGAGGGGGGAGAGGCGCGACCGGAAGCGGCGCCGTGACGTCACGCGCCACTTCCGCCGCCTGACAGCGCCGCTTCCGGCCGGCGTGGGGGCGGGGGGAGGGGAGGGGACGGGCTGGACAGGTTGCGCGGGGAGGGGGGAGCGCCGTCACGTGTTTCAACAGACGACAGTCGGCCGCTGACAACACACGCCAGAGATAACACGGAATGTAGAGCTGAGTTTGAACCACAGACACACGTTACCAGACTGGCAAACGCGCCTCTGTGACTGAGGGTGAAACAGTTTTCTCACTACCTTTTGCAATCGTGATGTAATTGTGACGTAGCGGCACTGTGAAGTCAGGGTTGCCAGGTGTGGCGATTTTTCGCATTCTTGGCTATTTTTTTCCTATAATAGTAGCCATTCTAGCAGTTTGGCGACTGGCGATTAAATTTGGCTATTAAAGGAATTGGTTGGCGACTTATTGGCTATTTTACTTTACTTCAAATACAACGAATGTAAAGCAATCACTCTTTAGACATTGAATAAATGATACCGGCTAAACTTCGGTAGAATGCTGGGGAAATGTAATCAACCAACACAAGTTAACACAAATGTTTTCAAGTATCATGGATGTGTCGGAGAGTGTCACAGAGATGTAACCAAACTCAACTTACAGACTCTTTAAGATAGACGTAAACTACCTCACGTACCCTACTTACGATGGTTCGAGAACACACTTTAAATGATATTTCGAAGTATACTACAACACCGTATGCATGGCTCCTGCTGAGAACATGAGGATAAGATTATATAAATTACAGCACGCAAGGAGGCATTTAAACAGTAATTTTATCCGCGTTCAACACAACAGAAATTCGTAACAATGGTTTGCATAGTACAAATGTCGATGGAGAACTAGCGGTGATTTCCCAGTCGTTCTCATGGCTGATTTATCAGTGTGTCATGACGCATTATTACGAATTAAAGTCCATCTGACATCAAAGTATGGATTGCTTAGTGCATTATTATAAATTACCTCACCTCAAAATGTTCTAATGATTTTGTGTGTATTAAAGAAATGTTTGAAAGATTCAATAACTCTATTTAACATCGGTAAATATTTGTTTTTAAGAAGATGAAAGTGATTGGTAATCGAAACTATGCATGAGAACATGCCTTGTGTAAGTTTGATAGAATGATTCTTCAACAGTTTTGTGTTGTAATTTTTTTAAGTTATGAAATTAATAAATGTGACAGTTAAATGTAACGGAATTTCCGGAGTTTCTCTGTTATATTTACAATGCGACAATGTTTTAACTGGCCTCGTTGGTGCTGTGTCTGGGTTCAGTTCTTGGATGGGCTCAGTTAAATGTTTCTGTGAAGTACGAGTTAACAGATCAAAGGTTGCGATATTTGTCTATTTTTACTGATTAAAAGATGGTTATATTTTGGCATTTTATTGATGGAAAGATGGCGATATTTTGGCTACTTTTTGTTTAAAATTTGGCGACAGACCACTGGAAAAACCTGGCAACTCTGTGTGAAGTTCGACCTGAAAGCAGACTATCGATTTGTCGATCGCTGTTGCGAGTTAATGTTTAGGACTGCGTAAAGGCCAATTCACACGTCACGTCAGAACATTCCGCAATGTATTTCTAATGGCGGCATTCACACTGTCCGCCACGTCACCTTTCTCGAGAAGAATGTTTTAACAGAACGCCCGTCTGCTAACATCGGAAGTTAACCTACTTTCGTCACGCGAATTACATGTAACAGTCGACGATTGCATTGTTTATATGAAAAATGTGTCTTAGTCATCTTTATTTTGTTGTTATACTTCGTTTTAATGGAAAATCTCAAATGTTTCATGACGACTTAAATATTTTTGTCAATTGAGTGTCCCCCTACAATCGAGGTTGGATATCTGAAACCAAAAAATGGTTTATGTTACGTAACATTGTAATAGAAACGACTGAAGCAAACCGTTTATTTAAATGAGATTGTAATTTGATTACGCATTTTTCATTAAATAATATTTTAAATGAAAAAGTCAGTTCCAATGAAGGATCTAATGAAAGACAAAACGTTCAGTTGTTTACGACGGTATTAAAGTGTAAGCGGGCATATAGTAACGAATAAAGTAAATAGGCGCTATTTATACTCTTATAAATATTGTTTGATGTTTTCATATTTTTATTTTTTCGCTGAAAAATTGCTGTCGATGTTTAAGAATGTAATTGTATAGCGCGTGCAATACTTCCTGCATTTTAATCAGAAATTTTTGTTTGTTGTGTACAATGCTTGCCCGTAAACGAGAATCAGTGTTTAAAAAGTAGTACGTAGCCTACTTACTGCTTTTAAATGTCCCATACAGCAGTTTAGTAACCAATCTATGAAACACATATATGCTTATACATCGTTGTAGAAATTACCAATTTACTAGTAATTATGAATAGCATTGAGTTTTTCTGATATGAATGTGCTAATACGAACAAATGCTACTTACAGTGAGAGCGACATTACTGGAACACGTTTAAATAACATTCCAGTCAAATATCCCCTTAAATTACTATAATTTACAATTGCCTGTACCAGGTAAAAAAAAAAAAATCTTCACCTTCCTTTATACACTTTTCTATTGCCCTGTGGTGTATTTTCTCAACAGTAAACTAGTTTGGCCAACTGGCTGATGACAGCATAGGCCTATTTAAAATTATTTAGCTTTATCTGAAGTAAAAAGTAATCGAAAGGCACGCATCTCACACTGGCTCGTTCACAACTCGATAGTCGAAAGCTGAAGGGTGACGTCACGATTGCAAAAGGTAGTGTGAAAACTGTTTCACCCGCTGATAACACACGCCAGAGATACACAGAATGCAGAGCTGGCATTGATCTCTATACTATCTGGATGTTGCACTTTAGTTGTCTTAGCGTGTCAGCCATAGATATTCATATTCAGTTTCTTGCCAAATTCAAACATGGCTGCTAAGAAGCAATTAAAGAAAAAGAGAAGAAAAAAATGTTTCGATTTCGTTCCCACATCAGCCTACAACATCTAATATTTAAGTACATTCCAAGTCAAGAGGTAAGCAAGCAATTCTTTGTCACGTAATAACTGATGGAAACTAGTTTGCCAAATTTAAACATGGTGGACAATGCGAAATCGTGTGCAAAACATCTGAATGAGCAGGCACCACAGACATACATTACTAGACTGGCAAAGTTGCCTCTGTGACTGAATTTGATGCCGCCATCTTGCCTCACCTAAAGTCAAAAATTTTCCGTACGCTACTACTATGATCTTCTGAGGCGATATGACGTTGTAAGCTTTACTAGTTGGTTTGAACAAGTTTTGCATTTGATCTAACACTTCCGCATTTTCGAATCATGTTATGAGAAGAGCATGTTACGTACGGTTAAATAGTAACATTAACGTCTAGGCAAAGACTTTCTACCACTTTGTTGTATTGCCAACATAATCATGAGACGGCGGCTGGATGATAGGTAAAAATTTACCGTTACGTAGGAAGCGACTCAGTGTGTGCGTCAAAGCAGACTATAGATTTCGTAAGAACTCTCAAACGAATAAGGGTACACTATTCTAATGACCATACTACTGAAGGAAAATACGAAGTTGAATGAAATTCATAATAGATTAATAATAACAGCAAATCAATGCAACTCATTACTGTATGTGTTGAAACTTACTCAAGCTTAAAAAACTTTCAGCCAGATACAAAACACGAATTTCCTACATGTCAAAACTCTAAGGACAGCCATAGGTACGTCAGTTCATCCGTATTTTTACGACTGTTTTCTGTAATAACTCTAACGACTGTTCACACGTTTGTAGTATAGAAATATGGCGGCGAGACTTGACTGACACCAGTGATACTGTATACGGCATTGCCAGTCTAGTGGCAGGCACGCTGCAATTCAATGCTCAGAGTTATACATCCAGTTTGTAGAGAGATCACTGAGAGCTGGCTTTGAACCACAGACAGACACTACTAGACTGGCAAACGTGCCTCTCTGACTCAAGCCGGAAGCCGCCATCTTGCCTCACCTCATGTCAAGAAGTTCCCGTACGGCACTACCAACGACCTACATAAACAACAGACTGCCAACGGCGCCGCCATAGTAGTAGCACAGTCTAACACATACAGTCGCGACACTCACTGCTGTCAAAGTTGTTACCAACTGACAGTTCAACGACACTAGCGCTCCTAGTGGTGGGTAAGCCGTCGAAAGAGTGATGTTTGTTTATAATTATTTGTGTACGTAATTAACGAAATAGTTAAAATAATTTTTGTGTTACAAGCATTAGTAATATATCAAGAGACATAATTAATACGGAAATTATGTAAAAACAGTCGAACTTAAGTGATTCAGTGGTATAACGAAGAACTTCGTCATGAAACAATACTTACGAATATGCCTATATTTGCAGCTTATTCCGCTGAAAGGAAGTAGAATATAAACATAATAGAAACGTAAATTTCTATTTTCGTCTGTTCTTACTATGACAAAGAGTTTTTTTGACACGTACCATTGTGGTATGGAGTATAATAATTCGCAAATTTTTAGGCTTCACTCGTCTTTATTAAAAGCGCATATTCTTTTGAGTGTGAGTACTTTAGCTTAAGAAGACAATGTCTTGAAGATTCTTGCCGTTTGTGGTTCAGCTGTATCAACAATTGTACAATTGGGTTATTCTTTGTTGAATACGGTTTGACTGCTTTTTCAGTTTTCTTGTCACGTTTATGTTTTCCTTCAGCTACAGTTGTGGTAGCTGATTTGGTACGTTAAATACTGTAGTTGTTGCATTCTACATTCGTTTCCTACGTTCCACCCTCACTGATTTCACTGGGATTGGACTGGAGATACGTTAACGTTCTTGAGAAGAAAAAACACGTCTTTCTGCCAAAGGGCAGGTATTCGGTGTTTCCTAGCCATTTTTCTATTTTTAATAGTAAATTAAATTATTCAATATAACCCTGTGGGTTACAAGATAACAGTAAATAAACTGTGCCGCAATGTACCGTTTCCAACGTTTTCAGTGATCTTAGGAAACCTAAGAAACACAAAGGTGGAGCTATTTCAAGTTATTACCTATTTTATGATATTACATACGTTCCCTAATGTAAAGAAAGTGTTAAAATCGATATAAACGATACTATTCGCAATCATCCACTATCGTATCCATAGAAGTAGCTTGCCCTCCACTTGGAGCGCTGCTGTCGCAGTGTATAACAGAAGTCTGCGGGAGTGTCGTGACTGTATGTGTCAGACTGTGGTAGTAGTAGTAGTAGTAGTAGTAGTTGTTGTTGTTGTGGTCTTCAGTCCGGAGAGTGGTTTGATGCAGCTCTCCACAATACCCTATCCTGAGCAAGCCTCTTCATCTTCACATAAGAGCGGCAACCCACATCTGTCTGAATCTGCTTACCATAGTTGAAGCCAATTGAAAAGGTTGCCGCCATCTTTCAGAACGTCAGTGTCACTTCGGTTCATTCGATCAAATGTTCAAATGTTTGTAAATCTTATGGGACTTCACTACGGGGTCATCAGTCCCTCAACTTACAAACTACTCATGAACTAGCTAATCCTAAGGACGGCACAAATATCCATGCCCGAGGGAGGATTCGAACCCCCGACCGTAGTGGCCGTGCAGACCGTGACTGGAGCGCCTCAGTCCCCTCGGCCACCGCGGGCGGCTGCTAACAACTGAATCATAGGTTTTATATTAATCATTGTCAGTCTCGATTTTTCCTTAATTTCTGGGCGACCCATTTCGGAAAGTAATTCCCACTACGAATAGCATTTCTCGTTTACTACTGCATCTTAAGTGTAATGTTTTTCAATCGTCGAACGGCTGCATTTTTGATGTTACTATAATGTCAATAACCGTTTGTATTTGCCGACATACTTCCCTATAAAAACAGGCGAAGTTCTTTAAAATCTTTAATTGTCTTTATTCTGCCTGTAGTTCAAATGATGTTTCATGCTTTGAAGTACATGACGTATTTATTGAACTCTCCACAATTTGTCATTTCCTCGGTACTCTCCTTAAAGCTTTTGGTGTTTGTTGTGCTCAGGAAACAAAAATATTGTTGGAATGGCATTTGCCAGTGGTCGCTTTCGATCAGTGGTAGCATACATGAACTTCCCTTCAAAATGACAAGAGCATATGTAACTATACTTTGTAGGTTCCCACTTATCACGCCTCATACTGGTTACCCATTGGGTTAGCAACTCCTTGTTCTTCAAAGAATAGTTTAATTACATTTCCAATTCCTAGGCTACTCACCCAATGGATAATACGCTTTTGCACACTATATAAACAAGTGTCATTACATTACAACACTCAAAATACATCCGTCCTCTGCCTAGCTTTTTGATGGTCGTGAAGTAAACATAATTCTGAAACTTGGTAAATGCGAAAGTTAAGTATAATGAATGTTTATAGACAAATACATGCTGATACACAACGATGTATATAATTACATCTCTCTTTATGTATGATATTAAAACAGTTTTATCACCGCGGTTGCTGCAGTTGTACACAGAACATACACTGACCATGAGTTGCCACTAGTAACAGCTCTTACACGATAGTTCAGATTACAAAGAGAAGCTCTTCTCACTGAAACTGACGTTCTCAAATATGGCGGCCAGTGTTGCTTCGTGCCGCCACCCAGAGCGCTGTACCTTGCCTCTAGCCTCTCTATGTTGTTTATATACAGTGAATAACTTTCATATTCGGACACTAAGATATTTTTAGTTTGCTGCTTTATAACTGTATTCTGAACAAACAAAAATATATTACCAAATATTATATGAAGGTACATGTCTTGTAAATAACAGTATGAACGTTGTTTACATAACGCACAACAGTTATTAAAGAATGCGATTAAAATAAACCACTCTTAGATGGTGACGTCACTTTAATATCCGGACAGTTTGCGGTGTCGCACTTGTCACCGTCCACGCCGGGGTGAGCAGGGCTGCTTCTAGTCAGAAGGCAGGCGTCTGTCCACAAGACCGGTCGACTGTCCAGACGGTACGATGCCACGCAAAGATAATACCAGCTTTGAGATACGACAAATTGTGATTTTTCACAATGCGAAAGGAAAATCATATCGACAAACTGCTGCCGTGCTCAACATGAGTAAGAGTACTGTGGCAGATATTGTCAGGCGTTTCAAAAATGAGGACCGTATAGACTCCGTACCACAAATGGACTAGCCATAGAAGTTGGATACTCGTGACAAGAGGAAGCTAATACGAAAAATAAAGAAGGATCCTACACGCAGTGCACCGAGATTAGCACGTGAGCTTCTAAACGAGACTGGCAAGAAGGTACATCCTCAAACGATTCACCGAGCATTGAAAGAAACTGGATCCAATGGAAGAGTGGCTAGGAAGAAATCGTATTTGAATCAACAATAATGAAAGACAGAAAATATTGGACTTTGCTACGGAGTTTATTACAAAGGATGCAATTTGGTGGAATGACGTCATTTTTTTCTGACGAAAGTAAATTTAATGATTGTGGGTCGGATAGCGAAGCATGGTGTGGCGGAAGAAGAATGAGGAATTTAGAGTCATAAATATTAAACCATCTGCAAAGCATGGAGGTGGCAGCGTCCTTGTCTGGGACTGTATATCGACATTTGGACCGGACGAATTGGTGTTCATCGACAATACTATTGACAAATATGTCTATTTGAACAAATTAAAGAACAATTTACGAAAAGTGATGAAACCACGGGGATATCAGACACCTTCAGATTTTACGAGGACAATGACCCGAAACATAAGGCTCGGATTGTGCAGGAATATTTGTTGTACAACTGCCCCAAAGTCCTACCACCACCACCTCAATCACCAGATCTCAACCAGATTGAGAATGTGTGGGGAGAACTGAAGCGACGTATTAGAAGTACTCCTATATCTTCCAAAGAAAGTCTGAAGCGTCGTCTAAAAGAAGAATGGGACGGTCTACGTGCGAACTATTTAGAAAATATCATTAGCAGTATGCCGCAGCGTTTGAAAGAAGTGATAGAATGGCTACCCAACAAGACATTGAAACATTTATTTTCCATAAAATTTTGTCTTGAAATACTTAGTTGTGCAAAGCGTCCGAATACTAAAGTAACGTGAGTATCGGACCGACTTGTATTTAAATTGTATTATTAAGGAAGTTATGTAAGTTATCTTAATAAAATTTATATTATTACTTACAAGACACATCACGTAATGTAATAATTGCTTATATGTTTTGCTTGTTTTGTTATAAATAAAGATATGATGTCCCAAGACTGAAATATCACAGTGTCCGAATATTAAAGTTATTCACTGTACCTCTTTGGGCACTGCTACGTTCTTCTGACACGATATGACGTCGTAAGCTTTACGAGTTCGTTTGAATATGATTTCCATTTAAGCGAATACTTCCACAATAGTTGAATTTAACATATAGGCCTACATTGTCGAATCGTGTTACGAGAAGAATGTGTTACGTACGGTTAAATTTTACTTCCGTTCCTGGCGGCTTCGCGTGATTATGTTGTCAGTCGTGTGACGTTGGCATTAGCCAATCACGTGACAACGCGAATTTATATTCAAGAAATCTTCGTTTTACAAGGGCAATTACTTTTACAGAGTGAACGAGGGTACATACGAGAACCTGTCAACCATAGAGTAGGAACAGCTTTATTTATTTACTTCTTCATCTGTACAAAACGCTAATCAAGTCATACTGTGGTGATTTCTAAGAATATCAACATCTTGGAGAGGGCTTGCTACCGTTTTCTTGATGCTGCCAACATTCATACGAGGCTGTCGAGAGGTAAGTAAAATTTTACCGTTATGTATCGGTACATTTAAAGCAAACTGTAGCTATCGCAAAAACACTAAGAATAAGGATTGTGTTATCCACGAAAAATAGCACATTTATAACGGTCATACTATTAACAGAAAAGCCGAAACTGATCTAATCTGAGGACAGATAAGGCGTAATAAAAACAGAAAACGCGACGCTATTTATTAGTGTGTGTCAGATATTTCGTAAGGACTCTCAAAATAATAAGGATACGGGTTATCCACGATTGATTTGATTTTTCCAGGGAAGCCAAAACAGTCTTGGTCCAACCCGCCACTGCCCGCACCGAAACTAAGTTTATTGTGCGGTATCGCTCCCTGTATATCTAGTAAAGCCAACCAATGCCCTTGAACAGTGCAAGGAGTCCCTTTACCAGTTCTTTATTAGACAATTTCTTCGGGTCTGGTTGTCCCAAATGTTCTGTGCCTTTTACTCTCCAATGCAATGCATTCGAAGATTAGATGCGATGCAGTTTCATCACCGTCATCACAGATCCTACATTTAGGGTCCTCTTCTGTTATTCCCATTGTATGTAGGTGTTTTTTGAAATTCCCATGGCCTGTCAGCAATCCAACCGTGAGTCTAATCTCTCTCCTATTCAGACCCAGGATTGCAGAGCTTCTTTTAAAACATGGCTTTGGCATTATTATCTTGCCATGTTTTTGTTGATGGACTTTGGTCCAATATTCTACGTGCTGTCTTCTGAGCCAGTTACGTAGCTCCAATTTGATCATTGCCTTGGTGATTGTCAGGACAGGTTCCGGTCCAATAAATGGAGTCTCTGCCCCCATCCTGGCTAATCTGTCGGCATGTTCGTTGCCACTGATCCCCGAGTGGCCAGGGACCCACAATAGGTTTACTCTATTGCTTTCCCCTAGCTCCACCAGAACCCTGTGACATTCTGCAACAATTTTAGACCTTGTTGCAGGAGCTGCCAGTGATCTCAGGGCTGCCTGGCTGTCTGAATAGATATAGATGCTGCGATCTTTGTAGCACCTACGCAAATTCTCCTCCACACACGCCCTGATGGCAGTGATTTAGGCCTGGAAAACTGAGGCCAGTTACTCTAGAGAGATGACGCCCTCCAGTCTTGGCTGCACCCCGTATACCCCGGCCCCAACGCCTCGGTCTGATTTCGACCCGTCAGTGAACCAGACAATATCCCCCGTGCGGTGTCTAACTATTTTCTCCCACTGCTCCCTACTTCCAATTGTTATACTGAAAGGCTTGTTGAAGCAGTATGGGGTTATAATATAGTCGGCTGGCATTTCCCCAACCTTTCCTATATTTATCTCACTCACTATTTTAGTTTGTGATTCTGGATATCCCAAAGAGTTTCAGTTTTTGCCAGTTTTGAGCCTTTATGTACCATCCGCTGCCTCCATCTTGACATAACGGTGTAATGGGGGCATATCCAGCATGGTTTCCATCCCAGCAGTTGGTGTGCTGCTAATTCCGCCTGTTATGGCTAAGCAGGCTAGTCTCTGCACCTTACCAAGCTCCTTAGCAGCAACCTGCTGTTCTTCCTTCTTCCACTAAACGACGGCCCCATAGGTGATCCTGGGTCTAATCACCGAGGTGTATATCCAGTGCATACCCTTTGCCACAAGCTCTCCTGGTACTTACTAAAGTGTTATCCACGATAAACAACACTTTTCTAATAACCACACTACTGAAATAAAATCCGAAATTGAATTAAATTGCTAACAGATTAATAATAACAGCAAATCAATGCAACTCATTACTGTGTCGAAGCTTACTGCAGCTGAAAAATTTACAGTCATATACAACATACGAATTTCCCATATGTCCAAGCTCTAAAGACAGCGTAGCTACGTCAATTCATACGTATTGTTACGACTGTTTTCTGTAATAACACACACGACTGCTTACTAGTTTGTAGTATAGAAATATGGAGGCGAGACTTCAGTGACACCAATGATACTGTATAAGGCATTGCCCTTCCACCGTAGATACTAACAGACCGGCCAAACACCAGAGCGGGTAATACATATGGCGTCGTTCAAACACATGACCACGTGATTGTTGGCAAATATTATCCGGATATAACAAACAACACAACAGATTTCAAGAAATGTCATTATTTTAAACTAGTAACAGTTTCACTTGGAGTTTAATGTTACTCGCATTCTTAAAAAGCTCTGTATAATCCTAGGCAAAGCTGTACCACAACTGTACGTTTCCACGTGACTGTTGGCAAAATAATGGTTTAGCTGCAGAGATGTTGGTGCCATGAATACGATTCCGTGCCCAGTCTACCAGTATCTATGGTCGAAGGCATTGCCAGCCTAGTAATGTACGTCTGTGGTTTGAACCGCCGGCAAGGCCCAGAGATACAAGTGAGAAGTACCTGGTAATGCCGATAGATGTCACTCCAGATTTAGATTATTACAGCCCTGTATCAGGAGAGTAGCGCCAACCTTTGACGTGTGTCTTGCCGACAACCGCCGGCTGCTATTGGTCAGTTGAGCGCGGGTGGGGCACGTCCGCCATTTTAGGCCTAAGCGATCCACCGGTTTAAATGGCATATTTCACTCAACTAGCTGTTATTTTAGCATTTAGCGGTGTTGGAAATGTGTACACTCATTATGTATTAAATTAAGAGCTTAACATAGCGTATTCCATTTTTATATGGTGAAAAATGCCGCAGTGTTGGCAGTGAATTGTTATACTAAGACAGTCCGAGGTAGCAAGTTTTACGCATTCCACAGGGCGAAAGAGATGCGAAAAGACGCGAATTGTAGGTACACCGCATTGGAAGAAAAGATACCTTTCCATACGAGAATGAAAAATTTTGCGAAGTAAGTAAATGTGGTTTGAAATATCGAGTAAACTTCTAGGTTTATCTGTTCATACCATATTAAAAAACACGATTACATTTACAGCTTCCTTTAAAAAGAAAAGAATAATAATAATAAACAATATAAAGTCTAAAATGACTTATTTTGTACAATCACGGAGAGATGGCAAATTTAATCTCGTTTTAATGAATTAAAATATTTTCCCCAAACCATTAAGCTATTGCGAGCAATGTTGGACGGACAATCGTGTAAGAGAAAAGATTTTTTAAAAGATATAAATACATGAAAATCTAACATAATGTGCCGTATTTGACGAATTTCGTATTTATACTTAGCCTGCATATCACGAAAGTTTGGACGGCAAATGAAATCGCCCATTAAATAGATTTCCAAAACTCGAATTTTAAGATATGGTTTATTTTACTGAAGTACCCAGCAGTGCGATGACAATGTACAAAAACGTAACCCTTCTCAAAATATTAGCTCAATGTTACGTGATAATATGACATGTAAGTTAGAACACAATACATATCAACATTAGGTACTAGATTAATGGAAAAATAAGTATTAATTACATCTACTTTGATAAACACCAATATATTAGACAAAATGCCAGTTCTCAGTTAATGGGAAAGTAGGAACGTCACTTCTAGCGAAAGCAGTACATTTGGTACAGGGTTTAAGTTTTACTTGTCGTCCTGGTGTGACAATGTTGGCAATCATGTGACCTTGGCATTAGCCAATCGCGTTACATTGCAAATGTTTTGTTACGAAATCGTTGTACGAGCACAAGTACTTTCACTGAGCGAACAAGGGTGCTTACAAGAGCCCGTCAACCACAGAGCACGAACAGCATTATTTATTTACGTCACGAACTGTGCTAAACACAAATCAAGTCTTTCTATTCGGATTTCTAAGAATACGAACATCTTGGCAATGTTATTGATAGATCTGAAGCATTGAATTAAAATTTGTGGTGCTGCCGGGAATCGAACCCGGACCTCCATGCTTACTAGGCAGACGTCTTAACCGTTAGACTACCACACCACTAACGATTAAGGCGCCTTGGAATAGTCTAAGTACGATTTCGCTCCACGTCACAAACTTTAATTCAGCTTCTGTGTCCCAAAGATAATTGCCACTACTGCCAAGGCTCTCCATGCAGCGGAATAGCACCTCAGCAATGGACATGGTGGAACAATCCCGTTATGGTGATATAAATATCAATTAATATGAATAAATGATCCCCGAGACGGATTTTCGTCTCAAATATGTCAAAGACATTATTGATAGATCTGAAGCTTTGAATTAAAATTAATTATATCAACTTGGCAATGATTTTCTATCGTGTTCTTGTTGTTGCCAACATAACCACGTGAGGCCGCCGGAGTGGTAGGTAAAATTTTGCCGCCGTGCATCTAAATAAAAGTTCAATCTTTTCTCCTGCAATTGCTGGCCTCGAACTATATGGTGCTGTAGCAATACTCTTACAGCACACATTGGCGATGTTACGAGTACAGCAGACAGGCTCACACTATTACAAAATACACACTGTACGGTTTCATTTGTTCAGAAACCGTCAGATGTTTGTTTTCCTCATCTCTAACCATTACAGTTTAACCCTAGAACGGTCGGTCGAAAAATAGTTTCGAGAACGGTCGGGCTGGGTCTGTGCGACCTAATAATTAAAACATTTATATAAGTGTGAAACAGTGTATTTTCATCAAATGAAGAGTTTTTATTTCGTTTAGGTCCCACTAATCGTTGTAGCGCCAACTTTCTGAATTTTACAACAGTTAATGAAAAAAAAAATAAATAAATAAATAAAACATACATCTCTGTAGTAATATTACACTGGAAATACAGGTAAATTGGATAGAAATACAAAGATAAATGACAATGTGTAGAATTGAGATGCAGGTGTTGAATTTTTTTATATGAATCATCACGTTTCTTAACAGCCGCCGCGAAGCGCTTCTGCGAGCGCCAAGTAAAACCATATATTGCAGAAGTACTTAGTTTTGCTGTCCTTGCACTCATAGAATTTTCTCCCTCATCCCCACCTATTTCACTACTGCTGTCATGATCACTATTTATTTCGAATCTGAATCGTCAATTTCACTCTCATCATCGTGTAAAATATTGTAAATTTCACGGCACAAAAGACTCTCTCTTGTAGACCAGCGCGCTTTTTGAAGGACTGGCAATCAATGACTAATCAATTTAGAACCTGATTCATGGTGAGAACTCTTTCTCTCTGATGTTTCAGGAAGCTAGCAGAGCACCTGAGTCAAATCAGCGACTATAAGCATATAAATTCAGTGAAATAGAAACTAGCGGGTCTCACAGACCCAGCCCGACCGTTCTAGGGTTAACATGGGTTTTCATTTTTAGCTTTATTTTACGCCTGATCGGTTTGAGAAAAACCGCAAGGATGGCGTTAAGAAAATAAAACCTAATGCGGTAGCTAGTACAGTCATCGTCCTCAAATTAAGGAACGAAAGCCACCAACAGACAGGGGTGTGCAAAGTGAATCTGACTGCACAGGCGGAACCAGGTACCGTCTACAGATATTGTACGTGTATAAGAAAGATTCGTATCTTACTCATTTTACGTAAATTTATTGCAATGTATTTCGAAGAAACGTTTTTATACATTTCCAGGTAGTGAACAATCCTGCTTGCACATAAATCAATCAATGAACGTGTTCAAAACATTCCGTCGTATCACAGTGCTGTGGAAAATGTTGCGCGCGTATTTTTAACCACCAGAATATTATATTCTGCTGAGAAAATATAACCGTCAGGCAGAGAAGGATTCCTCAGCAAAATGCGGTAGGGAAAGTAGTGGCATGATGAATGCATGCAATGAAGATATATTAAGAAGCAAATTTTTAGACAAATCAATTTGTAATTTTGCAATTTTTATCCTTTTCCTTAGCGGTCTAAATAACTAAAGTACACATTTGTATTTTAATAAGTACCAGTACTTAAAATCAAATATGTTAACTCAAACGACTTAAAGTCTTATCATTAAAGCAAAACGTGGCACGAAACAATTTTACAACTAGTTTGTTCAAAAAAAGAAAGGTCTTTAACTCAGATTACCAATTTTTCCTTAATATTCTCATTAGAAGTGATGAAACGATTAAAAACTTAAGTTCATTGTCATACCACGTCGATGTACAGACCGGTTCCCTTCATCGTAAACGCTAGTTTAACAGATCTGCCCATAGCGCTGCTATTGCGAAATATAAACAGGCCTACAATGGCGGTTGGCGCTACTCTCCCAATACACGGCTCTAACATTACAACACGTGATCAGCAGTACAGCTGTTAAACGAAAACAAACGGAGGATCTGCCCAATTCTGTAGCTCGCCTGTAAAATAATCTCATTTTATACGTACGTTCCTTTAGTGTGACAACAGTTATGCTTGCAAAAATGCAATCGGTTTCTGTACGAAAATCTCGAACTTGGAATAGACCAGTTTAATAAATTTATCCATGTTATTTGAATTTTTTTTTTAGGTCGGCGACTGTATTATAAGCTTTTTTGTAATGATTAATGCTGCAGCAGTCACTGTTTATAAATATTTTTATTGGCACGACGCGTTTCGGCAGCACGCTGCCATCATCGGGTGCATTTTTACAGTTACTGGTTACATTCTTGACGTATTATGTTTTGTGTCGTGAATGCCAGTGAAACTGTACAAACATAACCTCACTGGCATCCACGACACAAAACATAATACGTCAAGAATGTAACCAGTAACTGTAAAAATGCACCCGATGATAGCAGCGTGCTGTCGAAACGCGTCGGGCCAATAAAAATATTTATAAACAGTGACTGCTACAGCATTAATCATTACAAAGAAGACCAGTTTTACACTTCATTTTTCGCGTTTCAGTCTCGGTTACAACACATTGTTTGAGAAGGTGGTGCAGTTTAATACCCTAATGCTGATTTTTAGTTGTCATTTTTCTTTTTTTTTCCATCTGATTTACAACAAAGAAATATCTATGTTTCTTCTTAGCCCAAGCAAGAAGTTAGAGCAATGCTCTTAAGTCCAAGACATATTATGGCAAATTGAAAAACATGGAAATGGAATTTCTAAAAATCAAACCATCGCCGAGTCAGGTGAAATCAGTACACTCGCTCTTTATCCCGTATTACTGCTCGAAATGAGTTTGCTTGTATGGTATTAGTGGGTACAGTACTGGTCCTTGTGATAGTACTTTTCATATACCTTTGGCAAAGCTGTTATAATTACGAAAAAATATAAAAGTTTCTTTAATTTAAAGTTTTAATGTAAAAAGCTGCATAATACCTGACAGTTAAAGCAACAGTTACGCCAGATGTCAACATTAATTAACGTCCAAATATCGTAGACGCGCTTGAAAATGACAAACTGTCGAAACAGCTGTAGCAATATTAAATAAAACCTAAGCATCAATGTTTTTCATATACCATTTCAGTGTAAGAAACCTTCAACCATTCCCTAACACAGCAAAAGGATCCATTTTTTTTAACAATTCTCTTAAACATTATAATGTACTCTCAAAGTAAAGTGATATATTGTTTTCTGTGTGTCATTTCCTAAATGTGAATACTTTGAGTATTTTACTATAATTCCTGGTTTGTCATTTGTGTGTTTGCAACATTTGAGACGTGTTTGAAACTCTTCAGTTTTCTAGTGGTTTCAGAAACGAGGAGAAAAACTAACTTCCAAGTTGTAACATTTCGAATTACTCATTTCTTGAAGAAATACGAAACGACAAAAATGTTCGATGCACTTGAAAACAAGAACAAGAACCTTTCTTCACTGAACCACGGACAAAACAAGGATGAAATGAATAACGTTCTGCTCCAAAGATCGGGTGATTCTATTTGTTGTTATGTTGTTATGGTCTTCAGTCCGGAGACTGGTTTGATGCAGCTCTCCACCCTACTCTATCCTGAGCAAGCCTTTTCATCTCCTCATAAGAACGGCAACCCACATCCACTTGAATCTGCTTACTATACGCGTCTCTTGGCCTCCCTCTGCGATTTTTACCCCACACGCTTCCCTCCAATGCTAAATTTACGATTCCTCGATGTCTAAGAATGTGTCCTACCAAGCGATCTCTTCTTTTAGTTAGGGTATGCCAAAAATTCCTTTTCTCGCCAATTCTGTTCAGTACCTCTTCATTAGTTATGTGATCTACGCACCTAATCTTCAGCATTCTTCTGTAGCACCACATTTCAAAAGCCTCTATTCTCTTCCTGTCCGCACTGCTTATCGTCCATGTTTCACTCCCATACAAGGCAACACTCCACACAAATGCCTTCAGAAAAGACTTCCTTACACTTAAATTAATATTCGATGTTAGCAAATTTCTCTTTTTCAAAAATGCTTTTCTTCCCATTGCCATTCTGCATTTTATATCCTCTGTACTGCGACCATCGCATGTTATTTTACTACCCAAGTAACAAAACTCATCTACCACCTTCATTGTTTCGTTACCTAATCTAATCCCTTCAGCATCGCCTGATTTTCTAAGACCGCATTCCATTATTTTTGTTTTGCTCTTGTTAATGTTCATTTTGTACGCTCTCTTCAACACACTGTCCATTCCATTCAACTGCTCTTCCAGGTCGTTCGCTGTCTCTGACAGAATTACAATGTCATCAGCAAAACGCAATGTTTATATTTCTTCCCCCTGAACTTTAATACCTATTCCAAAATTTTCCTTGCTTTCCTTCATCGCCTGCTCAATGTACAAATTGAATAACATCAGAGAAAGGCTACAACCCTGTCTTACTCCTTTCCCAACTGATGCTTCCCTTTCATGCCCTTCGAGTCTAATAACTGCGGTCTGGCTTTTGTACAAGTTGTAGATAACTCTCCTTTCCCTGTATTTTACCCCTGCTGACTTCAGAATTTGAAAGAGTGTAGTCCAGTCAACATTGTCAAACGCTTTCTCCAAATCTACAAAGGCTAAAAATGTAGATTTGCCTTTCCTTAATCTATCTTCTAAGATAAGACGTAAAGTAAGTATTGCCTCCCGGGTTCCTATGTTCCTCCTGAATCCAAACTGATCTTCCCCGAGGTCAGCTTCTACCAGCTTTTCCATTCTCCTGTAGATAATTCGTGTTAATATTTTGCAACCATGACTTATCAAACTGATGGTTCTGTAATTTTCACACCTGTCTGCACCTGATTTCTTTGGAATGGGGATTATTACATTTTTCTTAAAGTCTGAGGGCATTTCGCCTGTCTCATATATCCTACACACCAGTTCAAATAGTCTTGTCATGGCTGGCTCTCCCAGAGACTTTAGTAGCTCTGAGGGTATATCATCTACTCCTGGGGCCTTGTTCCGGCCTAGGTCTTTCAAGGCTCTGTCAAATTCATCTCTGAGTATAGTATCTCCTATTTCATCTTGATCTACTTCCTCTTCTCTTCCTACAACATCGTCTCTAAGTTCATTTCCTTTGTAGAGCTGCTCTATGTACTCTTTCCACCTTTCAGCCTTTCCTTCTTTGCTGAGAACTGGTTTCCCATCTGAGTTCTTGATATTTGTAGAATTGCTTTTCTTGTCCCCAAATGTCTCTCTGATTTTCCTGTAGGCGGTATCTACTTTTCCCCTTATTATACATTCTTCTACAGATTTGCATTTGACTTCTAGCCACTCCTGCTTAGCCATTTTGCACTTCCTACCAATCTCATTTCTTAGTCGTCTGTACTCCATTTTGCCTGTTTCATTTACTGCATTTTTATATTTTCTCCTTTCATCAATTAAATTTAGTATCTCCTGTGTTATCCAAGGATTTTTTGCAGGTCTTGCCTTTCTACCTATTTTATCCTCTGCTGCCTTCACTATTTCATCTCTCAATGCTACCCATTCCTCTTCTACTGTTTTATTTCCCCCTGTTTCTGTCAATTGTTGCCTAAATCTCCCTCTGAAATTCACCAGAACTTCACGTTCCTTCAATTTATCTAGGTCCCATCTCCTTATTTTCCTACCTTTCTGCAGTTTTTTCAGTTTCAGCCTACAGTTCATGACTAACAAGTTATGGTCAGAGTCTATATCTGCCCCTGGGTATGTCTTGCAGTTTATAACCTGATTCCGGAATCTATATTTTACCATTATAAAATCTATCTGATACCTTCCAGTGTCTCCTGGTCTCTTCTACGTATACAACCTTCTTTTGTGATTCTTAAACCACGTGTTTGTTATGATTAAATTATGTTCCGTGCAAAATTCTACCAGGCGACTTCCTCTTTCATTCCTTCTGCCCAGTCCATATTCATCTACTATTTACACTTCGGTAAAATCAGACGTGACGTCATGACGTATCCACACTATCGAAGACGACTGGAGCCATGATCTACTTGTGTGGTCGTTCTAGACGCAAAACTGCGGTTGGAATTGTAGCAGACGAATTAAAGGAGTAGCTGATAATATATTCAGTTAGTAATGGTATATTCATTACAGTTTCGGAAGCTATAACTTTGCTTTCTTTTTTAAGTAAGAAGCTATAATCTTTCCGAAAAAGGACCTACACTGTGAGCTCTGAAACGTTATTCAGCCAAATCTGATGTCATCGTGGCCCATTTGTGAAGGTTGTGTTCAAAACTAAAGGAAACTTTTTCTCTAAGCGAAAAATGCTACCGAGTTGCATTGTAGTACGGAGTCTACGTTAAACTAAGAGGACAAAATACGGTTACCAGGCTATGAAGCGACAATGTGTACTTGGACATGTCAAAATATGCGACATACGAAAACAACATATAGTCGCCGTAGGTATATGTATGTTTTCGCCGAAACTATAAATCAAATGAGCTGGATATTAATACAGTCATTTGTTACAGAGGCTCTGCGAACATCAGGTAAAACATTTCGTAAAACTGGGTACTCATCTACGGCCAAGTTGCTGCAACATGCTAGTTCTTTTCTTTGAAAATGTGTGAAGCTGTAGTTCTCTAAGGCTCGGTCTGCGTTATTTCTGACATAATTTTCAATTTACATTTACTGAAATTTCCGTCAGTGCTTTCCAAAACATGATACCAATATTAGGTAAGGCCTAGTTTTGTCACTAAACTACGAAGGAAAAAAGTATGCAGTTCAGAAAGAATGTCGAATTAAGCATGTTGTCCCACCCGAAACCAGCGTGTCGAACGATCTCAAAAGTCGATGCGCCGCTCTTATGGACGTCGATAGTGTGGATACGTCATAATGACGTCACGTCTGATTTTACCGAAGTGTAAATAGAATCACCCCCAAAGATCTTAGGCTGCAGAGACTTCTCTGGCTTTGGCTGCGGCGGTATATTCGGGGGGGGGGGGGGTAGCGTCAACAGTTTGCACCACAGACATACACTATTACACTGGCAATGCCCTGTACAGAATCATTTGCTGGCAGTCAAGTCTGGCCGCCATATTTCTATACTATAAACGTGCAAGCAGTAGCGTGTGTTATTACAGAAAACAGTCGTAAAAATACCTGTGAATTGACGTAACTAAGTTGTCATTTTTGACTTATGGGAAATTCGCTTGTTGTATATAGTTACAAATTTTTCAGCTGCAGTACAGCTTTGACAACATACGTGTTGTTGTGGTCTTCAGTCCGCAGACTGGTTTGATGCAGCTTTCCACGCTACCCTGTCCTGTGCAAGTCTCTTCATCAGAGAATACGTTCGGCAACCTACATCCTTTTGAATCTGCTTACTGTATTCGTCCCTCGGTCTCCCTCTACGATTTTTACCCCACACGCTTCCTTCTAATGCTAAGTTGACAATTCCTTGATGTCTCAGAAAGTGTACCACCAACCTATCCCTTCTCTTAGTCAGGATATGCCAGAATCTCCTTTTCTCCCCTATTCGGTTAAGCACCTCCCCATTAGTTACGTGATCTACCCATCTAATTTTCATCATTCGTCTGTAGCACCACATTTAAAAGCTTCTATCCTCTTTTTATCTGAACTCCTTATCGTCCACGTTTCACTCCCATACAATGCTACGCTTCAGACAAATGCTTTCAGAAAGGACTTCCTAACATTTAAATTAATACTGGATGTTAACAAGTTTCGCTTCTTTAGAAACGCTTTTCTCCCCATAGGCATTCTGCATTTTATATCTTCTTTACTTCGGCCATCAGAACTTATCTTGCTACGCAAATAACAAAATTCATCTACTACTTTGTCTCATTACCTAATCTAATTCCTTGAACATCGTCTGATTTTCTAACATTGCATTCCATTACCTTCGTTTCACTCTTGTTAATATTCCTCTTATATCTTCCTTTCAAAATACTGTTCATTTCATTGAACTGCTCTTCCAGATCTTTTGCGATCTCTGACAGAATTACTATCTCATCAGCAAACTGCAATGTTTTTATTTCTTCTCCCTACACTTTAATGCCCTCTCCAAATTTCTCCTTCCATTCCTTCACTGCCTGCTCAATGTACAGATTGAACAACATTGGGGAAAGGCTACAACCCTGCCTAACTCCCTTCCCAACCTCTGCTTCCCTTTCTTGCCCTTCGACTCTAATAACCGCTGTCTGGTTTTTGTATAGGTTGAATATAACTATTCGCTCCCTGTATTTTACCCCTGACAGCTTCAGAATTTGGAAGAGTGTATTCCAGTCGACATTGTGAAAAACTTTCTCCAAATAGACAAACGCTAAAAACGTAGGTTTTCCTTTCCTTAGCCTATCTTGTAAGATAAGTCGTAATGTGCGTATTGCCTCCCGTGTTCCAACATTTCTCCTAAATCCAAACTGATCTTCCCCGAGGTCGGATTCCACAAGTTTTTCCATTCGTCTGTAGATAATTCGTGTCAGTATTTGGCACCCATGACTTATTAAACTGATATTTCTGTAATTTTCACACTTGTCCGCACCTGCTTTCTTTGTAATTGGAATTGCGATATTCTTCTTTAAGTCGGAGGGTATTTCCCCTGTCTCATATTTCCAGGTGATACAATTTTTGTCGATACTGGCTCTCCTAGCGATATCAGCAGTTCAGACACATACGTACAGTAATGAATTGTATTTATCTGCAGTCATTATTGATCTGTTACTAATTTCATTCAAATTCGGATTTTCTTTCAGTAGTATGGTCATTGTAAAAGTGTTTTTCATCGTGTATAACATGTATCCCTATTGTTTGGAGAGTTCTTACGAAATTTTCAATCTGCTTTGACACACACACACACACACACACACACACACACACACACACACACACACACACACACATTCTAAGCAGTCGCGTTTCCTGTTTTTATTAATCTATTACCAGTTTCGATCACCTTCAGCTTTTTTTTTAATAGAGCGACCGTTGGTTGTGGATATCACACATCTTCATTATTCTGAGCGTTTTCTCAGATAATTACAGTCTGCTGTAACTGTACATAACAGTGAAATTTTGCCTATCGTTCCAGCGGCCTCGCGTGATTATTTGGCAACGTGCGCTTATATCCCAAGCGAAAAACTATTTGCCAGAGATACTACGTGTTGGCATCAGGCGAAGATCTAAAACGTTCAGCAGAGCAGATGTAGAGATGCCAGCGGACGACATTGTTCTGAGTATTCTGCTTCCACCAAAGGTAATATAGACTACGCGTGTCATACTGAAACCAACATCTGAGTCATGTGACTCGGGGCAGGAAGTCGTTTTCATCAGTACGAGCAGAGTGAAGTGTAGCTGAAAGTTGCAATTCTCACCCTTTGTACTGGAAAGTAAGCTAAGGGCCTGTTTGTCAATGTCTCGTTAAGTTCCAGTCAAGATTTTAACTTATAGTTAGTGGAGAATTGCGTTTTTCATTGTTTCGTTATGAGTTTACCTGAGGTTAAAGGACCTCAAACTGGCCGTTAAGTTAACGAGTAAAATTCTGCTCGTTACACGGCTAACGACCAGTTAAGTGAGAATCTGTATCAAAATGGCAGGATTCCAAAGCGCTAAAATACATCAATATATTCACGTGAAAAAGACGTATTTATCGAACAAAATAACAGAAGCACTACATGTATGAAAAACTAGTGTGAAAGCAGCTTTATTGGTAAATTGTATCGTCTTATTTCTCGCCCTATCCATGTCAGTAGCGGTTAGATTAGTTTGATACATTGCAGATACTCAACATAACCTTAAAATTATTGTTGCGATATCAAAATACTAACTTACGCGTAACGACTAGTTAAGTGAGAATCGGTATGATGAAAATGGCTGGAATAAGATTTCGTTGGCAATTACTACGATGTCAATATTTTGAATGATCTAGAGGACATTGTCCCTATAAGGCGTCCTAGACGTATTTATGTTCGTCCAAATCATTTTGAATGCTGGGATGATGCAGAATTGGTTATGCAATTTCGTCTTCGAAAAGCCACTTTGGAAATGCTGCATGAAAAACTATACGACCATCTGAAGAGACCAACATATAGCTATGAATTTTGTACGTTATCTGTTGTAATAAAAAACAATACATTGTCGATGTGTGCAAACTTATTAATTCAGTATTTACTTATGCTTGTTGCACCTAGTGTAAGGCCTAAAATGTGATTTCTTCCTCCGATCTACAGGAACAGTGCACTTTCGCCTACGTGCAATTTATTGCTTGCACTAAGGTAAAATTTTACGACGCTTCTCGCCGGGCTCCAGTGCTTATGTTGGCAACAGATGAACAATGAAGTTTATAACTGCGATACTATTTTTCACGAGCTACAGAGTAAATGTTGCTGCTGCTAATTTAACTCGCAGCAAATTTAATCTGTACCTGCTCTATGGTCAACAGGTTCTTGTATGTACCCTCGTCCGTTCAGAAAAAAATAATTTTCGTTTTAATTGCAGTTGTCACGAAATATCATTTATTGGTCATTTGAGTTGCCATCATTACCATTGGTGCCAACATAACCACTGCAGCCCGGCGAGAAGCGTCGTACAATTTAACCTGCACTAACGTACTATGCACTTGGCAGTATATTATCGTACTAGACTAAGCACTTTTGCGGTCCTACATGTTCTATGGACAGCATTCAATTCATTTGCCGCAATGTCGCTTCCTTTTCGTTCCATGTCGTAGCGTTTTTTTTTTTTTTTTACGAGCAACAGAACTGTATTTTTAACGAATAATTGTTTTTGTTGTACTGCGAGTCTTTTAGTTTGTGGCTTAGACGGGTGTAGAACACGAAATATCAGTCTGCCATAGTTTTCTTATGATTCCTCAATAATATATGTTATGCTTTTATAAGAAATTAAATCGGTTGGTATCCATTGTGTTCGATTTTGACGCAATATAAGCGTTTATATTTTATGATTTTTTTTTTCCACGAGGAGAGATACCAAAAAGTAAACGTAGAGAAATATTGGTCTATCTACATTAAATAATAATGTAGTTAGGAAATCATCGATGCACTAACGAGAACTGGTTTCATTGCTATAATGACTACAACATCTTTAGCTTTGTATAACGTTATTAAAAGCAGATCTGCATCAGAAAGACTTACTTGCATACATATAAACTCAGTCAAGATCTTTCCATCGATAATCACATTCAACGGTTCGAAAACAGTTAAAGATTCATCATGTAACACAAATACTGAGTTTCTGTAATCCTGTTGCTTGTTAAAAGAACTGACAATACTTTTTCACCTTGGCACGTACAAAACTAATCATCGCTTTAATAATGGTATTGTGGAGAAATTACGTTACCATACTAGAAACGTGTAACAGAAGAAATAGAAGTCGTATTGTTAAAATCAACTCAAGATTTCACCTGTAAATGAGTAAAACTGTTTTTTATAATGACGAAAACTCATACACGTGATTTTAGATGTTGCTTTAAAACCACAACACGGCAGAGATATGGAAACGTGCAGTTATCTTTGGTCTATGGTAGTCTGTATGCACTTGCAACAGAAATTAAATTTATCCTGTTAGGATCTTAGTTAGACAAACACACTGTAATCGTGACATATTCAAAAACAAACTACCAAATATTGGTGACAAGTAAGGAATATCGGTGTAAGACCACACTCGGAAATCGCGATATATTCGAAAATAAGCAGGAAAATATTGGGGAGAAACGTGAAATAGCCTTTCCATAGCCTCGGAAATCACGAGATATTCGGAAATAACCAAATCTTCCTGACTTACGAATGGTGTAGACCTAAATGTCATTGATACTCATTTCACTTACTGTACCAGCAATTTTAACGTTCCCCTAATTTTGTCTCCGACCATATTCTCGAAAATCGCAACATGGTTGGAACAAAGTCAAATACCTGTGAGAAGGGAGAACATAAATGCGATTGCTGATCGTACCACTTGCAGCAGCAATTACATTCTCCGTTCTTCAGTCACACATAAAAAGTCACCAAATCGATGTTACTACCTCCTGAGACAGCATATAAAAGTACTGGATAACGTAATACTGTTATGTGAACAAGAAAACCCCACAAAGTGTTGTGGTTAAATAACTCCTGCAATGTGTTACAAACGATTGCGATAGCAGAACCTTTTGCTTCATAGTCTACCACTCTAACAATTACGCTGCAGCAACTTGACATTGTTAGTGCCTTCGTACGTTATGTACTCGTTCCCACATGTTTGTTTCTCAGTGTTAATATGATTTTAATTACATTTAGTTATAATAAATCCATCCAGAGATGATTTTGTAATTCGCCGTAGCCAGTGATCTCAATTATGAACACTGGATACACAACTGCAGTGCTTTGGACCTGTGAAAATCGTGACAGTCTATTGTGGTTATGTTGGCAACTCAGTACGTATAGGTCGTGTTGTCGTTTCGAACTTTGTGTCCTCTCAAAGTGAGTTATGAACGATTGATTAATAAATACATGATCATGAAGTTTGTGTCACTTGTAGTTGCAGAAAAGTTGGAGGAAAGAAAGTAGAGTTCAAATCCACATGTGAGCTATAGTTTTATTTTTCGTATCACATTTCATAAAGAAATTGCGCTGCTGTAAACGGTATTCTTACAACTCTGTCCTTTTTTATTGTTTCGTTGCGGGAGTTCGGTTAATTAGCTGTCTCGAATATTTCGTAAATGGTATTCAAATTTTCAGGTAGTGTCCGTTGAATATCAGTTTCTACTAAAGGAACTGCTAGAAACACACAGAAATTTCAAAATGTTCAATTCGTTCTAAGCACATAATACAACTGGATAGTGTATGGCAGATATACGTTCACCAATATGGCGTCAAGCGTCACGACTTCGAAATACACAGTACGGACTCCAGATTATCTTTGAGCTCACTGGCCGTAGCTCTCAAACGGTTTACTGCGAATTATAAAACCAAATTTGTGAGGTATACGGCAAATCAAGATGGCATCTATGACATGGAAGAACAAATGAATATCGTTTTCACGTCACTTTCCAAAGTCTTCGTTCATTGGCTAATGTAACAGCGATTTTCATTGGAGGGAAAGAAATTTTTGCTTGGGATGCAAGAACTCCGTATTTGACAACATCAACAAAACAGTAGAAACTCTTTGGCAAGATGTTAATATCCTTAGGAACCCACACATAGTGACGTGATGAGAGTTTCGTAAAGACGTTGGTACAGACGATGAAATAAATAATGATGTTTCCGCTCTACGGTTGGAAGGTTCTTGGTATGTACCCCTCGTTCAGTAAGTAACTGCCTTCGTAAAACGCAGATTTCGTGACAAAACATTTGCTAATGCGAATGTCACATGATTGACAACATTATCACGAGAGGCCGCGAGGACGGTAAGTAAAATTGAAGCGTACGTAACACTTTCGTCTCATAATACGATTCGGCAATGTAGGGCTATGTCTTAAATTCAACTACTGCGAAAGTATTAACTCAAACGTTCATCATGTTCAAACCGGTCAAGCTACAACGTCATGTTTCAGAAGATCACGATAGTGCCATTTTTGAGGTGAGGTGATGCAAGATGGCGGCGTCACAGAGACGAGTTGCCAGTCTAGTAATGTATGCCTGTGGTTTCAACACGACTAACTGTTTCAACAATTTACGTCACAGTTCGGGAAATCTCGCAGTAGGCTGGAACATTCCATCACGAAGCTATCTAGCGACGCCAGAAGGTAGTGTCACAGTCGAACATACCGTATATTTCCGCAGATAAGACGATGGCTGAATCATAAAAAAAGGCTAAAACATCCGAAGTCGTCGTCGTTAGATTTAAATTTAGTCAAAAAGTGGTAATTTCGCAGAAGTGCTGCATAGCGCGGCTTCGACCTCATATACAGGGTGTTTCACTAAGTGTGTTTGCCTGTGTAACTTATAAAATAATAGGTGACGGGAAATTTTAATGCGGTAGGTCAACACGAGAAATGTTACACTTTCTGCGGAGCTATGAACATAGTTTATTGTATCATTTTGCAAAGAGTTACAGCACAAAGATAGAAAAAACTACTGTTCCATTTTAAAAAATTCTATCGTGCACTGGATTCGTTGAAACCAGCTGCGTCCAAATCAATTTAAACTACATTCCTATCACTGTTAGTTTGGGAGCTAGAACCCTTCAAAGTTTAGGGGGCGGAGGCTACGACAGCGTAGCTGACTGGCTGGTGGTCATGAGACAGTGGTCCGTGCCCCTGGGGCTAGCCACTCTGCCAGTCAGCTACGCTATCGCAGCCTCCGCCCCCGGAACTTTGAAGGGTTGTAGCTCCCAAACTAACAGTGATAGGAATGTAGTTTAAATTGATTTGGACGCAGCTGGTTTCAACGAATCCAATACACGATAGAAAAAACTATTGTTCCATTTAAAAAATGATATCTTTGTGGTGTAACTCTTTGGAAAATGATACAATAAACTATGTTCATAGCTCCGCAGAAAGTGTAACATTTCTTGTGTTGACCTACCGCATTAAAATTTCCCGTCACCTATTATTTTATAAGTTACAGAGGCAAACACACTTAATGAAACACCCCGTATATATATCTCGAACCGGTTAAGTATCGAAACGATACGTATCGAACAGGCGAATGTTATGATTTTTATGAATATGTCGTGATTTTAAAGGATGTTGTTAGACAAGAACCTAAGAATGCAGCTTTCTGCGTAATTTACAAACAAGTTTAAAGTCGAAGTAGCTCGGTCTGAAACGATATATATCGAACGTGCAACTGTAAATCGATTCAGTGTGTCTGAATCGTAGATTCGGAGGCTACGCGAACTCACGTGCTAAAAAACGTTGTTTAACCTAAACATAACCTTCTAAAGGCTACCCTACAGATAACTTTTGTTAAGTGAAAGGTTAGGTATAGGACAAACAAGAATTTTTTTAATTTAGTACCTGTGGTCGCTAATCGTGCGAATCTCCAGTTCAGAAACATTCGCTTATTCTATACATACCCTTTCGAAACGTATCGATTCGATATATATCTTTTGGAGGTTGAAGCCGCGCTATGCACCACATCTGCGATATTACTCTGATGAAATTTACATAGTGGAGGAAACATTTACGAAAACAAAGTTTTGCGCAATTAAAAAAAATTATTTGCTTTTTGAGCTTTATTAATTTACTGACAAGGAAAGTACTTGGGCTCGAAGAAACACATATACACCAAAATCGTATGAGAGATAATGTGAAGGTCCCTTATTGCACTAGTGACACTCCCGCACCTGCAAAACTGTGCAGTCGTCCGTTAGAGGCCTCTGCGTGTGCCATGCCGCATTGCACTTTGACCTGTCGGTTCGCCAGTAGGGACGGTGCAGTGTGCCTCCCAAGTTGCGTTTTGTGGCGTCATTTGTGTGGTGAAGCGTCAGATGGGGCGGCGATTGCTAATCAATCCTGCTAAAGTATTGTGATTGGTTGAGACGAAGTTACGAAGAATCCTTCTTCGTGAAGATGGTATTAGTGTAGAAGATGAACCATTCGCATGCTTTCTTGCATCTGTTATGGTACAGAAATATGAACGTAAGTTAGATACTGTTGTTAGAAACTCATAATAATGATAATAGGGATGATAATGACGAACAACTCATTGCAAGCGGTAGTGCTACGGTAAGTGCGGGAAGAGGCGATGGAAGCAGTGGCAGTGAATACCAACAGTCTTCCGAGAAGAAGGTTGAAGTTGCAACTATCATCACGGCTTTTGATTACAATTCGCTAGAGAACGTGTACGACGATTATTACATAAGTTATAGTTAAGATATCTGTATTACGTATGGCGTCTACAATTGCATCTACAGTTCTATCTAGAGCATGGTTGCAGAGCTTTGCAGAAAAACGACGCCCACCAGCACACTGAGGTGTACGTAGAGATCCTGTAACCAAACGTTCATACAGATATGTTTGTTCGAGCCCATGTACTTTCCTTGTGAGTGGACAATGGTAAGTTCAAAAGCTGACCGCAAACACTGCAACAAGGGCTGAAATCCACGTGTGCCAATCAGAAAAGCTACTTATGGCAGCTTCTAACGGTACTTTTCGGAACTTCCTCAAGCTTTACTTCCGAATCTGACAAAAGTCGCAGGCGTATTTTTAGAGCCCGGAAAAAAAGCGGAATGCATTCGGGTAAATAGGGTGATTTGGGGTCGTCTTATAGGACAGATATGTGCGCTCAAACTATAAAATATTGAAGAAAATTTGCACCCCGTCTTACCATAATGTCTTACCTGGTGTGTTCAGTGACGACCCTCTCGCAGATTTCAAGATTTTTGTCATACACTGCGACAGCAGCGTTCCAAGCGGCTGGCAAGCAACATTTGAACACGATATTGGACGGGTGCCAACAGTACCGTTTGTATTCATTTTATAAAATGAACATTTACATCTACACGAGATGCAAATCACATTTAAGTGCCTGGCTGAGGGTTCATCGAACCACAATTATACTGTTTATCTCCCATTCCAGTCTCGAATAGCGCGCGGGAAGAAAGAACACCTGAATCTCTCCGTTCGAGCTCCGATTTGTCGTATTTTATTCTGATGATCATTACCTATGTAAGTGGGAGCCAACAATTCCCATTCGGAGGAGAATGTTGGCGATTGGAGTTTCGTAAGTAGCCCACGCCGCAGCGATAAACGTCGTTGTTGTAATGATTCCCATCCCAGATCCTGTATCATTTCCGTAACGCTGTCTCCCCTGTATCGTGACAATACGAAACGAGCTGCCCTTCTCTGGACTCTTTCGATGTCCTCCGTCAAACCCACCTGATAAGGATCCCACACTGGGCTGCAATACTCCAAAAATGGACGGACGAGCGCAGTATATGCAGTATCTTTAGTAGTTCTGTTGCATCTTTTAAGGGTTCTGCCAATAAAACGCAGTATCTGGTTCGCCTTTCCCACGACATTATCTACGTGATCTTTCCAGGTTAAGTCACAAGTAATAGTAATTCCTAGGTATTTTGTGGAGTTCACTTTTGATTGATTTATCTCGTAAACAAAGTTCAACGGATTCTTGTAATTTAAGAGATATCTGGAGTGAAACAGTTGAGTGGGACACCCTGTATATGCCTCATTTTCATTGGCTGCTGCTGAATTCCTCAACGGCACGTCTTTCTGGATTCGCCCCTTATTCTGTATTACGCATTTTTTGAGTTCGTGGAATTTTCTGCCAGTACAGGTGGTTCGCACGAGAACACGCAAGAGGAGATTATATGTGCATTAAATAGCTGTGCCAAAACGGGTCTACAGATATCGTACGAGAAGACGCAATACATGGAACGACAGACCAACAGTGTACACACAATGCATACGATGTATGGATCCATAAAAAGAGTGGAAAAATTTAAATACGTAGGAGAACATAAGTTATAGAAATGGGAGATCAAACAAGAGATCTAACAGAGAACGCACAGAAAAACTCCAGAAAGCATACAAACTCACATGGTCACATTATAATAAGAAAAGCATATCAATATTGGCCAAACTTAGACACTACAAAACAGTCGTGTTATCAGAAGCACTAGAAACGACCACAATTTGAGCATCGGGCATCATAGAGACGGAGCAAATAGAACGTATAATTCTCAGGAAAACATTTGGACCAATACAAAGAGATGGCATATGGATGAAAAGACCTACTAAAGAACTGCACCAGTACACTGACAGACGTGATCAGAAAACGCAGATTAACTTTCTATGGGCACAGACAGAGGATGGGCAAGACCAGACTTATAACGAGAATCTGTGATATAGTAAGCAGTTCAAGCCAGAAAACTTATTGGTATCACGAAATAGAGGAAGACTTAAGGCAGTTCGGAATTAACAGGCAAACGACAGAAGACAGAAAAGATTTCAGAAACAAAATTAAGAATGCAAAACTTACGGTACGTGAGAAGAAGAAGAAGACAAACATTGTGGACAGAAGAAACAGGAGCACAGCCAAAGGATGAAGAGGAAGATGGGAAAGACGTGAAAATTGTGTCATCATGAGATATTCGAGTTCAAACACTGTCCATAAGGGCAAAAATGATAGGGGGACCTACAGTTTAACGAGGGTTCCGAACCACGGCGCTACTCGGTATTTTTAACATGAGCAATACTGCCAGAGGTGAAAGAAGGGGAAATAGACAAATAAAAATCCTAGGACCTGGCGGGGATCGAGCCCGCGACCGTTGGATTTGTAGTCTGGCACTACAACTGTGCAACCGAGGCGCACTATATATAAATTGTCATTGTCAGTTTTATACTTCTGAAGGAGTATTAAAATAGATATTTAACTTGCATAGACAGTTGCTGCTATTTCTGATATAAATATCGGTTTGCAAGACTTCGTCCCTCCTTCAGAAGTATATAACTGACCTTTTGTGTTGAATCCAAGCATGGTGGAAGGTGTCCATCCACTACCCTTGGACGTAACGTACAACGTCAATTATATACTTGCGCAGGAGGGCACTAAGTTCCTGAAACTCGTAAAAATAAAAATCTCTCTTGCTTTTTTTACCAGCATTATTCTTAAATTTGAAAACATTCATTCGTCATCGAAGGATGTATATAAGCCGACAGGTATGAGGTAATGTAGGTGTGTGTATCGATAATCGGAAAATATGCGATGCTAATAAATACATCTCACGTGCACGACAGAAAATAAATATTGAATACGATATTGGCTGAGTGTGAATAGCATCGCTTATAACAACATACTTTTTATATTAGGGAACGCATGTAACTCCATAAATAGGTACTAGATTAAAAATAGCTCTAAATTGGTCTTTCTTAGCCTTCCTGAGATCACTGACAAAACGGCACAGTGCAGGAAAGTTTATTTACAATTATTTTGTAACCTACAGGCTTTTGCTGAATAATTTAATTTTCTTTTAAAAATAAAGAAGACCTGCCCTTTTTCAGAAAGACGCCACATTTCTAGTTACTCAAACAGTTTTCCTCGATGACATCACACGAACTAACTGTAAAGGAACTGAATTTTACCGACGGCAAACAAATGACATCCATTTCTTATTTAAACTTATTATCGGAATCTGAACCACTCCAATCCTAAACTCGTAATTTTAAATAATTTTCGTAACAATTACGATTAAATCGTAATGGTTCGAACCTCTCCTTCTAGGACTGAAGCAGGTTATTTAGTGGATTTTATTGTGCGCGAAAGTCGTGCAGACACCAAACGTAATTGTTGCCTGAAACCATCAACAATGCTCCCTTCGTCTCTGCTTACAACAGTGTTGCCAACCCGCGGCATTCGTCCCTTCAGAAAGGGACACTTCCTAATTTTTTTCGAAATCTACAGCTTGAAACATATCATAGCTTTCCAAAAAATACCAAAACCCGTTTTTCAGCCAATATCTAAATAACTACGTAACCATAGAAAATTGTTCTGATATTTATTATACCTCCTGTAATACAAGCGATGACAGTACTGCTAAGGCAGAATTACTAAACACAGCTTTCCGAAATTCTTCCACCAAAGAAGACGAAGTGAACACTGCAGATTTAAATGTAAGAACAGCAGCCAGCATGCGAAATTTAGAAGTAGATGTTCCTGGTGTACTAAAAGAAGTCACTAAAAAAAATCTTCTGGTCCAGATTGCATACCAACTAGATTCCTCTCAGAGTATGCTGATGCAATAGCTCCATACTTAGCTATCATTTACAACCGATCACTCAGCGAAAGATCCGTACCCAAAGACTGGAAAGTTGCCCAAGTTACTCCAATATTCAAGAAAGGCAATAGGAGTGATCAACAAAATTACAGGCCTATCTCATTGACGTCGATTTACAGTAGGATTTTGGAACATATACTTTGTTCGAATATTATGAACTACCTCGAAGAGAACGACCTATTAACCAGTAGTCAACACGGATTCAGAAAGTATCGCTCTTTATTCAGATGAATAATAAGTGCTATCGACAAGGGATCTCAAATCGATTCCCTATTTCTGGATTTCCGGAAGCCTTTTGACACTGTACCCCACAAGCGGCTTCTAATGAAATTGCGTGCTTATGGAATATCTTCCCAATTGTGCGATTGGATTCACGATTTCCTATCAGAAAGGACACAGTTCGTTGTAATTGACGGTAAGTCATCGAGTAAAACAGAAGTGATATCTGGCGTTCCACAGGGAAGCGTTATAGGTCCCCTACTCTTCCTCGTGTTTATAAACGATTTAGGAGATAATCTGAATAGTTCCCTTAGACTGTTCGCGGATGATGCTGTCGTTTATCGGTCAGTGAAGTCGACAAAGGATCAAAAGCAACTGCAAAGCGATTTAGACAAAATTTCTACTTGGTGCGAAAACTGGCAATTGACACTAAATAAAGAAAAGTGTGAAGTAATATACATGACCACTAAAAGAAATCCGCTGAACTTCAATTACGCGATAAATCAGTCAAACCTTAAGGTCGTAAATTCTACCAAATACCTAGGAGTTACAATTACGAACAACTTTGACTGGAGAGAACACACAGAAAATATTGTGGGGAAGGCGAATCAAAGGTTACGTTTCATTGGCAGAACGCTTCGAAGATGCACCAGCTCCACCAAAGAGACTGCCTACATCACACTTGTGCGTCCTCTCCTGGAGTACTGTTGCCCCTTGTGGGACCCTCACCAGGTGGGACTGACGGAAGACATTGAGAAGGTTCAGAGAAGGGCAGCTCGTTTTGTTTTATCACGTTACGTGGGGGGAAGCGTTACGGAAATGTTGCACGAATTGGGGTGGAAATCATTAAAAGAAAGACGTTATACATTTCGGCGTGATCTGTTTGCGAAGTTTCAACCATCGACTTTTACTCCTGAATGTGAAAAGAGTATGCTAGCACGCACTCACATAGTGAGACATGAACAACCCAGTAAAATAAGAGGTATCAGATCCGAAACGGAACGATTTAGGTGTTCTTTCTTCCCGCGCACTAACAGAATTAAACGGAAAAGTTATGAAAGTGGTTAATGCACCCTCTGCCAGGCAAAAAAATTCAAATGTTTGTTAAGCTTATGGGACTCAACTACGGGGTCATCAGTCCCTAAACTTACAAAGTACTTATGAACTACTTACGAACTATGACGGCACAAATATCCATGCCCGAGGGGGGATTCGAACCCCCGACCGTAGTGGCCGTGCAGACCGTGACTGGAGCGCCTCAGTCCCCTCGGCCACCGCGGCCGGCTCTGCCAGGCACTTAAATGTGATTTGCAGAGTATCGATGTAGATGTAGACATCTACCTAAAAACGGCATCGTTCCCTTTTCGAAAATCCTTGTCGGATATCAAGATAGAACCAAAAAACTAGCAGAATTTTAATTGGCCTGAATGTTCTGGTCGCTCCCAAACTTACCACGGGATTTGGAAAAATCTATTCGGCGAAAAAAAATTTTGATTTTTGTTCATGCGGCAGATTGAAATCTTCGGACGACAAAGGCGCGATTTTTATTTTTCTTCATTCTTCACTGTTTATATGCAGCATCAAGCTTAAGTTACAACAACATATTTTGAAGAGTTCCCAGATGTTAAAGCACATTGCGTGGCATTCTGGTATGGTAGATTTTATTAGCTGGGTATGAAATGTAGATAACATATCGAAGATTTGAAGCGATAGCAGAATCTCATGTCGTTCTAGAGATATCGTACGAGCAAGATAGCATACGATAGTAGGTTCTAAAACGGCGCATAAGAAAACGCGATTTCCGAGTTATCGCATCAAAAGAACCAAATATACAGTTTTGTTCACTGCAAATCGTCGATATTTTTACGATACGTCGTAAGGCGTATCACTATCCATTACAGAGACCCGTAGATTCCAAGTTGCCGAACCTGTCTTTGTAGTCGCCGTTTACTCACCTATAACATTTATAAAAAGTCACAAATCGTCTCAAGTTCTCGTCTGTGACGGAAAATTTTTCAGTTTAGTTTTATTAGTCACAGACAGCCGTACAGTGTGCTTCTGACACGACACGTGTGTACCCGTCACGATATTATCTACGTGTTCTTTCCAGTTTAAGTCTGAAGTAACAGTAATTCCTAGGTATTTTGTGGCGTTTACGGGCTTCACTTTTGATTGATTGATCTTGTAAACAAAGTTTAAGGATTTCTATTCGTACTCATGTGGACGACTTCACACTTCCCATTATTTAGAGTCAATAGCCAATTTTTACACCATACTGGTATCTTATTCAGATCATTCTGCAGTTGGTTTCGATCTTCAGGTGATTTTAGTAGACGGTAAATGACGGCGTCATCTGCAAACAACCTAAGAGAGCTGCTTAGATTTTCCCCTAAATCGTTTATGTAAATAAGAACAGCAAAGGACCAATAACACTACCCTGTGGAACGCCCGATATCACCTCTGTTTTAGTCGATGCCTTACCATCGATTACTACAAACTGTGCCCTCTCTGACAAGAAATCCCCTATCCAATCGCAAATTTGGGGCGATATACCATAACCACGCAATTTGATTAAAAGCCGTTTGTGAGGTACGGTGTCAAAGGCCTGGTGGAAATTAAGAAATAAGGAATCGATTTGCGAACCCTTGTCGATAGCACCCATCACTTCGTGTGAATAAAGAGCTAGTTGTGTGGTTCTTCTAACGTGCAATAAAGTAGAAATATTACAGCGATGAATCTGTGTATTTAAGTAGAGGGAAATAGCGATTGTGTAGTCTAAATCAGGAACTGAATCAGCTGTTTTCAAATAACAGGGCTAGCAAATCCGCTTCAGGCTATAACACGTAAACAAGACATTGATAAACGGCTTACGAAAGATGTGTGGCATGTAGACGTAGTGCATGGGTACGAAAATCGATTGTTGAACCGGAAAACTGCTTTAGAGAAGTGGATTTCGAGAATCGATTTTGGAGAGTTTACGTGACCAACCATAAGTGGAATTGGGAAATCGGTTTACAAGATCCGGTTTTGGGAGGCCATGTGCGTGTGGGGTAAAAATCGTAGAAGGAGACGGAGGGACGAATATTGTAAAGTCCTGTGAAGTTGGCACCCCTTTTTTGGAAAATGTACATTTTTTCAGAGTTCTAGACAGATATGCAATAGTTCTGGAGTTCTCTGTACAAAATTTAAATAGTTCTGCAAAATTTCGTCGAAAAAGTACGTAAAATTACCACAAAATTTAGTTTTTTTCAAAATAATTTTTTGCCTAATTGTACAAACATAGTTCTGATCACAGTTCTAAATAGCTCTCATAGAGTTCTACAGGAAATCCTAATGACATTTTCTGTGCAGACTATACTTCATGAGATAATTGCAATAATGGGGAATCCATTTACACGCTACTGTGAAGTTGGCACCCCTTTTCTCAAAAATGTGCATTTTTTCAGAGTTCTAGGCAGATATGCAATAGTTCTGGAATTCTCTGTACAAAATTTAAATAGTTCTGCACAAATTCGCGAAAAAATTACGAAATATTATAACAAATTTTAGTTTTTTCCAAATAATTATTTGCCTACAAGCGCAAACATAGTTCTGATCACAGTTTTAAATAGCTGTCAAAGAGTTCTACAGGAAATCCTAATAGCATTTTTCTGTGCAGATTATACTTTATGAGATAATTACAATAATGGAGTATCCATTTACATGCTACTGTGGAATTTGCACCAGTTTTTTTTTTTTTTTCAAAAAATTAGACTTTTTTCTAGCGTTTTAGGGACATGTGCAATAGTTCTTGTTTACGATAAGCAGTAACTACTCAGACGTAAAAACAACAAACTGAATGAGCAGCGGATAGAATATCTGTCAAGACCTAAGAAAAATGTATATTTCTCGAATAAGGGGCACAAATAAGACAGCTTATCAGATATTCAAAATTATGTACATAATTTTTTTTTCGGGCAATTACATAGAAATATTCACATGAACTCTAGAACTATAGTATATGTACACAGAACCACAAAAAACAATGTGTATTTCTCGAAAAAACTTGTGCCAATTTACAATAACGTGAAAATGAATTCCACATTACTGGATTTATTTGATAAAGTATACTCTGCAAAGAAAAATGTTATTAGGATTTCCTGTAGAACTCTTTAAGAGCTATTTATAACTGTGGTCAGAACTATGTTTGTACAATTAGGCAAAAAATTATTTTGAAAAAACTAAATTTTGCGGTAATTTTTCGTATTTTTTCGGCGAAATTTTGCAATACTATTTAAATTTTGTACAGAGAACTCCAGAACTATTGCATATCTGTCTAGAACTCTGAAAAAAAAAACGTACATTTTCCAAAAAAGGGGTGCCAACTTCACGGGACTATATTGTAAGCAGATTCAAAAGGGTGTAGAACGCCCACGCAAACATTTGGTGGAGGTCGGTGGGAGAGACGTCTACGTCGGTCGGAGAGACGCAGCAGCGCGACCCACCTGCGCAGCTTATAGCTGGAGACTGGCAGGCAGCTCTGGCGCCGCGCCGGCTCCAGGCCCGCGGTCTGCGCATGCGCGGACGCGGTGGAGGGGGCCGGGCTGTGCGCATGCGCAGTGGCGGCGCCGGTGGTGGAGGGGGCAGCGGCGGGCGGCGACACGGCCGGCGCGCCGGACTCCATCTCGTCGCGGCACCGCTTGGTGCTGCCGCCTGCCGGCACAAACGAGAAACACGCACGTTAACAACTGAATGCGTCAGCTGAAAAAGGTAACGTCACAGACATAAATTAATAGACTGGCAATGCCTTACACAGTATCACTGGTTTAATAATGGAAAGTCCAGGTTGGAATTAATAATATAGTGAGGACAGTTTACAACTCACCGCAAAGACGTGGCGACGAGCTGCGACAGGCACATACAAGAGACACACACGTACAACACATTCAGCTATCGGCCATGGCCACCTTCAGAAAATAGAGCACTCACGCAATCACACAGGCACACAACACAGTCATACAACCATCACCTCCGACTGCCGCACTTCGAATCGAAAGCAGCCACATAATTTACCGGAATACGAGGTTCGAGAATGTATTCTAGGGGTTGTTCAATTTGTACATTGAGCAAGCTATAAAGGAAAGCAAGGAGAAATTTGGAGAAGGAATTAAAGTTCAGGGTGAAGAATTAAAAACATTGCGTTTTGCCGACGACATAGTAATTCTGTCAGAGACAGCAAAGGACCTGGAAGAGCCGTTGAACGGAATGGACAGTGTGCTGAAAGGTGTGTGTGAGTTGAACATTAACAAGAGAAACACGAAGGTAATGGAATGCAGTCTAAGAAAAGCAGGTGATGCTGAAGGAATTAGATTGGGTAACGAAGCAATAAAGGAGGTAGATGAGTTTTGTTACTTGGGCAGTAAAATAACGAATGATGGTCGCAGTACAGATGATATAAAATGCAGAATGGCAATGGGTAGAAAGGCGTTTTTGAAAAAGAGAAATTTTTTAACATTGAATATTGATTTAAACCTAAGGAAATCCTTTGTGAAGGCATTTGTATGGAGTGTTGCCTTGTATGGGAGTGAGACATGGACGATAAGCAGTGTGGACAGAAAGAGGATAGAGGCTTTTGAAATGTGGTGCTACAGAAGAATGCTGAAAATTAGGTGGGTGGATCGCGTAACTAATGAGGAGGTACTGAACCGAATTGGGGAGAAAAGAAATTTCTGGCATACATTGACTAAAAGAAGGGATAGATTGGTAGGACACATTCTTAGACATCAAGGAATTGTGAATTTAGCGTTGGAGGGAAGTGTGTGGGGTAAAAACCGCAGAGGGAGACCAAGAGACGCGTATAGTAAGCAGATTCAAGTGGATGTGGGTTGTCGTTCTTATGAGGAGATGAAGAGGCTTGCTCAGGATAGAGTAGGGTGGAGAGCTGCATCAAACCAGTCTCTGGACTGAAGACCACAACAACAACAACTCCCATCTGTGCAGTTCAGAAAAGCTGGTGGTGGATGGGAGGATCCAGATGGCCCGGGTTGTGAAGCAGCCATTGAAATCGAGCACGTGCCCCGCTGCATGCTGTGCCACAGGGTGGTCCACCTCGTTTTTGGCCACAGTTTGGCGGTGGCCATTCATCCTAATGGATAGCTGGTTGGTGGTCGTGATAATATAGAAAGCTGTACAGTGTTTGCCAATTATTTCAATTGTTCCGAAGTAGCTTGACCTCAAAGCAGCAGCAGCACAGAAACGGCCACCACGGTGGGGGGTTCGAATCCCCCCTCGGGCATGGATATTTGTGCCGTCCTAGTTCGTAAGTAGTTCATAAGTAGTTTGTAAGTTTAGGGGCTGATGACCCCGTAGTTAAGTGGGGTTTGTGGGTTATTTTACAACTGAAGTAATTCTTCAGCATCGCCGGATTTTCTAAGACTGCTTTTCTTGGTGACAACATCCTCCTGAGTAGTCCCCGCCCGGAGTTCCGAATGGGGGACTATTTTACCTCCGGAATATTTTACCCGAGAGGATGCCATCATCATATGTTCATACAGTAGAGCTGCATGTCCTCGGGAAAAGTAACGGCTGTAGTTTCCCCTTGCTTTCAGCCGTTCGCAGTAGCTGTGTGGCAAAGCCACATTAGCTGATGTTACGAGGCCAGCTCAGTCAATCATCCAGACTGTTGCCCCTGTAACTACTGAAAAGGCTGCTGCCCCTCTTCAGGAACCACACGTTTGTCTGGCCTCTCCACAGATACCCCTCCGCTGTGGTTGCACCTACGGTACGGCTATCTGCATCGTTGAGGCACGCAAGCCACCCCACCTCGGCAATGAGGATAAGATTATATAAATTACTACATGCAAGGAGGCATTTACACAGTATCTTTTTCCGCGTTCCATACAACACAACAGAAATTCTTAACAACTGCTGCTGTGAAGCGAGCCCTTTGCTACGCACTTCACAGTAGTTAACAATGGTTTGCAGAGTATAAATGCCGATGTAGAACATGCGGTGATTTCCCAGTTGTTCTCATGGCTGATTATTACGAATTAAAGTCCATCTCGCCTCAAAGTATGGATTGCTCAGTACATTATTATTATGGTTACCAGACGTCCTCTTTTAGCCGGGCATGTCCTCTTCTTTGGACCCTTAAAATGGTCCGGCCGGAATTTTAACAAAATGGGGAAATGTCCTATTTTTTTGTGTTGTGCAAATGCTTCATCTTGAAAGTGCGTAAATACAACTCTATAAACCGTCACAATCACTAACTCTAGAGAATTTAACCTTTCTTAAAAAAATGTGATTTTTGAAGTTTCTCGTTTCTGTGTTCCCGCTGCTCTGAGGTCAAGCTACTTCGGAAGCATTGAAATAAATGGCGTGGCAATTGTCGCGGAATACGAGGTTCGAGGCGGCCAATTAAAAACATACGTCTGCAGCAATGCAAGACACTGCAATACACATATGTATAATATGAAACTCTCCCCTCATTTCTCTGGTCGGAGTGTTGTGTGACACCCACAGATAAGACATTCAGTCTTCGTGTTTGGACTCGGCAGTTCTGCGTGTGTCAGTTACACTTATGACTAAGTTCAAAAGCTAGTGCAATGTTCGTTATACACAAGTTAAAACCTCGTTCAAAACTTCACAAAAATGTCAGATGCCAGAGTCACCATTGCCGTTTCACCATTCGACTGTTTAAGACCAACGAGACGTAACTACATAAACAGTGTTTTTAAAACATAGATTTAAAGCTTTTGTCCTAAAAACTGAGTAGTTTTTAATAATGAATTGCGAGACTTTGTAAGGTAAATAAAAAGTTTTATTTTATTTATTGCTTTTCTCACCTAGGCCTTATTCCATTCACTCACTAGAATCTAGATGCTGAACATGTATATAGTCACGTCGGACTCATCTGAAATGGGACTATAGCTATATCAAGGAACTCTTTACATAATTTTTAGTTACTTTATTCGTGACCATTTTACAGTCAACAGTACTATGGTTTCCGTAAAAAATTTCAGGTGAAAACAGGTATGATCGGCAAGGTATCTTGTAAGTTGGGAAAAATGTTCAGCACCTTAAGACGATGATTACAAGTGGTGAACTGATGAAATATCAGGACTTGTAATTCGTTCTACGGGTCTCAACATTTCATGCTGCTTAATTTGTAAGATGATGAACGAATTTCGTAAGATTTGTTACAAACGAGGATCTGATGATACAGTAGACACATCGCTAGTACTGGAGTTGTCAATACGAGAGAGAGAGAGAGAGAGAGAGAGAGAGAGAGAGAGAGAGAGAGAGACAGAGAGAGAGAGAGAGAGAGAGAGAGAGAGAGAGAGAGAGAGAGTTGTTTTATCAATCTAGAAAGGTCCTCTTTTCTGAAGACGGACATCTGGTAACCCTAAGGCGTTTGCGTTATGATACAAAACAGTCGTAAAAATATGAACTGACGTAGCTACCCTTTCTTTAGAGCTTTGACATATGGGAAATTCGTATGTTGTATATGGCTGTAAATTTTTCAGCTGCAGTAAGCTTCGACACGTACAGTAATGAGTTGCATTGATTTGCTGTTATTATTAAACTGTTACCAATTTAATTCAACTTCGCATTTTATTTCAGTAGTGTGGTCATTAGAAAAGTTTTGTTTATTTTGGATAACCCGTATCATTATTTTGAGAGTCCTTACGAAATATTAGACACAGACACACACACACACACACACACACACACACACACACACACACACACACACACACACACAAATAAATCGCGTCGCGTTTTCCGTTTTTATTGGGCCTGATCTGTTATCAGATTCGATCAATTTCGGCTTTTCTTTTAATAGTATGACCGTGCTATTTGTCGTAGATAACACAATCGATATTCTTCTTAGTGTTTTTGCGATAGCTACAGTCTGCTTTAAATGTACCGATACGTAACGGAAAAATTTTACTTACCTCCCGACAGCCTCGTATCAATATGTTGGCAACATCAACAAAACGGTAGCAAGACCTCACCAAGATGTTGATATTCTTAGAAATCACCACAGTGTGACTTGATTAGCGTTTTGTACAGATGAAGTAAATAAATAAAGCTGTTCCTACTCTATGGTTGACAGGTTCTCGTATGTACCCTCGTTCACTCTGTAAAAGTAATTGCCCTTGTAAAACGAAGATTTCTCGAATATAAATTCGCGTTGTCACGTGATTGGCTAATGCCAACGTCACACGACTGACAACATAATCACGCGAAGCCGCCAGGATGGGAAGTAAAATTTAACCGTACGTAACACATTATTCTCGTAACACGATTCGACAATGTAGGCCTGTATGTTAAATTCAACTATTGCGGAAGTATTAGCTGAAATGCAAATCATATTCAAACGAACTCGTAAAGCTTACGACGTCATATCGTGTCAGATGATCATAGTAATACCGTACAGAAACTTTCTGATGTGAGGTACACATTCCACAAATCAAACTGAGATAGCCATTTTGTTCTTTGCACGTATCTACATCCGTTGAGCATAATAAGGAACATCTATCTTGCCAACAATAGATAAGAGTGAGTTGAACAAGGGACTCATTCCTGGAGTATGTCCCTCCTTCAACTCAAAGCGGCGCTAGTGTGGGCGACATGCGCTACACTGCTAGCGCAGTCTAAGGCCGGTATTACACTATCAAATTATTTGTCAAAGAATTGGACAAAGAAAAATTGGACGTAGTGTAATGGGAACGTCGTCCAATATTTCATCACATCTAAGGCCTCGGCCTAGATTTGATCAAAGAAATCGCTGGTCTTCTGTTTCCTGCAGTGAGAAATGTGACCGCTTGGAGCGCTAGTAGTATACAGCTTCCTTTGTTTTATTTGGAGGTTAAATATCTGACATTACTTGGACATAACGTTCGAATTCGTAAACATGGCTAGTTTGTGTAGTGTTTTCTAGCAACAACAAATTTTTAAAAAAATCAGATGGGGCGTTGTATAACAGACGACAGGGCCGATTCACATTGTCCGTCACGTCAATTCGCGTAGCCCAATACCCTGCGGCGAAAGTAAGGTTGAGTTACAATCCGTGATGTAAAAAAGTCATTATATACTATCGGAATTGAAGAAGTAACACCGCTAAATCTTATTTACAGCTGAAGCAGATTTCAGAATGTATGATTTTGCTGATGTGGTGTGCTAAGTTCTGGGAAATGAAACAACTTTCAAAACATCGACATCTGTTTGCAAGCGAATCTATGTACATATAAATACGTGAGCCAATTTTTGTAAAGAAATAAATAGAGCCTATTTACTTTATCAACGATGTTTCCCCCCTTACATTGTCAATAACGTCATAAACAATTTAGATTGTCTTCTTTGTCAGTACTCACATTTTCCATTTAAAACGTTATTTAATGAAACTTGCTTTATCAACTTAACAATCTCATTCGTATACACTGTTTGAGTCAGCCTTTTTCTTACTCTATTGCAAACTGTGAAGGATGAAGAGCGACAAAATAATTAGCAGTGAACGGCCTGGCTGTTCTGCCGACGGTATAAAAAAAGAAAATCCTCGCGGTCCCGTGACAAATTTTATTTATCTCGCTCTGACGCCCACGGTTTTATCCAAGTTTCCTTTTCTTTTTCCCCCCTTCTCTTCTAAATGCAGAGAACGCAACTGTAGTATAAACAACAGCTGAGCATTACACCGCCATTTTGAAGCAAATTTCACAAAATATTGGATAATAGTGTAATACCCCCTTTTGCGATTTATCCAATGTCTTTGTCAAAAATATGGCCAATATTTCATTCAGTTTTTTCGTCCAATTCTTTGTCCAATAATTTGACAGTGTAATACCGGCCTAACACCTACAGTCCCGACACTCCCTCAGATCTTTGCTACACACTTCGACTGCAGCGCTCCACCAAGCGGTCGGGAAGCTACATTTCTGAATACGGTATTGGACGATTGCGATAGTATCTTAATTATTGATTTTTTTCCCCAGGCTTTTCACTCTAGGGAACGTATGCAGTGCCATAAAAATAGGTAATTTAAAATTAGCTCCACCTTTGTCTTAATTAGTTTTACTGAGACCCCTGATGAGGTACGAAACAGTACATTGCAGGACAGTTTATTTACAATTAATTTGTAACCTACAGGCTTTTCCTGAATAATATCATTTTCTATTAAAAATAAGAAGTAGCTATGAAACACCAGAAAACCCGCCTTTGGCAAAAAGTCGTCGCTTTTCTACTCAGAAACGTTAAGGCTTCACCACTACAAATTCCAGTAAAATCGGAGAGCGTGGAACGTAGGAAACGCGTATAGGATGCAATAAGTACAGTATTTAACGTACCAAAGCAGCCACCACAGCTGTAGCTGAAGGAAAAACGTAACGTCACAGACCTGGCAAGAAAACGGGAAAAGCAATCAAACTGTTTTCGACAAAGAAGAACCCAATTCCACAATTGTTGCTACAACTGAACCACAAACGGCAAGAATTTTAAAGACATTGTCCTCTTAAGCTAAAGTAATCACACTCAAACAAATATGCGCATATTAGTAAGACGACTGAAGCCTAAAAATGTTCGAATCATTAGACTACACACCGAATTGATACCCGTAAACAAAAACTCTTGCCGTAGTTAGAACACACCATAAAAGAAATATATATGTCTCTTATGTTTATATTCTACTTACTTTCAGCGGAATAAGCTGCAAAATAACGCATATTTGTAAGTATTTGTTCATGACGAAGTTGTTTATTACACCTCTCAATCAGTTAAATTCGGCTGTTTTTGCATTAATGTCCGAGTTATGCAGATCTCTTAGTATTTTACTAATGCTTGTAACGCAAAAACTGTACCAACTAGTTCGTTAATTACGAACACAAATAATTAAACGTCGCTACTTGGGCGGCTTGCCCGCCGCTAGGAGCGCTAGTGTCGCAGCACCTGTCAGCTGCTAACAACTTTCACAGCGGTGAGTCTCGCGACTGTATGTGTTAGGCTGTGGTGCTAGTTAAGACTTTGGCAACACGATACTTTTTTTAGGAATCGATTTTTGCGATTCAATCCCACATTGTTAATCGATTCCTACGATTCATTAGTCTGCATTCGCACGATTCTTACTTCTACATCTTGCTCATAGATGGCAATACATGTCTGTGTCATGGATGTTGTCATCTTAACCTCTTGCATCTGTTCCTACGATTCGTTCACGATTCTTTCTCGTCTGCGATGGCACGAATCTTACAGAATGCCGAAAAGATGACAATATGGGTATCGGATATTTAATATTTATGGTGCGTAAAGTTCACAATTAAAATAATGAGAGAAAGCCATTCGACTCAGTCTCAAAAATTCCCGAGAAAACAGTCAAATTTTTCTAGCGGTAATAAATACGTATTACACTACCAACTATTTCTGCTGTAACCTTATTTTTTTTTTTTCGTTCTGTTAACTTCGGCCATTTAAATATAAATTTAATTAAATCTATGGTAATTAACACACATCTAATCATTATAAAATACTTATGTAAAATTAGTTAGTTTAAGGAAACAGGTCTATATAAATAAACATTAAAAATAAAAATCTGTCTCCAAATATTAAATTTCTTTCGAGATACAGCGCGTTTGTTAAAATATTTCTTTTTTGTAAAATCGGTTTCTTTCATGAAAGCTGATAACATAAAAATCAAAATGGTAAAAAAGATTTTTGAGATGGCTTTAAAACATTTATAATCTTATTTTTATATAAAATGAATATTTTTGTAAAATTGAGTTTTTACAAAAACTACAACTATGTAGATGAACTCGAGAAGCCTAAACCTCTCTAAACACAAAATATAATCCAAATCGTTACAGCCGTTTCAGGGATACGCGAAATATAAACTGTAAAGATTGCTCGTTTAAATACATAATATGTAAACTGTATAAAAGACGTACATTCGTATGTATTGGCAGCTGTGTATTTCGCTGCGTTTTGTTTCTGCCATCTGTAATTCGTGAATAGGCTAATAATTAACAGCTCACGATCTTCGTTCTGTGCTTCCTTTGTTCACACGCTTTCTGGCTTTCGTAATTATTCGGCACGAATCGTTGGATCTTGGAATCGTCACGAGGCAGACGATGCTTTTGAACGACAATTCGTCCGGATCACGATTCGATTGTTACGATTCTTTATTTGCATTCTTTCAAATGAACGACTCATTCGCTAATCGCCACATCTCTAGCGCTACTGCTCGCTGGTCAGTCGTGTGTTTGGCGCGTAACGTAGCAGACGAGCGAGCTGTTGAGGGTGCGTTGGTTATGTTTACAGTGTAAAGTGATAAGATCGGTGTCAACATTGGTCTAGTGAAGTCTGTCAGTTTTTGGTCTAGTTTAACCAAGTAACAATGTCAGCAGCAGACAGTGACAGCGGTGAACCAAGACGTATAAAGGAGGAGACATCACAAAGAAAAACCATGTAAAACTTCTTGGCAGATTAAAATTGTGTGCCGGAACCGGGACTCGAACCTGGGACCTTTGCCTTTCGCGAGCAAGCGCTCTACCGACTGAGCTAGAGCTCAGTCGGCTAGTCTTGCGTGTTTGCAAGAGAGCTTCTGTGAAGTTTGGAAAGTAGGAGGCGAGGTACTGGCGGAAGTAAAGTTGTGAGGCGGCATCGTGAGTCGTGTCGGGATAGCACAGTCGGTAGTGCGCTTGCCCGCGAAAGGCAAAGGTCCCAGGTTCGAGTCCCGGTTCCGGAAGACAATTTTAATCTGCCAGGAAGATTCATATCAGCGCACACTCCGCTGCAGAGTGAAGTTTCATTCTGGAAAAACCATGTAAGTTACGGGAGATGGAAAAATTAGCGAGGCGTCGAGGTGAGGTGGTCGTAACATCATGATGATAAAAATTAAAAAAAATATTTTTGTATTTTTCTTCAAACAAGGCTTTCTTTCACCTGCTGATCCACTAGAATAAGAATACTAACGACCGTCTACTATGAAAAGCTTAACAATGAAAAATGATTAATCCGTAAACTTTTTTGTAAATATTTGTAGCCAACAGTTTCGGATTTTTTTTTTACAAAGATTGAATAATTTTACTTGCTTATTTCTGAAACCTTTTTAGCATAACCCACACATTCGAATAAATTTTGTGCATTTAAAAACTTTTGAGTTGAAAAGGGTACATAATCCTGAACATATTTACGCAATGACATGGTGTGTAACAAATATTTATACATAGGTACCATGTGCAACGTGTTTGTAAACTTTTCTGCATAACAACTAGTTTTCTTACGAAATTAGTTTTCTTTTATTTGCCGAAAGTTTATGTTTTTGGAATTTGTATCTTTTTTAACTCGCCCTTTCAATTGTAATATCAACGGGGGAGGTATTTATGCCCACCTTTTCACAACTTTATTTTTGAAAATTTTGCAAAAAAATTGTCCTTAATGAAGTCTTTGACTCAGAAAGGGGTGAAATATGCTGCCACAGAAGTTCTCAGTCACTTACCAAGCAGCGTCAAAATTGACAGATAGTCAACTAGTATTTGAAAAGAAATTAAAGGAATTTCTGAATCGCAACTCTTACAATGTTGATGAATTTTTGGATAAAAGTAAGAAAAATAAAATAGAAAACAACAAAAATGCAATAAAAATCGTTAAAATATTGATAAGTGTAGATAACATTTACTAGACTGATACGTTCCACATCATTACGAAATGTCGTATATATGATCTATGGAACAAGTATTAATCTAATCTTCTTCCAAATTCTATGATTGTTTTACACTTTTGGTTTAAGCTTAATCGGGAAGTTTAAGGGCGGCGGTACTGAAGTAGTAGATGCAGCTTCCCACAACGGTCGCCTCGCTCCAAAGATAATAGTATAACGAGACCTCAGAACACACTGACATATCTGTCTGCGTTGACAGCAACAATGGTCTCAATAATGATTCATTTCCGTTTGGACCTTTTTTATTTCCTGTTCGGTGGCACTTAGAGACGGGAAAACAAACATCTGACGGTTTCGAAACGAATGAAACCGTACCATCTGTGGTTTCGAAACACTGTTTCGAAACCATGAAACCGTGAAGCAATGTATGTTTTGTCGTGAAATCTTCGTTCTAGGAGGGCAATATTTTTCACTATGTGGACAAGGGTACATACAAGAACCTGTAGACCATAGAGTATATATTTATTTCTTCGTCTTTACGAAACATGTTGATAAAGATTTTCTCCCCTTGTTGTTGATGTTGCCAACATAGTGACACGAGGCCGCCGGTATGGTAGGTAAAAGTTTACCCCGCTAGGAACTCACAAACTGCAATACAGTATGCATATTACAGTGATGGATCATAAATGCTACTTTCTATACATACTAAATAAATTATAGGGAATTAAGGGCACACTAAATAATCACAAGTAATGCTATAGAATTACAAAAATAATAAAATAAGAGGCAAGTTCACCACTTGTACGTCTTGACCGTTACACCACCGCCGCAATTCTTTTAACACGAGTTTCGAAAAATTATAACGACAGTAGGTAACTTCGTTTTCGCTCGTAAGAAACCAACTCTTTGACATGAGATTAAATATGCGATCTACCCTTGTTAGTATAAAATATGTCATTTCAGGCTTCATGTTGTATCTTATTTTAAAGAATGTAGTTTCACTCGTGTGTCTTTAATATGTAGATAAACCTAGAATTTAACTGGTTTTTCAATGCAAATAGTGAACGTTGTTTTATTGTTCTTTTACATTTATAAAGCAGGCATTATGTCATTTCGGAATACAGCAATCTCTTGCAAACGAATCTTGATATCAGTAATCATAAGCTGCAGACTCACGAGTGTCAACTACTATTTGACACTCTCTAAATGGTTTATATACTAGCAAGTTATATGTGTATCTGTGTGGAGCTGCAGTAAAATGAAACACCACAATTCGATACCATTAGTCTGTTCCGCCTTTCTGCATTAGTGGTTTGAAACACCGGTGTTGTGAAACCGACACGAAACCGTGAAACCGGTTTCAGTGTGTCGACAATCGACCGCGAATGAGAACGGAATGAAACCGCATGGTTTCGAAACCGTGAAAGATGCCGGTTTTGAAACACTGAAACTGTTGTGTGTATCGAAACGTGGTTTCGAAACCATGAAACCGTAGCCGACACTACTCCTGCGTTAAGGCGCGTTCACACGATTCAAGCTGAGGTTGAACGAGTTTACTTGATCAACAAAAGCTGAAAGCGACTTTAATCAGTTTCCGTTCACACGTTTCTACTGAAATCGATCGAAATGGCTGACATTAGCGGTGCGCGAAGTCGTTTTTCGGGTGCGTCAGTGGATATTAAGAATTAACAGACTGGGAGCGTCGGAAGATTTGTTAAAGAGAACTATCATTAGGGGACATGCGAGAATATGGAAACCATTTGAGAATGTCGGAAGAAAAATATGTAACACCATTCAGAAATATATATGCTCTTTTATACCAGAACAGTTTGGACACATACAATTCCTCCGTTCCCATGCCACTCTTTTTATTTGGACACTACTGAATATTCTTTTTGTACATTTGATTGTTTTTATTTTCTTTTTTACGTTGTCAGTGGTTAATCCGCTAATGTCTATTTCTTTCACGATACCTCGCAAAGTAACAAAACTCATCTACCACCTTCATTGTTTCGTTACCTAATCGAATTCCTTCAGCATCGCCTGATTTTCGATGACAGCTTTCCATTATTTTTGTTTTGCTCATGCGATGGTCGCAGTACAGAGGATATAAAGTGCAGAATGGCAATGGGAAGAAAAAGCATTTTTGAAAAAGAGAAATTTGCTAACATCGAATATTAATTTAAGTGTAAGGAAGTCTTTTCTGAAGGCATTTGTGTGGAGTGTTGCCTTGTACGGGAGTGAAACATGGACGATAAGCAGTGCGGACAGGAAGAGAATAGAGGCTTTTGAAATGTGGTGCTACAGAAGAATGCTGAAGATTAGGTGGGTCGATCGCATAACTAATGAAGACGTTCTGAACAGAATTGGCGAGAATAGGAATTTTTGGCATACCCTGACTAAAAGAATCGCTTGATAGGACACATTCTTAGACATCGGGGAATCGTAAATTTAGCATTGGAGGGAAGTGTGTGGGGTAAAAATCGCAAAGGGAGACCAACAGACGCGTATAGTAAGCAGATTCAAGTGGATGTAGGTTGCCGTTCTTATGTGGAGATGAAGAGGCTTGCTCAGGATAGAGTAGGGTGGAGAGCTGCATCAAACCAGTCTCCGGACTGAAGACCACAACACACCTCGCAAAGCATTTTCCCCGCACATCTTTGTTTTCGTAAGTATCCATACGATGATTCCACAGACATTCGCGCTTTTGGTACAGTTCTAAAAAATAAATAAATAAATCATCACGCTTTCTGACCGATTGACACCCATTCTGTAAAATATTTGAAAATGCAATACTTTAACAATACGGAAAACACCGGCACTATATCCGCAATGAAGTTTTGAAATAGCTAGTGGGTTTACACATGTAATTACATGGTTCAACTCAAAGTTGAATCGTCACTTGAACGGAAAAGTTTGACTCGGTCAATGTTTTCTTGAGCCACTAAAAAGTTGATCAACTCAATTGAAACGAAGGTGCACACGAGGTTTTTATTGATCAAGTAAACTCGTGTGAACGCGCCTTTAGATACAACTGTAATTGAAAATGTATCGACAGTCGCTTACTGACAGAGAAATATCACAGATTTTGGAAGGATCCACAGATTCTGAAACAGAATTTGATCAAACTGACAACGCAGTGAGTGTCCCTGAAGAGGAATGTGTTGCGCGCGATGGACTATCTACAGACCGAATTAGGCCAAATATATGGAATGCATTACTGAAAGCAGTTTTACACGAAATATTCAGGTTCTGGATACTGATTATACATTAATACATCTTTCAAAAGTACAGTATGTTGTTAATGTAATCCAAGAACAATAAAGGAATATTATCTATTCTTTAAATTTTCTATTGTGGGCACAAAGTGCCCCCTCCCTTGGTAATGTACACTATTCAAAATAGCTTTGTATTGCGAGGGTTCATACAGCTTGATTTATTAGCCCTTTACCGTAGGGCAGCGACAGGGCTACCAACCGTCCGGATCCTCCCTGACGGATCCGGCTTTTTTATGCTATTACTAGCTGAAAACCCGACGTTGTCTGGGTATGTATTTATTTAATTATTCCTGTAATTTATCAGGTATATATTCATGTGTATAAGGGCTGTATGTCTGTAAAATCTCTTGGGAATACAATTAGTAGTAAAGAAGTAATAGATTAAAACTTGGTACGTGTGGGGTGGTTTTCCATGAACCTTACTATCAGGGTTGCCAACGTCAGTGGTTTCCCACCGAATCTGGTGTTTTTTTAAAGCCGGCGGTGGGAAAAAATCTGAGTCAGTGGGATGTGGGAAAGTTGGTGGATTTTAATGAAATCGTATATACATAAAAGGTTGCAGAAGTAATATAATCCTAATTTGTAATTATTAACGAATATGGACAGATAAATGACTAGAAAATGTATCACATTACTGGATAAAATGTAGAATTCTTAAGAGTTCAAAGTTATTAACAATGGTATGACTCATTGCTCATTGTTGTAGGCTGTTAGTTCTGTGTTGACTTCTCCAATCTCCATGGAGAGGAAGTGTTGTACTTGCATCACACACTCACATTGTGTTAATGGTATGTATTTGTTGCTACAGCACTTTATCCGATTTTTCTTGTCGTGAAAATGACTGAACATTGCAGACGCCTAATATGTGACTGTACCTTCATTGTTAACTTACTTTTTTCTCAGATGTGATTACATTGGAATATAGCTGACATCTAGATCTTCTGGCATAAAATAAAGACAACAGAATGACAGACGCTGACCTCTCCACACTGGATTACTGTGTTTTCAAGTTCAAATATTTCACAATTTGCTGTCTGTATCCGACAAGCATTGCAATGGCTTGAAGTAATTATTGTTTGTTTTTATATATAACATGTTTACTGAAGTGCTTTTGAATAAGGGTTTTTTTTATTTCCGTCTACTGTCTATACAGATAAAGATAAGTCAGGTACATAAAAACTCTTCCTTTAAAATGCATAGGTTTGTCCAAATTTCAAATCAATCGGTCAAGAACAAACGAATAGAAAGTGGTTTTTTTGCATGGGAAATTCGGAAAGTTCGGTGGTTTTTGGTGGGATTTTATGGTCACTTCGGTGGTTTTTATCATGACCTCGTTGGCAACCCTGCTTACTATTTATGTGCTCATATCTCATGAGCTATGAGCCGTAGTGTCATACAATGTAGAGGGTACGCTCAACTACATGTGTGTATACTGTCTGTAAAATTTCCTGCGGCTACAATTTGTAGCGTACAAATTATAAATTGTCACGTCATACCGAATGCCGTAGTTTCACTCCATAAACAGCGGAAAAGTAGTAACAGAGAAATTTTTTTTCTTTCATCATTTCACTATGCTTGCCAGCGAGAAAAAGTTTAACAAAGGTTTGAAATTATGTTTAAAGTTTGTTGCAAGTCGCTAAGTACTGTCATTCTCATACAGTGTATTTCGAAAGTCTCGCCGCATTAGATGGCATTTTTTTGCCATTTCTATTGGTTATGACGTAATATCTTTGGAACCATGTGCCGTATCTGATTCTGAACCATGCAGCAATTTTTCCCCCACGGTAAGGAATGTGTGTACCAAATTTATTTGAAACCGGTCCATAGTTTAGGAGAAAATGAGCAGCATTGTCGCAAAACGCAGCAGTTTTTCGCGCATCTCATTGTTTATGACGTCATATCTCGTGAACTACATATTCTTGTGATTCTTACACCTACGGCGACCGTCCTCATGGATTGAAGCTTATGTGTACAAAATGTCAAAGACGGAGACAAAACTGCAGATTTTTATGCAACACGTACAAACATACGGACACTGTGCTTTATATATTAGAAGATAAATGTCAGGCCGTAATTTTTTGTTATCCAGAAAATGTCCGGCTTTCTGTTAATAAAGTTGTAATTTGATCATCTGGCGAGTTTCAGTGTACCGTAATTGCACCAAAGTATAAGCTGCACACAATTGGCTATATATTTTGCTTACGAGGTTCGCTACCAACGATGTAACTGTCGAAGAAAGTTCCATTCTTAGTTGCATTTCATGTCTGCAGTATATATACAAAACAAAGGTGTGATCAAAGATGATTCAAAACTGCTTGATCAATTCTGCAACATCAAGAATTCTGCAAAATATACAGTGCTGAACGAAAACTCTCAGACCAACACTGTTGCTGTTTCCAGAATGAAACTTTTCACTCTGCAGCGGAGTGTGCGCTGATATGAAGATTAAAATTGTGTGCCGGAACCGGGACTCGAACCTGGACCTTTGCCTTTCGCGGGCAAGCGCTCTACCGACTGAGGTATCCCGACACGACTCACGATGCCGCCTCACTACTTCCGCCAGTACCTCGCCTCCTACTTTCCAAACTTCACAGAAGCTCTCCTGCGAACCATGCAAGACTAGCACTCCTGGAAGAAAGGATATGGGTGGAGACATGGCTTAGCCACAGCCTAGGGGATGTTTCCAGAATGAAACTTTCACTCTGCAGCAGAGTGTGCGCTGATATGAAACTTCCTGGCATATTAAAATTGTGTGCCGGAACCGGGACTCGAATCTGGGACCTTTGCCTTTCGCGGGCAAGCGCTCTACCGACTGAGCTATCCCGACCTCTGGATAGCGCAGTGGGTAGAGCGTTTGCCCTGTACAGTGAAGAAAGCACAATACCTGCAAGTATAAGCTTAAAAGACATTTGAAAAAACAAATGTAGGAAACACATCCTAATGTATATTACTCAAACTAATCTCCGATTGCAGTATCATGTCAATTGTAGCGATACATTGATTCTTTTTAATGTTGTTATTGAAAGTTACATCTGCGACGCTTGTCGCAAGCGTCCGTTCTCTCTGCCAATAAATCTCTGATTATCCTTATTTCAAGTCATATCTTCAACTATTTCAAACGATCTGGATAGAAAACGGAATCGCTTGTCGTCTTTCGTTTTTCTACCTTTATACTGAGCGGACGTATTTTACTCGACCTCCAAAACTATGTAAGTGTGAACACTGGTTAGCATCCTTTAACGTAATAAACTTTAAATTTCATTTGGAATTCCTTTTTTATTTTAATAATGACTATTTCTCCCTATCTTTCATTTAATTTATGACTTGATTTTCAGCAATATTCGTAAATTGATGCTTGGTCATTGTTGCCTATTCTCTCATGAAAAAAGAACATTCTCGATGCAAAATTTATTTACTCTCATTTTGAATTCAATGCCTGCAGGAAATCTTCAGTCTGTTAGAAACCAAGTCTGATAATTTCTTTAACTTTCGATAACCATAGTGATGAAAATTGCACACGGTCTTAAAACTTTAACAATTAATAGTCATGAAACCAAGCATCAGTTTATGAGAACGAAGATATTAATCAATTCATACAGGTTCAACTGCAGTGTCACGGCTTCCACCAATGAATGCATACCTGGTAACTGATTCCGCTATTTTTTTTATGTAATGATGATTTCTGGTGTTGCTACTGAGAACTGACAATCATTTCAAAAATTAATATTCGTTGCTGATCTTGCGTTTAGTTAAATTTCAATTCCGGTTTTCAGCTTAGATCCTGTGACAACACCAGCGATAAAATAATAATAAAAAAAGTAACTTTACACAATACCACACAGCAGGTGAAACTGAATACCACAAATGAAGACATCACAATTAATAGAAATTACGTAACAAAAAGCAACGAAGATGGGAATAAATTGTCGAAACGCGTAATGCTGAACTTTAAAAACAAGTAACTGGTGCGTTTTCTTTGTGTGAATTACGAAAAATAAATACTTGTTAAAAGTTGCGGGTGGACTGTGGAAGCATTTTAAATCAAATGATAGCAAAAATGCCAAGTACAATAATTGTGGGAAGATGCTCTGCATTTCAATTAGCTCTATAAACTTAAAACTATATTCAAAGTCCAGACACCCAGAAGCCTTTGGTCGTGGGTGGATGGCTACAGAGTCACTTAACACACCGGCGTCAAGGGCAAACGCTGATGTAGGAAGCAAGAACCTCTCACTGCTGCTCTGCGAGCTCCAAGCGTGTGGCCAGCTTGCACGCGAGGAGGGGTCACTACAGCTCTGAAACATGTTGCTTCATTAGCAGGAGGAGGAAAACGACGGAAAAAACAGAGATTCTGTGCCATTTAATACTGTGGAGAAGGTGGTTTCTTCAATCGTCGAAACCTCTTCTGAACTAACGTCAAAACTGGTGTCCAGGCAGCATTCTTTATACAGATGTAACGAAATCAGGGTTGCCAGATTGAACTGGAGGCAGGCCCGGAGACCAGACGTCCCCCCTCCCCCTTGGCCAATGACTCACCCCCCCCCCCCTAACTGCGACCAACTCCCCCCCCCCAACCAGAATTACATGTGAATTCAAAAAAAACTAATCATCTCCTCCCTCCCAGCAAGTATTGTAAGAATGGTGGTGTTTCACACCATGGTAAGTCAAAGTTAATTCCGTTGCAGTAACTTTCTCGTCTTCTGCAGAAAATTTATTCAGCAAGAATTTAAGAAGCGACTGATTCTTCTTTTGTGTGGTAATATTCGCTTTGTGTCTTCCTGATTGTAAATGTTTATTCACAGCTTTCACTCCGTCGTACTTAACAGTAAATGAGATATTGCATATTCTGCACTTACACATACACTAATCAGTATCGACTTTTTGTAGCCACTCTTTATAATTTTCTTCCTGCACGGAACGAACTTAGGTATCGTCTCTTCATTTCACTGTTATTTCTCACTAATCTGAGTTAATGTAAGCTTGTCTGTTCACACACGATCCGAGTATTCCAAAAATTGCCGGTAAACTGATAAGAAACAATGAACGAACGAACACAAATAATAGACGTCGCCAGTTGACACGTTGTCGCGGCAGTGTTTGCTTAATAATGCGCTAGCCTATTACTACCGACGTAACAATGAAAAGTTTACAGAGGAAGAATAGAAAAGTAGAGTTTGTTGCAATAAGAAATTGACATTTATTTAAAGTTATTCATAATTACTATAGAGGAGCCGGCCTGGAATGGCCGAGCGCACTGAGGCGTCTTGCCACGGCGCGCGAGGCTGCTCCCGCCAGAGGTTCGAATCCCCCCATAGGGCATGGATGTTGTGTTCGTCCTTAGTTTAAGTTACGTTAAGTTCGATGCAGATCGTCGCTACATGAGCATAGTACTTAAAAAGCGTCGTAAAAAAAAGTTAAGATGCAGGTTACATTGAAGCCCGGAGATGAGAGTGATTGGCCCGTAGACCCGGAGAATTCATTCCAAACCCGGGCACTCCGGGCAGCGCCCGGAGATCTGCCAACCCTAAACGAAATATGTGATAAAGCAGTATAATAGAAGGAGGGAAGTATTTATGTATTCGGGACTTCATTTCCAGTAGAAAGACTAGATTAAAAACACATGACAACAATTTTTTTCCTACTTTCGTTGGAATACAAACATTGGAATTGATCAATTTTTACAAAATTCCATCTATCTTGAGTTTCTAGTTATGGCTTTTTTTCCCTTTATCTTTTCTTTTTGCTGCAGCGAAATCAGTTTTTCGTAACATTTCTCTGAATGAAAAATAATCAATTTAAGCTGGTTTCCTTAATTTTTAATTTTTTTATTTTTTAATTAATTCATAAAACCCACACCTCACTATACACGTGGTACCGAAAGCTTTAAAGAGAAATGTGTAAATACAATTATTTGCATGAGCAAGTCGTTTACATCATCTACTATTACACTGTGTTCGCAGTTTACGTACAGAGAACCACCGTCCCCGAACTTATGCTGCACACAATCACACATTTGTCCACAACGCCACAGCGAATACCTGCATGATCTGTCTATATAGCTCTTTATTGCTAACTTCAGGGGCTCACTACCAACACGGCGTTTGTTGACAGTTTTACAATTAATCTTACTAAGTACTACTGGTTTTTGGTATCTCTTCAAGGTGCCGGTATTTGAATTAGCAGCAAGTGAGTTATAAGGTGAAAATCATGAAAACAGGAAAGGTAAGATGGCTTGCGCACGAATAAAACCTCGCTCAGTTGATATACATAATCGAGAGTCGAAACTGGGGATGCTTACGTCATAATGACGTCACGCAGTGGTATAACAGCTGTTAACGTATGCTGTCCCTCGTTGCCGGTTAATCATCGAGTAAAACAGAAGTATCTGGCGTTCCACAGGGAAGCGTTTTAGGTCCCCTACTCTTCCTCGTGTTTATAAACGATTTAGGAGACAATCTGAATAGCTCCCTTAGACTGTTCGCGGATGATGCTGTCGTTTATCGGTTAGTGAAGTCAACAGAGGATCAAAAGCAACTGCAAAGCGATTTAGACAAAATTTCTACTTGGTGCGAAAATTGGCAATTGACACTAAATAAAGAAAAGTGTGAAGTAATACACATGACCACTAAAAGAAATCCGCAGAACTTCAATTACGCGATAAATCAGTCAAACCTTAAGGTCGTAAATTCTGCCAAATACCTAGGAGTTACAATTACGAACAACTTTTACTGGAGATAACACGTAGAAAATATTGTGGGGAAGACGAAGCAAAGGTTACGTTTCATTGGCAAAACGCTTCGAAGATGCACCAGCTCCACCAAAGAGACTGCCTACATCACACTTGTGCGTCCTCTCCTGGAGTACTGTTGCCCCTTGTGGGACCCTCACCAGGTGGGACTGACGGAAGACATTGACAATGTTCAGAGAAGAGCAGCTCGTTTTGTTTTATGACGTTACAGGGGGGAAAGCGTCACGGAAATGTTGCACGAATTGGGGTGGAAATCATGAAAAGAAGGACGTTGTTCATTGCGGCGTGGTCTGTTTGCGAACTTTCAACCATCGACTTTTACTCGTGAGTGTGAAAATACTATGCTAGGACTCACCTACATAGTGAGACATGACCGTCCCAATAAAATAAGAGCAATCAGATAGAAAACGGAACGATTTAGGTGTTCTTTCTTCCCGCACGCTAGTAGAGAATGCAGCGGTAGAGAAAGGTTATGAAAGTGGTTAATGCACCCTCTGCCAGACACTTACATGTGATTTTCCGAGTATCCGCGTTGACGTGGATCTTCATCGACGACATCGCGCACTCTAAGCGCAGTCGGCTTTCTCGGACACCGTGTTTGGACTCAGTCTTTTGAAGGCGCCTCCGTCAGCTCCACTCCCCACAGACCTGACTGCTTCCTGCATGGGGTGGCGGAGAGGAGGCAGAAACGACACAAGTACTCGAGGAAGTCGATTGCGAGACAAAGCGACTCAGCTGCCTTTTATCTTATGTGCTCTGCACTTCCGTGTTGAGCAATCTGTTGCTTGTGCGGATCTGGAGTCCCACGAGGCAAATCTGGTCAGAGTTCCCTTAACACACAGTGTTTCTGTCCAAAAGAGAAAAAGTTATCAATCACCCCAGTCAAGAATCATAAGCTTCGTTCGAGTGGCGCTGCTGACGGTCTGGAACGTTTTGAGGCGTTCGAGTGGCACTTCTGACTCCTAGTTTGCGACCGTTTGTTTAAGTCAGCGGATTTTCGTCTAACTGTTTTCTGACTGACTGCAAAGCGTTTAACAAGCCTCCTCCAAAATACAAGCCCGCATATTTACGAAGAGGTTTGTGTTCAGAGTCTTCGATTTTCTCTTGATTGAGGCTGAGCTTTGTATATTAGACAGGCATTCTTTCAACTTATGTGGCCTTCTAATACAGTACGTCCCCTTTTTATTACACCCATACATACTATAAATGAAAGGTGTGGAAATTTTCATAACATACGAATTTAAAGATGAATGCGTATGTTTTTACAGTTTGGATTCTGATATATTCGCCTGAAAATGAAGTTAAAATAGTCCTACTGAGATTTTCTGTGCTATCTGTAAATGAAGTGATTGACACATAAGAATAATATAGTTCACAACAGGCATTAGCAGTGATAGATTTTTTTATAACCGACATCTAGCTTTATATGTGCCACTATAGCGTCTCACAATTACTGTTCCGTGTTTCTCCTTGTGGTTATATATTATAGAAATCTATTAGTGCTAATGTGGGCGTTTCTACACTAAATATGTAACTTCTGGGAAAATCGTGTACGATGATAATTCTTGCACAACATCTGCAAATTTTTGTATATTAATTTGTATGTTTCATTTCTTAAATTTTATTGTAACTCATAATAATGGGACAAAATGCATATGAAGTCGTATGTTACCAAATATTCCTTTCACACACAACTATCCTAATTTACCTCATTTTTGTATGAGGTTTTGTCAGGTTAAATTGGCTACATTTTTTATAAATGGAGAGACATGTTTACGTATATTTTGCGTTTTGTCGATGTTTATGATCAGAATGTATTCCACTATGTATTTCTAATGGCGGAATTCACACTGTCCGTCACCTCACGTCAACGTGAGCTTTCTCAAGAAGAATGTTTTGATGGAACGGTCGTCTGGTAACATCGCGACTCGCAAGTTAACCTAGTTTCGTCACGCGAATTTTATACTCGACAGATACACGGTTTGCAGGCAAATGTGTCTTGTTAATCTTTATTATTATACTTTGGTTTAACGGTAAATAACAAATGTTTCATGACGAGTTAAATAGTTTTCTCAATTGAGAAATACATAACATATCGCCAGTCATAACCTCACTTTCAACCTCGGTAGAGAGAAAAGATGCCAACTAGCGCTATGAGTGGCCAAACTGCGAAACAGGTGAAATAAGCGTTCGAGTTGGCTTCGGAGTTGGTAACTGCCAAAAAGCGCGCATGCGCAGTGGAGGCCTTCCAAACCGTCAGTAACTATCAGGAACTATCAGCGTTTGCGCCACTCGAACGAACCTATTGCAAGTGAGCACAGCCGGGAAATTGTCAAACTTTCCAAAGGTAAAATTTCTCTGAATGCCTAGTCACGATTTCAAATTCTGTGACAATGACGTCGATTAGTTAGCCTCGAACCTTCAACTTCTCTTCTCTGAATGCGTTAGCATAAGCGCGATGCCGCTCTCTGATTTGGCACCCTGCAGCTTGTGCACACTGTGCTACTCTAACGCTGATGGTGGTCAATACGTATTGAAGAATTTCACGTCATTTCAAGTTCCCAGAAATTCCACCAGTGGGCAGAGTTCACAAACCACACAAGTTTTTCATTGAAAATGTTTCCCGATGTCGCTTCGTTCTAGAGATACTGGTGATCTGGGAAAGCTACAATCGGGTACTATTAGGTGACGAATGGTTCTTCGAAAAATAAACGTTCCCTACAAAACAATGCGTATTTCTTCATGTATAATACGAATATGGAATAAAGAATTGTGGTTACGATTTAAAATCATGATCTTGACTTTGGTTTGACTTTGAAAACAGAATTCAAGATCATTTCGAGGTAACCATTCCATGACCCCCTTCAAACTTCGCAGCTTTCAGTAGAGACATTATTTGCACAAGTGTGCCACTCCACAAATATCGGCCGCAGTAGATTAAAATGGGAAACCCTGTATACTCCACAACCCACCGTAAGGTGCGTGGCGGAGGGTACACTGTACCGCTACCAGGCATTTCATTTCCTATTCCACTCCCAAATTGAACGAGCAAAAAAAGAATGCCTATATGCCTCCGTACGAGCCCTAATTTCTCTTATCTTGTCTTTGTGATCTTTACGCGAAATGTAAGTAGGCGGCAGCAAGATCGTACTACACTCAGCTTCAAATTCCGGCCCTCTAAATTTACTTAACAGAAATTCACGAAAAGAACGTCGTCTTTCCTCCAGCGATCCCCAATTGAGTTGCCGGAGCATTTCCGTGACACTCCCGCATTGGTCGAACCTACCGGTAACAAACCTAGCTGCTCGCCTCTGAACCGCCTCTATGTCTTCCTTCAAACCGATCTGCTGCGGGTACCAAACACTTGAGCAATACTCAAGACGTGGTCGTACAAGCGTTTTATACGCGGTCTCCTTTACAGATGAAGTACATCTTCCCAAAATTCTCCCAACAAATCGAAGTCGGCTGTCCGCCTTACTGACAACTGTCCTTAGATGTTCGTTTAATTTCATATCGCTCTGCAATGTTACGCCTAGATATTTGAACGACGCGACCACATCAAGAAGCTCACTGCTAATGCTGTATTCGAACATTATGGGATTGTTTTTGCTACTCATGCGCATCACCTTACATTTTTCCACATTGAGAGCTATCTGCCATTCTTCGCACCAACTAGAAATTTTGTCCAAGTCATCCTGTATGCTATTACAGTCACTTAAAGACGATAGCCTCCCATACACCACAACATCATCAGCAAACAGCCGCAATATATAATTTGAGGCTAGTCTTTGAAGATCTGCAGCGGTTGGTACATGGCACCAATAAGGCGTATCATCTGCATGAAGTGCGAGTTGCTCGTTCCATTTCTTAGGTTGAGGTATATCCGCTGTGTATAATAAATATAACAGTGGTGACAAATGCTATGCTCACTCTAGAGATGTTACTACTCTACGAGTCTACCCGCAGACTGGCAATGCCTTTTTTTTTTTTTTTTTTTTTTTGTGGTTTTAGGGCGCACAACTTCTATGGTCATTAGCGCCCAGCTAAGAACATTGATTCGCTATGATCTCAAAAAAATGGTGACTGTCAGAACATCATCAAGAGGCTAAAAACGAAAGATAAAAGACAATTAAAAGGGTTAAATATCCTTGGATAGGTTGGCCAAGTTCATAAAACGCAAAACCCGAGCAGCTGCTCGTGTGTCATCAGCTAAAATTTCCTCCAGAGTAGACGGAAAGTGAAGGGCTACACGGAGATGATTAAAATTAACACAAGTCAGTAAAACATGTCGCACTGTCAACAGTTCACCGCAGGAGCATAGCGGTGCAGGTTCGGCGGATAGCAAGTGACGGTGGCTGAAACGGCAATGACCGATCCGCAACCGAGCCAGGATGACCTCCTCCCGCCGAGAGGGGCGTGAGGATGTCCTCCAAGCGGTCGGGATCGGTTTGACAGTTCGCAATTTATTGTTGTACAGTGAAAGCCACACACTGTGCCATTGCGACACGATACTCCGGCGAAGAGCCCGTTGAACATCGTCCGATGGGACGCAAAATGTAGCCATGCGAGGCAAAAGAGCTGCTGCCTTGGCTGCTGTGTCGGCGGCCTCATTCCCGGGCACACCCACATGGCCAGGGACCCACAGGAAAGAAACGTGACAGCTGTCATCCGCCAGCAACTGGAGGGAGCGTTGGATCCGATACACGAGAGGATGGTTCGAGAAAGGGTCCTTAAGACTCTGCAGGGCACTAAGGGAGTCAGAACATATGGCATAGAAAGGTTGGCGGTGGCGGCAGGTATACAAAACGGCCTGGTGGAGGGCGAAAAGCTCAGCCGTGAAGGTCGAGCACCGGTCAGGGAGCTTGTATTGGAACCGGTTGTCCTCGACGACGAAGGCAGATCCGACACCGGCAGTGCTCTTGGAACCATCAGTGTAAATAAATACGGCATTATCGAACCGCGAACGGAGTTCGACAAGCCTCGAGCGGTATACCAAATCCGGAGTGCTCTCCTTGGGGAGCGAACTAAGTTCGAGGTGTGTGTGAACCTGGGCCTGATGCCACGGTGGCAATGGGCTTTCGCTCAACCGAAGGGTGGAAGGAAGGGTAAAATCGAGCCGCTGTAGCAGGCGGCGAAACCGAACTCCCGGTGGAAGCAAGGCAATCGCAGACAACTGATATTGGCGATCGAGTGAGTCGTCAAAAAATAATCTGTAAGAGGGATGGTTGGGCATCGACCGTAGGCGGCATGCATACCGACACAAGAGTATGTCACGTCGAGTGGTCAAGGGTAATACAGCAGCCTCGGCATACAGACTTTCAACAGGGCTGGTATAAAATGCACCGGTCGCCAAACGTAATCCACGATGGTGGATAGAGTTGAGACGGCGGAGAATCGACGGCCGTGCTGAAGAGTACACAAGGCTTCCATAGTCGAGCTTCGACTGAACAATGGCCTGGTAAAGGTGAAGCAGGACGGTACGATCCGCTCCCCATGACGTGCCACTGAGGACACGAAGAACGTTAAGGGATCGGGCACAACGGGCAGCCAGGTAGGACACGTGTGTGGACCAGCAAAGTTTCCGATCCAACATGAGTCCCAAGAATTTCGTAGTCTCCACGAAAGGGAGAGCAACAGGGCCGAGACGTAGAGAAGGTGGAAGAAATTCCTTGTATCTCCAAAAATTGATACACACAGTTTTCTCAGTGGAGAATCGGAAGCCGTTTGCGATGCTCCAGGAATATAGACGGTCAAGACAGCGTTGGAGAGAACGCTCCAAGAGACACGTCCGCTGGGCGCTACAATAAATTGCGAAATCGTCAACAAAAAGAGATCCGGAGACGTCGGCTGAAAGGCAGTCCACGATCGGATTGATTGCAATAGCAAAGAGCGCCACACTCAAGACGGAGCCCTGTGGTACCCCATTCTCCTGGCAAAAGGTATCTGACAAAACAGAGCCCACCCGTACCCGGAACTTGCGATCCGCCAAAAACGCTTGAATGAAAAGCGGAAGGCGGCCCCGAAGGCCCCATGTGTGTAATGTGCGGAGAATGCCCGCTCTCCAACAGGTATCGTATGCCTTCTCCAAGTCGAAGAACACTGCTACTGTTTGACACTTCTTTAGAAAGTTGTTCATAATGAAGGTCGACAACGTAACGAGGTGGTCAGCAGCAGAGCGGTGTCGACGAAAACAGCATTGTATATTAGTCAGGAGGCGGCGAGATTCGAGGAGCCAGACCAACCGAGCGTTAACCATGCGTTCCATCACCTTACAGACGCAGCTCGTCAGAGAAATGGGACGATAACTGGAAGGAAGGTGTTTGTCCTTCCCTGGTTTGGGGATGGGGACAACAATGGCTTCACGCCAACTTGTGGGAACATGACCTTCAGTCCATATGCGATTGTAGGTACTAAGAAGAAAGCACTTGCCCGCAGGAGAGAGGTTCTTCAGCATCTCAATATGAATGGAATCGGGCCCGGGAGCAGAGGACCGGGACAGGGCGAGAGCACGGTCTAGCTCCTGCATGGTGAAGGCGACGTTATAGTTTTCACGATTAAAAGAGCGGAAAGAAGGCGGCCGTGCCTCCTCTACCTGTTTGCGAGGGAGAAAGGCAGGGTGGTAATGGGCAGAGCTCGAAACCTCCGCAAAGAAACGACCCAATGCGTTTGAAACATCAGCTGGGTCCACGAGGACTGCGTTCTCCACGGTCAGGCCAGGAATCGGGGAGTGGACCTTGATGCCGGACAAACGGCGTAGGCCACCCCAGACAACCGTGGAGGGAGTAAAACGGTTAAAAGAACTAGTAAAAGCTGTCCAGCAAGCTTTCTTGCTGTCGTTTATGATACGACGGCACTGCGCTCTCATACGTTTGTAATTGATGCAATTCTCCAAAGTTGGGTGGCGGCGGAAGGTGCGTAAGGCACGGCGTCGGGCTCGAAGCGCGTCGCGGCAGGCTGCAGTCCACCAAGGGACCTGCATACGACGTGGAGAAGAGGATGTACGAGGTATGGAACGTTCAGCAGCAGTGAGAATAACCTCTGTGAGGTATTCGACCTGACTGTCACAGTTGGGAAAAGTCTGATTGTGAAAAACAGCCATGGAAGAATAAAGCCCCCAGTCGGCTTTAGAAATGTGCCAACTGGTGGGACGTGGAGATGGGGAGTGATGTAGGAAGTGGATGATACAAGGGAAATGGTCACTTGAGTACGTGTCAGAAAGTGCATACCACTCAAACCGACCGGCAAGCTGAGGAGTGCATATTGCGAGGTCTATATGGGAATAAGTGTGTGTTGTGTCAGAAAGGAAGGTCGGTGCACCGGTGTTGAGGCAGACAAGATCGAGGTGTTGGAGAATGTCCACCAAAAGGGAGCCTCTCGGACAAGGTGCCGGAGAGCCCCATAGGGGGTGGTGGGCATTAAAGTCGCCTACCAACACGAAAGGTGAAGGGAGCTGGTCAACAAGGTTTAACACATCTGCCCTAGTAAGGGCAGATGACGATGGCGAATATATATTACAGAGGGAGAAGGTAAATGTGGATAAGGTGATGCGGACGGCAACTGCCTGTAGGTGAGTGTGCAAGGAAATGGGATGGAAATAGACGTCGTCTCGAAGGAGCATCAGAACCCCTCCATGGGCTGGGACACCTTCCACGGGTGGCAGGTCGAACCGCACAGAGGTGTAGTGTGGAAAGTCTGCACGATCACGTGGACGCAACTTAGTTTCCTGGAGGCAGACTAGAAGCGGGCAGTGCAATCGAAGGAGTAATTTTAACTCCTCCCGATTAGAACGAATGCCGCGAATGTTCCATTGAAGGAGCGCCATGATAAAAACGAGAGAAGAAATAAGGATAAAAACCAAGTAGCGAGCGGGGTCACCTCGACGGCCGCTGAGGACCGGATTTCGAGGGAGCACTGCTATCGCTGTCCAGGGGCAAAGGGTCGTGGTCCATAGGTTCGACCGACGCGCCTGCCACCTCCCTGAGTTGATCAGGAGGGGCAGTTTCCACCGCCGGTAAAGGGCCGGGCGCCCGGCAAACGGAGCGTCCCGGTGAAACAGAAGACGGCCGAGGCCGGCAACTGTTGGACGGCGTGACAGATGGGTCACGCCTCGGCGGGGAAGGAGAGGAACTCTTTTTCTTGTCAGCTCTTCTGGAAGAGTGACGGCGGGAAGAGGCAGTTGACGGTTGGGAAGCCTGAGAACGCAGAAAATCCTCACGGACGGGTTCCTTTTTCAAGGTCCGGGCATCTTGTTTAGGTGCCCGCGGTTTACTAGATGTTGACGAAGACTGTACCTTAGAAGCAGCAGGAGGAAGCGGGGACGTGGAACGGGCAATCTTCGGGCTGGCGGATCGCACAACTGTGTCAGCGAAAGTGAAATCACAGGTCTGGGTACTGGAATCCTTAGTAGGTCGAGTTGAGGTGAGGACCTTACTGTATGTACCCGCTGGGAGGACAGTGGGCTTTCGACTCGCCAACAACTTTCGAGCGGCAGATGTTGATACCTTCTCCGTGACCCGAATTTGCTGAATGATTTTTTCATTCTTATATACAGGGCAGTCGCGAGAGGAAGCCGCATGGTCGCCGTTGCAGTTAAGGCAGTGAGGGGACGGAGGTGGGCAATCCCCCTCATGGGCGTCCCTACCACAAGTGACACATTTTGCTGCATGTGGGCAATGTTCACGGGTATGGTTGTACCTGTGGCATTGGTAGCAGCGCGTTGGGTTTGGAATATAAGGGCGGACTGAGATAACTTCGTACCCTGCTTTGACCTTCGACGGGAGGTCAACTCTGTCGAATGTCAAAAACACAGTACGAGTCGGTGTCAGCTGGTTATCTACCTTTTTCATCACCCTGTGGACGGCTGTCACACCCTGATCGGACATATAGGACCGGATGTCATCAGACAACCCGTCAAGGGATCTCGTAAAAACTACCCCACGTGACGAGTTGAGTGTGCGGTGCGCTTCTACTTTGACTGGAAACGTGTGCAATAACGTAGTCCGGATAAGTTTCTGGGCTTGGAAAGCACTGTCCACTTCCAGCAACAATGAGCCATTGCGCTGACGCGAACAGGTTTTAACAGGGCCAGCAATTGCATCAACACCTTTCTGTATAACGAAAGGATTGACAGAATTGAAGTCTTTTCCGTCGGTGCGCGACACAACAAGAAACTTCGGCAAATTAGGCAGAGTCTTCTTTTGCTGAGGCGAATCTATCTTACGTTTCTGGGTCAGTGTCAGTGAAGAAGAGAAGGAAGTCATTGCGGAAGTGTCCCCCGTGATGACCGGCGTCTCCGATGGCGCGCTCCTTCCTAGTGGGGGCCCTCTCCGAGGGCTTACCCGCCTTAGGTGATTGTTCACACCTCAGGTCACACCTCCCGAGAACTGACGGAGGGACCAATCGGCACGTTCGGAAGGTACCAGCTCGGGTAATCACCCCTCCCTGGGCCTGGCCTTTACCAGGGGGTACGTACGTGCCCTACTTGTCTACCCGGGGCGGGGAATTACGCGTTACCCCGTCACCTGCTACGCATGATAATGCGTGGGTCGACCTTCAGACACGCACAGGGAGGAAAGAAGAAGAATAGAGGAAGTGAAGAGAAAGAAGGAAAGGTGTCTCAAACGCCGAGGCGGAGACTAATGAGGAGAAGAAGGCGAGGAGAGGACAAGGAGAGAGAGACAGAAACAAAGGGTAAGAAAGGAAGGAACCAAGGAATAAGAGTAACGACAACAAGAAAACACCTGAAATCGTGAAATACGCCCGTCTCCGGGCGAAGGCATAAACCGGGAGGGAAAGTGAAGCAGCCTGGGGCAGAAGAAAGGCTGCTCCGGCTCGGGGCCCCGTGCGCGCCACACACGTACCCACAAAAGAACTGTGGGCCCCCTGGGGGGACTGGCAATGCCGTATGCAGTATCACTGGTGTCACTCAAGTAGAGCTGGGTTTGAACATGACTAACAGTTCGAACAATTTACGTCACAGTTCGGGAAATGTTCGAACTTTCGATCACGACGATACCTAGCAATGTCAGGAGGTACTATCTCTTCCATTTACAAATATGATATTCATGAAATTTTTCTGTGATGTGCAGTTTACGATTTATGACGAAGGTAGGGTGTCATTCACTACGTTTACATGATACACATCTTCCGGAAGACGAAAACCGATTTTCGTAAACCGTTTTTCGCTGCCGTGTTTACATGGCATAGCCTGAATCGGATTTCCTAGCCCACTTAAATATGGCGGCTGAAAAACAGCTGATTCAGTTCCTGATTTAGTCAGGACAATCTATTTTTCTTTATTTAAATACATAGATTCATGTTCACTCTAATATTTACACTTATTTCACATTAGAAAACATCACTCTTTCCTCATGTGTCGAAAATACTTAACAAGAAAACACAATCTGACAAGCCAAGAACGCTTCAAAAAAAACGGTTGCGTTTACATGGGCACGAAAATCGATTGTGGAACTGGAAAACCGCTTTAGAGTAGCGGATTTCCAGAATCGATTTCGGAGTGTTTACATGAGCAACCAAAAGCGGAACTGGGAAATCGGTTTACGAAATCCAGTTTTGGAAGCTCTTGTAAACGGGGCGATTAATGTACTATGGGGATTAATAAGTGCGAAATTGCGACTATAGTAGCTTCTAGGGAGCAGGTCCTAATTAAAAACAGTAGCGAATATAGGCTACAAGTAAACAATAGCAATCGCGATTTAAAATTATAGTGCAGCCATCTAGCGTCTCCTGTTGATACTACGTACAGAGTAGTTCCTGCACCGTTTATTCCCAGGTTGCAATTACAGTTTATCTTTATATGACTTATTTCTGTTATTAAATTTCTAATGTTTTCCCTATTTCATCTCTTTTAATCTTGTTTTCAAGGCGATTAAAAGGTGGTATAAATTTTATCTGTAACTGTACCGTATTAACAGGGAATGGAACGGTGATTTGCAACCTATCCGTTATAATCACATTAAAAGTAATTTATACTTATGAAGGATACACATTCCTTTGAATGTTAGCCGTCAGTTACAAGGTTCAGTAGTTCTGTTCTAGTAGCAGATATTTTGTTTATCAATGGATCTTATCTTTCAGTGACACCAGACATTACGTATGCCCTGTTTTAAACAAAATATGCAGTTTCTCATACTGTTGCCCTTCTTTTACTTTACATGTACTTTCTATGGAATTAGCTCTGAGCAAAGCGACTTCACAATTTCTCGCGTATCGCTGGCAGATAAGCAGCGCTAGACATTTACCATGTGAGTGTTCGGACAGTTCGATACCGTATCGGGAAATCCCGAGCATGTTGGAACGCGCGTATCATTTGCCCAGCCCTACCACTGACAGTGAGACTCTGAACACTACATTACCCGTCGTCGTACCTTATAGAAGCAGGAAATGGCTGTGTGTGTGTGTGTGTGTCCGCCACATACGGCAGTAACAGCCAACTATAAACAGCGATGCTCTCCGAAATCTGTCTCCACGTTTCCGAACAACAGACAAGTCTAAATGTGATGGGTTTAACCCTTCACTTACCAGCGGGAACTATAGTTCCCACTTGTTTTCGCTATAAGTTTAGAGGCACTCCGTGTTCCCACTTTTAACTTGTTAGAGTGTTGCAACTACATATAGAATTATGCTTGATTCCGCCTTATGCAAGACACTTTTTGTTTTGTTTAAATACCCGAACTAGTTTCGGCACTTATTGTGGGTTTCTGTTGTTTATTTTCTATAACAACATGTTACATACTTGGTTATACAATCGTTTGCACCAATTGTTTGGTTTGACAATTTTGTTACATTTATTCAAGGTACTTAACATTGTGTCATTCGCAGGATATGTATGTGCATCTGCAGCAACAAGATGTTGTTTTTTTACGAAACTGATTTATTGTAGACCTGCATTAGCATGGAAGTTATATTGAAATTATTTCTATGTGGCTGCTTTGGCTGTGGTGTTGCTGCTGTGCTAACAAGTTTTATTAATGTGATTGCTTGAAAGTGAGGGCCTTTTTTAATAACCAATATGGGTTTAGGTAACATTGATCATGTGGTGCCGTGCGGTCTGAGGCTCCATGTCACGGACTGCGCGGCTGCTCCAGTCGGAGGTTCGAATCCTCATGGGTGTGTATGTTGTCCTCAGCATAAGTTAGTTTAAGTTAGATTAAGTAGTTTTTAACTCTAGGGACTGATCTAAGCAGTTAGGTTCAAATATGTTCACATGTCTGTAAATCTATCGGATCAAACTGTGTGGTCATCAGTTCGTAGCTTACAAACTACTTAAACCTAGGACAACACACACACACACACACACACACACACACACACACACACACACACACACACACACACACACACACACACACACGCCCACACACACCCCAGGGAGGACTAGAACCTCCACGGCGAGCAACGGCGCGCTCCGCACCGAGACGCTTTAGAGCGCTCGGCTACTCCACCGCGACACAGTTAGGTCTCATAAGAACTCACACACATTTGAACCTTCTTTGATCATGTGGTACACAGCTTTCCTAGTTCAATTTGCCTAAATTTACACTGACAACAATCATACTGTTAGTCGGAACTGTGACTTTATTTTTCGAAATACGTCTGCAGCACTGATTGAAGTCCATTTACTGACTGTAACTTATATAACTACCTTTTCATATACGCTGGCTCACAAATCCAACTTAAGGAGTGGTTGGCTCAATATTCGCAACTGCCGGATGGAAATACTAGGCCAGTAAATCTGTATGCTTCGTATATCGTCTTCTACGGACTCCTGGCTAGGCTTACACACACTCAAGAAGGCGTAGTATTGGGAGGGGATCTTGCAAAATATGGAAAGACTAGTGATTTGTCGTGTAACGTAAATTTACCTAAATTTTAACTAAATCTCGTAAGGTTCGATTTCGGCCGAAACTAGAAGAACCGAAAATTCGATTACGGTTTCTGTTTTGGCTGCCAATTAAGTTTCGGTCGAAATTTGTCGCAAATAAAAGCAATAAAAATCCGAAAACCGGTTATTTAAAAAACCGGTAATCTTGAGCAGTTTTTGCAGTGCGATTAAACTGGCGATGAAAAGAAGCGGTATAACCGAAAACCGGTTGTTTCAGTAATAACCGCCATCCCTATTTGTGGGTAGGGACCGCGGGCAGCTTACCTGGCCTAAGGCCAATTCACACTGTCCGTCACGTCACGTCACGTCACCGTCCGTCAGAACATTCCGCAATGTATTTCTAATGGTGGCATTCACACTGTCCGTCACCGGACCGTCACGTCACGTCACCGTCCGTCAAGCTTTCTCGAGAAGAGTGTTTTGACGGAACGGCCGTCTGCTAACATCGGAAGTTAACCTATTTTCGTCACGCGAATTACATGTTGCAGTCGACGATTGCACTGTTTATATGCAAATGTGACTTATTCATCTTTGTGTTGTTGTTGTACCTCGTTTTAGGGGTAAATCTCAAATGTTTCATGACGACTTAAATATTTTTGTCAATTGAGTGTCCCCCTAAAATCGAGGTCGGATATCTGAAACCAAAAAATGGTTTATGTTACGTAACATTGTAACAGAAACGACTGAAGCAAACCGTTTATTTAAATGAGATTGTAATTTGATTACGCATTTTTCATTAAATAACACTTTAAATGAAAATGTCAGTTCTAATGAAAGACAAAAATTCAGTTGTTTACGACGGTATTAACAATGTCAGCGAGCAAATCGTAATGGTTAAAGTATACAGGCACTATTTATGGTCATACAAGTATGGTTTGATGTCTTCATGTTTATTATTTCGCTTGAAAATAGATGTCCATGTTTTGAAATGTGGTTTCAGTTCCCAGTAAGTTGGCCAAAAACATAGACTGTAAAGTTTTCTTTAGCCGTTAATAACATTTAGCGTTGTTGTTCCTTCAATTCTAGTATTAAACTATGACTTTCTACATAACAGATCGCCACTCATAACCTCACTTTCAACATCGCGTATTGAGATGGACGAATTGGCGTGACGGACACGGACGGACAGTGTGAATACAACTTGACGTGACGGTTCCGTGACGTGACGTTGACGTGACGGACAGTGTGAATTGGCCTTTATGCAGCACATGTGACACACACACAGCGGGCCACGCCCCCGTCTGATGGGACAGGCGGAGCAGTTCAGGCAGTGAGTCACCACGCCTACACCCAACACGTCTTCCGTAAACCGTTGTTCGCTGTCGTGTTCACATGTCTCACCCTGAATCCGATTTTCTAGCAGAGTGAATGTAGCGGCTGGAAAACAGCTGATTCAATTCCTGATTTAGTCGGCACAATCGCTCTCTTTCTATACTCCAATGCACGTAATCATGCTCACTCCAGTATTTATGCTTTCATTGCACATTGCAAAATATCACTACGGTCGTATGTGCCGAAAATTCGTAACAAGAAAATCGGAATCTGACGAGCCGAGAAAGCTTTAAAAGCGGCTGCGTTTACACGAGTACGGCAATTCGTTGCGAAACTGGTAAACCGCTTTAGAGAAGAGGATTTCCAGAATCGATTCGGCAGTGTTTACGTGACCAGCGAAAACCGGAATTGGGAAATGGGTTCAAGACATCCGGTTTTGGGAGCCCGTGGAAACGGGGCGAGCCTACATGTACGTGAGAGTCAGTCAGTGTATGTTCCGTGTGAAGAGAGGACAGGAGACGTACCTAAAGCACTAGATATACCGAGGTGAACAGTCCGCCATTTTGAATCCCAATGCGGCGACAATGCTGTGTGCTTCGTGTGGTGTTGCGAAGTGAATCAGCGTATAATTTCTGATTATATATATTTTTTCTTTTTGTGTTTCACATTGTGAAATGATCGGTTGTGCAATTACAAACTGCTCAAATAATAGCAGACGTGGTCGCTATAAGATTTATCAGTTTCCTTCAAACACAGATCGGAGTAAAAGGTGGCTTGTAAACTCCAGACGCCAAAATCGAGTAACTATCTGTGTAACGTTAACAAAACGTTTTTTTCGTTTGTATAAGAAATTGTTATGATCACAGAGAGGTACTAATGAAAATATATGCCTACACATGTAAGCAATTGTTCATATTAATTTCGCTTCAGTTTGTTAACACGTCATACAGTTTGGTTAAAGCAAGCTACTGTTCTTGACTTTACTTAGACCAACTAAGGAGTCAGTTGTATTTTAAGTGATGCATGAGTGCAGCTGCCTTTGCTCAGATACTGGTTTTTTAAATTATACTATTTCGCATTAGTTCAATGTTTAATTGAAATGTGACTCAACACGAGAATATGTAAGCCTAAGCCAAGGTGTGAACAGAATGTCTGAAACAAAAATAATTAATAATAATAAATAGAACTTCGCAGTGAATGGGAACAGGAAAGAAGTCGTCCACAAAAGGTATTAAATTCGAAACTTACCATGCAACACTGACTTTATTTCAAAGTGCATGCTACCTGAGAGACTTTATTTAATAGTTATCTAACGAAACCAGACGTTCAATTTTACGAAACACATTTTTGAAGTAGAATCTTCTCTGAAATGTGTGTGTAGAACATGCGGGCCATTAGATGGGGGAACACGCGAAATACAGTATCGCAATTTAACATTATTCCGTAACTGTTTTCGAATGCAACTCTCAGTTACCGTAAACGTATGTGGACGTACCATTTATAAAGCAGAAAATGCGATAATTGTAACAAATTTTAAATGTATCTGGTCACTATTTGGAACGGCAACATACGCCTTAATATGGAATGTAAGTGAATGTTTCATATCTCTAAATATCCATCTGATCATAAACATCAAGTTCCTTGCCTCTTACAGTGAAATGTAAGCCAATAAAATAATTTACTATGCTGTAATGTTTCTGCGTTAGGAAAATATATTTAATGCCTTGAGAATGTATCAAAAGGCTTAAGTGTCCCGTCATCTTCCACGTGGGATCAAAATGGCGGACCGTTGTGCCTGTAGTACACAGTGCTGTAGACCTACCTGTACAGCGGGCAGTGACGGCGGCCACAGACAGGCAGACAGACAGACAGACAGACGGGCGTAGCAGCCGCGCCTCGCCAATTAGCGGTGAGTCAGCGCTGTGTGCGGGGGAGGTGGCGGGGATACAGTGGAGTGGCGCAAGTGTAGCAGGCAGTGGGAGAACAAAACAGTCAGGGGACGACAGAGAGAGGGAATGGGCGAGTGGTGAGGAGTAGGAAAAGGTGTCAGGAGAAGGAGAACAAAAGAGGCGAGAGGATGACAGAGAGAGAGAGAGAGAGATGGGGAGTAAGGTAAGAGAGAGAGAGAATTATAGGAAACATCGCAGGACACAATGGGAGAGAGGTGAGGAGTAGTGAAAGGTGAGAGGAGACGAAGAACAAGACAGTGAGGGCATGACAGAGACAGATGGGGAGTAAAGTGAGAGAGAGAGAGAGAGAGAGAGAGAGAGAGAGAGAGAGAGAATGGGCGAGTGGTGAGGAGTAGGAAAAGGTGTCAGGAGAAGGAGAACAAAAGAGGTGAGCATGGCAGAGAGAGAGAGATGGGGAGTAAGGTAAGAGAGAGAGAGAGAATTATAGGAAACGACACAGGACACAATGAGAGAGTGGTGAGGAGTAGTGAAAGGTGAGAGGAGACGAAGAACAAGACAGTGAGGGGATGACAGAGACAGATGGCGAGTAAGAGAGAGAGAGAGAGAGAGAGAGAGAGAGAGAGAGAGAGAGAGAGAGAGAGAGAGAGAGAATGGGCGAGTGGTGAGGAGTAGGAAAAGGTGTCAGGAGAAGGAGAACAAAAGAGGTGAGGATGACAGAGAGAGAGAGATGGGGAGTAAGGTAAGAGAGAGAGAGAGAGAGAGAGAGAGAGAATTATAGGGAACGACACAGGACACAATGAGAGAGTGGTGAGGAGTAGTGAAAGGTGAGAGGAGACGAAGAACAAGACAGTGAGGGGATGACAGACAGATGGGGAGTAAGGTGAGAGAGAGAGAGAATTATAGGAAACATCGCAGGACACAATGAGAGAGAGGTGAGGACTAGTGAAAGGTGTGAGGAGGAGAAGAACAAGACAGTGAGGGGATGACAGAGAGGTGAGGAGAGACAGGGAGTAAGGTAAGATAGTGAGACAGAGAATGAGGTAAGTAAAAGATGAATTGGGATGAGGGGACGGCGAGACAGTGCGAGAGGGAATTTAGGAAACAACGTGAGAAAAATAGTGAGAACTATTGAAAAAAAAAAATCGCACTAACGTGTTTTGCGGCCCATTTTAGATTTGAAGACTACACGGAAAGAGGGGGGTTAAGTCCATTTTACAGACTTTTCAGGAGAGTAATTTCAAAGTTTAAAACGTTAGTTTCACTGGTTATTGACATACGCTTCTGTAATTTATACAGTACATTCTACGACCTTTCTTTAGTATTCCCTGAAAGTATTAAAAAACTTCATTTTTTAAGGAATTCCTGATAGTTTCTAATCTTTTCTTTGAAATACCATGCAGTGATATAAAGGCCTTTTGGCAAACAGGCAAATCTGTCGCAGTATTGTCTCATTATTCTGACATTGTAATGACATGTATAATACCGCAAAGTAGCTACTGCCTCATTTCTGCGAGGTCTACTCCGTTGTACACTGTCAACAGAAATCAGTCCTGTCAGGTGACAACTTTGCTCATTCCAGTCCTTCAGCAAATTGAATTTAGATATTAATGTAGATTTCTCTGTATTAGCTAGCAAATCAGTACAATTGTTTTTAGATGCTTCGAACTGTCTACCAAAGCTCTGTCTTTTTCTAGGCTTACCACTGCAGCTTGAATCTGGATCTTCCATCGCCAGTTGAAACACCGTCCTCAGTTGGATATCACACGAAATTCAATCCACTACACCACACAGAATTCAAGTGAATGTCAAGGCTACTCTGTGTCAGCACAAATCACGACACGATATTCGGTTCTGCCACAGCATAAAGCAAAGAAGCTAATCTGAAATCTGCTCCGTGTTTGCTTCGACAATACATGTGAAAATCAACAATGACATTGCATTTAACGATGTCAACAATGATACTTCCGTAACAGCAGGGGGGGAAAAAAAATACAGCTGACTTCTGAGAAATCGACACCAACTGGACTTCACGGTTTCTTTGCGTGTTTCGGATGGACTTGACCCGTTTTCTCAGTGTGTACCATATGTTGATCTCGCTGTGACTCAGTGACTAGACCCATTACGTTCATTTAAGTTCACCCAACTGAAAGTACATCTGATGAACTTAATAAGGATACCAGTAACTCATTTTCGTGAGTTTTGGACTTAACCCCTTCTTTGCGTGTAGTCTTCATTTGTAGTTTTTGCAAACATTTTAGACCAAAATAGTAATCTAAATAATAAAAAAAATAAGTGTGAAACTCTTTTAGGAAAAAAAATTTACGTAGTCACGGGTCCCGAACCACTGACCTTCAGCGTCACAGTCCAACGCGTTGCCCACTTTTCCTTTTTTTTTTTCTTTTTTTTTTTCTTTTTTTGTTATATTTTTTATTTTCCTAACCTCTGCCACTTCATGCGTTGGCTCCTATCACTTATTACCACCCCAGATTATTAACTAACTAAACCTGGCAACAAAAAGTCTAGTACCACCGCCACTTTTACCCTCAAGTAAATTAACATAAATCGCCAATTCTTCGGGCGACATCATCAACGAAAAATAAATAAATAAATAAAAATGAAATAGGAGGAAAGGATACAGATGGGTTCATTTTGTTTTTATTCATTTTTATTGTTTTTATTTATTTATGTATTTATTTCTTATGGGGGTCTTCAGGTGGTCTTCTCGTTAGAAAGGGGTATAACCCCTATTGTTACCGTGGAGTTCTCTTCAACACATTGTGCGGTATTGAATTTCATCTCATACCTGGTGCACCCCAGTGCTCGGGGCGACGCGTAAACAACGACCCCAAATAATTTGCAAAAAGTAGGCTACGGCTGTAAATCGAAAGTTGTGTCTTTTAATCTCATACTATTGATGGCCGTTGTTAACTGATGCTAATATCGCATTTGTAGACACTGGATTATCATTTATCGTACGAAGAACGACGTGTTTTTGTTAATTCTCCAGTCCGCCATTGCTTTGAAATGACAACGTGTAAGTTACGATAATAAAATCATCAAATACGCAACGCAAGATGGCGTAAGCCAGAGAGAGTTCTGGGCGAGGAATGTCACGTGACATCTGCGAACGGCTGGTTTTCGTTAATTCAGTGGAGGGTGTCAAAACTCCGTTATTTTTGCAAATATCTCTCAAACGATACGAGATATGAAGAAAACATGAGCAAAGATGTAGAGAATTTTCTCCTCTACCAATACCGTTATTCAGTTCTCGCGTCAGATCAACGGTGCGTTTGCAATTACAATTATATTACAAACACCTTTTTTATTATTGCCGTATTTTTTGTTAGAAAAATTTGAAAAAGGGAGGTTCTGGTCTCAGGCGACCTACAATTATGTCTGTAAAATTTGGTGCTGATCGGTTGAACGGTTCGTCTTAAAAACAGGGAACACGTTACGGACAGACATCCCAAAATCGCCGTTATTTTTGCAAATATTTCTGAAACGATACGTCATATGAAAAAACGTAAGAGAGCAAAGTTGTACAGAATTTTCGCCTCTACAAATTCGGTTAATCAATTTTCGTGTCAGATGAACAGTTAAGCCGTTATTTTCATTTACATTTCGAGCTTTCAAAAGACGATCGCAAAGGCCCACTTTTAGGTTTACTACCGTAACCTAAAGTGGGCCAAAACGAAAGAGGATTATAGAGAGAGAATAATGAGAAACAAGTCGGGAAGAGGGGACAGCAAGGCATAGGGAGAGGGTAGGGAGAGAAACAAACTTATAGAGAGAGACAGTGAAGATTAAAGGAAAAACGACAGCAGAGATAGAGACTGCGTCAGAAAAATGTAGAGACTAATGGCATTTGCTATGCTATCAGGAATCAGCTTACTATGCCTACTTTCATTCACTGCTTTCATATAGGTTCATTTTCTGGGGCGATTCAACATTGAATAAAAAAGTATTCATTGCACAAAAGCGTGTAATTAGAATAATTGCTGGAGCCCACCCAAGAACATCCTGCAGACACTTATATAAAGGGCTAGGGATTTTCACAGTAGCTTCACAAAATATATATATATTCTCTTGTCAAATTTGTTATTACCAATCCCACACAGTTCAAAAGCAATAGCAGTGTACGTAACTAAAACACTAGGAGAAAGAATGATATTCACTAGTCAAGGTTAAATCTAGCTTTGGCTCAGAAAGGGGTGAATTATGCTGCCACGAAAGGATTCGGTCACTTACCAAGTAGTATCGAAAGTCTGACAGCCAACTGTTATTTAAAAAGAAATTCCTTTAATTTCTGAATCGCAACTTCTACACTTTAGACGAATTTTTAGATAAAACTTTACGAAATTAAAACGGAAATAAAAAATCCTTAAATTCAGTATCATGTGTGGGCAGCGTTTACTGAACCGCCACGTTCCACATCATTGCGATATGTCGTATATATGATACATCGAATTAGTATTAATGGGCAGGTCTAATATTTTTCTTGCTTCAATTGTTTCTTGCAATAGTGCAGTAATACATTCATACGCACGAGAAAAACTTGTTCTACGGACTGTACATTAACTACATATCTGATCGTGAATGTGTTTTCAATTTACTGTTGTATGTGAAATTCTGAGTGTGCTTTCTGCAACTGTTGGCCCACTTTAGGTTGCGGTAGTAACACTAAAAGTGGGCCTTTGCGATCGTCTTTTGACAGCTCGAAATTTAAATGAAAATAACCGGTTTACCATTCATCTGACACGAAAATTGAATAACCGAATTTATAGAGGAGAACATTCTCTACAACTTTGCTCCCTTATGTATTTTTTCGTATCTCGTATCGTTTGAAAGATATTTGCAAAAATAACGGCGATTTTGGGATGTCTGTTTGTCCGTAACGTGTTCCCTGTTTTTAAGAGGAACCGTACAACCGATCAGCACCAAATTTTACAGACATGATTGTAAGTCACCTGAGACCAGAACCTCCCTTTTTCACATTTTTCGGACAACAAATACGGTAGTAATAAAAAAAGCCGTTTATAATGTAACTGCAAACGAACCGTTCATGTGACACGAAAATTGAAGAACCTAATTGAAACGTTGATTGGAAAAAGGAAGAAAGTCCACACATCACTGTTTTGATAAAACTAAGAAAAACTTGTTAAGTTTTAAAATATTGTTCTGACAGTTTTATGATCCATTACAAACTTGTAGAACTAAATTATGCCGGCCGCGGTGGCCGAGGTGACTGAGGCGCTCCAGTCACGGTCAGCACGGCCACTACGGTCGGGGGTTCGAATGCCCCCTCGGGCATGGATATTTGTGCCGTCCTAGTTCGTAAGTAGTTCATAAGTAGTTTGTAAGTTTAGGGACTGATAACACCGTAGTTAAGTCCCATAGACTTTACAAACATTTGAACATTCTTTTTTTGAACTAAATTATGTGCACTAAATGACGAGTCGTTCGAACGCCTTCACTGAATATTTTTGAAGCAGGCCCCTTTGGAAGTTTGTGGACATTCTTCCTTTTTCCAATAAACTATTCTCTTGAGGGTAGCTTGCAAAGAAATTCGCTGTAACACAGGTTTGAACTGCTATTTATTGTCATTTATGTTACAAACTGATAATACTGATGTCAATTTTGTCCGACATCTTAAGACCAATAATTTATTTTGATGCAGTATTAAAATTTTTAATTAACTATTTTAACGCATTTTAATCTTCTTCAGCAGTTTGTACAGCTTTGTTACCTGGAAATACTAATCTTCTCCTTCAGATAGGACATCATTATTTCTTGTGGGCCACTGAATAATGTTATAAAACTCATGATACTCTGATGGAATGTACTTTATAACTTTATTAAGATTTTGTAGCTTTGTGTGTTTAATAGGAATCTTCTTGCTGTATGCCTTATTTCTCGGATAATCAGGAACTTTCTTTTGTCCCTTAAAAAGCCTATATGTATTGTGATGCAGTCCATCTAACCATTCCATACAAACGACCTATCCTGGGTTTTCATGTGTGTAGGTCAAATACCGGAATTTAGCAAACAATGTTCAAATGTTTGTATATCTATCGGACTCAGCTACGTGGTTATCAATCCGTAGCTTACATACTAAAACTAAGGTAAACTAACCTAAGGACAAGACACCCCCATGCTCGAGGAGGGACTCGAACCCCCGACAGCGAACGGCCGCGCGCGCCGCAGCGAGGCGCTTCAGTACGCACGGCTAATCCGCCGCGGCGGAATTTAGCAAATGCAAACCTCTCCTTCGTTTGACAATTTAGGGCAAATGAGGATTTTTTTAAAGGGTTGTGGCCACCATTCTTTAATGTCAGTGATACCTTGATGTCCAACAATCTTGACCTGAAACGAATTCAGTGTTTTTCTTGAATTAGCTAGCATTTCAACATCCTGTTTGTAAATCTATCGCACCAAACTGCATGGTCATCAGTCCGTAGCTTACAAACTACTTAAACCTAGGTAAACTAACCTAAGGACAACACACACACACACACACACACACACACACACACACACACACACACACACACACACCCATGCCCCAGGGAGGACTCGAACCTCCACGGCGAGCAACCGCGCGCTCCGCGGCGAGGCGCTTTAGACCGCTCGGCTACTCTACCGCGGCTCAACATCCAGTTTGACAGAATAGATTATGTCTTGTTGTCATGTCACTCTTTATCACAGCAAAATCCTTATAGAATGGGAGGAAGGAGTGACCACATACAAGGTAATAATGATGAATTATTTGAAATTTGCCAGTCATTGCTAGATACATCAGGTACCGCACATGTAGTACATTCACTGATTCCGATAGCTGTTCAGGTATGTAGTTGTTGAGGAAAGTAGACACTTCATTGGGACCTCTAACTTGCCCTCCATGGTAGCAATAAAACTTTCCAGTATTCAGAACGAAACTTTCACTCTGCAGCGGAGTGTGCGCTGATATAAAACTTCCTGGCAGATTAAAATTGTGTACCGGAACCGGGACTCGAACCTGGGACCTTTGCCTTTCGCGGGCAAGCGCACTACCGACTGTGCTATCCCGACACGACTCACGATGCCGCCTCACAACTTCACTTCTGCCAGTACCTCGCCTCCTACTTTCGCACAGTCGGTAGTGCGCTTGCCCGCGAAAGGCAAAGGTCCCAGGTTCGAGTCCCGGTTCCGGCACACAATTTTAATCTGCCAGGAACTTTGCAGTATTGTTTTTCAGATTATGGATTTTGTTTTCTGCTCATCCTTTGAACAGGTGAGTATTCTATCAGTCCCATTAAATTCAGATATTTCTCTTTTTTAGTTTTACCATCGTCTAATTTTGTAATTTCCATTTCATCCTCATCTTTGAAATTTTCAAAGTACTCTTTCGAACAACTGCAATAAAACGAATATTACAGTATACCACTCCAATACACAGCACATGAATATTTTGCAGTGAAGTGTATACAAATAACACAATATGCATGAATAAAACTTTCTTGCATGATGGACCAGGCTTTTTCGCAGGCCGAACCAAACCTTTTGAAGTTATATATTCTTTTCCTAGTTATCTATCTCTCGCGTTTTTCCTTGACATATTCGTCTATATTTCAAATGTTCAATTGTTTGTATAGTCTATGGTACTTAACTGCGGGTCATCAGTCCCTAAACTTACAAACTACTTATCAACTACCTTATACTAAGGGCGTCACAAATATCCACGCCCGAGGGGGGATTCGAACCCCCGACCGTACTGGCCGTGCAGACCGTGACTGGAGCGCCTCAGTCCCCTCGGCCACCGCGGCCGGCCGTCTATATCTTGTACACCTTTTTTCTGTGGTGTACTTGTTCATTATCACTTTAACTTTCACTCATTATGCTGTGAGTTTACATACGTTAAACGTACGTAACCACACTGATGATAATGTGGGACAGTGAAACTGAAAGAATGTGTTTAAATGCTATTTAGTAACACTGTTAGAACGCTCCTTACCAGTGTTTGTAAAACAGAAGAATGTCCGGACATTCTTCCCTATTCCAACAACTAAAAACTTTCACAGGCTGTACTTTCGGCATTATTGCTGGTTCTTTCTTCCCTATTCCATTAATCGATAAGTGGACAGCTGCAGAAGAAAATGTATATCTCAGCGTATTTTCGTTGAAATTGGACTTTCTTCTTTTTTTTCATCAGCGATTCAAATGGTAGAAGCAAAAATTCTCTACAACTTCGCTTTATTATTTTTTCTTCATATCTTGTATCGTTGCAGAGAAATTTGCAAAAATAAAGGCGATTTGACGATGTCTGACTGTAACGTGTTCCTACTTTTTAGGTTGAACCGTTCAACCGATCGGCACCAAATTTTACAGACATAGTAGGCCGCCAGAGACCAGAACTTCCCTTTTTCAAATATTTCGGACAAAAAATACGGTAGTAATACCAAAAAAGTCGTTTGTAATATAATTGTAATTTCAAACGAACCGTTCATCTGACACGAAAATTGAATAACCTAGTTGGTAAAGGAGAAAATTGTCTACAACTTAGCTCCCTTATGTTTTTTTCATATATCGTATCGTTTGAGACATATTTGCAAAAATAACGGAGTTTTGACACCCTCCATTGAATTAACGAAAACCAGCCGTTCGCAGATGTCACGTGACATTCCTCGCCCAGAACTCTCTCTGGCATACGCCATCTTGCGTTGCGTATTTGATGATTTTCTTATTGTAATTTACACGTTGTCATTTCAAAGCAATGGCGCACTCAAGAATTAACAAAAACACGTCGTTCTTCGTACGATAAATGATAATCCAGTGTCTACAAATGCCATATTAGCATCAGCTAACAACGGCCATCAGTAGTATGAGATTAAAGGACTCATCTTGCGAGTAATAGCTGTAGCGTAGTTGTCAAGGCGTTGGACTATGACGCTGAAGGTCAGTGGTTCGGAACCCGTCAGTACCTAAAATTTTTTTCCTAAAAGGATTTCAGAAAGTTATTAATTTTTTATTACTTAGATTATTATTTTGGTCCAAAATGTTTGCAAAAACTTATAAAACTACAAATCTAAAGTGGGCCGTAAAACACCTCAATGCGATATTTATTTACTGAAAACTTTCGATGTGTAATTTCACCTGCCGACATTACGCAGGAATTTTCTTCAGAAACTTATTACTGTTAGAACCATGCGAAATCAGGATTATGAGAAGGAGCGTCGAGAGGAACAGAGAGAGAAAGGCAGTGAGGCAGAGCGAGAGAATTACGAAAACCCGTGTGAAGCGGTCGTTAGTAAACGAGGAGATGCCTTTAACGTCCAGTTAAGTGTACTCGTTAAGTGCATTGTGTTTGTCATTGCCAGATAGACCTCTCGTTTGCTAACCTCGAGAAAACGAGAAGGTACGATATATTTCCACTATGTTGGCAATAGAAACAAATGAAAGCGCCGTCTGAAAAAACAGCTCTTCGCCATTTTTGACCATCAGGAAGGCGGTTAACAGACAGTTGTTATTTGGCGCTATGGTAAAAAAACTTGAAAGAAGCTCGAATTTTATAAGAAGTTAGTGCGAGAGTCTTGTGTCCTTAATAGAGGAATATAAGGACACGTTGGAAACCGACTGAAGGAAAAGGAAGCGACATTGTTGCAAATGAATTCAATGCTGCCCATGGAAGATGTAGAACAGCAAAAGTGCTAAGTACGATAACATGCTGCCAAGTGCGTAGTACCATAGTGTAAGCAGTAACTTACTTGCACATAGGCGAATGTGCACTGTTCCTGTATATCGGAGGAAGAAATCACATTTTAGGCCTTACACTAGGCGCAACAAGCATAAGTAAAAACTGAATTAATAAGATTGCAGACATAAATAATGTATTCTGCTTTCTATTAGCTATGACTGATAACTTACAAAATACGTAACTATCTGTTGGACTCTTCATATGGTCGTGGAGTTTTTCATGCAGCGTTTCCAAAGTGACTTTCCGAGGACGAAATCGAGTAACAAATTCTGCATCATCCCATCATTCAAAACAATTTTGACGAAAATAAATCGGACGCCTTACAGGGGCAATGAGCTCTAGATCGTCCAAAATATTAACATCGTCTTCATTGTCAACCAAATTTCTTATTCCTGCCATTTCCATCATACCGATTCCGCAAGCCTGTATTTTGATATCGAACAATAATTTTAAGGTTATGTTGGATATCTGCAATATAGCAAACTCATCTAATCGCTGCTCACATGGATGGGGCGAGAAATATGACGATACCATTTTCCAATAAAGCTGCTTCCCACACTAGTTTTTCATACATGTAGTGCTTCTGTTATTTTGTGCGATAAATCGGTCTTTATCACGTAATATACTGCGGTATATTAGCGCTTTGGAATCCTGCCATTTTGATACAGATTCTCACTTAACTGGTCGTTAGCCGTGTAACGAGCAGAAATTTACTCGTTAACTTAACGGCCAGTTTGACGTTCTTTAACGTCAGGTTAACTCATAACGGAACATTGGCAAACGCAATTCTCTGTTAACGATCTTAAAATCTTAACTGAAATTTGACGAGAATGACAAACCGGCCCTTAGACTTGGGGCCATTCGTCAATCGGTCGTTCTTATCAACGAATACCAGGACAATCGAATCGTGATCCGGACGAAACAGCGTTCAAAACAATCGTCTGTCTACTGACGATTGCAAGATCCAACAATTCGTGATTCGAAGACAACTGGCGAATCGTGGTAAATGATTACGAAAGCCAGAATGCGCCGATACACACGTGTAACATCGCGAAATCAGAGTGTGATTAAACTTTACGTACCTCTTACGCCTTGCAGATGCGGTGCAACACACACACACACACACACACACACACACACACACACACACACACGTTCATACAGTTTACATGTAATCATCATTATATAAATACGCTAACACGAAAATTGTGGTACAGATTACTAATTTATTCGCACAAGAAGGCAAATTAAAGTTACATAATTCGAAAGATTGTTTGTCGTAGATTTCACGAACATAAATATTATGTGTGCATTTAGCCGTTAAAAGTGGTAAAAGGTAGTAGAAATTTTCCTATCTACAGCTTGGATCAAGTTCTACATTCTCCAACAATCAGCTTACTGATTGGCTATTCGCCTCGACCAAAGACGCTGTAATGCAGCGCATCTGTAGTATTAAAATAAGTGAATATCGAAACATGCAGTGCTCCCAACTCACTTTCTTGTGCCGTTCAAATGCTTCATTTTCCCAGTGATTAAGAGTGGTTAAAGGAAATGGATGTTTTCGTATGAATGTCGATATAAAGGATGATGCGCCAGATGAGACATCTAGCGGTGCACGGGTGGAACTACGAAGTCGACATGTCAGATCTGGAATTCTGAATATCGCAGTATCAAAATAACATTATTTCTTGGCGTTGTATAAATATACGAACACCGAAACTGTAGTTCCATTTCAAATATTAGGCTAATAAAACTTATATAATTCGAAAACGGCATGAGAAGTATATACATCTGTTTTTATTTGTTTTTGTGTCGGGCATTTTCCTTAACACGTAAAACATACCATTTCGTACCTCCCAGTGCCGGTTAAATTTTACCAAATATCCCAGCGGCCTCCTATGATAATGTTGGCAACAGATGCTGAATAGTGAGAATCCTGTGAGTCTCCATTTTAGCCAGTCGCTTGACAACGCTGATGTTTTCTCGTGGAATCTTCGCTTTACGAGGGCAATTATTTTTACTGAACGGGCGAGGGTACATACAAAAACCTGTCAAGTATAAAGCAGGAACAGCATTATTTGTTTACTTCATGGTCTGTACGATACAGTAATCAGGTCATTCTATGTGGTTCGAACAAATAGGCAAAGATTTTCTATCGTGTTGTTGATGTTGCCAACATAATCCCGCGAGGCCGCCGACATGATACGTAAAATTTTACCCCCAGTGACCATTGTAAACACAATTGGTAGAGTTTAGACCACAGGAAATACTAGTATATTTAAACGAGCAATTCTTGCACATTCATATTTCGCGAATCCCGTAAACAGCTCTAACGATTTTGATTCTATTTTGCTTCTTGAGTTGATCTAGATAGTTGTAGCTTTTTATAAAAAGCTCAGTTTTAGAAAAATATTCGTTTTATATAAAAACGCGATTTTAATATCTCTAAAATCTTTTTCACTATTTACCTTTTTTATGTTTATCTTAAGGAAACCCATTTTAGACAACGAAACGTTTTATATGAAATCGCGAATTCTTTGTATCATGAATAAAATTTAGTATTTGAAGATGGATTTCGATTTTTGAAGTTTACCTATACTGACGCGTTATCTGAAGCTACGTGATTTTACATAATAAATATTTTGTAACGATTAGATATATGTTAATTACTATACATGTAATGAAATTTATATGGCTGAAGTAATTGCACAAAACGAAATATATTCGTTAGGTTACAGCAAGATTCGAACTACGTGACGTAATATTCACGTTCTTGACAACCTACAACGCTACCAAATGAGCTACACTGACAACAGAAATAACTGGTACCATAATATGTACGCACTTTTATCCGCTAGCAAAACTTCAAAGAGAATTTTAGCCAAATTTTTGAGAGTTGAATCGAGTGGCTATGACTGGTTATTATTTTAAGTCTGAAGTTTATGGACGACTAGCTGAAAACCCGGCGTTGCCCGGGTATTTATTAATTTATCCCTGCCATTTTTCAGGTATATATATTCATTTGTATAAGGGCTTTATGTCTGTAAAATCTCTTGCGAATACAATTAGTAGTAAAGAAGTAAAACTTGGGGCGGTTTTCCATGAACGTTACTGTTTATGCGCTCACATCTCATGAACTACGTGACGTACTGTGATACAATTTAGAAGGTAGGTACAACTATGAATGTGTATACTGACTGTAAAATTTCCTGTCGCTACAATTTGTAGTTTTCAAATTATAAATTGCAACGTCATGCCGAGAGCCGTAGTTTTACTCCATAAACAGCGGAAAAGTAGTAAGCGAGAAACTTTTTTCCCTTTCATCATTTTACTATGATTACCAGAGAGAAAAGTTTAATAAAGGTTTGAAATTATGTTTAAAGTTTGTTGCAAGTCGCCAAGTACTGTCATTCTCATACAGTGTATTTCGAAAGTCTCGCCGCATTATATGGCATTTTTTTTGCGATTTCTATTGGTTATGACGTAATATCCTTTGAACCATGTGCCGTATGTGATTCTTAACCATGCAGCAATTGTTACCTCACGGTAAGGAATGTGTGTACCAAATTTGGTTGCAATCGGTCCAGTGGCTTAGGAGAAAATGAGCAGCATTGTCGCAAAATGCAGCAGTTTCTCGCGCATCTCATTGTTTATGACGTCATATCTCGTCAGCTATATATCGTATGTGATTCTTACACTTACGGCGACCGTCCTCATGGATTGAGGCTTACATGTACGAAATTTCACAAAGATTGGAAGAAAACTGTAGATATGTATGCTACACGTAAAAACATACGGACACTCTGCTTTATATATTAGAAGATTAGAAATATTTAAAAATGCGATACCCGTATTGTCTCCTTTTTGGCATTCTTTAAGAATCGTGCCGTTGCAGACCATAAAGAACTGAACAAATCGTAGAAATCGATAAATCGATTAACAATATGGGACTGAGTCGCAAGAATCGATTCATCAGAAGGAATCGTGTTGGCCAAGACCGCTGACATCGATTGCCGCCTTTCGGTCGGTAGAGCATATTCAGACTCCCGCAGGCGAGGTTCAGTTCTAATGTTGCGTGTCCCTCCACGCACCGAAACTCTCCTTTTCTGGTATTTTAAAATTGATCCTAATATACCGGGTGATAAAAAAGTGAGTATAAATTTGAAAACTTAATAAATCACGAAATAATGCAGATAGGTAAAAGTTGACACACATGCTTGGAATCACTTGATTACACTTTCACACAGACGATAACAAATAAAACATGCTATACCTACTCTATGGCAGACAGGATCAAGTGATTCTAAATCTTCACTTTACAAGGCCAATTACTTTTATTGATCTGACAATGGTACATACAAGGACCTGTCAACCACAGAGCAGGTATAGCATGTTTTATTTAATCATCTGTATGAAACTGTCATAGCCGCGGTGGAGTAGCCGAGCGGTCTAAGGCGCCTCGCTGCGGAGCGCGCGGTTGCTCGCCGTGGAGCTTCGAGTCCTCCCTGGGGCATGGGTGTGTGTGTGTGTGTGTGTGTGTGTGTCCGTAGGTTAGTTTACCTAGGTTTAAGTAGTTTGTAAGCTACGGACTGATGACCACGAAGTTTGGTCCGATAGATTTACAGACATTTGAACATTTTTGAAACTGTCGTAAGTGATTTCGAAAATAAATTCATGGAAACTTCATGTTAACGCGTTAATTTTTGCATCTTGTAAACATTGCGTTCTTTCGTCTATAAAACGCATTACCGCATATTTAATTTCCAACATCAAAAATTCTTATTTGCATGTTGCCGCGGCGGTAAGGTTTCGCTACAGTCTAACACTGACTGTTGTTACCAACTGACAGTTGCTGCGACACTAGCGCTCCTAGCGGCGGGGAAGCCGCCCAAGTAGCGATGTTTGTTTGTTATCGCTTTTGTACGTAATTAACAAAACACACACTACAATTACTGCGTTACAAGCATTATTAAAATATCGAGAGACAAACATAATACGGAAATTAATACAAAAACAGCCTCATTTAAATGATTCAATGGTATAAAGAACAACTCCGTCATGAACAAATACCTACGAATGTGTGTATATTTGCAGCTTATTCCTCTGAAAGTAAGTTGCATATAAACATAATGGTGTAATAAATTTCTATTACGGTCTGTTCTTACTATGACAGCCAGTTCTTCACGTGTATCAATTCAGTACGGAGTTTAATGATTCTCATATATTTACACATCACTCGTCTTTCTTACACGTACATATTCTTTTAAGTGTAATTACTTTAGCTTTAAAAACCAATGTTTTGATTATTCTTGCCGTTTGTGGTTCAGAGGTAGCAACAATTGTGGAATTGGGTTCTTCTTTGTTGGAAAACAGTTTGGTTGCTTTTATCGTTATATTGCCATGGCTGTGACGTTTTTCCTTCAGTTACAGCTGTGATGGTAGATTTGGTATTTTAAATACCGTATTTATTGTATTCTATATACGTTTCCTATGTTGCACGCTCACCGATTTTACTGGAATTGTAACGTTCTTGCGTATAAATTGACGTCTCTCTGCTAAAGAGTATGTCTCGTGTTTCCGAGGCATTTTTATTTTTAGTAGAAAATGAAATTACTCATTAAAAGCCTGTATGTTACACGATGATTGTAAATTAACTGTCCTGTAATATACCGTTTCGTACCTTATCAGGGATGTTATGAAACCTAAGAAAGACAAATGGGGAGCTATTTCAAAATTATTACCCATTTGTAAGTCACTACATACGTTCCCTAATGTAAAAAGTATGTAGAGATTAATGTAAACGATACTATTCGCTCTCAACTACCGTATTCAGAAACGTAGCTTGCCGGCCGCTTGGAGCGCTGCTATCGCAGCGTAGAACAAAAATCTGCGAGTGTCGCGGCTGTATGTGTTAGACTCTGGTTTGGTTACCATTGGCTGACGCCATAGTCACGTGAGTGATTCTATTTACACTTCGGTAAAATCAGACGTGACGTCATTATGACGTATCCACGCTATCGAAGACGACTGGAGCCATGATCGACTTGTGTGGTCGTTCCAGACGCAAAACTGCGGTTGCAATTGTAGCAGACGAATTAATGGAGTAGCTGATAATATCTTCAGTTGGTAATGGTATATTCATTACAGTTTCGGAAGCTATAACTTTGCTTTATTTATTTATTTATTTTTATTATTATTATTATTTTTTTTTTTTTTGAAAGTAAGAAGATATAAACTTTCCGAAAAAGGACCTACACTGTGAGCTCTGAAACGTTAGTCAGCCAAATATGATGTCATCGTGGCCCATTTGTGAAGGTTGTGTTTAAAACTAATGGAAACTTTTTCTTTAAGCGAAAAATGCTACCGAGTTGCATTGTAGTACGGAGTCTACGTTAAACTTAGAGGACAAAATACGGTTACCAGGCTATGAAGCGACAATGTGTACTTGGACATGTCAAAATATGCGATATACAAAAACAGCATATAGTCGCCGTAGGTATATGTATGTTTTCGCCCAAACTATAAATCAAATGAGCTGGATATTAATGCAGTCATTTGTTACAGAGGCTCTGCGAACATCAGGTAAAACATTTCGTAAAAGTGGGTACTCATCTACGACCAAGTTACTGCAACATGCTAGTTCTTTTCTTTGAAAATGTGTGAAGCTGTAGTTCTCTAAGGCTCGGTCTGCGTTATTTCTGACATAATTTTCAATTTACATTTACTGAAATTTCCGTCAGTGCTTTCCAAAACATGATACCAATATTAGGTAAGGCCTAGTTTTGCCACTAAACTACGAAGGAAGAAAGTATGCAGTTCAGAAAGAATGTCGAATTAATCGTGTTGTTCCACCCGAAACCAGCGTCTCGAACGATCGCAAAAGTCGATGCGCCGCTCTTCTCGACGTCGATAGTGTGGATACGTCATAATGACGTCGCGTCTGATCTTACCGAAGTGTAAATAGAATGACCCTCAATCCAGGCCATCGGAAGCAAATGTGCCGAATTTCGTATTTTTACTTCAATATTACGAAAGTGGGCAAATTAAACGTAACGGCGCTTGAAAGACATTTGCAAAACACGTATTTTAAGGTAAGGTACGTCGTGAATAAGTACGGAGAATTATGCCTACGCGTATACAACCTTTACCCACACTAATTACTTGACTAACTTAAATTACTCTACGGTTCACCACGAGCACCCATGTCCGAGGGATGATTCGAACCCCCGAGCGCAGCGGCCGTGCAGTCTGACTGGCGCGCCACACACCGCTCGGCCACTGCGGCCGGCTTTTACAGATGTTTTTGCCTATATTTCACTCTGTAGTCAAAACTACGAATCGCAAACAAATAGTGGTTGTATATGGCAATAGTTCTCAATCTCCCATTGTGCAGTAGGGAGGTTGAGTGTTGATTACGTCATAAGGGTGCACGATATGGGCGTTTAAAATCATCGGCGTACAGAAAATTCTGCGCTTCCGTCTCTTTCAACCCCGATATCTTGCAACCATTTGTCGTTATTAACCCTCAGTCAGGGTTGTAGCCTTTCTCCGATGTTATTCAATTTGTACATCGAGCAGGCGGTGAAGGAAAGCAAGGAAAAATTTGAAATAGGGATTAAAGTTCAGGGCGAAGAAATAAAAACAATGCGTTTTGCTGATGACATTGTAATTCTGTCAGACAGCAAAGGACCTGGAGGAGCAGTTGAATGGAATGGACAGTGTGCTGAAAGGTGCATATAAGAAGAACATTAACAAGAGTAAAACAAAAATAATGGAATGCAGTCTTAGAAAATCAGGCGATGCTGAAGGAATTAGATTAGGTAACTAAACAATGAACGAGGTAGATGAGTTTTGTTACTTGGGTAGTAAAATAACATGTGATGGTCGCAGTACAGAGGATATAAAATGCAGAATGGCAATGGGAAGAAAAGCATTTTTGAAAAAGAGAAATTTGCTAACATCGAATATTAATTTAAGTGTAAGGAAGTCTTTTCTGAAGGCATTTGTGTGGAGTGTTGCCTTGTACGGGAGTGAAACATGGACGAAAAGCAGTGCGGACAGGAAGAGAATAGAGGCTTTTGAAATGTGGTGCTACAGAAGAATGCTGAAGATTAGGTGGGTAGCTCGCATAACCAATGAACAAGTACTGAACAGAATTGGTGAGAAAAGGAAGTTTTGGCATACCCTGGCTAAAAGGAGGGATCGCTTGGTAGGGCACATTCTTAGACATCAGGGAATCGTAAATTTAGCATTGGAGGGAAGTTTGTGGGGTAAAAATCGCAGAGGAAGACCAAGAGACGCGTATAGTAAGCAGATTCAGACAGATGTAGGTTGCCGTTCTTATGTGGAGATGAAGAGGCTTGCTCAGGATAGGGTATTGTGGAGAGCTGCATCAAACCAGTCTCCGGACTGAAGACCATAACAACAACCCTCAGTCAGCATAGTGTACAATGTGACACTTGGTACGTTAAGAACAACCAGCACCATTCGCCTGCGGGGTGCAGTTTTCGCTGCAGAGTGAAACGCAGACAGGAACACTTTTTAATTTGTATTTTTTATTTTACTTTACATAGAGACTAGCTTAACTCACGCTGCTTCGCACGTGTAGACTGGATGGTCTGCATTGGTTGTTTCTACTTCTGAATATAAATGTTCAGAGATTTAGCTTTAAAAATGCTTTCCTAATCAAGTATTTTGACACAATTTGCCACCCCCATTGATGGCGGAATTCAAAAAATCCCCTAATACTTTAAATAAAAATAAAAAAAGAATTAAAAATTCTAAGCATGTCTCCAAATCTAAACCTTGACATTTTTAACATAAAAACAGTTTTAACAACACCCTTAAAACATTTTTCCATTATTTCACTCGCTTTAATGCTTGAATTTCCAAAAATATCGAAACACCTGTTTTTTAAAATTTCAATCGAAAATCTAAATCCGAAGTTTTGTATTTCTTGCTTCAAAATTGCCTTAATAGCAAAGTATTAAAAAGAAAAGAAAAAAGTTATTCCCTATTTCACCCCCTTAGGAATGGGAATATCGAAAAAATCGCTGATGCCTACAGTCTAAGAAATAACGTCTACAAATTTCAAGTTTCTATCCCTCTGTAGATTCACTTTTCAGGACAGTTTTCTGCCTTTTCAGAGACGGATCGAGAACGCGAAATTTCTTACGCTTTGGCATCTTTCTTGGTACTTTCACTTTTCAAACTGCAATATGCACTTATTTTTCCTTTCTTCGTTCGCTTGGTGCAGAAAAACTGAAGAATGAGCATCACGTTTCGCTGTATATAACCCCTTTGCTACTATAGTGTCAAAAATCATCCGTGGTGTTCAGTCCGAATTTTATATAAGCTGACTGCTTTCAACCACTGAATCTTTCACCATTATAGCTATCGACACGGACCTGCTATGGTGTACAACGGGAGACTGTGTACTATAGAAAACACAGAGATCGTCTGTGTAGTTTTTACTGAAGTCTAAAGTATTGACACGCTATATTATATAATGAATTGCTGTTCGTTAGTCTCGCTCAAACTCTAGAACGGCTGAACTGATTTGGCTAATTTTAGTCTTGAAATATTCGTGTAAGCTCAGGGCAGGTATAAACGGTGATAAAATATAGAAAAGTTGTCCGGAAAAGAGGAAAAATAGGGAAAATTGAAAGTTTTTCCAGTGCGCTGTCAATACCGTTCGACCAATTGCGATACAATTTTGTACAGTTCGTGTTGAAAGCAAGAGGAAGGTTTGCACCAAATAAAAATTTGCAAAAGTCGTCGGGAAGTAGAAAAAATTTGGGAAAAACCGAAAGCGATTTTTTCTACGAATATAAATAAATTGCCACACGGTTGTAAGAGCACCACTTGAGTACGGCTTGACAAGACGAGGTTTGTATGATTTTTTGGAAAATCTACCGGAAAATTCGAAAATTTGAGAAAAACTGAAAGTGAGTTTTTCAATGTGTTTTTGATTGAATTCAGCTCTATAAATGACTACTCGCACAACAGACTTTTTTCCATTAAGGTCTTGGTAACGTTTTCAGTAAAAAATATGGGCAGTTAAAAAGGAAAGTTGAAAAATTCGAACTAAGTTCCTTTTTCAATGTGTTTCTAAATGTACTCAATACTATAAGGTGAGAACCGTTCATCCGCTTGGGATAAAATTTTGCACATTTGACGTTCAGAGCAAATGCCTTTATAAAGCTACTGGGTATAAAATACATATGATTTAAATTAGCATGATTTATATTATGAGGTAAGTGACACGAAGTTCACCGGGTCATCTGGTTTTATATAAGTCGGTAAGTTTCAACTCCCATGTCTTCCACCCCCGTATTATCAACCCTCTAGCACCATAGTTCACAATGGGAGACTGATACCTACTACCACATACAAACACTATTGGTTTGCGACGTGTAGTTTTAGCTGCAGTGTGAAATATAGACACAAACATTTCTACTGTTATGTACATTATTAAGATTAAGACAGTGACACAGACTACGATAGTGAAACTACAGCCGGTATAGCTACCCTTGGTGAGGAACAGACCCATCCCTTGTGGCTACGGCTCGCCTACTGTACTTGCACTCTTATAGCTAACTTAGTGTGGACCACGCCCACTGTGTATACATACGCTGCCGCCAGCTGCAACCGATGGCTCGGGATGTGGGGTTACACTGCTTAACAACACGCGCGCTTTGTGTAATATTCGCGACATTAGGTTACACGTTGAGAGTAGGGACGAGTCATACGCGTCATACGGTGAACACACGAATAACGCGCGGCACTGTAAACGGCCTATGTGAACAGAGCATACCGCCCTCTATGGGGTTCTCCAGGCCTGGCTAGTGGCTAGTAGCTAGTCCCACCACGCCGTTTGCAGGGAACGTCCCACAATACTGTATGAGACGCGCCGAGAGCAAAATGAAGCACGAAATAAACGCGTGATTGTTAAAAAAAGAAAATATTACCGAGTACTGCAGTCTCTTCTCAAATGAATCAAGTTTACTAATTTCCGAAATACGTCTGCGCAGGCACGAAATTTAAGGATGTAAGGCTCTTTTCTCACAAGGTGGAACGATTGTTCATCGAGTTATTTGCGTAACATGATAGAGAGTGCGATTATTATTTAATCCACGTAATTTTCTGTCAGGGCCTGTTTAACTTCTGCCGACTACTCTGTACGTTCCGAACGCTTATTTTTGTATAGCTCAATTTTGCCTATATTCCTTTCCATCTCTATACATAAAAATGTCGTGTTGAAACTTCCTGGCAGATTAAAATTGTGTGCCGAAACCGGGACTCGAACCTGGGACCTTTGCCTTTCGCGGGCATGCGCACTACCGACTTTTTTTTTTCCCCAGTTACAACCCGTCCTTCCGCACGCCAAAAAAGCCTTCGCCGGCTAGCTTCAGTAGCTATGACATAGTACTTGTATTCCTAGAGGGAAAAGCTTATTTCTTCTTTAGAGACAAATAAAATTTCTCCTTGGAAAAGAGTTAAAAAATTGTCGTCAGGCCTTCTTCTACACTCTGTGAAAGAAAACGTTTTTCTGAAACTAAAGTGAAACTTCTTCTTCGAAGTGTTGTTTTTAATGCTCTTCTGCGAAAGCCAAATTAAATGTAAACAGCACATAAAATAAATAGATAAAAATTGATTCTTCTCCTTACTCCGGAACTTCCATGGATGTACATTAGCAGGAAATAAAGGGGTCTTGAAGAAGGGTGATAAATCAATCACATCATTCTCTACAGGCGTTCCCTTTTCAGCACGATATATGCCCTCGGAGTTCGTCTTCTCGAAATTTGTTTTGTAGTTTACCGTTGACAATCGAATTCAAACTATTCATCCTCTCATCTGAACAATATTTATTGCAAACTGGGGGTTCTCTGTGCTATCCCGACACGACTCACGATGCCGCCTCACAACTTTACTTCCGCCAGTACCTCGCCTCCTGCTTTCCAAACTTCACAGAAGCTCTCCTGCGAACGATGCAAGACTAGCACTCCTGGAAGAAAGGATATGGTGGAGACATGGCGTAGCCACAGCCTAAGGGATGTTTCCAGAATGAAACTTTCACTCTGCAGCGGAGTATGCGCTGATATGAAACTTCCCGGCAGATTAAAATTGTGTGCCGGAACCGGGAGTCGAACCTGGAAACATCCCTTAGGCTGTGGCTAAGCCATGTCTCCACCATATCCTTTCTTCCAGGAGTGCTAGTCTTGCATCGTTCGCAGGAGAGCTTCTAGAAGTTTGGAAAGTAGGAGGCGAGGTACTGGCGGAAGTAAAGTTGTGAGGCGGCATCGTGAGTCGTGTCGGGATAGCTCAGTCGGTAGTGCGCTTGCCCGCGAAAGGCAAAGGTCCCAGGTTCGAGTCCCGGTTCCGGCACGCAATTTTAATCTGCCAGCAAGTTTCATATCAGCGCACACTCCGCTGCAGAGTGAACGTTTCATTCTAGATTAATGTTGTTAATTAATGAAATGCAGCAACCAGTTGCTCGTGGTTATTTATTTTTAACTTTAACGACCGGTTTCGGGCGCTTGAGTGCCCTTCTTCTGGTCTATTTTTGTACTGTTGCTTAATAAATATACATGCTTGTAGTGGAATCAACGCTAAGTTGGGTTGTTTGTGTGTGACAATCTCAAAAAGTTCCTGAGCTCAAAATTTTTCACAACGTTGCACTGCAAGAGACAAAGGTTTTTAGATACCTATTTATTTACTACACACACACACACACACACACACACACACACACACACACACACTATATATATATATATATATATATATATATATATATATATATATATATATATATATATGACACTTCTGCAATATTTGGCAACAACTTTTCCACATTGTAAAATTTATATAAATTCGTATACGACATATACTTAAAAAACAACATATGTAAAAACATGCGTGTAATCTATTAGTACGTTGTACCAATATTTCAAAGCATTCCATCATGAACTTTCAGACATATTAGATTTTCAACATAAGACTAAACATGGTTCTAAAGTCAGACTTCTAAGACGAGATACAGGGAGATTAGGCAATGACGAGGAGATATACACGTACATTTATAATTGTAACCAAGACTACAAATACCAACTTTTGCAGTTCAGGCTTCAAAACTGACTTAATAGCGGCATTTTTCAAAAATCTTTTCATCCCCTATTTCACACCCTTAATGGCTTACTCTACGGAAATCTGAAAGACGCCTTTTTTTTTTTTTTTTTTTTTTTTTTTTTTTTTTTTTTTTTTTTTAATTCTAACCTAGAATCCATATACCAATTTATGTAGGTCTAGTATGAAAATTGACTCGATAACCGCGTATTTTCGAAAAAATTTTCATCCACTATTCCACCCCCTTAGGGAGGGAATATCGAAGAATCGCTACTTAAACGACGCCACCGGTGTAAGATTAACACGCTCTGCTATTTTCAAGTTTTTATCATCAGTAGTTTCGGCTGGGCGATGATGATTCATTCACTTAATCAGCCTATCAGTCAGACGGACTGCCTCTTATCTTAATCTACTATCTTAACGCCCACTGCTTCGCATGCGTAGGCTGGTTGGTCTGCACCAGTTGTTGCTCCCTCTTAACATAAATTTTCATAGATACAGCTCAAGTACTATCATAATGAAATGCTGTGATACTACTTGTAGCCGCGGCAGAATGGCCGTGCGTATTGAGGCGCCATGCTGCGGTGCGCGCTGCTGTTCGCCGTCGGGGGTTCGATTCTCCCGTCGTAACCCCCTATGGCACCCCTTAACAGTTGAATTTCGAAAAATATCCCAACATGTGTCTTTCAAATTCCAACCAAGTATGCAAATATCTATCATTTTTTGTAATTCTGGGTTCGAAATTGGCTTAGTAGCAACGTATTTACAGAAAAATGTTTCATCCCCTATTTGGCAATTCTTTGGCCTATATTTCATGGCATGTTCACTAAAGAGAACAAACACACTTAAAAAAAAGCTGTTTTACTTGTAAATATGTCGAAATATCACAGTACGTAAATTCTATAGACGATGTTTACAATTCGACGGTCCATATTTCAAGATATTTTCACCAAAGAAAACAAATTACTTTTTAGAATGTTCAAATGTTTGTAGCGTCTATGGGACTTAACTACGGGGTTATCAGTCCCTAAACTTACAAACTACTTATGAACTACTTACAACTAAGGACGGCACAAATATCCATGCCCGAGAGGGGATTCGAACCCCCGACCGTAGTGGCCGTGCAGACCGTGAATGGAGCGCCTCAGTCTCCTCGACCTCCGCGGCCGGCTACTTTTTAGAGAAAGCGCTTGTACATGTAGATATGTCGAAATATCGCAAAATGTAAATTTCTTTTATTTAATAATAGTAAAAGAAAACTTTTAGCATTCAGGGTAAAATGGAAAAAAAATTGTTAGAGACGGGAATCGAACCACCGCCCACGGTCATTAGCTCCCCAATATTTCATTGACGTCAATTTGCAGCAGGGTTTTGGAACATATCCTGTACTCAAATATTATGAATTATCTCGAACAGAACGATCTATTGACCCAAGGTCAACACGGATTTAGAAAATATCGTTCATGCGAAACACAACTAGCTCTTTACTCACACGAAGTGATGGGTGCTATCGACAAAGGGTTCTCAAATCGATTCCGCATTTCTTGATTCCCAGAAAGCTTTTGACACCGTCCCTCACTTTTAATCAAATTGCGTGGTTATGGTATATCGCCACAGATTTGCGATTGGATAGGGGATTTCTTGTCAGAGAGGACACAGTTCCTAGTAATCGATGGTAAGGCATCGACTAAAACAGAGGTCACATCGGGCGTTCCACAGGGTAGTGTTATTGGTCCTCTGCTATTTCTTATTTACATAAACGATTTAGGGGAAAATCTAAGTAGCTCTCTTAAGTTGTTTGCAGATGACGCCGTCATTTACCGTCTAGTGAAATCATCTGAAGATCAAAACCAACTGCAGAACGATCTGAATAAGATAGCAGTATGGTGTAAAAATTGGCAATTGACTCTAAATAATGAGAAGTGTGAAGTCGTCCACATGAGTACGAAGGCCGTAAACTCCACGAAATACCTAGGAATTACTATTACTTCAGACCTAAACTGGAAAGAACACGTAGATAATATCGTGGGAAAGGCGAACCAGAGACTGCGTTTTATTGGCAGAACCCTTAAAAGATGCAACAGAACTACTAAAGAAACTGCATACACTGCGCTTCTCCGCCCATTTTTTGAATATTACAGCCTAGTGTGGGATCCTTATCAGGTGGGTTTGACGGAGGACACCGAAAGAGTCCAAAGAAGGGCAGCTCGTTTCGTGTTGTCACGATACAGGGGAGACAGCGTTACGAAAATGATACAGGATCTGGGATGGGAATCATTACAACAACGGCGCTTATCGCTGCGGCGTGGGCTACTTGCGAAACTCCAATCGCCAACATTCTCCTCCGAATGCGAAAATATTTTGTTGACTCCCAGTTACATAGGTAGAAATGATCATCAGAATAAAATACGAGAAATCAGAGATCGAACGGAGAGATTCAGGTGTTGTTTCTTCCCGCGCGCTATTCGAGAATGGAATGGGAGATAAATAGTATAACGGTGGTTCGATGAACCCTCTGCCAGGCACTTAAATGTGATTTGCAGAGTATCCCATGTAGATGTAGATATGAGGCGTTAACCGACTGCGCTACAAGAAGCAGACGGCTGTACTTTCTGTATTTCTCATTAACACTAATATCAACAGTTACTCGTCAATATCGCATTTATTGTTTTTAATTTTCAATTGATTGTACATTGAACATGTTTTTGATACCTCTTCAGTCTGCCGTTACTTTGAAATAGCAACACGTGTGTTACAAGGAGAACACCATGAAATACGAAAGGGAAGATGGCGTCTCTGCAGGACAGAGCTTGTACCCGAACAGACCTCGGGCTTGACACGATCGGCCGGCTACGTCCTTTTGACGAGCACGTCGTACTTTCGTATCGGCCCATCGACAAAATGCCAGGCGTCTCTCAGCATCCCCAGGCTCAGCTGCTTGGGATAACATGTCAGCGACATGGCAGGAATTTAAACAGTCTTGAAACACGACATACGTTTGATCGAGGCACGCCAGACATCCCCTGAATCTGACGAGCTGAAGGATGCTTATGCAGTATCTCCCCAATTGGGCGATTGGATTCAACATTTCCAGTCAGAAAGGACCACTGTTCGTAGTAGTTGACGGTAAATTATCGAGTGAAACAGAGGTGATATCTGGCGTTCTCCGCGGAAGCGTTATAGGTCCCCTACTCTTCCTCGTGTTTATAAACGATTTAGGAGACAATCTGAATAGCTCCCTTAGACTGTTCGCGGATGATGCTGTCGTTTATCGGTTAGTGAAGTCAACAGAGGATCAAAAGCAACTGCAAAGCGATTTAGACAAAATGTCTACTTGGGGCGAAAATTTGGAATTGAAACTAAATAAAGAAAAGTGTGAGGTAATACACATGACCACTAAAAGAAATCCTCTGAACTTCAATTACGCGATAAATCAGTCAAACCTTAAGGTCGTAAATTCTACCAAATACCTAGGAGTTACAATTACGAAAAACGTGGAGAGAACACACAGAAAATATTGTGGGGATTGCGAACCAAAGGTGTCGTTTCATTGGCAGAACGCTTCGAAGATGCACCAGCTCCACCAAAGAGACTGCCTACATCACACGTGTGCGTCCTCTCTTGGAGTACTGTTGCCCCTTGTGGGACCCTCACCAGGTGGAACTGACGAAAGACATTGAGAAGGTCCAGAGAAGGGCAGCTCGTTTTATCACGTTACAGGGGGAAACCGTCACGGAAATGTTGCACGAATTGGGGTGGAAGTCATTAAAAGAAAGACGTTGCTCATTGGGGCGTGATCTGTTTGCGAAGTTTCAATCACCGACTTTTACTACTGAATGTCAAAATATTTTGCTAGCACCCATCTACTTAGGGAGACATGACCATCCCAATAAAATAACAGAAATTAGATCGAAAACGGAACGATTTAGGTGTTCTTTATTCCCGCGCGCTATTAGAGAATGGAACGGTAGAGAAAAATTATGAAAGTGGTTAATGAACCCTCTGCCAGGCACTTAAACGTGAATTGCAGAGTATCAATGTAGATGTAGATGTAGACGTCACTTCCTTAGCTCTTTCGGGTGGAAACAAGACTGTCCCGGGTCGACACAGTGGGGTGGGGTGGGGAGCCCACTGCCCCTCGCCACCCGCCTCGTAGGCGCGCCGAACGACAGAGTAACACATACAGAGGAGAAGCCCCCCCTAAACCACTGCCCTACGCTCCCCTCGTAGTTCTGTAAGATGCTAGCAGGTGTGCGGCGGATCGCTGGTTTAGGGTGGCTCTCGCACGTCAGAGGGTAGCGTGGAGGGGAGGCTGAGGGGAGAGTTCATTCCGCCTGCCTCAAGGCCACGGCTGTGTCCGGTGTGCCGGTGTTTGAGGGGAGGTGGTGGTGGGGACAGCCGCTACCTGCCGCCTGCTCTGGCCAGTTTAAAGGCTTTGTGCTTTCCAAGAAGAGAGGATGCCTGCACAGAGTGGAATCGATCTGCACAAGCCATAACCGCCGATGTCGCCCTGAACGGAACCTGTAGGATAGTCACTGGATGTACAAAACCGAGCCCCCTTCACCTAATATATAAGGCAGCTTGAAACGTGTCCATAAAAAATATTTTTGTAAGAAAATGTCTAATATTGTACCTCCTGTTTGGTGTTGAGTAACTTGCTTGCAAGAAAATGTATAATATCGCTTCTACTGTGTGTATCGACATGTGTACTTAACTCTGTGAAGTTTCATCTGTGGCAAAGATCATGTATTGCATAACATTGTAGCTCGCGCAGAGAGAGAGTAGCACTTGTGGTTCAGCTCACTTAGAGAGCAGTTGAGCTGTGTGTATGGCTCCGATGTAGAGCAGAGGCTGCTGTGCCAGCAAGTCGATTTGATTGTATTTGGAATATATATTGTAACACCGCTGGAATGAAGGTAATTGCATTTGATGTCATTAGGAAGAAGTTGTATTATGTAGGTAACGTAATGCTGATTATTAATAATAAGTAACAAAGTTGACCTTTCTTTCCTGTTTCATTTACGTAGTTAGAAGATTAACCTAATTCCTTCATTTGATAATTAGTTGTTAGTGGATTTAAAGTGCAGCATTGATTTTGGTAATATTGTTGAACAGATTTCGTTATTGGTGCCATAGTAAATGATAGTTAATTGACTATGATACTAAATTTCAATAATCAGAAACTGATCTGCATAAAATTCTCACAGTCAAACATTAAGAAAGTGGTTTGTGGTTTTTTAATATCTTTCTCGCAGTCAAAATTTTTGAGTATAGTCAGTGTCTGTTTCAAATGGTGACTTGCCACAGTTGTTTTGTGTTTAAAATATCCGTTGCGCACATAATCGGTTTAATGCACTGTTTCTTATTTAATAGTATATACATCAAGATCGGGGCCATAATTAAACCAAATTGCTGTGTTAATGAACAATTTGTTGTCTGATTTAGCGATACGTTCAACATCCACAACACACACACAGCTTTTAAGCTGGCTTTGCCTCACCAAAAGACTCCAGAACAGCTGCAGAGTACACGGAGCGGTTCGAGCAAACTATTGACGAGCACCACGTTCTCTACGCCAGTTCCGCCAGGAAGACTCATATCGAAGGAAAGCTTTCTGAGGAATGTAGCAACTCAACCACTTACAACCTATCCACTACAATAAGCACGCCCTAGCAGAAGCGAACTGGACTGGAACACCTGGCAGACCTCGAATAGGACGAGAACGGGAGCTGCAGTTGTGAGAACCATTAAAGCTAAGTGGAGACAGGTGGACACTTAGGACCTTCTGTTTCTGTGCGAATGGCGAGAACCACAGGACATGAAACGTGTGCTTCAATGTTCTAGTTGCCCACAGTCCTATTGTCTACGGCTGGTCAGCAATGCAGCAATTGACACAGCCTGATCTTTTCTTTCCTTCTTTCTCTTTAGCCGTGTTCTCGCAGGAGCAGGGTCGGCTTTGCTAATCTGATTTGTCGGGTTAATATTTATGGGGTGTCCGGATGCCCTTCCTGCCACCACCCCATGTCCCCCGGTAGGGAATGTGAACCCCACATGTCTGCGCATAGTGTTATATGTGTCTGAAAGAGCAAAGTGTTACGGAATGATTGCGAATCGCGTAACTGTGGCGGGGCGTGGGGACCGGCACAGTATTCACCAACAGGGATGTGGAAATCCGCCTAAAAACCACATCCAGGCTGGCCAGAACTCCGACCCCCTTCACTGATCCGCCGGGCGGATTCCAACCGGGTCCAGTACGCATTCCCGTTTCAGGAAGTGGTGCGTTAGACCGCACGGCTAACTAGTAAGTAGTTGGCATCGCCTGATGTCGGGCGAATAATTTACGCTGACTGAGTGCCTGGACTCAAGAAAGTACTGTAAAGAAAGGGTTTCTGATGCGATCAAGTGAAATACATGTGAAGAGGAAGACACGGCAACAGTGGCGGAGTAAGCCTGTTGGATTGGGGCCTGAGCCCCAAGGGTATGCACTGTGGGGCGGTCGTGTGGTGGAAGAAGGTAGAACAGCAGGCTGCTGCTAAGGAGCTTGGTAAGGTGCAGAGACTAGCCTGCTTAGCCATAACAGGCGGAATTAGCAGCACACCAACTGCTGGGATGGAAACCATGCTGAATATGCCCCCATTACACCTTTGGGTCAAGATGGAGGCGGCAGCTGGTGCCTACAGACTCAAATCTGTCAACAACTGGAACTCTTTGGGATATCCAGAATCACACACTAAAGTAGTGAGTGAGGTAAATATAAGAAAGGTTGGGGAAATGCCAGCCGACTATATTGCAACCCCATACTGCTTCAACAAGCCTTTCAGTATAACCATTGTAAGTAGGGAGCAGTGGGAGAAAATAGTTCGACACCGTACGGGGGATATTGTCTGGTTCACTGACGGGTCGAAATCAGACCAAGGCGTTGGGGCTGGGATATACGGGGTGCAGCCAAGACTGGAAGGCGTCATCTCTCTAGGGAAACTGGCCTCAGTATTCCAGGCCGAAATCACTGCCATCAGGGCGTGTGTGGAGGAGAATTTGCGTAGGTGCTACAAAGATCGTAGCATCTATGTCTATTCAGACAGCCAGGCAGCCCTGAGATCACTGGCGGCTCCTGCAACAAGGTCTAAAATTGTTGCAGAATGTCACAGGGTTCTGGTGGAGCTAGGGGAAAGCAATAGAGTAAACCTATTGTGGGTCCCTGGCCACTCGGGGATCAGTGGCAACGAACACGCCGACAGATTAGCCAGGATGGGGGCAGAGGCTCCATTTATTGGACCGGAACCTGTCCTGACAATCACCGAGGCAATGATCAAATTGGAGCTACGTAACTGGCTCAGAAGACAGCACGTATAATATCGGACCAAAGTCCATCTACAAAAACGTGGCAAGGTAATGATGCCAAAGCCACGTTTTAAAAGAAGCTCTGCAATTGTGGGCCTGAACAGGAGAGAGATTAGACTCACGGTTGGATAGCTGACAGACCATGAGAATTTCAAAAAACATCTACATACAATGGGAATAACAGAAGAGGACCCTAAATGTAGGATCTGTGATGACGGTGATGAAACTGCATCACATCTAATCTTCGAATGCATTGCATTGGAGAATAAAAGGCACAGAACATTTGGGACAACCAGACCTGAAGAAATTGTGTCTAATAAAGAACTGGTAAAGGGACTCCTTGCACTGTTCAAGGGCATCGGTTGGCTTTACTAGATATACAGGGAGCGATAGCGCACAATAAACTTAGTTTCAGTGCGGGCAGTGGCGGGTTGTACCAAGACTGTTTTGTCTTCCCTGGAAAAAAATCAAATCAAATCAAATCAAGGCTGTTGGAGGCACGAGAGGTGAGGCACGGGACAGTCTGAAAAAATAGATTTCGAGCTTTGGAGGCCGCAGCAGAACAAGATGTCAAGCGCACTCAAAGAAAACAAAAGGTCCTTTCCAGGTAGTCGGAGGCCCTCCGAGACTGGGAAGCCCGGGGCAGTCCGCCCCCTCCTCAGTCCGCCACTGCAAGGCAATCAGTTGTCGCGTGTAGGGTGGAACTGCAGTACGTGACACGAGACAGACAGTGGCAGAAAGACACACTCACAGACAGACAGACAGACGGACAGACCTGAGGCGACGGCGAGCCTCCTGCCGCCCCCCGTGATGGCGCCGACGAGCCGCCCCCAGGCGGACAGCCAGTCCTGGTGGTGGTGGTGGTGGTGGTGGCGGTGGCCGGCGGAGGCGGTGGGGCTGCCGCGGCGGTCCGGCTGGCTGCGGCTACGCTGCCGCTCCTGGCTGACGGTGCTGCCGGAACAGAGCACAGGGAAAACCGTACAGGGGGCGTCTGCAAAAGCTTTGATGTGGAGGCACAAAAGTCCTTAAGGGAACAGTGTGAGAGGCAGAAGCAGCAGTTATACGTACGGGTCGAAGCTTGAAGGACTTCACAGTCACAGACGGTAGAACCATTTCGATAGCCCCATTACTTTAGGTTTACATTTTACCAGAGCTGGCTCGTCCTACATCCCAACTGACCAATGAACCCACACAGAAACATTCGCCTCTGAGAGAACATTACAATATATCACGATGTTGTGCTTTAAATGACCCACTGTCCCACCTTCTTGACGGACAATGATTAAAGTATATGAAGCTCCCGACTCACGTCTGCAGCCAAGTTCAAAAATGTGTATCTTGAAGTTTTCGCAGGATAGTGATTGGTATACCATATTTCGGGCTTGCAGCGGGATCATGTTGACGTGCTGCCATGATATTTCAGTGGATGAACATGCAGCCTTGCTAGTCTTGCAAGTTTCGCAGGAGAGCTTCTGTGAAGTTTGGAAAGTAGGAGGCGAGGTACTGGCGGAAGTAAAGTTGTGAGGCGGCATCGTGGGTCGTGTCGGGGTAGCTCAGTGGTAGAGCGCTTGCCCGCGAAAGGCAAAGGTCCCAGGTTCGAGTCCCGGTTCCGGCACACAATTTTAATCTGCCAGGAAGTTTCAAGTGTCACTAGTTCCGTAAGGTGTCCCGTGATGGCACTGCGGTCAGAAGCAGCCCTTTTAACTGGCCAGAGCAGGCGGCAGGTAGCCGGCACACCGGACACAGCCGTGGCCTCGTGGCAGGCGGCACGAGCTCTCCCCTCAGCCTCCCCTCCACACTACCCTCTGATGTGCGAGAGGCACCCTCAGTAGCGCCTCTAGTGTCGTCTACCGGTACCAAGCCGGGGGACCGCCTGACCTCTGCTGGCATCTTAAAGTACTATGAGGGCAGTGTCGTGTAGGACATTGGTGTGGGGTGGGGGGGGTCGACTTCCTCTCTGTATAGCACAGAGTAACATATACAGAGAAGCAGCCCCCCCAAACCTCTATCCTACGCTCCCCTCGTAGTTCCGTAAGATGCTAGCAGGTGTCGGGCAGTTCCCAGCTTAGTACCGGTAGACAACACTAGAGGCACTTCTGCGGGTGCCTCTCGCACATCAGAGGGTAGCATGGAGGGGAGGCTGAGGGGTGAGCTTGTGCCGCCTGCCACGAGGCCACGGCTGTGAGGGGAGGTGGTGGTGGGGGCAGCCGCTACCTGCCGCCTGCTCTGGCCAGTTTAAAGGGCTGATTCTGACCGCAGCGCCATCACGGGACACCTTACGGAACTGCTGAAACCTACCCAGCCCTGCGCGTGTGGCCGGGCCCTTACGGAGATTTCCCGCCTATATATTTTTTTCTGTGCTCCCGTTTCATGCATCGGAACAATGCTCCGTCTTCTAACAAAGCCTCCACTTCCCCCTCTCCCCCTGCTGCCTCACCTTGTCAACGTGCAGATTCTCTTCCTCCCCAGTTCTTCACCCAACATGATACACAAATAGCACAATCCGAAAAAGTCTTCTGGAGCATTATACTGTCCCTTGTTGTCATTGACCCCCAACTAGCAGTTAAGTTTTTCTTAACTTCAGTAATTTATAGAATCAAGTTAGCAATGACAGCCAAGAGTGTTCTGCTGTTTGCTGCAGTGACGTTCGCAGCTTTTACGGCTTGTTGCACACGGTGCATTTGTGAGCCTCGAAACATGACTTGTGTGTCATAACGCAGTGCAGAGCCTAAACGACACAAATTTCTCTTCCCTTTTGTTTCAAGTGTTTGTTAAGTTTAAGGTACTTAACTACGGGGTCATCAGTCCCTAAACTTACAAACTACTTATGAACTACCTACAACTAAGGACGGCACAAATATCCATGCCCGAGGGGGATTCTAACCCCCGACCGCAGTGGCCGTGTAGGTCGTGATTGAAGCGCCTCAGTCCCCTCGGCCACCATGGCCGGCTTTTGTTTCAAGACCGGCTTCGTACCAAAGACCTAGAGAGACCGACACCAGTTATCAAGTAAATAAAAAAAAAAAACCACTGATAATAAAAGTAAAGAAATTCTAAGAACAGTGAAACGACACATTCATGGTAAAGTAAATTGGATATGTAGTTGTGAAATTACAAACAAGTTGTATTGTTTCCCATGTCTGATGTTCGACAAACGAAATTCTGGGTGTGAAACAACTTGGACGCTAAACGGCGTTAATGATTCAGACATTTACCACACAAGACAAAGAAACATGAGCGTTCTCTGTCACACATGACTGCGAAGCTAAACTCTAATAGGGTACCACTCAGAGAGCTATTTAGATACTCCTTGCAGATGCTACTCTCTGCCCGTTTATCTTGATCCACATCATTCCCACCACCCCCCTCCCTCACCGCAATTCTACGCCTATTTCATAGCATCCTCTCTGTCGTCTTACACTACTCTCTATATCTATTGTTGTGGTCTTCAGTCCGGAGACTGGTTTGATGCAGCTCTCCACAATACCCTATCCTGAGCAAGCCTCTTCATCTCCACATAAGAACGGCAACCTACATCTGTCTGAATGTGCTTACTGTATCCATCTCTTGGTCTTCCTCTGCTGTTTTTACCCCAAACAGTTCCCTCCAATGCTAAATTCACAATTCCTTGAGGTCTCAGAACGTGTCCTACCAATCGATCCCTTCTTTTAGTCAAGGTATGCCAAAAATTCCTTTTCTCCCCAATTCTGTTCAGTACCTCCTCATTAGTTACGCGATTCACCCACCTAATCTTCAGCATTCTTCTGTAGCACAACATTTCAAAAGCCTCAATCCTCTTCCTGTCCGCACTGCTTATCGCCCATGTCTCACTCCCATACGAGGCAACACTCCATACAAACGCCTTCAGAAAGGACTTCCTTAGGCTTAAATCAATATTCGATGTTAACAAATTTCTCTTTTTCAAGAACGTTTTTCTACCCATTGCCTATCTGCATTTTATATCCTCTGTACTGCGACCATCATTTGTTATTTTACTGCCCAAGTAACAAAACTCATCTACCTCCTTTATTGCTTCGTTACCCAATCTAATTCCTTCAGCATCACCTGATTTTCTTAGACTGCATTCCATTACCTTTGTGTTTCTCTTGTTAATGTTCAACTCACACACACCTTTCAGCACACTGTCCATTCCGTTCAACGGCTCTTCCAGGTCCTTTACTGTCTCTGAAAGAATTACTATGTCATCGGCGAAACACAATGTTTTTATTTCTTCACCCTGAACTTTAATTCCTTCTGCAAATTTCTCCTTGCTTTCCTTTATAGCTTGCTCAATGTACAAACTGAATAACAATGGAGAAAGGCTACAACCCTGCCTTACTCCCTTTCCAACCACTGCATCCCTTTCATGCCCTTCAACTCTGACAACCGCTGTCTGGTTTTTGTACAAGTTGTAAATAACCTTACGCTCCCAATATTTTACTCCTGCTTGCTTCAGAACTTGAAAGAGTTTATTCCAATCAACATTGTCAAAAGCCTTCTCCAAATCTACAAAAGCTAGAAATGTAGCTTTGCCTTTTCTTAATCTATCTTCCAGGATAAGCCGTAAAGTGAGTATTGCCTCCCGTGTTCCTACATTTCTCCTGAACCCAAACTGATCTTCCCCAAGGTCGGCTTCTACCAGCTTTTCCATCCTTCTGTATATAATTCGTGTTAATATTTTGCAACCATGACTTATTAAACTGAAGGTTCTGTAATTTTGACACCTGTCTGCAGCTGCTTTTTTTGGTATGGGGATTATTACATATTCCTTAAAGTCTGAGGGTACTTCGCCTGTCTCATACGTCTAACGCACCAGGTGAAGGCGTTTTGTCATGGCTGGTTCTCCCAGAGACTTCAGTAGCCCAGAGGGAATGTTGTCCACTCAGGGGCGACCCAGATAGCAGCACTGTATAATCGGCGTTTCCACAGGTACTCGATGTTCGTGTGCCTGGCCTGCTCTTTAGGTGCCATCTCTCGGATTGCCTTCTCTAAAGCAAGATTTAAAGCAACGGCTCACGTCCCTCTCCCCGCCGCAACCTAGTTTTTATTTTAAATGCTTCACTCACGTTATTTCCAATTTTTTCGTTTGCTGTAGTAGCCAATGAGCAGGCCGTCGTGAGGCTCACTAGTTTCTTGGTAAAACCGAACTTTTACAGACACCTCAGCATACTTTGCCGCTCAATGCTATCATATGCTTTTCTGAAACGGATAAAGAGAATGAGTAGTTCTTGAGCAAATTCTTACATTTTTGTTTACAATCTGTCGTAGGAGAAAGTTTTTCTCGATAGAAGATGTCCCATGACGAAATGCTCCTTGATATTTTCCAATGGTGGTGTCTGCCAATGGTTGGATTCGATATAGAAGACAGTTTGAGAAAATCTTATACCACATATTGAGCAGAGCGATACCACGATAGTTTTCACATGCCATTTGGTTATTCTCCTTGTGCATGGGACAGATTAGTGCATTTCTCCACTGTTATGGAATGTTATGAGTGCTCGAAATGGTCGCTAATAATTCGTGAATCCTTGCATCTAGGTGTTCAACTCCTCCGTGAATTATTTCAGCGTGGATGCCATCTTCTCCTGGCCTGTGTCCTTATTAAGCCGTTTTATCCGATTCCTGATCTCTTCTACAGTTTGCGGTAGGTATTCACAGTCTGTTGTCTGAGGTAGGGGGACGTTAGCGAGTGTCGTTGGGACTTCACAATTTAACGAATCACTGAAATATTCCTGCCATCACTTTTCAATTTGATATCCACTTGTCAGCATCTGTACTTTGGAATTTTTTATTAATTTCTCAGTGGGTTTATAGGTTTTCCTCAGACTCTGTGCATGTTGTTCATCCTCCTTTCCTGGAAGTCTTTTTCTGCTTCTCTAAAACCCCCACTCACGAACTTTCCCTCTTTCCTCCGTATATCGCTACTTCTTCTCTCCGGACTCTGTCAGATCCTGCCTCGCTGCTCCGATCACTAGCTGACTGTGAACCTCTGTCTCGGGCTTCTGTTCTCCTGTTGACCGCCTCTTCAGAGACCTCCTTGAATCACTTCTTCTTCCTCGCCAAGTTTACCTAGTTTAAAACTGGTATCTTTTCCACATACACAACGATAGTACGTCGTCGACCACCGCCGTTGTTTCGACAGGAGGACACCCTGACATTCTCAGGGCACAGCTGCACTCAAGGGAGCAACGTGTGAGCGTATTTCATACCTCTGTTTGCAAGGAGTAGACAAGGAAGATAACACACACAATGCAAGTCGCTACAGAGTAAACCAGGGGTGATTGTGGTGCTTTATTAAAATCCCTGAAATTTTGACTACCATATATATGTACAAGATAACGCGAAATTTCAACTGGGGCTACTAGGTTTTCAAACTTAATTATACAGTACAATTACAAGCAAGCTAAAAGTCTCATAATTCTAATTTAGCAAATAATTTTTTTTTTAAATATCAGTAGTTTGATTATTTGGGATACTTGCAGTGTTGTTTCGACAATGAAGCGTGGTGAAAGTTTTAAGAAAATTGCTTTTCCTGCCGGCCGCGGTGGCCGAGGGGACTGAGGCGCTCCAGTGACGGTCTGCACGGCCATTACCGTCGGGGGTTCGAATCCCCCCTCGGGCATGGATATTTGTGTCGTCCTTAGGATTAGCTAGTTCATAAGTAGTTTGTAAGTTTAGGGACTGATGACCCCGTAGTTAAGTCCCATAAGCTATACAAACATTTGAACATTTGATTTGCTTTTCCTGAAAAAAGTTTCCAATTTTCATTTGTTTTCCTTTTATTTCTAAAACTGTGTATTTTTTCGTTCCCCAACAATTTCTACGTTTGTATAAGGGTCAATGAAAATAGGTCGCACAGAGAATGAAGAAGAAATTGTAGATAGCACTACTTCACGTGTAGAGTTTTAATTCAGTTTTGCAAATGTTCAAATGTTTGTAAAGTTTATGGGACTTAACTACGGGATCATCAGTCCCTAAACTTACAAACTACTTATGAACTACTTACAAACTAGGACGGCACAAATATCCATGCCCGAGGGGGGATTCGAACCCCCGACCGTAGTGGCCGTGCAGACCGTGATGGAGCGCCTCAGTCCCCTCGGCCACCGCGGCCGGCATTTACTTTTGCCAGCAGAGCAATATATTTTAGAACTGAACGGTTTATCCTGCAACTCGTGATTAGAACCTTCTGCATTAGAACTAGGCCTCGATGAATCTGATGACTTGGCTTCGTGCAGTGTAGACTGATAAAACGACCAAATGTTCAGTCAGTTCTGTACACACTGCCTGTCCAGTGGTTCCTTTGATGGAACGTCGCTCGCTGACGCGTAGCTCTGCAGATGTCGCCCACGTGGCACAGACTCACAGCAGTACAGTAGGTGCGGTTCTGATTTGTCGCTTGCAGCTTTCGCGCTCTTTTGTCGCCCACGTAGGTTTAGCCGAGAGGAGGATGAGTTCATTATAGATCACACGCTGTGGCTATACATAGAGCAAAAAACACTAAAAACATTTGTTTCGTGTATTGAAAATTGCTGATTTCCTAGGAAATTTTGTACACGGTGTAACGTCATAGCTGCGTCCACCTAATCCTCAATGGGCGAAGATGCCGTTACATTCTATTTTTATGCTTAATCATTTAATAATTGTTCCAATGATTTGACGGTATGGCACAATTACTAGGTTGATCCATAACAGTAAACTTTGTTAACTTCCTTTATTATGGAACGACAAATGTTAAAAAGTCTTCCCTTTAAACACACTGATTTAATAACTGCGTGCCACTACGATGAATGTCTACAAGTCCACACTGAAACATTTCAATATGCAACTGCAACCCGATGCGATACGACGGAATGGCAACAACTTTAGCCACCACTAAACGCAGGTTACGAACTCACTGCCGACATGCTACCGCCTCGCTCTGCGGTCGGCGGGAGACTGCCGCACCCCGGCCAACAAACAAACAAAAAACATTCCAACCTAAGCACTGTTGCCAGCAGCTCTCGCTGCACACCAACGATAACAATCGTTCGACCAAAAGAGGTTACTAACCTAAAACCACAGTCTAACAAATACAGTCACGACACTTCCGCGGATTTTTGTTATACACTGCGACATCAGCGCTCCAAGCGGAGGGCAAGCTACTTTTATGAATACGATAGTGGATGAGTGCGAATAGTATCGTTTATATCGATTTTAACACATTTTTTTTACATTAGAGAACGTATGTAGTATCATAAAATAGATAATAGCTTAAAAATAGCTCCACCTTTGTCTTTCTTTGGTTTCCTAAAATCCCTGACAACGTTGGAAACGGTACATCACGACACAGTTTATTTACTGTTATCTTGTAACCCACAGGGTTATACTAAATAATTTAAATTACTATTAAAATAGAAAAATGGCTAGGAAACACCGAATACCCGCCCTTTGGCAGAAACACGTGTTTTTTTCTTCTCAAGAACGTTAACATTTCTCCACTCTAATTCCAGTGAAATCAGTGAGGGTGGAACGTAGGAAACGAATGTAGAATGCAGTAACGACGGTATTTAACACACCAAATCAGCCACCACAACTGTCGCTGAAGGAAAACATCAGAAACGTGACAAGAATACTGAAATAGCAATCAAAATGTATTCAACAAAGAAGAACCCAATTCCACAATTGTTGCTACAGCTGAACCACAAACGGCAAGAATCTTCAAGACAATGTCTTCTTAAGCTAAAGTAATCACACTCAAAAGAATATGCGCTTATAATAAAGACGAGTGAAGCCTAAACATGTGCGAATCATTAGACCCCATACCACAACGATACGTGTCAAAAAAACTCTTTGTCATAGTAAGAACACACCAAAATAGAAATTTATGTTTCTATTATGTTTATATTCTACTTACTTTCAGCGGAATAAGCTGCAAATATACACATATTCGTAAGTATTGGTTCATGACGAAGTTCTTCGTTATACCACTGAATCAGTAAGTTCGACTGTTTTTACATTACTTTCCGTGTTATGTATGCCTCTTGATATATTACTGATGCTTGTAACACAAAAATTATATTAACTATTTCATTAATTACGCACACAAATAATTATAAGCAAACATCACTCTTTCGGCGGCTTACCCACCGCTAGGAGCGCTAGTGTCGTTGCAGCTGTCAGTTGGTAACAACTTTTACAGCTGTGAGTGTCGCGACTGTATATGTTAGGCTGTGCTAAAACCCTGTATCCGCACAATGGCTACGCGCCTGTACGGAAACCCGGAAGTATCTGGATACATAATTAAAAAATCCCGGATTTCCGGGATAGACCCGGAAAACAATCACCCATGGTAAACACAACCAAAGACGTCCAAACATCAGAAATATCGATAGTGACGGTGAACAGGTGAGGAAGCATCAATTCTGCCCCTCTGTTTCGACGAGAGACAGGCACCTAAATCTATGGTGTCTTTGCCTCACGCAGGAAGCATTTCCAACAAGACTGGTCGTATTTTGCGGAAATATGATGTGAAATGTGTTTGTCGACCACCTTCTAAGATAAAGGCCTTGTTGGGGTCTGTAAAGGATGATGTTTGTGTCTGTGGTATTCCTTGCAGTTGTGGCGTGTCATATACAGGCTGTTTCACTACGTGTGTTTGCCTGTGTAACTTATAAAATAATAGGCGACGGGAAATTTTAATGCGGTACGTCAACACAAGAAATGTTACACTTTCTGCGGAGCTATGAACATAGTTTATTGTATCATTATCCAAAGAGTTACACCACAAAGATTAAATTTTTTAAATGGAACAATAGTGTTTTCTACCGTGTATTGGATTCTTTTAAACCAGCTACGTCCAGATCAATTTAAACTACATTCCTATCACTGTTAGTTTGGTAGCTACAACCTTTCAAAGTTCCGGGGGCGGAGGCTGCGATAGCGTAGCTGACTGGCCGAGTGGCCCTGGGGCACGGCCCACTGTCTCATGACCACCAGCCAGTCAGCTACGCTGTCGTAGCCTCCGCCTCCTAAATTTTGAAGGGTTGTAGCTCCCAAACTAACAGTGATAGGAATGTAGTTTAAATTGATTTGGACGCAGCTGGTTTCAACGAATCCAATGCACGATAGAAGAAAACTATTGTTCCATTTAAAAAATTATATCTTTGAGCTGTAACTCTTTGGAAAATGATACAATAAACTATGTTCACAGCTCCGCAGAGAGTGTAACATTTTGTTGTGTTGACCTACCGCATTACAATTTCCTGTCACCTATTATTTTATAAGTTACAGAGGCAAACACACTTGGTGAAACACCCTGTATATTGGTCAGACAATCAGGACTGTAGAAGACTCATGTATTGAACACACACGCTTAAAACAGCCATACAAATCCGCTGTTGCAGAACACTGTCTTGGCACCGGTCATCCTATGGAATACAACAACACGGAGATCCTGGCATGCATTTCCACCTATTGGGATTTTGTTATTATGGGAGCTGTTGAAATTAAACTAGCAAGCGAGCTTATAAACAGAGGTGGTCGATTTTGTTTAAATTCTGCTTGCAATCTGGTTCTGTCTCTCACCAAAAAACAGAGGGACAGAATTGTGCCGCCTCACCTGTTCACTAATAGTGAGACGTAACAGACCACTTAGGGAAACGCCTGAACACTCCATTTGCATGTAGACAACACAGTATGCAACTCTTATAAGAAAATCCCTGTGAATTAGCCCTATGCTGAACTACACATATCAGATAACTTTGGTTTATATATGTTATCAGATTGTACACCCACCACAAAAACTAATAGCTACTCGGTTAATGATCATCCACTGGTAGGAAGCAAAGTTATTTCATATTAAAGCTGTTTTCCGGAATATAAAATGAGCACATGTAACAACAATAGGTTGTAATAGAAAACATAGTAAATGATATTAGATTCAAACTCAGTACATGGACTTAAAATGCCATCTGACGAATTAATGTAATATTGGCAACAATTTATTATATGAATTCAGAAGACATAATCTGTAACCAACATGACCACATGGTCAGCATTTAAGCATTGTTTGAAAACTATGATGTCTACAGAACTGGAAAGACTGTCAAGAGTAAACATAGCTCTGTACATGTTAGAAATTGTATTCATAACATAATTCTGACGTTATTAACTTCTTTACGAATTCTATTGTTCGCATATATATATATATATATATATATATATATATATATATATATATATATGCTTAACTGTAGCAATTATTCTCAAAGTGATCGTATTTAAAAGAACAAACGTTTTATGCTGTACTTACCAATATGAAGTATATCCTGTAACAAATCCGTTGTTCATGATAAATGTACAACTTTGTATTGTTGTCTACATGTTCAAATGTTTGTAGATATATCGGAACAAACTGTGTGGTCATCAGCCCGTAGCTTACAAACTACTTAAACCTAGGTAAACTAACCTAAGGACAAACACACACACACACACCCATGCCCCAGGGAGGACTCAAACCTCCACGGCGAGCAACCGCGCGCTCCGCAGCGAGACGCTTTAGACCGGTCGGTTGTCTACATGTCGAAACATTAGGTCTTTACAAGCGAAGCAGTTCCTAGAACCTACGACACTCTACATGAAAGTGACATTTGTTTATCTTCAGCTTGTGGAAGTTATCAGTTAATAGGAGATACATTAGAATAGTCACTATCGATATTTCTGATGTCACCTTTGGTTGTGTTGACTCTGTACTGTGACTGTGGTATCTTCCTTGTCTACCTTTTGCAAACCGTGGTATTAAATTCGCTCAAACGTTGCAGCTGTGCCTTGAGAATGGCAGGGCGTTCCCCTGTCGAAATATCGGCGGTGGTTGACGACGTCACCCAGCAGCACATGCGTAAGTGGTTTGAAAATTCATTACGCCGGGAAAAGTTAAGAATACGGAGATTAGTTAAAATTTCGTGACAGCTGTTTCATCAGAATGAACAGCCACCGCCAAACTGTGGGAAATATAAATAGATAAATAAAAAGATGGACCGCCCTGTGGCACAGCACGCAGCTGAATTCGGCAGTCTGGATTTCGATGGCTGCTTCACCACCCGAGCCATCTGAATCCTCCCCCCCCCCCCACCACCAGCTCTTCTGAACTGCACAGGTGGCAGTTGTCCATTCAACACATTCTACGGTCCCACAACCATCCTGGCCTCTGCCTAAGATAACTTCCCATTCCCGCACCCTACGCCTAACGTATCTCCCCCTGTCTCTTCCTTCCCCACCCATTATCCTGTATCCATGTCTTCCTTACAACTGTGTATCACCGCTCACAATATCCCCTTAATTTATTACTTTTATTTTTACTTATTTTCTATTTTTTCCTATTTTTTCTAACTTTATTGTTTTTTTTTCATTTTTTCCCAAATTTATTTTTTCCTTTTCCCAACCTTTTCCCCCCTTTTCCCAACTACATTTTTTTCCTTTTTTCCCTTATTTTTTTGCTTTATTTCCTATTTTTATTTTTCCTTATTATTTTTATCATTTGATATCCCCCCAATCCCTCCCAACACTCCCCTACACCTCCCTTCTATCCTTTCCCGCTCCTTCCCTTCACTGCATTCATTGCCACAATTCAAATTCCCGCCTTTAAAATGTATCACACAATTCGGAACTTTCCATCCCCACCTTTACCCAGCATCCATCCCTCTCAACTACCCATCTCACTCACAGTCTAGATGCTTGTGTTCCTGGAGTGGCCAGACATGGTAGCTGTTTGTGTATAGTTCAAATGTTCAAATGTTTGTAGAGCTTAAGGGACTTAACTACGGGGTCATCAGTCCCTAAACTTACAAACTACTTATGAAATACTTACAACTAAGGACGGCACAAATATCCATGCCAGAGGGGGGATTCGAACCCCCGACCGTAGTGGCCGCGCAGACCGTGACTGAAGCGCCTCAGAACTCTCGGCCACCGCAGCCGGCTGTGTATAGTTGTCTCAGTGATTGCGAGAATGTATGTTTCTTTTTCTGATGGCCATCATCATCATTATTAGAGACTGATTATGCCTTTCAGCGTTCAGTAGGGAGAATATTACCTCTAATAAAATTCCTCTACGACCCCTATTCAACTCTAACATTGATGCCTCGTCTGATGTTATGCCTTTTACTTCTAAATCATTCTGCACCGAATCTAAGTACTTTCTTCTTGGTCTACCTCGACTCCTCTTACCCTCCGCTGCCGAGCTCATGAGTCTCTTAGGTAACCTTGCTTCTCCCATGCGTGTAACATGACCCCACCATCTCAGTCTGTTCGCTCTAACTGCTTCATCTATGGTGTTCGTTCCAAGTTTTTCTTTGATTTCCTCGTTATGGATATCCTCCTGCCATTGTTCCCATCTATTAGTACCTGCAATCATTCTTGCTACTCTCATATCTGTAACCTCTATCTTATGAATAAGGTAACCTGTATCCACCCAACTTTCACTCCCATACAACAAAGTTGGTCGAAAGATAGAGCGGTGCACTGCTAACTTAGTCTTGGTACTGACTTCCTTCTTGGAGAAGAGAGTAGATCTTAGCTGAGCACTCACTCACCCCGTTTACATGGGCTCCCAAAACCGGATTTCGTAAACCGATTTCCCAATTCCGCTTTTGGTTGGTCATGTAAACACTCCAAAATCGATTCTGGAAATCCGCTTCTCTAAAGCGGTTTTCCAGTTCCACAATCGATTTTCGTGTCCATGTAAACGCAACCGGTTTTGAAGTGTTCTTGGTTTGTCAGATTGTGTATTCTTGTTAAGAATTTTCGGCACATATTGAAAGATTGATATTTTCTAATGTGAAATAAAAGTGTAAATATTAGTGTGAACATGAATTTGTGTATTTAAATAAAGGAAAATAGTGATTGTTCTGACTAAATCAGGAACTGAATCAGCTGTTTTTCAGCCGCCATATTGAAGTGGGCTAGGAAATCCGATTCAGGCTATGCCATGTAAACACGACAGCGAAAAACGGTTTACGAAAATCGGTTTTCGTCTTCCGGAAGATGTGTTCCATGTAAACGTAGTGACTGCATTAGCCATAGCCGAAAATTTAAGTTTAGTGAACTTGGTTATCTATTTTCGTGTCTGTTCGAAGCTCAGTGAGCCTCTTTAGGGTGAGTTGTTAGGTATCCTCCACCATTGATATTCCTATCGGATTTTCCATTGATAAGCAAAATCTTCAAAGCGATTTGGATAATTGACAATATGAATAGTTGGAGTTCTGCTGTAATTTGATTGAAGTGGAGGGTGTAAAAACAGTGAAGAGTGTGCTGCACTCACCTGGTCGGAGACTGGAGGTGCGAGGCGGTGGAGGCGTCCGCGTCGGCGCCGGCGGCGGCTAGCGGCTGGGGGGCGGTGCTCGTGGAGAGGCTGCGGCCGCGCCGGCCGACGTCTGCGCCGGGGGCGGCGGGGGCGGGCGCGGGGGCGGCGGGCTGCGGGGGCGGCGAAGCCGGCGGGGGCGCAGCGCCGCGCGACGTCATCCCAGGAGCCGCGCCGCGGGCGGCCGGCCCGCCGCGCTCTGCTGCCGTGCGGGAAGCCTGCCGACAGGGGCAACGCTGACAGGGGGCGCCAGGTAGCCGAGTAATAGAAGATGATGGGGGGTTTTGGGCGCTCGACATCTAGGTCTTCAGCGCCCTATCACATTAACGAATATAAGAACCAACAAGTGAGAACAGTATGGAGACGAAGAACAGCGATCCAGCAAGTAACACGTGCAATCTTCAAATGTTTGTAGAACTTATGGGACTTCACTACGCGGTCATCAGTCCCTAAGCTTAGAAACTACCTATGAACTAGCTAAGACTAAGGACGGCACAAATATCCGTGCCCGAGGGGGGATTCGAACCCCCGACCGTAGTGGCCGGGCAGACCGTGACTGGAGAGCCTCAGTCCCTTCGGCCACCGCGGCCGGCTGGGAAATAGACGGAAAGATTGTAGAAAACAATAGATTTTTACTAAGGTGAATTGTACGTCGCATGTACGTCCAGAGTCGGTAAACTGATGTGTATGTTTGTAGGTTTAAAATAATGAGTACAGTAGAAACCCTCTAATACGTCACCTTCGGGACGGAGACCATGTTCGGAACGAAAAAGAGGTCGGATTAAATCTAATATTTATCGTGAAAAATATAAAAACTCATTTAGTACAAAAAATTAAACGATTTAAGAACCAAAAGGCGTCTACAGTAATATAAAAAGATGTTTTTTACTCATTGTTAAACAATATATTAACTAAACATCTACACACATTATAACATGTATTGGTTTTAAAAGGAAGAACGACAAACAAATTACAGTAGTTACTGTAGAAACAAATCGGACACCGTGACAAGTTTTGCGACGTTCAGTCCAGCCATCACTGACAGCAAATTTACTTTCGGCTTCCAGTTTTTTGTTGTAAACTATCACTTTTTCTTTGAGAATTGGCCCAGATATTGGAGTTCCTTTCCTTGTTTCGTGACAAAACCACATCCACAATTCATTATCAAGCAGTTCACGTTTAGGCTTTTGTAATGTTTTACGACTCTTCAGAGTGTTTTCACCATCAATGGTAACTGTATAGGGTTCAATGTGTTTCCGATTCTTCCTCCAAACCTTAATTGTCTAAACACCTACATTCACTTTGTTTGCAATTTATTCAAAGTGATTCTCCTTTGTCCAGTCTTTCAAGCACTGCTAATTTTTCATTTAGTGAAAGAGTCAACGTATTTACGTTTGAATCGAGACATGTTGAAAACAGACAACTGTACACACAATGAATGTAATAAGTACTGAAGGGAACACGGAATGAAGCAAACACCGACGTTTTTTAATCGCAACAAAGGATAAAACTGCACAACAACGTATCTACTCTACATCTACATCTACATAGATACTCTGCAAATCACATTCAAGTGCCTGACAGAGGGTTTATTAACCACTTTCATAACTTTTCTCGACCGTTCCATTCTCTAATAGCGCGCGGGAAGAAAGAACACCTAAATCGTTCCGTTTTCGATCTGATTTCTCTTATTTTATTGGGATGGTCATGTCTCCCAAAGTAGGTGGGTGCCAGCAAAATATTTTCACATTCAGAACTAAAAGTCGGCGATTGAAACTTCGCAAACAGATCTCGCCGCAATGAATAACGTCTTTCTTTTAATGATTTCCACCCCAATTCGTACAACATTTCCGTGACGCTTTCCCCCCCGTAACGTGATAGAACAAAACGAGCTGCCCTTCTCTGGACCTTCTCAATGTCTTCCGTCAGTCCCACCTGGTGAGGATCCCACACTGGGCAACAGTACTCCAGGAGAGGACGCACAAGTGTGATGTAGGCAGTCTCTTTGCTGGAGCTGGTGCATCTTCCAAGCGTTCTGCCGATGAAACGTAACCTTTGATTCGCCTTCCCCACAATATTTTCTATGTGTTCTCTCCAGTCAAAGTTTTTCGTAATTGTAACTCCTAGGTATTTGGTAGAATCTACGACCTTAAGGTTTGACTGATTTATCGCGTAATTAAAGTTCAGCGGATTTCTTTTAGTGGTCACGTGTATTACTTCACACTTTTCTTTATTTAGTGTGAATTGCCAATTTTCGCACCATGCAGAAATTTTGTCTAAATCGCTTTGCAGTTGCTTTTGATCCTCTGTTGACTTCACTAACCGATAAACGACAGCATCATCCGCGAACAGTCTAAGGGAGCTATTCAGATTGTCTCCTAAATCGTTTATAAACACGAGGAAGAGTAGGGGACCTATAACGCTTCCCTGTGGAACGCTAGATATCACTTCTGTTTTACTCGATGACTTACCGTCAATTACAACGAACTGTCTCCTTTCTGATAGGAAATCGTGAATCCAATCGCACAATTGGGGAGATATTCCATAAGCACGCAATTTCATTAGAAGCCGCTTGTGGGGTACAGTGTCAAAAGCCTTCCTGAAATCCAGAAATATGGAATCGATTTGAGATCCCTTGTCGATGGCCCTTAACACTTCATGTGAATAAAGGGCAAGCTGTGTTTCGCAAGAGCGATACTTTCTGAATCCGTGCTGACTATTGGTTAATAGGTCGTTCTCTTCGAGGTAGTTAATAATATTCGAACAAAGTAATGTTCGAAAATCCTACTGCAAATCGACGTCAATGAGATAGGCCTGTAATTTTGGGGATCACTCCTATTGCCTTTCTTGAATATTGGAGTAACTTGGGCAACTTTCCAGTCTTTGATACGGATCTTTCGCTGAGTGATCGGTTGTAAACGATAGCTAAGTACGGAGCCATTGCATCAGCATACTCTGTGAGGAATCTAGTTGGTATACAATCTGGCCCGGAAGATTTATTTTTGTTTAGTGAGAGTGTACAACGTACAGTGTAAGAATACGCACAGCGACAGACACCGCTACAATGGCCCGTCAGGCGTCCAGTCAGTGACAAGCTGGGTAGCCAACTCGTACGATAAAGATGGGGGGCATACGATACTTTCAGTGCTTGTACAGTGTACGATAGTACCTTGTATTGTACTGGCCAAAAGTATGATAAATTATTTCCAGCTGGATATATCATTTAAAGTGTGCGTATCAGGTACACTTAAGGCAATACGAATTGTCAATACAACTAAGGTAAGTGAAATAAACTCATCATACGACTTACGTTTCTATAATAAAGACTACCACCAGCACCACTACTACCAGACCTATGTATTGGCGCGTTTATTTAATAAACTAAAGTGTCAGGTTTCCTAATATATTTCGGTAATTTGCAAGGCACGATGTACATCGAAGGCGCGGCATCACTGTAGCGTAATACTTTCAGCTTGTTTAAGAAAAATGTCACAGAATGATATGTGGGTGCGTCAGTGTAAGTGGACGAGTTTTTACTGTATAAAGTAAAGACACGTTAGACAAACGTGCGATGTATGTGGCTGGCACTGATGCCACTACTTCGATGTACACCTTTCCTTGTAAATAACCGTTAATTTTTTTCAGAATGAAACTTCACTCTGCAGCGGAGTGTGCGCTGATACGCGGCATCGTGAGTCGTGTCGGCATAGCACAGTCGGTAGTGCGCTTGCCCGCGAAAGGCAAAGGTCCCAGGTTCGAGTCCCGGTTCCGGCACACAATGTTAATTTTTTTGTTCTTTTAACATTTTTTTTTTGTCTGATGTACGATAATTCTGAGTCAAAATCTAATTTTGACAGTGTAGTACGATGTTTTCGCAGTTACGAGTTGGCAACACTGGTGACAAGTGGTCACAGGCTTGCGAGCTTGAAGCGTGTTCGGACGGACCATCCGAGGTCGGATTAGAGGGGCTGCACTGTAATGTTTTCCTGCGAGAAACAGCGTAAAACTGCGAGATAACTGCGAACCCTTAACGACCCACCGGCTCTGTTTCCCCCTGTCAGTAGCCACGTTAACGCGGGTCGGAGCAATGTCATCACATCTTATTTTGTGCTGGCGGTCTCAGAGGCCGCACCTGCGCCATGGCGTTATGGATTCAGCACCGAGCTCTTCCTCTACTGTAGGTGCTACAGACCCTCATTTTGAGGATACCGTTTTGAAATGGTTTGAAGACCCTTTAGGAAGTGATGTGGCATCAGACAGAGACCACGAGATTCGAAGTGAACGTAATTCAGACCCAGAACAGTGTGTGAGTGAAGAAGAAACTGTATTCGCACCTGTGGATTCATCGAGTGAAACAAGTAATAGAAATCATGAACACAGACGTAAGGAGACCGTATCATCACCTTAGAATTTTACAAGAAGTACTTTTGGTCGAAATGATTATCGTTGGTCATCGAAGCCACTTTTGAGGAACTCTAGTATGCGCCAACACAATATCATTCGTTTGCCGAATGTATTTTTATTTTAGTGAATTTTTTGGAGAGTTTATGTTTTTACCATTACATGAATAGGAAACAATAGAAATAGGGCACAAAGTAAAATGGAAAGTCCAGAGTTTTTTTACTTTTTACAGTGTTAATAAAATAATATAATGCTAAATCCGTTTTCTGTAGCTTTACCTTTGAATATCTTTCAAAAAATTAATTTTAAAATGTATTCCTTTTATAGAATTTATTTAGGCATAAGTAGCCTTTTGCGTAATAAATTAGATTTGTTCGCTTAGATAACAATCACAACTATTTATGATTATTTAAAAATTGCAGTCTGTCAGACCGCACCTAGGACAGAGTGTAACAGAAAAATGACCCGGGAAGCTAAGGGTTACATTAAATGAAACACGTTTGACGTCTAAAACACGGCTCAATCCTACACAGCAGCCAACAGTTCAGAGCGCGCCATGCGAGGCCTACACGGGATGTCACGCGTCAGGGTAGGGTAGGGAGCGACAGTGATGTTGAAGGAGCAGATACTTCTGTGGAAACTTATCCGGACAGTTTGGTTCCAAGGTCAACACGGATTTACAAAATATCGTTCATGCGAAACACAACTAGCTCTTTATTCACACGAAGTGATGGGTGCTATCGGCAAGGGTTCGCAAATCGATTCCGTATTTCTTGATTTCCAGAAGGCTTTTGACACCGTACCTCACAAACGGCTTTTAATCAAATTGCGTGCTTATGGTATATCGCCCCAAATTTGCGATTGGATAGGGGATTTCTTGTCAGAGAGGACACAGTTCGTAGTAATCGATGGTAAGGCATCGACTAAAACAGACGTGATTTCGGGCGTTCCACAGGGTACTGTTTGGGAGAAAATGTAAGTAGCTCTCTTAGGTTGCTTGCAGATGACGCCGTCATTTACCGTCTAGTAAAATCATCTGAAGATCAAAACCAACTGCAGAACGATCTGAATAAGATATCAGTATGGTGTAAAAATTGGCAATTGACTCTAAATAATGAGAAGTGTGAAGTCGTCCACTTGAGTACGAAAAGAAATCCGTTAAACTTTGTTTACAACATAAATCAATCAAATGTGAAGGCTGCAAACTCCACAAAATACCTAGGAATCACTATTACTTCAGACTTAAACTGGAAAGAACACGTAGATAATATCGTGGGAAAGGCGAACCAGAGACTGCGTTTTATTGGCAGAACCCTTAAAAGATGCAACAGAACTACTAAAGAAACTGCATACACTGCGCTTGTCCGTCCATTTTTGGAGTATTGCAGCCCAGTGTGGGATCCTTATCAGGTGGGTTTGACGGAGGACATCAAAAGAGTCCAAAGAAGGGCAGCTCGTTTCGTATCGTCACGATACAGGGGAGACAGCGTTACGAAAATGATACAGGATCTGGGATGGGAATCATTACAACAACGGCGCTTATCGCTGCGGCGTGGGCTACTTGCGAAACTACAATCGCCAACATTCTCCTCCGAATGCGAAAATATATTGTTGACTCCCACTTACATAGGTAGAAATGATCATCAGAATAAAATACGAGAAATCAGAGCTCGAACAGAGAGATTCAGGTGTTCTTTCTTCCCGCGCGCTATTCGAGAATGGAATGGGAGATAAAGTAGTATAAAGGTGGTTCGATGAACCCTCTGCCAGGCACTTAAATGTGATTTGCAGAGTATCCCATGTAGATGTAGTAGATGTAGATGACCCCATGTGCATCCCCATGGACTGAACTTGAATGAATATAATTTGTATATGGGACCGTCTTATGTTCAAACGTTTGTTAAGCTTATGGGACTTAACTACGGGGTCATCAGTCCCTAAACTTACAAACTACTTATCAACTACCTTGTACTAAGGACGGCACAAAAATCCATGCCCGACGGGGGATTCGAACCTCCGACCGTAGTGGCCGTGCAGACCGTGACTGGAGCGCCTCAGTCCCCTCGGCCACCGCGGCCGCCACCGTCTTATGCAACTGTAAAATTAGTCTACTTTAGACCAGACGTTGTTTCGCTTTATTCTAAAGCATCTTCAGTGATCAGCTGTACAAGAAATTGTTTTTATTACACTATTTGTTTTATTTTTTTACTAAATTCGATTGGTAACAGTTCTCATGGAGTACGATTGTTTTGATTCTAAATAAAATGGGCTACTAAAAATCATCATTATATAAATACGCTAACACGAAAATTGTGGTACAGATTACTAATTTATTCGTACGAGAAGGCCAATGAAAGTTACATAATTCGAAAGATTGTTTGTCGTAGATTTCACGAATATAAATATTATGTGTGCATTTAGCCGTTAAAAGTGGTAAAAGGAAGTAGAAATTTTCCTATCTACAGCTTGGATCAAGTTCTACATTCTCCAACAATCAGCTCACTGATTGGCTATTCGCCTCGACCAAAGACGCTGTAATGCAGCGCATCTGCAGTATTAAAATAAGTGAATATCGAAACATGCAGTGCTCCCAACTCACTTTCTTGTGCCATTCAAATGCTTCATTTTCGCATTGATTAAGAGTGGTTAAAGGAAATGGATGTTTTCATTCGAATGCCGATATAAAGGATGATGCGCCGGGAGAGGCATCTAGCGGTGCACGGGTGGAACTACCAAGTCGACATGTTGTCAGATCTGGAATTCTGAATATCGCAGTATCAAAATAACATTATTTCTTGGCGTTGTATAAATATACGAACAACGAAATTGTAGTTCCATTTCAAATATTAGGCTAATGAAAGTTATATAATTCGAAAATGGCATGAGGAGTATATACTTCCGTTTTTATTTGTTGTTATTGTGTCAGGCATTTTCCTTAACACGTAAAAGATGCCGTTTCATGTCTCCCAGTGCCGGTTAAATTTAACCAAATATCCCAGCGGCCTCCTATGATAATGTTGGCAACAGATGCTGAATAGTGAGAATCCTGTGAGTCTTCATTTTAGCCAATCGCTTGACAACGCTGATGTTTTCTCGCGGAATCTTCGCTTTACGAGGGCAATTATTTTTACTGAGCGGACGAGGGTACATACAAGAACCTGTCAAGTATAAAGCAGGAACAGCATTATTTGTTTACTTCATGGTGTGTACGATACACTAATCAGGTCATTCTATGTGGTTCGAACAAATGGGCAAAGATTTTCTATCGTGTTGATGATGTTGCCAACATAATGACGCGAGGCCTCCGACATGATACGCAAAATTTTACCCCCAGTGACCATTGTAAACACAATTGGTCGATTTTCGACTACAGGCAGTACTAGTTATAGCAAACAAAAACACAATACAGTCAGAAAATCACACACAGAGTAGGTAGCAGACGCCTCTTTTGACAGAAACGAAACAAAAACACATCTCACGGCACGAACCAAGGAACTCGAAAGTACATAAAACACACACAGACACACACACACACACACACACACACACACACACACACACACACACACATACAGAGAAAGAGAGAGAGAGAGAGAGAGAGAGAGAGAGAGAGAGAGAGAGAGAGAATAAACAGAAACAAAACAAACGACATACATAGTCTGCCAGGCCGCAGAAATGGCTATTTTTCAAAAACTTTTGTAATAAGTGTTACTGTAAAAAGTGTAAATATAAACAGTGACAGCAAGTGACAATGTGCTACAAAGCACACATGAAGAGGAAAACATAAAAATTCCTGAGTAATATTAGTAGTCCATTTTATTCAGAATCAAAACAGTCCAATTGCATGAGAACTGTTACCGATCGAATTTAGTAAAAAATCAAACAAATACAGTAATACAAACCATTTCTTGCGCAGATGACCACTGAAGATGCTTTAGAATAAAGCGAAACGCGTCTGGTCTAAAGGAGACGAATTTACAGTTGCACAAGACGGTCCCATAAGCTGTACAAATTGTATAACTGCAACTGTGGAAAAGGAGGCCAATAACCCAAAGAAGAAATATGAATGAATATCGTTGGAAGAGTTGTAGCAGTTTCTTTTATTCAAGTACTAGCCGCTGCCCCCGGTGTTACCCGCGGTTCAATAGTCAGACATTAAAGTGCCAAGAAAGGGCATAAATAACTACTGACTGTTTGCGACATTGTTACCACGGAATATATAATTAATTGTCTTGGAACGGATGGAGAGCCAAAAGTCTATTGCAATAGTCCCTGTAAACGACGTTTCGAGACTGCTTGTTCTCCGAGTATACGTAGAGATTTCTAGCCCTCGATACACGGGAGCAGCCTACGTAGAGCTGACCGTGCGAGAAACATGAATACCTGCCACTTTTAATGTTTGTCCTTGACTCTTGTTTATAGTAATCGAGAAGGCCACTTTCAATGGAAAGTGTAACCGGTTAACCTGGAATGGCAAGTTTGTTGGGATGATGGGAATTCGTGGTATTAATGCAGTCTCTCTCTTGGCTCCACCGGTGATGATGGTGGCCTGCACGATATGCCTTCTCAGGTCCGTGATGCGTAACCTGGGGCCATTGCATAATCGTGGTGCATCCAAGTCACGCATCAATAAAACAGGCACACCCACCTTCAGCTCCAACTTGTGGGATGGCACCCCTGATAGTAAGTAACTACAATAACAACAATACAGTAATCGAAAACATATGCCAAGTAAAGGAACAAAATAAACAGCAAACCTAACGGAGAAAAGTAACGAAATAAACAACAAACGTAACGGAGAAAAGTTTATGTGTTATGTTTTGTAGAGTCTATGGGACTTAACTACGGGGTCATCAGTCCCTAAACTTACAAACTACTTATGAACTACTTACAACTAAGGACGGCACAAATATCCATGCCCGAGGGGGGATTCGAACCCCCGGCCGTAGTGGCCGTGCAGACCGTGACTGGAGCGCCTCAGTCCCATCGGCCAACGCGGCCGGCGGAGAAAAGTAAAGAGATGAAAAAGACATCTAATGGAGAAACGAACTGTTGAGATCCTACAAATGCAAAGCGAACCAAAGAAAGAACTAAAAGCAAACGTTCGAATGCTATAAATAATCGAAATCACTAAAGAAACTATTATTCTTTGAAATCCAAAGAGAATACACTTTTAAAGAATTACGATAACATCACAATGTTCGAACATCTATAGTTGAAGGTGACAATACAATACACGTCATCGAAAACCAAGGAGAAAACAATATTTAAGAGCCTGGATAATATCACAATTGAATACACATTATACGTCCTGAGAAATATTTTCATGGGTGTTATACTGCCTGCCATCTGTTGAGTGCATTTGCTACTACTTTCGTTGCAGTTTACGTACGCTATTTATACGTGGCAGTTCGCGCTTTGTACACAAAATAGGGCTTGGTATCTAGATCCCATTCTACACAAAACGTCAATGTTTTTTCTTGCCATGGTACTTAGAGCATATTTTATTTAAAGTCTTCAATTTATATACATACCATTTTCATTTGTTACAACAAATGAAAATGAATGCGGCATAAACGCCAACATTCAGATTTCTTGTGTATGTAATTATATGTCAGTTAAGCCGTTTTGGCAGTATCACAGACTCTTTTTGTATATTCGAAAGTAGAAAAGATAACAATAACAAAGAAAAAAAATTCCCTATAGCAGGACACGGACCATTGCCCAAAATAACGAAAGTCTATGTTGACATGACGCGTTAACCCTCGCGGCTAAACATGATATACACTACTTAGCACCTCTGCTGTTGTATTAGAAGCTTCTTACAACTGTTACGTATTTCCATGGATATATTTCAAATAAATAACTTGTAATAAACATTTTGAAAAGTAGCCTATGTCCTAATCCAAGACATAAGAAATCTCTATATGAAATTTCATCTAAATCAATGCTGCAGTTTTAGCGTGATGCGGTAACAAACACAAACTTTCGCATTTATAATATGTACAGGATTTCGTTGTTCGATTTGTGTGTGTTAACCGATTAACTCCCAATTTTTATGTTATTTTATTTTTTTAAGTTGAATTTTTATTTCTTATTTATGATTTACATGAGATTTCTTGCTTTTAATTTCCTGAAACCCTACATTTGTTATAAAACGCATAAATAACTGACAAAGAACAGTAACAATTGTTAATTACTAATTTATTACGCATTTATAATGAAATATGTGTTCTGTCCTCAAAATAGCATACGGGGGTTACCGGATTAAGTAAAAGTTTTGACTGCTCTAAAATAAAATAAAAAGGAAATTATTATTATTGTTATTATTTAATAATAAATCCAACATAATGACCGCAGATTAACATTTACACTACATACGCATTTTGAAAAACCTCCGGTAACATTTGGGGGGGGGGGGGAGGGGGTCGAGCAGAATCTCACGACATCTCACCAGGGGGGACGGGGGGTCGAAAAGACGCAGAAATGTTGTCACGTAATGAATGAACGCCCCGTTAGAAGGGGAGCACCTAGTGTGGTACAGACGGATTTTGACGGCTCGCGGGAACTGCTCCAGACCTCTAAGCTACAAGGATGTGTTCCAGTGCGCCTCGGTTTCCACGAGAATCGATATCAAAGTGCAGCGCGTAGCAGCTGCACCTGTACCAAGTCATCGGCGGTTCGTGAGTCAGCGTGAAGTAATTAGTGAGGCGCTAGACTGCTGCTGCACACACGACCCGAGTTCAAATCCTGCTGGTGGGAGCTCAGTTTTTTTTTTTTTTTTTTTTTCTGCATCCGTCCGAAGATGGACTGTGCACATAGCTGCCAACCTTGAAAAGAGACTGTCAGTAATAATTCGACAGACCAATGAGGAGGAGGGTTTGGGGGTCATACGCGCATCCTTGCAAGGAAATTTTAAAAATTATAAGCCCTATTTAGACCATTAAATGCTATATTTATGACACTCTCCATTCATAAATACATTCCTCGAAAAGAAAGAATTCCAAATGAAAATTTTTGTTAATACTGACGGTGACATAGAAACATTCTTTGCAATTTCTTGCATTTATAAAATAACAACATAAAATCCTTAGCAGGTAACACTATATACCAAATGGTTTGGTTTTTAAAACAACGAATAAACCAACCTATCCCCATTAATGTCACATTTTGCCGAAAACATCATAACTCGCATTTATTTCTAGCGGCACAACACTGTTATAAAAACGAAAACAGGCGAAAAAAGAAAGAAATAAAAAACAGCGGAAACTTTTCTCTTCGGAAACGAACTGGCGACCTTCTGACGCCTGATAAAACACGCGGACTGTTTAGCTGAGACGAAAGACCAAGTACTAGTTGTGAACGAAGGAATTTACGTAGCTCTCGTCGAGTGGGCGTTCATTTGGTAGCTATGGAGGAGAAGTACAGGCGGGACTTTTTGCAGTGAAAATGCTTTCGTTAACTTTTCCTACAGCTTTGCTACGTACTTTGGAAGAAAATCAATACGATCAAAAAACTTTCCCTAGCATTATGATTAGCTAAATATAAACAGCACCTATTCCGATTTTCTTAAAACATCATATTTCAAGTGTCTTAAGTGCGTACTTTTTTACGATCTTCCCGTAACTCCGTAAATAATAAGTTGGCAGCCATGTGTGCATAATTACTGCTGTCATAGCCACTCTTATGTTAATGCTTGAGGAATTGGTCATGATAACAACTTACGTTAAGTGGTCAATACGTTATGTATTCCGCGACGATTATTTTATGTAATTCGTCATTTCGAAGCGTACTTTTAGTGCGATTAAAATATGAGGAGTAAACCGCCTGCATTTATAGATGGTAGCACTTGTGCAGCGTTCGCTAGCTGCGTTTACAGTCCCTCTGTTGTCACAGCGCTGAATGCAGTGTTCGCCCACTTGACGCGTCCTAGAGGATTACTATGCTACGGCCAGGCGGCTAGTTCAAAAATGTTCAAATGTTTGTAGAACTTATGGGACTTAACTACGGGGTCATCAGTCCCTAAGCTTACAACCTACCTATGAACTAGCTAACACTAAGGACAGCACAAATATCCATGCCCGAGGGGGGATTCGAACCCCCGACCTTACTGGCCGTGCAGACCGTGACTGGAGCGCCGCAGTCCCCTCGGCCACCGCGGCCGGCAGGCGGCTAGTCATTCCTAGCGTATCGTTCACATGTAAATGTAATTTACAACTTTACAGCTTTATCTTTGCGATAAGAATTGATATAGTCGGTTGTTGTTGTGGTCTTCAGTCCGCAGACTGGTTTGATGCAGCTCTCCACGCTACCCTGTCCTGTGCAAGTCTCTTCATCTGAGAATACGTTCGGCAACCTACATCCTTTTGAATCTGCTTACTGTATTCGTCCCTCTGTCAGCCTCTACGATTTTTACCCCACACGCTTTCTTCTAATGCTAAGTTGAAGATTCCTTGATGTCTCAGAATGGGTCCAACTAACCTATCCCTTCTCTTAGTCAGGATATACCAGAAACTCCTTTTCTCCCCTATTCGGTTAAGCACCTCCCCATTAGTAACGTGATCTACCCATCTAACTTTAATCATCCGTCTGTAGCACCACATTTCAAAAGCTTCTATCATCTTCTTATCTGAACTCCTTATCGTCCACGTTTCACTCCCATACAATGCTACACTCCAGACAAATGCTTTCAGAAAGGACTTCCTAACACTTAAATTAATATTGGATGTTAACAAGTTTCGCTTCTTTAGAAACGCTTTTCTTCCCATACCCTTTCTGCATTTTATGTCTTCTTTACTTCGGCCATCAGACGTTATCTTGCTACCCAAATAACAAAATTCATCTACTACTTTTATTGTTTCATTACTTGATCTAATTCCTTCAGCATCGCCTGATTTTCTAACATTGCATTCAATTACCTTCGTTTTACTCTTGTTCGTGTTCATCTTATATCTTCCTTTCAATACACTGTCCATCCCATTCAATTGTTCTTGCAGATCCTTTGCGGTCTCTGACAGAATCACTATGTCATCGGCAAACCGCAATGTTTTTATTTCTTCTCCTTGCACTTTAATGCCCTCTTCAAATTTCTCCTTCCATTCCTTCAGTGCCTGTTCAATGTACAGATTGAACAACATTGGGGAAAGGCTACAATCCTGTCTTACTCCCTTCCCAACCTCTGCGTCCCTTTCTTGCCCTTTAATAACCGCAGTCTGGTTTTTGTATAGGTTGAATATAACTCTTCGCTCCCTGTATTTTACCCCTGCTACCTTCAGAATTTGGAAGAGTGTGTTCCAGTCGACGTTGTCAAAAGCTTTCTCCAAATCGACAAACGCCAAAAACGTAGGTTTCCCTTTCCTTAGCCTCTCTTCTACGTAAGTCGTAATGTATTTCCTGTCGTGTTCGTACATTTTTCCTAAATCCAAACTCGGATAAAGAAATATAGTTAGAAAAAGTCAATCGTCGGACAAGTGTAAAAAATAAAAAATAAAAATAAAATAAAATAAAAAATGTAAAAATCCGAGGAGCATTTGAACTCTTGTGGTCTTTGTGACTCCCGAACACATTGCTAATTACAACAGACTGACTGACGTAGCAACAATAACTCAGTACAGGTATAGCTGTTACGCGTTGGACTTTGATCTCGATTTTCGTGGAAACCAGGGCGCATTGGAACAGGTCCTTTTTAGCTCGGTGGTCTGGAGTAGCTCCCGCACAAGATACCTGCGACCCTAATCGAACATCGTCGGCGTTCCCCTTGTTGCTGGTTGTACTATTCTGCCACTGCTGCACTCGTCCAAGTGCTCGCGCCACATGTCCGTGTCGTCCCAGCCGTTCCCAAAGGACAGCACTGCGGGTTTCACTTTCCGATTCGTATCTTCTGCGTTAGAGCGCGATCTATTTTCACCCCCAGGTATTGACACCCAAACCTTCAGATGTCAGACACTCAGATCCGTACCAAACGTTGTATATCGATAGAGTATCAACCGAAACTTATATATAATTCGTGATTTGTGCTGTCGTCCAGTAGGTAAAAGAAAAAAAAAAAGGTAAAGCAGTCAACAATCCGAAGATTGGTTTGAACAGCACAGAGCTTTACTAGGCATGGTCCTGTTTGGAGATGGTATGCCGTTGCCTTCCTCCGACCTTGGAACTGACTTACCCAGCCAGTTATAGGGGGACCTACAGTTTAACGTGGGTTCCGAACCACGGTGCTACTCGGTATTTTTCACATGAGCAATACTGCCAGAGGTGAAAGTAGTGGAAAGTGACAGATAAAAATCCCAGGACCTGGTGGGGATCGAACCCACGACCTTTGGATTTGTAGTCTGGCACTCTACCACTGTGCAACCGAGGCGCACTTGGAACGTGCGTAAATTATAATAATAGGTAACAACTAACCTACGGAATAGAGGAAAAGCGTATCTGTGAGGCATAATCACGTCACGCTTCCGTGGTTTAGTAACTAGAGCATTAGATTGTCTTGCAGAGGGTCCTGGGTTCAAAACCCACCTAAGCCTTAAATTTTATCATTGTTTAAACTACAGTACGTTGGAAATTGTTAAAAGGGGCAACGTGTTCCTCATATGTAAAAGGAATGTTCCCATTTTGTAGCAATGTGTTATTGCCAGTTTACTCTTGCTTCGTTTTATTTGAAAGTAGCTAATCTGTAGGGTTTATTCGTAGTTTCACAGAATAAACCAACATAATCAGAACATATGAATAAAAAAACTGCATCACACATACAGCTGTATTAATAGTAATAAAAATAACAAAAAATAGTAATGTTAAAAACAATAAGCGTAATTAAAGTAATAACACTGTACAGGTTTCCTACTTTCAAATAAAACGAATCAAGAGTAAACTGCCAATAACACATTGCTACAAAATCGAAACAGTCCTTTTACATATGAGGAACACGTTGCCCCTTTTAACAATTTCCAACGTACTGTAGTTTAAACAATGAAAAAAATTAATGCGAGGTGGGGCTTGAACCCAGGACCTTCTGCACCACAAGCTAACGCTCTAACAACTAACCCACGGTAGCGTGGCTTGATTGCCCCTCACAAACACGCTTTTCTCTAATCCGTAGGTTAGCTGTTACTTATTATTACAATTTACGCACGTTCTACTGGACGGCAGCACAAATCACGAATTATATATAAGTTTCGGTTGATACTCTATCGATATACAACGTTTGGTACGGATCTGAGTGTCTGACATCTGAAGGTTTGGGTGTTAGCTCTTTAAGGGGACCACACTGTGGTTCAGGTTGATAAAAATCGATTTTCAGTTTTCATCCTATTTGGATAATTAATATTTTATTGAAGTAGTGTGAAAATTTTTTTTCGAGCATTTAAAAACCATTTTCCTAACACGTCTGTTTGTGTGTCACGCCCATTTTTCTGGGTACATTTTAGATAGTTACGTTAGAAATTTTTTTTTGAACTCTCGGGTGTGTTGGCTATCCTTCGCATGGAACGGTCGGTATTCTTTTGCTTCTGCTGTTCGTAAACAACGCGCTTTCAAACACGCGGTTAGTTTTGTACAACTGTACAAAAGTTGTTATACTTACGACTGCAGTGCTTGTTTGCGTGTCTCTTGTTGTGTTTATTGAAGGCTAGTCGACCAGACAATGCTTCGCAATTGCTAATATGTTTGAACGTCAAATGTGCAAAATTGTATCGTAATCGTACGAATGCTATCGATATCCCAAATAAATCAGCTCTTTCAGTTTTCCACAAATTTTACTATTTTCTGGCCAACTGTTCCAAACTTTTACTTCACTCAAACCTCCCTCTCGCTTTGATCGTCGAATGAGCAAAATTTTATCCCAATCAGATGAATAGTATTGATGTTTCATAGAAAAAAATTTCTGTTTTTTTTTCTGAATTTTCTGATTTTCCAGGAAACTTTTCCCAATTTTTATTTCATATGAACGTTACTCTTGCTTTGTACGTCAATATACAAAATTTTATCCCAATCAGTCGAATGATATTGATATCCCATTCAAAAAAGCTCTTTCGGATTCTCAGAATTTTCTAAATTTCCCGGGTAACCTTCCCAAATTTTTAGTTTATAAGAACGTTCATCTTTCGTTGAACGTCAAATGATAGAATTGTATCGCAATCGGATTACCGGTTCTCAACTTATACTGTTAAGTACATTCAGAAACACAATGAAAAACAAACTTCGTTCGAATTTTGCTATATTCTTTTTAACTACTCTATTCTTTTACTAAAATCTTTTCCAAGACCATAATGAACAAAATAAAAAAAACAATTACCCCTCTCCGTCGTACGAATAATCAGTTATAATGCCAAATTCAATCAAAAACGCATTGAAAAAGTCACTTTTTTATTTTCTCAAATTTTTCAATTTTCCGGTAGATTTTCCAAAAAAAAATGTATTTCATAAAAACCTTGTCCTGTCAAGCCGTACTCAAGTGATGCTCTTACAACCATGTAGCAATTGATTTTTATTCATAGAAAAAAAATCGCTTTCAGTTTTTTCCTAAATTTTCCTACATTTCGGGCGACTGTTCCAAATTTTTATTTGATGCAAACATTCCTCTTGCTTTAAACATGAAATATACAAAATTTCATTGCTATTAGACAAACTGTATTGATAGCTCACTGAAAAAAATCTGTTTCAGTTTTCCCCGATTTTCCTCTTTTCCGGACAGCTTTTCCTTTTCTCACCGTTTAAACCTTCCCTTCACAAATACAACTTTTTCGTGTAGACGAAAATAATTTCTTGAAGTTATTATTTGATCAGTACATTTCCATTCAGTTTGAACCTGCAATCATCTTGTCAGTATTTTTGCATATGTGCGAGGTCCGATAATTTATTTTTATGTATGGTTGCATTTGGCAACGATTCGTATAACGAAAGTTCTAGAAATTTCGTACACGGTCGTCTGCGCGGAATAACAACCTTAATTGTTCCGAGTTCCCTCCAGGACGACATTACCTTGAATTTCAATGACGATTTCTTTCAGCGAGGCTTTATTATGTGCTGCATGCAGTTGCAGGCGTCGGTAGAGGTGACCTCTTCCTTTCTTTCATACCTGCCTGCCGAAGCACTTCCATGGCGTCCGTCAGAATTACTTGCAGTTTCATTATTTCTTTCATTCGCTCATTTCATTCAGAATATTTCAGTGAATTTCTCAGAATTTTTTTCCAAGTTCTTATCCTATCAGAAATTAATTTTATTTATTTGCGTAATAAATGTTGATGTTACACGATCCCCAACATTAATAGGCAGGTAGTGTTATAGGCCGTTATATGCAGCAGGACAGTTTTAATAAAGTGTTGTTAGTAACCAATTTAAAAAGTTTTCGCCCACTTTAGGTTACGGTAGTAACACTAAAAGTGGGCCTTTGCGATCGTCTTTTGACAGCTCGAAATTTAAATGAAAATAACGGCTTAACTATTCATCTTACACGAAAATTGAATAACCGAATTTGTAGAGGAGAAAATTCTCTAGAACTTTGCTCTCTCTCTCTCTCTCTCTCTCTCTCTCTCTCTCTCTCTCTCTCTCTCTCTCTCTTTTTTTTTTTTCCTCCATATCTCGTATCGTTTCAGAGATATTTGCAAAAATAACGGCGATTTTGGGATCTATGTCTGTCTGTCTGTCTGTCCGTAACGTGTTCCCTGTTTTTAAGACGAACCGTTCAACCGATCTACGCCAAATTTTCCAGACATAATTGTAGGCCGACAGAGATCAGAAACTAGCTTTTTAAAATTTTCCTGACAAAAAATACGGTAGTAATACCTAAAAAAGCCGTTTGTAATATAATTGTAATTGCCAACGAACCGTTCCTCTCAGACGAAAATTGAATAGCCTAATTGGTAGAGGGAAAAATTCTCTACAACTTCGCTGTATTCTGTTTTTTTTTATTTATTTTTTTATTTATTTTTATTTATTTATTTATTTTTTTTTATCTTGCGTCGTTGCAGAGATATTTGCAAAAATAACGGCGATTTGACGATGTCTGTCTGGCTGTAACGTGTTCCCACTTTTTAGGTCGAACCGTTCAACCGATCGGCACCAAGTTTTACAGACATATTTGTTGACTACTAGAGACCAGAACTTAGCTTTTTGAAACATTTCGGACAAGAAATACGTTAGTAATACCAAAAAATGGCCGATTGTAATGTAATTTTAATTGCAAATAAACCGTTCATCTGACGCTAAAATTGAATAACCGAATTTGTAAAGGAGAAGATTCTCTACAACTTTATTCCCTTATGTTGTTGTTTTTTTTTCATATCTCGTATCGTTTGAGAGATATTTGCCAAAATAACGGAGTTTTGACACCCTCCATTAAATTAACGAAAACCAGCCGTTCGCAGATGTCACGTGACATTCCTCGCCCAGAACTGTCTCTGGCATACGCCATCTTGCGTTGCATATTTGATGATTTTCTTATTGTAACTTACACGTTGTCATTTCAAAGCAATGGCGCACTCAAGAATTAACAAAAACACGACGTTCTTCGTACGATAAATAATAATCTAGTATCTACAAATGCCATATTAGCATCAGTTGACAAGAACGCAATGCATTGGACTGTGACGCTGAAGGTTAGTGGTTCAGAACCCGCTACTACCTAAAAAAAAAAATTTCCTAAAAGGGGGTCAGACACACTTATTAATTAATTTGTTATTATTTAGATTGTTATTTTGGTCCAAAATGTTTGCAAAAAGTTGTAAACCTACAAATCTAAAGTGGGCCGTAAAACACGTCAGTGCGATTTTACTAATTTATATAAATTTTACAATGTGGAAAAGTTGTTGCGAAAAATCGCAAAAGTATCATATATAGCGTAGTGGGCAATGCATTGGACTGTGACGCTGAAGGTTAGTGGTTAGCCAATAATATATTTTATATATATATGAGTAATATATTAAATAAATAGCTATCTGAAAACCTTCCCGTGTTACAATGCAACGTTGCGACAAATTTTGAGCTCAGTCGGTGAAACACTTTTTGAGATTGTCACACACGCACACACACACACACACACACACACACACACACACACAAACAGTTTTATATATAGATGTGGAAAGGAATGTAGGCAAAATATTGACGTAAAATTTTACGACGCTTCTCGCCAGGCTCCAGTGCTTATGTTGGCAACAGATGAACAATGAAGTGTACAATTGCGTTAATACTTTTCACGAGCTACAGAGTAAATGTTATTGCTGCTCGTTTCACACGCATCAAAATTAATACTGTACCTGCTCTATGGTCGACAGGTTCTTGTGTGTACCCTTGTCCGTTCAGAAAAAAAAAAAAAAAAAATATTTCGTTTTAATTGAAGTTGTCACGAAAAAAACAATTATTGGTCATTTGAGTTGCCGTCATTACCATTGGTGCCAACATTACCACTGAAAGCCCGGCGAGAAGCGTGGTACAATTTAAGCAATGGTGGTATAGAAAAATAAGCATTCAAGACGTACAGAGTAGTCGGGAAAAAGTAAACAGGCCACGACAGAAAATTCCGTGGATTAAATAATAATCGCACCCTGCGCTACAAGTTTTATGCAATCGTGTTATGCAAATAACTCGATGAAAAATCGTTGCACCTTGTCAGAAAAGAGCGTTACATTCTTAAATTTCGTGTCAGTGCAGACGTATTTCGGAGGTTAGTAAACTTGATTCCTTTGAGAAGAGACAGCAGTTTCATACAGGCCAAATCACGACCGTCTACGAGTAATGTAAACTACACAGAGTAGCTATCTCTTAGAGCCCTGTATTGGCCGTAGCGTAGTGGGCAATGCGTTGGATTGCGACGCTAGCAGAGGTTCCAACTTTTGAATACAGCAAATAGTAATGCGACGTAATATGTATCAGCGGAAGGGGGAGAGGGGGTAAGAAGGAATCCAAGGGGAATAAGTGAACGAGGAATCACCAAAATTGTGAAATAGTTTCTGTAAGGTTGCAGATGAGATAGAGGCAGGACATTACTACATCATCTGATGAGTGAAGTTGGAATGTGTGTGTTTGGGGGGAGCAGTATTTACTTTCGCGGTGCAGAACTTCTTAGTGTTTTTTTTTTTTTTTTTTTTTTTTTTTCAGATTAATATTTATTTATTTCGCAGAAATCCTCAAACAAGGATACCCTTGCGATATTTTTGCTCCATAAGTGTTTTTCGCAATGATTCGTAAGTATCCCTTTCACGAGGATTGGATTTTTCCTGCATAAAAAGTACTTAATTTTACGAAAAGCGATGGAACGAGATAACATTCATAGGCAATTTTCTGGTAGAGCTGTATTTTACAAATAAGAAACGTTCATCACACACTTTGGTACAGCACATCACACACATGAAACCGCTGTATTAGTAGATACGATGCAATAAAAACAAAACCAACAAAACTTCAACTTCTGAACACAGACGAAAGATGGGGTTTATATGATGAACTATTTTTATTATTACATCCACATACATACTCCGCAATTCACCGTAAGGTGCGTGGCGGAGGGTACACTGTACGACTATTAGGCATTTCCTTTCCTATTCCACTCCCAAATAGAACGAGGAAAAAAAGAATGCCTATATGCCTCCGTACGAAGCCTAATTTCTCTTATCTTGTCTTTGTGATCTTTACGCGAAATGTAAGTAGGCGGCAGCAAGATCGTACTACACTCAGCTTCAAATTCCGGCCCTCTAAATTTCCTCAACAGAAATTCACGAAAAGAACGTCGTCTTTCCTCCAGCGATCCCCAACTGAGTTGCCGGAGCATTTCCGTGACACTCGCGCATTGGTCGAACCTACCGGTAACAAACCTAGCTGCTCGCCTCTGAACCGCCTCTATGTCTTTCTTCAAACCGATCTGCTGCGGGTCCCAAATACTTGAGCAATACTCAAGACGTGGTCGTACAAGCGTTTTATACGCGGTCTCCTTTACAGGTGAAGTACATCTTCCCAAAATTCTCCCAATAAACCGAAGTCGGCTGTCCGCCTTACTCACAACTGTCCTTACATGCTCGTTCCATTTCATATCGCTCTGCAGTGTTGCGCCTAGATATTTGAACGACGCGACAGCATCAAGAAGCTCACTACTAATGCTGTATTCGAACATTATAGGATTGTTTTTTCTACTCATTCACATCACCTTCCATTTTTCTACATTGAGAGCTAGCTGCAATTCCTCGCACCAACTAGAAATTTTGCCTAAGTCATCCTGTATGCTATTACAGTCAGTTACAGACGACACCCTTCCATACACCACAGCATCATCAGCAAACAGCCGCAAATTACAACTTACTCTGTCCATCAGATCATTTATATAGATAGAAAATAATAGCGGTCCTATCACACTCCCCTGGGACACGCCTGACGATACACTCGTCTCTGATGAACACTCGCCGTCGAGAACAACGTACTGCGTTCTATTGCTTAGGAAGTCTTCCAGCCAGTCACAAATCTGTGAACCTATTCCATAAGCTCGTATCTTCGTTAGCAGTCTGCAGTGTGGCACCGTGTCGAACGCCTTTTTGAAGTCGAGAAAAACACGATCCGCCTGTTGCCCTTCGTCCATGGCTCCCAAGATGTCATGTGAGAAAAGGGCAAGCTGAGCTTCACATGAACGATGTTTCCTAAACCCGTGCTGATTCATGGAAAGAAGCCGCTTATCTCCGCTTAGCCACACCCTTCGCGATTTCTCCTGTAGGGGGCGCAGCTATACGAGTCAAGTGACGTTCGGCATTTCCAGTGGCTGCTGCTAGATTCTACAATGCTGCGCCTTTGTGCATTCATCCCGTATGCCGTATTACGCAGTTTTCGGGTTCGTAGAAGTCGGTGTCAACACTGGCGATTTCCACAAGAACATGCTAGACGCTGTTGCTCAAAACTAGTCCATTTTTGTTGGAACTCAAAAGGAACCGAGTTTTGTCGTCGCAAAACAAATGAGACCAATTTGTTATTTAAACTAGAACATCGGAATTCGAACCACTTGAATCGTAAACTCGTTAATTTAAACAATTTTCGTAACAATTACGATTAATATTCACAGAATATATGACATCAACTGCGATTGGGCAAAGCTGAAAATGTGTTTACCCAGCCGGGATTCGAACCCGGGTCTCCTGCTGTCTAGGCAGTTGCGCTGACCGCTACACCACTGGGGACACAGTGATCACCGCACCTGCAAGGACTACCTAAGCACGCCTCCCGTCAGATACAAATTCCCAGCTTCGCCCTGCCCACAGTACTCAAACTCGTAGTTATGAAACTAATTCCCGTGAGAGTAAGGGCTTCAAACTTTGCCCACCCCTCCCCACTAACGATAGGATCATTGCCCGTCACCGGCATATATATGTGTGTGTGTGTGTGTGTGTGTGTGTGTGGCGTCTGTTCCGAGAGAACAGACGTCACTTCTGATCCTGCACTTGTTATTATTCAACATTCATAGAATATATGACAACTGCGATTGGGCAAAACTATGCCGGTGACGGGCAATGATCCTATCGTTAGTGGGGAGGGGTGGACAAGTTTGAAGCCCTTACTCTTACGGGAATTAGTTTCATAACTACGAGTTTGAGTACTGTGGGCAGGGCGAAGCTGGGAATTTGTACCTGACGGGAGGCGTGCTTAGGTAGTCCTTGCAGGTGCGGTGATCACTGTGTCCCCAGTGGTGTAGAGGTCAGCGCAACTGCCTAGAAAGCAGGAGACCCGGGTTCGAATCCCGACTGGGTACACATTTTCAGCTTTGCCCAATCGCAGTTGGTGTCATATATTCTATGAATATTAAATAATAACAACTGCAGGATCAGAAGTGACGTCTGTTCTTTCGGAACAGACGCCACATGTATATAAATTACGATTAAATCGTAATGGTTGGAACCTCTGCGCTAGAGGTCAGTGGTTCGAAACCCGCCACCACCAATAATTTTTTTTCCCTAGAAGAGTTTCACACCGTCTTATTAATTAATTTTTCTATTGTTTAGATTATTATTTTGGCCCAAAATTTTAGCAAAAACTTATAAAACTACAAGTCTAAAATGGGCCGTAAAACACGTCAGTGCAATTTTTTTCTCTTTAAAGTGACTTTCGCGCAAACTGAGATGTTGGGTAGGTCTGCTGCATTACTATCGACCTGCGCTGGCGGCGTGACGTCACGTCCGGCAGGTAAGCAGACGCCACCACAGCCACACCGAGTCAATCATAAATGTTTTCAACAGCGATATATGGCCAGAGACTGCGTTTTATTGGCATGACCCTTAAAAGATGCAACAGAACTACGAAAGAAACTGCATACACTACGCTCGTCCGACCATTTTTGGAGTATTGCTGCCCTGTGTGGGATCCTTTTCAGGTGGGTTTGACGGAGGACATCGAAACAGTCCAGAGAAGGGCAGCTCGTTTCGTATTGTCACGATAGGACACAGTTTGTAGTTATCGATGGTAAGGCATCGACTAAAACAGAGGTGATATCTGGCGTTCCACGGGGTAGTGTTATTCGTCCTCTGCTGTTCCTTATTTAAATAAACGATTTAGGGGAAAATCTAAGTAGCTCTCTTAGGTTGTTTGCAGATGACGCCGTCATTTACCGTCTAGTAAAATCATCTGAAGATCAAAACCAACTGCAGAACGATCTGAATAAGATATCAGTATGGTGTAAAAATTGGCAATTGACTCTAAATAATGAGAAGTGTGAAGTCGTGCACACGAGTACGAAAATATATCCGTTAAACTTTGCTTACAAGATAAATCAATCAAATGTGAAGGCTATAAACTCCACAAAATACCTAGGAATTACTATTACTTCAGACCTAAACTGGAAAGAACACGTAGATAATGTCGTGGGAAAGGCGAACCAGAGACTGCGTTTTATTGGCAGAACCCTTAAAAGATGCAACAGAACTACTAAAGAAACTGCATACACTGCGCTTGTCCGTCCATTTTTGGAGTATTGCAGCCCAGTGTGGGATCCTTATCAGGTGGGTTTGACGGAGGACATCGAAAGAGTCCAAAGAAGGGCAGCTCGTTTCGTATTGTCACAATACAGGGGTGACAGCGTTACGGAAATGATACAGGATCTGGGATGGGAATTTTTATCGCTGCGGCGTGGGCTACTTACGAAACTCCAATCGCCAACATTCTCCTCCGAATGCGAAAATATATTGTTGACTCCCACTTACATAGAAATGATCATCAGAATAAAATACGAGAAATGAGAGGTCGAACAGAGAGATTCAGGTGTTCTTTCTTCCCGCGCGCTATTCGAGAAAGGAATGGGAGGTAAATTGTATAATGGTGGTTCGATGAACCTCTACCAGGCACTTCAATGTGATTTGCAGAGTATCCCATGTAGATGAAGATATAAAACTCCGTATAGAAAACGCTGAAAAAATACTTTTTTCGTTTGATCGGTCAATAGTACATAGTGGTGTGCACACGTGTGTTGTGAAGGTTTGCAGTGAAGTATAGCTGGTCAGAGGTAGCAAAGGTCTGTCTGTGGTACTCTGCTTGAGAGAAGGTCACTTCTCAGCCGAGAATGCATTCCACGGTGTCCGGTGTAGCCTGAAGAGATTCTGCATCATTCGTTTTTCATTAGGGCACGTAAGCTGTGCACTGATTGCAAATATGTTGAAATGTTTGTAAACCAAAGGTACCAAACGGCAGTGAGTCCCTAGACGTTCAGACCGCTTAAACTGACTTACGGTTAGGGATGCAAACGATACATCGATGTTTTGGAAACATCCATGTTTCATCCATAAATAACGACGTTAACATCGATGTTTTGAACAGCGATATATCGCCGATGCATCGACGACAGAAGTCCAAAACTATCAACATCGTTCAAAAATCGATTGTCAACTCCACTATTACTTTATTAGTTGCTCAGACAGCGTCAGCTGAAGTGTGGTGCTCCTGCTGTCGTCCCTCGTCGCTGATTTCATTTCATACTTTTGAAAAAAAAAAAAAAAAAAATGTTCAAATGTTTGTAAATCTATCGGAACAAACTGCGTGGTCATCAGTCCGTAGCTTACAAACTACTTAAACCTAGGTAAACTAACCTAAGGACAAACACACACACCCATGCCGCAGGGAGGACTCGAACCTCCACGGCGATCAACCGCGCGCTCCGCAGCGAGAAGCTTTAGACCGCTCGGCTACTCCAACGCGGCATACTTTTGAAATAGTAGGTAAGTGAAAAATGAAACTAACAACAACATCGTTTACTCACCTTTGTTTCCTATTCTCTCAATGCTGCAGTCACCTGTTCGAGTGAAAACAATAGTATGTTTCACTTTTCTTGGACAGTCCGTACGCGTACATATAGCCAATTAGCCACACGTGTAGCAGTTTGCTATCGTGAGTTTGTTGTGTGCAACAGTAAGTGGTCAAACGCAAGGACTACCAATTTTATAAATTCGAATCTAGAGTTCTATGGGATATTGAAAGTAATGCACACAAACATCACAACTGTAATATCACACCGATGACTTCAAAATAACAAAAATTTTCGAAATCATCAAACCTATGTCAAATGAGAAGCAAAAAAATTGCGTAGGAAGAGTGGCTCTTCAATCATATGGTTTGCATTTGATGTCGAGTTCCGTTATAAAATAAATCTTATTCATATTTCAAAATTCGAATGTTGTTAGACCTTCACGACACTGGAGAATGCAGATATTGCGAAGACAAATCCCAAATTGTTAAACAAAATTAAAAGCTTTCATGGTTATTATTTGTCATATTGCCTCTTGGAGTCTATCTAGTTTTTTATGTCGATCTTTGATGATTAATCTGATGTTTGTCCAGCAGGGGCTGCTGGCATTGCTGAAATTTCTCCCTCCAACATCAGTGGAATCGAATCTTTGACAGTGTTACCCAGTCAAACTGATATTGTACTGTCAAAACGTCAGTTAAAAATCCGAGACAAAAGCCAAAAAGCCAAGTATAACACAGATTTTCATTTCAGCAAGGTACATGACTTGATAAACGTCATTGATGAATATTCGTTTTAAAAATACAGTATTAAGTAATAACTGAAACATGCATAATGTTTAATTTTCTCCACGTCGACAGTTAAGATAAATGCAATTCGTCAACAAAGCAAAAGTTATTTCGCATGTAATGAACAAATCGATGTAAATCCCAAGTAAAATCAGCGCAATAGCTAGCGAAACCTTATTCCCAACTTCTTTTTCATTCTAATCTGCCATTTCGCTGTGTATTCGTAGCCTACTGAAACAACATAAATAAGGCAGATACTTTCTGGCAACACATCTTCATTTCTGTGTGTTTTTCCTAATATTTCTTAAACGTATGGAAACATCGGAAAAACATCGAAGTATCGTTTCTCAGGAGCGATGTTTTTTTAACATCGATATTTTTCCGCAGGAACATCGATGTCTGAACATCGATGTTTTTATCGACGATGTTGCATCCCTAGTCCCAGCCGCCACGCCCACCGACCACCACCAGCTCGCTCTTGTCTACATCCATAAATGTGGATGTGTTCGCTGTACAATGGTGGATATACACGGTGATTAGACCCAGGATCACCTATATGGCGGTCGTGTGGTGGAAGAAGGTAGAACAGCAGGTTGCTGCTAAGGAGCTTGGTAAGGTGCAGAGATTAGCTTGCTTAGCCATAACAGGCGGAATTAGCAGCACACCAACTGCTGGGATGGAAACCGTGCTGGATATGCCCCCATTACACCTTTGGGTCAAGATGGAGGCAGCGGCTGGTGCATACAGACTCAAATCTGGCAACAACTGGAACTCTTTGGGATATCCAGAATCACACACTAAAATAGTGAGTGAGGTAAATATAGGAAAGGTTGGGGAAATGCCAGCCGACTATATTATAACCCCAAACTGCTTCAACAAGCCTTTCAGTATAACAACTGGAAGTAGGGAGCAGTGGGAGAAAATAGTTCGACACCGTACGGGGGATATTGTCTGGTTCACTGACGGTCGAAATCAGACCGAGGCGTTGGGGCCGGGGTATACGGGGTGCAGCCAAGACTGGAGGGCGTCATCTCTCTAGGGGAACTGGCCTCAGTATTCCAGGCCGAAATCACTGCCATCAGGGCGTGTGTGGAGGAGAATTTGCGTAGGTGCTACAAAGACCGTAGCATCGATATCTATTCAGACAGCCAGGCAGCCCTGAGATCACTGGCAGCTCCTGCAACAAGGTCTAAAATTGTTGCAGAATGTCACAGGGTTCTGGTGGAGCTAGGGGAAAGCAATAGAGTAAACCTATTGTGGGTCCCTGGCCACTCGGGGATCAGTGGCAACGAACATGCCGACAGATTAGCCAGGATGGGGGCAGAGACTCCATTTATTGGACCGGAACCTGTCCCGACAATGACCAAGGCAATGATCAAATTGGAGCTACGTAACTGGCTCAGAAGATAGCACGTAGAATATTGGACCAAAATCCATCAACAAAAACATGGCAAGGTAATGATGCCAAAGCCATGTTTTAAAAGAAGCTCTGCATTCCTGGGTCTGAACAGGAGAGAGATTAGACTCACGGTTGGATTGCTGACAGGCCATGGGAATTTCAAAAAACACCTACATACAATGGGAATATCAGAAGAGGACCCTAAATGTAGGATCTGGTGAAACTGCATCACATCTAATCTTCGAATGCATTGCATTGGAGAGTAAAAGGCACAGAACATTTGGGACAACCAGACCAGAAGAAATAGTGTCTAATAAAGGACTGGTAAAGGGACTCCTTGCACTGTTCAAGGGCATTGGTTGCCTTTACTAGATGTACAGGGAGCGATGCCGGACAATAAACTTAGTTTCGGTGCGGGCAGTGGCGGGTTGGAGCAAGACTGTTTTGGCTTACCTGACAAAATCAATCAATCAATCGGTGTACTATTATCATGTCTCAACCACAAGACATAAAGAGCTAAAAATTTGTACAATTACTAATGTGTGCCCGGGAAAAGCTTCAGGCACGGTTTTAAGGGGTCGGATAGCTATATATATATATATATATATATATATATATATATATATATATATATATATATATATAAATGTGAATGTCTGTTCGGTGTTCGCTTATCACGTACGAATCACAAGACGCACAGACTTAAATATTTGTACAGTTACTAATTTACACCGGAGGAAGGTTTTAGGCACGGTTTTATAGCGATCCAATGGGATACCAGTTTGTTTTTGCACAGAGTACGCGAAGGAACTGCCCCCCCCCCTTCTCGCAGTGGTGTATCGTAGGTCTCTAGAAGAGCATAGCGTTCAGAAAGACTGGAAAATGGCGCAGGTCGTCCTCGATTTCAAGAAGGGTACTCTAACAGATGTGCAGAACTATAGCCCGACATCTCTAACGTCGGTCAGTTGTACAATTTTGGAAGAAGTGTTATGTTCGAATACAATGACATTTCTCGAGACTAGGAATCTGCTCTGTAGGAATCAGCATGGGTTTCGAAAAAGGCGTTCGTGTGAAACCCAGCTCGCGCTATTCGTCCACGAGACTCGGAGGGCCATAGACACGGGTTCTCAGGTAGATGCTGTGTTTCTCGACTTCCGCAAGGCGTTTGATGCAGTTCCCCACAAACGTCTAATGAACAAAGTAAGAGCATATGGTCTATCAGAGCAATTGTGTGATTGGATTGAGGAATTCCTAGATAACAGAAAGCAGCAGGTCATTCTCAATGGAGAGAAGTCTTCCGAAGTAGGAGTTACGTCAGGTGTGCCACAGGGGAGTGTCGTGGGTCCGTTGCTGTTCACGATATATGTAAATGACCTTGCGGGTAACATCGGAAGTTCACTGAGGCTTTTTGCGGATGATGCTGTAGTATGTAGAGAGGTTGTAACAATGGAAAATTGTATTGAGATGCAGGAGGATCTGTATCGAATTGACGCATCATGGTGCAGGGAATGGCAATTGAATCTCAATGTAGACAAGTGTAATGTGCTGCGAATACACAGAAGGAAAGATCCTTTATCATTTAGCTACACTATAGCAAAGCAGCAACTGGAAGCAGTTAATTCCATAAATTATCTGGGAGTAGGCAGTAGGAGGGATTTAAAATGGAACGACCATATAAAATCAATCGTCGGTAAAGCAGATGTCAGACTTAGATTCATTGGGAGAATCGTAAGGAAATGCAGTCCGAAAGCAAAGGCAGTAGGTTACAGTACACTTGTTCGCCCACAGCTCCAATACTGCTCACCGGTGTGGGATCCGTACCAGGTGGGATTGATAGAGGAGGTAGAGAAGATCCAACGGAGAGCAGCGCGCTTCGTTACAGGATCATTTGGTGATCGAGAAAGCGTTACGGAGATGATCGCTAAACTCCAGTGGAAGACTCTGCAGGAGAGACGCTCTGTCGCTCGGTACGGGCTTTTGTCCAAGTTTCGAGAACATACCTTTACCGAGGAGTCTAGCAGTATATTGCTCCCTCCTACGTATATCTCTCGAAGAGATCGTGAGGATAAAATCAGAGAGATTAGAGCCCACACAGAGGCATACCGACAATCCTTCTTTCCGCGAACAATACGTGACTGGAATAGGAGGGAGAATCGATAGTGGTACTCAAGGTACCCTCCGCCACACACCTATCGGGTGGCTTGCGGAGTATGGTTGTAGATTTAGTAATTTGAAGAATATAAAGCAAAATGCGGAACAATAATTACTCTTTGAAAATTATATTTACTTTTTGAAAATGGTATTATTGGTTGCATTGTTGCTTGAGGGTTGATAACGATAAAAGGGTGGAGTATATTGGGATGGAAAGTTATCGGCGTATATAAAATTCTACGTGTGTGTGTGTGTGTGTGTGTGTGTGTTAATATTTCGCTCTGCAGCGAAAACTACAGAACGCAAACGAATGGTCTGTGCGTAATTGTTGTGCGAAGTCTCCCGTTGTACACCATAGCAGTTCTATGCCGATAGCTATAAGGGGGTGGAAGATATGGTGGTTGAATGTCGTCAAATTATAAAAACAATTCGGACTGAAGGCCAGCGATGACGTTTGCGACTCTATAGCAAGGAGGTTACATACAGCGAAACGTGATGCCACAGACCATATGTTTGGTCTAGACGTGCTAAGATGTTTCCAGCTCTTTCTCTTTAAGGATAAGCGTACGAATAAGGAAATATAAGAAAAAATAAATAAAGCAGTAAAAAAGAAATTTCTTTCAATACATCTCTTTAAAAATCGGTTTGACGTTTCGGGCATTACATCAAGTGATCGATCTGTGCTATTATTACAATCATTATTGTTGAATTTCGTGATTGGATTCTTCGAAACGAGTGCTTTTTTACGTGTGATTTGATGTACACTACATACTTTCCTGATAATGTTCATTAAAAATGTTTGTTTCTAAACAAGGTATTGTACTTCATTTCATCCTTCAAAACCTGTCTCATAGCACACTACTGAAAGATGGCTTATCTATCATAATGAACCAACACGCGAGCGGAGTCGCGAATTTAAGCTAGTTGTCTCTACTTCTGCTTCTTTACTCACTACCCTACCTCGCATTTCTAACAAATTTGCTTTATATTTGTTAGACGACGATTTAAACGTGTCGATAAATCCGTACATGTTACAAAAGAGGACGCCGTCATTTACCGTCTAGTAAAATCATCTGAAGATCAAAACCAACTGCGCGAAACGTCAAGTGCAATGTTTCAGCGGCCCGGGTATAGACGTGAGATACCTGTGCTGCAATATATACGTAAATACAGAGATATTACTAAGGCCATGTTATTTAGGTGTCGAATATTTTGTGTTTGTGATGTTGGCAACGTATTTGTAGACAGCACGCAAATGAGCAGAAACGTTGTAATGTCCTGATAACACCATTCTACGACATACTTATTCAATTCAAATGTAAAGCATGTTTAAACCAACAACTAAAGCTTACAACGTCATTTTTCGTCAGGAGATCGTAGTAGTAGCACACTGAAACATTTTGACGTGAGGTGAGGCTAGATGGGAGTGTCATGATTCAGTCGCAGTCTAGTTATACAATACGTCTGTGAGACAACTGAACATCCAGCTAGCATAGAGATCAATGGAGGCGTGGTATTCATGGTCTGAAAAAAAAAAAAAAAGAGTGTAGTGTACTGTGATCGACGAATGTTTGTTGGCGTTGCAGCTAGTCGGTACGCGATTGTTACTGAAAAGGTAGCGTTTAACCTTCCTATTGTGTTCGAAACAGAGACACGCATATTGTGAATGGATCATTTACACCCGCAGTTTAAATTTATATATATATATATATATATATATATATATATATATATATATTTCTTCGATGTTACTTCAAAATATATTTTATATACAGTTTTTCCATGTGAAAATAGATATTGAAGCTTTCCAGCATTTATTGAACGTTATTAGTGTGAAAAAATTATTACATTTTAGATTGTGAAAATGTTCATACAAGTTTTTATAAGTGAACTAGCAGAACCCCCGCTGCTTCGCATGCGTAGGCTGGTTGGTCTGCACCAGTTGTTTCTTTTTAATCCTGATGAAGAATCCATATCTTAAGTTTCGTAGTTATAGCTAGATATTTTAGTTAACAGCACCATATTTTTGAAAATCAATTTTTTGAGTCCTCTATTTACCCCCTTATTGGTTGAATTTCAAAATATGCCAAAACACGTGTCTTTTAAATTCGAGCCCCGAATCCAAATCCGAAAATTTGTAGTTCTAACTTAAAAATTGCCTAAATGGCAACATATTTTCGAAAAACACCCCCTCTCCAATTTAACCACGTTGACGGTTGAATTTCCAAAAATACCAAAAGACGTATTTTTTAACGTCTAACCAACTATACAAATATCAATTTTTTGCAGGTCTAGCTTCAAAACTGTATCAATAGCAACGTGTTTTCAAAAATAATTTTTGATCCTCTATTTAACCCTCTTACTTGTGGAATTTCTAAAAGTACTAAAAATCGTGGATTTTTAATCCTGACCAATATTCCATATCCGAAGTTTCGTAGTTGAAGCTTAAAATTTGAGTTAACAGCAACATATTTTTGAAAATCAATTTTTCTTGTCGCCTATTTTACCCCCTTATTTGCCGAATTTCAAAAAATGGCGAAATTCGTCTCTTTTAAATTCGAACCCTGAATTAAAATCCGAAATTTTGTAGTTTATAGCTTCAAAATAGCCTAAATAACTATGTATTTTCAAAAAACGTTTCATCCCCTACTTCACCCCTTACGGACGTAATATGGAAAAATCGCTTCTTAAATGACGCCTACAGAGTAAGATCAACAGCCTCCACAAATTTCAAGTTTCGGTCTTCAGTGGTTTGGGCTGGGCGATGATGAGTCAGTCAGTCAGTCAATCAATCAATCGGGACACTTCCTTTTATATATAAAGAAGATTGTTGCATAAAAGTGCAAGCTAAAGCTTAAATTTTGTCACTTATTGCAAACACTAATTAATGTAAAATTACAATGAAATATGGTAATTAATTCTGAAGAACAATATTTAGCTTCAATATATGCGTTTGTATTAGCTTACACAATTACTGCAGTAAATATTTGCATGATCTTGGCATAGGACTGATTGACAAATGTTACATTTCTTATTAGTCTTTCGATCTTTCTTCGGTCCACACTCTTAGTACTGGCCCCTTTTCTGTTCCTTTGTTCCACAACTCGTTCCTGCAATATTTTCCAAATTTACTTTTATCTTTTTTAGGAATATTTTTGGACATACTGTTTTCTTGCATTGTTCTTGTTAGCCCTCTTAGAAAAAGGCGTCTTTTGTACTATTTGTTTTCAATAGTAAATTCAAATGTTCAAATGTTTGTACAGCTTATAGGACTTAACTACAGGGTCATCAGTCCCTAAGCTTACAAACTACTTATGAACTAGCTAAGACTAAGGACGGCACAAATATCCATGCCCGAGGGGGGATTCGAACCCCCGACCGTAGTGGCCGTGCAGACCGTGACTGGAGCGCCTCAGTCCCTTCGGCCACCGCAGCCGGCCGCGAATCTTTAATTCAGCGCAAAGTTCCCAGTGATTGGAGAAGAGTGCAGGTGACTCCCGTTTATAAGAAAGGAAAGAGAACTGACCCATACAACTGCAGGGCAACATCGTTGACATCGGTTTCATGTAGAATTTTGGAGCATATTCTCAGTTCGAATATAACAAATTACTTTGAAAAGGAAAAGCTTCTTTCTGTGAATCAGCACGGGTTTAGGAAACATCGTTCATGTGAAACTCGGCTTGCCCTTTTCTCACATGACATCTTGCGAGCCATGGATGAAGGGCAACAGGCGGATTGTGTTTTTCTCCACTTCAAAAAGACGTTCGACGCGGTGCCACACTGCAGACTGCTAACGAAGATACGAGCTTATGGAATAGGTTCACAGATTTGTGACTGGCTGGAAGACTTCCTAAGTAATAGAACGCAGTACGTTGTTCTCGACGGCGAGTGTTCATCAGAGACGAGTGTATCGTCAGGCGTGCCCCAGGGGAGTGTGATAGGACCGCTATTATTTTATATCTATATAAATGATCTGATGGACAGTGTAAGTTGTAATTTGCGGCTGTTTCAATAGTAGCCTGGGTTTGCGTGTACATGCAACACGTAAGCATTTTTTGCAGCAATGTCTAGCATGTTATAAAATGAACAGGCCATCGCCTAGTACACCTTTTACAGGAAGACGTACTGGCGACTTTATCTGTCGCGTCAACTCCTCCTTTCGTTTTGTTGTAATGCAGTATTACCTCCGGCTTCTTACGCTCTTCAGCAGACACGGTAGAGTCATGGTAGAGGCGAAGGTGTTGTTATGGGCTAGTGGTTGCAACGTGGTCTAGCTTCATATCTGACTAACAAGCCCGAGCATTCTAGCGTCAACCTCAGTAAATAGTAGTAGCTAGTTCGTACAAACGCCACAGAATGCGCTGCCGTAGTCAGTTACGTCGAACGTTGGTGGTGAGCTGTGTCGTGATTTTTCTCATTTCAAAACTTTGAAAGGTAAGGAATTACGGTTATATTAGACGTACTGCCAATGCGTAGATAGCTGTTAACTTCTTAACTACATATTATATAAATATTTAGCTCTCTAATGCTCATGAAGTTAGTTTATTAAAGTTTGTTTATAACGGATAGCGACGTTTTACTTTCCAAGAGGGCTAGGGTGGTAATATAGACAATCGCTGTGGTGGTTATATGGGCTACCCACTGCAGTAGCCCATATTGCAACCCCTGCAAATACTGTGTGGTCTTCTGTTTCAGCCTGATAACACAGAAGACTTGCCCCAGTCCTCTACTGGTCCACACCATGCGCCAAAGACCTCGCAGAAGCTGGCCCAAGCAGTGCGTCCCACATTCCAATAGGAAACATTAAGCCTTCACCAAAGGACATTTTGCCTGTGGCAAAAAATAAGAAAAAGACAACAAACAAAGGACCTAAGCTAGGAAAGGCAGCTGTAATTACAGAAAGCACAAAGAAAAGGAAGCTGAGAAAAAAGGGAAATAAAAAGAAAGGGGGAAAATGAAGTGGACAAAGAAAAAGGAAGATCGAAAGTGACGATGTAACAGTGAATACGAAGAATGTGAGATGTGAGCCAGGTGTTGACAAAAGACAGAAACAAGGAATAAAAAGCAAAACTCCAGCAGTGAAGCGAAAATCGACCATCGACAATCATCATCCGAGAGTTCAGACGAGGGATCGATAGATTCTGGGGAGTCAGTTCTAGAGCCCAGTGTTTGTGGAGATGACGATTCCAGCTGCCTTTTTTTGAGGAGTTATATTCCCAAAGGAGAGCTATGGACCCAGAGCCTAATGTGCAAGATGTGGGCACACAAGGAGTGTGCCGGCTGTGAAACAGACCATTGTATTTGTGATTTCTGCCAACCCTAAATGAACAACTTATGATAAACATGTCCCAGTATGAAGGGTTTGCTATTTTCCAATTACTCTAAAAAATCCACTGGCAATAATACTGACTTTTTTGTGTGTTTATAAAGTAGCCCATATTACCACAACATTTACATTTTTTCACAATATGTCAATTTTGTAAACATGTTCCCATATTAAAGCTGCATAATGATTTAAACTAAAACATATGTGTCTGGCTTTCTTATAACATCATAAAGATTATTTTTTCAGGTTTTCAGCAAATTTCACTGACAATTTTGGAATTTATGGTTCAAAAATAAAGTGGTAGCCCATAACACCACCTTTTCCTCTACATGGTAGAGCTTTATTCTTTTTTGGCACGTACGAATCAGTGGTACATACTTCTGAAATCCAAAGATGGTTGAAAACACTTGTCTACTGTTGTTTGTCAGCTTTGTTCTTTCTGAGGATTCAACTAATGTCAGAATTTTCTGCAGACGTTGTTTGGCCACAGTGTAGTCCGTAAACAGTACGGTGCAATTAGCTCAAAAAACTAGACCATTTTCGTTCTAAATTTAATGTAGATTACTTTTGTATTTGGCACTTTTCACGCTAAACCGCATAGTTTTCTAAGTATTTAAGAAAAACTGGAAAAAAACTGCTAATTTTCTATCTTCTCCCTTCTTCACAGTGCGAAAATTGACAATTAACACTAAATAATGAAAAGTGTGAAGTAATACACATGACCACTAAAAGAAATCCACTATACTTCAATTACGCGACATATCAGTCAAACCTTAAAGTCGTAAATTCTACCAAATACCTAGGAGTTACAATTACGAACAAGTTAGACTGGAGAGAACACACAGAAAATATTGTGGGGAAGGCGAATCAAAGGTTACGTTTCATCGGCAGAACGCTTCGAAGATGCACCAGCTCCACCAAAGAGACTGCCTACATCACACTTGTGCGTCCTCTCCTGGAGTACTGTTGCCCCTTGTGGGACCCTCACCAAGTGGGACTGACGGAAGACATTGAGAAGGTTCAGAGAAGGGCAGCTCGTTTTGTTTTATCACGTTACGGGGGGAAAGCGTCACGGAAATGTTGCACGAAATGGGGTGGAAATCATTAAAAGAAAGACGTTATTCATTGCGGCGTGATCTGTTTGCGAAGTTTCAATCACCGACTTTTAGTTCTGAATGTGAAAACATTTTACTAGCACCCACCTACTTAGGGAGACATGACCATCCCAATAAAATAAGAGAAATCAGATCGAAAACGGAACGATTTAGGTGTTCCTTCTTCCCGCGCGCTATTAGAGAATGGAACGGTAGAGAAAAGTTATGAAAGTGGTTAATGAACCCTCTGCCAGACACTTACATGTGATTTGCAGAGTATCTATGTATACGTAGATACACCAGCTAATATAAGAAGTCCCAAATAACCCTTCATTTCCTGATTTGTAATAGAAATTTATTGTGCACACCTTGGTTCTGACACAGCTGGAGGATTTGTAGACCACTATGTACCATAGCGCGACGTATATACATTTCCAGTTACGTTTTTAGACAACAAAACTACGCTTCCGTCTCCTTCGATCACATCACTCTCCTCAGTTCTAATCGATACCTCATCAACATCACTTGAACTGTCAACAGAATCTTGAGCATTGACAGTATCATCTTCTGTTTCATCTTATGAGTCATTTAGAAGCCTTTCTGACTGTTCATCACTTAGAAACAGACAAACAAAATCAGACTGTACGCCTATATGCAGTCGTTATACAGAGTCCCACAACAATGTGAAATGCCTCTGAGACATTTCACACCAATAACAAGTATTTGTAACAGTTTATTCGTAGTAACTAAATAAAAAATTTCCGCCTGGCTCTAAAAGACCTATTCACAATAAGTGTGTCAAAGCTACGTATCTCCGAAAGTATTTTAGTTTTTGAAACGAAAATTCAGGATAACGTAAATAATGACGTATTTGAGGAATACATAATGCCATGTTGCAAAATAAATAACATTTAGGGGTTTACGTTAATTTTAGTAAACGAACTGGGTCAGTTAGTTCAATGTTTGTATAGATTATGGGACTTAACTACGGGGTCATCAGTCCCTAAGCTTACAAACTACTTATGAACTACTTACGAACTAGGACGGCACAAATATCCATGCCCGAGGGGGGGGAATCGAACCCCCGGCCGTAGTGGCCGTGCAGACCGTGACTGGAGCGCCTCAGTCCCCTCGGCCACCGCGGTCGGCGGGTCAGTTAGACCCATTCACAATAGGAGGGTTAACAGTCGCACTAAGTAATCTCCTGAGAAAATATTCCTTGTGTGTAAAAATACGGCGGCATAGAAGTTGGGAGTGCGCCTCGGTAGCACAGTGGTAGAGTGCCAGACTACGAATCCAAAGGTCGCGGGTTCGGTCCCCGCCAGGTCCTAGGATTTTTATGTCACTTTCCACTTCTTTCACCTCTGGAAGTATTGCTCATGTGAAAAATACCGAGTAACACCGTGGTTGGGAACCCACGTTAAACTGTAGGTCCCCCTATAACTGGCTGGGTAAGTCAAGTTCGAAGGTCGGAGGAAGGCAATGGCATACCACCTCCAAACAGGACCGTGCCTAGTAAAGCACTGTGGTGGTCAAACCAATCTTCCGATTGTTGACTGCTTTACGTTTTTACCTTATAAGTTAGCAGAGCAGCGCCTGGTACTCTCTCATCCCAGGCTTCCCGCGTAAGCCCTAGGGATGGCAAAAACCGACCGGTTAAAACCGATACCGGTATTTTTAGTTTTGAATAACCGTTTTTTCCGGTATTTATTTGGTGTCGTTTGTAACCGGTTTCTTTTAGTTATTGCCAAGAACCGGGTAAAAATACCGGTACGACTACTTCCTGTAGTAGTGGTTCCAAATGTGTTTTTGTAAATAATTTAAAAAAATTAAAACTAGTAGACCCTATAAAACTTCCACTGCTGTGAAATATTAGGTCATCGCAGTAACTAAGAAAAGCGATCAGTGATAATTTAAGAACAATCCCGGCAGTCAGAAACGCGTGTCATAAGAACTGAAGGACTGGTGCAGCTACTGAGGCATCGACGCAGCTGTTGCCGTGTGGCGTGGCCTATTAGACGACGCGCGTGCACCGGCAGTGTACGAGACTTGCCTCCGTCTGGTCACGCGGCAGTTCCTTGCTGTCGTCGCCAGACATCGCTTGTGTCTAAATGGCACCATCCCGAGTGTGCAAGTACTTCACCAAGTACGGTACCAGAGAGGTACAATGCTCCATTTGCTTTAAAAGGTGAAAACGGGTGGTGGTACTACAAACATGCTGTGTCATTTAAGGAGAAAGCATGCAAAATGTTTCTTGGAAGAGAAGGTAAATACGATTCGTATAGCCGGCCGCGGTGGCCGAGGTGACTGAGGCGCTCCAGTCACGGTCAGCACGGCCACTACGGTCGGGGGTTCGAATCCCCCCTCGGGCATGGATATTTGTGCCGTCCTAGTTTGTAAGTAGTTCATAAGTAGTTTGTAAGTTTAGGGACTGATGACCCCGTAGTTAAGTCCCATAAGCTTAACAAACATTTGAACATTTCGATTCGTATACCTATTATGTAAGCTTGGAATAATAACTTTTAATGCATTATCACATTATTATGCTAACAAGTTTTATTAATGTGATCCCTTGAAAACGAGGTGCTTTTTTAATAACCAATATCGGTTTAGGTATCATTGATCATGTGGTGCCTCGCGAGGTAGGCGTGCGGTCTGAGGCTCCATGTTACGGACTGAGCGGCTGCTCCAGTCGGAGGTTCGAGTCCTCCCTCCTCCCTCAATCATGGGTATGTATGTTGTCCTTAGCGTAAGTTAGTTTAAGTCAGATTAAGTAATTTTTAAGTCTAGGGACCGATGACCTAAGCAGTTACGTCTCATAAGAACTCGCTCCCATTTCAACATTCTTTGATCATGTGGTACACAGCTTTTCTAGTTCAATTTCCGTAAATTTACACTGACAACAATCATACTGTTAGTCGGATCTGTGACTATTTTTCGAAATACTTCTGCAGCACTGATTGAAGTTCATTTACTGACTGTAACTTATATATATGTTATGTATATAATGAGATATTCGTATTCGCTGGCTCACAAGTCCAACTTACGGAGTGGTTGGCTCAATATTCGCAACTGCCGGATGGAAATACTAGGCCAGTAAATCTGTATGCTTCGTATATCGTCTTCTACGGACTCCTGGCTAGGCTTATACACACTCAAGAAGGCGTAGTATCGGGAGGGGATCTTGCAAAATATGGAAAGAGTAGTGATTTGTCGTATAACGTAAATTTACCTAAATTTGAACTAAATTTCGTAAGTTTCGGTTTCGACCGAAACTAGAAGAACCGAAAATTCTATTACGGTTTCCGTTTCGGCCGCAAAATATGATTCGGTCAAACTCTTCTGGAAATAATAGCAATAAAAAACCGAAAGCCGGTTATTTAAAAAACCGGTTATCTTGAGCAGTTTTTACGGTGCGGTTAAACTGCAGATGACTTTTGATTGAATTTCTCTTTGCAATGTAAGTTTCACACATGGAACACATTCATAATACTTTCTTGTATAAGTACATGCAATATGTATTGCAATAATAATTAAAATTATGTACTTTTTACGTAAATACTTAGGTGCTTTCGTTTGAAACAACTGTGGCTGAAGGAGTAGCATTAAAAAATGTTCAAATGTTTGTTAAGCTTATGGGGACTTAACTACGGGGTCATCAGTCCATAAACTTACAAACTACTTATGAACTACTTACAAACTAGGACGGCACAAATATCCATGCGCGAGGGGGGATTCGAACCCCCGACCGTAGTGGCCGAGCTGACAGTGACTGGAGCGCCTCAGTCCCCTCGGCCACCGCGGCCGGCGGTAGCATTAAAAGCTCGTCTTTTTTTTTTTTTCCTTCTTTTTTTCCCCTTTATTTCAGTTTCACAAAATGTATTCTCGCAGATTAAGGGGTGAGTAATTTCTGGCTTATCTTTTAAAAGAAATTCCTTGTGATGTGTGACAGCTTATAAGGCAAAGATATCACATATATTTTGATATTTTTTACTAGTGTTCCACTTTTACAGAAACTAAAAGTTGATCGAATGCTAGCCTGTGCTACTATGAGATTTCACAGAAAAGGACTTCCTCTTCCGAAACCGGACAAAGAGTTGCGAAGAGCAGGAAGTGATAAGTCGGTTCGTTCTGATGCGGTTGCACGTACACAATGGAAAGGCAAGTCTGTCGTCGTCACATCAGTATCGACAATCGACTCGCCTCTAACTTGTGTGTAACAGCACAAAGGAAGTGTTTCGTGCACTATCCTGGAAAGTAATGAAGTTTCATGGTGATGGTTTCATTTGAAAACGATGCGTTCCGTGTGCAGTGCTTTCATTTCAAACAAACCAGCACTGCCGAAATATTACATGAAAAACGTTTTTTAACACATTTTCCTTAATATTGTATGATTTATATCCCAACAGAACACGAAATGTTCAAATGTTTGTACAGCTTATGGGACTTAACTACAGGGCTATCAGTCCCTAAACTTACAAACAGCTTACAAACTAGCTAACACTGAGGACGGCACAAATATCCATGCCCGAGAGGGGATTCGAACCCCTGACCGTAGTGGCCGTGCTGACCGTGACTGGCGCGCCGCAGACCGCTCGGCCACCGCGGCCAGCTTGTCATATATTGATTTTACTGTTGGAATTGTTGAGAGGCTGTGTGAGCCACAGAGACGCACTCCAGGCTGAGAAATAGAGACCATTGCAGATAACAGGCTAAAACAGACACGTACATCTTACGAGATGTAGGCACTGAAGAAATCTCCTAGCGAGCTGCTGATGCCCTCGGCCACCGTCCCAGGGTGGAGGTTACCTTTCGGAGAAGATGGGCGTAACTTCATGTAGCGTCTAGACGCTGTTGTAAGACGTTACATTAGTACTTGGTGGCCAACAGGCACGTTTTAATACCAGTCACTGGGGAACAGCAACGTCAGTGGTTCCACGAGGCTAGAGTGAGAGGGTAAAGAAGAAAAACTGCAAGTTAGCAGCTCCCCTGAGGCGTGGCCAACTGACGTAAAACATTGTTGTTGTTGTCCATATTGGGTAGCGTCGTGACGTTTTACTTTCAGCTGAACAATGTTGCTACCAAGTATGGATTTTGTTAGTGCACCAACAAGCCACCTCCCCACCCGGGTAGAAAGGACAGGGCTGAAACGTGGTTCGCTAGAGGACTCAGAGAGGGGGCAAACCACAATTTAGATTGGTTGAACCGAGCAGCGGCCAATAGGAAATCGTTAACTGTCGGAAAGTGGGGAAAAGAGGTGCGCCCACACCGGCCGTTAAAACCCCCGGTTTTTGGATCAAGAGGGGAGTTCTCAGTCAGACGTGACTATCGCCGTCGGCCTCGGGGTGCTCCACGACAGTCTGTTTCTCGCGGGGAGTGCGTCTGTCTAGGGAACGTAATTACTGGCTTCTGTTGTGACAAACGATTTATACTTCTTGTTTTTTTTTTTAATAACTATCCCCAGTGTAGTAGACTTAGTATGGGATGCAATAAATTCAATGCAAGGTACCTAGGAGATCCATAAAGTTTCCTAAACAAGTATCCTCTCGAGTCCCGAAATCCGCATCTCCAGTAGATGCCTGTACTGTCTCTCTGCAGTCACTCCTATATGCAGACTGACCTTGATACCTCTTCCCTCTTTCCTATGCAGGACACGACAGGCTAACAGAACACGAAAAAGTTTAAAAGTCGATTGTGTTTATTTTGAGTCTGAGAGGGTTAAGCCGTTGGAACACGACGTGCTTGTTTTTGGCTTTCATTAGGGTGCGAAACTACTTAGGTAATTAGCGCCCAACACAGCCCACAGCAAAATAGAACCGGGGTCAGAACTCAAATGGCTTTCGCCATATTTGCACGACGTATAAAAAGTCAAACTCGGTAGGCAGAATGCGGATCATCAGCTAAAATATCAGACGTTTCAAATGGTAAACAGAGATCATGGCGTAGACGATTTAAAAACGGACATTGCACTAAAAGGTGGTACACAGAAATAAGGGAGCAGGGTCACCACGAAGTTGTCTGCATTCCTTATCGTCCACGTTTTACTCCCATACAATGCAACACTCCAGACATTTGCTTTCAGAAAGCACTTCCTAACATTTAAACTAATACTGGATGTCAAAAAATTTCGCTTCTTCAGAAACGCTTTTCTTCACATAGCCATGCTGCATTTTACATCTTCTTTACTTCGGCCATCAGAAGTTATCTTGCTACCGAAATAACGAAACTCATCTACTACTTTTATTGTCTTATTACTTAGTCTAATTCCTGCTGTCTCTGGCAGAATTACTATATCATCAACAAACTGCAATGTTTTTATTTCTTCTCCCTGGACTTTTAATTCCCCCTCCAAATTTCGCCTTCCATGCCTTCACTGCCTGCTTAATGTACAGATTGAACAACATTGGGGAAAGGCTACAACCCTGTCTTGATTTGATTTTTTTAGGGAAGCCAAAACAGTCTGTGTCCAGCCCGCCACTGCCCGCACCGAAACTAAGTTTATTGTGCGGTATCGCTCCCTGTATGTCTAGTAAAGCCAACCAATGCCCTTGAACAGTGCAAGGAGTCCCTTTACCAGTTGTTTATTAGACACAATTTCTTCGGATCTGGTTGTCCCAAATGTTCTGTGCCTTTTACTCTCCAATGCAATGCATTCGAAGATTAGATGTGATGCAGTTTCATCACCGTCATCACAGATCCTACATTTAGGGTCCTCTTCTCTTATTCACATTGTACGTAGGCGTTTTTTGAAATTCCCATGGCCTGTCAGCAATCCAACGATGAGTCTAATCTCTCTCCTGTTCAGGCCCAGGATTGCAGAGCTTCTTTTAAAACATGGCTTTGGCATCATTACCTTGCCATGTTTTTGTTGATGGACTTTGGTCGAATATTCTACGTGCTGTCTTCTGAGCCAGTTACGTAGCTCCAATTTGATCATTGCCTCGGTGATTGTCAGGACAAGTTCCGGTCCAATAAATAGAGTTTCTGCGCCCATCCTGGCTAATCTTTCGGCATGTTCGTTGCCACTGATCCCCGAGTGGCCAGGGACCCACAATAGGTTTACCCTATTGCTTTCCCCTAGCTCCACCAGAACCCTGTGACATTCTGCAACAATTTTAGACCTTGTTGCAGGAGCTGCCAGTGATTTTCGGGGCTGCCTGGCTGTCTGAATAGATATAGATGCTACGGTCTTTGTAGCACCTACGCAAATTCACCTCCACACACGCCCTGATGGCAGTGATTTCGGCCTGGAATACTGAGGCCAGTTTCCCTAGAGAGATGACGCCCTCCAGTCTTGGCTGCACCCCGTATACCCCGGCCCCAACACCTCGGTCTAATTTTGACCCGTCAGTGAACCAGACAATATCCCCCGTACGGTGTCGAACTATTTTCTCCCACTGCTCCCTACTTCCAATTGTTATACTGAATGTCTTGTTGAAGCAGTATGGGGTTATAATGTAGTCGGCTGGCATTTCTCCAACCTTTCCTATATTTACTATTTACCTCACTCACTATTTTAGTGTGTGATTCTGGATATCCCAAAGAGTTCCAGTTGTTACCAGTTTTGAGTCTGTATGCACCAGCCGCTGCCTCCATCTTGACCCAAAGGTGTAATGGGGGCATATCCAGCATGGTTTCCATCCCAGCAGTTGGTGTGCTGCTAATACCGCCTGTTATGGCTAAGCAGGCTAGTCTCTGCACCCTGCCTTACGCCCTTCCCAACCACTGGGACCATTTCATCACCTTCGACTCTAATAATTGCTCTCTGGTTTTTGTGCAAGTTGAATACAACTCTTTGTTCACTATACATCTGTGGCTTGGTTCTATAAGGTCCAATGTTAAAAATCTTAGTTTTACAGTATATTTTCTGTCATTTTCTGAAGAAATATTAACAATATATTTGGGGCTATTTCTTACTATGATTCCGGTAAATGAACTTAACAATTCCATTTCCAGTGTTGTTCCTGCAGAACGACGTATTAAATGGTGAGAGTGTAAGCATGAGTGTTGTTCCTTTTGTTTTGTTCCTGCAGTGAATTGTCTTGTCTTTGCTGCTGTGGTGAAGATTATACTAGCATTATTGATCTGGCAGTGTCATCAGCAACACAACGTCCAAGTAATAAAATAGCTCGATACAAACGACTGTGTTCCAAATTTCTGTAAATCAAAGGCCATGGTTACTACATTGGAATTACGCTCAGCTTTCATTTTATCGATGTCTTTTTGATCGTAAGCAGCCTAGGCTAAATCAAAAAGTTGCTGTGGTTCCACTTTAACCATACAACTTTCAGCATCATCAGTAAAATTCTTGAGCAACAAGACCTATTTGTTACATTTATTGTTGTATTTCCGACAGAATTAAGTCCAATGTTACAGTACTGTTTCAATTGTTGAAGTCGCCTGTCAGCAAAAAATGTCGACATTGGCCCTTCTTGCAACAAATGTAAAATAAGAGTGAGGGCCAATGTCGAGAATGGTAATTTTCTGCTGTTCGGAAACATCGTAAAACTCTTTGGCGCTCACATCTTAAAACTGCAGTATTTCTCATTTTATGTGGCTTATAAGGTGACCACACGGGTGTCGGATTGTGGCATTTTTTTAATATTTCTGGTACGTGAGGATCAGAACTCAAGTAACAATCAGCCAAAGGCATTCGACGAAATTCTCAAAAGATCGACTCTGAAGTTTTGCAAGTAAGCGTAGCTGCGAATACTGAAATCAGTTGCAGCATCTGTTGTGTATCTCAGGTTGGAGCGTTCTGGATTCACAGTCAGAGAGTTGCTGGTTCGAATACTGCCGTGGCAGAAATGTTTTTCCTTTTCAAAAGCGCTGCGGTCGGGAGTTCGAATCCCCCCTCGGACATGGATATTTGTGCCGTCCTTAGTATAAGGAGTAAGTTTAGGGACTGATGACCCCGTAGTTAAGTCCCATAAGCTCTACAAACAGTTGAACCTTTTCGAATTTAGTTACCGTATAAAAAATATTTTGCTATTTGTAATTCCACGTGTTTTCTCAGTTTTCCTTTATGTGTACGTAGCTCTTCACAAACTGAACAGTCAAAGAGTACAGACGTCAACTAATAGTCAAGCCAGTACTCTAAAAAAAAAAAAAAAAGTAACTTACTTCTTTTTAATTGAAACCATCACTGTAAACTATCTTTTATAAAATATAGAAAATAATGAAAAATGTGCATTTTTCGTAAAAATTACCATTGGATATTAAAATTGTTTAAATATTCGGACACAACTACAAAATTAAAAAAAAAAGTCTCGGCAGGTGTCGAACCATGGACCCTACGATAGCGAGGCCGGAACGCTACCACCGACAGGCTGACTACTGTAACTGCTGTTAATTGCTGGTACTTCCGTCCACTTGCAAAACTTCAAAATCGATTTTGTCGATAATTTTTGAGTGTTGCGTCGAATGGCCTTGGCTGATTGTTATTTCCATTCTGAACTTGACGTACCATAAATACGAAAAAAAAAAAAAAAAAAAAAAAAAAAAAATCCAAAATCTGATAGACATGTGGCCCCCTTTTTAGACGTTGGCCTATTCAACATTATAAATCATTGAATCCCGGTAGTTCAGACAGTTTGAAGCTAGTTACAAAAGATATTATTTGTGCCTGATTCTTTTTCTGTCGAATTATTCTTTAATTTTTTTTAATGAAAAGTCTCTCCTAACCAAAACTGTTGAATATTTTTCTTTCACATGATTTCTTACGAACTTCACATATATTATATGTTTACGTCTAGAATAATCTTGGACCATATTAAGGAACTAAATAATGGAATAACTGTTTAAGACTTTTTTTTTAAGTTTCACAGATTCTCTATTTTGAAATTAATAGTTACAACCAAATCACTTTCACAGAAAACACTTCGTAAGTGCACAATTCCTGACTATTTTCGTAAAAGTCTCTGGATCCTATTGCATTGAATACGAACTTTAATTCTTCTAGATAAGTTTTTTTAAAAGTTATTTCATTAAACTTGCCAATAACTTTGAATTCCAGTGTCACGAATATTAATCAGTATATTAACGGGAGGCAGAAGTTTCTAACTGTTCCTTTCTAGCCTATCTCGATCGAAGTCCAAAGATATTGCACGCATTAGCGTATGATCAGGATATGAAAGTTTACATTAAGAAATAAATAATTTATCGGGTTCCTTTCTATCTTGGAAATAAACCGCGTATAATATTCCGAAGCTAAACAGTGAATACTGAGAGCAAACACATAGACAGCTCTTCACATAGAGAGCGAGTATCTCAACTGCAGGTACTATTTTATAATGGCAATCTGCCAAATGATCTCTGATATACGAGTTGTTTTGGCCTGGATACTATTATTCTGAACTAGCTAAATTCCCGCTGTTTCGCACGCGTAGACTGGATGGTCTACATTGGTTCTTTCTAAATATAAATTTTCATAGTGTTAGCTTTAAAAATGCTTTCCTAATCACGTTATAATCACGTTATTTGATACAACTTGCCACTCACCATGCACCATTGTTGGCAGAATTCAAAACATTCCGAAACGCATTTTTTTTTTAATTATAACAATGGTTCCAAACCCAAAATTTCACATTTCTAGCATCAAAATAGTCGAAGTAGCATCCTTAAAAGATTTTCCCTTATTTCACCCGCTTAATGGTTGCATTTACAGAAATATCGAAAACATGTTTTTAAAATTCCAATCAAAAATCTAAATCCGAAGCTTTGTATTTCTTCTTCAAAATTGCCTTAATAGCAACGTATTTTCAAAAAGCCGTTCATCCCCTATTTCACCCCCTTAGGGATGGGAATATCGATAAATCGCTGTTGCCTACAGTGTAAGATAAACAACGTCTACAAATTTCAAGTTTATATAGCCTGCAAATTGACTCTTCAGCACCATTTTTTGTCTTCTAGAAACGGATCGAGAACGCGAAATTTCTTTCGTACGCTATGGCATGTTTCTTGGTAGTTTTGCTTTTCAAACTGCAATATGCACTTATTTTTCTTTATTCGTACACTTGTTGCAGAAAAAACTGAAGAATGTGCATCAAGGTCCGCTGTATGTAACCTCTTTGCTATTATAGTGTCAAAAAGTCATCGCTGGTCTTCAGTTCGAATTTTATATAAGCTGACGACTTTCGACCACTATATCTTACACCCTAATAGCTATCGATACGGAACTGCTAAATGTACAAAAGGAGACTTTGTACTACAACAACACTGAGAGGTCGTTAGTGTCCATTGCGGTTCAACCATTTATTTATTGCTCTAGAAAAGCTAAAATAAAGAATACAAACATATACGTTAATTAGTCACATACCTGAATGGTGTTAATCTGTTAGTAACGCGATACTGTGCGCTAAACCAAAGTAACCTATGACGTACGAACTTTCCGTCACAGACATACATTAACGTATGTCTACGTATATTTGTCTCTGTAATCCAGTTGTCAGTAGTTTGATCCTAAGCACTAGAGTTCTTTTTCCAGTGTTTATATTGAGATCATTGGTGTATTGCCAGTGTAGTTGATGCCACAGACATACACTACTAGACTGGCAAACGTGCCTCTCTGACTGAAGCCTGATGCCGCCATCTTGCCTCACCTCACGTCAAGAAGTTTCCTTACGGTACTATTATGATCTTCCGACATGATATGATGATGTAAGCTTTACTCGTTGGTGTGAACATTATGTGCATTTGAGCTAACACTTCCGCAATAGTTGAATTTAACAGATAGGTCTTCATTGTCGAATCGTGTTATCAGAAAAAAGTGTTACGTACGCTTTAAATTTTATTTACTGTCCTGGCGGTCTCGCGTGGTTATGTTGACAGTCGTGTGACGTTGGCATTAGCCATTTACTTGACGATTCAAATGTTTTGTCATTATATCTTCGTTTTTCGAGGGCAATTACTACTACTAAGTGAACGAGGGCACATACAAAAACCTGTCTACCATAGAGCACGAACGGCATTATTTATTTACTTCATCTGTGCGAAAAACTAATCGACTCACACTCTATGGATTACTAAGAATATCAACTTCTTGGTTAGGGATTTCTACCGATTTGCTGATGTTGCCAACATAATCATACGAGACCACCGGGATGGTAAGTAAAATTTTACATACATTTAAAGCAGATTGTAGTTATCGGAAAAACACTGAGAAGAATAAAGATACCTGGTATCCATGACAAGTAGCACATTTGTAACTTTCATACTATTGAAAGAAAATCCCACAGTTTATCGAGACTGGTAAGTTATGAAAAAAAAAAAAAAAAATCATCAAATTAACGGGACTCATTACAGTACATATGAAAGGAGACTGTAATTTTCGTAAGAACACTCACTTAGAAGAATAAAGATACATGTTATTCACGACAAATGGCTCTTTTATAACATTTAACGTTGTTCCAGTGTGACTATGACTTTCTACATACAACATCGCCACTCATAACCTCACTTTGAACATCGGGTATTACGATAAACGAATTCTGACGGACAGTGGAACACAACGTGAGGTAACGTTGACGTGACGGACAGTGTGAATTGGCCTTATACCTTCCGTTTGCTGTACGAAAAATTACATCTATAGGGAGAGATGGCGCAAATTTCGAAATTAATGTCTAAAGACAACGTAGTTACGTTTGTTCATCTGTATGTTTACGAATGTTTTCTGTTAATACACATACGACTGCTCACACGTTAGTAGTATAGAAATATGGCGGCGAGACTTCAGTGACACCAATGATACTGTATACGGCATTGCCAGTCTAGTAATGTATGTCTGTGGTTGATGCTCAGTTAATGCATGTCTGTGTTTCCCAGTGTTTTATCTTCGATTCTTTTTGTCTTTGAGCGTCTGTCGATCGTCGTATTGCTCCACATTTTAGGGACTTTTGTTCGCCACACTCACCCACCGCCACACACCGCGACCAAAACACCATAGTGCACACCGACAACCTAAAGGCTACTCTCATGCGTAACCGCCGTTGGTCTGCACTCAATAATTTTGGCTACCGAGTTAAATCTACGTCTACATAAATACTCCGCAATTCACCGTAAGTTGCGTGGCGGAGGGTACACTGTACCACTACTAGGCATTTCCTTTCCTATTCCACTCCCAAATTGAACGAGGAAAAAAAGAATGGCTATATGCCTCCGTACGAGCCCTAATTTCTCTTATCTAGTCTTTGTGATCTTTACGCGAAATGTAAGTAGGCGGCAGCAAGATCGTACTACACTCAGCTTCAAATTCCATCCTTCTAAATTTCCTCAACAGAAATTCACGAAAAGAACGTCGTCTTTCTTCCAGCGATCCCCAATTGAGTTGCCGGAGCATTTCCGTGACACTCGCGCATTGGTCGAACCTACCGGTAACAAACCTAGCTGCTCGCCTCTGAACCGCCTCTATGTCTTCCTTCAAACCGATCTGCTGCGGGTCCCAAACACTTGAGCAATACTCGAGACGTGGTCCTACAAGCGTTTTATACGCGGTCTCCTTTACAGGTGAAGTACATCTTCCCACAATTCTCCCAATAAACCGAAGTCGGCTGTCCGCCTTACTCACAACTGTCCTTACACGCTCGTTCCATTTCATATCGCTCTGCAATGTTACGCCTAGATATTTGAACGACGCGACAGCATCGAGAAGCTCACTACTAATGCTGTATTCGAACATTATGGGTTTGTTTTTTCTACTCATGCGCATCACTTTACATTTTTCTACATTGAGAGCTAGCTGCCATTCTTCGCACCAACTAGAAATTTTGTCCAAGTCATCCTGTATGCTATTACAGTCAGTTACAGACGACACCCTCCCATACACCACAGCATCATCAGCAGACAGCCGCAAATTACAAGTTACTCTGTCCATCAGATCATTTACACGGACACACGCCCCACGTTCCATTTTTATATATGTATATTGATTTAAGTTGGAGAACAAGTACGCGCCAAAAGCACTGAGCTCAGTGGTAAACAAAACCTTCCGGTAGTCGTGGGTCACGTGATACTTCAATAGCACCATGTTCAATACGGTATTAGTTTCGTTCGAGTGGCGCTGCAAACGATCTGAAACGGTTTGAGGCGTTCGAGTGGCTCTTTCGAATCTTTTGTTACGAGATCTGACTGACCAATCAAGTGTTCGAGTGGCGGAGCTCATAGTTTGCGACCGTTTGTTTAAGTCAGCGGATTTTCGTCAAACTGTTTTGTGACTGACTACAAAGCGTTTAACTAGCCTCCTCCGAAAGACAAGCCCGCGTATTTACGAAGAGGTTTGTGTTCAGAGTCTTCCATTTTCTCTTGATTGAGGGTGAGCTTTGTATATTAGACAGGCATTCTTTCAACTTATGTGGCCTTCTAATACAGTACGTCCCCTTTTTATTACACCCATACATACTATAAATGAAAGGTGTGGAAATTTTCATAACATACGAATTTAAAGATGAATGCGTATGTTTTTACAGTTTGGATTCTGATATATTCGCCTGAAAATGAAGTTAAAATAGTCCTACTGAGATTTTCTGTGCCATCTGTAAATGAAGTGATTGACACATAAGAATAATATAGTTCACAACAGGTATTAGCAGTGATACATTTTTATAACCGACATCTAGCTTTATATCTGCCACTATAGCGTCTCACAATTACTGTTCCGTGTTTCTCTTTATGGTTATATATTATAGAAATCTATTAGTGCCAATGTGGGCGTTTATACACTAAATGTGTAACTTCTGGGAAAATCATGTACGATGATAATTCTTGCACAACACCTGCAAACTTTGGTATATTAATTTCTATGTTTCATTTTTAAAATTTTATTGTAACTCATAATAATGGGACAAAATGCATATGAAGTTGTATGTTACCAAATATTCCTTACACACACAACTATCCCAATTTACCTCATTTTAATGAGGTTTTGTCAGGTTAAATTGGCTACATTATTTATAAAGGGGCGGGGGGGGGGAACATTTTTACGTATATTTTGCGTTTTGTCGAAGTTTATGATCAGAATGTATTTCTAATGGCGGAATTCACACTGTCCGTCGCCGGTCCGTCACCTCCGGTCGACGTGAGCTTTCTCGAGAAGAATGTTTTGATGGAACGGTCGTCTGGTAACATCGCGACTCGCAAGTTAACCTAGCTTCGTCACGCGATTTTCATATTATCCTCGACAGATACACGGTTTGCTGGCAAATGTGTCTTGTTAATCTTTATTATTATACTTTGGTTTAACGGTAAATTACAAATGTTTCATGACGAGATAATAGTTTTCTCAATTGAGAAATACATAACATATCGCCAGTCATAACCTCACTTTCAACATCGGTAGACAGCAAAGATGGCAACTAGCGCTATGGGTGGCCAAACTGCGAAACAGGTGAAATAAGCGTTCGAGTTGTTTTCGCAGTTTGAAAGTGTCGAAAAGTATAAACAGACGGAAGCAGTGGTTGTTAGACGCTATAGTGGCACATATAAAGCTAGATGTCGGTTATAAAAATTGTATCAGCGCCAATCCCTGTTGTGAACGAAATACTGCCCAACACATTATCCTCATGTGTCAATCACTTCATTTACAGATGGCACAGAAAATCTCAGTGGGTCTATTTTGACTTCATTTTCAAGCGAATATATCACAATCCAAACTGTGAAAAGATAAGCATTCATCTTTAAATTCGCATGTTATGAAAATTTCCACACCTTTCATTTATAGTACGTATGGATGTAATAAATTGCAAATATTTCTTTGTTACTTGGCCGTCTGCAACCTATTCTACAAAAGATCATAGGACCGTACCAGTGTGGGTTCATGACAGGACGCTCAACCATTGACCCCATCTTTACACTACGACAACTAATGGAGAAATACTATGAATTTGATAGAGAACTACACCTCATATTTATTGACTTCCGACAGGCGTATGACGGCATAAATCGGACTGCACTATGGAAGATAATGGAGGAGGTAGGTATCACACGAAAATACATCAAACTGGTTGAAGAATGCTATATAGAATCAAGCTGCCAAGTAAGGTTCGCAAATAAAATGTCAGAGCCTTTCACTGTTCGAAACGGATTGAGACAAGGAGACCCCTTGTCTCCAGTGCTGTTCAACATTTCTCTGGAAAAGGTACGACGCGAAATTGGCAATGGCAGGGAGATGGAGATCATGGCGTTTGACACAGTCTTGGCTTTTGCAGATGACGTGGTGATTATGGGAGAATCACTTGATCAAATAACGTCTGACACCGCTAGATTTATGAAAGAGGCAATCAAAGTGGGATTAGTGGTCAACGACGAGAAAACTAAATATATGATCATCTCACGACGACAAGATTTCCCTAACACCATCAATATTGACGGACATAGTTTTGAACGAGTGGAGAAATTTAAGTACCTGGGGTCGATACTATCTAGTAAAAGCGAGATAGAGAAAGATATTCAACAGAGGATTGTTAATGCCAATGGTGCATATTTTGGACTCAATAATTTATTCAAGTCACGCTTGGTCTCACAAAACAGCAAGATGAAACTATACGTGGCAGTTGTAAGACCTGTTCTGTTATATGGTTGCGAGACATGGGCAACCTCACAAACACTGGAAGAGCGCATTTGTGCATTCGAGAGGAAAGTGCTCAGAAAGATCTATGGACCTACATTTAATATAGAAAATGGAAGATGGGAAAGGAGACAAAAAGAGGACCTGTACCAACGTTTTGGAAAAGTAGACGTTGGTAGGTGCATCAGAGGGCGACGACTTCAGTGGCTGGGACATGTCATAAGAGCTGGAGAATCTATTCCTGACCGAGCGTTTAACTCTCAGCTGATCGGAAGACGTCCAAGAGGTCGTCCAAGGACTAGATGGAAAGATAGGGTGATGAGAACGTTGCAGCAGGTAGAACCAACAGCATCCCTTGAAGATGCGATGGACAGAAGAAAGTGGCTCAACATCTGCTATAGATACCTGCGACTGTGATTGGGACAGTACTCCTTCCTGTGTGACTGATTTTGACAGTGAACTTTATATAGTAATTAATCTTTGTAATATTTCTTTTGCTTTCTGTCATGGGTCTTAATGGCCTGTTATGTACAATAAATGATGATGATGGATGTAATAAACAGGGGGCGTACTGTATTAAGCCTGTTGCTGCTCCCCACTGGACGCTGACTTCCTGACACGGCCAGCGGCAGTCCGCCTCCCGTATTCCCCACCGCTAGACCACAACTGCTGCTGCTCAACACGCGGCTTTCCCAAATTCCTCCGCCAAAGACGGCCAAGTGCAATCCGACAACAGCTGTGCCAGCATGCCAAATTCACAACTTCATGCTCCTCCAGTAGCAAAACAACTCGAGTCACTAACGGCTTTTAATCAAATTGCGTGCTTACGGTATATCGCCCCAAATTTGCGACTGGATAGGGGATTTCCTGTCAGAGAGGACACAGTTCGTAGTAATCGATGGTAAGGCATCGATTAAAACAGAGGTGATACCGGGCGTTCCACAGGGTAGTGTTATTGGTCCTCTGCTGTTCCTTATTTACATAAACGATTTAGGGGAAAATCTAAGTAGCTGTCTTAGGTTGTTTGCAGATGACGCCGTCATTTACCGTCTAGTAAAATAATCTGAAGATCAAAACCAACTGCGGAACGATCTGAATAAGATATCAATATGGTGTAAAAATTGGAAAATGACTTTAAATAATGAGAAGTGTGAAATCGTCCACATGAGTACGAAAAGAAATCCGTTAAACTTCGTTTACAACATAAATCAATAAAACGTGAAGGTCGTAAACTCCACAAAATACTTAGGAATTACTATTACTTCAGACTTAAATTGGAAAGAACATGTAGATAATGTCGTGGAAAAGGCGAACCAGAGACTGCGTTTTATTGGCAGAACCCTTAAAAGATGCAACAGAACTACAAAAGAAACTGCATACACTGCGCTTGTCCGTCCATTTTTGGAGTATTGCAGCCCAGTGTGGGATCCTTATCAGGTGGGTTTGACGGAGGACATCGAAAGAGTCCAAAGAAGGGCAGCTAGTTTCGTATTGTCACGATACAGGGGAGACAGCGTTACGGAAAAGATACAGGATCTGGGATGGGAATCATTACAACAACGGCGCTTATCGCTGCGGCGTGGGCTACTTACGAAACTCAAATCACCAACATTCTCCTCCGAATGCGAAAATATATTGTTGACTTCCACTTACAATAGCTAGAAATGACCATCAGAATAAAATACGAGAAATCAGAGCTCGAACAGAGAGATACAGGTGTTCTTTCTTCTCGCGCGCTATTAGAGAATAGAATGCGACATAAATAATATAATGGTGCTTCGATGAACCTTCTGCCACACATTTAAATGTGATTTGCACAGTATCCCATCTAGATATAGATGCAAACAAAAACAAATCTTCCGGGCCGGATTGTAAACCAACTACATTCCTCTCTTAGAGTATGCTCCATACTTAGCTATCACTTACAACCGATCACTCATCGAAACATCCGTACCCAAAGACTGGAAAGTTGCCCAGGTCAATCCAATATTCAAGAAAGGCAATATCAGTGATCCCCAAAACTACAGGCCAACCCCATTCACGCCGATATGCAGCAGGATTTTCCAACATATACTTTGTTCGAACACTATGACCTACCTCGGAGTGAACAACCTACACCCCTGACCACTAAAATGGCTACACCACGAAGATGACGTGCTACAGACGCGAAATTTAACCGACAGGCAGAAGATGCTGTGATATGCAAATGATTAGCTTTTCAGAGCATTCACACAAGGTTAGCGCCGGTGGCGACACCTACAACGTGCTGACACGAGGAAAGTTTCCAACCGATTTCTCATACACAAACAGCAGTTGACCGGTGTTGCCTGGTGAAACGTTGTCATGCCTCGTGTAAGGAGGAGAAATGCGTACCATCACGTTTCCGACTTTGATAAATGTCGGATTGTAGACTAATTCGATTGCGGTTTATCGTATCGCGACATTGCTGCTCGCGTTGGTCGCGATCCAATGACTGTCAGCAGAATATGGAATCGGTGGGTTCAGGAGGGCAATACGGAACGCCGTGCTGGATCCCAACGGCCTCGTATCACTAGCAGTCGAGATGACAGGCATCTTATCCGCACGGCTGTAACGGATCGTGCAGCCACGTCTCGATCCCCGAGTCAACAGATGGGGACGTTTGCAAGACAACAACCATCTGCACGAACAGTTCGACGACGTTTGCAGCAGCATGGACTATCAGCTCGGAGACCGTGGCTGCGGTTACCCTTGACGCTGCATCACAGACAGGAGCACCTGCAATGGTGTACGGAACCACGAACCTGGGTGCACGAATGGCAAATCGTCATTTTTTTCGGATGAATCCAGGTTCTGTTTACAGCATCATGATGGTCGCGTCCGTGTAAGGCGACATCGCGATGAACGCACATTGGAAGCGTGTATTCGCCATCGCCATACTGGCGTATCACCCGGCGTGATGGTATGGGATGCCATTGGTTTCACTTCTTGGTTACCTCTTGTTCGCATCGACGGCTCTTTGAACAGTTGCCGTTACATTTCAGATGTGCTACGACCCGTGGCTCTACCCTTCATTCGATCCCTGCAAAACACTACATTTCAGCAGGATAATGCACGACCGCATGTTGCAGGTCCTGTACGGGCCTTTCTGGATACGGAAAATGTTCGACTGCTGCCCTGGCCAGCACATTCTCCAGATCTCTCACCAATTGAAAACGTCTGGGCAATGGTGGCCGAGCAACTGGCTCGTCAGAATACGCCAGTCACTACTCTTGATGAACTGTGGTATCGTGTTGAAGCTGCATGGGCATCTGTACCTGTACACGCCATCCAAGCTCTGTTTGACTCAATGCCCAGGCGTATGAAGGCCGTTATTACGGCCAGAGGTGGTTGTTCTGGGTACTGGTTTCTCAGAATCTATGCAACCACATTGCGTGGAAATGTCATCACTTGTCAGTTCTAGTATATTTGTCCAATGAATACCCGTTTATCATCTGCATTTCCTCTTGGTGTAGCAATTTTAATGGCCAGTAGTGTATTAACCAATAGTCATCACGGATTCAGAAAGTATCGCTCTTGCGAAACACAGCTTGCCCTTTATTCACATGAAGTGTTAAGTGCCATCGACAAGCGATTTCAAATCGATTCCATATTTCTGGATTTCCGGAAGGCTTTTGATACTGTACCTCACAAGCGTCTTCTAATGAAATTGCGTGCTTATGGAATATCTCCCCAATTGTGCTATTGGATTGACGATTTCCTATGAGAAAGAACACACTTCGTAGTAATTGAAGGGTAAGTCATCGAGTAAAACAGAAGTGATATCTCGCGTTCCCCAGGGAAGCGTTATAGGTCCACTACTCTTCCTCGTGTTTATAAACGATTTAGGTGACAATCTGAATAGCTCCCTTAGACTGTTCGCGGATGATGCTTTATCGGTTAGTGAAGTCAACAGAGGATCAAAAGCAACTGCAAAGCGATTTAGACAAAATTTCTACTTGGTGCGAAAATTGGCAATTGACACTAAATAAAGAAAAGTGTGAAGTAATACACATGACCACTAAAAGAAATCCGCTGCACTTCAATTACGCGATAAATCAGTCAAACCTTAAGGTCGTAAATTCTACCAAATACCAAGGAGTTGCTATTAAGAGCAACTTAGACTGGACAGAACACACAGAAAATATTGTGGGGAAGGCGAACCAAAGGTTACGTGTCATTGGCAAAACGCTTCGAAGATGCACCAGCTCCACCAAAGAGACTGCCTACATCACACTTGTGCGTCCTCTCCTGGAGTACTGTTGCCCCTTGTGGGACCCTCACCAGGTGGGACTGACGGAAGATATTGAGAAGGTTCAGAGAAGGGCAGCGCGTTTTGTTTTATCACGTTACAGGGGGGAAAGCGTCACGGAAATGTAGCAAGACTTGAGGTGGAAATCATTACAAGAATGACGTTATTCGTTGCGGCAAGATCTGTTTGCGAAGTTTCAATCGCCTACTTTTACTTCTGAATGTGAAAATATTTTGCTACATTTGGAGACGTGACCATCCCAATAAAATGAGAGAAATCAGATCGAAAACTGAACAATTTAGGTGTTCTTTCTTCCCGCGCGCTATTAGAGAACGGAATGGCAGAGAAAAGTTATGAAAGTGGTTAATGAACCCTCTGCCAGGCCCTTGAATGTTATTTGCAGAGTATCTATGTAGATGTAGAGCTGCTATACACCAGTCAAGCACTTATGTTACACACAAAACCAGACCTTGAGAACATCCTCACACGGGAAAGAAAAATCATTTGAAAAATTATTGGACCTAAACTTACAGACGAAGGCTAGAGACTTCACTCCAGGGATACCACAGAGAAGTTCTCCAACATCGCAGCGGACTTTAGAAAGAGGTGAATAAAATTTTATGGGTACATCAACAGACTTCCATTGACCAGACTTACCAACAGAATCCTCAGTTACATCCAAGGCTTAACCCTACACTGCATGGTGGAGCCGTTTAGCAACGCAATTCATAGATATTTCTTTTTTCGGGCCTACTTCTTGTTGCCAGATGGCAATAAAAAATATTCAAATTTAACTCTGTCGGACTTATCAGTTATCAGTCCCTAGCTTACAAACTACTTGAACTAAGTTAAACTAGCCTAAGGACAATACACACATCTATGCCTGAGGGAGGAATCGAACCTCCGACGCGGGAGGCCTCGCAATACGCAACGTGGCGCTCCAGACCGCTCGGCTACTCCCGCGCGGCAGATGGCAAAATCATGCACCGGCTGATAAAAAAGTCAGTATAAATTTTTAAACTTAATAAATCACGGAATAATTTACACAGAGAGAGTAAATCTGACACACATGCTTGGAACGACATGGGGTTTTATTAGAACCAAACAAAAAACAAAGTTCAAAAAATGTCCGACAGATGGCGCTGGACAGCAAAACGTCAGTGACTGCGCATGGATATCGTGTATAAAAGGAGCTGTAGTGAGAGAGAGAATCAGATGCACCAGCAGTCGCAGCATGTTGACGTTACCTGAAAAGGCGCTTTTAGTGAAGCTGTTTTATCAGAATGGGGAATGTGCTAGTTCAGCGTTGCGATCCTATCGATCGCACTTAGAAAACGAATGGGCATCGTTTAATTCCGGGACTATGGATGTAGAGGAATTGTGGACTAAATTTAAGTGCATTGTTAATAAAGGGTTAGAGAAACGTGTGCCAGTAAAGACGATTAAGGATGGAAAAGATCCACCGTGGTATAATAATAATGTTAGAAAGCTGCTGAGAAGCAAAGACTCTTGTACTCTAGATTCAAAAAAGAACACGCAAATGATGACAGGCAAAAGTTAGTAGAGATTCGTGCGTCTATAAAAAGATGGATGCGTGAAGCATACAATAATTATCACAGCCATACCTTAGCAAAAGATCTTTCCGAGAACCCGAAAAAATTCTGGTCCTATGTAAAATCGATAAGCGGGTAAAAGTCCACTGTCCAGTCACTCGTTGATCATTCCGGGGCAGTAATAGAAGAAAGCAAACGGAAAGCTGAAGTTCTAAATTTAACCTTTAAGAAATCTTTCACGCAGGAGGACCGCACAAATATACCATCATTTGATCGTACTAATTCCGAAATGGGGGACATAGCAATAGGTATTTCCGGTGTAGAGAAGCAGCTGAGAGAGCTAAATACGAAAAAGTCTGCTGGTCCGGATGGAATACCAGTTCGGTTTTACAAAGACTATTCTGCGGCATTGGCCCCCTACTTAGCTTGCATTTATAGCGAATCTTTAATTCAGCGCAAAGTTCCCAGTGATTGGAGAAAAGCGCAGGTGACTCCCGTTTATAAGAAAGGAAAGAGAACTGACCCACACAATTACAGGCCAATATCGTTGACATCAGTTTCATGTACAATTTTAGAGCATATTCTCAGTTCGAATAGAGTAAATTTCCTTGAAACCGAAAATCTGCTTTTTATGAATCAGCAAGGGCTTCAGGAAACATCGTCCGTGTGAAAGTCAGCCTGCCCTTTTCTCGCATGACATCTTGCGAGCCATGGATGAAGGGCAACAGGCAGATTGTGTTTTTCTCGACTTCAAAAAGGCGTTCGACGCGGTGCCACACTGCAGACTGCTAACGAAGATAGGAGCTTATGGAATAGGTTCACAGAATTGTGACTGGCTGGAAGACTTCCTAAGTAATAGAACGCAGTACGTTGTTCTCGACGGCGAGTGTTCATCAGAGACGAGTGTATCGTCAGGCGTGCCCCAGGGGAGTGTGATAGGACCGTTATTATTTTATATCTATATAAATGATCTCATGGACAGAGTAAGTTGTAATTTGCAGCTGTTTGCTGAGGATGCTGTGGTGTATGGGAGGGTGTCGTCTACAACTGACTGTAATAGCATACAGGTTGACTTAGACAAAATTTCTAGTTGGTGCGAAGAATGGCAGCTAGCTCTCAATGAAGAAAAATGTAAGGTGATGCGCATGAGTAGAAAAAGCAATCCCATAATGTTCGAATATAGCATTATTAGTGAGCTTCTTGATGCTGTCGCGTCGTTCAAATATCTAGGCGTAACATTGCAGAGCGATATAAAATGGAACGAGCATGTAAGGACAGTTGTGAGTAAGGCGGACAGCCGACTTCGGTTTATTGGGAGAATTTTGGGAAGATGTACTTCACTTGTAAAGGAGACCGCGTATAAAACGCTTGTACGACCACGTCTTGAGTATTGCTCAAGTGTTTGGGACATTCGAGTTGCCGGAGCATTTCCGTGACACTCGCGCATTGGTCGAACCTACCAGTAACAAACCTAGCTGCTCAAAAAAAAAGTCTGTTAATTTACACCTAGCTACCAGAGAAGTCACAGATAAGTTTTTAAACGCAAAATCGTAATCTATAATCACGTTCTGCTTGTAAGTTGACTGCCGTCTTTTAACTCATATGACGTCATTGGTGAAAGCCGACGGGTCGTATCGCGGACTTCAATCGACGCCATTGAAATTCTGCGATCGAAGTTTATTGAGAAGTTGTATAGAGGATGAATGAAATACCCGTATCCGGGTCACCTCTTGGCAGTTTCAAAATGCATGCGTACAAAAAGTTTTAGATTAAACATTACGACAGTGTTTTAAATTCTACAGACAATCACGCTAAATACAGGGTTGCGAACTTGAGGCTTTCCAGCCCCCACCCCTCCAAAACTTAGGGGGAAATTTTTTTCAGGGGGCAATTTATGGGAAAAGAAGTTTAGTGTGATTTTTAGGGAAGATACAAAACATCCGGGGATTTTTTTTTTTTTGGGGGGGGGGGACGGGGGAGTCTAGAACGAGCACCACGGTCATGCAGTTAAAACGTCAGAGCGTTCAAACAGGAAAGAAACGTGACTGAAGTAGTCGTTCTTTTCCGAAAACATTGTTTCAAATGAGAAGTATTCTGTACTCCTATGTTTTGGTTTAGAATTTAAAAAAAAAAAATTGTATCGATAACTACGTGTATAAAATTTTACTATAAGCGCAACCGTCCCGTCAGCCTCAATCACAATACAGAACCACAATAATGTCACAGATTAGATTAGATTAGTAATTGTTCCATAGATCATGAATACGACACTTCGTAATGATGTGGAAGGTGTCAGGTTAATGAAAGGTGTCTTTACAAATTACTACTTTGTACTGAACATTACATGACAATATATTTCTTTTTTATTTTTAGATTTACTAATTTATATCTAAAAATTCATCTATAGGGTAGAAGGAGTAGCCATTCAAAAATTCTTTTAATTTATTTTTAAAACTAGTCGTCCCGGCAATGCTTCGCAATTGCTAATATGTATGTAATCTTCCTTTGAACGTTAAATGTGCAAAATTGTATCGCAATCGTACGAATGATATTGATATCCCAAAGATAAGAGCTTTTTCAGTCTTCCACAATTTTTTCTATTTTCTGGCCAACTATTCCTATCTTCTACTTCACTCAAACGTTTCTCTCGCTATGAACGTCGAATGTGCAAAATTTTATCGCAATCAGACGAATGATATTGATATACAACTGAAAAAAGCTCTTTAAATTTCTCGCGAATTTTTTTACTCAAAACATTTGCATGACCATAACAACAACACAAAAGAAGAATTACCCCTCTCCGTCGTGCAAGTAGTCAGTTATAATGTCGAATTCAATCAAAAACATATTGAAAATGGCACTTTCAGTTTTTGTCAAACTTTCCAATTTTCCGGTATATTTTCCAAAAAATTTATTTCATACAAACCTTGTCCTGTCAAGCCGTACTCAAGTTATGCTCTTATAACCATGTTGGAATTGACCTTTATTCATAGAAAAAAATCGCTTTCGGCTTTTGCTACTTTTCCGGGCGACTTTTCCAAATATTTATTTGATGCGAACCCTCCTCTGCCTTTCAACATGAAATGTACATAATTTTATCGCATTTGGACGAACGGTACTGATAGCTCACTGGGAAAGGCTATTTCAGTTCTTCCCGATTTTCCTCTTTTTCCATGTTTTATCGACGTTTAAACCTTCCCTGAACTCGCACGAAAATTTCAAGACTAAAATCAGCCAAATCTGTTCAGCCGTTCTCGAGTTTTAGCGATGCTGTTTGGTCGGTGACCAAAGACTTTTATGGCAGCATAATTCACTCCTTTCTGTGCCAAAGCTAGATTTAACCTTGAATAGTGAAGATCATTCTTTCTCCTAGTGTTGCAGTTATGTATACTGCTGTTGCTTTTGAATTCGGTGGCTTTGCCTTGCTTCCTTTCTACAGATCAGTGAGGCAACAAGTCTTGATTGCTGCCAGTGAGAACAAGAGGTCAGCCTGCAATATAACACTACTCACACATTCGACGCAAAAACTCGCTATCACACCCGAATCACAGGAATTAACTGATGAAATTGTTAATGAATTATTTCAGAGAATTATTAGGTGGTTCTCTGTAAATGGACTCTCTTTAAATTTTGAAAAAACACAGTATATTCAGTTTCACACAATAAATGGCATCACACTATCAATTAATACTGACTTCAACCAGAAATCTATAGCTAAGGTAGAATATTCAAAATTTTTGGGTTTATCCATTGATGAGGGATTGAATTGGAAGAAACACATTGAAGATCTGCTGAAACGTTTGAGCTCAGCTACTTATGCTATTAGGGTGATTGCAAACTTTGGTGATGTACAACTTAGTAAACTAGCATACTATGCCTATTTCCATTATCTGCTTTCTTATGGCATCATATTCTGGGGCAATTCATCATTTAGTAGGAAAGTATTCATTGCCCAAAAGCGGGTCATCAGAATAATTGCTGGAGCCCACCCAAGATCATCCTGCAGACATTTGTTTAAGGATCTAGGAATCTTCACAGTAGCTTCACAATATATATATTCACTTATGAAATTTGTTATTAACAATCCAACTGAATTCAAATGTACAGCAGTGTGCATAGCTACAACACTAGCAGAAAGGGTGACCTACACTATTCAAGGTTACATTTAGCTCTGTCACAGAAAGGGGTTAATTATTCTGCCACAAACGTCTTTGGTCACTTACCGAGTAGTATCAAAATTCTGACAGATAGCCAACTAGCATTTAAAAATAAATTAAGAGAATTTCTGTATGGCAATTCCTTCTTCACATTAGATGAATTTCTAGAAAAAAGTTAGTACTTTAGGAAAAACTTTAAAAAAATTAAATTAAAAAAAAAATAATAATAAAAACAAAAAATCAAATCTTGAGTGTCATGTAATATTATGTATAGACACACTTCATTTAACTGGCACGTTCCACATCATTACGAAGTGTCGCATTCATGATCTATGGAACAAGTATTCATCTAATCTAATCTAATCTTAAAAAAGGATTGGCCGTCAGTTTGCACTTGTTTCACATGTCACCACGTGTCCTCGTGTGTATCTTCACTCCAGTGATTGTCTCATTATTTGGTGAATATGTTATGAACGATGACGTGTACAATCATAATTTCAACTTTGATTTTTAATTTCTGGTGCAGTCCCACAAGTGTAAATTGTCATTAAAAGTCTGGAGTAAGGAGTTGAATGCGTCTGTCTAATATATACAGCAGTCTGTCCGTATTTGTACGTGTTGCATACAAATCTACAGTTTTGTTCCAATCTTTATGAAATTTTGTACACGTAAGCTTTAATCCATGTGGACGGACCCCGTAAGTGTAAGATTCACATACGATATATAGTTCACGAGATATGACGTCATAAACAATGAGATGCGCGAAAAACTGCTGCATTTTGCGACAATGCTGCTCATTTTCTCCTAAACCATTGGACCGATTTCACCCAAATTTCGTACACACATTCCTTACCGTAAGGTAACAATTACTGCATGGTTAAGAATCACATAAGGCACATGGTTCGAAAGATATTACGTCATAACCAATAGAAATCGCAAAAAAATGCCATAAATGCGGCGAGACTTTCGAAATACACTGTATGAGAATGACAGTACTTAGCGACTTGCAACAAACTTTAAACATAATTTCAAACCTTTACTAAACTTTTTCTCGCTGGCAACCATAGTAAAATAATGAAAGCAAAAAAGTTTCTCGCTTGGTACTTTTCCGCTGTTTATGGAGTAAAACTACGGCTCTCGGTATGACGTTATAATTTGAACACTACAAATTGTAGCGACAGGAAATTTTACAGACAGTATACACACATATAATTGAATGTACTTTCTAAATTGTATCACATTCTGACACGTAGTTCATGAGATATGAGCAGACGAACAATAACATTCCGCTGTTCATGGACGAAAACTGCGGCGTTCGGTATGACGTTACAATTTATAATTAGTACACTACAAATTGTAGTCACTGGAAATTTTACAAACAGTATACACACCTATAGTTGAGTGTACTTTCTAAATTGTATCACAGTACGACATGTAGTTCGTGAGATATGAGCACATAGGCAGAAACGTTCGTGGAAAACCGCCCCATCACGCACCAAGTTTTAATCTATTACTTCTTTACTATTAATTGTATTCCCAAGAGACTTTACAGAAATACAGACCTTATACACATAAATATATACCTGAAAATGGCAGGAATAAATAAATAAATACTCGGGCAACGCCGGGTTTTCAGCTAGTATGTTATAATTTCTCCCACAGATTTTAAGTTATATATTGCTGATGTGCTGTGGAATCTTAATTTTAAATATATGTTGTATATAAAAGAGGAGGGGGGGCGGAGAGAAAGAGAGAGAGAGAGAGAGAGAGAGAGAGAGAGAGAGAGAGAGAGAGAGAGAGAGAGGTCTAAAAAAAAACACTGGGAAATTAATGTTTGTCTATTTTTTAATTTTGTTTATTTTAGAAAATGACTGGAGAGTCGCCAACTCTGGCGAAATATTGAAAAATCAAATTGTTACATTTTCGATCCCGTGTATAGCATTTTGCTCGCACTCAATGAGTAGTTTGAAATTGTACTTCATATTTGTAAATAAGTATTTTTGTTGTTTTCATAAGAAATCAAGCAAATTATATATTTGAAAAAATTGTGTGTTTTATAATTACTGTGAGCAAAATCCTCATAGCGCAAGTGCTCGTGGGTTAAGAAAAACAAAAATCTTCCAATACTTGAATAACAAAAAGAATAAAATACAGGATGAATGGATTAAGGATACAATATACCAAAATACGCCTATTTCAAAGAGTTGTTTGTTACCGAATAAGACATTACGAACAGAGAGAAAAATCAGAGCGCTATATATATATATATATATATATATATATATATATAGTGGGGGGGGGGGAGCAACTTAATTTTCTTTTTAGCTAGGTACAAAACAGCTGATCGGGTAGGCTACCGGTAAAATAGATAGGAAGAACAGCGCCTATGAGATGGGATTCTGAGTGGTCAACAATTGCCACATTCAATGTGAGGTGGTTAGAGCCTAAATCGATTAAATTTAATGCTACTGGGTAATAATTTCTTTTTAAATGCCAAACTAACGAGCTTCCGTGTCAACTTCATTTTATATGTCTGCATGTTTTTGACAGTTGTAAAACCACTTCCGAAGTATAACTTTACGGAAGTAAAACACTTTAAAACCCTTATTTCATCATTAGGGGAAAGATGACTTACGTAAAGACTGGCCCGACTGGTCATGTTTGCAGAAAATTATGACTACAAAGTCCCTTTCTAAAGCTAAACACCAGAGTTCTAAGGAAAATTACTACAGACGTCTCAAAATTGACGTACTAAAAAGTTCACTGCTTCGTGATGATCACTTGATGACCAAGTTCTGTGAAAATCTGGCACACAGATCGATTAAGTCATATGCGTCCAAGAGTACAATGTATGTCAAGGGCACCACGCACCGCACAAGAATCGCACTCTAAAAACAGGCTCACGTGCATTTCTGGATAACTCTTACTACAGAGGCAGTGAACTTCACAGCCCTATTTGTGGTAGTAAGCGAATAATACATGCAGACAACGAAGCTAATCACTACTTTCGACAATAATAAGCACAATATCGTGCTTTCGAAATAATTTGGTGCATGAACAAAGTAGCAGAAAAAATAAACAAACCAACTTCTCAAAGGCCGCGCGAAATGCATGTCGCAATAAAACTAATAACAATTTTTGATGTCTGTCACAAAAATCAGATGATACTCACTGATATTTTTATAATCTCCAAAAATTGTTAGGCACGAAATTTTCACCATACACTCCACTTTACAACTCTGCCGATAGCAAAATACAACTAAAGATAACCTTGTATAACTACTTGCAGTAATTCCAAGGGAGTGATCGGTGATAAGATAGAGTCTCTCTCCACGTCTTATCTGTCATAAAATTGCTCTCGTCTGGGAAATTTGAAAATCGCCGGTTGTCGCTGTAGGCTTCGAAGGAACGGAATTTCATACAGGGACGAGGTACGGTAAGGTTAGAAATCGAACGTTAATACAACCCAACATGCAGACTCAGAATGTATCATATAACGTAAATATTACACTGTGCGTACAAATTCACCGCGCTCTGAGTGATCATGTTTAGTACGACATTCTTCTTTTTCCACGGAACGCTGTATTTGGCGAGAAAACTTTGGGGCGAAATGACATCTGGAATACAATGTGAGCTACGCCCCTCAACGGCACACACATATTGTAGGAGGATTAAGGATTTCTGCAGCAGGTGCGGTAACTTACCTTGTGATATGCATTTTCCTTCGAAATAAGCACGTTAAAGGCCCACTTAAAAAAAAATATTCACAAGAACACACGAATACCACAACAAATCTATACACTTTTCAAAGATGTTCCCACTGATGTCAGTGATTGTACTAGAAATATACTCTCCACTGCAACGCAGGAACTGCCTTGCTTTCGAGAACAGCTGACTAGCGTTGTTTGGACTTCTGATACTGAATTGCAGATAGGAGAAGAAAGGTATAAACCTTGTTAGTGAATGTTGTAAACAAATAAGTAGCTATAAGCATATTTTCCAGTTAGAACTGCGTGCATTCCAAGCATAGTGTTGCCATAACTCAAAAGTTCGAGATGAAACTGTGCGACAATTTTGAGGTTAACTTGTTTGTCGGTGCTGTTGTGATTGAAATCTACACAATTGAAGAAGAGAGAATTGTTTTATTGCGTAATATATAAGAAGTTGTATTTGTATGCAACTGCATGTATAAACGATCTGTCATTTAAAGTGAACGGGATATGCTGAGCTTGACACAGTGACTCATTAACGAAGCTGGAAGGTGAGTTTCTGTGGTGGTATTTCGGAGATAAATTTGTTGCTAGAATAGGATGCCACTTGGATCTAAACTTATAGTGGAGAGAGACATTTCATAGCAAATTCTAATAATAAATAATGCATGTGTGTATATAAGTAAGCCAGCTTGCATTTATGTGGATTCTGGTTAATTACTTATTTGTTTCATATGTTGTATTCATGATTAAACTTTATCCTGTGGATCGTGTCGACGGAACTAATAGAATACATATAGCGTGAAAAATATTGATCGTATGGAATGTGTCTGTAAAAGTGATTATTTAATACAGTTAAATTCTTCATTCGTATAAAATGGTTGTTAAGGAGAAACAGCTTTGATCGACATGTGCAAACAATTAGGCCCTACAATCCTAAGACAATTTATTTCTTTGGGTACACCTTGTAATGGTTTTATAGCTGCAACCTGCTTCATTCATTGCAAACATTTGGTTCATGAAGGGCAAAACATTTATTTTATTTATTCTTTTACTTCTTGTACTTCTGAATACCATATCTCTATTACCCTAACTCGCATGTCTGAAGCTGAGTTAATAACTGTACTGTGAAGCTGTTTAAAAAGAAACCTACGAGATGCTCTACGAGAACCTGACACTTAGGCCAGATTATAATTATTTTATGTGATGTATTTTTTTTTTTTTTTTTTTTTTTTTTTTTTTTTTTTTTCATACGTGAAGTGTTGACCCAAAATACTCTCCTTCATGGTATAAGTGAGTAAAAGTTATCAGAGTGATTGACACCTGCTGATCCATCCCCTTATAGAGAGGCTTGACAATGACATGTTTCAATGTGTCTGGGAAAATACCTTGAGTTAATGATAAGTGACATGAATGGCGTGGAATATTCTCGTAGTAAAATTACAAGAACATAATTTTTAAGTGCCTGTTTGAAAGTGTTACATACACCCAGATTTTGAACAGTCAAGCTGATAGTTCTTAGTTCAAACAGGACTCAGAGATAAATTGTTTCACTAGGCCTAATGCCTTCTGCATTGCTCTTTTAGCACTGTTTTGATTTCTCTTCTGAACTCAGAATTAGGAGGTTGCAGCTCTGCTTGCCAGGTACTGAGGCTCTTTCAGCTTCTTCTATGCTAGTACAACTGTTCTATGGATCCAGTCCAAAAGGAGGACACTTTCAGTGATGAAGAGACCCTTGAAACCCATAGAGATCCTAGACTTCCTTATAGACTTGCCATTAGTGAATTTTAATGTTCTTTTTAGGATTATAAATTTCAGTCCAGTAATTTTTTACTTTCCTTGAAACCTTCGGTAATTTATCCATTTATCGTTTTGGAACTGTTCTTGTGGTTATCTTAAGTCGCGTGACTGAACATTATCTGCCAGTGTGTTTACTTCAATGATGCTATTGTCTTTAGCAGATGGGTAAGGAAATTTGACATCTACGGCATTATAAACGGCTACCAGAACAACTAGATAACTTTTTTGTCACATTCCTTCAATAAATTTTTGTTGTTTGTCTGATAGACCCATACAATAATCTACAAAAATTGTTCTTGGAAATTCCTTATTTAACCCAGTTGAGGCATAAGACTAACAATGTTGATTCATAGGCACAATCTCTACATCCTGATTTCAACAGCAATTATTTATTTTTACTTGTATTTATAACCATTTTTGCATTAATGTGACTAGACTAAAACTTTATCACTTGGTTCATAAAATCTTCCATTCTTGTGGACACGCGACCTTACGTTGGCATGTATGAAAAAAGTGAAAAGTCTTGATCGCAATTAGCTTTATTTCATGACGCGTTTCGAGAATATCATCATCAGAAAAAGATTTTAAAAACGATGGGAATTACACCATCTTGGTATAGATGCCTGATTACAAATTTAAAATACCATCATGGATGTCTGGTGAAGGTGTTCAACCAGACTTACATGCTCAACTCATGCTTTGAGCATGTAAGTCTGGTTGAACACCTTCACCAGACATCCATGATGGTATTTTAAATTTGTAATTAAGCATCTATACCAAGATGGTGTAATTCCCATCGTTTTTAAAATCTTTTTCTGATGATGATATTCTCGAAACGCGTCATGAAATAAAGCTATTTGCGATCAAGACTTTTCACTTTTTTCATACATAGACTAAAACTATTTCATCCATATTACATCTACAGAAACATACACTGTAAATATCTGGAATAGGGCCAGTTGCCACGGCATTATTTTACAATATGATTCCACCCATATACTTTGATCCATGATGTCATCAAAATGTCAAAAAACCTGTATACGGGATATCATCTTAATACTGAAGTATCGTAGATACTGAATAATCTGTGGTTATCCTTGTAAATTACAGATTACAACAAAAATTGTTGAAATGAGATAGAATGGCTGGCCAGTACTTACCATTGTGCTGTACCGCCGATAGTAACACAAAATGAAAAAACAGAAAAAAAGGGACAAAGGGACAAGCTTTCGGAACAGAGTTCCTTCGTCAGGTGGGAGAGAAGGGAAGAATAAAGGATGGGTGCCTAGGTCGTGAACCACCTTTCCCTTCTATTCCCATCTTCTATTCCCATCCTTTATTCTTCCCTTCTCTCCCACCTGACGAAGGAACTCTGTTCCGAAAGCTTGTCCCTTTGTCCCTTTTTTTCTGTTTTTTCATTTTGTGTTACTATCGGCGGTACAGCACAATGGTAAGTACTGGCCAGCCATTCTATCTCATTTCAACAATATTTATTATCTCTGATGAGAATTTTCATCATTAATCGAAGATTACAACAAAAGAATGTACCATTGGTTACAGGTATCAGAACAAAAATTTGCACCTTTGGAACTCACTTGCGAGGAAAAAAAAACTCTGTTAACCTGTAAGTCACTGTCATAGTGAAAATACAGATCACTTTTTAAACACAAATCTTAATCTATAATTTGTTCTGCTTGTACACAAACTATTGTCTTTAACTCAGCCACCATATAATTACTCAAGCCACGTACAAATGCACACACACCTCGGAACTACCATGCAGCAATGACACACACACACACACACACACACACACACACACACGGGTCAAAGCTGTCAAATGGAATTGTATCCTCTAAATTACCTATTTTCACTTACGTATTAGGTGCAGTAATGGGGTCAAGTCCAGTGTACAATACCACCTGTCTTTCACCAAGGGCGTCACATATTATGTTATTCCATAAATCAAAGTTTATATGGATCAATGGAAATCTGCAATATGAACTATCACCTTTGACCAATGACTTCATATCTGAGTTAAAGACGATAGTTTGTTTACAATTAGAACAGATTATAGACAATGATTTTGTGTTTAAAAAGTGATCTGTAGCGTCTGTCTGATTGTAAAGTATATGTTAACAGAGGGATTTTTTCCTTCCGCAAGTGAGCACCAAAGGCGCGAATTTTTGGGCTGAGACCTGTGATTAACGGTACACTCTGTTGTAATCTGTAATTTACAAGGATAATCACATATTATTCTTTATCTACAATACATAAGTATTACAATATTATACCGTATGTTTATATTCATTGATAGTGTTTTAGTATCGCCGCCTTCAATTATGCCATTTATATTTATATGTATTACAAGTCACCGATAATACTATTACTGTTGCACAGATAGCATATATGAGTAAGTCCACAATACGTGAATTTTTTTTTTAAGTATAGGGTTTCTTGCAGTTGTGGTATCCCAGTCTACAGTTACGCCATCATATGCAAAATATAATTTTTTGTCCTTTGTTATTAGAGCATAAAATTATTTTATAGCTGTGTAAAGTGTGTTTTGTTTTAATTAGTAGAAATTGAGTGTTTGTGGAGTAGTTATCATTAGGTGGAAGTGGCAGATAAAGAAAAGTATAATGCAAAAAAATTGTTTGAAATCCTCAATGACAAAATTGGTATGATTAAATTTTTGCAATGGTAAAATTTTACCTACCATCCCAGTGGCCTCGTCTGATTGTTAGAAACATCAACAACAGGGTATAAATTTTTTCCCAAGTTGTTAATATTCTTAAAAATCCGCTCAGAATGGCTGGATTAGTTTATTGTACTGACCAAGAAGTAAAGAAATAATGGTGTTTCTGCTCTATTGCTAATAGTTTCTCCCTTGCCTGCTCAGTGAAATTAATTGCCCTTGTAAAAGAAGTTTTCATGTCATAACATTTGTGTTGTCATGCAATTGGTTGATGCCAATGTCACATAATTGCCAACGCTGTCACGCAAGGCCGCCAGGATGCTAAGTAAAATTGGTAAAAGTGCAGTTTATGAGTCCGCGAGTTGGGGTTCATGCTTAGACGTTGGTAACGGCGCGATGAATGACACGGGTGAAGGCGGCCAATCAAATTCCGCGTTCCATGTGTTGTGAATTTGGCCTTTCTTCACATGCTTTTTCGCTCAGATTTAATGATTTCTTGCAGTGTAAACTCAATTAAGTGTTTCTCTCTCAAGTAATATGACTGACAATTTTTCCAGTGAATTGCGATACGTGAATAATGAACGTTATTAAAATTAGTGTTCACTTCCCTAAGAAAAAACCAGATGTTGGTTAATTTGGAAGAATCTGTGTATCTCGAAGTTCTGGTTCTGAACCGGAGATTCGGGCGCTACGTGCCCTCACTTTAAAAAAAAATAAATTGTTTAACCTATACCTAACCATCAGAAGGCTACGCTGCAGATAACTTTATTAAATGAAAGGTTATTTCCAACACATTCAGACTACTCTTTAACACTATTGATAACTTCAAAAACAACAGGCCAGTGCAGCCTTAAGGTCAGGTATATAGGTTACACAAGAAGTTTTGTGTCGTAGTAGCGCCTGAATATTGTGTTCAGAACCACTCAGTATAAATAATTGCGCTCATAAAGGCTGCGAAAGTCATGTAATCCCCACAACTAAAATCACTGGTGAAAATAATTTTGACTACATAGTACAGCCAGTACGCTCAATCTCCATTACAGAAAGTAAATATAAATCCCACATTTATTGCAAGATCTTTACATCCACTACACCAATTTGTTTACACACCATAAAGAGAAAGCTGTTTGTTATTGGCCGCGCGAACGTGACTGCTGATTGGCTCCGGCGCCGTTGCCAACGTCCAAACATGAAACGCCACTCGTGGACTCGTAAACTGCACTTCAGCCGTAAAATTTAACCAATCTGGGCATCACTGTGAGCGGCATAAAACATGAGTCTATTTGCATCCCATGATTGTTTCCTATACTACACATTGGTCTGGCATTGTAGTGAATAGCATAAAAAAATGCATCTCTTGAGATTTGTTTAAAACAAGACATATAAGTGAAACAAAAATGTGAAGATTTGGTATTGGTAACTAGATGTGACCTATATAGGTAAAGTCTAGACACCAATAACCACAAACTATATTTAAAACAAAAATACTAACAGCTGGTACATCGGAAACTAGACTTGATCTGTATAGGTCAACCCTAGATATCGATACAGACTAACCATAAGCCTATTATGGTTCAATTTAGTATGTCCCCACCCAAGAACCCCAACTTCCTGCCGTAGTCCCGTTAAATTCTGTTGTTACAGTTTTCAGTCCGGAGACTGGTTTGATGCATCTCTCCTCCCTACTCTATCCTGAGCAAGCCTTTTCATCTCCTCATAAGAATGGCAACACACATCCATTTGAATTTGCTTACTATATGCGTCAATTGGTCTCCCTCTCCGACTTTTACCCACTCTCCCCCCCCCCCCGCCCCACTCTTCCCTCCAATACTAAATGTACGATTCCTCGATGTCTAAGAATGTGTCCTGCCAAGCGATTCCTCGATCCCTTCTTTTAGTCAAGGTATGCCAAAAATTTCTTTTCTCACAAATTCTGTTCAGTACCACCTCATTAGTTATGCGATCAATCCACCTAATCTTCAGCAATCTTCTGTAGCACCACATTTCAAAAGCCTTTATTTTCTTCTTGTCCGCACTGTTTATCGTCCATGTTTCACTCCAGAACAAGGCAACACCCCACACAAATGCCTTCAGAAGAGACTTCCTTACACTTAAATTATTATTCGACGTTAGCAAATTTATCTTCTTCAAAACTGGTTTACTTCCCATTGCCATTCTGCATTTTATATCCCCTGTACTGCAACTGTCATATGTTATTTTACTACCCAAGTAACAAAACTCATCTACCACTTTCATTGTTTCATTACCTAATCTAATTCCTTCAGCATCGCCTGATTTTCTAAGACCGCATTCCATTATTTTTGTTTTGCTCTTGTTAATGTTCATTTTATACGCTCTCATCACCATCAAAATATACAGGGTATCAGAGATAAAGTTAATGAAATGCTTATTGATACTGATTCTGACATTATTGGAATTTCAGAGCACTTTTTAAGTGGTGTGACAATTAAGAGACTTCCTTTGCCAGGATACAGGTTAGCTGCCTTCTACTTTAGGAGTTCTTTACAGTGTGGGGGAGTGGCCATGTATGTAAAAAAACGATTTTTCATCGGAGTCAATCGATTTTTCTAAACACTGCACAGAACAGATATTTGAATGTTGTGCAGGAGTTGTTAATGTTAATGGAACTAAACTAGTAATAGTTGTTATTTATAGATCCCCTGACTCAGATTTTAAAATGTTTCTGCCCAAGCTGGAATTGGTTCTGGGTTCACTGTATAGGAAGTATAAAATTTTAATTGTGTGTGGAGATTTCAACATTAATTGTGTAGGTGATAGCTCAAGGAAAAGTCAGCTGTTAGATCTATTTAATTCCTATAACATGATGCAAACAGTATTTTTTCCAACGAGAGTGCAAGGAAATAGCAGTTCTACCATTGACAATATTTTTGTTCATTCTTCATTATTAGAGGGGCACTCTGTCAGCAGAATAGTTAATGGCCTATCAGACCACGATGCCCAACTTTTAATTCTAAAAAGTATTTGTTCTCAAACAAATGTTAAACATAAATATCAACTACTCAGAAAAGTTAATCCAGTTGCAATTGAGACCTTTTTAAGCCTTATTAAGGAACAAGAATGGCAGGATGTTTATAGTGCTGATAATGCAGATGATAAATATAATGCTTTTCTGAACACATTTATTATGCTGTTTGAAAGTTGCTTTCCGCTAGAACGCTCAAAACAGGGTACTTTCAGTAACAGACAGCCAGGGTGGATGACAAAGGGGATAAGAGTATCATGTAGAACTAAGCGGGAGTTGTATCAAAATGTTAGAAGCAGTCAGAATGAAGATGCAGTAGCTCATTACAAACAGTACTGTAAGGTTCTGAAAAATGTCATTAAGAATGCAAAAATTATGTGGTACGCAAAAAGAATAGCAAACTCTCGGGATAAAATTACAACTATCTGGTCAGTCGTGAAGGAAGTGTCTGGTCAGGAGCAGCAGGTAGAAGATATAACGTCAGTGCGTAGTAGGAATGTTTCTGTTACTGACAAGTTAGATATATGTGCAATATTCAATAATCACTTTCTGAATATAGTAGAGGAACTAAACAAAACTCTAGTTTCTACAGGTAATCATATAACGTTTTTAGAAAATGCATTTCCGAGGCTGTTGCCTGAAATGATCCTTCACGATACTTCCATAGGTGAGATTGAGTCAATAATTAAATCACTAAAGACTAAGGACTCTTGTGGATATGATGGGGTATCTAGCAGAATTCTAAAGTACTGTTCTCCATATGTTAGCCCAGTACTAAGCCATATTTGTAATTTTTCCTTTCGGAATGGTCAGTTTCCTAACAGATTAAAGTACTCAGTAGTGAAGCCGCTTTATAAAAAAGGAGAAAGGGATAATGTAGACAACTATAGACCTATTTCTATGCTATCGGTTTTTTCCAAAGTTATTGAAAAGGCTGTATATTCAAGATTAATTGATCATTTCAGTTCACATAATTTCCTGTCAAACCTACAGTTTGGTTTTAGAAGTGGTTTAACGACCGAAAACGCTATATTTTCGTTTCTCTGTGATGCACTCGATGGGTTAAATAAGAGGCTACGGACATTAGGCGTCTTCTTTGATTTAACAAAAGCGTTTGATTGTGTTGATCACAAAATATTGTTCCAGAAGTTGGAACATTATGGAATACGGGGAGTAGCCCACAACTGGTTCACCTCTTACTTTAATAATAGACAACAGAAGGTAATTCTCCGTAGTGTAGAAAATGGCTATGACGTGCAATCCCAATGGGGCACAATTAAGTGTGGGGTGCCCCAGGGGTCTGTTTTGGGACCATTGCTGTTTCTTATTTATATAAATGATATGCCTTCGAGTATAACAGGTGATTGTAAAATATTTTTGTTTGCTGATGATACCAGCTTGATAGTGAAGGATGTTGCTCGTAATATTGACACAGTATCAAATAATGCAGTTCAAGAGATAAGTTCATGGCTAATAGAAAACAAGTTGATGTTAAATCACAGTAAAACTCAGTTTTTACAATTTATAACACGTAATTTGACGAAATCTGACATTATGATTACACATAATGGGCATGTGATAAGTGAGACTGAACAGTTCAAATTTCTAGGTGTTCATATAGACAGTAAGCTGTCATGGAAAGCCCATGTTCAGGATCTTGTTCCAAAACTAAATTCTGCTATATTTACCATTAGAACAATATCTGAGATAAGTGATTTTTCAACACGAAAAGTAGTCTATTTCGCTTACTTTCACTCACTTATGACGTACGGCATTGTTTTTTGGGGTAACTCGCCTGATGCAAAAAGGATATTTCTGGCTCAAAAACGGGCGGTTCGGGCAATATCTGGTGTAAGTTCGCGAACGTCATGTCGACCCCTTTTCAGTAGTCTGGGAATTTTGACTCTGGCGTCACAATACGTTTTTTCTTTAATGTCGTTTGTTGTTAATAATATCAGCTTATTCCCACGAGTTAATAGCTTTCACTCGGTGAATACTAGACAGATGTCTAATCTACATTTGCACCACACCACCTTAACACTTGTGCAGAAAGGGGTGCAGTATTCTGCGGCATCCATTTTCAATAAGCTGCCACAAGAACTAAAGAATCTTAGCACTAATCCACATGCTTTCAAATCTAAACTGAAGAGTTACCTCGTGGCTCACTCCTTTTATTCTGTCGAGGAACTCCTAGAAAAGTTAAACAATTAAGCTAATTCATTTTTTTTCTTTATTGATTCTTTTAACTTTGTCTGAAGATTGTCGTGTGCAAAGGACTACTTAAAAATTTTCTATTACCATTCTTGTGTAACAATTAATGTATTGACTTGTTCCATGACCATGGAGTCTTACTCCTGAAGTGGGTCCTATGGAACAGAAAAAACAAATAAATAAATAAATAAATCAACACACTGTCCATTCCATTCAACTGCTCTTCCAGGTCATTTGCTGCCTCCGACAGAATTACAATGTCATCAGAAAAACGCAATGTTTTTATTTCTTCAACCTGAACTTTAATCCCTAATCCCAAGTTTTCCTTGCTTTCCTTCACCACCTGCTCGATGTACAAATTGAATAACATCGGATAAAGGCTACAACCATGTCTTACTCCCTTCCCAACTATTGCTTCCCTTTCATGCCCTTCAAGTCTAATAACTGTGGTCTGGCTTTTGTACAAGTTGTAAATAACTCTCCCTTCCCTGTATTTTACCCCTGCTGACTTCAGAATTTGAAATAGTGTATTCCAGTCAACATTGTCAAAAGGGTAATTTTGAAGATGTTTACGATGAGCACGGTGGTGGCATCCAAACGATATATATCGAAGTGCATAATCTTGAAGTCATACCTATTGAACGAGACGAGTACTTAGAACAATGTTTACACATGGTACTTACAGCTGTGTTTACATATGATGTTTTTCATGTAGCTTGCTCAATCCATATAGTCGTCCTCGCCTTCATTATCTTCCTGTAATCCTCTTCTGGTGTATGCCACTGGTTTCAATCCTGGTCGTACGTATCCTGGATACATGCGAGAAATGTCTTGGAGAAATATTGGCAGTGTCTCACCAACCAGTTCCCCCCCCCCCCCCCCCCCCCGCAAGATCTAAGTTGTGAAAGTATAAATATTGAAAGAGGTACATTTCGTCTTGCGAACCAGGGCAACCCTCACGCTTACTGCTATTCTTTACATTTTTCTACAAACGCTCCATGTTTTGTGTGTGTACGGAAGGATCGTTTCCTGATACAAATTCGGCAGAGTGGTTCACGAATGCATGTTGAAATCCTTCACTGCTCAAATGTTGATAGGAACCCCACCCATCAATTATAACCTTTTGAAGCACTTCTTGGAGCCTCTTTCAATCCCTCCAATCACCCAAAGGTGTTGGACCTCATTCCTTAACGGCCGCCCTCTGTATATTTTCTTCTCGCAATGTGCGTTTCATCTATTTCCACAATCTTCCCCGGTCCTCCTATGGGGGTAGAACTATTAGTTACAATTACATAAATAATATAGTGAGGACAGTTTACTACTCACCGCAAAGACGTGGCGACGAGCTGTGACAGGCACATACAAAAGACACACACATACAACACATTCAGCTATCGGCCATGGCCTTCTTCAGAAATAGAGCACTCACGCAATCACACAGGCACCCAACACAGTCATACAACCATCACCTCCGACTGCCACACTTGGATTCGAAGTGTGGCAGTCGGAGGTGATGGTTGTATGACTGTGTTGGGTGCCTGTGTGATTGCGTGAGTGCTCTATTTCTGAAGAAGGCCATGGCCGATAGCTGAATGTGTTGTATGTGTGTGTCTTTTGTATGTGCCTGTCGCAGCTCGTCGCCACGTCTTTGCGGTGAGTAGTAAACTGTCCTCACTATATTATTTATTCCAACCTGGACTTTCCGTTATTACAATTAAATAACATACTTATCTGCAAAGGAAATAATAATCACAAACTGTGTGCACCAATAATCTAGTTTCTAAAACTGTTGCTTCCAATGTATAGTCCCTTGCCCAACGTGCTATTAGTATAATATTCTGCTGTATTGAGAATCTGGAGTTGGCAAACCACATATTTTTCCTAATAGTTGTATTCTTTTTACAGTGGGAACAAATGAATGCTAATGGAAAATTCGAATCTTTACTATTCTTAATTACTTTCACACTACTTTCTTGTGACACGATTCACAAGTTTTGGGTTCTAAATCTTGCAACAACTTATATTCCCTACAAAACTTAATGACTTTTTCTGTTGTTGAAACTCTAGGTAGCAATTCAACCCATGGAAGTATTACCGATTCAGTTTCTGACGTAGTTCCACTCACCATTTCACTAAGCTGTTTATCGCACTAGTTACCACTCACTAATGCACATTCAAATCAACTGTTACTTCACGCCAAGACATACACTAGTTCGATAGGTACGACTTCGAGATGATGCGCTTCGGTATATATCATTTGGGGGTTACCGCAATGTTCATCGTAAACATCTTCAAAATTACCGTCAAAAGCCTTCACCAAATCTACAAAAGCTAAAAATGTAGGTTGCCTTTCCAAAATCTATTGCCTCCCGGGTTCCTACGTTCCTCCTGAATCCAAACTGATCTTCCCCGAGGTCAGATTCTACCAGCTTTTCAATTCTCCTTTAGATAATTCATGTTAAAATTTTGCAACCATGACAAACTGGTGGTTCTGTAATTTTCACACCTGTCTGCGCCTGATTTCTTTGGAATGGGGATTATTACATTTTTCTTAAAGTCTGAGGGGTATTTTGCATGTCTCATACATCTTACACACCAGGTGAAATAGTTTTGTCATGGCTGGCTCACCCAGAGACTTTAGTAGCTCTGAGGGTATGTCATCTACTCCTGGGGCCTTGTTCCGACCTAGGTCTTTCAGGGCTCTGTCAAATTCATCTCTCAATATAGTATCTCCTATTTCATCTTGATCTACACAGTTTTCAGGGTTAAAAAAAGTGCAGTTTATGTGTATGCGAGTGGCACCCAAAGTGCAGATGCTGCCAGTGGCGTGATGAATATTGAGAAGAAAGACTGATTAAAAATGTGAGTTGCACTATTACATTCATGTTAACCACAGCGAAGAGTTCAGTTATGTATTCCATTTCAAATTGTCAGTGTTTCAAATGAGTAGTAATTTTTTAATTAAAGCATGGGACTAGATAAGTGAATTGGTGAAAATAAATGTATCAGTTTGTCATAATCACAAAAGTACTACACACAATCAGAAATACACATTTTGACTAATCCCTGTATAATCACTTGAATTTCGGCCGTATACATTAATCTGTCCTTGCTTATCATTGGTTGCGTGCAAGTCATGGTTAAATTTTACTTACCGGCCTGCTGGCCTTGTGTAGTAAAGTTGGCAATCGTATTGTAACGTTTCTGATATGTTGCCCACTCCTTACAAACCGTTGTCAACATCACAAACACTACCTTTTAGGAACCTTAAATGAAGTTTCCCACCAGACATGTAAAAAGTAATATTTTCACATTCTGTTGAAAATACTATTGGTAAAACACATTTAAGAGATAGTATGTTTAAATAAACTTAACTTTTGCCATCTCGTTATGTAATATTGAATTTTGATACGTTCGTAAATAACAATCAAAAACACTAAAAATACATCACACACAGTTGCAGAATATGCTATCCCCTTAAATTCGTGTACCAATATAAATGTAACAACATTACATGTTGTAACTATTGCACAACATTATTACATATTTACATTTTTTTAAATAAATTAGGACAGATCATATTTCATATATCACTGGATCCTTAATCAAATGTACATTACAATTTTGTCACACATTTCAACTATCTGTATGATGCTAAGAAATTATTTCTGAAATTAACTACAATACTATGCCACTAAACAAATTCGTATTTATAAAAAATTAAAGCACAAATTGAAATACATTAAAATTATGAATATAAATAACAGTACACCTAAACACTAATTATAACCCATTGACTTACCTACGTAAAAATCACAAATAGAACCATAATTTGAGTCTGTCTGACATTTAAATTTATAAAGTCAAAAGCAGACTTGTAAGTATGTGACTAAAATTTAAATGAAATTACTCTAACTATATGCATTCGTATCATCACAATAAGTAATTGTTACAAATAAGAACTAAAAAAATTACAAAATTTATAACCTATTCCAAATGTTAGTTTAGTATGTGTATAAAAATTAATAATGCAATTAATTTACGACTATGGTGGCACGTCTGGAAATGTTTGGAGAGAAGCCATATTGTGTCAGAATAGTTTGAGCCGTGTTCATGGGCAGATAGTTTTGTCTGTTAAGTGATTGTGCAACAAGTACAGAAATGCTTTAAATAGAAATGAATCGACGAAAGGAAAAGAACAACTAAAACAGTTCGTCATTAAGCCTCGTTCACCTTTCATTTCCGTGTATAAGGTGAACTGTACTGCTGCAAGATCCTGGATCGACAGTTTTCAACGCAATAGCCATTGAGTAAAGGTTCAGTGGTTTTTCTAATAAAGTGGGCCCCACCACTCCTCTTAATAAAACTTTGTCTTGCACCCAAGACAAGTTCGTATGGACCTATTATAGGGAGCAGCAAAGGGGAGGACTCGACAGTGTGAAGTTGGCATTAACCATTTGCAAATGTTTTGCATGAAATCCATGTTTCACAAGGGCAACTATCTGTATTGAGCTGATGACGATACATACAAGAACCTGGGAACATAGCACAGGAACAGAATTGTTTATTTATATCACACTCTGTACGAAACACTAATAGTCATTCTATGAGGTTTGGATTTCTATGAATGTTATGTTGACAAAGATTTTCTTCTGTGTTGTTGATATTGCTAACATAATCGTGTGAGGCCACCAGGATGTAAAATTTTTACCAAAGTAGTATTCCATCGGTTGCATGAAATTTGATGTGTTGGCAACTTCCTGTGCCCTCTAATATTAAATTGGTGATCCCTTGATATATTTTGGAGTGTTTACGATTACCTGATCCCTTCTTTTGGTGGTGTTATGCTGTAAACTTTCCTTTTTTTTGTTTTGTTTTCTTCACAAATTATGTTAAATACCTCCTCATTGGTTACAGTCTCGAACCATCTAATTTTCAGCATTCGGGTCAATTTAAGAACGAGATACCCCCCGTCAGCTTTGACTTGTGACCTCAGTGTGTTGTCAGGTAAAACTAATCATTGATCACTTACCGTCTGCTACAAATGAGGCATTATTTTTTACAATACAAACTGATCAATTTACATTCATCCATTGACCTATCTGAACTCCATGTTTTAATTAAAAATACTAATCATGTGCAACATTGATTATTTGTAATGGTAACTTCTTGGCAGGACACTATTGCAAAGGAAAGTTTCTTTGTGCATAATGGAAAGTTGTACCTTTTTGAATATTGTACTGTGTTTCGGAATGTCGCTTTCCGCATTTTTCCCTGTTTAATAATATGTCGCTGCCAGTGGTGTCGTGGGTCAAAGCTGATGGCTGGTATCCCGGTCTTCAATTATGCCCAGCCTTCTTCTGTAGCACCACATTTCAAAATCTTTAATTGCCTTCTTGTCTGAAATGTTGATTGTCCATGTATCATTATGATGCAAGGCTACAAGCCAGGAAAATGCCCCCAGAAAGGATTCCAAATTTAAATTAATGTTCTATGTTAATATACGCCTAGATATTGTCTTCAGAAATGCTTTCTTTTCCAGTGCCATTCTGCATTTTATATTGTAATGTAACATTGTACGCTACTGGTTCGTAGCTTGACCCAAGATATTCAAATAGTTTATTTTGTAAGGGGTTTGGCACTGTGTGAGCAAATACTGCCAGACAGGTTTTGGTGTGGGAATATGGGCTCACTGATGTGGAGTAAAAGGACTGCAAAGTACCAATGAAGAGAGCAGATTTATAACCTCTAATGTAGTATATAGGTTCTGAATGTGATAAAGTTCTGTATAATCTCAAAGAAGAGTTTGTCTTTCATCAGTAAAACTATGTAATAAATTTCTGGATGTTCTAATAACTTCATGAAGACAATTTGGAAGAAAAGTCTGATCTTCAAATATTATTTCCTTTAACACAAGACAAGAACTAGTGAGACCTTGTGATAGGAACATATTAACTTCTGTATGTTGTAGTGTCTCAAGCACTACATGCTTTCCCTAGCTAGACAAGATGACGAAATTGATTAGTTTTTTAGTATTTATGGAGATTTTTTGCTTGGACTATTACTGTCCTGGGCTATTTCTTTCACAGATGAATGCCCAGACAGGGACCTCCTACTTCTCATAGAACACACATTTAAAGGACACTGTGCACTAGAATGAACTCTGTAGATACTCAGGGTAAAGAGATGTAAAGTGGGGGTATTGATGGGGTTTTGTTTTGTAATTAGTTACTAGAGTTGAACTGAATTTTTTAACGTGTTCTAAACTTGTCTCAAGAATTTGTGTAATAATAACTGGATGTAAGACTGTAAGCCAGATGTTTGAATTTACTGGTGATGTACAAAAGGTACAATAAACCCTTGTTATTGTTCAAATATAAACTGTCTTCTCGTTTAAATAATGAGATAAAGTTGAACGATGATACTTCGTCTCTTCTGAGCGTAACCTGCACAGAGTAGTAGTCTGATTGTGACTTTAACTTTTAAAATAACGTATTAGAGGCGCTGAGTATCAGGACCTCTACTATCTACTACAGTAGAAAACGCATGAGGAAGGTAATTAATTATGTGATGGTATTCTGAAATAAGTAGAATCACACGGTCACATCACAATATTCATACTAAAGGACTAGTCATACTGAAGGATATTGTTTTGTTTTTTATAATGACATAAATTGTATTTTTATCTGACACAACTCGTACAACAATAATGTTGTCTACAGGCAAATAAGTGAATTGATAAAAGTTTCATGAAGGTAGTGGCTCAGTAAATGGTGGGAACGAAAGGCAGCCAATCAGAAGTGGTATTGAGAGAGTAAATGAGAACACATCTTTTATACCGTGAATGAATATGGCATGTAATTTAAATGTCATAGTGAAACAATGAAAATTCGAGGAAAGATTAAACAATATTTTTGAGGAGGACAGGTGGCTTTCTCACCAGAGAGGTGTCCCACGAGCCGCAGACGGGCACAAATAACGGGGTACAATATTAGAGTTTTCGGCAGTTCGAGCCTCCATCAGATACGCACACGCCAGTGCCGTCTGACGGACAGCGCGGAAGGAAGGGAAGGGACCGAAATGTGCGGCGGGGCGGGAGATGGACGTAGGGGTAGAGAGGAAGAGGAGGGTGGCGGAGGTTCGGGGAGCGTGGGATACGTCTTAGGGAGATTTCCCGTCCGGGCAGTTCGGAGAAGCTGGTGTTTGTGGGGAGGATCCGTACGGCACGGGCCGGGTAGCAGTCACCGAAGCGAGTCGCACTACATGGCGCTGCACGCTCTGTGACGGGTCGGTCCGGCTGTCTCCCGGCCACAGTTTGACGACGGCCGTCGATTCGGATACAATATATCCTACGCTCCCGCATCCCCCGGGCCTAAACCTTTGCCGGTTCCCGCGTCTGCCGCCCTTCCCTGCACTCTCTCTATCCTCGCACGCTTCGGTCCCTGCCCCTCCTTCCGCACTGGTGTATTGCCCCACCCGAGCCACGCATCCCCCCTCCCCTCCTCACCACCACCACTGGTTGCTCTCAACGAGGCCGTGACGGGCCACATTGGCTGCGTGAAAGTGTGTATGTCTCTCTCTAACCGACTGAAAGCTCTAATGTTATATTATTGTTGAAACGAGATGGAATGGCTGGCCAGTACTTACCTTTGTGCTGTACCGCCAATCACAAATGAAGAAACAGAAGAAAGGGGACAAAAAGGACAAGCTTTCAGAACACAGTTCCTTCATCAGGTGGGAGAGAAGGGAAGAAGAAAGGATGGGAATGGAAGGGAACGGTAATTCACGACCTAGGTCATGAAGGTGGTGGTTCAGGAGTCAGAAACACCACCTTCGTGACCTAGGTCGTGAATTACCCTTCCCTTTGGTTCCCATCCTTTCTTCTTCCCTTCTCTCCCACCTGATGAAGGAACTTTGTTCCGAAAGCTTGTCCTTTTTGTCCCCTTTCTTCTGTTTCTTCATTTGTGTTACTATCGGCGGTACAGCACAAAGGTAAGTACTGGCCAGCCATTCTATCTCGTTTCTACAATACTATCATCTCTGAGGAGAATTTTCCTCATTAATCTAATGTTATGTTATTTGTGCCTTTCTGCAGCTCATCGGACATCTCTGTTGTGAGTAAGCAACCCATCCTTTTAAAAAATGTCACAATTACATTTACATGTTGCGTATATTTTAATTCTCAATGTCCTCCTATAACATCACAACAGATCTTCTGAGTTCATTGAGAACCAGTTATTGCAAGGGTGTGACTTTTATTTACTTATTTCTTGATTTATTTTTTTCTTTCTTTTCATTTATGTAGGTTTGATTGCAAATTGCTTAAGTATTAAGAAATCAGTTCTGATGAATGAAATGTGGTCAACTTCCATACATATATATATATATATATATAATCTCTCTGTAGTGACTGGTTTTCGATGTACTTAAATGATGGTGTTCAGCAGCTATTTATTATCTATAATTTTTATTTACTTATACAAGTAAACTGTTGGAGTCCAGTCCTCAATGTGCTTAACTATGTATACTGTATGGATACCTAATGCTTATTCCAAATTATATTAGAATGTATGTCATCTGCAACATTCAACAGTTTTCTATGGAAATGCTGCAATTTCCGAATATAATAGTGGAAAGTCCAGGTTGGAATTAAAAAATATAGTAATGACAATTTACAACTCACAGCAAAGACGTAACAGCAAGCTGCAAATAGGTGCATGACACACACACACACACACACACACACACACACACACACACACACACAACACTACACTACACTTATCGCCCACGGCCTCCTTCAGAAAATAGAACATTCACCCAGGCACACAACACTGTCACACAACCAACATCGCCAGCTTTGCGGAGTGCGGCAGGCGGAAATGTTGGTTGTGTGACAGTGTTGTGTGTCTGGGTGAATGTTCTATTTTCTGAAGGAGGCCGTGGCTGCTAGGTGGCGAGAGAGAGAGAGAGAGAGAGAGAGAGAGAGAGAGAGAGAGAGAGAGAGAGTGTGTTTATGTACTTGTTGCAGTTTGTTGTCATGTCTTAACTGTGAGTTACCATATTGTACAATTTCTGAATATTTTATTGTGTAGATATGTACTACTATGGCTTCTATAGTTTTTAAAAGTCTCATGTGACTATGTGATTTAAACTTTGTTTTTTGTAAAATTTTCTGTCATTAAAAAATATTTTATGTAATAATTTTCTAATATACTGTGATTCATTTCTAGGTGGTAATTTTACATTTTCATGGTGACTTCCATAGTGTTGTTGACACCTAGATAAATTTTGTAATTATTTTAAAGCAATTGTTGACATTATTGTACGATAGCTTCAGTTTGTTAGTCGTAGTTGGAGCAATGACATTTACACTGAAATTTGTTAAAAAACATGAAGCTATTTCCTTTGAATGTGTCAAGATTCTACTATAAATATTGTGTCGACGCAAATTTACAGTACCACTCATCAAAAACATTGTAGAAAATTATTCAAATATGTCCTCAATTTCAAATACGAACATTCGTGTGGACAACAGAGTTTTTTCAATACAAAATAATAAAGTTGTAGTGTCATTGTCTTTTTCAATGTCACTTCTAATTGGCTGCCTGTCACTACCAACATGTTAACATAAAAGAGGAGCTAATGGCCCCTAAAGTAGGATTTAACCTAGCAGTATGTGAGATCAAGTGGATATACCGAAATTCTATTTAAAACTGAGAGCACAGCAATATCTCATTTCATTCTGGAATTCTCAGCTTCATATCTAGTGGCGAATCCGCACGGTTTGACGACTCCCTCTGAAGCGGACTTGACGGCCGACAGGGAATACTTGACATTCCATTGCGAGAAGTGTGCTGTGAAGCAAACTGATTTCGGACGTCGTGCAAGTTTAAATCTTCACATTGGCTGCCTCTGCCTCCGGTTCCTATCATTCACTTTGCTGCTACTGGCATCTGCACATTGATGAGCTCGTGTCACCTACACTAGAATTTGACCGCAGTAGGTGTGTGCGTGCCACGGGTCTGAAAATTTCTGTGCATCCACACCGAAGTTGCTGACCGTCTCTTGTGGCCTGGGTGAATTACGTCTACATTTTTTCTCATTTCTGGCTTGTTTCACCCTTCTGAAGAAAAGCAGTGGACAGGGGGACGTAACTACAGTAGTGTGTTGCAAGTTCGGGATTTGGGTGGAAAGAGAAGTGTATTCACTTTGTCACAGTGGGGAATTCGGGGTTCCAGTCCCGGTCTCTTGCAAATATTCAGATGTCACTGTTGTTCGCATTTCAGAGCCCAGAACAGCCAGAAAGTCAGAAATTTCTATTTCATAATGTGCATAGCTGGAATAAACAATACTTCATTTAACTGGTGAAAACAGGCGGGGTCAGTTGGTAAACCACATTTTGATACATCAAGAGATGATAATTTTACCGATAATATGGGAATAAAATGGGAATATATTATCATCATTGGAGACTGAGTATGCCTTTCAGCGTTCAGTCTGGAGCAAAGTACCTCTAATAAAATTCCTCCATGATCCCCTATTCAATGCCAACATTCATGCCTCATCTGATGTTATGCCTTTTACCTCACAATCATTCTGCACCGAATCTAAGTACTTTTTTCTTAGTCTAATCTCGACTTCTCTTACCCTCCGCTGCCGTGCTCATGAGTCTCTTATGTAACCTTCCTTCTCCCATGCGTGTAACATGACCCCACCATCTCAGTCTGTTCGCTATAACTGCTTCATCTATGGTGTTTATTCCCAGTTTTTCTTTGATTTACTCATTATGGACACCATCCTGTCATTGTTCCCATCTATTAGTACCTGCAATCATTCTTGCTACTTTCATATCTGTAACCTCTACCTTATGAATAAGGTAACCTGTATCCACCCAACTTTCACTCCAATACAACAAAGTTGGTCGAAAGATAGAGCGGTGCACTGCTAACTTAGTCTTGGTGCTGACTTCCTTCTTGCAGAAGAGAGTAGATCTTAGCTGAGCACTCACTGCATTAGCTTTGCTGCACCTCGATTCCAGTTCTTTCACTATGTTGCCATCCAGTGAGAAAATACATCCCAGGTACTCAGGTACTTGAAGCTGTCTACCTGTTCTAACTTTGTTCCTCCTGTTTGGCACTCAATCTGTTTGAATCTCTTTCCCACAGACATTACTTTCGTTTTGGAGATGCTGAGCTTCACATCATAATCCTTGCACCTCTGATCGAGCTCTGAAATATTAGTTTGCAATCAAATCCGCCATTATAACTAAGTCATCCGCATATGCGAGACTGCTTATTTTGTTTTGACCTATTTTAATCCCGCCTTGCCAGTCTACTGTTTTCAACATACAGAGGCAGAGATGAGTATTGTAAATAACCTCAAATGGATGAGGCTTGCACTGATTAGTGTTGGGACTTCTGGAAATAAAAAAAAGACAGTTTAGGCTGAAGATTTTCCATAATATAATAATGAAAAGTCCAGGTTGGAATTAATAATATGTATAGGCTTTGGCCTCTTTCACAAAATAGTGTTTACCTCTCTGTTATTGCTCGATGAGCAACTTTTCTTTCTCATAACATGTAGGCTTTCACAGCCGGCGTCTTCAGTAATTAAAACTTCCGGGCTGAGAGGCCGTGGTCGAACAGTAGAAATTACTTCCTCTGACGTTTTGTTGCCGGCTGCGGGCAACATCTTCTGAGGTGAGTCGACGACTGGCTGCTGGGCCGTGGAGGGCGCCACCACTCGTCACGTGAAGTCAACACTAAAACTATCTCTGGCTGGCGTCATTACTCTCCATCGAAGGTAATCGATTGTCACGTCTTTGGTACAATATGTAGGATCTCCACGGCCCAGCAGCCAGTCGTCGACTCACCTCAGAAGATGTTGCCCGCAGCCGGCAACGAAACATCAGGGGAAGAAATTTCTACTGTTCGACCATGGCCTCTCAGCCCGGGAGTTTTAATTACCGAACTTTTCTTTCTGTTAGTAGACAAAGTGATGTACTAACCTGCAGTTTTCGTCGACCCGCAGAGCGGACATGTTGCGGAAGAAAGCTGCGAACGAGCTTCTGAACAAGCTGCACAAGGGGTTCGTGCTGGGCTGCGTCGCACTGACCCTCGGCGGCCTCGGCGTGCTGGGCGTGAAGGCGTTCCACTACCTGAGCGTCGTGAGGCCCGCCGCCAAGGAGCGGCAGCTGGAGGCGCAGCAGGAGCTGCTGGGCGAGGGCGCTGAGGCGCTGGTGGACGGCGCGCCGGCGGTGGCCGTCTGAGCCGCGTGAGTAGCGACCTCTCTCTCTCTCTCTCTCTCTCTCTCTCTCTCTCTCTCTCTCTCTCTCTCTCTCTCTCTCTCTATTGGCATGACTCCCTGCCCCCTACTTTCACTTGTCTATCTCACCTCTCGCCTTCTCCTTCTCTCATCCGTCCATCTCCTCCTCTACCCTCTCTCTGTCTGTGTCCTCCTCTGCCCACTCTTCTCCCTCCTATACACAGGGGGGGGGGGAATAAAAACGCTTTTTATGGTGACTGGTCAGACCTTGTCAGAGTCGCAAGGTGTACCCTCTGTGTAATGCTGCTTTCATATGAAAATGGGTGTTGCTTATTAAAGTTAAGGTCGGGGACCCCAAATGAAATTTTACCAGGCAGTGAAATATTTTTAAATGAAATTACTGAGCTATTTTGACAAGGAAGGGACAATTTAAACAACATTATTGGATTCTGCCATCAAATGGAAGCAGTCGTAATTTCGGTAGCAAATACGACACCGGAAAGCGACGTTACCGAAGAATTCGGCGGAATCTAAATTTTACTTTATTGAGAGCTGGTACAAATATTTCGGTCATATTCTGTAGTGATTCTAGCTGAGATGACTGGAATATTACTTTGATAAATTGATGCTGGGATTGTGCATTTCATTTACTATTGTTCTATGACCGTGTTGAAAATTAATCGTGATAGTCACCAAAAATTGCAAAATTATCGGACTCCGTAAACATCGCGCACATTTTTCTGCAGGTATTAAAATGTAATAAACTGTTAATAGACACGAAATAAATAAAAGTTACACAGAGAATGTTCTAGTACAATCGCGAAACAAATTGTAACAATACCCGAGCGTCACTTTATGAAGTACTGGATCTGCTGCAAATAAATAACTTTAAAATTAGTGAGAATGGAGAAGAGATTGTAAGTAAGTAAGATATTTCAAATTAACTGTGAGGGTTTATTGAAATTAATAAAAAAAAACTAAGCTCACACTTACATTAAGTAGACAAAATCCTGGGACACGTCCTAGCACGTGAAGGAGAAGAAAGTAAGTGACAAACATTTCCGCACTCTCCCTTTAGCTTGTTGCAAAAAAAAAGTTGAACGTGACAAATGTCATACGTTTATCGATATGCTGGCAGAGAGAGGGCAGAAGTCAGCGACAAGCATCGCACAAGTTATTTAAAAAAAAAAATCATTAATGTATTACTACATCTGCCATGTAAATTCACTTGTTTGCAGTTTATAAAAATCTCCTTCTTGAAACATACATTGATGTGCTGACTTCCGTGGTGACCAGTCACACAATTCGGACGTTTCTTCTAACGTACCGTCTGCCGTGCACCGACGGAGGCTTACGAAAGGTAGCCCACATATTACCGTATATCTCCGCAGGTAAGACGATGGCTGAATCATTAAAAAAAGGCCCCAAAAGCCGAGGTCTTCTTATACGACGGTACAAAAAAAAATTAGATTGAAATTCAGTGTGAAATGGGTAATTTTGCAGATGTGTGGCATAGTGCGGCTATAGCGAGGCATCGACCTCCAAAATATATATTTTGAAGCTGTTAAGTATCGCAACGATAGGTATCGAACAGGAGAATGTTATGATTTTTAGGAATATGTTGTGATTTCAAAGGATGTGGTTAGGCAGGAACCTAGGAGTAAAGCTTTCTGGGCAATTTACAAGAAAGCTTAAGCTCGAAGTAGCTCGGCCTGAAATTATATATATCAAACGTACAACTGTAAATAGATTTAATGTTTCTGAGTTGTAGATTCAGACGCTATGTGCCCTCATGTAATAAAATAAGTAAATAAATAAAACCATTTTTTGTTTAACCTATACCTAACCTTCTTAAGGCTTCGCGACAGGTATCTTATTTTATTAAGTTAAAGTTAAGTTAGGTATAGATCAAACAAGAATACTTTATTATCATTATAAATTTTTATTTATTTTATTTATTTATTTATTTATTTTTTATTTATTTATTTATTTTTTTTTTTTTTAGTGTCCATAGACCCCAAATTTCCGGTTCAGGAACATTCGCTTATTCCATACACATCGTTTGGATGTTGGGGCCTCTCTACACCCGCGCTACGTAGCATGCGAAATTACCCTGAAATTTACATCGTGGAGGAAATATTTACAAAAACAAAGGTTTGGGCAATTTAAAAAAAAAATATTCGCTTATCAAGCATTATTAATTTACTGAGTGAACAAGGGTACATACAATAACCTATGACATAAAGCAGGAATAGAATTAATTATTTCCAATGCAGTTTGGTTTTAAATGTTACTTTTCAAAAATAATTTCTTAATACCGGTATATCAAGAGTTGCACTGAAATAATTAGTGTATATTTACGTACGGAGCAGTGAAAGGGTTAAAATATTTCGGAGATATACACAACAATCTTCTGTTCTCGGGGAATTGTGTGTGGATCAGTGCGATTAAATGTTGTATTGGCGAAAGAAATTACTTTCTTCTAAAACTTTGCAGTGGGGGGGGGGGGGGGAAATGCTGCATCACGATGGGATACAACGTAGCACTACACGCACGAAAGTTCAAAAGCAGACTGCAACAAAGGGTGAAAACGAGGTATGGCGGCTTCTAGTGGCATTTTCGGAACTACCATTCACAAAATCTACTTAAGGCGGCTTCTAATGACATTTTTTGGTACTTCCTGAAGCTTTGTCTCCAAAAGTTTAGATCCCGAAAACTGGACAAAGTGAGGCATGCAATCGGGTAAATACAGTAACTTGGCAGTTGTCTTATGGGCCAGATATATGCTTAAACTGTAAAATTTTGATGAAAATTTGTATCTTGTCTGCAAAAATATACGGTAATTTGGGGTATAAGCTATCTTTATTCCATATTCAATTCTGTCCAGCTGTTACAGCAGGAAAAGTAACAAATGTAGACTAATTTTTTTTAACAATCAGTCGTAAATATTTTGTTTATTCAGCTCTAGATTTCAGCCACAGTGTGATCATTATCAGTGCTTAAAACAAACAGTTAATCATTTCGGACTCCATGTTGAAAGTTACTTTCGTACTCAACCTCCAACATGGAGGCCAAATGTTGTACATGTTTTAAATGTTTGTTTTAAGCATTGATAATGATCACACAGTGGTCAAAATCTAGATCTGAATAAACAAAATATTTATGACTGATTCCAGAAAAATTTGTTCTACAAATAAAAAATACAAACATATATTGAGCACAAAGTGCCTCGATGGAATCGAGCCCGACTATACACACGTTAAACAACTGCCAGGTACCCTCTGCCAAGCACCGTGTGGTCGCTTCCTAAAGGTAGCTCGTGTGTTAATTCAGGGTATAAGTTACCTGCATCCCAAATTTCATTAAATCCGCCCAGCTGCTTCAGCGTGAAGAGAAAAAAAAGTATTAACCCATTGTAAGGCACCCTCCGCTACACATCATAGTTCCAAATTGCATTCATATCTGTCAATCCATTTCAGCATGCAGGTGTAACAAACGAATTAACCAATTGTAAAGCACTTTCCACCATGCGCCATACGAAGTTTATTTTTATATGCCTGTAACCTTCCTACAAATACAAGAAATGAGTTGACAGAGTTTTATCACCTTTTGATGTACAGTATGGCTGTGCATAAAATATGAACAGTGCATGTGTGATGAAGTTGTTCCTTTATTCTAATGTTCGTCTTGAGCACCTTCATTGCCATCGTGAAGGCATCTGCAGTATTGGTACACGTGTTTCAATTGAATCTACAGCGAAATTCGCCCTGTAGTTTCGTTTTCAAACAGCTTAGTGGTTATGACATGGTATATACTGATCAGTGTGTTGTTCAGTATATAATATTGCAGCTTTCAGTGGTATATTTGGATATTGTTTAGGAAATGTGCTGCAAACTAAGTAATAAAGACTTAACAAAATGTATCTCTTTAGAGATGTCACATTTCTGAAGTAATATCTCCTGAATTATCTGTCCTACAAAAACATTATTTACCAGTTTTGCAGAGTGGAATATTAGGAAACTGTGTGCGAAATGTGTTGTAAATGGAGTTTGTAGTAAAGACGTAGTAAATTACAACCTCATGCTTATTAGGGCGAATTTTCATGCAGTCATTGTCTTTGATGTCATAGCACCAGAACTATATGTCATAATATGATATTATTTCAAAGGTACATCCAGGGTGTGTAGGTAAAAGGTCTGCAAAATACGTCACGAATACAGTTAATACGAAAGACGTAATAAATCGATACGTCATGCCGGATGAGGCAGTTTTTCATGAACCTAATTGTTTATGACTCCATACATTGTGAATTGTGTGTCGTACTATGATAAAATTTCTAACGTACGTTCAGTGGTATGTGTGTGTACTGTCTGTGACATTTCTTGCGAATACAATAAATAGTGTATGAGTAATAAATTGTAACTTCAGGCCAAATGCGCGCGTGTGTGTGTGTGTGTGTGTGTGTGTGTGTGTGTGTGTGTGTGTGTTCTGTTTGTTTGTGTTGCTGTCGTGCCTGTGCTCCTTCGCCTGGTGAGTGATCTTTGTCTATTTAGTATATATATATTTTCCTGCTAGGAATTTTTCGTCTTTATATATATTACACGAAATGGCCGAAGATTGCTCACTGGGCGAGGGAGCGCGGGTGTGGCAGCATCACAGGTGAATAAATAAATACACACAGGCACAGGCACAGGCTTCCACGGCCCGGTTGCTTCTTCTGGTGGAGGGGGGGGGGGGAAATGAGGTTTTTGGGGAGGGGGGTAGGGAGCTGTTCCAGTCCCGGGGGAGAGGGGACTTGGCTTGGGGGAAGAGGGGGAGGGTGCATGGGTGCACACACGCCCATGCATTCGCACAGTTGAAAGTGTCAAGTTCTTAGCATTACAGCTGGATAATAAATTTAACTGGAAGGAGCATACCACAGAACTGCTGAAGCACCTAAACAAGCCCCTGTTTGCTATGCGAATGTTGTCAGATATAGGAGATATAAAAATAAAAAAGCTAGCATATTATGGGATTATTTTCTGGGGCAACTCATCAGGCCAAGCAAAAGTTTTCAGAGCACAAAAACGTGCCTTATGGATCGTTTGTGGTCTCAACTCAATAACCTCATTTAGAGGGCTATTTAAGGAACTGCTTCCCAATACATTTATTCTCTAATGAAATTTGTCATTAAAAATATGTCTTTTTTAAAACCAATAGCTCAGTCCATGTAATCAATACTAGAAACAAGAATAACTTGCATAAAGATTTAAAGTCACTTACTGTGGCTCAGAAAGTACACATTTTCATTAACATGCCAGCAGCCATAAAAAATTTAACTCACAATAAAGTACAGTTTGAAAAGAGTCTAAAGGATTTTTTGGTGGCCACCTTCTTCTACTCCATTGATGAATTTCGTACCAGAAGTGATTGATTTTAACTTATTGTATATAATATTCACAAATATGAATACTGTGTTCAGTTTGACTTAAGTACAAGTTTTGTGCAGTAATGTAATCATTGTAAATCAGTGTAAAAAATTAAAATAAAGAAATAAAAAATTTTGCTAAGACTTTTACTATGCACCTAGTAAATTAGTAAGTAGTAATAAGTTCTTGTGTCCTTTAAAATGTAAATATTATTAAGATAATAATTTTCCCTGACCAATTCCACATGCACAAGGGCAATTACATTTGGGGTCTGTGGAAGGTACATTAACACATATGCTCTCTTTTTGTAAGTATATATTGTGTATTTGGTTCTGACATGTTCTACATCCAAGAGGATTCCCTCAATTCGGATCTACTGGAACAAAAAGTACATCTAATCTAAACGTGGCTTCTTTTGCATGTGGCCCGACCTCTGATAGGGTAGGATAAGCCTGTGACAGGACTGGAATAGGAAGTGCCGAGTGGGTGGATTGGGCAGGATTTGAATTGGGGCATTCCACAAGGATACAATTCTGGACTCTGTACTCTGTCAGTGTTATGGTGTGTCTCGTATCTAAAAGTGTTAAGAAAATTACCTGTGATATTTTATTCCTTCATTGAAATTTTAAGTGTTGAAAATTGTATTTTATTCAGTTGTGATATAAAAGTTCGGTAGCCATTTTCTCTTACTAGTATTAGTTTCAGGCAATTGTTTTTGGCTTTGAATTATAGAAGAGAATGTTCTGAACAAAATGTTGTGTGTTTCATTCCCGTAACACTATCCTGTCAGACGATATTTAATTTATCGCAAATGTCTGTAAAGTTCAAATATGCTCCCACAACTTAATAGAAATGGCCACCTCCCTGTAACCGCTGAAGATAAAGAAAGAAATTAAAACCTGTTTTGAACTGGTTATTTACTATATATTAACATACATAAAAATTATAGAAATAGAAAATGGTCAAACAACCCTTGTCGGTTCACTTGATAAAGATTAACCCATAATGTCCCTAAAATGATTGCTATTAAATTTTGTTGTTCTATTCAAAAACCCAAGTCAGAAAGCGATGAATAATTTCTCAGTTCCGACTACTTGTTCAAAATCAAAGTCCATACACATCCAAAATATTTGAGTCCAGTGTGGTGGATTCTGCACCTATGTTGAACACCTATTGTCTCATACGATTCTACTGCACTCGCGACACACGTCTGCCGTCGAGACTAGAGTGCCGTAGACTGATCCTAGACTGCTATCGGCAACCACTTATATACTACCTGTGACGTCATTCCCGTAATACGTCACATAACAACCTTCAACTATTCTCGCAGTAGTTTACAAAACTTTTAAAATAATTATTGAAATGTTGATATGACGGCATAATTAGATGCGCGCTAAGATTCGAATGCAAATAGATACTTTACTTTAATTCCTAACATTAATAATACCCCCCAAAATCATAAGCTTAAACAAATCAACATTTTCAAATTGATCGATAAAAGTCTTTTGGCTGCTGCACAATGAAGATTTAAGTTATCTTAGGTAAAGTTTCTTTCAGGAAGATTTTCCAGTACTCTTTTCAATGCACTGTTCAGAATTACTGTGCTCATAAATTTAAACAAATTATGGTTGGTCAACAAAATAATTTAGTTTACACAAAGACAACATCTCTATATATAAAAGGAAGTGTCCCGATTGACTGACTGATTGACTGACTCATCATTGCCCAGCCCAAAAAACTGAAGATAGAAACTTGTAATTTGTGGAGGGTGTTGATCTTACTCTGTAGGCGTCATTTAAGAAGCGATTTGTCGATATTCCGTCCGTATGGGGTAAAATAGGGGATGAAACGGTTTTTGAAAATACGTAGCTATTTAGGCAATTTTGAAGCTATAACTACAAAATTTCAGATTTTAATTCAGGGTTCGAATTTAAAAGACACGTGCTTCGGCATTTTTTGAAACTTGATAAATACGGGGGTAATATAGATGACGCAAAAAATTGATTTTCAAAAATATGTTGCTGTCAACTCAAATTTTAAGCTACAACTACGAAACTTCGGATATGGAATCTTGGTCAGGATTAAAAATCCATGATTTTTACTATTTTTGAAAATTCAACAAGTAAGAGGGTTAAATAAGAGGATCAAAAATTGTTTTTGAAAACACGTTGCTATTGATACAATTTTGAAGCTAGAGCTGCAAAGACTGATATTTGTATAGTTGGTTAGACGTTACAAAGTACGTGTTTCTGTATTTTTGGAAATTCAGCCATCAACGGGGTAAAATTAGAGAGAGGGTGTTTTTCGGAAATATGTTGCTAATTAGGCAATTTTGAAGTTAGAACTACAAATTTTCGGATTTGGATTCGGGATTCAAATTTATAAGACACGTGGTTCGACATTTTTTGAAATTCAACCAATAAGGTGGTAAAATAGAGGACGCAAAAAATTTATTTTCAAAAAATGTTGCTGTTAACACAAATTTCAAGCTATAACTACGAAACTTAAGATATGGATTCTTCTCTCGTGAGGATTAAAAAGTAACAAGTGGTGCAGACCAAACAGCCTATGCATGCGAAGCAGCGGGGGTTCAGCTAGTATTAAAATAAAAAATATATATATATTCTAAACAGGTCATAATGCATCTTTATAACAGCTGCAACTTATCACTGGCTCGCTGTTCGTGTATCTGTCTTGTATTAATTGTTATTAACAAATAACTATTGTTCTTCCTTAAAAGTGCATTATTGTGCACAACATAAATGTTGCAGGTAATACGGTCATAACAAACTATTGTCGCGTGAGGCCTTTCTATTGAGCCCTCGCTCAGTACTATTGTTCAGTTAGTTTAGCCTCTGGATTTTTCCAAATGAATTTATGTTAATTTTCTCAGTAACTCTTGATGTAAATTTAATATAAATTGTGTCGACACATCATCTGAAATCTGTTGTTCTTCTCTTTCATTTGCCTCGCCATGCTAATCTGTAACTCTGATACTTTCAGTGTAGTATATAAAAATAAAGAGTGTGCCATATTTTTTACGGGAAAAATGGGAGTCGAACGTGACGTCATGTCCGCCAGCATGTTCTCTATGTGCTCGCCACCCGCCGTTGGGAAGCTGGGCGAGTCTCAGCTGACTGCCTGCTCAGTCGTCGCAACTTTCGACGCTGCTGTTACAGCCACCAGTATTTACTTCGTGGTGATCCTGCTCCCTTACGTGAGCACGGTGATGAACCTTTTACTGTGTACCACCTTTTAGTGCAATGTCCGTTTTTTAATCGTCTATGTCATGATCTATGTTTACCATTTGAAACGTCTGATATTTTAGCTGCTGATCTGCATTCTGCTGACAGAGTTTTACTTTTTATACATCGTGTAAATATGGCGAAAGCCATTTAAGTTCTAACCCCGGTTCAATTTTACTATGGTCAGTTTTGGGCGCTAATGACCTAAGTACTTTTGTGCCCTAAATAATAATAATAATAATAATAAATAAAAAAATCTTTAGATGCTCTCTGCTGTCAAAACTAGCACCTTTGCATTCCAAATGGGTGTTTGATGTTGTTGTAACGTCACAATACCTCTCTTTATTTTCAATTTCACATAGTGACAGTAGAAGGAAAACAGTACCGAGACTCACTCAACAGAAGCCACACCAAATGGTCAATCATATATCTATACCAATAATAAATCTGTAAATGTAGGCCTGTTGCTGTTCACTTCAATCTCCAAAACTTCTGGATGAATCTTCGTGCGGTTTTCACAGGAAACATGAGAAAAGTTTGAGTCAACATATAGGCATAATTTTATCTAAATCGGATCACAAGGGAGGGGGGGGGGGGGAGACTGTAACTTTAAGTGTTTTCAGTCACTGTCGTGTCTGTGTGTTCAACTATTAAAAACCTCTTATCTCCAAAACTACTTCACAAATTTGCATGGCGTTTGCACAGGTAACTTGAGCGTAACTCTGGACAACATGTAGACTTCGTTTCATACAAATTGGATCACAGGAAAAAAAGAATATTATAATTTGAAATTTTTCTTCTATGACCATCATGTCTGTCTGTCTCTTTGAACACTTTTATCTACAAAACTACACGACGAATTTTCATGGGATTTTCACATGTAACTTGACCATATTGTGCTGTTACATAAAGGCTTCAATAATTAAAATCGGACCAGCGAAAATAAAGATATTATTATTTGATCATTTGTTTGAAAGCCATTGTGTATGTCTATTTGTTAAGAATAATCTCCAAAAGTGCTATATGAGCTTTCATGGGTTTTCACAGGTAAATTGAGAGTAACATTCATCAAAATCAGATCAGAGGAAGGAAAGATATCATAATTTGAAGTTTCATGTGTATACTATGCTTTTAAGCAAATCTCCAAGAGTAATATACGAACTTTTATGGGGTTTCATAGGTCAACTGAGAGTACTTTGGGGCAACATATAAGCTTCATTTCATCAAAATCGGATCACAGGAAGAAAAGATATATTAATCTGTAGTTCCTGATGTATGCTATGCTTGAATTGCAGCATAGTATAGCAAAGATCTGATAGAGGCACTGTTACTGACATAGTATACCAAATATCTAATAGATGGCAATGTTGCATTGTTTATTATCATAACTAAGGTTTAATACACTGAAACAAGGGCTACTATTTTCCTTAATGGCAGCGGTGTAATGTATTGATGTTGGCAATGGCCGTTGAATCCCTTTTGAAAAATCACTCACATACAATGAGGGGAAGAATTCTTTGTGTTGATAAAACTGGTGCCATTCGTTTGATTACCCAGACTTACATTATCACAGATTGACAGCACCGTGACGTCTTATTTAAACAGACGTGAACTGCTCTGTTCAAAATGTTTGTAATTTTGTGGGACCAAACTACTAGAAACTATTTAAACAGCGTTAAACTAACCTAAGGACAACACACACATCCACAATTGAGGGAGGATTTGAACCTCCGACACGGGAGGCCGCGCGATCCGTAACGTGGCGCTCCAGACCGCTCAGCTACTCCCGTGCAGCGAACTGCTCTGTTGATTGAATTACCAGAAATTCAGCATTCTTAGAGTTTTCAATAATAGGGAGCACTGCATACAGAATAACTACATTGTCCCCAGTACAACACTGCAACATACTAATACTTCAGCATGCACTTACATGAGAGATAAACAGTTTAGTACTACAGCATAGAACCAATACATGGCGCTGTTATTGTTATTGTTATTGTTATTATTATTATTATTATTACTATTTCTCATCTCAATGATACAAGCGTTTACAAGTGTTTAAACCAAACAGATAATTACGCCCCGCTGTCTTAACTTTATGAACATAATCCAACATTGAATATACATCGTTCCAGACTATGCCCTTAAACTAATATCACTTTTTGAATGAAAACTTTTATGAACATTCATCGTTTTCGACAGCGACTTCTACTTAAATTTGACAGCTAACTGGGCAGATAGCTTGCTATTTATCTGCATATAACAGGCAGATATCTGTGTTGCTCACAATTTTATCTGCAAAGTAAGAAATACTGCGGTTATTCGCAGATATATCCGTGGATATCTGCATCCGAACAGATCTCTACGCGTATGTGTAGCAAAACAATAGTAATATTGGTAATATAATGTATATCACTGATTGATGGAAGTTGGTTACAAATCCACTCTTATACTATGATATCAATAATTTTGGAAATTTTGTAAACGGGTTCTTTGCGAAATCAACACCATCAATCACTCCAACAATAACTTTCTTGGATAGCCATGGCAATTACTTTCTTCGTCACAGATCTATGTGTAAATGTCGTTAACTGTATACTAACACATTAATTTGAAATTAATTTCCGAATTCATGGGAATAATATTCTGACGGATGTAAAATAACCTGGCCAGAGTTCCAATTTGTACTCTTTGATATTGAGTTTGACCATTGCGTCAAAGTAGCTCCGTCCCACTAAATGCACTTTGAGCCATTTTTTCTACATTATGGATATGTAAATATGTAGAATTTTGTATTATTTTGTACAGGGGTTTCTTTTACCTATTGTACAAGCAAGTAAAGAACCTAGGGAGGTTTTTTTTACATCTACATCTACATAGATACTCTGCAAATAACATTCAAGTGCCTGGCAGAGGGTTCATTAACCACTTTCATAACTTTTCTCTACCGTTCCATTCTCTAATAGCACGCAGGAAGAAAGAACACCTAAATCTTTCCGTTTTCGATCTGTTTTCTCTTATTTTATTGGGATGGTCATGTCTCCCTAAATAGGTGGGTGCTAGCAAAATATTTTCACATTCAGAAGTAAAAGTTGGCGATTGAAACTTCGCAAACAGATCACACCGCAATGAATAACGTCTTTCTTTTAATGATTTCCACCCCAATTCGTGCAACATTTCCGTGACGCTTTCCCCCCTGTAACGTGATAGAACAAAACGCGCTGCCCTTCTCTGAACTTTCTCAATGTCTTCCGTCAGTCCCACCTGGTGAGGGTCCCACACTGGACAACAGTACTCCATGAGAGGATGCACAAGTGCGATGTAGGCAGTCTCTTTGGTGGAGCTAGTGCATCTTACATGTGATCTGTCAATGAAACGTAACCTTTGGTTCGCCTTTCCCACAATATTTTCTGTGTGTTCTCTCCAGTCAAAGTTGTTCGTAATTGTAACTCCTAGGTATTTGGTAGAATCTACGACCTTAAGGTTTGACTGATTTATCGCGTAATTGAAGTTCAGCGGATTTCTTTTAGTGGTCATGTGTATTACTTCACACTTTTCTTTATTTAGTGTCAATTGCCAATTTTCGCACCATGCAGAAGTTTTGTCTAAATCGCTTTGCAGTTGCTTTTGATCCTCTGTTCACTTCACTAACCGATAAACGACAGCATCATCCGAGAACAGTCTAAGGGAGCTATTCAGATTGTCTCCTAAATTGTTTATAAACACGAGGAAGAGTAGGTGACCTATAACGCTTCCCTGTGGAACGCCAGATATCACTTCTGTTTTACTTGATGACTTACCGTCAGTTACAATGAACTGTGTCCTTTCTGATAGGAAATCATGAATTGAATTGCACAATTGGGGAGATATTCCATAAGCACGCTATTTCATAAGATGCCGCTTTTGTAGGGGAGGTTTTCGGTTTACAGGCCAGTGTGTTGCGAACTGAGGGTAGGTGTATACGTACACACACACAGGTACACTTTGTATTCTTACTCACATGCCTAATAAACAAGCTTAGTTACTTGCTCACCATAGGCACACTGTAGCAGCTTCTCTTCGGGAGGCCTTAACATGTGAAGCTACAGCAATCCATTCTGTAGGGGTGTGCAACCATGTAGCGTAATGTATAGTGGCCCTCCGGTGCTGTAGTGAAATATGGAATGGGTCAGGGGTTTCTGTGGTAGGGGAATGAGATGGTTACTTGTTTTTCTTGCGCTTTTCATCTTTTCGGCTCGAATCCCTAGATTTTTTTTTCCATACTAATCTCTTGTAGAGCACCGGCCTTTCAGTCCTCTTTCCAAAAAGCATGGCTTTTTTGCTAAGACTCTTCTCTCTTTCCGTGTCTCACACATTATTATTTTCTCTCTCAATTTTGTTTGTGGGCTTGACTACAAAGCCAGTGTTTACCCTGAGGTTAGGCCAGGAAGTCATCTTGCTGACACACAGATACACACACAGTTTCACATCTACATAAATATATCATATTTACACTTTACACAAATTTGCACATTCAATACTACAGTACACTATTACACACATTTACAGTATGTTTTGCAAATAAATCACAAGAGAAAGCGAGTAGACCTGTTCTACACACTAATAATAATAATAATAATAATTATTATTATATATAGAAAAGAGATGACTTACCAAAAGGACCAGCTCGTCGAGAGAAACAAATAAAATCACACACAAACACACATACAAGCTTTCGCCACCACTGGCAGCTTCTTCAGGAAAAAGAGGAAAAAAGGGGAGGAAAAGGGAAGGATATGGGTTTTAAGGAAGTGGAAAAGGAGTCATTCCAATCCCAGGAGTGGAAGGACTTACCTTAGGGGAAAAAAAGGAAGGTAAACAAATACACACACACTCAGACATATCGAAACGCAAACACACCTAGACAGACATTGACAAATGTACTTGATCAGCGGGAGTACGTAGCTGAGGGACTGCGTCAGCTTTCAAACAGTACCACATATAAAGTCTTTCATGGCAATCCCATCCCTGATGTCCAGGCAGAGCTTCAAGGAATCCTCAAAACCTTAGGCCCCCTACAAAACCTTTCACCTGACTCCATTAACCTCATGACTCCACCGACACCCCGCACCCCAACCTTCTACCTACTTCCGAAGATTCACAACCCCAATCATCCCGGTCACCCCATTGTGGCCGGTTACCAAGCCCCAACAGAACGAATCTCTGCCTACATAGACCAACACCTTCAACCCATCATGTGCAGCCTCCCATCCTTCACCAAAGACACCAACCACTTCCTCGATCGCCAGAAATCCTTACCCAACCTGTTACCTTTTGAAACCATCCTTGTAACCATCGATGCCACTTCCTTGTACACAAATATCCCACATGCACAGGGCCTCGCTGCGATGGAATATTTCCTTTCACGCCGACCACCCACTTCCCTACCTAAAACCTCTTTCCTTAATACCCTAGCCAGCTTCATCCTAACCCACAACTTCTTCACCTTTGAGGGCCAGACATACCAACAACTAAAGGGAACAGCCATGGGGACCAGGATGGCCCCCTCGTACACAAACTTATTTATGGAACGCTTAAAGGAAGCCTTCCTGGACACCCAAGCCTGTCAACCCAAAGTTTGGTACAGATTCATTGATGACATGTTCATGATCTGGACTCACAGTGAAGAAGAACTCCAAAATTTCCTCTCCAACCTCAACTACTTTGGTCCCATCAAATTCACCTGGTCCTATTCCAAATTCCATGCCACTTTCCTCGATGTCGACCTCCATCTATCCAACAGCCAACTTCAGACATCCGTCCACATCAAACCTACCAATAAACAACAGTACCTCAACTATGACAGCTGCCATCCATTCCACATCAAACGTTCCTTTCCCTACAGCTTAGGTCTTCGTGGCAAACGAGTCTGCTCCAGTCCTGAATCCTTGAACCAATACACCAATAACCTGAAAACAGCTTTCACATCCCGCAGCTATCCTCCTGATCTGGTTCAGAAGCAAATTACCATAGCCACCTCCTCATTCCTCCAAATCCAGAACCTTCCACCGAAGAATCCCAGAAGTGCCCCTTTTGTCACCAGATACTTTCCGGGACTGGAGCGGACTCTGAATGTGGCTCTCCAGCAGGGACTTCCTAAAATCCTGCCCCGAAATGAGATCCTTCCTTCATGACATCCTCCCCACTCCTCCGAGAGTGTCTTTCCACTGCCCACCTAAGCTCCGTAACCTCCTAGTCCATCCATATGAAATCCCCAAACCACCTTCCCTACCCTCTGGCTCCTACCCATGCAACCGCCCCCGCTGTAAAACCTGCCCTACGCACCCTTCCACCACCACTTACTCCAGTCCCGTAACCCGGAGGGTGTACACAATCAAGGGCAGAGCCACTTGCGATAGCACCCGTGTGATTTACCAACTGACATGCCTGCACTGTGAAGCGTTCTATGTGGGAATGACCAGCAACAAACTGTCCATTCGCATGAACGGTCACAGGCAGACAGTGTTTGTCGGTAATGAGGATCACCCTGTGGCTAAACATGCCGTGGTGCACGGCCAGCACATCTTGGCACAGTGTTACACCGTCCGGGTTATCTGAATACTTCCCACCGACACCAACCTTTCAGAACTCCGGAGATGGGAACTTGCCCTTCAGCATATTCTCTCTTCTCGTTGCCCACCTGGTCTCAACCTCCGCTAAATTCGAATTCCCACCCACCATCTTAACATCTTTGCCTTGGTTCTCTGGACAGAGCCTCTGCCTCAAGTGGCATCTCTGTCTAACTTCTAACTTCTAACTTCTTTGCTTTCTACAGTTCTACAGTATGTCTGCCTAAGTGTAGTTGCATCTGTGTAAATGTGTGGGTGTGTGTGTATTTGTTTACCCTCTTTTTTTCCCCCCAAGGTAAGTCTTTCCTGTCCCGGGATTGGAATGACTCCTTATCCACTCCCTTGAAACCCTCATCATTTCCTTTTCCCTCTCCTTCCCTTCTGCCTGACGAAGCAGCTAGGCTGCGAAAGCTTGTATGTGTGTTTGTGTGTGATTTTATTTATTTTATTTGTTTCTATCGACGAGCCGGTCCTTTTGGTAAGTCATCTCTTTTCTATTTTTATTTTTGTTTATCCAACCGGGAAAGTTTCCTTCTATAATTGCTGTTCATTAGTCTCGATTTGGCTAATTTCAGTCTTGAAATATTTGTGCCAGTCCAGGGAAGGTTTAAACGGTGATAGAATATGGAAAAGTGGAAAATCGGGAAAAACTGAAACAGCTTTTTCCATAAAATATTGTACATTTCATGTTGAAAGCAAGAGGAAGGTTCGCATCAAATAAAAATTAGGAAAAGTCGCCCGGAAACTATGAAAATTTAGGAAAAACCGAAAGCTATTTTTTTCTATGAATAAAAGTCAATTGCCACATGGTTGTAAGAGCATCACTTGAGTACAGCATTCGCAGGGGTATTTCTATTTTTGTTTTGTTCATTGTTGTTGTGGTCTTCAGTCCGGAGACTGGTTTGATGCAGCTCTCCACCCTACTCTATCCTGAGCAAGCCTTTTCATCTCCTCATAAGAACGACAACCCACATCCACTTGAATCTGCTTACTATATGCGTCTCTTGGTCTCCCTCTGCGGTTTTTACCCCACACACTTCCCTCCAATGCTAAATTTATGATTCCCCAATGTCTAAGAATGGGTCCTATCAAGCGATCCCTTCTTTTAGTCAGGGTATCCCAAAAATTCCTTTTCTCCCCAATTCTGTACAGTACCTCTTCATTAGTTATGTGATCTACCCACCTAATCTTCAGCATTCTTCTGTAGCACCACATTTCAAAAGCCTCTATTCTCTTCCTGTCCGCACTGCTTATCGTCCACGTTTCACTCCCGTACAAGGCAACAATCCACACAAATGCCTTCAGAAAAGACTTCCTTACACTTAAATTAATATTCGATGTTAGCAAATTTCTCTTTTTCAAAAATGCTTTTCTTCCCATTGCCATTCTGCACTTTATATCCTCTGTACTGCGACCATCGCATGTTATTTTACTACCCAAGTAACAAAACTCATCTACCACCTTCATTGTTTCGTTACCTAATCTAATTCCTTCAGCATCACCTGATTTTCTAAGACCGCATTCCATTATTTTTGTTTTGCTCTTGTTAATGTTCATTTTATACGCTCTCTTGAACACACTGTCCATTCCATTCAACTGCTCTTCCAGGTCCTTTGCTGTCTCTGACAGAATTACAATGTCATCAGCAAAACTCAATGTTTTTATTTCTTCGCCCTGAATTTTAATCCCTGCTTTCCTTCACAGCCTGCTCGATGTACAAATTGAATAACATTGGAGAAAGGCTGCAACCCTGTCTTACTCCCTTCCCAACAGATGCCGTTCTATCCACTTTTTACAAAAGGAACAATGCATTTTTGAAATTATAACTTCTGAGAATATTTTAGAAGTCAGTAAATAGCTTTTCCAGAGTAATTACTGTTAGATATTTTGCTTTATATACTTCAAATCGAATAATATCTTGAATTACCCACTTTCTAAAATACAGATTTTATCACAATAGATTCAGTGTTCTATGTAATGATATATAGCCAAATCAGTTCAGCCGTTCTCGAGTTTTAGCGAGACTAACGAACAGCAATTCATTTTTATCTTTGATACTTCATATACGGGTTGAGATCATGTAAAGCGAACTTTACTCTTCCGAAGTATGTTTCTAAACACAACCAACACTACAACCAAGTCATTATTTTACCTGTTTTAAATCTAAAATTTCCTCGCAATTTTTCCATATTTTATCATCGTTTAAACCTTCCCTGAACTTCCACAAATGTGACATGAACATTATCCTGGACACGTGTGCATGATTTGCCCACTCTTTCCGCCCACTATCGAGCCGATACTTAAGACTATCTGATGATGCCTTTATAAAGCAACTGGGTGTAAAATACATATCTTTCAAATTAATACGGTTTATATTAAGTGGTAAGTGATAGGAAGTCTAGTAATTCAATAATTATTTTCCTCCTTTCATTTTTTTATGACACACGTACAACTCGCATGTAATACTCGTTTTGAGGTGGGGGAGACGAGGCAAAATTTCCCATAAAGGGTTTTAAAGAGTAAAGGTGTTAGTCACATTAATTAAAAATGTCACTTATATCTTGGGCACTGAAGAAGAGCCAAAGTACTGGAACTGACAAGTACAGAACCTTCTACAATTTGTGAGCACTGTGAGGTTGGGATGTAGTGAGGATTAAAGTGGCATCCAGACAGTGCAGTACTCTTGTTTGGAAACTGCCTTAACCCTTCAACCTGGAGAAAGGCTACGTTACTTTGCGTTAAAGCGGCTCTGACCTGCCATAACGTTGTGAAGAAGATTGGCGGTCTGTTGGGCTGTAGCACAGTAATGAGGTCGCCCACACTTACCTCCTCCAGTGATCCGAAAACCGGCGTCTTCAGGTCAGTCCTGGTAGAGGTTTTCCAGGTGATGGATTGTAATACTCACCTCCTTTTCCTCTTTTGTGTTTCACAATGGGGCATAATTCTGCTACTCGAGGCTTCGGAGTCCGGTTTACGTTGTCTACGAGAAGCGTACCTCGTAGAATAAAGGAGTTCAGTATTTAAGCAGTGGAAATTCCAGGAAGGATTCAACAATATTTTCGAGGAGGATACGTTGCTTACTCACCACAGAGAAGTCCAATGAGCAGCAGAAAGGCACAAATAATACACACAGACACGACTACCGACTGAGATCGGCCACAGCAGCCGGAGATAGTGGTTGTGTCTGTGTGAGAGTGTGTCTGTGTGCCTAACCGACGAAGCCTAAATGGCCAAAAGGTATAATGTTGTTTTTTCTTTTTCCTGGGAATGAGGTTCTGATATGCAAAACACTAATTTATTTGTTATATACCCAAACGAGTTCTGGCACCTCTGTGCCATCATCAGTGGGTTTTCAATTTATTTAATGCTTTTACATTCTGTGGTCATGTAGGACCCTTTCTCGATATTTATGTAGTGGTAGCGTTGTCGTAGTTTCTTTTGGCGTGTACTTCCTTTTCCGTGTTTTTGTAGATAGATAACAATCTGCAGAATATGTTTATTACATGTGTGCTATCTACAAAAATGCGGAAAAGGAAGTACTCGCCAAAAGAATGTAAAGGAACCATTAAATTAATGGAAAACCCACTTATGATTGCACAGAGGTGCTGGAACTCGTTTGGGTATATAATAAATTAGTGTTTTGCATATCAGGCAGACCACATACCCAGGAAATTTTTACTGCAAACATGGCAAGAACAAGAGCTGCAAATTGAGAAAATGATGACTACAATGTTGTGCCTTTCTGCGGCTCATCGGACGTCTCTGTGGTGAGTAAGCAATCTATCCTTCTCCAAAGTATCAGAGTTAAGTATTTAACTAAAATAATTAAAATATTAGGTGGCAAATAATAGTTTACTATTAATTTGTACAAAATTCAGGAATCTTTAAAGAAAAGCAATTTACTAAAGAGTTTAACTCCCCTTGATCATAAAATGAATGTGTTGTCCTAAAGATTACGGTATGTAAACCATGTACTAAAGTATATGAAAGAAATGCATGTTTTTGGTCAATAGATCTTATTACAGCAATATCTTCTGTCTGTCTGTCTGACACACACACACACACACACACACACACAGAGAGAGAGAGAGAGAGAGAGAGAGAGAGAGAGAGAGAGAGAGAGAGAGAGAGAGAGAGAGAGAGAGAGAAGAAGATTTAACCCTTCACTTGTCATTACATATGAAATAACTTTCCTACAGAAGATAATTGCTATTAGCAGTTTAGTAAAGGAATACGAAACTGCCGGCCGCGGTGGCCGAGGGGACTGAGGCGCTTCAGTCACGGTCTCCATGGCCACTACGGTCGGGGGTTCGAATCCCCCCTCGGGCATGGATATTTGTGCCGTCCTAGTTCGTAAGTAGTTCATAAGTAGTTTGTAAGTTTAGGAACTGATGACCCCGTAGTTAAGTCCCATAAGCTTTACAAACATTTGAACATTTTTGAATACGAAACTGTGCACCTGTATTGTTGTTTACAGGTTGCACGAGAATGTCAAGGCTGAGCGGGAGTTTTGGCCGGCAGTGGAACAAGGTGTCAGTGGTGTGCAGTCTAAGTGAAATCGTGATTATGCCTGCAGCAAATAAAAGGAATAGACAACTCCCATGAAAGAAATGTTAGTTTTTTGTTTTATTAATTCTAAGAACATTGGGATATCATGACTTGTGTGTAAGAGACAGACTGGAATTCGATGTCATGAGTGTGACCAGCATAATGTACAATAAATGTTTACTGTTCTGAGATGATTGTGGATCAATCTATAAATTAGAGAGAGAGACGAGTCTCTTATTAGGTAGTAGTCTCACAATGCCCTCTTCTGTATGATTTTCCCCTGTGCAGTAGGAGACGAAGCCTGACGCTGTGGATTTGACGGGTGACACTGACTAGTGGGTTTCTCTCAAGTTAATTCATTTAAAAATACCTGCAGCTCAAGGTAAAGCTACGAGATGGAAGTATACCACGATGTGACGGTTGTTGATTGCTACTGAACCTGCAATCTGTCTGAGCTAATCCAATCGTCCACCCACGTTACACAACATCGGTCAATCATCCAGACTGTTGCCCCTGTAACTACTGAAAAGGCTGCTGCCCCTCTTCAGGAACCACACATTCGTCTTGCCTCTCCACAGATACCCCTCCGCTGTGGCTTGAGAACTGTTGTTACATTAGAGACTAACAAGAACTAAGTCATATGCTACATGACACATTAAAATGCATTTTTTTCGTTTGTCCCCCAATTGACACCAAAACAGTGTTCTTATTGGGTATTGAAATGAGCTGTTCCGCCATGTTGATTTCCCATAGTCCCTTGCAGCAAAATTGCCAACATAAATTTTGTGCTAATTTCACGGGCAACGGACCTTAGAATTTTACCTAAAGTCCTCCCTCGGGTATCTCGCATGTGTGTGTTTTGTCTTAGAGTAAGGTAAAGTAGTTTGTAAGTGTAGGGACTGATGACCTTACCAGTTAAGTTGCATAAAATTTTACACACATTTGAACATTTTTTGTTCACACATTTGGCGTGACTCTAGTTTTTTAACCCATTCAAATATCTGATCTTTATTGGGTCTCTTGTCAAAAGGCAGGATCGTGTAAATTTATTGTTGTGATCTTCTGTCCATTGGAACACCATCTGCTATATCTTCCCTACGATGTAATTTGAATTTAATTCATGTAAATCCTGTGTTCCTGAGTAGGCATACATTTTTGAACTATTTCCTGATGTACCACCTGTGTTGTCTTTGCCAAAGAATGTTCTGTTATTCATTTTCTGTTTTCTCTGTTACAGATGCAGTGCATTATGCCTCTTCAGAGATGAATGTGTGTGTGTGTGTGTGTGTGTGTGTGTGTGTGTGTGTGTGTGTGTGTGTGTGTGAGCACTTGCATAATGTGCCCAATTGTCTATTTATGAAGTGAATAAACATGAGCTGTGATTTCAGTATTTGTATGTGTGATTATCCAACCAGTTTCCATCTCCTTTCAATTAATTATAATACCAAAATGTAACAAAAAATAAGATTCTAGTCTGAGAGTCGTATTTGCATCATTAACATAAAGTGCAAAAAACATGCCCATATAAGATAATTACAAAAATAAAGTTTTCATTAATTCAGTTGACTCTGGTATGTGTTTCAGATTATGTCCATAAGAGTATAACTGACAGTAGGAAAATTCTTAAAGCTACCAGTTAGTGATATAATGAATTTTATGTTTACAGCTTGTATGTAAAGCTGTTTTACAGTATTCAAGTGAGAGCTTTCTTTACCACAAACCAAGCCTCATTCCTTTCTCACTGATCAAATTTCCTCAACCAGACCACACACAAGTCTAAATTTGCAAAGCAAGCATAGCCCTACAGAAATCTTCAATGCAATCACACCCATTTGAAAGAAACCTAATTCTTTAGATCATTTTCCTGGTGTGACTGTTAGCTTGTAGGTCTTATGTATAACTCGTGTAGAGCCACTTGTGAAAAGGGTAGGGGGAGGTGAAGAGAGTAGTGACAGTGAAATCTCCTGAGGCTTCCTGGCAAAAAGATGAGAAGGAAGAAAATTGAATTATTAGAAACAAAAGTACTTTCGTTTTGAGTATCAGAGAAAGTTTACTTACCAATATTTTCACACCTGTATCTAATATGCAAACTGAAATTAGTCACTTTACTAAAAAACATAAAAAGGCAAATTAGACAAACTGCAAATGGGGGAAATTTTTTATTAAGTGTCAATATTTTAGGAGAATGCTCATTATAGGGTGTAGTAGTAAGATTTATTAATTTCCCGTAAATCAGATTTGTACAAGGGATTGTACACTTGATATGGTATATGTCAATACAGTGGCATAGCTTACGGTACACTTGTGTTGATTATAATGCAAGTAATATCATTACCGTACAATAAAGCAATGTAAATCAGTACCATACAACATATTTCTAAAGCTAATTACAGAGGTGGAGCATAATACAGAATGTTATTTAATCTAATTGACCTAATTACAATTTATTCTACTTTGATCCAATAGGTACATCAAGCTATGGTTTTACAGGATATTTATGTATTTGTGAAGGATGATTGCAGTCTATCTATCAATTTGGGAGGGATGGCTGCAGTTTATCTTTGAATCCATATATTCCTGAACTGAATAGAAGCAGTGTTTCATTAAGAGAGATTTCACTGATCGTTTAAATTTGCTTATTTCCTGAATTTCTTTTATTGGTTTTGGAAGGTGATTAAATAATTTCACTCCCATATATTTAACACCATTACTATATAATTTTGTTGAGTGGGAGGGTAATCTTAAAAAGGTTTTGGATCTAGTGTGGTATTGGTGGTAGTCCATATTTGTTTCCAGATTATCGATAGTTTTTTGGGTAAAATGTAGGATTTCCAAGATGTACTGACATGGAAGGGGCAAGATATTTAGTTTCCTGAATAATGGTTTGCATGTATTCCTTTGCTTTTTAAACATGATTATTCTTACTACCCCCCCCCCCCCTTTTTTTTTTTTTTGGTAGCTTAAATAGCTTTACTGCCTCAGAGCTGTGGCCCCAAAACATTATACCATAACAAAGAACGGAGTGGAGGAGGGCATGATAAATTGTTATTTGTGTACTTAGGTTAGTGATATTCCTTATTGACCTAATCATAAAACACAATTTACTAAAGTTTAGTGCTTGTTAAATTAATGTGTTTTTTCCACAATAGATTTTCATTTATGGAGATCCCTAAGAATTTGACTTCATTTTCTAGATTGATGACATTGTCTTCCAGTGATATGTTGGGTACTACTGGGTTAGTGTTTTGGGTTGTGTGGAAAGTTATGCCAATTGTCTTGTTGACATTAAGTAGTAGCCTGGTTTCCCTGTAGCCATGTGCTTAGTTTATCTGTGATATTTTTAAAGTAGACTGGAGGGCTTCTTTGGAAGCAGATACAAGAATGGAGGTGTCATCGGCAAACAAAATGGTTTTAGTGTCAGGTAGGTTTTCAGGGAGGTCATAATATATTAAGACGAAAAATTCATAGCAGGAAAAATTAAATATAAAAAATAGACGAAGATTAATCACCAGGCGAAGGAGCACAGGTGTAACAGAATCACAAATAAATAAATGAATGAATCACACACACACACACACACACACACACACACACACACAAACGCTAGCTTTCGCAGCCTAGCTGCTTCATCAGGCAGAAGGGAAGGAGAGGGAAAAGGAAATGATGAGGGTTTTAAGGAAGGGGGTAAGGAGCCATTCCAATCCCGGGAGAGGAAAGACACCTTGGGGGGGAAAAAAGGAGGGTAAACAAATACACACACACACCCACACATTTACACAGACACAAGTACACCTAGGCAGACATACTGTAAAAATAGAAAGAGATGACTTACCAAAAGGACCGGCTCGTCGAGAGAAACAAATAAAATCACACACAAACACACATACAAGCATTCACCACCACTGGCAGCTTCTTCAGGAAAAAGAGGGAAAAAAAGGGGAGGAAAAGGGAAGGATACGGGTTTTAAGGAAGTGGAAAAGGAGTCATTCCAATCCCAGGAGTAGAAGGACTTACCTTAGAGGGAAAAAAGGAAGGTAAACAAATACACACACACTCAGACATATCGAAACGCAAACACACCTAGACAGACATTTGTGAAAAGCAAAGAAGTTGGACAGAGATACCAATTGAGGCAGAGGCTCTGTCCACAGAACCCAGGCAAAGATGCTAGATGGTGGGCGGGAATTTTAGTTAGCGGAGATTGAGACCAGGTGGGCAACGGGAGGAGAGAATAAGCTGAAGGGCAAGTTCCCATCTCCGGAGTTCTGAAAGGTTGGTGTCGGTGGGAAGTATCCAGATAACCCGGACGGTGTAACACTGTGCCAAGATGTGCTGGCCGTGCACCAAGGCATGTTTAGCCACAGGGTGATCCTCATTACCAACAAACACTGTCTGCCTGTGACCGTTCATGCGAATGGACAGTTTGTTGCTGGTCATTCCCACATAGAACGCTTCACAGTGCAGGCATGTCAGTTGGTAAATCACGTGGGTGCTATCGCAAGTGGCTCTGCCCTTGATTGTGTACACCTTCCGGGTTACTGGACTGGAGTAAGTGGTGGTGGAAGGGTGCATAGGGCAGGTTTTACAACGGGGGCGGTTGCATGGGTAGGAGCCAGAGGGTAGAGAAGGTGGTTTGGGGGTTTCATAGGAATGGACTAGGAGGTTACGAAGGTTAGGTGGGTGGCGGAAAGACACTCTTGGTGGAGTGGGAAGGATGTCATTAAGGATGAATCTCATTTCGGGGCAGGATTTAAGGAAGTCGTATCCCTGCTGGAGAGCCACATTCAGAGTCCGCTCCAGTCCCGGAAAGTATCCGGTGACAAAAGGGGCACTTCTGGGATTCTTCGGTGGAAGGTTATGGATTTGGAGGAATGAGGAGGTGGCTCTAGTAATTTGCTTCTGAACCAGATCAGGAGGATAGCTGCGGGATGTGAAAGCTGTTATTAGGTTATTGGTGTACTGGTTCAGGGATTCGGGACTGGAGCAGACTCTTTTGCCACGAAGACCTAAGCTGTAGGGAAGGGAACGTTTGATATGGAATGGATGGCAGCTGTCATAATGGAGGTACTGTTGTTTGTTGGTAGGTTTGATGTGGACGGATGTGTGAAGTTGGCCGTTGGACAGATGGAGGTCAACATTGAGGAACGTGGCATGGGATTTGGAATAGGACCACGTGAATTTGATGGGACCAAAGGAGTTGAGGTTGGAGAGGAAATTCTGGAGTTCTTCTTCACTGTTAGTCCAGATCATGAAGATGTCATCAATGAATCTGTACCAAACTTTGGGTTGACAGGCTTGGGTATCCAGGAAGGTTTCCTCTAAGCGTCCCATAAATAAGTTTGCGTATGAGGGGGCCATCCTGGTTCCCATGGCTGTTCCCTTTAGTTGTTGGTATGTCTGGCCCTCAAAGGTGAAGAAGTTGTGGGTTAGGATGAAGCTGGCTAGGGTATTAAGGAAAGAGGTTTTAGGTAGGGAAGTGGGTGGTCGGCGTGAAAGAAAATACTCCATCGCAGCGAGGCCCTGGGCATGTGGGATATTTGTGTATAAGGAAGTGGCATCAATGGTTACAAGGATGGTTTCTGGAAGTAACCCCCTTCAGACCTTCCAGGAATTCCTTACTTCCAACCTTGCCCCTCAGTCCTTCCTGAAAAACCTTAATCCTACTCCCAACATTAACATGTAACCATGGTTGGCCAGGTTTTCAACTGTTTTTGTGAAGTAGGTGTTGAAATCCTCGGCAACTTGTTTTTTTTATTGAGGATTGTTTTTCCATTTACCTTTAGGTTAATGTCACTTTGTGGTTGTGGTCCTCTATTTGTGTTCATATTAATAAGTTGCCAAGTGGATTTACTTTTATTTGATGATGTTTTGAGGTAGTTATCATTCTGTAGTTTTTTTTGCTGCATTTACTACCTTCCTAAATATCTTTTTATATGCATTAAAGAATTTCTTGAATTCTTCACTTCTACCTAGTTCAGTTTTGCTAATGTTATAAAGTTCTCTTTTTCTTTAGGACGATTTGATGATTCCAGGGATGATCCAGTTGGAGGGTTTCTTAAGTCTTTTGATACTTCTAGTTTGTAACTGGAAGTGACAATTGAAGTAGTAGCAGAGGGTGTCCAAAAAAGCTTCATATTTACTGTCTACAGTCGGAGCCTCATATACATTTTGCCAGTTCTCATTCTGTATATCATGGAGGAAAGAGTGCATGTGGTTTTTATTGAATTTTCTGCTCTATATAACAGTTTTATTGCATTTGGAATCGTTTGTGTGCAAGTTGACCCACACAATTAGTGCAGTGTGGTCTGAGAATCCTAGTTTGACAGAAGATACAGTGCAATTTATGTTGCTGGCTACTTGGTCCAGGCAAGTGATACTGTATTTTGTTATCCTGGTTGGAGAATTTACCATCAGATTGAGGTTGTAGCTACTCATCAAATTTTTTAGGTTTAGATGACTTGGGTTTTCTGTGAGGAAATCTATATTGAAGTCACCACATATTAAAATCCTGTATGACGTCCTTTTACATAGTTTTTCTGCTACTGATGCTAGATTTTTATAGAAGGAGTTCATGTTACCATCAGTAGGTCTATAGAGTGTTTTTAAATAGGTATTAAAGTCTGGAAGCACAATACCTGACAATTCTATTTCTTTTTCTATACTATGGGAAGTGCAGATATCTAGGGATGTAGCAGTAATGCTGTCTTTGACAAATATGCAAGTTCCTCCACATTTACGAAATGCCCTTGAGAAGTGATCTACAAGTTTAAAGTGAGGTATCACAACTCTCTCTAATTCAAAGGACCTCATGAAATGTTCATTAAGGCATAATATTTGTGTGTCTGACAGAGCACATTCACTTGATAATAGAATTTCTAACTCACTTGGTTTACTTTTGAGTCCTTGTACATTATGAACATAGATTTTTAGATTAGGCCTAATGGATTCTGTGTTAGGTTGTGTTGTACCCTGCTATCTTAGATGGAATTTGATGTGGGGGATCATACGAATCTATACAGATGGACACAGCATTATTGGGAAATATTAGGTTTTTATCTTACTCAAAGGTGGATAGAAAAAATCCTCCTTGGATGTATTCCGCCTATGTCTTAAATTACAACTTACAGGTAGAACTGTCCTCTGTTGTAGACTTGCTTCTGGTGCAGTGGCTTTTGCGTCCTGGTGAAGATCGAGTGGTGAAGCTGTCATTGGTGGTTCTTCAGGTGCTGTGGCCTCTGCTTCTTGGAGACGATCGAGTGGCGAAGTTGTTTTTGAAGCTTGCAAAATTTGTGACTCATTCCCTTCCCTCTTTATTGGCTCGAACCATCTCGTAATTTGTGACTGTTTTAGGACCTGATTGTTATTTTCTTGTCTTCTGGGTTTAAGCCACATCGTAATTTCCAACTGATGTGTGTTTTTTTTGTTTGCTGTCTGTTGAAAACGTTTTTGATATGCGTTCCATTGCCAGTTGTACCATTTACGTTGTTGTCACATAAAATGTGCGTATACATTTTTTCGGCAGGTTTTTCCTTCCCTGTTGCATTTAAATGAAGACCGTGAGCTGTGAAGAACCTTCGCTCCAGACTGTTTATGTCAATAACGTGGGCATTCCCGAAGTCATTGCATATTTCGGAGCAGCTCATGTTTGCAGCAGTAATTTCGCGGTTCACACGAGACCGACTCGGTATATCATGATGCTGTGGGATGTTCACAACAAGTACATTTGTATGACTTAAGTTGTTTAGACATTTTCTCTGTTCTGTAGTAGCCTTGAAAGTCTCATTTCTATAGGCGTCATTTGATCCTCCTAGCAACACAACAAAATCGTCCTTTGTCAAACTCTTTACATAATTTAAATAAAAATAGAAAAGAGATGACTTACCAAAAGGACCGGCTCGTCGAGAGAAACAAATAAAATCACACACAAACACACATACAAGCTTTCGCCACCACTGGCAGCTTCTTCAGGAAAAAGAGGAAAAAAGGAGAGGAAAAGGGAAGGATATGGGTTTTAAGGAAGTGGAAAAGGAGTCATTCCAATCCCAGGAGTGGAACAAATGTCTGTCTAGGTGTGTTTGCGTTTAGATATGTCTGAGTGTGTGAGTATTTGTTTACCTTCCTTTTTTTCCCCTAAGGTAAGTCCTTCCACTCCTGGGATTGGAATGACTCCTTTTCCACTTCCTTAAAACCCATATCCTTCCCTTTTCCTCTCCTTTTTTCCTCTTTTTCCTGAAGAAGCTGCCAGTGGTGGCGAAAGCTTGTATGTGTGTTTATGTGTGATTTTATTTGTTTCTCTCGACGAGCCGGTCCTTTTGGTAAGTCATCTCTTTTCTATTTTTATTTTTGTTTATCCCACTGGGAAAGTTTCCCTCTATAATTTTCTTTACATAATTTGATTTTGTTAGGTTTGTTAATTCACAGAATGGAGCACCAGGCTTTACGAATCCGGTAGCGTTGAATTCGTATTTTCCAGTTAATGCTGCGGAAATTCCACGGGCTTGACTATCACCTAATACACAGATTTTGATGGATTTTACCTTTCTTGACGTTGGAGGTTCAATGAGCAACGACTTGTTTGCTTTTTGTGAGTCATTTCCCGATTTTTCTACTTAGGATGGCGTGTTCTTTGAATGTTCAATGGCGGACACAACACAGTTTTTATGAACTCGGGTTTGGCTATTTTTCTGCACTACTGTTTTTCTGTTTTTACACTTTGAGGTTTCACAAATATTTTGACTTAGAACTAGCTGTTTATTGTTTCCTTTCTGCCCTGTATGTGCAATGGTGGGGGTCTTCTTTCTTTGTCAGTGTCTCGAATTTTTCTGACTGAAGATTCATTATGTTCAGTTGTAGGGCACAAGTTCCTGTACCTCCTCATTAATCCACAACTACAAGGTACCAATCTCATTTCTTCATTAAGTTGCAGGCTTTCAAATTATTCAATCAATTTCTACATCTTCATAATATACCATGTAATTTTAGTGACACAAATTCGCCTCCATTGCAAAAAGAGGAGAAAAATTCATCCTCTTTTCAATAAAATAGGAGTCCTGCTGATGATTCTCGATTTAAATGTTTTAACCCCTTCATCCCACAAATTTATATATATTCCTTTCAAATTTGTATTGTGGATAAATTTGTAAACTTAAGACTTTTCAAAAATTTCTGTCCAGCTAATTTTGATTTGATTTGATTTATTTGCCTGTGTGTTGTGTAAGACATTGTCAGTACATACATAATTGTACAGATGGTTAACATATAAACAAAAGGTTATAAAAATACTTAACCCATATAAATTTTATATACAAGTGATTTTAAGAGATTCATCAAATATAAATATAGTTACATACTGACAACATTCTAAAATTTTTCACAATTATTGCTTCTTTCACTACTAGTTTCTGTTGTTGTTGTTGTGGTCTTCAGTCCAGAGACTGGTTTGATGCAGCTCTCCACCCTACTCTATCCTGAGCAAGCCTTTTCATCTCCTCATAAGAACGACAACCCACATCCACTTGAATCTGCTTACTATACGCGTCTCTTGGTCTCCCTCTGCAATTTTTACCCCACACACTTCCCTCCAACGCTAAATTCACAATTCCTTGATGTCTAAGAATGTGTCCTACCAATCTATCCCTTCTTTTAGTCAAGGTATGCCAGAAATTTCTTTTCTCCCCAATTCGGTTCAGTACCTCCTCATTAGTTACGCGATCCACCCACCTAATCTTCAGCATTCTTCTGTAGCACCACATTTCAAAAGCCTCTATCCTCTTTCTGTCCACACTGCTTATCGTCCATGTTTCACTCCCATACAAGGCAACACTCCATACAAATGCCTTCAGAAAGGCCTTCCTTAGGCTTAAATCAATATTCGATGTTAACAAATTTCTCTTTTTCAAAAACGCCTTTCTACCCATTGCCATTCTGTATTTTATATCATCTGTACTGCGACCATCATTTATTATTTTACTGCCCAAGTAACAAAACTCCTCTACCTCCTTTATTGTTTTGTTACCTAATCTAATTCCTTCAGCATCACCTGATTTTCTTACACTGCACTCCATTACCCTAGTTTTGCTCTTGTTAATATTCATCTTATATGCACCTTTCAGCACACTGTCCATTCCGTTCAATTGCTCTTCCAGGTCCTTTGCTGTATCTGACAGAATTACTATGTCGTCGGCAAAACGCAATGTTTTTAATTCTTCACCCTGAACTTTAATTCCTTCTCCAAATTTCTCCTTGCTTTCCTTTATAGCTTGCTCAATGTACAAATTGAACAACAGTGGGTAAAGGCTACAACCCTGTCTTACTCCCTTTCCAACCACTGTATCCGTTTCATGCCCTTCAACTCTGCCAACCGCTGTCTGGTTTTTGTACAAGTTGTAAATAACCTTACGCTCCCTATATTTTACTCCTGCTTGCTTCAGAACTTGAAAGAGTTTATTCCAATCAACATTGTCAAAAGCCTTCTCCAAATCTACAAAAGCTAGAAATGTTGGTTTTCCTTTTCTTAATCTATCTTCTAGGATAAGCTGTAAAGTGAGTATTGCCTCCCGTGTTCCTACATTTCTCCTGAACCCAAACTGATCTTCCCCGAGGTCGGCTTCTACCAGCTTTTCCATCCTTCTGTATATAATCCGTGTTAATATTTTGCAACCATGACTTATTAAACTGATGGTTCTGTAGTTTTACAGATTAAATGCACCACAAATTTATTTTATGCTTAAATTTCAGTCTTGTTAGTTCACAGAACCATTTACAATAAAACATCATCTTTTTCTTTATTACATAAAAATTCATTTAAATTACAAAATTCTTTTCCTTTGCGACATGTCTCCATAACCTGTTTTAATTTATTTTCCTGCAATGCCCTTATGTCATGTGGTATAGTGTTTAGAAAACTTTTGCCAACATGTACAAAATTATTTTGCACTTTACACAAATGGGTCCAGAGAATGTCCAATAAGTTCCTGTTTTTGGTTTCAAATTGGTGTATATCTGACCTACTTTCATACATGTGTATGTTCTGTCTGGCATACATCAGTACCTGTAATATGTATAGACTTGGTACTGTAAGTATTCCATGGTCAATGAAGTACTTTCTACAGAAAGTTCTATAGCTCAAACCAAAAATACATCTAATGGCTTTTTTCTGCCAGAGGGAAACTTGTTTTGCACCAGCAGAGTTTTCCCACAGAAGTACTCCAAAGTGCAAGTGTGTGTGAAAAAAGCATAGTATGCCATGAGCGAGACCTCTTTATTCACACAATCCTTCAGTTTCCTGAGGAGATACACAACTTACTGCATAGCTTATCTGTGTGGGTGTTCCACGATAATTTGGTGTCAAGGAATATGCCTAAAAATTTTACGGAATGATTGTTTTCATTTTGCTCCTTTTTAATATTTCTGGGGGAAAGTAATGTGTTCTGTTTTATTCTTATTAAGTCCCAATTGACTGTCATGAAATCACTGAGCTGCCTTTTCCATCATAGAGTCAGTCATTTGTTTGAAGAAAGTGTTGCCATATATCAGTAGGCCTACATATACTGAGTATAAATCATTCCAAATGTAATTTTCCAGTTATTCATAAGTCGTAGTTTTATTCTACACAAAACTTGCTCTATAAATATTTGTGGCGTGAGCAGCAACTAACAGAACTCGACAGCTGATGAAAGCACTGAAATGGTGGCTATTACTAAAGATTAGTTTCAAAGCTACTTGGTGGGCATTATGCTTCTAGCCATAAGGTAGCTATAGGAGAAAGATTTGAGACTAAAGTTTCCAAGAATGGCCAAGAAAAACATAACACTGCCCTATGGCAACACTGGGATTGAAGCAGTTAATATACTTGTGGGTCAGTCGAATAATGCTGTCCTACTCTTTGTCATTTGCCACCCACTACTGCAAAGCATGCCTCCACCCATGCCAAGTATATCTGCACGTCCAGCTATGATTTAGGAACAGCTTGACCCCAGAAACTGAGGATGGAGGAAAATAAATTCTTTCCTCTCTCCAGGTCATGTAAAACAACCAGTTAAAGCAGAATTTTTCAGCATAACAATGTGTAAAAGTTGCAGAATACAATGCGCTAGTGTTATTTGCAGAGGTTTGACAGATGATTTGGAGAATGGCTTACTGGAAATAATTATATGCAGCAGACATACAATCAGTGTTCAGCAAATGTGGTGGTATTTTTGATGGTGTTATTTTTAATGGATATTGTTGGCATTTCAATTTTATAGGCCCTATGTGTTGCACATATTATGACTGTCAATTTGTTATAAAGACCATATGAAATGATTGATTTTGCAATAATCTGAATTTTTAAGGCAAATTATTTTGATTGCAACATAAATACTAAGGCACATAACACTGAAACACAAAAATGTCATTTTACAAAGAACTTTCACTCACTTTTTCCCCCTCATATGTCTGTACCGAAATGTAGGTGTTACACGCATGTACATCTATAAAAGATTAGAGAATTGGTGTAATACATAAGAACAACAATGGAAGGTTCAGTAAGGAATGTTAATAACAAGATGAAGACAGGGAACAACTCACAGTAAAGATGAACGTTGAGCCGCCGACAGACACGAATAAGACACACAAACAATTTTAAATTTCCCCAGAAAGAGAACACTCATACACACAGTCACTCAGGCACACTCATCAGTCAACAAAGTAAGTCAGGAAGGCCGCGGCCGAAAATTTTAAATTGTGTGTTTGTTTGTGTGTCTTATTTTTGTCTGTTGGTGGCTCAATGTTCGTCTTTACAGTGAGTTGTACCCTGTCTTCACATTATTATTGTAATGCATAAGACATGCAGTATGCTCTTCTTTGAACAGAAAATCACTAAAAAATCTTTAAAAATGATTTTTTTTTTTTGGAAAATTGATAAAACATCAGCAGAAATTGAATTTAGGTTTTGGGGAGAGAGATGCTCACCTATCACCTACTATGAAAATGAACTTTTCTACTATAGCTCCTATGAGTGTTTACCCAAAGTTTTAAAACTTGATAAATGTTACCTAACAATTACCATGGGGATAAGTTTTCTTCGTCTGTGAATATCATTGGGCTTCATACCTCAAAACACAAAGTTTCTCTTTCTCTTAAAAAAAAAAAAAAAAAAAAAAAAAAAAAAATAGTGCTTCAATTGTAATACCTCAACTGCCAAATGATCATTACATTTTAATAACTCTAATATATAACTCAAAGGAAATAAAGTCTCAGGATCCTCGAAAGGTTTTTACTCATATCACATTTCACACACAGACGACCAAGTCTCACGACACTTGCTGAGGGGTGTGTGTGTGTGTGTGTGTGTGTGTGTGTGTGTGTGTGTGTGTGTGTTTCTGAAGAAGGCCCTTACTATTAAAATCTGAATCTCTGAGAAGCCTTGTAATGAACCTGCCTACGCATCTTGTTATGAGTAACAATGTAACCTTTTCAAAATTTTGTTCCTTCCTGGATTCTCCATTAATAAAAGGAACTATAGGTATGTGGAAGTATGTCTTTTCAGGCAAATTTAATAATAAAGTGAAAATTTGTATACACTACTGTTTATTTCATTAATAATTATATGTACATGAACAAAATACCGAAAACTGACAGAGTTGTAAGACGGTATATAATTAAAAATGTTTTGAAAATACTTTTGGCTACTTGACTATCTTCACATTTATTCATTTGTCCTTTGATATGGAAAATATTTTTAGTTACATTACCGAAAGCTCTGAAAGCAGTCCTTCGCAAATATAAAATAAATAAAAATGTAAATAGTTGGAAGGCCCTTTCCCAATATTAATGTTATTAGTATTAATGCAATGAAGGTCTTCATAAACATTGTTTTCACATTTTTCTACATCAAAGGCCCACAAATGCTGATTTATTGTTCAATATTCTCATTGCACTAGCTATTGTTTTTTCAGCATACTGAGTATTAAGCCTACATATTCTGTAAACTAGCAACTGCTTTCATTTGAGAACATTCTTTCAAGTCCTACTGGACAGTATTGGGGAAACTAAATTTAGTGATCTGGCACAAATGAGTAATTTTTTTTTTTTTTTTTGAAAATACGTTTCAAAATTAGTCATGAATACAGCAGGGAGAGCTTTGATGGTGTGACTGTTAAAACACTCCTAAGAATTACTGATTACTTAAGATCATGTTGTTGAACCTCAGTAATACATTAAGAAATGCCTTCCCTGATGCCTAATCATTAACTCAGGTACCCACAAATGTTGTAGCTTTCACAGTAAACATTATATCCAGCAGCAACTCTTAATGTATCAATGAAACTGTCTATGTCCCAACAGGACCATTTCAAAACTGTTTTTCAATACTCAATGGTTCTGCCTCCTCCCTTTATATCCCACTTTACATTTAATAACAATGCATACTTCACCAATTTTACTGTAAAAATAACTAGCCAAATTGTAATGACTAATAGTAACAATACTCAATTCAGAATCCTTGCACCAAAACTCCATAATACACACACTCAACACTTTAATGAATTTCGTGCAGTAGTTATTTACATTTCAGGCTTTGTATTGGTGTGCAGGCTGTACTGAAATAAAGGACAGAAAGGATAAACTGTATGGGAAGGCAACTTTCTGTGTTTACATGTATATAGGGGTTTTAAATTACCGTACATAATTTCACACCATTGTTGCTGGGATTCCAAAGTCCCGCCAGCAAATGAAAGGTTAAATCAATATTGGCATCATTACTGAGTGCTTTCAAGTTCATGTTTTCGCTTGAAACTATGGATAGTACAACTTAACATATGAAACCTTCCGTAATAGAGAATAACAACAATTGTACTCGCAATTTGCGAATAATCCTCGAGTAGTAAGCCTTGAAACAATCATTCTCTGTTATTTTCATTTTGACTCCCTTCTTATTCAGTTAATTGTTCGAGTTCCAATTGTGAAATAATACAGTATATTTTATATTTTGCCTGCAACTTCCTCAATGGTGAGAGTCTTTTCATGGAGGAACTATGCCTGGCAGGAAGGTTTCAACACGACCTTCTGTGGTCTGTCGTGATACAATGTTTTGCAGATTCAGCAGGCTGCTTTTGCTTGGCACCTCTCTTGCTGGAAGTCGGACTGCAGCCGATGCTGAGTCTGCCTGTTATTTCTGTTTTTGTGTACATAAATCTTAACATTATGTTACACATCAAATCCTGTTCCTGCTATTGGTACAGTCAACAACCCCAAATTTCTATACTCTTGTGAGAATCACATATTACTGAATAAACTGTACAGTGTATAGTTATTATTCCTTGAGCAAGTGAAAGACAGTACATTTATTTCTTGTCTTTATATACGTTTTTTTCTTAGGTTTAGTTTTTGTTTCAATATTGTTTCAGTTGTTGAGCGAGCAACATTTTTGCATATGAATAAAGGAGTTAAATGATGAATTCTGAATTTATAAATACCCTTACAGGTACTTGTTATGATAAGAATAATTCCTATACTCTTTACCTAATGTAACTAGCCACAAATTGTATTTTCTGAACAGTAAACTGTCATACAGTGTAGTGTAGGCTGGTAATTCGTACACCAGATAGGAAAAACAAGGATTTCAAAGATTTTTAATATTTTATAGAACTCACATGTATATTTTTTTCTTAATATTTAGTGATATTCTATTAGAGTTTCATACATTGAGATTTATGCTAAATACTTTTCTGTATACGACACTTTATTCTTCATAAACTGGTGCTGGCAGGTACGTGACAACAGGCGATTCGTAGCTTTCTGGGCCTTTCCTCTAAAAACTTGTTTATTAAGGCCATACCCCAAGAATCAGTCATGTGGAAAGATTAGTGCTACCATTTTCTGTGCCAGGTTATCCCGAGCACGGCGAGTTTCTGAAAACACGTTTGGCCAGTTAGCCCAGAAACTACGGATTTTTTTTTACAGGCAAATTAATGCACTACCTGAAAATGAGGACCTGATCATAATGGCAATCTGAATCCTCCATAATTATATAAAGGACACCATTCCAGGACAAACAGATGGAACAAATGGAATGACTGTCTTGCAGGACATAATTGGACAAGGTGGTTCATCTTCATCATTAGCTTTCAATGTTAGAGAACAGTTTAAAGAATTTTTCAATTCCCCTAATGGTAAATTGCCATGGGATTAATTTGTGTGTGATAATTGTCTTTGTATAGCCGAAAATAAAATCTTTCAGTCATTTTCATTTCTTTCATTTTTTTCCACCTTTTATCTTAGTAGTTCTTAAATAGACACTATGAATATAAAGGACAGACAGACTGAACACTAGTACCCTTTTTTTTATTGACACTTGTGGTTTTATGTTGTGCAATTTAACCTCTTAACATATGTATTATTTACAACATGATGGTTCTTTTTTTTTTCATCTATTTTTTTTATTGCTGGAATGACATATTCAGTGAAGTACAATAATCACAGCTACAATTACATTATTTTTTAAATGCTTAACAATGGACTTTATCCATCTCCAAATATCCCATAGTTTAAAATCACGAATATACTCGTGAAATGTTTAACCCTTTATTTTCTTCTTAAAATTACATAAAAAAGTGAATTCTGGGCATCAAAGCACTAACAGTGAACAGAAACACTAACCATGAAAATTTGGAGCCATCGTTTATATGTTTGTGGCTGTGTGAAATACCCCGAAGCAAGGATCAATACACAGAGCTACATCACAGTCTTTACACATATGAATTTCGGAGTACCAGTCCACAGCGACATCAAACAACAATATCAAGGAATTGCCAAAACACTAAATAGAACGAGTAAATTCGGCCTTTCAAAATGTGTGCCACTCGGAAATGATAAGCCCGAGTATACTCGGCGTTTTATTATTTCGTCATAATTTAATTAACGAGTATACTCGGGATTTTATGTTAAGTGGTTAAAGAAGCCTTCACCTTATTATTGAAATTACTTGAAGATAGTAAAAATCTTATGAGTGGCTTCAATGCCCTTCAGCTATACATTGTATTTTATGTGCCGTAGGCAGTATGGGTATTTGAAATGTACCACTTGCTCTCATTTGAAAGAGGAATTCATAAAGGGAGCAATTTGTCCTGACACCTGAACTGGCTGATAACTGGAATGGGTATAATATTTTTATCTAATGCACCTACAAAAGAAAGTGAAAAGATTTTCTTGTGTGTTGAGATATATGGCTGCTATTTTATATATTTGTAGCTTAATACTTTAAATGATTACAAAGATGTTTTTCAAACAAAATCTTTTACAGTATAAATACTGAACTATTTTTACAGCACACTATTGATTTTTATACAAATTTAAGAAAAACACTGCTACAGCTAACTGAAATTTGAAGCTTAGTAATCAGTTACTCAGATTATTTTTAAGAATAGTGGCTAATGAAATGTTTTCAATTTTCTTTTTAACTGGAGTGGGTTTTCAACTTCTCACTTGTGTTTGGTGGTAAGATATTCAGTAAGCTTCCTCCAAAGTACAAAACTCCACTCTGAACCATGAACAAGGAGGCAAAGGTTACAGGAAAATTATTTCTGTCCTGTATTATGGCTGTATATATCACAATCACAATTCAGTGGAAACTTATTTTTATTATTGGCAATAAAAACCAGCAAGGAGTATATGAATTGGAAATTATGTGTGCCTTTCATTAAGGTGAGGCAATTGGTATATACAAAAAAGTATATTATTAAACCTCATAGTTTACAGTGCAAAATAAACTGTATTCCACAGACAAACTTTATAGAAACACAAAAGTATCAAATCATACGGTGGTAATGTAGTGTTTAAATTTTTGACAGCAGAAAGAGAGAACTGAAGAAAACAAAAGTAATGTCAATGCATTGTTGCTCTTTTGACAGAGTGAGACTGGAATGAAGCTACAGATCACTTTTAAACACAAAATCTTAATCTATGTTCTATATTCTGCTTTCCACCACATAATTACTCACACCACCTACAAATACGCACGCATACGACAAATCGCCGATGCCACGGGCTAATCTGACGGACGGTATCCCCTTCTTCACATGAGCCGATATATCCTGTCTTCACTAGGTACTCGATATACCTCTAAAATTGCTACATTATCCACAGGAATGGGTAAAAGCTTACAATTAGTCACAGCATAGTGTCGAGTGTTCAGATGGTGGCAGCAGCCGCAGCTAACTATTCGTAGAACATACGGTGACAGCTAATCAGATATTAGTGCATAACAGCTGTTTTGTCTTCACAATATATAATATTGATTGTAGATGGAATATTTAATATTTTAGTTATAAATTGATCACGAAGTAAATAATTAATACCGTTCCTGCCCTGTGGTCGACAGGTTCTTAATCTCCTATCCACTCAGTAAATTGAATGAACTTGGTGCTGTACACTATCACCTCATTGGTTAGTCACACGCAGTTGCCACAGCCGACATCTAACACTTGACACTACGCTGTAACACGGATTGTAAACGTAAGCCACAGGAATGTAAATGGATCAACTGTTTCAAAGCTGTGTTTCAACAATGAATTGTTCTACCTCCTTTTACATCCCTATCAAGATTTAAGAAAAATACATACTTCACCAATTTTATTGTAAAAATTCCCTGCCAAATTGTAATGACTAATTGTAACAATACTCATTTCAGCATTCCTGCACCAATATTCCACAACACACACACAATCAATATACCGTAATTGGTATTGTGGCGGTGGTTGACTTCTCGAGACCACCACCGGCAATGAAGTGTGATATCTTTGACGTATAGTAGTCTTTGGTGTTAACTTGAAGTATCTTGCAACTTGTTTTTGTGTCCTTTGTTTTTGTTGAAAAACTTTGTATATCGAGCGCGTAGTAAAGAGTATTATAAAAGAGTGTGGACGTTATTGGTGTAGCAACCTATTCGACGTCCCATAATATCGTAAATGCTGCTTTAGAGTTAAATTTTTCCCTTGAAACTGTGGAATACATGAAGTGATTAAATTTTAGTTACCATGTTGCTAACACCTACCTTGCAAATAATTTTAACACTTACTAATAATATTTACTATTATTTCATTGTCTTGATGTGGTTAGGAAGTTTATTGTACAGTTATTTTATCACCCCCCACCTAATGCTTTTGTAGTTGCCCATGTTGTTGTTATGGTCTTCAGTCCGGAGACTGGTTTGATGCAGCTCTCCACCCTACTCTATCCAGAGCAAGCCTTTTCATCTCCTCATAAGAACGACAACCCACATCTATTTGAATCTGCTTACTATACGCATCTCTTGGTCTCCCTCTGCGATTTTTACCCCACACACTTCCCTCCAATGCTAAATTTACGATTCCCCGATGTCTAAGAATGTGTCCTACCAAGCGATCCCTTCTTTTAGTCAGGGTATCCCAAAAATTCCTTTTTTCACCAATTCTGTTCAGTACCTCTTGATTAGTTATGCGATCTACCCACCTAATCTTCAGCATTCTTCTGTAACACCACATTTCAAAAGCCTCTATTCTCTTCCTGTACGCACTGCTTATCGTCCATGTTTCACTCCCGTACAAGGCAACACTCCACACAAATGCCTTCAAATAAGACTTCCTTACACTTAAATTAATATTCATTGTTAGCAAATTTCTCTTTTTCAAAAATGCCTTTCTTCCCATTGCCATTCTGCATTTTGTATCCTCTGTACTACGACCATCGCATGTTATTTTACTACCCAAGTAACAAAACTCATCTACCACCTTCATTGTTTCGTTACCTAATCTAATTCCTTCAGCATCGCCGATTTTCTAAGACCGCATTCCATTATTTTTGTTTTGCTCTTGTTAATGTTCATTTTATACGCTCTCTTCAACACACTGTCCATTCCATTCAACTGCTCTTCCAGGTCCTTTGCTGTCTCTGACAGAATTACAATGTCATCAGCAAAACGCAATGTTTTTATTTCTTCCCCCTGAACTTTAATCCCTATTCCAAATTTTTCCTTGCTTTCCTTCACCTCCTGCTCGATGTACAAATTGAATAACATCGGAGAAAGGCTACAACCCTGTCTTACTCCCTTCCCAACTGATGCTTCCCTTTCATTCCCTTCGAGTCTAATAACTGCGGTCTGGCTTTTGTACAAGTTGTAAATAACTTTCCTTTCCCTGTATTTTACCCCTGCTGATTTCAGAATTTGAAAGAGTGTATTCCAGTCAACATTGTCAAATGCTTTCTCCAAATCTACAAAAGCTAAAAATGTAGGTTTGCCTTTCCTTAATCTAAGATGTAAAGTGAGAATTGCCTCCCGGGTTCCTACGTTCCTCTTGAATCCAAACTGATCTTCCCCGAGGTCGGCTTCTACCAGCTTTTCCATTCTCCTGTAGATAATTCGTGTTAAAATTTTGCAACCATGACTTATCAAACTGATGGTTCTGTAATTTTCACACCTGTCTGCGCCTGATTTCTTTGGAATGGGGATTATTACATTTTTCTTAAAGTCTGAGGGTATTTCGCCTGTCTCATACATCCTACACACCAGTTCAAATAGTCTTGTCATGGCTGGCTCTCCCAGAGACTTTAATAGCTCTGCGGGTATGTCATCTACTCCTGGGGCCTTGTTCCGACCTAGGTCTTTCAAGGCTCTGTCAAATTCATCTCTCAGTATAGTATCTCCTATTTCATCTTGATCTACTTCCTCTTCCCTTCCTACAACATTGTCTCTAAGTGCATTTCCTTTGTAGAGCTGCTCTATGTACTCTTTCCACCTTTCAGCTTTCCCTTCTTTGCTCAGAACTGGTTTCCCATCTGAGTTCTTGATATTCATAGAATTGCTTTTCTTGTCCCCAAATGTCTCTTTTATTTTCCTGTAGGAGGTATCTACTTTTCCCCTTCTTATACATTCTTCTACAGATTTGCATTTGGCTTCTAGCCACTCCTGCTTAGCCATTTTGCACTTCCTGTCAATCTCATTTTTTAGTCGTCTGTACTCCATTTTGCCTGTTTCATTTACTGCATTTTTATATTTTCTCCTTTCATCAATTAAATTTAGTATTTCCTGTGATATCCAAGGATTTTTTGTAGGTCTTGCCTTTCTACCTATTTTGTCCTCTGCTGCCTTCACTATTTCATCTCTCAATGCTACCCATTCCTCTTCTACTGTTTTGTTTCCCCCTGTTTCTGTCAATTGTTGCCTGAATCTCCCTCTGAAATTCTCCAGAACTTCACTTTCCTTCAATTTATCTAAGTCCCATCTCCTTATTTTCCTACCTTTCTGCAGTTTTTTCAGTTTCAGCCTACAGTTCATGACTAACAAGTTATGGTCAGAGTCTATATCTGCCCCTGGGTATGTCTTGCAGTTTAGGACCTGGTTCCGGAATCTATGTTTTACCATTATAAAATCTATCTGATACCTTCCGGTGTCTCCTGGTCTCTTCCACGTATACAACCTTCTTTTGTGATTCTTAAACCACGTGTTTGTTACGATTAAATCATGTTCCGTGCAAAATTCTACCAGGCGACTTCCTCTTTCATTCCTTCTGCCCAGTCCATATTCACCTACTATTTTTCCTTCTCTTCCTTTTCCTACTACCGAATTCCAGTCTCCCATCACAATTAACTTTTCCTCTCCCTTAACTGTCTGAATAATTTCCTCTAGCTCCTCATATATTTCTTCGATCTCCTCATCATCGGCAGAGCTAGTTGGCATATAAACCTGTACTACTGTTGTCGGTGTTGGCTTCGTATCTATCTTGGCAATGATAACGCGATCACTGTGCTGCTCATAGTAGTTTACCCATATTATCTGAATTATGTTAACATGCTGACTGAAGGTCCAGATTTTGTTTTGTGCCACTAATATATTTATGTAAGTAACCACCTAATGAACAGACCTGGTGATTTTAGTGTATGCTGTGCTTTAAAAATAAGTTTTCTAGAATTACAGGGTGCTTTATTTTCAATTGACTATACAATGCTCTGTTGCTCTGTGAAACAGTTTTTGGTTACTGACAAATTGTTCCCGAAAGGATTCCATAGTGCGGCAGTGGTTGCGTTTAGGCATAATTAAAAAAAATGTTTGTGTTGTAGACCTAGCAAGAATAGCCTAATGGGCTGCATAAAGCCTTACAAAATGTAAAGTTATGTGAGCAATAGACTTTATCTACATTTTGGATGGCACTATAGCATGTAACTAAAGCTTTTTACTGTTTCTTTGCATACATTATCTTGTTAAAAATGCAGTACTTACAGGTTCTGGGCACTTCCACTGTCGCCACCACCTCAAGGCATTAGTGTGTACCACAGTGAGCAGTATGGGACATTAACACAGAAAGGCCAAGCTGAAATGTCATGTGGGTAATAATCCATACACTGTCAAGCTCTCAAATTACTTGGCACAAGCGGTGGACTTAGTACAACTAAATGTTTCTTTATTTTGTCACAAATATCATTTTTCTTTTTCTTTATGTTGAATTTTGTATCATAAATATAGGCTACATGTGTTATATCAACAACTGGATAACACTAACTGCCCTCTATAGTTTTCAAACTATCCAACGCTACGAGTATAACCATACATTACACATTAATTTAAAGGATAACTCACATTTGGTAGACTCTGTTGTCTACAGAAAGGAGACAAATGAAGAGAGAAAACTGGAATCGCTGTAGGTCTGACTTATTTATTGGCTACCATTAAGTCACACAGAATTGTAATAGCTTAAATATCAGAATCTTTATAATGTTATGCTTTTTACATTAATCCTACTGTTTTAGTTATGTTTCAGGGCAAGTGTTTTGATAAGGAGTACCATCTGGAATATTAAGACAGGCTAGATTAATCCCTGAACTTCAGCTGAAAAAAAAATGTATATACCAGTAATGGTAGTTGTGGCATTTTGTAGAAAAACAGTGAACCATGCCTTGTGCTGTATTTTACATAATCAATGTTGTAATGTATGAAGCGAAGCTGGAAAGCACAAAGAGTATCAACAGCTAAATTTAAGTAGATGATAGAGGACAGACCAGTGGTGGAATACACGCAAGTTATTTGTTTCCATTTTGCATAAAAAAAAGTGTTTTTATTTTGTTCAGTGAACATATAAAAGTATGTACTGGGTACCTGTCTCTTGTTGGACATGATGTATGAGAGAGAGAGAGAGAGAGAGAGAGAGAGAGAGAGAGAGAGAGAGAGAGAGAGAGAGAGAGAGAGAATGTAGGGCATGTGAATGTAATTTGTATTTTTTGTTTTGCTCATATTTGTTGTACAAATGGTTCATGTAATCTGACGGTGTGAGCAAGATTCAGAGACAAGAGGAAGATGATGAAAATGTTGCAAAAAGAAGAAACCATATTGTTATTTATAGCATACAACCTGATATGTAGTTTACATTATGCATTGTAAGAATCTATAAAATGTGCTTCAAAAAAGTACAACATATATGGTATTATATAAACCAGTTGTGTGAGTTAGTGTCTACTAACAAAGCCATGTAACACCACAATTGTCTACAGCCAAATAAATGGGTTTTACTGCGAGTTTCTTGTTTTTCTAATCTGTCTGATGCACCTTACCTTCCAAAAGTATCTCTTAATTCTTTTTATGGGGGCACTGGTTATTCTGTTGTGTGCCTAAAGTCTGTCACTTTGCTTATTGTATTTAATGAGACTACTTAAATTATGCACAATTAAATCTCATTAAAGGTATGAAGATTTTTGCAAAATTTGCTGTTAAAATTGAAAATAGCTGAAATAGATCAGATTACACTTTAACTACCATGTTGCTTGGAACAAAATTAAGAGGCAGTGCTTAAGCAAATTTGAAATTAAGAGCGCAAATTTTAGAATTTCAGCTTTATAACAGAGTTGGGTTCAAAGGCTCCAGTTTAATTAAACGTGTCTAAAGTGAAGAAAAATAAAACTCAACAAATTTTTTCCACAATTGTAGTTGCCAACTTTTCCAAAACAAACTACTGGTAAATGTTCAAACCTGTTTTGATTTGATTTATTTCGTATTCCATTCACCCATATTGTGATAGATCACATGGATGTGGAATGAGTCATGTTACAATGGTTACAAAATACAGAGTTTCAATAAATAATTACACAATAACAGGCATGTCTCATCAAGTGGTGAATAATGTTACAGGTAGAACTAGACATAAAATTAGAAACATATAGGTCGAATAACATAAAACAATGATTGTAGAAAAAAAAGATGCATAGTACATAAAGCATATCAGTATAAATGGGTAAGATGTATAATACATTAATTATATTAAGACAGAGAGCCTTGACAACATAATTAATGTGGCAATACAAAAAAATTACAGAAACAATTATTATTTTGTCTGCATATACTCATCAAGAGAGTAAAATGACTTTTCCACAAGATATTTTTTCAGTTTGTGCTTAAATGTAGGCAGGATCTTAATATGTACTTTGATTTCAGCGGGGAGAGCATTGTGGCAGAATAATGGACACCTTTTTGTACAAGACTTAAGCGTTTAAGATTCCTATGTAGGTCATTTTTAGATCTAGTATTATGATCATGATAGTCACTATTAGGTTGAAAAAGAAAAAGGTTATTTGAAACAAAAATCATTATAGAGAATATGTATTGAGAGGTGGTGGTTAGTATTTTTAAATTACGGAACAGGTTTCTACAAGAAGCTCTAGGGTTAACACCAGTCATTATTCTGATTGCTCTCTTTTGTGCGGTAAATATTTTTTTGGCTAATGGTTGATTACCCCAAAAAATTATGCCATAGGACATAATGGAATGAAAATATCCAAAATACGCAGCTTTGGTAGTATTTATGTCACTGATAGGGGTGATTACACGGAGAGCGTAAGTTGCTGCACTGAGTCTTTTATGGAGATCTAATATATGCTCAGACCAGTTCAATGTATCATCTATTAGAATGCCCAAGAACTTAGTAAAATCACATTGTGATAGGGGCCTATTTTGGTTACCGCAGCTTAAGTGGAATACCTTATTCTCTTGCTGAGCTGTATGAAATTGGATTTATTGGGTATTTTCAACATTAAGGGTCAGTCCATTGGACTTAAACCAGTGTAGAACATCAACAAGTACAGATTTACATTTGTTTTCTATTTCGCTGGTTGTATGTCCTTCAAGCAGAATTGTTGTGACATCTGTAAAAAGAGTAAATTTGCTGTCCGTGTTTGTGCACAGTGGGAGATCATTGATGAAGATAAGGAACAACAGAGGTCCCAAAATGGACCCCTGTGGCACTCCACACTTTAATAAGCCCCAGTCAGATGAAATAGGACAGCCATTAGCATCGTTAAGTAACACCTTCTGTTTCCTATTTTGTAAATAAGATTCAACCCACTTTCCAACCCTACCTCTCAAGCCATAAAAATGGGACTTCTGTACAAGAATGTTGTGGTCTATGCAATCGAAGGCCTTTGACAGGTCACAGAATATTCCAATAGGTGATATTTTGTTATTTATTAACTCGATAATTTCATTAGTAAGAGAAAAAATAGCTTCCTCAGATGATCTACCTATCTGAAATCCAAACTGGTTTCTATTGAGGATGTTGTGGATGTTGAGATGGTCTATAATTCTTTTATACATTAGTTTCTCTAATACTTTTGAGAAGGTATTGAGCAGAGATATTGGGCGATAGTTAGAAACATTGGTTTTGTCACCCTTCTTAAATAGTGGTTTCACAATGGCCAGTTTTAATCTTTCAGGGACAACACCTTGTTGCATAGATTCATTAAAAATGTGACACAGGATTTGAGATATATTGTCACTACAGTGCTTGAGAACTTTAGATGAGATGTTGACAGTACCAGTGGAATTTTTATTTTTCAAGGCCTTAATGGTATTCTTAATTTCATTAATAGTGACTGGAGCTATAAAAATTGGGTCATATGTACTAGGATTAGCTCTTTGTAATAAATACATGGCTGCATTCAAGAAACCTTTACAACCTACATGTTCTGATGCAGTTAAGAAGTGGTTGTTAAATATATTAGATATTGTTGCTGAATTATGGATAACCTTGCCATTGTGATTAACTTCTATGGTATTGACAGTTTTATTGGTCTTGCCACACTCTCTCTTTATAACATTCCAAACAGTTTTTATTTTGTTGTTGGATTTTTCAATTTCGGATTTAATGTATAAGCTTTTGGATTTGTTTACCACTGTTTTTAAAATCTTACAGTAAAGTTTATAATGATATCTTGGAAGGGGATTATTTGATGCTCTGAGTGAGAGATGTAACTTCCTCTTTGTCCTGCAAGAAGTTTTTTATACCTTCTGTAATCCAAGGTTTACTGGATGAGACCCCAGTATTCTTCCTGACAGTTTTTTTGGAAAAAATCATTTCAAATACAGAAATAAATTCATTTAAGAAAATGTTAAATTTATCATTGACATCTACTGCACTATATACACTAAGTCCCAATCTACCTGTGATAAGTTGTGATTAAAAGTAGAAAGTGTTTTTGTATTCATACATCTAAAGGACTTATAGGTGTGGGAGGTTTTGTTGAATAAATTTATGTCACTGACTTTAAGTAATTGCCCATCATGGTCAGACACACCAAGCATGACTTTCCTTACACTCACACTGTTGACTACATTCTTACAAACAAAAATATTGTCTAAAAGGCTTTTAGAATTTTCCGTAACTCTAGTGGGACAGTTAACTGTAGCAACCAAGTTGTATGACTTCATTAAATGTTCTAAGTCAGTCTTATAGTAATTATCAGTTAAGAAATTAACATTGAAGTCCCCTGCAACTATTAAATTTCTGGTTCTAGAGAACAGTTTGGCCAAAAGACATTCTAACTTATTCTGAAAGATACAAAACTTTCCTGCTGGTGCTCTGTAAATGGTAAGTACTGTAACTATCATGTCCTTAGTAGTAATTTCAACCCCACAGACTTCAAAATGTTGATCTACACAATATTTATTTAAGTCTAAAGGTTTATATATGATTTTACTGTCTATATAGATTACAGCACCACCTTTCTCTTTAACTGATCTACAATAATGACTAGCTAGATCATAGCCATCAAACTGAAGTCCATCTATTCCAAGTGTCATGTGGTGCTCCGTAAGGCATAACACATGAGGACAATCAACAACATCCCCTAGATTTACAGCTAAAAAGTCTAATTTACTTTTGAGACTTCTGACATTTTGATGAAGAATAATAAGGTTGTTAGAGATACCTTCAGTGTTCTGATGCAGATTTCTTTGACTATTCACATCATATTGCATTATTTTTCTTGAAACTGTACTGACTACATTGTGTCCTATGTTATAGTTGGAGCTTTGTTCACTTGCTACCAATGCTGAGGCAGTGTAGGTACCTACCATAAAAAATCACCATAGCTCCTTGGCACTTTTCTTGCTCTTGAGGAAGAACGTACAACAGTTTTTTGTCTTGGGACTGCTGTATCAGAACTACTTTCAGCATGTTGAGGTCCTTTGGATAGAGCTTCTTCCTGTGGTGATATTTCTGGGGAATGTGACTGGGATGAAATTATGTCACTGCTGATGGCTACAGAGGAAAGACCCATCACACTCCCAGAAGATACGTTATTTGATTTGGATCTGAAGGTGTTTGGCTGAGACAAAAATGAATTCCTCACATTCACATTAGTTGCCTGGATAGCTTTGCATGTAGTGGGTTCTGTAGCACTATTAAGTTTCGATTTGGTGGTGTTAAGCTGAGACGCAGATGTACATCTTTTTATTGTTTTCACAATGGTTGCCTGTCTAGTTTGGCATGGAATAGCTTCTGTAGCACAGAAAGTAACTTTTTTTATAGAGCAGCCAGTAAGAGTTTTTACCACTTCACGATGATTCCGTGGGTTTGTTATTGATTGTACTAGGTTTCTGCACAGATTTGACTTCCCTGTTTTGTTTAGATGTAGGCCATGACTAGTATAATCACTTCTTTGCAAAAAAGCATTAATATCGATTACATTCACATTAGCAAACTCTGATGTCAAATTCATTATATGTTTATTACACTTATACACATTTGTGTGAAATTCTGTCTGATCGTAACAGTAAGGAATAGTACAAAGCAATATGTTTGTTTGATTCAATGCAGCAATCAACTTCTTTAAGTCAGGATAAAGTTGTTACTTTTACGAATGTCATTTGTCCCTGCTAGAATAATAACTACATCGTCACGATTGAAATCCTTAGCGAGATCAGATGCACGTTCAACTACACTACCAAAGCATGCATTTGGTTTGACAACAGCAGTTGCGCAATACCTCGGTTTTAGAAAGTTATATAAACATTTTAAGTTATAGGCACTGCAAAAGAAATACTGTTGGCCGAAATGTGTGGCTTAATACTCACAGTTACTAAAATACGACTTTGCCTTTCTATTAACTTATTTGCAGTGAAAATTGCACAGCAAAGAAAATTTAACATATTTAATCTATAGTGTCATTGACGAAAGGTGAAGGGTGGTATCCCATTCTTCAGTAATGTCCTAAACATTAACTTATTTACCAGTGAAGGGTGCATACAAGAACTTGTCAACTACAGAGCAGAAACAGTCAACATACAGGATTATCTCCCTGACACTTATGTGATTGAGTTTCCAAAGAGCATTGAACAGCCATTGCCACATTAGACTGGTGACACAATAAGTAAGATGTTACCCTATGGTCACAAGCAGCAGATCTGATCACACACACTGTCACCTCTGAGATATTGAATTCAAACACAACAGCCACAATTTACTGTGAATCCATGCTATAAATGATTGGGCCAAGCCTATTCAGCAGTAATTGTGATTTGTATCTGGTCAACTACAGCTTTAATTGTAAATTGGGCCTATAGTGTATTAGTCAGCACAATAGAACTTCTTTGAATATATTTAGAGAAAGGTAACTTAGAAAATGTATTTAATCCTGCTCCCAATAAGACACATTACTGCTACAGAGCCTTGTTAATATAGCATGACTCCTTTGGCATGTTTACAAGTGTCAACAAGCACCAATCTGCTTTATGGAATCATCACAGTACCTCTATCACATCTCTTATTCTCACTTGTCTAATGTCATGTTGCATTTCAGTACAATGTTTGAAGTGAAGAAGCAAAAAGGAAAAATACACCAGTAGCTTAATTTTTGTTGTATATTATCGACAAGTAAGCCTGAAGTATTTCACTTGAACTATTCATAGTCTCAAATTTCAACTGGAAGATCTGTGTTCACACTTCATCCACTTTCTTACCATAGACCTTAAAGGTAAACCAATGGCTTTAAAACCCAACTTAAAGCTGAGGCTATGCAACAAGTAAATCTGCCACCAAATTCAAGATTTCAGGGACAAGGCACCAATATCACCCTAATTCCATAGCAGAAAATTGGGATTACTGTACAGTTTGATACCACCCATCAGCTTTGGTATGTCATGTGAAATCAGCCAATTAGAAGCGGGTTTTTGAGGCAGCCAATAGGATCGCGTATTTCAAGTCTATGTGAAGTGGCGTCTATTTTGAAAATATTTTTCACATTTACGTATCGTTTTCAGACTTACCTCTGATGAAAACATCGGCAATGAAGATAATTCACTTTGAAATGGATTAGTATTTGGTATTGCCGGTTGATTGTGACAGCCCAATCAGTTTGCCGATATGACTGTGTAGCTTGTGAATCAGTTCAAAACATTTACGTCGAAAATTATTTATTTTTCATAATGAATGACAGAAGAGCGATCGAGGTAATTATTATTGGAAGTTTCTGTGAAAAGGAAATCTTCTTTTAGACTGGAAATGTTAAAATTGATGTGTCTCGATCGGAACTAATTACTCGTAACTACGGATACTTAAAGAAAGCAAAGACATATAAAATGTTGTTAGTTTGTTTCTTTGACTTCGGTTTCAAACCATTTAGTCATTTCTTTGTAAAAATCAATGCTATATAATACTATTATTTCCTTCCTTTATTTTATATAGTCCTTTAATACCAAAATTGGTTTAGTAATGACCATTATATTTTAACATTTTCGTTACATATAAACTCGATTATGGCTTCGTAAAGTTTTGTGTTGGATTCGTATAGTAAGGGTTTGATTGTCGTTGGTTGTGGCACTTTATTTTTGATGACAGATGATAAAAGCCTTTCCTCGCTTATACACACACACACACACACACACACACACAGAACCATAGAATAAACGACACATAGAAAAATACAAACTCAGCGCCTCTGGTTGGCGCGAAAAACATTTGACAGCGCCGTAATAAAGCACGAAAACATTGCACTGCTTAACAAACTGACACTGCCACGCACAGAAGAACGGCAGTATAAATATTTGTGCTCGAAGTTTTCCACTAATTATTCGTTACTTGCAGAAAATAAACATCTAGCGTACATTACCGATTATTGGTACACTAATACAAAGAGATAACTTATTTCGTAGTAACAATACAGAACCTAATAACATTGAAATTATACCATGAAACTGTAAAGGCCCAAGTAAGTAACAAATTTGTTTAATGTGAACCTTCGTGTACTTGTTCCTTTTCTTCTCCAGGTATAACGTAATAATTTGTGTTACTATTTACTTAAAAAAAAAAAAAATCAAAAGAAAAAGAACCCCACAAGGTAGGTGGATGCGTCAATATAAACAGATCCATTTGTATTAACGGATTCCCCTATCGAGCCCTATGATTTCATGAAAAGTGATTAGCTTACAGTTTGATACCACCCGTATAACGTAATGATTTGTGTTTCTATTTATTAAAAAAAAAAAAAAAAAAAAAAAAAAAAAAAAAAAAAAAAAAAACCCTCACGGGGTAGTAGGTGGATTAGTTATCTTGTTTGATACCACACGTATAACGTAATAGTTTGTTTTTCTATTTATGAACAAAAAATCACGGGATGCAGACAGAACTATCTTTTACTAGTCACAGAACCCTCTGCCAGGCACTTAAATGTGATTAGCAGAGTATCCCTTGTAGATGTAGACTTCCCAGATTAATGTTAAGTCCAACCGCTTCCACAAATGTTACGCACGCGTTTTCGCTCGTTCGTTTAAGTACGACATAAATATTCATCCTTAATTTTATTTTAAAAAAATAACCCTCACTGGATGCAGACAGGTCTATTTTTTACTGCAGTCACAGATTGCTCAGATTAATGTTAGTTCAACCGCATGCGCACGTTCAAGACATCATTTCAGGCCTACGGAAAAATTTTACGACGCTTCTCGCCGTGCTCCAATGCTTATGTTGGTGACGGAAGAACAATGAAGTGTAGGAATTGCGTTAATATCTTTCACGACCTACAGAGTAAATGTTATTGCTGTTCTTTTCACTCGCAACAAAATTAATACTGTACCTGGTCTATGGTTGACAGGTTCTTCTACGTACCCTTGATGGTCAGAAAAAAATTCGTTTTAATCGAAGTTGTCACGAAAAAACATTTACTGGTCATCTAAGTTGCCGTTATTACCATAGGTGCCAGCAATTTTCTAGCAAATTACCAAAACGAAACTATGTAGCGAAAAATACCTAATTGAAACACTGTTAAATCTCTGTAGTGGGTGGTTCTCGATGTACTTTAACATACACGTAACTTTCGGAAGTTCACCTACACAAATAATTACTACCGTACGCGAGATTTATATATTGTGCATTTAATACAAACCGAGCGGAAACGATTAGATAATAACACTTATTGCATATCATTTCACAGTCACTGGAACTCTTTTATAATATTTCCATTAAACGCAAATCTTAAACCGTTACGTGAATATCAAAACAAAATGTAATATAAACGCCCATTCATGCAGCCACGAAACTCTCGCTCTCATTGGCTGCCTGAACTCGACTCCTCATTGGTGGTTTCGCGGGACGTTCCGAAGCTGAAGGGTGGTATCAAACTGTACACTATACCCAGAAAAGTTATAGGTATTGGACTAGGGAACAATATGTATTTCACATTTATTAATCATCCATTTAATATCACATGATGATTTCAATGAAACACTATTCAGTCACACACAGTTTCTACACACATTTTGCACAGTTGTGTATCAGTCATGTCACATTTAAGCTGTGAGTTATTCAAGAGTTGTCTTGAATCTTCAAGATTCTCAGAGTAGCAAGTATTCATAGTGGGAACTGCGTCTGGAAAATCATGAGCATTATTAAACTTTTCTATAAATATTGGTTGGTATATAAAGCATTTTGACAATTCAATTTCCCATTAGTTTCATTTGATAAAAAATTTAATCATAAGTAACAAAAATATTAAACTATACTTACTATTGAATCATTTTTTGAGATTTACTTTTATGTGTTCAGAACAATACTTTCATAACAACGAAGATCCGATAAATTAGTTACTGGCGTACGAAACAATATAACGGTACTATTTAGCTCAATTTTTTTGTCAGTTCCATGGTAAATCATACAAGCCGCCGGAATTGCCATAAGTAGCAGGAATCGCTGCGATTCAATCAAGAAATAGCGGAGGTATACATTTTGTGAATTCCTCAAACAGCAATTCTAAACCGTGATCTAAAAGTAGCAATCACGGATATCACTGTTTGCGGAAAATCGCGGTTTAGCCCATTTCTAGATGAAAGTGCGCGCCAAAGACAAGCACTACCTACCAATATTTACACAAACACCATCACATGACGGTTGAGTATGAATGAGTTTAGCAATACAATACTGGCGCGGACTTCGAAATCCGAGCCTTCCAAAAATTGATACGACAAGTTAGAAAAATAGTAAGTGCTTGTATTAGAACGCAGAGAGTGTGAATAATATAAAACACTTAGGGACGGTAGTTGCAGGGTATAAAGAAATGTTTTACGAACAGGCAAAAGACACAGAGACTTACAGGAATGTTCATGACACTAACAATAAAGGTAATTGATTTTCGACAGGAGGCGGTAATGGTTTCTGCGATTCTCCTGTAAATTGGAAATAATGAGACACAATAGGCTCCCCAAGTATGCATCAATGTTACTTAGAATAGCCGATAGATGGCACCACGACGCGCTGCCTCCCAGCAAATACCGAAAGACCCACTAGATGTCTCTGCGGTCACGCAACCGCCAGCCTTAGCAAGTCCTCGGTTTCACTTTTCTGATGTTTAATATCCATCTTTAAGCATTAAAAATGCAATCGATGTCGTCATTTCTATACATACACACTTAAATGTACAATTACATAAATATCGAATGCTTAAATATGCAGATACGTAAGTGGCATTCATATTGTGAAAGAGTTTGGACCAATTTTGGTTATAATGATTATATTTTCATCATATTGTACATGATACATGTAACCTTAATACTACTCGAACCACGTTAGAATTTTAGGTCATGGTGAGAATTATTCTCATGCATTAAATAGTTTTTATTTTGGTAAAGAACGACACATTGTGTGTTTCTTCTAGCAACTTGTTAAATAGTTTTGCACCAGTACCCATCTTTTCGTAACTATCTGGTATCATTTTAAGTCTAGCAACTGTGATGTCAAAATGCGGTTTTCTGCGTGTGTTATGGTGATAGATATAGTGCTGCAGTTAGTGACCATGTAGGTTTACTTTTGTGTGTTCGCTATCCGAAATGAAGAGAGGCGTAACTGTTGCTATATATAGTTTCTTGAAATATGGTCTAGAAGACGCATGATGTGTGACTCCACAGATGCTTCTGATTGCCTTCTGTTGCCAGATGAAAACTTGTTTAGCTCGATAGGAGTTTCGCCATAATAAAAACACCGCAACTCCAGTGGGCTTAAAAAAGGCATAGTAAACATTGAGCAATAGCGTATGACTAAAACAGGACCTTAGTTTATCTCATAAGTATTGTGACTCTTACTAACTTAGCACACATACATTCAGTATGAACTTTCCATGTTAATTTAGAGTCCAGAAGTATACTACCAAGAAGTATAGCCGAGGTACAATCGTTTATAAGATACAGAGTCACAAACTGAAGAGAATGTTTACCGTTTACTAATTGTTAATGCTCAATTCATTTATTTGGAACCACTTACTGGCTGCTCCGAGTGCAGTAATGTTTTATCTAGAAATTCATCTAATGTGTAGCAGGAATTGCCATTCAGAATGTGTTAATTATTCTGCCACAAAAGTCTTTGGTCACTTATCTAGTAGTATCAAAATTCTGACAGACAGCCAACTAGCATTTAAAAATAAATTAAGAGAATTTCTGAATGGCACTTCCTTCTACACATTAGATGAATTTCTAGATAAAAGTTAGTACTTTAGGGAAAAAATTTAAAAAAAAAATGTAAAAATATATAATAAAAATAAAAAAATTAAAAAAAATAAAATAAAATATTCAAATACTGAGTGTCATGTAATATTATGTATAGACACATTTCATTTAACTGACACATTCCACATCATTACAAAGTATCGTATTCATTATCTATGGAACAAGTATTAATCTAAACTAATGTAAAACTGCCCTATCGTGCACGAAGTTTTAATCTATTACTTCTTCACAACTAATTGTATTTGCAATAGATTTTACAGACATACAATATATACTTAAAAATTATACAATTGTACAACATATAACTCAATAAATATGAGGTGATATATATGCTATGATAGGTAAAAACTTTTCACATGAGGCACCACATTTTATTACATTTCTTCTTTACTGCTCAGTCACTCCTGTTTCAAGTGAGCATAAAGAAATTCCTGATAGATGGCAGTACTGTTCAGAAATTTGAAGCAACTTTGAACTGTGAAGCGCGTACCACTGTAGGAAGAAGCAATAGACTTGTACATAGCTACAAGCTGTGGCGTAACTACGGAGGGATGAGGGGGATGGAAACCCCCCAGAACCCGCCCCAAAAAAAAATGTGTAACAGCAATCTGGTAAAGGTAAAGATTGGAAACTCGGGGTGTTTTACCATAAGCTTTCATTGGATGGGAGTGACTTAATCTTCATCGGGAATGGTAGATGGTAGTCTGTCTGGAAACTGACTAAAATTTTAGCTCGCCAAGCAGATCTATCCCTCCCCAAAGCCAAGTCCTAGTTACGCCACTGGCTACAAGGAAAGGAAGAGGATGAAACATTGTACATCTGCCAAACACCCATTATTTCCGACAGATCGGGCTTTTAACTTCCAGAGAGTGCAGTTTGGAGCGAGACTTGCATTTTCCATTGAGATTAATGAATTACAGGTCTGTCTACTCAGTACTGTGGACTGTCTCTCACACGGACAGCTTTATGTCGCTTGCTCAGGGATGGGCTCACCGCAGAGAATATTCGTATTAGATCCTGGACAATTCACAAGAAATATTGTTTATAGTCAGGAAGCAGGCCGCGCCAATGGCTTGGTCATCGGAGGCGGAGCTTACGCTCGGATTTTGCGATTGGATTCACGATTTCCTATCAGAAAGGACGCAGTTAGTTGTAATTGAGGGTAAGTCATCGAGTAAAACAGAAGTGATATCTCGCGTTTCACAGGGAAGCGTTATAGGTCCCCTACTCTTCTTTGTGTTTATGAACGATTTAGGAGACAATCTGAATAGCTCTCTTAAACAATTCGCGGAAGATGCTGTCGTTTATCGGTTAATCAAGTCAACAGAGGATGTAATACACACGACCATTAAAAGAAATCCACTGAACTTCAATTACGCGATAAATCAGTCAAACATTAAGGTCGTAAATTCTACCAAATACCTAGGAGTTACGATTACGAACAACTTTGACTGGAGAGAACACACAGAAAATATTGTGGGGAAGGCGAACCAAAGGTTACGTTTCATCGGGAGAACGCTTAGAAGATGCACCAGCTCCACCAAAGAGACTGCCTACATCACACTTGTGCGTCCTCTCCTGGAGTACTGTTTCCCCTTGTGGGACCCTCACCAGGTGGGACTGACGGAAGACATTGAGAAGGTTCAGAGAAGGGCAGCTCGTTTTGTTTTATCACGTTACGGGGGGGGGGGGGGGAAGCGTCACGGAAATGTTGCACGAATTGGGGTGGAAATCATTAAAAGAAGGGCGTTATTCATTGCGGCGTGATCTGTTTGCGAAGTTTCAATCACCGACTTTTACCTATGAATGTGAAAATATTTTGCTAGCACCCACCTACTTAGGGAGACATGACCATCCCAATAAAATAAGAGAAATCAGATCGAAAACGGAACGATTTAGGTGTTCTTTATTCCCATGCGCTATTAGAGAATGGAACGGTAGAGAAAAGTTATGAAAGTGGTTAATGAACCCTCTGCCAGGCGCTTAAATGTGATTGGCAGAGTATCTATGTAGATGTAGATGTAGATGGAACGAAATCGGCCGTGTCCTTTGAAGGGCCCCAGTCCGGCATTTGCCTGGAGAGATTTAGGGAAAACGTAAGTCTGGAGGGCAGGAGGCGGGTCTGAACCGCCGTCCCTCCGAATGGGAGTCCAGCTATTGCCACCGCGTCACCTCGCTTGGTGTCGTTTACAGACGACTAGCTGAAAACCCGGCCTTGCCCGGGTATTTATTTATTTATTCGAGCCTTGAGTCAGTAATTTTCCTATCCACTCCCTCTCTCTGTGCATCTCCTTTTTTCTAAAAAACGTGTTACATTTATCAGAAAATATATAAGAAATAAGAAATCACACTTAAAAATGCACTCATTTTGAAGAATCCAACCACTAAATTCAACAATTATGATAATAATAATATTACAGATCGATCACTTGATGTAATGCGTGAAACGTCAAATCGATTTTTTAAAGAGATGTATTAAAAGATTTGTTTACTGCTTTATTTATTTATTCTTGTATTTCCTTATTCATATGCTTATCCTTACAGAGAAAGAGCTGAAGACAATGTACCACGCATAGACCAATGTGGCATCACGTTTCGCTGTATGTAACCTCCTTGCTATAGAGTCGCAAACATCATCACTGGCCTTCATCCGAATTTTTTTTAATAATTTGACGAGTTTAAACCACCATATCTTCCACCCTCTTATAGCTACCAGCATGGAACTACTATGATGTGCAACGGGAGACTTCGGACAACAATTACACAGAGACCATTCCTTTGCGTTCTGTAGTTCTCGCTGCAGAGCGAAATATTAACACACACACACACACACATATATATAGAATTTTATTTACACCAATAACTTTCCATCCCAAATACTCCACCCTTTTATCATTATCAAGCCTCAAGCAACAATGGAACTAATAAGACCATTTTCAAAGAGTAAATATAATTTTCAAAGAGTAATTATTGTTCTGCATTTCGTATTATATTCTTCAAATTACTAAATATCTAGATAAATAGCTATCTGGTCGCCATAAAACCGTGCCTAAAGACTTCCCTGGGTAGAGATTAGTAACTGTACAAATGTTTAGCTCTGTATGTCTTGTGGTTCAGACGTGATAAACATACACCAAACAGACATTCACATTTATAGATATAGATAGACTAGCTGAAAACCCGGCGTTGGCCGGGATGTTAAATATCTGCCAGGCTGCATGTGAAACAGCAGTGGGCGTAGATGGAAAGCACGTATTGTACAAAAAAACAGGTTCCTGGCTTCCGATTCTGACTTTCTGGATATAGTTGAAGTATTTTATCCAGGTAAAAATTTTTATCATTTCAGCATACTTGAATTTTGTCAAGAAATAAGTTGATTGAAAATAAGTTGTGTATAAGTTTAGGGACTGATGACCCCACAGTTGAGACCCATAACCTTAACAAACATTGAAAATTTTGAAGTAAAAGAACTTTTAAGATTTCTTCTTTCCTAATGCAATAACCTTTCCCCCTCTATATAACACACACACACACACACAAACACAAACACGACATATGTATATCTGTATATCTTCCAGGCTCTACAGTGATCTCTATACTAACTGGATGTAGAACTCTGGTCTCAAAACATAGAGTTTCCGCGTGCCAGCATATCTCTGATATCTCTGTCGTCTGCCTTGTCCGCCATACTAAAGTTTGGCAAGAAGTATCTATCGGTGTGTGCGTATTAAGAGTATTTTCGAAATGGTGATATCTTGTTCTGCTTTTAACTGCACGAATAGGTGGAATAAGGAGAATGATTTAACATTTCACAGGTAATAATACTACGTACGACAAAGAATATCATGCAAATGCTCTTATATAAGTAACTTTTTAATGTTTCAATCCACTGTTTTGTTCTTACAGGTTTCCTTTAAAGAACCCAGAACTTCTCAAAAAGTGGATTATTGCTGTGAAACGTAAAGGTTTTAAAGCTACATCGTGTAGTTTCCTTTGTGGCAATCATTTCAGAGCAGGAGATTATGTTTTTAGTCCTGGAAGTTCGAGGAAACGCCTCAAGCCAGAGGCTGTTCCATCGGTTTTTAACTTTCCAACACATTTGATGCCACCAAATAAGCAGCCAAGGCGACATGTAATTCGAATTTTAAATGAAATTAATGCTGTTGCCTTGCAGGTAATTTTTTTTGCGTACAAACTGTGTTTACTTTTTTGCTGTGAACGTGTTTGAAAATAATGGTATGTAAATATGACAGTATTTTAATATATAACCCATACGTTTGTTTTCAGAGTTCAACCATGGAATCCATGTCCCAGTTGCACTCTGTAGAAGCTGATAATTGTGTAGGAAATAAAGGAACTGATGACTGTGTAGAAAACGTGGATGCTGATTCTGTGGAAAGTGAAGGTGATAATTGTGTGGACAATGAAAAGCCTCATCACAGTGAAAGTAATGTTAGTATTACAGTTTCCATGTGTGTTTTATTTTAATATTTCGGTGCATGAGGCAATTACTTTGGGTTTATATCTATCATTCTTTGTTTCAGGCTGCAGTCGTTTTTCCCACAAGTAGCGATTGTGGAATTCAGTCAGCGGTTGCAATGATAGACAAGGCTACTGAAACTTGTAATTTTTTGCCAGATGAAGTACACGAATTGAAACGTAAATTGAAGTGTCTTCGAGAAAAACTGAGAAGAAGAGATAAAAAAGTGTTTTCAATGGAAGATATTATAAATACACTAAAGGAAAAAGGTCATCTTACTGAGAAACTACACGAGTTTCTCAGTCAGCAAAAAGGAACACAAGTAGAACTGGTGTGCAATCTTGTAAACAACTGCATTTCGTCCAAGGGAAACAGGTACACAACTAGTATGATAATGTTTGCAATGACTGTATATTTCTATTCACCAAAAGCATACCAGTATTTACAAAAAATAATGCCTCTTCCCCATAAGTCATTGATTTCAAAATGGGTGGCTAGTGTAAACTGTGAGCCTGGCTTCTTAAGTGATGTTTTTAAATATATAGATTTGAACCCTGTTGTAAGAGATGAGTTCAGTGATTCTTGTTTGGTTGTAGACAGCATGGCAATTAGAAAGCAGGTTGTTTGGGACCAAGGAACCAAGCAATATACAGGTTTTGTAGATTTTGGTGGGGAAGTACCTCGAGCAAGAGAAGTAGTGGAAGCATCTGAGGCATTGGTTTTTATGCTCGTATCCATTAAAGGCAAATTTAAATGTCCTATTGCATACTTTTTTATCAGTAGCATTGATGCAGATAACCAGGCAATGCTAATAAAGTCTGCTCTAGAGAGGCTTCACCATTGTGGTATTAAAATTAGGTGTGTTACATGCGATGGCTGCAAAGTAAATATAAGCACTTTACGTTCACTGGGTTGTATACTGGACATTCCTAAAGGTGCCTTTAAAAGTCATTTTCCTCACCCTGTGGAAAAATATAATGTTTATTGTATGTTGGACATGTGTCATATGGTAAAGTTGGCTCGTAACACTTTGGCAGAAGTTTCGGTTATTGAGTCTCCAACTGGTATTATTAGGTGGCATTTCATTGAGGAATTGAATAAGCTGCAAACTGAAGAAGGCATGACATTTGCTAACAAATTGTCTGGGCATCATATTAATTATTTAAATAAGAAAATGAATGTGGGACTGGCAGCACAAACACTCAGTTCTAGTGTGGCAGACAGCATAGATTTTTTGAGGAGAGTGGGTAACGCAAATTTTATAGGGAGTGAAGCAACTGCTGAGTTCCTCCATTATATTGATAGAATATTTGACACACTCAATTCAAGAAATCCTTTAGCTAAAGGGTATAAGAGCCCCCTCAGACTTACCAATCAAGCGTACTGGTTGGGTATTTTCAGAGATACTGAAAATTATATTCGAAGCTTGAAAGTAAATGGTGTTCCTTTACTGATGCATGGAAGGAATACATTTGCTTTTGGCATAATTTTTAATATGCAGTCAGTAAGGCATGTAGCTTTAGCAAGTATGCTTCGTATTCAATCTCCTTTGAAATATTTGCTGACTTATAAATTGTCACAAGACCACTTGGAGCTGTTTTTTTCTTGCATTCGGTCTAGAGGTGGTTGGAATAATAACCCCAATGCATACCAGTTCAAATGTGCCATGAGAAAATTGCTTTTGGGTAACTGTGTCAGTCCAGTGAATGGGAACTGCTTTAATTTTAATGTTTCTTACCTTCCACCAATTTACAATTTTAACACAAAAAGAGATATACCTGAAAATGATGGAGCAGATATAGAAAATGAAGTAGGAATATGGTGCTCACTTCTAGATGAGAAAATTAAATTTTCTTTTTATAAGCAGAACATACTGTTCTATATTGCTGGGTATGTATCCATGAAGCTTTCAAAACAAATCACTTGCCATGACTGTCTTCACATACTGAAGCCACCAGTAGTTGAAACTGTATCAGAACACGATAATCCCTATGTGTTTGCCAATACAGCAAAGAAGAACGCATTTGTAAGATTTGTTAGCAGGGGAAAGCTTGTGGAAACAAGCGACACTGTGTACTCCGTTGCAGAATATGCAGAGAAGCTCTTCCAAATAAATATAATTGATGGGGATATGAGGCAGAAAAATTTACTGGCTAAAATTTTGCATTGTATCAAAAAGAAATTTGTAGACTACCCCTTTCCTGCCCTCAGTCATGATTATGACAATGAATTTGGAATAGAAGATCTACACCAGACTCAACTTGTTTGCAAGATTGCATCATTCTACACTACCATACGTCTAAAAACACATGGTAAAAGATTTTCGGCTGAGAAAATTGCAAAGAATAAGTCTAGTATAAGACAGAAGTTGCACAAACTTATACTATTTAATCATGTCTAATGAAAAATTATGAATCAGTGTGTAATGTTGAATTTTTGGTGGCTGTATACTGATGTACTGTTCAGTGGTGATGAATATTGATTGTAATTAAAGATATAAAAACAATAAATATAATTTTTGTTAACTGGTTGTATTTTCTTGAATAAACCTTGTTTGGAAGTGACAGTGTAGTATACTGATGTTGGTAGTGACTATTTAAGGCTCTGTGAATACTTAATCACATAGAATGAGAGGTACAGTCCTGTGCATTGACTGTGAAATAATTTTCACCTTGAAGGTTAAGCTGCTTCTATGCAACCCTGTCAGGTCAGCAAATTCTCCTTGTAAACATTTTATTGCTAATATTAGCACACTATACTGCTGTTGCTGCCACAGGGAAAATGTAACCCAAAACTCATCTTACATAAATTTACATTGCATCATGAATAGCAGTATGTAAAAGAAATGAAGCTTTTTCAAATGTACAGGTAAATCCTTGAGCCAGTACTATTCAGATACATCACAAAACGGTGCAATAATAAATGTTGTCTTTTTACATTCTGTGACTGTGTGTTTCCTTTGAAACCCAGCCATTACCATCAACACAGTGTTTTGTTACTTGAAACTTGATTTTAGGCATTGATCTGTAGTCTCACCTTATCTGTGATCTGGAATGATAAATCCAGCTTGTTAACTACTCTTCCATTTTTTCTTCTTACTAAGAGAGCTACTGTGGGTTACCTATACCTGTAATTTATCTTTCAGTTAAAGTTACAAATGAATGTAGAGGTAAAGGCAAAAAGTGATGTAAAATTTCCTTATTGCAAAGCATGTGTTAGTGTTGGCAGTAACCATGAATGATCTTTGAACGCCCAATTGTATTGAATGACGGGAATAATCTTTTGTGTTGACCATGAAGTAAATAACTGATGTTCTTGCTGCTCTATGGTTGACAGGCTTTTGTACATGTACATCTGGTCAGTAAGTTGTCCTCAGAGGTGCCTTCATTTCATTAGCAAATTGTACTGCCACTGCTATCAGCAAAATTTAACAGATGAACAGGATTTTTGGCCAGGTGAGTACAGGGTTATAAATACAAAATCAGTTGGCAGTAACACAGGAGTAGGTCTGATAATGAACGAGAAAATAGGAATGCAGGTAAGTTACTATGAACAGCATAGTTAATGCATTATGGTAGCAAAGATAGACCCATACCCAACACCGACCATAGTAGTATGTTTATTCCTGGAAGAGCAATTAAACGGAATGGACAGTGTTTTGAAATGAAGGTATAAGATGAATATTAACAAGACTAAAACAAAGGTAATGAAAGGTAGTGTTAGAAAAGCAGGTGATGCTGAAAGAATTAGATTAGGTAATGAGACAATAAATGTAGTAGAGTGTTGTTATTTAGGTAGCAAGATAACTTCTGATGGCTGAAGTAAAACAAAATGCAGTACTGGCTAAGGGAAGAAAAGTGTTTCTGAAGAAGCAAAATTTGTCATCCAATATTAGTTTAAATGTTAGGAAGTCCTTTCTGAATGCATTTGTCTGGAGTGTAGCATTGTATGGGAGTGAGGTGTGTATGATTTGGAGTTCAGACAAAAAGATGATACAAGCTTTAGAAATATGGAGCTATTGATGAATGATGATTAGATGGGTAGATCAAGTAACTAATGAGGTGCTCAACAGAATTGGGGAGAAAAGGAGTTTGTGGCATATGCTGACTAAGAAGAGTGGGACACATTCTGAGAAATTAAGGTATTGTCAAATTAGCATTAGAAGGAAGTGTGTGGGGTAAAAATCGTAGAGAGACCGAGCAACGAATACAGTAAGCAGATTCAAAAGGATAAGGATGTAGGTTGCCATACATGTTCTTAGATGAAGAGGCTTGTGCAGGACAGCATAGCATGGAGAGCTGCAACAAACCAGTCTGTGGACTGAACACCACGTCATCACGGCAGTGTTTGTGATTGAGATTATAAAAAGAATAAATATAATTTGTTAACTGTTCTATTTTCTAGAATAAACCTCGTGTTCCACTGTTGATAAAATTTTACTTATGGCAGTGTAGTGTGATGATGTTGGCAATGACCATTTAATACTCTTTGAAAACTCAATCATGTAGAATGAGGGGAATAATTCTGTGTGTTCACCATGAAATAATTAATGCTGTTCCACCAGGAGGGCTAACATATTCCAGATTCTTCCATGCAACATTGCAAAATTAGGACACTTCACTGCTGCTGCCACAATTACATTGTAACCCAACTCTCTATCATTACAACATGAATAGCAGTATGAAAAAGAATGTAAACCCCTTTCAAATGTACAGATGCATTCTTCAGCCAGTTGTACTCAGATTTACAACAAAGTTGGTGCAATAATAAATGTTTTACTGGTCTTGCCCAGATTAAAACATTCCATCTAAATTATCAAAGCCTATTTTATGATGTTCAATTCCAATAAGAATCTGTCATGCCAACCTCCACATAATTCAATAACCTACCTGAATTACATTTGCCTTATCTGAATAGAAAATTTAGAAATACTGGTAGGCCTATAAATTGTTGAATTAACATTAATTTTAGTAGCTGTTAATTTTGTGTATGAAGTATCTGCACTGGGAAACTTAATGGTTGCTGTCTTGGGGTAATATATGATTCACTTCATATGTTAGGCCTACCACAACTTTATATATTATTGGAACTGTGGATTTAAAAAGTGGGGAAACACCCAAAGCCCTGAAAGGAATATTTTCTGGCTGTCGTATTAATGGCACTCTTCTCTTATTGAAATTCTGCAGAATTGCTAGGATAGTGTCAACTGATGTGACAGATACGAAGTTGCAGACCTGTCTCCAAAGCAGGAGAACAAGTGTAATATTTGTGGGAATAATTATTTCTGCGTATAAATCTGTCAACCAATAAGGTTGTACAGCAGAGAATTATCAAACTAGCACAAGCGAGCAATACTTTTCTGACTGACTTCCACAAATTCAGAATAATTCTGCCCTCCCTATAATTTTCCGTTCATGGAAAGACAGAAATATTACGTGAATTTATTGCATATATATACTACAGGAACTCGAGGACATTTCATGTTCCCAGTGATAAAATGACTTTCTACACCGTCAAAATATGATCAGAACTGGAAAGTTTTCTGAAAATTACGTAGTTCATGTTCTGTAAGGTATGCTGTCAAACTGGAGTAAGCATATGTTGTCACATTATAACTGTATATGTATGCTGGTAAGCGATGTATTGCTATTTTCAGTCTGCACATGTTTTACTCGAGAAATCATCGTTTCTACTTAGATGTCATCACTACTTAAATAATTGCTCGCAATTTATTTCGCCTGTAAGCATCTGTCATCTGCTTTGATTGGAAGACGATCTTACGAACCACACTAATTTAGAGGTTAACTTATAGGGTAGTTTGTCGACTTCTGCATTATTTCAAGCAGTTGTTTTGATCGTCACTTTGAATGAATACTTAAATCGATGAGAAAACACTTCGGAAACAATATTATGGTTAGCTTATCAAACATGCCTATATCACACTTGATAACAGAAATTACACAGCAGAAACACATCATATTTGCGCTAGATGTGAAGTAGGCTATAGTGGCGTTTTACATGTACCAGGAACATTAAATGACATTATCTCATGAAGGTGCAAGACCGGAAAATAACTTTCTTCTGTATTACGACATGTAGTTTCTTGCCAAATTTAAACATGGCTTCCTCGCAACAACACAATCTCTGGCCGGCACGCTCAAACCTCAGTAGTTCGACATCCAGTTAGTATAGAGATCACTGAGGCTCACTAGACCTTAGGGACCGACGAACACCGGAAGTGACGTAATTCACAGACCATAGGATATTATTTTGACCACTATACTTTCTTTGGCACTGAAGATCTTTGGTGCCTTTGCGCATGAAACGCTTTGTTTATGTTTGTGTGTGTACTATGTGCCGTGTGTAATTTTACGATTACAATTTGTGTATTTATTGTTCAGTTATGAGAAAGGGAGTGCCCAGAGAGTAAAGATAAACAAAATTTTGGATTCCAATTATTGTAAACAGGGTTTATGATTGTAAGCGTATAACTGGGGGAAGCATAAACTTGGGTTAATATTTATCCTCCGTGATAATTCCTAGTGCTGCTCTTTGTTGTAGTACATGTAGTTTCCTAATTAAAAGGCCGATTACTCCCAACAAAGGTGACAGAGCTTTCAAAGTCGTTTAGAAGATATTAAACAATCTGTGACAAGGTGGCTCCAAGTCGTGACAGAAGAGTGTATTTTGGATACTTAATTGTGTACATAATTTCTGTTAAATTAAATAATTTTTTATGTATAAACATATTGGTTTTCGATTATTTTTAATGCTGTTATGTTATTTTAAACATTAATAACAACACAGGATTTATTTATTTATTTTATGGGGTGCACACTTTCCACATATACCACTCTGGCAAACTGTGTATTATAGTTTACATTTTCCCCAACTGAACCAAGTGTAGGAAGGAGAGAAGTACTCTTGTTTGATGTTTTGTTTTCGAAGTTCAACATAAACTGAACTCACTACATATTGCACTCTACTCTGCTAAACATTTCATAAATTAGATTATCATTAATGTATTTGAATGATAAACATAGTCTGAACCAGAAAAACATTGTGCACTCTTGGTCCACATATATTCTTACACCACCAACTGTATAGTGATATTAGCCTGAATATACACCACCTATATGCGAAAATGACGATGATCACATAGAAATTGAAATTATTATACCATTAATGAAGTTACATTGGAGTGTTTTGTTAAATAAATCCCACATGTATCAAACAGTTTGATAAGGATAACACAGTTCTTTCTCTTTACATACTTTTGTGAAGTTGATGTAGGCTAATCAAACTCTGAGTTGCACTTACTCCACCCTATTATAGTATTAGCCAAGGTTTTGCTACATTCACATGACATGATAAATTTTACTTATTGTTGGTGGCATGGTGTGTTAATGTTGGCAGCGAGCCTGTAAGAATATATTTAACTTACTGACTGGACAAGGGCACATACAAGAACCTGTCAGCCATAGATCAGGAACAGCATTAATTATTTATTTCATGGTCGACATGGATTATTTTCCTTACTCTGTGTGATTGCATTTTTGAAGATCGTGAAGTAAAATTTTAATATTTTGACAAGCCCAGAGTGGTTAAAAATTTGTTAGGTAAAATTTTACAATCCGAGTCAAGTGTCGATGTTGGCAGTGGCTGTAGCTGTCCAGTAGTAGCACAGATAATAACAGCCAATCACATTTTAAATGCAAAATCGTACTCTATATTCTGGTTGTACACAAACTATTGACTTTTACCGTCGTTAACTCAAATACGAAATCATTGGTCAAATCCGACGAGTTGTACACTGGTCTTTAATTGAACCGTAATTTGACCTTATTTATTTGTAATAAATAATTACTTTTTTGTACTGACAATGAAGTAAATCATTAATGCTGTTCCTGCTCTATGGTTGACAGGTTCTCGATGTAACTTTGTCCACTCAGTAAATTGACTGTAATCGTCACTGGAACAATTAATAACAAAACAGTAGTGTTAGTGTGAAACATTTGAATACTGTGTTAATAAAAAACGGTGAATTTCATTGCCTGCTGTGTACTGCCACCTGAGTGGCTTGTCACATGCAGTGGCCGTAGCCAACATCTGAAAACTCTATGCTCTGCCATGACACGGATTGTAAAAATGCTGCTGTTTAAAGTGTTTACATATGACAAAAAGGAAACAATGCAATACAGATGCACCCTAATTTCATTTAATTAGATTACAAGATGAAACCAATATTTCAAGTCTCCTTGATTTACCATTGCCACATTTGAGACAAACACAACTATATGTTTCCCTAGTTCTCTTTAGGACACTCCACAACTTGAGCAATTTTTTTCTATTGTAATGAAGTAAATAAATGTTTAAAAAATATTAATGAAAATAGTGGTTTGTTTTGCAGTTATTGACTATGATTATATGGTAATTGATCAGTTATCTAATATTTGTTGGCTTATCAGAAATGAGTCACTTATGCAAAATAAAATCCTAACAGCTAACTCAATCCATATTCTGCAACATATAAAAATGATTAGAAACACTAAATAGTATGACATGAATTGATATCGCCTATTCTTTAGATTTCTTGCTCCAGGCCATAGGGTCTGCATCCGGTATTAGCCATGTTCCATTGTTCTGCATTCTTATCTCATCAAGAAGAATTACATGCTTGGGTTGTGAAAATCCTGTAAAAAATCTTACTGTTGGCTCTCAATATAGGTTGATAAAAGCAAACTTGATAGGAATGAATGCCATTTATATTCTCCATTGTAGCAGGTAATTAACATAGAGTATACTACAAGAACTCTGTACATTTAGGATGTAGCGAGAAACAACAGATGATTCTTCTGTTTTTCAATACTAAAAATTGTTTACAATCTTCTTCTAATATATCAATATAGGAAACTTTCTTGTTTCAGTGTTAGGAAAAATCTCATTGGTCATTTTCTCAAAGAAAAGAAAGAAATTAATTGGGCAGTTGTTCTGTCACTGAATCTCCACAACCTGTGACTGCTCCACCATACCTTGTGCATTTGTAACGCCACAACAAAATAGTTAATAAGTTCCCTTCATTTATGATCTTGATGACTTTGATTGCATTTAGTTGTACATTGCAGAGTGAGAAGTTTATCTTCTAAACAGCGAAGTAATTTACCTTTAAAATTTAATGAACGTGTACCGGTAAGTGAAAGTTGTTTAGTACACTTATGAAACTTAATTCTTGAGAAACAATTTTCAGGTGCAGTGTGTAAATTATATTAAAAATAGCAGTTTTAAAACCTTGCCCCTCCGGATAAATTTCAATACGTGACCGTGCATATACTGTCCTTTCAGCATGGCAGGCAAGATCCTCAAATGTCGTTACATAGCTATGTGAGTAATATGCACCACATTTGGGATGGTTTGGACTGGTGCTCTAGCAGTAAATGTGATAGCAACACCTTGATCATACTGGTGCTACACTGTAATTTGTTTGCAAGATATTACAGGAGGTGTGCAATATTTGCAAACATAAAATTCCTTTATCTGTAAAGCTGGTTTTTTTATGCTCTGACAACATTGTTTATGTCCAGCCAGTAACTGTTTGTCCTCTAGCTTAGTTTTGTTTAGAAATGTTGTTACCATTGCAGAGGTGCCCCTCCCCCTTGGCCATTGATCACCCCCCCCCCTCCCCTTTGGCTGATGACCATCCCACCCAAGATATTAGCTCCTGGATTCAGAAGATAAATTCATTTTGTATATAAGCCTCTAAAGGCTGGACAAAAGTACTAATTTCTAACACACTCCAGAAATTTCAATGACGCAGTTTGTGTAAGGGATACAACCCGTCAGCTTTGACTCGTTTGAAGTGTTTGTAGAAGGTGTGAGTAATTAGGTAGTAGCTGAGTTAAAGACGATTGTTTACAAACATAACAGATTATAGATTAATATTTTGTATTTAAAAGTGATCTGTGACTTTTCTCTGATGATAAGGTATAGGTTAGGAAAGAGGTTTTCTTTCGCATATGAGCGCCTAAGGTGTGAATTTTTGGGCTCAGACAAGTGACCGATGGTACATTGTTGTCTGTAATTTACAAGGATAAATACAGATTATTTTTTACCTACAATACAGAACTATTAAGATATCCTGTATTGGGTTTTCGGACATGTTGTTGACGTCATGGGTCAAAGCTGACGGGCGGTATCCCAGTCTTCAGTTATGCCGAATACTGTCGTGTTAGTATTTCAAATCGATAGATAAAGAACTTGCAGAGATTTGCTATTAGAAACACACAAACCAAATATATTTATATGTTACCAATAGCAAATCACCAAAAGCTTATGACTGATTTCTTTGAAATTTTGATACGTTAGATTCAAATACTATTCTGTTTAATATGTTATGTTATTCCAACACGTACCAGATACCAAAATATTTTTCTTCCATGGCATTGCAAAACATGCCGGGTACAGCTAGTCTATATAAACAAAAAAATTGCCAACCAAAATGCAAGCAACATCTGAATACCATATTTTTAAAAATGTTGAAAACAAAAATTTCAGATGTAGTCTCTACTCTTCCTCAGCTATCTCTGTACCAAATTTCATCAAAATCTGTTTGCCAGTAGTTTCGAGAAAACATAACAGAATTACTTACACATTTAATAGTGATAGTATGGATGAAACATGACACACTGAAAAGGGCATAGTCTTTGATTGTGTTGAATCATGTTACGCAGAATATGTTGACCAAAAAGTAAGAATTTTTACAAATATGATAAGGTTTAAAAGTCAGAAAGTAAACAGTTTTTCTTTTTTATAGAGAATTAATATCAGCCCATTATTTGCATAATGTTCCAATCAATAAATATTTTCATGTTGCTTTCCATTTTATTGAAAAGTATTGCACTCCATAGCTGTATTTGACTTCCAAACTCAGTGATTTTCAGCAATCAGTCGTCGTGTGTTTTTTAAATCTTTATTATGCAGATCACAACTCCATGCTAATGATTTTGTAAAAAAATGCACCCTACAGCCTAAAGACAAATGAGGCAAACCGCACATCACAATCCAACACCAAAGGACTCTAGAGTACACACAGTTACATTATGGTATAACTTCGTTCGAGAAGTTGTTAGCTAAGCCCAGCTTGGGCTGGCAGCTGGCTGGCCGTTTGGTTGGGCGAGGGAGGTGGGAAAATACAGCATTGAGTAATACTCCTGGGAATAATTTTGTACAGCATAAAGCATGGGTAAATGATGACTGCTGCATTGCATGAAGCCATACCTCTGCCCAAAATTAAATGTACTTTTTGTAGAGTTTCTAGGAAAAATACAATAAATCCCGGAGTTTTGCAGGAAGCTTGACACCCTGCCAAAGCATATTAATTTTGTCACAAAGAAAACACTGATTGTTAACACATTGAATGCTGTGTGCCCCAGCAGCACCTGATGTCGCGTGGCCAGTGGCAGCCATAGCAGTGCCTCGCACCCAATACTGTGTGTCTGCTGGTGGCCAGAAGTCCCATGTTGCTGTTGGCATCCCAGATTGTGCCCCTTTTCTCAATTATATACAATCAAGGTCATCTATTCAGTACATACTGAGTGACATAACTATTTCTGATGCGATCTCCAAACTGTTTTGATGACGTGAACTGGATAGACGTGTTCTGCACTTGCCTCACCATGGAGTTGAAACATCCACTGCTAAGCGTGCAGCAGCCAACTATGTTGGAACTAATGTAGTAGTGGTTGTACAGTTTATAAGTGACTATACATGTATCATGACAAATGCAAGACTTGGAAAAAGCATAATCATGGAAAGCAACAAATATAGCAAACGAGGCCAGGTACTCCATTTGCTGTCTTGTAGTAAGGCCCCACTTTCAACCTGGTTGATTTTGTTCTCATTCAGTTATTAATTGATGTAAGAAAAATGTGGGATGCTAAGACAGTCTAAGACAGCAGTACCCAGCCTGCAGGCCACTTGTGGTCCGGCAAGCTAGCCATCCGGTATTCAAAATAATAAAAATCTCTGGCTCACCTGTAGACAGAGATACCGCCCGTCAGCTTTGACCCGTGACGTCATCACAGCGCAGAATTTTTGTAGAAGGCGTGAGTGATTATATGGCGGTTGAGTTAAAGACGTTAGTTTGTTTACAAACAAAACAGATTAATACTTTGTGTTTAAAAAGTGATCTGTAGATTCTCTCTGATGGTTAGGTGTAGGTTAACCGAGAGATTTTTTTTCCCCCTATGTGAGCACCAAAGACGTGAATTTTTGAGCTAAGACCTATGATCAATGGTACATTCTGTTATCTATAATAACTACAGATTATTTGTATCTACAATATAGAAGTATTAAGATATCCCGTATTCTGGTTTTCCGACATATTGACGTCATGGGTCAAAGCAGATGGTTGGTATCCCAGTCTACAGTTATGCCGAATCTCTAATGACTGGCTGATAAAAATGGGCGAGATGTGAACAGCAAAATTGATGAAGGCAGTGCCCAGAATTTAAGCAGCACTTTCTCCACAGCACATGTTGTTTGTTGTGAAGCACTCTGAGTGTGCTGCTCCGGTGCTTTCCCCCTCTCTGTCCTCCCCGGGTGGCAGCTCGGATAGTGCTCACAATTGCATCCTTTTTGGTGCACTGAAGTATCCGTTCTGAATTCTATCATGTGTGACACTGTTAATCTGTCTTGTGAGAGTTCAGCATGAACAAAAAAAGTTTAGGATATAAGTGTGCCATTTTTATGCTTACTGGGAAGATTGGTATTTGTTTGTAAAGTGTGTTGGGAAAGCACTGTGCTTAATATGCAACCGTAAATATCAAAGCACCGTCAGTCCACTGTCACTATGAAAATAAACATTCCATATAACACGAGGGGCAAGATGAGCTGCATGTACGTTTGTCAGAAAGATAACATTCTCCCTGTTCTCTGCACTTATATATCAATTTATGTGCCATGTTGGTCACGAAATTCAACTGAGTAGCAACATGTAATAGTCCAGATGCCATTGGATGACTAATATATCTATCCTACCTCTCGATCAGAATTTTTTCGTACAGCTAATTAAAGTGATCAGAGCCGTGGTGGATTGGCTGTGAGCACCTGGGTGCCATGTTGCGGTGGGCGCAGCTGTTTGCCATTGGGGGTTTGAGTCCCCCTCGAGCATGGCTGTTTGTGTTGTCCATAGTTTAGTGTACCTTAGTTTAAGTAGTTTGTAAGCTACAGACTAATAGACAAGCACCTGAGTCCGATAGATTTACAAACATTTATAAAGTGATCAGACGTTCAGATTTCGCTGGGAGTTCCGGGATTTTGAGTACAGTCCTGTTGTCCCTACCAGGTTCTCCTGTGATATCTAAATGTTCCGGTTTTTTGACATAAAAAACCCTGGATCATGTGACGTTACAAGACATAACTTGTTATATTTTTAGCAGTGTAAAAATGTCTTGCTTTATTTCATAACCCTAACATACTGTACTGAATTCAGAATGCATTTATACCACCTGCGTGATGATGCATGGATTTTCGAGATCTGCAGTCTGAAGTTGGTGTTGCTAAGCTGGATTTTCCTACTGCTAGCTCTGCTCTTTGTGATTGTTTCAACAGCGTGAGTATTGTAGCACACAAATTACGAACTCTTTCGAAATGTTTGTAGAGCTTATGGAACTCAACTACGGGGTCATCAGTCCCTAAACTTACAAACTACTTATGAACTAGCTTATACTAAAGACGGCACAAACATCCTTCCCCTAGCGGGGATTCGAATCCCTGACGAGGAACGGCCTCGCACATCATAGCATAGCGCCTCAATGCGTTTGGCCGCTCCGCCGTGGCACGGAATCTTTACTAACTTTGTTTATGTACTGTACCAACGTCCATATCACCAAACGGCACTGCGTTTCCAATCCAGAACTTCAGAAGAAGTGAGAAATTCATAATTGAGTGCCAAAAACTGTGTAATATAACTCCTCTTTAATTTAACTATGGTCCCTCTCTCAGAGAGTTATAATTTTTTTTTTCTGTTGTGATAATTGATACATCACTGTAAACTGACATGGACTGTCCCTATTGGATGTGGTTCACAGATGCCAGAACTCTAGGACCGTTAACACACCACACACTGCTGTTTTTCTTATTAATCCCCAGTGCAAACAGAGGGGTGTTGTAAGACAGTGGTATTGTAAATCCAATTTGAAAGCAGAGCTATTCTTCTTTAAACTACGTTCCATGAAAAGTCTGTTGAGCCATTTAAATTTCAGCAGCCAAGTTAAGTAAGAATATTTAACGCCAGCATTCTCTCTTGATATATGCAATTACATCAAGATAGGTAGTACCAGGCTGTAGAGTTCTAAATAAAAGCCAGCTGTCAACATCTATAGTAGATTTAAAAGTTAAAAAAAAAAGTTTCAAACACTGACATTTACTTTTGAAACATGAGCAGGTGAGTGTCAAAAGTTGTATCAAGTTACCTAAGCAAGATTTTTACTAATTTTTAATACTTGGATGTATCTAATACAACTACTGTGAATATATGTGTTTTATTTTATATTTAATAAATAATTACTCACCGCAAAGACGTGGCGACGAGCTGCGACAGGCACATACAAAAGACACACACATACAACACATTATTTATTCCAACCTGGACTTTCCATTATTATATTTTATTTTATATTTGCTATTTTATGATTCTGTGCTTGTTACTCATTTCATTGTAAACTTCAATACTGTATACCAATCAAACGGCATTGTTGCATTCTGAGTAGTTATATTATGATCACCTTAACAGACAATTATTACAAGGAAAAAATAGTAAAGGCAGAGGAATACATATATACGGCCGTTTGCCTACTGAAATTACCATTTCTGCAAAACACTTTCACAGCTGCGGCTGAATAGCTGTGTGCACTGAGGCACCGTGCTGCAGTGTGCACGGCCATTCGCTGTCAGAGGTTCGAGTCCTCTCTCGGACATGGGTGTATGTGTTGACCTTAGGTTAGTTAAACTTGGTTCAAGTAGTTTGTATGCTAGGGACTAATAACCAAGCAGTTAGTCTCATAGTTTTACAAACGTTTTGAATTTTTTCACACGCACAACATTAATTGCAAATACTTATTGGTGTGATGTCTTTCTAAAGAAGACATCACACCAATATATAAGTAGTATACACATGTGATGATGGCACTCTGGGTTCCAGTCTTCATTGCTAATCTGATAAAATCATTGGACCTTGTGTGTGAATCCCTGATGGTGAACAATGAGGAATATGGTCGAGGGGCGCTACTTTAGTACCGTAGGACTAATGAGAATTGTGGGCGGATGGGAGATGCACTCTGGATAGACAAGAAGTTAATGGAACTGCTGGCCCAAAGTTTATAAACGATTAATACACATTAACGCAATATTTTATCTTTATCCTGAATTCTTCAGTTCTTTCCAGCACTCATATCACAGGGTGCAATAATAGTTCAGAGTTAACTTTTTAGTAATGGGTTAATGATGTTAACATTTTGGTTAACGCTGTCCAGCTCTGGCAAGTACCATAGTGCCAATTCACAGTAATCGCTCGCCCTAATCGCTAAATGTCATATTCCATTGATTAACATATGTTACGAACAAAAAGGTAACTGCTTGGAAATGGCTGCCAAAAAGTTCCAGCAGTTTCAGATAGCTGCTCAAACTTTTGAAGTTCTTAAATATCTTTCTTTGAAATTAATTATGATTTGGCTAAAGAACAAGTGCACAAATTCTAAAAAAATAAGAAAATCTTAACAATACATTCAGCTATATTTCAAAAAGCAATGTACTCTTCTATTAACAATTATATATATATACGAGGATCACCCTGTGGCTAAACACGCCTTGGTGCATGGCCAGCACATCTTGGCACAGTGCTACACCGTCCGGGTTATCTGGATACTTCCCACTGACACCAATCCTTCAGAACTCCGGAGATGGGAACTAGCCCTTCAGCATATTCTCTCTTCCCGTTGCCCACCTTGTCTCAACCTCCGCTAAATTCGAATTCCCACCCACCATCTTAACATCTTTGCCTTGGTTCTCTGGACAGAGCCTCTGCCTCAAGTGGCATCTCTGTCTAACTTCTAACTTCTTTGCTTTCTACAGTATGTCTGCCTAAGTGTACTTGTGTCTGTGTAAATGTGTGGGTGTGTGTGTGCATTTATTTACCCTCCATTTTTTCCCCCAAGGTAAGTCTTTCCTGTCCCGGGATTGGAATGGCTCCTTACCCCCTTCCTTAAAACCCTCATTGTTTCCTTTTCCCTCTCCTTCCCTTCTGCCTGATGAAGCAGCTAGGCTGCGAAAGCTAGCATTTTTGTGTGTGTTTATTTGTTGCTATTACTGCCTGTGCCCCTTCGCCTGGTAAGTGTACTTCATCTATTTTTTACGTACAATTATATGCCTAAGTGTACTTGTGTCTGTGTAAATGTGTGGGTGTATGTGCATTTATTTACCTTCCATTTTTTCCCCCAAGGTAAGTCTTTCCTGTCCCGGGATTGGAATGGCTCCTTACCCCCTTCCTTAAATCCCTCATCATTTCCTTTTCCCTCTCCTTCCCTTCTGCCTGATGAAGCAGCTAGGCTGCGAAAGCTAGCATTTTTGAGTGTGTGTGTGTCTGTGTGTTTATTTGTTGCTATTACTGCCTGTGCCCCTTCGCCTGGTAAGTGTTCTTCATCTATTTTTTACGTACAATTATATATTAAAATAGATTTTGATGATAAAAGAAATGGGTGTAGTTATTTCGCAGTGTTATTTTATCCTGTGATAATGTTGTGGCCCATTTGAAATAAAACTTTCGAGATTTTGGCCAAGGAGGAAAAAAGTTGAGTATGTCTGGTCTAAGAGTACTTCATGTTTCACACCTATCATAGTGATAATTAAAGCTATTTGTTCACAATTGCAATGGAATGAATTGACTCATTCCAATGACAGGCTTCATGTTTACAATCTCCTTGTAATTTCATAAGTTTCTCCACTGAATCTTCCTTTAACAGAATGATTGTTTTCAACTTTTAAAACTAGGTGACACTTACTTGCCCAGTTTTCCCCCCAATTCAATTAATTAAAATTTTTGTACTTAATATTTTATGCTTCTAAATGTGCCGGGAAAAAGTTTTCATCTGCAATTATATCCTCAATCTTGCCATCCCCCTCCCCACATCCATTACAGTTTAAGAATACATTTAGTGTATGAAATTAATATTACATTTCTTTTTAAAAAGTATAATATGTTGTCAATGTCGAGGGCACAAACAATGTAGAATAAAAGAAAACCAGTTAGAGCTGCTTAGTATTCACCACAGAAAACTAAATGCCCCACAAAAAAAGGCAATAGCGTCATTCTTACCAAATTTTCTCAATTATCTCACTTTCATTTTTTAAAAAAAGACAACAGGATTTTTTTCTGAACACACAGGAAAGAAATTAACAAGTTTCTCAAGTTAAAATAAATTTTATTTACAGTTTAAAAGTTGCTACAAATTATCTGAAGTCAGCTTTTTTCCAAAGCCAGATAGAGGAAAGTTACTGCATATTAGCTTATTAAATGAAATTTTTAAGTACACTACATCAGTACAAATGATGTTTGCAAACAAGTTATCATGGAAATTATCAACCCACAATACAGTTTACACACCCTGGTGACAATTGTTTCTGAACATACTGAGAAGTTCATAATCATAAAATACATAAAAAAAATTACAATTTCTCTTGTGACCACATTCATTGCAACATGAGATGCAAGTATTACGACATGTACATAACAAGGTGAAATGTGTACACATATTTATTTTTTAAATTGTATCTGATATTGATATTAACATTATTTGACATGGTACTCAATTTCCTGCAGAAAGCAAAATTAAAAGAATAATGTTTAGCATTGACCAGTCTATCCTCAGTAACAATTCCAGTACATATACAGTGGAAGCAGAGACTGGATGTGTATTCTTGCAGTATTGACATGGACCCAGGTATGCAACTTGTTTCTGAAAATAAATCAAAATTATACCAATTGAATTATTTAATCTTTTTAATCCAAACATAGCAGCAGTTATATTTTACTTAAGGCAGCAGTGGTCTAATGAGTTAATGTTGGAACCAAAATGTTCACTTATGAGGATAACTAATTTACTGACCAAACAATGATGCATGGAAGGACATATCAACCATAGCGCAGGATCAGCATTATTTAATTCATGGGCAATGTGAAAGATTTCCCTACAATCTATGTGATAAAGCTTTCAATTATTGTCGACATCAGCATTATAAGAACCCAGTGCCATAAGTAAAATTGTACCCATGGGAATAATGGAAAATGCATAACATTCTGTACCTAAAATACTAAACTTTGGCAATGAGTTGCAAATTAATAATAAATGGAGCACACACACACATATACACACTAACTGCTAACAGTTACATTTTACTTGCTGTGTCAGCAGCATAGTGTGTATTTGTTGGCAAAGAAATATTCAATTTACAATATTTAATTCACTGACCGGTCAAGGGCACACACAAAGACCTGTCAGTCATAGTGGAGAAACAGCATTAATTATTTATTTCACAGTCAACATCAATGATTATTTCTCTCATTATGTGTCTGCATGTTCAAAGGTCATCCAACAGTTGTTGCCAACATCACCACACTAGGCTGCCAACACAGTGAATATAATTTTACCTCTAATCACTGATGTATTTGGAATGATGTGTACAACCACCAACCTTTTCACCACAATTATTCAAGAGTATTTTTAATTGGAATTTAGAAGGAAACAGTTATTTATACCTAAGTCTGCAAATGGCTCAGAAACGTGTTCAGCAATAACCACTTTTTTGTTTTGTTAACTACCAAAGTAGGTGACAAGTAACAGCACAAATTTTGAATGTTCACTGAAACTTTAAAAAGATATGTACTTAACTTTCAGCATATCCAGCAAAGATGACACAAATAATTTATTTTGATACTGATATGCACATGACCAAATCAAGAATTGTACCAAATACAGTAACAGTACTAATTACAAACTAAAATGTTCATAATACTACTTTTGAGTCAGCAAGATAGTGAGTAATCTGCAATTAAATCATTTTCATATGACTAGCCATGACATCAAAATGAGTGGATCAAGCAGGTGGAGAAAGCTATTGGGAGAGGTTAAAATTTGCCAGAGTTTATTCCCAAGGACTGAGGACCAATGCATACTCCACAGTAATACTACATGCCGACAGACAATTGTATGAAGATCATATGAGGAAACAGAATATCTGGCAGGTCAAGGGAGGAGAGCAGCAGTGTCATTCCCTTGTATACTAAAGTAGCCGTGAACGCCACGTTGGCTCCCTGACAATGAGAAAGTGAAGAGTCTTGGATCCATTCTACTAAGGGGTGAACGGAGTGCAAAAAACAAAATCTCTGAAGAGAATTAAGAAAGTCTTAGCACACAACACTTTTTGTGAGTTTGTGTTGCCTAATGTTTTGGATGGACTGGTATAGAGCCTAGAGCTCAGCTGTGAAGATCGAACACAATTCAAGTAGCCAATTGTGGGAAGGCTCATCGTAAACTACAAAGACACACCCAACACCTCAATGTTCTGAAACCATTGATATAGATAAAAATTTAATCCTCAAACAGCATATAAAGCAGGAGAAACTCATCTATACAGCTGGTCATGGGTAGCGTACTTGGGAAACATATGAAGTTAAAAATAGACATGAGCCAGGGGGGTGAAAAATTCACACTCGCTGGCAATGTGGGTAGTAGTGTAAGGCAGAGCTGCTGGAGCAGCATTCAAATGCAAACTCAATGAGGCAACAGATTCTTTACAGGGCCAGAACAGCCATATCCTGCAATGGTGGACAGTGTTAAGACAACATAAGATGGATGGTCAGGCAGATGAATAAATGATGCAATCATAATCCATTTTTCAACAGACTTAAGGCATCATTATAAATGGAGGAGGTGTGATACCTATTACATACCATTTAAGACACAAAAACCATTGGGATAGCAAACACAGTGAGCTGCCAAGTAAGAGATGTGGGAGGCACAACTAGGTTTCCTACTGAAGGCGAGGCGCAAGAATTTTGTCATTTCAACAAACAGGACAGCTGGGTCGAACTGTAAGGATGGAGGGAGTAACTCCTGACAGTGCCAAAAAGTTTATATAGGCTGTCTTGTCAGCAGAAGCCATTGTTGATACTCAAGACAAGCACCACTGAAGGTGCCTATCAAGTAGACCCATTCCACAATGAGCGACACAGTGCTGATGTTGGAAGATACTGTCAATGTTAAATGCAATGGATGAGGGGAATAACCTTTTGTATTGAGTACATAATAAATAATTAATGCTGTTCTTCCTCTATGGTTGATAAGTTCTTCTGCATACCCTGGCCTACTTGGTAAACTTATCAGTGCAAAGTAAACATTTTGTTGCTAACATTTGCACATCAAGCTGCCATTGCCATATGTAAAAATTTATCAGAAAAGGGAAGACTTTTCAAATTGCATAAACAGTTTGTGTACACGCACACACACACACAAAATATTTGGTAGATAAAAAATACGTGTAGTGTTTCATAATTACAAAACCAACAATTTCAGCGAAACTTACAGAATTTATAGCTTAAGATAAGGTATGTACATGGTAAATTAGAAGATATATTTAGAAAATCACACATTCTCAATCATTTTGTCCGTTTTACTAATAAATCAGTATTTACTTCCATGCAAGTTGACAGTCTACAACAGTAATCAAAGAACTAGTGTAGAGTTGATTGTAATCACAATTCTTCCTTGCTGTATTGGTCCTCAGAATATGTGTATCTACTCAGTATTCTACCGTATAAAATTTTAAAGCAAAGTATCTAAATTCGTTCAAAATGTTTAAATTAATACACTCTTGTCCCAGTAAATTTACTCCTTACTAGCAGCTACGATTATTAACAAATATTTGGCATATAAACTGTTAATGTAAATTATAAATTCATACAAACCCTTATCTTTCAGCTTTTTATTTTCGTATTTCAAATTTACAGTAATAGCTTCAGTTCCACGGCATTTCTTAATTTGCATTTACACACTTTATGTGGCTGAAAGTAAAGTTGAATTACATTACTTGGCAACTCAAAATGCGGAAATGTCATTAAATTTTTAAATAGCCTTTCAAAACACATTTCTTGGATTACTGGTATGTAGCCTAGACAACAACTAGTACCCATTCCACTTCTAATCCCCATAATTAAAGTGAAGATTAAACACAGATACAGGGTATGCATTTATATGTTAGAGAAAATACAATACTGTAGCAACAATTATTTTAACAAATCGTCTTACGTACCTTTACATAGCTTGAACAGCACGTTTCTATTTCGCAACAATATTTGCACTTTCGATTATCGTCAAGTATAGATTAAAATATCTGGACTCCTTGTGCCGGGTTAGGATTATAATTCGTTCACTTCCTGGCAGATGAAAATATGCTTTTATACTCAACAACAACAAAAACACAAAACGATACTGTACGTGCCAGAAAACTTATTATCAAAGATACCGCTCACACGCTTACAATGCTTTTGCTATATTCTCTGAACTTTCGACAGTACGTCACTTCCGGTGTTCGTCGGTCCCTAAGGTCTAGTCTGAGGCTCTAATATGAATAAATTCTTTGGTGAGCCCGTCCCTGAGATGAAGATGCCAAATCCATTCCGAAGTATTTAATAGATTGCCCTGTAATTTATTAATTGTAATAGAAACTCAAGTTCCAATGGAAACTGCAGTCTCTTGAAGGTAGATTTTTGGGATATAAAGGGTATTCGTTGGGTGTACTCTGTTTCATTCTGTTCCTTTCCTCGTAGCTATATGGAAGTAAACTGCTTTCGGTTCCAACCGGATGGAGCAATTTTCCATGAACGTTACTGTTTATGTTCTCATATCTAATGAACTACGTGTCAGACTGTCATACAATTTAGAAGCTACATTCAACTATATATGTGTGTATACTGTCTGTAAAATTTCCCGTCACTACAATTTGTAGTGTTCAAATTATAAATTGTAACGTCTTAACGAGAGCTGTAGTTTACTCCATAACTGCGGAAAACTAGTAAGCGAGGAAAAGCGAAGAAAAAAAGGGATGAAAAGGACAAGCTTTTGGAACACAGTTCCTTCTTCAGATGGGATAGAAGGGAAGAAAAAAAGATGGGAATGAAAGGGAAGGGTAATTCACGACTAGCTCATGAGGGTGGTGTTTGTCAAACGTCAAACGTCATGAGGGTGGTGTTTGTCAAACGTCAAGATTTACCTTCCCCTTTCGTTCCCATCCTTCTTTCTTCCCTTCCCTCCCACATGAAGAAGAAACTGTGTTCTGAAAGCTTGTCCTTTTCATCCCTTTTTTCCATTTTCTTCATTTGTGTTACTATCGGCGGTACAGCACAAAGGTAAGTACTGGCCAGCCAATCTATTACTTTTGAAATAAATAAATAAATAAAACATCGCACTGACATGTTTTACCGCCCACTTTAGATTTGTAGTTTTATAAGTTTTTGCAAACATTTTCGACCAAAATAATAATCTAAATAATACAAAATTAATTAATAAGAAAGTCTGAAACCCTTTTAGGAAAAAGAATTTAGACAGTTGTGGGTTTCGAACCAGTGACCTTCCGCACTGCAGTCCAACATATTGCTCACTATGCTACAGCTGACCATTAGACGTTGTATTCTTTAATTTCATACTATTCATGGTCGTTGTTAACCGATGCTAATAAGGCATTTGTAGACCCTAGATTAGCATATATCGTACGAAGGACGACATCTTTTGTTAATTCTTCAGTGCGCTGTTGCTTTGAAATGACAATGTGTAAGTTACAATAAGAAAATCATCAAATACGCAACGCAAGATGGCGTAAGCCACAGAGTTCTGGCCGAGGAATGTCATGTGACATCTGCGAACGGCTGGTTTTCGTTATTTTTGCAAATATCTCTCAAAGAATACGAAATATGAAAAAAAACAAGGGGACAAAGTTGTAGAGATTTTTCTCCTCTACAAATTCGTGTATTCAATTTTCGCGTCAGATGAACGGTTTATTTGCAATTAAAATTAAATTACAAATGGCTTTTTTTGGTATTAATAACGTATTTATTGTCCGAAATATTTCAAAAGCGAGGTTCTGGTCTCTAGTAGCCAACAATTATGTCTGTAAAACTTGGTGTCGATCGATTGAACGGTTTGACCTAAAAAGTGGGAACACGTTACAGCTACACAGACATCGTCAAATCGCCGTTATTTTTGCAAATATCTCTGCAACGATGCAAGATATGAAAAAAAACATAATAGAGCTAAGTTGTAGAGATTTTTCCCTCTACCAATTAGGCTATTCAATTTTCGTGTCAGAGGAACGGTTGGTTGGCAATTACAATTATATTACAAACGGCATTTTTTGGTATTACTACCGTATTTTTTGTCCGAAAATTTTTAAAAAGAGTGGTTCTGGTCTCTGGCGGCCTACAATTATGTGTGCAAAATTTGGTGCTGATCGGTTGAGCGGTTCGTCTTGAAAATATGGAACACATTACAGACATACATCCCAAAATCGCCGTTATTTTTGCAAATATCTCTGAAACGATATGAGATATGAAAAAAACACAAGAGAGCAAAGATGTAGAGAATTGTTTCCTCTACAAATTCGGTTGTTCAGTTTTCGTGTCAGATGAATGATTAAGTTGTTATTTTCATTTAAATTTCGAACTGTCAAAAGACGATCGCAAAGGCCCACTTTTAGTGTTACTACCGTGACCTAAAGTGGGCCAATAATTTATCATCTCTGAGGAGAGTTACCATCATTAATCGAATTTCTAATAGATGAACAGACAGTTACTGAAAACACTCTGGATTGCGATGCATCTTTTTTCTGTGATCTGATTTTGATGAAATCATGCCTATATGTTGTAAACATTGTACATAGTGTTACTGATTTTGCTTTGTGTGGTAAATACTTAACGACATTTCTTTGCTTATTTTGGCACGTTTCACTTTTTGTATCAAAAACTTCATGAAGATACATCGTTTCGGAGAATGACTTTTACTTACATATGACATCTTGGCTAGGACAACTGAGTGTATTGACAGAGCGATCCAAAAAGGATTCTTTTTTCACTGACTGAGGTCTGGGACCCAAGAAAGCCATGATACACACAGTCCATCCTTCAACAGTTGTTGCGAAGCACGAGCATATAAGCTAGTTACAAGATATATGAAGCAGAGTGATCTTGTGTACTCGCCTACAGAGTATGCAATGAAAGTAGCTGAATCAAGTACATAATGTACATTTACCAGGATACTGCATGAAACATTGTTCAGTATTGATTATAATGGTTGGTGGGCAAAATTGTACAAAAGGATGACCAAATCAACTTAATCTTTGGGAAATAGGATGCTAAAAAAGGGCAAAATTGATTTTAATATATCAAAGGGAAGGAGGTTGCCGTGTGAAAAAGATAATCCTGGTGAGCTAAAAGCTTATGAACATACTGATGGGTTAATAGCACACCACTTTAATTTGGCTAAGATAGGAAACATTTCCTTACCAACAGAGAGGGTGTACCATAACAAATGTTTAATCAACCATAAGAAAGTTGAAGATATTAAAAGGTTGTTAAAGTACATTCCACAGGAGCATCATCCCTTTTATGAAGAAATGTGTTAATGGCCAACACAAGACGAAGAACACATTGATGTCCGAATATAAAACATAACCTTACAATACACTTAGTTTACGAATGTTATAGTTAGTTAAAACAAAGGTATTGTAATCTCCTCTGACAGCTGTTGCCTGCCTCTTGACTTTCAATAGTTGGCTTTAAAATGACAGTAAAGAAAAAAATCTCCTGATGAATCACAGTAGCCAGAAATCTGGCCTCCTTTTGAAACGCTAAACTCTTTTCAGAATTTCACGAAATATACTTCCTTATACTTTGCACATTTTCCATCGCCAGCTAGTTGAAAAGACAACAAGCAAATAGACGGAGAATATAGAAGTGAGAAATGAGCTCTGATGTTTACTAAAACGAAAAATTTACCCGCCCTGTACCGACACTTCTATGAAACACTTAAGGCCAATTCACACTGTCCATCACGTCAACGTCACATCACGTCAAGTTGTATTCACACTGTCCATCAGGGTCCATCACGTCAATTCGCACATCTCAATACGCGATGTTGAAAGTGAGGTTATGAGTGACGATCTGTTATGTAGAAAATCACAGTTTAATACTGGAATTGAGGGAACAACGCTAAATGTTATTGACGGCTAAAGAAAACTTTACAGTGTATGTTTGTGGCCAACTTACTGGGAACTGAAACAACATTTCAAAACAGTGACATCTATTTTCAAGCGAAAAAATAAACTTATGAAAATATCAAACAATACTTATAAGAGCATAAATAGCGCCTGTTTACTTTATCCATTACGATTTGCCCACTGACATTGTTAATACCTTCGTAAACAACTGAATTTTTGTCTTTCATTAGAACTGAATTTTTCATTTAAAATGTTATTTAATGAAAAATGCGTTATCAAATTACAATCTTATTCAAATAAACAGTTTGCTTCAGTCTTTTCTGTTACAATGTTATGTAACATAAACCATTGTTTATCTCATATATCTGACCTCGATTTTAGAGGGACAGTCAATTGACAAAAATATTTAAGTCGTCATGAAGCATTTGAGATTTACCCCTATAAAGAAGTATAATAACAAAATAGGGATGAATGAGGCACATTTGCATATAAACAGTGCAATCGTCGTCTGCAACATGTAACTCGCAGGACAAAAATAGGTTAACTGACGATGTTAGCAGACGGCCGTTCTGTCAAAACATTCTTCTCGAGAAAACTTGATGGACAATGACGTGACGGCCGGTCGGTGACGGACAGTGTGAACGCCAACATTAGAAACACAATGCGGAATGTTCTGACGGATGGTGACGTGACGTGACGTGACGGACAGTGTGAATTGGCATTAAGTCTTTCATAGAAGTGTCGGTACAGGGCGGGTAAATTTATGTTTAGTACATAATGTCAGTTTCAACTCTTCTTACAGTACTACATATTGGTTTCTGGGGTGTATAAAGGCGACACTGAATTTATTATTTAGGTGTATAAATTTTTACATGCTTACGTAAGTACACATTATGCACATGTATATATCTGTTACTTCAATACACAAACAGATCATTCCAACTGGACAAAGAAACAAATAAAAATGGAATAACTACACCCATTCCGGCTGAAGGGGAAAATATCGCCCGGGCAAAGAATCCATATGGCGCCTCAAACAGCCCATTGGTATTAAAGACTTTAAATTTGCTATGCTACCTTACAGATAGCTGCTTTTAAAGGATAACTCCTTGAACTCTATAACTATAACAATGTATTATCAAACTGAATAAGATCTTTGGTCAGTTAAATATACAGTTTTGGTTAACGATATACAAAACAATTATTTACACATGAGCATGCAAGAATATTCTACATCACTGACTAGAAATTTACAGATTTATTAAAGAAACGGCGATTTATATGAAATTAAGTTTGATGATGCGATACAGCATTTATTTACACATTTATTTACATAAATAACCTTGTTAACTGCAAAAGAGAAGACATATGATCGAAAGAATATACAAATATATTTTGTAACAGCATTGTACAAAGATTTCGTAATACAAATAATACAACCAGTAATATAATTTTATATCTTTATACAGTTTTAATGCAAATTGTACTTTGAATTGTTTACAAAGCTAAGTAAAGTTAACTTTTCGTGCCTTTTTCTCTGCGAAGTCTTTAATTAAAGTTGGTTTAGTACAAATCTAATGAGTAAAAGTCTTATCGCTTTGGTACAAGTATAAAGCATCAGTGTTGTTATAGAATGTAATTATTGCTACTTATATCAATGGGGAAAGAACTTTCTTTGAGCCTGAAGTTCGCCGCCTATCCGAGAGGCCACCACCCTACACACCCCAGCCTGCTAAGACGTGTTAGGTTAGGGTTTTTATGCACACGATTACTGCATTCTATAAACACACTTTTATTACTAAAAACAGAAAACCAAACTACATAAGTCAAAGTTATTGTGTATGTCAAAGAGTATTAATGTTTGTATTCTTTGATCATCTTTAAAACAATTTTACCTGTTACCAAACGAACATTTACTCAACACAGTCCCTTAATAGTAAAATTGTTCACATTTAAAATAAATAAATAAATAAAAACAATTTACACTTTCACTCTAAACAAAAACATTTAAATGATTACAAAAAATATGATTTGATATGAAGCAGTCTTCAGTCATTTTCATTACACAGGATCTGCCTATATTTTTCAAATTTTTCTGTAGTCAAAGGTTTTGTAAAAATATCTGCAACTTGTTCATCTGATTTACAATACTGGAGTTTGAATACACCTTCTTTCAACGATTGACTTACATAGTAATATTTCACATCAATATGTTTACTACGTCTACTCATTTGACCACATTTGATTAATTTTATGGCACTTTGATTATCAACATACAAAGTAGTATCAATTAAATTGTCTGTTAGTTCCTCTAACATTGACTTTACAAACTTCAGATCTTTTACACATTCTGCAGCTGATATATATTCTGCTTCTGTAGTCGATAAGGCTACAATACTTTGTTTCTTTGAATTCCACACTATTGGTCCTCCTGCAATAAATATCACATAACCACTTGTACTCTTCCTGTCTTATAAATCACCTGCGAAGTCTGCATCACAATACGCTTCAACTGATACACTTTTCTTATTTACATCGGACTTGAAGAGTATTCCTGTCTTTTGGCTTCCTTTTAAATATCTCAGGGTATTATTCACATTATTTATGTCTTCTTTTGTTGGGTTATTCACAGATCTACTTTCAAAGTTAGCTAAATATGCCAAGTCTGGTCGTGTCTTACATGAAAGATACAACAGACTACCCACTGCTTCTCTATATGGAAATTCACTTTTTATTTGTTTTTCTTTACAGTTCTTGTTAAACAGCAAAGGTATTTTTCTTGGTTTTGCTACTGTCATATAATACTTTTCCAGGACGTTTTTAGCATAAGTTTCTTGACATAATCCAATACCATTTTCTGTTCTTATCAATTCCATTCCAAGATAATTGTTTGGATTTTCATTCACAGTTGTATCAAAGTTTTCCTTCAGTTTTATCATTAAGTTGTTCATCTGTTTCAAATCATTTCCCACAACTAAACCTTCATCAATATGAAATGCAATGTATATAACCCAGCTGCCAATTTTCTTTACAAAAACACATCTATCTGTTTTTAGTTGTTTCATGTCTACATTAATCAAAAAATTTGTCAGTCTTATATTCCATTGTAATGGTGCCTGTTTCAGTCCATACAATGCCTTTTGCAAGAGACACACTTTACCAGCATGGTAGTAACCCTCAGGCACTTTCATAAATATTTCTTCTTTTAATTGGCCATGCAAGAATGCAGATTTTACATCAACGGTTATCACTTTGTAATTGAAGTGAGCTGTTAAAGCTAACAGAATTCTCATTGAAGTTGTTTGCACCACTACACTATATGTATCTTCAAAATCTAAGTAATCATCATTTTGTTGACATCCTCGTGCTATCATTCTTGCTTTATATCGATTTCCATCTTTAACTTTAAATATCCAACGACTAGTAACTACCTCTTTCCGTTTTGCTTGATTTTCATCAACTAACACCCACACATTGTTAGTTTTAATAGAGTTCTTGTCTTCTTCGATAGCTGCTTTCCACTTGTCTTTATCTGGTTTCTTCAAGCACTCTTCCATTGTTAGCAGGGCTTCTTCTTCCTGTTCATTATACATGATATAATCTTGGTATTTTGCTGGGAGTATCCTTTCTCTTTGTGGTCTTTGGTGTTCAGTTTCTTGCCTTTCTTCAGTTTCTTGGCTTTCATCAGTTTCATTGTCTTCATTTTCATCTCTATCAGGTGTATTTTCAGAATTACTGTCTTCACAAGTTTCCACAGTAATGTATTCATATGGTTTGCTGTCGTCTTCTCTCATCTTCGTTCCCAAAAATGTTACATCTCTTGCCAAAAATATTTGTCTTTCTTTTGTATTCCACAGTCTATAACCATTTTGTGAATATCCTACTAAAACTGCTTTTTCTGCTCTTGCTTTTAGTTTATTTAATGGTCCAAGTATTTTATACATTACTTCAGACCCAAATATCTGAATATTTGGCAGATCTGGTCTTCTTTGGTACCACATTTCTGCAGGTGTGACAGGCGAAGTTGAAGTTGGACTTGTGTTTTGCAGATATGCTGATGTCAATATTGCTTCTCCCCACATTTCATTGTCTAAGTCAGAGTCAAACAGCAATGCTCTTGTTTTATTCACAAGTGTTCTGTTCATTCTTTCTGCAGTACCATTTAGCTCAGGAGTGTAAGGAATAGTGTAATCAAGTTGTATTCCATTACTTTTGCACCATTCCTTAAATTCTTTGCTTCTGTATTCACCTCCGTTATCCAGTCTAATTTTTGACACTTTCAAGTTAAAGTGTGCTTCTGCTTCATACATATAATTTTTCAAATTTTCTGTGGCTTCACTCTTATACTGTAGCAAATACACCATAACAAAGTGGGAATAATCATCTATACACACCAAGAAATAGTTCATTCTATCATGTGTTGGTGGAGCAATTTTACCACACACACATCAGTATGTATAATCTCTAAAGGTCTTTTAGCATGCTGTCTTTCTTTCGAAAAAGGACTTTTAATGTGTTTCGCCTTGATGCATATTTCACATTTATTTTCTTGACTAACATCAAATGTATTAGGCATACCACTACACAAGGAAGCTAACAATTTCAAATTTTTTCACCAAAATGTTTCTATATTGGTTGTAAAATCAATCACATACAGTCCGTTTTCATTCTTAAATCCTTGCAGCACAGTTTTATTGTTTTTCACAATTATGACTTCATTCTTCTTAAATAGTACTTCTCCATCATTTTTTGTCACTTTATTCACAGACAGTAAGTTTCTTGACAAATCTTCCACAAACGAGACATCATTTAAAATCACATTTTGTGTGTCAACTTTTCCAACGACACTGCTTTGCATGAAATTATCCTTTTTTGCCACTTTAATTGTAACAGGACTTGTATTCTTAATGTCTGTTAAAATATTACAATTATTAACCATATGGCAGTTAGCGCCACTGTCTACAACAAATTCAGTCTACTAGTTTTTATCACTTCACTTGTATAACACTGCAGAAAATGCTGCCTTGTCTGTCTTCTTTCTTTCAATTTTATTTTCATGTTCATTCTTGAAGAAACATACACTTGAATCACGATTTGTTTTCTTGCAGTACATTCATTTAATTGTACTTGAAGCACCAACATTTTATTGTTTCCTTTTTAACTGAAACATTCTTCATCTGAGTGATTGTTTTTCTTACAGGTCTGGCAGTACTTCTCTTTTAATGGACAGTGAAACTTTGTGTGATCTATTTCCTGGCATTTGTAACAGTTTATTCTGAACTTTCCATCTGACTTCTTTTTTACTTCCACTTTAAAGGCTACATTACTATCATCTTGTCTGGCTCCAAACTGGAATTTCTGTTCTTCTTTCATGAGTCTGGACTTTAGATTTTCCAAATTTCTATCTTCTTTTCTGGTTGAATCCCAGGCAGAACGGAAATGTTTATATTCTTCTGGTAAAATAGTCATTTCTTCACTGATATCTGCACCCTAAGTCCGAAGTATCTGCACCATATTTTCAACTCCAGTAATATTGTCCATAACAGTAGCACCATTTACCCAAGATATACTGAAGAGCTGTGCTTTTAACTGACATTTTTGCTCCACTGTATCACTTTTGTATATTTTGGTTAACACATCATACATCTCTTTGGATGTTTTATAAGCCATAACATGTATTTTTACGTTCTTCTCACTTGTCCTAAGTATGAGATGTTTCGCATTCACATCTTTTGTTATCCATTCATTTTTCGTATCTTCAGAAGTATGATGACTCATTAAATCCTTTCCACTAACAACACTCCACAGTTTCTTTGCTTCAAGTAATATTTTTAGCTCGAAATTGCGCATATCATACGATTCAGAGTTTTTCAGTTTGGTAACACTTGATATTTCTTCTGCTTCACCAGCCATTAAAAAAAAATATTTTATCCTTCTGACAGTTTTATTTAATGTATTTTGCACAGATAACCGGACTTTTCACTGTTCTGGGCCCATAACCTGTTAGGTTATGGTTTGTATGAACCCGATTACTGCATTTTATAAACACACTTTTATTACTAAAAACAGGAAAACCAACTACATAAGTCAAAGTTATTATGTAAGTCAAAGAATATTAATGTTTGTATTCTTTGATCATCTTTAAAACAATTTTACCTGGTACCAATCGAACATTTACTCAACAAGACGCTACGTGTGTAAACATCTCTTCTCTACTAAACGCAATAAAACGAAAATACGTTATGTAATGTAGGCCAACTTACCTGTACTGCGTTATCTTCTGGAATATTTGTTGATTTCTTGCTGATTTCCTCATTCTCTGGTTCTACGTTTTCACTTCCATTATTGTCTGTTTCACGAGTACGAAAGAATTTCTTTAATGCTGCTGCCTGTTTCTCATTTTCAGCCGCTAATTGTGCTATTCTTTTTTTGTTTTTTGCATACATTTCCAGAAGACTTGCTTTTTCAGACATGTTGATAAAGAACACATTATGGCAACGATTCTTCTACTAAGAGTAGAAATTCTGGAGACGAAAGAAGTACACGCACACCACGAAGCCTGCACTACATGTACATGACTTCTGATTTATAATTTTCTTTCGCAAGACAGTTGACAGTACAAACAGGACTAATTCCTTTTGTTTGTGTGTACTGTCAGAGCGGCCGACATAGCTTTGTCGCAAGGAGTGCAGTTGTCGGAACCGCGGCGGTTGTAATTGTCAGAGCGTGTTATTGTTACTCAAAACTCACAGGTCTCAACAATAGCCTTTAGCTTTCTCAGCGGAGATTTTTTTTATAGACAAAAAAGGTGAAGGTATTTCCTTTATAGGAGATTCAAGAAGAAACTGGGGTTGTTATAAAGAGTGAGTCCTATGCCATGAGGTAGTAGCCAATGTTGCTACGAAATTTATGAATAAGTTAATTTTTAGTTCACTGTTAACAACAATAATAATATAAATTTAGCGAGGCACCCTTCCGCCGGTACTGACTACACCAGCCATTGTGAGTAACACGTAATTCGCTCTGCACTCAAAGTCTCCGCTCGTTTCGCAAGTATTTCCTAATAACACACGTACGACTGCCCATTTTTTTCCTTTATTGTCATTTCAAGTCGGCAGGCTGGCAGCAGCATCAGGCGCTGCTCTTCAGCCGAGCGTACCTGTATAGTGCAAGGTGAGATTAAAATAAACAACGGCACGAGAGTAAAAACAAGGAATGAAACAACATGGCACGAAGAGAAACCGTGAAGCTTAAAAACTGGACACTGGAGACAATAGTGCAGGCTTAAAACACATGAACAGGCGAGAGAGACAGACACATAAACAGTTAAAAACAGTCTGTGCCACGGTGGCGAGAAAATCACATGGAGTAACATCACTGGACACACGAAGAAGTAACACGGCGACACAGGTGAAGAGGAGACATTATTCGAGTATGAAACTTCCTGGCAGATTAAAATTGTGTGCCGGAACCGGGACTCGAACCTGGGACCTTTGCATTTCGCGGGCAAGCACTCTACCGACTGAGCTACCCCGACACGACTCACGATGCCGCCTCACAACTTTACTTCCGCCAGTACCTCGCCTCCTACTTTCCAAACTTCACAGAAGCTCTCCTGCAAACACGCAAGACTAGCACTCCTGTAAGAAAGGATATGGTGGAGACATGGCTTAGCCACAGCCTAAGGGATGTTTCCAGAATGAAACTTTCACTCTGCAGCGGAGTGTGGGCTGATATGAAACTTCCTGGCAGATTATTCGAGTACTTCGACGCACTGTAAACGCACACTGAGACATGGATGCACTGGACCCATTGCTGTCAATGTATGAGTGTAGTCGGGACTGAGTAGTGTCAAGCAAGCACTTCGCACGGCTTACTCGATTCGACCACAAAAACTCGACAGTAGTCGATAGGTATTAGACTTTGACGGCTGCGTCATTTTGATGTCACAGCGAAGGCCAACGCCATGAAAGTAGTGAACCATTTAGTAAGTCTTTGAGGGGGACCCGAAGTGCAACTGGGAACCGAAAACTTGGCGGTAGCTTGACCGCAGAGACATCTATTGGGTCGTTCGGTAGTTTCGGAGGCAGCGCGTCCTGCCATCTGTCGGCCGTTCTAAGTAACATTGAAGCATACGTGGCGAACCATTTGTATCTCACAATTCCCAGTTTTCCAGGAGAAAATTAGAAACAAGTACCGCCTGCTGTCGCAAATCAATTACTTATATCTGTGGTATCATTAACATTTCTGCATGTTCCCGTGTTTTTTGTCTGTTCGTGAGGAAATTACTTTATACCCTGCGAATTGCGGGCTAAAGTGCTCTATATTACTGACACTCTCGGCCCACAAAGATCCTTCGCCTCATCCACCTCTTATCCGTCCAGCTCAATTCCCGTCGCTCCGCCATATTTGTGTCCCTAGATATAGAAAAAGCCTACGACCGTGTCTGGCATTCCGGCCTCCTTTTCAAACTCCGACTCTACGCCCTTCCTATTAACTATGTCCGCCTCATTGCATCCTTTCTCACCAATCGCCCGTCCTATGTCACTGTCTGCAATTCCAACTCCCGTTTGTTTTACCCCTCTGCCGGGGTGCCCCAAGGATCTGTCCTGTCCCCTCTCCTGTACCTTATCTACTCCGCCGACATGCCGCAACCTCAGCCTCCCGTCCATCTCCTACAGTATGCTGATGACACCGCCTTCCTAGCCCTTGCCCCCTCCCTTGCCCGATCCCAGGTTTTGCTCCAGTCTCACCTCACCGCGTTCGCCGCATGGTGCAACCGGTGGCTCCTCTCCGTCAACCTTGACAAATCCCAGGCGATCATTATAGGTCGTACCACCCGCACCTTCCGCATCCCCGATCTCTACATCACCCTCCACGACCGTCCCATCCGCCACACTAACACCATTAAGTATCTGGGCCTCACCCTCGACCGACACCTTACCTGGACCCCCCATCTGAAATCCATCCGTGAAAAAGCCATGTCCCGCCTCAACCTCCTTAAACTGCTCACCGGCCGGACGTGGGGATTACGCCCTTCCACCGTCCTCCACACATACATATCCATCATGCGCCCCATCCTCTGTTCCTTCCACCCTGCCTGGGTATCTGCTCCTCCCCCCTTTTATCACACCCTCCAAGTCCTCGAACGCCACGCCCTCCGCCTCGCCTACCGTATCCGCCTTCCTTCCCCCACGCGGATCCTCTACGACCTCATCCCCTTCCCTCACCTCCTTCAACACCTTGAACGCCTCCGCCTCCTGTATGTCACCCGAAAACTCGATTCCCGCAACCCGCTAGTTTACCCCATCCTCACCGCCCCTGGGCCTCTGCCACGCCTCCACCACTGCATTCCTCCCTCTCTCCACCTGCACACCCTACATATCCTCTCCCAAGGCAACTTCCGCTCCCTTCCCCTACCGGATGACGCCCTTCGTCCCGAAATATACCCCTCCTATCAGCTTCGATCCCTTCCCCGTAGACTTAGCGGCCCCCTCTCCCCATCCCCTCCTTCTCCCCCTCCCCGCTTGGATTTCCCCCTCCTCTCCCCACCTGGAGTCTCACTCGTGCCTGTCTTTCCTTCTCCCCACCTTCTCCCCCCCCCCTCTCTCTTTTCGACCCTCCCCCGCGCTTCCTCGCTTCCTCCCTCTCCTTGCCCCGCGGGGGCTGCAGCGTCGCCTTTTAACAACAGTTTATTCTCGTGTCAAGTGCATCGTCATCGCCGTGTGTTCATGTCCAGTGCGTCGCAACTCATGTCGTCACCACCTATATCATCGTGTGACTTCGTGTGTCCAGTGTTGTCTCTCCATGTGATTTTATCGCCACCGTGGCACAGACTGTTTTTCATCTGCTTATGTGTGTCAGTCTCTCTTGTTCATGTGTCTTAAGTCCGCAGTATTGTCTCCGATGTCCAGTTTGTAAGTCTTCCATTTTTCCTCCGTACCATGTTTTTATACTCATTGTTTTTAACTTCATGTCTTTGTTCCTTTTATCTCGCTTGTCATGTGTCTGTTCTCTCGGCTGAAGAGCAGCGCTGATGCTGCTGCCAGCCCGCCGACGAAAGTCGGAGTAAAATTAACAATAAAGGAAAAAAAAAAAAATTGACTGACTGACTGATTGACTGACTCATCATCGCCCAGCCCAAACCACCGAAGATAGAAACTTGAAATTTGTGGAGGGTGTTGATCTTACTCTGTAGGCGTCATTTAAGGCCAATTCACACTGTCCGTCACGTTACGTCACGTCACGTCACCGTCCGTCAGAACATTCCGCAATGTATTTCTAATGGCGGCATTCACACTGTCCGTCACCGGACCGTCACGTCACGTCAACGTCCGTCAAGCTTTCTCGAGAAGAATGTTTTGACGGAACGGCCGTCTGCTAACATCGGAAGTTAACCTATTTTCGTCACGCGAATTACGTGTTGCAGTCGACGATTGCACTGTTTATATGCAAATGTGTCTTATTCATCTTTGTGTTGTTGATTATCTCGTTTTAGGGGTAAATCTCAAATGTTTCATGACGACTTAAATATTTTTGTTAATTGAGTGTCCCCTTAAAATCGAGGTCGGATATCTGAAACCAAAAAATGGTTTATGTTACGTAACATTGTAACAGAAACGACTGAAGCAAACTGTTTATTTGAATAAGATTGTAATTTGATTACGTATTTTTCATTAAATAACACTTTAAATCAAAATGTCAGTTCTAATGAAAGACAAAATTTCAGTTGTTTACGACGATATTAACAATGTCAGCGAGCAAATCGTAATGGTTAAAGTATACAGGCTCTATTTATGCTGTTAGAAGTATGGTTTGATGTCTTCATATTTTTTATTTTTTCGCTTGAAAATAGATGTCGATGTCTTGAAATGTTGTTTCAGTTCCCAGTAAGTTGGCCATAAACATACACTGTAAAGTTTTCTTTGGCCGTTAATAATATTTAGCGTTGTTGTTCCTTCAATTTTAGTATTAAACTATGACTTTCTACATAACAGATCGCCACTCATAACCTCACTTTCAACATCGCGTATTGAGATGGACGAATTGACGTGACTGACACGGACGGACAGTGTGAATACAACTTGACGTGACGTGACGTTGACGTGACGGACAGTGTGGATTGGCCTTTAAGAAGCGATTTTTCGATATTCCGTCCGTAAGGGAGTGAAATAGGGGATGAAACGTTTTTTTTGAAAATACGTAGCTATTCAGGTAATTTTGAAGCTAGAACTACAAAATTTCGGATTTTAATTCAGGGTTCGAATTGAAAAGACACGTGTTTCGGCATTTTTTGAAATTCGACAAATAAGGGGGTAAAATAGGTGACGCAAAAAATTGATTTTCAAAAATATGTTGCTGTTTACTGAAATTTTAAGCTACAACTACGAAACTTCGGATATGGAATCTTGGTCAGGATTAAAAATCCACGATTTTTAGAATTTTTGGAAATTCAACAAGTAAGAGATTTAAATAAATGATCAAAAATTCATTTTGAAAACACGTTGCTATTGATACAGTTTTGAAGGTAGAGCTGCAAAAATTGATATTTATATAGCTGGTTAGACGTTAAAAAATACGTGTTTCGGTATTGTTGGAAATTCAACCATCAACGGGGTTAAATTGGAGAGGGGGTGTTTTTCGAAAATATGTTGCTATTTTGGCAATTTTGAAGTTAGAACTACAAATTTTCGGATTTGGATACGGGGGTCGAATTTAAAAGACACGTGTTTCGGTATTTTTGGAAATTAGACTAATAAGGGGATGAAATACGAGATGCAAAAATTGATTTTCAGAAATATGGTGCTGTTAACTCAAATTTCAAGCTATAACTACGAAACTTAATATATGGATTCTTGATCAGGATTAAAAAGAAACAACTGCTGCAGACCAAACAACCTACGCATGCGAAGCAGTGGGGGTTCAGCTAGTATTTTTATATTTTTGACGTCTGTAGCTCATGAATGTTCCTATTTTAGTGAAATTTCATAGTAGGTACTACCAAGGTTACGTTTCTTCATACTATTCCTACAATATGCTACATAAATTGAAAGCCTGGAGTGGGACAGTTCTGAGTTACAAACAAAAATGATAGAATTGGAAAAGTGTAAACATTAACTCAGGGCTACCGGTACTGTAAATTTTATCTCATATATTATTTGATTTATGTTCTAATTACCACAGTCTCCACTACAGGAATAAAAAATTATGGTCTTTATCTGCCTGTGCTGACTGACTGTCACTGGTGCTTTTAGTAATAAACAGTAAACTTAAATTCACACCTACGCTACTGGCAACGAGTTTAAAGAGAATAAAGGCATGTGACAACACACACTCTTTTACGCAAGTCGCCCAAGTGCCGTCCAATTTAAAGACTTGCACCTGGCCAACGAGCCACACGGAATTATTATTATAGGGATATGACTGTAGCCCACGTGTCTTTGATACGTATAATTATAAATGTTTCATAAATTATGTATTTAATACGCACTTACAGCAAATGAGACATTCTATATCAGATGGTGAGAAATATATATTTTTTACTTCATAAACTTGGCATAAATTACACACATCGGCTCTAATATTCGGTATAAGAATGTTGTCAGCATCATTCTTTACATTTTCTTCGATTGAAATACGTGAGAGGTGCTTCCACACTCAATTGACATTCATTACAAAACCAATGGTTTCTTTCTTTCTCTCTCTCTCTCTCTTTTTTTTTTTTTTTTTTCGACGGGTAGTTACATCTCGAATAGAAGAATAAAGCATTGAAACTTCCCGTTTGGTTTGAGGCTACTAAAATCACATAAGGAAGGCAGTAATTCACTCTTGTGTTCAGACTATTGTACAATATTTTCATGTTACTTTGCCGAGTCTGCTCTGGGAATTGAATTCACACAACCTAACCTACACGTAAAATCACGCAATAACGCATGTACGTAAACTGTAAACAAAAGTGTCCAAAGCTTCTGTTGTCTGCCGCTTGGAAGCGCCACTGAAGACCAGTCACGCGCTCAAGGGACTCCGCCTCCTTCTACCCTTCTGGAGGGGGTTTGGCAGAACTGTAGCACCATTCAAATTACGCAATGCGAAATATAACCGCTTGGAACGCTAGCCTTGCTGCTCTTGGACCGCGATTATTTGAAAACAAACGTCCTTGTTTCAAAACGTGGCGTCCAAGTTTATTTGGTGTGTGCTGTTATATGAGGAGACGAAGCACTATATAATCGCAGACACCCTGAATAAGAGCAGATTGAGGAGACTCGAATGGCGGAGGTACTCAACGGAGAAATTCGGCCTGGCTGTAGGAAGAAGATTAATGGCCTCGTGTGTTACATCAACCACACAATTAATAGAAATATATGAAGCGCATTTTATAAGCTCTCCGCTCTTCTCAATCTAGTAATAATCGGCGCTGTTTCTGCTCTGTTGTTGAGGGGTTGTTGTAAGCGTTCTTGTCCGTCCAGTAAGTTAATCCTCCTCCTATAGCGAACATTTCGTTGCCAACATGAGCAAGTTACACCGCCGCGCCGTAAGTAGCATTTAACCCCTGTAGCAAGAAATTGCTGTGTCACTGAAAACCTGTCTTCTGACCTGCATATACTGATTTTTAATGTGTGGAGCCACTTTACTGAGTAAATAACGATAGGTTGTATCATCCATCCTCCAGTAATTTATATGTGACTTGGTGCCCTCCGCTTGCAGCTCCTGCAACACGAAATGATTTCTACAGTTTCCCCAAGTAAGCCCCTCACTTTTCTTCAGAATGCAGTTTTCGTAGTAGCAATGACAGCGCATGATAACATGTGTTTACTGTCAGCCATCTTGAAATATGATCAAAACTATGACGACAGTGTAAAGCCCTTTTTTAAACGATGAACGAAGGTGAACAAGATAGATAATAGTCTACTGAAGCGATCCTAGCGTACTAGCCCTGAACTACAAACTCAAGCGAGATCTTGTGGCAGCGTGTTTAGACGATAAACGTAATCGAACAGTAATACCCGATGTCGAAAGTGAGGTTATAACAGGCGATTTGTTATGTAGGAAGTCATAGTTTAATACTGGAATTGAGGAAACAACGCTAAAAGAAAACTTGCAGTCTATGTTTTTGGTCAGCTTAGTGTGGTCAAGTTCTGGGAAGTGAAACAACATTTCAAAACATTCACATCTGCTTTCAAGCGAAAAAAAAAATAAACTTATGAACACATCAAGCCATATTTATAAGAGCGTAAATAGACCTTCTTTAGTTTATCTGCTGTACTACGATTTGCCCACTGACATTGTTAATAAGTCATGCACAACTGAAATTTAGTCTTTCATTTGGACTGACTTATTCATTTAAAATGCTATTAAATGAAAATTGCATCATCAAATTTCAATCTTATTCAAATAAACAATTGGTTTCAGTCTTTTCTCTTACGATATTGCAAATCATAAACCATTTTTCGGTTTCAGATGTACGACCTCGCTTTTCGGTGGACAATAATTGAGATAAATATTTAAGTCGTCATGAAACATTTGCAATTTACCGCTAAACCAAAGTATAATAATAAACTAAACATTGATAAGACAAGTTTGCGTGCAAACCGTGTAATTGTCGACTACAGTATGAAAATCGCGTGACGAAAATAGGTTAACTTCCGATGTCAGCAGACGGCCGTTCAATCAAAACAATCTTCTCGAGAAAGTTTAACGTGACGTTGACGTTAGGTGACGGTCTGGTGACGGACAGTGTGAATGCCGTCATTAGAAATACATTTTGTAATACATTCTGATCATAAACTTCGACATAACGCAAAATATACGTAAATGGGAAGGAAAATGGCGGACTAACTGGAGCGGCGACCGCAGCAGACAGCTGCTAGCTCGCGCATGCGCAATGAACCCACTAGTACCGAATTTAGAACTCGCCCTATTCCTTTATCGCTATAATTATCGCGCTTCGATACTAGCGCGATCATACTAGTAGAGCCGTTCAAACGGCTGACGGCCGCCATTAACGCAACTTGTTAGCAATCTATTACAAGTTCGTTGATCGTTTAAAACGGGCTTAATACCCCTTTTTAGAGTCACGTCAAAGATTTACCTTAAAAAAATATTACGAACTTATGATGATATTTTTATGTCAAAGATCTGATCAAAAATTTGACTGTGCGATACCGGCGTGAGGCATCGGCAGGGGCTGATATTTCGGGCACAGTGTTGCCAACTGCCGAGGTTCGGTGCTCGAGACCTGAAGTAAAAGTTTGCCTGTTGTAGAAGTTTTGAAGTAAAAAGGGGAAGGCAGCATTTGGAGAATTGCGATGTGTAGCGACGCTATGGGCACTCTATCGGGGTTTTAATGTGTGTGTGAGGGTGAATTTTGAATGATGGGGGCTTAAAGATGGATAATGAGTAAACAAATAAATAAACATCAGAATGAAAGTAATTGGCCTCCTAAAATGAAGATTTAGAAATAGTTGATCACCGTTTCGTACAGATCACAGGATAAATAAATCGTGCTATACCTACTCTGTGGTTGACAGGTTCTTGTATGTACCGTTGTCCAGTCAGTAACAGTTACTGGCCTCGTGAAATGAAGATTATGAAGATTTAGAATTAGTTGATGACTGTTTCGTACAGATCACAGGGTGAATAAAACATGCTATACTTAAAAGGGCCAATAGATGGCAGCGCGACGCACTGCCTGCGAATGTATGGCCGTCTTTTAACTGCCGACAGCAACCAATAGATGTCTCTGCGGTCGCGCTACCGCCAACCGCGAGGAGACGCCGGTAGCCACTTCTGTTGTTGATTTATTTACCTCTCGACGGAACGACGCTCAGAGTTGTCGCAAATAAGGCACCCTTTCTTCTATTAATTACAATTAAATACCAGTTAATGACATATCGCGCTATAAGAACAGTTGAAAGTAATCTAAAGAGAAAAATAATCCAATTTTCTTATGTTTGCAGCACAGCTTGCGGTAAAAAAGCAGGGTTGGGATTGTTAGGTGCAAATCTCAGATCAGAAAAGGGAGGGATATCTTGCTTCAGTAAGGTAATAACAATAATAATAAGTAAATAAATAAAATAATGGTTTCTCTTTCTTCTAATTTAGTTTACTCAATCATGAGCAAGTAGACCAAATTATCTTTCCTCAATAGAAGGAAGAAATATGAAGATGTTGTACTTCAAGACAGTAGCGATACATTATTATTATTATTATTATTATTGAAACTTATATCTGCGACGCTTGTCGCTAGCATCCGTTCTCTCTGCCAATAAATCTCTGATTATCCTTGTTTCAAGCCATACCTTCAACTATTTCAAACGATTTGGAGAGAAAACGGAATCGTTGGTGGTCTTTCGTTTTTCTACCTTTATACTGAGCGGACGTATTTTACTCGACCTCCAAAACTATGTAAGTGTGAACCCTGGTTAACATCCTTTAACGTAATAAAGTTTAAATTTCATTTGGAATTCCTATTTTATTTTAATAATGACTATTTATCCCAACTTTCATTTAATGTATGACTTGATTTTCAGCAATATTAGTAAACTGATGCTTGGTCATTGTTGCCTATTGTCTCATGACGACAAAAGAACATTCTCGATGCGAAATTTATTTACTCTCATTTTATATTAAAAATTGAATTCAATGCCTGCAGGAAATCTTCATTCTGTTAGAAACCAAGTCTGATAATTTCTTTAACTTTCGATAACCATAGTGATCAAAATTGCACACGGTCTTAAAACTTTAATAATTAATAGTCATGAAACCAAGCATCAGTATAAGAGAACGAAGATATTAATCAATTCACACAGGTTCAACTGCAGTGTCACGGCTTCCACCAATGAATGCATACCAGGTAACTGATTCCGCTATTTTTTTTATGTAATGATGATTTCTGGTGTTGTCGTAATTTTTAACTTACATTGCTACTGAGAACTGACGGCGGAATCTTATGTGGTCTTTTCAGTGTATTACCCACTTCAAAAATTAATATCAATTGTTGATCTTACGGTCAGTTAAATTTCAATTCCGGTTTTCAACTTTGATCCTGTGACAACACCAGCGATAAAATCCGGAAAAAAGTATCATTACAAGCATTTCAATTTGGAAAATGTCTCTAGATGCTAAAGCTTATTTCGCCACACACAAAGACAATTGTGGCGAACCTTGTAGTTACCCTAGACAGAAGTAAAAAAAATCCCATATTTTTCCTTCCCTCCCCATACCTTGTTCTTCTAATCGTTTAATAGTTGCATCCAGGCCCCTTGTAACTATGCAGAGAATAGTTATCTCTGCTGATTGTTCATTTACTCCGGTAACATAAACTTGTGCATTTGGAAGCTGTACCTACGTCGGCTGAATCCAAACAAATCTCTAACTTTCTAACTTTGTCAAAACTCTTTCACAGCATAGCAGCTTTTTTGAAACAATTTTGCGAATTGCCGGGTGCGGGAAACTTGAATGTGAGTGAAGATGTTTTTAATTTTTTTATGTTTTACTTGTTATTTATTTTTATTTTTATTTTATTTCTTTATTTATATTTTTTCGGGGGTGGGTCTAGCGATGTGTGTGACGGTGTGTGGAACACGTGTGACTCGCAAGGACACGGGGAAATCACCAGGCAGGTAGGATAAGGTCTGATTGTTCGGCCAAACTGGTCGTATTTTCGAACACCTGTCTCACGCTGACTTGTATTAAACCCGCGTCCGTCGAAGAGACTCGTCAGGTGGGCGGGAAATGACAAGAGCGTCGCGAAATGTAATTCGCTGCTTTTGTATTTGCTCAGAGCGAGTATTGAAAAGAAATTTTTTTTTCCGATTTGCCAGGGGCAGAGAAGTGTATTCCAGTGAGCGTGGGCTTGCTTGTGGCTGTCTGGCGGGACGACTCGAGGTAGTTGAGACAAGTGACGCTAGGTGGCAGCAGCTCCCGGGCGTGTCCAGGCGTCGGCCGCGCGTAGTGCGCCCTGCGACCGACAGAGGGCAGTCGCGTCGCGCTGCGCTTCTTTGCAGGACAGTCGACAAGGGACAGTAGTGCGCCGAACCTCAGTTACCCGTGCCAACCGATAGATGTCTCTACGGTCGTGCTACCGTGATGCTATGCGAGTCCAGGGCTTCTATTTATCAATCCTGCTGTTTAATTTACGTAAATATTTCTACCTTCGTATTTTGAAATTTGAAATATGAATCATTCTAAGACTTCTGTATTACTGTAATAGAAGTGTTTCTGTAATAATCCACGATATTTCTGTAACACTGCGCTATTAAAATGACAAGTAAGACTTTCCAGCAGTCTTGAAGTTCGAAACTTAAATTGTAAAAAGACGCAACATAAAGCAGAGGATACTTTCCTGATAAATAAAGCAGAAAGCAGAGCTGAGGTACCACATGAATTTCTGTTTCGTTATTGAGAATATTCACGTCTTAGTTTTCGAGTGTCATTTGCATGAGAATGAATGGAAATGGTGTGTGAAATATTGTTATTATTTCACAGATGGTAAGAGAAAAGATCGACTTTTAGAGTAAACTGAATGTATTCTGGGGGCTGTATGTTGCTGTGGTTGCGACTCTTAGATTGTCATTTACCGAGAAGGGAACGTAGCTGGATATGAACGTGACACCACACTGCGTTAAGAAAACAGCCGAGTAGAGTTGTCAATCGTTTCATCGCTTTTACTGTGAATATTAATGAAAACCTGCTACTCTGTCACTGACACCGGTGCGTTTCATTTTTGAGATCACTGGGCTTAATGTGTTTCGTGCTGATTGTTGTGATGCTCTAATGATAGTAGACGCCAGTCAAGGTCGTCTGAGTCTGAGGTTCACGTTTTGATTCACAGCACGTAGGAAAATCGAAGGACGTATTTGCATTTTAATGTTAGCTTCTTTAACACTAGTTTCTTATGATTATATGATGGTAGTTATTTTTTTTTAAACAAAGGAATACAAAAATAACAAATTAATTTCATTTAGCTAAAAAATAAAAGTAAGGTGATTTATTTGAATTGTAACTGGTTCTTAACATGGCACACCATAAATTTTTGCTGTGGTAACAAACGTTGCACGAAATATTGTCAGCTAAAAGCCATCAAACTGAGGCACAGGTGACAGGTAGTTCACGCCACAATGTTTACAATACGTTGGCCCTTATTTAATGGTATTTTCATTTAAAAAATCGCACTTTTTAGATGAAGCACTTGTTTATGTAAATATGTCGAAATATCGCAAAATGTAAATTCCTTTTAATTATAAAGAGTGTAAGAAAACTTTTAGGAGTCAAGGTAAAAAAGAAAAAAAAAAAAATTGCCTAGTCCGGGAAGCGAACCACGGCCGACATGTAGCACATCCTTAACGAGACGCGTTTACCCGCTACATGTGACTTGACAGCTGGTCTGTCCACTGTCGACAGCGGGTGACTTCAAACTGTGTTCAAAAGCAGCCAAGCCGAGGATACCAGTTGTGTATGCGAGTGTAGCGGAAGAACTGTTCACAACTTTCTATTTTCATGGGGCCACTAATACAAACTATTGAAGTCTTATCTGCACAACCGTAAGCAAGTTGTATGTGTTGGTAAAGAATTGTCCAGAATGGAGCAAGTGAAGGTAGGTGTCCCTCAGGGATCTGTGCTGGGTCCTTTCCTGTTTCTAATTGTGATTAATGACTTACCTTCTTGTATTAAATCTAACACAGTACTATATGCAGATGACACAACTTTTCTGCACAGCAGTAATGATCTGATAAGCCTTAAAACATGTGTTGCAGAGACTGTTGAGCAAACATCACTTTGGTTCAAAGCAAATGGGTTCTTGCTCAATGAACACAAAACACAGCAGATGGTATTTAGTCTAAAAGATAAACATCCATCAGACGATCTTAGTTATGTTAAGCTTTAGGGGGTTAACTTGGATGATAAATTATCTTGGGGTGAACATATAAAATATATAAGCGGTAAACTGTCTAGAGTAATTTATTTGTTAAGGCGTCTTGTGGATTGTGTGACTACAAAATATGTTAGAATATCTTATTTTTCATTTTTTCAAAGCATATTATGCTATGGTATTATTTTATGGGGAAACTGCAGGCACATACATGACATCCTATTATTGCAAAAAAAGGCTATTAGAGTAATTACACGTTCTCCATACAAGGCACATTGTAAACCTTTACTCTATGAACATAAAATTATGACTGTCATAAACTTGTATATATATTACGTTTTAATCTATACAAAGAAGAAGCTACCAGAAGTAAAACGAAGACAAAATATACACTGTCATAACACAAGGAAGAATAGTTGTATCTATACTCCATGCCATAGGCTATCAAAATCAATTAATAGTTATGAAATTATAGGGCACAAATTATTTAATAAACTTCCTCAAGCTGTGCAAGACGTACCAGAGGAAGCATACAAATAACCTCTATATGACTGGTTAGTTGCCCATCAATTCTATGATATAAATGAGTTTATAAGTTGTAATATTATCATGTAATGAAAGTAAGTATGAAATATACTGTATTCTTGTTAATAACTATGATACAAACGATATAAATGAGTTTATAAGTTGTAATATTGTGATGTAAATAAGTATGAACTATACAGAATTCATGTTATTAACTGTGAACTGAACTGTACTGTACTCTAAGTGTGACTTTGTCTATTGCCTCAATGGCCTAATGACAATAAAATTATTATTATTATTTAAACATTAGTTATCAACAATTCTGTAACTACTAGTGCTTGACTTTTCCTTATGAAGTGAGTTTCAATCATTCAGACATGTTTCAACAGTTCCTCTCCTTGTAGAAAGAATGTACCATCTAAGGTAGTTTACAATTAGTCTATGATTCACAGAGTATGTTTGTTTCATGTGTTAAAATGGATTACACTATTTTCTAGAAAAGTGCGGAATGATATACTCACTAGTTACATAACATACAAGGCAAGTTAAATTTCTGCTTGCAATGGGGGGCTACGTAATTTACTTACGTGCATAATTTCAGCGTTTACACATCTCATTTCCACACAAATTTCCCTTCAGAATTACAGTAGATAGCGTTTGCTACAGATTAATGTAACATTTGTAGGTATGTTTGCAATGTCCAACGAATTTAACCGTTAACTGCCCTTAACTGCCTTAATTTATTGCTAGTTGGCTATCTGTCAGGCTTTTGATGCTGTTTGGTAGGTGACCAAAGACTTTTGCGGCAGCATAATTCACCCCTTTCTGTGCTGAAGCTAGATTTAACCTAGAATAGTGAAGATCATTCTTTCTCCTACTGTTGTAGTTATGTACACTGCCATTTCTTTTCAGTTCGGTGGGATTGGTAATAACAAATTTTCTAAGTGAATATATATATATTGTCAAGCTACTGTGAAGATCCCTAGGTCTATAAATGTCTGCAGGATGATCTTGGATGGGCTCCAGCAATTATTCTGATTACACGCTATACTGCAATGAATACTTTTTTTACTGAATGATGAATTACTCCAGAAAATTTGTCAAATTATTTTTTTAAATTTTTTTATGTGGGCATACCTACTTTAATTTTTTTACTATAGTATTGTGAAGAATTAAAAAGCAATTCAGTTGGATATGAATAAAATGTTTACAGTCTCCCAATGTGCGGGAACACGTGACGTGCTTTCTTTCCATTGCATGCATGTGTTACGTATGTATAACGTTTATCTATTGTCTAGGTTTCCACTCAGATGCGTGCTGGTGAGTCTTCAATAATGCCCTTTGACTAAATAGCGTTGTTCTTGTTGTTGTGGTCTTAAAAATTGTTGTTGTTGTGGTCTTCATTCCGGACACTGGTTTGATGCAGCTCTCCACAATACCCTATCCTGAGCAAGCCTCTTCATCTCCTCATAAGAACGGCAACCTACGTCTGTCTGACGGGAGGCCAGCGAGCAGACCGACGTTGGTGGCTTGTTCCAGCTTAAGATTTTCCAGTTCGTTTCCAGTGAGGGGAGAGAGGGACAATGGCGAGTGCCAGGCACAGTGCAGTGCACAAATAATGTAATACTACTGGCATTTGAAGTAATACAATGCAGTTAGGAACCTTTAAGGCCCTCATTACAAAATAGCCTGTTGACAAATAAACAATACATTAGCTGATATAGTCACATCTAACGTAATATGTTTAATTGACAATGAAAAGTAATAAATTACCAACGAAGACAAGACAGTTACACGACTAGCATGGCAATGTTTGTTTATAAAAATAATATATTAACTATTTTTCATTTTATTTTCAATCAATCTTTTGTATTTTACCTTGAAATATTCAGTTAAATCAGTTATCTGTGATATAAGAAATTGCACGATTATGATAAACAGTACAAAGGATGTTTATACTAATATAAAAACGTAAGAAAATATTTGTTTAATGTGTAGTGTAATTATTTTGATTTTAAGTAAAGTTTTAGAAATGTATTGGCTGAGCGCTGTACGTTGGCAAATCGGTTAGAACAGTTCACATGGGGAAGTTGATGACGTAGGGGAAGAAACCCCGGCAGTTGAGCTTTCGGCGCGCGCGCGCGCGTGGGCAGGAAGTGAGGACTCGGGACCACGTGGTGTGGCTGGCCGGGCGGCGTCGCTCTGTATCAGTCGGCATGTGGATCTCGAGGTGGTGACTTGGGATTTGTCTGTGGCAATCGCCACGAGTGGTTGCTCGTCGCAGACTGCGCCACGTTAAATCGAGTGCTACTGTGTGTTGGTGAATATTTAGCCGGTGGAACAAGGTGTGCATCGCATTGAATTAAAGTGACTGTGATTTGTTAATGTAACATGTGTCGTCGCATAGGCATGAACATAAACGGTGTTTGAGACAGCCACGTGGTGTGAAAACAATTCACGACAAATATTCATTTTGTCTGGGGGCTCTCGAGCTATAACTTTATTTGATAAATGTGCCGACGTACAGACGTATCAGCCACAGGGTTCAAGTATTGTGAAATAAACAACATATAGTGAACTTTCACGTGTTTTCAAAAATAGTAGTTAGTACACCCTTTTCTCTCATGAACTTGAATTTATTATGAATTTGTTTTGTTAATCATATGCAGGGAAGGAAAGCTGCGAACGTGTGATATCATCCCCTAGAAAACGAGTCAAACAGTCGCAAAGTTCCAGTGTTTTTGCATGTTTTGGAATTTGGTTCGCAGCTGGTGGTTGTCAGTTTTATAAATTAAACTTTCTCTAATTTTAAACTCTCACCCCGACCTTCACGCTCGCGTTTGGGGGCTCGTCCGGGATAAATTCACGTTGGACTTGCTCGGACGGAGAGATTAGGGTGTGTGTAGGACAGTGAACAGTTACGAACAGTTGCAAGCAGATACGCAATCGCGTCGCGCGGTTAACAACGGTTAGTGACGCAGAGTTCGGGCGCGGGCATCCGTAACCGGCGATCGACGGCCCATCGGACCGGCAGCAGTGAGCGGTGGCGCGTGGGTTCAACGCACTCAAATTTCATCTTCTGCAACGGACGGCAGTGATCGTGGGGACTTCGCAAGTCGCCAACGGAGCGTCGGGGCCCAGCAGCTTCGATTCTACAAAGGATAAGGGATGCAGTGAGGACATATTCCAGCCACAGCTTCTACAACAGACGGCAGCGAGCGTTGGGGACGTCGCAGCTCGTTGCAGCAACTTCTGTATTAAAAGATAAGTAAAGCAGCTGGTGCTATAATTTCTTGTGTGTTAATCAAGCTTTCTTATGATACCGATAATGGAAAGTGTTTTTAAGATGTCGCCAAGCGACGTAGAGTCAGAGAGTAGCATACCAGAAAGTCCAGAGAGGGTAAATACTGGGGGAATGTTGTTGACACTGGAGATGTTAGCAGCCATGTTAGCGAGTTTTAGCTCAAATTTAGAATCAAAAGTATAAAATTCAAACTCAAATTTAAAATCAGAAATACAAAATTCAAACTCAAATTTAAAATCAGAAATGGGAACTGTAAAATCAGAATTGAAAGCTGACTTTAAGGCAGACATTGGGGCACTACAAAATTCAATGTGTGAATTAAAGGCAGAAATAATCACAGACATTGACAAAAAGATAGGAAGTCTAACAGAACGGTTTGATAATAGGGAAAAGGAGATACATGCCAGAATTGGTGTTATTGAGACTGAGGTAGGAGGCAAGTTAGATGCTGTGAAACAATATGTGATCACAGGAATGAGGTCACTATGCAAGCGTTGGCTGAGGTTGACAAGAGGATGGTGGCAGGTATTGAGGAAACAAAAACTTTGTTGTCAGGAAAATTAGAAAATACAGAATGTAACTCTAGGAAAAAGATAGAACAAGTAGTGATAGTAAACTATACTGAGATTGAGAAGGTGGACACTAGAATAAATAATCTAGAATTGGGTACTGCATCAGGAAACACTAATTGGTCCATGGTGCAGACACCTTATGGCAAAAAGTTTTCAGGAGTGGGTAATTATCATCCAGTAGATTTTTTGGCTGCATGCAAGGACCAATTTGTGCCTGGTATGTCAGACCAGTGTAAAGTGAAGTTAGCAAAGAGAATGCTTGACTGTTCTGCTCAAACTTGGGCAAATCAGTGTGCTGATAAATTTGTTACTTTTGAGGCATTTGAAAAATTGTTTTTAAATAAGTATTGGGGGGAGGCCAAGCAAGCTAAGATACAAAATGAATTCTTGAATGGGCCAAACTATGTGAAACGGAAACAGAACATGAAGGAATTTTGTCAGGAGGAACTTGAGAAACTAGTGCATTTAGATACACCTTTGAGTCTTTTAGCAGTAATTTCCACTTTGTGTAGGAGGTTACCTGCAGATTTGCATTGGCAGTTAATTCATCATCCCACAGATTCAGCTGAGAATTTCATTGAATTTGTAGAAAAGATAGACCAGGGTTTAGTTATGGAACGACAGCTCAGGGGGACACAGCATGTGAACCACAATGAAAACAGAGTCAGTAGAAATGGGGGTCACAACCAGGGAAACCATAATAGAGAGAGGAATTTAAATGAAAATTGGAGAGGTAACAATAACAGAGGAGACAACTGGGAGAATAGAAGCCAGAGGGAAACATGGGAAAATGATTGGAGAAATCAAAGGCAGGAAGGCGGAAATAGGAATGAGGATAACAGTAGGAGAGAAAATCAGAGGCAGAATCAGGGAAACTGAGATTTGTTCCAAATGAGGTCCGTTTTGGGACAAGGAACTATTCTAATAACAGGACCAGAAGATGGGATAACAGGGGATCTAATAACCATAATTACAGTAGTAATAGAGATGGGGAGAGAAGGGAGGAAAAACTATGTCATATGGACAGAGATGATGACAGGAAAGAGGAAGTAGGAGTTCACAAGGGCAAGGATAAAGAAAAGAGGGAAGAAAACATAAATAGAGTAAACAAGGAAAGGGAGAAAAGAGAGGAAAGTATGTGTCAGATGGATGCTGTTATAGGTAGTGAGGAAATTTTTGGGGATTGGTTTTTGCAACATGACAAGAGAAAGGCAAACAGGAGGAGGAATGATAGAAACAAGGACAATAAAGGAGAGTATGATGTGGGAAGTTTATTTGATAACAACATTAAAGAGGTTAAAAACAGTGTTGGGTTAGCCATAATTTTGGATAGGTCAGAGGCACAAGTGTTGACTGAATGTGAAAGTATGGATGTAAATATTGTTGATACTCTAGCCAGCATAGATGTTGTGGAATGTATGAATGAGAGTGAATGTTTTTCTAAATTAAATGAAAATAAATGTTGTCCAGTAGAGACAATAAATGACAATGGACCTACTGTAAATGAAGGTCAAGTGGACAGTGCAGATGCACAAACCAGAAATTTAATTGGGAAAATAAACTGGATTAGGAAGTGGGCACCAGATGATTGGCTATTGCACAAATATGATTACTTGGACAGACTAGGCAAACAATATAATAGGGACCAGACTTATTACAATGTGTTGAAAGAGTTTGGGGACAATGAGCATGATCAACTAAGGGGATTAGGCATTTGTACCCTAGATCATGATGAGATAAGTGAGGGACAGAGAGTTGTACAGCAGGGGTTAGGTGATGATGAGGAGAAAATTCAAGTTTTTATGATTCATAATAATGAACAGTGTCGTGAAATGGATATTGATGGGTTAAAGTCAGGTTGAGTTAATAAAGTAGTACATGAGTATGGGCAAGATGATTGGATCCAATTCCTCAAACATTTAAAAACAGTAGAGCCAGTGGCATGGGAAAAAGAAAATTATGCTTTTGCAAGAAAAATAGGGATTTTAAATGCAGGGAACTCAGAATTTGAAGTAATCATTGAGGAGGAGCTGTTTACTCAAGATTTATTGGTGATGAAAGGTCTATGTTTAAATCTAGTGTTAGGAAGTGATTTTCTGTGCAAATATGAAGCTCAGTTGGAATATAAGGATAAAGTGCTAGAATTAAGTCTGGAGGGATGCATGAAGAGGGTGAAATTCAAAAATTTTATGAGTGATAAAGATTTAATGGCATGTTTACACAAGTAACTGCCATAAACCAGTGTAAATAATGAAGTATGAGATTCAATGCATTGTAGATAGTAGGTTAAGAATTTGTGTGTATTTATTCTGTGGTCTGTGTTGGTATCTACTTGTGTGTTTAGATTTAAGCATTGGGGTCAAGTTTACAAGTAATCTTTGTAAATGTTTTTCTTTTGTTGTTTGTGGTAAAACATGTGCTTGTATCAGAGTTGCAGTTCAACAGTGGTAAATGAGGTAAATATGTATGTATGTATGCCAACACCAAAGGATAGAGGAAGTGGGAGTGTACTGCTTATGTATGTGTATATGTGAGCAGGGCTGGATATGTGGTGTAAGTTGTGGGGTGACTCGGAGAATGAGAAAGTGGTGGACATTGATGCAGGCAGTGGGGTCTGTGGCTTAGATAATTTGTGATGAAGAAGTCAGCTGACAGTGTTGCATATGTGGGTGTGACTGACCATATGGGTCAGAAGTTAGGAATGTATGTTTGTGGCTGTTTTGGCTAAAGGTGGGTTGGATTGAGAAATGTTTAAATTGAGAGAAAGTGTTTGCTCTTTAGTGTCTGTCTCTTTGAGTGTTTGGTAGGTAACGTGTCTAATAGGGAATGCTCTGTATTGTTATATCAAACTGATTCTGATAACACATTTTGTTTTCTTTAATGGTGCTCAACTGTTGACTGAACAATTTCTGCAACAACAGTTGACGAGAACTATTTTTCTGTCTATTTTTCTGAGTATCAATAGGGTTTGGTGATACTTTATTTAAAAAATGTAGATGTTTTGTGGGATACTAGCTTTGAAATTAGACTTTAAACTTAGATATTTTATTGTGGGGAGTACTTGTGGAAAGCACATTAGCCTGATGACAGAGATGCAAATTTAACCTCACACCAGTAGAAATAATTTCTTTTGGTGCGAGGGGGTAGGATTTGTATTTATGTTTGTAGGTGTCATTATGAGAGAAGAGAAAATTCTCTATGATAACATTCTTTTGGTAGTATTATTTGAGCTTTAAGATATATTTTTGACATAGGCAGGTTTTTTTTAAATTTTTTATTTGATGGAGTAATACTCCAAGTAGGCCACATATTCTCTTGTCTGTTTCATCTGAAGCTATGGCTGATGAGAGTGCAGGCATGGTGGTTTGGGTTAATCTGATAATGACTAACACCAGCCACTTTCAGTTCTTAATTCTGTTGATTTACGTGTTACTGTACATGTCTCAATGCTTAGTCTCAATTGCACCAAGTCTGGATGGCAGGGGGGTGGGATACAAATCCAACCGAATCCTGGTGTCCAGACAAACTTTTGTCTATATTGACTCATGAGTGCCTTCTGCTCTTCCTGTTCCATGTAGGGTGCATATGACGTGTGTGAACAAGAACGCTTGATCCAGTGCCATGAATCTAAGCTGCAACAGCATGTTGGTTGAAATGACGGAGACATAGGACCGTACACCATGGACCAGAGTTGCTGCAACGATGACTCTGGGGTTCTCAGTGTCAAAGTGGTGAGAGATTTCCTTTAAACAAGTGGAGTGTACACCGTCAAAAGTTTTTATAGTGACAATTCTAGTTTTTCCATGTAGGACAAGGTTCTCTAAAGACTAAAGTTTAATAATATTATAAATTTCGTGCCAATTCTGTATATAAACAACAGGCACACTTAAAATTCATGGATGTAATTAGTTATAAGGATCCTTTTCTTAAAAATATGCAAACACTATAAGTAGTCTTAATGGTACAAATATTGGGAAATTATCTCACTGCCCTGTTTATTTTTTATTTATCTATTTATTTATTTTTTGCATTAGTTGAGGTCATAATTGGCATAGTGTTTGAGCCAATCCGATTCAATAATTTTGTAATTTAAAAATGTTGTTCATTTGAATGTATTAATTTTGGTGCTACTTGTGCCATCCTGCACATTGTTTGGATGCCGCAAGTGGGGGTATTGTGAGATTACCGCCCAATAGAAATACTGGTAATTAATAGCATTTGATAATTAAACAGTATGAAGTTCACTGCAAACATTGACCATGCCAATGCACTAAATGTTACACAATTTTAATCTCATTAATTATGGTAGCAATGTATGTACACAGTTGGGTGACAACATTTATAGTTAGGCCATAGGTAGAAATTCTCCACGTTGAGATTTGCTGTGTGCTTGTAGCTGACGGGAGGCCAGCGAGCAGGCCGATGTTGGTGGCTTGTTCCAACTTAGGATTTTCCAGTTCGTTTCCGGTGCGCAGGCACAGTGCAGTGCACAAATATTGTAATACTACTGGCATTTGAAGTAATACAATGCAGTTAGGAACCTTTAAGGCCCTCATTACAAAATAGCCTGTTGACAAATAAACAATACATTAGCTGATATAGTCACATCTAACGTAATATGTTTAATTGACAATGAAAAGTAATAAATTACCAACGAAGACAAGACAGTTACACGACTAGCATGGCAATGTTTGTTTATAAAAATAATATATTAACTATTTTTCATTTTATTTTCAATCAATCTTTTGTATTTTACCTTGAAATATTCAGTTAAATCAGTTATCTGTGATATAAGAAATTGCACGATTATGATAAACAGTACAAAGGATGTTTATACTAATATAAAAACGTAAGAAAATATTTGTTTAATGTGTAGTGTAATTATTTTGATTTTAAGTAAAGTTTTAGAAATGTATTGGCTGAGCGCTGTACGTTGGCAAATCGGTTAGAACAGTTCACATGGGGAAGTTGATGACGTAGGGGAAGAAACCCCGGCATTGGACTTTTGGGGCGCGCGTGTGAGGGCAGGAAGTGACGAGGCAGGAGCACGTGGGGTAACTGGCGGGCGGCGTCGCTCTGCATCAGTCGGCATGTGGATCTCGAGGTGGTGATTTGAGATTTGTCTGTGGCAATCGCCACGTGTGGTTGCTCGTCGCAGACTGCGCCAAGTTAAATCGAGTGCTACTGTGTGTTGGTGAATATTTAGCTGGTGGAACAAGGTGTGCATCGCATTGAATTAAAGTGACTGTGATTTGTTAATGTAACACGTGTCGTCGCATAGGCACGAACATAAACGGTGTTTGAGACAGCCACGTGGTGTGAAAACAATTCACGACAAATATTCATTTTGTCTGGGGGCTCTCGAGCTATAACTTTATTTGATAAATGTGCCGACGTACAGACGTATCAGCCACAGGGTTCAAGTATTGTGAAATAAACAACATATAGTGAACTTTCACGTGTTTTCAAAAATAGTAGTTAGTACACCCTTTTCTCTCATGAACTTGAATTTATTATGAATTTGTTTTGTTAATCATATGCAGGGAAGGAAAGCTGCGAACGTGTGATATCATCCCCTAGAAAACGAGTCAAACAGTCGCAATAACAGTTCCAGTGTTTTTGCAGGTTTAGGAATTTGGTTCGCAGCTGGTGGTTGTGAGTTTTAAAAATTAAACTTTCTCTAATTTTAAACTCTCACCCCGACGCAGCTTAAAATCAATATTCGATGTTAACAAATTTCTCTTTTTCAAAAATGCTTTTCTAACCATTGCCATTCTGAATTTTATATCCTCTGTACTGCGACCATCATTTGTTATTTTACTGCCCAAGTGACAAAACTCATCTACCTCCTTCATTGCTTCGTTACCTAATCTAATTCCTTCAGCATCGCCTGATTTTCTTGGACTGCAGTCCATTACCCTAGTTTTGCTCTTGTGAAGTTCGGTGGTAGGATGAACAGGATTTCTGGTCAGGTGAGTACAGGATTATAAATACAAAATCAATTGGGGGTAACAGAGGAGTAGGATTGATAATGAATAAGAAAATAGGAATGTGGGTAAACTACTATGACCAGCACAGTGATCGCATTATCATTCTCAAGATAGATACGAAGCCAACACCGACAACAGTAGTACAGGTTTATATACCAACTAGCTCTGCCGATGATGAGGAGATCGAAGAAATATATGAGGAGCTAAAGGAAATTATTCAGACAATTAAGGGAGAGGAAAACTTAATTGTTATGGGAGACTGGAATTCGGTAGTAGGAAAGGGAAGAGACGGAAAAATAGTAGGTGAATATGGTCTGGGCAAAAGAAATGAAAAAGGAAGCCGCATGGTAGAATTTTGCACAGAACATAATTTAGTTATAACAAACACCTGGTTCAAGAATCACAAAAGAAGGTTGTATACGTGGAAGAGACCAGGAGACACCGGAAGGTATCAGATAGATTTTATAATGGTAAGACATAGATTCCGGAACCAGGTTTTAAACTGTAAAACATACCCAGGGACAGATATAGACTCTGACCATAACTTGTTGGTTATGAACTGTAGGCTGAAACTAAAGAAACTACAAAAAGGTAGGAAAGTAAGGAGATGGGACCTGCATAAATTGAAGGAACGTGAGGTTCTTAAGAATTTTAGAGGGAGCTTTAGGCAACAATTGACAGAAACAGGGGAAAATAAAACAGTAGAAGAGGAATGGGTAAACTTGAGAGATGAAATAGTGAAGGTAGCAGAGGACAGAATAGGTAGGAAGGCAAGACCTACAAAAAATCCTTGGATATCACAGGAGATACTAAATTTAATCGATGAAAGGAGAAAATATAAAAATGCAGTAAATGAAACAGGCAAAATGGAGTACAGACGACTAAGAAATGAGATTGACAGGAAGTGACTAGAAGGCAAAAGCAAGGATGTAGAAGAATATATAAATAGGGGAAAAATAGATACAGCCTACAGGAAAATAAAAGAAACATTTGGAGATAAGAAAAACAGATCTATGAATATCAAGGACATTGATGGAAAACCAGTTCTCAGCAAAGAAGGGAAAGCTGAAAGGTGGAAAGAGTATATAGAGGGGCTCTACAAAGGAAATGAACTCCGAGACAATATTGTAGGAAGGGAGGAGGATGTAGATGAAGATGAAATAGGAGATAATGTATTGAGAGAAGAATTTGACAGAGCCCTGAAAGACCTAAGTCGAAACAAGGCTCCTGGAGTAGATGATATTCCCTCAGAGCTACTGAAGTCTCTGGGAGAACCAGCCATGACAAACCTGTTTCACCTGGTGTGTAAGATGTATGAGACAGGAGAAGTACCCTCAGACTTTAAGAAAAATGTTATAATCCCCATTCCAAAGAAATCAGGTGCAGACAGGTGTGAAAACTACAGAACCATCAGTCTAATAAGTCATGGTTGCAAAATATTAACACAAATTATATACAGAAGGATGGAAAAGCTGGTAGAAGCCGACCTCGGGGAAGATCAGTTTTGGTTCAGGAGAAATGTAGGAACACGGGAGGCAATACTCACTTTACGGCTCTTCCTAGAGGATAGATTAAGAAAAGGCAAACCTACATTTCTAGCTTTTGTAGATTTGGAGAAGGCTTTTGACAATGTTGATTGGAATACACTCTTTCAAATTCTGTAGCAAGCAGGAGTAAAATATAAGGAACATAAGATTATTTATAACTTGTACAAAAACCAGACAGCGGTTATCAGAGTTGAAGGGCATGAAAGGGATGCAGTGGTTGGAATGGGAGTAAGACAGGGTTGTAGTCTTTCTCCATTGTTATTCAGTTTGTACATTGAGCAAGCTATAAAGGAAAGCAAGGAGAAATTTGGAAAGGAATTAAAGTTCATGGTGAAGAATTAAAAACATTGCGTTTTGCCGACGACATTGTAATAATCTCAGAGACAGCAAAAGACCTGGAAGAGCAGTTGAAGGGAATGGACAGTGTGCTAAAAGGTGCATATAAGATGAACATTAACAAGAGCAAAACTAGGGTAATGGAGTGCAGTGTAAGGAAATCAGCTGATGCTGAAGGAATTAGGTTGGGAAACGAAGCAATAAAGGAGTTTTGTTATTTGGGCAGTAAAATAACAAATGATTGTCGCAGTACAGAGGATATAAAATGCAAAATGGCAATGGGTAGAAAAGCGTTCTTGAAAAAGAGAAATTTGTTAACATCGAATATTGATTTAAGCCTAAGGAAGTCTTTTCTGAAGGCATTTGTATGGAGTGTTGCCTTGTATGGGAGTGAGACATGGACGATAAACAGTGCGCACAGGAAGAGGATTGAGGCTTTTGAAATGTGGTGCTACAGAAGAATGCTGAAGATTAGGTGGGTGGATCACGTAACTAATGAGGAGGTATTGAACAGAATTGGAGAGAAAAGAAATTTCTGGCATACCTTGACTAAAAGAACGGATAGATTGGTTGGACACATTCTTAGACATCAAGGAATTGTGAATTTAGCTTTGGAGGGAAGTGTGTGGGGTAAAAATCGCAGAGGAAGACCAAGAGATGGATACAGTAAGCAGATTCAGACAGATGTAGGTTGTCGTTCTTATGTGGAGATGAAGAGGCTTGCTCAGGATAGGGTATTGTGGAGAGCTGCATCGAACCAGTCTCCAGACTGAAGACCACAACAACAACAACAACAACAACAATCTTCATCTTATATGTACCTTTCAGCACTCTGTCTATTCCGTTCAATTGCTCTTCCAGGTCCTTTGCTGTCTCTGACAGAATTACTAAAACGTTTTTTCTTCGCCCTGAACTTCCGTAACGAACGCTCTACCCAGGCAGGCTGTGAGCGATGACGTCAGAGCGCACGTTAGCCGTATAGGCGCACGGCGGACAACAAGCTTAACTCGTGCACAGGGTTCAATGTGTTCGAGATTATCTGTGTTTTCGTGTATTATCATCATTGTTACAATTATTAAGCTCTATGTTAGTTAGATTACTTTTTATGGTCGGTGAAATGCTAGTTTAAGGCCTCCGAAGGACGTCAACCTCTTTCACCATATCGGAGGGCGCTGCTTTTATTTATTTACTAGCTTATATGCCCGTGCTTCGCAACGGTTGTTAAAGAAGGTCCTGTGTATATCATGGTTCTTTGGTTTCCGGACGTAGGTCAGCAAAAACACAATCCTTGTTGGATCTCTCTGTCAATAAACTCAGTTCTCCTAACCAAGATGCCAAATTTAAGTAGATGTCATTGTCGAAAACGATGAATGTTCATAAAGTTTTTCATACTAAGAGTGAAATTTATCTAAGTCCGTGCTTCGGAACAATGTAAATTCAATGTTAGGTTGTGGTCATAAAGTTATACATTGCAACAGCAGCGCCGAAAGCGGCTGGCAAATTACATTTCTGAAAACGATATTGGATAAGTGCGAATATTGATTTGTAACGGTTTTCACAAATATCTTCTTGAATAGGAATTTGGAATGAATTGTAAGACTGTATGAATCATGAGACTCTATACAAAAGAGTTTCGCGTGAAAGTGCTGGTCATAATGAGATGTGACAACAACGTATGTATCTGATTCGGTAGAATTTTACTTTCTATCCTGGCGGCTTCGCGTTTTTATGTTGGTAACACGAATAACACGATATAAAATCGTTGCAAAGATGACCGAACCACATAGAGTGTAGATAAATACTGCTGTTCCTGCTTAATGCTTGATTTCACGACGAAATATATGCGTGTCACGCGATTGGCTTATGACGATGTCACATGATTCCCCTTATTCAACATCTGTTGCCAACATTATCACAGGAGGCCGCCGGGATATGAGTAGGACTACGTCGCATAGTTTTTCTTGACCCAGCTGTCAAACGATAACACCTTTCACAGCAGAGAGTGTCGCGGCTATATGTATCAGAGATCACTGATTAGCACAGACCAGTGAGCTTACTGGCACAGGCATATCAATATCTATGGCCTAAGAGACATTCATTAAGGTATGTCTGTGTTTCCACAACGCTTCCACGACAGTGTTCAATGTTCCACGAGTATTTTTTATCTTTGAGTCTATCTTGATTTTTATCTTTGTTTTGTGTTTCTGTTCATAGTCGGTAATTTGTGGTTGACGGAAACATGTCATCTATTTAAAAAATTGCGTGTTTGATATTCCTCGTCGTTATTAAAGCCTGAAAGGACCGCACTGTCTGACGATGAAAGAATAAACAGATTTTGACTCGTACCGTAAAGTTCGTATGTCACAGAGTATATAGCTTCTCCTAAGAGTATTTATTGCATATTTTGCGAATTTTTGCTCGTCACACTCACCCACTGCCACGCACCGCGACCAAACTCCCTTACTAACATCATTAGACCAAGGGCTATCTACCACCACAACCACGAGTGGGTGGCAGTATGTGGTCATGGGGAAAAGTCTGTCAGCACGAACTCACACAAGCCTTTTATATATAGATATAGATTTTTTTTCCTGAGGAAAGAGGCGCCCACAGGCTTAGACCACATAGCCCTGAGGTACGGAGAAAACCCTGATAATGTAATATTAAACTCTATTAATGTGGTTCCGTTTTGTACTCGGGAAAGTTACCTCACAACTTTTTTGATTTTTGTTCGCTCTCAGTTCACTTATTACTTTGCATTTTTTTTCTTATTGAGAGATTTCAGTCTGATGAAGGTTTGCGTCCTTACGAAACACGTTACGGCAAGGTCCTCCATTCCTGGATACTTCACATTTATAATATCCTTTAGCGTTCCAAAAACGTTTGGCCTACAGTCAATGTAACTGCCGTGGCATTTTTGAAATCCTCTTTCCATTTTCAAAACGAATTCCATAAAACTTTCAGTTGGCTTTATTACGGATCCCCTTGTAATTGTTTGAAGCCAGTTCTTTCCTGAAACAGTTACATGATCAGTCATTTTACCAAACAAATGTGCTAATTCAGGGTGTTTTCGTTTAACTCTGTAAGCAACATATCCTGCAATCATCTCTAACAGCTCAACATTTTCCTTTAAATTTTGAACATTCTTCGTATTCGACGCAATTCTCAAAAATTTCTGCCACCTCTGAAACAAAATGTTCCATTTCCTTGTTGTCGCTTTCACTTTCATGTAGACAGTAAGTGTGTTGCTCCGCAGATGATGACAGGTCTACGGTTGTATCTTCGGTTTGCGACAGTATGTTAGCACTTAAAGTATTACATTCCTTCTCAGTCTTACATTCACCATCTGATAGTATTTCGTTCGCATTATGGCTCAAAATCAAAGACTTTATTCTTTGGGAGACGGTGGTAGGCAAATGGTGGTCCTACAATCTTCCCCATCCTCTTATTTTGGAAAAGTAGCTCTCAAGAATATCATGATTGCATCTTGAAGACATGACGTACTTGTAGCCTTCCAGTGTAACCTCCTTGAATAAAGAGCGTAGACTGTTTATCGACATCAAAAACCCGTTCTGGAAAGAAAGAAAATCAACAGTAGGGTTTTTTTCCTTCATGTTTTTGGGTTTGCTCCTTTCTGTTTTCTCACATCGCTGGCCAATTTTTCCTTTTTCTTTTTTCTCTCTCTCTTTTCTTCTTCTTATTCCCATTGTGAGAATGAGATCGTACAGTTGTAATGCTTTATCTTGATCTCGTAAATAACTTCCGTATGCACTTTTTAATTTGTATCCATCAAGAGGAGTTCTCGAGTTCAGTACATCAAATCCACTGTTTATAACTTTTACAGCTTCACCACCATGACTGAACTCAGGAAGGTTGTGACAAATAGCTTGTCATACAGCGAGAGAAAACAACTCGACTGCTTTCCTCACGTTTTGCTTTTCCGTACCAGCAACAAGCAAATTCCTAACTTCCTCGCTTGTATACTGTGGTTAGTACAACTGGCGATGGCACAGCAAACCATTCTTTTCCACTTACAGGTTTACTGTTAAAACACATTAGTACTGTGATAATTACGAAGATACTCTCAATCTACAGTCACTAAAAACAATTGACACTGACCTAAAAACGGCGTTCTCACTCGTAAACGCAACAGATATAAAGTCCGTTTTAAACGATCAACGAACTTGTAATAGATTGATAACAAGTTTCGTTCGAACGGCTGCACTAGTATGATCGCGCTAGTATCGAAGCGCGATAATTATAGCGATAAAGCAATAGGACGAGTTCTAAATTCGGTACTAGTGGGTTCACTGCGCATGCGCGAGCTAGCATCTGTCTGCTGCAGTCACCGCTCCAGTTAGTCCGCCATTTTCCTTCGCATTTACGTATATTTTGCGTTATGTCGAAGTTTATGATCAGAATGCATTACAAAATGTATTTCTAATGACGGCATTCACACTGTCCGTCACCAGACCGCCACCTAACGTCAACGTCACGTTAAACTTTCTCTAGAAGATTGTTTTCATTGAACGGTCGTCTGCTGACATCGGAAGTTAACCTATTTTCGTCACGCGATTTTCATTCTGTAGTGGACAATTACACGGTTTGCACGCAAACTTGTCTTATCAATCTTTAGTTTATTATTATACTTTGGTTTAGCGGTAAATTGCAAATGTTTCATGACGACTTAAATATTTATCTCAATTATTGTCCACCGAAAAGCGAGGTCGTGTACTGTACATCTGAAACCGAAAAATGGTTTATGATTTGCAATATCGTAACAGAAGAGACTGAAGCCAATTGTTTATTTGAATAAGATTGTAATTTGATAATGCAATTTTCATTTAATAGCATTTTAAATGAAAAAGTCAGTCCAAATGAAAGACAAAAATTCAGTTGTGCATGACGTTATTAACAATGTCAGTGGGCAACTCGTAGTACAGTAGATAAAGTAAAGGAGGTTTATTTACGCTCTTATAAATATTGCTTGATGTGTTCATAAGTTTATTTTTGTTCGCTTTAAAATAGATGTGAATGTTTTGAAATGTTGTTTCACTCCCCAGAACTTTACCACACTAACTTGACCAAAAACATCGATTGCAAGGTTTTCTTTGGCCGTCAATAACATTTGGCTTTGTTTCCTCAATTCCAGTATTAAACTATGACTTCCTACATAACAAACCGCCTGTTATAACCTCACTTTCAACATCGGGTATTACTGTTCCATTACGTTTATCGTCTAAACATGCTGCCACAAGATCTTGCTTGAGTTTGTAGTTCAGGGCTAGTACGCTAGGAGCGCTTTAGTAGACTATCTTGTTCACCTTCGTTCATTGTTTAAAAAGGGCTTAACACGCACAATGTAAGTCAGCACGCTGCTGAGCGCTGGGAGGGTGCCCTGTGACGTCAGCTGCGCGGCTGGCTACTGCGCATCCACCTCGTCATCCCTTGCGTTTCCACCAATCGTGGGTCTGCCGCTACCGACAGCGATACGAGCGTTAGGCTGCGCAGGACCAGGCGGGCAGCGCCTAGCAGGAGGTGGGCCGAACGCGCCTGCCCTCTGTCGGCAGCAGCTCGCACTAGTTTGCAGCTGCTGCCATCTGGCGTCGCTCTGGTGTACCGTGTGCAGCTGGCCGTCGCTTTACTCCACCTCCTGCGGACCTCGGCAGTCCCACCGACCAGTCGTGCCCTCTGTCGACGGCAGCGCGTACTAGTCGCGGCCGGTGCCGGCAGCTGCTGCCATCTGGCGCCGCTCTGGTGTACCGCGTGCAGCTGTGCGCTACTCCACGCCACCTCCTGCAGACTTCTGCAGCCCTGGCCACGAACAGCGCGACGCGACGTAACCGACACGTCGGAGAGCAGCGAAATTCGGTCGGTCGGACCTGTATCGTACATATTCTGGTAACAGACGGCGAAAGCGTTACTTGTGTCATTTTAATGCAGGTTTTATTTTATTTTACGAGGCGCGTCCAGAAGGCAAAGGCTACACGACGACACTAGGTGACGACACTCGTTGCATGAAATGAATTGTGCGCGCAACTGGTTTCGTGTGTGTCTGTAGACACGGCGCCAATACTACACACTCTTCAGTTTCGTTGTTTTGTGAGTGCCATAGGCGCCGTAGAATGAATGTTTTGGTAGCTGTAAGATGGGGCGGAGGTATCGCTTCTCTGTGTGAAGTCGCTGCATAAGACTAAACATAAAAAGAATAAGAGACGTGTTTGGGTTTGGGACTGGATTTAAAAAAAGACGTCAGCTCTGTTGCTTAGCCAACTTGCTGAAAGAAATTGTAATTGTAATTGAAGACCATATAAGTTATTTTAAGCAACTTACAATGTCACCAGATCAGTTGACGTCCTTTTTAAACAGCGTTAGTAATGCAATAAAGAATCAAGCTACTGTTATGTGTGAAGCATTGTTACCAGAACCGAAATTTTTTCAAAGGGCCAGATAGAATAAATAAAACAGGGGGTGGCGTGTTTATTGCTGTTACAAACGGTTTATCCTGCAACGAAATTGAGGCAGATACTTCCTGTGAATTGGTCTGGGTAGAGGTTATACCTGACCACCGAAATAAATTAATAATTGGATCTTTTTATCGGCCCCTTGACTCAGACGATGCGGTTGCCGAAATGTTCAAAGAAAGCTTGAATCACATTTCAAATAGGTATCCGAAGCATACTTTTATAATCGGTGGCGACTTTAATTTACCCTCGACATGTTGGCATAATTACATATTCAAAACCGGCGGCAAATATAAAACATCGACCGAACTAGTTCTGAATGCTTTTTCTGAAAACTACTTCGAACAGTTAGTTCATGAACCCACTAGGATAGTAAGTGGTTGCGAAAATACCCTTGATCTCCTAGCAACAAATAATCCTGAGCTAGTAAAGAGCATCAAAACAGATCTACATCTACATCTACATACATACTCCGCAATTCACCGTAAGGTGCGTGGCGGAGGGTACACCATACCACTACTAGGCATTTCCTTTCCTATTCCACTCCCAAATTGAACGAGGAAAAAAAGAATGCCTATATGCCTCCGTACGAGCCCTAATTTCTCTTATCTTGTCTTTGTGATCTTTACGCGATATGTAAGTAGGCGGCAGCAAGATCGTACTACACTCAGCTTCAAATTCCGGCCCTCTAAATTTACTTAACAGAAATTCACGAAAAGAACGTCGTCTTTCTTCCAGCGATCCCCAATTGAGTTGCCGGAGCATTTCCGAGACACTCGCGCATTGGTCGAACCTACCGGTAACAAATCTAGCTGCTCGCCTCTGAACCGCCTCTATGTCTTCCTTCAAAATGATCTGCTGCGGGTCCCAAATACTTGAGCAATACTCAAGACGTGGTCGTACAAGCGTTTTATACGCGGTCTCCTTTACAGGTGAAGTACATCTTCCCAAAATCCTCCCAATAAACCGAAGTCGGCTGTCTGCCTTACTCACAACTGTCCTTACATGCTCGTTCCATTTCATATCGCTCTGCAATGTTACGCCTAGATATTTGAACGACGCGACCGCATCAAGAAGCTCACTACTGATGCTATATTCGAACATTATAGGATTGTTTTTTCTACTCATGCGCATCACCTTACATTTTTCTACATTGAGAGCTAGCTGCAATTCTTCGCACCAACTAGAAATTTTGTCTAAGTCAACCTGTATGCTATTACAGTCAGTTACAGACGACACCCTCCCATACACCACAGCATCATCAGCAAACAGCCGCAAATTACAACTTACTCTGTCCATCAGATCATTTATATAGATAGAAAATAATAGCGGTCCTATCACACTCCCCTGGGGCACGCCTGACGACACACTCGTCTCTGATGAACACTCGCCGTCGAGAACAACGTACTGCGTTCTATTACTTAGGAAGTCTTCCAGCCAGTCACAAATCTGTGAACCTATTCCATAAGCTCGTATCTTCGTTAGCAGTCTGCAGTGTGGCACCGTGTCGAACGCCTTTTTGAAGTCGAGAAAAACACAATCCGCCAGTTGCCCTTCGTCCATGGCTCGCAAGATGTCATGTGAGAAAAGGGCAAGCTGAGTTTCGCATGAACGATGTTTCCTAAACCCTTGCTGATTCATGGAAAGAAGCTTTTCCGTTTCAAGGAAATTTACTATATTCGAACTGAGAATATGCTCCAAAATTCTACATGAAACCGATGTCAACGATATTGGCCTGTAATTGTATGGGTCAGTTCTCTTTCCTTTCTTATACACTGGAGTCACCTGCGCTTTTTTCCAATCACTAGGAACTTTGCGCTGAATTACAGATTCGCTATAAATGCAAGCTAAGTAGGGGGCCAATGCCGCAGAATAGTCTTTGTAAAACCGAACTGGTATTCCATTCGGACCAGCAGACTTTTTCGTATTTAGCTCTCTCAGCTGCTTCTCTACACCGGAAATACCTATTGCTATGTCCCCCATTTCGGAATTAGTACGTTGATCAAATGATGGTATATTTGTGCGGTCCTCCTGCGTGAAAGATTTCTTAAAGGTTAAATTTAGAACTTCAGCTTTCCGTTTGCTTTCTTCTATTACTGCCCCGGAATGATCAACTAGTGACTGGACAGTGGGCTTTGACCCGCTTATCGATTTTACATAGGACCAGAATTTTTTCGGGTTCTCGGAAAGATCTTTTGCTAAGGTATGGCTGTGATAATTATTGTATGCTTCACGCATCGATCTTTTTATAGACGCACGAATCTCTACTAACTTTTGCCTGTCATCATTTGCGTGTTCTTTTTTGAATCGAGAGTGCAACAGCCTTTGCTTTCTCAGCAGCTTTCTAACATTATTATTATACCACGGTGGATCTTTTCCATCCTTAATCGTCTTTACTGGCACATATTTCTCTAACCCTTCATTAACAATGCATTTAAATTTAGTCCACAATTCCTCTACATCCATAGTCCCAGAATTAAACGATGCCCATTCATTTTCTAAGTGCGATCGTAACATTAGCTTGTCGGCTTTTCCCAACAAAAACACGCTCCTAGCCTTCTTGACTGGTTTATGAACTTTGGTCACCATCGACGCTATGACGATATCATGATCACTAATTCCTGTCTCTACACAGACATCGTTAATGAGGTCAGGCCTGTTTGTGGCTATAAGGTCTAGAATATTTCCATTGCGCGTGGGTTGCCGGTTTAACTGCTCAAGACAGTTTTCGAAGAATGTGTCCAAAAGTAGCTCGCAAGACTGCTTGTCTGTACCGCCTGAAATGTAACTAGCGAGGTCCCAATCTATACTCTTAAGGTTGAAGTCACCTCCGACTAATATTGCATGGCCCGGATACCTATGCACTACCTGGTGTAGACTTTCCTTGAATGATTCTAAAACTGCTACAGCAGCACTGGGGGGCCGGTAAAAACAGATACAGGGATTAGCGAACATCGAGTTGTTGTAGCTAGACTGAATGTCGAAATGCCTAAATGCACCAAAAATAAACGAAAAATATATCTATTCGATAAAGCAGATAAAAATTCGCATCTCGCTTTCCTGAGTGATAATCTCCAGTCTTTCAAAACTAAAAATGCGAGTGTAGATCAATTGTGGCTTACTTTCAAAGACATAATATCAGTAGCAATCGAGAGATTTATACCAAATAAATTAATAAAAGAGGGGGCCGACCCCTGTGGTACACAAAACAGGTCAGATCACTGTTGCAGAAACAAAGAAAAACGCATGCAAAATTTAAAAAGACACAGAATCCGCAAGACTGGCAATCTTTTACTGAAACTCGCAACCTAGCGCGGACTTCAATGCGAGAATCTTATAGCTGTTTCCACAACGAAATCCTGTCTCGTAATCTTGCAGAAAATCCAAAGAAATTCTGGTCATATGTGAAGTACATTAGCGGCAAAACACAAACAATACCTTCACTACGCGATAGCAATGGTAATACTACCGACGACAGTACTGCTAAGGCAGAATTAGTAAACACAGCTTTCCGAAATTCTTTCACCAAAGAAGACGAAGTGAACATTCCAATATTAAGTCCAAAACAGCTGCCAGCATGCGAAACTTAGAAGTAGATGTTCCTTGAGTAGTAAAACAACATAAGTCACTAAACAAAAATAAATCTTCCGGGCCAGATTGTATAGCAACTAGATTCCTCTCAGAGTATGCTGATGCAGTAGCTCCGTACTTAGCTATAATTGACAACCGATCACTCAGCGAAAGATCCGTACCCAAAGACTGGAAAGTTCCCCAAGTTACTCCAATATTCGAGAAAGACAATAGGAGTGATCCCCAAAATTACAGGCCTATCTCATTGACGTCGATTTGCAGTAGGATTTTGGAACATATACTTTGTTCGAATATTATGAACTACCTCGAAGAGAACGACCTATTAACCAATAGTCAACACGGATTCAGAAAGTATCGCTCTTGCGAAACACAGCTTGCCCTTTATTCACTTGAAGTGTTAAGTGCCATCGACAAGGGATCTCAAATCGATTCCATATTTCTGGATTTCCGGAAGGCTTTTGATACTGTACCCCACAAGCGGCTTCTAATGAAATTGCGTGCTTATGGAATATCTCCCCAATTGTGCGATTGGATTCACGATTTCCTATCAGAAAGGAGACAGTTCGTTGTAATTGACGGTAAGTCATCGAGTAAAACAGAAGTGATATCTGGCGTTCCACAGGGAAGCGTTATAGGTCCATTACTCTTCCTCGTGTTTATAAACGATTTAGGAGACAATCTGAATAGCTCCCTTAGACTGTTCGCGGACGATGCTGTCGTTTATCGGTTAGTGAAGTCAACAGAGGATCAAAAGCAACTGCAAAGCGATTTAGACAAAATTTCTGCAGGGTGCGAAAATTGGCAATTGACACTAAATAAAGAAAAGTGTGAACTAATACACATGACCACTAAAAGAAATCCGCTGAACTTCAATTACGCGATAAATCAGTCAAACTTTAAGGTCGTAGATTCTACCAAATACCTAGGAGTTACAATTACGAACAACTTTGATTGGAGAGAACACATAGAAAATATTATGGGGGAGGCGAACCAAAGGTTACGTTTCATCGGCAGAACGCTTCGAAGATGCACCAGCTCCACCAAAGAGACTGCCTACATCACACTTGTGCGTCCTCTCCTGGAGTACTGTTGCCCAGTGTGGAACCCTCATCAGGTGGGACTGACGGAAGACATTGAGAAGGTTCAGAGAAGGGCAGCTCGTTTTGTTTTATCACGTTACGGGGGGGAAAGCGCCACGGAAATGTTGTACGAAATGGGGTGGAAATCATTAAAAGAAAGACGTTATTCATTGCGGAGTGATCTGTTTGCGAAGTTTCAATCACCGACTTTTAGTTCTGAATGTGAAAATATTTTGCTAGCACCCACCTACTTAGGGAGACATGACCATCCCAATAAAATAAGAGAAATCAGATCGAAAACGGAACGATTTAGGTGTTCTTTCTTCCCGCGCGCTATTAGAGAATGGAACGGTAGAGAAAAGTTATGAAAGTGGTTAATGACCCCTCTGCCAGGGACTTTAATGTGATTTGCAGAGTATCTATGTAGATGTAGATGTAGATGTAGATTCACTGCGAGCATCCAGTTAGCAGTGTTGAAATTGTTGCATGTACATTGTATGGTTTGCTCGCGAGAACAGACATTTCAGATAACATGTGAAGGAAGCTAACTTGTTCACCAAACTGAGCGCAAAACTAAAATGCAATATCTCCAAACTTTGTTACTTTTTGTATCTCTCACGAGTTTCACAACTTTCTTTTATTGTCAAAGATGATAAGAAAACAATACAAATTTTCATAAAAATCATCACTTTGCTTACAGGTGCGTCAACCCCCCCCCCCTTTACTTCTGAAAAGTGCAAGATGCTGAAATGTTACGGTTTCTATGAAGTTACGTTGTCCTTACTAAAGATAACATCACAAGTACACTTTCTCACACTTAATATTTTATATGTGAAACCTTGCTACTCCAAACAATTACCATATGTTCATCATAAAAAAAAACAGGACAGTATATATTGTCACGTTGAAATGGAAACAATCTTGACTTCGAAGCCAACTAAACACAGCACTTATACTGAAAGCTCGTTTATTACGAACTCAACATACACGCAGCACTGACTGCCTCTCAGGCAGAGTGCTCTGCTGTTTATACACAGACAGAATTTACCAGAAAGTAGAAGAACAGTTAACATAAGAAACAAGTAGAATTTACAAGTAAACATAAGAAAGATGTAGAACCTTCTGGAATCCTTAATAACAAAGAAATAAATTTTTGCCGGTGGGCGGAATTGAACCGGCGACCTTCTGAACCGCAGTCCGTGACGCTATCCCCTCGCGGCATTGCTCCCTCTCCTGGGGAATCAGCGACCCGCTGTTATGATCCCGTGGAGCCAGCTGCAATGTCCTGGATCTTGACCGTGTCATGGGTCCTCTATATGACATTCTGGAGAATCATTCGCTTCTCCACGATTACCGACGACAGACGTTCCTGTCATGGCTTAAACAGGAACAATACCGTCCTTAAAGTCCTTGAACAAGAAGGCATTGTAGTCTACCTGCTCTTCAGGATCGTAGTAAGTCTTCATGCGCAGGACGTGAACAATGTCTCTTCGTTTTTGACGTTTCGACGACGGCTCATAATCCTCAACTTCGTATATGACGTCTGACAGGCGGCGTATGACACGATACGGACCAAAGTATCGCTTCAATAACTTTTCTGACAGTCCAACTTTTCGTACAGGGGTAAAAATCCATACCAGATATCGTGGGCTGTACACAACAGGTCGGTGCTTGTCGTTATACCGCTGACGGTTCTTCTCCTGAGCGTCCAGTGTCCGTATGCGAGCCAGCTGTCTTGCTTCTTCGACCCTGGTGATGAGCTGTTTAACATAGTCATCCTGAGTGTCGTCCGGTTGGAACGGGAACAGTGCATCTATTGTCGTTTCAGCTTCACGGCCATGGAGCAGGAAAAACGGCGTGAAGCCTGTGAAGTCCTGTCTTGCGGTATTGTAAGCAAATGTCACGACTGGCAGAATTGTATCCCAATCCTTCTGCTCAACATCGACGTACATCGACAGCATGTCGGCTAACGTTTTGTTAAAACGTTCCGTAAGACCATTTGTCTGAAGTTGGTATGCAGTTGTCATTCTATGGACAATGTCGCACCGTGACATTACCTCTGCTACTAGTTTTGACTGGAATACTTTTCCACGATCAGATATCATGACACTTGGTGCTCCATGCTTAAAAATAATATCTTCTACAAGGAATTTAGGGATCTCTGGAGCTTCTGCAGTCGGCACAGGTTTGGTGACAGCGTAGCGTGTGAGGTAGTCAGTGCAGACTATTATCCAATGGTTGCCGGTTATCGACTTCGGGAACCTCCCTAAAAGATCGATCCCAACTCGGTGGAATGGAGCTGCTGCCGGCGGAATCGGTACGAGATGTCCTGGAGGTAATTGCGGCACATGCTTCCGTCGATGGCACTCTTTACAGTGACTCACATAGTGCTTGACAGATCGGTAGAGACCTTTCCAGTAATAACTGCACCTGATTCTGTCTAGGGTCTTCACGAATCCCAGATGACCGGATATTGGAGCATCGTGGAAATATTTGAGAGTAGCTGGCTGGAGATGAGCTGGAACAACAAGTAGCCATTTGGGGCCCAGTGGATCGTAGTTGCTCTTATACAATGTTCTGTTTATAAGTTGGGACTCTCCATTGGTCGGTTCTCCTTTCTCCAAGGCCTCTATTGTTTTTAATAGTGCTGGATCTTCCCTCTGTTCAGTTGTAACGTCATCTAATTCAGTGATAGTTGAAATGTTATTAATGCTGTTGTGTTCAACTAATGGATTCCTCGAAAGGCAGTCGGCATCCTTGTGTTTGCGCCCGTTCTTGAATACCACTGCCACATCGTACTCTTGGAGTCTTAGTGCCCATCTTGCTAGTCGACCTGATGGATCCTTCAAGCTAGACAGCCAACACAAAGAATGGTGGTCTGTCACGACAGTGAATGGTTTGCCGAATAAATACGGCCGGAACTTGTTGATAGCCCAGATAACCGCGAGACATTCTTTTTCAGTTGTAGAGTAGTTTATCTCGGATTTTGAGAGTACTCTTGACGCATAGGCTATCACTTTTTCAGCACCTTCCTGAATTTGTACAAGCACTGCACCAATCCCATAACCACTGGCGTCTGTGTGAAGCTCCGTTTCTGCATTCTCGTCGTACAAGGCTAGCACCGGTGCGGAAGTTAGAGCCTCCTTAAGTGCCCAGAAAGCTCTTTCTTTTGTCTCATCCCAGTAAAATTTGGCGTCTTCCTGCAGAAGTTCTTGTAATGGACGTGCCTTGTTACAAAATCCTTTTAAGGAACGTCGGTAGTATGAGCACAGCCCGAGAAAACTTCTCACATCACGAATGTGCTGAGGAGTTGGAAATTCTGTGACTGCCCTTACTTCATCTGGATCAGGACGGACACCATCTCCATTGACTCAGCTTATTCCTACGAGTTAGTAGCTTTCACTCGGTGAATACTAGACAGAAGTCTAATCTACATTTGCATCACACCACCTTAACACTTGTGCAGAAAGGGGTACAGTATTCTGCGGCATCCATTTTCAAGATTCAGGTGTTCTTTCTTCCCGCGCGCTATTCGAGAATGGAATGGGAGATAAATAGTATAATTGTGGTTCGATGAACCCTCTGCCAGGCACTTAAATGTGATTTGCAGAGTCTTAAGATTGTCGTGTGCAAAGGACTACTTAAAATTTTTCTATTACCCTTCTTGTGTAACAATTAATGTATTGACTTGTTCCATGACCATGGAGTCTCACTCCTCAATTGGGTCCTATGGAACAGAAAAAAACAATGAATAAACTTAACTTACAAACTACTTACGAACTAGGACGGCACAAATATCCATGCCCGAGGGGGGATTCGAACCCCCGACCGTAGTGGCCGTGCAGACCGTGACTGGAGCGCCTTAGTCTCCTCGGCCACCGCGGCCGGCGTCTGTAAACACTTGAAGGTTATGAGTGCCACTGGAAAAATGCATAAGTAACACCTGTTGTTTGAGACTTGAAGATGACCTGAAATTAGCCGAAATCGATATCTCATAATAAACATAAGGTGTAGCTGTCTGTATTTCATAATGCTATTCCTAACATATTTAAAAGCTGCTCAAAACCACCTACAAAAAACCTTTATAATGAGACTGTATATAATTCCACGATCAAATTGTGTTTTAGTTATTTGTAGAAATACACCTAAAGTTCTGCCCTTGCTTTTAGTGCCTTGATCAGCTGTTTATGTTTAGAGGTATTACTAGGGACAGGAAAAATTCGCATTTGCGATAAATGCGAATATAGATGCGAATTCTGACTCAAAATGCAGTAAATCCGAAATTGTAGTTAGCAACGGTTGCGCTCAATTCCGATTTCATCACATTCCTCTTCACATGGTGCTGTATCGTAAATCGAGTGATACTTGTGTGACGTGTTATCTCCCTGTTGAATGAGGCTGTGATATCTCCGGGCCGTTACTACAGCTCCACCTCGCTCGGTGGGCCTTTCCCTGAATACGGCACAGGTAGCGGCTGGAGGGCGTGGAGTAGGGGTGGTGTATCCCTACTTCTGGAACACCCTGTTCACTACCTGCAGCGTCCGGGTCTCCCCGCAAGTGTCCACACATTCCCTTTCCGCGCAAGTGTCACTCCCCGCAAGTGTCACAAACTCGTTTGTGACTGCAACTCTTCTCATTGTCAACGGCGGTATCGTCACATTGTCAACGACGAATAACTTCCCAGATAATTCTGTATTACGTGTATCCGGCGGAACAACTTCTTCAATTTGCAGCTCAGATCTTCCGCAGTCAATGATAGCTTGGGATGACTGAAGGAAGTCCCATCCGACGATGACATTGTGACTACATTCTGCTAACACGACAAATTCAAACGGCTGCGTCCTGTTGTTGATGGTTATTCTTGCGACACAAGTTCCTGCTGGATGGACGTACTTTCCATTCGCGACCTTCAGCACAGTTGCTCCCGTATCACAGAACATTGTCTTATTTAGTGTGCGGCGGTAATTATCCGACAATATAGAAAAAGAGGCTCCTGAATCAACAAGTGCTCCGACAGGTTGGCCGTCGATTATGACGTCGATGAGATTTCCCGACATCTTGGCGACTGTCGTCCATGGAGGATTTTCACCTCCGTAGATGGTCGCCTCGCTTAGTTTTCCTGGGCGCGGCGGCTAGGGGAGCGGCTGGTACCTCTGTACGGCGACGGTGAACGGCTGCGACACGTCGGGGAGCGACCTCGTCTAGGGTACGGCGATGGGCTTCTTCCCATAGGTCGACTGAACTCATCAGCAGGTGACTGCCTTGGATAGAACTGCTCCGACGGCTGACGTCTCACGGCAAAATAATCATCGAATACTCGCCTCCTCTCTCTGCAGTAGCGTACGACATGTCCATGGCGTCCACAGTGGAAACACAGTGGTGTGTTGTCTTCTACATCTACATCTACATCTACATACATACTCCGCAATTTACCGTAAGGTGCGTGGCGGAGGGTACACTGCACCACTACTAGGCATTTCCTTTCCTATTCCACTCCCAAATTGAACGAGGAAAGAAAGAATGCCTATATGCCTCCGTACGAACCCTAATTTCTCTTATCTTGTCTTTGTGATCTTTACGCGAAATGTAAGTAGGCGGCAGCAAGATCGTACTACACTCAGCTTCAAATTCCGGCCCTCTAAATTTACTTAACAGAAATTCACCAAAAGAACGTCGTCTTTCTTCCAGCGATACCCAATTGTGTTGCCAGAGCATTTCCGTGACACTCGCGCATTGGTCGAACCTACCGGTAACAAACCTAGCTGCTCGCCTCTGAACCGCCTCTATGTCTTCCTTCAAACCGATCTCCTGCGGGTTCCAAACACTTGAGCAATACTCGAGACGTGATCGTACAAGCGTTTTATACGCGGTCTCCTTTACTGGTGAAGTACATCTTCCCAAAATTCTCCCAATAAACCGAAGTCGGCTGTCCGCCTTACTCACAACTGTCCTTACATGCTCGTTCCATTTCATATCGCTCTGCAGTGTTGCGCCTAGATATTTGAACGACGCGACAGCATCAAGAAGCTCACTACTAATGCTGTATTCGAACATTATGGGATTGTTTTTTCTACTCATGCGGATCACCTTACATTTTTCTACATTGAGAGCTAGTTGCCATTCTTCGCACCAACTAGAAATTTGGTCCAAGTCAACCTGTATGCTATTACAGTCAGTTACAGACGACACCCTCCCGTACACCACAGCATCATCAGCAAACAGCCGCAAATTACAACTTACTCTGTCCATCAGATCATTTATATAGATAGAAAATAATAGCGGTCCTATCACACTCCCCTGGGGCACGCCTGACGATACACTCGTCTCTGATGAACACTCGCCGTCGAGAACAACGTACTGCGTTCTATTACTTAGGAAGTCTTCCAGCCAGTCACAAATCTGTGAACCTATTCCATAAGCTCGTGTCTTCGTTAGCAGTCTACAGTGTGGCACCGCGTCGAACGCCTTTTTGAAGTCTAGAAAAACACAATCGCAAGATGTCATGTGAGAAAAGGGCAAGCTGAGTTTCACATGAACGATGTTTCCTAAACCCGTGCTGATTCATGGAAAGAAGCTTTTCCGTTTCAAGGAAATTTACTATATTCGAACTGAGAATATGCTCCAAAATTCTACATGAAACCGATGTCAACGATATTGGCCTGTAATTGTATGGGTCAGTTCTCTTCCCTTTCTTATACACGGGAGTCACCTGCGCCTTTTTCCAATCACTAGGAACTTTGCGCTGAATTAAAGATTCGCTATAAATGCAAGCTAAGTAGGGGGCCAATGCCGCAGAATAGTCTTTGTAAAACCGAACTGGTATTCCATCCGGACCAGCAGACTTTTTCGTATTTAGCTCTCTCAGCTGCTTCTCTACACCGGAAATACCTATTGCTATCTTCCCCATTTCGGAATTAGTACGTTGATCAAATGATCAATGTCTTCCAGACGTCTTTTCTTCTGCGGGGCGTCATAGTTACTGGGGAAGTTGGCTGTGGTCGCGTCGGACGGTTCATGGGCTGCCGTTTGGCGGCTGCAGCGTAAGTCATAGCAGGGCGACGCCATTCTTCACGTCGGGTGCGATTGACGGGGCAGACAGGAGCTAATGTTTGAGATACCTCGTCCTCAGCGGCGTCGGTTCCCTCGTGACTTACAGGGCTCACATCCGTGGCCATAATCTGATGCTCGCTCGGTCTAATAGTTCCGGCTGCCATGCACTGTTGTAATTCTTCTCTCACGATTTGTCATATGAGAGAAGCCAAGTCCTGCTGGTCTTCCACAACGGCCATAGGGACTGCATTGGGGAGTCTGTTATACTTCTTGCGTCCAACCCTCCTTTGTTGCATCTCTTCAATATGCTGGCACCACTTAATGAACTCTTCTGTCGTAGCAACGTCTTTTATTAGAAGAGATTGGTACATATCTTCTGCAATACCCTTCATCAGGTGCGTGATTTTGTCCGCCTCAGTCCTGTTCGGATTGACTATGTCACACAGGGCCAAAACACTCTGTATGTACGATTGTGTCGGCTCACCATGTCGTTGAGCCAGATTCTTCAGTTGTTGTTCCGCCGAACGGATTTGTCGCTGGCGGTCTCCAAACGTCTTCTTCAGTTCCTCCGGAACGTCTCCCAGTCGTTCAACTTGTCTTCGTTGTTCTCGAACCATTGCTGGGATGTTCCGTCCAGATAGAAATAAACGTTGGGCAAGCACATTGTATGATCCGACCTGTTGTACTTGGCGACTCGGTCGAACCCTTTTAGCCATTTGTTGGGGTCCTGTCCAGCACCTCCAGAGAACACCGACGGGTGTCTGATGTGCAGCTGGCTTATTGCTGGTTTCGTCCCCATCGTTCTTCTGATAATACGGACTTTACGAAGGATGTACTCGGTGTATCCCTTGTATTCCGGTTCCAGTCCGTGTAAGCGACGGCTTTTACGTTGCCTAATCGGAGCCACGGTGATGCAGCTGTTGCACAGTGTGCCCGGCGCCTCCACCAAACAATGTCACGTTGCAATGGAAGCAGGCTTGACTTCGATGGCAACTAAACACAGCACTTATACTGAACGCACGTTTATTTCGAACTCAACATACACGCAGCACTGACTACCTCTCAGACAGAGTGCTCAGCTGTTTATACACAGACAGAATTTACCAGAAATTAGAACAGTTAACATAAGAAACAAGTAGAAGTTACAAGTGAACATAAGAAAGATGTAGAACCTTCTGGAATTGTTAATGACAAAGAAATAAATTTTCGCCGGTGGCGGGATTGAACCGGCGACCTTCTGCACCACAGTCCGTGATGCTATCCCCTGCGCCACGCCGGCAGTCGGCGTTCGTGGCCTTTCGCGGCAATATTTCTATTTGATGCGAACTTTCCTCTTGCTTTCAACATGAAATGTACAAAATTTTATCGCAATTGGACGAACGGTATTGATAGCTCACTGGAAAATGCTGTTGCAGTATTTTTCCCAGATTTTTCTCTTTTCTGGACGAGTGTTCCATATTTTATCACCGTTTAAACCTTCACTGTACTTACACGAATATTTCAAGAACAAAATTAGCCAAATCGGTTGAGCTGTTCCCGTGGTGTTTTAACGAGAGTAATGAACAGCAATTCATATATATAGGGTGTTTCACTAAGACTGACTGGCTGGTGGTCATGAGACAGTGGGCCGTGCCCCAGGGGATAGCTACTCGGCCAGTCAGCTACGCTATCGCAGCCTCCGCCCCCGGAACTTTGAAGGGTTGTAGCTCCCAAACTAACAGTGATGGGAATGTAGTTTAAATTGATTTGGACGCAGCTGGTTTCAACGAATCCAATACACGATAGAAAAAAATTATTGTTCCATTTAAAAATTATATTTTGTGGTGTAATTCTTTGGAAAATGATGCAATAAACTATGTTCATAGCTCCGCAGAAAGTGTAACATTTCTTGTGTTGACCTACCGCATTAAAATTTCCCGTCACCTATTATTTTATAAGTTACGGAGGCAAACACAGTGAAACACCCTGTATATATTGCATAAGTATTTCACATACTGTATTGGTCACTGATTAGATATGTATAGTTAGGCCTAAGAGAGGACCTGAACTATTATTGTTATAGAAATACATAAAGAAATATATGCTATCAAAATTTTGGATTATATCCACATGGACTACACTAGAAGTCACATCTAGGTGCCTGGAAAAGGGTTCATGGGCAAATCAACTTCTCACCGTTAAGACGAGAAAAAAAGAAGAGTCAGTGTAAGTTGTAATAATATGTTTTATTCCTCTCAATCAATTCAATGAATCAAGTGTGGAAATACAATATGTACAAAAATAATGAGGAGAGGGATACAATAAAAAACAAACAATAAGAATAGAGTTGGCACTTTCACACTGGCAGCTCTGGGAAGAGCTGCACACTCACAAGTAGAGCGACCACCAGCCTGCATGGCCGGCGCTACAGCTAGTAGTAAAACATGTAATAGTAATAGTAGTAGTAGCAGTAATAGTTGTAGTAGTAGTGGGAGCAGGGGAACAGGTCATCAGGAGGAGTGGTGCATGTCCACTGGGCTCTGAGGAGGGGCGTAGCAGGCCCTGTCTGGGAGCGAGCGCGTGGCGTCTGGGGCGGAGGAGTGGCCACTGGGGTAGAGTCTCTAAGATGCGCGTAAACTGGGAATGGCCTCAATAAATATTTCCACTTCAATCAGGTGAAAGCAGTAGTTTCACAAGAATGTGTCCATGACTGGTATAATAAACATAGGGTTGGTGAGAACATTTCGAAACAGGGCATTTCATTACTGTTTGAAACATGGGAACAGTACAACAAAAATTTAGGATATCTTCAAACAAACTGTAGAGGTACGATCATCATGTGATCTGGAAAAACAAGGTGCTGTAGTGATCAGTTTACTATGCTCAAGGGAGGGGGGGGTAAGAAGGTGAGTGTTTGTATGTGTTCTAGACAAGTCTGTCTCCTGGTGGCACTAACTGGTACGTCTCCAATAGCAATATCTGTCCCAACTGACCACACTGTTCCTCTGAAGGGAGCAATACTGCGGGTGTCCGTCAACGTCCTCGATGCGCCCCGCCGAGAGTCCACGTTTTCTGCGAAGTACGCGGCACACTCAGCAGACGGTATGTCTATTTACATTTTGAGTTAGTAAACTGCACAGTGGATCTGTGCATTGCGACAGTCTGAGATCATTAGAGCTAGTGTTCGTTCACTTATCAGAGTTTTACGTTCCCGGAGTAGTGACGAGTTCAAAATGTGGGCTGAGGTGTGTACTAGCTACATGGCTTCATTCCATCTGAACTCCACCTGCAGTGGTGTAGCTGAAATCTCATTTCTTTATGGGAAAAGTTGGGCAATTTTTCTTTTGTGGGTATTCTGGGACAGGGAAATTTGGTATAAAACAATCGGTCAATAGCATCCACTGATGGAGTTCAGCTTTCACATGTATAAAATTGGTCTGGAAGTATGTTGAGGAGGACCAAAAGGCTAATAGGAAACGTTATTACTATTTGTACGAGGAAACAGATATTTGGGAGTAGAAATGGTGGAATAATGGTACTGATGGGTTTGGGATTTCTGTAGATACCACCACTGACGTGGTAGTGAGAAACTGGTAGATACCCCACATGAGCTGAAGAAGAAAGGAGGTCGGTAAGGATGTGATAGTCTCATCTAGAAGTTAATATTGGTAGACATAAGGTAGACAAAAGGTTTGTTTTGTGCAGTCGGTCCTCCTCCAAGTTTCTAACAACATTGTGTTTCTCATCTTCAGGACATCAGTCGATAGCAACGATTGCGACCGATTGGAGTGGTGTGTAAGTCGAGTGGAGAAGTCCCTCAAAATCGGAGGACAGTGAGGGGCATTTGGCAGAGTGGGGGGTGAGGCTGGTGTCGGGAGGTGGTGGGGGTTGGACGGGCCTAGGCGGCGGGGGCGGCGGCCTGCGGCTGGGGGCGGCGCACCAGCGGCCGTCGCTTGGCCAGCAGCCGGCTCAGCCCGGAGGCGGGCGTCGCGGGGGCGGGCTCGGCCGCGGGGGCGGCGTCGGCGGCGGCGGCGTCGGGGGCGGCGGGCGCCGGCGGCTCCTCACTCGCCGACTTCTCCTGGCAGATTAAAATTGTGTGCCGGAATCGGGACTCGAACCTGGGACCTTTGCCTTTCGCGGGCAAGCGCTCTACCGACTGAGCTATCCAGACACGACTCACGATGCCGCCTCACAACTTTACTTCCTCCAGTACCTCGCCTCCTACTTTCCAAACTTCACAGAAGCTCTCCTGCGAACCATGCAAGACTAGCACTCCTGGAAGAAAGGATATGGTGGAGACATGGCTTAGCCACAGCCTAAGGGATGTTTCCAGAATGAAACTTCACTTTGCGGCGGAGTGTGCGCTGATATGAAACTTCCTGGCAGATTGAAATTGTGTGCCGGAACCGGGACTCGAACCTGAAACCTTTGCCTTTCGCGGGCAAGCGCATTACCTACTGTGCTATTCCTACACGACTCACGATGCCGCCTCACAACTTTACTTGCGCCAGTACCTCGCCTCCTACTGTCCAAACTTCACACACACTGTTCTGGTCCCGTCACAGATTATGACATGACAAATTAGACTAAACTACACATACATAATTTTTTTTTTTTTTGTGGGCACACGGAAACGAGAGAGGTTTTCCTCTAACTGAATTAGTCATGATAAAGGCTAAATCAGCCTCAAAGTAAAGAGTATTACGGCTCACCTGTAAACGGGGATACCGCCCGTCAGATTTGACCCGTGACGTCATCGCAGCGCGGAAGTTTTGAGGTGCGTGCGTGTTTGTAGAGGGCGTGAGTGATCAAGTGGTGGTTGAGTTAAAGACGATAGTTTGTTTTCAAACACAAAAGATAAATACTTTGTATTTAAAAGGTGATTTACAGCTTCTCTCTGATGGTTAGGTGTAGGTTAACCGAGAGATTTCCTTATCGTATGTGAGCCCACATTCTTTTATCTATAATAACAACAGATTATTGGTATCTACAATACAGAAGTATTACGATATCCCGTATACTGGTGTACCGACATCTAGGTGACGTCATGGGTCAAAGCAGACGGTAGGTATCCCAGTCTACAGTTATACCAGTTTTACTACAGGCAAATTAGTTCACCCAACTTCCCATCCATCTGTTCCTTAAAATAATGTAAATGGTCCATAATTTCCTTATTCTGCTACAGCTAAGCATGATGAGTTTCAGATTCATAAACCAAACTCGTAGCCATATTTGTGTTTGCTTCCAAATATGAAATACATTTTATGCATGTTGAATTGAATAACTTACTTGTACATTCAGAAGTGTAAGGCATGTAAATAACAAATTGTTACAAAATAGATGCCACATTTTTACAACTCAAACACACATTTAATTAAACTAGAATGAAAGCTGTAGTATTTGTTTGTTTGTATAGTATATGGGACTTAACTAAGGGGTCATCAGTCCCGAAAGAAAGCTGTAGGCACATACAAATACCCTTTTTTCTTCTGATACCCCAGAGACCTTTCTTATTGGGACCCGTGAACGTAACAACCTAATGTACAAAACAGACTAAAACAGTTTTTTTTAAATATTTGTTATAGTTGTGCTTATGGTGCAGTTACACTATAAGAACGACTATAATAAAGAATGAAAAAAGAGTTTCTGTAATTTATTTGGAGGGGATAAAAAGAAACATTTTCTATCAACATACAAACACATGGTAACATCCCAAAGTTCATCTCACAATCTTGATTTTGGAAGCATTTGAGACCTGAATTCCTTACAATCTATTAGGCATATACATTTCAATCAGAATTTGGTGTTGTCTGCACAAGTTATAATATTTATATAATAAATGTTCAAATGTTTGTAGAGCTTATGGGACTTAACTACAGGGTCATCAGTCCCTAAACTTACAAACTACTTATGAACTAGCTACCACTAAGGACGGCACAAATATGCTTGCCCGAGGGGGGATTCGAACCCCCGACGGTAGTGGCCGTGCAGACCGTGACTGAAGCGCCGCAGTCACCTCGGCCACCGCGGCCGGCTTTATATAATACTTGGAAAATCCATACATCACGCACACTACAGAAATTATAGAAACATCTCAATAAAAAATAAATTTCTAACAGAAAAAGCAAATGAAACCCCTCAACGTATTTTGAATATTTACATGTGTTTCATGTTTAGTTGATTTCATCGGGGAGTTCCTGAATATATTCGGAACACGATATATATGGCTCATAACCAGTATATCGGGATAAATTTCGGATGATGCAAGATGTCTGTTTATAACGTATCAGGGCCCGCCCGTGCGACCTGCTAAATTGCCGCCCCCTTTTTTTACAAAACGTTTCAAAATGTTCAAATGCTTGTTAAGCTTACAAACTACTTATCAACTACCTTATACTAAGGACGGCACAAATATTCATGGCCGAGGGGAGATTCGAACCCCCGACCGTAGTGGCCGTGCAGACCGTGACTGGAGCGCCTCAGTCCCCTCGGCCACCGCGGCCGGCACAAAACGTTTGTGGAATATTATTTAAACAAATCTGTAGAAAATGTCAGCAATCAATCGCACTCTTAAAGCTTTTAATATGTGCTTACATCTAAACCGTCATGTAGACAGTTACTTTCAGCATGACGGTATAGATGTGAACATAACTCAAAGCATTGAGAACAGCCACACTGTGCCCGAAATAAATGTACATCTGGAAAATAAAAACAAAAATTGCGACTGATTGGTGACATTCTCAACAGATTTGTACAAAACAGTCATTGGGCACCAGCTCAAAAATGGAATCAAACCTGGCTGAAGAAATCCAGCTAATTTTTAATATGCCTTGTGAATTAACAAAAATGTACAAATGTGTGTGAAATCTTATGGGACTTAACTGCTATGGTCACCAGTTCCTAAGCTTACACACTACTTAACATAAATTATCCTAAGGGCAAATACACACACCCATACCCGAGGGAGGACGCGAACCTCCGCCGGGGCCAGCGGCACAGTCCATGACTGCAGCGCCTTAGACCGCTCGGCTAATCCCGTGAGGCATGAAATTAACGTTAACGTAAATAAACATTTTTCAGTGGTTGTGAACAGATAATGTATTCAACGGAAAACAAAATATATTTACAATTTAACGATAATTTGGTTGGAACAATAATATTTATAATAACTTTTCAATGTTGAACAAAATAAGAAACAACACAGTAAATAAACAAGATACTGATCATAATATAAAAATTTTAAAAAATACTGGACGAATCGAACATTCCTGGCTTTTACACGATCTGTGTAATTTAAGTCCTCTGCAAGCTCGTGTTCATTCTATATTGTTGCAAGATCATTGAAACGAGTTTGGCTCATCGTTGATCGGAGGTATGTCTTTATCAATTTGTTTTGAGAAACTCCACTCTAACTGTCACTGGGATTTTTAGGACATCAGGGCAAAAAATATGTCTTCCTATAAAGTTCAGAGTCTCTTTTGGACCTATTCCAGGTTTCAACAAAGTTGAAAGCACTTTTAGTTCTTCCCTCAACTCCAGTGCATCCATGTCGCTAGACTCAATATCTTGCAGAATCGCTGCGAGGTTTCTACACTTTGTGTCCAGGCTGTCAGGAGATGCATTCTTCAGCTCGCCATTGTATGGAACATCAAAATAAACGCAATGAGATTTCAGTTGATTGAGTCTCTTATCCAAAGATGCGGTTGCTATATCTAAAAGATAATCTTCAATCTTGTAACGTTTTGTTGGGTCATCTGTTGTCTCATGCCTTTCATCACAGATAGAGTGTATTGGTTTCTTACTTCGACGCAGGGAAACACTTATCCTTGGTAACGTTTGATCTTCTAGCTCTATTTCTGTACTCAGTTCTTTGGATTCCGTCAAGAGAGACTGCGAGCGTGAAGGTCGGGGTGAGAGTTTAAAATAGGGAAAGATTAATTTCTAAAACTCACAACCACCAGCTGCGAACCAAATTCCTAAACATGCAAAAACACTGGAACTGTTATTGCGACTGTTTGACTCGTTTTCCAGGGGATGATACCACACGTTCGCAGCTTTCCTTCTCTGCATATGATCAACAAAACAAATTCATAATAAAATCAGTTCATGAGAGAAAAGGGTGTACTAACTACTATTTTTGAAAACACGCGAAAGTTCACTTTATGTTGTTTATTTCACAATATTTGAACCCTGTGGCTGATACGTCTCTACATCGACACATTTATCAAATAAAGTTATAGCTCGTGAGCCCCCAGACAAAAATGAATATTTGTCGTAATTTGTTTTCACACCACGTGGCTGTCTCAAACACCGTTTATGTTCGTGCCTATGCGATGACACGTGTTACATTAACAAATCACAGTCACTTTAATTCAATGCGATGCACACCTTGTTCCACCAGCTAAATATTCACCAACACACAGTAGCACTCGATTGAACTTGGTGCAGTCTACGACAAGCAACCACACGTGGCGATTGCCACAGACAAATCTCAAATCACCACCTCGAGATCCACATGCCGACTGAGGCAGAGCGACGCCGCCCGGCCAGCTACCCCACGTGCTCCCGACTCGTCACTTCCTGCCCTCACGCGCGCGCGCCAAAAGCTCAACTGCGGGGTATTTTCCCCTACGTCATCAACTTCCGCATGTGAACTGTTCTAACCGATTTGCCAACGTATAGCGCGCTCAGCCAATACATTTCTAAAACTTTACTTAAAATCAAAATAATTACACTACACATTAAACAAATATTTTCTTACGTTTTTATATTAGTATAAACATCCTTTGTACTGTTTATCATAATCGTGCAATTTCTTATACCACAGATAAGTGATTGAACTGAATACTTCAAGATAAAATACAAAAGATTAATTAAAAATTAAATGAGAAATAGTTAATATATTATTTTTATAAAAAAAACTTTGCCATGCTAGTTGTGTAACTGTCTTGTCTTCGTTGGTAATTTATTACTTTTCATTGTCAATTAAACACATTACGTCAGATGTGACTATATCAGCTAATGTATTGTTTATTTATCAACAGGCTATTTTGTAATGAGAGCCTTAAAGGTTCCTGACTGCATCGTATTACTTCAAATGCCAGTAGTATCAGAATATTTTATTTCACGCTGTGCACTGCACTGTGCCTGGCACTCGCCATTGTCCCTCTCTCCCCTGGAAAATCCTAAGCTGGAACAAGCCACCAACATCGGCCTGCTCGCTGGCCTCCCGTCAGCTACAAGCACACAGCAAATCTCAACGTGGAGAATTTCTACCTATGGCCTAACTATAAATGTTGTCACCCATCTGTGTACATACATTGCTACCATAATTAATAAGATTAAAATTGTGTAACATTTAGTGCATTGGCATGGTCAATGTTTGCAGTGAACTTCATACTGTTTAATTATCAAATGCTATTAATTACCAGTATTTATATTGGGCGGTAATCTCACAAGACGCAAACTTTTCTTCTGTTCTGCAGGTCCCAAAACATGCTTTCGTTTTTCATGCGTTTCCACGGCCTCAGAAACTTTTAGGTTAGTGATCTGGAGAGTCTTACTGACTACACTGATGTGCAGCAGAACGTCGTACCAGATTACTAGAGAAGTGAGAAAGGAGTAATTTTGTTATTTGATTCGCAAGTGACGTCGCTTCGTGAGCGGTCATGCCATCGAATTATTCTGATACGCCGCGCGGGAGTAGCCGAGCGGTCCCTCGGGCATGGATGTTTGTGTTGTCTTTAGTATAAGTTAGTTCGTAAGTAGTTTAGGGACAGATAACCCCGCAGTTAAGTCCCATAAGCGTAACAAACATTTGAACTTTTTTTTCTGATATCTGAATCAGGGCATCATATACGCTTCCACTGTTTTGTGCGGACGAGAGGTTCAAAAGTTTGTTAAGTTTATGGGACTTAACTGCTGGGTCATCAGTACCTAAACTTGCAAACTATTTATAAAATACCTCATACTAAAGACAGCACAAACATCCATGCCCGAGGGGGGGTTCGAACCCCCGACGGACAATGGCCTCGCGCATCGGAGCATAGCGCCTCAATGCGCTCGGCCACTCCGCCGCGGCCGGACGAGAGGGCATGTTGCTAAAAGAACATACTATCTCGAGTTTTCATCGGAATCAAAGCGACCAGCAGTTTGCTTAGATGAAATATGGATTCACACGCATTATACAGTAAATAAATGTGAGCCAATTTATAGTGTGCGAGTAATATTGTCAAACCAAAGTACCGGTCAGTTTAATTTTTGTTCATTCTGGCGGAGACAGGAGTTTCAGGGCTCAAAAACCAAAACATCCGACTATCACTCAGAAACAAATAGCAAAAATTTCCAAAAATACGTCGAAACCCAACTTATGCCAGGCTTACTACCAATGTCTTTATCCCTTCAGGCTTAACATGTAACCAAAGTATCGAACATTGCATTCGAATTTCCAAATTAGATTTCGTCTTCTACAAAATTAGTTGTGAGTAAACGCACGGCACTTAACCCTTGTGTCCACATTGGATTACCCGGGTAACAGCCCATGTTTCTGGTGTACTGAAACTAGTGGACACAAGCCTCAGCTTATTCCTCATTTGCATCTTTATATAAACGTCAAGAAAAATTTAAATACTTTCATAGAAGAGCACGTAAATGAGAAGCAACAGAATACACCCTCTGATCTATATTTGGGATTCCATTATCACAGGTGTGAAGTTCATAAATGTAATACTTTACTTTATATAATATATCGTTTCATTAGACAACCATCTACGAAGATTTGAATTCAGCATATCAAAAATGTCAGATATTGCAACTGCTTTGGCACTTTTCAATTTCTCACTCCTAGTGTGTCCCATAGTCAAATTTTATAAATCTGCTTATCTGCCGCAACCTGTTGAGCGATAGGCTTGCACGATGCACTGGGAATGCATTTGTTTTCCATATTTTCTTCGTGTGTTCAGTGTTAGAGAATGTTACTCCAGCTGTAATCAACATACCAAGATATGGCGACAAGTTCTTCAGTTGTCAATGGCACTCACACTTTCGCTGGTACTTTTGAATTGATATTTTAGTCTGTCAATACCTGATTTGCCTTCCAGATGTTTTAAGGTATTATTATATCAGACGTTTCTTCTGCAAATATAATCTCGAAAGTTTCTTTTATAGAAGGAAGTACGTGTTGGACAAGCCCGTTGTACCAAAATATTATGCTTCAACAACTTTCTTGTACCGAAGGGTTCCTTATGCCATTTGGTTCCATCTTTACCACGTAGAATGCCTGCAGAAAACACAATTGCTTCACTGTTTTCATCAGCTCATGCATGTTTTCACTACTAGTATCACTTATCTCTATTTCAACTTCAATACCACTACAAGCACCAACAGCAGCTTCCTCCTTTCTAAGAATTCATTCATCTGTAGAATCTTTGTCGCTGAAATCTGAAGCAACGTCCTCTTCTGTATCGATAGTCAATAAATTTCTAAAATACTTCATAGGATAATCTGCTGTATTCAGATTTGGAGAGTTCCACCTTATCATCCATGAGATTCTAGAAATGATGTTCACAGTAACAAAGCTTACACAATAATTCACAGTTTGCAACGCTGTAAAACAGCAGCAACTGTAGCTAACAACAATTAGAATACCTTGCTGTAACAGTTGTGTATATACCCAGGGTATATACCCAGGGCAAAGCGTTTCCAACCGTGACTGTACAGCAATAAATTCATTGGTTTACCTAGGTAACCTGGTTATAGAACAAGGTATACTTTACGTCTTATCTTAGAAGATAGATTAAGGAAAGGCAAAGCTACATTTTTAGCTTTTGTAGATTTGGAGAAAGCGTTTGACAATGTTGACTGGAATACACTCTTTCAAATTCTGAAGTCAGCAGGGGTAAAATATAGGGAAAGGAGAGTTATTTACAACTTGTACAAAAGCCAGACTGCAGTTATTAGACTCGAAGGACATGAAAGGGAAGCATCAGTTGGGAAGGGAGTAAGACAGGGTTGTAGCCTTTCTCCGATGTTATTCAATTTGTACATCGAGCAGGCGGTGAAGGAAAGCAAGGAAAAATTTGGAATAGGGATTAAAGTTCAGGGGGAAGAAATAAAAACATTGCGTTTTGCTGATGACATTGTAATTCTGTCAGAGACAGCAAAGGACCTGGAAGAGCAGTTGAATGGAATGGACAGTGTGTTGAAGAGAGCGTATAAAATGAACATTAACAAGAGCAAAACAAAAATAATGGAATGCGGTCTTAGAAAATCGGCGATGCTGAAGGAATTAGATTAGGTAACGAAACAATGAAGGTGGTAGATGAGTTTTGTTACTTGGGTAGTAAAATAACATGCGATGGTCGTAGTACAGAGGATACAAAATGCAGAATGGCAATGGGAAGAAAGGCATTTTTGAAAAAGAGAAATTTGCTAACAATGAATATTAATTTAAGTGTAAGGAAGTCTTATTTGAAGGCATTTGTGTGGAGTGTTGCCTTGTACGGGAGTGAAACATGGACGATAAGCAGTGCGTACAGGAAGAGAATAGAGGCTTTTGAAATGTGGTGCTACAGAAGAATGCTGAAGATTAGGTGGGTGGATCGCGTAACTAATGAGGAGGTACTGAACAGAATTGGGGAGAAAAGAAATTTCTGGCATACCTTGACTAAAAGAAGGGATAGACTGGTAGGACACATTCTTAGACATCGAAGAATCGTAAATTTAGCATTGGAGGGAAGAGTGTGGGGCAAAAATCGCAGAGGGAGACCAAGAGACGCGTATAGTAAGCAGATTCAAGTGGATGTGGGTTGCCGTTCTTATGAGGAGATGAAAAGGCTTGCTCAGGATAGAGTAGGGTGGAGAGCTGCATCAAACCAGTCTCCGGACTGAAGACCATAACAACAGCACATACTTTTTTGATTGTGGACACAAGGGTTAACAGCGCTCCACTCTTCAGAATACTGGCTTGTAAGCCAGACTGCTCCCCCCTCTCCTTTCCTCCGGCGTAAACACGACGGTGCAGCCACAGGCAGCGGCGGATTAGCCGCGCGCACTGGAGCGCCGTTTTGCGGTGCGCGTGGCCGTCCGCCGTCGGGGTTCGAATCCCCCTCGGGATGTTGATGTTTTTATGACGTCTTCAGTATAAGGTAGTTGAAAAGTAATTTGTAAGTTTAGGGACTGATGACCCCGCAGTTAAGTCCCTTAAGCTTTACATACATTTGAACATTTTTTGCTGTCACAGTGGCGAGGAAGAAATTAGTCCTCCTCCGTCCATTGTTCAAGAGGGGCGGTCGGCAGGTAGTCGAGGCACCATGCCACAGTTTCCGAAGCCGCTCCATCCGAGGTTTGGTTTCGAATGCCCTCTTGGGCATGAATGTTGAGTTTGTCCTAAAAATATAAATGTAATAATAATAATAGAATAAAGAAAAAAAGAGGGCGGCAGATCTGCCGCCCCTCGGAAAATGCCGCCCCGTGCGGCCGCACGTTTCGCACGTGCCTTGCGCCGGCCCTGTAACGTATCGTACGGAGAACGAAGTATTTTTATGCTACGTCTAAATACATACAATGCACAAGAATGCCATTTTAACACCAGATTTCAATCGTACCAAGAACAACATATGATACGACAGCTAACCAAACTGACAAAGTATCAACAACTGCACTAGCACACAAGGAGGTTGCTAGCAGACGACATTTGCACCAAGCACAAAGTGTGCGATCGCAAGTCGATAGATGTTCGTGTGGTCTTCGATACAGCGTCTGACGTCAATATGACGTCACGTTTGTTCCAAGTGTGGTGAGCTGAACGTTACCCCTCGCGAACGCCGCGCTCCGCGGTTCAGGACGCGGCGGTCAGCCGCTCGCAGGAGGTGGCGTCTCTAGAGAGCGCCGCGCCTACCCTCTGTCGGCAGCGGCCGCTACTACCGGTCGCCGTTTGCTCGCGACTGCCGACAGCTGCTGTTACCTCGCGTCACTCTCCCGAACTACGTGTAGTCGGGTGACCACCTCCTGGCATCGCTAGAGAGCGCCGCGTCTGCCCTCTGTCGGCAGCCGCCGCTACTACCGGGCGCCGTTTGCTCGCGTCTGCCGGCCGCTGCTGCCACCTCGCGTCACTCCCCCAAACTACGAGCAGTCGGGCGACCGCCGTCTCCAGGCGTCTCTAGAGAGCGCCGCGCCTACCCTCTGTCGGCAGCGGCCGCTACTACCGGTCGCCGTTTGCTCGCGACTGCCGACAGCTGCTGTTACCTCGCGTCACTCTCCCGAACTACGTGTAGTCGGGTGACCACCTCCTGGCATCGCTAGAGAGCGCCGCGTCTGCCCTCTGTCGGCAGCCGCCGCTACTACCGGGCGCCGTTTGCTCGCGTCTGCCGGCCGCTGCTGCCACCTCGCGTCACTCCCCCAAACTACGAGCAGTCGGGCGACCGCCGTCTCCAGGCGTCTCTAGAGAGCGCCGCGCCTACCCTCTGTCGGCAGCGGCCGCTACTACCGGTCGCCGTTTGCTCCCGTCTGCCGACAGCTGCTGTTACCTAGCGCCACTCTCTCGAACTACGTGCAGTCGGGTGACCACCTCCTGGCGTCGCTAGAGAGCGCCGCGACTGCCCTCTGTCGGCAGCCGCCGCTACTACCGGGCGCCGTTTGCTCGCGACTGCCGGCAGCTGCTGCCACCTCGCGTCGCTCCCCCAAACTTCGTGCAATCGGGCGCCCGCCACCTCCTGCTAACTCCTGCAGTTCTGTTCTCTCCCAGCGGAACACTGCGGAACAGACATCCGTGAAGTCTCGCCGTATTTAAATCGCGATGCATCCATAAGAAAAAAATATGGGGTATCCATAAAAAAAAAAAAAAAAAAAAAAAACAACAAAAAACAAAAAAACAAAAAAACAAAAACAAGTTTGTGTTGAAAATAATATTTCTTCGCTGTCTGGAGTGTCTCATAAGCCCCTGCCATACTTTCATGACCGTGGAAGTTGATTGATTGATTGATTGATGTTATTTTTCTTGGCGTTTTGCATGAAACAAACAATGCAGCCATTTCATTTTTTAATTTAGTGTACAATTACGTTTTGTATATACATCTGTTTTAAACACGGTTAGAAAAATTTTAAAATTACAAACTTGAAACTTATAAATTCCACGCTTGATGTCAAACCTGCATATCCGCTTCTTGCAAAACATTTAAATAAAACCAGGTGGAACTGACGGAAGGAAGACATTGAGAAGGTTCAGAGAAGGGCAGCTCGTTTTGTTTTACCACGTTAAAAAGCGCCAGGGAAATGTTGCACGAATTGGGGTGGAAATCATTAAAAGAAAGACGTTATTCATTGCGACATGATCTGTTTGCAAAGTTTCAATCACCGATATTTTTTACTTCTGAATGCGAAAATATTTTGCTAGCACCCACCTACTTAGGGAGACATGATCATCCCAATAAAAAAAAAAAAAAAAAAAAAAAAAAAAAAAAAAAAAAAAAAAAAAGAGAGAGAAATCACATCGAAAACGGAACGATTTAGGTGTTCTTCCTTCTCGCGCTATTACAGAATGGAACGGCAGAGAAAAGTTATAAAAGTATTCCTTCAGTAAAAAAATTGTTTTATTAATTAATGACGCGTTTCGCCCTTCAGTGGGGCATCTTCAGATTATCTGCACGACAAAATTCTTGCCACTCATTTTTTTGAATCTGAAACCGGGACGTCTGGACACTCGACTCCTGCCAGTTTCATTCAACTTTGGATTTTCCTTCAGTTATATGGTAATCAGACAAGTGTTGTTTATCGTGGATAATACGTATTCTTCTTCTTCTTTTGAGAGTTCTTACGAAATGTACAGTATGCTTCGATATATACACTAATGAGTCGGCTTTCCTGGTTTCATTAATGTCATACTAGTTTCGATCAACTTTGGCTTTTCTACATCTACATCTTCATGCGATGCTCTGCAAATATACATCTACATCGGATACTCTGCAAATCACATTTAAGTGCCTGGCAGAGGGTTCATCGAATCACCATTATACTATTTATCTCCCATTCCATTCTCGAATAGCTCGCAGGAAGAAAGAACACCTGAAACTCTCTGTTCGAGCTCTGATTTCTCGTATTTTATTCTGATGGTCATTTCTACCTATGTAAGTGGGAGACAACACTATATTTTCGCATTCGGAGGAGAATGTTGGCGATTGGAGTTTCGCAAGTAGCCCACGCCGCAGCGATAAGCGCCGTTGTTGTAATGATTCCCATCCCAGATCCTGTATCATTTCCGTAACGCTGTCTACCCTGTATCGTGACAGTACGAAACGAGCTGCCCTTCTTTGGACTATTTCGATGTCCTTCGTCAAACCCAGTTGGTAAGGATCCCACACTGGGCTGCAATACTCCAAAAGGACGGACAAGCATAGAGTATGCAGTTTCTTTAGTAGTTCTGTTGCATCTTTTAAGGGTTCTGCCAATAAAACGCAGTCTCTGGTTCGCCTTTCCCACGATATTATCTACGTGTTCTTTCCAGTTTAAGTCTGAAGTAATGGTAATTCCTAGGTATGTTGTGGACTTTACGACTTTCACGTGTGATTGATTTATCTTGTAAACAAAGTTTAACGGATTTCTTTTCGTAGTCAAGTGGACGACTTCACACTTCTCGTTAGTTAGAGTCAATTGCCAATTTTATACCGTACTGATATCTTATTCAGATCGTTCTGCAGTTGGTTTTGATCTTCAGTTGACTTTACTAGACGATAAATTACGGCGTCATCTGCAAATAATGTCAGAGAACTGCTCAGATTTTCCCCCAAATCGTTTATGTAGATAAGGAACAGCAGAGGTCCAATAACACCACCCTTAATAGTATGACCGTTGTGAATGTACTATTGGCTGTGGGTAATCCTTACCTTTATTCTTCTGAGTGTTTTTCAGATAAGTACAGTCCGCTTCAACTGCACTACAAGTTTCTGTCTTCAGTCGGTTGGGATGGGCGACGCTGAGTAAATGAAACAGGCAAAGTGGAGTACAGACGACTAAGAAATGAGATTGACAGGAAGTGCAAAATGGCTAAGCAGGCGTGGCTAGAAGCCAAATACAAATCTGTAGAAGAATGTATAAATAGGGGAAAAATAGATACAGCCTACATGAAAATAAAACAGACATTTGGGGACACGAAAAGAAACTCCACGAATATCAAGAACTCAGATGGGAAACCAGTTCTCAGCAAAGAAGGGAAAGCTGAAAGGTGGAAAGAGTACATAGAGCAGCTCTACAAAGGAAATGAACTTAGAAACGATGTTGTAGGAAGGGAAAAGGAAGTAGATCAAGATGAAATAGGAGATACTATACTGAGAGATGAATTTGACAGAGCCCTGAAAGACCTAGGTCGGAACAAGGCCCCAGGAGTAGATGACATACCCTCAGAGCTACTAAAGTCTCTGGGAGAGCCAGCCACGACAAAACTATTTGAACTGGTGTGTAGGATTATGAGACAGGCGAAATACCCTCAGACTTTAAGAAAAATGTAATAATCCCCATTCCAAAGAAATCAGGCACAGACAGGTGTGAAAATTACAGAACCATCAGTTTGATAAGTCATGGTTTCAAAATTTTAACACGAATTATCTACAGGAGAATGGAAAAGCTGGTAGAAGCTGACGTTGGGGAAGATCAGTTTAGATACAGGAGGAACGTAGGAACCCAGGAGGCAATACTCACTTTACGTCTTATCTTAGAAGATAGATTAAGGAAACGCAAACCTACATTTTTAGCTTTTGTAGATTTGGAGAAAGCGTTTTACAATGTTGACTAGAAGACACGCTTTCAAATTCTGAAGTCAGAAGGGGTAAAATACAGGGAAAGGAGAGTTATACACAACTTGTACAAAAGCAGACCGCAGTTATTAGACTCGAAGGGCATGAAAGGGAAGCATCAGTTGGGAAGGGTGTAAGACAGGGTTGTAGCCTTTCTCCGAAGTTATTCAATTTGTACATCGAGCAGGCAGTGAAGGAAAGCAAGGAAAAATTTGGAATAGGGATTAAAGTTCAGGGGGAAGAAATAAACACATTGAGTTTTGCTGATGACATTGTAATTCTGTCAGAGACAGCAAAGGACCTGGAGGAGCAGTTGAATGGAATGGACAGTGTGTTGAAGAGAGCGTATAAAATGAACATTAACAAGAGCAAAACAAAAATAATGGAATGCGGTCTTAGGAAAGCAGGCGATGCTGACGGAATTAGATTAGGTAACGAAGAAATGAAGGTGGTAGATGAGTTTTGTTAGCTGGGTAGTAAAATAACATGCGATGGTCGCAGTACAGAGGATATAAAATGCAGAATGGCAATGGGAAGAAAAGAATTTTTGAAAAAGAGAAATTTCCTAACATCGAATATCAATTTAAGTGTAAGGAAGTCCTTTCTGAAGGCATTTGTGTGGAGTGTATGCCTTGTACGGGAGTGAAACATGGACGATAAGCAGTGCGGACAGGAATAGGATAGAGGCTTTTGAAATGTGCTGCTACAGAAGAATGCTGAAGATTAGGTGGGTAGATCGCATAACTAATGAAGAGGTACTGAACATAATTGGTGAGAAAAGGAGTTTTTGGCATACCCTGACTAAAAGAAGGGATCGCTTGGTAGGACACATTCTTAGACATCGGGGAACCGTAAATTTAGCATTGGAAGGAAGTGTGTGGGGTAAAAACCGCAGAGGAAGACCAAGAGACGCGTATAGTAAGCAGATTCAGACAGATGTAGGTTGCCGTTCTTATGAAGAGTCTTGCTCAGGTTGGAATAGGGTGGAGAGCTGCATCAAACCAGTCTCCGGACTGAAGACCATAACAACAACATGTCTTCTATGTCTTTTATATAAGCGACAAAGGTATTTTTTCGTTATGAGAACATGTGGTGTCGGAACTGTCGTGCAAAAACACTGACCAGAATTTCGGCTGGGGGGTTGTCGGCCTGTTTTGCATCTGCCAGCCGTTGGCAGCACTGAGCAGCGCGGTCGCATGTTGGCAGCGGTTGGCGGCACTGCCAGAGGCGACCTTGGCCACAGGTCTGCCCGCAGTCACAGTCGCTCGACGCTCCGCCACGCCCGCAGTTCTACCGAGGTAGGCCCGACGTTTCGTCAACTTGTGCACGCTTCCTCACCATCTTCTTCTTCTTCTTTCGCATTCCTATCTTTGTTTTTACGTTCTCTCTTGCTTCACAAGTGAAAGCGAATAAAGTGAAACAACAGTCTTAACATACGCCGTGGCGATAGCTCCGCACCGCTGTGGAGGAAGTTGTTAGCAGCCGGGCAGCGTTCGTTTCACACCGGCATTTGCAATCGTGACGTCATCGTGACGTAGCAGTGCTGTGAATGCGGCTATCGATCTCTCGATCGCTACAGCATCGAGATTGCGACTGTTTATGAGTATATGGGAGCCAGTCGTAACGAGAACTTTTTAAGGCCAATTCACCTTACGTGTACGTCAGAACATTCCACAATGCATTTCTTATGGCGGCATTCACACTGCCCCTCGATAAAGGCTATATTACACGGAGCGTATCTGGTCGCTAGTCGCCGGCGTATTTGGACGCAGCTGCTAAATTCGCTCCGTGTAAACAGGGGCAGCGAACAAAGTCGCTGCTCCGAAACGCGAGCGTCTGAAGTTGAAGGGTGAGGTGGGCTACTTTAGACGCTGATCGCTGGCGTTTTGGTCGCCCCGTGTCATATACGGGAGCGTCTGAAGTATAGTAGCCACCAGTCGAGTCAACATGTCGAAGGAAATTGTAAATGCTGGCGTTGTGTTTCTCGCAACAGTTTTAAAAGAACAATTAATGAACCAAAAGCAAAACGGAAAAATAGGAAAGAATAAAAGAAAATTGATTAGAAGGTGGATTGCGAGGAGGGATAAATATGGTACTTCTGCAAATCTTTTGGGTGAATTATCGTGTGAAGGTCCTTCTGCCTACAGAAATATAATGAGGATCTCATAAGAAAATTTTGATAGATTACTGTAAATGGTAGAGGATAAAATAAGGAAACAGAATACCATCATGAGGATGGCGATATCGCCAAGAATAAAATTTAAATAATCGTTATTTTTAATGTCTCATGATACTGGATAACTTCGATAAATTTTCAGAAATTTGGTTACACTTCCACTTCATATTTTGTTTGGTGGGACACAGAACTTTTAATATCTTTATTTACGTCAATGATCACAAAATTTCTCGCCGTTTTGACGACCGGTTTCGGTCAGGATGACCATTTTCAAGTCTACAGCAAATCAAAACAGAGGGATCCATCTAGTATTATACTACCTTAGAAAACATAAATAAGGCATTAACTTCGTCATCAATACATGTAATATAGTGAGATGGCTTCATCACAGCGTAAGTGTATCTTCATTAAGGAATGTAACAACAGGAATGATGTATAATATTTTTAACACGTTTTTTATAATGATGACTGTAATGCCTTTTATAAGGTACCATAGTCTATTACTAAAGTTGTCATGTTTCCGATTTGTGTTAACTTGAAAATGGTCGTCACTGACCGAAACCGGTCGTCAAAAGATGAGAAATTTTGTGATCGACGTAAATAAAGGCATTAAAAGTAATTACAAAATTGATCACTGATATAAATTCGCAACCATGTCGCACATTGGGAAAGAGAACTGTTTGGTATCACCTAATCTCCAAAACAATATATCATACGCTACGTCGTGTTTCAATTGTTTTTACGAAGACGCTAGCGTCTGAAGTCTCTGCGTGTCATGGCGTCAGCGTATCCATCCGCTGTTCGCCTACTATATACGCCGAGCGGCAACAGACGCCAGCGACTAGCTACCAAATACGCTCCGTGTAATACACCCTTAAGAATGTTTTGTCGGAACAGTTGTCTGCTAACATTGCAAGTTACCTATTTTCGTCACGCGATTTTCATGTTGTAGTCGATGATTACAGGGTTTATATACAAACGGGTCTTATTAATGTTTATTTTATTGTTTACTTTCTTTTAGCGGTAAATTCCGAATGTTTCATAAAGACTTAAATATTTTTCTCAATTCTGCGTCCTCCTAGAAGCGAGGTCGGATATCTGAAACCGAAAAATGAGTTACGTTTAGTAATATTGTAACGGAAAAGACTGAAGCAAACTTTTTATCTGTATAACATTGTAATTTGATGACGTATTTGTCGGGGGGTTCGAATCCCCCCTCGGGCATGGATATTTGTGCCGTCCTAGTTCGTAAGTAGTTCATAAGTAGTTTGTAAGTTTAGGGACTGATGACCCCGTAGTTGAGTCCCATAAGCTTAACAAACACTTGAACATTTTTTTTGTCATTAAATAAGAGTTTGTATGAAAAAGTCGGCATAATGAAAGACAAAAATTCAGTTGTTTACGACTCTTTTTATGGTCTTACACTGTTTGACATGTTCATATGTTTATTTTTTCGCTTGAAAAAATTATATGTTTTGAAACGTTTTTCCAATTCCCTGTACTTACCATATTAAGTTCGCAAAAAAACATACATTGTAAAGTTTTCTTTGGCCGTCGATAACACACAGTGTTGTTGTTCCCTCAATTCCAGTATTAAACTTTGTACGTAACTTTCTACGTAGCAGATCGCAACCCATAACTTCAATTTCACCATCGAGTATTGGGACAGGCAAATTGACGTGACGGACAGTGTGAATACAACTTGACGTGACGGTGACCATAAATTAAAGACACATTCTGTACACATTTTTCTGTTAGTGCATGCTGTATTTTATTATTTATTTATTTTTTCAGCTGCGAAGGTGGTTAAGTTCTATCACACTCTATTTAAAAGTACTGTGATTTTCTTCACCTTAAACCTATGAGCATACACTACTTTTAACTATGCACGCCATTTCTCTGCCTTATAGAGCTAGATTCTGTCAGTATTCCTGTAATTTTGCCTGAAATAGCTTTTAATAAGCATCTACTTCCCGCCCAGCACAAATGATCACACGATGGCACACACACGACAAAGAAAATGAATATCCGAATTCGTGCAGTCGATACTGAGTCACTCAAACGCGCTCGCAAAAGTCGATAGTCGAAAGCCCACCAGTGACAGCCTACTTACGTCACAATGACGTCACGATTACAAACAAATGCCAGTGTGAAACGAACGCTGCCTTTACCAGCCATAGACCACAGATAATGTAGACTGCGTGTGACGTCATTACACTGAAACCGACATCTACGTCACATGACTAGGGGCAGGAAACCGTTTTCATCATGACGACGAACGCGAAATGTAGCCGAGACTTGCACACTTACCCTTTGTAGTGGAAATTAAGCGTAGATTTGAACAATAAAACGTCTTAGCGTACTCTTATTAAATCCTTATAGTACAGTTGGAGTTATTTCTCCACAATTGCAAGAATTAATTCGATAGGTACAGTTTTTTCATGTCTCTAGATGAAATGTTCTTTTTACAAGCAACAGAACTACAGATTTTAAGCGAAAGATTATTTTCGTAGTAATGTGAGTTTTTTAGTTTGTAGTTGATATAAGAGTAGAGGATCAAATATCAGTTTGATAGGAGCATGAGCTTCCTCACGACTCCTCAGCAATAAGTGTGAAATGTTTCGTTGTGCTTTTGTAACAAATGAAATCTGTTTGCATCCACAATGTCCGATCTTAACAAAGTACAGCTGTTTGTATTTAATCTACATCTACATCTACATGGGATACTCTGCAAATCACATTTAAGTGCCTGGCAGAGGGTTCATCGAACCACAATTATACTATTTATCTTCCATTCCATTCTCGAATAGCGCGCAGGAAGAAAGAACACCTGAATCTCTCTGTTCGAGCTGTGATTTCTCGTATTTTATTCTGATGATCATTTCTACCTATGTAAGTGGGAGTCAACAATATATTTTCGCATTCGGAGGAGAATGTTGGCGATTGGAGTTTCGTAAGTAGCCCACGCCGCAGCGATAAGCGCCGTTGTTGTAATGATTCCCATCCCAGATCCTGTATCATTTCCGTAACGCTGTCTCCCCTGTATCGTGAAAATACGAAACGAGCTGCCCTTCTTTGGACTCTTTCGGTGTCCTCCGTTCAAACCCACCTGATAAGGATCCCACACTGGGCTGCAATACTCCAAAAAATGGACGGACAAGCGCAGTGTATGCAGTTTATTTAGTAGTTCTGTTGCATCTTTTAAGGGTTCTGCCAATAAAACGCAGTCTCTGGTTCTCCTTTCCCACGATATTATCTACGTGTTCTTTCCAATTTAAGTCTGAAGTAATAGTAATTCCTAGGTATTTTGTGGAGTTTACGGCCTTCATTTTTGATTGATTTATCTTGTAAACAAAGTTTAACGGATTTCTTTTCGTACTCAAGTGGACGATTTCACACTTCTCATTATTTAGAGTCAATTGCCAATTTTTACACCATACTGATATCTTATTCAGATCGTCCTGCAGTTGGTTTTGATCTTCAGATGATTTTACTAGACGGTAAATGACGGCGTCATCTGCAAACAACCTAAGAGAGCTACTTACATTTCCCCCTAAATCGTTTATGTAAATAAGGAACAGCAGAGGACCAATAACACTTCCCTGTGGAACGCCCGATATCACCTCTGTTTTACTCGATGCTTTACCATAGATTAGTACAAACTGTGTCCTCTTTGACAGGAAATCCCCTATCCAGTCGCAGATTTGGGGCGATATACCATAACCACGCAATTTGATTAAAAGCCGTTTGTGAGGTACGGTGTCAAAAGCTTTATGGAAATCAAGAAATACGGAGTCGATTTGCGAACCTTTGTCGATAGCACCCATCACTTCGTGTGAATAAAGAGCTAGTTGTGTTTCGCATGAACGATATTTTCTAAATCCGTGTTTACCTTGGGTCAATAGATCGTTCTGTTACATATAATTCATAATATTTGAATACAAGATATGTTCCAAAACCGTGCTGCAAATGGACGTCAATGAAATAGGCCTGTAGTTTAATGGGTTACTCGTACTGCCTTTCTTGAATATAGGTGTGACCTGTGCAACTTTCCAATCTTTTGGTACAGATCCTTCTTTGAGAGAGCGGTTGTATATGACTGTTAAGTAAGGAGCTATCGCTTCAGCATAATCAGATAGAAATCTAATGGGTGTACAATGCGGACTGTTACTGCTGACCGCGATGCAAAAACGTAAAACAAAATATTGGCTGTTTACATTAAATAATAGGGTAGTGAGGAAACATCATCGATGAACTCGGTAAGAAGTGATTTTATGGGTAAAAGACTAGTCTGAATGAATTTTTAGCATTCATAACATTACTCAAAGCCGACTTTCACGAGAAATGACTTACTTGCTGACATATAAACTCGCACAAGAGCAGCTTGGATAATCATCACATCGATAATCACATTCATAATGTGCAAAAAGTAAAAGATTCATAGCCCAATACGGACACCGAGGATATGTAATTCTGTTGCTTCTAAGAATAACAAACAATAAGGTACAGATCACCTGGGCACATTAAACACGGCAATCATTGCATTAATACTAATAATACGATAAATTACATTGCCTTTACTACTGGATATGTAATAGGAATACGGGAAGTCGTTCTATTGTTATTGTTATTTTACCTGTAAATGAGAATAACTGTTGCTCATAATGACGAAAACTCAGTCACGTGACTTGGGGCAATGTTAGAAGCTGGTTTCAGACCACAACACTGCAGATATAGGGACGAGTGCAGTATGGTGGGCCGAAAAAAGTGAATTTTTGAGTATCCAGTTGTAATAGGGCTTGAAAGTTGCGTATTTATGTGCTAATTAATGAAAAAAATAATTTACAAAATCTAACTTAATATCTTCAGTTCGCGCAAAGGGCTTAAAGTTTGTAAAAAAATAAAAAAAAACATAAATTTATAGAATACATATATATTTGTGGCTGGAGGGCTGATAATGATAAAACGGTGGAGTATATTGGGATGGAAAGTTATCGGTGTACTATTTGGCCACGATAACTTGACGATTTTGTTGGTGCTGCCACAAGCGGAGAAAATCGACACCAGTTGAAAGTTATTCTTTTATTTACATGCGCTGCCAACCTTACAATGGTCCCTGACGCAAAGAATTAATGTACACATTGTTATGGTAACGGTTCCAGCACTGCAGAAAGCAGTCGATGCTACCTTCCGTTCGTGCAAGACAAGCTCCCAGCAGCCACCGCGCGAATCGTCAAGTTATTGTGGCCAAATAGTATATAAAATTCTACGTGTGTGTGTGTGTGTGTGTGTGTGTGTGTGTTAATATGTCGCTCTGCAACGAAAAGTACAGAACGCAAACGAATGGTCTGTGTGTAATTGTTGTCCGAAGTCTTCCGTTGTACACCATAGCAGTTCCATGGCGATAGCTATAAAGGGGTGGAAGATATGGTGGTTGAAAGTCGTCAAATTATAAAAAAATTCGAACGAGGGCAGCGATGACGTTTGCGACTCTATACCAAGGAGGTTACATACAGCGAAACGTGGTGCCACAGACCATATCTTTGGTCTATGCGTACTACAATGTCTTCAGCTCTTTCTCTGTAAGGTAAGAATACGAATAAGGAAATATTACAATAAATAAATGAAGCAGTAAAAAAGAAATTTCTTTTAATACATCTCTTTATTTAAAAAAAAAAAAAAAAAAAAAAAAAAAAAAAAAAAAAAAAAAGTCCACGTCGATTTGACGCTTCGCGCATTACAGCAAGTGATCCATCTGTGATATTATTAGAATCATTATTGTTGAATTTCGTGTTTGGATTCTTCGAAGCGAGTGCATTTTTACCTGTGATTTGTTATATATTCTCTGATAGATGTAACATGTTTTTAGAAAAAAAAAAAAAAAAAAAAAAAAAAAAAAAAAAAAAAAAGAGATGGACAGAGAGAGAGAGAGAGTGGATAGGAAAAGTACTAACTCAAGGCTCGAATAAATAAATAAATAAATACCCGGCAACGTCGGGTTTTCAGCTATTTATCAATATTTCCGGTTTAATAACAGATTGTGAAAATTTTTTTCTAAGATATTTAATAGTATTACCGCAGGATATGTATTACTTACTGTCTTTTAATAACGCTTCCGCAATTTCATCGCATGCTTTTTCTTTCAAAGTTATATCTCTGTAGATATAACCAGATAACCAGATGACAGCGTACTTGTTCAATTACCTGCTCCATTTTGAGCCTAAAACGTTACTGAAACACACAATGGCACACCAGCTACTTGTAAATCATCAACGATAATTACGCTAAGGTCGCAAATTCTACCAAATACCTAGGAGTTACAATTACGAACAACTTTGACTGGAGAGAACACACAGAAAATATTGTGGGGAACGCGAACCAAAGGTTACGTTTCATCGGCAGAACGCTTCGAAGATGCACCAGCTCCACCAAAGAGACTGGCTACATCACACTTGTGCGTCCTCTCCTGGAGTACTGTTGCCCCTTGTGGGACCCTCACCAGGTGGGACTGACGGAAGATATTGAGAAGGTTCAGAGAAGGGCAGCTCGTTTTGTTTTATCACGTTACGGGGGGAAAGCGTTACGGAAATGTTGCACGAATTGGGGTGGAAATCATTAAAAGAGAAACGTTATTCATTGAGGCGTGATCTGTTTGCGAAATTTCAGTCACTGACTTTTACTTCTAAATGTGAAAATATTTTGCTAGCCCCCGCCTACTTAGCGAGACATGACCATCCCAATAAAATAAGAGAAATCAGATCGAAAACGGAACGATTTAGATGTTCTTTCTTCCCGCGCACTATTAGAGAATGGAACGTTAGAGAAAAGTTATGAAAGTGGTGAATGAACCCTCTGCCAGGCACTTGAATGTGATTTGCAGAGTATCTATGTAGATGTAGATGTAGATGAACAGCTCAGACAACAAAGATGACGCGCTGTGTAGTAGGGCTGGGCAAACAGAACTCGCGTTTGATGTTTTGCTCTGATTGTTGCCAGCATGATATTCAAGTACCTGGTGTAATGTATTTAGCCACGAGGGTCCCGTTTATTTGCAATATTGAGTATTCGATACCGTAGTTAGTCGTAGTATTGTAACCTAGGGCCGGGCAAACGGAACTCCCGTTCGAACATGCTCGGGATTTCCCGATACAGCGGAGAGCTCGATACAGTATCCAACTGTCCGAACCAGTGATCTCTATACAAACTGGATGTATAATTCTGGTGTCTGAGCATAGAACTGCAGCGTGCCTGCACATTCGTATGTTTTGCACACGATTTCGCGTCGTCCGCCATGTTTAAATTCGGCAAACGACTTTCTATCAGTTATTACTTGACAAAAAATTGCTTGCTTACCTCTTCATGTGGAACGTAATTCAATATTCGATGTAGTAGGCTGATATGGGAGTGGAATCGAAACATATTTTCTTCTCTTTTTCTTGTAATGCTTCATAGCGGCCGTGTTTGAATTTGGCAAGAAACTAAATATGAATATCTATGGCTGGCACGCTAAGACAGCTGAAGTTCAACATCCAGAGTGTATAGAGATCAATGGTCCGAGCACTCAAATAGTACATGTCTCGCACTGTGTATCTGCAAGCGATACGCGGGAAATTTTGAACTTACCGGGCTATTGCTTCGCTCAGAACTGATTTCATATGAAGTATAAGTACATGTAAAAAAAAAAAAAAAAAAAAAAAGGCATCACTATGATAAACTGTATATTTTGTTTGAAACGTGCATAAGTGACCTGTCTGATGTCACTACAAGATATGATCCATTGATAAACAAAATATCTGCTACTATAACAGAATTACTGCATTAAATTACTGCAAAGCTAACATTCAAAGGAAAAAAATGTTGGTAATTTCGCAGATATCCCGTATAGCGAGGCTTGGAGCTCCAAACGATATATATCGAAGCGGTTGAGTATCGAAACGATAGGTATCGAACAGGCGAATGTTATGGTTTTTACGAATACGTCGTTATTTTAAAGGATGTGGTTAGGCAGGAAGCCAAGAGTGCAGCTTTCTGGGTAATTTACAAGAAAACGTACATTCCACTTAATGGATTTACTGTTGTACGTTCCATATATACCATTCCACGCCGAGCTACTACAACTGTAAGCTTTCTCGTATACTACAGGTTTCTAAACTGGGGTAAAACTTAACGACGCTGCTCGCCGGGCTCCAGTGCATATGTTGGCAACAGATGAACAATGAAGTGTAGTACCGCGTTAATATTTTTCGTAACTGTTATTGGTGCTCGTTTCATTCGCAGCAAAATTAATACTGTACCTGTTCCATGGTTGACAGGTTCTTGTACGCACCCTTGTCCGTTCAGAAAAAAATAATTTTCGTTTTAATTGAAATTGTCATATGAGTTGCTGCCATTAACCATTGGTGCCAACGTAACCAATGGAGCTCGGCGAGAAGCATCGTACAATTTAACCTAAACTGGAGATTTGTCCGCTACGCGTCTTCACAAAAAAGAAAACGGCACAAAAAGTATTAACTACATATGTACTTTACATACCTTTCTTAATCGGTAGTTTGTTCGGTGTCGCTCAAGTCTTGCTCCAGTCCTTTTGTTGTATATGATACTGGTTTCAGTCCGAGTTGGCCGTATCCTGGATAAACTCGAGAAATGTCTCTGAGAAACACTGGCAGTGTATCGCAAGGAAATTTTTTACCTTCGAGACGTAAATATATCGAAACAAGTACATTTCGTCGTGTTCACCTGGCCGACCCTCCCGTTTTATATTGCTCTTCACACTTTTCCACAGTCGCTCTACGTTTCTGTGTGTGCACATATGAGTCTTCTGAAGATACAAATTCGACACTGATTGACGAAGTCGTGTTGGAAGCCTTCATTTCTTAATGTTTGATACGAAGCCCATCCGTCCGTTATAATTTTCGTCCCAGGTAGTATGAAGTGTTTGATAAGAGGCACTAAAGTTGCCTTTTCCCTTGAATGCACCTTTACCATAAAACACTTTTTACTTTCTCTCTCAAAACCCCCAAACACCCAAATGTGTCCCACCTCGTTTTTCAGTACACGTCCTCTGTTATATTTTCTTTTACTAATATCAGTTTCGTCAATTTCAACGATCTTCCCCACTCCTCCGATAGGCTCACTACTATTCGTCACAATAACGTAACATATTTCCCTACAAAACCCATAATATTCACATACAGTGTTCAATGCGAGACCAGTTTCTGAGGCAGCAATTTATAACGAAAAGTTCCTTACCCAACATGAAAATAATATAATATTTGGTTCTATTACAAAACTGCAATGTTCAAACCACATATTTCTTCTGAACTCTGTTCTTTTCTTGCCATGGCCGTAAAATAATAGGAACGAGAAGTTTTTGTCAGCAGTATTACGGATAACTTTCACACTACGATCACTATGACAGTCAATGCATTTCTTTAAGTCAACGTCTGGTAATAATTTAAAAAATCGGCAAAACTCTATACATTTCTCTGTAGTTGACAGCTTCGGAATCAGTTTCTTCCGTGTCAGTGACGAAATCACACTTTCCTCTGCACTTCCACTAGCCATTACATTGAACACGAAACAACAGAATGTCACTATTCAAATGGCCCTCAAATTTAATCCATTATTCTACTACGACATTCACTTGTTCGATATCAATCGTTTTCATACTTAATCGCTACGATATATGTCGTTTGCAGGTCGAAGCCTCGCTATACCCGCTCTATACGGGACATTTGCGAAATTACCAAAATGTTTTTTCTGGAAGTATGTTACATTACTATGAATTGTTCATAAGTAGAAATTACGTGTAATCCTGTACATATTATAAATGCGAAAGTTTGTATGTTTGTTACCGCATCACGCTACAACTGCAGCAATGTTTTAGATGAAATTTCATATGGAGATTTCTTATATCTTGGATTAGGACATACGCTACTTTCCAAAATTTAATGTCTATTACAAGTTATTTATTTGAAGTATATACATAGAAATACGTAACGGTTGTAAGAAGCAGAGGTGCTATGTAGTGTCTGTCATGTTTAGCCGCGATGGTTAACGCGTCATGACATAGACTTCCATTATCGTGGGAAATGGTTCGTGTCCTTTTTTCTTTGTTATTGTTATCTTTTTTACTTTCGAATATACAAAAAGATTCTGGGATATTGCCAAAACGGCGTAACTGACATATAATTACATACACAAGAAATCTGAATGTTGGTGTTTATGCCACATTCATTTTCATTTGTTGTAACAAATGAAGGAAGTATGTACATAAATTGAAGACTTTAAATAAAATATGGTCTAAGTACCATGGCAAGACGTTTTGTGTAGAATGGGATCTAGATACCAAGCCCTATTTTGTGTACAAAGCGCGAACTGCCACGTATAAATAGCGTACGTAAACTGCGACGAAAGATGGCAGGCAGTATAACACTCATGAAAATATTTCTCAGGACGTATAATGTGTATTCAATTGTGATATTATCCAGGTTCTTAAATATTGTTTTCTCCTTGGTTTTCGATGACGTGTATTGTATTGTCACCTTCAACTATAGATGTTCGAACATTGTGATGTTATCGCAATTCTTTCAAATTGTATTCTCTTTGGAGTTCAATGGATAATAGTTTCTTTGGCCACCGCATGTTTCCCGCACGGACAGCTCTACATAGGCTGCTCCCATGTATCGAGAACTAGAACCCTCTACGTAATATACTCGGAGAACAAGAAGTCTCGAAACGTCGTTTACAGGGTCGTATTGCAATAATCTTTTGGCTCTCCATCCGTTCCAAGACAATTATATATTCCGTGCTAACAATGTCGCAAACAGTCAGTAGTTATTTATGCCCTTTCTTGCCACTTTAATGTCTGACTATTGAACCGCGGGTAACTCCGCGGGGAACAGCTAGTGTGTTAGCAAATGACAGATTGCAAATGAAAATTCCATTTCCTGTTTATACCGTGCAGTAACAGATAAAAATGTTACCACCTTTTAATCGCATGGAAAGCAAGATTAAAAGAGATGAAACAGAGAAATGATTAGAAATTTAATACCCAATAACGGAAATAATTCATAGAAAAATGAACTGTAATGGCGACCACGGAATGAACAGTGTACCAGCTACTGTTTACGTAGTACCAACAGGCGCCGCTAGATCGCAGCACTAGAATTTTAAATCGCGTTAGCTATCGTTTACGTATAGCCTAAATTCACTGCTCTTTTAAGTATGACGTGCTACTACAGTCTGCATTTCATACTTATTTTCGGCGCTGTGCAGTAAACTACTTATTACGAAGATCGTGTCATTAATCTGTTATGGGTAATAATATTTATGAATATCATCGCTGTAAATCGTAGTGGTAGTACGTACTCACGTTGCTAGATAGCGCCGTGATGGAATGTTCGAACATATCCCGAGGTTTCTCGAACTATGACGTAAACAGGGTTGCCAACGTCAGTGGTTTCCCACCGAATCTGGTGTTTCTTTTAAAGCCGACGGTGGGAAAAAATATGAGTCAGTGGGAGGTGGGAAAGATGGTGGATTTTAATGAAATCGTTCAGAGAATGATGTGTGGATTTTTTAGTAGCTCTTGTAACACAGCTGCAACAGCGCTTGCCATCAAACGTAAATGTTTTGAACAAGATCTCCAACCTAGGACCAGAAAACTGTTTGAAAGTGCATAAAGAGTCAATCGTCCCCGTTTCAGAACTGATGCATTTTCCTCCCGAAAACACGTCGAAAATTGAACTTCAGTGGGCTAAGTTAAATTTAATTGAGTGGGAAAATGTTACCAACACTATATCATTCTGGAGTGAAGTGTTGCAATAGAAAGACGCGAGTGGCGAAATTCTCTTTCAAGAACTGTGTAATCTTGCCATGTGTTTACGTATTGCCATGGTCGAACGCCGAAGTAGGGAGGGCATTCAGTCAGCTAAATTTGGTGAAGACGAGACTTGGAAACAGGATGGGGAACAGTACGATTAATGCCATTCTGACCATATCATGAATTTCCTGACAATGTTTTAAAAGATGTCGCTAATACGACTACAGCTGCATATACTACGGGAGCCGATCCTGTAGACGATGATTCTGATGAAGTCGAGGACGAAGAACTGACTTTGTGTTATTGGTATGTATTTGTTGCTGCAGCACTTTATCAGATTTTTCTTGTTGTGGAAATGACTGAACATTGCAGACGCCTAATATGTGACTGTTCTTTCATTGTTAACTTTCTCTTTTCTCAGATGTGATTACATGGGAATATAGCTGAAATCTAGATCTTCTGGCATAAAATAAAGACAATAGTACGACTGACGCTGACCTCCTTTCAAGACGGGATTACGTTCTGTTTTCAAGTACAAATATTTCACAATTTGCTGTCTGTACCCGACAAGCATTGCAATGGCTCAAAGTAATTATTGTTTGTTTTTATACATAACATGTTTACTGAAGTGCTTTTGAATAAACAATATTTTTGTTGTTGTATTTCCGTCTAGTGTGTATACAGATAAGTCACGTACATAAAAACTCCTCCTTTAAAATGCATAGTTGCGACCAAATTTCAAATCAATCGGTGAAGAACAAACGAATACAGAGTGTCTTTTTTTTTTTTTTTTTTTTTTGCATGGGTACTTCGGTAAGTTCGGTGGTTTTTGGTGGGATTTTACAGTCACTTCGGTGGTTTTTATCATGACCTCGTTGGCACCCTGGACGTAAACTGTTCGAACAGTTCGAGTCATAAAACTTTCTGGCAGATGAAAATTGTGTGCCGGAACCGGGACTCGAACCTGGGACCTTTGCCTTTTACGGGCAAGCGCACTACCGACTGAGCTATCCCGACACGACTCACGATGCCGCCTCACACCTTAGTCCCGGTTCCGGCACACAATTTTAATCTGCCAGGAAGTTTCATATCAGCGCACACTCCGCTGCACAGTGAAGTTTCATTCTGGAGTTCGAGTCATGTTCAAAGCCAGCTCTACTGTGTAGTGCTGGAGGCTTGGCTTGCACGAGGTGTTACCTTCGGTCTGCGCATGCGCTCCCTGCAGTGTGGACAACTCCATCTGATAACAGGGGAGGCACGCTTTTAGACGTGGCTAGCGCACGCCGCGTGCAGTGTGGAATGGCCGGAACTTGATTACAAGAGGTGATCCGTCTCATGCTGAATGCAATTAAGAGGTTACACCAGACGCGTTTCGCTTTTTATTTTAAAAGCGTCTTCTGCGGTCTGTAAGTGATACAAACGTTTGTACAGTTTGTTTTCGATACATAGATGAAAAACGGTTTTTATTTCTTTTAATGGAGTCCAAATAAATGAAATGAAGTGATGTGATGTGCTGTGATGAAACGAAAAGAAAACGACACAAAAACAAACGAAAAGTGCCGTACATAGGGTTACCATATGTCCTCTTTTTGAGGCAAGGAAAACTGTCCGGCCGGAATGAAAAACTTTTATGCGGATGACTTAGTTGTAATGGCCGATTCGATTGAAAGATTGCAAACTAATATTTCAGAGCTCGATCAGAGGTGCAAGGATTATGATATGAAGATCGGCATCTCCAAACGAAAGTAATGTCTGTGGGAAAGAGATTCAAGCAGATTGAGTGCCAAATAGGAGGAACAAAGTTAGAACAGGTAGACAGTTTCAAGTACCTGGGATGTATTTTCTCACAGGATGGCAACATAGCGAAAGAACTGGAATCGAGGTGCAGAAAAGCTTCAAATGTTTAAATGTTTGTATAGATTATGAGACTTAACTACGGGGTCATCAGTCCCTAAACTTACAAACTACTTACGAACTAGCTAATATTTAAGACGGCACAAATATCCATGCCCGAGGGGGGATTCGAACCCCCGACCATAGTGGCCGTACAGACCGTGACTGGAGCGCCTCAGTCCCCTCGGCCACCACGGCCGGCGCAGCAAAGCTAACGCAGTGAGTGCTCAGCTAAGATGTACTCTCTTCTGCAAGAAGGAAGTAAGTTCCAAGACTAAGTTAGCGATGCAACGCTCTATCTTTCGACAAAGTTTGTTGTATGGGAGTGAAAGTTGGGTGGATATAAGTTACCTAATTCATAAGATAGAGGTTACAGATATGAAAGTAGCAAGTATGATTGCAGGTACTAATAGATGGGAACAATGGCAGGAGGGTGTCCATAATGAGGAAATCAAGGAAAAACTGGGAATGAACACCATAGATGAAGCAGTTAGAGCGAACAGACTGAGATGGTGGGGTCATGTTACACGCATGGGAGAAGCGAGGTTACCTAAGAGACTCATGAGCTCGGCAGCGGAGGGTAAGAGAAGTCGAGGAAGACCAAGAAGAAAGTACTTAGATTCGGTGCAGAATGATTTTGAAGTAAAAGGCATAACATCAGACGAGGCATCAATGTTAGCACTGAATAGAGGATTGTGGAGGAATTTTATTAGAGGCACTATGGTCCAGACTGAACGCTGAAAGGCATAATCACTCTCTAATGATGATGATGATGATGATGATGATTTAACTTTGCGCACGTTAGGCCTATGTGTTTTTTACTGGATATTAGGTTTACTCACAGTGTTGTTGTCTCTTCGTTACATCTCACATATCAGTGGCGTAACTAGGACTTGGCTTTGGGGGTGGGGGATAGATCTGCTTCACGAGCAAAATTTTAGTCAGTTTCCAGACAGACTACCATCTACCACTCCCGCTGAAGAAACTAATTCACTCCCATCCAATGAAAGCTTATGGTAAAACGTCCCAAGTTGCCAATCTTTACCTTTACCAGATTGCTGTTATACAAATTTTTAGGTTTCTTAGGGGTTCCATCCCCCTCAACCGGCCGCGGTGGCCGAGGGGACTGAGGCGCGTCGGTCACGGTCTGCACGGCCACTACGGTGGGGGGTTCGAATCCCCCCTCGGGCATGGATATTTGTGCCGTCCTTAGTGTTAGCTAGTTCGTAAGTAGTTTGTAAGTTTAGGGGATTGATGACCACGTAGTTAAGTCCCATAAGGCCGGTATTACACTATCAAATTATTGGACAAAGAATTGGACGAAAAAACTGAATGAAATATTGGTCATATTTTCTGACAAAGAAATTGGATGAAACGCAAAAGGGGGTATTACACTATCATCCAATATTTTGTCATATTTGCTTCAAAATGGCGGTGCAATGCTCAGCTGTTGTTTATACTACAGTTGCGTTTTGTCTGCATTTAGAAGAGAAGGAGGGAAAAAAGAAAAGGAAACGCACTTGGATGAAACCGTGGGTGTCAGAGCGAGATAAATAAAATTTGTTACGGGACCACCGGGAGGATTTTCTTTTTTTTATGCCGTCGGCAGAACAGCCAGGCCGTTCACTGCTAATTATTTTGTCGCTCTTCATCCTTCACAGTTTGCAATAGAGTAACAAAGAGGCTGACTCAAACAGTGTATACGAATGAAATTGTAAAGTTGATAAAGCAAGTTTCGTTAAATAACGTTTTAAATGGAAAATGTGAGCACTGACAAAGAGGATAATCTAAATTGTTTCTGACGTTATTAACAATGATAGGAGGGAAACACTGCTGATAAAGTAAATAGGCTCTATTTATTTCCTTACAAAAATTGACTGGCGTATTTATATGTACATAGATTCGCTTGCAAACAGATGTCGATGTTTTGAAAGTTGTTTCATTTCCCAGAACTTAGCACACCAAGTTACGAAAATGATACATTCTGAAATCTGCTTCAGCCGTAAATAAGATTTAGGGGTATTACTTCTTCAATTCCGATAGTATATAATGACTTTTTTACATCACGGATTGTAACTCAACCTCACTTTCGCCGCAGGGTATTGGGCTACGCGAATTGACGTGACGGACCGTGTGAATTGGCCTTGACACCTGTTATACAACGCCCCATCAGATTTTTTAAAAATTTTGTTGTTGCTAGAAAACACTACACAAACATTCCACTACTAGCCATGTTTACGAATACGAACGTTATGTCCAAGTAATGTCAGATATTTAACCTCCAAATGAAACAGCTGTAGTGGCAAGGAATCTGTATAGAGTTGGCTACGGTTTCATGGTTTCGAAACCAGGTTTCGATACACACAACGGTTTCATGGTTTCGAAACTGGAATCTTTCACGGTTTCGAAACCATGCGGTTTCATTCCGTTCTGTTTCGGATCACATTCGCGGTCGATTGTCGATACATTGAAACTGTTTCTTCCTGTCGGTTTCACGGTTTCGTGTCGGTTTCACAGTTTCGTATCGGTTTCACAACACCGGTGTTTCAAACCACTAATGTAGAAAGGCGGAACAGACTAATGGTATCGAAATGTGGTGTTTCATTTTACTGAAGCTCCACACAGATACACATATAACTTACTAGTATATAAACCATTTAGAGAGTGTCAAACAGTAGTTGACACTCGTGAGTCTGCAGCTTATGATTACTGATATTTAGATTCGTTTGCAAGAGATTGCTGTATTCCGAAATGACATAATGCCTGCTTTATAAATGTAAAAGAACAATAAAACAACGTTCACTATTTGCATTGAAATAACCACTTAAATTCTAGGTTTATCATATTAAAGACACACGAGTGAAACTACAATCTTTAAAATATGATACAACATGAAGCTTGAAATGACATTTTCTATACTAACAAGGGTAGATCGCATATTTAATCTCGTGTTAAAGAGTTGGTTTCTTGTGAGAGAAAACGAAGTTACCTACTGTCGTTATAATTTTTCGACACTCGTGATAAAAGAATTGTGGCGGTGGTGTAACGGTCAAGACGTACAAGTGGTGAACTTGTCTCTTACTTTATTATTTTTGTAATTCCATAGCATTACTTGTGATTATTTAGTGTGCCCTTTATCCCCTATAATTTATTTAGTATGTAAAGAAAGTAGCATTTATGATCCATCTCTGTAATATGCGTACCGTATTGCAGTTTGTGAGTTCCTAACGGGGTAAACTTTTACCTACCATACCGGCGACCTCGTGTGACTATGTTGGCAACATCAACAACACAGGAGATAATCTTCATCAACATGTTTCGTACAGACCAAGAAGTAAATATATACTCTAATGGTTGACAGGTTCTTGTATGTAACGTTGTCCACATAGTGAAAAATATTGCCCTCCTAGAACGAAGATTTCATGACGAAACATACATTGCTTCACGGTTTCATGGTTTCGAAACAGTGTTTCGAAACCACAAATGGTACGGTTTCATTCGTTTCGAAACCGTCAGATGTTTCAGTTTTCCCATCTCTAAAGCTGTATACTACTAGCGCTCCAAGCGGTCACATTTCTCACTGCAGGAAACAGAAGACGAGCGATTGATTTCTTTGATCAAATCTAGGCCGAGGCCTTAGATTTGATGAAATATTGGACGACGTTCCCATTACACTACGTCCAATTTTTCTTTTTTTCCAATTCTTTGACAAATAATTTGATAGTGTAATACCGGCCTAAGCTATACAAACATTTGAACATTTTGTATCCCCCCTCATAGTTACGCCACTGTCACGTATGTTTGTCCGTCATGTTGGCTGTAGTTGGTTTCTTCCTAGCGTGCGTTTTTCGGCTTGGTACGACTAGGGTTACCACATGTTCATCATCGAAAAAGAGGACACTTCATATAAAAAAGAGGACACTTTAACATAATGTAATTTATAACTTTATTAATGAACAACTCAAAACTACTACAAACTAAAACGGTAACGTTGTGTGGTTATTGTAAAACAAAATATTATGAACCTTGATAGTTTGTTCATCATAATTACACCCAATTCTCTCATTTTTATGTTTTCTACTTTTGTACCAACTATACTTGGAGAACGACGAAATCTCTCTCAAGAGATTTTTGTTTCTCATCAAGTGCAGAAATAAGCTGAGGCATTCCAAATGTTTCAAATTATACTGTACACGTACAGTAGCTTTCATATTTTCTATTTCAAATCTATTCGTGTCTTTAGTCCACTGTGTTCACCAGACAAAACACACGTCCTGACGTGTTTTATGGCCCACTTTAGATTTGTAGTTTTATAAGTTTTTGCAAACATTTTGGACCAAAATAATAATCTAAATAATAAAAAATTAATTAATAAGAGTGTCTGAAACCCTTTTAGGAAGGAAAAGAAAAAAAAAAAAAAAAAAACAGGTAGTGACGGGTTCCGAACCACCGACCTTTGGCATTATAGTCTAACGCCTTGCCTACTACGCTACGGCTCAATCAAAATGCTACTCCTTTAATTCCATACTACTGATGGCCGTTGTTAACTGATGCTAATATAGCATTTGTAGACGTAAGAGTATCATTTATCATACGAAGAACGACGTGTTTGTGTTAATTCTTCAGTGCGACATTGCTTTGAAATGACAACGTGTAAGTTACAATAAGAAAATCATTAAATACGCAAAGCAAGATGGCGTATGGCAGAGAGAGTTCTGGGTGAGGAATGTCACGTGATATCTGCGAACGGCTAGTTTTCGTTAATCCAATGGAGGGTGTCAAAACTCCGATATCTTTGCAAATACGTCTCAAATGATACGAGATATGAAAAAAACATAAGGGAGCTAAGCTGTAGAGAATTTTCTCCTCTACCAAATTTGGTTATTCAATTTTCGTATCAGATGAACGGTTCGTTTACAATTACAATTATATTACAAACGGCTTTTTTAGGTATTACTACTATATTTTTTGTCCGAAAAATTTGAAAGAGGGAGGTTCTGGTCTCTGGCGGACTACAATTGTGTCTGTAAAATTTGGTGTAGCAGACAGACAGACATACATTCCAAAATCGCCGTTATTTTTGCAAATATCTTTGAAACGCTATGAGATATGAAAAAAATATAAGAGAGGAAAGTTGTAGAGAATTTTCTCCTCTACCAACTAGGTTATTCAATTTTCGTGTCAGATGAATAGTTAAGCCGTTATTTTCTTTTAAATTTAGAGCTGTCAAAAGACTATTGCAAAGGCTCACTTTTAATGTTACTACCGTAACCTAAAGTGGGCAGAAAAAAAAAAGATTCTAAGTTCTTTTGCAGTGACAACACTAGATGACTGAAATATGCACACCACACTTGAGCTGCTAGTATGTTCAATTTCTATGTATTCCCCTAAGAGCACATCATTTAACACTGACTTTCTCTTCGGCATTTTGTATTCAAGTTCATAATTTGTTTTGAAGCAAAAGAAGGCTACCTACGATCTCGAACACACACTATAGCTTTAACCTAAGCCACAGCGTGTAGAAAAGGCGAAAGTTGGAAGCCACCCCAGTTACAGAGTATCCCTGGCTGCAGCCAATGATAATTCGCTAGCTGTCAGCCAATGAAATGCTGCGTCACTCTTAGTGGCAGATTCAAGTACTAAACAAATGAATTCTTGTTTAACTTACACCTAATCTTCATAAGGCTACCCTACAGATCACTTTTTCAAAGTGAAAGTTAGGTTACGTATAGGTTAAACAATAAGTTTTATTATTATTCTACTAGCTTATTTTATTCCCGTGCTTCGCAACGGTTGTTGAAGGAGGGACTGTGAGTATCACGGCTTTCTAGGGTCCCGGACCTCAGTCAGTAAAAATAGAATCCTTGTTGGATCGCTCTGTCAATAAACTCAGTTGTCCTAGCCAAGATGTCAAAATGTAAGTGAAAGTCGTTGTCCGAAACGATGTATCTTCATAAAGTTTTTGATACAAAAGGTGTTTGTTGTTGTGGTCTTCAGTCCGGAGACTGGTTTGATGCAGCTCTCCACAATACCCTATCCTGAGCAAGCCTCTTCATCTCCACATAAGAACGACAACCCACATCCACTTGAATCTGTTTACTATACGCGTCTCTTGGTCTCCCTCTGCGATTTTTACCACACACACTTCCCTCCAATGCTAATTTTACGATTCTTCGATGTCTAAGAATGTGTCCTACCAAGCGATCCCTTCTTTTAGTCAGGGTATGCCAAAAATTCCTTTTCTCACCAATTCTGTTCAGTACCTTTTCATTAGTAATACGATCTACCCACCTAATCTTCAGCATTCTTCTGTAGCACCACATTTCAAAAGCCTCTATTCTCTTCCTGTCCGCACTGCTTATCGTCCATGTTTCACTCCCGTACAAGGCAACACTCCACACAAATGCCTTCAGAAAAGACTTCCTTACACTTAAATTAATATTCGATGTTAACAAATTTCTCTTTTTCAAAAAGGCTTTTCTTCCCATTGCCATTCTGCATTTTATATCCTCTGTACTACGACCATCACATGTTATTTTACTACCCAAGTAAAAAAACCCATCTACCACCTTCATTGTTTCGTTACCTAATATAATTCCTTCAGCATCACCTGATTTTCTAAGACCGCAATCCATTATTTTTGTTTTGCTCTTGTTAATGTTCATTTTATACGCTCTCTCCAACACACTGTCCATTCCATTCAACTGCTCTTCCAGGTCCTTTGCTGTCTCTGACAGAATTACAATGTCATCAGCAAAACGCAATGTTTTTTTTTTCTTCCCCCTGAACTTTAATCCCTATTCCAAATTTTTCCTTGCTTTCCTTCACCGCCTGCTCGATGTACAAATTGAATAACATCGGAGAAAGGCTACAATCCTGTCTTACTCCCTTCCCAACTGATGCTTCCCTTTCACGCTCTTCGAGTCTAATAACTGCGGTCTGGCTTTTGTACAAGTTGTAAATAACCTGCTGACTTCAGAATTTGAAAGAGTGTATTCCAGTCAACATTGTCAAACGCTTTCTCCAAATCTACAAAAGCTAAAAATGTAGGTGTGCCTTTCCTTAATCTATCTTCTAAGATAAGACGTAAAGTGAGTATTGCCCTCTGGGTTCCTACGTTCCTCCTGAATCCAAACTGATCTTCCCCAAGGTCAGCTTCTACCAGCTTTTCCATTCTCCTGTAGATAATTCGTGTTAAAATTTTGCAACCATGACTTATCAAACTGATGGTTCTGTAATTTCCACACCTGTCTGCGCCTGATTTCTTTGGAATGGGGATTATTACATTTTTCTTAAAGTCTGAGGGTATTTCGCCTGTCTCATACATCCTACACACCAGTTCAAATAGTCTTGTCATGGCTGGCTCTCCCAGAGACTTTAGAAGCTCTGAGGGTGTAACGTGCCAAAATAAGCAAAGAAATGTCGCTAAGTATTTAATAGACAAAGAGAAATCAGTAACACTATGTTCAATGTTTGTTGGTATTCGTAGACATGAGATTGCTTAATTCTGTCACAGACGTTCGCTTCCTTGATGTACTACCCCATACTTAGTATGCAGCAGCGATGTTTATTAGTTCTTTGGTGCACTACAGCGCCTCTATCGCATGTTTGCTGTACTACGCAATCGATACTTCAAGCATAACCGTGTAAAACAATATCCCTTGTGAAGTTGCTCCATGCAAATTCGTGAAGTAGTTTAGGAGATTAGGTACTTCTAATAGATGAACAGACAGCTACTGAAAACACTTAAGATTGTAATGTATCTTTTTTCCGTGATCTGATTTTGATGAAATCATGCCTCTATGTTGCCCCAATCGTAGCTCAAATTTCCTGTGAAAACAGCTTTTTTTTTTTTTTTTTTTTTTTTTTTTTTTTTTTTTTTTTTTTTTTTTTTTTAATACGTTTGTGTAACATGTTAGAAATAGGCTTATCTTCATGAATATGATGTATCTTACATCATTCATCAGTTATATTCGCCATTTAAAACATTTATTTCATGATCATTCATGTCTCGGAACAATGGACTGAGGCATGGAAAGCTGAAATATAATAAGTAATAAGCATTTCCTTAATGAAGTAGAAATATCACTGAAAATAATAACAATTATGAGCAATATTAAATCAGCCACACCAACTAATAGAAGTATGACTGAGTAGCGCTCTATTATTCATTTGTTAGCCTATCTGCATTTTCATCTTTGTCTCTGTTGATCGTCGGTAAAGCGTGATTGAGGAAAACGCACCGAGAAGTTAAAAACTTAAATATATGATATTATGCGTCGCTATTCTCAATTTTGTTACATATTGCAACAGCAGCGCCGAAAGCGGCTGGCAAATTACATTTCTGAAAACGATATTGCATAAGTGCAAATATTGATTTGTAACGGTTTTCATAAATATCTTCTTGAATAGGAATTTGGAATGAATTGTAAGACTGTGTGAATCATGAGATTCTATACAAAAGTTTCGCGTGAAAGTGCTGGTCATAATGAGATGTGACAACAACCGATGTATCTGATTCGGTAAAATTTTACTTTCTACCCTGGCGGCCTCGTGTTTTTATGTTGGCAACATCAATAACACGATATAAAATCGTTGCGAAGATGACCGAACCACATAGAGTGTAGATAAATACTGCTGTTCCTGCTGTATGCTTGATTTCACGACAAAATATTTGCGTGTCACGCGATTGGCTTATGACGATGTCACATGATTCTCGTTATTCAACATCTGTTGCCAACATTATCACAGGAGGCCGCCGGGATATGAGTAGGACTACGTCGCATAGTTTTTCTTGACCCAGCTGTCAAACGATAACACCTTTCACAGCAGAGAGTGTCGCGGCTATATGTATCAGAGATCACTGATTAGCACAGACCAGTGAGCTTACTGGCACAGGCATATCGATATCTATGGCGTAAGAGACATTCATTAAGGTATGTCTGTGTTTCCACCACGCTTCCACGATAGTGAACAATGTTCCACGAGTATTTTTATCTTTGAGTCTATCTGGAGTTTTATCTTTGTTTTGTATCTCTGTTCATAGTCGGTTACGTGTGGTTCACGGAAACATGTGATCTATTTAAAAAATTGCGTATTTGATATTCCTCGTCGTTATTAAAGTCTGAAAGGATCGCATTGTCTGACGATTGAAAGAATAAACAGATTTTGACTCGTACCGTAAAGTTCGTAAGTCACAGAGTATATAGCTTTTCCTAAGAGTATTTATTGCATATTTTGCGAATTTTTGATCGTCACACTCACCCACTGCCACGCACCGCGACCAAACTCCCTTACTAACACCATTGGACCAAGGGCTATCTACCACCACAACCACGAGTGGGTGGCAGTATGTGGTCATGGAGAAAAGTCTGTCAGCACGTACACACACAAGCCTTTTTTATATATGGATATAGATTATTATTATTGTTATTATTATTATTACGCGAGGTCGCGTAGCGCCAGAATCTCTCTATGAAAAGCAACTCCAAAGAACATAATGCAGAAGACAGAATGCACAGGATAGACAACCTGGTTCGTTCGCAGAGAAGTTCCAAATCGTTTGCAACTGTCAGATTCATGCAGACAGCGAAATTGTGATCGGCAATGCGCGTAATAGTTGCAAACAGTTTAGAACTGCAGCGCGAACGGACCCGTAGTAGCAAATGATACAAAAATTAATTTTCTTTTTCGGAACCAAAAGAAGAGGTCATTTTGTAGAATTTTATAAATTCCGGCCGGACAGTTTTTCTTGCCTCAAAAAGAGGACGCCTGGTAACCCTATGTACGGCACTTTTCGTGTGTTTTTGTGTCGTTTTCTTTTCGTTTCATAAAAAAAAAAAAAAAAAAAAAAAAAAAAAAAAAAAAAAAAAAAAAAAAAAAAAAAACAAAAAAAACCACGCTTTTCATCTATGTATCGAAAACAAACTGTAGAAGCCTTTGTATCACTTATAGACCACAGAAGACGCTTTTAAAATAAAAAAGCGAAACGCGTCTGGTGTAAAGTAAACCTCTTAATTGCAATCAGCATGAGACGGATCACCTCTTGTAATCAATTATGCCGTCGCATACGTAAACGACGCTACGCTCGTTGAGATGCTGCCAACCTTCTGAAGGAGAATCGCTTGTCAGAACAGAAGAGAACATAGAATATTAAGTAATGGTTGCAACATATTTATTCATTTTCAACGCGTTTTACCCTTGTGGGGCATCGTCATAAAGTGCTTTTTTTTATTTTAAACTTTAGAGTAAGGAATTTGATTGTATATTGTCTGTTCCTTTTGGCTCACTGTAGGTCACGGTAGTAACACTAAAAGTTGGCCTTTGCGAACGTTTTTTGATAGCTCGAAATTTAAATGGAAATAACAGCTTAACGATTCATCGGACACGAAAAATAAATAACCTAATTTGTAGAGGAGAAACCTCTCTACAACTTTGCTCTCTTATGTTTTTTTCATATCTCGTATAGTTTGGGAGATATTTGCAAAAACAACGGCGATTTTGGGATGTCTGTCTGTCTCTCTGTCCGTAACGTTTTCCCACTTTTTAGGTCGAACCGTTCAACCGATCAGCACCAAATTTTACACAATTGTAGGCCGCCAGAGACCAGAACCTCCCTTTTTCAAAATTTTCGGACAAAAAATACGGCAGTAATACCAAAGAAAGCCGTCTGTAATATAATTGTAATTTCAAACGAACCATTCATCTAACACGAAAGTTGAATAACCTAATTGGTAGAGGGGAAAATTCTCTACAAGCTCGCTCTATTATGTTTTTTTAATATCTTGCATCGTTGCAGAGATATTTGCAAAAATAACGGAGATTTGACACCCTTCATTAATCTTACGAAAACCAGCCGTTCGCAGATGTCACGTGACATTCCTCGCCCAAAACTCACTCTGGCATTGGATTGTGATACACGTGGTCCGTGGTTCGGTTCCCGCCACTACCAGTTTAAATTTTTTCTCCTTTTTTCCATAAATGGGGTACGTGATGGGTGCATAGATATTATCGCGATAGTAGAGTCGTAATGATGTCACTATAACTTTTTATTATTTACATTATTATTTTTGTCCGAAATGTTTGAAAAAATTATAAAACTACAAATTTAAAGTGGGCCGTAAAACACGTCATTGCGATTTTTTTCAGTTATATTTTCCATCTCCGAGCTGTTCCTGTGGGCTTGGTGCGGCCGATGGGGTGTGTGACGTCACGCAGAGTGGCAACGCCGTACGGAGTTCTGGGCAGCACTGGAGATCTGACGCTGGAGAATAAATAAGCGAAAAGGAACTCGATCTTGTTTTCGTTGGTATGAGGGCACAGAACCGATAACATACGCAGATTGTATAATAAATATAGTTTCGATGATTTACATTGGCATTCAAAATCAGTATGCCTACTTAGATGGAATTTGGAAAGAGTTGCCAAATGCCCATCTGTTGTGGACACCTCGCACAGGATTAACTGTTAACAAAATAACGCCCAAGTAATAAAATACCTCGATACAAACGTCTGTGTTGAGCACGAAATATATGGCATAATAAATCAATGGTTTTGCACCAAAAATTTTAAACACATATCTTGACGTTAACTGCACTGTATTAACAGAACGGGTTTAGGAAACATCGTTCATGTGAAACTCAGCTTGCTATTTTCTCACATGACATATTGCGAGCCATGGACGAAGGGCAACAGGCGGATTGTGTTTTTCTCGACTTCAAAAAGGCGTTCGACGCGGTGCCACACTGCAGACTGCTAACGAAGATACGAGCTTATGGAATAGGTTCACAGATTTGTGACTGGCTGGAAGACTTCCTAAGTAATAGAACGCAGTACGTTGTTCTCGACGGCGAGTGTTCATCAGAGACGAGTGTATCGTCAGGCGTGCCCCAGGGGAGTGTGATAGGACCGCTATTATTTTCTATCTATATAAATGATCTGATGGACAGAGTAACTTGTAATTTGCCGATTGTCGTCTGTAACTGACTGTAACAGCATACAAGATGACTTGGACAAAATTTCTAGTTGGTGCGAAGAATGGCAGCTAGCTGTCAATGTAGAAAAATGTAAGGTATGCGCATGAGTAGGAAAAACAATCGCATAATGTTAGAATACAGCATTAGTAGTGAGCTTCTTGATGCTGTCGCGTCGTTCAAATATCTAGGCGTAACATTGCAGAGCGATATGAAATGGAACGAGCATGTAAGGACAGTTGTGAGTAAGGCGGACAGCCGACTTCGGTTTATTGGGAGAATTTTGGGAAGATGTACTTCACCTGTAAAGGAGACCGCGTATAAAACGCTTGTACGACCAAGTCTTGAGTATTGCTCAAGTGTTTGGGACCCGCAGCAGATCGGTTTAAAGGAAAACATGGAAGCAGTTCAGAGGCGAGCAGCTAGGTTTGTTACCGGTAGGTTCGACCAATGCGCGAGTGTCACGGAAATGCTCCGGCAACTCAATTGGGGATCGCTGCAAGAAAGACGACGTTCTTTTCGTGAATTTCTGTTGAGGAAATTTAGAGGGCCCGAATTTGAAGCTGAGTGTAGTACGATCTTGCTGCCGCCTACTTACATTTCGCGTAAAGATCACAAAGACAAGATAAGAGAAATTAGGGCTCGTACGGAGGCATAGAGGCATTCTTTTTTTCGTCGTTCCATTTGGGAGTGGAATAGGAAAGGAAATGCCTAGTAGTGGTACAGTGTACCCTTCGCCACGCGAAGTATGTATGTACTCCACGCGGAGTATGTATGTAGATATGTAGAATACAGAAAACGCTCAATTTTAGTTATTACAAAGCTGATTTCATAATGTGGTACTGAAAGGCTTAAATTTTGGAACAGACGAGTTGAACTGAACCTCTGTGGCCAGCAAGACTTTCAGTTCAACTCGTCTGATGCGAAGTTTTAAGCCTTTCTGAGGTTGCCCCGCAACAGTGAAACGCATTAAAAATAAATCAAATGTTGAATTGTTTGTAAAGCTTGTTGGTCTTAACTACGGGGTCATCAGTCCCTGAACTTAACAAACTACTTACGAACTATCTTTACTAAAGACGGAACAAACATCCATGCCCGAGGGGGGATTCGAACCTCCGACGTGGGAGGCCGCGCGATGCGCAACGTGGCGCTCCAGACCGCTCGGCTACTCTCACGCGGCGTTAAAAATAAATAAAAAAGTTGCAACCACGACTGTCTGTTATTGCTAAACAATCTAATTGGTTGCTGTACCAGGAAGCGTTAGAGGGGCCCTACTGTAGCTCATCTTTATAAACGGTTTAGCAGACAATCCGAATAGCTCTCTTATGCCCGGTTTCTGGAAAACTCTAGTTACCGTGCCGTTAGCTACCGTCACGTTATAATTTAACGTGCCAGATAACTTCCTTGGGTTTCCCGTAGCTGATTTCAGCGACCGTTATTTAACTATCAGGTAACTACGCCTTCTGTCGAAGCAAGTAGTACGTCTCAACTGATAACAGATGGCACTACTAACGAAAATCTCAATTACTCGAATTTTATCGATTATTAAGTGAAATCGAAGACGCCTCTTAGTTTGCATAGCTGTTACGAGTTTTCTGTTTCTGTTTTCAAAGGCAGTGGGCGACAATCCAGGAAAAAATGTGACTCTATTTGAGAAAAATCTTTTGGCCGACTTGCTTTTAGAAAGGAAAGTAGTTATAGTCAATGAAAAGGCAGATGGTTTGACTGTTTTGGAAGAACAACACCCCTTGGAAGTTGTCACAAAACTGTACAATTCGTTAAACAGACAGGAGAGAAAACGGTAAGGCAACTCAGAGAGCTGTATTCTTTTTAAAAAAGGAAAATAGTACAAGCAACAACGAAGACAGGGTTAACAATAAAATCATACGTATTATTTCTGTTGTCAACGTATATTTTTATGAATTTGTTTTCCTCTTCCCACTGTTCTGTGAATGTGAGATTACTTTTCAAAACACAGACTCGTCAATTTATGTCCACCTACCCGTGCCCCACGTTGTAGTAATAACAATAAACAAAAACACTAATCACTTGAAACATTGACTGATCGTAATGGCAATTGCATAGCAGAACACTATTGCAAAGGGAAGTATCTTTATGCTTAATTGATAGTTTTATTATGAGAGCATGGCTTTATGATTTAGATGTGGTAAAATCTTACATCCAGATCGGCGATTGTGAAAGATAACGTTGGCCACTGTTGCTCAGTGTCGAGATGTCGGTTGACCAATCGCGAGGAAGATGCAGCTAAAGCAGACGTCACCCGTTGCCAACATTATCTCTCGCGACCGCCGAGCGCGATGTAAAAATTAACCCGGAATGTTGTTTTCCGCGTTTTTCCCCGTTTGACATCGGCAATGTCATTGGTCAGTATTTTTTATTTATTATTTTTTTTATTCTGGAACGCATATGAAATTCGCTCTCATTATACAGATCAAATGGTTGTCATCTAACACGAAAATCGCGTCGTGGTCTTTCAACAGTGCCGAGTACAGCTAAGTTTTCTTCTTCTGAACAACTGTCCGAAGCATCGGAAGAAAAAGAAGACGGCGGTGACGACGATGAGGAGAGAACTTCCATTCTTCGGCTTCAAAAATTTTAAAATTGTATGAAAATTATACGGAACCCAGTCATAAAAACAAAAACAAATTACTACTGCTAAATAACTTCTGGACTTGCGTTTGGATAGAACCGTGTATTGGTAGAGTACCGCTAACCGGGCGAGCGCCGCCATTGTAGGCCTGTTATATCTTCTGGCAGTAGCAGCGCTATGGGCGGAGCTGTTAAATTAACATTTATGGTGAAGGGAACCGGTCTGTACATCGACGTGGTAGGACAGTACGTTAAGTAAACAATGAACTTAAGTTTTTAATCGCGTCATCACATCTACAGCGAATATTAAGGAAAAATTTAAACCCTGTACCAAATGCACTGCTTTCGTAATAAGTGACGTTCCTGCTTTCAAATTAGCTAACGACTGACGTTTTTTATATCTAATATATCGGTTTTTTATCAAAGTAGATGTAATTAATACATGTTGCTTTCCATTAATCTAGTGCCTAATGTTGATACGTGTTGTGTGCTAACCTACATGTGATATTATCACATAACATTAACTGAGCGAACATTTTGGGAAGGTTTAAGTTTTTACACATTGTTATCGCATTGCTGAGCACTTCAGTAAAATAAACTTTATCTTAAAATTCGAGTTTTGGAGATCTATTTGATGGGAGGTTTCAAATACCGTCCAAACTTTCGTAATATGCAGGCTAAGTATAAATACGAAATTCGTCAAATACGGCACATTATGTTAGATTTTCATGTATTTGTATCTTTTAAAAATATCTTTTCTCTTACATGTGTTGTCCGTCCAAAATTGCTCGCAAGAAACGTGAACAGATAAAGCTAGAAGTTTACTCGATATTTCAATACAAATTCACTTACTTCGCAAATTTTGCATTCTCGTATGGGAATGCATTTTTTCTTCCAATGCGGTGTACGCACAATTCGCGTCTTTTCGCATCTCTTTCGCCCGTGGAATGCGTAAAACTTGCTACCTCGGATTCACTGCCAACAATGCGGCATTTTTCACCATATAAAAATGGAATATGCTATGTTAAGCTCTTAATTTAGTACATAATGAGTCTACACATTTCCAACACCGCTAAATGCTAAAATAACAGCTAGTTGAGTGAAATATGCCATTTACGCTGATGGACTGCTTAGGCCCAAAATGGCGGACGTGCCCCACCCGCGCTCAACTGACCAATAGCAGCGGCGGTTGCCGGCAAGCCACACATCAAAGATGGCGCTACTCTCCCAATACACGGCTCTACGTTTGGAAGCCCACTAGCGCTACGTAGCGAATATAGTTAAAACTAAAGTTAACGTGTAGGTAACCCCAGGGGAACGCGCACTTATCTTTAACGGACAGGTAACTACGGCTGTGACGGTAACTGCTGTTCCGGAAACCCATTTTGTACTTAACGTTCAGGTAACCAAGAGATAACTGTAACGGGACAGGTAACTTCTGTTTTAGAAACCCATTTTGTACTGAACGTTCAGTTAACCCACAGATAACTATAACGGGACAGGTAACTTCTGTTTTAGAAACCCATTTTGTACTGAACGTTCAGTTAACCCACAGATAACTATAATGGGACAGGTAACTTCTGTTTTAGAAACCCATTTTGTACTGAACGTTCAGTTAACCCACAGATAACTATAACGGGACAGGTAACTTCTGTTTTAGAAACCCATTTTGTACTGAACGTTCAGTTAACCCACAGATAACTATAACGGGACAGGTAACTTCTGTTTTAGAAACCCATTTTGTACTGAACGTTCAGTTAACCCACAGATAACTATAACGGGACAGGTAACTTCTGTTTTAGAAACCCATTTTGTACTGAACGTTTAGTTAACCCACAGATAACTATAATGGGACAGGTAACTTCTGTTTTAGAAACCCATTTTGTACTGAACGTTCAGTTAACCCACAGATAACTATAACGGGACAGGTAACTTCTGTTTTAGAAACCCATTTTGTACTGAACGTTCAGTTAACCCACAGATAACTATAACGGGACAGGTAACTTCTGTTTTAGAAACCCATTTTGTACTGAACGTTCAGTTAACCCACAGATAACTATAACGGGACAGGTAACTTCTGTTTTAGAAACCCATTTTGTACTGAACGTTCAGTTAACCCACAGATAACTATAATGGGACAGGTAACTTCTGTTTTAGAAACCCATTTTGTACTGAACGTTCAGTTAACCCACAGATAACTATAACGGGACAGGTAACTTCTGTTTTAGAAACCCATTTTGTACTGAACGTTCAGTTAACCCACAGATAACTATAACGGGACAGGTAACTTCTGTTTTAGAAACCCATTTTGTACTGAACGTTCAGTTAACCCACAGATAACTATAACGGGACAGGTAACTTCTGTTTTAGAAACCCATTTTTTACTGAACGTTCAGTTAACCCACAGATAACTATAACGGGACAGGTAACTTCTGTTTTAGAAACCCATTTTGTATTTAACGTTCAGGTAACCAAGAGATAACTGTAACGGGACAGGTAACTTCTGTTTTAGAAACCCATTTTGTACTGAACGTTCAGTTAACCCACAGATAACTATAACAGGACAGGTAACTTCTGTTTTAGAAACCTATTTTGTACTGAACGTTCAGTTAACCCACAGATAACTATAACCGGACAGGTAACTTCTGTTTTAGAAACCCATTTTGTACTGAACGTTCAGTTAACCCACAGATAACTATAACAGGACAGGTAACTTCTGTTTTAGAAACCTATTTTGTACTGAACGTTCAGTTAACCCACAGATAACTATAACCGGACAGGTAACTTCTGTTTTAGAAACCCATTTTGTACTGAACGTTCAGTTAACACACAGATAACTATAACGGGACAGGTAACTTCTGTTTTAGAAACCCATTTTGTACTGAACGTTCAGTTAACCCACAGATAACTATAACGGGACAGGTAACTTCTGTTTTAGAAACCCATTTTGTACTGAACGTTCAGTTAACCCACAGATAACTATAACGGGACAAGTAACTTCTGTTTTAGAAACCCATTTTGTACTGAACGTTCAGTTAACCCACAGATAACTATAACGGGACAGGTAACTTCTGTTTTAGAAACCCATTTTGTACTGAACGTTCAGTTAACCCACAGATAACTATAACGGGACAGGTAACTTCTGTTTTAGAAACCCATTTTGTACTGAACGTTCAGTTAACCCACAGATAACTATAATGGGACAGGTAACTTCTGTTTTAGAAACCCATTTTGTACTGAACGTTCAGTTAACCCACAGATAACTATAACGGGACAGGTAACTTCTGTTTTAGAAACCCATTTTGTACTGAACGTTCAGTTAACCCACAGATAACTATAACGGGACAGGTAACTTCTGTTTTAGAAACCCATTTTGTACTGAACGTTCAGTTAACCCACAGATAACTATAACGGGACAGGTAACTTCTGTTTTAGAAACCCATTTTGTACTGAACGTTCAGTTAACCCACAGATAACTATAACGGGACAGGTAACTTCTGTTTTAGAACCCATTTTGTACTGAACGTTCAGTTAACCCACAGATAACTATAATGGGACAGGTAACTTCTGTTTTAGAAACCCATTTTGTACTGAACGTTCAGTTAACCCACAGATAACTATAACGGGACAGGTAACTTCTGTTTTAGAAACCCATTTTGTACTGAATGTTCAGTTAACCCACAGATAACTATAACGGGACAGGTAACTACTGTTTTGGAAACCGGCCATTCGAGTATTCACGGATGATGCTGACGTTTATCGGTTATTGAAGTCAGCAGATCAAAAGCAACTGCAAAAGATTCACATACGGCATCAGCGTGATGCAAAGATTGGCAATTTACCTCTCAATTATGATAAGTGTGAAACCGTGCATGTGACCAGTAACGGAAGTACGTTAACCGTCGGTTACACGATAAATCCGTGAAATCTACACGCTGTAAATTCAGTTAAATACCTAGGACTAACAGTTAACGAGCAACTTAAATTGGAAAGAACTCACAGAAAATAGTGTAGGAAACGCAAACCAAAGGTTACGTTTCTAGGGCAGAACATTCAGAATATGCAACAGCTCTACTGAAGAAACTGCCTACACCACACTCGTTCGACCTGTTCTGGAGTACTGCTGCGCATTGTGGGATCCACACCAGGTGGGACTGACGGACGGTTTAGGGAAAGTTCAGAGAAGGGCAGCTCGTTTTGTCTTATCGCCATATAGCGGGGAGAGTGTCACGGAAATGAGGCACGAGTTAGGGTGGAAATCATTAGGAGAAAGGCGTTATTCGCTTCAGCGAGATCTATCGGGTGATCAAAAAGTCAGTATAAATTTGAAAACTGAATAAATCGCGGAATAATGTAGATAGAGAGGTAAAAATTTACACACATGCTTAGAATGACATGGAGTTTTATTGGAAGAAAAAAAAGTATTGCTAGTCGCGTGAAAGATCTGTTGCGCGCGTCGTTTGGTGATGATCGTGTGCTCAGCCGCCACTTTCGCCATGCTTGGCCTCCCAGGTCCCCAGACCTCAGTCCGTGCGATTATTGGCTTTGGGGTTACCTGAAGTCGCGAGTGTATCGTGGTCGACCGACATCTCTAGGAATGCTGAAAGACAACATCCGTCGCCAATGCCTCACCATAACTCCGGACATGCTTTACAGTGCTGTTCACAACATTATTCCTAGACTACATCTATTGTTGAGGAATGATGGAGAACACATTGAGCATTTCCTGTAAAGAACATCGTCTTTGCTTTGTCTTAATTTGTTATGCTAATTATTGCTTTTCTCATCAGATGATGCGCCATCTGTCGGATATTTTTGGCCTTTTCTTTTTTCTAATAAACCCCCATGTCATTCCAAACATGTGTGTCAATTTTTGCCTCTCTATCTACATTATTCCGTGCTTTATTAAGTTTTCAAATATATACTGACTTATTGATCACCCGGTATTTGCAAAACTTCCTTGACCGACTTTCTCTTCTGAATGCGAACATTTTTTGTTGGCACCCACCAACATAGGGAGACGAGCTCGTCGTAATAAAAAAAGAGGAATCAGATCGGAAACGGAAAGACTTTTGTGTTCTTTTTTCTCGCCTGCTATTACAGAATGGAAGTGTACAGAAACATCATAAAAGAGGTTCAATGAACCCTCTGCCATGCTCTTCAATGTGAGTTGCAGACTATTTATGTAGATGTAGACTATAAATCCTGGATGGATTAAAACAGAGATTTCGGGGCGAAATTCTCAGTTGCGCAGCTGAGACGTGAGGAATCTCCACAGCGCGTATTCGTACAGGAGGGCATAATTTAAGTGGAGTAGCCGAGCGCTCTAAAGCGCCTCGCTGCGGAGCGCGCGGTTGCTCGCCGTGGAGGTTCGAGTCCTCCCTGGGGCATGGGTGTGTGTGTTTGTCCCTAGGTTAGTTTACCTAGGCTTAAGTAGTTCGTAAGCTACGGACTGATGGCCGCGCAGTTTCGTCCGATAGATTTACAAACATTTGAACATTTGCGTAATTTGAAAGAAAAGAAAGTATGACATGAATGTTTCGTAAAGGGCAAAGTTGCAAGATTTAATCTATATCTAGTCTAGCTATATATAAAAGGCTTGTGTGTGTTCGTGCTGACAGACTTTTCTCCATGACTACATACTGCCACCCACTCGTGGTTGTGGTGGTAGATAGCCCTTGGTCTAATGATGTTAGTAAGGGAGTTTGGTCGCGGTGCGTGGCAGTGGGTGAGTGTGACGAGCAAAAATTCGCAAAATATGCAATAAATACTCTTAGGAGAAGCTATATACTCTGTGACTTACGAACTTTACGGTACGAGTCAAAATCTGTTCATTCTTTCATCGTCAGACAATGCGGTCCTTTCAGGCTTTAATAACGACGACGAATATCAAATACGCAACATTTTAAATAGATCACATGTTTCCGTGAACCACACATTACCGACTATGAACAGAGACACAAAACAAAGATAAAAATCCACATAGACTCAAAGATAAAAATACTCGTGGAACATTGTTCACTATCGTGGAAGCGTGGTGGAAACACAGACAAACATTAATGAATGTCTCTTAGGCTATATATATTGATATGCCTGTGCCAGTAAGCTTACTGGTCTGTGCTAATCAGTGATCTCTGATACATATAGCCGCGACACTCTCTGCTGTGAAAGGTGTTATCGTTTGACAGCTGAGTCAAGAAAAACTATGCGACGTAGTCCTACTCATATCCCGGCGGCCTCCTGTGATAATGTTGGCAACAGATGTTGAATAACGAGAATCACGTGACATCGTCGTAAGCCAATCGCGTGACACGCAAATATTTTGTCGTGAAATCAAGCATACAGCAGGAACAGCAGTATTTATCTACACTCTATGTGGTTCGGTCATCCTTGCAACGATTTTATATCGCGGTATTGATGTTGCCAACATAAAAACACGAGGCCGCCAGGATAGAAAGTAAAATTTTACCGAATCTATACTCTTTTGTATAGAATCTCACCGAATCAGATACATCCGTTGTTGTCACATCTCATTATGACCAGCACTTTCACGCGAAACTCTTTTGTATAGAATCTCATTATTCATACAGTCTTACAATTCATTCCAAATTCCTATTCAAGAAGATATTTGTGAAAACCGTTACAAATCAATATTCGCACTTATGCAATATCATTTTCAGAAATGTAATTTGCCAGCCGCTTTCGGCGCTGCTGTTGCAATGTGTAACTTTATGAACACAACGTAACATTGAATTTACATTGTTCCGCAGTACGGACTTAAATTAATTTCACTGTTAGTATCAAAAACTTTATGAACATTCATCGTTTTCGACAATGACTTCTACTTAAATTTCACATCTTGGCTAGGAGAACTGAGTTTATTGACAGAGAGATCCAACAAGGATTGTGTTTTTGCTGACCTACGTCCGGAACCCAGAGAACCATGATATACACAGGACTTTCTTTAACAACCGTTGCGAAGCACGGGCATATAAGCTAGTCTCTATATAAAAGCGAAAGGACACTCATTCATACGGTCACTCACTGACTAAACACGAAACCTCGAAAAGTACTTCACCTGTGAAGCACGAAAACACAAATCAACAATGTCGAGTCTCCACGCGGACTAACTTGCAACCTAAAGAAGCGACCGTCGTACTTGGGCATCTCCCGGAACGTTTCGCTTGGAACCTGGTGTTACTGAGATCGTTATCAATCTCAGAGAATCAACAGTGGTCACCCCGCGATAGCAGCTACAGGTTTTCACCTCGTCGTACTAAGTGTTTATTTCATTTCTAGACAGTCCGCCTCAGCATCGCTGACTACCACGCAGGGGGCCCGGGTTCGACTCCCGGCAGGGGACTGGGTGTTGTGCGTTGTCCTAATCATCATCATCTCATCATCATTGGCACGTAAGTCGCCCACGTGGTGTCAAATAGAAAGACTTACACTCAGGCGGATATATACATGTGGTGTCTGTTGCGAGAGAACAGACGTCACTTCTTATCCTGCAGTTGTTATTATTCAACATTCATAGAATATATGACATCAACTGCTATTGGGCAAAGCTGAAAATGTGTACCCAGCCGGGATTCGAACCCGGGTGTCCTGCAACAGACGCCACATGCATATATATAATATGCCGGTGACGGGCAATGATCCTATAGTTAGTGGGGAGGGGTGGTCAAGTTTGAAGCCCTTACTATTACGTGAATTAGTTTCATAACTACGAGTTTGAGTACTGTGGGCAGGGCGAAGCTGGGAATTTGTATCTGACGGGAGGCGTGCTAAGGTAGTCCTTGCAGGTGCGGTGATCACTGTGTACCCAGTGGTGTAGGGGTCAGCGCAACTGCCTAGAAAGCAGGAGACCCGTGTTCGAATCCCGTCTGGGTGCACATTTTCAGCTTTGCCCAATAGCAGCTGATGTCATATATTCTATGAATGTTGAATCCCGTAAGAGATCTCCCGGCCAAGAAAGCCATACGCTCATCTCCGTTTATTCTAGACGACAAAAGTACTGCGCATAATCGCTGTCATGAATCTTAATATCCTGATTCGTAATGCTTACGGTGGAATGTGAAAAATTATCGGGATGCGGGACAAATGAGGCATTTTATCATTTTATCAAGTTTACCGATGCGGGACAGTTGATGCCCTTATAAATGCTAGTCCATATCGATAAACGTGAATGTCTGTTCGGTGTACGTTTATCACGTCTGAACCACAAGACATACAGAGATAAAAATTTGTACAGTTACTAATGTCTACCCGGGGAAGGCGTTAGGCACGGTTTTATAGCGATCTGATAGAGGTTTAGTAATTTGAAGAATATAATGCGAAATACGTTGTGGTCTTCAGTCCGGAGACTGGTTTGATGCAGCTCTCCACAATACCCTATCCTGAGCAAGCCTCTTCATCTCCACATAAGAACGACAACCCACATCTGTCTGAATCTGCTTACTGTATCCATCTCTTGGTCTTCCTCTCCGGTTTTTACCCCACACACTTCCCTCCAACGCTAAGTTCACAATTCCTTCATGTCTAAGAATGTGTCCTACCAATCTATCCCTTCTTTTAGTCAAGGTATGCCAGAAATTCCTTTTCTCCCCAATTCTGTACAGTACCTCCTCATTAGTTACGCGATCCACCCACCTAATCTTCAGCATTCTTCTGTAGCACCATATTTCAAAAGCCTCAATCATCTTCCTGTCCACACTGTTTATCGTCCATGTCTCACTCCCATACAAGGCAACACTCCATACAAATGCCTTCAGAAAGGACTTCCTTAGGCTTAAATCAATATTCGATGTTAACAAATTTCTCTTTTTCAAGAACGCTTTTCTACCCATTGCCATTCTGCATTTTATATCCTCTGTACTGCGACCATCATTTGTTATTTTACTGCCCAAGTAACAAAACTCATCTACCTCCTTTATTGCTTCGTTTCCCAATCTAATTCCTTCAGCATCACCTGATTTTCTTAGACTGCACTCCATTACCCTAGTTTTGCTCTTGCTAATGTTCATCTTATATGCACCTTTCAGCACACTGAAAATTATATTTACTCTTTGAAAACGGTTTTATTGGTTGCATTGTTGCTTGAGGGTTGATAATGATAAAAGGATGGAGTATACTGGGATTTAAAGTTAACGGTGTATATAAAATTCTACGTGTGTGTGTGTGTTAATATTTCGCTCTGCAGCGAAAACTACAGAACGCAAACGAATGGTCTGTGTGTAATTGTAGTCCGAAGTCTCCCGTTGTACACAATAGCAGTTCCATGCCGACAGCTATAAGGGGCTGGAAGATATGGTTGTCGAAATTCGTGAAATTATAAAAAATAATAAAATTCTGACTGAAGGCCAGCAATGACGTTTGTGACTTCATAGCGAGGAGGTTACAAACAGCGAAACGTGATGCCACGGACCATATCTTTGGTCTATGCGTGCTACAATGTCTTCAGCTCTTTCTCTGTAAGCATAAGCATACGATTGAGGAAATATAAGAATAAATAAAAGAAACAGTAAAAAAGAAATTTCTTTTAATAAATCTCTGAAAAAAATCGATTTGAGATTTCGCGCATTACATCAAGTGATCCATCTGTGATATTATTACAATCATTATTGTCGAATTTCGTGTTAGGATTCTTCGAAACGAGTGCATTTTTACCTGTGATTTGTTATATATTCTCTGATAGACGTAACATGTTTTTAGAAAAAAAGAGATGGACCGAGAGACAGAGGATAGGAAAAGTACTGACTCAAAGTTCGAATAAATAAATAAATAAATAAATACCCGGCAAGGCCGGGTTCTCAGCTAGTTTACTGTATGTACTGCATCTGTTTCCTTCGCCACTCTTAGTTTCGTAGTGTTGTGGAAATGTTGCAGTTTTCCTGTGTCACGCTGTACGTTCAGCAAAGGCCAACAGCGATCATGTATGTGTGTGTGTGTGTGTGTGTGTGTGTGTGTGTGTGTGTGTGTTTGATAACGCCTCCGCTACGCCAAGGTCTCGTTGTTGTCGAGTTTGTCGTAGCGGCTGACAATTCTGAACGCTTGCAGTGTGAGGAGCACCTGCAAGCGATCATACCAGCTAATTACTGTCGTCTCGAGAGCAACACACGTCTCAAATCATCATCATGCCATCAAAGCCAGCATTAGTTTAGATTTTTGATAAACGCTGGTAACAGCCTAGTTCTCATCTTTCTCTTTGTGAAGCTTTCTAGTCTCGTGAGAAATGAGTAGGGGAGACCGGGGCACGTTTTCCACCATTTTACATTTTTATTTTTGTACTTCTTATTTTTATAGATTTTGCGGTAAACAGCGGATCATTATATTTCCTACACCTTTATTTACAGTCTTGTACAGATATTTTTGAAAATAGTAAATATCATTCTTGGTAGCAAATGGTTTTGTCTGACCATGTTGCGTTGGAAAATTTGCCCCGTATGCGGGGCAAGTATTCCAGCTTACTTAAAATGTACAGGGGCAAATATTCCAATTATACTTTCAATGTTAAAACAGAGATAATTATCTTGATTTCACTAAATACGTATTTTTATCATGAATTTACAATACATTACAAAAGAGAATAGTAAAAATAGCCACATTAAATAAAGACAAATACTATTTAATGGTTTTACAAAATATGTGACTTAAATATTTTACAAATACAGACATTTTTAACAATACTTATACTGATTGTCTGAATCACAATGTAAGCAAACAAAAAATGGAATTATACCTTTCGTACAGTCTCCATGCGCCCATTTCGTGCACTGTACACACTTTTCATTTGCTTTAGACTTGGCGTAAGACTCAAAGCAATAAGGAATATGTGCCCCACATGATCTCGGAAAACGTGCCCCGTGGCCATATTCGGAACTATAACACTACGTCCATGAGTAACAGTGTAAGCTATTTACAAAACAAATGCACAGTTACGTGAAGAAAGAAACCCACTTTTAGTGTGTGCAATGTCAAAATAATAAGTTTAACGCTAGAATGTTTATTGTAAGTTTCAATAAAAACGTGAAAGTTTACTCAAATTTGCAAAAATGACGAAAACAGCCCTGCCGACAATGTGACTGCTGGTACGACACTGAAACTTTCGTAAATGAAGCGCGCTTTGTTGCTACTTCCTACAGTATCGCCGGTGGTAAGATCTAGCGGTTTGTTTCGAAAATAAACGGATTTTGAAAACTTGGCCGGCCGCGGTGGCCGAAGAGACTAAGGCGCTCCAGTCACGGTCTGCACGGCCACTACGGTCGGGGGTTCGAATCTCTGGATATTTGTGCCGTCCTTAGTCTTAGTTAGTTCATAAGTAGTTTGTAAGTTTAGGGACTGATAACCCCGTAGTTAAGTCCCATAGACTTTACAAACATTTGAACATTTTTTTTTGGAAAACTTGCCCCTATGGAAAATGTGCCCCGGTCTCCGCTACCTTTGCACATTACAACACTGATAGACTACTAACTTGATGCCTAGTCAAGATAGTCAAGAATATACACGCGTCTCCACTTATCCGATAAGCACTGGTTACCAGATCTCAAGTTCATCGATGCTTTCGTGATTCTGAATGTAGTTTTGTTGCCGTCCGCTACAGTAACCAATCTAATATATAAAGCAGAGTGTCCGTATGTTTGTACGTGTTGCATAGTGCAACGTTTTAATATATTTTAAGTAATTCCAGTTTATTCTACCGATACTCAGCTCTTCATAATTGCGATGTGTGAGGGTTCTGCTCGCTGGAACATCATTCTCCTGGGGCGTCGTGGTAGAAATAAATACTCGATATGTACAATTGTAACTTCTTCTTTAATCTGAATCAAACTTCTTCTCCACCAAAATATAACATGATTACAACTTTAAAAGATAAACAAGGCATCAGAGCTTCGCTGACAGTAGTTCCATTTAGAACGCAGACTGACACAGATTCCAGAGCACTTCAGAAGTACCGACACTCGAACTGCCCACGCAAGGCGGTGAGGCAAATATATAACATCGGCAATAATGACGTTACATTAAGCATTGTTCATAACAATAGGATATACTGATTTACAATTAACAAACATAACAGAAAAACATATCATGTATACAAGAATAATCACAATATAAAATGAAAACCATACATACAATAATTTTATATGGCACATGTATTTTAAGACGAAATTTCCGATCTTTCTGTTGACAACAAAGTGCAATGTTAAATATCAATTAATTTGTTAATGAATACATCATACATGTTCCTAACATATATTGAACTATCAAATGTCATGGCCATTCACAAAATATACTCCAAATCTCAAGTCAGTCAATATATACAAAGAATTCGAGATTGATAATTAATGTAATAGTCGAAATAACACAATTAGCTGGTCAACACAACTTGTTTATGAGCCTAACATGTATACAATGCTATTTATTTTCATTTCTTTATGTTTTACAAAAGTTTTTACCCTTCGTCTATCTATTTATTTGAAATAATAAACAATGACAAAAGTATTGTTTATAGAACTGTCTGGAAAGAAACTATATGAATCTCTTAATTAATGAAATCTATTGCTTGTTTTGATCACAGTATCACCGAGACACTATCCTACACTGATTCCTAAGCTGGCTATAGCGTTTGTAGCTATTGAACCACACGATTCCGGGTCCGACGCAGACGGTATCGTACGGTAACATTGAGATGAGAGGACCAGGCAGACGGTATCGTACGATAACATTGAGATGAGGGGGTCAGCAGTATCGTTACAATAGACATCTACAATTTTGTTCCAATGTTTATTAAATTTTGCACACGTAAGCTTCAATCCATTAGAACGGTCGCCGTAAGTGTAAGAATCAAGTACGATACATAGTTCACGAGATATGACGTCATAAACAATGAGATGCGCAGGAAACTGCTGCATTTTGCGACAATGCTGCTCATTTTCTCCTAAACCATTGGACCGATTTCAACCAAATTTGGTACACACATTCCTTACCATGAGGTAACAATTGCTGCATGGTTAAGAATCACATACGGCACATGGTTCAAAGGATATTACGTCATAACCAATAGAAATCGAAAAAAATGCCATATAATGCGGCGAGACTTTGGAAATACACTGTATGAGAATGACAGTACTTAGCGACTTGCAACAAACTTTAAACATAATTTCAAACCTTTATTAAACTTTTATCGCTGGCAACCATAGTAAAATGACGAAAGGAAAAAAGTTTCTCGCTTACTACTTTCCGGCTGTTTATGGAGTAAAACTATGGCTCTCGGTATGCCGTTACAATTTATAATTTTTATAATATTATATTGAAGGTATTTTACTTATCTGTCTATGCAACTGATTTAATAAAATATGCTATTGCCATATGTATTTCGCCTTTATTTGGAAGGCATCATCAGCGGCCTGTAATATATACATGATTATTTTTTACAATATTTTATATTCACATTTCTCAGTATTTTTTAGGTTATCAACAGTTCTGATGCGTTACTTAGGTGTAGTATTGATATCTGGATGTTGGACTTACAATATTTCATGGATATAGCTTTACATCTGGTGCTTCAGCTGTTCTGCTTCAGTTCTGTTCGTTTTGCTGTGTTTGTTGTTCCAGCACTTCACATTAGCACCACTAGGCACATGCCATTTTTGTTTGTGTTGTGTTTTTTTTTTGCTGGTGTTGCCGACTGTTGAGTATGTGTTTGTCCTATCTTTGCTTTGTGTCAGTGTGTGTGTGTGTGTGTGTGTGTGTGTGTGTGTGTGTGTGTGTTATGTGATTCCATAGGGGACAGCACCAAATACTGATTTATTAATTATTGATTTTTTTTATGCCTTCCAAATAAAGGCGAAATGCATATGGCAATAGCATATTTTATTAAATCAGTTGCATAGACAGATAAGTGAAATACATTCAATATAATATTATAATATAGCAACTGTGGTAAAAAACAGGAACTAAAAAGAAACTAAATATGTTATAAATTGTACACTACAAATTGTAGCGACAGGAAATTTTACTGACAGTATACGCATATATAGTTGATTGTACCTTCTAAATAGTATCACAGTACGACACGTAGTTCATGAGATATGAGCACATAAACAGTAAAGTTCATGGAAAACCGCCCTATCTCGCACCAGGTTTTTGTGTGTTATTTCTTTATAATAAACTCTGTTCGCAACGGATTTTACCGACATACAGCAGCTACACAAATGAATATATAAGTGGAAAATTATACAATTGTACAAGATATAAGCCGGCCGCGGTGGCCGAGGGGACTGAGGCGCTCCAGTCACGGGCTGCACGGCCACTACGGTCGGGGCTTCGAATCCCCCCTCGGGCATGGATATTTGTGCCGTCCTTAGGATTAGCTAGTTCATAAGTAGTTTGTAAGTTTAGGGACTGATGACCCCGTAGTTAAGTCCCATAAGCTATACAAACATTTGAACAAGATATAATTCAATAAATATGAGATCGGATATACTGCGTTGGGTAAAAACCTGTCACATCATACAACACGTATTCCAGTCAGCTTAAGGAAAGTCCTGGGAAGCTGACAGTAAGAAGTGTTAAGACAACTGGGGGGATCAAGACGCATATTGCAACTTTGACGTTTTTGGGAGGGGGGAGGTAAAAATTAGTACTTTTAGTCAGCCTAGGGAGGGGGGTGCTTACTAAAACAATATAGAAAACGTGAAATTAAAGATATTTATTATTATGTCTGTTCCAAGGAAATCTGTGGTGATCCACAGCAGATATAAATATATCAATGTCTTTGTTTCGCAATAAACAAGTTAACCCTCTTATGCGTCGCGTCCTCAAATGAGGACACTTAAATTTTGTCTCATTTCTGTAATCTTTTACATATGAGGTGATCGTAAAAGCACAGGCACCTCATATGAGGACTAATGGTGAATGCTAGAGTGTCTCCTAGACGGCAGTGTTGGTCGTTGGGCTAACAAAGAAACGGAAAGTAGAGATTACGAGAAAGGGTAGAGGCAGGCCTTCAGATGAAAGTACATTGTTGTCTGTACTTCAAAAAACAAGAAAGCCTGTCATTCGGTACCCAACGACTTATGCTTCAATGGGGTATAACCCTGGCCAGCCAAATAAGATGATCCCAATTCCAAGAGGTGCCATGATAGGGACCGCCAACGGAAAGCACGTTACATTTGAGAAAGGTGGAAGCTTGCTGTGTGTCCTGAGTGCCTGAAACAATTCCATTGTACGAAAAATACAAAATAGTGGACACTCTTCACGTATTCTTTGATATTATTAATAAATGTTCCATGTAAAATGTAGCAGTTTTACTACTCACTGTCCTCTGTTGAGGACTCCTCCCTACTGGTCTATGAAACTATTTTTTTAGATAAATTATGATAAATTCTGTACAAGATAGGTCTTGTTGTTGTTGTGGTCTTCAGTCCGTAGACGGGTTTGATGCAGCTCTCCATAGTATCCTATCCTGAGCAAGCCTCTTCATCTCCACATAAGAACGGCAACCTACATCTGTCTGAATCTGCTTACTGTATCCATCTCTTGGTCTTCCTCTGCGATTTTTACCCCACATACTTCCCTCCAATGCTAAATTCACAATTCCTTGATGTCTACGAATGTGTCCTACCAATCTATCCCTTCTTTTAGTAAAGGTATGCCAGAAATTTCTTTTCTCCCCAATTCTGTTCAGTACCTCCTCATTAGTTACGCGATCTACCCACCTAATCTTCAGCATTCTTCTGTAGCACCATATTTCAAAAGCCTCAATCCTCTTCCTGTCCGCACTGTTTATCGTCCATTTTCCACTATCATACAAGGCAACACTCCATACAAAAGCCTTGCGAAAGGACTTCCTTAGGCTTAAATCAATATTCGATGTTAACAAATTTCTCTTTTTCAAGAACGCTTTTCTACCCATCGCCATTCTGCATTTTATATCCTCTGTACTGTGACCATCATTTGTTATTTTACTGCCCAAGTAACAAAACTCATCTACCTCCTTTATTGCTTCGTTACTCAATGTAATTCCTTCAGCATCACCTGATTTTCTTACATTGCACTCCATTACCCTAGTTTTGCTCTTGTTAATGTTCATATTATATGCACCTTTCAGCACACTGTCCATTCCGTTCAATTGCTCTTCCAGGTCCTTTGCTGTATCTGACAGAATTACTACGTCATCGGCAAAACGCAATGTTTTTAATTCTTCACCCTGAACTTTAATTCCTTCTCCAAATTTCTCCTTGCTTACCTTTATAGCTTGCTCAATATACAAATTGAATAACAATGGAGAAAGACTACAACCCTGTCTTACTCCCTTTCCAACCACTGCATCCCTTTCATGCCCTTCAACTCTGACAACCGCTGTCTGGTTTTTGTACAAGTTGTAAATAACCTTACGCTCCCTATATTTTACTCCTGCTTGTTTCATAACTTGAAAGAGTTTATTCCAATCAACATTGTCAAAAGCCTTCTCCAAATCTACAAAAGCTAGAAATGTAGGTTTGCCTTTTCTTAAGATATCTTCTAGGATAAGCCGTAAAGTGAGTAGATAGGTGTTAAGTTACCAAATAATTTACCAGAAATTTTGTTCGTTGTCGGGTTGATAATTCGTGCATGAGAGGGTTACCCGTACAGAACACTTGGTATCAGAAGAGGCAAAGCCATAAAACTACCAGATACAGCTGGGATGGCAAGCTCAAGACTGAGACAGACTTTATCATTACTGACAGAAAAGCTGTTCAGTATGTGACAGATGTTAAAGTAATACCCAGAGTGTGCCAGACAGCTGCCCTAAAAGATTTCCATGTGCCCAAATGTAAACAAAAGCGAATGCCAAAAATTAGGACTTGGCTGTTGAAGGACACAGAAAAGGAACTACGAAGCACAAATAGCAACCAAATTGCCATCAAATGAGAAAGGTGGTGTAGAAGAAGAATGGTCTTTATTCAAAGAAAGCCCAGTTAAAGAAGCCACGGACATCTGTGGAAGAACGGGTGCCACTCCGAAACAGAAGGAAACACCTTGGTGGAACGACCGGGCGAAGACAGCAGTAAAGGATAGGAACATACTAAAAGGAAAATTAGACCATGAAAAACAGAAAACAGATGCTAGACGAAATGAGGTAACAATTGCAGCATCTAGCACAGGAATACCGCAGAAAGAAACTAGCTGTAAAAAGAATTATCCAGGAAGAAAAGAAAAAGAGCTGGGAGGACTTTACCATAAGGACAGAGGAAGACTGTCAGGGCAGTAGAAAATTACTATACGAAATACTAAAGAACAAACGAAATGAATAAGTAAATATCCTTGTACTGGAAACAGATGATGGTAACTTAGTACAACAGAGGAAGGGATCAGGGATGAAGTGAAGAAGCACTTCAGCATGCTGCTGGATGGAGATGAGGACACCAATGTCTGTGGGGTAATTAGTGAAGCCAAACCAACGGACACCCGCCAGCACGGCGTGAGGCAGAAGCAGCATCAAAGAGCATGCGGAATGGAAAGTCAACAGGCTTTGGTGAGCTCAGCTGAGACACGAGAAACGCAGCAGGAACAACAGGCTCGAATTGACTAGCTGAAAACCAGGCGTTGCCCGGGTATTTATTTATTTATTCCTGCCATTTCTTCGGTATATTTTCATTTGCATAAAGGGCTGTATAACTGTAAACTTTCTTGAGAATACAGTTACTAGTAAAGAAATAATAGCATAAAACTTGGTGCGTGCTGGGGAGTTTTTCGTGAAAGTTACTGTTTATGTGCTCATATCTCATTAATTACGTCTCGAACGTTGATACAATTTAGAAGGTACACTCAGCTATATGCGTGTATACTGTCTGTAAAATTTCCTGCAGCTACAATTTTTAGTGTAAAAATTATAAATTGTAACGTCATACCGAGAGCCGTAGTTTTACTCCAAAAACAGCGGAAAAGTAGTAAGCGAGAAACTTTTTTCCTTTCGTCATTTTATTATGGCTGCCAGCGAGAAAAAGTTTGATAAAGGTTTGAAATTATGTTTAAAGTTTGTTGCAAGTCGCCAAGTACTCTCATTCTCATACAGTATGTTTCGAAAGTCTCGCCGCATTATACGGCATTTTTGCGATTTCTATTGGTTATGACGTAATATCTTTGGAACCATGTGCCGTATGTGATTCTTAACGATGCAGCAATTGTTACCTCACGGGAAGGAATCTGTGTACCAAATTTGTTTGAAATCGGTCCAATGGTTTAGGAGAAAATGAGCAGCATTGTCGCAAAATGCAGCAGTTTCCTGCGCATCTCATTGTTTATGACGTCATATCTCGTGAACTATGTATCGTACGTGATTCTTACACTTACGGCGACCGTTCTCATGGATTGAAGCTTACGTGTGCAAAATTTCATAAACATTGGAACAAAAGTGTAGATTTCTATTGTAACGATACTGCTGACCTCTCATCTCAATGTTATCGTACGATACCGTCTGCCTGGTCCCCTCGTCTCAATGTTACCGTACGATACCATCTGCGTCGGACCCGGAATCGTGTGGTTCAATAGTGATACATGTTGCATGTGAAGTTAGTTAAAAACGATATAGCCAGCTTAGGAATCAGTGTAGAACAGTGTATCGGTGATACTGTGATCAAAACAAGCGATAGATTTCATTAATGAAGAGATTCATATAGTTTCTTTCCAGACAGTTCTATAAACAATATCCCGCCTTGAAGATGGCTGTAAGGTTTGCAGCCGAAATATCGGACGAAGAATGGTTGCTGTCCCGGGACGCACTCCCGAAAGATGATGCAATAATACGTCCGCCGGGAGAACTTCAAGAATCTTCTATATCTATATATAAAAGGCTTGTGTGTGTACGTGCTGATAGACTTTTCCCCATGACCACATACTGCCACCCACTCGTGGTTGTGGTGGTAGATAGATCTTGGTCTAATGGTGTTAGTAAGGGAGTTTGGTCGCGGTGCGTGGCAGTGGGTGAGTGTGACGATCAAAAATTCGCAAAATATGCAACAAATACTCTTAGGAGAAGCTATATACTCTGTGACTTACGAACTTTACGGTACGAGTCAAAATCTGTTTATTCTTTCAATCGTCAGACAATGCGGTCCTTTCAGACTCAAATAACGACGAGGAATATCAAATACGCAACATTTTAAATAGATCACATGTTTCCGTCAACCACACATTACCGACTATGAACAGAGACAGAAAACAAAGATAAAAATCCAGATAGACTCAAAGATAAAAATACTCGTCGAACATTGATCACTGTTGTGGAAGCGTGGTGGACACACATACATTCATTGATGAATGTCTCTTAGGCCATAGATATTGATATGCCTGTGCCAGTAAGCTCACTGGTCTGTGCTAATCAGTGATCTCTGATACATATAGCCGCGACACTCTCTGCTGTGAAAGGTGTTATCGTTTGACAGCTGGGTCAAGAAAAACTATGCGACGTAGTCCTACTCATATCCCGGCGGCCTCCTGTGATAATGTTGGCAACAGATGTTGAATAACGAGAATCATGTGACATCGTCATAAGCCAATCGCGTGACACGCAAATATTTTGTCGTGAAATCAAGCATACAGCAGGAACAGCAGTATTTATCTACACTCTTTGTGGTTCGGTCATGTTTGCAACGATTTTATATCGTGTTATTGATGTTGCCAACATAAAAACACGAGGCCGCCAGGGTAGAAAGTAAAATTGTACCGAATCAGATACATCCGTTGTTGTCACATCTCATTATGACCAGCACTTTCACGCGAAACTCTTTTGTATAGAGTCTCATGATTCACACAGTCTTACAATTCATTCCAAATTCCTACTCAAGAAGATATTTGTGAAAACTGTTACAAATCAATATTCGCGCTTATCCAATATCGTTTTCAGAAATGTAATTTGCCAGCCGCTTTCGGCGCTGCTGTTGCAATGTGTAACTTTATGAACACAACAAAACATTGAATTTACATTGTTCCGAAGCACGGACTTAAATTAATTTCACTGTTAGTATCAAAAACTTTATGAACATTCATCGTTTTCGACAATGACTTCTACTTAAATTTGACATCTTGGCTAGGAGAACTGAGTTTATTCACAGAGAGATCCAACAAGGATTGTGTTTTTGCTGACCTACGTCCGGAACCCAAAGAACCATGATATACACGGGACCTTCTTTAACAACCGTTGCGAAGCACGGGCATATAAGCTAGTCACATATAGAAGATATGTAATTTCAATGTTAAATGGCAAAACAAGATCTAATATGTCGGTTGTGGTATGGGGGGGGGGGGAGCGGGAGTTGGTGGTAGTTTAGGAGGGGGGAGTCTTTGGCCAATGGGAGGAGGGGGGGGGGGTACCTATGGCCAGTGTTGACAACTTAGCGTTCTGATGCAGGCGATGTCAACAGACTTCTATAAAGGTACAGTGAACAGCTTTAATATTTCAATCTTGGAACATCATAACTTTATTTATAACAAAACAAGCAAAACATATAACCAATTATTACATCACGTGAGGTGTCTTGTAAGTAATAATATAAATTTTATTGAGATAACTCACATAACTTCGTTAATAATACAACTGAAATACAACTCGGTCCTATACTCACGTTACTTTAATATTCGGACACTTTTCAGAACTAAGTATTTCAAGAGAAAATTTTATGGAAAATAAATTTTTCAATATCATGTTGGGTAGCCATTCTGTTTTATCACTTCTTTCAAACGCTGCGGCATACTGCTAATGATATTTTTTTAAATAGTCCGCACGTACACCGTCCCATTCTTCTTTTAGTCGGCGCTTCAGACTTTCTTTGGAAGATACAGGAGTACTTCTAATACATCGCTTCAGTTCTCCCCACACATTCTCAATCGGGATGAGATTTTTGACTGAGGTGGTTGTTGTAGGACTTTGGGGCAGTTGTACAACAAATATTTACGCACAATGCGAGCCTTATGTTTCGGGTCATTGTCCTGGTAATATTTGAAGATGTTTGATATCCCCATGGTTTCAGCACTTTCTCGTAAATAGGGTATTTTCCTGTGTTAAAAATATGGTTCGAATTGTTGTTATTCTGAATGATTATAACATTCAGACAACATTTTCGCTCATAATTCTTACAAAACATCTGTTATTTTTACGTAATTAAAGCTTAAAAATCATCAAATTTCACGATTAGATCACGTGATGGAAAACGCTCCGTTATTGGCCGAAGTACTGGTGACGTCATAGAACACCTACAGCGCAGCAACTAGAAGTCGGAGCTGTATTATTGTACGCGTTTCCTCCATTTCGCAGTTTTAAGTTCAGTTTTTTGTCATCTAAACGTGTTTGCAGTTTTTATGCCACAATGGAAGATGGTTATTTGGAGGCTGACAGCAGAAACTTCCCGAAAGTTGATGCAATTATGGTGTCTTCATTCTTTAAAAACAATCCAAATTTTTACGTGCCAGAAATAAGGAACGTGAAAACTGCATTGTAAGTAACGCATACCTACATTTTAAAGCTTATTATTTCGAGAGATATTTTATGCCATTGGAAAAAAGTACCCTATTTGTTGATGTCAGTAGACTTAATCTGAAGTCACTATATTATGCAATAAAGGGTGAAATGTTATCTTCTATCAAAGCGGCCTTGAGTGATTATGTTGGCAACATCAACAACACGATAGAAAATCTTTGTCGAGATGTTCATACCACATAGAATGACTAGATTAGTGTATCGTACAGACCATGAAGTAAATAAATAATGCTGTTCCTGCTCTATGATTCTCGTATGTACCCTTGTCCGGTCAGTAAAAGTAACTGCCCTCGTAAATCAAAAGTTTCACTACAAAATATTTGCGCTGTCACGCGATAGGCTAATGGCGACGTCTCATGATTCTCGCTATTCAGCATCTGTTGCCAACATAGTCACAGGAAGCCGCCGGGATAGTTAGTAAAATTTAACCCAGTAAAGCACGCAGTTAAGGGAGTAATTTTATTTAACTACTTCAATACTAGTGCAAAGTGAAACATCAAAACCTGTCAAATACAGCAAAAATGCCTTGTGTATAGTTATACAATATATATATAGTCTAGAACAGGGACAGCGGGTTGCGTCGGCGGTGTTTTCATATCGCTCGTAGGTTGGCAACGCACATTTCGCGTAGTCAAATGCATGTCACTTTCACGTAAACATTGCGAGCGAGACACGATGGAATAAATTTATAGCGCCGAAATTACAGCGCTTTTCTGGTTTGTTATTTTTGTGAGTGAATGTTTGCGATTGCTAGTGAACTTTCTGGCATGCATATCAGTATTTTCCTTACATATTCAAGATTTGGTTTGATATGAATGTGTTACTACTTTTGACACTACAAACTAATCCATTTACGTTTACTCGTCCACATACGATGCCCCATTCTTTAATTTTTAAAAAACACTTATCAGTTGAAGCGTTATTTACTTGCAATGAAAATTGTTTGGTAGAGCCCTGTGCAGAAGAAAAGGCTTACGTTATTTTATTTGTGTTTAGTAAAACTTTTATATTCCATCATATTTTCCGTCGAAACACTGTGCCCTGCTGCCTTACTCAGTGGACATAGGTATTTGTTTATCTTACGAGAGCAGCCGCAGCAGCGTGTTGTATGACGTCACAGGCATCACGTGACTCAAACGTAGCGTTCTAGCTGGCTTTCAAATTATTTGAATTTCATCTCTTTTTTTAAAAAGAAGTACTGAAATCCACCTGCTAAAAAAGCATGTTCGGACCATAATATGACATAATTAACAATTTAAAACGATTTCCAGAAAACAGTAAAATACCCTACTGTTCTTTAATATGTTCATATAGACATATTTGTCCATAGTATTGTCGATGAACACCAATTCGCCCGGTCCAAATGTCGATATACAGCCCCAGACAAGGACGCTGCCACCTCCATGCTTTGCAGTTGGTTTAATTTTGTGACTGTAAATTCCTCATTCTTCTTCCGCAAACACCATGCTTCGTCCATCCGACCCACGAACGTTAAATTTACTTTCGTCAGAAAAAATGACGTCATTCCACCAAATTGCATCCTTCGTAATAAACTACCTAGTATAGTCCAATCTTTTCTGTCGATTCTGTTGATTCACATACGGTTTCTTCCTAGCCACTCTTCCATTGGATACACTTTCTTTCAATGCTCGGTGAATCGTTTGAGGATGTACCTTCTTGCCAGTCTCGTTTAGAAGCTCAGGTGCTAATCTCGGTGCACTGCGTGTAGGATCCTTCTTTATTTTTCGAATTAGCTTCCTCTTGTCACGAGTATCCAACTTCTGTGGCTAGTCCATTTGTGGTACGGAGTCTATACGGTCCTCATTTTTGAAACGCTTGACAATATCTGCCACAGTACTCTTACTCATGTTGAGCGTGGCAGCAGTTTGTCGATATGATTTTCCTTTCGCATTGTGAAAAATCACAATTTGTCGTATCTCAAAGCTGGTATTAGCTTTGCGTGGCATCGTACCGTCTGGACAGTGGACCGCGCTTGTAAGCACACACTTGCCTTCTGACTAGAAGCAGGCCTACTCACCCCGGCGTGGACGGTGACAAGTGCGACACCGCAAACTGTCCGGATATTAAAGTAACGTCACCATCTAAGAGTGGTTTACATTAATCGCATTCTTTGCTAACGAAACATTTATGGCGCAACGGAATTTAGATATAAAACGCACTGACGTGTTTTACGGCCCACTTTAAATTTATAGTTTTATAATTTTTTCAAACATTTCGGACAAAAATAATAATGTAAATAATAAAAAGTTATAGTGATATTATTACGACTCTACTATTGTGATAATATTTATGCACCCATCACGCAGCCCTTTTATGGAAAAAAGAAGAAAAAATTTAAACTGGTAGTGGCGGGTACCGAACCACGGACCATATGTATCACAATCCAACACGCTGCCTACTACACTACGGCAAATAATTACGAGATTCGCCCTTAATTATCATACTATTTATGGCAGTTGTTAATTGATGCTAGTGGGGCATTTTTAGACACTAGATTATCATTTGTCGTAGGAAGAAAGACGTGTGTTTGTTAATTCTTGAGTGCGCCGTTTCTTTGAAATGACATCGTGTAAGTTATAATAAGAAAATCATCAAATACGCAACGCAAGATGGCGTATGGCAGAGAGAGTTCTGGGCGAGGAATGTCACGTGACATCTGCGAACGGCTGGTTTTCGTAAGATCAATGAAGGGTGCCAAATCTCCGTTATTTTTGCAAATATCTCTGCAACGATGCAAGATATGAAAAAAACATAATAGAGCGAACTTGTAGAGAATTTTCCCCTCTACCAATTAGGTTATTCAATTTTCGTGTTAGATGAACGGTTCGTCCGAAATTACTATTATATTACAAACGACTTTTTCTGGTATTACTGCCGTATTTTTGGTCCGAAAATTTTGAAAAAGGGAGGATCTGGTCTCTGGAGACCTAAAATTATGTCTGTAAAATTTGGTGCTGATCGGTTGAACGGTTCGTATTGAAAACAGGGAACACGTTACGGACAGACAGACATACATCCCAAAATCGCCGTTATTTTTGCAAATATCTCTCAAACGATACGATATATGAAAAAAACATAACAGAGCAAATTTGTAGAGAATTTTCTCCTTTACAAATTCGGTTATTCAGTTTTCGAGTCAGACGAATGGTTAAGCCGTTATTTTCATTTAAATTTCGAGCTGTCAAAAGACGATCGCAAAGGCCCACTTTTAGTGTTACTACTGTATCCTAAAGTGGGCCAAAAAATGCATCTTAACTAGTTCTCAGCACTAGTGAAGAACAATATTAAATAAAAGACGGAAGGTGCTCTAAAACTACAATTTATAGGCAACTTACGGATTATGCTGAACATAAACTTGTTGATTGAGATAGAAAACCAGCAAAATGGGGAACCAATTTCGTTAACACAATAAAAATGCATCTCTTACATGGATTAATGCGGACGGTGCCCAGCCTAAATTATGCATGATTGAACGCTACTGGGGGGGGGGGGAGGATTCACAAACAACACTCATTCTCTCACACACACACGCAATGCCACAGCGAAACTCACCAAAACCAGCGTGCTGAGACGAGGCGGAAGCAGGCGCCGCTATCGTAGGCGAAAGTCAGCAAGTCAGAGGTAGCACAAAACACAATATACACAAACACTTCGAAACTGGCTCTGGTCTGTCGTGCCTGTTTTGAGATGGTGCGTGTGTGTAGCCAGTTATTTTACATCTGAATTGGACCACGAGCAACCACGGCTTCGTTACATGAACGCACTCCACTGAAGGTGAAGTGGTTGAAAATGGCATTCATTATACAAAGTTGCAGTCTGTTAGCAATCGATCTAGGTACTGGTTTTATATAAGTTGTGGCGTGAACTCAGGCGACTAGCTGCAAACCCCGGAAGTCGGAACTCGGACCCACGTGGTTCCGAAAACCGATAAAATTGAATAAATTCAGTTTCTGATAAATAAAGAAAACTAACTACTGTATGTAACCCATAGCAATGCTTAGAAATATATAAGGAAGCGAATGAAATACAGCTACACGTGATTACAGAGACGGATGAGGTCCTCTCTCAGAAAAACCACAAAAAATGAAATAATTACAAAGTCGGAAAGATAAAAAATAAGAAGTACGGCATCGAACCCATAGAAATGTTGAGAATTGCATGAAGAAGCGAAAGAAATGCAGCTACACGAGATAGGGAGCGCTTACAGAGACGTATGAAGTCCAGTCTTAAAAACTCGCAAAAGTGAAATTATTACAAAGTTGGAAATAAATAAATAAAAAAAAAAAAAAACGTTTGTAAGTCTATCGGACCAAACTGCGTGGTCATCAGTCCGTAGCTTACAAACTACTTAAACCTAGGTAAACTAACCTAAGGACAACACACACGCCCATGCCGCAGGGAGGACTCAAACCTCCACGGCGAGCAACCGCGCGCTCCGCAGCGAGGCGCTTTAGGCCGCTTTTTTTTTTTTTTTTTTTTTTTTTTTTTGTTAGGGTCTCCTTTGCTCCCCTTCAGCCCTTCCTTGCGCTCGCCATGATAGCCTTCCTCGGCTGGGCTTCAACGCCATCACTGTAAATTTTTCATGTTACTTTCTTATATTCATATGCATTTATAACGAAATAATTAGTTTCTATTATGGTTTATGCTTCATAATAGAAACATAAACTAAAATTTGTTTTTCTTTCTTCTCGTCAGCTCATTGATTGCAAAATAAAAGTGCTTTCTTGCATATTGAATAAAATATCATTAAAAGAAACGTTATCGTATAAACAAAGAAAAATAATAAAAAGAAAAATTCCTAGCATTAAATGCACCGTAGGTTTTAAGGCAATAGTTATTCTTTATGGTCTTTATGTTCTTGTCCCTTGACGTTTTGTCAGCGCCTTCTTGTGGGTCAGCAATGCCTTGTCAGGGTTCTGTCGAGGCCTTCACGGCTACCGTAGCGGCCCCAGGGCCCACAAGTCCCCACCGTACTTCACCCTCAACAGCAGTCCCCTACTGTAGCATGCTAACTCAATTTCCCAGGTGATGATGTTTATTCTTTAACCTACTCCCTGTCTCTGAAACAGAATTTTTAGCATATTTCCAAAGTTTCTTTTAGGGTCCTTTTTATTATATATTCTGTAAAATTCTTCTTGCATGTATTCTCTGTATTCTTGTATGATGTCATTTCCTTTTTTGTTTATAACATAATTTACAAAAGTACCGAGCAACAATACTATGACGTTGTTTCTTTGTGGTGGAAAAGAAACTTCGTCCGGAAAGAATAGGTTGTTTATTGTAATCTCTCTACCATCGCTACGTTTTATGAACGCGATCTGCTGCCTTACGTCGTTCCAAATATCATTATATCCACCACAGGTAAAGCGGTGATAAAGCGAGTCGATATTGCTTCACTTTGGGCATGCATTTGTCACACTGTGTCCTATTGAGTACAGTTTTTCATTAGTACTCACTATATTATTGATGACTCGATACCAAGCCACTGGCACTTCAGTTGTTAATATTTTGGTACTTATATTTTCCCATATTTTTGGCCAGTTCTTGTTGGGGTATTTTACCTCCATCGTATTGTAGTTTTCGCTGGATTTTAACCTGCGCACAATAGATTTACAATTCCGTTTACGTCTATCCTCTATAATGCATTTCAGGTAGCTTAGTTCAAAGTAAAATGCCTAATATACTTCAATTTGTAGTTAATTCTACTCACAGTTACAGGGGGCTGCATACTTTCGGGTTTCAGTAGCTCAAATGAAGCCGGAGTTACGCTGTTCGGGTAGGTCTCTATGAGTTGCAGCGTTCTTTTGACAAAGAGGGCCGTATTCTTCTTCCGAACATCGGTAAGTCCTAGGCCTCCCTCTTCCGGTGGCATAGTAGTTGTGGTTAGTGTACTCTGAAGATATCACCTTGCCAGATATATTTACCGATGGTACTCATGATAGCTCTGGCTGTTTCTCTGGGTATAGGTAAAACTTGACTGACGTTTGTAGCTTTTGAGAGTACTGCGCAGTTTACTAGTTTTATCCTTTGCTTAACATTTAAATCTCTGACTCCGTTTAATATTAAGCTGCCTCTGATATTATTTAGCACCAGTTTCCAGTTAGCTGCTAGTGTCCTGAGTGGGCAGTTGTAGAACTGCACTCCCAGTGCAGTGTGATGGTCCACACTTTCTGCCCAAGGTATCTCCATTGTTTCTAGACCTTTCAGATTTAAAAAAGAACTTTTAGTTTCATTCAGTTTTGCTCCAGTTGCACTGCAATATAGTGACAACTTGTCCGTTAGCTGTATGCAGTCTTGTTGACTCCTTACTATCACTCCAACATCATCAGCGTATGCGTTCGTGACTTTCTTTAGGCCAGATATTGTTATGCCTTCCAAGGTGGCGTTCAAGTGCCGGAGGAGGGGTTCCAGAAAACCACGTAAAGTATCATTGACAAGGGGATACCTTGTGGAACTCTATTTGAAATCGTAACAAATTTTGTAAATTGTCCATTTATCGTAATCCTTGTTTTTATCCCTCTTACGATGTTCATCAGAACCGTTATGTTGTTATCATCTAGACCTATGTCTTTCAAAGTTCTGAAAAGGTATCATGGTTAACTTTATCAAACGCCTTTGCAAAATCTAAGAAGGCAAGGCCTCCATGTGCTGATGCTGTAGAGAAAATTGCAATGATATCCCTATATTCACATACCGTCTTAAAAATGTTGCGGTGGCCGAGGAGACTGAGGCGCTCCAGTCACGGTCTACACGGCCACAACGGTCGGGGGTTCGAATCCCCCCTCGGGCATGGATATTTGTGCCGTCCTTAGTTGTAAGTAGTTCATAAGTAGTTTGTAAGTTTAGGGACTGATGACCCCGTAGTTAAGTCCCATAGACTCTACAAACATTAATTAATTAAAAATGTTACGTTGAGGGAGACAGGTCTGATGACATTCCATTACCTTCTCGAAAATAGCTCTCAGTCTTTCTTTAACTACCCTTGCTATTATTTTATAATCGGAGTTCATCAAACTGATTGGTCGCAATTTACTGAGTTCCTTTACCTCTGTATTCCTTCCTTTTGGGAGTAAAACCGTTACACTCTCTTTGAACTCGGCAGGAACCAGCTCCCCTTTCAGGAGCTCATTAACAACATCGGTGAATTTGTCGCCTTTTACGTGCCACAATTGTCTATAAAATTCGATCGGCAAACCGTATGGGCCAGGAGACTTTCTGGAAGGTGAAGCTTTATTATTATTACGAAGATCTCTTCGTTTGTAATCTCCGACGAGAGGTTCCTATTTTCGTCTTCTGTCACCACACTCTCCATTCCAGAGTTCTGTAGCAAACTGCGTGCTGAGTTTTCATCAATGACATTTCCTGAATAGAGCTGATGGTAAAATCTGTACGCTTCATTTATAATATCTTTTTGCTCTGACGGCAATCTTTGGTCTTCCGTTCGAAGAGTGGCAATAAAATTTCGTCTCCTGTTTTTTGAGTGCTGTATTAGGTGATAGATAGAAGTGTTCTGTATTTGATCTGTACTTGTGTCGCATCCTTAACACGGCCTGCCACGTCTGTTGTATTTCCAGGGCAAGGGCGTTATCCGGCAGAATACTTATATTTAGTTTCCAAAATGATCGGCCCCAGTATGTCTTTTGTCTTTGTAATTTAATGCTGCACTTCAGACTAAGATGGTCAGAGAAGCTGGTCGGTATCACTTCGATGCTACTGACATTATTTTCTAAATTTGGGGTGACATACATTCTGTCTAATCTACTCTGTGACGTACTCGTAATGTAGGTAAATCTTACCAACGTGGGGAACTTTATTTCCCAAGCGTCACGCCACTTCATGTTTTTTACAAGTGCCTGCAGTTCATGGGAAAAATTAAAATTTGGCCGTTGGTCTTTTTTGTTTAAAACACAATTCCAATCTCCCCCGATTAAAACATCTGCAGGGTTTTGTTTAAGAAGAAATAAGATGTCCTTTTTGAAAAAAGCTGCCCTTTCTTGTCTGGCATTGTTCCCTGATGGAGCATAGATATTGATAAAAGTTGTATTAAAAATTTGGCAACTAATACCCCTCCCTGATTCTAAAAGACGTACATTTTTCAGCTCGATTCCGTCTCTGACAAGTATTGCGGTCCCACATGAGTTTTCAGGTGCGACATTTATAATCTCTTTATACCCAGAAACATATAAATTCCGAATGTTAACCTCCTGTAAAAAGGCGATATCTGTGTCGGATTGACACAAGAATTCTTTTAGCGAAGCTACCTTAGTTGCACTCTGAATCTTATTTATATTTAAAGTAGTCACATTGTACGTATGGTCCACTGTGTTGCGCTACGAGTCGCAAAGTAGAGGATACATATTTCGAATGATGACATCAAATTCCAATCCAATTTTGTATTTCTTTCTTTCTTTTCCTTTTCTTTCGTTTTTCTTCCTATAATTCATTTGAATAATTTAATAAAAAAAAGTCTTCTTCAAAAGCCTGTTCCGTGTCCATTCCTTCTGTCTGCTCCTCTCTATCGTCCGCCCAGTTTAAAGTCGTATCGGTGGTGTCATGTCCAAGTCGGGTAGCATCGTCAACTTCCAGTGTTGCACCAAGTACGGTTTCAGAATTCTCCTGTGGTCCTTCAAAATCTCCCGGTCTCTCTCTCAGGTCAGTACACTCGCCAACTAGTTCCGTTCTGTTCTTTTCGGCATCCAGAATCTTCCGCAGACTGTCCCTTAGTGGAGGGGCCAAGCTTTCTGCGGCCTGGTGTGCTCTTCGTCGTTTTCTGTTCCTTCTCGACTTCGGTGAACTCGTTGGAGACGCCTCTGGTGACGTTTCCAACCACTGTGTTGAAGCTCTGTGATGTGCGGATTGTTCGTTCTCATTATCGGAAACCTTGACACCGTTAGGTTGAGCATCGGCAGGCATGTCTTCTCCTTCACCGCGATGTTCCGTTGGTTGTTTTTCTGCTTCTGTCTGTACTGTATTTCGTCCTTTCCCATTCACCGGGTGTGTTTCTCCTTGTGTCGTTCGTCCATCCATATTATCCTTCCGTGGTACTTGGTGCTCTCCGTTCATACTGTATTGTCCCACGGTCGGAACGGCTTCTTCCTGCTCACCAAAAGATGAGGGCTCCGTGACTTCTCTGTCAGGGGTCATCTGTGCGCTCTTTAGTTCGTTTGAAGAACTCTCGATATCCCGCGATATGCAACTTGTACTTTCCTCTGAGACATGGCTGGCAGATGCCTGATTGTTATCGGTATTGGGCTCAGTGCAACTTCCTGATTCCGCGCGCACAAGAAGCTTCCTCCTGCTGCGCCGTAGCCGGCTGAGCGGGGCTGTGTACAACTGTGGCGGCAGCGTACGTCAACCTCATGCTGACTGCTGGCCCCGGAACCGCGGCCTCGTTGTTCGGTATCTGTGCGACTCGCCTTTTACTACATTCATTCCTGAAATGCCCAGTTGAGTTACAGAGAGCTCAGGTCCGTGGCTGGCCATCGTAAGAAAGGGGGGCACGATAGCCACAAATATGTAGGTACGACGGTATATGCCGTAAAAGCTCTATTTTCACCTGCCGAATACCGTTAAAAACCGGAAACATGTGCAACTCTGACCACTTTTCTGCCACATTTGATATAACCCTACCATATGGACGATGATCTTCATTTATTGCATCAGCAGGAACTTCGAAAGGAAGTTCAAAGACCCTCACAGTTCTAATACCTAGTCCGGCTTGCGAAACAGTTACGTCACTAATTGTCCCATCCGAGTGGTTAAACTTCATCGTTCCACCACATGTTTCCACTATTGTACTACATAACTCGGGAGAATTCATTTTTACAAATACAGAATTTGTTACGAAAGACAGATGTATACCGTAAATATCGTCCCCTGTAATCTGTACATTTTCAGAAAGCCACCTCTTAATCTCAAAAGGCTTTGGTCTGTTAAATTTCCAATCAAATCCACATCTGATCGTATCTTTCCGTTCACAATTATCCAAATTCATTTTGTCGTTTGAAACATTCTAAGGACAAGCGCAATAGCAGTACTGCAATGCAACTGACCTTGTAGCAGCGAGGCAGCCGATTTTTACGTCCGCACGTCCAGCGCTGCCGCCACGCGTCCGTCCAGCTCGGCGGCCGAGCAGGGAATGTCCGCTCGGCTACTCCACCGCGGCTAAAATTAAGAATTACACAGCACGCAACCCATAGAAATGTTTAGAATTACATAAGGAAGCTATTGAAGGAGGTTGTACAAGGCTCAGAGCGAATTACTGACAAAGACAGAGTGCGTACTTCAAGTTGGAGAAGAACAGCAAAATTAAAATAGGCGGGGAGAGAAGATCGCGAAATGTTAGTGGAAATCAGAAGGATACCCGCATAGTTACTTGCATGATGGGCACGGAACAAACAAGAATGCAAGCTTAAGTCTTTGCTCTATGAACCAACCACGTGGAACACATACCACTCATGGAAAGACACGATGAGAGATTTTTACATGCGCTGTACAAAATGAACATATCACCTATAAAAAAATGGGCCCTACGAAGTTAGAAAGCATTTACACAGAGTTCATACACCGCCACATGATCACAAAATGTTTTATATATACATGTGGCGTCTGTTCCGAAAGGACAGACGTCACTTGTGATCCTGCAGCTGTTATTATTAATATTCATAGAATATATGACTTCAACTGCGGGGTTCGGATCCCGGCTGGGCAACTGCCTAGAAAGCAGGAGACCCGGGTTCGGATCCCGGCTGGGTACACATTTTCAGCTTTTCCCAATCGCAGTTGAAGTCATATATTCTATGAATATTAATAATAACAGCTGCAGGATCACAAGTGACGTCTGTCCTTTCGGAACAGACGCCACATGTATATATATAATATGCCGGTGACGGGCAATGATCCTATCGTTAGTGGGGAGGGGTGGGCAATTTTGAAGCCCTTACTCTACGGGAATTAGTTAAACTACGAGTTTGAGTACTATGGGCAGGGCGAAGCTGGGAATTTGTATCTGACGGGAGGCGAGCATGGGTAGTCCTTGCAGGTGCGGTGATCACTGTGTCCCCAGTGGTGTAGGGGTCAGCGCAACTGCCTAGAAAGCAGGAGACCCGGGTTCGGATCCCGGCTGGGTACACATTTTCAGCTTTGCCCAATCGCAGTTGAAGTCATATATTCTATGAATATTAATAATAACAGCTGCAGGATCACAAGTGACGTCTGTCCTTTCGGAACAGACGCCACATGTATATATATAATATGCCGGTGACGGGCAATGATCCTATCGTTAGTGGGGAGGGGTGGGCAAGTTTGAAGCCCTTACTCTTATGGGAATTAGTTATAACTACGATTTCGTGCTTAGGTAGTCCTTGCAGGTGCGGTGATCACTGTGTTCCCAGTGGTGTAGGGGTCAGCGCAACTGCCTAGAAAGCAGGAGACCCGGGTTCGGATCCCGGCTGGGTACACATTTTCAGCTTTGCCCAATCGCAGTTGAAGTCATATATTCTATGAATATTAATAATAACAGCTGCAGGATCACAAGTGACGTCTGTCCTTTCGGAACAGACGCCACATGTATATATATAATATGCCGGTGACGGGCAATGATCCTATCGTTAGTGGGGAGGGGTGGGCAAGTTTGAAGCCCTTACTCTTATGGGAATTAGTTATAACTACGATTTCGTGCTTAGGTAGTCCTTGCAGGTGCGGTGATCACTGTGTTCCCAGTGGTGTAGGGGTCAGCGCAACTGCCTAGAAAGCAGGAGACCCGGGTTTGGATCCCGGCTGGGTACACATTTTCAGCTTTGCCCAATCGCAGTTGAAGTCATATATTCTATGAATATTAATAATAACAGCTGCAGGATCACAAGTGACGTCTGTCCTTTCGGAACAGACGCCACATGTATATATATAATATGCCGGTGACGGGCAATGATCCTATCGTTAGTGGGGAGGGGTGGGCAAGTTTGAAGCCCTTACTCTACGGGAATTAGTTAAACTACGAGTTTGAGTACTATGGGCAGGGCGAAGCTGGGAATTTGTATCTGACGGGAGGCGAGCATGGGTAGTCCTTGCAGGTGCGGTGATCACTGTGTCCCCAGTGGTGTAGGGGTCAGCGCAACTGCCTAGAAAGCAGGAGACCCGGGTTCGGATCCCGGCTGGGTACACATTTTCAGCTTTGCCCAATCGCAGTTGAAGTCATATATTCTATGAATATTAATAATAACAGCTGCAGGATCACAAGTGACGTCTGTCCTTTCGGAACAGACGCCACATGTATATATATAATATGCCGGTGACGGGCAATGATCCTATCGTTAGTGGGGAGGGGTGGGCAAGTTTGAAGCCCTTACTCTACGGGAATTAGTTAAACTACGAGTTTGAGTACTATGGGCAGGGCGAAGCTGGGAATTTGTATCTGACGGGAGGCGAGCATGGGTAGTCCTTGCAGGTGCGGTGATCACTGTGTCCCCAGTGGTGTAGGGGTCAGCGCAACTGCCTAGAAAGCAGGAGACCCGGGTTCGGATCCCGGCTGGGTACACATTTTCAGCTTTGCCCAATCGCAGTTGAAGTCATATATTCTATGAATATTAATAATAACAGCTGCAGGATCACAAGTGACGTCTGTCCTTTCGGAACAGACGCCACATGTATATATATAATATGCCGGTGACGGGCAATGATCCTATCGTTAGTGGGGAGGGGTGGGCAAGTTTGAAGCCCTTACTCTTATGGGAATTAGTTATAACTACGATTTCGTGCTTAGGTAGTCCTTGCAGGTGCGGTGATCACTGTGTTCCCAGTGGTGTAGGGGTCAGCGCAACTGCCTAGAAAGCAGGAGACCCGGGTTTGGATCCCGGCTGGGTACACATTTTCAGCTTTGCCCAATCGCAGTTGAAGTCATATATTCTATGAATATTAATAATAACAGCTGCAGGATCACAAGTGACGTCTGTCCTTTCGGAACAGACGCCACATGTATATATATAATATGCCGGTGACGGGCAATGATCCTATCGTTAGTGGGGAGGGGTGGGCAAGTTTGAAGCCCTTACTCTACGGGAATTAGTTAAACTACGAGTTTGAGTACTATGGGCAGGGCGAAGCTGGGAATTTGTATCTGACGGGAGGCGAGCATGGGTAGTCCTTGCAGGTGCGGTGATCACTGTGTCCCCAGTGGTGTAGGGGTCAGCGCAACTGCCTAGAAAGCAGGAGACCCGGGTTCGGATCCCGGCTGGGTACACATTTTCAGCTTTGCCCAATCGCAGTTGAAGTCATATATTCTATGAATATTAATAATAACAGCTGCAGGATCACAAGTGACGTCTGTCCTTTCGGAACAGACGCCACATGTATATATATAATATGCCGGTGACGGGCAATGATCCTATCGTTAGTGGGGAGGGGTGGGCAAGTTTGAAGCCCTTACTCTACGGGAATTAGTTAAACTACGAGTTTGAGTACTATGGGCAGGGCGAAGCTGGGAATTTGTATCTGACGGGAGGCGAGCTTAGGTAGTCCTTGCAGGTGCGGTGATCACTGTGTTCCCAGTGGTGTAGGGGTCAGCGCAACTGCCTAGAAAGCAGGAGACCCGGGTTCGGATCCCGGCTGGGTACACATTTTCAGCTTTGCCCAATCGCAGTTGAAGTCATATATTCTATGAATATTAATAATAACAGCTGCAGGATCACAAGTGACGTCTGTCCTTTCGGAACAGACGCCACATGTATATATATAATATGCCGGTGACGGGCAATGATCCTATCGTTAGTGGGGAGGGGTGGGCAAGTTTGAAGCCCTTACTCTTATGGGAATTAGTTATAACTACGATTTCGTGCTTAGGTAGTCCTTGCAGGTGCGGTGATCACTGTGTTCCCAGTGGTGTAGGGGTCAGCGCAACTGCCTAGAAAGCAGGAGACCCGGGTTCGGATCCCGGCTGGGTACACATTTTCAGCTTTGCCCAATCGCAGTTGAAGTCATATATTCTATGAATATTAATAATAACAGCTGCAGGATCACAAGTGACGTCTGTCCTTTCGGAACAGACGCCACATGTATATATATAATATGCCGGTGACGGGCAATGATCCTATCGTTAGTGGGGAGGGGTGGGCAAGTTTGAAGCCCTTACTCTTATGGGAATTAGTTATAACTACGATTTCGTGCTTAGGTAGTCCTTGCAGGTGCGGTGATCACTGTGTTCCCAGTGGTGTAGGGGTCAGCGCAACTGCCTAGAAAGCAGGAGACCCGGGTTCGGATCCCGGCTGGGTACACATTTTCAGCTTTGCCCAATCGCAGTTGAAGTCATATATTCTATGAATATTAATAATAACAGCTGCAGGATCACAAGTGACGTCTGTCCTTTCGGAACAGACGCCACATGTATATATATAATATGCCGGTGACGGGCAATGATCCTATCGTTAGTGGGGAGGGGTGGGCAAGTTTGAAGCCCTTACTCTTATGGGAATTAGTTATAACTACGATTTCGTGCTTAGGTAGTCCTTGCAGGTGCGGTGATCACTGTGTTCCCAGTGGTGTAGGGGTCAGCGCAACTGCCTAGAAAGCAGGAGACCCGGGTTCGGATCCCGGCTGGGTACACATTTTCAGCTTTGCCCAATCGCAGTTGAAGTCATATATTCTATGAATATTAATAATAACAGCTGCAGGATCACAAGTGACGTCTGTCCTTTCGGAACAGACGCCACATGTATATATATAATATGCCGGTGACGGGCAATGATCCTATCGTTAGTGGGGAGGGGTGGGCAAGTTTGAAGCCCTTACTCTACGGGAATTAGTTAAACTACGAGTTTGAGTACTATGGGCAGGGCGAAGCTGGGAATTTGTATCTGACGGGAGGCGAGCATGGGTAGTCCTTGCAGGTGCGGTGATCACTGTGTCCCCAGTGGTGTAGCGGTCAGCACAACTGCCTAGAAAGCAGGAGACCCGGGTTCGGATCCCGGCTGGGTACACATTTTCAGCTTTGCCCAATCGCAGTTGAAGTCATATATTCTATGAATATTAATAATAACAGCTGCAGGATCACAAGTGACGTCTGTCCTTTCGGAACAGACGCCACATGTATATATATAATATGCCGGTGACGGGCAATGATCCTATCGTTAGTGGGGAGGGGTGGGCAAGTTTGAAGCCCTTACTCTACGGGAATTAGTTAAACTACGAGTTTGAGTACTATGGGCAGGGCGAAGCTGGGAATTTGTATCTGACGGGAGGCGAGCATGGGTAGTCCTTGCAGGTGCGGTGATCACTGTGTCCCCAGTGGTGTAGCGGTCAGCACAACTGCCTAGAAAGCAGGAGACCCGGGTTCGGATCCCGGCTGGGTACACATTTTCAGCTTTGCCCAATCGCAGTTGAAGTCATATATTCTATGAATATTAATAATAACAGCTGCAGGATCACAAGTGACGTCTGTCCTTTCGGAACAGACGCCACATGTATATATATAATATGCCGGTGACGGGCAATGATCCTATCGTTAGTGGGGAGGGGTGGGCAAGTTTGAAGCCCTTACTCTACGGGAATTAGTTAAACTACGAGTTTGAGTACTATGGGCAGGGCGAAGCTGGGAATTTGTATCTGACGGGAGGCGAGCATGGGTAGTCCTTGCAGGTGCGGTGATCACTGTGTTCCCAGTGGTGTAGGGGTCAGCGCAACTGCCTAGAAAGCAGGAGACCCGGGTTCGGATCCCGGCTGGGTACACATTTTCAGCTTTGCCCAATCGCAGTTGAAGTCATATATTCTATGAATATTAATAATAACAGCTGCAGGATCACAAGTGACGTCTGTCCTTTCGGAACAGACGCCACATGTATATATATAATATGCCGGTGACGGGCAATGATCCTATCGTTAGTGGGGAGGGGTGGGCAAGTTTGAAGCCCTTACTCTTATGGGAATTAGTTATAACTACGATTTCGTGCTTAGGTAGTCCTTGCAGGTGCGGTGATCACTGTGTTCCCAGTGGTGTAGGGGTCAGCGCAACTGCCTAGAAAGCAGGAGACCCGGGTTCGGATCCCGGCTGGGTACACATTTTCAGCTTTGCCCAATCGCAGTTGAAGTCATATATTCTATGAATATTAATAATAACAGCTGCAGGATCACAAGTGACGTCTGTCCTTTCGGAACAGACGCCACATGTATATATATAATATGCCGGTGACGGGCAATGATCCTATCGTTAGTGGGGAGGGGTGGGCAAGTTTGAAGCCCTTACTCTTATGGGAATTAGTTATAACTACGATTTCGTGCTTAGGTAGTCCTTGCAGGTGCGGTGATCACTGTGTTCCCAGTGGTGTAGGGGTCAGCGCAACTGCCTAGAAAGCAGGAGACCCGGGTTCGGATCCCGGCTGGGTACACATTTTCAGCTTTGCCCAATCGCAGTTGAAGTCATATATTCTATGAATATTAATAATAACAGCTGCAGGATCACAAGTGACGTCTGTCCTTTCGGAACAGACGCCACATGTATATATATAATATGCCGGTGACGGGCAATGATCCTATCGTTAGTGGGGAGGGGTGGGCAAGTTTGAAGCCCTTACTCTTATGGGAATTAGTTATAACTACGATTTCGTGCTTAGGTAGTCCTTGCAGGTGCGGTGATCACTGTGTTCCCAGTGGTGTAGGGGTCAGCGCAACTGCCTAGAAAGCAGGAGACCCGGGTTCGGATCCCGGCTGGGTACACATTTTCAGCTTTGCCCAATCGCAGTTGAAGTCATATATTCTATGAATATTAATAATAACAGCTGCAGGATCACAAGTGACGTCTGTCCTTTCGGAACAGACGCCACATGTATATATATAATATGCCGGTGACGGGCAATGATCCTATCGTTAGTGGGGAGGGGTGGGCAAGTTTGAAGCCCTTACTCTTATGGGAATTAGTTATAACTACGATTTCGTGCTTAGGTAGTCCTTGCAGGTGCGGTGATCACTGTGTTCCCAGTGGTGTAGGGGTCAGCGCAACTGCCTAGAAAGCAGGAGACCCGGGTTCGGATCCCGGCTGGGTACACATTTTCAGCTTTGCCCAATCGCAGTTGAAGTCATATATTCTATGAATATTAATAATAACAGCTGCAGGATCACAAGTGACGTCTGTCCTTTCGGAACAGACGCCACATGTATATATATAATATGCCGGTGACGGGCAATGATCCTATCGTTAGTGGGGAGGGGTGGGCAAGTTTGAAGCCCTTACTCTACGGGAATTAGTTAAACTACGAGTTTGAGTACTATGGGCAGGGCGAAGCTGGGAATTTGTATCTGACGGGAGGCGAGCATGGGTAGTCCTTGCAGGTGCGGTGATCACTGTGTTCCCAGTGGTGTAGGGGTCAGCGCAACTGCCTAGAAAGCAGGAGACCCGGGTTCGGATCCCGGCTGGGTACACATTTTCAGCTTTGCCCAATCGCAGTTGAAGTCATATATTCTATGAATACAAAATGTTTTAACATACCAACCTGTTATCAAACTGCAACTAGAATCACACACACTGCATTTATCTATTGGAAATCACTGATCTGAAAAACAAGAACACATTTCTTGACATGATTGGTGAAAATATTTAAAAAAAAAAGATTTTAAGTTCACGAATCTAAGTTTCACGTGCTAGACAAGGAAACGCTACCATCTCCACACATAAGAGCAGAACCAACCTTACCTCACCAGACGACCAGTACAGAATGAAGATCCAGCGGTCATCGGGCGGGAAACTGCTACAGGCGGGAAGCCACCGGAGGCCGGAAAATCCCTGAAAACAGCTGTGGTGGGAAGGATCGCTAACTAGCTCGCAACCAAAGCAGGTAGAAACCTCTCTGGTAGCTTCAGCAGCTATCGACTCTGAGCCAGAGAGAACGATGCAAAGCGAGCCATCACTCCCCACATACAGACAGCCATAGATTCTCGCACCCACAAAAGTAAAACAACTGCACATTCTCACAGGGACATTGGCGTACTTATGCCACATTAATTAATACAATAATGAATTATTAATACAACAAAATAAGAAACGTAGCAATATTAACTAATGTTTTAACGCATGAAATAAAAATACTATTCCTCAAGCCTTGAAAGTGTGGGGTTCCAGTTTGAACAACATGATAATCTAGCGCCATTAAATAAATTATAACTATATAGAAGTATACAAAAAATATATGGAAGACGACAGACGGTCGTCTTTGAAACTCCAAGAGACTGCGTTTTACAGTGAGACTTACATTTTCTATTACGATTAATAAAGCACAGGACAATCTCTTCAGTACTGTGCAGTGGATCATGTTTCACACACGGACAGCTTTATATCACCTGCTCAGGGATGGTCTCACCAAAGAAGTTATTCATATTATATGCTGGACAAGTAACGAGAAATACTATTTATAGTAAAGCTGTGAATTACATGAACGTATGAATATTACATATCATTTCAATTTTGACTACTATCTTTATTTGTTTGTATACTGTACTTATAATTTTGTGCATTATTCAAGGCAGCCTTTTTGTTATATATTCTCCGATAAATATAGCATGTTTGTAGAAAGAAAACGAAATGGACAGAGAGGGAGAAGGGATAGGAAAAATACTAACTCGAGGCAGGAATAAATAAATAGATACCCAGGCAACGCCGGCTTTTCAGCTTCTTTGCAATAAAATACAGTCTTGGTTGCAACAATTTAGTTTTATTAACGCGCTGCGTCTTTTTGGGACATGATCGCAAACTCGAAACTAGTTTTGGGGAAACTTCAGAGGCCAAGTCTTGTCACAGTGGTAATAAGGAAACAGATTACTATTGGACCTTATAATAATAATTTCATGTGGCTCATTGACCTGGTGCAAGTCTTTCAATTGGTCGACACTTCGGCGACTTGCGTGTCCCTAGCCTACCCCAGTTATCCAACCGGGAAAAGGAAAGGAAAGACATGGGGACCTACAGCTTAACGTGGAATACCAACCACGCGTCGTTTCTGGCGACTCCTCACATCGTTGAGAGGTGAAGGATGGGTTAAAACGAAGACTGAAAAAAAAAAGGTCCGACGTCCAACCGGGTTTCGAACCGGTGACACTTCGTTTTCCGGTCGTGCACTTTACCCCCTTTCTTTTTCTTTTTCTTTTTCTTTTTGTTCTATGGGTAGTTCTCTTCGTTTTTGTTCGTTCTTGTTCGGTGTGTTGTTGGCTCAGCTTTTTTTATTACAGAGGGCACCCCAAGACCACAGGGCCCGACAGTATTGGACCTGAAAACAATGCTTCATCGTTTTGCTTGTTACGTTCAGACCAAGCAGTCAGGTTTGCGCATTTCTAAATGTTCAGGAGTGAAGCACGCGTCCTGCTCTCTCAGTTCAACTCGTGCACAATCACGCCCTTTGTAAATGCATTTATAAAGGTATTTGACACTGCGAATAGAAGCACAAACTTCTACACTAACGGCCATTAAAGCTGCTACACCAAGAAGAAATGCACATGATTAACGGGTGTTCATGGGACTAATATATTATACTAGAACTGGCATGTAATTACATTTTCACGCTATTTGGGTGCATAGAGAAATCAGTACCCAGCATAACCACCTCTGGCCGTAATAACGGCCTTGATACGCCTGGGCATTGAGTCAAACAGCTTGGATGGCGACTGAAGGTACAGGAGGGCAATACGGAACGCCGTGCTGGATCCCAAGGGCCTCGTATCACTAGCAGTCGAGGTGGCAGCCATCTTATCCGCACGGCTGTAACGGATCGTGCAGCCACGTCTCGATCCCTGGGTCAACAGATGGGGACGTTTGCAAGACAACAACCATCTGCACGAACAGTTCGACGACGGTTGCAGCAGCATGGACTATCAGCTCGGAGACCGTGGCTGCGGTTACCCTTGACGCTGCATCACAGACAGGAGCGCCTGCGATGGTGTACGCAACCACGAACCTGGGTCCACGAATGACAAAACGTCATTTTTTCGGTAAAATCCAGGTTCTGTTTACAGCATCATGATGGTCGCATCCATGTTTGGTGACATGGCGGTGAACGCACAGTGGAAGCGTGTATTCGTCATCGCCATACTGGCGTATCACCCGGCGTGATGGTATGGGGTGCCATTGGTTACACGTCTCGATCACCTCTTGTTCGCATCGACGGCACTTTGAACAGTGGCCGTTACATTTCAGATGTGTTACGACCCGTGGCTCTACCCTTCATTGGATCCCTGCGAAACCCTACATTTCAGCAGGATAATGCACGACCGCATGTTGCAGGTCCTGTACGGGCCTTTCTGGATACGGAAAATGTTCGAATGCTGCCCTGGCCAGCACATTCTCCAGATCTCTCACAAATTGAAAACGTCTGGTCAATGGTGGCCGAGCAACTGGCTCGTCACAATACGCCAGTCACTACTCTTGATGAACTGTGGTATCGTGTTGAAGCTGCATGGGCATCTGTACCTGTACACGCCATCCAAGCTCTGTTTGACTCAATGCCCAGGCGTGTCAAGGCCGTTATTTCGACCAGAGGTGGATGTTCTAGGTACTGATTTCTCAGGATCTATGGACACAAATTCCGTGAAAATGTAATGACATGTCAGTTCTAGTATAATATATTTGTCCAATGAACACCCGTTTATCATCTGCATTTCTTCTTGGTGTAGCAATTTTAAATGCCCGTAGTGTATTTTTCAACTCTAAGATGTTTTTGGTGAGTTCTAATGTAGTAAAACCGCCCGGATTCCATTCGGCAATACCAGTCACAAAAGAACGGCTGAGTTAGTTTTCCCGCCATTGAAAGCGGATTAAAGTTGCCCCGAACTGACAACATATACAGGGTGTCCAGAAAAGGATTCCCTGATTTCAAAATTAAATACCTCGAAAACAAAGATCGATAGAGGAATGCAGTAAACGGTATGTTTATTGTAAGAAGTTTATACAGCAGTTTGAAATAATAGTTACAAAAGCTGCTAACAGATGGCGCTGTAATCGCGATACCTAATGCCTAGTATAAATAGTGATCCGAACCCCAGAGCGATCAGTTCCACTATTGAATCGTGAAAGGAGGTTAGCGCACCGAAGGAAGAGATTAAAACCATGTACTCCATTGAACAACGCGTTTTCCTGGTGATAGAGTACCACAGGTTAGAAGAGAGTCCTACGGCCACAAGGCCAAGTTTTCAAGCGCAATTTAATGTTCCAAAAGGACCCGATGCGAAAACCATTCGTACGCTCTTCGCAAAATTTCGACGAACAGGCAGCGTAACTGATGATCTAGTGGGGCATGTTGGCCGGAAGCAAACCGCAGTTACGACTGAAAATACCGCCACAGTTTCTGGAATTATTCAGCGAAATCCAATGTCATCCGTCCGTAGAATTGCATCTGAGACTGGTTTGAAGCGTTCCAGCACGCAGAAAATACTGTGAAAGAGCCTACACATGTTTTCATTCAAAATTCAAACGCACCAGGCCATACGCCTACGAGCTGTGCAACAAAGGGTTCCCTTTGCTAATCAGTTGCTCAGAATGATTGGTAGTGAAGGATTTGATGTTGGCTGCATCTGGTTTACAGATGAACCACACTTCCACCTCAATGGATACGTGAATAAGCATAAGTGGCGATTTGGGGTTCCGAAAATCCATATTGGTGTGAAGCGAAACCCCTGTATTCTCGTAAAGTTACTGTGTGGGTGCAGTATGCAGCAGAGGCATTATTGGCCCTTTTTCCATTCGAGAAACGGTCACTGGTGCACGTTACGTTGCAATTTTGGAACAATTTGTCGCCTCACAGCAAGCGTTAGAGGATCGACCAGGTACTGAATGGTTTATGCAAGATGGAGCCCGACCACATCGGATCGAATAAGTGTTTCGCTTTCTTGAGGAATACTTCGGGAATCGAGTCATTGGTTCGGAATATCCCAAATTTACTGGCGCAGGCACGGATTGGCCTCCATATTCGGCGGATTTGACTCCATGTGACTTTTTTTTGTGGTATAGTGAAAGACATGGTCTACCCGAAGCATCCCGCCACGCTGGACGAGCTTGAATCGGCGATCTCTGTGGCATGTGAATCCATTTCGGTTGAGACACTACGAAATGTGACGGCGAATTTCATTCTTCGTTTGCGCCACCTCTGGAGTGCCAATGGTGGACATTTTGTTTGTAAAGAGTGTTTTCATACGATTATTTCACTTATGTATGCTGATATGAGCTGTACAGCGTACAGCGCCATATGTTAGCAGCTTTTGTGACCATTATTTCAAACTGCTGTATAAACTTCTTACAGCTTTCACAATAAACATACCGTTTACTGCATTCCTCTATCGATGTTTTTTTTCCGAGATATTTATTTTTGAAAACAGGGAGTCCTTTTCTGGACACCCTGTTGCTGTAAAATTCCATCTCTGAAACTTGAGATCTATTCTAGCCAGGATTATATAAGCCAAGCTTAGGCTTCCAACCTTGCTCTCTTCGTGTAAAAAGTATAGGATACGTCATGGTCCAGGTTGAGCTTTTGGGTGCGCTACTAAGCCTCGCTGGTGTGGTTGGTCTCCTCTAGTGTTTCCAGAGACTACTGCCCCTTCATTCGCCTTCTGGTCATTCTACCGCCTTTGATCAAAGCTACGGTCGTCAACAATTGCCACAGCACTGCAGATTGGGGGCTCCTTGCTCGCTATCGCATTAGAAGCAGACGTTTCTTCAACTTCATGCACCATCGTAAATGCAGAAGCAAAAGGGTTAATTTCTTGAAACTAATGTGCTAATTCAGATAGTAGAAGCTCAGGAACTTTTTTTAATGCATTTCAAACGGGCCGAACTGGCTTCTGAGAGATCAAGTAACTGAGAAAACTTTCTATTCCCGTCAGAAGGATGTAAAATTCCAGTTTGATGGTAAACTTGGCCATGAAGTCGAAAGCAATAAATTCCCGGTCAAGGAAAATCAATTGGTTTGTTTCCCAAGGAATGGGAATCGGGACAGGTTCCGTCTGACTGGACGAAAGCGGTAATCCCGCCAATTTTCAAACATGGAAGCAAAAAAGATTGCAACAACTATCGAGGTATCTCTTTAATTAGCGTTGTAGGCAAAATATTCTCAGGTATTGTTGAAAGGAGAGTGCGAGTATTAATTGAGGACAAGTTAGATGAAAAACAGTGTGGGTTTAGGCCTCTTAGAGGCTGTCAGGACCAGATCTTTAGCTTACGGCAGGTAATGGAAAAGTGCTATGAGTGGAACAGGGAATTGTATCTATGTTTCATAGATCTAGAAAAGCTCTATGACCGTGTCCCTAGGAGGAAGCTACTGTCAGTTCTTCAAGATTATGGTATAGGAGGCAAACTTCTGCAGCCAATTAAAGGGCTTTACGTAGACTGTCAGGCAGCAGTTAGAGTAGATGGCAAATTAAGCTCATGGTTCAGGGTAGTTTCAGGAGTAAGACAAGGCTGTAACCTGTCACCACTGTTGTTCATACTATTCATGGATTATATGTTGAAAACAGTAGACTGGCAGGGCGGGATTAAAATAGGTCGAAACAAAATAAGCAGTCTCGTATATGCGGATGACTTAGTTGTAATGTCCGATTTGATTGAAAGGTTGCTAACTAATATTTCAGAGCTCGATCAGAGATACAAGGATTATGATATGAAGATCAGCATCTCCAAAACGAAAGTAATGTCTGTAGGAAAGAGATTCAAACAGATTGAGTGCCAAATAGGAGGAACAAAGATAGAACAGGTAGACAGTTTCACGTACCTGGGATGTATTTTCTCACAGGATGGAAACATAGCGAAAGAACTGGAATCGAGGTGCAGCAAAGCTAATGCAGTGAGTGCTCAGCTAAGATCTACTCTCTTCTGCAAGAAGGAAGTCAGTACCAAGACTAAGTTAGCAGTGCACCGCTCTATCTTTCGACCAACTTTGTTGTATGGGAGTGAAAGTTGGGTGGATACAGGTTACCTTATCCATAAGGTAGAGGTTACAGATATGAAAGTAGCGAGGATGATTGCAGGTACTAATAGATGGGAACAATGGCAGGAGGGTGTCCATAATGAGGAAATCAAAGAAAAGCTGGGAATGAACACCATAGATGAAGCAGTTAGAGCGAACAGACTGAGATGGTGGGGTCATGTTACACGCATGGGAGAAGCAAGGTTACCTAAGAGACTCATGAGCTCGGCAGTGAAGGGTAAGAGGAGTCGAGGTACACCAAGAAGAAAGTACTTAGATTCGGTGCAGAATGATTTTGAAGTAAAAGGCATAACATCAGACGAGGCATCAATGTGAGTAGGGGATCATGGAGGAATTTTATTAGAGGTACTATGCTGCAGACTGAACGCTGAAAGGCACAATCAGTCTCTAAGTGTAACCCTCTTCTTAGTGGCCATTAATGGCCTAGTGGCTGCAGTGGGGCCATCAGTCTCTTGCAGGCAGCCATTCATCGTGCGCAGAATTGGGCTTCTGCCCATGGTTTTCAATTTTCCACTGCGAAAACTAGGGTGATGCACTTTTGTCGCCAACGGACAGTACATCGCATCCAGAGCTCTACCTTGATGGTGAGCTCCTTCAGGTTGTGGACACACACCGCTTCCTGGGTCTCCTTTTTGACTCGCGTTTGACATGGCTCCCTCATCTGCGCCAGCTCAAGCAACGGTGCTCACAACATCTGGACATTCTCCGTTGCCTCAGCCATACTGTCTGGGGGGCAGCACGCCCTATCATCCTCCGGCTGTATAACGCTCTGGTGCAGTCACGTCTGGACTACGGGAGACAGGTGTATGGCTCAGCCCCGCATCTGCACTGCGAGTTCTCGACCCAGTCCACCATACCGGCGTCCGTCTGCCCACTGGAGACTTTTGTACGAGCCCTGTGACGAGTATTCTCGCAGAGGCTGGAGTCCTGTATACAGATGGTTCTTTGGATGGCCACCACACTGGATACGCCTACATGCATGGCGCTTATGTTGAGCAACGCTCTTTGCCACCCGGCAGCAGCGTCTTCACTGCAGAACTGGTGGCTATACACCGCGCCCTTAAACACATCCGCACGTGCCCCTGGACCTCCTTCCTGATATGCAGCGATTCGCTGAGCGGTTTGCAGGCCCTTGATCAGTGTTACCCCTGTCATTCATTGGTCAGGGCCATCCAGGAGTCGATACTGGTTCTTGATGACTCTGGTCGCTCTGTGACATTCATTTGGACCCCAGGACATGTAGGCATTTCGGGCAACGAGAGCGTTGATTGGCTAGCCAAACGGGTCGCCCTCTGGTGATTGGCCTCCCAGAAGCAGACTTCCACCCGCTGCTTCACAATAAAATACGAGAACTGTGGAACGCCGAATGGTCTGCTCTGTACATGCCAAATAATCTGCGAACGATCAAGGACACAATATCTGTCTGGAAGTCCTCGCAGCTGGGGTCCCGTAGGGACTTCGTGGCCCTCTGCCGTCTCCACATTGGTCACACCCGGCTGACGCACGGTCACCTCCTCCGTTGAGAGGGCCCTCCCATGTGCCAATGTGGTGCCCCGTTGACAGTGGTTCATTTCCTCCTTCAGTGTCCCATTTTAGCTCCACTACAGCATTCTTTTAACCTCCCGAACATTCTCTCTTTTGTGCTCTGCGACGATGCCTCTGTGGCTAATTTGGTTTTACGATTTCTTCTTGCTGGGGCGATTTACCAGTTGCTATAACTCCTCTGGTTGGTCCTTAAGATCATTATCTATGTTCCACTTTATGCGTCTATCGACTACAGCTTTTCTTGTGTAAGCTATGTGGTTGGCTTTTCCCCTGTTATACTCATGGTCAGTCAACCACATTCCTTGGCTCTGTCATTTTATTATATTTTTATCTCCTATCTTTTACTGTGTGTCTAGTGTTTTTTGTATCGTCTGTTGTTGACTCTGTCAATATTTAATTGACTGTGAGTTCTTTTATTCCGGACTAATTTAAATCCAGCTCAGTCATATTTATCGCTGATTAATTTTTTCTGCATGTCACCTAGCTATGAAATGGGGGACAGATGATCATAGTAGTCTAGTACCCCTAACCTCCCCCCCAGACCAAGCAACCAACCTTCAACGCGAAAGGTTGACTTGTGACCTATGGTATTTTCTTTTGGGGTAACTCTACTGATTCAATAATAATATTTTTGGCTCATGAGCGGGCGGTTCGAGCAACACATGGTTTAAGTTTGTGAACGTCGTGTCGACCCCTTTTCAGTAGTCTGGGAATTCTGACATTGGCGTCACAATATATATTTTCTTTAATGTTGTTTGTTGGTAACAGTATCAGCATATTTCCACTAGTTAGCAGGTATCACTCGGTAAATAGTAATTAGAAGTCGAATCTCCATTTGGATCACACGTCCTTGACTCATATGGAGAAAAGCATACAGTATTCTGCAGCATCCGTTTTGAATAAGCTGCCACAAGAACTCAAGTAGCTTAGTACTAAACCAAGCACTTTCAAATCATGGCTCACTACTGTCATTCTATCGAGGAACTCCTGGAAAATTTTAAAAAAAGCTAATACCTTTGTTTCGCTATTGATTCTTTTTAATTACGCTCAGTTTGTCATGTTCCTAGGACTACTTTGGTTTTCTGTTACTACTCTTGTGTTAAAATTTAATGTACTGTCTTGCTTTTCTGTTAGATCCTGAAAAATAGGAAACCATATTATTACTGTTATTATAATTATTAGAACCAATGGAAAGATGTTGAAGCATTTTAGTTCATTCTGCCAATCTCAGTACTTCATAACCTAGATATCTCAACTAGTCCCCTATTTGTTTTGATCAGTGTGTGTGTGACCAGCAAGATTAAATTGTAGTTGTAATTCATCTGTTGCTGACAGTTAGTTCTGAACTGTTGACCAGCCTGTTCTACACCTTATCCTCATAGATAGTCTGCAAGTCACATTTAAGTGCATGGCAGAGGGTTCATTAACCACTTTCATAACCTATCTCTACTGTTCTATTCCCTAATAGCACACGGGAAGAAAGAACACCTAAATCGTTCCGTTTTCTTTGTGATTTCTCTTATGTTATTGGGATTGTCATATCTCCCTTTGTAGGTGGGTGCTAGCAAAATATTTTCACATTCAGAAGTAAAAGTTGGTGATTGAAATTTCACAAATAGATCTCGCCGCAACGAATAACGTCTTTCTTTTAATGTTTTCCACCTCCAGTCGTGCAAAATTTCCTGGTGAGGGTCCCACACTGGACAATAGTACTCCAGGAGAGGACGCACAAGTGTGATGTAGGCAGTCTCTTTGGTGGAGCTGGTGCATCTTCGAAGCGTTCTGCCAATGAAACGTAACCTTTGGTTCGCCTTCACCACACTATTTTCTGTGTGTTCTCTCCAGCCTAAGTAGTTCATAATTGTAATTCCTAGGTATTTGATAGAATTTACGACCTTAAGATTTGACTGATTTATTGTGTAATTGAAGTGCAGCGAATTTGTTTTAGTGGTCACGTATATTACTTCACACTTTTCTTAATTTAGTGTCAATTGTCAATTTTCGCAACATGTAGAAATTTTGTTGGTTGGTTGGTATGGGGGGGACTAGACTACAATGGCCATTAGTCCCGCATTTCATAGCTAGGCGACACGCAGAAAAACATAATCGACTATAAATTTGCCTGAGCTAAATTTAAAATAGCGCAGAATAATACAATACGCCGTCAACGAAATATTGACAGAGTCAACAAGAAACGATACAAAAGACGCCACACACACAGTAACAAATACGAGATAAGAAAATTGATAGAGCCAATGAATGTGGTTGACTGACCACGAGTATAAAAAGGGAATACCGTACACAAGAAAAGCTGTAGTCGATAGACGCGTCAAGTGGAACATAGATAATGATCCAAAACACCACCCAGAGGACTCATAGCAAGTGGTAAATCCCGCCAAGCACGAAGAAATCGTGAAACCATATTAGCCACAGAGGCATCGTCGCAGAGCACCAAAGAGAGAATGTTTGGGAGGTTAAAAGAATGCTGTAGTGGGGCTAAAATGGGACAGTGAAGTAGAAACTGGACCACTGTCAACGTAGCACCACATTGGCACATGGGCGGGTCCTCTCGATGGAGGAGGTGACCGTGCGTCAGACGGGTGTGACCAATGCGGAGACGGCAGAGGGCCACGGAGTCCCTACGGGACCCCAGCTGCGAGGACTTCCAGACAGATGTTGTGTCCTTGATCGTCCGCAGCTTATTGGGCACGTCCAGAGCGGACCATTCGGCGTTCCACGTTCGCGTATTTTATTGCGAAGCAACGAGCGGAAGTCTGCTTCTGGGAGGCCAATCGCCAGAGGGCGGCAAGTGGTAGCCTGTTTGGCTAGCTGGTCGACGCTCTCATAGCCCGGAATGCCTACATGGCCCAGGGTCCAAATGAATGTCACAGAGCGACCAGAGTCATTAAGAGCCAGTATCGACTCCTGGATGGCCCTGACCAATGTATGACGAGGGTAACACTGATCAAGGGCCTGCAAACCGCTCAGCGAATAGCTGCATATCACAAAGGAGGTCCCGGGGCAGGTGCGGATGTGTTTAAGGGCGCGGTATATAGCCACCAGTTCTGCAGTGAAGATGCTGCTGCCGGGTGGCAAAGAGCGTTGCTCAACATGAGCGCCATGCATGTAGGCGTATCCAGTGTGGTGGCCATGCAAAGAACCATCTGTATACAGGACTCCAGCCTCTGCGAGTAGACTCGTCACAGGGCTCGTACAAAAGGCTCCAGTGGGCAGATGGACGCCGGTATGGTGGACTGGGTCGAGAACTCGCAGTGCAGATGTGGGGCTGAGCCATACACCTGGCTCCCGTAGTCCAGACGTAACTATACCAGAGCATTATACAGCCGGAGGAGGATAGGGTGTGCTGCCCCCCAGACAGTATGGCTGAGGCAACGGAGAATGTCCAGATGTTGTGAGCACCATTACTTGAGCTGGCGCAGATGAGGGAGCCATGTCAAACGCGAGTCAAAAAGGAGACCCAGGAAGCGGTGTGTGTCCACAACCTGAAGGAACTCACCATCAAGGTAGAGCTCCGGATGCGGATGTACCATCTGTTGGCGACAAAAGTGAATCACCCTAGTTTTCGCAGGGGAAAATGTAAAACCATTGGCAGATGTCCAATTCTGCGCCCGATGAATGGCTGCCTGCAGTCGTCGTTTAGCTACATTTGTATTAACGGTAGAATAGTACAGGCAAAAGTGGTCCGCATAGAAAGAGCAAGAAAATGATGGCCCCACTGCATCCACTAGGCCATTAATGGCCACTAAGAAGAGGGGTACACTTAGGATGGTCCCTTGTGGTACCCCATTCTCTTGGATATGGGGGGAACTGAAGGACGTGCCAACGCGAACCCTGAAGCGGCGCGAAAGTAAAAAATTCTGAATAAAAAGTGGGAGGGAGCCACAGAGACCCCACCCATGTAGCGTGGCAAGGATGTGATGACGCCATGCCGAGTCATATGCTTTCCGGAGGTCGAAAAACATGGCGACGAGGTGGTGACGTCGGGCGAAAGCAGAATGGATCGCAGACTCCAAAGAGAGGAGGTTATCAATGGCAGAGCGACCCTGCCGGAAAGCACCTTGTTGTGGGGCGAGCAGAACCCCGATTCTAGAGAACCCACAGAAGTCGCTGGCTCACCAAACGTTCAAGGAGCTTACAAAGAACGTTTGTGAGACGTATGGGACGGTAATTGTCAATGTTCACCTGGCTTCAACAGAGGGATAACGGTACTCTCCTGCCATTGGAATGGATATGCTCCCTCGATCCAGAGACGATTGATGAAATCCAAAAGATGGCGTTGCGAGTTTACAGTAATATGTTTCAGCATTTGTCAGTGGATTCGTTCCTGTCCTTCAATGTATGAAAACCTTGGGTGTAGGCCGTGCATGCCGAATGGAGAGCTAAGTGTGCTGCAAAATATTCGGCAATGATGGTCGGGTCAGTATGGATAGTACCACGGATAGAGAGACCCACGACCCCTGCCGTTGGGTGGTAGCCTGATACACGACAAATCTTCGTCCAAATATGTGTAGAAGAGAAACGGGGTCCAATTGTGGAAACGTATTCTTCCCAGAATGCCTGCTTGCGTTGCTGGATGAGCCGCTGTGTCTGGGCCCGAAGACGTTTAAAGGCAACCAGGTGGTCAACGTTGGGGTTGCGCCGGTACTGCTGCAGAGCTCTGCGGCGATTGTGAATTGCTGCTGCTATCTCTGGTGACCACCAGGGCACTGGTCTTCGCCGGGATATGGCAGAAGAAGGTGGTATTGCGGACTCAGCGGCAGAAACGACAACGGAAATAATCTGGTCTACAGCCATTGTCACATCAGCGGGGAAAGGGGTATCCAGCGTTGCAGCTGATGTGTATGCTGCACAGTCGGCCCAGTGGAAGGACCAGCGGGGTAGACATGCATGGCGTTGGTGGTGGGGAACCGAAAGAAAGATGGGAAAGTGGTCGCTTCCACAAAGTTCGTCATGAACCCACCAGTTAAGGAGTGGACATAAGCCCGGACTACACACAGAAAGGTCTATGGCGGAAAAGTTGCCATGGGCCACACTAAAATGGGTAGGAGCTCTTGTATTAAGAATACAAAGGTCAAGCTGGTTGAAAAGCAGTTTATAGTCTTGACCACGTCCTGTAGTCACGTTGCTCCCCCATATGGGGTGATGAGCGTTAAAATCTCCTAAAAGAAGAAATGGCGAAGGAAGTTCAGCGATCAGTGCTGCTAGGTCGGCGGGTGCCACATCTGCATCAGGAGGGAGATAAAGGGAACAGATGGTTATGTCCTGTAATGCTCGATCCCTGACAGCGACGGCCTCCAGGGCTGGGGAACTGTAGACCGAGTTATGTACATATAGACATACCCCACCCGACACCCTACTGTAGACCGCGCACTTATTAAAGTACAGGGGGTCCGATTGCCAGGAAACCAGGTTTCCTGCAGAGCAACACAAAGAGTTGGAAAAGAGCTCAACAGCTGATGCAATTCGGCCAAGTGGCAGCAAAATCCTCCACAATTCCATTCGTGGATCAGACTGTCTCCTGATTAACGGTGCATGAAGATGACGAAGATGGAAGAGGGATGGCATGAGAACTCCTTTCTGGCTGTGAAGTCTGATCCTCTGTACACATGGCATATGCGAGCTCGACAAAGGCCAAATCTTCAGGCGTCGTGAGAAGGATGACCTCATCCTCAGGCGCATCAGGTGCAAGGGCTGGGGGCTCCGAAGCCGCCAGTGTCTCCTTGAGCTTTACTGTCTTTTCTTTCTTTTCTTTCTCGTCTTCCCTCGTTCCTTGGGTCTACCAAAGGAGGGGGCTTGAGGAGTGTGGGAAGACTGAGGAGCCAAACGGCTTTCTAGCCAAGGGTCCTTCAGCTGCTGGCTAGTGTCTAATTTCTTGGGTGATGTTGGAGGGGGGGAACAGGTTCCCTTCCCAGAAACAGAAGCCAGAGAAGGCGACCTCTTTTCTGCCTGGGGAGCGGGAGTAGCCACTCCCGACGTGGGAGACAGTACAGGCCCCGCAGAAGATTGTGTGCCCCCAGATGTCTGGGAGAACGACGTAGAGGGGCGGCCCATAGGGCCGTCCACTCTTTATTTAGAGTGGGACAGTCCTGTGAACAGGGAGAGTGGTGACCACTGCAGGTGATGCAACACGGAGGAGGGGCACAGGCAGAGTCTGGCCACAGTCCCGACAGCTTGCAGCAGCTTTGCAACGAGAGGACATGTGCCCAAAACGCCAACACTTAAAGCGTTGCTTTGGAGGGGGGATGTACGCTTGGATGTCGCATCGATACATCATATCTTTGACCTTTTCGGGCAGATTGTCACCCTTTGAGGCCAACACAAATGCGCCAGTGGCCACCCAATTATCCTTCCGTCCCCGAAAAACGCGAGTGAAAAAATGGACTCCGGGTCGTTGCAGAGTGTCGCGTAATTTCTCATCTGTCTGCAGCAAAAGGTCTCTATGATATATCACCCCCTGTAGCCTATTTAAGGATTTGTGTGGCGTTATTGTGACAGGAATATCGCATAAGTGGTCACACGTTAAGAGGCTTCATGACTGAGCAGGGGTCTCTGCCTGTATAAGGACCGAACCGTCGCGCAGTTTAGACATGCCGGCAACGTCTCCAAACCCTTTTTCGAGGTGTTCGACGAAGAAGGAAGGCTTAATTGTCTGGAAAGATTCCCCATCCTGTCTGGTAACAACTAGGTATCGTGGTGAGTATGGTTCAGTCTGTTTTGTGGCCCCACGTTCCCCCCATGATGGAGTTAGGGAGAGAAACGATTTGGGGTCATATCTTGCAGCATTGAAATGAAATCTTCCATACTTGGAGACACCTGACTTAGAGCCAGGATTTTCAGAGGTTTGTTCCCTCTTCATTGCGGAATGTCCGCCCCGATGCCATCCACTCCGAAACAGGGGCTCTCCTCAAGGGCGCCACCCAGCCACAGCAACGCCACCTGGCAGGATGGCCGTTGCCGGGAGTCCTGATGCCCCGCAAAGACAAGCATCGACTGCTTGGCATTCATGAGGAGGTCACAGCTCAGGCATCGGCAGTGTGATACCTGTGCAATTCAGGGGGCTCAACCATGAGGGTACATAACAGGCCCACCACACGGACTGGCTACCGTGCCGGTGGCCTAGCGAGGGAGGGAGCTACGGCGAAGAAGGGAATTTGGAAGGAAAGGGTAGGAATCCGCGCCGTAGGGGCTAGGTTGGGAGTTCTTCCCCAAATGGCTCACACTTAAACTGAAAATTTGATGGAGGTCAAACCCAGAGTGGGACCTAACTGGGCCGAAACCAGTGAAAACGGCAAACAAAGACACAATTGCGAGACTAGCAGTACCGTGCAAATAGCCGGGCCGTCGTCAAGAGAACACCTAGAGACGGGGTTGGAGAAGGGTAGGGGGAGAAGAAAGGGATTAGCGAGGGGAGGGAACCGGGGTGAGGAAAAGCGGCCTGGGCAACAGGAAGGAAGGCCACAATGGCTCGGAGATGCGTGCGGGCCACATACGTACCCACAAAACAGCTGTGGGCCCCCTGGTGGGGGGGGGGGGGGGGGGGAGAAATTTTGTCTAAATCGCTTTGCGGTTGCTTTTAATCCTCTATTGACTTCACTAACCGATAAACAACAGCCTCATCCGTGCTCTAAGGCAGCTATTGAGACTGTCTCATAAATTGTTTATAAAGACAACGAAGAGTAGGGCACCTATAATATTTCCCCGGGGAACGTCATATATATCTTCTGTTTTACTCGATGAATTACTGACAATCCTGTGAACTGTGTCCTTCCGGATGGAAAATCGCGAATCCAATCTCACAATTGGGGTGATATTCCAAGCACGCGATTTCATTAGATGGCGCTTGTGGCGTACAGTGTCAAAAGCCTTCCAGAAATCCGGAAATTTGATATCGATTTGAGATGCCTTGTCGATGGCACTTATCACTTCTAGTGAATAAAGAGCAATCTGTGTTTTTGCGTACTGAAGAACATGTGTGAAGGCGGATGACAACCGAGTGGCGCCTCGTTGCAGACCCTGCAGCCATGGCAGCCGTCAAGAGCGAGGAGGCCACGCCGGCGGCCCTGGGCCTGCTGCTGGACGCCGGGGAGGGCGCCGTGGTGGAGCTGGTGGCGGGCGGGGCGCGGCTGGCCGTGCACCGCGCCGTGCTGCGCGACCGCTGCCCTGCGCTCGCCGCGGCGCTGCGCAGCGACGAGACCGACGCCTGCGAGCTGGCCGTGCCGGATGTGGAGGGCCCAGTGCTGCGCGAGCTCGTCTCCTACCTGTACACCCTGCAGGCCCCCCCGCAGCCCGAGTCTCCCGCCCAGCTGCTGTCGGTTGCAGACCGGTACGGGGCGGAAGGCCTGAAGGCCCACTGCGAGCGGCTGCTGGCGGATCGCCTGGACGCGGACAACGCGGCGGCGGCGGCGGTGCTCGCCGTGGAGCACCGCTGCCCCGTGCTCACGGAGGCGGCCGTCGCCTTCATCAAGGCCAACCCGCAGGTGATGGCTACGCCGGGGTGGGCTGACGCCGTGCGGACCAGTCCCGAACACGTGGTCCGAGTCTGCCGGCTACTTGCCGACCCTCCGGAAGAGACGAGGTAAGCGTGACGAGCGACTGCAGTGTATCCCAGGAATGGCTGATGTGGTGCAGATCCAGCCTAAACATGTACTCAAAGTCACTCAGCTACTTGCTGGCCCTTTAAAAGAAAGTAGGTAAGCACATGATGAACTACTGGTGACTACCCAAGGAATGGCTAAAGTGGTACAGATCCAGACTGAAAATGTAGTCAAAATCAGTCGACTATTTGCTAACCTTTCAGAAGATATTACATAAGAATATTATGAGCCACTACTGTCCATCTCATGAATGCCTAAAGATCCAGCCTGAACATATGATCCAAGTCAGTCGGCTGCTTGCTGCCTAACCAGCAGATTGTAGGTAAGCACATGAGCCATTACTGTGCCTCCCAGGAATGGCTAATGTGGTGCAGATCTCATATAAACATGTGCTCCAAGTAATGCGGCTACTTGCTGACCCTTCAAAAGAAATTTGGTAAGCACATTAGTAGCAAGGCAATGACTAAAGTGGTGCAGTCCAGACTGAAAATGTGATCAAAGTCAGTTGGCGACTTGCTGCCCCTCAGAAAGAACTTGGTAAGCACATAATTCACTGCTGTGCATCCCAGGAATGGCTAATGTGACGTAGATACAGTCTAAACATGTACTCCAAGTAACTCAGCTACTTGCTGACCCTTCAAAAGAAATTTGGTAAGCACATTAGTAGCAAGGCAATGACTAAAGTGGTGCAGTCCAGACTGAAAATGTGATCAAAGTCAGTTGGCTACTTGCTGCCCCTCAGAAAGAACTCGGTAAGCACATAATTCACTGCTGTGCATCCCAGGAATGGCTAATGTGACGTAGATACAGTCTAAACATGTACTCCAAGTAACTCAGCTACTTGCTGACCCTTCAAAAGAAATTTGGTAAGCACATTAGTAGCAAGGCAATGACTAAAGTGCTGCAGTCCAGACTGAAAATGTGGTCAAAGTCAGTCGGCTACCTTTCAGAAGATATTACGTAAGTACATGATGAGCCACTGATGTGCATCTCACGAATGCCTAAAGATCCAGCCTGAACATATGATCAAAGTCAGTAGGCTGCTTGCTGCCTAACCAGCAGATTGTAGGTAAGCACATGAGCCATTACTGTGCCTCCCAGGAATGGCTAATGTGGTGCAGATCCCATCTAAACATGTGCTCCAAGTCACTCAGCTACTTGCTGACCCTTCAAAAGAAACTAGGTTAGCACATGTTGAGGTACTGGTGAGCACCCAAGGAATGGCTAATGTGGTCAAAGTCAGTTGGCTGGTTTCTGACCAACCAGGAGATAGTAGGTAAGCATATGAGCCACTGGTCTATACCGGTGCACCTTTCAGACTCAGTGTCAACGTGTGATCCAATTCAGTAGCCTTCTTGTTTTCCCTCCAGAAGTTACTAGGTAACCACGTGACGATCCACTACTGAGCACCTGTTGTGTGGATCCAGCCTGAACACACTCTCCAAGTCAGTTGGCTACTCACTCACTATCAGTTAAACGGTAAGCACATTTTGAGTCTCTGGTCTGTGCTGGCCCATTATTTCTCTCTTTTTCTCACTCTATCTTTCTTTATCTCACACAAACACTCACTCACATACAAAAACACGCACACACACGCATGCACACACATACAAACATACACACACACATACACACACACACACACACACACACACACACATGCCTACCATACAGTGATAATTGTGCACCATCCAGACATTAAGTACAGAAACTCCTCAGAGTTAAAAGTCAGTGGCAGCTGACCTGCCTAATTTTCATGAGGTATCCTAATTTGGTATGGTTTCCCTTTGTTGTTGTTCTGCATTGAGCGATGCTCAACTTCGCAGTGGCTATACCATTCAAATTTGTGTAAATGTGATTACAGTCAATAGACTAATAGAAACACTATTTTAATCAGGTGACAGTCTATGATCCGGCGGCGGGTTGTAGCTGATCTTTATTTCCACTGACTCCACATGTATGCCTGACAGTATTTGTTTGGCCATGTCTTTCAGCTTTACTAACCAGGGTCACCTATAAAGTCTCAATAAAAAGTAAAACATATTTCTCTAGCTACCTCACTGACAGAGTACTCTAGTTACACGCCTGTAGTATAACATTCCATGTATTAATATCGCATTCGAAATGTCGAAAGCATCATATACCACCTGCACATCTACATATGTTGATGTGCCGTATAAACCGCCGCATTTCATAGATGATGTCATCATCTGGATTTGTAACAGATACCTTGCAGTGTTCCGTTCGCTTTGGCAAAGACATTCTAATCACCTGTCTTCATACTGGGTAATTATGGTGGATGTGCCGAAGTCTCCCATAGCCAGAGGATCATGGACAGCATGCACGATGATACTCATGCAGCATAATCTGATGGCCGGTTAATTAAAGCAGTTTTGGCTATGGGTGAGAGCAACAGTAATAGCCGTGGTGAAGTGACACAGCACTCTAAGGCGCCTTCCTGCGGAGTGCATGGATGTCAGTTGTTGGAGGTTCGAGTCCTCCCTCATGCATGGGTGTGTGTGTGTGTTGTCCTTAGAATAAGTTATTTTAAGACGTTTGTAAGGCTAGGGACTGAGAACCGCAGCAGTTAAGACACTTAGATTTAAAAACATTTCAACATTCATATAGTCTCCTGGTTGGCTGCGCTAACAGGATGCACGCGAAAGATGGAGGATGACATTTGAATGATCCCTGATGAAAAAATTTTAGAAGTGCCATCTGAAGATGTCCTCATAGTCTCTAGTGATCTCAATGATCATGCTGGCTCAAAGGCTGAAGGATATCGATGCCTTGGTAACAATGGAGTTGGACAGAGAAATTCAGATTGGGAGACGCTATTGAACTTTGCGGAAACACACGACTTAGTCAAATGTTCAAATGTCTGTAAATCCATCGGACGAAACTGCGTGGTCATCAGTCCGTAGCTTAAAAAGTACTTAAACCAAGGTAAACTAACCTACGGACTAACACACACACCCATGCCCCAGGGAGGACTCGAACCTCCACGGCGAGCAACCGCGCGCTCCGCAGCGAGGTGCTTTAGACCGCTCGGCTACTCCACCGCGGCACGACTTAGTCATTACGAACACCTGTCTCAAGAAGCGGATGTGCCCTCTTTGAAATCGCCACAGAGTAGCTATTTTGGCCTTATCGATTTCAATCTTTTACGACGACACGACTCAAAAGTCTTTTTGGATCCCACAATTATTCCACCGCCCACTACTTGTCAAGTTTCGAATAATACTGCCAAATCAAAGAGACAGAGACAATTTAGTGGACCAGCACAGAGCGAATGGTGGGAACTCACTCTTCCACCTATTAGTAACGTAACGACAACATAGGCTGCCTTAAAATAATGCTTAATGGCAGAATTTGATGAAAAATTAGGTACCACAAAACGAGGGTGAAGTGAAATTGACCGCCAGACATGGCTCTGGACTCAGGATGGGAGGGGTGAGTTAGCAGATCCCTGATGTTCTCCTGCAGAAGCAGGAAAGTCTTCTGATAGTCCAGCAGCTGACTGTATCCGACTCCGCGAGTCCTGGTACAGGAGTCTGACCCATGTAACAAGCTCTTCAGCTACTCCACACTCTCGCAGGACAAGCCGAATCAACCATGTGGCACTCGGTCGAAGATCTTTTTGAGGTTGAGGAAGTCAAAGTGTAAGTGTTTTCACTTCTCACAGTTTTTTTAGATAAGCAGGCGAGCAGCAGGGGCAGCATGAGTCGCCCCACAGACCTTCATGAATCCGCATTGATTGGTGATGAGATTGATTATTTGTCTAATCCTTTGATCGATGATGCGTTCAGATACTTACATTGTGGGAGACAGAAGGCATATTGGGCATCAGTTATTACATTCACGTGGGATACCCTTCTATTTCGATATTTCAACTGTTTGTTGGGCTCTTTCCCTCTTCACAGCTAATAAAATTAGCTAAGAGGACCCTGTAAAACAGTAAAAGTCATGGACATCAGTCGAAAAGGCTTAAGACAGAGAGACCAATTTATTCTCAGTACTATTAAAACTGGCATTAAAGATAGCAGTAAAATCAACAACCACCAACCGAGAAGGCAATATTTAAAACAGACTTCCGCAAATCTTAGCCTATGCAGATGATATAGTAATAAGTAATAAAAGTATGGAGAGTTTGAAGCCGCTGCCAAGAACATTTATTTAGAAATCAGTGAGACAAAATATATGCATATGGTAAGAGAGTTAGAAGAAACACAGATCTACTTTGAAAGAGTAGATAGCTTATCTTGGCACAGTACTACAATCTGAAAACAATGTGGAGGCAGTTATAACAAATCGAATTAAGGGTGCTGACAAACTGTATGGAGCACTATACACCATGCTCAAAAGTAAGAACCTAAGTAGGAAACTAAAGCTGACACTTTACAAAACAGTGATCAAACCAGTAAGGCAGTGAGGCATGGGTACTGACGGAGGCTTTGGAGAAGAAGCTAAATATATGCAAATGGAAAATGCTGAGCAAGGCTTTTGGCCCTTTAAAGAAGGTGAGATATAGAGAATTAGGACTAATTGAAAATAAGGGCTCTGTATAAAGAACCTCATTTGGTAACCTCAATCAAAATGGTACGTCTAAGATGGTTAGGATATGTGCAGCTCCCAAAGGAGATGATGATGGGACATCCTGGTGGTGGGAGAGGCCGGCTGCGTGTGAGATGGCTGCAAGGCGAGGAAGCCGACCTCAGAGCTGTGGCAGTGAGGAGGTGGCGCAGGCGTGCTGAAGGCTGAGGTGGCTGGAAATCTGAGGAGGCCGAGGTCCTCAGAGGCCCAGCGAGTGGGCCGCGGACACAGGTGGAGTCCAGGCTACGGCGTTCCTCGCTGGCGCAAACAGTGCCGGCTGGCGAGACCCGCGGCACGAGGCAGCCTGCGGACACTTGCAGACGCATTGCTCCACTTGCCGCAACTGCCTACCGGCACTGACCGGGCCGAGGGCTTATCGACGCACACGCGTGAGCAGCTGAGCACCGACAACAACCAGAATGCCCTCGGTGGTAACAGCTGAAACCGCAATCGGTGCGAACAAGCCATGAAACTATACATGCAGAATGGCATTTATGGAAGGCACTGTAAAATAGATCTTCATGAAAATTCATAATGACACACTCACGACGAATGCGACTTAAATGGAAGTCACAAGATGAGATGAAATAAAGAGGGAGACATGTTTTAAAACGGAAGTATCATTACATAACACTGAGTCAGACTACTATGTGCCATTAACAGGGTGATGTCGAACAGGAAGAACCAGAATCACAGACCAAATGCGCTGTGTATTTAGTAACCTCTTGCCTGGGCATGGAAGATGTGGCTAAAACTGCGATCCACCTAACCACTGATAGTGGCTGAGCTGACCTATTTCATGACAATGCTTGATCCTCGATGAGGGGAACGATCGTGATAACACGCGTGCATCCACGGCGCCCAAGTCTCGTCCAAAGTGGTCTCCGTGCTGGCGTGGACACTACTGCAGTGTCGGGCGGCTTCGACGGAAGGGCACTGATGCGTGACGCGTGACGTACCCGTGCGGTCTTCCTCCTCCTCTGCCGTGGCGCCGTCAGAGGGTACGGATACTGCGGTCGTTCTGCGTCGTCCATCACCGTGAATTCTTTGTCAGATGTGGGTACCAAACTGTCACCAGGCCACAGTGAGCGGCGTAAAGAAAATTCCAGTGAATCATATGCCATTCCCGACGACTTGACACAATCGTATGGAATGTGTATGGGACATAATCTAGATGTCAGTTCAGGTACAAAATATCCTGTAATTCAACACATTCTCAACTACTGATGGCTACAGAGGCAGCACGACCGAATACTTAAGCAGGGGGCGTCCAACGTCGTGTCGGGTCTGTGCCACGTCACGTTGCTGCAATTCACAGAGGCTCTCCACAGACCGGTGGGTTCCTATGCAGGGGCCCCGGGTTCGAATTACGGTTGGGTCAGAGATTTTCTCCACTCAGGGACTACGTTTTGTGTCACCATCATGACATGAAATTTGTCGAAGTGGCGTCAGCTTGGGTCTAAAGGACGAGTAAAACAAAAGTGATATCTGGCTTTCCTCAGCGAAGCGTTATAGGTCCCCTTCTCTTCCTTGTGTTTATAAACGGTTTAGGAGACAATCTGAATAGCTCCCTTAGACTGTTCGCGGATGATGCTGTCGTTTATCGGTTAGTGAAGTCAATACAGGATCAAAAGCAATGGCAAAGCGATTTAGGCAAAATTTCTGCACGGTGCGAAATTTGGCAATTGACACTAAATAAAGAAAAGTGTGAAGTAATACCACATGACCACTAAAAGAAATCCGCTGAACTTGAATTACGCGATAAATCAGTCAAACCTTAAGGTCGTAAATTCTACGAAATACCTAGGAGTTACAATTACGAACAACTTTGACTGGAGAGAACACACAGAAAATATCGTGGGGAAGGCGAACCAAAGGTTACGTTTCATTGGCAGAACGCTTCGAAGATGCACCAGCTTCACCAAAGAGACTGCCTACATCACACTTGTGCGTCCTCTCCTGGAGTACTGTTGCCCCTTGTGGGACCCTCACCAGGTGGGACTGACGGAAGTCATTGAGAAGGTCCAGAGAAGAGCAGCTCGTTTTGTTTTATCGCGTTACGGGGGGGAAAGCGTCACGGAAATGTTGCACGAATTGGGGTGGAAATCATTAAAAGAAAGACGTTATTCATTGCGGCGAGAACTGTTTGCGAAGTTTCAATCGCCGACTTTTAGTTCTGAATGTGAAAATATTTTGCTGGCACCCACCTACTTAGGGAGACATGACCATCCCAATAAAACAAGAGAAATCCGATCGAAGACGGAACGATTTATGTGTTCTTTCTTCCCACGCGCTATTAGATAATGGAAAGGTAGAGAAAAGTTATGAAAGTGGTTAATGAACCCTCTGCCTACTACATCTACATCTACATAGATACTCTGCAAATCACATTAAAGTGCCTGGCGGAGGGTTCATTAACCACTTTCATAACTTTCATAAGCTTCGAAGCGTTCTGCCGATGAAACGTAACCTTTGCTTCGCCTTCCCCACAATATTTTCTGTGTATTCTCTCCAGTCAAAGTTGTTCGTAATTGTAACTCCTAGGTATTTGGTAGAATCTACGACCTTAAGGTTTGACTGATTTATCGCGTAATTGAAGTTCAACGGATTTCTTTTAGTGGTCATGCGTATTACTTCACACTTTTGTTTATTTAGTGTCAATTGCCAATTTTCGCACCATGCAGAAATTTTGCCTAAATCGCTTTGCCATTGCTTTTGATCCTCTGTTGACTTCACTAACCGATAAACGACAGCATCATCCGTGAACAGTCTAAGGGAGCTATTCGGATTGTCTCCTAAATCGTTTATAAACCCGAGGAAAAGTAATGGACCTATAACGCTTCCCTGTGGAACGCCAGATATCACTTCTGTTTTACTCGATGACTTACCGTCAATTACAACGAACTTGTTCTTTCTGATAGGAAATCGTGAATCCAATCGCACAATTGGAGAGATATTCCATAAGCACGCAATTTCATAAGAAGCCGCTTGTGGGGTACAGTGTCAAAAGCCTTCCTGAAACCCAGAAATATGGAATGGATTTGAGATCCCTTGTCGATGGCACTTAATACTTCATGTGAATAAAGGGCAAGCTGTGTTTCGCAAGAGTGATACTTTTTGAATCCGTGTTGACTATTGGTTACTAGGTCGTTCTGTTCGAGGTAGTTCATAATATTCGAACAAAGTATATGTTCCAAAATCCTACTGCAAATCGACGTCAATGAGATAGGCCTGTAATTTTGGGGATCACTCCTATTGCCTTTCTTGAATATTGGAGTAACTTGGGCAACTTTCCAGTCTGTGGGTACGGATCTTTTGCTGAGTGATCGGTTGTAAATGATAGCTAAGTATGGAGCTATTGCATCAGTATACTCTGAGAGGAATCTAGTTGGTATACAATTTGGCCCGTAAGATTTATTTTTGTTTAGTGACTTAAGTTGTTTTACTACTCCAGGAACATCTACTTGTAAGTTTCGCATGCTGACAGCTGTTCTTGGATTGAATACTGGAGTGTTCACTTCGTCTTCTTTGGTGAAAGAATTTCGGAAAGCTGTGTTTAGTAATTCTGCCTAAGCAGCACTGTCATCGGTAGTATTACCATTGCTATCGCATTAGCAATTGCCAGGCACTTGGATGTGATTTGCAGAGTATCTAAGTAGATGTAGATGTAGATGTAGATGAGATGGCACACGATCATCATCAATGGGCAGGAGGTGGTCAGACACGGTGTTAGAGAGTATGCAACGACTCGTGACCCTCAGAATACCTACAGTTTGGTCTCCATTTTCAACAGTTTGCAGCTTCGCACACTGTTCTACACCCGTGAGAAATGTAGTAGAGCCAGTGATCAGTTCAGTGGCACTCGATTCCAACGACTCGTGACCCTCAGAATACCTACAGTTTGGTCTCCATTTTCAACAGTTTGCAGCTTCGCACACTGTTCTACACCCGCGAGAAATGTAGTAGAGCCAGTGATCAGTTCAGTGGCACTCGATTCCAACGACTCGTGACCCTCAGAATACCTACAGTTTGGTCTCCATTTTCAACAGTTTGCAGCTTCGCACACTGTTCTACACCCGCGAGAAATGTAGTAGAGCCAGTGATCAGTTCAGTGGCACTCGATTCCAACGACTCGTGACCCTCAGAATACCTACAGTTTGGTCTCCATTTTCAACAGTTTGCAGCTTCGCACACTGTTCTACACCCGTGAGAAATGTAGTAGAGCCAGTGATCAGTTCAGTGGCACTCGATTCCAACGACTCGTGACCCTCAGAATACCTACAGTTTGGTCTCCATTTTCAACAGTTTGCAGCTTCGCACACTGTTCTACACCCGCGAGAAATGTAGTAGAGCCAGTGATCAGTTCAGTGGCACTCGATTCCAACGACTCGTGACCCTCAGAATACCTACAGTTTGGTCTCCATTTTCAACAGTTTGCAGCTTCGCACACTGTTCTACACCCGTGAGAAATGTAGTAGAGCCAGTGATCAGTTCAGTGGCACTCGATTCCAACGACTCGTGACCCTCAGAATACCTACAGTTTGGTCTCCATTTTCAACAGTTTGCAGCTTCGCACACTGTTCTACACCCGCGAGAAATGTAGTAGAGCCAGTGATCAGTTCAGTGGCACTCGATTCCAACGACTCGTGACCCTCAGAATACCTACAGTTTGGTCTCCATTTTCAACAGTTTGCAGCTTCGCACACTGTTCTACACCCGTGAGAAATGTAGTAGAGCCAGTGATCAGTTCAGTGGCACTCGATTCCAACGACTCGTGACCCTCAGAATACCTACAGTTTGGTCTCCATTTTCAACAGTTTGCAGCTTCGCACACTGTTCTACACCCGTGAGAAATGTAGTAGAGCCAGTGATCAGTTCAGTGGCACTCGATTCCAACGACTCGTGACCCTCAGAATACCTACAGTTTGGTCTCCATTTTCAACAGTTTGCAGCTTCGCACACTGTTCTACACCCGTGAGAAATGTAGTAGAGCCAGTGATCAGTTCAGTGGCACTCGATTCCAACGACTCGTGACCCTCAGAATACCTACAGTTTGGTCTCCATTTTCAACAGTTTGCAGCTTCGCACACTGTTCTACACCCGTGAGAAATGTAGTAGAGCCAGTGATCAGTTCAGTGGCACTCGATTCCAACGACTCGTGACCCTCAGAATACCTACAGTTTGGTCTCCATTTTCAACAGTTTGCAGCTTCGCACACTGTTCTACACCCGTGAGAAATGTAGTAGAGCCAGTGATCAGTTCAGTGGCACTCGATTCCAACGACTCGTGACCCTCAGAATACCTACAGTTTGGTCTCCATTTTCAACAGTTTGCAGCTTCGCACACTGTTCTACACCCGTGAGAAATGTAGTAGAGCCAGTGATCAGTTCAGTGGCACTCGATTCCAACGACTCGTGACCCTCAGAATACCTACAGTTTGGTCTCCATTTTCAACAGTTTGCAGCTTCGCACACTGTTCTACACCCGTGAGAAATGTAGTAGAGCCAGTGATCAGTTCAGTGGCACTCGATTCCAACGACTCGTGACCCTCAGAATACCTACAGTTTGGTCTCTATTTTCAACAGTTTGCAGCTTCGCACACTGTTCTACACCCGTGAGAAATGTAGTAGAGCCAGTGATCAGTTCAGTGGCACTCGATTCCAACGACTCGTGACCCTCAGAATACCTACAGTTTGGTCTCCATTTTCAACAGTTTGCAGCTTCGCACACTGTTCTACACCTGTGAGAAATGTAGTAGAGCCAGTGATCAGTTCAGTGGCACTCGATTCCAACGACTCGTGACCCTCAGAATACCTACAGTTTGGTCTCCATTTTCAACAGTTTGCAGCTTCGCACACTGTTCTACACCCGTGAGAAATGTAGTAGAGCCAGTGATCAGTTCAGTGGCACTCGATTCCAACGACTCGTGACCCTCAGAATACCTACAGTTTGGTCTCCATTTTCAACAGTTTGCAGCTTCGCACACTGTTCTACACCCGTGAGAAATGTAGTAGAGCCAGTGATCAGTTCAGTGGCACTCGATTCCAACGACTCGTGACCCTCAGAATACCTACAGTTTGGTCTCCATTTTCAACAGTTTGCAGCTTCGCACACTGTTCTACACCCGTGAGAAATGTAGTAGAGCCAGTGATCAGTTCAGTGGCACTCGATTCCAACGACTCGTGACCCTCAGAATACCTACAGTTTGGTCTCCATTTTCAACAGTTTGCAGCTTCGCACACTGTTCTACACCCGTGAGAAATGTAGTAGAGCCAGTGATCAGTTCAGTGGCACTCGATTCCAACGACTCGTGACCCTCAGAATACCTACAGTTTGGTCTCCATTTTCAACAGTTTGCAGCTTCGCACACTGTTCTACACCCGTGAGAAATGTAGTAGAGCCAGTGATCAGTTCAGTGGCACTCGATTCCAACGACTCGTGACCCTCAGAATACCTACAGTTTGGTCTCCATTTTCAACAGTTTGCAGCTTCGCACACTGTTCTACACCCGTGAGAAATGTAGTAGAGCCAGTGATCAGTTCAGTGGCACTCGATTCCAACGACTCGTGACCCTCAGAATACCTACAGTTTGGTCTCCATTTTCAACAGTTTGCAGCTTCGCACACTGTTCTCCACCCGTGAGAAATGTAGTAGAGCCAGTGATCAGTTCAGTGGCACTCGATTCCAACGACTCGTGACCCTCAGAATACCTACAGTTTGGTCTCCATTTTCAACAGTTTGCAGCTTCGCACACTGTTCTACACCCGTGAGAAATGTAGTAGAGCCAGTGATCAGTTCAGTGGCACTCGATTCCAACGACTTGTGACCCTCAGAATACCTACAGTTTGGTCTCCATTTTCAACAGTTTGCAGCTTCGCACACTGTTCTACACCCGTGAGAAATGTAGTAGAGCCAGTGATCAGTTCAGTGGCACTCGATTCCAACGACTCGTGACCCTCAGAATACCTACAGTTTGGTCTCCATTTTCAACAGTTTGCAGCTTCGCACACTGTTCTACACCCGTGAGAAATGTAGTAGAGCCAGTGATCAGTTCAGTGGCACTCGATTCCAACGACTCGTGACCCTCAGAATACCTACAGTTTGGTCTCCATTTTCAACAGTTTGCAGCTTCGCACACTGTTCTACACCCGTGAGAAATGTAGTAGAGCCAGTGATCAGTTCAGTGGCACTCGATTCCAACGACTCGTGACCCTCAGAATACCTACAGTTTGGTCTCCATTTTCAACAGTTTGCAGCTTCGCACACTGTTCTACACCCGTGAGAAATGTAGTAGAGCCAGTGATCAGTTCAGTGGCACTCGATTCCAACGACTCGTGACCCTCAGAATACCTACAGTTTGGTCTCCATTTTCAACAGTTTGCAGCTTCGCACACTGTTCTACACCCGCGAGAAATGTAGTTGAGCCAGTGATCAGTTCAGTGGCACTCGATTCCAACGACTCGTGACCCTCAGAATACCTACAGTTTGGTCTCCATTTTCAACAGTTTGCAGCTTCGCACACTGTTCTACACCCGCGAGAAATGTAGTAGAGCCAGTGATCAGTTCAGTGGCACTCGATTCCAACGACTCGTGACCCTCAGAATACCTACAGTTTGGTCTCCATTTTCAACAGTTTGCAGCTTCGCACACTGTTCTACACCCGTGAGAAATGTAGTAGAGCCAGTGATCAGTTCAGTGGCACTCGATTCCAACGACTCGTGACCCTCAGAATACCTACAGTTTGGTCTCCATTTTCAACAGTTTGCAGCTTCGCACACTGTTCTACACCCGCGAGAAATGTAGTAGAGCCAGTGATCAGTTCAGTGGCACTCGATTCCAACGACTCGTGACCCTCAGAATACCTACAGTTTGGTCTCCATTTTCAACAGTTTGCAGCTTCGCACACTGTTCTACACCCGTGAGAAATGTAGTAGAGCCAGTGATCAGTTCAGTGGCACTCGATTCCAACGACTCGTGACCCTCAGAATACCTACAGTTTGGTCTCCATTTTCAACAGTTTGCAGCTTCGCACACTGTTCTACACCCGTGAGAAATGTAGTAGAGCCAGTGATCAGTTCAGTGGCACTCGATTCCAACGACTCGTGACCCTCAGAATACCTACAGTTTGGTCTCCATTTTCAACAGTTTGCAGCTTCGCACACTGTTCTACACCCGTGAGAAATGTAGTAGAGCCAGTGATCAGTTCAGTGGCACTCGATTCCAACGACTCGTGACCCTCAGAATACCTACAGTTTGGTCTCCATTTTCAACAGTTTGCAGCTTCGCACACTGTTCTACACCCGTGAGAAATGTAGTAGAGCCAGTGATCAGTTCAGTGGCACTCGATTCCAACGACTCGTGACCCTCAGAATACCTACAGTTTGGTCTCCATTTTCAACAGTTTGCAGCTTCGCACACTGTTCTACACCCGTGAGAAATGTAGTAGAGCCAGTGATCAGTTCAGTGGCACTCGATTCCAACGACTCGTGACCCTCAGAATACCTACAGTTTGGTCTCCATTTTCAACAGTTTGCAGCTTCGCACACTGTTCTACACCCGTGAGAAATGTAGTAGAGCCAGTGATCAGTTCAGTGGCACTCGATTCCAACGACTCGTGACCCTCAGAATACCTACAGTTTGGTCTCCATTTTCAACAGTTTGCAGCTTCGCACACTGTTCTACACCCGTGAGAAATGTAGTAGAGCCAGTGATCAGTTCAGTGGCACTCGATTCCAACGACTCGTGACCCTCAGAATACCTACAGTTTGGTCTCCATTTTCAACAGTTTGCAGCTTCGCACACTGTTCTACACCCGTGAGAAATGTAGTAGAGCCAGTGATCAGTTAAGTGGCACTCGATTCCAACGACTCGTGACCCTCAGAATACCTACAGTTTGGTCTCCATTTTCAACAGTTTGCAGCTTCGCACACTGTTCTACACCCGTGAGAAATGTAGTAGAGCCAGTGATCAGTTCAGTGGCACTCGATTCCAACGACTCGTGACCCTCAGAATACCTACAGTTTGGTCTCCATTTTCAACAGTTTGCAGCTTCGCACACTGTTCTACACCCGTGAGAAATGTAGTAGAGCCAGTGATCAGTTCAGTGGCACTCGATTCCAACGACTCGTGACCCTCAGAATACCTACAGTTTGGTCTCCATTTTCAACAGTTTGCAGCTTCGCACACTGTTCTACACCCGTGAGAAATGTAGTAGAGCCAGTGATCAGTTCAGTGGCACTCGATTCCAACGACTCGTGACCCTCAGAATACCTACAGTTTGGTCTCCATTTTCAACAGTTTGCAGCTTCGCACACTGTTCTACACCCGTGAGAAATGTAGTAGAGCCAGTGATCAGTTCAGTGGCACTCGATTCCAACGACTCGTGACCCTCAGAATACCTACAGTTTGGTCTCCATTTTCAACAGTTTGCAGCTTCGCACACTGTTCTACACCCGTGAGAAATGTAGTAGAGCCAGTGATCAGTTCAGTGGCACTCGATTCCAACGACTCGTGACCCTCAGAATACCTACAGTTTGGTCTCCATTTTCAACAGTTTGCAGCTTCGCACACTGTTCTACACCCGTGAGAAATGTAGTAGAGCCAGTGATCAGTTCAGTGGCACTCGATTCCAACGACTCGTGACCCTCAGAATACCTACAGTTTGGTCTCCATTTTCAACAGTTTGCAGCTTCGCACACTGTTCTACACCCGTGAGAAATGTAGTAGAGCCAGTGATCAGTTCAGTGGCACTCGATTCCAACGACTCGTGACCCTCAGAATACCTACAGTTTGGTCTCCATTTTCAACAGTTTGCAGCTTCGCACACTGTTCTACACCCGTGAGAAATGTAGTAGAGCCAGTGATCAGTTCAGTGGCACTCGATTCCAACGACTCGTGACCCTCAGAATACCTACAGTTTGGTCTCCATTTTCAACAGTTTGCAGCTTCGCACACTGTTCTACACCCGTGAGAAATGTAGTAGAGCCAGTGATCAGTTCAGTGGCACTCGATTCCAACGACTCGTGACCCTCAGAATACCTACAGTTTGGTCTCCATTTTCAACAGTTTGCAGCTTCGCACACTGTTCTACACCCGTGAGAAATGTAGTAGAGCCAGTGATCAGTTCAGTGGCACTCGATTCCAACGACTCGTGACCCTCAGAATACCTACAGTTTGGTCTCCATTTTCAACAGTTTGCAGCTTCGCACACTGTTCTACACCCGTGAGAAATGTAGTAGAGCCAGTGATCAGTTCAGTGGCACTCGATTCCAACGACTCGTGACCCTCAGAATACCTACAGTTTGGTCTCCATTTTCAACAGTTTGCAGCTTCGCACACTGTTCTACACCCGTGAGAAATGTAGTAGAGCCAGTGATCAGTTCAGTGGCACTCGATTCCAACGACTCGTGACCCTCAGAATACCTACAGTTTGGTCTCCATTTTCAACAGTTTGCAGCTTCGCACACTGTTCTACACCCGCGAGAAATGTAGTAGAGCCAGTGATCAGTTCAGTGGCACTCGATTCCAACGACTCGTGACCCTCAGAATACCTACAGTTTGGTCTCCATTTTCAACAGTTTGCAGCTTCGCACACTGTTCTACACCCGCGAGAAATGTAGTAGAGCCAGTGATCAGTTCAGTGGCACTCGATTCCAACGACTCGTGACCCTCAGAATACCTACAGTTTGGTCTCCATTTTCAACAGTTTGCAGCTTCGCACACTGTTCTACACCCGTGAGAAATGTAGTAGAGCCAGTGATCAGTTCAGTGGCACTCGATTCCAACGACTCGTGACCCTCAGAGTACCTACAGTTTGGTCTCCATTTTCAACAGTTTGCAGCTTCGCACACTGTTCTACACCCGTGAGAAATGTAGTAGAGCCAGTGATCAGTTCAGTGGCACTCGATTCCAACGACTCGTGACCCTCAGAATACCTACAGTTTGGTCTCCATTTTCAACAGTTTGCAGCTTCGCACACTGTTCTACACCCGTGAGAAATGTAGTAGAGCCAGTGATCAGTTCAGTGGCACTCGATTCCAACGACTCGTGACCCTCAGAATACCTACAGTTTGGTCTCCATTTTCAACAGTTTGCAGCTTCGCACACTGTTCTACACCCGCGAGAAATGTAGTAGAGCCAGTGATCAGTTCAGTGGCACTCGATTCCAACGACTCGTGACCCTCAGAATACCTACAGTTTGGTCTCCATTTTCAACAGTTTGCAGCTTCGCACACTGTTCTACACCCGTGAGAAATGTAGTAGAGCCAGTGATCAGTTCAGTGGCACTCGATTCCAACGACTCGTGACCCTCAGAATACCTACAGTTTGGTCTCCATTTTCAACAGTTTGCAGCTTCGCACACTGTTCTACACCCGCGAGAAATGTAGTAGAGCCAGTGATCAGTTCAGTGGCACTCGATTCCAACGACTCGTGACCCTCAGAATACCTACAGTTTGGTCTCCATTTTCAACAGTTTGCAGCTTCGCACACTGTTCTACACCCGTGAGAAATGTAGTAGAGCCAGTGATCAGTTCAGTGGCACTCGATTCCAACGACTCGTGACCCTCAGAATACCTACAGTTTGGTCTCCATTTTCAACAGTTTGCAGCTTCGCACACTGTTCTACACCCGTGAGAAATGTAGTAGAGCCAGTGATCAGTTCAGTGGCACTCGATTCCAACGACTCGTGACCCTCAGAATACCTACAGTTTGGTCTCCATTTTCAACAGTTTGCAGCTTCGCACACTGTTCTACACCCGCGAGAAATGTAGTAGAGCCAGTGATCAGTTCAGTGGCACTCGATTCCAACGACTCGTGACCCTCAGAATACCTACAGTTTGGTCTCCATTTTCAACAGTTTGCAGCTTCGCACACTGTTCTACACCCGTGAGAAATGTAGTAGAGCCAGTGATCAGTTCAGTGGCACTCGATTCCAACGACTCGTGACCCTCAGAATACCTACAGTTTGGTCTCCATTTTCAACAGTTTGCAGCTTCGCACACTGTTCTACACCCGCGAGAAATGTAGTAGAGCCAGTGATCAGTTCAGTGGCACTCGATTCCAACGACTCGTGACCCTCAGAATACCTACAGTTTGGTCTCCATTTTCAACAGTTTGCAGCTTCGCACACTGTTCTACACCCGTGAGAAATGTAGTAGAGCCAGTGATCAGTTCAGTGGCACTCGATTCCAACGACTCGTGACCCTCAGAATACCTACAGTTTGGTCTCCATTTTCAACAGTTTGCAGCTTCGCACACTGTTCTACACCCGCGAGAAATGTAGTAGAGCCAGTGATCAGTTCAGTGGCACTCGATTCCAACGACTCGTGACCCTCAGAATACCTACAGTTTGGTCTCCATTTTCAACAGTTTGCAGCTTCGCACACTGTTCTACACCCGTGAGAAATGTAGTAGAGCCAGTGATCAGTTCAGTGGCACTCGATTCCAACGACTCGTGACCCTCAGAATACCTACAGTTTGGTCTCCATTTTCAACAGTTTGCAGCTTCGCACACTGTTCTACACCCGTGAGAAATGTAGTAGAGCCAGTGATCAGTTCAGTGGCACTCGATTCCAACGACTCGTGACCCTCAGAATACCTACAGTTTGGTCTCCATTTTCAACAGTTTGCAGCTTCGCACACTGTTCTACACCCGTGAGAAATGTAGTAGAGCCAGTGATCAGTTCAGTGGCACTCGATTCCAACGACTCGTGACCCTCAGAATACCTACAGTTTGGTCTCCATTTTCAACAGTTTGCAGCTTCGCACACTGTTCTACACCCGTGAGAAATGTAGTAGAGCCAGTGATCAGTTCAGTGGCACTCGATTCCAACGACTCGTGACCCTCAGAATACCTACAGTTTGGTCTCCATTTTCAACAGTTTGCAGCTTCGCACACTGTTCTACACCCGTGAGAAATGTAGTAGAGCCAGTGATCAGTTCAGTGGCACTCGATTCCAACGACTCGTGACCCTCAGAATACCTACAGTTTGGTCTCCATTTTCAACAGTTTGCAGCTTCGCACACTGTTCTACACCCGCGAGAAATGTAGTAGAGCCAGTGATCAGTTCAGTGGCACTCGATTCCAACGACTCGTGACCCTCAGAATACCTACAGTTTGGTCTCCATTTTCAACAGTTTGCAGCTTCGCACACTGTTCTACACCCGTGAGAAATGTAGTAGAGCCAGTGATCAGTTCAGTGGCACTCGATTCCAACGACTCGTGACCCTCAGAATACCTACAGTTTGGTCTCCATTTTCAACAGTTTGCAGCTTCGCACACTGTTCTACACCCGCGAGAAATGTAGTAGAGCCAGTGATCAGTTCAGTGGCACTCGATTCCATCGACTCGTGACCCTCAGAATACCTACAGTTTGGTCTCCATTTTCAACAGTTTGCAGCTTCGCACACTGTTCTACACCCGTGATAAATGTAGTAGACCTAGTGATCAGTGCAGTGGCACTCGATTCAACTGGCAGGCCGTTTTCGTCGGTTGTGCACGTTTGTGTGGCCTCCCCGACACTGGTCGAGCAACGCGCCCGCCCCAGCCCACGTGACCGCCCGGCGTCTGTGTGCGCAGCGCGCCAGCCAGTGAGAGGACGAGTCCGGCCGCCGGCAGTGAGGCGCAGCCGCAGCCGCCGACACAGCAGTGCCAGCACCAGGAGGACGGCGAGGGCGAGCAACAGGAGCATGGTCAGCAGAAGGGCCAGGAGCAGGGCCAGGAGCAGGGCCCCTCCACAGCCGCCGCTGTCGTCTCTCGCCTGCGGTAAGTTGCGTCGCTAGCAGTTCCCACCTACTGCGTGGTTGGATTGAGGAATTCCTAGATAACAGAAATAAGCAGCGTAAACGTATGTGGACGTACCATTTATAAACCAGAAAAAATTATAACTGTAACGTATTTAACTGTATGTGGTAAATATTTAGAACGGATAAATATACTTTAATTTGCAATGTAAGTGAATGTATCATATCTCTAAATATCCATGTAACCACTAACTTTAAGTTGCTTCCCTCTTACAGTCAGATGTAAACAAACAAATTTAATATGCTGTCATATTTCTGCGTTAGCAAAGTATATTCAATCGCCTTAAAAGCACATTAAACAGTGTATGTGTTCCGTAGTCTTCAAATGCGCGCTTTCAACGTGGGATTCAAAATGGCGGATTGTTGTGCTTGTATTGTACAGTGCTCTGGACTAGCCTTTACCCACAGGGCAGTGGGCAGCGGGCAGCGGGTGGTCGGCAGACAGTATACACGCATATGGTTGAATTTACCTTGTAAATTGTATCGAGATAATGACACTTCTCGAGACTAGGAATCTGCTCTGTAGGAATCAGCATGGATTTCGAAAAAGGCGTTCGTGTGAAACCCAGCTCGCGCTATTCGTCCACGAGACTCGGAGGGCCATAGACACGGGTTCTCAGGTAGATGCTGTGTTTCTCGACTTCCGCAAGGCGTTTGATACAGTTCCCCACAAACGTCTAATGAACAAAGTAAGAGCATATGGTCTATCAGACCAATTGTGTTATTGGATTGAGGAATTCCTAGATAACAGAAAGCAGCAGGTCGTTCTCAATGGAGAGAAGTCTTCCGAAGTAGGAGTTATGTCAGGTGTGCCACAGGGGAGTGTCGTGGGTCCGTTTCTGTTCACGATATATATAAATGACCTTGCGGATAACATCGGAAGTTCACAGAGGCTTTTTGCGGATAATGCTGTAGTATATAGAGAGGTTGTAACAATGGAAAATTGTACTGAAATGCAGGAGGCTCTGCATCGAATTGACGCATGGTGCAGGGAATGGCAATTAAATCTCAATGTAGACAAGTGCAATGTGCTGCGAATACACAGAAAGAAAGATCCTTTATCATTTAGCTACACTATAGCAGGGCAGCAACTGGAAGCAGTTAATTCCATAAATTATCTGGGTGTAGTCATTAGGAGGGATTTAAAATGCAACGACCATATCAAATCAATCGTCGGTAAAGCAGATGGCAGACTTAGATTCATTGGATGAATACTAAGGAAATGCAGTCCGAAAACAAAGGAAGTAGGTTACAGTACACTTGTTCGCCCACAGCTCGAATACTGCTCACCGGTGTGGGATCCGTACCAGGAGATGTTCGATAAACTCCAGTGGAAGACTCTGCAGGAGAGACGCTCTGTCGCTCGTTATGGGCTTTTGTCAGAGTTTCGAGAACATACCTTTTTCGAGGAGTCTAGCAGTATATTGCTCCCTCTTGCGTATATCTCGCGAAGACATCGTGAGGATAAAATCAGAGAGATTAAAGCCCACACAGAGGCATACCGACAATCCTTCTTTCCACGAACAATACGTGACTGGAATAGGAGGGAGAATCGATAGTGGTACTCAAGGTACCCTCCGCCACACACCGTCAGGTGGCTTGCGGAGAATGGTTGTAGATTTAGATGTGCTGGGGTATACACCAGGTGTTACATGAAAAAATCGAATTTCCTTCTATTTGATTGTTTGAATAATGCAAAGTTTTCAGTTAAAATCAAACAATGGAAATTCCAGGAATGATTCAACAGTATTTTTGAGAAGGATAGCTTGCTACTAACCGCAGAGATGTCTTGATGAGCTGCAGAAACGTACACATTTAGATAATACATCTTACTGAGTAGCTTTCGGCTGTTATAGCCTTTGACAGACAGAGAAACAGTCTCTCTCTCTCTCACTCACACACACACACACACACACACACACACAAATGTTCAAATCTTTGTAGAGCTTATGGGACTTAACTACGGGGTCATCAGTCTCTAAACTTACAGACTACTTATGAACTAGCTAATACTAAGGATGGCACAAATATCCATGCCCAAGGGGGGGAATCTAATCCCTGACTGTAGTGGCCGTGCAGACCGTGACTGGCGCACTGCAGTTCCCATGGCCACCATGGCTGGCCACACATACATACGCGGTCACACAAAGACAACCACCATCTTCAGCTTTTGGGGTGAGACTACAGGACCTGGGAGGCTGAGGCAAAATCAACCAGTGTTGGTGGTGAGGAGGGGAGGCAGCACGGAGAGGGAGGTACGGACGGAGGGGAGGAGTGCACCACCAGGGTGGGGTAATATGCCAGGGCTGTCTGATGGACAGGGTGGAAGGGGAGGAGAGAGGCTGGAGTGCGTGGCGGAATGGAAGACGTATGTGAGACTAGAGTGTGGGCACGGGAGGGTGGTGGGAGCAGGAACTAGCGACGGTCAAGTCCTGAGCGATTGCAAGAGCTCAGAATGTATTGTAGCGACAGTTCCTACTTGTGGGATTCAGAAAGGGGGAATCCATGTGACACACACTGTCTAACAGTCATTGAAGTGAGTCACACCATTCAGGGCTGCAACATTGAGATCCAGCTTTCTCCTAGTCAGTTTGACGATGGACATTTTGGCCAACAGACAGTTTGTTGCTGGTCATGCCCATGTAGAAAGCTGCACTGTGGCTGCTGCTCAGTTTGTAGATAACATGACTGCTCTCACAAGTTGCCCTGCCTTTTATGGGATAGGAAATACAAGTGATGGGACTGCAGTAGGTGGTAGTGGGGTTGTGGATGGGACAGGTTTTGCATTTGGGTCTATTGTAGGGATATGAGGGGTTGGGAACATGCATGGAGTAGGTTTGCTTAGGTTTCATGGGCAACAGATACTACTGTAGGAGGGGCGGGGAGGATATTGATCATGGTGTTGCTCATTCCAGGGCATGATGAAAGATAGTTGAAACTCTGGTGGAGAATAAGATTTAACTGCCTCGGTCGTGGGTGGTACTGCGTCACAAGGGGGATGGTCCATTGTGGCGAGATGGTCTGTGTGAGGGAGGTGGTGTGGGTGGCTGGTCAGACACTGCACCAGAGATCTGATTCTGGACGTTTGGGACGGTGATTGTGAAGGACTCGGTGAGGACTATGGCATATTTGGAGAAGGACTGCTTATCACTGCACATGTGGCGATGGTGGGTGGCTGTGCTGTGTGGGACATTTTCGTGTGGAAGGGGTGGCCTCATCAGTACCTCCATCACCATCAAAATTATCAACCATCAAGAATACTTCCATTTTTACAGCTGCCCAACACTCTATTAATTGGCTATATGCCTACATAAATTAATACCACACCTGAAGGGTACTCACTCGTAGAAGTAATTAAAGACTCTAGTCAGGAAATTACAAGTAGAAACAGCTAAAATTAGAAATGTGGGTGTTGGGGTCAGGTGCAAGCTATATGTGGGTAGCTTAAATACTTAAGGTGAGCACTGGACCAAAGTGTACGACCTGTATTCGCATCACAGCCATGCACAAACGTTTCAGAATTCACCATTCATTTATTTCATGCCTAACAGCAGCAAGTCATTCGTTTCTTATTGCTTCCTTCTTGCTTCCTCTCATTAAACTGCGTAAATATTGTATTGGTGAAGACTGGATGAGTAAGTAGTTCATTGATTTTAGAGGCTTGTTCCCTTCTATGTAGTTCATAGCTAGTTCATTAGCTAATATGGTCAGCCATGGATGTGCATTAGTTATAGATCTTCAGTATGTTTAAATGACTCATGCAACATAATTAGACAACAGAAGCACGCCCTTCTTGAACAACAATCATGGGTGAGACACAACACTTACAGTCCAGTCATATCAGACAGAACAAAAGAAAAATTCGGGTAACAGAAAGAACACCAGTCATATGACATGAGGTGAGGTATAATAATAATTTGTTGTGGCTCAGTGGCCTGGTGCAAGTGTTTCAACTGGTCGCCACTTCAGTGAGTCGTGTGACCCTAAGCTACCCCAGTTAACCAACCAGGAAAGAAAACCCATAGTTTCTTGTGAAATTACAACCATGTGTGAGAGGTGAAGGCTGGATTAAAACACTAAAATTCTTTGTTCCGACCAGGTTTCGAACCCGAGACTACAAACCGAAGGGTCAGGGGATCGAAACCCAGTTGCATCACGACATTTTTTCAACTTGCATTTTAACCCAGCCTTCACCTCTCACTAATATGAGAAGTTACCAGAAACGTCGCACAATTTGTTTTCCGCATTAAACTGTAAATCCCCTTTGTCCGGTGGGATAACTGGGGTAGGTTACAGACACGCATGTCACTGAAGTGGCTTACAGTTGAAGGACTTGCACCGGGCTACTGAGCCACACGAAGTTAATATTGAGAAGAAAGCATCAAGGAAATTTAATTCATTCATCTTTGAGGATCAGTTCATAAATAAAGAAAGACCCATGGCAAAAAACTTGATGAGCACTTTTTACACTGTGTACTTATTGTTAGTTAGAACTTAGCAATACTGAAATAATACTGCTGGTCATACAAAATACAACATCAGAGATATCACAGCTAAAATTATTTGGGAGATAACACGCGTACAAAGATCACACGAATGAGGATGGTGATGAGGATGGTGATGAGGTCAGCATTGGCTGGCTGTAGCTGCTGGTGCCTCATCATTCACTCAGACAGGCGCTGGATGTCTGGAGTCCTTGTCCAGGCCGCTTTCACACAGTGACAAGTTTCATCTGCTGTAGCAGCGGCCAGTGTCTACCAGGTAGTGCCAAACCAAGTCTTTTGGAGGCGGCCCAGGGTGGCAAAACATAATGGGCCTCCCGTCCACTTGGAAATACATGTATCACTAAAATAAAAAAAAGGTAGCCTTCAGGGTTTGGAGCCCACCCCCCCCCCCCCAGCACTGGAGGTATGGGATGGTCCAACGAATGTAGCTTCGGTATTTGGAGGCTCCTTGCAACGAGATACCAAGGGCAGTGAAAATAAATAACTAAATAAAATAAAGTAAAATAAAAAGGAAATTAAAGAGGTGCTTTCTAGATAGTTGGAGGTCCCAAAGCCCCCTCTTCCTTAATACGCTTAATACGCCACTGATATAAGGTCGGTCGTCGTCCCATAGCCATTGTTCAGACAGTTTCGATAAGTGAGAGATGAAATCTTCGGGATCAAGGAGGCCAAGCTTGCAGCCATTTGGGTGACGAAGAAGTAAAGTCACCTGTGGTTGTTTATTGCCCTGCTGCAATGTGCCCGTCAGCTAGCTCCCAAGGTATGCGAGGAGAACCGGATCCAACACATCAGTGATGCAATGTTGGCTAGTTATTGTACAGGCAAAGAATAGTAGCGTGGTGTGGGAGTGGAATCCGAGATCACCCCAAGCCATAAATGACGGCACAGGACGGGTATCGTGAAGCATATGGCAACAGTCCAACACCTCAATGTCGAAAGACCTTAACTAGACCATTTTCTACAGGCAGTATCGGAATTACTTGCCATAAACGACGTGATCGCAATCACAACTGTGACAACATTAGTCAGTGCAGATTACTAATTTAAAAAACAACAAACAACATTCGCTACTGGAAAACGTCTAGAGTACAGTTACAATAACGTGTGCACTATTGACAGGATATACCACTATCTCTCTCCTACAAACTAGAACTAGTGCTTGTGTTCTTCGACAGTGCATACAGTTGAGTGAACTACAAAAACGACGATAAAACTATGTATAGTATTATAATGGGCGACGTCTACAAAATCACTCGTTTAAAAATGTAACCTTGTGTGCGGAATCACCAGATTTAAATGGTTGCACTAGTGTCACTTTATGAGGCCTTAGGTAAAGTAACTTAGTAGCTCTTTGTACAAAGCCGTGAGAAATTTGATGTTTGATGTGAAAGAGGCCTAAGAGACCTTTTAGGGGAACTTTGCAGGCGCCATGCAATTTCATCGAGCTGAGGTTCCGAGAGCACCGTAAGGCGTCATTTACGCTTCTCGTCTCAGCACTTCCCATTTCACGAAGTGTATTGACCAATTATTGAACTGCATTACGACTCGGAATTCTAACATCTAGAAATTTCTGTTCAGACAGTCTGTGGACAATTCTAGCCAACTGTGTACACACATACAAATCGCAAATAAACACCATGTGTGGTGCGGAATAATTGAGTCTGGCCACCATACCGCTGTGTTCTCAGACTCCACTGTTACACTCACCATTCCTTCACTCGGTGAAAAGGCACGCACTGCAGGCAGGGCTGCCAACTTGCCCCTAAGGGCACCAGCAGGGAGACGTCAAACCATTCGACCGACCAGTGCACCAGTAGATGGGCACTGTGGCTTCTGGATAATCACCGCAGCGGAATAACCGTGTGCACAGAGGAGCCGCTATGCAGTGCGTGTGGCCATCGGAGGTTCGAGTCCTCCCTCGAGCATGGGTTTGTGTGTTCTCCTTACTTAGTGTAAGTAGTCCGTAAGCTAGGGATAATAACCGAGGAGTTGTCTCATAGACTTACACACATTTGAACGTTTGATTTTCTTCTGAAGAGTCGCCAGCCAACAGAGTGCTCGCGTCCCGGCATCTGGTGTAGTCCTCACATAAATGGGGCACCCTGTATCAGTATTATTATTTCAGCTTCCAAGAAATAAATAAATTATATTAACATGATCCACATCGACATCTCGTGGATTCGGGTGTACTGCCGGTAATCCGCGTCTTTCAAACACGACATTTCGACTCCGTAACTCGGCGTCTTTGTCAGGTGTTCCCTGACACTGATCGACGAGCTGACCGTGTCCCGTATTTATGCCTCGGCGGCGTCTGCTGCTTCCTGTGAGGTCCGCGCCCAGTGTGCTCCAGTGTGGCGGTGGCGTCTGCCGTGTCCGCGACCAGTGGCGACCGCCTCCATCTCCTGGCGCTCCGTAGGTGGTCCGCGCCCGCCTTGCGCGTTCCTCGCACTTTCGCGGCGATTCTTCTGCTGTTGGTCACCACTACAGAATGTTATCGTGGCCACGCTACTCACCTCCGCAGAATCATGGAGAGAGCTCCAGACGACAACAGTCGCCCCGAGTGATTTGGGCTGTGTGCCACCTCAGCAGCAGCCCGAAGTGACGGGTAGCATACCTCCCAGACACACACGGTACTCCGAAGTTCAGGAGAGTAGTGTGGCCGCGATAACATTCTGTAGAGGTGACCAACAGCAGCAGAGTCGCCGCGAAAGTGCGAGGAACGCGCGAGGCGGGCGCGGACCACCTGTGCAGCGCCAGGAGACGGATGTGGCCGCACTGGCCGCGGACCGACGAGCGATCACCGTACGTCAGGCGCCACCGCCAGACTGGAGCGCACTGGGCGCGCACCTCACGGGAAGCAGCAGACGCAAACAAACGTATCCTAAAGACGACACCAACATCCATACCCGAGGGCGATTCGACCTGCCGACAGGGAGCGGACTCACGCATCGTAGCATAGCGCCTCAATGCGCTTGGCCACTCTGCCGCAGCCTCTTGGGAGCACTACAGGATAAGCTGTACACAACAAATCCGCATCAGTTACAATAACTCAAGGATAACATCCGCGAGTCTATTAATAACATTTCTCAAAGAGAATTAAAATGTGTGATGAACACTTTCTTGATTAGATGCCAGAAATGCATCGAAAACTATGAAAACCAGTTCCAGCTTCTCCTTGTACGACATGGGTGAGTGCAAAATTTACTTGGACACGTTTTAAATTTAACACTGCAGTGGCAGTAGATGGCCGCTATGGCTTCCGAATAATCGCTGGTCATCTGGTGTGGTCACCACATACACAGGACACTCTGTAGTATGAATACATGCAGCACACCATTTGGTTATGTTCAGGAATTCATCAATGCAGTAGAAGGAGCAAAGTATTTCAGGCTCTTTTTAAACTGATCATCATTTGTAGATAAATTTTTATGCTTGCTGGTAAATTACTGAGAATGTTTCTTACTGAGAAGTGGACCCCTTTTTCAACTAAAGTAAGTGCTTTTAAGTCCTTGTGTACATCGTTTTTCTTCCAAGTATTGTATGTACGAACTGAGCAGATTCGAGTACTCAGGACTCATGTACACCACATAAAAAGTTTCAAATGTCAAATCCACGAAACATATAAACAAAGTAGCCTCTCTAGTATATGGCCATATATATGGGACACGGTCGGCTTGTCGAAGGCGCCGAGGTACGGAGTCGAAATATCGTGTTCAAAAGACACGGATCACTGGCAGTACTACCTAATCCACGAGATGCCAACGAATCGCCAGGAAAGTCTAAGAGGTTACATGATCCACATCACGTGAGGATTTCCTCAATATGGATCTACAGGATGAACAGTGACCTAATATCATTCAGCGAACGAATGATTTCCTGCACCATTAGCCACAAAAGTCAGCATTTGTGGTGTGTTCAGCCTGTAATAGTACCCTTCCAAAACAAATACCTGGCTCTGACACGTTGTCGGTGTTTTTGTATTAGAATGTAACGATCTGTGTCTTTTGTGCAGGAGACTTTCCGGATACGGGAGAGGGCAGAAGCTCATCCAGGCAGCTACGCTGGGGGCAATGGAAGAACTGCGAGCACTGATGGCCCTGGGGGTGGACGTCAATGTCTGCGACCCACAGGGGAGGGCCGCTCTGCACTGGGCTGCGTCAGAGGGACAGCTGGAGGCGGCGAGGTGTCTGCTGGAGGGTGGGGCGCAGGTCAACGTGACAGACAGGGACCAAGACTCGCCGCTGCACGTGGCGGTGGCGGGCGGGCACGCCGCCATGGTGAGGCTGCTGCTGGAAGCCGGCGCCGAGCACCACCAGAGGAACAGGTGGGGCAGGACGCCGCTGCACTGGGCCGCGTGGTGCGGCGACGCGAAGGCGGCTACCGCACTGCTGCACGCGGGGGCGGACCCCAGGAAAAGGGATAGGTCTAACAGGACGGCGCAGGACTACGCCAGGCAGAACGACCACCACCAGCTCGTCGAGATGCTCACACCTCCGTGACACACACAGTGGGGAGGAATAAACTGAGCTGCAGCAGCAAATAAAAAATATCTAACAAATCATTTGCACCCATCACTTTTGTACAGGGTGGTAAATATTACAACCCAGCGTTGTCCACCTGCCACTCTTCTGTCTCCTCTCCCTTCGTCCGTCTCTCCCTCTCCCCTCTCCCTCGGCTCACCTCTTCACCCTGCCCTCTGTCCTCATCATCCCACTTCTTTTCTACTGTTGTTGTTGTGGTCTTCAGTCCGGAGACTGGTTTGATGCAGCTCTCCACAATACCCTATCCTGAGCAAGCCTCTTCATCTCCACATAAGAACGGCAACCTACATCTGTCTGAATCTGCTTACTGTATCCACCTCTTGGTCTTCCTCTGCGAATTTTACCCCACACACTTCCCTCCAACGCTAAATTCACAATTCCTTGATGTCTAAGAATGTGTCCTACCAGTCTATCCCTTCTTTTAGTCAAGGTATGCCAGAAATTTCTTTTCTCCCCAATTCTGTTCAGTACCTCCTCATTAGTTACACGATCCACCCACCTAATCTTCAGCATTCTTCTGTAGCACCATATTTCAAAAGCCTCAATCCTCTTCTTGTCCGCACTGTTTATCGTCCATGTCTCACTCCCATACAAGGCAACACTCCACACAAATGCCTTCAGAAAGGACTTTCTTAGATTTAAATCAATATTCGATCTTAACAAATTTCTCTTATTCAAGAACGCTTTTCTACCCATTGCCATTCTGCATTTTATATTCTCTGTACTGCTACCATCATTTCTTATTTTACTGCCCAAGTAACAAAACTCATCTACCTCCTTTATTGCTTCGTTTCCCAATCTAATTCCTTCAGCATCACCTGATTTTCTTATACTGCACTCCATTACCCTCGTTTTGCTCTTGTTAATGTCCATCTTATATGTACCTTTCAGCACACTGTCCATTCCGTTCAATTGCTCTTCCAGGTCCTTTGCTGTATCTGACAGAATTACTATGTCGTCAGCAAAACGCAATGTTTTCAAATCTTCACCCTGAACTTTAATTCCTTCTCCAAATTTCTCCTTGCTTTCCTTTATAGCTTGCTCAATGTACAAATTGAATAACAATGGAGAAAGAGTACAACCCTGTCTAATTTTCTTTCCAACCACTGCATCCCTTTCATGCCCTTCAACTCTGACAACCGCTGTCTGGTTTTTGTACAAGTTGTAAATAACTTTATGTTCCCTATATTTTACTCCTGCTTTCTTCAGTACTTGGAAGAGTTTATTCCAATCAACATTGTCAAAAGCCTTCTCCAAATCTACAAAAGCTAGAAATGTAGGTTTGCCTTTTCTTAATCTATCTTCTAGGATAAGCTGTAAAGTGAGTATTACCTCCCGTGTTCCTACATTTCTCCTGAACCCAAACTGATTTTCCCCAAGATCGCCTTCTACCAGCTTTTCCATCCTTCTGTATATAATCCTACGGTGGCAAATAATTTTAAATTGACACATCTAGTTCATATGTACTTAACATAGTACAGTTGAAATACGTTTGTGACTTTTATAACATACTCACCAAGCACCACATAACATGAGGTGCTATTTTGTAAAAGTTTAGAGTTCCACATCTGAAGATGACAACTGAGACAAATCGATCATCTAAAATAAAATAAAGTATTCAACAAAGATCTTGTTTTATACATTCTTAACATTTAAGAAATAGTTCATTTAGGAGCACCATGTAAACATATTCTCATTTGATAATTGCACCAACTCCCAGATAGGGGTCGTAGAGCGCGCGCCACGTAACTTGGCGGCTGAGGTCTGGATGCGCAGAAGCACTGGTAGGCCTACGTCACGCCACGTCACGTGACCTGCTGGCCAATAGCCGCCAGTCAGCCGTTGCGCGCTGGATGTCGTGTCGTACTGTGCGGAGCGGCAACTGGTTTTGGCAGAAACAGGATTCATACCTGAAAGTAAAGTAATATTTAAGTCATCAAAGATGAAGCATTCAGAAGACTACCATTCTGAAATGACTTACACAGTCTTGAGCCAGTGGTTTACAAGTCAACTGGTTCCATACCTGGCCGAGAATTCTGTTATCGTTATGGACAATGCAAGTGTGCACACTGTGCAAGTGAACAGAGCTCCTACTTCAAATACCAGGAAGGACGAAATTATTTCGTGGCTAACACATAATGGAATTCCAGACAGTGCGTCAGAAACCAGGGCAAAATTGCTCATGCTTGTAAATACATACAGGCCCAAATACCGCACTTACACGACAGATGAACTTGCAAGACAGCACGGTCACTGGGTAGTAATAAATCACGAAATGTGAAAAACATTGCTTTGATCAGTAAGCACTTGCTCGATGGGCATCAGTCTACGAAGACTGAACATGTCTCACTTGTAACGTTTTTAGATAGTCTCCTTCTTTTGTACAATGCCAAACATACACAATTATTCTATCATTCCATGTGATATGTCACTTAAGTCATTGATAAAGTATTTTAATAACTGCTTCGAAAAATCCAGATTTCAACATAAAATTAACGGAAAAATCTAAAATTTGTCAATTTCTAATTTATCACTTTTTTTATCTTCACAATTAATTTACCTTGAATTCGTAATCTGTCGTGACCGTCTAATGTGGTTTTTCAGTAATAATAGATATATTGATCTCCCTAGAAGAGCTATGTATAAAATTTACAGATATTTCGTGTTAATCGAATGAGCTACGAAATGAATTTCTGTGCCGCTCAGAAAATTATGCCCTGCCGTGTAAACGTGATAGGTACAAGAGAAAAGGACTCATAAATACTCGTGAATGCGCCACAGTCTTCCCAACAATCAAATGAGCGTTGTTTTTCTGCATTTCACTTTTTGTACAGCCGTGTGTGTTCAAGACTCGCAGCTTGAGAGTTCCTTGCGCTTGTATGCGGCCGTAACTTTAAAGCTGAGCGGCAGTCAGCAGCTCCCCCACCACTACACATAGCCGGTGTAAGAGAAACCTGAGAGAGTTGATAAGAAAGAAGACTCCACGAGCAGATGGAGTTCAAATCCCATTTTACAAGTTGTACTCTGCAGCATTATTCCCTTTCGTAGCTTGCATTTATCGCAAGTCCTCGGTCCAGCGCAAAGTTACAAGCAGTTGGAAAAAGGTGCAGGTCAGTCCCGTGTATAATAAAGGCAAAACTGACCCACATAATTACAGACCAATATCATTAACATCAGTTTGCTGCAGATTTCTTGGACATATCGTCAGTTCTAATATAGTAAATTTCCTTGAGATGGAAAAGCTTCCGTCCACACATCATCACGGTTTTAGGAAGCACCGACTGGGCAAAACTGAGCTTACTCTTTTCTCTAGTGGCTCTGGCGAGCTCTGAATGAAGGGCACCGAGCAGACTGCATTTTTCTCGATTTTCGAAAGGCGTTAGACATGGTGTTACACTACAGACTGCTAACAAAGGCACGAGCATATGGAATAGGTACTCAAATTGTCAATGGCTCGAAGACCACATAACTAATAGAACTCAGTGCATTGCCCTCGACGGCGAGTGTTCATCATATACTAGTCAGGAGTGCTCCAGGGAAGCGTGATAGGATCGTTATTATTTTCTATGTGACCGACAAAGTGAGTGTAATCTGCAGCTGCTTGTTGGTGATGCTGTGGTGTAGTGCAAGTTGTCGTCATTGAATCGCTGTAGTAGGATGCAGGATGCCTTGGCCCAAATGTCTAGGTGTTGTGTCGATGTGGCAGCTAGCTCTAAATATTGAAAACTGAAAAGTAATGCAGATGAGTAGGAGAAACAGTCCCATAATGTTCTAATACAGCATTAGTAGTGTGCTGCTTGACGCATATTAAATATCTAGTTGTAGCACTGCACAGCGATTCGAAATGGAACGAGCATACAAGGACAGTCGTGGGGTAGGCGGATGGTCGATTTCGGTTTATTGGGAAATTTTTTTGGGAGATGTGATTCGTCTGTAAGCGATACCCCATATATGACGCTTGTGTGATCCCATCTTCAGTATTGCTCAAATGTTTGGGAGCCGCATCAGATCGGTTTTAAGGAAGACGTAGATGTATTTCACAAGTGGGTGGCTAGGTTTGTTACTGGTAGGTTCGATCAATGCAGGAATGTTACCGAGATGTTTCAGGAACAGAAATGGGAGTCGCCGGAGGGAAGGCGAAGTTCTTTTCGAGAAACACCGTTGAAGAAATTTAGAGGGACGGAATTTGAAGCTGACTGCTGAAAGATTCTACTGTCGCTATAAAGATAAGATCAGACAGATTAGATCTCACACAGATCCGTACAAGCGTTTGTTTTCCCCTGGGTTTATGTGGAGCTGGAACAGGAAAACCAGTGAGTAATAGCGTTACTGAGTTCCCTGCGCCACACATCTTTGGGTGGTTTGAGGACTATGTACGTAGATCTCCTCGTCCCCTCTTCTTTTCTTCTATTTTGTTCGCCTTTTCCTGCTTGTGCAAGGTCGGCATGGAATTGGCACGGTCAATATGGTACGGGAAAGTCAGATGCACTTCTTACCCCGCCTCTCTATCAAACATCGCGAGCTTCAGTCAGCTCTTGTGCCGAACAGAGAAATTTATAGCAATGTATCCTCTGCTGTGCACCAACGTAGCTTGCTGAAGGTAAATCAAGGCTGGAAAGAAAATGTACCTTTTGGTCAAGTTCAGAAGTAAAGTACTGTCTGCCATGAGCCTTACGAAATTTTATTTAGACAGTAGTGATCTTCCTTTTGCAAAATCCAAATATTGAAACAATTCTACCTTTTAAGAACAATGAAATAAATTCAACGGTGAAGTTGGAAATTTTTATCCGTTCCCGGATTCACCCTTCCAGCCAGCTTGGCCTCAACCAATTTGGCTATGCAGTCACACTTCCCTTCCAACCCAAATTCTCAAATTGTGTCACACTTCGACGGTAGTGCCCCCTGGCCAGTACTACAGCGCGCTGTAAGCTGTGCAGAAAGGGAGACGTGGCTGGACTGTGTAACTCTCATGGCCATCAGTCGCCTGAAGCGCTAAATCTGAAATCGAATCCTGGTCGAGCACTTATTTTGAACTTCGCCGTTGAATTTATTTAAGTGCCCTGAAACGGTCGAAATTTTTCAATATTTCACTTCGTAAAATCATGGCCGTTAATGTGAACCAATGTTGTCTGTTCTTATGGACATGCCCGAAAAGGACAGGCACCATATCCTTCTGCTTTGACGGTAAAGTGTGAAAAATTTCATCTGTATTAGAACTCAACTGTAGAATTGTATTCAGTATAAACACACAAACCCACGGGCACACTAAAGATGAAGAAATATGAAAGAAAGTAAAAAATGCTGAACGCTTTCCGTTAAGACGTTCAATTTCCACGGTTGGCCGTGGGCGATGGTGGGACTTAGTACACGCATTCCCACGCACCTCGATGTTGTCTGTTTCTAAGTTAAAAATGTCATTGCATGCGTCAGTATTGAACGCTTATGAGGGTGTACACTAACAGCCCAGCTCCGACTCGGACGAAGTTTTCGAAAGTGCTCAAACTGAAGACCACGTGTTAGAGTGTGCTAACACTCAAGAATTTGATTCTCAAGTTTGAGAGACTGTGTTTTCAATGTCGATAGTCCAAAAAGGGTGAAAACAAAAATGTTCAAATGTTTCTTAAGCTTGTGGGACTTAACTGTGGAGTCATCAGTCCCTAAAGGTACAAACTACTTGTGAACTACTTTATACTAGAGACAGCACAAACAACGATGCCCGAGGGACGATTCGAACCCCCGACGGGGAACGGCCTCGTGCATCGGAGTGTAGCGCCTCAAAAGAGCTCGGCCACTCTGCCGCAGTGTGTGAAAACACCTGAAAATCTCGAGAAGACATGCGCCCTCTTTCAAACCCGACCCTGGGAAATAGGATACAAGTGGTAATCGACTGGGAGACACTGCAATCAATTTCTGTTGAGGTCCTGCATCACTTCCTATAAAAATTCAAACCTGTCAGTCACGAAGCCCCAGAGCCAAGAAACAGCGATTGTGTTTCACCAACACTATTGCCCACAGGACGTACGTGCAGCGAATATGGTATGCATTAGTGACAAAGCCTACTTTAATTTGGATGTGTTTCTTCATAACCGGAATAGGCGTATTTGTGGAACACACCTTCCACTTTTCGCGATCGGCGATTCTCTTCACCCTCGACTGAAGACTGTGTGGCGTGCAGTGCGCAGCCGTGGAGTAGCCGGTGCAGTGTTCCTCTCATGGCACTGTGACTGCCCGACAGCGCGTGAAGGTGTTGGAGGACGGTGGCACCCCCACTATCCGAAGGGACATTGATCTCGACAAGACGTGGTGCTTGGAAGCTGGAATTCAACCCCGTCAAAGCCGAAGGGGCAGTTTGGGACCGCATTCTGGGTCTCACATACCCAGAGGCCACTGGCATTGGCCTCGATTAGCTGCCACAGGCTACCAGCCTCGTTTACACTGGGGCAACATCGCGCAACATTGTGGCATGCGAGACTGTGCCTCGATATTTCAGTAACCATATATATTTTATAACTGAGTACTGTAGTATACTAATCAATGGCCATGAAATTATGAATAAATATTTTTGTACATTAGGTACTTTTCCTCTGTTCATACAGACTCCGAATTTGTTTTATTGTTATAGTAATAGGCTACAAACAGCATCTTCTAAGAAACCGACCCGAATTAATATAAAATTGAGTAACAGTATTTTCAAAAAATGTATAAAAAGCCAGTATTGCATGTTGCTCACTTACCTTTATGCAATACTTCAACACTGATGAAAGAGTATCACACACTTCTGGCACTATCAGAGAAACAGCTGAATATGATACTTTGAATAAGTTCATAAGCGACTGTACGAATCACCTGTGGCTCGGAATCTGAATGTGATTACCACTCGAATTCTTGGAGAAATACTATCTTGGAAACTGGTATGTGTGTGTGTGTGTGTGTGTGTGTGTGTGTGTGTGTGTGGGAATGTCTGTTCGGTGTACATTTATCACGTCTGAAGCACAAGGCATAAAGAGATAAAAAATTTGTACAGTTACTAATGTCTACCCAGGAAAGGCTTTAGGCACGTTTTAATGGCGATCGGATAGCTATTTATCTATATATATATATTAATGTGAATGTCTGTTCGGTGTACGCTTATCACGTCCGAACGACAAGATGCAGAGACTTAAATATTTGTACAGTTACTAATTTATACCTGAGAAAGGTTTTAGGCACGGTTTTATAGCGATCACACAGATATTTAGTAATTTGAAGAATATAACGCAAAAAGTGGAACAATAACTACTCTTTCAAAAATATATTTACTCTTTGAAAATGGTTTTATTGGTTACATTGTTGCTTGAGGGTAGATAGTGATAAAAAGTGGAGTATATTGGAATGGAAAGTTATCGGTGTACATGAAATTCTATGTGTGTGTGTGTGTGTGTGTGTGTGTGTGTGTGTGTATGTTAATATTTGGCTCTGCAGCGGAAACTGCAGAACGCAAACGAATGGTCTGTGTAATTATTGTCAGAAGTCTCCCGTTGTACACCACAGCAGTTCCAAGCCGATAGCTATATGGGGGTGGAAGATATGGTGGTTGAAAGTCGTCAAATTATAACAAAAATTCGGATTGAAGGTCAGCGACTCTGGTTGCGGCTCTATAGCAAGCAGGTTACATACAGCGAAACGTGATGCCACAGACCATATCTATGGTCTATGCGTGCTACAATGTCTTCAGCTCTCTCTCTGTAAGGATAAGCACACGAACAAGAAAATATATGAATAAATAAATAGAGCAGTAAAAAAGCAATATCTTTTAATACATCTCTTTAAAAAAATAGCAGGAATCCATTTACAGCACTCATGTTTTTCACATGGTAAATTATACGACGCTTGCTCAAGGTTGAGCAACCCAAAAAATCTCCACATTTACGCTCCAAACAATATTACAGTATAACTTAGTTTACCAGAATGCCCTAAAATCAAATTAAAATGAATTTGGACATTACTCTCGCCATGGGCGCTGATGACCTCGATGTTGAGCGCCCTATATCACCAATCAATCAATCAGATCAATACTCTCACCATGTATTATAAATGTTGATTAAAACTGTTTGTTTCTAAAGAAGGTATTGTATTTCATTTCATCCTTCAAATCCCAGACTCATAGCACACTACTGAAAGATAGCTTATTCGACATTCTCGTAAAGTTACTAAACAAGGCACCATCATCTGCGGTAAGATCTCCTAGTATACTATTCCGTGGGCTTTCTTTAAATATTTCCCTCTTCCACCATCGTTTCCCTTTCCATTGATTTTCGTTACCAATGTTGGCTGCACATACATGTGCCATGACCAAAAAAGCCGCCGCGGCAGTTACTGGAGCACTGACTCTCCTACATGACTGACTGACTCTGTGTGGCACCAATTCTGTTGCTTCGGTATGTATTAAACTGCCGCATGCAACATACGCCACAAGATGTTGCCCTCGGTAGCGCGCTACAAGGCGACACACACCACACTTACATAGCATGCCATAATATTGCAAGATGTTGCCCTCTGTAGCACACTACAAGGAGACGCACGCCACATTTACGTAGCATGCCACAATGTTGTAAGAGGTTGTCCTCTGTAGCACGCTACAAGGCGACGCACGCCCCACTTACATAGCATACGACAATGTTACAAGATGTTGTCCACTGCCTACAGCAGATGTTGCCTACAAGGCGACGAATGCCACACTTATGCAGCATGCCACAATGTTGCAAGATGTTGACATCTGTAGCACGCTACAAGGCGATGCATACCACACATACGTAGCATGCCACAATGTTGCATGATTTCCCCCTCTGTAGCACGCTACAAGGCGACGCACACCACACATACGTAGCATGCCACAATGTAGCAAGTTGTTGTCTTCTGTAGCACGCTACAAGGCGACGCATGCCACACTTATGTAGCATGTCACAATGTTGCAAGATGTTTCCCCCTGTAGCACACTACAAAGCGACACAAGCCACACTTACATAGCATGCCACAATGTTGCAAGATATTGCCCTCTGTAGCACGGTACAAGACGACGCTCGCCACACTTACGTAGCATGCCACAATGTTGCAAGATGTTGTCCAATGTGGCACGCTACTACGTGAGGCACGCCACATTTACGTAGCATGCCACAATGTTGCAAGATGTTGCCCTCTGTAGCATGCTACAAGGCGATGCACTGAACACTTACATAGCATGCCACAATGTTGCAAGATGTAACCCATCTGTTGCATGCTACATGGCGACGCAAGCCACATTTATGTAGCATGCCACAATGTTGCAAGCTGTTGTCCTCTGTAGCACGCTACAAGGCGACGCATGCTACACTTACGTAGCATGCCACAATGTTGCAAGATGTTGCCCTCTGTAGCATGCTACAAGGCGACGCACTGAACACTTACATAGCATGCCACAATGTTGCAAGATGTAACCCATCTGTTGCATGCTACATGGCGACGCAAGCCACATTTATGTAGCATGCCACAATGTTGCAAGCTGTTGACCTCTGTAGCACTCTACAACACGACGCACGCCACACTTACGTAGCATGACACAATGTTGCAAGATTTTGCCCCAGTGTAAACGAGGCTTATTAAACACACAAACTACTCAACCCGAGGTAAAGTATTCTAACCATGTAGGTGAAGTGGCACTAATCTGGTACGGTGCCATTAGCGCTAATTTAACATAGCCCCGTAAATGCTCCTGCCGAGTACGTTCCAGTGGTCTAATAATACAGAGCAGTGGTTGCCAACCTCTGCGCCAAAACCCACCTGTGCAGAGTGAGCGGTGAGGCAGATGGGTGGTAACACTGCTACAGAGTCGGAGACGAGGTTGAGGTTATCGACAGCATCAGGGCTTTCACTCGTCAGTCATTAAGTACAGAGCCCTATACCACTGACAGCAGAACGGTCCATCCATCCATCCTTCGTTTTCACATCATGCTCTACTTGTATTCTTAGAAAAAAATCATCAGAAAGGATCTGCTAAGTCCGAATGCCAACTTTTTTAACTTAACACCATCATATGCCACCAGATGGCTGGAAGTTCACACTGTTTAGGATTGCACTAAGTGACTGACATGAAGCTGTTTTCAGTTCTGTCGAATTATCGTGACGTTGAATGGTTTCGGATTTGGGTGTATTGAAATTGTTTATCTCGTCTAGCTTGACAATCCAGTTTCCAAATTTTATTCCGTATTCTCCAACATTTTATTGGATAGAACCTGCAATCATTTTTCATGAAAATTTTTCCGAAGCCTGATTGTTTGTCAGTATCCATCATTCACTGCCTTTCTTTGACAAATAATTCCGCCTTTAATTAAAAATACTACGCAAGCCATGAATTTAAATTCTCTGAACCTCCATCCAATGTCAGCGAATAGTTATGCAGTTTACAAATAATTTCATTTCAGCTCAACAATGACATCTTCGACAGTGCCGCAAAAGGTAATTTTTCGAATTCTGTGGGTTGCTTGTTCTGCAAAGTATTTTACCTTAAAATAGTTTGCCATTTCAGACATTTCCATTTACCGACTTTAAAAGAGAAAAAGTTCGAATATTTTTAAAGCGATTTTCACGACCTCGTATTTAAAAATTTCTTCAAACACTTCACTATGGCATTTTCCAGCCATAACAGTCAGACAAGCAATATCACTACGTCCAGACGGCTGGAAGTCCGCACTCCTTAAGAATGCACTACAGGGCGACACACGGCTCGCTGGCTGCTCGTGGCCCAGTACGTCACAGTGCGGTCGTAATTCATTCGTCGAGTTGGTAGTTACTCACAAGCAACTGTTCACAATAATACCTTCCTTGGATTTGTTGGTTTAATATTAAGAAATAATAAGAAAGAAACAAGAAGGAAAGGGAAATTGGTTTTTAAGCCCTGACCACTTCTGAGGTTATATTTCATCAGAATATTTTCTCGACTTTGTACGTAACGTAACGGAGGAGAAGAATGTAGTTACAGCTCTTTCAAGGCAGTGTCCCCTCACCCCACTGGCAGGGAATGATGGTTTTGACCACAGTAAAAAGCAGGGCCAATCAAAGACTAAATCTTGAACTCTTGAATGTGAGTGGAGACTGTCATCTTTAAACCATTTTGCCCCTACCTGCAGATTTGGGTGCTGGACCACATTCGAACCTGAGACCTTTGGCTTTCTCCTTCGATTGCAAGCGCTCTACCGCCTGAGCTGTCCTGAGACGCCTCATAGCTCGTGCTCACAACTTTACCTCCGCCAGTACCTCGCCTCCTACTTTCCATACTTCACAGAATCTCTCCTGTTAACCTTGCAAGAATCCCTGTCTCGGCACACAGTTTCGATCTGCCAGGAAGTAACATACCAGCGCACACTTCGCTGCAGAGTGAAAACATCATTCATTGTATCATCTTACTGACTTCCCTAGGACAAAATGCTGAGTTAGTCTCCACAGAGTTTTCTTGTATTTATCACATGTTGACCCTATGATCCTTCCAGAAGGGTCGTATGCATATCAATATAAGAGTTTATACAACTACCATTGTTGGAGTTCAGGAACATTTTTGCAACAATGAAACGTAAATTTGAAAACCATTGTTGACACTGTTCAGCTAAACAGAGTAATATTGGTGCCACAGTCGTCTGTGTTGTGCTTCAAAAATCACTCTTCTTCAGAAGTGGATGAACTGACCCACTTTTTTGCATGAGCGAGTAAACTTTATGATGTATAAAAAGCCAGTATTGCATGTTGCTCACTTACCTTTATGCAATACTTCAACACTGATGAAAGAGTATCACACACTTCTGGCACTATGAGGGAAACAGCTGAATATGATACTTTGAATAAGTTCATAAGCGACTGTACGAATCACCTGTGGCTCGGAATCTGAATGTGATTACCACTCGAATTCTTGGAGAAATACTATCTTGGAAACTGGTGTGTGTGTGTGTGTGTGTGTGTGTGTGTGTGTGTGTGTGGGAATGTCTGTTCGGTGTACATTTATCACGTCTGAAGCACAAGGCATAAAGAGATAAAAAATTTGTACAGTTACTAATGTCTACCCAGGAAAGGCTTTAGGCACGTTTTAATGGCGATCGGATAGCTATTTATCTATATATATATATTAATGTGAATGTCTGTTCGGTGTACGCTTATCACGTCCGAACGACAAGATGCAGAGACTTAAATATTTGTACAGTTACTAATTTATACCTGAGAATGGTTTTAGGCACGGTTTTATAGCGATCACACAGATATTTAGTAATTTGAAGAATATAACGCAAAAAGTGGAACAATAACTACTCTTTCAAAAATATATTTACTCTTTGAAAATGGTTTTATTGGTTACATTATTGCTTGAGGGTAGATAGTGATAAAAAAGTGGAGTATATTGGAATGGAAAGTTATCGGTGTACATAAAATTCTATGTGTGTGTGTGTGTGTGTGTGTGCATGTGTATGTTAATATTTGGCTCTGCAGCGGAAACTAAAGAACGCAAACGAATGGTCTGTGTAATTATTGTCAGAAGTCTCCCGTTGTACACCACAGCAGTTCCAAGCCGATAGCTATATGGGGGTGGAAGATATGGTGGTTGAAAGTCGTCAAATTATAACAAAAATTCGGCTTGAAGGTCAGCGATTATGGTTGCGGCTCTATAACAAGCAGGTTACATACAGTGAAACGTGATGCCACAGACCATATCTATCGTCTATGCGTGCTACAATGTCTTCAGCTCTTTCTCTGTAAGGATAAGCATACGAACAACAAAATATATGAATAAATAAATAGAGCAGTAAAAAAGCAATATCTTTTAATACATCTCTTTAAAAAAATCGCAGGAATCCATTTACAGCACTCATGTTTTTCACATCGTAAATTATACGACGCTTGCTCAAGGTTGAGCAACCCAAAAAATCTCCACATTTACGCTCCAAACAATACTACAAATAACGTAGTTTACCAGAATGCCCTAAAAATCAAATTAAAACGAATTTGGACATTACTCTCGCCATGGGCGCTGATGACCTCGATGTTGAGCGCCCTATATCACCAATCAATCAATCAGATCAATACTCTCACCATGTATTATAAATGTTGATTAAAACTGTTTGTTTCTAAAGAAGGTATTGTATTTCATTTCATCCTTCAAAACCAGTCTCATAGAACACTACTGAAAGATAGCTTATTCGACATTCTCGTAAAGTTACTAAATAAGGCACCATCATCTGCGGTAAGATCTCCTAGTATACTATTCCGTGGGCCTTCTTTAAATATTTCCCTCTTCCACCATCGTTTCCCTTTCCATTGATTTTCGTTACCAATGTTGGCTGCACATCCATGTGCCATGACCAAATAAGACGCCGCGGCTGTCACTGGAGCACTGACTCTCCTACATGACTGACTCACTCCGTGTGGCACCAATTCTGTTGCTTCGGTATGAATTAAACTGCCGCATGCAACATACGCCGCAAGATGTTGCCCTCTGTAGCGCGCTACAAGGCGACACACGCCACACTTACATAGCATGCCATAATATTGCAAGATGTTGCCCTTTGTAGCACACTACAAGAAGATGCACACCACATTTACGTAGCATGCCACAATGTTGCAAGATGTTGCCCTCTGTAGCACGCTACAAGGCGACGCATGCCACACTTATGTAGCATGCCACAATGTTGCAAGATGTAGCCCTCTGTACCACGCTACAACGCAACACACGCCACACTTACATAGCATGCCATAATGTTGCAAGTTGTTGTCCTCCATAGCACGCTACAAGGCGACGCATGCCACACTTACGTGGCATGCCACAATGTTCCAAGTTGTCCTCTTTAGCACGCTAAAGGGCGACGCATGCTACACTTATGAAGCAATGCCACAATGTTGCAAGATGTTGTCCTCTGTAGCACGCTACAAGGCGACGCATGCCAAACTTACGTGGCATCCCACAATGTTCCAAGATGTCCTCTGTAGCATGCTAAAGGACGACGCATGCTACACTTATGATGCATGCCACAATGTTGCAAGATGTTGTCCTCCGCCTGCAGCAGATGTTGTCAACAAGGTGAAGGACGCCACACTTACGTAGAATGCCACAATGTTGCAAGATGTTGCCCTCTGTAGCAAGCTACAAGGTGACGCATTCCACACTTATGTAGCATACCACAATGTAGCAAGATGTTGCCCTTTGTAGTATTCTACAAGGCCCACGCACGCCACATTTACATAGCATGCCACAATGTTGCAAGATGTTGCCCTCTGCCTACAGCAGATGTTGTCAACAAGGTGAAGGACGCCACACTTACGTAGCATGCCACAATGTTGCAGGATGTTGCCCACTGTAGCACGCTACAATGCGAAGCACGCCACATTTATGTAGCGTACCACAATGTTGCAAGATGTTGCCCTCTGTAGCATGCTACAAGGCGACGCACTGAACACTTACATACCATGAAACAATGTTGCAAGATGTATCCCTCTGTAGCATGCTACATGGCGACGCAAGTCACATGTATGTAGCATCCCATAATGTTGCAAGATGTTGTGCTCTGTAGCACGGTACAACGCGACGCACACCACATTTACGTAGCATGCCACAATGTTGTAAAATGTTGCCCTCTGTAGCACACTACAAGGCGACACACGACACGCATACGTAGCATGCCACAATGTTGCGAGATGTTGCCCTTTATAGCACGCTACAAGGCGATGCATGTCACATTTAAGTAGCATGCCACAATGTGTAAGATGGGTTCCTCTGTAGCATGCTACAATGTGACACATGCCACATTTATGTAGCATTCCACAATGTTGCTAGATGTTGCCTTCTGTAGCACGCTACAAGGCGACGCATGCCACACTTATGTTGCATGCCACAATGTTGCAAGATGTTGTTCTCTGTAGAACGGTAGAAGGTGGCTCATGCCACACATATGTAGCATGCCACAATGTTCCAAGATGTCCTCTGTAGCATGCTACAAGGCGACACATACCACACTTATGTAGCATGTCACAATGTTGCAAGATGTTGTCCTCTGTTGCACGCTACAAAGTGACGCACACCACACTTACGTAGCATGCCACAATGTTGCAAGATGTTGCCCTCTGTAGCATGCTACAAGGCAGCACACGCCACATTAACATATCATGCTACAATGTTGCAAGCTGTTGTCGTCTGTTGCACGCTACAAGGTGACGCACACCACACTTACGTAGCATGCCACAATGTTGCAAGATGTTGCCCTCTGTAGCATGCTAGAAGGCGACGCACGCCACATTTATATAGCATGCCACAATGTTGCAAGATGTTGTCCTGTAAAGAATGCTACAAGGCGACGCATGCCACACTTACGTAGCATGCCACAATGTTGCAAGATGTTGACCTCTGTAGCACGCTACAAGGCAACGCGTGCCACACTTACATAGCATGCCATAATGTTGCAAGATGTAGTCCTCTGTAGGACGCTACAACGCGATGCACACCACATTTATGTAGCATGCCACAATGTTGTAAGATGTTGCCCTCTGTAGCATGCTACAAGGCGACACACGCCACACTTACGTAGCATGACACAATGTTGCAAGATGTAGCCCTCTGTACCACGCTACAACGCAACACACGCCACACTTACATAGCATGCCATAATGTTGCAAGTTGTTGTCCTCCATAGCACGCTACAAGGCGACGCATGCCACACTTACGTGGCATGCCACAATGTTCCAAGTTGTCCTCTTTAGCACGCTAAAGGGCGACGCATGCTACACTTATGAAGCAATGCCACAATGTTGCAAGATGTTGTCCTCTGTAGCACGCTACAAGGCGACGCATGCCAAACTTACGTGGCATCCCACAATGTTCCAAGATGTCCTCTGTAGCATGCTAAAGGACGACGCATGCTACACTTATGATGCATGCCACAATGTTGCAAGATGTTGTCCTCCGCCTGCAGCAGATGTTGTCAACAAGGTGAAGGACGCCACACTTACGTAGAATGCCACAATGTTGCAAGATGTTGCCCTCTGTAGCAAGCTACAAGGTGACGCATTCCACACTTATGTAGCATACCACAATGTAGCAAGATGTTGCCCTTTGTAGTATTCTACAAGGCCCACGCACGCCACATTTACATAGCATGCCACAATGTTGCAAGATGTTGCCCTCTGCCTACAGCAGATGTTGTCAACAAGGTGAAGGACGCCACACTTACGTAGCATGCCACAATGTTGCAGGATGTTGCCCACTGTAGCACGCTACAATGCGAAGCACGCCACATTTATGTAGCGTACCACAATGTACAAGATGTTGCCCTCTGTAGCACTCTAAAACATGACGCACGCCACACTTACGTAGCATGACACAATGTTGCAAGATTTTGCCCCAGTGTAAACGAGGCTTATTAAACATTCAAACTACTCAACCCGAGGTAATGTATTCTACCCATGTAGGTGAAGTGGCACTAATCTGGTACGGTGCCATTAGTGCTAATTTAACATAGCCCCGTAAATGCTCCTGCCGAGTACGTTCCAGTGGTCTAATAATACAGAGCAGTGGTTGCCAACCTCTGTGCCAAAACCCACCTGCACAGAGTGAGCGGTGCGGCAGACGTGTGGTAACACTGCTACAGAGTCGGAGACGAGGTTGAGGTTATCGACAGCATCAGGGCTTTCACTCGTCAGTCATTAAGTACAGAACCCTATACCACTGACAGCAGAACGGTCCATCCATCCATCCGTCGTTTTCACATCATGCTCTACTTGTATTCTTAGAAAAAAAAATCATCAGAAAGTCCGAATGCCAACTTTTTTAACTTAACACCATCATATGCCACCACATGGCTGGAAGTTCACACTGTTTAGGATTGCACTAAGTGACTGACATGAAGCTGTTTTCAGTTCTGTCGAATTATCGTGACGTTGAATGGTTTCGGATTTGGGTGTATTGAAATTGTTTATCTCGTCTAGCTTGACAATCCAGTTTCCAAATTTTATTCCGTATTCTCCAACATTTTATTGGATAGAACCTGCAATCATTTTTCATGAAAATTTTTCCGAAGCCTGATTGTTTGTCAATATCCATCATTCACTGCCTTTCTTTGACAAATAATTCCGCCTTTAATTAAAAATACTACGCAAGCCATGAATTTAAATTCTCTGAACCTCCATCCAATGTCAGCGAATAGTTACGCAGTTTACAAATAATTTCATTTCAGCTCAACAATGACACCTTCGACAGTGCCGCAAAAGGTAATTTTTCGAATTCTGTGGGTTGCTTGTTCTGCAAAGTATTTTACCTTCAAATAGTTTGCCATTTCAGACATTTCCATTTACCGACTTTAAAAGAGAAAAAGTTCGAATATTTTTAAAGCGATTTTCACGACCTCGTATTTAAAAATTTCTTCAAACACTTCACTATGGCATTTTCCAGCCATAACAGTCAGACAAGCAATATCACTACGACCAGACGGCTAGAAGTCCGCACTCCTTAAGAATGCACTACAGGGCGACACATGGCACGCTGGCTGCTCGTGGCCCAGTACGTCACAGTGCGGTCGTAATTCATTCGTCGAGTTGGTAGTTACTCACAAGCAACTGTTCACAATAATACCTTCCTTGGATTTGTTGGTTTAATATTAAGAAATAATAAGAAAGAAACAAGAAGGAAAGGGAAATTGGTTTTTAAGCCCTGACCACTTCTGAGGTTATATTTCATCAGAATATTTTCTCGACTTTGTACGTAACGTAACGGAGGAGAAGAATGTAGTTACAGCTCTTTCAAGGCAGTGTCCCCTCACCCCACTGGCAGGGAATGATGGTTTTGACCACAGTAAAAAGCAGGGCCAATCAAAGACTAAATCTTGAACTCTTGAATGTGAGTGGAGACTGTCATCTTTAAACCATTTTGCCCCTACCTGCAGATTTGGGTGCTGGACCACATTCGAACCTGGGACCTTTGGCTTTCTCCTTCGATTGCAAGCGCTCTACCGCCTGAGCTGTCCTGAGACGCCTCATAGCTCGTGCTCACAACTTTACCTCCGCCAGTACCTCGCCTCTTACTTTCCATACTTCACAGAATCTCTCCTGTTAACCTTGCAAGAATCCCTGTCTCGGCACACAGTTTCGATCTGCCAGGAAGTAACATACCAGCGCACACTTCGCTGCAGAGTGAAAACATCATTCATTGTATCATCTTACTGACTTCCCTAGGACAAAATGCTGAGTTATTCTCCACAGAGTTTTCTTGTATTTATCACAGTTGACCCTATGATCCTTCCAGAAGGGTCGTATGCATATTAATATAAGAGTTTATACAACTACCATTGTTGGAGTTCAGGAACATTTTTGCAACAATGAAACGTAAATTTGTAAACCATTGTTGACACAGTTCAGCTAAACAGAGTAATATTGGTGCCACAGTCGTCTGTGTTGTGCTTCAAAAATCACTCTTCTACAGAAGTGGATGAACGGACCCCCTTTTTTGCATGAGCGAGTAAACTTTATGATGTATTAATTATTGACATTATCTTTATGTTAATAGCATCTTAATTGTTCAATCTTGTATGTAATCACAAAAATATTACCTACAATAAATTTTATAGCTAGTTTTTAGTGTCTTATTTGTCAACAGCCTTCCAAAAGGATCGTAGGATTATGTGACACCTTTACTATTTATTTGTAGGAAAAGGATTACACTAAATCAAATGGACCAAATAATGGTGAAGAAGTTACCCTGACTCCACCTCTGACTGCCACAGATATTACTGATGAAGATTCAGGTGCTGAAGATAATCCGTATATAGACAATTTACCTGGAATAAGCTAAATGGGAGCATATTTATTACTGACGCACAAATTCAAGATTCGACGATGGAAACAATCTCTCTTCAGAAAGACCAAGAACCTGTTAAATCTTCAGTGTGCAGTAACGTCAAGGATTACACTGATAATAATCAACAAAGTCTCAGGCTGCTGCTCCTCCTTCCTCAAAAAAGTATAAAAGGGGTTCTGTTTCTAAGGGCAGTTCCATAAGGGAAGGAAGTTATAACTGGAGAAACGACAGCACGCCTGAGCCGACAGTTTAGCTCTTCATGTATCATGTTTTCTGCCTTTCCACACTGGATCCTAGGATGTTGTAATACTGTTGAATATGGTCATATTACGCTGCCATCCTTCTGAAAGGGAAGCCTGTGATAACTAGACTATAAGCGTAATTGTTGCAAAAGAACTGATTTGTGCGTTTGTAATAACTATTGATAATAAAATATTAAAAGATAAACAAAAAATAAATAAAATTATTTCAGGATTATGTGGACTATGTAGTTCGTAGACCTGATACTGAGGCTATGGAATTTCAACAAAGTTTTTATAATTAAGTCACTGCAATACAAGGATGGAGACAGAGAGGAGAAAATCTGAACTGAATATTTCCTGTGATTTTCATGGTAAATTTTTGGAATGCATCGAAACTCAGTCTGTATATTAGGTATGCATTCTGATGAGTACAACAGAGGAAGCGTTAAATCATCTTATGCTTGTAGCCAAGAATTTAATGAAATTAGTCAACAGCAGCTACATAATTTAACTATATAGTGCATACACATTATACACATAGAGGAGTATTTTTATTTTTTCGTTGTGTGTGTAGCATTTTACAAAATAGATGGTCCACACTGCTAATAATGTTGAGAACAGTTAAAGCTAATTATGGAGATGCAGCCAGCTGAAATGTACTTCAATTGTCCATAGTTAATTATGGAGATGCAGCCAGCTGAAATGTTCTTCAATTGCCCATATTTGTCAGATTTTGGAGTGAAAATTGTTGTGTGTTGACCTGCTGGTTGTCGAAAGCATCACTGTGTTTTCTTACTTTAAGTATAATGGTCGTCATCTGCAGGAAGGATCAGAGTCATCACAGCGAAATTTATTTGGGAGATATCACAGTGTACAATGATCACGTGATTGCTGGCTGTAGCCACTTCTGAATACATCAGCATTGGATCAAAGGAGTTGTCGGGCTATGCGGTTGATGCTGCTTGCACACACTGCCAGAGCTGATCTAACACAGCAGCAGGGGGATATATATGTGCCAGTCTTTCATCTGTGGCCTACCAGGCGTTGTGGATAGTCTAGAGAACCTGGAGAGCGAGGCAGAAACGTAATTCCAGACTTTATTCTGCCTGCATCAGCAATAGTGTATAGAGGCACCATGAGGACTTTTATACTGTTGCTTCTTTCATCAGCATAGTGATGACACACCTGGTTTGGCGAGGTATTGGATTTCATTTGTCCACCTCTGTACCATGCACTGTCAGTACTTTAACTAGCCAGATTTATACCTCTGAAGCGAGTTTTCTTCCCATAACGCCAGAGGTTGCTGGTTTACTTATTGCTACAGGGCCACATGGGATTGGCTACATCGTCTATGGTGTCTTACCACAGACTGTGTACCTGGTTGGCATTGGAGGTTCGAGTCCTCCCTTACGATTGGGTGTGTAATTTGTTCGTAACATAAGATAGTTTAAATAGTTTGTAAGACTAGGGAGAAATGATCTCAGTAGTTTGATTTCTTAGGCTTAGAAAAAAAATGTAAGAAGGTAATGTGAAACTACACATGCCATGTAATGTTCAAGACTTCCTTATGTCCAGTGTTATTGTATTCAGAAGACCCGGAAGATTCAACAGAAACTGTTATTGTATTGCTGCACCAACCTCCCTTTTATCCTGATGCCTCTCATACAGAAATCGCTTGGTCAAAAAATGTGGAACTACATGTTCGGTATACACTGTCCTCTACTGAACAGGAACAACTTTGCCATTATGTTCTATACATTTGTGTGGTGTCTGAAAGAACAGGTACCACTTTTGATCCTACAGTTATGATCTATTGATATTGACAGAAAATATGACGTTAAATGCAAAAGGGGAAAGTTGAAAATTTGTACACAGCTGGGATTGGAACGTGGGTCACCGGCTTCCTAGGGAGTTGTGCTAATCCTGTACACCACGGGAGACACAATAGTCGCCACAACTGATTCGAACTACTCGAGCACGCCTCCCATCAGACACAAATTATCGACTTTTCCCTGCCCATTATTACTTGAACTCGCATTCTTTCAAAAACTGGTTCCCACTGGCTATACATTTTCGACTTGAACCATTCACATTTAATGTCATACATTCCACGAATATGGAGGGGTAATAACTGGAGGAAATCAGTGGTGGCTGTTCTTTTGGACATGTGTGAAAGAACAGGCTCCACATATATGTATATAACTTAATATGCCAAAGGTGGGCAATATGAAGGCAGTCAAAGATCCATACTGTTAGCATAAGTTAGTTTAAATATTTTGTAAGTCTAGGAAATTGTGACCACTGGAGTTGGTCCCATGGCTTTTAAAGCATTTGATAGTATAATGGTCAGGAAAAAGCTGATAATTTGTGTCTGACAGAGGCATGCTTGAGTAATCTGTGCTGTTGTGGTGATTGCCATGTTCCCAATGATGTAGGGGTCGTCAGTGCAACTGCCTTTCAAGCAGGAGACCTGGGTTACAGTCCTGTCTGGGCACATATTTTCCGCTTATTAGCAGATGTAATAAATTATGAATATGCAAGTTTCCAATATTTAGGAGAGGAACAGACTGATATGCCACAATACCTCGTCCAAGGCTATCAGATCAAATAGTGAGATAGTAGTTACAGCTAGCAATGGCGACAACTATCTGTATTGGTTTCAATATCGTACTCACTTCACACAGGGTTGTATTTTCAATTGTGTAAGGCCTCGTACATCATTTTAAGTTCCAAATAGATTAGGCTGTAATATTTCTGATCCTTCTTAGTTTTGCATTCTGGATGGGCAGCAGTGAAGATTGAACATTTTATGTTCGTGATTGAGAACTGTCAGTTGTGGTTATTGAGGGTAGTACAAATCTGGAAAATGGAAAAAGAGCACCATGAAATAGTCCACCCAGCAGAGGGAAAATTTATTGACACATTCTTCAGGATGGATGCAACACGTGATCAAACAGACAGAGCCATACGCATATGACTACAGCCACTAGATTGTGAGCAATGTCAACACTGGTGCTGTATATACTCTCTTTTTGCTGCAATGCAAGCTGCAATCCCGCCATGGAGTTGCTGAAAGTAGGCTTGCGGAATGGCTTCACATGCAGTTTCGACATGGTGCCTTAGTGGAACCAAATTTCGTGCTGGTCGTGCAGTGTGCATAAGATGATGTTTCATCTAGTTCCAAACATGCTCAATGGGGGACAGATCTGGTGATCATGCCGGCCAGGGTACTTGACGTACACCTTGAAGTGCATGTTGGTTGGTATGCGATACATGTGGACATGCGTTGTCCTGTTAGAAAAGCATTGTTGATGCACGAACAGTAACAAGGTGCATTGATAAGGGTTTCAGTGAACTGTGCCCTGTTAGTTCTTCCCTTGACAGTCATCAGAAGACATTGGCCACTGTAGGAGATGGATTCTCATATAATGGTGCACGATGATTGGTGCCATTAGGACGTCTTCCACTCTCGCTGCAACATGGTTCAGCCCACCTGCAGTAGAGCTGTGATAGACAGTTGTGGAAAGACCTATGGAACGTTTCATCTCCAGTGATAAGGGTCACTTGTGCCTCTGTGCAAAGATGGGTGTACAAATGTGTGGCGCCATGCAGGAGAACGCGTAAATCTGGAGTGTATACGACAGAGGCACACGGGGCCAACGCTCAGCATCATGTTGTGGAGAGCCGTATCCTACACAGGAAGTTCTTGTCTGGTGATCATTGAGGGGACATTAAACATTGCATGGGTCATTGAAATCATCACTTAACTCAGGTTGCTACTGTCTATGCAGCAACAAGGCAATATGTTTTTCGAACAGAACAATGGACGTCTTCAAATATCCCATGCCACCCGACACACTCTTCAAGGTATACAACAACTACCCTGGGCAGCACAGGCCCCAGGACTGTCCACCATTTGGTACAGGATGAAACGTCATTCTGAGCAATCTGCACGACTGGCACTACTGTGGCACCAGGTGGAAATTGGCATCGCAAGACTCTATTCGGCAGCTGTACGATTGTCTCTGTGGGAGAATTCCAGTTTGTCGGTACTATCGTCGACACTGTGCTCGCTTTGGTTACTGTACTTAGGCTCTGCCTATGTGATCATGTGTTATATGCATCCTCACAAATATTTGAACAAAATTATCCTCTGCCAGATCGAAGAATTTGTGGAGGTCTTCCTCCATATTCGAGGGATGTATTATACGTACAAACACGAAACCCGAGTACTTGGTTACTGTACTTAGGCTCTGCCTATGTGATCATGTTTTGTATGCATCCTCACAAATATTTGAACAAAATTGTCCTCTGCCAGATCGAAGAATCCGTGGAGGTCTTCCTCCATTTTCCAGAGATGTACTGTACGAAAAAACAGGAAACCCGAGCACTTGGTTACTGTACTTAGGCTCTGCCTATGTGATCATGTGTCGTATGAATCCTCACAAATATTTGAACAAAATTATCCTCTGCCAGATCGAAGAATCCGTGGAGGTCTTCCTCCATTTTCCAGGGATGTATTGTACGAACAAACACGAAACCCGAGCACTGCTAGTTTATTTTCGTCGACATCCTCCAGTCGCGACACGGACGGCTTCAGCGCAGCATCTCCACGAGCTCCCGGTGGCGGAACGCGCGGGCGTAGTCGCCGGGGGTTCTGCCGTCGCGGTCCGTGGCCCGCGCGTCGGCGCCCGCCTCCAGCAGCGCGGCCGCCGCCTCGGCGCGGCCCCACCACGCCGCCAGGTGCAGCGCCGTCCTGCCGCGGCCGTTGCCGGCGTCCGGGTCGGCCCCCGCGGCCAGCAGCAGCCGCGGCAGCGCCTCGTGGCCGGCCAGCAGCGCCAGGTGCAGCGGCGCGTCGCCCCCCACGGCGCGCGCGTCCGGCGGCGCCCCCGCATCCAGCAGCAGCCGCGCAGCGCCCGCCTGCCCCTCCAGCGCCGCCCAGTGCAGCGCCGTCAGCCCCGCCGCGTCGCGCGCCGCCGCGTCCGCCCCCGCAGCCAGCAGATCCCGCATCGCCTCCGTCGCGCCATGCTGCGCCGCCCGGATCAGCCTCCTGCCTTTCTCCTCTGCGGAGAGGCACCTGTACCGAAAGGCGGGCAACTGTTGTTGTTGTTTGGTTGTTTAAGGAGGACTAAACTACAATGGTCATCAGTCCCCCATTCCATCCCTAGCCGTCAAAATAAATCAGTGGACGTTAAAGAGATATGCCCAGAGTGTAAGGTTTCGAAGTGGGAGAGGAGTCCCACTGAGTCCATAAAACATCATCAAAAATGACAAGACACAAAACGAAAAGAGACGATCACACAAGGACATCTGATGTCTGTGGTTGACCGACCGTAAGAATAAAAAGAGGAAAAGTCAACCACTCGGTATCACAAAGAAATCTCCAGTTAGGGAGAATGATAAAAACCGCCTGCTCATATAAAACGTAAAACGGAATCTGCCATTGTAGCATCGTCACCTAAAACTTCTGATAAAACATCAGGGAAGTTAAAATTTCTCCACAAGGCGGCTAAAACGGGGCGGTCCAACAATATGTGGACGATTGTCAGACGGGAGCCACACCGACATTGGGCTGGGTCCTCACCCCGAAGGAGATGTCCGTGGGTGAGCCACATATGCCCAATGTGGAGGCGACACAAAACCATGTGGGCAACTGGGCTGAGATAGTTTCAGGCACCGAAAGCTGGCTAAATAACAGTGTCGCAAGTTCAGAAATGTTTAGCGAGGTGGGGAATGTATATTGGAAAAACTGGCTGGGCTCAAGTGGAGGGGGAATTAAATTTCTCTTCCTGGCACATTCAAATTGTGTGCCAGAACCGGGACTCGACACTGGGATATTTGTCTTTCGCGGGCGAGCGCTCTACCACTTCGCTATCCCGACACGACTCTCTGACCGTTCTCACAACTTCGAAGTTCCCAGGTTCGAGTCCCAGTTCTGGCACACAATTTTAATCTGCCAGGGAGTTTCATATCAGTGCACACTCCGCTTCAGAGTGGAAGTTACATTCTGTCGCTAAGCCATGTCTCCACCATGTCGTTTCTTCCAGGAGTGCTAGTCTTGCATGATTCGCAGGAGAACTTCTGTGAAGTTTGGAAAGAAGGAGGCGAGGTACTGGCGGATGTAAAGTTGTGAGGCGGCATCGTGAGTCATTTCGGGATAGCTCTGTCGGTAGAGTGCTTGCCCACGGAAGGCAAAGGAACCAGGTTCGAGTCCCGGGTTCGGCACACAGTTTTAATCTTCCTGAGCGTTTCATATCAGGACACACTCCGCTGCAGAGTGAAAGTTTCATTCTGGAGGGGGAATATTTACTGACGTGGACAGAGATATTGTTTCTGCTGAGGTCGCGAGTAACTGCAAAGTTATCTGGGCACAGGTCCAAGAGACGTAAAGTTAACAGTAAGGTGTTATACCGCCCTCCGCCCCCAGTCTTTGACCTTAAGTTTCATATCAGCGCACACTCCGCTGCAGAGTGAAGGTTTCATTCTGCAAACATCACTTAGGCTGTGACTAAGTCATGTCTCCAGCATATCCTTTCTCCCAGGAGTGCTAGTCTTCCAAGGTTCGCAGGAGAACTTATGAGAGGTTTGGAAAGTAGGAGGCGAGATACTGGCAAAACTGAAGTTGTGAGGATGGTCCATGAATAGTGTCGGGTTAGCTCGTAGAGTAGTAGCCTGTAGAAAGGCAAAGGTCCCAGGTTCGAGTCCCATTTCCGGCACAAAGTTTTAATCTTCCATGAAGTTTGGAAGTTTCATATCAGCACAAACTCCGCTGCAGAGTGAAAGTTTCATTCTTGAGGGAGAATATTTACTGATGTGGACAGAGATATTGTTACTACTGAACTCGAGGTCGAGAGTAACTGCGAAGGTATCTGGGCACATGTCCAAGAGAAGTAAAGTTAATAGTCGGGTGTTCTTACCCCCCTCCTCCCCCAGCGCTGCTGTAGCAGTTGTACAGTTATTCAAAGAAAGCCTTCGCTAGGTTGTGTGTAGGTATCCGGACGGTGCAACATTAGTTGAGGGAGTCTTTGACCTTAAGTTTCATATCAGTGCACACTCAACTGCAGAGTGAAGGTTTCATTCTGCAAACATCACTTAGGCTGTGGCTAAGCCATGTCTCCACCATATCCTTTCTTCAGGGAGTGCCAGTCTTGCAAGGTTCACAGGACAACTTCTGTGAAGTTTGGAAATTAGGAGGTAAGGTACTGGCAGAATTGGAGTTATGAGGATGGTCCATGAGTCATTTAAGGAGAGCTCAGAGGTAGAGCACTTGCCCACAAACGGCAATGGTTCCAGGTTCGAGTCCCGATTTCGGCACACAGTTTTAATTTTCAGAGTGAAAGTTTCATTCTGCAGGGGGAATATTCACTGACACGGACAGAGATATTGTTTATACTGAGGTCGAGGTCGAGAGTAACTGCGAAGTTATCTGGGCACAGGTCCAAGAGAAGTAGAGTTAATATTCTGGTGCTTTTACCACAATCCGCCCTCCCAGTGCTACTGTGGCAGTTGTAGACGTATTCAAATAAAGCCTACGCCAGGTAGTGACCTTAAGATTATAGATTGGGAGTTCTCCAGTTTCATTTCAGGCGGTACAGACAAGCAGTCTTGCGAGCTACTATTGGACACGTTTTCTGAAAACTGTCTTGAGCAGTTAAACCGGAAACTCACACACAATGAAAATATTTTATACCTTATAGCTACAAACATACCTGAAGTTATTATCGATGTCAGTGTAGAGACAGGCGTTAGTGATAATGATATCATCATAGTGTCAAAGGTGACGAAAGTTAATAAACAAATCAAGAAGACTAGGAGTGTGATTTTGTTAGGAAGAGCCAACAAGCAATTGTTTGCATCAGAGAATATGAATGGACATCGTTTAGTTCCAATATAACGGATGTAGAGGAATTCTGGACTAAATTTAAATCCATTGTAATTAAAGGGATAGAGAAATATGTACCTGTAAAGTCCATTAAGAATGTAAAAGATCCAATGTGGTATAATACTAATAAAGCTACTGAGAAAGCAAAGGCTGTTGCACTCTCGGTTCAAAAAAGAACACGCAAATGATGACAGGCAAAAGTTAGTAGAGATTTGTGTATCTATAAAGAAGACCGATGTCCGAAGCCACACCTTAGCAAAATACCTTTCCGAGAACCGAAAAAAGTTCTGGTCCTATGTAAACTCGGTAAGCGGATCGAAGTCCACTATCAAGTTACTCGTTGATCATTCTGGGGCAGTAATAGAAGAATGCAAACAGAAAGCTTAAGTTCTAAGTTTAACCTTTAAGAAATCTGGGGAGTTTAGGCAAGGACGACATAGAATATCAGAGATCTCTGGTCAACTTTCCTACAAGTGTAAAACATTCAATGGAACCATAAAAGCCGGCCGCACTGGCCCAGAGGGGTGCGGCCTGCAAGTCACGGTCTGCACGGCCGCTGCGGTCGGCGGTTCGAATCCCCCCTCGGACATGGATGTTTGTGCCGTCTTTAGTATAACGTAGTTCATAAGTAGTTTGTAAGTTCAGGGACTGAAGACCCCATAGTTAAGTCCCATAAGCTCTACAAACATTTGAACATTTGTTGGCATCGTAAATATCAATACACTGATCCAAACAGGAAAGCTATACAATCTCACATAAGAAATCGACCGACAAATATTCTCATTCTTGCTGTTCAGGAAACACAACTGACCGACAGTGAAACCACGAATTGTGGAAACTACTGGATTACTGGATCTTCAAGAGCAGAACACAACAAAAGGTATCGAAAGGACCCAATTTCGGCATGGCATTTCTCGTACACAAATCTATCATCAACTCTGTCAAAGAAGTTACACCCATCAACAATCGACTTAAGACAATGCGCATTCAGAGCGCCAATAAAAAATGTATGCTCATCAGTGCACATGCCCCATCCAACATCGACAACAAGAAAAACCATGAAAACGTCGAACTCTAAAAACTATGACCAACATCCATAACGATGATGTAAAAATCCTGATGGGGGACTTCAAAACTTAACTTGGGAAGGGAAAGAACGTGTAGAAAAGTAATTGCCAAAATTATGGACACCAAAACACCGCCGGCCGCGGTGGCCGAGGGGACTGAGGCGCTCCAGTTACCGTCTGCACGGCCAATACGGTCGGGGGTTCGAATCCCCCCTCGGGCATGGATATTTGTGCCGTCCTAGTTCGTAAGTAGTTCATAAGTAGTTCATAAGTAGTTTGTAAGTTTAGGAACTGATGACCCCGTAGTTGAGTTCCATAAACAATACAAACAAAACCAAAACACCAACAAATGTTCAAATGTTTGTACAGCTTATGGGAATTAACTGTGGGGTCATCAGTCCCTAAACTTACAAACTATCAACTAGCTTATCCTAAGGATGGCACAAATATCCATGCCCGAGGGGCGATTCGAACCCCCGACCAAACACCAACACCAACGGTATATGTCTGGATAACATTTGTCAACAATTCAACCTGAAAGTGATGACTGTCCACTATAGAAAACCCCCACCAAAAATGAAAACTTGGCGAGTCCTGACCTGGTGAATACCAGATCAATCACGTTGCCATCTATATACGCTTACTACAAAATGATCCAGCGTAGCTGATTGGCTGGTTATCACGAGACAGTGAGCCGTGCTGCAGGGGCTAGCCACTCGGCCAGTCAGCTACGCTATCGCAGCCTCCGCCCCCGAAACTTTAGCTGCCAAACTAAACGTGATAAGAATGTCATTCAAAATTCTTTGTACACAGCTGGTGTCAAAAATTCCAGTGCATGATAGAAACAACCATTTAAAGAAAACAGTATGTTTGCATGAAAAATACACTTATTACCGTCTGTTTGTTGTCTAAAAATACGAGCCCCTGACTACCAATCAATTCTGTGGAAACCTCACATCAATCGCACTTTCTGTTTCCACAATATTTGCGGCGCGAGTTTTAGGTCATTCACCCTGTATAAATAAATAACTGGTAATAAACACATTGAAAAGTAGCCTGTTTGTTACTCCTCCAGGACACTTGTGGACCTTCACAATGACTACCGCCTAGAGCGCCTCTCGGTGGTATTCAAGAAACTCGCCACACGACTGTACAAGAACTCGAGACACTCGAACAACACCTTCATCCTACGCTTGGGGAACTACGATCACAACCATAGGTGGAAACATGAACGCCCCAAAACACTTCTCCTCAGAGACTAACCACCTACGGTCGTAGGGAACACCAACTGGCAAACACGATGAACATGGCAAACCCCTGCAGAACAGCAATCTGACTGGCAATGCTAGCTGAGCCCACAGCCGACCTACAGGCAAAGCAGGGAAACCATACTCAGCGCACTAAGCACAAACAAACCTAAACAGTCCCGCACACTTAGCCAGGTCTATGACCGAACTGCCTAACTACCATGACAAACTTGGCTATGTTACAGGTATTCTGCCACAGCCGATGTTCACGGGTATTCTGCCGCAGCCGATCCAGGAGACTTCGCAGGAGCTCAGCTGCAGCAGAACCTCGCATCAAACGGACTGATTCTTTATGACGAACCTAGCAAAGTTAACGGCACTGAGAAAATACCCGTTACTAACATTACCAAACCTTGCACGATCTGTCGCAGATAGCACACCGCTACTGCCCTTCATACCTACCCCACTGTCGCAGAGGTTTTTTCTCCTTGGCTCTTGCCTTGGCACATTTATTCCTCTGCCCTTACATACCTTTACCCTTCGTATACCTTTCGACCAATTCTATCTCCAGATGCACCGTATTAATGGGTGACCGTGCCCACACGTACGGATAACATCGCGGTTCCCACATCCTGTGATCCAGCTTAGCAAACTAACCTAAATACGGAGGTGACAGTAGAACTTTTGTGATGGTCACCACGTCGGTGTGGGCGTGGAAGGGCCCCATCCATAAAACTCCAGGACGTAGGCATACTGCGTGTGAAATTCCATGCAGATCCGTGCGGCCGTTTTAGTGCGGTGCGGTAACAAACATACGAACTTCCTCACTTATGATATTTGACGTTACTGAACGGTTTGAGTGTGCAAGTGGCTCGACTGCTCGTGTGCGCGACTCACCGGAAGCGAGAGGCGGCGACCGGGGCTGGGGGTGCGGCCACTGCGCCTGGCGGCTGCCCGGTGACGTCACCGCCGTCGCTGACGTCACTGCCGTCGCTGACGTCACCGCCGTCGCTGACGTCACTGCCGTCGCTGACGTCACTCGGCGGCTCGGTGGAAGGCGTGGACCTGGACACAGCGGGAGCTGGAGACACGGCACACACGCATTCGAGCACACGGCAGACGCTTCATCGACACCCTCTTGTGATGTTCCTCTACTCAGCGGCACAGCTAGCACAGCGCCCTGGCGCCCGTGAGCTCCAGTAGGGCCTACGCCTCTGTGAGCGACGTCATAAAAACTCAAAGAAGATTGTCGGTGATTTATTTTCTACTCCCCCTTTCCTCTAACCAAGTGCTCCACAATAGACGCACTTGCACTCGTGGACGAATGGTTAAATATTCCTCAAGAGCTGATTGATAACCTCATACTGTCCGTGCGACGCAGTTGTGAGACTGTACCGGCCGTCTGAGGTGGTCACACACCATACTAGAGGGCAACGAGAAACACTTCTTCAGTACTACGGTGGCCCCGTGGTGCCTTGGTCTAAGTAAGCGCCATGTGCGAGGTATGTCCACAAAGTAAGTTCCGTTTGGTTATATAAAACATACGTGTACAGATACAGAAAAAATATGTATTGTACAAAAATATACAGCTATTAAACTACTTTTCTACATAGCTTCCGAAATTTTCTAGGCACTTGTCATAGCGTGGCAGAAGTCTTTGTATGACTTCTTCGTAGAAGGTTGCCGCCTGTGTATTCAACCATGTGGTAACATGTTCTTTCAGTTCGTCATTATCGCTGAAGTGTTGACCACCATGGACAGGTTTTAGGTGTAAGAGGGAAGTCGCTAGGAACGAGACTGAATGGAGGATGATCAAACACGTCCCAGTGAAATTCCCTTTGGTCACATTCGCCTTGTGAGGTCGGGCGGCAACGTGACGGGAAGAAGAAGACTCCTTTCATCTCTTCTTACACCTCAAATGTGTCCTTGGTGGTCAACCCTTCAACGATGATGGGCTGAAAGAACATGTTTGCCACATGGTTGAATACACAGGCGGCAACCTTCTATGAAGAAGGCACACAAAAACTTGTCCCACGCTATCACAAGTGCCTTCAAAATTTTGGAAGTTATGTAGAAAACTAGTTGAACAGTTGCAGATTTTTATACAATTAATATTTTTTCTGTATCTGTATACGTTTGGTTTGTATAACCAAACTGATCTTACTTTGTGGACATACCTCGTATACCTCCAGTAGATAACATGACATAAAAGTTTTCTGGGTATGGTACCGCGTCATGATGTAAGGCTATTACTTAAATAACCAACGTTTCGGCCAACGTTACAGTGGCCTTCATCTGGGTTGAGTTACCCAGATGAAGGCCACTGTAATGTTGGCCGAAACGTTGGTTATTTAAGTAATAGCCTTACATCATGACGCGGTACCATACCCAGAAAACTTTTATGTCATCTGACTCTGGCCGCGGAAGCCTACGTAACTCCAGTAGATAGTTCAGACAGCAAAATATAGTACTCTATGACACATGAAAACCATTTGTAATCAATATTTGAGTAAAATACGTTACATCCAGATCTACAGTTTCTTTGCCACTCTTCACGAAAGTTTGCACATTCTATCTTCAAAATAAGAGGAAGATTACCGTCTTCATATTAGACATCAGTACCAAGATAGAATGGACAGTACAACATTATTTGACTTTTCACCAAGAAAATTAAAAGACATACAATACATTTTCATACACCAGGGAGAGGATGAGACAGAATGAGGGAAACAGAGGAGATGATGGATAGAGATGGAGGATTTGGATTAAAGAAGAGGTGCGGCAAGTGAGGAGAGAGGGGGGGAAGTGAGTAAGGAGAGAAAATGATGGAGAATTGAGAAGAGCAGATAAACAGAGAGAGAGAGAGGAAGCATGAGGTGAACAAAGAGGGGGGTAAGGAGGAGATAGATTAATGGAAGAGAGCAATAAATGTAGGAGAGAGGGGGAGAGTGAGTGAAGAGAGAAAATGATGGAGAATTGAGAAGAGCAGATGAACAGAGAGAGAGGGAGCACAAGGTGAACACAGACGGGGTAAGGAGGATATAGTTTAATGGAAGAGAGCAATAAATGTAGGAGAGAGGAAGAGAGTGAGTGAGGAGTGAAAATGATGGAGAATTGAGAAGAGCATATAAACAGAGAGAGAGAGAGAGGAAGCATTAGATGAACAAAGAGGGGGGTAAGGAGGAGATAGTTTAATGGAAGAGAGCAATAAATGTAGGAGGGGGGGTGAGTGAGTGAGGAGAGAAAATGATGGAGAATTGAGAAGAGCAGATGAACAGAGAGAGAGGGAGCACAAGGTGAACACAGACGGGGTAAGGAGGATAAAGTTTAATGGAAGAGAGCAAAAAAATGTAGGAGAGAGGGGGAGAGTGAGTGAGGAGAGAAAATGATGGAGAATTGAGAAGAGCAGATGAACAGAGAGAGAGGGAGACGAAGCATGAGGTAACACAGACGGGGTAAGGAGGATATAGTTTAATGGAAGAGAGCAAAAAAATGTACGAGAGAGGGGGAGAGTGACTGAGGAGAGAATGATGGAGAATTGGTAAGAGCAGATGAACAGAGAGAGAGGAAGCACAAGGTCAGCACAGAGGGGGGGGGTTGAGGAAGCGATAGTTTAATAGAAGAGAGCAATAAATACGAAATGGAGGAGAGGTTGATGTGACTTAAATGTAGCATGATTTATTTTTGATGGAGGGGATAACGAGATGGTAGGAGAAGACTGGAATAAACAAGTAGCTGTGCTGGGTTTTCAGCTATTCTGGCGTGGTTCAGTTTGGAGAGGTTACCGACTAAAATAGGGTACTGTAAGATACCTTCAAATATGTTTCTGTGACTTTCAATAGAAGGAAGGTTCACAGTAGAGTCCCTGCTGAGGAAGGTAAGTCGGGAAGGACGTCACCATTTGCCAGCAGACTAACACAACGAGGTGGGACAAGGCAACGTTGCCTGTCCGTACCTGCTTCCCGCCGGCGCCTCTAGCGCCACGCGGAGCAGCAGCTCCAGCAGGTGGTGGGGGAAGGTGCGCGCAGTGTTGCACCAGCTCGGGGCCTCCAGCACCTGCCGGAGGCGCGCCCGCACGACCGCCTCGGCCGCGCGCTCCAGGTCGGGCCTGGAGTGCCTCAGCGCGACCACTGCCACCGGCGCCGCCACCTGCACCGCGAGGCGCGCTGCCTCCTGCTGGTTGGTGGCGTCCCTCAGGGCCCTCAGGGCGTCCTCGTCTGCCACCCGCCGCAGCTCGCCCACCATTCTGGAGGGCGGCTGCGCCTGCAGGTGTTCGCGGACGGCCTGCTGCAGGTGCCGCACCGGGCCCTCCACGTCTGAGCTGCTGAACAACAGCCACCGCTCACATACACTACAGGCTGCAACTCAGAGCAAAGCGATTTAGACAAAACTTCTGCATGGTGCGAAAATTGTCAGTTGATACTAAATAAAGAAATGTGTGAAGTAATACACATGAGCACTAAAAGAAATCCGCTGAACTTCAATTACGCGATAAATCAGTCAAACCTTAAGGTCGTAAATTCCACCAAATACCTAGGAGTTACAATTACGAACAACTTTGACTGGAGAGAACACGTAGAAAATATTGTGGGGAAGGCGAACCAAAGGTTACGTTTCATTGGCAGAACTCTTAGAAGATGCACCAGCTCCACCAAAGAGACTGCCTACATCACACTTGTGCGTCCTCTCCTGGAGCACTGTTGCCCCTTGTGGGACCCTCACCAGGTGAGACTGACGGAAGATATTGAGAAGCTTCAGAGAAGGGCAGCTCGTTTTGTTTTATCAAGTTACGGGGGCCGGGAAGCGTCACGGAAATGTTGCACGAATTGGGGTGGAAGTCATTAAAAGTAAGACGTTATTCTTTGCGGCGTGATCTGTTTGCGAAGTTTCAATCACCGACTTTTAGTTCTGAATGTGAAAATATTTTGCTAGCACCCACCTACTTAGGGAGACATGACCATCCCAATAAAATAAGATAAATCAGATCGAAAACGGAACGATTTAGGTGTTCTTTCTTCCCGCGCGCTATTAGAGAATGGAACGGTAGAGAAAAGTTATGAATGTGGATCATGAACCCCTTGCCAGGCACTTAAATGTGATTTCCAGAGTATCTATGTAGATGTAGATGTTTGTCGAGTCGGGATTACAAGTCCATTCTGTCCATTTCCCCATTTCCAGAAGGCTTTTGACGCCGTACCTCACAAATGGCTTTTGATCAGATCGCGTGGTGAACGTATATCACCCCAAATTTGTGACTGCATAGGGGATTTACTGTCAGAGAAGACACAGTTCGTAGTAATCGATGGTAAGGCATCGACTAAAACAGAGGTGATATCGGGCGTTCCACGGGGTAGTGTTATTGGTCCTCTGCTGTTCCTTATCTATATGAACGATTTGGGAGAAAATCTGAGGAGATCTCTTAGGTTGTTTGCAGATGAGACCGTCATTTACTGTCTAGTAAAATCATCTAAAGATCAACTTCAGAACTATCTAAATAAGATATCAGTATACTGTAAAAACTGGCAATTGACTCTAAATAATGAGAATTGTCAAGTCGTACACATGAGTACGAAAAGAAATCCGTTAAACTTTCCAGGATGAAAATTTCACTCTGCAGCGGAGTGTGCGCTGATATTAAACTTCCTAGTCGGTACAGCGCTTGCCAGCGAAAGGCAAAGATCCCAGGTTCGAGTCCCTGATCTGGCACACAATTTTAATCTGCCAGGAAGTTTCACATAACCGTTAAACTTTGTTTACAAGATAAATCAATCAAACGTGAAGGCCGTAAAGTCCACAAAATACCTAGGAATTATTATTAGTTCAGACTTAAACTGGAAAGAACACGTAGATAATGTTGTGCGAAAGGCGAACAGAACTAGTAAAGGTGTGGCATACACTACGCTTGTCCGTCCATTTTTGGAGTATTGCTGCCCAGTGTGGGATCCTTATCAGGTAGGTTTGACGGAGGACATCGGAAGAGTCCAAAGAAGGGCAGCTCGGTTTGTATTGTCCCGATTCATGTGAGACAGCGTCACGGAAATGATACAGGATCTGGGCTGCGAATCGTTTTGTGGAGATTACGTCCTTCACTTTTGATTGATTAATATTGTAAACAAAGTTTAAAGACTTTCTTTTCGTTTTTGTTTGTTGCTTCAGACCGCCCAGCGTCACAACCTTTCTCCAAGTTACGAGTCCCTCCCCAAGCATTCGAAAGCGTGCTCTACCTGCTCCCAAAATTGTATCGTTCCACGCATCCTAACGCCTCATCTTTAAAATACAATTTCCCTTCCAAACTATTATACTTTTCAATATCACAGAATAAAATGCTTTGACCACCTCCGTACAAATGTTGTTTACATTTAACAAACAAATATATATTTAACAATACTAAAAACAGTTGAGACCGAAGTTCTTTTCTCAGATAGCCATTAAGCGTGTCGTCTCACTGTTCAGATATACTGCTGCCATCAAAATACAGTTAGTCAATTAATATTTAATTTATCATGGCTTTTTATACAAATACATTCAGTTCTTGTCCGCAATTAACACATAATTATTTATGTATAAATTATCTACTCTACATCTACTGTTTTTAGTCGGCCATGAAATATTTAAGAGGCAGTCATAAAAACCGAACTTTACTGAGAATAATATTGTCACGTTGCAATGGAAGTAGGCTTAACTTCGAAGGCAACTAAACATAGCACTTATACTGAAAGCACGTTTATTACGAACTCAACATACACGCAGCACTGACTGCCTCCCAGGCAGAGTGCTCTGCTATTTATACACAGACAGAATTTACCAGAAATTAGAAGAACAGTTAACATAAGAAACAAGTAGAATTTACAAGTGAACATAAGAAAGATAGAGAACCTTTTGGAATTGTAAATTACAAATAAATAAATTTTTGCCGGTGGGTGGGATTTAACCGACGACCTTCTGCTCCGCAGTCCGTGACGCTATCCCCTGCGCCACGCCGGCAGTTGGTGTTCGTGGTCTCTCGCGGCAATATTAAATATAATGAAATACATATATAAATGTAATGCGCTTTGCTGGGTTCATGTTTTGTGCTTCTGTGGCGGAATACTGAAATTGTAAATACGACGTTTGATTCTCTCACATCTCCTGAATCCATTCATATAATTATAATTCCCTGATTTTATATGGATTTTTAGAATAATGTTTGTGGCTATGTTGTATTTCAATTGCAATCTGTAATAGCCGGCCGCGGCGGCCGAAGGGACTGAGGCGCTCCAGTCACGGTCTGCACGGCCACTACGGTCGGGGGTTCGAATCCCCCCTTCGGGCATGGATATTTGTGCCATCCTTAGTCTTAGTTAGTTCATAAGTAGTTTGTAAGTTTAGGGACTGATGACCCCGTATTTAAGTCCCATAGACTATACACACACACAATCTGTAATAGCTGCCCACGCTCAGCCAAGAGCACCGTTTCCGGTTTCCGCGCACGTTAGGGAAACCCTGACTACCTGTTAGCCGGCCGGCTGGGGAACCCAACAGCCTGGCAAAACCCGCCTTTCACGTGGAAACAATCAGCTTCCCCCTGAATCTGTGACGTCACAGTGTGTCTATCTGTATATTTGCATGGCTGTCAGCACACAGCAGTGCGCCTCAGTTGCACAGTTGGCCTGCAGCGGCCGTGCAGTAAGGACGTGTTGCGCTGCGCTGCAGGGAGGCTTGTTTACGTGCTGGGTAAGTCGCTCGCGCACAGCGGTGTTTACCTGTTAGTAGTTGTATTCACGATGGTTTCTGAGAACTCCTAATGGCGCAAACGAGACGAATAGATACCTTGAAATTGACATTCGATAGTGCTTTTGCACGACCTACTCATTTGAATTAGAAGAATTCATAGAACGGGAAATGAAGGTTGGAATTAACGACATCGTGGGTATACATTTGTCGATCGTTGCAAGTGTTGCATATGTAAAGTTAAGAGACGCCGAATTTTGTGAAAAAGTATTTGAATCTGTGGGAGGAAGTCTAAAATTTAAGCACGGTGACGGCAATGTCGGTCAAGTAACTGTTTCACACGCCGGTTTTGGAATTCGGACCATAAGGGTCTTTGAATTACCTTTGGAAGTATCAGCTGAGGACATAAATGTCGCAATCGCGCCATACGGTAGAGTCCTAAATAACTTCGCAGAACGGTGGTCATCGGCTCACAAGTTTCCCGTGTTCAACGGCGTTCGGCAATTGAAAGTAGATTTACAACGGCACATTCCTTCTTACATAACTATTTGCGGGTATCGTGCTATTGTCATTTATGACGGGCAACCCAAGACATGTGGGAGACGTAACTCCACTGGTCATGTCCGTGCCGAATGTGTACAGAGACGAGTAGCGCAGCTACCTGCAGGTGAACGCGTAGCGCCTCTCGCGATGACGTCACTGCCGACGTCATTTGCGGCGGTAGCACGCGGCGAGAAGCCACTCCATCCCAGCCGTGACGTACCTACGGAACCGATACAAGAAACAGTTGAGCAGACTATTAATGCCAATGCAGATGTAATTTCGCGATCTGACCAAGCAGTAGCGAAACCACAATCGGAAACACAGGAGGTCTCGGCACCGACGGCTCCCGAAAAATCCGTCACAAGTAACAACAATGACGTCGTGCCCGCTCAGAGCGCACATACCGTAGGGACGGTCGACACGCAAATGGTTGTTGCAACTGATTCCGACCACACCGATGAGTCACTGTTAACCGTTAACGTCCCCACGGATGCAAATACATCTCCAAAAAAAAAAAAAAAAAAAAAAAAAACAAAAAACGGAGGTTAGCACATCAAGGGGCGGAACATTCAGCGCCGAATTTGCGAGGAAAAGCACAGGCAATAGGTCGGGAATTAAAAGAAGTGGTTAAAGCGGATACAGCTCCCGCTCAAAATAATCAAATGTTCAAATGTTTGTTAAGCTTATGGGACTTAACTACGGGGTCATCAGTCCCTAAACTTACAAACTACTTATGAACTACTTACGAACTAGGACGGCACAAATATCCATGCCCGAGGGGGGATTCGAACCCCCGACCAAAGAGTCCGTGGTGACCGTGACTGGAGCGCCTCAGTCACCTCGGCCACCGCGGCCGGCCCCGCTCAAAACCGACGCAATAAAGCCGCAAATAAGGCAACACTGTCGGACCCTCCCACTGATGTCGACAACACGTCTAGCCACAGTGGGACGAAATCCAATGCGCTAAGAGATGCCGGCCTCCGGTGTCCTGAGAATGTGGGAAGCACGGTTTCAACAGAGTGGTCGGAAGATGTCGATACCGATGACACAGATGTGGATATGAGGGACACCTCAGAAAGGCCACTTGTTTCCACGCATTCCGCGACTGAAGGCGACAAATACTCCTCGCACCTGGCCACAGGTACTCACAAAATGGAAACTGACAATGTTCCATCGTACCCGTAGAAAAGAAACACTAACCTTCTCTCCCGCAATGGCGAGTGACACATGAACACCCCGCAGGCGTACAAATTAGTCACTTTAAATCTTAATAAGATCCGCAGTTCCTTGAAGTTAAAAAATTTACAAGATTTTCTGTACGCCGCGGACATAGATGTCGCGATGCTCCAGGAAGTGTCCGACATTAATTTAGAGCAAATAGCCGGATACAATGTTTTTACCAACCCTGGCAGGGGAGATGAATTAGGGACTGCGATACTCCTTAAAGAGGGAATCATTGTCCAAGATGTCGAAAGACCTGTGTCCAGCAGAGGGATCGCTGTCAGTTTTAATAATACCAGGCTAATAAATGTGTACGCTCCATCCGGATCTAGTAACAGACAACGCCGTGCTGAATTTTTCAGACACGAAGTATTGCCTCTCTTCACATCAAATTGCAATGATATCATTTTCGCCGGTGATTTTAACTGTGTGCTCAAGCATATAGATCAAACACCACATTTTAATTTTTGCGCGGAACTCTTACATATTGTTCAGGATCTCGGGTTAACTGACACTTGGACCTGCTTGCACGGCGAAACGACCGGCTTTACCCACGTTACAAGCCATTCCGCCAGCCGACTTGATAGGATCTATGTGTCCAGAAATTTAACAGGCCAGCTATTGCATTCTGAGATATGGCCCACTTGTTTTTCCGACCATGCAGCCTATATATGTACAATTAACATGGAAAAACAGGGTACATACCGCAGTCGTGGTCTATGGAAATTCAACACAGGCCATCAGCGAGATGATGAATGTCGGCAGGTATTTCTGGAATCATGGCGAGCGTGTGAGCTAAAACATCATAAATTCAACTCGACCCTCGATTGGTGGCTCAGATGTGCCAAACCAACATTGAGGAAAGCCTTAATGTCCTATTCCCGTGAGAAGAACGCATGGTACAGACGGACGTCGGAATTTTATTTCCAGTGTCTCCGGGATCTGTATAAACTTGACGCCACAGTTGTAGATAATTTTGCGAAGATTAAAAAAATTCAGGCAAAACTGCTATCACTGAAGAGAAGGCAGATGGAAGGTGTAAAAGTCCGGGCAAAAGTCCCGGTTTCCCTGAAAGATGAAGAGGCCGCAATGTATCATATGATACGTGAAGCGAAACGAGGCAACGGGAAAATTTTGACACAGATTCAAACCAACACCGGTGTAACCGTAACTACGCAAAGTGGCATACGGGCTGTGATACAACAACATTACACCGAGTTACTGTCAGACACACCAGTTGATGCGACCAGTTTTGCAGACTTTGCAACAAATTTACCACGACGCCTCAGTGCAGCGGACGCAACTGAAATGACAACGGAGGTGACGGAAGAGGAGTTAGAAGACATTGTTATGCAGAGCCCGAGCAACAAATCGCCTGGAAGCGACGGACTACCGGCAGAAGTGTACAAAACTTTTTGGCCCCAATTGAAAACGAAACTACTTACGATGTACAACGAATTAATGGACCCCAATACCGTCGTTCCACCTGACTTCTGCCAAGGAATTGTTGTACTATTGCCAAAGAAACCGTGCAGCAATACGCTTGCGGCCTTAAGACCTATTACTTTACTTAATGGGGACTACAAAATTTTCGCCAGAGTCCTCAGCCGTCGGCTAAGATCGATCATGCACACGATAACGGGTCCCTACCAAACAAGTGTCGGGAGAGACAGATCAATTTACCAAACTATCTCAGACTATCGAGATATCATAACAATAGCCGAGACTTGTAGATTAAAATGTGCCATTTTAACGCTGGACTTTGAAAATGCCTTTGATAGAGTGAGCCAACACTTCCTCTTCCATATAATGATGGAAATGGGCTTTCCGCGCCGATTCGTGAGTATAATACAAAATTTGTTCCACAGTAGCACTTCTAGAATATTAATTAATGGTCAACTCACTGAAGCTATTAAAGTTTCGAGCTCAGTAAGACAGGGATGTCCGATGTCAGCAGCTTTATTTGCCATCGCAATGGAACCACTGCTCGTCAAGCTCACGCACCAGCTGCGAGGATTGGTTATGAACGGGCAGAAGATCGTGTGTCATGCATATGCCGATGACGTAGGATTCCTCGTAGTGAACGACCAAGAAGTAGAGTCCTCGCTCCACATTATCCAGAAATATGAGGCTGCATCTGGAGCCAAACTTAATTGGCAAACATCCGGTGTCATGCATATTGGTTCCGGAATAAACATGCAACACCACGTGCGTTTGAAGGAAGTGACCAGCATGAAATGTTTAGGGATACAATTTAGAAAAAAGATACAGAACACTATTGCAGTCAATTACAGGGACTTACTCAATAAACTTCGAGCATGTATCCACCTGCACAGCCTGAGGCAACTGAATATTATAAAAAAAGTAGCACTGGTGAACACCTACATCCTATCTAAAATAAATTATGTCGCAAAAGTGCTACCCATTCCCTGCGGCATCGCACAAAGTATGTTGTCTGCAATTGGTTATTTCGTGAGCAGAGGCAGCATTTTAAAAGTCAAATATGAAACTTTAACCCTTCCAATAAACAACGGTGGGCTGAATCTCACGAACGTGCACACAAAGGCACAAGCACTGTATACCAGTAGTACTTATAAGCTGTGGAAAACGTCAACGCACAGTTTAATTTCCCACCTACTCAATGAAATAGCACCGCCAGATTTAAATCCACCGATTGACGTTCATCATATACCACCTGCACTACACCATATACAGAACATTTTATTGGATTTCAGTTACGTCCGGAAAAGGATACCAGAAAAAGAGATAATGGTGGCGAGACATATCTACAATTCATTAATTGCCACAAAACCTCAAAATAACGTAGAAAAAAGTACAAAAACAACAATTGGCGCGTGATTTGGGAAAATGTCAACTCACGAAATTTGCCGTCTGCCGTGCGATCTACTTGGTACACCGCTGTGAATAGGAAAATAGCGACCAATTCGAAGTTATACTCAATTAATTTAGTCGACTCCTCTCTTTGTAACACTTGCATGGTGGAAGACAGTGATGAACACAGATTGGTATGCTTAAAAGTGAGAGAAGTTTGGAACATAGTTAGGCAGCTGTTGGCAAGTATAACGAGAACATCTGCCACGGCGATAATACCAGCAGATTTTCTTACACCCGACACTGTGCCCTACCCACAGACTAAAAGAAATTCTGTAAACTGGATAAAAGCACACACAGTTTATTATATCTTTAACTGTGAAAATCCACGTAAAGAAGACTTCGCCATGTATCTACAGATACAACACAACAAACTACGAGCAACCCCAAATTATACCAAGAACTACGCAAAATTTTTAAACAACACTGTCAACAAACGGTTAATGTACTAAGGTATAATAAATGATTCTGATTGGAATATGGATGTTTTAGACATTTTACGAACTGATTTCGTCTCGAGAGGACTACCAGTATATATAGATACATATACATAACTCATTGCTCATGAAGGAAAACTCATGAAAGACTACTATTCTTTTTTTCTTTATATATATATATATATAGCCATGAAGCTTATGGCTCGTGGGAAGTTCTGCGGGGATAAGAGAAGATGACTTGATTGTACGACTAGTGGCAAACAAAAACTAAAGAACAGAATGGCTCAAGGTGATAGAGAAACGGAAGCTTACCAATACACTTTTGAGAAGACAATCTCCGTCAGGGCAACCGCTGAACCGAAGTGAAATGGAACTAACAGGAAGATGCTTTATTTATTCATCATTCTTGGAAAGTTTTTATTTTGAACACAGAAAACGTCGAATACAATACTTTTTATTTTCTTTCTACAAGCGGAAATCGAACAGCAAACTGCTATTCAAGACATCAACAAGTAACAGAAGAAGATAGTTTAATTTTCACAAAAGGCCGAGAGAAGCCGACGCCGATGAAGGCGATTTTGGCGAGCGGAAGGACGGGTTGAAGGGGAGGAAGGAGACCCGAAAAAAAAAAAACGGTTAAGAAAAAAAAAAAAAGTTGTACAGTGGTAGAGTGCCAGACTACAAATCTAAAGGTTGCGGGTTCGATCCCCACCAGGTCCTAGGACTTTTATCTGTCACTTTCCACTTCTTTCCCCTCTGTCAGTATTGCGCACCTGAAAAATACCGAGTAGCACCGTGGTTCGGAACCCACGTTAAACTTTTTTTTAATGAAAGTCCAGCTGCAGTTGCATTTATTGGTGCTTTATTTAATCCCACACTACCGGTTTCGGCCTCTATGTTAGGCCATTTTCAAGTGTGACAGACATGGATATAACGTGTAACAATAAGTTTACAAAACTTACAAGGTACAAGACAGAATGTAATATATGTAAAACGGTACTGTACAGAAGCAGAAGGAAACTTACGTTATGCCATAGAGAAAAGCAACGTCAAGTGATTACAACAATAGAACTAAGAGAATTTAAAACAGGGGAAAATGGGCGTGTCGTATTTAACATTCCAAAACATTATAATCGGTATGTTCTGATATAAACATTACATCATTGCAAGCATGAAATTCTAAACATTAGTTGATGAAATGTAAAGGTGAATAGTACAATATTATAACTGTAAGTTAGGATAAAAAACGGAACATATAGCGGCCAATGAGGCTATGTGAAAAGTGGGCGTGTCGTTAATTTAAAATTTTGATACAGGAAGTATAATAATTTAGCTTAAGGCCAATTGTATTCAAATTAGTTCACATTAAAGTTGGATGTATTGTTTAAATAAGCTACAAAAATTCTTAGGATGTAAAATGATTGCAACAAACGAGGCGTCCAAGCCGATAGTTGAGGGGCGGCCTCTAGCGAGCTGGGTAACTCACTTCGAAGGTCGGAGGAAGGCAACGGCATACCACCTCCAAACAGGACCGTGCCTAGTAAAGCACTGTGGTGTTCAAACCAATCTTCGGATTGTTGACAGCACTAAGCAGACTGAAAAGCCAAACAAACCGGTGCAGCTTCCTAATATCGTGTAGGGCCCACGCGAGCAGAAGAACGGCCACGATGCGGTGTGGCGTGTCTCCACTGGTGTCTGGAGGAGAGCTCGAACGTGTGAACGTACCTGGTCGCTTCTGGCGCCTCCAGCATCGCGCGGCGCAGTAGCTCCAGAGCGTGGTGAGGGTGCCTCTCTGCAGTCTGTTCCCAGCCCCGCGTCTGCAGCACCTCCCGGGTGCAGGCCTCGAGTAGCGCGACGGCGGCGTGCTCGAGGTCCCGGCAAGAGCACCTCAGCGCGAGCACCCCCCAGGCCGCGGCGCTCTCCACCGCCAGCTGCACCACCAGATGGCGCTCGCAGGCTGCCGTGAGGCCCGGCAGGGAGTACCTGTGGGCGGCCTCCAGCAGCGGGGGCGCCATGTCGGCCAGGCGGGGCGCCCGCAGCCAGTAGCAGTAGGAGACCAGCTCCCGCAGCACCGGGCCGTCCACGTTGGTCACCTCGTACCGGATGCCACTGCCGCTCTGGCCGAACAGCGCCTTGAAGACGGGGCTCCTGCACTGCAGCACGGCTCTGTGCACTACCAGCTGCGTCTCCCCCGCCTCTAGAATCGCCACGGCGTCAGGTCCGGCGTCCAGCAGCGCCCCCAAGTACACGAGCTCGGACTCCGAGATGTACTTCGGGACCGGCATGGTGGGTGGTTCTGAAACATGCCATTGCTGAGCACAGTGGTTTCATCCATTACAGAGGACTGGCATGGTGGGTGGTTCTGAAACATGCCATTGCTGAGCACAGTGGTTTCAACCATTACAGAGGACTGGCATGGTGGGTGGTTCTGAAACATGCCATTGCTGAGCACAGTGGTTACAACCATTACAGAGGACTGCCATGGTGGGTGGTTCTGAAACATGCCATTGCTGAGCACAGTGGTTACAACCATTACAGAGGACTGGCATGGTGGGTGGTTCTGAAACATGCCATTGCTGAGCACAGTGGTTTCAACCATTACAGAGGACTTGCATGGTGGGTGGTTCTGAAACATGCCATTGCTGAGCACAGTGGTTTCAACCATTACAGAGGACTGGCATGGTGGGTGGTTCTGAAACATGCCATTGCTGAGCACAGTGGTTACAACCATTACAGAGGACTGCCATGGTGGGTGGTTCTGAAACATGCCATTGCTGAGCACAGTGGTTACAACCATTACAGAGGACTGGCATGGTGGGTGGTTCTGAAACATGCCATTGCTGAGCACAGTGGTTACAACCATTACAGAGGACTGGCATGGTGGGTGGTTCTGAAACATGCCATTGCTGAGCACAGTGGTTTCAACCATTACAGAGGACTGGCATGGTGGGTGGTTCTGAAACATGCCATTGCTGAGCACAGTGGTTTCAACCATTACAGAGGACTGGCATGGTGGGTGGTTCTGAAACATGCCATTGCTGAGCACAGTGGTTTCAACCATTACAGAGGACTGGCATGGTGGGTGGTTCTGAAACATGCCATTGCTGAGCACAGTGGTTACAACCATTACAGAGGACTGCCATGGTGGGTGGTTCTGAAACATGCCATTGCTGAGCACAGTGGTTACAACCATTACAGAGGACTGGCATGGTGGGTGGTTCTGAAACATGCCATTGCTGAGCACAGTGGTTTTAACGATTACAGAATGGCAGCTCACAGGCATTCTACATATTGGGTGGATGAATGGAGGGTTAACAGTCCCTTGTTCCAATGGTAGAAATTAGAATAAAAAGCACTACAATGTAGTGTCTTAAGACTCACCAAGCAAAGGAGTGTAAAAGTGAAGAAGTGAAAGAATGAAAGTAAATACGGATAAAAGAAGAGAAAGGTGGAAAGACGACACCAGAGCCTCCTGGCCAGGTGACCGCAGACATGGCAGTAGGGCATCTGGCCGCTTATCCATATCAAAACCACCTGCCTAATACGGTAGACGACCGCAGAAAAAATATGTAATGAACAGAGTACTAAAAATCAAATGGATCGGTACAACCCACTCACAAGAATAAAATTTAAAACTGCGTCAGCCATATAGGCATTGTCAGCTAAAACAAGATTCAAATCGTCAGGGAGATTAAAATTCCTTCTCTGTGCTGCTAAGTCCGGGCATTCCAAGACGATGTGGGCAACTGTCAGACGCACACCACATAGACACTCGGGAGGAGAAGGTGGCCGTGCGTAAGCCAAGTGTGGCCGATATGCAGCCGGCAGGGAACAACAGAGTCTCTGCGAGGTCCTCCACACGTTGGTTGTCTCCTTTATACTCCTCAGTTTGTTGGGCACCTGTAGAGAGAGCCATTCACTACTCCACAAACCGAGAACTTTACGGCGTAGTGCAGAACGGAGATCAGCGCATGGAATGCCTATATTGAGGACAGGCTTGTGGGTGTCCGCTTTGGCCAGCCAGTCAGCCAGCTCGTTGCCGTCTATCCCGACGAGTCCGGGAGTCCAAAGGAATGCCACTGACTGCCCAGGTTGTCCAATGGTGCTCTAAATATTGGAGAGTGGAATGTTCTATCCCTTAATCCAGAAGCTAAATTAGGCTATTTGAAAAGAGATATGGGTAGGTCAAGTTACATGTAGAGGGGATTAGTAAAGTTGGCATGATGTTCAAATGTTTGTAAATCTATCGGACCAAACTGCGTGGTCATCAGTCCGAGCTTACAAACTACTTAAACCTAAGGACAAACACACACACCCATGCCCCGGGAAGGACTCGAACCTCCACGGCGAGCAACCGCGCGCTCCGCAGCGAGACGCTTTAGACCACTCGGCTACTCCACCACGGATTGGCAGGATGAACAGGATGTTTGGTGAGGTGAGTACATCTGCATCTACATACATACTCCGCAATTCACCGTAAGGTGCGTGGCAGAGGGTATACTGTACCACTACTAGGCATTTCCTTTCCTATTCCACTCCCAAATTGAACGAGGAAAAAAAGAATGCCTATATGCCTCCGTACGACCCCTAATTTCTCTTATCTTGTCTTTGTGATCTTTACGCGAAATGTAAGTAGGCAGCAGATGGAGTACAAATCCCATTTTACAAGTTGTATTCTGCAGCATTGTTCCCTTTCGTAGCTTGCATTTATCGCAAGTCCTCGGTCCAGCACAAAGTTACAAGCAGTTGGAAAAAGGTGCAGGTCAGTCCCGTGTATAATAAAGGCAAAAGGACAGACCCTCATAATTACAGACCAATATCATTAACATCAGTTAGCTGTAGGTTTCTTGGACATATCGTCATTTCTAATATAGTAAATTTCGTTGAGATGGAAAAGCTTAAAAAAAGTTCAAATGTTTGTAAATCTATCAAACCAAACTGCGTGGTCATCTTTCTGTAGCTTACAAACTACTTAAACCTAAGGACAAACACAGAGACCCATGCCCGAGGAAGGACTCGAACCTCTACGGCGAACAAGCGCGCGCTCCGCAGCAAGGCGCTTTAGACCGCTCGGCTACTCCACCGCGGCTTGGCAGGATGAACAAGATTTTTGGTGAGATGAGTACAGGTTTATAAATACAAAATCAGTTCGTGGTAATGCAGGAGTAGATCTGATAATTAATGAGAAAATAGGAATGCGAGTAAGTTACTATGAACAGCATAGTGAAAGTATTATTCTAGTTTTCTAAAGCACCTCGCTGCGGAGGGCGCGGTTGCTCGCCGTGGAGGTTTGAGTCCTCCCTGGGACATGGGTGTGTGTGTTGTCCTTAGGTTAGTTTAGCTAGGTTTAAGTAGTTCGTAATCCACGGACTGATGACCACCCAGTTTGGTCTGATAGATTTACAGACATTTGATTATTGTAGCAAAGATAGACAGGAACCCAATATTGACCACAGTGGAACAAGTTTATATGCCAACTATCTCTGCCGATTATGAGCAGACCGAGGAAATGTATTAGGAGATAAAAGAAATTATTCAGACCACTAAAGGAGAAGAAAAATAACTGTGATGGGGGACTGGAACTCGGTAGTAGGAAAGGGAAGAGAAGGAAACAGTAGCTGAATATGGAGTGGGGAACAGAAATGGAGGAGATCACCTTGTAGAGTTTTGTCGAGAGCACAGTTTAATTGTCACCAACACTTGTGTTAATCATGATGAAAGAAGGTTACGTAAGTGAATAGACTAGGAGACACTCGGAGGTGCCATATTGACTTTATAATAGTAAGGCAAGGTTTAGATACCAGGTTATAAGCTGTAAGATATATTCAAAACGGTCATGTTTGTGTGTGGGTGTGGAGGAAGTTCTCCCTGACTGTGAAGATGATGAGAGTGGGAGAGACGATGGATACAATGTTGGGAGGTACGAGGATGCAGTTGATGGCTGTGGTCAATAGACTAACCAACAATGTGAAAAAGTGAGGCAACAGTTCTGTGAGTAGAATGCAATTGCGGTTTGTGGGTCACAAATTGATATCAAATTAATTAGAGTGATTGCAATTATGTGTAGCTAGAGTGATTACATGTACTGTGAGTACTTGCAATTACTGTACTTAGGGTAATTGTTTATTTAATTATTTATTGTTATTGCAGTTGCATGTGTTCACTCCTCCACGTCTGGCGTGGAACTGAGCTCACCCCACAGCATCATGTGACCGTCTACGTCACTCCCCACCCGTACCACGTGACCACCACCGACCAATGAGAGCCCAGCACGAGACCATCCCCAACCGATGTTCTGCAGTCCTTCAGATGCAGAGTGTCAGAGGGGCGGCAGCAGCATAGGAAGGATGCAATTACGGTAACTGCATTTGACTTCCGTAGTTGGGAGGTTCCTGGTACAACCACAAACTGGCGGGAAGACGAATTTCTGGTTGCTTTGGAAGGCTTCCGCCCCTCCAATCCGGTGGAGCACCCTCGGACTGCACCTGTTTCTTAATATAAAATCAAATCAGAGCATTCTGTTCGACAAAATAATAAAAAGAGCCTTAATTAGAGCTTATATCGCATCCAAAATTAGATATGCATATAGATGAATCACATAGAAGATCAACTTTACGGATGCCCCCTCCACCCAGCGGCCACACAGAGAAGGCACGTGCAGAACAGAGAGCAGCGCTCGATGACAAAGCGACCGCCGCGCGCTGGACCGCACGGGCAAACAGAATTCACTCAGCGCCTTACGGTGACATCTACATCTACATCTACGTCTACATCTACATGGGATACTCTGCAAATCACATTTAAGTGCCTGGCAGACGGTTCATCGAACCACAATTATACTATTTATCTCCCATTCCATTCCCGAACAGCGCGCGGGAAGAAAGAACACCTGAATCTCTCTGTTCGAGCTCTGATTTCTCTTATTTTATTCTGATGATCATTTCTACCTATGTAAGTGGGAGTCAACAATACATTTTCGCATTCAGAGGAGAATGCTGGCGATTGGAGTTTCGCAAGTAGCCCACGCCGCAGCGATAAGCGCCGTTGTTGTAATGATTCCCATCCCAGATCCTGTATCATTTCCGTGACGCTGTCTCCCCTGTATCGTGACAATACGAAACGAGCTGCCTTCTTTGGACTCTTTCGATGTCCACCGTCAAACCCACCTGATAAGGATCCCACACTGGGCTGCAATACTCCAAAAAAGGACGAACAAGCGCAGTGTATGCAGTCTCTTTAGTAGTTCTGTTGCATCTTTTAAGGGTTCTGCCAATAAAACGCAGTATCTGGTTCGCCTTTCCCACGACATTATCTACGTGTTCTTTCCAGTTTAGGTCTGAAGTAATAGTAATTCCTAGGTATTTTGTGGAGTTTACGGCCTTCACTTTTGATTGATTTATGTTGTAAAGAAAGTTTAACGGATTTCTTTTCGTACTCATGTGGACGATTTCACACTTCTCATTATTTAGAGTCATTTGCCAATTTTTAGACCATACTGATATCTTATTCAGATCGTTCTGCAGTTGGTTTTGATCTTCAAATGATTTTACTAGACCGTAAATGACGGCATCATCTGCAAACGACCTAAGAGGTCTACTTGCCTTAGTCGCAAATGACTCATGCTCACGTCAACTGTGTAAGGATTGTAACAGCTGCGTCAGTACGAACGCAACCTCCTACATGGAGGTCGAGATGTTTTAAGTATTTTAATTGATTTCAAGGTATGTATTTTTTATCATTGACTATAACTGAAACTTGTACAATTGGCTTATAATGTGACATGTATGTTTTTTCTAACTGGCCCTTTTGTATTTATTTTAGCATTGATAATGACCACACAGTGGTCGAAATCTGGATTTCCAAACAGATAAAGAATTTATATGTATGACGACTGATTGCTGAATAATTACCACAAATCAAATACCATTGGAGCACCCATTCCAGTATGGAATCAAGCCTGATAATTCATAGTATTTAAATGCAGGATATGTTCCAGAAACCCTGCTGCACCGACCGCTGTGAGGTTGCTAGCGCTCCTAACGGGGGACACCAGCCCTACCACCCTGTCTTACTCCCTTCCCAACTGATGCTTCCCTTTCATGCCCTTCGAGTCTAATAACTTCGGTCTGGCTTTTGTTGTTGTTGTTGTGGTCTTCAGTCCGGACACTGGTTTGATGCATCTCTCCACAATACCCTATCCTGAGCAAGCCTCTTCATCTCCACATAAGAACGGCAACCTACATCTGTCTGAATCTGCTTACTGTATCCATCTCTTGGCCTTCCTCTACGGTTTTTACCCCACACACTTCCCTCCAACGCTAAATTCACAATTCCTTGATGTCTAAGAATGTGTCCTACCAATCTATCCCTTCTTTTAGTCAAGGTATGCCAGAAATTCCTTTCCTCCCCAATTCTGTTCAGTACCTCCTCATTAGTTACGCGATCCACCCACCTAACCTTCAGCATTCTTCTGTAGCACCATATTTCAAAAGCCTCTATCCTCTTCCTGCCCGCACTGTTTATCGTCCATGTCTCACTCCCATACAATGCAACACTCCATACAAATGCCCTCAGAAAGGACTTCCTTAGGCTTAAATCAATATTCGATGTTAACAAATTTTTCTTTTTCATGAACGTTTTCCTTCCCATTGCCATTTTGCATTTTATATCCTCTGTACTGCGACCATCATTTGTTATTTTGCAGCCCAAGTAACAAAACTCATCTACCTCCTTTATTGCTTCGTTTCCCAATCTAATTCCTTCAGCATCGCCTGATTTTCGAAGACCACATTCCATTATCTTTGCTTTACTCTTGTTAATGTTCATTTTATACGCTCTCTTCAACACACTGTCAATTCCGTTCAACTGCTCTTCCAGGTCCTTTGCTGTATTTGACAGAATTACAGTGTCATCAGCAAAACGCAATGTTTTTATTTCTTCCCCCTGAACTTTAATCCCTATTCCAAATTTTTCCTTCCTTTCCATCTCCGCCTGCTCGATGTACAAATTGAATAACTTCGGAGAGAGGCTACAACCCTGTCTTACTCCCTTCCTAACTGATGCTTCCCTTTCATGCCCTTCGAGTCTAATAACTGCGGTGTGGCTTTTGTACAAGTTGTAAATAACTCTTGAAAGGTGTCCATAAAAAATATTTTTGTAAGAAAATGTCTAATATTGTACCTCCTGTTTTGTGTCGAGTAACTTGCTTGCAAGAAATAATATAATATCGCTTCTACTGTATGTATCGATATGTGTACTTAACTCTGTGAAGTTTCATCTTTGGCAAAGATCATGTATCGTGTAGCATTGTAGCTCGCGCAGAGAGAGAGAAGCACTTGTGGTTCAGCTCGCTTAGAGAGCGGTTGAGTTGTGTGTATGGCTCCGATGTAGTGCAGAGGCTGCTGTGCCAGCAAGTAGATTTGATTGTGTTTGGAATATATATTGTATTGTATTGTAACACCGCTGGAATGAAGGTAATTGCATTTGATGTCATTGGGAAAAAGTTGTATTATGTAGGTAACGTAATGCTGATTATTAATAATAAGTAACAAAGTTGACCTTTCTTTCCTGTTTCATTTACGTAGTTAGAACATTAACCTACTTCCTTCATTTGATAATTAGTTATTAGTGGATTCAAAGTGCAGTATTGATTTTGGTAATATTGTTGAACAGATTTCGTTATTGGTGCCATAGTAAATGATAGTTAATTGACTATGATACTAAATTTCAATAATCAGAAACTGATCTGCATAAAATTCTCACAGTCAAACATTAAGAAAGTGGTTTGTGGTTTTTATAATATCTTTCTCGCAGTCAAAATTTTTGAGTATAGTCAGTGTCTGTTTCAAATGGTGACTTGCCACAGTTGTTTTGTGTTTAAAATATCCGTTGCGCACATAATCAGTTTAATGCACTTTTTCTTATTTAATAGTATATACATCAATATCAGGGCCATAATTAAACCAAATTGCTGTGTTAATGAACAATTTGTTGTCTGATTTAACGATAGGTTCAACATCCAGAACACACACACAGCTTTTACTCTATTTTCCCTGTATTTTCCCCCTGCTGACTTGAGAATTTGAAAGAGTGTATTCCAGTCGATCTTCTAAGATAAGTCGTAATGTGAGTACTGCCTCCCATATTACTTGGCAGCTGGCTAAAATTGTACCTTGACGAGAATTTGCAATGTATATATACATGTGGCGTCTGTTCCGAAAGACCAGACGTCACTTCTGATCCTGCAGCTGTTATTATTTAATATTCATAGATTATATGACATCAACTGCTATTTGGCAAAGCTGAAATTGTGTACCCAGCCGGGATTCGAACCCGGGTCTCCTGCTTTCTAGGCAGTTGCGCTGACCCCTACACCACTGGGGACACAGTGATCACCGCACCTGCAAGGACTACCTAAGCACGCCTCCCGTCAGATACAAATTCCCAGCTTCGCCCTGCCCACAGTACTCAAACTCGTAGTTATGAAACTAATTCCCGTAAGTGTAAGGGCTTCAAACGTGCCCACCTATATTCTATGAATATTAAACAATAACAACTGCAGGATCAGAAGTGACGGCTGTTCTTTCGGAACAGACACCACTTGTATATATATAATATGCTGGTGACTGGCAATGATCCTATCGTTAGTGGCGAGGGGTGGGCAAGTTTGAAGCCCTTACTCTTACTGGAATTAGTTAAACTACGAGTTTGAGTACTATGGGTAGGGCGAAGCTGGGAATTTGTATCTGACGGGAGGCGTGCTTAGGTAGTCCTTGCAGGTGCGGTGATCACTGTGTCCCCAGTGGTGTAGCGGTCAGCGCAACTGCCTAGAAAGCAGGAGACCCGGGTTCGAATCCCGGCTGGGTACACATTTTCAGCTTTGCCCAATCGCAGTTGATGTCATATATTCTGTGAATATTAATTAGCAAGGTGGTGAAATCAGTAGGAGCAGCAAGAGCGGGCGTTACCTTGAGTGAGTGTAGAGGCGCGATGACCAGCTGTGTGTGTCCAGCCGGCACGGAGACGTGGAGGCGGCGACTGAGGCGAGCAGCGGCCATCAGCGGAGATCAGAGATAGGCCCCTTATCACGCGCCAGTAGCAGCCGAGGGACAACGCACTCATCACCTGCACTCACTAGCTCACGGCAGCAACACTGAAAGTGGCACTTGGCGATCGTCTTTCCACAGCTCCGAATTTCAATGAAAATAACGGCTTAACCGTTCATCTGACTCGAAACTTTAACAACCTACTTTGTAGAGGAGACAATTCTCTACAACTTTGCTGTCTTATGTTTTTATCGTATCTCGTATCGTTTCAGAGATATTTGCAAAAATAACGGCTATTTTGGGATGTCTGTCTGTCTGTCTGTCCGTAACGTGTTCCCTGTTTCTAAGACGAACCGTTCAACCAATCAGCACATAATTTTACAGACATGATTGTAGGCCGCCAGAGACCAGAACCTCTCTTTTTCAAATTTTTCGAACAAAAAATACGGTATTAATACAAAAAAACCGTTTGTAATATAGTTGTAATTCCAAAACAACCGTTCATCCGACACGAAAATTGAACAACCAAATTGGTAGAGGGGAAAATTCTCTACAACTCAGCTCTATCGTGTACTTTTTTTTTCATATCTTGCATCGTTGCAGAGATATTTGCAAAAATAACGGCGATTTGACGATGTCTGTCTGGCTGTAACGTGTTCCCACTTTTTAGGTCGAACCGTTCAACCGATCAGCACCAAATTTTGCAGACATGATTGTAGGCCGCCAGAGACCAGAACCTCTCTTTTTCAAATTTTTCGAACAAAAAATACGGTATTAATACAAAAAAACCCTTTGTAATATAATTGTAATTCCAAAACAACCGTTCATCCGACACGAAAATTGAACAACCAAATTGGTAGAGGGGAAAATTGTCTACAACTCAGCTCTATCGTGTACTTTTTTTTCATATCTTGCATCGTTGCAGAGATATTTGCAAAAATAACGGCGATTTGACGATGTCTGTCTGGCTGTAACGTGTTCCCACTTTTTAGGTCGAACAGTTCAACCGATCAGCACCAAATTTTGCAGACATGACTGTAGGCCGCCAGAGACCAGAACCTCTCTTTTTCAAATTTTTCGAACAAAAAATACGGTATTAATACAAAAAAACCGTTTGTAATATAGTTGTAATTCCAAAACAACCGTTCATCCGACACGAAAATTGAACAACCAAATTGGTAGAGGGGAAAATTCTCTACAACTCAGCTCTATCGTGTACTTTTTTTTCATATCTTGCATCGTTGCAGAGATATTTGCAAAAATAACGGCGATTTGACGATGTCTGTCTGGCTGTAACGTGTTCCCACTTTTTAGGTCGAACCGTTCAACCGATCAGCACCAAATTTTGCAGACATGATTGTAGGCCGCCAGAGACAAGAACCTCTCTTTTTCAAATTTTTCGAACAAAAAATACGGTATTAATACAAAAAAACCGTTTGTAATATAATTGTAATTCCAAAACAACCGTTCATCCGACACGAAAATTGAACAACCAAATTGGTAGAGGGGAAAATTCTCTACAACTCAGCTCTATCGTGTACTTTTTTTTTTCATATCTTGCATCGTTGCAGAGATATTTGCAAAAATAACGGCGATTTGACGATGTCTGTCTGGCTGTAACGTGTTCCCACTTTTTAGGTCGAACCGTTCAACCGATCAGCACCAAATTTTGCAGACATGACTGTAGGCCGCCAGAGACCAGAACCTCTCTTTTTCAAATTTTTCGAACAAAAAATACGGTATTAATACAAAAAAACCGTTTGTAATATAGTTGTAATTCCAAAACAACCGTTCATCCGACACGAAAATTGAACAACCAAATTGGTAGAGGGGAAAATTCTATACAACTCAGCTCTATCGTGTACTTTTTTTTCATATCTTGCATCGTTGCAGAGATATTTGCAAAAATAACGGCGATTTGACGATGTCTGTCTGGCTGTAACGTGTTCCCACTTTTTAGGTCGAACCGTTCAACCGATCAGCACCAAATTTTGCAGACATGATTGTAGGCCGCCAGAGACCAGAACCTCTCTTTTTCAAATTTTTCGAACAAAAAATACGGTATTAATACAAAAAAACCGTTTGTAATATAGTTGTAATTCCAAAACAACCGTTCATCCGACACGAAAATTGAACAACCAAATTGGTAGAGGGGAAAATTCTCTACAACTCAGCTCTATCGTGTACTTTTTTTTCATATCTTGCATCGTTGCAGAGATATTTGCAAAAATAACGGCGATTTGACGATGTCTGTCTGGCTGTAACGTGTTCCCACTTTTTAGGTCGAACCGTTCAACCGATCAGCACCAAATTTTGCAGACATGATTGTAGGCCGCCAGAGACCAGAACCTCTCTTTTTCAAATTTTTCGAACAAAAAATACGGTATTAATAAAAAAAACGTTTGTAATATAATTGTAATTCCAAAACAACCGTTCATCCGACACGAAAATTGAACAACCAAATTGGTAGAGGGGAAAATTCTCTACAACTCAGCTCTATCGTGTACTTTTTTTTTCATATCTTGCATCGTTGCAGAGATATTTGCAAAAATAACGGCGATTTGACGATGTCTGTCTGGCTGTAACGTGTTCCCACTTTTTAGGTCGAACCGTTCAACCGATCAGCACCAAATTTTGCAGACATGATTGTAGGCCGCCAGAGACCAGAACCTCTCTTTTTCAAATTTTTCGAACAAAAAATACGGTATTAATACAAAAAAACCGTTTGCAATATAGTTGTAATTCCAAAACAACCGTTCATCCGACACGAAAATTGAACAACCAAATTGGTAGAGGGGAAAATTCTCTACAACTCAGCTCTATCGTGTACTTTTTTTTTCATATCTTGCATCGTTGCAGAGATATTTGCAAAAATAACGGCGATTTGACGATGTCTGTCTGGCTGTAACGTGTTCCCACTTTTTAGGTCGAACCGTTCAACCGATCAGCACCAAATTTTGCAGACATGATTGTAGGCCGCCAGAGACCAGAACCTCTCTTTTTCAAATTTTTCGAACAAAAAATACGGTATTAATACAAAAAAACCGTTTGTAATATAGTTGTAATTCCAAAACAACCGTTCATCCGACACGAAAATTGAACAACCAAATTGGTAGAGGGGAAAATTCTCTACAACTCAGCTCTATCGTGTACTTTTTTTTTCATATCTTGCATCGTTGCAGAGATATTTGCAAAAATAACGGCGATTTGACGATGTCTGTCTGGCTGTAACGTGTTCCCACTTTTTAGGTCGAACCGTTCAACCGATCAGCACCAAATTTTGCAGACATGATTGTAGGCCGCCAGAGACCAGAACCTCTCTTTTTCAAATTTTTCGAACAAAAAATACGGTATTAATACAAAAAAACCGTTTGTAATATAGTTGTAATTCCAAAACAACCGTTCATCCGACACGAAAATTGAACAACCAAATTGGTAGAGGGGAAAATTCTCTACAACTCAGCTCTATCGTGTACTTTTTTTTTCATATCTTGCATCGTTGCAGAGATATTTGCAAAAATAACGGCGATTTGACGATGTCTGTCTGGCTGTAACGTGTTCCCACTTTTTAGGTCGAACCGTTCAACCGATCAGCACCAAATTTTGCAGACATGATTGTAGGCCGCCAGAGACAAGAACCTGTCTTTTTCAAATTTTTCGAACAAAAAATACGGTATTAATACAAAAAAACCGTTTGTAATATAGTTGTAATTCCAAAACAACCGTTCATCCGACACGAAAATTGAACAACCAAATTGGTAGAGGGGAAAATTCTCTACAACTCAGCTCTATCGTGTACTTTTTTTTTTCATATCTTGCATCGTTGCAGAGATATTTGCAAAAATAACGGCGATTTGACGATGTCTGTCTGGCTGTAACGTGTTCCCACTTTTTAGGTCGAACCGTTCAACCGATCAGCACCAAATTTTGCAGACATGATTGTAGGCCGCCAGAGACCAGAACCTCTCTTTTTCAAATTTTTGGAACAAAAAATACGGTATTAATACAAAAAAACCGTTTGTAATATAGTTGTAATTCCAAAACAACCGTTCATCCGACACGAAAATTGAACAACCAAATTGGTAGAGGGGAAAATTCTCTACAACTCAGCTCTATCGTGTACTTTTTTTTTCATATCTTGCATCGTTGCAGAGATATTTGCAAAAATAACGGCGATTTGACGATGTCTGTCTGGCTGTAACGTGTTCCCACTTTTTAGGTCGAACCGTTCAACCGATCAGCACCAAATTTTGCAGACATGATTGTAGGCCGCCAGAGACAAGAACCTCTCTTTTTCAAATTTTTCGAACAAAAAATACGGTATTAATACAAAAAAACCGTTTGTAATATAGTTGTAATTCCAAAACAACCGTTCATCCGACACGAAAATTGAACAACCAAATTGGTAGAGGGGAAAATTCTCTACAACTCAGCTCTATCGTGTACTTTTTTTTCATATCTTGCATCGTTGCAGAGATATTTGCAAAAATAACGGCGATTTGACGATGTCTGTCTGGCTGTAACGTGTTCCCACTTTTTAGGTCGAACCGTTCAACCGATCAGCACCAAATTTTGCAGACATGATTGTAGGTCGCCAGAGACAAGAACCTCTCTTTTTCAAATTTTTCGAACAAAAAATACGGTATTAATACAAAAAAACCGTTTGTAATATAGTTGTAATTCCAAAACAACCGTTCATCCGACACGAAAATTGAACAACCAAATTGGTAGAGGGGAAAATTCTCTACAACTCAGCTCTATCGTGTACTTTTTTTTTCATATCTTGCATCGTTGCAGAGATATTTGCAAAAATAACGGCGATTTGACGATGTCTGTCTGGCTGTAACGTGTTCCCACTTTTTAGGTCGAACCGTTCAACCGATCAGCACCAAATTTTGCAGACATGATTGTAGGCCGCCAGAGACAAGAACCTCTCTTTTTCAAATTTTTCGAACAAAAAATACGGTATTAATACAAAAAAACCGTTTGTAATATAGTTGTAATTCCAAAACAACCGTTCATCCGACACGAAAATTGAACAACCAAATTGGTAGAGGGGAAAATTCTCTACAACTCGGCTCTATCGTGTACTTTTTTTTTCATATCTTGCATCGTTGCAGAGATATTTGCAAAAATAACGGCGATTTGACGATGTCTGTCTGGCTGTAACGTGTTCCCACTTTTTAGGTCGAACCGTTCAACCGATCAGCACCAAATTTTGCAGACATGATTGTAGGCCGCCAGAGACAAGAACCTCTCTTTTTCAAATTTTTCGAACAAAAAATACGGTATTAATACAAAAAAACCGTTTGTAATATAGTTGTAATTCCAAAACAACCGTTCATCCGACACGAAAATTGAACAACCAAATTGGTAGAGGGGAAAATTCTCTACAACTCAGCTCTATCGTGTACTTTTTTTTCATATCTTGCATCGTTGCAGAGATATTTGCAAAAATAACGGCGATTTGACGATGTCTGTCTGGCTGTAACGTGTTCCCACTTTTTAGGTCGAACCGTTCAACCGATCAGCACCAAATTTTGCAGACATGATTGTAGGTCGCCAGAGACAAGAACCTCTCTTTTTCAAATTTTTCGAACAAAAAATACGGTATTAATACAAAAAAACCGTTTGTAATATAGTTGTAATTCCAAAACAACCGTTCATCCGACACGAAAATTGAACAACCAAATTGGTAGAGGGGAAAATTCTCTACAACTCAGCTCTATCGTGTACTTTTTTTTTCATATCTTGCATCGTTGCAGAGATATTTGCAAAAATAACGGCGATTTGACGATGTCTGTCTGGCTGTAACGTGTTCCCACTTTTTAGGTCGAACCGTTCAACCGATCAGCACCAAATTTTGCAGACATGATTGTAGGCCGCCAGAGACAAGAACCTCTCTTTTTCAAATTTTTCGAACAAAAAATACGGTATTAATACAAAAAAACCGTTTGTAATATAGTTGTAATTCCAAAACAACCGTTCATCCGACACGAAAATTGAACAACCAAATTGGTAGAGGGGAAAATTCTCTACAACTCAGCTCTATCGTGTACTTTTTTTTTCATATCTTGCATCGTTGCAGAGATATTTGCAAAAATAACGGCGATTTGACGATGTCTGTCTGGCTGTAACGTGTTCCCACTTTTTAGGTCGAACCGTTCAACCGATCAGCACCAAATTTTGCAGACATGATTGTAGGCCGCCAGAGACAAGAACCTCTCTTTTTCAAATTTTTCGAACAAAAAATACGGTATTAATACAAAAAAACCGTTTGTAATATAGTTGTAATTCCAAAACAACCGTTCATCCGACACGAAAATTGAACAACCAAATTGGTAGAGGGGAAAATTCTCTACAACTCAGCTCTATCGTGTACTTTTTTTTCATATCTTGCATCGTTGCAGAGATATTTGCAAAAATAACGGCGATTTGACGATGTCTGTCTGGCTGTAACGTGTTCCCACTTTTTAGGTCGAACCGTTCAACCGATCAGCACCAAATTTTGCAGACATGATTGTAGGCCGCCAGAGACAAGAACCTCTCTTTTTCAAATTTTTCGAACAAAAAATACGGTATTAATACAAAAAAACCGTTTGTAATATAGTTGTAATTCCAAAACAACCGTTCATCCGACACGAAAATTGAACAACCAAATTGGTAGAGGGGAAAATTCTCTACAACTCGGCTCTATCGTGTACTTTTTTTTTCATATCTTGCATCGTTGCAGAGATATTTGCAAAAATAACGGCGATTTGACGATGTCTGTCTGGCTGTAACGTGTTCCCACTTTTTAGGTCGAACCGTTCAACCGATCAGCACCAAATTTTGCAGACATGATTGTAGGCCGCCAGAGACAAGAACCTCTCTTTTTCAAATTTTTCGAACAAAAAATACGGTATTAATACAAAAAAACCGTTTGTAATATAGTTGTAATTCCAAAACAACCGTTCATCCGACACGAAAATTGAACAACCAAATTGGTAGAGGGGAAAATTCTCTACAACTCAGCTCTATCGTGTACTTTTTTTTCATATCTTGCATCGTTGCAGAGATATTTGCAAAAATAACGGCGATTTGACGATGTCTGTCTGGCTGTAACGTGTTCCCACTTTTTAGGTCGAACCGTTCAACCGATCAGCACCAAATTTTGCAGACATGATTGTAGGTCGCCAGAGACAAGAACCTCTCTTTTTCAAATTTTTCGAACAAAAAATACGGTATTAATACAAAAAAACCGTTTGTAATATAGTTGTAATTCCAAAACAACCGTTCATCCGACACGAAAATTGAACAACCAAATTGGTAGAGGGGAAAATTCTCTACAACTCAGCTCTATCGTGTACTTTTTTTTTCATATCTTGCATCGTTGCAGAGATATTTGCAAAAATAACGGCGATTTGACGATGTCTGTCTGGCTGTAACGTGTTCCCACTTTTTAGGTCGAACCGTTCAACCGATCAGCACCAAATTTTGCAGACATGATTGTAGGCCGCCAGAGACAAGAACCTCTCTTTTTCAAATTTTTCGAACAAAAAATACGGTATTAATACAAAAAAAACCGTTTGTAATATAGTTGTAATTCCAAAACAACCGTTCATCCGACACGAAAATTGAACAACCAAATTGGTAGAGGGGAAAATTCTCTACAACTCAGCTCTATCGTGTACTTTTTTTTTCATATCTTGCATCGTTGCAGAGATATTTGCAAAAATAACGGCGATTTGACGATGTCTGTCTGGCTGTAACGTGTTCCCACTTTTTAGGTCGAACCGTTCAACCGATCAGCACCAAATTTTGCAGACATGATTGTAGGCCGCCAGAGACAAGAACCTCTCTTTTTCAAATTTTTCGAACAAAAAATACGGTATTAATACAAAAAAACCGTTTGTAATATAGTTGTAATTCCAAAACAACCGTTCATCCGACACGAAAATAGAACAACCAAATTGGTAGAGGGGAAAATTCTCTACAACTCAGCTCTATCGTGTACTTTTTTTTTCATATCTTGCATCGTTGCAGAGATATTTGCAAAAATAACGGCGATTTGACGATGTCTGTCTGGCTGTAACGTGTTCCCACTTTTTAGGTCGAACCGTTCAACCGATCAGCACCAAATTTTGCAGACATGATTGTAGGCCGCCAGAGACAAGAACCTCTCTTTTTCAAATTTTTCGAACAAAAAATACGGTATTAATACAAAAAAACCGTTTGTAATATAGTTGTAATTCCAAAACAACCGTTCATCCGACACGAAAATAGAACAACCAAATTGGTATAGGGGAAAATTCTCTACAACTCAGCTCTATCGTGTACTTTTTTTTCATATCTTGCATCGTTGCAGAGATATTTGCAAAAATAACGGCGATTTGACGATGTCTGTCTGGCTGTAACGTGTTCCCACTTTTTAGGTCGAACCGTTCAACCGATCAGCACCAAATTTTGCAGACATGATTGTAGGCCGCCAGAGACCAGAACCTCTCTTTTTCAAATTTTTCGAACAATAAATACGGTATTAATACAAAAAAACCGTTTGTAATATAGTTGTAATTCCAAAACAACCGTTCATCCGACACGAAAATTGAACAACCAAATTGGTAGAGGGGAAAATTCTCTACAACTCAGCTCTATCGTGTACTTTTTTTTCATATCTTGCATCGTTGCAGAGATATTTGCAAAAATAACGGCGATTTGACGATGTCTGTCTGGCTGTAACGTGTTCCCACTTTTTAGGTCGAACCGTTCAACCGATCAGCACCAAATTTTGCAGACATGATTGTAGGCCGCCAGAGACAAGAACCTCTCTTTTTCAAATTTTTCGAACAAAAAATACGGTATTAATAAAAAAAAACGTTTGTAATATAATTTTAATTCCAAAACAACCGTTCATCCGACACGAAAATTGAACAACCAAATTGGTAGAGGGGAAAATTCTCTACAACTCAGCTCTATCGTGTACTTTTTTTTTCATATCTTGCATCGTTGCAGAGATATTTGCAAAAATAACGGCGATTTGACGATGTCTGTCTGGTTATAACGTGTTCCCACTTTTTAGGTCGAACCGTTCAACCGATCAGCACCAAATTTTGCAGACATGATTGTAGGCCGCCAGAGACCAGAACCTCTCTTTTTCAAATTTTTCGAACAAAAAATACGGTATTAATACAAAAAAACCGTTTGTAATATAGTTGTAATTCCAAAACAACCGTTCATCCGACACGAAAATTGAACAACCAAATTGGTAGAGGGGAAAATTCTCTACAACTCAGCTCTATCGTGTACTTTTTTTTTCATATCTTGCATCGTTGCAGAGATATTTGCAAAAATAACGGCGATTTGACGATGTCTGTCTGGCTGTAACGTGTTCCCACTTTTTAGGTCGAACCGTTCAACCGATCAGCACCAAATTTTGCAGACATGATTGTAGGCCGCCAGAGACAAGAACCTCTCTTTTTCAAATTTTTCGAACAAAAAATACGGTATTAAAAAAAAAACGTTTGTAATATAATTTTAATTCCAAAACAACCGTTCATCCGACACGAAAATTGAACAACCAAATTGGTAGAGGGGAAAATTCTCTACAACTCAGCTCTATCGTGTACTTTTTTTTTCATATCTTGCATCGTTGCAGAGATATTTGCAAAAATAACGGCGATTTGACGATGTCTGTCTGGCTGTAACGTGTTCCCACTTTTTAGGTCGAACCGTTCAACCGATCAGCACCAAATTTTGCAGACATGATTGTAGGCCGCCAGAGACAAGAACCTCTCTTTTTCAAATTTTTCGAACAAAAAATACGGTATTAATACAAAAAAACCGTTTGTAATATAGTTGTAATTCCAAAACAACCGTTCATCCGACACGAAAATTGAACAACCAAATTGGTAGAGGGGAAAATTCTCTACAACTCAGCTCTATCGTGTACTTTTTTTTCATATCTTGCATCGTTGCAGAGATATTTGCAAAAATAACGGCGATTTGACGATGTCTGTCTGGCTGTAACGTGTTCCCACTTTTTAGGTCGAACCGTTCAACCGATCAGCACCAAATTTTGCAGACATGATTGTAGGCCGCCAGAGACAAGAACCTCTCTTTTTCAAATTTTTCGAACAAAAAATACGGTATTAATACAAAAAAACCGTTTGTAATATAGTTGTAATTCCAAAACAACCGTTCATCCGACACGAAAATTGAACAACCAAATTGGTAGAGGGGAAAATTCTCTACAACTCAGCTCTATCGTGTACTTTTTTTTTCATATCTTGCATCGTTGCAGAGATATTTGCAAAAATAACGGCGATTTGACGATGTCTGTCTGGCTGTAACGTGTTCCCACTTTTTAGGTCGAACCGTTCAACCGATCAGCACCAAATTTTGCAGACATGATTGTAGGCCGCCAGAGACAAGAACCTCTCTTTTTCAAATTTTTCGAACAAAAAATACGGTATTAATAAAAAAAACGTTTGTAATATAATTTTAATTCCAAAACAACCGTTCATCCGACACGAAAATTGAACAACCAAATTGGTAGAGGGGAAAATTCTCTACAACTCAGCTCTATCGTGTACTTTTTTTTTCATATCTTGCATCGTTGCAGAGATATTTGCAAAAATAACGGCGATTTGACGATGTCTGTCTGGCTGTAACGTGTTCCCACTTTTTAGGTCGAACCGTTCAACCGATCAGCACCAAATTTTGCAGACATGATTGTAGGCCGCCAGAGACAAGAACCTCTCTTTTTCAAATTTTTCGAACAAAAAATACGGTATTAATACAAAAAAACCGTTTGTAATATAGTTGTAATTCCAAAACAACCGTTCATCCGACACGAAAATTGAACAACCAAATTGGTAGAGGGGAAAATTCTCTACAACTCAGCTCTATCGTGTACTTTTTTTTCATATCTTGCATCGTTGCAGAGATATTTGCAAAAATAACGGCGATTTGACGATGTCTGTCTGGCTGTAACGTGTTCCCACTTTTTAGGTCGAACCGTTCAACCGATCAGCACCAAATTTTGCAGACATGATTGTAGGCCGCCAGAGACAAGAACCTCTCTTTTTCAAATTTTTCGAACAAAAAATACGGTATTAATACAAAAAAACCGTTTGTAATATAGTTGTAATTCCAAAACAACCGTTCATCCGACACGAAAATTGAACAACCAAATTGGTAGAGGGGAAAATTCTCTACAACTCAGCTCTATCGTGTACTTTTTTTTTCATATCTTGCATCGTTGCAGAGATATTTGCAAAAATAACGGCGATTTGACGATGTCTGTCTGGCTGTAACGTGTTCCCACTTTTTAGGTCGAACCGTTCAACCGATCAGCACCAAATTTTGCAGACATGATTGTAGGCCGCCAGAGACAAGAACCTCTCTTTTTCAAATTTTTCGAACAAAAAATACGGTATTAATACAAAAAAACCGTTTGTAATATAGTTGTAATTCCAAAACAACCGTTCATCCGACACGAAAATTGAACAACCAAATTGGTAGAGGGGAAAATTCTCTACAACTCAGCTCTATCGTGTACTTTTTTTTCATATCTTGCATCGTTGCAGAGATATTTGCAAAAATAACGGCGATTTGACGATGTCTGTCTGGCTGTAACGTGTTCCCACTTTTTAGGTCGAACCGTTCAACCGATCAGCACCAAATTTTGCAGACATGATTGTAGGCCGCCAGAGACAAGAACCTCTCTTTTTCAAATTTTTCGAACAAAAAATACGGTATTAATACAAAAAAACCGTTTGTAATATAGTTGTAATTCCAAAACAACCGTTCATCCGACACGAAAATTGAACAACCAAATTGGTAGAGGGGAAAATTCTCTACAACTCAGCTCTATCGTGTACTTTTTTTTTCATATCTTGCATCGTTGCAGAGATATTTGCAAAAATAACGGCGATTTGACGATGTCTGTCTGGCTGTAACGTGTTCCCACTTTTTAGGTCGAACCGTTCAACCGATCAGCACCAAATTTTGCAGACATGATTGTAGGCCGCCAGAGACAAGAACCTCTCTTTTTCAAATTTTTCGAACAAAAAATACGGTATTAATACAAAAAAACCGTTTGTAATATAGTTGTAATTCCAAAACAACCGTTCATCCGACACGAAAATAGAACAACCAAATTGGTATAGGGGAAAATTCTCTACAACTCAGCTCTATCGTGTACTTTTTTTTTTCATATCTTGCATCGTTGCAGAGATATTTGCAAAAATAACGGCGATTTGACCATGTCTGTCTGGCTGTAACGTGTTCCCACTTTTTAGGTCGAACCGTTCAACCGATCAGCACCAAATTTTGCAGACATGATTGTAGGCCGCCAGAGACCAGAACCTCTCTTTTTCAAATTTTTCGAACAAAAAATACGGTATTAATACAAAAAAACCTTTTGTAATATAATTGTAATTCCAAAACAACCGTTCATCCGACACGAAAATTGAACAACCAAATTGGTAGAGGGGAAAATTCTCTACAACTCAGCTCTATCGTGTACTTTTTTTTTCATATCTTGCATCGTTGCAGAGATATTTGCAAAAATAACGGCGATTTGACGATGTCTGTTTGGCTGTAACGTGTTCCCACTTTTTAGGTCGAACCGTTCAACCGATCAGCACCAAATTTTGCAGACATGATTGTAGGCCGCCAGAGACCAGAACCTCTCTTTTTCAAATTTTTCGAACAAAAAATACGGTATTAATACAAAAAAACCTTTTGTAATATAATTGTAATTCCAAAACAACCGTTCATCCGACACGAAAATTGAACAACCAAATTGGTAGAGGGGAAAATTCTCTACAACTCAGCTCTATCGTGTACTTTTTTTTCATATCTTGCATCGTTGCAGAGATATTTGCAAAAATAACGGCGATTTGACGATGTCTGTCTGGCTGTAACGTGTTCCCACTTTTTAGGTCGAACCGTTCAACCGATCAGCACCAAATTTTGCAGACATGATTGTAGGCCGCCAGAGACAAGAACCTCTCTTTTTCAAATTTTTCGAACAAAAAATACGGTATTAATACAAAAAAACCGTTTGTAATATAGTTGTAATTCCAAAACAACCGTTCATCCGACACGAAAATTGATCAACCAAATTGGTAGAGGGGAAAATTCTCTACAACTCAGCTCTATCGTGTACTTTTTTTTTCATATCTTGCATCGTTGCAGAGATATTTGCAAAAATAACGGCGATTTGACGATGTCTGTCTGGCTGTAACGTGTTCCCACTTTTTAGGTCGAACCGTTCAACCGATCAGCACCAAATTTTGCAGACATGATTGTAGGCCGCCAGAGACAAGAACCTCTCTTTTTCAAATTTTTCGAACAAAAAATACGGTATTAATACAAAAAAACCGTTTGTAATATAGTTGTAATTCCAAAACAACCGTTCATCCGACACGAAAATAGAACAACCAAATTGGTATAGGGGAAAATTCTCTACAACTCAGCTCTATCGTGTACTTTTTTTTTTCATATCTTGCATCGTTGCAGAGATATTTGCAAAAATAACGGCGATTTGACGATGTCTGTCTGGCTGTAACGTGTTCCCACTTTTTAGGTCGAACCGTTCAACCGATCAGCACCAAATTTTGCAGACATGATTGTAGGCCGCCAGAGACCAGAACCTCTCTTTTTCAAATTTTTCGAACAAAAAATACGGTATTAATACAAAAAAACCTTTTGTAATATAATTGTAATTCCAAAACAACCGTTCATCCGACACGAAAATTGAACAACCAAATTGGTAGAGGGGAAAATTCTCTACAACTCAGCTCTATCGTGTACTTTTTTTTCATATCTTGCATCGTTGCAGAGATATTTGCAAAAATAACGGCGATTTGACGATGTCTGTCTGGCTGTAACGTGTTCCCACTTTTTAGGTCGAACCGTTCAACCGATCAGCACCAAATTTTGCAGACATGATTGTAGGCCGCCAGAGACCAGAACCTCTCTTTTTCAAATTTTTCGAACAAAAAATACGGTATTAATACAAAAAAACCTTTTGTAATATAATTGTAATTCCAAAACAACCGTTCATCCGACACGAAAATTGAACAACCAAATTGGTAGAGGGGAAAATTCTCTACAACTCAGCTCTATCGTGTACTTTTTTTTTCATATCTTGCATCGTTGCAGAGATATTTGCAAAAATAACGGCGATTTGACGATGTCTGTCTGGCTGTAACGTGTTCCCACTTTTTAGGTCGAACCGTTCAACCGATCAGCACCAAATTTTGCAGACATGATTGTAGGCCGCCAGAGACCAGAACCTCTCTTTTTCAAATTTTTCGAACAAAAAATACGGTATTAATACAAAAAAACCTTTTGTAATATAATTGTAATTCCAAAACAACCGTTCATCCGACACGAAAATTGAACAACCAAATTGGTAGAGGGGAAAATTCTCTACAACTCAGCTCTATCGTGTACTTTTTTTTTCATATCTTGCATCGTTGCAGAGATATTTGCAAAAATAACGGCGATTTGACGATATCTGTCTGGCTGTAACGTGTTCCCACTTTTTAGGTCGAACCGTTCAACCGATCAGCACCAAATTTTGCAGACATGATTGTAGGCCGCCAGAGACCAGAACCTCTCTTTTTCAAATTTTTCGAACAAAAAATACGGTATTAATACAAAAAAACCTTTTGTAATATAATTGTAATTCCAAAACAACCGTTCATCCGACACGAAAATTGAACAACCAAATTGGTAGAGGGGAAAATTCTCTACAACTCAGCTCTATCGTGTACTTTTTTTTTCATATCTTGCATCGTTGCAGAGATATTTGCAAAAATAACGGCGATTTGACGATGTCTGTCTGGCTGTAACGTGTTCCCACTTTTTAGGTCGAACCGTTCAACCGATCAGCACCAAATTTTGCAGACATGATTGTAGGCCGCCAGAGACCAGAACCTCTCTTTTTCAAATTTTTCGAACAAAAAATACGGTATTAATACAAAAAAACCTTTTGTAATATAATTGTAATTCCAAAACAACCGTTCATCCGACACGAAAATTGAACAACCAAATTGGTAGAGGGGAAAATTCTCTACAACTCAGCTCTATCGTGTACTTTTTTTTTCATATCTTGCATCGTTGCAGAGATATTTGCAAAAATAACGGCGATTTGACGATGTCTGTCTGGCTGTAACGTGTTCCCACTTTTTAGGTCGAACCGTTCAACCGATCAGCACCAAATTTTGCAGACATGATTGTAGGCCGCCAGAGACCAGAACCTCTCTTTTTCAAATTTTTCGAACAAAAAATACGGTATTAATACAAAAAAACCTTTTGTAATATAATTGTAATTCCAAAACAACCGTTCATCCGACACGAAAATTGAACAACCAAATTGGTAGAGGGGAAAATTCTCTACAACTCAGCTCTATCGTGTACGTTTTTTTCATATCTTGCATCGTTGCAGAGATATTTGCAAAAATAACGGCGATTTGACGATGTCTGTCTGGCTGTAACGTGTTCCCACTTTTTAGGTCGAACCGTTCAACCGATCAGCACCAAATTTTGCAGACATGATTGTAGGCCGCCAGAGACCAGAACCTCTCTTTTTCAAATTTTTCGAACAAAAAATACGGTATTAATACAAAAAAAACCTTTTGTAATATAATTGTAATTCCAAAACAACCGTTCATCCGACACGAAAATTGAACAACCAAATTGGTAGAGGGGAAAATTCTCTACAACTCAGCTCTATCGTGTACTTTTTTTTCATATCTTGCATCGTTGCAGAGATATTTGCAAAAATAACGGCGATTTGACGATGTCTGTCTGGCTGTAACGTGTTCCCACTTTTTAGGTCGAACCGTTCAACCGATCAGCACCAAATTTTGCAGACATGATTGTAGGCCGCCAGAGACCAGAACCTCTCTTTTTCAAATTTTTCGAACAAAAAATACGGTATTAATACAAAAAAACCTTTTGTAATATAATTGTAATTCCAAAACAACCGTTCATCCGACACGAAAATTGAACAACCAAATTGGTAGAGGGGAAAATTCTCTACAACTCAGCTCTATCGTGTACTTTTTTTTCATATCTTGCATCGTTGCAGAGATATTTGCAAAAATAACGGCGATTTGACGATGTCTGTCTGGCTGTAACGTGTTCCCACCTTTTAGGTCGAACCGTTCAACCGATCAGCACCAAATTTTGCAGACATGATTGTAGGCCGCCAGAGACCAGAACCTCTCTTTTTCAAATTTTTCGAACAAAAAATACGGTATTAATACAAAAAAACCTTTTGTAATATAATTGTAATTCCAAAACAACCGTTCATCCGACACGAAAATTGAACAACCAAATTGGTAGAGGGGAAAATTCTCTACAACTCAGCTCTATCGTGTACTTTTTTTTCATATCTTGCATCGTTGCAGAGATATTTGCAAAAATAACGGCGATTTGACGATGTCTGTCTGGCTGTAACGTGTTCCCACCTTTTAGGTCGAACCGTTCAACCGATCAGCACCAAATTTTGCAGACATGATTGTAGGCCGCCAGAGACCAGAACCTCTCTTTTTCAAATTTTTCGAACAAAAAATACGGTATTAATACAAAAAAACCTTTTGTAATATAATTGTAATTCCAAAACAACCGTTCATCCGACACGAAAATTGAACAACCAAATTGGTAGAGGGGAAAATTCTCTACAACTCAGCTCTATCGTGTACTTTTTTTTCATATCTTGCATCGTTGCAGAGATATTTGCAAAAATAACGGCGATTTGACGATGTCTGTCTGGCTGTAACGTGTTCCCACCTTTTAGGTCGAACCGTTCAACCGATCAGCACCAAATTTTGCAGACATGATTGTAGGCCGCCAGAGACCAGAACCTCTCTTTTTCAAATTTTTCGAACAAAAAATACGGTATTAATACAAAAAAACCTTTTGTAATATAATTGTAATTCCAAAACAACCGTTCATCCGACACGAAAATTGAACAACCAAATTGGTAGAGGGGAAAATTCTCTACAACTCAGCTCTATCGTGTACTTTTTTTTCATATCTTGCATCGTTGCAGAGATATTTGCAAAAATAACGGCGATTTGACGATGTCTGTCTGGCTGTAACGTGTTCCCACCTTTTAGGTCGAACCGTTCAACCGATCAGCACCAAATTTTGCAGACATGATTGTAGGCCGCCAGAGACCAGAACCTCTCTTTTTCAAATTTTTCGAACAAAAAATACGGTATTAATACAAAAAAACCTTTTGTAATATAATTTTAATTCCAAAACAACCGTTCATCCGACACGAAAATTGAACAACCAAATTGGTAGAGGGGAAAATTCTCTACAACTCAGCTCTATCGTGTACTTTTTTTTCATATCTTGCATCGTTGCAGAGATATTTGCAAAAATAACGGCGATTTGACGATGTCTGTCTGGCTGTAACGTGTTCCCACCTTTTAGGTCGAACCGTTCAACCGATCAGCACCAAATTTTGCAGACATGATTGTAGGCCGCCAGAGACCAGAACCTCTCTTTTTCAAATTTTTCGAACAAAAAATACGGTATTAATACAAAAAAACCTTTTGTAATATAATTGTAATTCCAAAACAACCGTTCATCCGACACGAAAATTGAACAACCAAATTGGTAGAGGGGAAAATTCTCTACAACTCAGCTCTATCGTGTACTTTTTTTTTCATATCTTGCATCGTTGCAGAGATATTTGCAAAAATAACGGCGATTTGACGATGTCTGTCTGGCTGTAACGTGTTCCCACTTTTTAGGTCGAACCGTTCAACCGATCAGCACCAAATTTTGCAGACATGATTGTAGGCCGCCAGAGACCAGAACCTCTCTTTTTCAAATTTTTCGAACAAAAAATACGGTATTAATACAAAAAAACCTTTTGTAATATAATTGTAATTCCAAAACAACCGTTCATCCGACACGAAAATTGAACAACCAAATTGGTAGAGGGGAAAATTCTCTACAACTCAGCTCTATCGTGTACTTTTTTTTTCATATCTTGCATCGTTGCAGAGATATTTGCAAAAATAACGGCGATTTGACGATGTCTGTCTGGCTGTAACGTGTTCCCACTTTTTAGGTCGAAGCGTTCAACCGATCAGCACCAAATTTTGCAGACATGATTGTAGGCCGCCAGAGACCAGAACCTCTCTTTTTCAAATTTTTCGAACAAAAAATACGGTATTAATACAAAAAAACCTTTTGTAATATAATTGTAATTCCAAAACAACCGTTCATCCGACACGAAAATTGAACAACCAAATTGGTAGAGGGGAAAATTCTCTACAACTCAGCTCTATCGTGTACGTTTTTTTCATATCTTGCATCGTTGCAGAGATATTTGCAAAAATAACGGCGATTTGACGATGTCTGTCTGGCTGTAACGTGTTCCCACTTTTTAGGTCGAACCGTTCAACCGATCAGCACCAAATTTTGCAGACATGATTGTAGGCCGCCAGAGACCAGAACCTCTCTTTTTCAAATTTTTCGAACAAAAAATACGGTATTAATACAAAAAAACCTTTTGTAATATAATTGTAATTCCAAAACAACCGTTCATCCGACACGAAAATTGAACAACCAAATTGGTAGAGGGGAAAATTCTCTACAACTCAGCTCTATCGTGTACTTTTTTTTCATATCTTGCATCGTTGCAGAGATATTTGCAAAAATAACGGCGATTTGACGATGTCTGTCTGGCTGTAACGTGTTCCCACCTTTTAGGTCGAACCGTTCAACCGATCAGCACCAAATTTTGCAGACATGATTGTAGGCCGCCAGAGACCAGAACCTCTCTTTTTCAAATTTTTCGAACAAAAAATACGGTATTAATACAAAAAAACCTTTTGTAATATAATTGTAATTCCAAAACAACCGTTCATCCGACACGAAAATTGAACAACCAAATTGGTAGAGGGGAAAATTCTCTACAACTCAGCTCTATCGTGTACTTTTTTTTCATATCTTGCATCGTTGCAGAGATATTTGCAAAAATAACGGCGATTTGACGATGTCTGTCTGGCTGTAACGTGTTCCCACCTTTTAGGTCGAACCGTTCAACCGATCAGCACCAAATTTTGCAGACATGATTGTAGGCCGCCAGAGACCAGAACCTCTCTTTTTCAAATTTTTCGAACAAAAAATACGGTATTAATACAAAAAAACCTTTTGTAATATAATTGTAATTCCAAAACAACCGTTCATCCGACACGAAAATTGAACAACCAAATTGGTAGAGGGGAAAATTCTCTACAACTCAGCTCTATCGTGTACTTTTTTTTCATATCTTGCATCGTTGCAGAGATATTTGCAAAAATAACGGCGATTTGACGATGTCTGTCTGGCTGTAACGTGTTCCCACCTTTTAGGTCGAACCGTTCAACCGATCAGCACCAAATTTTGCAGACATGATTGTAGGCCGCCAGAGACCAGAACCTCTCTTTTTCAAATTTTTCGAACAAAAAATACGGTATTAATACAAAAAAACCTTTTGTAATATAATTGTAATTCCAAAACAACCGTTCATCCGACACGAAAATTGAACAACCAAATTGGTAGAGGGGAAAATTCTCTACAACTCAGCTCTATCGTGTACTTTTTTTTCATATCTTGCATCGTTGCAGAGATATTTGCAAAAATAACGGCGATTTGACGATGTCTGTCTGGCTGTAACGTGTTCCCACCTTTTAGGTCGAACCGTTCAACCGATCAGCACCAAATTTTGCAGACATGATTGTAGGCCGCCAGAGACCAGAACCTCTCTTTTTCAAATTTTTCGAACAAAAAATACGGTATTAATACAAAAAAACCTTTTGTAATATAATTGTAATTCCAAAACAACCGTTCATCCGACACGAAAATTGAACAACCAAATTGGTAGAGGGGAAAATTCTCTACAACTCAGCTCTATCGTGTACTTTTTTTTCATATCTTGCATCGTTGCAGAGATATTTGCAAAAATAACGGCGATTTGACGATGTCTGTCTGGCTGTAACGTGTTCCCACCTTTTAGGTCGAACCGTTCAACCGATCAGCACCAAATTTTGCAGACATGATTGTAGGCCGCCAGAGACCAGAACCTCTCTTTTTCAAATTTTTCGAACAAAAAATACGGTATTAATACAAAAAAACCTTTTGTAATATAATTGTAATTCCAAAACAACCGTTCATCCGACACGAAAATTGAACAACCAAATTGGTAGAGGGGAAAATTCTCTACAACTCAGCTCTATCGTGTACTTTTTTTTCATATCTTGCATCGTTGCAGAGATATTTGCAAAAATAACGGCGATTTGACGATGTCTGTCTGGCTGTAACGTGTTCCCACCTTTTAGGTCGAACCGTTCAACCGATCAGCACCAAATTTTGCAGACATGATTGTAGGCCGCCAGAGACCAGAACCTCTCTTTTTCAAATTTTTCGAACAAAAAATACGGTATTAATACAAAAAAACCTTTTGTAATATAATTGTAATTCCAAAACAACCGTTCATCCGACACGAAAATTGAACAACCAAATTGGTAGAGGGGAAAATTCTCTACAACTCAGCTCTATCGTGTACGTTTTTTTCATATCTTGCATCGTTGCAGAGATATTTGCAAAAATAACGGCGATTTGACGATGTCTGTCTGGCTGTAACGTGTTCCCACTTTTTAGGTCGAACCGTTCAACCGATCAGCACCAAATTTTGCAGACATGATTGTAGGCCGCCAGAGACCAGAACCTCTCTTTTTCAAATTTTTCGAACAAAAAATACGGTATTAATACAAAAAAACCTTTTGTAATATAATTGTAATTCCAAAACAACCGTTCATCCGACACGAAAATTGAACAACCAAATTGGTAGAGGGGAAAATTCTCTACAACTCAGCTCTATCGTGTACTTTTTTTTCATATCTTGCATCGTTGCAGAGATATTTGCAAAAATAACGGCGATTTGACGATGTCTGTCTGGCTGTAACGTGTTCCCACCTTTTAGGTCGAACCGTTCAACCGATCAGCACCAAATTTTGCAGACATGATTGTAGGCCGCCAGAGACCAGAACCTCTCTTTTTCAAATTTTTCGAACAAAAAATACGGTATTAATACAAAAAAACCTTTTGTAATATAATTGTAATTCCAAAACAACCGTTCATCCGACACGAAAATTGAACAACCAAATTGGTAGAGGGGAAAATTCTCTACAACTCAGCTCTATCGTGTACTTTTTTTTCATATCTTGCATCGTTGCAGAGATATTTGCAAAAATAACGGCGATTTGACGATGTCTGTCTGGCTGTAACGTGTTCCCACCTTTTAGGTCGAACCGTTCAACCGATCAGCACCAAATTTTGCAGACATGATTGTAGGCCGCCAGAGACCAGAACCTCTCTTTTTCAAATTTTTCGAACAAAAAATACGGTATTAATACAAAAAAACCTTTTGTAATATAATTGTAATTCCAAAACAACCGTTCATCCGACACGAAAATTGAACAACCAAATTGGTAGAGGGGAAAATTCTCTACAACTCAGCTCTATCGTGTACTTTTTTTTCATATCTTGCATCGTTGCAGAGATATTTGCAAAAATAACGGCGATTTGACGATGTCTGTCTGGCTGTAACGTGTTCCCACCTTTTAGGTCGAACCGTTCAACCGATCAGCACCAAATTTTGCAGACATGATTGTAGGCCGCCAGAGACCAGAACCTCTCTTTTTCAAATTTTTCGAACAAAAAATACGGTATTAATACAAAAAAACCTTTTGTAATATAATTGTAATTCCAAAACAACCGTTCATCCGACACGAAAATTGAACAACCAAATTGGTAGAGGGGAAAATTCTCTACAACTCAGCTCTATCGTGTACTTTTTTTTCATATCTTGCATCGTTGCAGAGATATTTGCAAAAATAACGGCGATTTGACGATGTCTGTCTGGCTGTAACGTGTTCCCACCTTTTAGGTCGAACCGTTCAACCGATCAGCACCAAATTTTGCAGACATGATTGTAGGCCGCCAGAGACCAGAACCTCTCTTTTTCAAATTTTTCGAACAAAAAATACGGTATTAATACAAAAAAACCTTTTGTAATATAATTGTAATTCCAAAACAACCGTTCATCCGACACGAAAATTGAACAACCAAATTGGTAGAGGGGAAAATTCTCTACAACTCAGCTCTATCGTGTACTTTTTTTCATATCTTGCATCGTTGCAGAGATATTTGCAAAAATAACGGCGATTTGACGATGTCTGTCTGGCTGTAACGTGTTCCCACTTTTTAGGTCGAACCGTTCAACCGATCGGCACCAAATTTTACAGACGTAATTGTTGGCTATCGGAGACCAGAACCTCGCTTTCTGAAATATTTCGGACGAGAAATACGTTAGTAGTACCAAAAAAATATCGTTTGTAATGTAATTTTAATTGCAAATAAACCGTTCATCTGACGCGAAAATTGAATAACCGAATTCTTAGAGGAGAGTATTCTCTACAACTCTGCTCTCTTATGTTTTTTTCATATCTCGTATCGTTTCAGAGATATTTGCAAAAATAACGGCGTTTTTGGGATGTCTGTCTGTCTGTCCGTAACGTGTTCCCTGTTTTTAAGACGAATCGTTCAACAGATCAGCACCAAATTTTACAGACATAATTGTAGGCCGCCAGAGACCAGAACCTTGCTTTTTCAAGTATTTCGGACAAGAAATACGTTAGTAATACAAAAAAAAGGCCGTTTGTAATGTAATTTTGAGGAGTAAATTCTCTACAACTTTGTTCCCTTATGTTTTTTTTTTATTTTTTTTAATGTTTTTTCATATATCGTATCGTTTGAGAGATATTTGCAAAAATAACGGTGTTTTGACACCCTCCATTGAGTTAACGAAAACCAGCCGTTCGCAGATGTCACGTGACATTCCTCGCCCAGAACTCTCTCTGGCATACGCCATCTTGCGTTGCGTATTTGATGATTTTCTTATTGTAACGTACACGTTGTCATTTCAAAGCAATGGCGCACTGAAGAATTAACAAAAACACGTCTTTCTTCGTACGATAAATGATAACCTAGTGTCTACAAATACCATATTAGCATCAGTTAACAACGACCATCAATAGTATGAAATTAATGAACACAACTTCTAGTTGTTAGCTGTAGCGAGTTAGAATGTGACTCTGAAAAAAGAAGAGTTTCAGACTCTCTTGTTAATTAATTTTTTTATTAATTAGAATACTATTTTGGTCCAAAATGTTTGCAAAAACTTATCAAACTACAAATCTTAAGTGGGCCGTAAAACACGTCAGTGCGATTTTTTTTACTTAATTATCGAAATATTTACTACGGTGCATGGGTTCCAAGCATTATCAAAATATCAAGTCACATGAATAATCTTAAAGAAAAACAAAAACAGCATAATTTAATTGATCCATTTATACTAGAAGACTCGTGCAAATACTACGCACCGTTAGTGGAAAGACAAAAAAGTTGAGAAAAAATGGAAGTTGACTGTTCACGCATAGCTTTCTTCAGAATCAATCAATGTGAGTGCTTAAGACCACAGATGAAAGAGCTTCATCCGTTGAGTGTTGTTAGGTCAAGAAATAACTGTGTATCGTAATTAGAACCGAAGATATCGTAAAACAAACCGATTAAAATATTCAATGCAAGGACAGAAGGATACCGCGTTTGAATAAAAATAACGGATGGAGAGGCTGTAGTTGATTGTGATACTTGACGACAAATTTGCGAATGAGCCACGGGTCGTAACACGTCTGAAATGTAACGGCCACTGTTCAAAGTGCCGTCGATGCGAACAAGAGGTGACCGAGACGTGTAACCAATGGCACCCGATACCATCACGCCGGGTGATACGCCAGTATGGCGATGAATACACGCTTCCAATGTGCGTTCACCGCGATGTCGCCAAACACGGATGCGACCATCGTGATGGTGTAAACAGAACCTGGATTCATCCAAAAAATGACGTTTCGCCATTCGTGCACCCAGGTTCGTCGTTGCGTACACCATCGCAGGCGCTCCTGTCTGTGATGCAGCGTCAAGGGTGACCGCAGCCACGGTCTCCGAGCTGACAGTCCATGCTGCTGCAAACGTCGTCGAGCTGTTCGTGCAGATGGTTGTTGGCTTGCAAACGTCCCCATCTGTTGACTAAGGGATCGAGACGTGGCAGCAATGTTGCGATACTATAAATCGCAATCGCGATAGGCTACAATCCGACCTCTATAAATGTCGGAAACGTGATGGTACGCATTTCTCCTCCTTACACGAGGCATCACAACAACGTTTCACCAGGCAACGCCGGTCAACTGCTGTTTGTGAGTGAGAAATCTGATTAGATTAGATTAGATTAACACTTGTTCCTTGGATCATGTATACGACATTTCGTAATGATGTGGAACGTGTCAGTTTAGTAAATTTTGTCTATACTTGACAATCTATATTTTAAGAATTTTTTTTGTTTATTTTTTTTTTAATTTTTTTTTTTTTAAGTTTTATCTAAAAATTTATCTACATTGTAGGAGTTGCCGTTCAGAAATTCCTTTAATTTCCTTTTAACTACTAGTTGGCTATCTGTCAGACTTTTGATGCTACTTGGTAGGTGACCAAAGACTTTTGTGGCAGCATAATTCACCCCTTTTTGAGCCAAAGTTAGATTTAACCTTGAATAGTGAATATCATCCTTTCTCCTAGTGTTGTAGCTATGCACACTGCTATTACTTTTGAATTGGGTCGGATTGTTAATAACAAATTTCATGAGTGAATATATATATTGTGAAGCTACAGTGAGTATCCCTAGAACCTTAATAAATGTCTGCAGGATGCTCTTGGGTGGGCTCCAGCAATTATTCTGATTACACGCTTTTGTGCAATGAATACTTTTTTACTCAACGTTGAATTGCCGCAGAATATGATCCCATATGAAAGCAGTGAATGAAAATAGGCGTAGTAAGCTAATTTACTGAGATGTATATCACCAAATTTTGCAATGACTCTGATAGCATAAGTAGCTGAACTCAGACGTTTCAGGAGATCTTCAATATGTTTCTTCCAATTCAGTCCCTCGTCAATGCAAACACCTAAAAATTTTTGAATATCCTACCTTAGTTACAGATTTATGGTCAAAGTCTAAATTTATTAATGGTGTCATGCTATTTACTGTACGAAACTGTATATACTGGGTTTTATCAAAGTTTAATGACAGTCCATTTGTAGAGAACCACTTAATGACTTTCTGGAAGATATCATTTACAATTTCATCAGTTAATTCCTGTTTGTCAGGTGTGATAGCTATACTTGTATCATCAGCAAAAAGTACTAGCTTAGCATCTTCATGTATGTAGAATGGCAAGTCATTAATATATATTCAGAACAGCAAAGGACCCAAGACCGAACCTTGTGGGACCCCATTTTTATTAACTCCCCAGTTAGAAGAATTAATTGTCTCATCTACATCATGTGAACTGCTTATTTCAACTTTCTGCACTCTTCCAGTTAAGTATGATTTAAACCATTTGTGCACTGTCCCACTCATACCACAATACTTAAGCTTATCTAGAAGAATCCCATGATTTACACAATCAAAAGCCTTTGAAAGATCACAAAAAATCCCAACTGGTGATGTCCGGTTATTCAAAGCATTTAATATTTCATCAGTGAAAGTATATATAGCATTTTCAGTTGAAAAGCTTTTTTGAAAACCAAACTGACATTTTGTTAGAACTTCATCGGTTGGATACTTTCCTCGTGTCAGCACGTTGTAGGTGTCGCCACCGGCGACAACCTTGTGAGAATGCTCTGAAAAGCTAATCATTTGCATATCACAGCATCTTCTTACTTTAGGTTAAATTTCGCGTCTGTGGCACGTCATTTTCGTGGTGTATCAATTTTAATGGCCAGGAGTGTAAGATAAGCGGCACCTTATTCGCTAAGAAATACTTAGGAATATCTGTACATCCGCAGCCTACTGCTTTCAAAGTGGAAGAATGTAGACATGTGGGACATGGAAATTTCTGTCACGGCTTTGTTTCATTACGACAGGCACTTTCTTTGACGCCTCACAATTGAATATCGACTCTAAAGATTCGCACAGTATTACACTTCGCTCGCCTTTCCTATAAATGCATATACTCTTGAATGTAGACTAATTACTTTTGCCTGAATAGGGAATTATTTTGAAAATTCTTGCTGTTTGTATGATAGGTATAGCAACAGTCTGGGTAATAATCAAAATATCCACGGGTGTACTGCCGGTCTATACTGTCCAACGGGCCCAATATTTCGGCGACCATACATGTCGCCATCATCAGGTGAACTGACGGACTGAGCTCCTGGAAACGCGCCGGCACGGAGATCCGCACGCTACGGCTGCTCGAAGGGACCTGGGTTCTAGCCCGGTGGCGGGTCATTTAAACACCCTCGGCCCGCGGAGCGACCCCTCCGCGGTCCGCGCAGTGGAACCGATTGCGACGGCATCTGAGATGACGTCGGTGTGAGGGCTCTGTCCGCTACGTTACGTTCGCTAGATTTACTCTTAATTAACCCAATCGCTGGTTCCCAAGCTTTGCTAAGATTATAGCCACAGTCACGGTTTATGAGGTCGTCATTTGTGCGAATTTCAATGGCCTCTCTAACGACGCAGTCCCGGTATCTCGACGTCTGTACCAGAATCCTAGTGCGTTCATACTCCATCGCGTGATTCCCCGACAAACAATGTTCAGCGACCGCCGACTTGCTCGGATACATCAATCGTGTGTGCCTCTGGTGTTCAACGCATCGATCCTCGACGGTACGCATCGTCTGTCCAATATATGACTTTCCACACTGACACGGAATCTGGTACACGCCGGCCTTCCTCAAACCGAGATCATCTTTGGCGCTCCCCACCAGTGCACGAATTTTATTCGGCGGACGAAAGACAGTTCCAACCTGGTGTTTTTTTTTTTTTTTTTTTTTTTTTTTTTTTTTTTTTTTTTTTTTTTTTTTTTCAAAAATACGGGCGATCTTCCCCGAGAGTGCGCCGGTATATGGAACGAACGCAGTGCCCACATCCTCCCTCGTGTTTTCATCCGTTTCCACAGGTTGTGCTGTAGTGGCTGAATCTACCACTCTGAGTACCCATTTTTTCGAAATACAGTTCTCAGGTGTTCCAATTCCTGAGGTAGACTCTCTGCGTCGGAGATAGTGCGCGCCCTATGTACTAGAGTTTTAAGTACCCCATTCCTCTGTGAAGGGTGGTGACAGCTGTCTGCGTGTAAATACAGATCAGTGTGCGTTGTCTTCCGATACACACTATGACCCAGGGTGCCATCAGCTCTTCTCTTGACCAAGACGTCAAGGAACGGCAGTTTACCCTCCGTTTCAGTCTCCATAGTGAATTTGATGTCGGGATGTATGGAGTTCAGATGTGTAAGGAAGTCAAGGAGTTTATCCATACCATGTGGCCAGATGACGAAAGTGTCGTCCACGTAACGGAAAAAGCAAGTAGGTTTCCATTCAGATGATGCCAGGGCTTTCTCCTCGAAATTCTCCATGTACAAATTTGCGACCACAGGGGAGAGTGGGCTACCCATGGCGACTCCCTCCGTTTGTTCGTAGTATTCGACATTGAAAATACGTGGAGGTCAAGACATGCCTAAAAAGTTCGGTGGTCTTCTCGTCAAACTTCTGACCAATCAAATCTAGTGACTCTCGAAGGGGCACCCTCGTAAACAACGAAACGACGTCAAAACTCACCGTGATATCTGACTCATCCAGCCTGAAGTTGTTAAGGCGTTTAACAAAATCCACGGAATTACGGATGTGCTGAGGGCATTTACCATATAAGGAGTTAATATTCCCGTCAAGTATTTGGCCCTCACACCGACGTCATTTCAGACGCCGTCGCAGTCGGTATTTAAATGGCCCACCACCGGGAACATCGGCGCATACAATAACACCCACGAGTTTTTTGCTACCGGACGAAATACTTTACCCCAACACAAAGAACAATGCCGTCACTGGTTAAGGGGACATACAGTATTTTATATACTAACAAATACTGAAAAGAGCGAAGAGGACTTTTGGACGTATATTGCGACCCAGCACCAAAACCTTGTGCAAATAAATGATTATCATTGTCAATATGCCAATTTCCTAAAGAGAACTATCATGTAAATTGCACGTGAAATAACATCCTCAACGATGGAGCTTGTAGGATCAAACTAACGATAATTACATAAATACAATAATCCAAATGAAGAGCAAGTAACGATGAAACGAGCAGTATCTCAGAATCACCTTTGGTTTTGAAACAAGATATATCATTAAGCCCTTCTTTCGTTTGTTTATTCCTGTGCACCAGCCGACTGACGCGTGTCGGGGTTAGAGAAGAAGAAATTTTAAATAAGAGAAGGAATTTTCAATAAGTACATAAAAGAAGATAAAAAGAAAATGAACTTCAGACGGACACGCAAAACTGCGAAAACAATACGTGAATACGAACTTTGAAATCGACCGTAGGCAGTGCCGTGGGAAAAGAAGAAACAGTTATTTTATTGAATAGTAAATAGAAGAAAATCGTTTATGTTTATCGCTGAAGAAGTGACCTTTTTTTTAGTTTTTTTGTATATTTTATATATAAATCCGTGGGGCAGCAAGAACGGAAATTCGTCAAATCAGCTTTATCTTCCTTTTTTGTCAACGCAAGAAGAATTTTCATTTTCAATTACAGGATAGAAGCAAAAATTTTCCTACAAATAGAAAAAAAGGCCGATAGAAGCCGACAGTATAAATTTCACTTCAATGCCTCTCCTTATGTTTAACGCACAATAGATATATATTCACTCATGAAATTTGTTATTAACAGTCCGACCCAGTTCAAAAGTAATAGCAGTGTGAATAGCTACAACTCTAGGAGAAAGGATGATATTCACTATTCAAGGTTAAATCTAATTTTGGCACAGAAAGGGGTGAATTATGCTGCCATAAAAGTCTTCGGTCTCTACCGAGTAGCATCAAAAGTCTGACAGATAGCCAACTAGTATTTAAAAAGAAATTAAGGAATTTCTGAATGACAACTCCTTCTACAATGTAGATGATTTTTTAGTTAAAACTTAAAAAAAGTAAAAAACAACCAGAAAATGTAATAAAAATATTTAAAATATTGATTATCAAGTGTAGACAACATTTACTAAACTGACACGTTCCACATCATTACGAAATTTCGTGTATATGACCTATGGAGCAAGTATTAATCCAATCTAATGCTCCGTGTCTAATGATCACGCTGTCGACGGGACGTTAAACTCGAAGATTCGTTCCTTCCTTCCTTCCTTCCAATATGTACGTACACGTTTAGACTTTGATGTCATCGTAAACGCGATGTGTCACTAACTTTCAAAAAATGTTCAAATATTTGTTAAGCTTATGGGACTTAACTACGGGGTCATCAGTCCCTAAACTTACAAACTACTTACGAACTACTTACAACTAAGGACGGCACAAATATCCATGCCCGAGGGGGGATTCGAACCCCCGACCGTAGTGGCCCTGCTGACCGTGACTGTAGCGCCTCAGTCACCTCGGCCACCGCGGCCGGCACACTAACTTTCATTACGCTTGTGTATTGTATCGATATACGCGTCACCGTTTCTCAAAAATTTATGGAAAACGATATTTGTATGTGTAGTGTCTCTCACTAATATTAGTGGACTACGTGTGTTAGTTATCTGATGGGTTTGTGTCTAGAAAGGCGAAAGGTGCTTCACAACGAAATGTTAAGAAAACACTATTAGGCAATACGATAATGTGTATTCAAGTTGAATTTTTGATAAGTTTAAGTAAGTGGAGAAAATTAGCCTCCACTTGCAGCATCGCAAGACCATGGCCTGACTTACAACATGGCAGGTTGGGTTCTGTCATTGAAACACCGTGTGATGTGTACACAGATATGAGTAGATAAACAGTGCGCTGTGATTCCACCAGAAAGAAAAAAATGCCCTATCGCAGCTCTAGAGCGAGCGAATTTATCTTGGCGAGGTACAAAGACGTAGAATTGCTTATCGCTTTTTATCTGGCGGCTTAAAAAACATTTACATCGATAGATGTCGACATTTATACGTTCTGCAGAAGCGATAAGCACTTGAAGTAACTCTGTCGACGATTTCAATGTCAACATCGATATCGCAGTACAAATCCACCTGTGGAAACTGGAGACAGAGGAAAAGAGAGAGATAGAAATGAGTATAGTGGGAGGTGGAGGTGATGAATCTACATCTACATCTACATGGGATACTCTGCAAATCACATTTAAGTGCCTGGCAGACGGTTCATCGAACCACAATTATACTATTTATCTCCCATTCCATTCTCGAATAGCGCGCGGGAAGAAAGAACACCTGAATCTCTCCGTTCGAGCTCGGATTTCTCGTATTTTATTCTCATGATCATTTTTACCTATGTAAGTGAGAGTCAACAATATATTTTCGCATTCGGAGGAGAATGTTGGCGATTGGAGTTTCGCAAGTAGCCCACGCCGCAGCGATAAGCGCCGTTGTTGTAATGATTCCCATCGCAGATCCTGTATCATTTCCGTAACGCTGTCTCCCCTGTATCGTGACAATACGAAACGAGCTGCCCTTCTTTGGACTCTTTCGATGTCCTCCGTCAAACCCACCTGATAAGGATCCCACACTGGGCAGCAATACTCCAAAAATGGACGGACAAGCGCAGTGTATGCAGTTCCTTTTGTAGTTCTGTGGCATCTTTTAAGGGTTCTGCCAATGAAACGCAGTCTCTGGTTCGCCTTTCCCACGATATTATCTACGTGTTCTTTCCAGTTTAGGTCTGTAGTAATAGTAATTCCTAGGTATTTTGTGGAGTTTACGGCCTTCACATTTGATTGATTTATGTTGTAAAGTATAAGAGGCGAAACAGTCTGTGGGAAAAGATGCACCGAAGCTGTCCTGCACTGACGGAAGAATCCACTTCAAGGTTCTTGTCACAGGTCTCTTAATAAGTGCGTTATTATTCGACGCAGTGAGCAGATCACAAAGATTACTGCCAAGTCCGGACTGGGGAAAAACACAGCACAGGCACTCATGCAGCCTGATAAAAGTCGTCAGAAAGTCACCAAATAAACAAACAGGTTGTCTGCGCTTCCAAGAAATTTGCTGGATCGATTATCGAGCACCTCAATCAACTACTCGAATATTCAGTTATCAGTGGGAGATTGCACAACGTGCCACACGGCTTTAAGATGGTTCTTTATAACACAGTTCACTTATAAAAGTCGCAGTTTTTCGCCTCTTCACCAAACAGAAATAATACACAACAGCTTCGCATACATCTCGATCTACACACTTTCAGTTTGATGTGAAATTGCATTCATAGCAGTGTTTGTGTGTGTGTGTGTGTGTGTGTGGTTTTTTTTGTTTTTTTGTTTTTTCTTTTTTTTTTCTTTTTTGTGGAGTGGACGAATCTTGATTTAAAAACAATTGTAATAGTTATAGGCAATTGTGAAGATAGCAGGAGTAAAACAAAGGGACTGAGGCACTATACTTAACCAGACAGCAATTGTTAGAGTCTAAGATCATGATAGGGTCGCAGAGGTTGGGAAGGGAGCAAGACAGGGTTGTAGCCTTTCTCCATTGTTGTCCAATCTGTACATTGAGCAAGCATTGAAGGTATGCAAGGAGAAATTTGAAGAACGAAATAAAATCCAGCAAGAGATAATAAAAACGTGGGGATTGCTGACGACGTAGTAATTCTCTCGGAGACAGCAAAAGACCTGGAAGTGAATTAAACGGAATGGGCAGTGTCTTGAAAGTAAGGTATAAGATGAACATTAACAAGAGTGCAACGAGGGTAATGGAAAGTTGTGTCAGAAAATCAAGCGCTGCTAAAGGAATCAGACTAGGTAATGAGACAATAAAAGTAGAAGATGAGTTTTTATCTGGGTAGTAAAATAACTTCTGATGGCCGAAGTAAAGACGATATAAAATGCAGATTGAATATGGGAAGGAAAGCGTATCTGAAGAAGCGAAATTTGTTGACATCCAGTAATAGTTACAATATTAGGAAGTGCTTTCTCAAAGCATTTGGAGTGTAGCATTGTATGGCAGTGAAACGTGGACGATAAGGACTTCAGACAGAAAGATGATAGAAGCTTTTGAAATGTGGTGCTACAGGCGAATGATAAAGATTAGATGGGTAGATCACGTAACTAATGAGGAAGTGCTTAACCGAATCGGGTAGAAAAGGATTTCTGGCATATCCTGACTAAGAGAAGGGATAGATTGGTTGGACACATTCTGAGACATCAAGGAATTGTCAACTTAGCATTAGAGGGAAGTGTGTGGGGTAAAAATCGTAGAGGGAGACCGAGGGACGAATACAGTAAGCAGATTCAAAAGGATGTAGGTTGCCGAAGGTATTCTCAGATGAAGAGACTTGCACAGGACAGGGTAGCGTGGAGAGCTGCATCAAACCAGTCTGCGGACTGAACACCACAAAGGCAACGCGAAATTGCAAAACACTTTTCTAAGCGTGTCTGTTCCTGTTTATCATTCTCGTCTAACGCAACTCTTTCTCGCCCACACCTAACCTGAATCTTCCAGAAAATTTAATTCTCTTTGGCTGAAACATCTACATCTACATACATAGGTGCGTGGCGGAGGGTACACTGTACCACTACTAGGCATTTCCTTTCCTATTCCACTCGCAAATAGAACGAGGAAAAAAAGAATGCCTATATGCCTCCGTACGATCGCTAATTTCACTTATCTTGTCTTTGTGATCTTTACGCGAAATGTAAGTAGGCGGCAGCAAGATCGTACTACAATCAGCTTCAAATTCCGGCCCTCTAAATTTCCTCAACAGAAATTCACGAAAATAACGTCGTCTTTCTTCCAGCGATCCCCAATTGAGTTGCAGGAGCATTTCCGTGACACTCGCGCATTGGTCGAACCTACCAGTAACAAACCTAGCTGCTCGCCTCTGAACCGCCTCTATGTCTTCCTTTAAACTGATCTGCTGCGGGTCCCAAATACTTGAGCAATACTCGAGACGTGGTCGTACAAGCGTTTTATACGAGGTCTCCTTTACAGGTGAAGTACATCTTCCCAAAATTCTCCCAATAAACCGAAGTCGGCTGTCCACCGTACTCACAATTGTCCTTACATGCTCGTTCCATTTCATATCGCTCTGCAATGTTACGCCTAGATATTTGAACGACGCGACAGCATCAAGAATCTCACTACTAATGCTGTATTCGAACATTATGGGATTGCTTTTTCTACTCATGCGCATCACCTTACATTTTTCTACATTGAGAGCTAGCTGCCATTCTTCGCACCAGCTAGAAAGTTTGTCTTAAGTCATCCTGTATGCTATTACAGTCAGTTACAGACGACACCCTCCCATACAGCACAGCATCATCAGCAAACAGCCGCAAATTACAACTTACTCTGTCCATCAGATCATTTATATAGATAGAAAATAATAGCGGTCCTATCACACTCCCCTGGGGCACGCCTGACGATACACTCGTCTCTGATGAACACTCGCCGTCGAGAACAACGTACTGCGTTGTATTACTTAGGAAGTCTTCCAGCCAGTCACAAATCTGTGAACCTTTTCTGTAAGCTCGTATCTTCGTTAGCAGTCTGCAGTGTGGCACCGTGTCGAACGCCTTTTTGAAGTCGAGAAAAACACAATCCGCCTGTTTTGCTTCATCTGTGGCTCGCAAGAAGTCATCTGAGAAAAGGGCAAGCTGAGTTTCACATGAATAATGTTTCCTAAACCCGAGCCGATTCATAGAAACAAAAGGAAATTTACTACATTCGAACTGAGAATATGCTCTAAAATTCTACATGAAACTGATGTTAACGATATTGGCTTGTAATTGTGTGGGTCAGTTCTCTTTCCTTTCTATAAACGGGAGTCATCTGCGCTTTTTTCCAATCATGGGTTTACAGGAGCTGACCAAAATCTGAACCTGGTTATAAGGGAGAATAATGCAGATTTAGTCACAGTAAATTTCATCTGCGCAACTCTACATATTTCCTTGGAATGAATGACAATGGGTATGTAAACACAAAAAAATCACGCATACTTTGTTTACTTTTACTCATATATCACACTTTGGGATAGCTCTACAAGTTGACAGTGAGCTTTTAAGAGGGCAGTGGTATAATACGACTCATTTCTGGAGCAAATTAAAGAACAGTATGCCAAAATGTATTGCAGTTGAATTTTATAAAATGTTTGTACAGTTTATGGGACGTAACTACGGGGTCATCAGTCCCTAAACTTACAAATTACTTATGAGCTAGCTAACACTAAGGACGTTACAAATATCCATGCCCGAGGGGGGATTCGAACCCCCGACCGTAGTGGCCGTGTAGACCGTGCCTGACGCGCCTCAGTCCCCTCGGCCACCGCGGCCGGCTGCGTTGAACATTTTTTTAAACCAAATGACAACGCACACGAGTCATACATTTGTTTATGGCGATCGTCGACAGCGCTATATCTCAGGAAATGCATTGTACACTTTGCTGTCATGTAAAGTTTAATTTATTGCGCTACCGGTTTCGGGAGTGTTCCATCTTCCAGGCATTTAAAATTACATAAGCAGCTTAGTTTTATACATTTTCTGAATAAGGTGACAGTGTCGTCATATCTATAAAACCAATTAAAGTACAAGTTAAAAGTGATAGTCATAACGACAACATCAAGGGGTTCCTCCACCTAACGTAAATAAGAACAATGCTATTTTGACATTTTATCTTCGACTTGTTGTATTGCGAATGACATTTTATCTCTGACTTGTTGTATTACGAAATAGCATTGTTCTTATTTACGTTAAGTGCAGGAAACCCTTGATGTTGTCGTTATGACTATCACTTTTAACTTGTACTTTAATTGGTTTTATAGATATGACGACACTGTCACCTTATTCAGAAAATGTATAATACTAAACTGCTCATGTGATTTTAAATGCCTGGAAGATGGAACACTCCCGAAACCGGCAGCGCAATAAATTAAACTTTACATGACAGCAGAGTGTACAATGCATTTCCTGATATACACACGACCACTTCACAATAGATAATATACAAAAAATAAGAAAATAGCCTAATTCGAAACATTCGGTGCTAACTTTCCTCTGTATTAGATGGCTGACAAGCGATCCATCAGTACTGGTTCTTTCGAAGAGTTACGAAATGTTGTATCGGTCAACTCAGAGGTAAACAGTGATACGCTGGTTCCGACCCTGTAATCCACTTTCGCGGGTCGTCATTTCCGTGCGCTTTTGTTGCATGAAGACGTTAACTGCTGATCGATGCGAAGCGGTCGCCAGCTTGAGTTGGCAATATGGACCGCCGCGCAGAATGGCAGTGTGGTCTGAGGCATCACGCTACTGGCAGAGCGGCCGTTCCCGTCGGACGTTCGAATCCTCCTCCGGGCGTGGCTGTGTACGCTGTCCTTAGTGTAACTTGTGAAAGTTTCTTGCTTGTCCTTCTCTCCTACAAAATTTACGTTTGCTGCGAAAGTTATGTGTTTTACCATATGAACTACTTCACAGACAGTGGGTATAGACATCCACTTACTTTGGATTAAAGGACATCAAGGTATACCCCATAACGAAACAGTAGACCGCCTCGCCAAGAGAAGTATTTCGGAAGGACAACACTGCCCCACGCCGATTCCATACACAGACTTCCGAACGACGATTCGAAAAGCTGCCTACCGCACTTGGGACCACGAATGGCACCTCTCTAGAGCGTTTAAGGGAGGATACCTGGCAGCTATACAACCACGACCGTGGTTCTCATCGACGACGCTTAGCAGACGTCATGCAACGTCTATCATTCGGATGAGGCTGGGACACGGATGTTACCCTGCCCACCTACACCGTTTGAAACTCATCGCTTCTCGGCATTTCGACAAAGATGTAACAGTGGCGGATCTCAACCACATCATACTGGCATGCACCGAGTACACGGCCGCTCAAAGTGTCTTCTACAGAAAGCTGGTTGCGAGGGGTTACCCCCTCCCCACAAGTGTCACTGTCCTCCTTCATGGATTAGACAAGTTAAGTACAGTTTACTGAAGGACTACCTCAAAGTCACCGGCATACAGCTCTAATTTAAGAGCTGGAGTGTTTAACTTGAACATGCACAGCGTCAAACTGCATAAGTAATTTTATATTATATTTTGACTTTTATTTGTCTTTGCACCTCTCATATGGTCCTATGCTGTTTGCACCTTCATTGTATTACATATTTCACTCGTACTGTAAGGATGTATGATGTAAGATACCTATTAATATTGTGCTATACATTGTAAGAATCCCAATTCTATTGTAGTGTTGTCAATGTAATAACCGCTGGCTATATGGTCACTGTAACCCAAAGCCATAAAACTAAGAAATGTAACTGACTGACGCTACTTGAATGAAATATGTTTGGACTTGTTCTATCTGAATGCCTTTACAGAAAGTTATGTTAATCTGACTGCGTATTTTTTTTAAACTGTATTCTATTTGAATGTTCCCGTCGGACGTTCGAATCCTCCTCCGGGCGTGGCTGTGAACGCTGTCAAAAAATGTTCAAATGTTTGTTAAGCTTATGGGACTTAACTACGGGGTCATCAGTCCCTAAACTTACAAACTACTTATGAACTACTTACGAACTAGGACGGCACAAATATCCATGCCCGAGGGGGGATTCGAACCCCCGACCGTAGTGGCCGGGCTGACCGTGACTGGAGCGCCTCAGTCACCTCGGCCACCGCGGCCGGCTGTACGCTGTCCTTAGTGTAACTTATCAAAGTTTCTTGCTTGTCCTTCTCTCTTACAAAATTTACGTTTGCTGCGAAAGTTATATGTTTTACCATATAGTAGTTACCACAACGAAATCCTGTCTCGTAATCTTGCAGAAAATCTAAAGAAATTCTGGTCACATGTGAAGTACACTACCGGCAAAACACAAACAATACCTTCACTACGCAATAGCAATGTTAATACTACCGATGACAGTACTGCTAAAGCAGAATTACTAAACACAGCTTTCCGAAATTCTTTCACCAAAGAAGACGAAGTGAACACTCCAGTATTCAATCCAAGAACAGATGCCAGCATGCGAAACTTAGAAGTAGATGTTCATGGAGTAGTAAAACAGCTTAAGTCACTAAACAAAAATAAATCTTCCGGGCCAGATTGTATACTAACTAGATTCCTCAGAGTATGCTGATGCAATAGCTCCGTACTTAGCTATCATTTACAACCGATCACTCAGCGAAAGATCCGTACCCAAAGACTGGAAAGTTGCCCAAGTTACTCCAATATTCAAGAAAGGCAATAGGAGTGATCCCCAAAATTACAGACCTATCTCATTGACGTCGATTTGCAGTAGGATTTTGGAACATATACTTTGTTCGAATATTATGAACTACCTCGAAGAGAACGACCTATTAACCAATAGTCAACACGGATTCAGAAAGTATCGCTCTTGCGAAACACAGCTTGCCCTTTATTCACATGAAGTGATAAGTGCCATCGGCAAGGGATCTCAAATCGATTCTATATTTCTGGATTTCCGGAAGGCTTTTGACACTGTACCCTACAAGCGGCTTCTTATGAAATTGCGTGCTTATGGAATATCTCCCCAATTGTGCGATTGGATTCACGATTTCCTATCAAAAAGGACACAGTTCGTTATAAATGACCGTAAGTCATCGAGTAAAACAGAAGTGATATCTGGCGTTCCACAGGGAAGCGTTATAGGTCCCCTACTCTTCCTCGTGTTTATAAACGATTTAGAGGACAATCTGAATAGCTCCGTTAGACTGTTCGCGGATGATGCTGTCGTTTATCGGTTAGTGAAGCAAATGCAAAGCGATTTAGACAAAACTTCTGCATGGTGCGAAAATTGTCAGTTGATACTAAATAAAGAAAAGTGTGAAGTAATACACATGAGCACTAAAAGAAATCCGCTGAACTTCAATTACGCGATAAATCAGTCAAACCTTAAGGTCGTAGATTCTACCAAATACCTAGGAGTTACAATTACGAACAACTTTGACTGGAGAGAACACATAGAAAATATTGTGGGGAAGGCGAACCAAAGGTTACGTTTCATTGGCAGAACGCTTCGAAGATGCACCAGCTCCACCAAAGAGACTGCCTACATCACACTTGTGCGTCCTCTCCTGGAGTACTGTTGCCCCTTGTGGGACCCTCACCAGGTGGGACTGACGGAAGACATTGAGAAGGTTCAGAGAAGGGCAGCTCGTTTTGTTTTATCACGTTACGGGGGGAAAGCGTCACGGAAATGTTGCACGAATTGGGGTGAAAATCATTAAAAGAAAGACGTTATTCATTGGGGCGTGATCTGTTTGTGAAGTTTCAATCACCGACTTTTAGTTCTGAATGTGAAAATATTTTGTTAGCACCCACCTACTTAGGGAGACATGACCATCCCAATAAAATAAGAAAAATCAGATCGAAAACGGAGCGATTTCGGTGTTCTTTCTTCCCGCGCGCTATTAGAGAATGGAACGGTAGAGAAAAGTTATGAAAGTTGTTAATGAACCCTCTGCCAGGCACTTGAATGTGATTTGCAGAGTATCTATGTAGATGTAGATGAACTGAGAAATGTAACTGACTGACGCTACGTGAATGAAATGTAGCTGGATGTGTTTGGTCTTGTTCTGTCTAAATGCCTTTGCACAACGTTATGTTAATCTGACGGCGTATTTTTTTAAACTGTATTCTATTTGAATGTCAAGGTATTGCAAAACCTATCCTAGACACAAACTGCTAATTGTTTCTGTATGGAAATGTCGTAACAAAGTTAACTGTCTGCAACGTACTGATACTAAAAAAAAATCACTGTGTTAATAATTCTGACCTTACAAACTTGTTTCTGACTGAACTAACAATCTTTGACTGAATGTAACGAACACAATATTTGTCAATGCAATCTGGCTCGGTGCAAACACTTGTTAACCTGTACTGAACACTGTACGAATTGTCCTACCCTGAAATCTGTTAATCATACTGAACTGTAAGCATGACAACAAACTTTCACTTACTGCATAAATTTGCGCAACACCAGACTGCTTCCTGCTGTACTAACTACTGGAAAGCTAACTACAGAAAACATCTGTTGTTTGTTGTTATGGTCTTCAGTCCGGAGACTGGTTTGATGCAGCTCTCCACCCTACTCTATCCTGAGCAAGCCTCTTCATCTCCACATAAAAACGGCAACCCACATCCACTTGAATCTGCTTACTATACGCGTCTCTTGGTCTCCCTCTGCGATTTTTACCCCACACACTTCCCTCCAATGCTAAATTTACGATTCCTCAATGTCTAAGAATGTGTCCTACCAATCGATCTCTTCTTTTAGTCAGGATATGCCAAAAATTCCTTTTCTCCCCAATTCTGTTCAGTACCTCCTCATTAGTTACGCGATCCACCCACCTAATCTTCAGCATTCTTCTGTAGCACCACATTTCAAAAGCCTCAATCCTCTTCCTGTCCGCACTGTTTATCGTCCATGTCTCACTCCCAAACAAGGCAACACTCCATACAAATGCCTTCAGAAAGGACTTCTTTAGTCTTAAATGAATATTTGATGTTAACAAATTTCTCTTTTTCAAGAACGCTTTTCTACCCATTGCCAGTCTGCATTTTATACCCTTTGTACTGCGACCATCATTTGTTATTTTACAGCCCAAGTAACAAAACTCATCTACCTCCTTTATTGCTTCGTTACTCAATCTAATTCCTTCAGCATCACCTGATTTTCTTAGACTGCACTCCATTACCCTAGTTTTGCTCTTGTTCATGTTCATCTTATACGCACCTTTGAGCACACTGTCCATTCCGTTCAATTACTCTTCCAGGTCCTTTGCTGAATCTAACAGAATTACTATGTCGTCGGCAAAACGCAATGTTTTTAATTCTTCACCCTGAACTTTAATTCCTTCTCCAAATTTCTCCTTGCTTTCCTTTATAGCTTGCTCAATGTACAGATTGAATAACAATGGAGAAAGACTACAACCCCGTCTTACTCCCTTTCCAACCACTACATCCCTTTCATGTCCTTCAACTCTGACAACCGCTGTCTGGTTTTTGTACAAGTTGTAAATAACCTTACGCTCCCTATATTTTACTCCTGCTTGCTTCAGAACTTGAAAAAGTTTATTCCAATCAACATTGTCAAAAGCTGTCTTCAAATCTACAAAAGCTAGAAATGTAGGTTTGCCTTTTCTTAATCTATCTGCTAGGATAAGCCGTAAAACTGATGGTTCTGTAGTCTTCTAGGATAAGCCGTAAAACTGATGGTTCTGTAGTTTTCACACCTGTCTGCACCTGCTTTCTTTGGAATGGGGATTATAACATTTTTCTTAAAGTCTGAGGGTACTTCGCCTGTCTCATACATCTTACACACCAGGTGAAACAGGTTTGTCATGGCTGGTTCTCTCAGAGACTTCAGTATCTCTGAGGGAATATAATCTATTCCAGGGGCCTTGTTTCGACTTAGGTCTTTCAGGGCTCTGTCAAATTCTTCTCTCAGTAAAGTATCTCCTATTTCATCTTCAACTACATCCTCATCCCTTCCTACAATATTGTCTCGAAGTTCATTTCCTTTGTAGAGCCCCTCTCTATACTCTTTCCACCTTTCAGCAAAAACTAATTGGTAGAAATATTTAATTTTTCCGCTACTTAAATCTTTATATGTCAGCGTTGTGACGAAATCCTCATCAGTTCGTTAATAGTCATAGTTAATATGATATTCGCTTCGAAATAAGAGACTGCGCTACATTAGGAAAAGTTTGCAGTAAAAAATAGAGTCTGCTATGATATTCCGTTTGGAGCTTGTTGCACCATATGTACTGCGGATGAAACTTTCCTGATGGACTGAATTTTATTTTCGACTTAGGAGGAGATCTTTACCTTTCACTCATACCGCTAAACTTTATTTTATTTAGCGCACTCATTTCCGATGTCTATAAGGCCAGAATGAATCATTGCGTATCTCATACACGGTTAGAGGTATCGAAATGATATTTTAACAAATGATAACATGCAAAGAGGGGAGTATTTTGCCACATGGTTACTACGCAAAACTTCATCAACTGTCGCGTTATTCAAGGAAATACATAGCTGTAGAATGAAAAAAAGAGTAAAGTTAGTGACTTATTATTCGATTTGCAGATATTCGTTCGTCACTCACAAATGTTTATTTCTTTGCTTCTTGTCCATTGTGTTTCACAGCTACTACTCAGTTTCCAAAACCTAATAGAACGGAAGTTACTGGATCTAATGAGGATTTTATGTGAGAATACTTGAAAATGACAGCTAGCAAGGATCTCTTCACTAGCTAACGAACTGACTTGTTCTCATTTCCTCACCTAATAAAGCACTCTGTATTGAGGTATTTAGAATATCCTTTTCATATAACTGCAAAATTAAAATTGCATATTATATAGAGACACAGTCATTTTACAGTGTGCAACTATTAAATTTAATGGGTTAAAAGAAGTCAGTACCAGTATCTTCAAGTATGGGTGTTATGCAGTAACAACATGTGCCTAATTATTAGGAGCTCTAATACGGAAGACGTGTTACTACTAGACGGGCGGGCGGATCCCAGTGCGTCATATTTAACTGACATTATCTCAAGCTATACGTTTCTCACAGAGTTGCTGTTTGGGGAGGATGAAAATTTGATGTATTTTGAGCATTTCATTCGCTTAACTTCAACAGAAAAAAGTTCCTCGCATGTCGAAAATTCCGTAATGTCGTCAGAAAGTGCATGGTCGTAAACTATCAGTATACGCTGTTTATAAATTATTGTCATAAATAAAAATAAAACGAAAATGTGGTGTAGTTGTTAACGAAGACATTGATAAAAGTGTCACGTTGATACAGTGAGTAGTTTGCGAGTGTGAGCGAGTAGAATGAAACGCGAGGTGACGCGTGAGCTTCGTCCGGAACGTGGCGACTGCTACGGCTTGGGTATAAAATGGCGGACAGTTCAGCTCGGGTTGATAGGAGCCTTATGAAAGGGCGATACGTCAGCATCATAATTTTGTTAAACGATTTGTAAAACAGACATTTGGGCGATATTCGAGATTTGTACTTAATATCACGGCTGGCGTTTTACAATCTAACAGCTCCAGTTGCAGCATCTTCAGCCCCAGCCGCAGAACTGTAGGCACCGCCGCCATTTCGTACTTAATTCAAAATAATAGTTATTAAATGCTTCAGCGACGGGAATTTAGATGAAACAGGACTTTTGTGAATTACTAGCTTATGTGCCCTTATTAAAGAGCAACCTGAGTATACCATGGTGTTTTTAGGGTTCCGGACGTAGGTCAGCAAAAACAGAATCTTTGTTGGATGGCTCTGTCCATAAACTCGATTCTCCTAGCCAAGATGTCAAATTTAAGCAGAAGTCATGAATATTCATAAAGTTCTTCATACAAAAAGTGAAATTAATTTAAGTCCATACTACGGAACAGCGTAAATTCATTGTTAGTTTGTGTTCATAATGTTACGACAGGTGTGTAATTGTCTGTCTGGCATAAACTTCTAAAAACACTTCTATCATAGAGAAGAGAAATAGTAATAACAGCGCCATGTATTGGTTCTATGCAGCTAGCCATGTATTGTTTGCAGCTAGCTCTCAATATAGAAAAATGTAAGGTGATGCGCATGTGTAGAAAAAGCAATCCCATAATGTTCGAATACAGCATTAGTAGTGAGCTTCTTGATGCTGTCGCGTCGTTCAAATATCTAGGCGTAACATTGCAGAGCGATATGAAATGGAACGAGCATGTAAGGACAGTTGTGAGTAAGACGGACAGCCGACTTCGGTTTATTGGGAGAATTTTGGGAAGATGTACTTCACCTGTAAAGGAGACCGCGTATAAAACGCTTGTACGACCACGTCTCGAGTATTGTTCAAGTGTTTGGGACCCGCAGCAGATCAGTTTAAAGGAAGACATAGAGGTGGTTCAGAGGCGAGCAGCTAGGTTTGTTACCGGTAGGTTCGACCAATGCGCGAGTGTCACGGAAATGCTCCGGCAACTCAATTGGGGATCGCTGGAAGAAAGACGACGTTCTATTTGTGAATTTCTGTTGAGGAAATTTAGAGGGCCGGAATTTGAAGCTGAGTGTAGTACGATCTTGCTGCCGCCTACTCACATTTCGCGTAAAGATCACAGAGACAAGATAAGAGAAATTAGGGCTCGTACGGAGGCATATAGGCATTCTTTTTTTCCTCGTTCAATTTGGGAGTGGAATAGGGAAGGAAATGCCTAGTAGTGGTACAGTGTACCCTCCGCCACGAACCTTACGGTGAATTGCGGAGTATGTATGTAGATGTAGATGCCGTAGTACTAAACTGTTTATCTCTGACAGTAAGTGTATGCTGAAGTTGTAGAATGTTTCAGTGTTGCAATGGGGACACTGTAGTTATTCTGTATGTAGTGCTCCCTACTATCGAAAACTCGACGAATGCTGAAAGTCTGGTAATTCAATCAACAGAGCAGTTCATGTCTGTTTAAATAAGACGTCATGGTGGTGTCAATGTGCGATAAAGCAAGTCTGGGTAATCGTTGAAGGAATGGCGTCAGATGATCGTCTGTATAGAACTTTCCATTAAATATGCTATTTCCAGTGAATTGTCTTGACTGTGTTAGCAGATCGACCACTCTTTCAACTAATACATGTCACCACGTCCTGCAGTGATTACTTCGTAAAGCACGAAGTTGAAATCCACCCTGTGTAATAGAACTATGTATTCAGAAGTCGGATTATAACTCCAAGTACAATTATCTCTGCAAAAGAAGACGTCCTTCTGTATCTTAATGTCCTCCTCACCAAAAGTACGTAATTAGAAATCTTAATCACAATATTGTACCGAACAATTATGAAAGCAAGGAGGTTTCTGATAAGTTTGTCGATTGCGTGTTTATATTCATCTCTAGTGGCAGGCACAGAGTAGAAATATCTCTGGAGTGAGCATTCAGATGCGCAGAACTGATTTTCTGTCTTCAACATTAAGTTGGAAATATCACCTGATATTGGGAAAAATCTACTAATCGATGACTTCATGTTGGTCCATTTTGTGTTCATATAAGACGGATGACTATCTGTAAATGTCCCTTTTAGCGACGCTTCCTCAACTTTCTTGTTGCTTCTGTGATACATTTATTTAGTTAGTATTTCATGTTACGTGGTTGCTCTGCGAAAAGGAGATGGGGCTTCTTTACAGTACAAACCAATGCTAAGATCAAATAAATGTGTGGAAAGAGTGGATTTCTCTGTATCACTTGGTAACTCCAGCTTAATGTTGGGGAGATGCACAGAAGCCAATGCTCACTCCATAGATATTTCTACTCTATGTATAATTTAGTGGTTATACCCGCCGTTTTCTTCGATGTTCACGAGGTCTAGGAAATTACCGCACGATCTTCAAAGTCTTCCTGACCATGTTCCTGACCGTTTCCATCTTTGGTCGTGTCGGCGCTGTGTGCTTGCTTGCTCGGTGTGTGTTGTCGTTCCTGCCTACTCACTGAAAACAGAGGTTTCGATAGATCGTTGCAGATTGCTTCCCTCACAGACGTACGTTACTAGACCGGCAATGTCAAGGAGGTTAGACTAGGGGGAGGTGCCCTTAACGCCACAGAAGTGAAGCCACCGTCGCCATATTGTGGAGCCAATATGCGTTCAGTTCACACCACTTGAAACAAACGTGACGTCATTTTTACGTCACACACTGTATCGAAGATCGCACGAAGAGCTATCGACTTGCGGCCAAACGTGACTTGGTGCAAACGTGATATGCTAGTGTAATGTGAATTGGTGTATTTCAATAGTTATCGTATTATCACAAACGTCGTTGTTGGTTCGATTGCAGTCTTCTGCAAAAGTGACATGCTTGGGTATTGCCTTATTTAATGGTAGCATAAAAACACCTCGTTCTCGCGACAATAGGTTATAAACAAACACTGGTATCGTTCGAAGTTTCGCGAGTTTATCTTGATATAGTGATTGTGAGCCATTTCTATTTCATTTTTCTTTCTTGGCCTTCGTCTTTCTAACAAACTACAGGTCTTCTTAATAAAATTAAACTAAGCACGAAACATGGAAATGCTTGTCAATATTCAAAATACTTTGGAGAGTTTCTCTTTCTGTTACGAATTCTAGAAGTTTATCCTTTAGTATGACGTTGCTATTAGCAGCGTCTCTTATACTATCTGCAGTGTCACTAATATATATTAAGAACAGAACAAGACATAATACACTTCTCTTTTCTCTATTGGTTTAAGCTGAAATGTTAAAAAGTGAGTTGCATACGATGCTACTGTTATATGAATAATAAAGATCCACAATGTGTTACGATTATGTAACATCTACATTATGTTACAAACTGTGAGATTAAAAAAAAATCATAGGAGTTACGAACCAAAAACCTTTGTAGTGTGGGTCTCTAACGCTAACCACTACACTACGACCACTTGCAGAACTCAAGGGTTTGAGTATACGTATCTTCTATAGTTTCCGGAATTTTTTGACTGTTGGTGTGTTGTTATTTACATGTAGTGATATGAAGTGGAGCAGAGAACGGTTTTTGTGAGTCATCTGTACTGTGTTGTTTCCATGAAACGGCTTACTGCGTGTTATAATACCAAAACTCTTAGAAATACGGCAAAGCGCCTGTCACATAGAAGTATCGAGCAACAGATAATAGTCGATAGCTGTTTGCGTGGTCTTCAATACAGCGTGTGACTTAAAAATAACGTCACGTTTATTCCACGTGGTGTGAACAGAACACTATCCCAATAAAATTTGTGGTTGCCAGTGTGTGTGCAACTGTCTGGCCTGTATTTGTCCACAAAAGTGTATTATATCAAATATGTACTCGACAGTCATTTAAATGTATGAAAGTTAACAGGGCAAGAATCAAAGAGTGCTTTAATCTGAAAACATATTTCCTTGGCTCCACAAGATGGCGGACTGGCTTCAATCGACAGCGAAGCTTTGATTAGTAGCGCCGTCTCCCCTTATTTTAACCTCCTTGGGCAATGTCATATACAGTATCATTGGTATCAGTCAAGTCTCGACGCCATATTTCTACACTATAACGTGAAAGCAGTCGTTTGCGTTATTACAGAAAACAGTCGTAAAAATTCCGAAGAACTTACGTAACTTCGCTGTCGTTAGACTTTTGGCATATGAGAAATTCGTGTGATATATACGGCTGTAATTTTTTCAGCTGGCTTAAGCTATCAGACATATAGTAATGAGTTGCAGTGATTTCCTGTTATTATTAATCTGTCACAAATTTCATTCAACTTCGGGTTTTGTAGCAGTAATATGGTCATCGTAGAAGTGTAGATTATCGTTGGATAACACGTATTCTCCTTATTGTGAGAGTTCTTACGAAATCTACAGTCTGCTTTGACACATACACTAATGAGTAGCGTTTCCTGTTTTTGTTAATCTGTTACCAGTTTCAATGAACTTCGGCTTTTCTTTTAAAAGAATGACCGTTATAAATGTGCTACTTGTTGTAGATAATACATCTCTTTATGTGTTTTTCAGATAGCTACAGTCTACTTTAACTGTATGTAATAGTAAAATTTTAATTACCATCCCGGCGGCCTCACATGATTATGTTGGCAACATCAACAAAACGCGTGTCTACCATAGAGCACGAATAGCATTATTTATTTACTACATCGTCTGTACGAAACACTAATCAGGTCACTTTGTGTGGATTTCTAAGAATTTGTGTCTTGGCAAAGGCTTTCTAGCGTGACCTGATTAGTGTTTCGTACAGACGATGTAGTAAATAAATAATGCTATTCGTGCTCTATGGTAGACAGGTTCTTCTATGTACACTCGTACACTCAATAAAAGTAAACGAACACTTCATGAAAAATGTTTACACTGTCACGCGATCGGCCAATGCCAACATCACATGACTGACAACATAATGACGCGAAGCGGTCAAGACGCAAAGTAACATTTAACCGTGCGTAACAAGTTCTGATAATAACACGATTCGACAATGTACGCCTATGTGTTAAATTTAATTATTGCGGAAGTATTAGTTCAAATGCAAATCATTTTCAATTCAACTAGTAAAGTTTCACATCTACATCTACATACATACTCCGCAATTCACCGTAAGGTGCGTGGCGGAGGGTACACTGTACCACTACTAGGCATTTCCTTTCCTATTCCACTCCCAAATTGAACGATGAAAAAAAGAATGCCTATATGCCTCCGTACGAGCCCTAATTTCTCTTATCTTGTCTTTGTGATCTTTACGCGAAATGTAAGTAGGTGGCAGCAAGATCTTACTACACTCAGCTCAAAATTTCGGCCCTCTAAATTTCCTCAACAGAAATTCACGAAAAGAACGTCGTCTTTCTTCCAGCGATCCCCAATTGAGTTGCCGCAGTATTTCCGTGACACTCGCGCATTGGTCGAACCTACCGGTAACAAACCTAGCTGCTCGCCTCTGAACCGCCTCTATGTCTTCCTTTAAACTGATCTGCTGCGGGTCCCAAACACTTGAGCAATACTCAAGACGTGGTCGTACAGGCGTTTTATACGCGGTCTCCTTTACAGGTGAAGTACATCTTCCAAAAATTCTCCCAATAAACCGAAGTTGGCTGTCCGCCTTACTCACAACTGTCCTTACATGCTCGTTCCATTTCATATCGCTCTGCAATGTTACGCCTAGATATTTGAACAACGCTACAGCATCAAGAATCTCACTACTATTGCTGTATTCGAACATTATGGGATTGCTTTTTCTACTCATGCGCATCACGTTACATGTTTCTACATTGAGAGCTAGCTACCATTCTACGCACCAACTAGAAATTTTGTCTTAAGTCATCCTGTATGCTATTTCAGTCAGTTACAGACGACACCCTCCCATACACCACAGCATCATCAGCAAATATCCGCAAATTACAACTTACTCTGTCCATCAGATCATTTATATAGATAGAAAATAATAGCGGTCCTATCACACTCCCCTGGGGCACGCCTGACGATACACTCGTCTCTGATGAACACTCGCCGTCGAGAACAACGTACTGCGTTCTATTACTTAGGAAGTCTTCCAGCCAGTCACAAATCTGTGAACCTATTCCATAAGCTCGTATCTTCATTATCAGTCTGCAGTGTGGCACCGTGTCGAACGCCTTTTTGAAGTCGATAAAAACACAATCCGCCTGTTTTCTTCATCCGTGGCTCGCAAGAAGTCCTGTGAGAAAAGGGCAAGCTGAGTTTGACATGAACGATGTTTCCTAAACCCGTGCTGATTCATAGAAACAAAAGGAAATTTACTATATTCGAACTGAGAATATGCTCTAAAATTCTACATGCAACTGATGTCAACGATATTGGCCTGTAATTGTGTGGGTCAGTTCTTGTTGTAGCGCACAGAAAATTTTCGACGTGAGGTGACGCAAGATGGCGGCGTGTCGCTTCAATCACAGAGGGTCGTTGCCAGTCTAGTCATGCATGCCTGTCGACTTTGATACAAGGCTGCATACCTGTGAGTTCTATTCGAAGTAACTTAAACGTGTTGAACACTTCAAATACATAAACACCTGCTGTGGTGAGAAGCGAGACTACGTCTTAATTTTGTCCATTGTCGCCAGTGATTCTTCGGCGACACTTTTACTTCTGTAAGATAAAACGAACTCGCTTTCTATAGCAAAAATCCTGTTTTATTTGCGGACAGTCCATTTCGAACCGTGTCTGGTTATCAGTACCGGTGGAAGGGCCGAGCGCCAAATTTTAGGGCAGTTTGGGGGCCGCCGAAATACTTGCGAAATTTACGTTACTGTAGACAGTGAACTAAACATTAACTTTTTGATAAACTGTGTAGCAACATCGGTTACTACCTCATGCCATAGGCCTCACTCTTTATAACAACCCCAATTTCTTCTTGAATCTCTTATAAAGGAAATCCCTTCACAACTTCACCTTATTTGCCTATATAAAAAAATCTCCGCTGACAAAGCTAAAGGCTATTGTTGAGACCTGGGAGTTTTGAGTAACAATAACACGCTGTGACAATTACAACTGCCGTGGTGTGGACAATTGCACTCCTTGCGACAAAGCTATGTCGGCCGCTCTAACAACACACACAAACAAAAGAAATTAGTCCTGTTTGTACTGTCAACTGTCTCACGAAAGAAAATTGTAAATCAGAAGTCATGTACATGTAGTGCAGGCTTCGTGGTGTGCGTGTTCTTCTTTTGTCTCCTGAATTTCGACTCTTAGTAGAAGAATCGTTGCGTCAATGTGTTCTTTATCAACATGTTGGAAAAAAAGCCTTGTGACGTATTTTCGTTTTCTTGCGTTTAATATAGAAGAGGTGTTCGTAGCGTCTTAGCAGGCTGGGGTGGGTACGGTGGCGGCTAACTTCAGGCTCAAAGACAGTTCTTTCCCCATTGCTATAAGTAGCAATCATTACATTCTGTACCAACACTGATGCTTGATACTTGTACTAAAGCGATAAGACTTTTACTTGTTAGATGTGTGCTAACCAACTTTAATTAAAGATTTTGCAGAGAAAAGGCACGAAAAGTTAACTTTACTTAGCTTCCTATACGACTCAAAGGACAATTTGCATTAAAACTATATAAAAATATAAAATTACATTTGTATTACGAAATCTTTGTGCAATGCTGTTACAAAATATATTTGAATATTCTTTTGTTCATATATGTCTTCTCTTTTGCAGTTAACAAGGTTGTTTATCTATATATGGATAAATTAAAAAAATGCTGTATCGTATCATCAATCTTAATTTTACATCAATTGTTGTTTCTGAAATCGTTCTGTAAATTTCTAGTCAGTGACGTAGAATATTCTGCATGCTCATGTGTAAATAATTGTTTCGTATATCGTTAACCAAAACTTACTCTGTGTATTTAACTGACAAAACGTGTAGCAAATTTATAGTCAATAATAGCAACGGGTCGTATGAGGCGCTATATGGATTCTTCCCCCGGCTGATATGTTGCCCTTCCGCCGGTCCTGGAGGTTATCTTCGCGTGCGTCCATGGGTCTGTGTTTACACACATGTCTAAAGACGTGTGATGACCTCAGGGCTCTCAATATGAATAAAGTTACACAGAGACACCTTAAGATCCCTCGTGGCTAGAAATGCATCGTGCACAAATAAAAAAACACGATTTTTTCGATGCAAGGCGAAATCGTTTTACGAGGAATAATCCAAAAGTAAAGTCCGGTTAAAACTGAAACATCCAAAATCGAACTTGTTTCTAATGCAGTTGTTTTATTGCCATCCCTTCCGTCTTTCTCTATTTTTCTACATAATCTCCATAGTGTGGTTCATGGTGTGCGTTCCTGTAGTCTTCTGCAGGCAATTAAAGGGCTTTACGTAGACTGTCAGGCAGCATTAGAGTAAAATGAAATAAATCGCAATTTGCGACGTTATGGCATCACTCTATTAGGTTTAGATGGAATACCAAGCTGTGGCGAATGAAAATTTGTGCCCTCTGTTGGCAGCAGCCGGTACTAGTCGGGCCTGGTGCCGGCAGCTCCTGCCCTCTCGCGCCGCTCTGCTGTACTGCGTGCAGCTGCTGCCCTCTCGCGCCGCTCTGCTGTACTGCGTGCAGCTGCTGCCATCTGGCGCCGCTCCACTGTACTGCGTGCAGCTGCTGCCATCTGTCGCCGCTCTGCTGTACTGCGTGCAGCTCGCCACCTCCTGAGGACTTCTGCAGCCCTGGTCAGACACGGCTCGACGCGACGTAACCGACACGTCGGAGAGCAGCGAAACTTCGGGTGCGCTCGGCAAACTTCGGATCTGTAGCTCGTAGCTAGCGTTTTCTGATAACAGGCTGCAAAGAAAGCTTTACTTACAACCACCAAAATCTTCTGCTATTCCAATATTAGCATTGTTTGCTCGTTTTTTCGTTCGTGTGTATTGCAACATACAACATCCACTGCGAGCATTCGGTCAGCGATGTTGAAAAACCTGTGTGTGTTTTATGGGTTGCCCCAATGACAAACTGAACGTGTAACTAAAATGCAGTAACTCCAAACTTTATATATCTTGTATCTCTTACAAGTCTTTGAAATATCCCTCCCTTAAAATTTAATTGGTGTTGGTAAATAATTGCAATAATAATAATAATAATAATGTTAATGATAAATTTATTATTTAAAAATGATAAAAGGTAGCGCCTGACAAAATAATATTCCGCGAAAAGAAAGTTTAGAATCAATGCAAATGAGGCATGATATTGATTTTAAATTTTGATACGAAAACTAGGGCGCTAAAATTACGGCAGGAGAAATATTTCAAATTAATAGCCGGGCTGCATGTCACTGTTATTAAGGAAAAGAAAATGTGCCTCTAAAAGAATTTCTGCGACTTAATGAATGTGGCAAATGGCACGGGAATATTTAATTTTAGCAACGCGCCTAAAGTCCTGTCTGGCTCATCACGTATACATTGCACAGAAATTAACTGTTGGAACACATTCGTAAAACACCAATTTATCTTAAGTCCACGGCTAGGTAAAAATTAAAATAGTTAAATTTTGATAAACGTCTCAGGGACGTGGAACAAAAGATTCTAAGATTATCATGAAGTCTACATCTACATCTACATCTACATCTACATGGGATACTCTGCAAATCACATTTAAGTGCCTGGCAGAAGGTATTGAGAAGAAGGTTCAGAGAAGGGCAGCTCGTTTTGTTTCGTTTTATCACGTTACGGGGGGGAAAGCGTCACGGAAATGTTGCACGAATTGGGGTGGAAATTATTGGAAGAAAGACGTTATTCATTGCGGCGTGATCTGTTTGCGAAGTTTCAATCACCGACTTTTAGTTCTGAATGTGAAAATATTATGAAAGTGGTTAATGAACCCTCTTCCAGGCACTTTAATGTGATTTGAAGAGTATCTATGTAGATGTAGATGTAGATGTAGTTGAGATATGAGCACTCGAAACAGTTACGTTCATGGAAGACCGTCCAATAAAGCATCAGTTTTTAATGTATTACTTCTTTACGACTAAATCTCGTCGCAACGGAATTTTACTGACATGCAGCAGTTATAAATGAATATACAACTGCAAACTTTTGCAATTGTACAGCATATAATTCAATAAATCATATATACTGCGATGTTTAAAAACCTGTCACATCATGCAACACGCTTTAATACGTGTACATGTTTCCTACTAAGACAGTCCTGTATTCCAGTCAGCTTAGGGAAATTCCCGAAAGATGGCGGTGCTGTTGACAACTCGGAACCAACTGTTGAACTGCGAAGCACACTCTGCTACAGATGGAAGCAACAGACTTCAGGGAAAGGAGGAGAATGGAACCCCGACGAGGAACCCGTTACTTCCGACAGCTCTAGCTTTTAGTTTCAAGGGACTGCAGTTTCCAGGGAGACTTGCAATTTGTATTACGACTAGCTTACATGCCCGTGCTTAGCAACGGCTGTTAAAGAGGGACCTCTGTATATCACTGTTTTTCAGGGTTCCTGACGTCGGTCAGCAAATAAGGAATCCTTGCTGGATCGCTCTGTCAATAAACTCGTTTCTCCTAGCCAAGATGTCAAATTTAAGTAGAAGTCACTTCTCTCAATATGACGTGGTAATTCCAAATGTTGAGAAGATACCCAGAACGCAATGCTCACTGCATAGATATTTCTACTCTACGTACAATTTAGTGGTTATACCCGTCGAAAGATGCACATCTTTTCTTTCCGTGACATTGCAAAGCATATGCGATACAGCTAAGAAGAAATGTTTTTTGTTGTACACTACCTGGGTGAAATTTTAGTTGCAGTCGCAGCGGTTTAGTTTACTATCGTTGGTAACGAACTATTTGCATTAGGGGATGGTTAATTTACTGAGTAGAACATCATAAATTATTTACTTAATCGTGAACATAAAAAATTATTCATCTCATTCTACCTGACTGATTTATGAAAGAGCATTTAACATCCGTTGCCAACATCAGCACACTTCGCCGATGCCGTAAGTAAAAATGTACCCCTTGTTGTAGTGTATTATACCATAGCTATGAGAATGAAAAAAACGAAGCATTGGCATCTATTAGTTATTTGGTGCGCCACGTAACTAACATCTCGTCAATTTGTCCTTTTCTGTAGTATGGCGACAAACACAGATCTTACTTACCTACCTGAATGGTATTAATCTGTTAGTAACGCGATACCGTCCGCTAAACCAAAGTAACCTATGACTTACGAACTTTCCGTCACGGACATACATTAACGTATGCCTACAGTCTGTCTATTGCATTGAGCACAAAGATAATAATTACCGAGGTTATACTATGTACAGTATTATGGAAACCTTTGTTTCTTTTCAACGCTTATTTTCCAGTTTTTCAGGTTGTCTCAACCGCGCCGGCCGTGGTGGCCGAGGGGACTGAGGCGCTCCAGTCACGGTCTGCACGGCCACTACGGTCCGGGTTCGAATCCCCCCTCGGGCATGGATATTTGTGCCGTCCTTAGGATTAGCTAGTTCATATGTAGTTTGTAAGTTTAGGGACTGATGACCCCGTAGTTAAGTCCCATAAGCTATAAAAACATTTGAACATTTTTTTGTCTCAATCGCTTCCTAGCTTTCCCTTCGGACGCTGGTGATATATTATGTTCCATATCATTCGCTTTAAGATTTAAAAAAAAAAAAAAAAAAAAAAAAAAAAAAAAAAAAAAAAAAAAAAAATGCTGAAAATCTTAAATACGAGCTAATACATATTAGTACCTGGCACATATTGTGGCCATATCTCATTTTCGAGGTCACGTGATCATATACTGTGTTCCCATTGGTGCACACTGCTTCATTCAACAAGTGTCCGAATTTGATATCAAGCTCTCAGTTAGGTGTCCGCTTTTGATGTGAACAGTCAAATTAATCGTGCGACATATCACATTTACGTCAATTTCTGGAAGAAACGGACTTCACCTATGAAAACAGCGGAAAAACTTCCCATACGATCGACTGCTAAGTAAATTTCGACCATTAGGTCAGATCTCCAGGTCTGATATTAGACTACTCAAATATATTGTTGACTGCAACCTGCATAGGTAGAAATGATCATCGGAATAAAATGCTTGTACGTCCTTTTATGGAGTATTGCTGCCCAGTGTGGGATCCTTATCAGGTGGGTTTGACGAAGGACATCGAAAGAGTCCAAAGAAGGGCAGCTCGTTTCGTATTGTCACAATACAGGGGAGACAGCGTCACGGAAATGATACAGGATCTGGGATGGGAATCACTACAACAACGGCGCTTATCGCTGCGGCGTGGGCTACTTACGAAACTCCAATAGCCAACATTCTCCTCCGAATGCGGAAATATATTGTTGACTGCCACTTACATACGTAGAAATGATCATCGGAATAAAATACGGGAAATCAGAGCTCGAACAGAGAGATTCAGGTGTTCTTTCTTCCCGCGCGCTATTCGAGAATGGAATGGTAGACGGATAGTATATAGGTGGTTCGATGAACCCTCTGCCAGGCACTTGAATGTGAATAGCAGAGTATCCCGTGTAGGTGTGGATGGAACTGCGGTTCCACAAAGCCTCACTCCGTGATTTCCTGACTGCAATGCCTGTTCAGCCAAGGTTGATTTTTCAGTTCTCCCTGGTCGCCAGCGACTGGTACACGTAATCTATACACCTCTCATGCTGACACAGTACGGCGTTTATCCATTAAGGTCCGGAGTGGTTGACTTATCTTCTTAGTTGGCACGTAAACCGGTTTGCCATCCTGTTTTTGTAAAAGCTTTCCGACCTGTTCAATAACCTTTGTGATACAGGGTTCAGCAACCGCGTTCTCCCGTCGCTGTGTTTGGCTGTTTTCCTTGGGTCTGCCGTTCCCTGGTCGTTGAACTCTGTTTACTTCTTTCCCCGAGTATCCATTTTTGTAGAAAACCTGCCCGGGGTGTTGCTATTCGGCGACATGCCAATCCTTCTCGCTCTGTCAACAAGACTTTTAATGGAGCCTCTCTTTTGCTGTACGCCGTGTGTGGCTTTCGGGAAAACCTGATGTGTAAAACTTCCATCAGTCTGTTCAAAGACTAATACGTCCCAGATGGATGAAACAATTTATTGTCTGGTCATCACGATTTCCTATCAGAAAGGACACAGTTAGTAATTGACGGTAAGGCATCCAGTAAGAAGTGATATCTGGCGTTCCCCAGGGAAGCGTTATGAGTCCCCTACTCTTCCTCGTGTTTATAAACGATTTAGGAGACAATCTGAATAGCTCCCTTAGACTGTTCGCGGATGATGCTGTCGTTTATCGCTTAGTGAAGTCAACAGAGGATCAAAAGCAACTGCAAAGCGATTTAGACAAAATTTCTGCATGGTGCGAAAATTGGCAATAGACACTAAAAAAAGAAATCGTGAAGTAATACACATGACCACTAAAAGAAATCCGCTGAACTTCAATTACGCGATAAATCAGTCAAACCTTAAGGTCGTAGATTCTACCAAATACCTAGGAGTTACAATTGCGAACAACTTTGACTGGAAAGAACACAAAGAAAATATAGTGAGGAAGGCGAACCAAAGGTTACGTTTCATCGGCAGAACGCTTCGAAGATGCACCAGCTCCACCAAAGAGACTGCCTACATCACACTTGTGCGTCCTCTCCTGGAGTACTGTTGCCCCTTGTGAGACCCTCACCAGGTGGGACTGACGGAAGACATTGAGAAGGTCCAAAGAAGGGCAGCTCGTTTTGTTTTATCACGTTAGGGGTGGGAAAGCGTCACGGAAATGTTGCACGAATTGTGGTGGAAATCATTAAAAGAAAGACGTTATTCATTGCGGCGTGATCTGTTTGAAACTTCGCAATCACCGACTTTTACTTCTGAATGTGAAAATATTTTGCTAGCACCCACCTACTTAGGGACACATGACCATCCCAATAAAATAAGAGAAATCAGATGGAAAACGGAACGATTTAGGTGATCTTTCTTCCCACGTGCTATTAGAGAATGGAACAGTAGAGAAAGGTTATGAAAGTGGTTAATGAACCCTCTGCCAGGCACTTAAATGTGATTCGCACAGTATCTATGTAGATGTACAGTTGCAAATGTATTTTTCTACATTGCGGATCATAGTCACAATCTTGTAGTTGCGACTGGAACCCGTCTCGTCTATGATATGACAGGTGCTGTTTTGTTTCTGTTGGCTGATGATGAGACGGGTTTCAGTCGTAACTACAACATTCTGAAGATGGTCAAGACGGATTGAAACTCTTAATGTGAAAAATATCTTCTTTTGGCTGATGAACAGACAATAAATTGTTTCAAATATTAGTTCCTTTGCTGACTCTCGCAAGTTGATTATGTCGACTATAGTTCAAGAAAGATATAGCACTATCATTTTTCATTTCCATAGTAAACCAGATTTTTTTGAATTTATACCCTTCAGACATGTGTCCTGAAACACTTATTTTATTACTTCTCTTCAAATCACATTAATCACGAAATGGAATCACACAGCAACAGAACCTACCAGCGTGACTTCAAACACTTTGTTACAGGAAATGTTCAAAATGTCCTCCGTTAGCGAGGATACACGCATCCACTCTCCGTCGCACGGAATCCCTGATGCGCTGATGCAGCCCTGGAGAATGGCGTATTGCATCACAGCCGTCCACAATACGAGCACCAAGAGTCTCTACATTTGGTACCGGGGTTACGTAGACGAGAGCTTTCAAATGCCGCCATAAATGAAAATCGAGAGGGTTGAGGTCAGGAGAGCGTGGAGGCCACGGAATTGGTCCGCCTCGGTCACCGAATCTGTTGTCGAGAAGCGTACGAACACGTCGACTGAAATGTGCAGGAGCTCCATCGCGCACCAACCACATGTTATGTCGTACTTGTAAAGGCACATGTTCTAGCAGCACACGTAGAGTATCCCGTATGAAATCGTGATAGTGATCGCTCCAGTGAGCGTAGGTGGAAGAACATGAGGCCCAATCGAGACATCACCAACAATTCCTGCCCAAACGTTCACAGAAAATCCGTGTTGATTACGTGAATGCACTATTGCGTGCGAATTCTCGTGAGCCCACACATTCAACAATTGTCTGCACGAATTATTTCAATTTACATTTAAAGAGAAATACTAAAATGAGCTCTAACATGGAAATTAAGAAAAAAAAATGTTCAAATGTTTGTAAAGCTTATGGGACTTAACTACGGGGTCATCAGTCCCTAAACTTACAAACTACTTATGAACTACTTACGAAATAGGACGGCACAAATATCCATGCCCGAGGGGGGATTCGAACCCCCGACCGTAGTGGCCGTGCAGGCCGTGACTGAAGCGCCTCAGTCCCCTCGGCCACCGCGGCCGGCGGAAATTAAGCGTTTCCGGATAGACGTCCACATATTTTCTTTCTTTGTGTGTGAGGAATGTTTCCTGAAAGTTTGGCCGTACCTTTTGTCCCAGCTATCTCGTCCACCAAAAATATCTGTGGAACAATAACAGCTATTGGAAAACGACTTTCACTGGTATCAATGTACGGCTGGGGCCCATGAATGTACATATTTGGAAACATTCTAAAACGAAAGAAAATGTGTGTTTTAACACAAACTTATGTTTTTGTTTTTTTTTTAAATGGACACCCTATATTTTTTCTTCGGCAATCCATAGCATGACAAATCACATAAACAATGGGATGGGGTTCTCGCCTGAGTCTCAGGACGAGCGCTAGCCGCGCGTTTCGCGTATTTCAAGCGTCAACTTCTCGTCGCAATATCTCGGGATGTAATTGGAATATTGCGATGCAATCAACGCCATTGTTTATGTGATTTGTCATGCTACGGATTGCCGAAGAAAAAATATCGGATGTCCATTTAAAAATAAACCTAAGTTTGTGTTAAAAAAAACACATTTGCTTTCGTTTTAGAATGTTTCCAAATATGTACACTCATGGGTCCCAGCCGTACATTGATACCGGTGAAAGTCGTTTCCCAATAGCTGTTATTGTTCCAGAGTTATTTTGGAATGTATCATCCACAAATCGAAACCATCAACTCAGTTTCTTAATTAGTCTTTTCAAGATCTGACCGTTGAAGCAGGCCATCATGAAGTTGTACGAAACTACAATTTTATCTGCTACGACGACCTATGTACACAGAAGCAAATGAAATACATAAGCGTGGAACCAATTTTAACCGGAAAGGAGAAGCCACGAAACTTAGTGGTGTACGGACTGTTGAGGCTCTTCACAGCTGGTTGTTGTTGTTCCTACCTTTGACCAGTGGCAGTCGATACTTTTATCTTTGAGAGAGATTATCTCTGGTGATGATGTGAAAACCTGACGACAGCCATTTACGTTTCTGTGCCTCTCGCCGACGTCCAGCTAGTCAGTCGGCAAGACTCGGCACTTCCGAAGACGCCCAGCGCAGTTGTGGACGAAACGTCGGGAAGATAATTGTATCCAGCCACGCTACCCGCAAGGAGCACCAACAGTTACTGGACGCTGTACCGGAAAGTGCTTACCAGAAGTGCTTCCAGGATAGGAAGAAGCGTTGGCACCAGTCGATTGTATATGAGGGGGAGGATTACTTTGAAACAGACTTGTTGTATAAGTAAATTTTTGGCCCACTTTAGGTTACGGTAGTAACACTAAAAGTGGGCCCTTGCGATCGTCTTTCGACAGCTCGAAATGTAAATGAAAACAACGGCTTAACCATTCATCTGACACGAAAATTGAATAACCGAATTTGTAGAGAAGAAAATTCTCTACAACGTTGCTCATTTATGTTTCTTTCATATCTCGTCGGGTTTCAAAGATATTTGTAAAAATAACGGAAATTTTGAGATGTATGTATGTATGTCTGTCTGTCTGTCTGTCTGTCCGTAACGTGTTCCCCCTTTTTTTTTAAGTCGAACCGTTCAACCGATCGGCACCAAATTTTACGGACATAATTGTAGGCCGCCAGAAACTCTTTTTTCAAATTTTTTGGACAAAAAAATACGGTAGTAATACCAAAAAAACCGTTTGTAATATAATTGTAGTTGCAAACGCACCGTTCATCTGACACAAAAATTGAATAACCTAATTCATAGTGGAGAAAATACCGTACAACTTAGCTCCCTTAAGGTTTTCTCATATCTCGTATCGTTTGAAAGATATTTCCGAAAATAACGGAGATTTCACACCCTCCATTGGATTAACGAAAACCAGCCGTTCGCAGATGTCACGTGACATTCCTCACCCAGAACTCTCTCTGGCATACGCCATCTTGCGTTGCGTATTTGATGATTTTCTTATTATAGCTTATACGTTGTCATTTCAAAGCAATGGCGTATTGAGGAATTAACAAAAACACGTCGTTCTTCGTACGATAAATGATAATCTAGTGTTTACAAATGCCATATTAGCATCAGTTGATAACAGCCATCAATAGTATGAGGTTATAGAAGTTGGCATTTCAGTGTTGGGCGTATTGAGGGGGCATTGCGTTGGACTGTGACGCTCAAGGTCAATGGTTCAAAGTCCGCCACTACCTAAAAATTTTTGTTTTCCTAAAAGGGTTTCAGACATTCTTATTAATTAATTTATTATTGTTTACATTATTATTTTGGTTCAAAATGTTTGCTAAAACTTATAAAACTACAAATCTAAAGTGGGCCGTAAAAAACGTCAGTTCTATTTTTTTTTTTTTTTTTCATATAAATATAAAGCAATCCTGTTTCATTTACATATGCTTCAGGGAGAGTTAAAAGGCGTACAGTTAATCGAAAGTTGAGGTATAAGTTTTATCACTATTTGAAAGCTAATAATGCTTGTGACATTGCTAATATTTTGAAAGGTGAAGAAACTGCACCTATGGCTAAGTTAGAGGAATTACGTCAAGTTGGAAAGAATGCAAGATATCATGGTCAGTTCTATCAAACCCTCTTTCAAGAATTTAAGATTGCTATTTTAAGGTAACCCTTAAGGTAAGCCTTACATTATAACGAGGAATGAGCTTCATTTTGAAACATATTATTCGTTTGAGCCTGTTTATAGTGAATATGTAGTAATAAACTTCTTATGTGACTTAATTATCGTGATGCACAATGTAAGTAGGTAACTTAACTGTGAACATTTTCTGTCATTTATTTATTATCTGTATTGTAATTGTTTATGTATATATTATTTTATTTTATTTGTACTTTATATGTTTTCTATATGACTGATTACTTGTTATGTTTAATTTGTCAGTGTAAAATATTTCTCTGTGAGCAGCCATCGACATGGCTCCTCAGGGAGAGAAGCAAGCAGCAGTATCTGCCGCCCCGTGACGTAAAACAAGTGAAAGTTCTAATTTGTTACAAGTGCAACGGTATGAAAGTTTATGTGAAGCCAGTGTACGTAAGTGAAGTAAGAATCGATCTTAATGAAACATTTATTCGTTCGTTCTGCTGAGGCAGAAATTCGTCACGCGTTCGGTAACCGTCCCAGACGTCCGAAACGCTGTAGCGTAATCGCGGCGAACTGCTAGCAAGCTGCCATCAAAATGATTTCTGTGTGAATTTATGTACCATTTATATGACTGCAGAGTACCACGTCGCTGGACTGATGCTATTGGTTATAATTCCCTGTGAATGCATGTTTAAGTTCTTTAAAATACAAGAACATTAGACAGTACTTTTGCTATCTTATTTGAACTATTTAACCACTCGTAATTAGTATGACAATCCTCAATAATGCATGAATAATATTTCTACACAATTTTACAATCAAGTGAGTGTCATTGTTAGAGACTGTAAAAATCATTCAGTTGAGACAATTTTTCTAAAATTGATGGTATAAGATAACAGACTGTTGAATTAATGAATAATTTTTCAATTTCGTTTTGCACTGAGTTCAACAATAATAGCCACCGGCACATTTATCCTATAAAGAACCAAACTCGTACTAATGTCACATTTGCAAAAATGACGAAAACAGCCCTGCCGACGTAGTGACTGCTGGTACAACACTGAAACTTTCGTAAATGAAGCGTGCTTTGTTGCTGCTTCCTACAGTATCGCCGGTGGTAACATCTACCGGTTTGTTTCGAAAATAAACGGATTTGGAAAACTTGCCCGTATGCAAAATGTGCCCCGGTCTCCCCTACTAAATTTGGACTTTGAAGAAATCATTTATGTCTCCTAATTTTGTTAAACAATCGTTCAGTTGTTCTTGTTTTCTTTTATTTGTTAAGTAGTTAAATAAAATACAGTACATGTTATAAGTTCACTATAATTTGATATGGCTATTAAATGAAAATAGTATTAAATTGAACTAATATCAGTACTATGATTACTTAAAATACCTTCCCGTGCTCTTTCTGTCAAAGTTAATAAACCATTATTTGTCTTAAAAGCTGATACTACGTACCTTGCCCCCATGCAACACACATACACAGCCTCGAATAAACACAGGATATGTTTTAGAATACCTAGTATGCATTTAAAATTTCTTTTTCCATTTCTGAAGCGTTTTTCGCTTACACCGATAAGCATATTAACTTGCCGATAGAGCTGTGCATTCGATTTCACTCTTTTGCTATCGTCGGAGAGACGTATTTGTGCAACTGTAAAACATTTTGATGACAGATTGCGTACTTTCGGTTTTTATTTTGCGTCAGATGACCGTTTTACTCTGCTTTAATGAAAGAACACGGCAAAGATCATTTATTTTACTTTGCAGAGCAACATCACATCACTTCAGTGCTGCTTCTCTCTGCCCACTTAGAGGTAGGACTCCTTCTGGAAAAGCAAGAAACACAAAAAGAGAAAGATTGTACTCAAAAGTAAAAGAAAAAAAACTGTCGAAATGTCGGCGTATCTTGCAGAGTTTTTCAGTTAAATTAAGTCCGAGTATTTCATTATAAGAAAATAGGACTAATATTTTGGCAGCGCAGGAACTTTATCAACGCAGGTTTCAAGTCGGAGATCTATCGATGTTTAAGCAACTGTGTGATCAATGAGTAGGCTAGGAAAATAAAAGAATCGTGTTTTAAACTTCCGCTATTTAGCATCCGTCTGCAGTTATAAACTCAATTAAGCAATATTCCTCAGCTATGGATAATCAGCACGTCAACACTTGGATATTGAGACCATTTTCTGTTGAAGAGGAAATTTTAAAAGATGTTTCAGCCAAAGTAGAATCCTGATTGCTCGAAGATAGCACATTCAAAATGGAATTTCAAAATCATGACCTTGGTACATTTTGGCGAAAAGCAGAAGCCGAATAACCTGTTATAGCCGACAGAGCTCTAAGAACGTTAAGACAGTTCGGTACCACTTATAGACATCAGAGTGGCTTTTCAAAGCTGCTGACAACAAAAAGTAAGACCAGAAACCGCCTCAATGTGGAACATGACCTGAGTTGCGCCTTAAGCAAAACAAAACCAAACACTAGAGAACTTGCGACTAGTAAACGTGCCCACCTTTTCACTGAATAAAATTAAATGTTCAAATGTTTGTATAGTTTATGGGACTTAACTGCGAGGTCATCAGTCCCTAAACTTACAAACTACTTATGAACTACTTACGAACTAGGACGGCACAAATATCCATGCCCGAGGGGGGATTCGAACCCCCAACCGTAGAGGCCGTGCAGACCGTGACTGAAGCGCCTCAGTCACCTCGGCCACCGCCGACGGCTAGATTATCATATATCGTACGAAGACGACGTCTTTTCTTAATTCTTCACTTCTCTGTTGCTTTGAAATGACAACGTGTAAGCTACAGCAAGAAAATCATCAAATACGCAACGCAAGATGGCGTATGCCAGAGAGTTCTGGGCGAGGAATGTCACGTGACATCTGCGAACGGCTGGTTTTCGTTAATTCAGTGGAGGGCGTCAAAACTCCGTTATTTTTGCAAATATCTCTCAAACGGTACGAAATATGAAAAAACTATCAGGGTACAAAGTTGTAGAGAATTTTCTCCTCTAAAAATTCGGTTATTCAATTTTCGTCTCAGATGAACGGTTTATTTGCAATTAAAATTACATTACAAATGGCTTTTTTGTATTAATAACGTATTTCTTGTCCGAAATATTTGAAAAAGCGGGGTTCTGGTCTCTGGTAGCCAACAATTATGTCTGTAAAATTTGGTGCTGATCGGTTGAACGGTTCGACCTAAAAAGTGGGAACACGTTACAGCCAGACAGACATCGTCAAATCGCCGTTATTTTTGCAAATATCTCTGCAACGATGCAAGGTATGAAAAAAACATAATAGAGCTGAGTTGTAGAGCATTTTCCCCCGTACCAATTAGGCTATTCGATTTTGATGTCATATGAACGGTTCGTTTGCAACTTCATTTATATTACAATAACGTATTTTTTGTCCGAAAAATTTGAAAAAGGGAGGTTCTGGTCTCTGGCAGCCTACAATTATGTGTTCAAAATTTTGTCATGATCGGTTGCATGGTTCGTCTTAAAAACAGGGAACACGTTACGGACAGACAGACAGGCATACATTCCAAAATCGCCGATATTTTTGCAAATATCTCTGAAACGATATGAGATATGAAAAAAAAAACACTGTCAAAAGACGATCGCAAAGGCCCACTTTTAGTGTTACTACCATAACCTAAAGTGGGCCAAAATGAAAAAAAATGGAATGGCCAAACATTTAAAAGAGTAAAGTATTTTGCAGAACAAGCAACCTGCGGAATTCGACGAAAGGTTTACCTTTCACTGCGGTGTAGAAGATCTCGTTGATGAGCTGTAAATAAAAATTATTTGTAAACCGCGCAACTATTCGAGGTCATTGGATGGAGGTTCGGAATATCTATATTAGATCCCCGTGTATCATAATTTTAATCAAAGCGATTTAATGAATGAAATAATAGTAATAAATGATACGTACTAACGGCTGATCAGACTTCCGAGCGTTCTTAACAGTGACTGCAGGTTCTACGCCAATAAAAAATGCAAAAAGATTGAATATATTGAAAGATGCACTGGCTACACGAGGTACATAATTTCATTATATCTAATACCCGAACCATCCAAAGTCGTAATAGTTCGCTTTAACTGTAAACAGCGCATCACTTGAGAATGGTTTCGCCGCTTTGGCTGATCTTTATTGGTTTTTTTTTTTTTTTTTTTTTCCTTTTTTTCATAAATGGGCCTGCAGCAGTGAGTATATCATAGTATGACATTGTAATAAGTGTAATAACCTTTACTGCTGCTTATTAGCTTTATTTAATTGTCCACTACAGCTGTTTCGCCGTATTTGGCATTGTCAAGTGGTCTGTAATAGTTAAATAAATTTTGTGAAAATATTTTTTTCGATCAAATAAGGAGCATATTATACAGTTTTAAATTTATTACTTACTGTCTATTTGTTGCCAATATACACACAGCATCTGTACCTCTATATGATTTTAATAGGTACTTTCTTACAAAGTCGTTTTTTAGTAATTTTTAAAATAATGACTTTCTTGTTTGACAGCTATGTTGATGCTATGTGGTTACAAAGATGTTCTATTGCATTATATCTTTGGTAAAGATCTATCTTCTCTGAGATGATTAATTTCGAATAAGCAGCAGTAAAGGTGATTATATTTATTAAAATGTCATATTTTGTTCGTAATTCTCACGACAAGGTTTGTATGAAAGAATTTTTTTTACAAAATCTACCGGAAAATATCAGAATTTTGAGAAAAAATGAAAGTACGCTTCCAGCTCGCATCATTCTCTAGATTCTCCAAGAATCAACTTATTTATTCGCTATTCGCCTAACGGCCAAACACGCTACAACAGATACGCCTATGAGGTTAGAATAAAGGAAGATCGCGTTATGCACACAAGGTTGAAGCAGTCAGACACATTTATCAAGAAACGTTGTTTCTTTAGAAGACCATACGTATTATTTTTATGTCCATGGTGTTTTTGGGTTAAACTATATTTATTTGCCCACCCTTACGCGAATGATACAGAGTAAACTGTTATCGCTAGAAAACAAAACATAGCAAGAAATAACAACTGAAAGTAGCAAAGAGACACAAATAATTATTACAATGTATTATCTCTGATCGTTTCCGATGCGAGACTTTTTTTACTGTTCACACTGCCGCTACAGTGTTGTAGGTAATTATCATATCTTTGGAGCGTTGCAAAGATACATTTCTTTTGTTTCATATGGAATTTTCATCATTAAGGAATGATCAAGCTACAATTATTTTGTTTTCAATTCAAGGATTCTCAAGTAAATCTCTATATATAAAAATGAAATGCTGTTCGTTAGTCTCGCTAAAACTCGAGAACGGCTGAATCGATTTGGCTAATTTTAGTCTTGAGATATTCGTGTAATTCCAGGGAAGGTTTAAACGGTGATGAAATATGGAAAAGTTATTCGGAAAAGGGGGAAACAGGGAAAAACTGAAACAGCTTTTTCCATTGAGTTATCAATACCGTTCATACAACTACGATAAAATTTGGTATATTTCATGTTTAAAGAAAGAGGTAGGTTCGCATCAAATAAAAACTTGGAAAAGTCACCCGGAAAGTAGGAAAATTTAGGAAAAACCGAAAGCGATTTTTTTTCTATGAATCAAAATCAATTGCCACATGATTCTAAGAGCATCACCTGAGTACGGCTTGACAGGTCAAGGTTTTTATGAAAAATCTACCGGAAAATTGGAGAATTTCAGAAACTGAAAGTGCGTTTTTCAATGTGTTTTTGATTGAATTCAGCATTGACTGACTGACTATTCACACCATGAAGAGGGGGTAATTCTTTTTTTGTTTTGAGCAAGAGCAACGTTCTTATGAAATAAAAATTTGGTAAAGTTTCCCGGAAAATTGGAAAATCTAGAAATAATAAAAGAGATTTTTCTATGAAATATCGATACCATTCATCTAATTGCGATAAAATTTTGCATTGACGTTCAAAGTGAGAGGAAGGTTTGAGTGAAGTGAAGGTTTGGAATAGCTGACCAGAAAATAGGAAAATTTGTGGAAAACTGACAGCTACTTCCGTTGATCGACCGCCAATTTTTTGCAAAAGGGACAACGCATTTTTAAAAGTTAATTATAACTTCTGAAAAATATTTAAGAAGTCAAAGAGTAAATAGTTTTCCAGAGAGTACTTATTGTTGGATATTCCGCTTTTTATACTTCCCTTGTATGGGAGTGAGACATGGACGATAAACAGTGCGGACAGGAAGAGGATTGAGGCTTTTGAAATATGGTGCTACAGAAGAATGCTGAAGATTAGGTGGGTGGATCGCGTAACTAATGAGGAGGTACTGAACAGAATTGGGGAGAAAAGGAATTTCTGGCATACCTTGACTAAAAGAAGGGATAGATTGGTAGGACACATTCTTAGACATCGGGGAATTGTGAATTTAGCGTTGAAGGGAAGTGTGTGGGGTAAAAATCGCAGAGGGAGACCAAGAGATGAATATAGTAAGCAAATTCAAATGGATCTAGGGTGCCGTTCTTATGTGGAGATGAAGAGGCTTGCTCAGGATAGAGTAGGGTGGAGAGGTGCATCAAATCAGTCTCCGGACTGAAGACCACAACAACAACAACAACTTCAAATAAAGAAATATCTTCAATTACACACCTATCAGCGCTGAAGCTATCTGCACACCACATGTAATCACAATAGATTCAGATGTTTATGTAATGATATATAGCCAAATCGGTTCCGCCGTTCTCGAGTGTTAGCGAGACTAGCGAACAGCAATTCATTTTTATCTTTGACAGTTCATATACGGATTCAGATCGTGTAAAGCGAACTTTACTCTTTCAAAGTATATTTCTGAACGCACCCAAAACAACAAGTAAGTCATTATTTTACATGTTTTAAATCTTAATTTTCCTCGCAATTTTTCCGTATTTTATCACCGTTTGAACCTTCTCTGGATTTCCACGAATGTGGCATGAACATTATCCTGGACATGTGTGTATGATTTGCCCACTCTTTCCGTCCACTATCGAGTCGATACTTAGACTATCGGATGATGCCTTTATAAAGCTACTGGCGATAAAATACATATGATTTAATTTAATACGGTTCACCGGGTCATCTAGTACGTTATAAAAAGAATTTATGTTCTGCTCGCTGCGAGAAAAACGTGCTGTTCTGTAAAAATGAGCGGTTTTGTTTTCTTTTCCTAGTCATTTTTAATATAAAACGGGAAATTTGTTTTTGTGCCTTAATCTGTAATCATACCAGTTCGTAGAATGCAACCATTAAAAGTAGAGCCATTAAAAGTAGTAACCTCACAGACAGAGCAGCTCGAAACGTGTCTCCAATAACCCGTTTCCTATTTATGTACCGATCCATTTTGACTTTTATTCCCAATCAAGGCCGCGATTGCAGTAACAATAAATAGGATCAGAGAGAGGGGGGAAGAGAGAGAGAATGGAGGAATAAAATTGGTGTAAAAAGGGGGGAAGAGGTGGAAGTGATGCGGGGTAAGAGGGAGGAGTGTGAAGATAGGGGGAGGAGGAGAGGGGGAAGTAGAGGGAGGGGGAAGGGACACACATAGAGAGCAGGACACGCAGTAATCGTCTCATTGTCGAAAGTTCTCGCTGTGTCAACCCTTCGACAGTCGCGTATGTATCTGTGAGATACATGACCTACTTTTTCTCCAATATTACCGCAATGAACAGTGATGTAGGGAGCGTAAGTTTATTTACAACTTGTACAAAAACCAGACAGCGGTTGTCAGAGTTGAAGGGCATGAAAGGGATGCAGTGGTTGGAAAGGGAGTAAGACAGGGTTGTAGTCTTTCTCCATCGTTATTCAATTTGTACATTGAGCAAGCTATAAAGGAAAGCAAGGAGAAATTTGGAGAAGGAATTAAAGTTCAGGGTGAAGAATTGAAAACATTGCGTTTTGCCGACGACGTAGTAATTCTGTCAGATACAGCAAAGGACCTGGAAGAGCAATTGAATGGAATGGACAGTGTGCTGAAAGGTGCTTATAAGATGAACATTAACAAGAGCAAAACTAGGGTACTGGAGTGCAGTCTAAGAAAATCTGGTGATGCTGAAGGAATTAGCTTAGGTAACGAAACAATAAAGGAGGTACATGAGTTTTGTTACTTGGGCAGTAAAATAACAAATGATAGTCGCAGTACAGAGGATATAAAATACAGAATGGCAATGGGTAGAAAAGCATTCCTGAAAAAGAGAAATTTATTAACATCGAATATTGATTTAAGCCTAAGGAAGTCCTTTCTGAAGGCATTTGTATGGAGTGTTGCCTTGTATGGGAGTGAGACATGGACGATAAACAGTGCGGACAGGAAGAGGATTGAGGCTTTTGAAATATGGTGCTACAGAAGAATGCTGAAGATTAGGTGGGTGGATCGCGTAACTAATGAGGAGATACTGAACAGAATTGGGGAGAAAAGGAATTTCTGGCATACCTTGGATGAAAGAAGGGATAGATTGGTAGGGCACATCCTTAGACATCTAGGAATTGTGAATTGTGCGTTGGACGGAAGTGTGTGGGGTAAAAACCGCAGAGGAAGACCAAGAGATGGATACAGTAAGCAGATTCAGACAGATGTAGGTTGCCGTTCTTATGTGGAGATGAAAAGGCGTGCTCAGGATAGGGTATTGTGGAGAGCTGCATCAAACCAGTCTCCGGACTGAAGACCACAACAACAACGAACAGTGATGAACGCTTGCTGGCCTACGACATCTTGTGTCATACCTCTGTTATTGCTTCACGGGGGTTTCAGCCTTATCCGGATACTGACAAGATCATAAATGGCGCAGACGGGAGCACGTGTGTTTTTCTGTGTCTGTGAGATACAGCCTTTCTACTACCGCAGCCGTAGCATTGTTTGCAGCGTACTCAAGTTGGCAGTCGCGTTGTTGTTCGATGTACAAAATTTTAGAAATATCGATATTTATAAAAATATCGATTTTATTGATATAAGAATATCGATATTTCTATATGTCGGTGAAATCTTTACTTAGAATGCTAAATTAATAATTTTAATCAAAACCACAGAAATTATCAACATACCATTAAAAATTTACAAATATTTTATAATTTTAAACATTAATCAATAAAAAGAGCACAATGTATAATCAGTAAAAGAAACACAATGTAGAGTAAGATATTTATTTGGGAAAAAAAATATTAATTGAGCCAGTAGTAATCAGTAACAGATATTAGGAGAGTTCTTTGCTTTATATCTTCACCAGTTATTCTTCTTCTGTTGTATTGCACCACTAAATTATCTGACGAAACAGAATAGACTTGGCATGTCAGGTACTTCTGCACAGTGTCTGATAAAATGGGCGCAAAGTGTCGAGTGTCAGCCCAGAGCGTCAGAGCATCGCTGTTACGCTCTGAATATGGCTGATCGAGGCACTGCTTCAGCTCATTTGGCACAGAATCTTGGCTGTGAAACTGAACTTTAGGTCAACAGTCTTTCATGCCGCAACCAGATGGAAGAGTGAACAGGTTGGCAGCACTGCGCCGTCTGCTCTCCACGCATTCTGTGCCTCCTTGCCACCTATCAAAGCACAACGGCCATTAAAGAATCTAATCTAATTAAAAAAAAAAAAAAAAAAAAAAAAAAAAAAAAAAAAAACGGTGGCTTTTAACCCTACAAGCACCAAGCACGGGCAAAAATTGCCCTTACACTTTTCCTTTATTAAAAAAACATAATTAATATCCTTCAATGTTAATGGGCTTTTTTTCTATTTCTCTCTCCTTATAAAGTACTACCCTACACATTTACATGGTTACAATTTTAAAAACTTGTAACAAAATATAGCAATTTTATGCCCAAGGGCACATTTTGCCCTGGGTTGGTAGTCCATACGACCATAACTCTTCATGCCCCCTACAACCTCCAAGCACGGGCAAAAATTGCCCCTACATTTTTCTTATAATAAATTTCGGTTGGCAATAATGATTGTGAGTTTTTCGTGTCTTGTCGAGAGTCTCATTGTTACGTTTGATATTGGTTGATATTCTTTGTTGAGACTATTGTTACTAGCAGTTTGTCACAGTAAAGCAAACGCCTTTCTTGTAAAGTACATTTTCTAAAATGAGTTGTAGAGGTTTGAACGACGCAGAAATTCTTGCTGAGCTTTTAGTAGACCATGAGTTATCAGATTTCAGTGACGCTGAATGGGCTCACACAGAAGTAGAAGATTAGCGCACATTCTGTATGAAGATTACAAACTCACATTGGTTGGGACACTCAAATCCAATAGAAAACATATACCACAAGAATTTAAGATGACAGCAGGTAAAGAACTGTATTCCTCCAAATTTGCATTCACAGATCCATCCACTAAGAAGCCTCCAGTAACACTTGTCTCTTACATCACAAAGGAAAAACAAAAAAACCAAAAATCTATTGATGCTGTCAACACAACATCGTGATGCAGGAGTAGATGATGATACACCAAAGAAGAAAACCCATATAAACCTATACTACAATGATACTAAGGGAGGACTGGATGCCATGGCTAGGGCGCACTCGACAAAAATGGGTACGAGAAGATGGCCACTGACCATGTTTTACAGTCTAACTGATATAGCTCCAATAAACTCGTACACACTGTTCAAGATGAATGTGCCTAAGTGGAATGAAGGTAAATAAAATGCGAGGAAACTGTATCTCTATGAATTAGGCCTTGAACGTTTGAAACCACATGTAGAACAGCAATCCAGGGACTTGAAACGACTCCAGTTGCTCATTATTTCTGCGATGGGAGAGATCCTTGGAAAGAAGCTAGCGGTGACCCAAAGTGGTGTAGATGAAGAAACAACTAGGAAAGCAAGATGCTTACATATGCTTGAATAATGCGAGTAGCCAGAGAGCCAGGGACAACACGAAAACCAACATGTGCAAGCTGTGGTCTACATCCGTGTAAAAGACATTCAGAATCAACCATTTTGTGTGCAAGAGGTAAATGTCATCTGTAAATGTTAGTATTCTCTCCAAGTGAAGAGGGGGTCTTTTTTATTATTATTTATTTATTTTTATTTTTTTTAATTTTCAATTTACCTTGAAAACATTTTGTATAATTGTTTTATATAGGTTTTTGAAACTTCCTGTCAATAATTAAACTGATCTTACATTGGAAACAGAATTACTTTAAAAAATACATTTTTACAGGATTTACAGCAAAATTTGCCCTTGGTTGGTGCTCCATGTAACCTAAACTACCTTGGTGCTCCCAGCGTTAAAAATATCGCTTTCGATATTCAAAATTTAATACTGATATATCGATATATAGGAAAATAAAATATCGTCGATAAATATCGATAAATATTTTAAAAAATATCGATATTTTGATATATCGATATTTTTTTGTCCATCCCTAAGTTGTTGCCTTCTAGATGAAGCAACGTTTCGTTGTTGTAGCTACATGTAATCTCTTTCAAAATGAGTAAACGATATGATTTAGAAAATCCTAAAGATTTGGAAGAAGTACATCGTCTTCTTTTCGACGATGGGGTATCAAATGAAGATGATCTTGTGGAAACTGATTCGGAAACTGAAGATATACTCGAAACGAAATCTGTAGACTCAGACGCAGATCATGAATTTGATGAAGAGGAAAATAATGAAGAGCAACAAAGTGATGAACATTACTATTTTTGTGCTTTCAGTTGTAATAATAATAAACATTGCAGGCATCAACTCAAGAGTAATTTTCCTGGGCAACAAGAATAAATACTCATATAGGCGGTAGTACTTCAAACTTTGGCTCTGACTCTACAGCAAGATCAGCTCAAAAGAAGAGCTCTTATTATGACTACCAATAATACAAAGTCGGAGCTGGCAAAGTACAAACGTGAAGGGAAAGAGCAAGAAAACGCTGAACTATCTTTGCACTCAGCAAATGAAATGCCAATCATGTTACAGGGAGACACACAAGACTTACCTCAGAAAGTAGCCTATGTATGTGGAAAATGCGGTACATACACATCTTTGTTTGCAAAAGCACCCAAAAATAATTTGTAAACAATGTCTTTCTGTAGAGAGCAATCCATACAAAGAAACATGCTCTACTTACTTCAATAACTTATTTGTATCTATAATAAATTCACTTTGTAAAATAATTTCATGTACGTCTCCATTAGAATATGTTAAATATCTCTGTTAATTTGGAAGTGTAATGAGCCTAATGTTCACTTATGTGTATGCCAAATCTGCAACAATAAAGTAACTGCAATTTACATCTACATCTACATCTACATTGGATACTCTGCAAATCACATTTAAGTGCCTGGCAGAGTGTTCATCGAACCACAATTATACTATTTATCTCCCATTCCATTCCCGAACAGCGCACGGGAAGAAAGAACACCTGAATCTTTCCGTTCGAACTCTGATTTCTCGTATTTTATTCTGATGATCATTTCTACCTACGTAGGTGGGAGTCAACAATATACTTTCGCATTCGGAGGAGAATGTTGGCGATTGGAGTTTCGCAAGTAGCCCACGCCGCAGCGATAAGCGCCGTTGTTGTAATGATTCCCATCCCAGATCCTGTATCATTTCCGTGACGCTGTCTCCCCTGTATCGTGACAATACGAAACGAGCTGCCCTTCTTTGGACTCTTTCGATGTCCTCCGTCAAACCCACCTGATAAGGATCCCACACTGGGCTGCAATACTCCAAAAATGGACGGACAAGCGTAGTGTATGCAGTTTCTTTTGTAGTTCTGTTGCATCTTTTAAGGGTTCTGCCAATAAAACGCCGTCTCTGGTTCGCCTTTCCCACGATATTACCTACGTGTTCTTTCCAGTTTAAGTCTGAAGTAATAGTAATTCCTAGGTATTCTGTGGAGTTTACGGCCTTCACATATGATTGATTTATGTTGTAAACAAAGTTTAACGGATTTCTTTTCGTACTCATGTGGACGACTTCACACTTCTCATTATTTAGAGTCAATTGCCAACTTTTACACCATAACTGATATCTTATTCAGATCGTTCTGCAGTTGGTTTTGATCTAGACGGTAAATGACGGCGTCATCTGCAAACAACCTAAGAGACCTACTTAAAGGCCGGCCGCGGTGGCCGAGGGGACTGAGGCGCTCCAGTCACGATCTGCACGGCCACTACCGTCGGGGGTTCGAATCCCCCCTCGGGCATGGATATTTGTGCCGTCCTTAGTATTAGCTAGTTCATAAGTAGTTTGTAAGTTTAGGGACTGATGACCCCGTAGTTAAGTCCCTTAAGCTATACAAATTTTTTTTTGTTTTGCAATTTAAAACGGAAGCAAAACGTAAAGATGCTGTAAACAAAGGCACAGCCACCAAAAATCATCGCATGTGTCCAGCACATACACCGCGACTAGTGGCGTCATCAAAGTTGACGCACCTGATGGAGGAAAAGTGTTGTGCAAAAATATCGGTATTCGATATTATCAAATATCCTTAAACTAAATATCGATACCACCGATAAATCGAATGAAAAATATCGACATTTCGATATTTCGGTGCAGAAATATTTCTTTTGAAATTCACTTACATAAATAACTTATGATATCACATGTTATTTGGAACAGTGAGGTGTTGTTACCCTATTTAATTCCTGATGAAACTGCAAACGAAGGATTTCATATTTCTCGTTCATTAATTGCACAATGTTTTTCTGGTTGGTACTTTGTAAAGGGACTGATGACCCCGTAGTTAAGTCCCATAAGCTATACAAACATTTATTTTATATATATAAGGAAGTATCCCGATTGACTGACTGACTGACTCATCATCGCCCAGTCCAAACCTCTGAAGACAGAAACTTGAAATTTGTGGAGGATGTTGATCTTACTCTGTAGGCGTCATTTAAGAAGCGATTTTTCGATATTCCGTCCGTAAGGTGGTGAAATAGGGGATAAAATGTTTTTTGAAAATACGTACCTATTTAGGCAATTTTGAAGCTAGAACTACAAAATTTCGGATTTTAAATCAGGGTTCGAATTTAAAAGACAAGTGTTTCGGCATTTTTTTGAAATTCGACAAATAAGGGGGTAAAATAGGTGACGCAAAAAATATGTTGCTGTTAACTCAAAGTTTAAGCTACAACTACGAAACTTCGGATATGGAATCTTGGTCAGGATTAAAAATCCATGATTTTTAGTATATTTGGAAATTCAACAAGTAAGAGGGTTAAATAGAGGATCAAAAATTCTTTTTGAAAACACGTTGCTGTTGATACAATATTGAAGCTAGAGCTGCAAAAATCGATATTTGTACAGTTGGTTAGACGTTAAAAAATACGTGTTTCGGTATTTTTGGAAATTCAACCATCAAGGTAGTTAAATTGGAGAGGGGATGTTTTTAAAATGTTCAAATGTTTGTATAGTCTATGGGACTTAACTACGGGGTCATCAGTCCCTAAACTTACAAACTACTTATGAACTACTTACGAACTAGGACGGCACAAATATCCATGCCGGAAGGGGGATTCGAACCCCCGACCGTAGTGGCCGTGCAGACCATGACTGGAGCGCCTCAGTCCCCTCAGCCACCGCGGCCGGCGGGGGATGTTTTTCGAAAATCTTTTGCTAATAAGGCAATTTTGAAGCTACAACCACAAAACTTGATATATGTTTTCTTGGTCAGAATTAAAAAGACACGTGTTTCGGTATTTTCAAAAGATTAATTAATTAGGGGGTGAAATAGGGGATGATACTTTTTTTAAGTTTTGAACCCAGAATTACAAAAAAATGATATTTACATATTTGGATGGAAATTCCGATGTGGAGTCTTGGTCAGGATTTAAAAAAATGGCTGTTTCAGTGTTTGTGAAAATTCAACAACTAAGAGGGTCAAACAGAAGATCAAAAATTATTTTTGAAAATACGTTACTACTGGGACGATTTTCAGGCTAGAGCTACGGAAATTAATATTCGGCCTGTTGGCCAATTGAAAAAGAAAAAGAAAGTATTTAGGTATTTTTGGAATTTCACACATCAAGGGGGTGAAAGAGGGGATGAATAGTTATTTGAAACAATGTTCATTATGGAAATTTTGAAGTTAAAACTACAAATTTTCGGATTTGGATTCGGGGTTCAAATTAAAAAAGACACGTGTTTCGGTATTTTTGGAAATTCGGCCAATAAGGGGTTGAAATACGAGATGCAAAAATTGATTTTCCAAAATATGGTGCTGTTAAATTTCAAGCTATAACTACGAAACTTAAGATATGGATTCTTCATCAGGATTAAAAAGAAACAACTGGTGCAGACCAACCAGCCTACGCATGCGAAGCAGCTAGTTTTATACAAAAGAGCTAAAACTTTTAAGAGTTTGACGAAACCTTCTTTCTGCACAGTATTAAACGGCACACAATATTTCGAATATGAAACAAAATAGCTTCATTTATTTTTTTGTTGTCGTCGTTCTCGTCCTCCTGCAAATGAAGCAACATGCTTCAGAGCAGTAGCCATACCTCCTTGCATACAAGCTGAAGAAGTGGTTGCAGCTGGTGGGGTAGAAGAGGTCGGTTTGCTTTCCACATCAACACTATCAGCGGCTGATTTTAACGCTGTTTTCTTCATTGATTCAGTAGCCACGTGTCTATGATCTAAAGTATTTGGATGTCGGGACTTTAAATGTGCTTCTAAGTTTGTGGTGTTACCTGAAGTGCGAACTATCTCCCACTAGGGTTGCCAGATCTCCGGGTTTGGAATGAATTCTCCGGGTCTACGGGACAATCACCCTCATCTCCGGGCTTGAATGTCACCTTCATCTTGTTGTTGTTATGGTCTTCAGTCCGGAGACTGGTTTGATGCAGCTCTCCACCCTACTCTATCCTGAGCAAGCCTTTTCATCTCCTCGTAAGAACAGCAACCAACATCCACTTGAATCTGCTTACTATACTCGTCTCTTGGTCTCCCTCTGCGGTTTTTACCCCACACACTTCCCTCCAATGCTAAATTTACGATTCCCCGATGTCTAAGAATGTGTCCTACCAAGCGATCCCTTCTTTTAGTCAGGGTATGCCAAAAATTCCTTCGCTCACCAATTCTGTTCAGTACCTCTTCATTAGTTATGTGATCTACCCACCTAATCTTCAGCATTCTTCTGTAGCACCACATTTCAAAAGCCTCTATTCTCTTCCTGTCCGAACTGCTTATCGTCCATGTTTCACTCCCATACAAGGCAACACTCCACACAAATGCCTTCAGAAAAGACTTCCTTACCCTTAAATTAATATTCGATGTTAGCAAATTTCTCTTTTTCAAAAATGCTTTTCTTACCTTCATCGTAACTTTATTTTTACGACGCTTTTTAAGTACTACGCTCATATAGCGACGATAGAACTTAACGTAACTTAAACGAAGGACGAAACCAACATCCATGCCCTAGGGAGGTTAGAAAATATAGGAAGGGAATTGGAGAGGCTGAATTTACACATAGTGGGATTAGTGAAGTTCGGTGGAAAGATGAACAGGTCTTCTGGTCAGGTGATTATAAGGTTAAAAATACAATCTCAGTTGGGATATTACGGGAGTAAGTCTAATAGTGAATAAGAAAATTAGAATACGGGTAAACTTCTATGAGCAGCACAGTGTCGCATTATCGAAATCAATATAGATACGAAGCCAATACCGACCGCAGTAGTACAAGTTAATATCCCAACTAGCTCTGCCGATGACGAGGAATAAATGTATGAGGAAGTAAAGGAAATTATTCAGTTAAGAAAGAGGAAAATTAATTGTGATTGGGGGACTGGAACTCGTAAGGCGGGAGCAGCCTCGCGCACCGTGGCAAGACGCCTCAGTGCGCTCGGCCATTCCCGGCCGGCTCCTCTCTAGTAATTGTGAATAACTTTATATACATGTCAATTTCTTATTGCAACAAAACGCTACTTTTGTATTCTTCCTCTGGAAACATTTCGCTGTTGCGTCGGTAGTAATCTGCTAGCGCATTATTAAGTAAACACTGTTGCGGCAACGTGTCAACTGGCGACGTCTATTATTTGTGTTCGTTCGATCATTGTTTGTTATCAGTTTACCGGCAATTTTTGGAATACTCGGATCGTGTGTGAACAGACAAGCTTACATTAACTCAGATTAGTGAGAAATAACAGTGAAATGAAGAGACGATATCTAAGTTCGTTCCGTGAAGAATGATTCCAGAAAGAAAATTATAAAGAGTGGCTACAAAAAGTCGATACTGATGAATGTATGAGTAAGTGCAGAATATGCAACATCTCATTTACTGTTAAGTACGACGGAGTGAAAGCTGTGAATAAACATTAACAGTCAGAAAGACACAAAGCGAATATTACCACACAAAAGAAGAATCAGTCGCTTCTTAAATTCTTGCTGAAACAATTTTCTGCAGAAGACGACAAAGTCACTGCAACGGAATTAACTGTGACTTACCATGGTGTCAAACACCACCATTGTTACAATTCTCAAGATTGTGGTAATAAGCTATATCCTTATGTTTTTAGAGATTCCTCAGTGGCAACGAAAGTAAGATGGGTCCGAACAAAAAGCGAGGCATTAGTAAAAAATGTGCTTCTGCCTTATGCTAAAGAGAAGCTACTAAAGGGTGTATTACACGGAGCGTATCTGGTCGCTAGTCGCTGGCGTCTGTTGTCGCTCGGCGTATGTAATAGGCGAGTAGCGAATGAATACGCTGACGCAATGACACGCAGCCACTTCAGACGCTAGCGTCTTCGTAAAAACAATTGAAACACGACGTAGTGTACGATACATTGTTTTGGAGGTTAGGTGATACCAAACAGTTCTGTTTCCCAAGGTGCGACATGACAATTTTCAAGTCTACAGCAAATCAGAAACAGGACAAATCTAGTAATAGACTATGGTACCTTATAAAACATAAATAAGGCATTACAGTCATCAATATAAAATCGTATTAAAACATTATAAATCATACATGTTGCTACATTCCTTAATGAAGAAACACTTACGATGTGATGATGCCGTATGGCTATATTACATGTATATTGATGACTGTAAGTTAATGTATTATGTTTTCTAAGCTAGTCTAATACTAGATGTATCCTTCTGTTTCTGATTTGCTGTAGACTTGAAAATGGTCATCCTGAGCGAAACCGGTCGTCAAAACGGCGAGAAATTTTATGATCATTGACGCAAATAAAGATATTAAAAGTTCTGTGTCCCACCAAACAAAATATGAAGTGGAATTGTATTCAAATTTCTGAAAATTTATCGAAGTTTTCCAGTATTATGGGACATTAATAATAACGATTATTTAAATTTTATTCTTGGCGAGATCGCCATCCTCATGATGGTATTCTGTTTCCTTATTTTATCCTCTACCATTTACAGTAATCTATCAAAATTTTCTTATGTGATCCTCATTATATTTCTGTAGGCAGAAGGACCTTCACACGATAATTCGCCGAAAAGATTTGCAGAAGCACCATATTTATCCCTCCTCGCAATCCAATTTCTAATCCATTTCCTTTTATTCTTTTCTCCTTTTCCGTTTTGTTGTTGGTTCATTAATTGTTCTTTTAAAACTGTTACACCAGCATTTACAATTTCCTTCGACATGTTGACTCGACTGGTGGCTACTGTACTTTAGACGCTCCCGCATATGACACGTGGCGACCAAAAACTCCAGCGACCAAAAACGCCAGCGTCTAAAGTTGAAGGGTGGGAGGTTTCGAGCAGCGACTTTGTTCGCTGTCCTCGTTTACACGGAGCGAATTTAGCAGCTGCGTCCAAATACGCCGGCGACTAGCGACCAAATTCGCTCCGTGTAATATACCCTTAAGCAAATTGAAGCAAAATGTCCCGTTTTAATTAGGCGGGGGAATTGGTCGCAGTTCGGGGGGTGAGTCATTGGCCAAGGGGGAGGGGGTACGTCTGGTCTCCGGGCCTCCCTATCTCCCACAACAATTGCACTTAGCACTTTTACTGTCGTGTTATTTAAAATGCTCCCACTCATCACTTTTAAAGAGGCATTTCTGTTTCGTGTTCACATCAACTACTCAATAAAATAAAGGCAGAACGAGCGAAGAAGAACAGTACATCGCCAATAAAAGAGGTTTCAAGAATTGCCAGAGATCTGAGAATTACATTTGAAACAATTCTACCAATTTTACTTCAGAGTGAGAGGAAATTACGAAAATACACACCTGATAAACTATCAAAATTTTCAAAGACTCTAAATTGAAAAGTAGTGGGTTGTGTGTTGCAACTTTGTAAACACTTGAACATTAAAACAAAAATAGAGTTGAGATTTCTCTATTTTCACTTAGAAAATAATGATAATAATAAAAATTAAATTTCAGATTATATCGCCACAAAATATCGATATTACCGATATATCGGCTAGGTGAATATCGCTTGAAAATATCTCGCAACTGACTCCGATATATCGACGTTTCGATATATCGCTGTCCGATGTCCCGTACCTAATTGTAGCGTCAGTTCTCAAGGAGGTCAGTGGGCTTCGGGAGTGTGAGAAGTTTTGTACGGTCAGTTTGTCACCAGTTTTGTGTGAAGTTTCAAAGTAACGGAGGTTTTATCGAAATTGTGTACTTTGTGGGGTGACGTCGGACAATGCCGAGAACGTACAAAAGTAAGAATGGAGTTCAAGATCGGTGTAATTATGACCCGGGAGTTTTAAAGAAAGCAGTTCGACAAATTCATTGTGACAAATTAACGTATAGAAAATCCTTTAATAAATAAAATTCCCTATCTCAGTCATTATCGCTTATTCTAATGATGGACGTCCTTAAAATGTGTTAAAAGCCACTAAAATAAAAAAGAAATGTCAATTTTGTCTCCTAAATCCCCCCATACACTTCGAAACGCCGGATAGAGGTTGAAAATACACATGTCTCTGAAATCACCGCAGTCCAGTCCATGCGGTGATTTCCGAAACTTTATCTGTCTGTCTCAGAGAAAAGTAGATGCACTTGGACGTTCTGTTTCTAGGATATTTTATTGGTTATACATATTCCCCACCACTTCCGTAAAAAACAATGAAATCTGAAAAAAACCCTATGAAAGTTGTAGTGAAAATAATCTCAAAACTGTCTGAAATCACCCCGTTTGACGCTATATATCCCCTACAAATCAGTTACTGCGAATGTGACGGGTTTGCTAGTATTCAATAAATTAATAACTTGCGTTTCACTGAGTTACATTTCGGTGTATTGACTGCGGCATACGGAACGTAATAACCACTGCACTGTGGAGGCAGTTTGTCAAGGGCCCGTGCATGTAATATTATTTTATTTAGGTAGCCTTACCCTAAATATATAAAGCTTATTGTAGACAAAGTCGTGGTAGAGGTAAGCAACCTTCATGATAACTTTTTTTTTTCTTTTTTTTTTTCGCGGTTCTAAAATTGCTTAGAGAGTGCTTGAATAATCAATCATTTAGATTTTGTTAGTAGATCATTTATTCACAAAATACAACAGGTCACCACAACAATGGAGTACACGGTTTTAATCTCTTCCTTCGGTACGCTAACCTCCTTTCACGTTACAATAGTGGAAATGATCGCTCTGGGCTTCGGATCACTATTTATACAAGGCATTACGTATGGCGATTACAGCGCCATCTGTAAGCAGCTTTTGTAACTATTATTTCAAACTCCTGTATAAACTTCTTACAGCTTTCAGAATAAACATACCGAATACTGCATTCCTCTATCGACCTTTGTTTTCGCGATATTTAATTTTGAAATCATGGAGTCCTTTTCTGGACACCCTGTAATTTGTGGGCGCGTCTCGTATATAGAAACTTAGAAATCATCATCATCATCATCATTAGAGACTGATTGTGGCTTTCAGCGTTCAGTCTGGAGCATAGTACCTCTAATAAAATTCCTCCATGATCCCCTATTCAATGCTAACATCGATGCCTCGTCTGATGTTATGCCTTTTACTTCAAAATCATTCTGCACCGAATCTAAGTACTTTCTTCTTGGTCCCTCGACTCCTCTTACCCTCCGCTGCCGAGCTCATGAGTCTCTTAGGTAACCTTGCTTCTCCCTTGTGTGTAATGTGACCCCACCATCTCAGTCTGTTCGCTCTAACTGCTTCATCTATGGTGTTCATTCCCAGTTTTTCCTTGATTTCCTCATTCTACATCTACATCTACATCGATACTCTGCAAATCACATTTAAGTGCCTGGCAGAGGGTTCATTAACCACCTTCATAACTTTTCTCTACCGTTCCATTCTCTAATAGCGCGCGGGAAGAAAGAACACCTAAATCGTTCCGTTTTCGATCTGATTTCTCTTATTTTATTGGGATGGTCATGTCTCCCTAAGTAGGTGGGTGCTAGCAAAATATTTTCACATTCAGAACTAAAAGTCGGTGATTGAAACTTCGCAAACAGATCACGCCGCAATGAATAACGTCTTTCTTTTAATGATTTCCACCCCAATTCGTGCAACATTTCCGTGACGCTTTCCCCCCCCCCGTAACGTGATAAAACAAAACGAGCTGCCCTTCTCTGAACCTTCTCAATATCTTCCGTCAGTCCCACCTGGTGAGGGTCCCACAAGGGGCAACAGTACTCCAAGAGAGGACGCACAAGTGTGATGTAGGCAGTCTCTTTGGTGGAGCTGGTGCATCGTCTAAGCGTTCTGCCAATGAAACGTAACCTTTGGTTCGCCTTCCCCACAATATTTTCTATGTGTTCTCTCCAGTCAAAGTTGTTCGTAATTGTAACTCCTAGGTATTTGGTAGAATTTACGACCTTAAGGTTTGACTGATTTATCGCGTAATTGAAGTTCAGCGGATTTCTTTTAGTGGTCATGTGTATTACTTCACACTTTTCTTTATTTAGTGTCAATTGCTAATTTTCGCACCAAGTAGAAATTTTGTCTAAATCGCTTTGCAGTTGCTTTTGACCCTCTGTTGACTTCACTAACCGATAAACGACAGCATCATCCGCGAACAGTCTAAGGGAGCTATTCAGATTATCTCCAAAATCGTTTATAAACACGAGGAAGAGTAGGGGACCAATAACGCTTCCCTGTGGAACGCCAGATATCACTTCTGTTTTATGGACACCCTCCTGCCATCGTTCGCATCTATTAGTGCCTGCAATCATTCTTGCTACTTTCATATCTGTAACCTCTACCTTATAAATAAGGTAACCTGTATCCACGCAACTTTCACTCCCATACAACAAAGTTGGTCGAAAGATAGAGCGGTGCACTGCTAACTTAGTCTTGGTACTGACTTCCTTCTTGCAGAAGAGAGTAGATCTTAGCTGAGCACTCACTGCATTAGCTTTGCTGCACCTCGATTCCAGTTCTTTCGCTATGTTGCCATCCTGTGAGAAAATACATCCCAGGTACTTGAAACTGTCTACCTGTTCTAACTTTCCAGAATGAAACTTCAGTCTGCAGCGGAGTGTGCGCTGATATGAAACTTCCTGACAGATTAAAATTGGGTGCCGGAACCGGGACTCGAACCTGGGACCTTTGCCTTTCGCGGGCAAGCGCACTACCGACTGTGCTATCCCGACACGACTCACGATGCCGCCTCACAACTTTACTTCCGCCAGTACCTCGCCTCCTACTTTCCAAACTTCACAGAAGTTCTCCTGCGAACCATGCAAGACTAGCACTCCGGGAAGAAAGGATATGGTGGAGACATGGCTTAGTCACAGCCTAAGGGATGTTTCCAGAATGAAACTTTCTCTCTGCAGCGGAGTGTGCGCTGATATGAAACTTCCTAGTCGGTACAGCGCTTGCCAGCGAAAGGCAAAGATCCCAGGTTCGAGTCCCTGATCCGGCACACAATTTTAATCTGCCAGGAAGTTTCATATCAGCGCACACTCCGCTGCAGAGTGAAAGTTTCATTCTGGAAACATCCCTTAGGCTGTGGCTAAGCCATGTCTCCACCATATCCTTTATTCCAGGAGTGCTAGTCTTGCGTGTTTGCGAGAGAGCTTCTGTGAAGTTTGGAAAGTAGGAGGCGAGGTACTGGCGGAAGTAAAGTTGTGAGGCGGCATCGTGAGTCGTGTCGGGATAGCACAGTTGGTAGTGCGCTTGCCCGCGAAAGGCAAAGGTCCTTTGTTCTAACTTCGTTCCTCCTATCTGGCACTCAATCTGTTTTGAATCTCTTTCCCGCAGACATTACTTTCTTTCTGGAGATGCTGATGTTCATATCATAATCTTTGCACCTCTGATCGAGCTCTGAAATGTTAGTTTGCAACCTCTCAATCGAATCGGCCATTACAAGTAAGTGAATAAGAGAGGTTGTCGTCGCCTGGTGCTGTTGAGGATTGGCAGTAGGCCGGATGCGGCCAGGGCAGACAGAGAGCTGAGTTTCTCCGGCGCTGCTGGCGGCGTTTCGGCGGTCGTGGCGCGCGGCATCTTCAGGAGTGTTGGCAGGCGCGCGGGAAACGGCGAGAGCGGCGGGCCGGAGGCCAAGGCCCGCGGCCAAGACCGCGCGGCCAGGGCGGCAACTGCTTGTGGAAACCTCGTGCGGAAATTCACACTCTTAAACTCGAGCTACGTATCCACACTTCTGTTTCTTAATTTATTAAATAGTACTTAGGCCGGTATTACACTCTCAAATTATTGGACAAAGAATTGGACGAAAAAAATGGACGAAATATTGGTCATATTTTTTGACAAAGAAATTGGATGAACCGCAAAAGGGGGTATTACACTATCTTCCAATATTTTGTCAAATTTGCTTCAAAATGGCGGTGTAATGCTCAGCTGTTGTTTATACTACAGTTGCGTTGTGTCTGCATTTAGAAGAGAAAGAGGGAAAAAAGAAAAGGAAACACACTTGGATGAAACCGTGGGTGTCAGAGCGAGATAAATAAAATTTGTTACCGGAGCACCGGGAGGATTTTCCTTTTTTTATGCCGTCGACAGAACAGCCAGGCCGTTCACTGCTAATTATTTTGTCGCTCTTCAACCTTCACAGTTTGCAATAGAGTAAGAAAAAGGCTGACTCAAACAGTGTATACGAATGAGATTGTTAAGTTGATAAAGCAAGTTTCATTAAATAACGTTTTAAATGAAAAATACGAGCACTGACAAAGAGGATAATCTAAATTGTTTATGACGTCATGAACAATGTAAGGGGGGAAACATTGCTGATAAAGTAAATAGGCTCTATTTATTTCCTTACAAAAATTGGCTGACGTATTTGTATGTACATAGATTTCGTGCCTGCGTACGATGTACGAAAGAACGTTGGCGGAGACCGGGGCAGGTTTTCCACCATTTTAAATGTTTATTTTTGTACTTCTTATTTTTATCGATTTTGCGGTAAACATGCGGATCATTATATTCCCTACACTTTTATTTACAGTCTTGTACAGATATTTTTGAAAATAGTAAATATCAATCTTGGTAGCAAATGTTTCTTGTCTGACCATGTTGCGTTGGAAAATTTGCCCCGTATGAGGGGCAAGTTTTCCAGCTTACTTTAAATGTACAGGGGCAAATATTCCAGTTATACTTTCAATGTTAAAACAGAGATAATTATCTTGATTTCACTGAATACGTATTTTTATCACGAATTTACAACACATTACAAAATAGCCACATTAAATAAAAACAAATGCTATTTAATGGTTTTACAAAATATGTGACTTAAATATTTTTCAAATACAGACATTTTTAACAATACTTATACTGATTGTGTGAATCACAATGTAAGCAAACAAAAAATGGAACATTCCCTTTCGTACAGTCTCCATGCTCCCATTTCGTGCACTGTACACACTTTTCATTTGCTTTAGACTTGGCGTAAGACTCAAAGCAATAAGGAATATGTGCCCCATATGCACTCGGAAAACGTGCCCCGTCGCCATATCGGAACTGTAACACTACGTCCATGAGTAACAGTGTAAGCTATTTACAAAAGAAATGCACAGTTACGTGAAGAAAGAAACCCACTTTTAGTGTGTGTAATGTGAAAATAATAAGTTTATTGCTAGAATGTTTACTTTAAGTTTCAATAAAAACGTGAAAGTTTACTCACATTTGCAAAAATGACGAAAACAGCCCTGCCGACGTTGTGACTGCTGGTACAACAATGAAACTTTCGTAAATGAAGCGTGCTTTGTTGCTACTTCCTACAGTATCGCCGGTGGTAACATCTAGCGGTTTTTTCGATAATAAACGGATTTGGAAAACTTGCCCCTATGCAAAATGTGCCCCGGTCTACCCTACTATCGTACGCTGATACACGATAATAAAATGTAACAATACATTGTCTCTTCAAAGATTTTTTCTCGCAGCCCTACTGGTAAATTACTTTCGTAATTAAACTTACTCATCTCAGTAGCTATTACTGTCGTAATACAGCCCGTCGATTTAATAATCTCAGCGACTGTGGTCGTCTACCGATAAGTGAGCGACAATGTAGTGCCGTTGTCTGGATAAATAATTTGATTGTTGAAGTTCGCTCTTTATATATTCCGGTTACAATGGTCGTAGTTACGTTAAAGTGCTTGAATCGTGCTTAGTGGTGCTGAAGTTTCACGCATTCCCTTAAACAAAGCGGCATTCTGACACAAGAAATTTTAACTGGACAAGTGATTGCTTTTGGCTTGAGAAGTAAGTATATCTCTCCAATACGTTAGTTCTTCGGTTGCATATTATATATAAATTTATCGTTACACTCTATGATTTTTTTCTTTGTAGAAAGAAATATGAATCCTTCAAACGAAGATAGTGACAGTGAGGGAAACGAATCACCCCCAAGAAAAATCGCCAAAATCAACAAAAAACATCGTGCTAAGGTTTAGATTTATACCGATCTAACACTGATCCATGAACACGCGTTTCCCAGACGATCGTCTACTAATGCATAAGTACCTACTAGCAAGGAATACAGCGACACTTAGTTCCGTTACGGAACTATTGTGTCTCAGCTGTTAGATCGGTGGCATTGGCAGCAATCGCAGGAAGGAGAAAGCAAACGCAGTCTTTCCGATGAAGCCGACATCCAACGGAATTTTACCAGGAGCAGTCGCACAACTTTTCCTGGAACGGTTTTACACGTCATGTATAAAACAATTTTTAAAAACCGCCCTTCATTCGGAAAAAGTAATATATTTTGCAAGAGACAGACTACAGTACAATATGTGTTGTTGTTGTTGTGGTCTTCAGTCCGGAGACTGGTTTGATGCAGCTCTTCACAATACTCTATCCTGAGCAAGCCTCTTCATCTCCACATAAGAATGGCAACCTACATCTATCTGAATCTGCTTACTGTATCCATCTCTTGGTCTTCCCCTGCGATTTTTTCCCCAATACACTTCCCTCCAACGCTAAATTCACAATTCCTTGATGTCTAAGAGTCTGTCCTACCAATCTATCCCTTCTTTTAGTCAAGGTATGCCAGAAATTTCTTTTCTCCCCAATTCTGTTCAGTACCTCCTCATTAGTTACGCGATCCACCCACCTAATCTTCAGCATTCTTCTGTAGCACCATATTTCAAAAGCCTCAATCCTCTTCCTGTCTGCACTGTTTATCGTCCATGTTTCACTCCCGTACAAGGCAACACTCCACACAAATGCCTTCAGAAAGGACTTCCTTAGGCTTAAATCAATATTCGATGTTAAGAAATTTCTCTTTCTCAAGAACGCGTTTCTACCCATTGCCATTCTGCATTTTATATCCTCTGTACTGCGACCATCATTTGTTATTTTACTGCCCAAGTAACAAAACTCATCTACCTCCTTTATTGCTTCGTTTCCCAATCTAATTCCTTCAGCATCACCTCATTTTCTTACACTGCACTCCATTACCCTAGTTTTACTCTTGTTAATGTTCATCTTATATGCACCTTTCAGCACACTGTCCATTCCGTTCAATTGCTCTTCCAGGTCCTTTGCTGTATCTGACAGAATTACTATGTCGTCGGCAAAACGCAATGTTTTTAATTCTTCACCCTGAACTTTAATTCCTTCATCAAATTTCTCTTTGCTTTCCTTTATAGCTTGCTCAATGTACAAATTGAACAACAATGGAGAAAGACTACAACCCTGTCTTACTCCCTTCCCAACCACTGCATCCCTTTCATGCCCTTCAACTCTGACAACCGCTGTCTGGTTTTTGTACAAGTTGTAAATAACCTTACGTTCCCTATATTTTACTCCTGCTTGCTTCAGAACTTGAAAGAGTTTATTCCAATCAACATTGTCAAAAGCCTTCTCCAAATCTACAAAAGTACGGTATAAGGTATACAAAATCAGATTTGCTAGTAAATATTATGTATTATGGTCATTTTGCAGGTAAGTACGATAATTTTGGTTAAATCCGGGGCATTTACGATAATTTTTCGGCCCGAGTACGATGGTTGCCTCACTTCAGGTTGTGAACACTGATTGGGACATATTTCATATGCTATCACTGCCCTGCATTAAACAGATTGTGTGGACTTCACCAAAAGTTGAAGTCTCATGGCGGCTATCGGGGTGTTACTGAAATTTTTTGTCGGCGGCATTAGTGTACGGACATCAAAGAGTCATTGGAAGCTAATTTTCGTTCGTCGTTACCCTTCCAGGAGTCGGATCCTGGATTATCTGAAGATATTTGCAGGTTTAGTTGAGGGGGCTGAAGTTTTGTGTAACAAGCAGCTTTTCCTGTTTATGGAATATTCCGTCGGTGCTTGCAGGAACAAGGACATGTTAAAAACTTAAATATTATTTATTTGCTTGTTATTAGCAGCTTTCGACTTCTTAGGCCATCGTCAGATTAATAGGCCTGTTGTTCTCACTGTGTATAAATATTTTTGTCATATGTGTTTCGTACCAATACTCCATATACTTAGTGAGTAAGATGTACCCATTCGGACCTCATTTGTGTTTTTCTTTTATTATTGTTATACACGTTCTGTGGTATTGATACTTATTCATAACAAACCCACATTTTGTTTCTACCATCACCTGTTGACAATACTTTCTTATAAAATTACGCAGTTTTAATCTATATGTATAAATGTGAATGTCTGTTCAGTGTACGTCTATCACGTCTGAACCACAAGACATAAAGAGCTAAATATTTGTACAGTTTCTAAAGTCTACCTGGGGAATGCTTAAAGCACAGTTTTATGCCGATCTGGTAGCTATATATATATATATATATATAGCTCTGGTGGGGACGGCGGCCTATAGCCACACAGCAGGTGAAGCAATATACTGATCACATTACTGCGTGTGCAAACCTCGTGCAGAAATTCACACCCTTAAAATCGAGCTACGTATTCACACTTCCGTTTCTTAAATTATGAAATAGTACTTAGGCCGGTATTACACTATCAAATTATTGGACAAAGAATTGGACGAAAAAAATGGACGAAATATTGGTCACATTTTTTTTGACAAAGAAATTGGATGAACCGCAAAAGGGGGTATTACACTATCATCCAATATTTTGTCAAATTTGCTTCAAAATGGCGGTGTAATGCTCAGCTATTTTTTTTATACTACAGTTGCGTTGTGTCTGCATTTAGAAGAGAAGGAGGGAAAAAAGAAACGGAAACGCACTTGGGTGAAACCGTGGGCGTCAGAGCGAGATAAATAAAATTTGTTACGGGACCGGGAGGATTTTCTTTTTTTTTATGCTGTCGGCAGAACAGCCAGGCCGTTCACTGCCAATTATTTCGTCGCTCTTTATCCTTCACAGTTTGCAATAGAGTAACAAAAAGGCTGACTCAAACAGTGTATACGAATAAGATTGTTAAGTTGATAAAGCAAGTTTCATTAAATAACGTTTTAAATGGAAAATACGAGCACTGACAAAGAAGATAATCTAAATTGTTTATGACGTCATGAACAATGTAAGGGGGGAAACATTGCTGATAAAGTAAATAGGCTGTATTTATTTCCTTACAAAAATTGGCTGACGTATTTATGTGTACATAGATTCGCTTGCAAACAGATGTCGATGTTTTGAAAGTTGTTTCACTTCCCAGCAGCTAGCACACCAAGTTACGAAAATGATACATTCTGAAATCTGCTTCAGCCGTAAATAAGATTTAGGGGTATTACTTCTTCAATTCCGATAGTATATAATGACTTATTTACATCACGGATTGTAACTCATCCTCACTTTCGCCGCAGGGTATTGGGCTACGCGAATTGACGTGACGGACCGTGTGAATCGGCCTTGTCACCTGTTATACAACGCCCCATCTGATTTTTTAAAAATTTTGTTGTTGCTAGAAAACACTGCACAAACATTCCACTACTAGCCATGTTTACGAATACGAACGTTATGTCCAAGTATTGTCAGATATTTAACCTCCAAATAAAATAAAGGAAGCTGTATACTACTAGCGCTCCAAGCGGTCACATTTCTCACTGCAAATCTAGGCCGAGGCCTTAGATTTGATGAAATATTGGACGACGTTCCCATTACACTACGTCCAATTTTTCTTTGTCCAAATGTTTGTGAAGCTTAAGGGACTTAACTACGGGGTCATCAGTCCCTAAGCTTACAAACTACTTATGAACTACCTACAACTAAGGACGGCACAAATATCCATGCCCAAGGGGGGATTCGAACCCCCGACCGTAGTGGCCATGCAGACCGTGACTGAAGCGCCTCAGTCCCCTCGGCCACCGCGGCCGGCTTTGTCCAATTCTTTGACAAATAATTTGAAAGTGTAACACCGCCCTTATAACATCTTAACGTAGAAACATACAGAAATCGGAGCAGCGACATGTACCGGCGTTTCCCGAGCCACGGGGGTAATGCCAGTACAGCTGGCTCCACATATTCCACATGCGTAAAACACATTTTGATAGCGTTCCGAGAAACACAAAATTGTGTAATATTTTTGAAGGTGATTAAAGACTGAAACTAAACAAAAATAATGGAATGCGGTTTGAGAAAATCAGGCGATGCTGAAGGAATTAGATTAGGTAACAAAACAATGAAGGTGGTAGATGATTTTTGTTACTTGGGTAGTAAAATAACATGCGAAGGTCGCAGTACAGAGGATATAAAATTCAGAATGGCAATGGGAAGAAAAGCATTTTTGAAAAAGAGAAATTTGCTAACATCGAATATTAATTTAAGTGTAAGGAAGTCTTTTCTGAAGGCATTTGTGTGGAGTGTTGCCTTGTACGGGAGTGATACATGGACGATAAGCAGTGTGGACAGGAAGAGAATAGAGGCTTTTGAAATGTGGTGCTACAGAAGAATGCTGAAGATTAGGTGGGTGGATCGCGTAACTAATGATGAGGTACTGAACAGAATTGGTGAGAAAAGGAATTTTTGGCATACCCTGGCTAAAAGAAGGGATCGCTTGGTAGGACACATTCTTAGATATCGAGGAATCGTAAATTTAGCATTGGAGGGAAGTGTGTGGGGTAAAAATCGCAGAGGGAGACCAAGAGACGTGTATAGTAAGCAGATTCAAGTGGATGTGGGTTGCCGTTCTTATGAGGAGATGAAAAGGCTTGCTCAGGATAGAGTAGGGTGGAGAGCTGCATCAAACCAGTCTCCGGACTGAAGACCACAACAACAACAACACGGTTAAAAGCAGTAATTCTGTTAACACTAGTAGATTCTGGTATTTTTTAATGCTGATTGTAGGACGACGTTTTAAAAAGCCTTCAAACCAGTCTTTTCCCCCCAAACACACATTTTGAGAAGACCTGTGAGCTGTGTTGTTTTTACCAGCAAATTCACACTTCCTGTCCAGACAAACCATAAAAAATGTTTGATAACAACTGTATTCTATTAGCAAGTGCTTCCTCTTGTTGTTGAGTGAATGTTGTATTACGCCATCAGTGAGATTTAGATACGTTGCTTTTGTTTCTGCATTCTTGTATAATGACAAATGGAAAATTGAACTTTCTGCTGGCTGCAGTGATAGAATTAGTCTCCGCAGTAAAATCCAATGCATTTTAACGGCTTCTTCAGATTCGTGGTTCTATTCCGTGTTCTTGCCATCAGTAACAGGGATCGTTGCAAAAATGCTTATGGGGGAGTTCCCACAGGCTACTGCCACTACCCCATTGCTACCTACTGGGGCTACCCGTTTTGCCAGTTTGGGAAAATCGTTCCTTAAAGGTTATAAATAACTATCTAAGCTACTTACAGAATACAGTAAATTAAAACGTATGGAGCACTAGTATTCATGGAAATGATGTAGTAAAGAAATTCTAATAAAAACGGTATTTACATTTGTTAGAAAACACGTGAAAATTAGAGTTGAACGACATAAAAATCATCCACGGTCATAGCTGCACAACATGTGGAACAGTGATGGCGTCGCTTGAGGAATTAGTTCACCATATGGCCGCAGCCATACAGTGTCTACATGAATGTAAAAGCTCAGAATCTCCCTACCGGGGCTATCTCCTACTGGGGTTCCCCCATCCCCCCTATACTCCGACGACTTACTTACACTTGATTAGATTAATACTTGTTCCATAGATCATGAATACGAGACTTCGTAATGATGTGCAACGTGTCAGTTAATTGAAATATGTCTATCCGTATTATTACATGACACTCAATATTTGAATATTTTATTTTTATTTATTTATTTTCTCTCCCTAAAGTACTAACATTTATCTAGAAATTCATCTAATGTGTAGAAGGAATTGCACATTCAGAAATTCTCTTAATTTATTTCTACATCTACATCTACATACACACTCCGCAATTCACCGTAAGGTGCGTGGCGGAGGGTACACTGTACCACTACTAGGCATTTCCTTTCCTATTCCACTCCGAAACAGAACGAGGAAAAAAAGAATGCCTATATGCCTCCGTACGAGCCCTAATTTCTCTTATCTTGTCTTTGTGATCTTTACGCGAAATGTAAGTAGGCGGCAGCAAGATCGTACTACACTCAGCTTCAAATTCCGGCCCTCTAAATTTACTCAACAGAAATTCACGAAAAGAACGTCTTCTTTCCTCCAGCAATTCCCAATTGAGTTTCCGGAGCATTTCCGTGACACTCGCGCATTGGTCGAACCTACCGGTAACAAATCTAGCTGCTCGCCTCTGAACCGCCTCTATGTCTTCCTTTAAACTGGTCTTCTGCGGGTCCAAAACACTTGAGCAATACTCAAGACGTGGTCGTACAAGCGTTTTATACGCGGTCTCCTTTACAGGTGAAGTACATCTTCCCAAAATTCTCCCAATAAACCGAAGTCGGCTGTCTGCCTTACTCACAACTGTCCTTACATGCTCGTTCCATTTCATATCGCTCTGCAATGTTACGCCTAGATATTTGAACGACACGACAGCATCAAGAAGCTCACTACTGATGCTGTATTCGAACATTATAGGATTGTTTTTTTCTACTCTTGCGCATCACCTTACATTTTTCCACATTGAGAGCTAGCTGCCATTCTTCGCACCAACTAAGTCATACTGTATGCTATTACAGTCAGTTACAGACGACACCCTTCCATACAACACAGCATAATCAGCAAACAGCCGCAAATTAGAACTTACTCTGTCCAAACGTTTAAATGCTGGTTGGCTATCTGTCAGAATTTTGATACTACTCGGTAAGTGACCAAAGACTTTTGTGGCAGAATAATTAACCCCTTTCTGTGACAGAGCTAAATTTAATCTTGAATAGTGTAGGTCACCCTTTCTCCTAGTGTTGTAGCTATACACACTGCTGTTACATTTGAATTCAGTTGGATTGTTAATAACAAATTTCATAAGTGAATATATATATTGAGAAGCTACTGTGAAGATTCCTAGATCCTTAAAGAAATGTCTGCAGGATGATCTTGGGTGGGCTCCAGCAATTATTCTGATGACCCGCTTTTGGCCAATGAATACTTTCTTACTAAACGATTAATTGCCCCAGAATATGATGCCATAAGAAAGCAGATAATGGAAATAGGCATAGTATGCTAGTTTACTAAGTTGTACATCACCAAAGTTTGCAATCACCCTAATAGCATAAGTAGCTGAGCTCAAACGTTTCAGCAGATCTTCAATGTGTTTCTTCCAATTCAATTCCTCATCAATGGGTAAACCCAAAAATTTTGAATATTCTACCTTAGCTATAGATTGAGGTTGAAGTCAATATTAATTAATAGTGTGATGCCATTTATTGTGTGAAACTGAATATACTGTGTTTTTTACAAAATTTAGACAGAGTCCATTTACAGAGAACCACCTAATAATTCTCTGAAATACTTCATTGACAATTTCATCAGTTAATTCCTGTGATTCGGGTGTGACAGCGATACTTGTATCAACAGCAAAGAGAACTAGCTTGGCATCTTTATGAACATAGAAAGGCAAATCATTAATATATATTAAGAACAACAAAGGTCCCAGTACCGCACCCTGTGGCACCCCATGCTTGATAGTTGAGAGTGTCATGTTTTTATGGAGCTTGAACTTCTGTACTTACTGCACATTGGATTTATTGTCCATACAATTTACGCTGTCGAGATATCACTATAATGTTTTCAGTATGTTGTTGTGGTATTCAGTCCGCAGACTGGTTTGATGCAGCTCTCCGCGCTACCCTGTCCTGTGCAAGTCTCTTCATCTGAGAATACGTTCGGCAACCTACAATCTTTTGAATCTGCTTACCCTCGGTCTCCCTCTACGATTTTTACCCCACACGCTTCCTTCTAATGCTAAGTTGACGATTATTCGATGTCTCAGAATGTGTCTCACGAACTGTAGTATATATGCTGTGCGTGTGTGTGTGTTTTGTTTTATGTGTTGCTTGTGTTAGTGCATAAGAATAAAACTGCTTTAGTGGTGTAGAAGTATTACTGTACTTGGCGTGTACCTGCTCAAACAATAATTCATAAAGGTCTGCAGTATTTCATTAAACTATGTTGACTTAAAAGCAGTTCATCGAATGATCACTGATAGTTAACTGTGACATGATGTAACCAAAAATTGACCACCAAAATCCAGAATGAAACTTTCACTCTGCAGCGGAGTGTGCGCTGATATGAAACTTCCTGGCAGATTGAAATTGTGTGCCGGAACCGGGACTTGAACCTGGGACCTTTGCCTTTCGCGGGCAAGCGCACTACCGACTGTGCTATCCCGACACGACTCACGATGCCGCCTCACAACTTCACTTCTGCCAATACCTCGCCTCCTACTTTCCAAACATCATTCTGGAAACATCCGTTAGGCTGTGGCTAAGCCATGTCTCCACCATATCCTTTCTTCCAGGAGTGCTAGTCTTGCATGGTTCGCAGGAGAGCTTCTGTGAAGTTTGGAAAGTAGGAGGCGAGGTACTGGCGGAAGTAAAGTTGTGAGGCGGCATCGTGAGCCGTGTCGGGATAGCTCAGTCGTTTAAGCGCTTGTCTGCGATAGGCAAAGGTCCCAGGTTCGAGTCCCGGTTCCGACACACAATTTTAATCTGCCAGGAAGTTTCACCAAAATCCAGTTTAAACACTGTTCATGGAATACGGAGACTAAATTCACGTAATAAATATCTGGATTATTTCCTTTCAATGGCTAGCTCTGAAATAATATAATCTGGAATCTGACACTCTGTAGTAATTGAACAGTCTTCGACCTATACATTACTAGTTCGAACACCACACGAAGTTTCAAGAAGAGGTCTGTCATAAAAGTGAGAAGCGATTTCTTTTGAAATTCTGACACTTTCTGTCACATAGACAATTTTACTACTCACTGGAGATCATATCAACACAGCGATACTTACGCAACTGACAAATGCAGTAATAATTTGAAATTACTATAGAAAATAATTTGTTTCTGATTTCTCCTCTTTAGTGTAATTATAGTCAGAACAGTTTAGTTTTGTCCACCGTTGGTTAGAATAATAATGACGCAGCCTCCCGCCAACAATGTATTTTAAACAGCGGCACCAAATATACTGAAAATGCCCAAAATCTGGGATTAATTCTAAATACTTGAATTAAATGCATAACATTTTTATGTCACTGTATTTTCAAATAATAAAACAAAATCAAACTTCGTTACAGACGTGAACTTAATGACTGCTGAATCTTTTATCTGTTCCACATATATATCGTGTTAACAGTTCAACGACTTATTACAAAGAGGCCAAATCAAAAGTTACGTATGGATTACTGCTGTATGTCCATCGTGCATATCTAATATCCACTATGGTAAAAGAATAATTATGTCATTTGATATTCTGTGAAACAACTTAGTGGCAACGTGTAAACCTCCGTTTACACACAACTGTAGTGGCGTCAGCAGTAGATGTTATTTTAACAGTTCAGATGGGACTTTACACAATCTATCCCTTCTCTTAGTCAGGATATGCCACAAACTCCTTTTCTCCCCTATTCGGTTAAGCACCTCCTCATTAGTTACATGATCTACCCATCTAATCTTCATCATTGGTCTGTAGCACCACATTTCAAAAGCTTGTATCATCTTTTTGTCTGAACTCCTTATCGTCCACGTTTCACTCACACACAATGCTACACTCCAGACAAACGCTTTCAGAAACGACTTCCTAACATTTTCATTAATTTTCAAGATATCCATGTCGGACACGAACTGCAGCTGCAGCTCAAACTGACGGTTTATTTTCGTTAAAACAACTGCAACCAGCTGCCTTTATGGATTTTTTTTTTTTAATTTCATCCAGAACTAAGTTTCGAGCCACTGTAAGCTCATCTTCAGTAGATACTTTATAGGAACTTTTATTATTTGCCGCTAAGTGTAGGTTTACACTGTCATGATGGTTCTGATAACATAACTGAACTTTAGTAAGCGATAACAGAATAAACCGGAATTAAACCTATTGTAATTTTATGTACTTACTGTGCTCTTATTGCAGGTGTACGTGCAACCAAGTTATGCGTAGGGCGCTGACGTTTTTTTAACACATGAGAGCATTTCTGCTACACTTAGCGCCGGTTCGTCCACCTCCCGTTAATCTTGTCGTTAGTAAACGTCTCGTTATATGTGCTCGTTAAGTGCACTGCGTTTGTCATTGCCAGATACACCTCTCATTTGCTAACCTGGAGAATACGGGAAGGTGCGATATATTTCGACAAGGTTGGCAATAGAAAAAAATGAAAGTTCCGTCTGAATAAACAGCTGTTCGCCATATTTGACTATCAGGGAAGAGGTTAGCAGACAGTTGTTATTTGGCGCTATGGCAAACAAACGTGAAAGAATATCAAATTTTACAAGAAATTAGTGCGAGAGTCGTGTCATTAATAGAGAAATAAGACACATTGAAAAAAAAAAAAAAAAAAAATACTTCCAAGTGCATAGTACGTTAGTGCAGGTTAAATTGTACGACGCTTCTCGACGGACTGCAGTGGTTGTGTTGGCACCAGTGGCCAAATGGCAACTCAGATGACCAGTAAATGTTTTTTTTTCGTGACAACTGCAATTAAAGCGAAAATTATTTTTTTTTCTGAACGGACAAGTGTACATACAAGAACCTGTCAACCATAGAGCAGATACAGTAATAAATTTGCTGCGAGTGAAACGAGCTGTAATAACTTTTACTTTGTAGGTTGTGAAAAATATTAACGCAATTCTACACTTCATTGTTCATCTGTTGCCAACATAAGCACTGGAGCCCGGCGAGAAGCGTCGTAAAATTTTACCTTAGTGCAAGCAATAAATTTCACGTAGGCGAAAGTGCACTGTTCCTGTAGATCGGAGGAAGAAATCACATTTTAGGCCTTACACTAGGTGCAACAAGCATACGTAAATACTGAATTAATACGTTTGCACACATAGATAATGTATTCTGTTTTTTTATTACAAGAGATAACTTACAAAATTCATAACTACATGTTGTTCTCTTCAGATGATCGTGTAGTTTCTCATGCAGCATTTCCAAAGTGACTTTTCGAAGACGAAATTGGGTAACAAATTCTGCATCATCCAAGCATTCAAAATGATTTGGATGAACATAAATACGTCTAGGACGCCTTATAGGGACAATGTCCTCTAGATCATCCAAAATATTGACATCGTAGTAATTGCCAACGAAATCTTATTCCAGCCATTTTTATCATACCGATTCTCACTTAACTAGTCGTCACCCTTAAGTTTGTATTTTGATATCGCAACAATAATTTTAAGGTTATGTTGCGTATCTGCAATGTATCAAACTCATCTAACCGCTACTGACATGGATAGGGCGAGAAAAATGACGATACGGTGTACCAACAAAGCTGCTTCCCACACTAGTTTTTCACACATGTAGTGCTTCTGTTATTTTGCTCGATAAAACGGTCTTTTTCACGTTAATATATTGATGTATTTTAGCGCTTTGGAATCCTGCCATTTTGATACAGATTCTCACTTAACTGTTCGTTAGCCGTGTAACGAGCAGAATTCTACTCGTTAACTTAACGGCCAGTTTGAGGTCCTTTAACCTCAGGTTAATTCATAACGAAACATTGACAAACGCAATTGTGCACTAACGATGAGTTAATATCTTAACTGGAACTCAACGAGACATTGACAAACCGGGCCTTAGCGTTTCACATTTACAAAATATAAACACTGAATGTGGTGCAAAGGGAATGGCTGTGGTAGATATTTCACGTCAGTAATTAATGTTATTTGTTTTCAGACATTGTGAATATATAAAGAGCATGTAACGGATTAAAATTATATTTTACACATTATATTGAATTTTTGATAGTATCTAGTTACATTCGTAATGGAACAACTAAAAAATAAATATGAAAGGGTGAAACATTGACAGAGTAGTCGGACAATAAACTAATGTGGCTGTGCTAATATAAGCAGATTAAAAAATAACAGGAGTTTTATTATTTTGCTGATTGACATTACTAATAGTGCAGGACCTCTGAAAGGATACGTTCACTTCTGGTTTATTCTGTTCTCGCTTACTAAAGTTCAGTTAAGTTACCAGAACCTCCATGACAGCATGTACCTTCACTTAGCAGCAGATAATAAATATTCCTGTAAAGTATCCACTGAAGATGATCCTGCAGTGGCTCGAAACTTAGTTCTGGCTTGATAAAAGACCTCCATAAAGGCAGCTGGTTGAAATTCTTTTTAACGAAAAGAAACCGTCAATTTACATTAATATTGGATGTCAAGAAATTTCGCTTCTTCATAAATGCATTTCTTCCCATAGACATTCTGCGTTTTATATCTCCTTTACTTGCTACACAAGTAACAAAACCCATCTACTACTTTTATTGTCTCATTACCTAGTCTAATTCCTTCAGCATCGCCTGACTTTCTGACGCTACACACCATTACCTTCGTTTTACTCTTGTTGATGTTCATCTTATACCCTCTTTTTAAGACACTGTCCATGCCATTCAACTGCTCTTCCAGATCCTTTGCAGTCTCTGACAGAATTACTATCTCATCAGCAAACCGCATTTTTTTTTTTTTTCTTCTTCTGAAATTTCATTCCCTCTTCAAATTTCTCCTTGCATTCATTCACTGCTTGCTCAATCTACAGACTGAACAACATTCAGAAATTGAAAGGCTTTATTCCAATCGACGCTGCAGAGTGAAAGTTTCATTCTGGAAACATCCATACATGAAATGACAAGAGTGGAGAAAAACAATATACAAAATTGCATTTCCACCAAGTTGCTCAGAGTCCACTTTCAAATTAATGTCAGCGACTCATTTTATTTCACGTGCCTTAATCTGCCAGGAAGTAAAGTTGTGAGGCGGCATCGTGAGTCGTGTCGGGATAGCTCAGTCGGTAGTGCGCTTGCCCGTGAAAGGCAAAGGTCTGCAATTGTTTTCTTAGTATAAAACTGTAAAAAATAAGTTACAGATTAATAAATTCAGTAGGCTTTATTTTTAAAAATACACAACACTACTGGTTTGAAACTTCCTGGCAGATTAAAATTGTGTGCCGGAACCGGGACTCGAACCTGGGACCTTTGCCTTTCGCGGGCAAGCGCTCTACCGACTGTGCTATCCCGACACGACTCACGATGCCGCCTCACAACTTTACTTCCGCCAGTACCTCGCCTCCTACTTTCCAAACTTCACAGAAGCTCTCCTGCGAACCATGCAAGACTAGCACTCCTGGAAGAAAGGATACAGCCTATATTCCAATCGACGCTGCAGAGTAAAAGTTTCATTCTGGAAACATCCCTTAGGCTGTGGCAAGCCATGTCTTTAGGGCGTGTAAGTTAAATTTTTCTTTCAATTTACCAACCAAAATTCTTTTCAATCTAACCTGCACATCCGCTACAACAAAATTGTGATCGGAATTAATATCGGCTCCATGATAAGCTTTGGCATTCCTCATACAGGTCCGGAATCTACTCTGTATTAATCTATAATCGATCTGATATCTGTTATTGTCTATGTTCGATGTCCATGTGTACCTTCTTCTTTTGTGATGTTCAAAAAGTGTGTTTCCAACTAGGAATGCGTTTTCCTTACAAAATCTGAACATTCTGGCGCCTCTTTCGTTTCTCTTTCCCAAACCAAACTTTCCCACCTCATCTCTGTCTTTCCCTTGGCCAACCACCGCGTTCCAATCTCCCATTACTACGATGCAGGCGATTTTCTTCTCGTTCTCCACCAGTGATTCAATTCTGCTGTAGCATTCTCCAATCTCATCATCACTGTGTTGGCTGGTACGCATGTAGACCTGTATCAGATCTTTCTTGTGACCTTTCAACCTCAGCATCATCAACCTGCTATTAATGTATTCCACCTTCATTATCAAGTTTTTAACCTTCTTCCTTACCGAGATAGCTACTCTATTCATTCCGCTTTTTTCCTCGCCTGAATAAAATAGTTTGTAATCATCGCTCTGTTGCTCGTCATTGCCCCCCCCCCCCCATCTCACCTCGCGCATTCTAAGAATATCTAGATTTTTGTGCTCCATCTCTGTTTTTGCATTTTCCAATTTGCCAGATTGTGGCAGGGTGCGAACGATCCATGTACCAATCCTGAGCTTTTCCTCAGTCCTTTTCTTTTCTATCAATTAGCCTCGATGTACTCTACTCCCGGAGATCCGATTGAGGGTAAGTTTTACCTCCGGGTTCATTACTTTGCACACAGAGAGCCATGTCAAGTGTGCCTTGGGAACAGTAGTGTGGTAGCTGCCCGTTGCTTTCCACATATGATAGCAGCCGTCCACCCTGGGTCAGACGCCCTCTAGAGGTTTCAGCCTCCCCCGAGGAGACGTGTTCAGGCTGCTATAAACCCGATCTGAACTGTCCGCCATTTTATACCCAAGCCGTAGCAGTCGCCACGTTCCGGACGAAGCTCACGCGTTACCTCGCGTTTCATTCTACTCGCTCACACTCGCAAACTACTCACTGCATCAACGTGGAACTTTCATCAATGTCTTCGTTAAGAACTACACTACGTCTTGATTTTAGTTTTATTTGTGGCAATAATTTATAAACAGCATATATTGATAGTTTACGACCATGCACTATCTGACGACGTTATGGAGTTTTCGATATGCAAGGAGTTTTTTTCTCTTGAAGTTAGGTGAACACATTAAGCGAATGAAATGTTCAAAATACATCAAATTTTCATTCTCTCCAAACAGGAAATCTGTGAGAAACGTATAACTTGAGATAATGTCAGTTAAATATGACGCACTGGGATCCGCCCGCCCGTCTAGTAGTAAAACGTCTTCCGTATTAGAGCTCCTAATAATTAGGCGCATGTTGTTACAGCATAACATCCATACTTGAAGATACTGGTACATTTTCTGAGACACGGTAAAGTTAAGAAGTCAAAGAGTAAATAGCTTTCCCAGAGTGTAATTATTGTTCGATATTTCGCTTTATAATCTTCAAATCAAAGAATATCTTGAATTACACACTTTCTAAAGTATCTTATCTGGTACTTCAGCACTCAAGCTATCTCCACACCAGATTTTATCACAGAAGATTCAGTGGTTTACGTGATGATATATATAGCCAAATTGGTTCAGCCGTTCTCGAGTTTTAGCGAGACTAACGAACAGCAAATCATTTATATAGATAAAGTTTGTTGTAATACATTCCTTACGAATTGAGGTATTAATTATACTTTTTATCGGAATTGAGTGGCTTTTTTATTCAAGGATCCATATGGACCGACGACTGCGGTTATGTTAATGAAAATAACGACTCTCGTTAAGGGTTAAGAAAACACACACATTTGCCGAGTGTTTTAACCCGCTAGCATTTCATAACGTGCACAACTGATAGCCTTTTGGAGTGCATTTGCTGCGTACAGTTTTGCCGCACATACGACACTTTACAAGCGGTTTGTGGCCAGTGCGGTCTGGCTTGGCTTCAGAACTCAGCTTGTTCGCTTCTGTTGTCCCTCGGCAATATCTCCGGCTACATCTACATCTACATCTACATACATACTCCGCAATTCACCGTAAGGTGCGTGGCGGAGGGTACACTGTACCACTACTAGGCATTTCCTTTCCTATTCCACTCCCAAATTGAACGAGGAAAAAAAGAATGCCTATATGCCTCCGTACGAGCCCTAATTTATCTTATCTTGTCTTTGTGATCTTTATGCGAAATGTAAGTAGGCGGCAGCAAGATCGTACTACACTCAGCTTCAAATTCCGGCCCTCTAAACTTACTTAACAGAAATTCACGAAAAGAACGTCGTCTTTCTTCCAGCGATCCCCAATTGAGTTGCCGGAGCATTTCCGTGACACTCGCGCATTGGTCGAACCTACCGGTAACAAATCTAGCTGCTCGCCTCTGAACCGCCTCTATGTCTTCCTTTAAACTGATCTGCTGCGGGTCCAAAACACTTGAGCAATACTCAAGACGTGGTCGTACAAGCGTTTTATACGCGGTCTCCTTTACAGGTGAAGTACATCTTCCCAAAATTCTCCCAATAAACCGAAGTCGGCTGTCCGCCTTACTCACAACTGTCCTTACATGCTCGTTCCATTTCATATCGCTCTGCAATGTTACGCCTAGATATTTGAACGACGCGACAACATCAAGAAGCTCACTACTAATGCTGTATTCGAACATTATGGGATTGTTTTTTCGACTCATGCGCATCACCTTACATTTTTCTACATTGAGAGCTAGCTGCCATTCTTCGCACCAACTAGAAATTTTGTCTAAGTCATCCTGTATGCTATTACAGTCAGTTACAGACGACACCCTCCCGTACACCACAGCATCATCAGCAAACAGCCGCAAATTACAACTTACCCTGTCTATCAGATCATTTATATAGATAGAAAATAACAGCGGTCCTATCACACTCCCCTGGGACACGCCTGACCATACACTGCTACTGGCTGCTGTATTCTTCTCAGCAAGCTCCTCACCTATCTGCAGTATCAAGCCCCTGCCTTTGAGTTTTTTCTCATTTAGAGCATTGTATAATATCAAGGCGTTTGCTGCAGCGAAATCCAAGATGATGTTTTGGTACAACCATTCTTGGTATGTACAAAAAAGAAGAGGTTTCACTTACTTAAGTATGAAACGTTTCGCATCAAACGTAGGCATCATCCGACGTTGAAATCGGGCAAATGTACAAACAGGTTAAAAAAAAAAACAAAAAAACAAAAAAAAAAAAAGAAAAAAAACACCAGGATTTAACTAAGAATATGTAAAATCTTTTCTAGGCAAGAAATATTAGAAATAGGGAAGGTGCAGACTGATAAAACTGCAGGCTGGGAATGAAGATTGAACTAATAAATACCGCTAAAGAGCACAATAAACGAATAAAATTACTTATCACTGTGGCAAATTATTAAATTCAGTAAAATAGAACCTTTACAACAGATGTGGTAACTTTTAGAAATAGTTTATACTGCTGCTTCCACGCGCGAGGCGTTTCGGCAGCGAGCTGCCATCGTCAGGTGCATTTTACAGTCATAGGTTCATTATTGTTTTGTTATGTTTCGTGTTGTGGGTGCCAGTGAGGTTATGGTTGGATGTTTTAACCTGTTCAGGAATGGTACAGCTATTTTAGTATCAGGTTTCGTGATTATAGCTTCTGGATTATTGCAGTGTTGTATTTACTCGCAGTTTTGTTGATAATCTTGCTGTCTGGCACACGCGACACAAGAACACAGTTACATATGCAACACATGTAGACATTTTGTATTAGATGTTTGCACTGTACAAATATCCTTAGAAGCTAAGATAACCAAATTTTACATCAATAATCACAGTGAATATGCCATAAAATGTACTTATCTAGATAGCATGCTTGAAACTGATGTTGCTACATTTTAAAGAATTATTCAATTATTAATTTTCCATTTTAATGAAAAATACATTCAACACTGGAGAAATGTTTAAAGAAATTGGCATTGTTGCTTTCCTATTTGTCATTTAGCAAAAGGTCACCACGTATTTTTTCATGGATGAAGATTTCTAGTTCTTCATAGAGGTGCATTACGTGCCCCTTGTCCATTTTATGCAGTGTACGAAGATCACTCTTGATGTTCTGGTATGGATGTGCTGTGTCCTTTATATGGGTAACTACTGCTGATCTATTAAAGTTATTGGTGTGGTAGGCAGTTGTGTGTCCATTGTATCTTGTTTTGAATTCTCTTCCTGTCTGGCCCACATACAGGGCATTACAGGTGTTGCGTACTATTCTGCAGATGCCTGAGTGTGTGTTTATCTGTTAGTATGTTTCCATTGTGTCTCAGTCAGTGTTGTAATTTATTGTGTGTTTTGAAGGCTATGTCGATGTCGTGTGGTCTGAAAATGTTCGCCATTTTGTAGGATAGTTTGCCAATGAAGGGGATGCACCCACAACACAAAACATGACAAATTAATAATGAACCTGTAACTGTAAAATGCACCTGATGATGGCACCTTGCTGCCGAAACGCGTCGCGCTAATAAAAACATTAGTAAAAAGTGACTGCTGCGATATAAATTATTTCGGAAAGTTTATAATACAGTCGCAGACCTCAAAACAATACACGTAACATGGATAAATTTATACAGATGCGGTAACTGTTGCTCAACAATGGGGGGTAACGATGGTGAAACCTAACTCATCCACGCGAAGCTTTCTTTAGTCACTTACGACACGCTCCCTGCCACGCGTCCTGCTGCTAACTCAAATTTTCCCTCTTTCAACGTCTGATGATGCCCAAAAGAGTCGAAACGCGTCATGTATCAATACGTGAAACATCGCTTTCGTGCAAACGAGACTGTTTTTTACCAAAATATTTATTACGGTCGCTGTGCCTCCGCCAGAAAAATATGGAGTGGAGAGATTTTTAGTAATACAAAAAAAGTTGTAAAATGGCCAACGTCTGGATGCTACTTTCACTGAGTATTGCCGAGTCGCCACTATTTTCGAGTCACCATTATTCAGGAAACCGCTACGTGGTGTAACGTCATGTGCCGATTACGACTCCGAAACTGCAGATTGTTGCAGTGCTTCCTCAATCCAGGGGCTCATCCTTATATTCTACATCCACACGGGATACTCTGCCTGGCAGAGGGTTCATCGAACCACAGTTATACTATTTATCTCCCATTCCACTCTCGAATAGCGCGCGGGAAGAATGAACACCTGAATCTCTCTGTTCGAGCTCTGATTTCTCGTATTTTATTCTGATGATCTTTTCTACCTATGTAAGTGGGAGTCAACAATATATTTTCGCATTCGGAGGAGAATGTTGGCGATTGGAGTTTCGTAAGTAGCCCACGCCGCAGCGATAAGCGCCTTTGTTGTAATGATTCCCATCCCAGATCCTGTATCATTTCCGTGACGCTGTCTCCCCTGTATCGTGACAATACGAAAAGAGCTGCCCTTCTCTGGACTCTTTCGATGTCCTCCGTCAAACTCACCTGATAAGGATCCCACACTGGGCAGCAATACTCCAAAAATGGAAGAACAAGCGTAGTGTACGCAGTCTCTTTAGTAGTTCTGTTGCATGTTTTAAGTGTTCTGCCAATAAAACACAGTCTCTTGTTCGCCTTTCACCACGACATTATCTACGTGTTTTTTCGAAGTATGTATACGTCTAGAAGCAAGTAAAATGTGTAATCTGGGGATTTCTTTTCGTACTCATGTAGACGACTTCACGCTTCTCATTATTTAGAGTCAATTGCCAATTTTTACACCATACTGATATCTTATTCAGATCGTTCTGCAGTTGGTTTTGACCTTCAGATGATTTTACTAGACGGTAAATGACGGCGTCATCTGCTAACAACATAAGAGAACTACTTACAATTTCCCCTAAATCGTTTATGTAAATAAGGAACAGCAGGGGACCAATAACACTACGCTGTGGAACGCCCGATATCACCTCTGTTTTAGTCGATACCTTACCATCGATTACTACGAACTGTGTCCTCTCTGACAGGAAATCCCCTATCCAGTCGTAAATTTGGGGCGATGTACCATAAGCACGCAATTTGATTAAAAGTCGTTTGAGAGGTACGGTGTCAAAAGCCTTCTGGAAATCAAGAAATACGGAATCGATTTGCAAAATGCAAAACCTCATTTATGGCATTCACGACGTGCTCTTGTGTTCTGAGACGCGAGGCCACACTAACTGCAGGCGCTATCAGCACAGGAAGACTGCACGCCTCACACAGCAGAGTTGCCAACTCTGCCACAAATTTCCCCTCTAAATTTACTATGAAATCTCCCTAAATTGGAAGAAATCCCCCTAAAAACTAAATAAGCAAACGGGGGCGAGGGGTGGTTGGAGGCTAGAAGCTGCAGCGTGACTAAATAAGTAAATAAACCAAACTTTTTATTTTTGATACTTCTCTCTCTCTCTGTGTTTCTCTCTCTGTCTCTCTCTCTCTCCCGCCATCTATTGAACATGTTTTAAAACATTAAGAGCCATCCCCACAGGCACGAACGTAGGGGTGCAATACCGAAAGATAGCTCATAATAAGAAATAATTACAATCGTACCTTCTAGCAAAGGGTCCGTTTCCCAGACCTCCGCATACTTTTGTGCATACTTTCTCTTATTTTTGGTGGCCGTTTTGACGAATAAAACAACGTATTCACTTCACAAGTTGAGCTGGTCATTAAAATAAAGTAAAAAAAAAAAAAAAAAAAAAAAAAAAAAAAAGCCGGCCGCAGTGGCCGAGGGGACTGCGGCGCACCAGTCACGGTCTGCACGGCCACTACGGTCGGGGGTTCGAATCCCCCCTCGGGCATGGATATTTGTGCCGTCTTTAGTATAAGGTAGTTCATAAGTAGTTTGCAAGTTTAGGGACTGATGACCCCGTAGTTAAGTCCCATAAGCTTAACAAACATTTGAACATTTTTGAAAGTAAAATAATGACGGATCACCGATCGCTAACGTACTTCATTGAGGATCATAGCACGTGACTTAGCGGTATTTCAGTACAGTGTCCTCGGAAAATAGCAGTCCATCAACTTACTGGACCAAAAAAAAAAAAAAAAAAAAAAACCTGGGAAAATATGTGCTACCTCCGTCGTGCGCTGTAAGTAAACAGTGCAGCCAACATGAACTGAAGAAACAGCAGTGACAGAAGAGCGACAACGTAATCAACAGAGGGTGACAGCTGAGCTAAACTGCTGGTAGTTTTGTGCAACCTGGCGACTGCAGCGCTGCCAAGCGGCCGGATCGTAACAACACAGCGAGAGGCGAGCAGAAACCGTTGTGCATTACATATGCAGTCGATCGACACGTTTTGAAAGGCGACTGCACTTCGGAGCTTATTGCGGCGCGATAAATTGTAGTTACACGAAAACTAAGAAAATGTGCATTTCCTCAAATATGAAAAGCTATTATAATGTAGGACAGAATAAAGTGTGTTGAATTTTAAGGGCGTATGGAATCTTTAACAGAGAGAGAGTGGTAACTAACTCAGTATTTTTCTTCAAAGTTACTTTTGATAGTCCACTGATAGGTTTGTGGAAGTCAAAACAAATTTTTGCAAAGTAGTCTACTATTGGTGATGCAGCAATGATAGTCGAAAGTTAACAGGGATTTGTTTGTACACAATGTAGAATAAAACGTAACTAACTGTAGTTTAACAAAGATTTTAGCAGGAAAAGATTCTTAAAGATGTGCAGTACGTGTACGTTCCTGGGGAGTAGGTGCGATGAAAACATGACAGGAACGGCGCATGAAAGCCATCTGAGCAAGAATAAAGCGAAAAGGGCTTTTATAAGATGGAACACTTAGTCTCTAAGAATGTGAAAGTCGTGTCTAGTGCCAGTATCGAATGTATTAACATGTTCAAAATCTGCAGAAGAAATACATGTGGAACTACGTACCAGTACATTATATAACTATAAATCAGTTTCATACCATTCCATGATGGTGGTGGTGGCGGCTGGTGCAACAACAGTGTTGAATATTAAAAAATGCTCAGTCTCTGTTGCAGTATTTTATTCTCCAATGACGCGTTTCGCGCTGTTAGCGCATCGTCAGACTGGAAAAAGACAAATGTTTTGTTACAGTCCGTGTACCTGGCGGACAGCGAATCTAATGTGGCTAAGGTGATGAAATTTGAAAATTCAGACTTACTTCGGCGGAGATGGAGCCACAGAACTATCTATAGCTGTGTAGGAGGAACCTTAACAATTGTTGTCATTGGGCGCCTGCAAAGAGGTGAACGTACAAAGTACGTAAGGGTTGTTTGAGCTAGAATAATCATATAAAGCGTTCCATTAATTTCCATAACACACCCCTTTAGTCCCTAGTTATTCTAGCTCAAATAACCCTTACGTACTTTGTACGTCTACCTCTTTGCAGGCGCCCAATGACAACAATTGTTAAGGTTCCTCCTACACAGCTATAGATAGTTCTGTGCTCCATCTCCGCCCAAGTAAGTCTGACTTTTCAGAATTTCATCACCGTAGCCACATTAGATTCGCTGCCCGCCAGGTACACGGACTGTAACAAAACATTTGTCTTTTTCCAGTCTGACGATGCGCTAACAGCGCGAAACGCGTCATTGGATAATATAATATTGCAACAGGGACTGAGCATTTTTAATATAAATCATTTGCTTTTGAACTCACACACCAGGTTACAATTCGCTTCTTGTCTTAAACCGTTTTTGGGTGTTATGATTACGACCGAGCCGTATGTATGACAATGCACTGGCTCGTTATTATTACAAACTGACACCAACAGGAAACGGGATTTTCGTTTAATAATGTTTTCGTATTTGTGTCACGAAAGTAGTGTACCACGTTTAATGCCTATGAAACATATAAACAACAGCAATAATAAACAATAAATTCTTAGTTTCGGTAGTGCCAGTTTCTACTACCCAGCCGCTTGGAGCGCTAGTATCGCGTCAGCTGTCAAATGGTTGCAATTTTTTTTTTCCCTGCCGAGTTTGGCGACTGTCTGTTTCATAGACTGTGGTGACAGTACGATGCGCGGTTGGCAATCAACATCTGCAGTCAGTACGACAACACGTCTTCCGATTGCCACGCACGCATTTGATGCAAAAAGAAATAAATTCTCTTCTTCCTCCTAAAAAAAAAAAAAAAAAAAAAAAAAAAAAAAAAAAAAAAAAAAAAAAAATCCCCCTGACACTTATTTTCCCCCTAAATTCCCACCTGAAAAAAATTTTCCCCCCTACCACCGCTGCTGAATTTGTTGAAAATAAAGTCACAGTTCCGACTAACAGTATAATTGTTGTCAGTGTAAATTTACGCAAATTGAATTAGAAAAGCCGTGTACCACATGATTAAAGAATATTCAAATGGGTGAGAGTTCTTATGAGACCTAACTGATTAGGTCATCGGTCCGTAGACTTAATAAAAAAGAAGGTCTATTTGTTTCACAGTACTGGCTTCACTATTAGCTGATGTCGGTAGTCTTTCACTGTTCAGTTTGTGAAGAGCTACGACATTCTTTTTTTTATGTTTGAAAGTCGTTTCCGTAGCTACTAATGGATCTCCAAGCAGCTAACGTAGTCAACCATCGATTTACGTGACGCCGTGACAAGGTTTTCAACTCGTCTACAAACACATAAACAAAAAGTGACGCAACAAGTGCAATTAGAGTTCCCAAAATGTTTTATATAACTGAATTGGAAAAGGAAAAAAAAATGTCACAGTAGAATTCTAACCACCGACCGTATGGTTATGAAGACACCTCAGGTGAGGTGTACTTTGCGGAGGTTCAAAGTCGATTTACTCGAGAATTTTTCAGAGTTGCGTCGATTGGCTTTGACTGATTCTTACTGAAGTTCTGAACTTCACGTACCACGATTATGAAGAAATTCTGAAATGCGATACCCATGTGGTCTGCTTGTTAGACGTGTGTTGCAAACACTATTATCATAGTAAGACTGCACTACTGAAACTCACTCCTGTAGCCATCACAATGTCACGTAGCGACACGAACGTCTCGTGGTTGTTGAACAGATTCGCTCTAGAAATGAACAGGCAGCTGTAGAGATACCCCAGACTGCTTTTCGCGACTGCAGCGGTGGGTCAGAAACGACCCGTCCACGGTTCTACGTGAATCTCCAGTTTTTCCTTTATTGTTGCGCCGAGCGAAGCAGAATTAAAACGATCCCTAATTACGTTATCTACACTCTAGGGCAGTAATTGAAAACCGTGACAGACGAAGGAATTGAGAACGGGTCACGACTGAGCTAGCCTTGCGTCTAATGTGTAGCCCTTTCTACACGAGACGTGTGACACGCACAACGAAGTCTTCATCAGCTGCAGCTATACTTGCTTCAGACGGTCCAACTACAGACAAGCGTTCAAACGGTACACGCCGCTACTCGGTTTGTTGTCAACTCAGAGAAAATGGATCGCACAGTTAAGATCACTTTCCGAGACTGTCAGATATGTCGTGACTATTGTAATGATGAAAATTTCTTTTTTACACTGCCTCTGTGAAACTGTTTTTAAGTGTACAGGTTTCCAGCGGAGATCGCTATATCCTCTAAAGCCAAATGGGATACAACATTGTAAAATATACGAGACTAGCTGAAAAGGGGGAAGAAGTAAAAACATTGCGTTTTGCTGATGACATTGTAATTCTGTCAGAGACAGCAAAGGACCTGGAAGAGCAGTTGAATGGAATGGACAGTGTGTTGAAGAGAGCGTATAAAATGAACATTAACAAGAGCAAAACAAAGATAATGGAATGCGGTCTTAGAAAATCAAACGATGCTGAAGGAATTAGATTAGGTAAAGAAACAATGAAGGTGGTAGATGAGTTTTGTTACTTGGGTAGTAAAATAACATGCGATGGTCGCAGTACAGAGGATATAAAATGCAGAATGGCAATGGGAAGAAAAGCATTTTTGAAAAAGAGAAATTCGCTAACATCGAATATTAATTTAAGTGTAAGGAAGTCTTTTCTGAAGGCATTTGTGTGGAGTGTTGCCTTGTATGGGAGTGAAACATGGACGATAAACAGTGCGGACAGGAAGAGGATTGAGTCTTTTGAAATGTGGTGCTACAGAAGAATGCTGAAGATTAGGTGGATGGATCGCGTAACTAATGAGGAGATACTGAACAGAATTGGGGAAAAAAGGAATTTCTGGCATACCTTGACTAAAGGAGGGATAGATTGGTAGGACACATTCTTAGACATCAAGGAATTGTCATTTTCGCGTTGGAGGGAAGTTTGTGGGGTAAAAATCGCAGAGGAAGACCAAGAGATGGATACAGTAAGCAGATTCAGACAGATGTAGGTTGCCGTTCTTATGTGGAGATGAAGAGGCTTGCTCAGGATAGGGTATTGTGGAGAGCTGCATCAAACCAGTCTCTGGACTGAAGACCACAACAATAGCACAATGTTCATGTTATACGTTCGTTTCAGCACACTGTCCATTCCGTTCAGTTGCTCCTCCAGGTCCTTTGCTGTATCTGACAGGATTACTATGTCGTCGGCAAAACGCAATGTTTTTATTCCTTCACCCTGAACTTTAATTACTTCTCCATATTTCTGCTTGCTTTCCTTTATAGCTTCCTCAATGTACAACCCCAACCTCTGCTACTACCTTCGACTCTATTACCAGGAAAAAGACGGGAACCAGCTGACGAATGCCCCTGCCGGAGCACAGAAAAGGCGAGTATGTTCTCTGACACAAAAGTGTGGAACCAGCTGCCTCAATACTCACAAAACATTCGCGCAATTCTAGCGCATAACTTTATAAATACTTTTGCCTAGTTAAGCCGTCATAGTCAGCAATGTCGCCTCACTGTCAGTGTCTATATACAGGGTGTTTCACTAAGTGTGTTTGCCTCTGTAACTCATCAAATAATAGGTGACGGAAAATTTTAATGCGGTAGGTCAACACAAGAAATGTTACACTTTCTGCGGAGCTATGAACTTAGTTTATTGTATCATTTTCCAAAGAGTTACACCACAAATATATAATTTTTTAAATGGAACAATAGTGTTTTCTATCGTGCATTGGATTCGTTGAAACCAGCTGCGTCCAAATCAATTTAAACTACATTCCTATCACTGTTAGTTTGGGAGCTACAACCCTTCAAAGTTTAGTTGGCGGAGGCTACGACAGCGTAGCTGACTGGCTGGTGGTCATGAGACGGTGGGCCGTGCCCCAGGGGATAGCCACTCGGCCAGTCAGCTACGCTATCGCAGCCTGTATGTCTCTGTCTGTTTGCTGTCTCTTGCAATGCCGCTTTCTGCCTGTGTCAAACTTTCAATCTCTTCATGCCTTTCCCTCGCGATTCCTCACCGCTGTCTGTTTCTGCCACTTTCATCGTCTCTCTATCCCATTCACTTCCTGTCCTGTTGCCAGTGTCCTTTCTTCCTCACTTGGAGTCGGCTTTCATTGTCTTCAGTCACGATTGTCTCCTTTACACATACGTCCGTGGGGCTGGTTTGCTTGGGGTTTGACCTGTAGACCGGAAAACTTTAGCACGCGGGCACTGGGGATGGCAAAACCTGGACAAATTGTTTCGTGCTATAGTATTGGAGAGCCGGACGCTCATGCCTTATGCATGGTCTCCATCCGCCTCAGTTTGCCACTGTTTTCTCTTTTGCTCCAACTGCTACTATCGGCATCTGTCATAGTGTGTTGTTGCCACTGTTCCTGACTTCCACATCTCGTTTCGCTTCCCACTGCTGTTTTCATACATTTGCCTTCCTCCTGGACTGATACTTTCTCTGTTCCATCATATATGGTTATCTCTCTCTCTCTCTCTGCCTGTTGCACTTTCTCTGTCCTACTCACATTGAGCGTAAAAAAGCGCGAATGTGTTCGCATGCCAAAATGTTTGGTGAGGAAGTCGGAATGAGGATTGAGGCATCTGGTTCCACACTTTTGTGTCACAAAACATATTCGCCTTTTCTGTGCTCCGGAAGGAGCATTTGTCAGCTGGTTCCCGCCTTTTTCCTGTTTACATCAGAGTGTGCTCCTTATATAACACGAAATCAAACGTGAGTAAAATTTGAATAGTATTTTATATGCCTTGATACATTTGTACAAACGTCAGACCAAATTGACTATATGGTAGTTTACTTTCTAGAAAGAGCTTCACATTCAGATGATTGCTAAACACGCTTAAGTATTTCAAAGAACATTGTTAAACACAGTCAATATCGTTCTATAAAAAGCATGTAAATATTACATGCATATCTGTCATGAATATGTGCATTAGAACAATATCTGAGATAAGTGATTTTTCAACACGAAAAGTAGTCTATTACGCTTACTTTCACTCACTTATGACGTACGGCATTGTTTTTTGGGGTAACTCGCCTGATGCAAAAAGGATATTTCTGGCTCAAAAACGGGCGATTAGAACAATATGTGGTGTAAGTTCGCGAACGTCATGTCGACCCCTTTTCAGTAGTCTGGGAATTTTGACTCTGGCGTCCCAATACGTTTTTTCTTTATAATAATATCAGCTTATTCCCACGAGTTAGTGGCTTTCACTCGGTGAATACTAGACAGAAGTCGAATCTGCATTTTGCATCACACCACCTTAACACTTGTGCAGAATGGGGTACAATATTCAGCGGCATCAATTTCCAATAAGCTGCCACAAGAACTGAAGAATGTTAGCACTAATCCACACGCTTTCAAATCTAAATTGAAGAGTTCCCGCATGGCTCACTCCTTTTATTCTGTCGAGGAACTCCTAGAAAAGTTAAACAATTAAGCTAATTTATTTTTTCTTTATTGATTCTTTTCACTTTGTCTTAAGATTGTCGTGTGCAAAGGACTACTTAAATTTTTTTCTTTTACCATTCTTGTGTAACAATTAATGTATTGACTTGTTCCATGACCATGGAGTCTCACTCCTCAATTGGGTCCTATGGAACAGAAAAAACCAATAAATAAATAAATAAATAACTTGGAATTTACGGATCTCGGAAATGGATAGTATTATCGGAAAAACTTTCAAAGCTTTCCGGAATCATATACTATAACGCATCGTAAAAATTTCGAACATTTGCCATGAATAGAAGTGTAGATTTGCCAATGCACGGTGGCCGCGGGGACTGAGGCGCTCCAGTCACGGTCTGCACGGCCACTACGGTCGGGGGTTGAATCCTCCCTCCGGCATGGATATTTGTGCCGTCCTTAGTATAAGGTAGTTCGTAAGTAGTTTGTAAGTTTACGGACTGATGACCCCGTAGTTAAGTCCCATAAGTTGTACAAACATTTGATCATTTTAGACAATGGACGCAGTTGGAACTTTTGATACCAAATAGTATGATTTTTGAAGCGTATCGCGATAACGAATACACATTTCCAAAAACGGGGAACGGATTTTCCAGATAAACACCTAAACAGCAGACACATAACATTTTAGTCGTATCCTATTCCTCAAGATGCGTTACCTCACAATCAAATAGCAGTTTCGAACCTATTACTGTCACGTGCTATCATTCAGGCACCGATATTTCAAGAAATACATAAGATACCATTCTGCTCTAAACTTTAAATAACATTTTAATATTTTATCTACATTTCATACGAGAAGTCTACAAAATGTGTTTTTACCTCTGCAAACTCTTTAAAATATGTTGCAATAGTTCACTAAACCGGATGCTGCATATTAACCGTAAAGTAAACGAAAACAAAAATCATCCCTTCATCGACAGAAGATTTCAATCTTTAAGATGTACAAAAATCAAATTTTTCGCCGAGTACCTTTTTCCAAATCGCACGGTAAGTTTCAGAGCTGTCCGAACGCCGTCTTTCAGCACAATACGCACTTTTTCTAGCAAAATATCGCGGTTTTTCGGCCGTATCTTGCTGAAGGACTAAGTTTTACGACAACTGAAAAATGCCGTTTCTAGAAAAATGTCTACAGGGTGTATTGTAAATATTTGAACAATTTTCTACGATTAGTTATTTAGATATTTGCGATTCACGGTGCTAAAACGGCTAAAATCGGGTTTTGTGATTTTGTGCAATTTTTTTTTTAAATTTCAGTAACGGATAATGATATCGAAAAAAGTTAAAAACGGTGTCGATAATATCATCATAAGAACGTATGCTGAAAATTTCAAACTTTTGCAATGAACAGAAAGTATCGAAGCGACCATCCCCACAATTCGTTTATTTGGTACTTAAAAATCATGGTTTTTTGAGATTTTCTTAGGAACCGCCCATGAATAAATGGTACTTTTGTAAGCCGTTTAGAGCCCACCATAGTCTACACGTCAAGTACAAAAGCCAACTGATTTCCTCAATTCGGATGAGCTCCAGGAGAGTGTAACTTTGAAAATTTGACGATGTACTCTATGATAGCTATAGTATACCCATTCCTATAATGTGTACACGATCACACAAACCAGATCTATCCAGAATGAAACTTCACTCTGCAGCGGAGTGTGCGCTGATACGAAACTTCCTGGGAGATTAAAATTGTGTGCCGGAACCGGGACTCGAACCTCGGATCCTCGCCTTTCGCGGGCAAGCGCACTACCGACTGTGCTATCCCGACACGACTCACGATGCCGCCTCACAACTTTACTTCCGCCAGTACCTCGCCTCCTACTTTCCAAACTTCACAGAAGCTCTCCTGCGAACCATGCAAGACTAGCACTCCTGGAAGAAAGGATATGGTGGAGACATGGCTTAGCCACAGCCTAAGGGCTAGTCTTGCGTGTTTGCAGGAGAGCTTCTGTGGAGTTAGGAAAGTAGGAGGCGAGGTACTGGCGGAAGTAAAGTTGTGAGGCGGCGTCGTGAGTCGTGTCGGGATAGCTCAGTCGGTAGTGCGCTTGCCCGCGAAAGGCAAAGGTCCCAGGTTCGAGTCCCGGTTCCGGCACACAATTTTAATCTGCCAGGAAGTTTCAAGGTCTATCCAGATTCCTTACCGCTTCAGTGTGAGGTGAATAGAAGCTGAGATATGGGCCCCTAAGGAATCGCAAATTCGCACGCGCCGTTTACGAACATATTAATACCTTGCACTGGCGTGCGCGGTATGATTAAGATTTACTACTGGTAGCGGGACCATCAGACTCACGGTATGCATAGTAGGGTTAAGATGGCTAGTTGTCATCCTGGTTGTCAGGCAACCGGCAGTATCGCTCAGCAGTAAGGACTGCATATGTATCAGGGGCAGGCGTACGGAAATGAACGAAAAGAATCCGAAGACAGATAAAAGGGGCATCTGCAATTATTTTGTACCGTCTTCCTCAGTTGCGTTGTTGTGTGTTGTGGTCTTCAGTCCGCAGACTGGTTTGGTGCAGCTCTCCACGCTACCCTGTCCTGTGCAAGTCTCTTCATCTGAGAATACGTTCGGCAACCTACGTCCTTTTGAATCTGCTTTGTATTCGTCCCTCGGTCTGCCTCTACGATTTTTACCCTACACGCTTCCTTCTAATGTTAAGTTGACAATTCCTTGATGTCTCAGAATGTGTCCAACCAATCTATCCCTTCTCTTAGTCAGGTAAAGGTAAAGCAGTCAACAATCGGAAGATTGGTTTGACCACCACAGTGCTTTACTAGGCACGGTCCTGTTTGGAGGTGGTATGCCGTTGCCTTCCTCCGACCTTCGAACTGACTTACCCAGTCAGTTATAGGGGGACCTACAGTTTAACGTGGGTTCCCAACCACGGTGCTACTCGGTATTTTTCACATGAGCAATGCTGCCAGAGAGGAAAGAAGTGGAAAGTGACAGATAACAATCCTAGGACCTGGCGGGGATCGAACCCGCGACCTTTAGATTTGTAGTCTGGCACTCTACCACTGTGCAACCGAGGAGTCAGGATATCCCAGAAACTCCTTTTCTCTCCAATTCTGTTGAGCATCTCCTTATTAGTCACGTGATCTACCCGTCTAATCTTCATCATTCGTCTGTAGCACCACATTTCAAAAGCTTCTATCATCTTTTTATCTGAACTCCTTATCGTCCACGTTTCATTGCCATACAATGCTACACTCCAGACAAATGCTTTCAGAAAGAACTTCCTAACATTTCAATTAATATTGGATGTTAACAAGTTTCGCTTCTTTAGAAATGCTTTTCTTCCCATAGCCATTCTGCATTTTATATCTTCTTTACTTCGGCCATCAGAAGTTATCTTGCTACCCAAATAACAAAATTCATCTTCTACTTTTATTGTCTCATTACCTAATCTAATTCCTTCAGCATCGCCTGATTTTCTGACATTACATTCCATTACCTTCGTTTTACTCTTGTTAATGTTCATCTTACATCTTCCTTTCAAGACACTGTCCATCCCATTCAATTGCTCTTCCAGATCTTTTGCGGTGTGTGGCAGAATTACTATGTCATCACCAAACCGCAATGTTTTTATTTCTTCTTCCTGCACTTTAATGCCCTCTCCAAATTTCTCCTTCCATTCCTTCACTGCCTGCTCAATGTACAGATTGAACAACGTTGGGGAAAGGCTACAACCCTGTCTTACTCCCTTCCCAACCTCTGCATCCCTTTCTTGCCCTTCGACTCTAATAACCGCTGTCTGGTTTTTGTACAGGTTAAATATAACTCTTCGCTCCCTATATTTCACCCCTGCTACCTTCAGAATTTGTAATAGTGCATTCCAGTCAACATTGTCAAAAGCTTTCTCCAGATTTACAAACGCCAAAAACGTAGGTTTGCCCTTTCTTAGCCTATCTTCTAAGATAAGTTGTGTAATACTACATTATTAATTGAATGATCAAAGAAAGAAAGAGCTAAATCAATTTTTTTATTATTTTATTTTGTCGCAGCTTATGAAACTATGTAACTGACCAAACATTTCACACTGTTGTAAGTGAAATAAAAAAAAAAAAAGGTTCAGTAATTTAGCTTTGAAAAATAGCTGTGCAGGGAAAGAAAGCGTCCAGTCCATATGATACAGGGGGGGGGGGGGGGGGGGGGGGATCACACTGACGTGTTTTGCGGTCCACTTTGGATTTGTAGTTTTATAAGTTTTTTTGCAAACACTTTTGGACCAAAATAATAATATAAATAATAAAAAATTAATTAATAAGACTGGCTGAAACCCTCTTAGGGGAAAAAAAATAGTTAGTGCCGGGTTCCGAACCAGTGACCTTCAACGTGAGAAAAATTTTACCTCGAAGTAGGCTATATACGAGCTCATCAACGGACTTACGATACTGCATCACCCTATCGCACATTCACTGACATAGTGCCACAGAATACAATCGAGCTGAAATATCCGCTTTATAACTGGACTCCTATATGGAAAAACATCCATAATTCAGTACTTAGTACGAAAGTTATTCTATCAGAGACAGCAAAGGACCTGGAAGAGCAGTTGAATGGAATGGACAGTGTGTTGAAGAGAGCGTATAAAATGAACATTAACAAGAGCAAAACAAAAATAATGGAATGCGGTCTTAGAAAATCAGGCGATGCTGAAGGAATTAGATTAGGTAACGAAACAATGAAGGTGGTAGATGAGTTTTGTTACTTGGGTAGTAAAATAACATGCGATGGTCGTAGTACAGAGGATACAAAATGCAGAATGGCAATGGGAAGAAAAGCATTTTTGATAAAGAGAAATTTGCTAACATCGAATATTAATTTAAGTGTAAGGAAGTCTTTTCTGAAGGCATTTGTGTGGAGTGTTGCCTTGTATGGGAGTGAAACATGGACGATAAGCATTGCGGACAGGAAGAGGATAGAGGCTTTTGAAATGTGTTACTACAGAAGAATGCTGAAGATTAGGTGGGTAGATCGCATAACTAATGAAGAGGTACTGAACCGAATTGGTGAGAAAAGGAATTTTCGGCATACCCTGACTAAAAGAAGGGATCGCTTGGTAGGACACATTCTTAGACATCGGGGAATCGTAAACTTAGCATTGGAGGGAAGTGTGTGGGGTAAAAATCGCAGAGGGAGACCAAGAGACGCGTATAGTAAGCAGATTCAAATAGATGTGGGTTGCCGTTCTTATGAGGAGATGAAAAGGCTTGCTCACGATAGAGTAGGGTGGAGAGCTGCATCAAACCAGTCTCCGGACTGAAGACCATAACAACAACAGTACGAAAGTTAGATCCACCTGCTATGACGTTGTAAATGATGTCATCCCTACTGGCGAAAAGATGTACAATATAAAATGAAGAGCCACTTTAAAGATGTTGCGTCTCCACAAGTACCAACCTGCACTGGCTGTCATGTTCTGAGCTGTAGTGTTGGGGATAGGTAAAGTTGCAGCTACGTGGTAAATTTTACTCTAGACGTAGCCATTGATGAATAAGGCTTTTTGAATGCGGTCTAAACTTCTTGTAGAATTATCCCGTAGTGTCGCACGTATGGTGTTAAGTTTTTCTTGCCAGTTCAGCTGTACCATGATACGGGAATTAGCCGTGAGAATCAGTCCCAACTGTTCCCTGGTCTCGGTTATAGGGAGCCACGTAGATGCAATATAGTCTTTATGCGGTCCTAACAATAGCAGCCGAGACATTCGCTTGTTCACCCTGGCACCACAAGCATGAGTATACTCTTGAACTATCCTCTTGGTGGTATCGAGTTCTTCGCTGGAGCTGAGAAGGACGCTGACGTCGTCGGCGTAGGACGCTTTGCCCACTACGCTACGGCTAACAGTTGGGTGTTGCGTTCTTTAATCTCATACTACTGATGGCCGTTATTAGCTGATGCTAATATGGCATTTGTAGACACTAGATTATCATTTATCGTACGAAGAACGATGGGGTTTTGTTAATTCTTCAGTGCGCCATTGCTTTGAAATGACAACGTGTAAGTTACAATAAGGAAATCATCAAATACGCAACGCAAGATGGCGTATGCCAGAGTTCTGGGCGAGGAATGTCACGTGACATCTGCGAACGGCTGGTTTTCGTTAATTTAATGGACGGTGTCAAAACTCCGTTATTTTTTGCAAATATCTCTCAAAAGATACGAGATATGAAAAAACATAAGGTAACAAAGTTGTAGAGAATTTTCTCCTCTACAAATTCGGTTATTCAATTTTCGCGTCAGTTAAACGGTTTATTTGCAATTAAAATTACATTACAAACGGCTTTTTTGGTATTACTAAACGTATTTCTTGTCCAAAAAATTTGAAAAAGGCCAGGTTCTGGTCTCAGGTGACTTACAATCATGTCTGTAAAATTTGGTGCCGATCGGTTGAACGGTTCGTCTTAAAAACAGGGAAACACGTTACGGACAGACAGACATCCCAAAATCGCCGTTAGTTCTGCAAATATGTCTGAAACGATGCGAGATATGAAAAAGACATAAGGAAGCAAAGTTGTAGAGAATTTTCTCATCTACAAATTCGGTTATTCAATTTTCGTGTCAGATGAATGGTTAGGCCGTTATTTTCGTTTAAATTTCGGTCTGTCAAAAGACGATCGCAAAGGCCCACTTTTAGTGTTACTACCGTAACCTAAAGTGGGCCAAAAAGGCTTAGTCCATTGAGTGCCAGATTTTAAATCCCTAACAAAGAGCTAAAAAGAAAAGTAAGAATACTGTTTAACGTCCTGTCGACAACGTGGTAATTTAAGGCGAAGCTTACGCCCGGATTGTTAGGTAAGGATGCGGAAGGAAACCGGCCGTGCCCTTAGAAAGGAACCATCCCGGCATTCGCCTGGAGCGATTTAGGGAAATCACGGATGGCCGGAGGTGGATTCGAACCCCCGTCCTCCCGAATGCGAGTCCAGTGTAGGAAAGAGCTGTGTTGTAATTCTGTGGATTGTTGATGCATTCCGTCTGTGTGAGTGGATTGTTGCACCACGCAGTAGAAGAATTTCTGCAGTTTTCGTGGACGTGGGCCACTCATCAACCCAGATGACGATGACGTCCTTCCAGGAGGACGGGGTTTCGTTTTTTTTAAACAGTTGAGATAAATTGTTTCCTTTTGGCACAAAACTCTTTCTTCAACATTGGTCTGTCATTTGAATGTCGATCATTGACATGCATTGTGTTAGCACGTCATCATATGTTAGTCCCCTTTGAAGAGAGGGATTCCAAATAAACGTATCTGTTAACTCATGATTTTGGGTGTGTCAGTATTTATGCATCAGTTTCATTTCTATTATTCAAAAACATATGGATGGATTTACAATTAAAACGTCATAGCCGGCCGCGGTGTCCGAGGGGACTGAGGCGCTACAGTCACGGTCTGCACGGCCACTACGGTCGGGGGTTCGAATTCCCCCTCGGGCATGGATATTTGTGCTGTCCTTAGGATTAGCTAGATCATAAGTAGTTTGTAAGTTCAGGGACTGATGACCCCGTAGTTAAGTCCCATAGAAAAAAAAAGTCATATTTAGGACGGCCTATTATGCCGAGACTAAGGATGCAATTCGAGTAAAATCAATGTTGCAACATTTGAGCGATCTATTAGAGATGTAACAAACTATTTTAACCCAAAAGTAATAGACAATAAAAATTCAGGAATATCTAGGTTAATACCTCTAGTGACAGTATGGAAGGACGTCAGCAACTAACGAAGAAAAGAAGAAAGTATGGCCGCTTGTCTCAGGTAGCGAGGAAGATTAATTTAATGTCTCATGGTATGGGAGAAAACTGCAATTGTAGGTTTCAATGTTCTGAGAATGTGCCTGAAGATACTAGAACGACGCATTTGAAAAGAATTCAACTTAATGGATTCTGCACAGATGCAGAACGCTTATCTTTGTGCTACCGATACAGCGTAGAAGGCCTAGGAAAGATGAAAATGAAGCAATATTTAACAATGCAACCTACAAGTACAGAGTTCTAGGACAAATTGGTTGTAGTTTTATCGTAAGGCATTTATGGCAATCCACGACATATCAAAAAGTAATATTCAATATTTAACTAAGCTACAGGCCTATTTCAATGACGTCAATTTGCAGCAGAGTTTTGGAACATATCCTGTATTCAAATACTATGAATTATCTCGAACAGAACGATCTATTGATACAAGGCCAACACGGATTTAGAAAATATCGTTCATGCGAAACACAACTAGCTCTTTATTCACACGAAGTGATGGGTGCTATCGACAAAGGTTCGCAAATCGATTCCGTATTTCTTGATTTCCAGAAAGCTTTCGACACCGTACCTCACAAACGGCTTTTAATCAAATTGCGTGGTTATGGTATATGGCCCCAAATTTGCGATTGAATAGGGGATTTCCTGTCAGAGAGGACACAGTTCGTAGTAATCGATGGTAAGGCATCGACTAAAACAGAGGTGATATCGGGCGTTCCACAGGGTAGTGTCATTGGTCCTCTGCTGTTCCTTATTTACATAAACGACTTGGGAGAAAATCTAAGTAGCTCTCTTAGGTTGTTTGCATATGATGCCGTCTTTTACCGTCTAGTCAAATCATCTGAAGATTAAAATCAACTGCAGAACGATTTGAATAAGATATCAGTATGGTGTAAAAATTAGCAATTGACTCTAAATAACGCGAAGTGTGAAGTCGTGCAGACGATTAGGAAAATAAATGCGTTAAACTTTGTTTACAAGCTAAATCAATCAAAAGTGAAGGCCGTAAACTCCACAAAATAACTACGAATTACTATTACTTCAGACTGGAAACAACACGTAGATAATATCGTGGGAACGGCGAACCAGAGACTGCGTTTTATTGGCAGGACCCTTAAAAGATGCAACAGAACTGCTAAAGAAACTGCATACACTGCGCTTGTCCGTCCATTTTTGGAGTATTGCAGCCCAGTGTGGGATGCTTATCAGGTGGGTTTGACGGAGGACATCGAAAGAGTCCAAAGAAGGGTAGCTCGTTTCGTATTGTCACGATACAGGGGAGACAACGTTACGGAAATGATACAGGATCTGGGATGGAAATCATTACAACAACGGCGCTTATCGCTGCGGCGTGGGCTACTTACGAAACTCCAATCGCCAACTCTCTCCTTCGAATGCGAAAATATATTGTTGACTCCCCACTTACATCTTTCACGCAGGAGGACCGCACAAATATACCATCATTTGATCAACGTACTAATTCCGAAATAGGGGACATAGCAATAGGTATTTCCGGTGTAGAGAAGCAGCTGAGAGAGCTAAATACGAAAAAGTCTGCTGGTCCGGATGGAATACCAGTTCGGTTTTACAAAGACTATTCTGCGGCATTGGCCCCCTACTTAGCTTGCATTTACAGCGAATCTTTAACTCAGCGCAAAGTTCCTAGTGATTGGAAAAAAGCGCAGGTGACTCCCGTGTATAAGAAAGGAAAGAGAACTGACCCATACAATTACAGGCCAATATCGTTGACATCGGTTTCGTGTAGAATTTTGGAGCATATTCTCAGTTCGAATATAGTAAATTTCCTTGAAACGGAAAAGCTTCTTTCCATGAATCAGCACGGGTTTAGGAAACATCGTTCATGTGAAACTCAGCTTGCCCTTTTCTCACATGACATCTTGCGAGCCATGGACGAAGGGCAACAGGCGGATTGTGTTTTTCTCGACTTCAAAAAGGCGTTCGACACGGTGCCACACTGCAGACTCCTAACGAAAATTCGAGCTTATGGAATAGGTTCTCAGATTTGTGACTGGCTGGAAGACTTCCTAAGTAATAGAACGCAGTACGTTGTTCTCGACGGCGAGTGTTCATCAGAGACGAGTGTATCGTCAGGCGTGCCCCAGGGGAGTGTGATAGGACCGCTATTATTTTCTATCTATATAAATGATCTGATGGACAGAGTAAGTTGTAATTTGCGGCTGTTTGCTGATGATGCTGTGGTGTATGGGAGGGTGTCGTCTGTAACTGACTGTAATAGCATACAGGTTGACTTAGACAAAATCTCTAGTTGGTGCGAAGAATGGCAGCTAGCTCTCAATGTAGAAAAATGTAAGGTGATGCGCATGAGTAGAAAAAACAATCCTATAATTTTCGAATACAGCATCAGTAGTGAGCTTCTTGATGCGGTCGCGTCGTTCAAATATCTAGGCGTAACATTGCAGAGCGATATGAAATGGAACGAGCATGTAAGGACAGTTGTGAGTAAGGCAGACAGCCGACTTCGGTTTATTGGGAGAATTTTGGGAAGATGTACTTCACCTGTAAAAGAGACCGCGTATAAAACGCTTGTACGACCACGTCTTGAGTATTGCTCAAGTATTTGGGACCCGCAGCAGATCGGTTTGAAAGAAGACATAGAGGCGGTTCAGAGGCGAGCAGCTAGATTTGTTACCAGTAGGTTCGACCAATGCGCGAGTGTCACGGAAATGCTCCGGCAACTCAATTGGGGATCGCTGGAAGAAAGACGACGCTCTTTTCGTGAATTTCTGTTAAGTAAATTTAGAGGGCCGGAATTTGAAGCTGAGTGTAGTACGATCTTGCTGCCGCCTACTTACATTTCGCGTAAAGATCACAAAGACAAGATAAGAGAAATTAGGGCTCGTACGGAGGCATATAGGCATTCTTTTTTTCCTCGTTCAATTTGGGAGTGGAATAGGAAAGGAAATGCCTAGTAGTGGTACAGTGTACCCTCCGCCACGCACCTTACGGTGAATTGCGGAGTATGTATGTAGATGTAGATGTAGAAATGATCATCAGAATAAAATACGAGAAATCAGAGCTCGAACAGAGAGATTCAGGTGTTGTTTCTTCCCGCGCGCTATTCGGGAATGGAATGGGAGATAAATAGTATAATTGTGGTTGGATGAACCCTCTGCCGGGCACTTATGTGTGATTTGCAGAGTATTCCGTGTAGATGTAGATGTAGATCCCTGAAAGTCGCTGACGGAGTCCACAAGGCATCGGTTCCATCTGCGTTCTTCTAAAAACATGTTACGTTTATCAGACAATATATAAGAAATAAGAAATCACACGTTTCGAAGAATCAAATCACGAAATTCAACAACAATGGTTGTAATAATATCACAGATCGATCACTTGATGTAATGCGCGAGACGTAAAATCGAGTTTTTAAAGAGATTTATTAAAGGAAATTTCTTTTTTACTGTTTTATTTATTTTCACTTATATTTTATTATTCGTATGCTTATCCTTACAGAGAAAGAGCTGAAGACATTGTAGCACGCATAAACCAAAGATATGGTCTGTGGCATCACGTTTCGCTGTATGTAACCTCCTTGCTATAGACCTTCAGTCAGAATTTTTTTGTAATTTGACGACTTTCAACCACCATACCTTCCACTCCCTTATAGCTATCGGCAAGGAACTGCTATGGTGTACAACGGGAGACTTCGGACAACAATTACACACAGACCATTCGTTTGCGTTCTGTAGTTTTCGCTGCAGAGCGAAATATTAAGACACACACACGTAGAATTTTATATACACCCATAACTTTCCATCCTAATATACTCCAACCTTTTATCATTATCAACCCTCAAGCAACAATGCAACCAATAAAACCATTTTCAAAGAGTACTTATTGTTCCGCATTTCGTGTTATACGAGGCGCGTCCAGAAAGTATGTTCCGTTTGGTAATAAACTGAAATTGTACACAGATACAGAAGAAATTTTTTATTGCAAAAAATTCTACAACTCTTAAACTACTTTTCCACATAACTGCCTTAATTTTGTAGGCACTTGTCATAGCGTGCCACAAGTTTTTGCAAGCATCCTTCACAGAAGGTTGCTGCCTGTGTATTCAACCATGTGGTAACAGCTCTTTATCATCGTTGAAGTGTTGACCACCAAGGACAGTTTTAGGTGTAAGAAGAGATGAAATTCGCTGGGAGAGAGGTCCGAGCTGTATGGAGGATGATCAAACAGGTCCCATTGAAATTTCCGTAAGAATTGTTTGGTCACATTCGGTGTGTGAAAAAAATCCTTTGACAGTAATCCTCTTCTTACACCTAAAATCTGTCCTTGGTGGAAAACACTTCAACGATGATGACGAGTTGAAAGAACATGTTACCACATGGTTGAATACACAGGCGGCAACATTCTATGAAAAAGGCACACAAAACCTTGCGCCAGGCTATGACAATTGCCTACAAAATTTCGGAATTTATGTAGAAAAGTAGTTTGACAGTTGTAGATTTTTGTACAATCAATATTTTTTCTGTATATGTACCCGTTCGTTTTATATAACCAAACGGATCTCTTTTTCTTCTAATTACTAAATATCTATCAGACGCCTATAAAACCGTGCCTAAAACATTTCTCAGGTATAAATTAGTAACTGCACAAATATTTAAGTCTCTGCGTCTTGTCGTTCGGACGTGATAAGCGCACACTGAACAGACATTCACAAAAATATATATAGATAAATAGTTATCCAATAGCCATAAAACAGTGCCTAAAGCCCTACCCGGGTAGACATTAGTAACTGTACAAATTTTTAGCTCTTTATGCCTTGTGGTTCAGACGTGATAAGCGTACACCGAACAGACATTCACAGACACACACACACACACACACACACACACACACACATTCCCATAATGTTCGAATACAGCATTAGTAGTGAGCTTCATGATGCCCAATTCCCAAGTAAAATCAGCGCAATAGGTAGCTAAACCTTATTCTCAACTTCTTTTTCATTCTAATCTGCCAATTCGCTGTGTATTCGTAGCCTAGTGAAAGAACATAGCTGGCAACATAGCTTCATTTCTGTGTGTTTTTCCTAATATTTCTTAAACGTATCGAAACATCGATATATCGTTTCTCAGAGCGATGTTTTCTTAACATCGATATTTTTCCGCAGGAACATCGATGTCTGAACATCGATGTTTTTCTCAACGATGCTGCATCCCTACCCCTCACTGGTACCAGCCTATAGAATAGGTTCACAGATTTGTGACTGGCTGGAAGACTTACTAAGTAAAAGAACGCAGTACGTTGTTCTCGACGGCGAGTGTTCATCAGAGACGAGTGTATCGTCAGGCGTGCCCCACGGGAGTGTGATAGGACCGCTATTATTTTCTATCTATATAAATGATCTGATGGGCAGAGTAAGTTGTAATTTGCGTCTGTTTGCTGATGATGCTGTGGTGTATGGAAGGGTGTCGTCTGTAACTGACTGTAATAGCATACAGGATGACTTAAGACAAAATTTCTAGTTGGTGCGAAGAATGGCAGCTAGCTCTCAATGTAGAAAAATGTAAGGTGATGCGCACGAGTAGAAAAAACAATCCCATAATGTTCGAATACAGCATTAGTCGTGAGCTTCTTGATGCTGTCGCGTCGTTCAAATATCTAGGCGTAACACTGCAGAGCGATATGAAATGGAACGAGCATGTAAGGACAGTTGTGAGTAAGGCAGACAGCCGACTTCGGTTTATTGGGAGAATTTTGGGAAGATGTACTTCACCTGTAAAGGAGACCGCGTATAAAACGCTTGTACGACCACGTCTCGAGTATTGCTAAAGTGTTTGGGACCCGCAGCAGATCAGTTTAAAGGAAGACATAGAGGCGGTTCAGAGGCGAGCAGCTAGATTTTTTACTGGTAGGTTCGACCAATGCGCGAGTGTCACGGAAATGCTCCGGCAACTCGATTGGGGATCGCTGGAGGAAAGACGACGTTCTTTTCGTGAATTTCTGTTAAGTAAATTTAGAGGGCTGGAATTTGAAGCTGAGTGTAGTACGATCTTGCTGCCGCCTACATACATTTCGCGTAAAGATCACAAAGACAAGATAAGAGAAATTAGGGCTCGTACGGAGGCATATAGGCATTCTTTTTTCCTCGTTCTATTTGGGAATGGAATAGGAAAGGAAGTGCCAAACTCGTATGAATGATCTTTCGATGTATACAGATGATCTTTCGATGTATACTACTTGAACCCCCGCTGCTTCGCATGCGTAGGCTGGTTGGGCTGCACCAGTTGTTTCTTGTTAATCCTGATGAGGAATCCATATCTTAAGATTCGTAGTTATAGCTTGAAATTTGAGTTAACAGCACCATATTTTTGAAAATCAATTTTTGTACCTCGTATTTCACCGCCTTATTGCTCGAATTTCCAAAAATGCCGAAACACGTGTCTTTTAAATTTAAACCCCGAATCCAAATCCTAAAATTTGTAGTTGTAACTTCAAAATTATAGCAATATAGTTTCGAAAAACACCCCCTCTCCTCTTGATGGTTGAATTTCCAAAAATACCGAAACACGTATTTTTTAACGTCTAACCAACTATACAAATATCAATTTTTGTAACTCTAGCTTCGAAATTGTATCAATAGCAACGTGTATTCAAAAAGAATTTTTGATCCTCTATTTAACCCTCTTAGTTGTTGAAATTCCAAAAATACTAAAAATCATGGATTTTTAATCCTGACCAAGATTCCATATCCGAAGTTTCGGAATTGTAGCTTAAAATTTGAGTTAACAGCAACATATTTTTGAAAATCAGTTTTTTGCGTCAGCTATTTCAACCCCTTATTTGTGGAATTTCAAAAAATGTCGAAACACGTGTCGTTTAAATTCGAACCCTGAATTAAAATCCGAAATTTTGCAGTTCTAGATTCAAAATTGCCTAAATAGCTACGTATTTTTTTAAAAAAACGTTTCATCCCCTATTTCACCCCCTTACGGACGGAATATAGAAAAATCGCTTCTCAAATGACGCCTAAAGAGTAAGATCAGTAGCCTCCACAAATTTCAAGTTTCTGTCTTCAGTGGTTTGGGCTGGGCGATGATGAGTCAGTCAGTCAGTCAATCAGTCAGTCAGTCAATCGGGACATTGCGTTATATATATAGATATTATTGAAAACGGGATTTTCCACCATCACCTTTGCCTTGATTCTTTTCAAAAAACTGCAGAGTTTTAGCAGAAGAGGCAGTGTAGACCATTACACGTACATATTTCCGGCAAGCATACCATCACCACGTGTGGGTATCGATGATACTTGTACAGCTGTGAACAGTATGTACATTATGTCAGTGATGGTGTAACTACCCAAGTCCAGGGCAAGGCGTTGAGTGGAGCTCCTACAGTACGTATCCCATGAGACTTGTGCGACACCTTAGGGAACACCGCGTCCAGAAACAAACAACGTTGTTGCAGCAACTCGGTTCCCGTTATGCCGTGCTGTCAGGCGGAATGGTGACAGAATGGTGATGCAGGGCTGTGCAGCTGTTTGTCTGCTAGCGGTGGGCGAGCTTTGGCTGCCGTAGGGAAATGTCATTCTGAAAGATCCAAACAGAGTGACGGAATGGTCGTACGGCGAAATGATTCAGCAGTCTGGGGAGGGTCAGACACCGCAATTACAACTTCAGTATCCCTAAAGGGAAATAAAAGTGACTACCAAATGCGATGCGAATATACTTAGTTATAAGGATGTAACAATTAAAAACCACAAGCTTGATGAAGTTCGGTGGCAGGATGAACAAGATTTCTGGTCAGGTGAGTACAGGATTATAAATACAAAATCAGTTGGGGGTATCACAGGAGTCGGGCTGATAATGAATAAGAAAATGGGAATGCGGGTAAACTACTATGAGCAGCACAGTGATCGCATTATCATTGCCAAGATAGATACGAAGCCAACACCGACAAAATAGTACAGGTTTATATGCCAACTAGCTCAATACGAAGCCAACACCGAAAAAATAGTACAGGTATATATGCCAACTAGCTCTGCCGATGATGAGGAGGTAGAAGAAATATATGAGGAGCTAAAGGAAATTATTCAGACAGTTAAGGAAGAGGAAAATTGTGATGGGAGACTGCAATTCGGTAGTAGGAAAAGGAAGAAAAGGAAAAATAGTAGGTGAATATGGACTGGGCAGGAGGAATGAAAGAGGAAGTCGCCTGGTAGAATTTTACACGGAACATGATTTAATCGTAACAAACACGTGGTTTAAGAATCACAAAAGAAGGTTGTATACGTGGAAGAGACCAGGAGACACCGGAAGGTGTCATATAGATTTTATAATGGTAAGACATAGATTCCGGAATCAGGTTATAAACTGTAAGACATACCCAGGGGCAGATATAGACTCTGACCATAACTTGTTAGTCATGAACTGTAGGCTGAAACTGAAAAAACTGCAGAAAGGTAGGAAAATAAGGAGATGGGACTTAGATAAATTGAAGGAAAGTGAAGTTCTGGAGAATTTCAGGCGAATATTTGGGCAACAATTGAAAGAAACAGGGGGAAGAGGGATGGGTAGCATTGAGAGATGAAATAGCGAAGGCAGCAGAGGACAAAATAGGTAGACAAGAGGTACAAAACATCGTTGGATATCACAGGAAATACTAAATTTAATTGATGAAAGGAGAAAATATAAAAATGCAGTAAATGAAACAGCCAAAATGGAGTACAGACGACTAAAGAATGAGATTGACAGAAAGTGCAAAATGGCTAAGCAGGAGTGGCTAGAAGCCAAATGCAAATCTGTAGAAGAATGTATAAGAAGGGGAAAAGTAGATACCGTCTACAGGAAAATACAAGAGACATTTGGGAACAAGAAAAGCAACTCTATGAATATCAAGAACTCAGATGGGAAACCAGTTCTCAGCAAAGAAGGGAAAGCTGAAAGGTGTTAAGAGTATATAGAGCAGCTCTACAAAGGAAATGAACTTAGAGACGATGTTGTAGGAAGGGAAGAGGAAGTAGATCTAGATGAAATAGGAGATGCTATACTGAGAGATGAATTTGACAGAGCCTTGAAAAACCTAGGTCGGAACAAGGACCCAGGAGTAGATGACATACCCTCAGAGCTACTAAAGTCTCTGGGAGAGCCAGCCATGACAAAACTATTTGAACTGGTGTGTAGGATTTATGAGACAGGCGAAATACCCTCAGACTTTAAGAAAAACGTAATTATCCCCACTCCAAAGAAATGAGGCGCAGACAGGTGTGAAAATTACAGAACCATCAGTTTGATAAGTCATGGTTGCAAAATTATAACACGAATTATCTACAGGAGAATGGAAAAGCTGGTAGAAGCTGACCTCGGGGAAGATCAGTTTGGATTCAGGAGGAACGTAGGAACCCGGGAGGCAATACTCACTTTACGTCTTATCTTAGAAGATAGATTAAGGAAAGGCAAACCTACATTTTTAGCTTTTGTAGATTTGGAGAAAGCTTTTGACAATGTTGACTGGAATACACTGTTTCAAATTCTGAAGTCAGCAGGGGTAAAATACAGGGAAAGGAGAGTTATTTACAACTTGTACAAAAGCCAGACCGCAGTTATTAGACTCGAAGGGCATGAAAGGGAAGCATCAGTTGGGAAGGGAGTAAGACAGGGTTGTAGCCTTTCTGCGATGTTATTCAATTTGTACATCGAGCAGGCAGTGAAGGAAAGCAAGGAAAAATTTGGAATAGGGATTAAAGTTCAGGCGAAAGAAATAAAAACATTGCGTTTTGCTGATGACATTGTAATTCTGTCAGAGACAGCAAAGGACTTGGAAGAGCAGTTGAATGGAATGGACAGTGTGTTGAAGAGAGCGTATAAAATGAACATTAACAAGAGCAAAACAAAAATAATGGAATGCTATCTTAGAAAATAGGGTGATGCTGAAGGAATTCGATTAGGTAACGAAACAATGAAGGTGGTAGATGAGTTTTGTTACTTGGGTAGTAAAATAACGTGCGATGGTCGCAGTACAGAGGATATAAAGTGTAGAATGGCAATGGGAAGAAAAGCATTTTTGAAAAAGAGAAATTTGCTAACATCGAATATTAACTTAAGGGTAAGGAAGTGTTTTCTGAAGGCATTTGTGTGGAGTGTTGCCTTGTACGGGAGTGAAACATGGACGATAAGCAGTGCGGACAGGAAGAGAATAGAGGCTTTTGAAATGTGGTGTTACAGAAGAATGCTGAAGATTAGGTGGGTAGATCGCATAACTAATGAAGAGGTACTGAACAGAATTAGCGAGAAAAGAAATTTTTGGCATACCCTGACTAAAAGAAGGGATCGCTTGGTAGGACACATTCTTAGACATCGGGGAATCGTAAATTTAGCATTGGAGGGAAGTGTGTGGGGTAAAAATCGCAGAGGGAGACCAAGAGACGCGTATAGTAAGCAGATTCAAGTGGATGTGGGTTGCCGTTCTTATGAGGAGATGAAAAGGCTTGCTCAGGATAGAGTAGGGTGGAGAGCTGCATCAAACCAGTCTCCGGACTGAAGACCATAACAACAACATATCCCCTACGGATAAAAAGCCAATAAATTTCAGTGCTACAATAATAGAATTAAGAGATTAATTGATTTTTTTCGTCGGTGCATGACAGAACACGATAATCTTCGCCGGCCGCGGGGACTGTGGCGCGCCAGGCATGGTCTGCACGGCCACTACGGTCGGGGGTTCGAATCCCCCCTCGGGCATGGATATTTGTGACGTCCTTAGTGTTACATCACAGTCTAACCTATACAGTCGCGACACTGACTGGTGTGAAATTTGTTGCCAACTGACAGTTGCTGCGACACTAGCGCTCCTAGCGGCGGGCAAGCCGCCCAAGTAGTGATGTTTGTTTATAATCGCTTTTGTACGTAATTAACGAAATACTTACTATAATTCTTGCTTTACAAGCATTATTAAAATATCGAGAGACAAACATAATACGGAAATTAACACAAAAACAGCTTCATTTAAATGATTCAATGAAATAAAGAACAACTCTGTCATGAACAAATACTTACGAATATGTGTATATTTGCAGCTTATTTCGCTGAAAGTAAGTTGCATATAAACATAATGGTATAATAAATTTCTATTATGGTCTGTCCTTACTATGACAGCCAGTTTGTGACGTGTATCAATTCAGTACGGAGTCTAATGATTCTCACATTTTTACACGTCACTCGGCTTTCTTATACGTGCATATTTTTTTAAGTGTATTTACTTTAGCATAAAAAACCAATGTTTTGATGATACTCGCCGTTTGTGGTTCAGATGTAGCAAAAATTGCTGAATTGGGTTCTTCTTTTTTGGAAAACAGTTTGGTTGCTTTTATCGTTATATTGCCGTATCTGTGACTTTTTTTCCTTCAGCTACAGCTGTGATGGTTGATTTGGTATTTTAAATACCGTATTTATTGCATTCTATATACGTTTCCTATGTTCCCCCTCACCGATTTTACTGGAATTGTAATGAAGAATACTTAACGTTCCCGCGTAGAAATTGACGTCTCTCTGCTAAAGGGCATGTCTCCTGGTATTTTCTAGGCATTTTTATGTTTAATAGAAAATGAAATTTCTCATTTATATGCTGTGTGTTAAAGGACGATTGTAAATTAACTGTCCTGTAATATACCGTTTCGTACCTTGTCAGGGATCTTACGAAACCTAAGAAAGACAAATGGGGAGCTATTTTTAAATTATTACATATTTATAAGGCACTGCATACGTTCCCCAATGTAAAAAGCATGCTGAATTAAATCATCAACTATCGTATTCAGAAACGTAGCTTGCCGGCCGCTTGGAGCGCAGCTATCGCAGCGTATAACAAAAATATGAGACATTGTCGTGACTGTATATGTTAGACTGTGGTATTAGTTAGTTCATAAGTAGTTTGTAAGCTTAGGGACTGATGACCCCGTAGTTAAGTCTTATAAAAAAAATAAAAAAATAAATAAATAAATAAATAAAAATTTCCTGATGTTTTGCAAAACTTATTTATTCATCACAAACCGGCTTTCGGCTTCTTAGGCCATCGTTGGGTGACAACTGACTGTAGTACACATGTTTTCAAAGATGTTACAAACATGTTAACGATTTACAAAAACTGTTATCACAGAGAATCGTTACTTCACAGGAAAGTTCATTACAAGTACATATTTATGAAAGTTCTTAATATTTATATAAAAATATAATAAGTATGTGTAAAGCATCAAAACTGACATTATTATTTTTGTTGAAATGAATAAAATTGGGAAAATAAAACTTATTTCAGTAGAGGTGTAAAAGGGAACTGGATCTGACCGATTAAGACTAAACAGGCCTCCTGCGCCAGATGTTTACTGATTGTTACTTACTAGCGAGAGAGCTAAATTCCGTAATTAAAAAGAAGGGAAGTTTTAAACCAAAATTTGGAACCAAAAATTCCATAGCTCTTGTCGACAAAATTAAAGACATGCAGAGCCCACGTAATCACAAACTAGTATCACTTGATGTGGCCAGTTTGTTTACGAATATTCACAGCTAAGGACGGCACAAATATCCATGCCCGAGGGGGGATTCGAACCCCCGACCGTAGCGGCCGTGCAGACCGTGACTGGCGCGCCGCAGACCGCTCGGCCACCGAGGCCGGCTTATTACAGAGACATTTCGAGCTATTCTATTGTGAAGTTAGTAACTTTAATCACCGTAATTTTAATGGTTACATTCTACGAACAGGTCTGAGTATAAATTTAGGCTGATAAACAACTTTATGGTAATTCCATTAAAATGACTGGGAAAAAGAAAACAAAACAGCACAGATTAGCATGTTTTTCTCGCAGCAAGCAGAATAGAAATGCTTTTTATAACACGTTTTTATCTTCTTGAGGGTTTTTGCATTGAAAAAAAAAGTAATTGTAACATGATAATTCTTTAATGATATAAATTCCATATGAAACAAAACGTTTTACTGAAATACAATAAGTGGAATGGAAAAACAACGCTTCGGAAGTCTTTGTGTTGCGTTCATTGTAACACTTTTGAAGGGCGATATTTTTTGTCTTTCCGTCCGGAGAGAAATTGAACTCTGTAACACGCCACGTACAACTGCCCATGGCAAAAACCGCGGTCATTCAAGATTTAATCCACAAACTTGGAACGACTGGTCATGCGCTTTATTAGTCGTCATTGCGAACGCAAGGCGAACGGTAAACTGGACACGCTTAAACTGAAACGGCAAGTCGGTTGCAATCAGTGGTATTCTAGGAAACAGAACATCCTCTCCTTTGAACTTTCCTGTGATTGTCGTTGATTCAGTCACATTGTTCATCAGCTTCTTAACAGAGGGTCTTGTTCCATTGCATAGTTTCTGTTCGCTTAGGTTGCGTAACAATATTGCCACACACCCGACCATGAGCTGACGAAATTCTACGGTGGCATTCGTGGCAAATCAAACGAATTCAGGAATTTTGCTTGATAATTGACGACTTCAACAGGATCGGTAATGGAATAGGGCGAAGTAAATGAATGCAATTGGCCAGAGATTTGGTTTTGAATTTGTTTAAAAAAAGAATCCTACGATCTATACTCAAATCGTTTGTAACCCTCAAAAATACCACCAACTAACCGATTCTATCTTTGCAGATATGCTCGTTACCGATAACACCACGGACGTAAGAGTAAGAATAGTCTTCTAAAGAAACGACGTTTCTTTTTACGTCTGTCTGGCTGTTTTAACCTTACGTGCATAACGTCATCTCCCTTTATTCTAACCTCGTTGGCGTACTCGTTCGTTCCGTTACAGCGTATTTGGTCGCTAGGCGAGTAGCGAATGAATAAGCTGATTGTTGGAGAATCTAGAAAATGATCCAAGCCGCAAGCGTGCTTTCAGTTTTTCTAAAATTATGACTTTTCCGGTAAATTTTCCACAAAATTTATTTCCTAATAGCCTTGTCGTGAGAATTACGAGGAGAACAAAGAAAAGATCACAGAAATCGGTGTAGCCATTCTAAAGTGATGCTCTTTCAAACATGCGGAAATTCATTTCTATTGTAATACAGACAGACTCCGGTCGAACACTTTCCGATGCACACTAGTCTCTAGTTAGAATTGCGTGATGATATTATAACATAAATCAGTTCTGTCAACAGTTTAGTATTAATAGAAGATATAAGGAACTCATAGTTCGATGGGGCGATCTGTAATTGTTTAATAATGATTTTGCAGCCAAGATCGCATTTTTCATTTATTACGTTACCGGTTTCGGCGTGCTCGACGCCATCTTCAGACGTATTATACAAAGTTTAACAAGTAATCTGTATACATGATTGCCAAGACACTACCTATATACAATTGCATTGTTACATACCTGTCGTAGTTTTCATAACTTCGCGACATTTTTATATACTAAAAGAGTACATCCAGGTTGAGGCATTAGCAAACATAAAATTACTAGTCAGAAATAAAATATACACATCCATCTTCCAATGGTTCTGAAGCGAGGTACTTCAAAGTCTAAATTCAATATTATTTGAAGTCCAGTATAATACTAACTGTTAGGCGGGAAAACTAAATACAAAGATTCTAGATGCACATATACAATGGTCTCTGCCCTTTGTGGTCGTCTTTTATATATATTGACATATTATAAAAGTTACATGTAGTACATTTTCTCAAATTACATCCAATGTCATATATATACAATTTGTATAAATTACTATATTAAGCACCCTAGATTGTAAGGCGCTATGTCAGTTAACTATTGTGATGTACAAAAATGTTACAATTTTTATATATACATGTATATATTAATATTCATATACATACAAGTCACATACCTAAAATATTCACAGATGGCTGAAAGACAGCATATTGCACTTACTAAACTACCCTACACAGAAATAGAAGAGGTTTCACAGATCTGATTACAGTGAAAAGTATCACAGAACACAAAGAACGTAAACAAGACAGATAAATAAACTTATAAAAATTTTCTTTTATTGGGAGTAAAAAAAATTAGATACCTCTTGTACCAATTAACATCATAAACAACAACAATTTTTCTGTAGTAATCAAGTTTATGGCGAAGTTGCATCATTATCGCCCGAGTCGCAATTTATGCAGACAAAATAAATAAATAAATAAATAAAATAAAAAAGAGGGTCTCCTGACGCAAAAATTGCCGTGAGCCCACCGCTTACATCTGAGGCACTCAACCGATTCTTGAAATCTTTCTGACTGGTTGTATCATCCGAAGCAGTACATACAAAAGCAAGTTTTCGTGTTCTTCGTCATAACTAGGTAGATCCAAATTTTTCGTAGTTTTTCTTCCCCTTGCCAGCCCTTCCTGTAATAGAATTTTTCTGCTTTCAATTTGTTTAGAAATTTCTTCCTTCTATTCCCCGTGACTTCATATTTTTTTAGATTGCGTTTCCTTGTTGGGGTGGCATATATCCGCCTTTTCTTCCCCTTATCGGTTTCACTCTTTGGGTAGCTTTCTGGAACGGTCTTAACTGTTCAGTAATTCTGTTTCTTAAATAATTGTAATTTGTCAGCCATTTTCACACCCTCGACCTTGGCCGCCATTATAATTGAAGAAACTAATTGGTAGGGGCAAAAATTCTCTACAACTTATCTCTATTATGTTTTTTTCATATCTCGCATCGTTGCAGAGATATTTGCAAAAATACCGGCGATTTGACGATGTCTGTCGGTCCGTAACGTGTTCCCAGTTTTTTAGGTCGAACCGTTCAACCGATCGGCACCAAATTTTACAGACGTAATTGTTGGCTACCAGAGACCAGAACGTCGCTTTTTGAAATATTTCGGACAAGAAATACGTTAGTAATACCAACAAAAGCCGTTTGTAATGTAATTTTAATTTCAAATAAACCGTTCATCTGAGGCGAAAATTGAATAAACGAGTTTGTAGAGGAGAAAATTCTCTACAACTTTGTTCCCTTATGGTTTTTTTCATATCTCGTATCGTTTGAGAGATATTTGCAAAAGTAACGGAGATTTGACACCCTCCATTGAATTAACGAAAACCAGCCGTTCGCAGTTGTCACGTGACATTCCTCGCCCAGAACTCTCTCTGGCATACGCCATCTTGCGTTTCGTATTTGATGATTTTCTTATTGTAACTTACATGTTGTCATTTCAAAGCAATGGCGCACTGAAGAATTAACAAAAGCACGTCGTTTTTCGTACGATAAATGATAATCTAGTGTTTATAAACGGCATGTTAGCATTAGTTGACAACGGTCATTAATAGTATCAGATGAAGGAACGCAAATACTAGTTGTTAGCCCCATCTGTAAGTTGCTATCAGTTATCAACAGGCCGTCGGAAAATGCAACTTCGGTCGAGGATATACTATATCCAGATTGTGATCTATACCCCAGTATGAAACTCAACAGCTATCTTTGGCTACTTGGAAAATTTATAAACTACATCAGGAGAAACAAAAATACAACTTTAGAAGAATTTGTGAAGTATATTAAAGAAGAACACGTCAAATTACAGAAGCTACCCAAATATAAACAACAATTTCAAAATTTCCTCTTCCATACCCTCAAATAAGAATGTAAACAAGTTAAATGTGAGGAGCTATCGCAAGTAGTGCAACGATGATTTTCTGAAGCTACAAGAAACCAACAGTAGATGAATAACATATTGAAAGTAGAAAATGGATTTCAGGAGCAATAGCAGATAATTTGTTTTCACATATTGTGTATAAATGCTTTGTATAATAATAATAAAGGGTAAAAAAATAAAGTGGGCAATGTGTTAGACTTCGACACTGAAGGTCAGTGGTTCGGAACCCGAAATTACCAATTTTTTTTCCTAAAAGGGTTGCATAGACTCTTATTAGTTAATTTTTTTATTATTTAGATTATTATTTTGGTCCAAAATGTTCGCAAAAACTAATGAAACTACAAATCTAAAGTGGGCCGTAAAAAAGGTCAGTGAGATTTTTTGAAAATACATTTATTGCGCCCAGTTCTAGCGATTATTAACACTATTTTGCTTGGTATTTGTTATCCGATCAGTCATTTGGCAGATGACAGGGGAATTTTTGATGGTTTATTTCCGTCCAGTTAGGTCGCGTAGTCAGCTAACGATATATGCACGAAGCAGCAGGCGTATGGTTGTTGGAACAGGCTGTACGGTTATCACTGACTGCATTTCGCGCCTGGCTGACTGATGCTTGCTCCGGTCTGTCACTAGCCTGAGATGGCACGAAATACGAACCGTCAGAAGCAAACGCATTCAGTGGTGGTCTTCCTGACACTCTACACCCAGCCATTGCGGTTCCTGCAGTTGCCGGCAGAAGGTTCCGCAGCGCTTCTTATCGAACATTGCCCTCGCATTACAAAAACAACACCGGTGTTTTTATTATTTATTTATTTATTCCATTTTTGTGCGTAGAGGTTGGATCTGTTATATCATCGTTTGTACTTTCTCATCTACATCTACATGGGATACTCTACAAATCACATTTAAGTGCCTGGCAGAGGGTTCATCGAATCACCATTATACTATTTATCTCCCATTCCATTCTCGAATAGCTCGCAGGAAGAAAGAACGCCTGAAACTCTCCGTTCGAGCTCTGATTTCTCGTATATTATTCTGATGATCATTTCTACCTATGTAAGCGGGAGACAACAATATATTTTCGCATTCGGAGGAGAATGTTGGCGATTGGAGTTTCGTAAGTAGCCCACTCCGCAGCGATAAGCGCCGTTGTTGTAATGATTCCCATCCCAGATCCTGTATCATTTCCGTAACGCTGTCTCCCCTGTATCGTGACAATACGAAACGAGCTGCCCTTCTTTGGACTCTTTCGATGCCCTCCGCCAAACCCACCTGATAAGGATCCCACACTGGGCTGTAATACTCCAAAAATGGACGGACAAGCGTAGTGTATGCAGTTTCTTTTGTGGTTCTGTTGCATATTTTAAGGGTTCTGCCAATAAAACGCAGTCTCTGGTTCGCCTTTCCCACGACATCATCTACGTCTTCTTTACAGTTTCAGTCTGAAGTAATACTAATTCCTAGGTATTTTGTGGAGTTTACGGCCTTCACTTTTGATTTATCTTGTAAACAAAGTTTAACGGATTTCTTTTCGTACTCATGTGGACGACTTCACAGTTCTCATTATTTAGAGTCAATTGGAAATTTTTACACCATACTGATATCTTATTCAGATCGTTCTGCAGTTCGTTTTGATCTTTACATGATTTTACTAGACGGTAAATGACGGTGTCATCTGCAAACAACATAAGAGAGCTACTTACAATTTCTCCTAAATCGTTTCTGTAAATAACAACAGAGAACCAATAACACTACCCTGTGGAACGCCCGATATCATCTCTGTTTTAGTCGATGCCTTACCATCGATTACTACGAACTGTGTCCTCTCTGACAGGAAATCCCCTACCCAGTCGCAAATTTGGGGCGATATACCATAACAACGCAATCTGATTAAAAGCCAAAATGCAAGAAACTAACGAGATTCATAGAAACGTATGTATTTCAGGGTACAAAATAACTACAGTGTGCCACAGTAAACAAAGTGACATGCCCCCATCGCCAAGTTTGAATTGTTTTTGAAGCTAAAGTCATAACTCTTAGGCTTTCACTTCATGCAAACGTACCTTGAAAAGAATAATAATCTCCTGCAGACGAACATACATTTATCTGTCGTCGGTTCGAACAGTAAAGCATTCTACGCGCCTCAATGTTTGAGTAATAAAAATTACTCACCTTGTGCGAAAATACAAAAAAGTCGATTTACTGTTACTTCTTTACAATGAATATGTTGTTGTTGTTGTTGCGGTCTTCAGTCCGCAGACTGGTTTGATGCAGCTCTCCACGCTACCCTGTCCTGTGCAAGTCTCTTCATCTGAGAATACGTCCGGCAACCTACATCCTTTTGAATCTGCTTACTGTATTCGTCCCTCAGTCTCCCTCTACGATTTTTATCACACACGCTTCCTTCTAATGCTCAGTTGACAATTCCTTGATGTCTCAGAATGTGTACCACCAATCTATCCCTTCTCTTAGCCAGAATATGCCAGAAACTCCTTTTTTCCCCAATTCAGTTTAGCACCTCCTCATTAGTTATGTGATGTACCCATCTAATCTTCATTATGCGTCTGAAGCACCACGTTTCGAAAGTTTCTCTCATCTTTTTGTCTGAACTCTTTATCGTCCACGTTTCACTCCCATACAATGCTACACTCCAGACAAATGCTTTCAGAAATGACTTCCTAACATTGAAACTATTATTGGATGTCGACAAATGTCGTTTCGTCAAAACGTTTTTCTTCCCATAGCCTTTCTGAATTTTATATATCCTCTTTACTTCGGCCATCAGAAGTTATCTTGCTACCCAAATAACAAAACTCATCTATTACTTTTATTGTCTCATTGCCTAATCTAATTCCTTCAGCATCGCCTGATTTTCTGACATTACATTCCATTACCTTCGTTTTACTCTTGTTAATGTTCATCCTATAGCTTCCTTTCAAGACACTGTCCATTCCATTTAATTGCTCTTTGAGGTCCTTTGCTGTCCCTGACACAATTACTATGTCATCAAACCCATTTATTTTTCTTTTTGCGTCACAGTTGCACTATTTAGAAGTTGGTAACTAGTTTCGGACTTGTTCGTTCATTTTCAAACCATATGCCTTATTGCAACCGCAATAATACACTGCATGAAGCAAATGACTGAATAAATCTGTACGTTGTCCACTGTTAAAACATGATTACATTGAAATTTAAAATAGGTTAAAATAGATGTTGAGTTCACGGGCCTCCAACGTGTACTATTTTAAATTTCAATGTAATCATGTTTTAACAGTGAACGACGTATAGATTTTATCAGTCATTTGCTTCATGCAGTGTGTTACTACCGTTGGAATAAGGCCTACGGTTTGAAGATGGACGAACAATTCCGAAACTAGTCACCAACTTCTAAATAGGGCAACTGTGACGCAAAAAGAAAAATAAATGGTTTTCATTACATATGCAGTTGCTTATCCTATCCCATCTACACGATGAATTTTCGTTACTATGTCATCAGCAAACCGCAAGGTTTTTATTTCTTCTCCCTTAACTTTAATTCCCTCTCCATATTTCTCCTTGCATTCCTTCACAGCTTGCTCTATGTATGGATTGAACAACATCGTGTAAAAAATACAACCCTCTCTTACTCCCTTCCCAACCTCTGCGTCCCTTTCTTGCCCTTCGACTCTAATAACCGCTGTCTGGTTTTTGTGTAGGTTGAATATAACTCTTCGCTCCCTATATTTTACCCCTGCTACCTTCAGAATTTGGAAGAGTGTATTCCAGTCGACATTGTCAAAAGCTTTCTCCAATTCGACAAATGCTAAAAACGTAGGTTTCCCTTTCCTTAGCCTATCTTCTAAGATACGTCGTAATGTGAGTATTGTCTCCCGTGTTCCTACATTTCTTCTAAATCCAAACTGATCTTCTGCAAGATCGGGTTCCACCAGTTTTTCTTTTCGTCAGTAAATAATTCGTGTCAGTATTTTGCAACTATGACTTGTTAAACTGATACTTCTGTAATTTTTTACATTTGTCTGCAGTTACTTTCTTAGGAATTGGAATCACTATATTCTTCTTGAAGTCTGAGGGTATTTCTCCTGTCTCATACATCTTGCATACGAGGTGGAACAATTAGTTCAAAATGTTCAAATGTTTGTTCAGCTTAAGGGATTTAACTGCGGTGTCATCAGTCCCTAAACTTACAAACTACTTATGAACTACCTTATACAAAGACAACACAAACATTCGAGCCCGAGGGGGGTGGTTCGAATCCCCGACCGTAGCGGCCGTGCAGACTGTGACCGGCGCGCCGCAGACCGCTCGGCAACAATTTGTTCATGACAGCAGAGTTTTGGAACATATATTCAAATATTACGAATTATCTCGAAGAGAACGATCTATTGACCCAAGGTCAACACGGATTTAGAAAATATCGTTCATGCGAAACACATCTAGCTCTTTATTCACACGAAGTGATGGGTGCTATCGGAAAGGTTTCGCAATTCGATTCCGTATTTCTTGATTGCCAGAAGGCTATTGACACCGTACCTCACAAACGGCTTTTAATCAAATTGCGTGGTTATGGTATATCGCCCCAAATTTGCGACTGGATAGGGGATTTCTTGTCAGAGAGGACACAGTTCGTTGTAATCGATGGTAAGGCATCGACTAAAACAGAGGTGATATCGGGCGCTCCACAGGGTAGTGTTATTGGTCCTCTGCTGTTCCTTATTTACGTAAACGATTTGGGAGAAAATCTAAGTAGCTCTCTTAGGTTGTTTGCAAATGACGCCGTCATTTACCGTCTAGTAAAATCATCTGAAGATCAAAAGCCACTCTCGATCTGAATAAGATATCAGTATTGTGTAAAAATTGGCAATTTGAATAATGAGAAGTGCGAAGTCGTCCACATGAGTACGAAAAGAAATCCGTTAAACTTTGTTTACAAGGTACATCAATCAAAAGTGAAGGCCGTAAACTCCAGAAAATACTTAGGAATTACTACAGACCTAAACTGGAAAGAACACGTAGATAATGTAGTGGGAAAGGCGAACCAGAGACTGCGTTTTATTGGCAGAACCCTTAAAAGATGCAACAGTTCTACAAAAGAAACTGCATACACTACGCTTGTCCGTCCATTTTTGGAGTATTGCAACCCAGTGTGGGATCCTTATCAGGTGGGTTTGACGGAGGACATCGAAAGAGTCCAGAGAAGGGCAGCTCGTGTCGTATTGTCACGATACAGGGGAGACAGCGTTACGGAAATGATACAGGATCTGGGATGGGAATCATTACAACAACGGCGCTAATCGCTTCGGCGTGGACTACTTACGAAACTCCAATCGCCAACATTCTCCTCCGAAGGCAAGAATATATTGTTGACTCTCCCAGTTACATAGGTAGAAATGATCATCAGAATAAAATATGAGAAATCAGAGCTCGAACAGAGAGATTCAGGTGTTCTTTCTTCCCGCGCGCTATTCGAGAATGGAATGGGAGATAAATAGTATAATTGTGGTTCGATGAACCCTCTGTCAGGCACTTAAATGTGATTTGCAGAGTATCCCAAGTAGATGTAGATGTAGCCCTGAATCTACACAGATATTTTAGTGCTCTGTGAAATTCGTCTTGCAGTAGAGTAAGGTGGTACAATTTCGATCATTTCGGACAAATGTAATTGTAATTGCAAATATATTGAGAAAAGGAATAATTTTAACTATGGCACTTGTTCTTGAATGTTTAATGAACATGCAACACAAATATTAGACAGTTACTAATATTGGTATGAACACAAAAAAAGATTACAGAATTGAGAAAAATCGATAGGAAATGTACCACACTAGGTACAATTATGATCACTTCCTCGTACAGTTACGATCACTGACTTTTCCACATAAAAATCACTTTTTTCTTTCGGGCACCAGCGCATACTTCGCGGTACCAAACTATACATAGTAATGAATTTACAAGCGCGTGGGAACTAGAAAAGTTATAAGAGCGCGTTCGACGAAGTGGCTCCACGTCCATCTTAACAGGAAGAAGTTCATATCTCCGTAGCACAAAGTGGTGTATTGTTGGAAGAGACAGGAGGAGCTGTAGAAAACTGCTACACTACAACGGCACACAAAGGCAAGTGCTACGAGTGAGAAATGGCGCGAAAACTTATGTTGATCGGAATTATACCTACATCGAATTCGTACCTCCTTACCCTATCGTATGTCCTATGCCATCTCTCTATTCACTCGTGTAGTTTGCTGGTACACAGTAGACTAGAAAGGAAAGAGAACTGACCCACACAATTACAGGCCAATATCGTTGACATCAGATTCATGTAGAATTTTGGAGCATATTCTCAGTTCGAATATAGTAAATTTCCTTGAAACGGAAAAGCTTCTTTCCATGAATCAGCACGGGTTTAGAAAACATCGTTCATGTGAAACTCAGCTTGCCCTTTTCTCACATGACATCTTGCGAGCCATGGACGAAGGGCAACAGGCGGATTGTGTTTTTCTCGACTTCAAAAAGGCGTTCGACGCGGTGCCACACTGCAGACTGCTAACGAAGGTACGAGCTTATGGAATAAGTTCACAGATTTGTGACTGGCTGGAAGACTTCCTAAGTAATAGAACGCAGTACGTTGTTCTCGACGGCGAGTGTTCATCAGAGACGAGTGTATCGTCAGGCGTGCCCCAGGGGAGTGTGATAGGACCGCTATTATTTTCTATCTATATAAATGATCTGATGGACAGAGTAAGTTGTAATTTGCGGCTGTTTGCTGATGATGCTGTGGTGTATGGGAGGGTGTCGTCTGTAACTGGCTGTAATAGCATACAGGACGACTTAGACATAATTTCTAGTTGGTGCGAAGAATGGCAGCTAGCTCTAAATGTAGAAAAATGTAAGGTGATGCGCATGAGTAGAAAAAACAATCCTATAATGTTCGAATACAGCATCAGTAGTGAGCTTCTTGATGCAGTCGCGTCGTTCAAATATCTAGGCGTAACATTGCAGAGCGATATGAAATGGAACGAGCATGTAAGGACAGTTGTGAGTAAGGCAGACAGCCGACTTAGGTTTATTGGGAGAATTTTGGGAAGATTTACTTCACCTGTAAAGAAGACCGCGTATAAAACGCTTGTACGACCACGTCTTGACTATTGCTCAAGTGTTTGGGACCCGCAGCAGATCGGTTTGAAGGAAGACATAGAGGCGGTTCAGAGGCGAGCAGCTAGGTTTGTTACCGGTAGGTTCGACCAATGCGCGAGTGTCACGGAAATGCTCCGGCAACTCAATTGGGGATCGCTGGAAGAAAGACGACGTTCTTTTCGAGAAATTCTGTTGAGGAAATTTAGAGGGCCGAAATTTGAAGCTGAGTGTAGTACGATCTTGCTGCCGCCTACTTACATTTCGGGTAAAGATCACAAAGACAAGATAAGAGAAATTAGGGCTCGTACGGAGGCATATAGGCATTCTTTTTTCCCTCGTTCTATTTGGGAGTGGAATATGAAAGGAAATGCCTGGTAGTGGTACAGTGTACCCTCCGCCACGCACCTTACTGTGAATTGCGGAGTATGTATGTGGACTAGAGGCAGCGTCGCTTTCGTCAGCTGCAGTAGACCTGGCCTGTGTGGTAACCGCGCTTTCGCTGCTGCACAATCGAACAACAGCCGCAGGCGGCAGTGTAAGGAGAAGCGGTCAACAGCCAGGCATTGCGGCTTCTTCACATAAGCGAGCACAAACTTCTGTTTTATAGCTCTTTCCTAAATACCTATGCAATAATGAATTGTTTAAATGCGTTAAAAGAATCGATTTTGTATATCAATCTAGGGATACGCTGTAACTGTTGATGTCATTCTACATCTACATCTACATAGATACTCCGCAAATCACATTTAAGTGCCTGGCAGAGGGTTCATTAACCACTTTCATAACTTTTCTCTACCGTTCCATTCTCTAATAGCGCGCGGGAAGAAAGAACACCTAAATAGTTCCGTTCTCGATCTGATTTCTCTTATTTTATTGGGATGGTCATGTCTCCCTAAATAAGTGGGTGCTAGCAAAATATTTTCACATTCAGAACTAAAAGTCGGTGATTGAAACTTCACAAACAGATCACGCCGCAATGAATAACGTCTTTCTTTTAATAATTTCCACCCCATTTCATGCAACGTTTCCGTGACGCTTTCCCCCCCGTAACGTGATAAAACAAAACGAGCTGCCCTTCTCTGAACCTTCTCAATGTCTTCCGTCAGTCCCACCTGGTGAGAGACCCACAAGGGGCAACAGTACTCCAGGAGAGGACGCACAAGTGTGATGTAGACAGTCTCTTTGGTGGAGCTGGTGCATCTTCCAAGCGTTCTGCCAATGAAACGTAACCTTTGGTTCGCCTTCCCAACAATATTTTCTATGTGTTCTCTCCAGTCAAAGTTGTTCGTAATTGTAACTCCTAGGTATTTGGTAGAATTTACGACCTTAAGGTTTGACTCATTTATCGCGTAACTGAAGTTCAGCGGATTTCTTTTAGTGGTCATGTGTATTACTTCACACTTTTCTTTATTTAGTATCAATTGCCAGTTTTCGCACCAAGTAGAAATTTTGTCTAAATCGCTTTGCAGTTGCTTTTGATCGTCTGTGGACTTCACTAACCGATAAACGACAGCATCATCCGCGAACAGTCTAAGGGAGCTATTCAGATTGTCTCCTAAATCGTTTTTAAACACGAGGAAGAGTAGGGGACCAATAACGCTTCCCTGTGGAACGCCAGATATCGCTTCTGTTTTACTCGATGCCTTACCGTCAATTACAACGAACTGTGTCCTTTCTGATAGGAAATCGTGAATACAATCTCAGAATTGGGGAGATATTCCAAAAGGACGCAATTTCATAAGAAGCCGCTTGTGGGGTACAGTGTCAAAAGCCTTCCGGAAATCCAGAAATATGGAATCGATTTGAGATCCCTTGTCGATGGCACTTAACACTTCATGTGAATAAAGGGCAAGCGGTGTTTCGCAAGAGCGATACTTTCTGAATCCGTGCTGACTATTGGTTAATAGGTCGTTCTGTTCGAGGTAGTTCATAATATTCGAACAAAGTATATGTTCCAAAATCCTACAGCAAATCGACGTCAATGAGATAGGCCTGTAATTTTGGGGATCACTCCTATTGCCTTTCTTGAATATTGGAGTAATTTGGGCAACTTTCCAGCCTTTGGGTACGGATCTTTCGCTGAGTGATCGGTTGTAAATTATAGCTAAGTACGGAGCTATTGCATCAGCATACTCTGAGAGGAATCTAGTTAGTATACAATCTGGCCCGGAAGATTTATTTTTGTTTAGTGACTTAAGTTGTTTTACTACTCCAGGAACATCTACTTCTAAGTTTCGCATGCTAGCATCTGTTCTTGGATTGAATACTGGAGTTTTCACTTCGCCTTCTTATTACCTATCCGCATTCTGTTTTTGGTAAAACGCCATTGGAGAAACGATCTTTCTGGTTACGATATTTTCCTGAATCGATATTCAAAGAGTTGCATCTAAAATGATCTGCAAAATCGATATTTTACTGAAAGTTGTCCATCCGTAGTGGTTGAGGCGGTATTACTATCAAAACTACTGGACAAGAAAAGTAGACGAACAAAGTGGATGAAATATTCGGCCTACTCTTTCATGAAAATCTAAGACGTCATTGCCATTTAATATTTTGTTTCTTCAAAATGGCGGGAAAGAGTGGCTGTTCTGTTCAGAACAGTAGCGTTGTCTCTGCGTTTAGAATAGGAGGAAGAAAGGAAAAATAAAATCACACTGTCGTGTTTCACGACCCACTTTAGGTTTTCCTGTTTTATAATTTTTTTTTTCAAACACTTCGGACAAAAGTAATATAAACATAAATCATAAAAAATTACGGACGATACGATTACGACTCTATTACTTTGCTAATATCTATGCACTCAACACGAATATTCTCTATGACCGTATTTTGACAAACAGCCAAAAATTATTTGATATTTGAGTTTAAGGTAAAGCAGTCAACAATCCGAAGATTGGTTTGACCACCACAGTGCTTTACTAGGCACGGCCCTGTTTGGAGGTGGTATGCCGTTGCCTTCCTCCGACCTTGGAACTGACTTACCCAGCCAGTTATAGGGGGACCTACAGTTTAACGTGGGTTCCGAACCACGGTGCTAATCGGTATTGGCCCACTTTAGGTTACGGTAGTAACACTAAAAGTGGGCCTTTGCGATCGTCTTTAGACAGCTCGAAATTTAAATGAAAATAACGGCTTAACTATTCATCTGACAACCTAAATTGAATAAACGAATTTGTAGACGAGAAAATTCTCTACAACATTGTTCCCTTATGTTAATTTTTTTCATATCTCGTGTCGTTTGAGAGATATTTGCAAAAATAACGGAGATTTGACACCCTCCATTGAATTAACGTAAACCAGCCGTTCGCAGATGTCACGTGACATTCCTCGCCCAGAACTCTCTCTGGCATACGCCATCTTGCGTTGCGTATTTGATGATTTTCTTATTCTAACTTTCAGGTGGTCATTTCAAAGCAATGGCGCACTGAAGAATTAACAAAGCCACGTCGTTCTTCATACGATAAATGATAATCTAGTGTCTACAAATGCCATATTAGCATCAGTTAACAACGGCCATCAGTAGTATGGAATTAAAGAACGCAATTTCTGTTAGCTGTAGTGTAGTGGGCAATGTGTTGGACTGTGACACTGAAGGTAACTGGTTCGGAACCCAGAAATTTTTTCTCTAGAAGGGTTTCAGACACTCTTATTAATTAATTTTTTATTATATAACTACAAATCCAAAGTAGGCCGTAAAACACATCAGTGCGATTTTTTTTTCACATCTGCAACACTGCTAGAGGTGAAGGAAGTTGCAAAGTCTCAGGTAAAGATCCTAGGGCCCGGCGGGTATCGTTGAGTTTAGCTTTCACAAACATACACTTTTTTGAACGTTCACTTCTTTACAGTATTAGTAGCTTACAATTACCCGCTTCGTTGGGTTAAAGTTTTATGTCTGTAGTTTCATAAACGTAATATTGGAGGGGGAGAACACTGCAGTGAGACACTTCGCGTTTGGTTCTTTATTTTCTTTAAATTGTTTTTATTAATACTTTTTTTATTTTGAAAGTTTCTCGCTTCTCTTTCTCCCTTACAAAATTTCCGTCTGCTGTGTGTTTGAACTTGTTCTGTCTGAATGCCTTTGTACAACGTTATGTTAATCTGACTGCGTATTTTAACTGTATTCTATGTGAATGTCAAGGTATTGCAAAACCTATCTGAATGCGTAATGTTTATTGCAATGAGATACAAACTGCTAATTATTTCTGTATGAAAATGTCGCAACAAAGTTAACTGTCTGAAAAATTACTGATACTAAAAAAATCACTGTGTTAATAATTCTGGCCCTACAAACTTGTTTCTGACTAAACTAACAATCTTTGACTGAATGTAACGAACACAATATTTGTCAATGCAATCTGACTCAGTGCAAACACTTGTTAACGTGTACTGAACACTGTACGAATAGATGCTTCCTGCTGTACTAACTACTGGAAAGCTAGCTACAGAAAACATCTATGGCACTTCTAATAAAAATGTGACGAGGGATAAACTAGTAATCTGTTTAAGAAACTGGAACTAATTATTAGAAATTAAATATCTGGTTTATTTTCTAACTGATGTACTTCATAAAAATTACTAACAATGTCATGTTTATGATTTTAAAATCTTTCAGAGAAAAATATAACTCAGATATTTAATCTGCCTACAAAATAATTTTTAAACAAAGATAAAGATTTCTTAACTGTTAATAAATTTAACTCGATTTACAGAAACAATGTTACAACAATACCATATTTCAAAAACACTATGCATGAAATTCCTATTTCATAAAAAACGCAATTTCAAAACTAAACTATTACAATCAATACTTTTCCTAACACAGAAAGGGGTCCCTAGCATTAATCGTGAGACCACAAGCTAACAGAAAGATCTTTCCCGACCGTTACTGTTACCATCATTTCAGCCTAACAATGCGAAATTGTGCCATAGAAACATGCCAAGTATTTCATGAAAAACTTTACCTTATAAACACTTCAAAAGATCGTTTGTGCAACGCCATCTGTTCCTTTCGCCTCCATATCTCAAACAAATAGCTTGGCCCAGCATTCGAGTCTCAGAATGTCGTCTCCTCGGCTATCCCGCCGGAACGACAACTGCTCACATAACAACCGCGGTCCCCACGCTTCTAGCAAAGTCTGCACTCTCAATAATCACAGCCCTACTTCCCGGCAACATCAGTAACACCGTCTCCAATATCGATAGTACTGCCATCGAAAAATAAGCCTGCAACCGAAGGTAAGCGACCCATGCCTGACTACCTTGACACTGGTCTCAAATTCGCGGCACATTTGAATATGAAATGTACAACTTCCCATCAGAGTTGAAGTGCATGAAAGGGAGGCAATGGTTGGAAAGGGAGTAAGACAGGGTTGTAGTCTTTCTCCATTGTTATTCAATTTGTACATTCAGCAAGCTATAAAGGAAAGCAAGGAGAAATTTGGTGAAGGAATTAAAGTTCAGGGGGAAGAATTAAAAACAATGCGTTTTGCCGAAGACGTAGTAATTCTGTCAGATACAGCAAAGGACCTGGAAGAGCAGTTGAACGGAATGGACAGTGTGCTGAAGGGTGCATATAAGATGAACATTAACAAGAGCAAAACTAGGGTAATGGAGTGCAGTGTAAGAAAATCCGGTGATGCTGAAGGAATTAGATTGGGAAACGAAGCAATAAAGGAGGTAGATGAGTTTTGTTACTTGGGCAGTAAAATAAGAAATGATGGTCGCAGTACAGAGGATATAAAATGCAGAATGGCAATGGGTAGAAAAGCGTTCTTCAAAAAGAGAAATTTGTTAACATCGAATATTGATTTAAGCCTAAGGAAGTCCTTTCTGAAGGCATTTGTATGGAGTGTTGCCCTGTATGGGAGTGAGACATGGACGTCAAACAGTGCGGACAGGAAGAGGATAGAGGCTTTTGAAATGTGGTGCTACAGAAGAATGCTGAAGATTAGGTGGGTGGATCGCGTAACTAATGAGGAGGTACTGAACAGAATTGGTGAGAAAAGGAATTTCTGGCATACCTTGACTAAAAGAAGGGATAGATTGGTAGGACACATTCTTAGACATCGGGGAATCGTAAATTTAGCATTGGAGGGAAGTGTGTGGGGTAAAAATCGCAGAGGGAGACCAAGAGATGGATACAGTAAGCAGATTCAGACAGATGTAGGTTGCCGTTCTTATGTGGAGATGAAGAGGCTTGCTCAGGATAGGGTATTGTGGAGAGCTGCATCAAACCAGTCTCCGGACTGAAGACCACAACAACAACAACCTTCCCATAGCAGGTACCTTATAATTTGAACAAATATCTCACACGAAAAATTTGTGTCCTGCCTGGGTTAGATTTTACTTGCAGTGCCGGCAGTTTAGTGTGCTGTCGTTGGCAACGAAATATTCGCTTTACGAGGATCATTAATTTACTGACCGGAGCAGCACTAATTATTTATTTCATCACCAACGTAATGAATTATGCCCCTCATTCTACGTGAGTGATTTTTTTTTTCAAAAAGCAGTGAACGGCCATTGCCAACATCAGCACACTACGCCGATGCCATAAGTAAAATTGTACTCCGTATTGTAAGTGTATTACACAACAATTGTGAGAATGAAAAAACGAAGCACGGGCATCTGTTAGTTATTTGGTGCGCCATCTAACTAACATCTCCTCAGTTTGTCCTTTCCTGTTATAACATTTATATACTATATAAGTAATTACATTTCGTTCTACCACATTCTAACAGAATACTCATCTTTTCAACATCACGACGTATGGGGATTCTGCTCGCTGCAACATTATTCTCCTGGCGCGTCGTGGTAGAAATAAATACTCGTTATCTACAATTTTTCACTTCTTCTTTAATTTGAAATCAAACTTCTCCACCAAAACAATACAATAACGTACACAAATTACCACAACAACACAGACTGACATAGATTCCAAAGTACTCGACAAAAGACAAAACTCGAACTGCCCCACGCAAGGCGGCGAGGCAAATATATAACACCGGCAATAATGACCTTACATTATGCATTGTTCATAACAATTGAATATACTAATTTACAATGAACAAACGTAAAAAGAAAATATTTCATGTACACAAAAATAATCACAATATAAAATGAAAACTATACATACAATAATTTCAGATGGCACATCTTTTTAACGCGAAATCGCGGTACTGTTTGTTTCACAACAAAGAATAATGATAAATGTCAATTTGTTAATGAGTACATCATACATGTTCCTAATATATATTGAACTATTAAATATCATGGCCATTCACAAAATATACTCAAAATCTCACGTCAGTCAATATATACAAAGAATTCAATATTGATAACTAATGTAATAGTCGAAATAACACAATTAGCTGGTCAACACAACTTGTTTATGAGCCTAACATATATACAATGCTATTAATTTTCATTTCTTTTTGTTTTTTACAAAAGATTTTACAATTCGTCTGTTTAAGTCTTGAAATAGCATACAATGACGCAACTATTGTTTATAGAACTGTCTGGAAAGAAACTATATGAATCTCTTCATTAATGAAATCTATCACTTGTTTTGATCACAGTATCGTCGAGACACTGTCCTACACTGATTCCTAAGCTGGCTATATCGTTTGTAACTAACTTCACACGCAACATGTATCACTATTGAACCACACGATTCTGGGTCCGACGCAGACGGTATCGTACGGTAACGTTGAGATGGGAGGAGCAGGCAGACGGTATCGCACGATAACATTGAGATGAGGGGGCCGGCAGTATCGTCACACTGTACTACGGCGTTTTCTAGGCATTGCTAAACACAAGGAACTCAAAATGAATGAGGAAAGGGCTACACCGAAATCAGAAAGGAAACTGCATAAATTCGATTTTCGTTGTAAAGAATTCTTATGTAAATATATTAAAAGAATTGACATGGAAGTAATTTTGGAACTGGCGATGCAATTTTACCACTTGAGCAGGATATATCTGACTTAAGAACTTTCCATCACAGATGTACATTAACGTATGTCTACAGTCTTGCCCGTGCAGTTAATGTATCTCTGTGTTTTCCTTTGAATCTATCTCGATTTAAGAATTACGCAATAACCGTATTTTCACGTGTAGGATCAACTTCGTAAGTCTCGGAGTAGTACGTAGCTTTTCCTAAACGTATTTGGTACATGTTGCTCTTGTTGTGGTCTTCAGTCCGGAGACTGGTTTGATGCAGCTCTCCACAATACTCTATCCTGAGCAAGCCTCTTCATCTCCTCATAAGAACGGCAACCTACATCTGTCTGAATCTGCTTACTGTATCCATCTCTTGGTCTTTCTCTGCGGATTTTACCCCACACACTTCCCTCCAACGCTAAATTCACAATTCCTTGATGTATAAGAATGTGTCCTACCAGTCTATCCCTTCTTTTAGTCAAGGTATGCCAGAAATTTCTTTTCTCCCCAATTCCGTTCAGTACCTCCTCATTAGTTACGCGGTCCACCCACCTAATCTTCAGCATTCTTCTGTAGCACCACATTTCAAAAGCCTCTATCCTTTTCCTGTCCGCACTGTTTATCGTCCATGTTTCACTCCCATACAAGGCAACACTTCACACAAATGCCTTCAGAAAGGACTTCCTTAGGCTTAAATCAATATTCGATGTTAACAAATTCGTCTTTTTCAAGAACGCTTTTCTACCCATTGCCATTCTGCATTTTATATCCTCTGTACTGCGACCATCATTTGTTATTTTACTGCCCAAGTAACAAAACTCATCTACCTCCTTTATTGCTTCGTTTCCCAATCTAATTACTTCAGCATCGCCTGATTTTCTTACACTGCACTCCATTACCCTAGTTTTGCTCTTGTTAATGTTCATCTTGTATGCACCTTTCAGCACACTGTCCATTCCGTTCACTTGCTCTGCCCTTATCGCGGCCCGGCTACTGCTCGCTAGACAATTCCTTTAATTCCCTGCTGTTCCTGCTCTGTGGTTGGCAAGTTCTGTCCGGTTAGTGAACCAGTGATCTTCTTTCTCATTCCCTGAGAATCGTTACACGCGACGCCACCTAGACAGAGCTTCAGCCGGGCAGCATTAAATGCAGTTCAGCCATTTATTTATTGCTCTGTGAAACCTAAAATAAAGAATACAAACACAGATGTTAATTATTCACCTAACCGAATGGTATTAATCTGTTAGTAACGCGATGCTGTCCGCTAAACCAAAGTAACCTATCACTTACGAACTTTCCGTCACAGACGTACATTAACGTAAGTCTAGAGTCCCCGTATTGCAGATAATATGCAGATGGTACTATGTATTATGAAACCCTGACGCTCGACGTATGTTTTCCTCTCTAATCCATTTGATCCTAAGCACTATAGTTGTCTTTCCATTGTTTATATTGAGATCATTGTTGAATTGCCAGTGTAGTAGATGCTCAGTTAATGTATGTCTGTGTTTCTCAGTGTTCTATGTTTGAGTCTTTTTATCTTTGACCTAGGGATGGGAAAAACCGACCGGTTAAAACCTATACCGGTATTTTAGTTTTGAATAACCGGTTGTTTTCGGTATTTATTTGGTGTCGTTTGTAACCGGTTTCTTTTAGTTGATGCCAAGAATCGGGTAAAAATACCGGTACGACTACTTCCTGTAGTAGTGGTTCAGAATGTGTTTTTTGTAAATAATTTTTAAAAAACTAGTAGACCCTAATATTTAGGGATATTCCTAAAATTTTCGCCGCTGTGAAATATTACATCATCGCAGTAACTAAGAAAAGCGATCAGTGATAATTTAAGAACAATCCCGGCAGTCAGAAACGCGTGGCATGAGAACTGGAGGACTGGTGCAGCTACTGAGGCATCGACGCAGCTGTCGCCGTGTGGCGTGGCCTATTAGACGACGCGCGTGCACCGGCAGTGTACGAGACTTGCCTCCGTCTGGTCACGCGGCAGTTCCTTGCTGTCGTCGCCAGACATCGCTTGTGTCTCAAATGGCACCATCGCGAGTGTGCAAGTACTTCACCAAGTACGAGAGCAGTGAGGTACAACGCTCCATTTGCTTTAAAAAGCTGGAAACGGGTGGAGGTACTACAAACATGCAGTGTCATTTAAGGAGAAAACATCCAAAATTTTTCTTGGAAGAGAAGGTAAATTCGATTCATATACTTATTATGTAAGCTTGGAATAATAACTTTTAATGTATCATCATATTGTTATGCTAACAAGTTTTATTAATGTGATTCCTAGAAAGCGAGGGGCTTTTTTAATAACCAATATCGGTTTAGGTATCATTGATCATGTGGTGCCTCGCGAGGTAGCCGTGCGGTCTGAGGCCCCATGTTACGGACTGAGCGGCTGCTCCAGTCGGAGGTTCGAGTCCTCCCTCCTCCCTCAATCATGGGTATGTATGTTGTCCTTAGCGTAAGTTAGTTTAAGTCAGATTAAGTAATTTTTAAGTCTAGGGACCGATGACCTAAGCAGTTACGTCTCATAAGAACTCGCTCCCATTTCAACATTCTTTGATCATGTGGTACACAGCTTTCCTAGTTCAATTTGCGTAAATTTACACTGACAACAATCATACTGTTAGTCGGATCTGTGACTATTTTTCGAAATACTTCTGCAGCATTGACTGAAGTTCATTTACTGACTGTAACTTATATATATGTTATGTATATAATGAGATATTCGTATGCGCTGCCTCACAAGTCCAATTTACGGAGTGGTTGGCTCAACATTCGCAACTGCCGGATGGAAATACTAGGCCAGTAAATCTGTATGCTTCGTATATCGTCTTCTACGGACTCCTGGCTAGGCTTACACATACTCAAGAAGGCGTAGTATCGGGAGGGGATCTTGCAAAATATGGAAAGACTAGTGATTTGTCGTATAACGTAAATTTACCTAAATTTTAACTAAATTTCGTAAGTTTCGGTTTCGGCCGAAACTAGGAGAACCGAAAATTCGATTACGGTTTCTGTTTCGGCCGCAAAATATGTTTAATTCGAAAACTACTGGAAATAATAGCAATAAAAACCGAAAACCGGTTATTTTAAAAACCGGTTATCTTGAGCAATTTTTACGGTGCGGTTAAACTGGAGATGAAAAGAACCGTTATAACCGAAAACCGGTTGTTTCAGCGATAACCTCCATCCCTACTTTGACCATCTGTCGATCGTCGTATTGCTCCACATTTTAGGGACTTTTGTTCGCCACACTCACCCACCGCCACACACCGCGACCAGAACACCATAGTGCACACCGACAACCTAAAGGATACTCTCATGCATAACCGCCGTTGTTCTGCAGTGAATAATTTTGGCTGCTAAGTCAAATATACCGACACGCGTTCCACGTTCCCTCTTTATATGTGTACATTGATTTATTTAACATCTCTCCCATATTGCTATCTTTTCCTGGTAAAATATTGTCACCCGTCTCGCATTAGTAGTAGTACGTGCTCTGATTCAAGTTTATTTTCTTTGGATGTACAGGTCTACGTAAAATCAAGTGACGGTATCAAATCGCAGTTGTGTTTTGCAAATATCTCTGAAACGATGCGACTTATGGGGATTAGATAAGAGAGCAAAGTTGAAGACAATTTCCTCCTCTACAGAATGTTCAAACGTCTGTAAATCTATCGGACCAAACTGCGTGGTCATCAGTCCGTAGCTTACAAACTACTTAAACCTAGGTAAACTAACCTACGGACAAACACACACACCCATGCCCCAGGGAGGACTCGAACCTCCACGGCGAGCAACCGCGCGCTCCGCAGCGAGGCGCCTTAGACCGCTCGGCTACTCCACCGCGGCCCCATCGTCCCCAACACCAAGACGACCCCATAGGTGCAGCCATCACAGCCCCTACACCATAAGTTCTCCCAGCCATTCATGCCAAACGACTTCTCTTTCTTACCATCTCCTGTGATACTTGCTATTCCCATTGGAAGAGAAAACTTTTGACTTTGTTCATTGGAAAACACTCTCTCAGAATGTAAAGTCAGCAAAAATACAGGGAAAGGAGGGTTATTTACAACTATAACGGAGACAATTTCTGTGGCGAGAACTTCCACAAGAGAGACCGTATATGTTACTACGTGGAAGGACAACAGCAATAGACTGCAATATTACAGTAAACCAGTTCATATTTATATCTGTATTTGTGCGTGTACGTTAGTCATTTGTAGAGGAACGTTCAATACGGTAGTGAATTTCGCAACGACAGGAAAATGTTCAAACGTTTGTAAATCTATCGGACCAAACTGCGTGGTCATCAGTCCGTGGCTTACAAACTACTTAAACGTAGGTAAACTAACCTAAGGACAAACACACACACCCATGCCCCAGGGAGGACTCGAACCTCCACTGCGAGCAACAGCGCGCTCCGCAGCGAGGCGCTTTAGACCGCTCGGCTACTCCACCGCGGCCCTCCTCTACAAATACGATCATTACGTATGATAATACGTTTATTAATTTCCGTGTCAGATGAACGGTTAGGCCGTTATTTTCATTTAAATTTCGAGCTGTCAAAAGACGATCGTAAAGGCCACACATTTAGTGCTACTACCGTAATCCAAATCGGCCAAAAGAAAAGGAAACGTCATTGAGTGAAACCGTATGTGTGATGGCAAAATAAAACAACTGTTCAATCAATTCCCCTTTTTTGGGGGGGCGGTACGAGACGAGTACTTTGTTTTCCTACATCGTGGTGGCTGCTTTCCTCGTTGCGTCTCCCCATTCTCCTCGGTGTCAGGATGTCATCATCATCATCATCATGTTTGTGCAGTCGGCTGCCGTGTTTTCAGCGCAGGCGGCAAGGTCGAGACGAGTCGAGGCGCTACAAGGCTTCCACACTGGAACACAACATCTCAAACTGCCGCCATTTTGCAGATATTGTCGGGAGAAATACGTCAATTTTATAAATAAAAAAACCCTAGGGGACACCGGGACACGTTTTCCACCATTTTACATTTTTATTCTTGTACTTCTTACTTTTATCTATTTTGCGGTAAACAGCGGATCATTATATTTCCTACACCTTCATTTACAGTCTTGTACAGATATTTTTGAAAATAGTAAATATCATTCTTTGGTAGCAAATGGTTTTGTCTGACCATGTTGCGTTGGAAAATTTGCCCCGTATGCGGAGCAAGTTTTGCAGCTTACTTAAAACGTACAGGGGCAAATATTCCAATTATACTTTCAATGTTATAACAGAGATAATTATCTTCATATCACTGAATACGTATTTTTATCATGAATTTACAATAAATTACAAAAGAGGATAGTAAAAATAGCCACATTAAATAAAAACAATTGCTATTTAATGGTTTTACAAAATATGTGACTTAAATATTTTACAAATACAGACATTTTTAACAATACTTATACTGGTTGTCTGGATGACAATATAAGCAAACAAAAAGTGGAACATCCCCTTTCGTACAGTCTCCATGCGCCCATTTCGTGCACTGTACACACTTTTCATTTGCTTTAGACTTGGCGTAAGACTCAAAGCAATAAGGAATATGTGCCCCACATGATCTCGGAAAACGTGCCCCGTCACCATATTCGGAACTATAACACTACGCCCATGAGTAACAGTGTAAGCTGTTTACAAAACAAATGCACAGTTGCGTGAAGAAAGAAACCCACTTTTAGTGTGTGCAATGTCAAAAATAACAAGTTTAACGCTAGAATGTTTATTTTAAGTGTCAATAAAAACGTGGAAGTTTACTCACATTTGCAAAAATGACGAAAACAGCCCTGCCGACGTTGTGACAACACTGAGACTTTCGTAACTGAAGCGTGCTTTGTTGCTACTTCCTACAGTATCGCCGGTGGTAACATCTAGCGGTTTGTTTCGGAAATAAACGGATTTGGAAAACTTGCCCCTATGGAAAATGTGCCCCGGTCTCCCCTACTTTTTATTTTTTAATTCTGATGCCTACAAAAAGACGTAACACTGTGGGCAGACTAGTAATTTTGTCACTTTTATTCGAAACTAGTTGTAAACCCTATGTAGCCCGGGTGTTTGTTTATCCTACCCTCTGGTAGTCCACCTCCCCTTCCCCCCTCTCTCTGCATCCACCTCTTTCTCTCCCATCTCTCTGTTCGTTTCCACCTTTCCCTCCCTCGGCAAAGTTTTCTGCAAGGTACCCTCTGTCATGTACCAAACATACATTTATGTACTCAGTGATCTTCTTCTTGGTTCAACGGTCATCTGTGCAAAAATTCATAAAGATTCGAGCGAAATTATGCATTTCGTTAAATTCCGTAACTTAAGTACCCTTCACCATGCACCGGACGGAATATTATACAGACAGCGACATTCCTCTTGTATTTAAATAGTGTGCAAAATTTCATTTCTGTGCAATAGAAACGCAAGGTCGCAATGAAAAACGCACTTTGTTGTTCTCAAATATTCCAGTTGTACTTCATTCAACCCTTGTTCTGAAAATAACGAAAACCAAAAAAGAATGACCTGTGAAATCGGACGAGCCGTTCTCAAGTTATGCCGCGACCAAGCTATTTAGGGATCCATTTTTATGTTGCAAAGTACCCTCCCCCACGCACCGTACCAAACTTAAGGTAGACGGTAACCTTCCTCTTATTTTGAGGGTCAAGCTTGCGAAATTTTGTGATGATCAGAATGAAACTGTAGATTTCGTGAGTCTGTAGAAGAAGTATTCAAAATGTTCAAATGTTTGTATAGCTTATGGGACTTAACTACGGGGTCATCAGTCCCTAAACTTACAAACTACTTATCAACTAGCTACTACTAAAGACAGCACAAATATCCATGCCCGAGGGGGGATTCGAACCCCCGACCGTAGTGGCCGTGCAGACCGCGACTGGCGCACCGCATACCGCTCGGCCACCGCGGCCGGCTAGAAGAAGTATGCTCTACCATGCACCTATTAGAAAATGCTTTCTAAGCTAACGTTTTCTACCTGTAAACTACATTCCGGCCAAATTTCAGCTTCATACGTGAAGTAGTTTTCGAGATTTCGTATTTAATCAGTGAGTATTCTTTCGCTTTTATATAGATAGAGATTAAGAAAACAGGTTGCTTAATTTTGGATGTAAGAGAATTATGGGAGACTTGCAGACAAAAATAAATAGTGACATGCAAATCTGTAATGCTGACTTTATCTGATACAAGGTCATGCCTGATGCGGCAGTCGTACGACATCTACAGCGAAACTGCTGTGAGCGGTAGACTTGTTTTCGATTCGTCATTTTGTGGGGGTGTTCAGTTACAAAACTCTTCAGAAACGTCCGAAATGACATGCTAGCTTTGTTGCAGGTTCCTAACTACTGCCATTTTCCAATAAATGACGCATGAATCTCGGTATTCTCACGCGGTGGCCTCTCATTATTTATGACGTCATATCTCCTGAGCTATGTGTCGCGCTCTTTTGTTTTTTGGTCAGGAACCTTCATGGGCGTACGGCGAACAGTTCACCAGAGTTTGATTGCAATTGAATGAATGTTTTATGAACACATAGAGGACATACACACAAACATTCAATATATACAGCTGAGGTTTAGACATGGTCAAACTATTTCGTTTTTGGAAGATAGATCACCTATCATTGTACCTTTTTTGGAACCGTTCATTTCTACTCGTTCATCGTTCCTTTTTACCTAATTACTATCCAATAACAATCCAAGTAGAAACTGAGTACTTGGATTATAACAGCTGAATAATAATTTCTGCTATAAAAGGAAAATACGATAGTATTGCTGTCTCCATCTTTCGAAATCGCCGATGTCACGCTGAATTAACATTTCACTTTTTTAACCCAAAAATTCTAACAACCAGGAAGGAGAAAGGAACTTAAAAACTGCAGCCACCTACCACGAACAGGCTGGGGAGGAAAATGAAAAATCTGTTTAACATTATCACACTTCACGTTTTAGGAAAATGATAAAAGTTACGTTAGAGAATAAGTATTAAATAACGCAGATAAAATCTAAAAATGTACGAATAATAATAAAAAGAAGAACTCTATGAATTATACAGAATGCTATTTTTATGCACGTTAAGCTACAAAAGTAGCAGTTGTTGTTGTGGTCTTCAGTCCGGAGTCTGGTTTGATGCAGCTCTCCACAATACCCTATCCTGAGCAAGGCTCTTCATCTCCACATAAGAACGGCAACCTACATCTGTCTGAATCTGCTTACTGTATCCATCTCTTGGTCTTCCTCTGCGATTTTTACCCCACACACTTCCCTCCAACGCTAAATTCACAATTCCTTGATGTCTAAAAATGTGTCCTACCAGTCTATCCCTTCTTTTAGTCAAGGTATGCCAGAAATTTCTTTTCTCCCCAATTCTATTCAGTACCTCCTCATTAGTTACGCGATCCACCCACCTAATCTTCAGCATTCTTCTGTAGCACCATATTTCAAAAGCCTCTATCCTCTTCCTGTCCGCACTGTTTATCGTCCACGTTTCACTCCCATACAAGACAACACTCCACACAAATGACTTCAGAAAGGACTTCCTTACGCTTAAATTAATAATCAACTAGCTAGAGGACCCGAGCGAATACATCGAACCGTTAGTGGAATGACCAAAAAAAGTTGGTAAAATGGAAATAACGTTGAATGTTCACGCATAGCTTTCTTCAGAATCATTCAATGCATTTGTTTAAAAGTGGAAATGAAACAGCTTGATCCGTTGAGAGTTGTTCGGTCAAAAAGAACTGCGTACCTTAATTAGAGCCGAAGATATCGTAAAACAAACCGATTGAAATATTGAATGCTAGGACAGAAGGATACCGCGTTTGAGTAAAAATAAAGGCTGTAGAGACTTGAGTTAATTCTGATACCTGATGACAAATTTGTGGATGAATGCCTTTCTTTCGTTTAAAACAATAATGAAGGAAATCGGTCGGGTAGTTTCGTACTGGCCGACCGACTTCAGTTTCCGTACATTCTTTTAATATATAAGATATTAGCAAATTTCTCTTTTCTAAAACGCTTTTATTCCCATTAGCATTCTACATTTTATATCCTCTGTACTGCGACCATCGCATGTTATTTTACTGCCCAAGTAACAAAACTCATCTACCTCCTTTATTGTTTCGTTACCTAATCTAATTCCTTCAGCATCGCCTGATTTTCTTAGACTGAATTCCATTACCGTTGTTTTGCTCTTGTCAATGTTCACCTCATACGTTCCTTTCAACACACTTTCCATTCCGTTCAATTGCACTTCCATTAAATTGCATGACTACAATGTCATCAGAAAAGCATTTTTTTTAATTTAATATAATTTTAGTTACTTTTTTAATTTTTTTTATTTCTTCAACCTGAACTATAATTCCTTCTCCAAATTTCTCCTTGCTTTCCTTTATAGCTTGCTCAATGTACAAATTGAATACCACTGAAGAAAGGCTACACCCTTGTCTTACTCCCTTCCCAACCACTGCATCCCTTTCATGCCCTTCGACTCTAATGACTGATGTCTAATTTTTGTACTAATTGAAAAAATCTTCCTTTCCATATAGTTTACCCCGTTGACTTCAGAATTTGGAAGATTTTATTATAATCAATATTGTCAAAAGGTTTCTCTAAATCTACAAAAGCTAGAAATGTAGCTTTGCCTTTCCTTAATCTGTCTTCTAAGATAAGTCGTCAAGTGAGTATTGCCTCCCGTGTTCCTACATTTCTCCTCAATCCAAACAGTTCTTCCCATAGGCCAGATTTTACATTCTTCTGTAAATGATTCATTTTAAACAATTTTGCAACCATGACTAATTAAACTGATGGTTCTGTAGTTTTCACACCTGTCTGAACCTGCTTTCTTTGGAATGGGGATTATAACATTTTTCTTAAAGTCTGAGGGTATTTCGCCTGTCTCATACATCCTACACACCATTTCAAATAGTCTTGTCATGGCTGGTTCTCCCAGAGACTTCAGTAGCTCTGAGGGAATATCAGGTCTTTCAGTGTTCTGTGAAATTCATCTCTTAGTATAGCATCCCCTATTTCATCTTCATCTACTTCCTCTTCCATTCCTACAACTCTGTGTGAAGCCCTTCCATAGATCGTTACGACCTTTCGTCTTTCTTTATTCTGAACTTGTTTTCCATCTGCGTTCTCGATAATCTTTTAGCTGCTTTTCTTGTCTCAAGATGTCTCTTTTATTTTCCTATAGGCGGTATCTATTTTTCCCCTTAGTTATACATTCTTCTGCAGATTTGCATTTGCCATCTAGCTACTCCTGCTTAGCCATTATGCACTTCCTGTCAATCTCAATTCTTAGTCGTCTATACTCTATTATACGTGATTCACTTACAGCATTTTTATATCATCAAATCGATTCAGTATTTCATGTGACACCCAAGGATTTTGTACGTCTTGGTTTTTTTTTTTTTTTTTTTTTTTTTTTTTTTTTTTTTTTTTTTTTTGTCCTCTGCAGCTCTCCTTATTTCATCTCTCAAGGCTACCTATTCCTCTTTTACTGTTTCATTTCCCTTGTTTCTGACAATTGTTACCTAACGTTCGCTCTGCAATTCTTAAGAATTTCGGGTTCCTACAGTTCATCCAGGTTCGATCTTCTTATATTCCTACCTTTTTGCAGACTGTTAAGTTTCAGTCTACTGTTCATAACCAATAAGATGTGATCAGGCTGTATATCTGCTCCTGTATGTGTCTTACAGTTTGAAACCTGGTTCCGAAATCTTTGTCTCACCACTATACAATCTATCTGGAACCTAACAGGGTCGCCTGGTCTGTCACACATATACAATTATGTTTCATGATTCTTAAACCAAGTGTTTTGTTATTATTAAATTACAGGGTGTCCAGAAAAAAACTCCCTGATTTCAAAATTAAATATTTCGAAAACAAAGATCTATAGAGGAAAGCTGTAAGACGTTTATACAGCAGTTTGAAATAATAGTTACAAAAGCCGCTAACAGATGGCGCTGTAATCGCCATACGTAATGCCTAGTATAAATAGTGATCCGAAGCCCAGAGCTATCAGTTCCACTATTGAAACGTGAAAGGAGGTTAGCGTACCGAAGGAAGAGATTAAAACCGTGAACTACATTGAACAACGCGTTTTTTTGGTGCTAGAGTACCACAGGTTAGAAGAGAGTTCCATGGCAACAAGGCCAAGTTTTCAAGCACGGTTTAATGTACCAAAAAGACCCGATGCGAAAACCATTCGTGCGCTCTTCGCAAAATTTCAACGAACAGGCAGCGTAACTGATGATCTAGTTGGGCATGTTGGCCGCAAGCAAACCGCAGTTACGCCTGAAAATATCGCCACAGTTTCTGGAATTATTCAGCGAAATCCAATGTCATCCGTCCGTAGAATTGCATCTGAGACTGGTTTGAAGCATTCCATCACGCAGAAAATACCAAGAAAGAGCCTACACATGTTTTCATTCAAAATTGAAACGCACCAGGACATACCCGTATGAGCTGTGCAACAAAGGGTTGCCTTTGCTAATCAGATGCTCACAATGATTGATAGTGAAGGATTTGATGTTGGCTGCATCTGGTTTACAGATGAAGCACACTTCCACCTGAATGGATACGTGAATAAGCGGAACTGGCGACTTTGGGGTTCCGAAAAGCCATATTGGTGTGAAGCGAAACCCCTGTATTCTCCTAAAGTTACTGTGTGGGCTGCAGTATGCAGCAGAGGCATTATTGGCCCTTTTTTCATTCGAGAAACTGCCACTGGTGCACGTTACGTTGCAATTTTGGAACAATTTGTCGCCACACAGCAAGCGTTAGAGGATCGACCAGGTACCGAATGGTTTATGCAAAATGGAGCCCGACCACATCGCACCGAACAAGTGTTTAGCTTTCTTGAGGAATACTTCGGGAATCGAGTCATTGCTTTGGAATATCCCAAATTTACTGGTGCAGGCACGGATTGGCCTCCATATTCGCCGGATTTGACTCCCTGTGACTTTTTTTTTGTGGGGCACAGTGAAAGACATGGTCTACCCGAAGCATCCCGCCACGCTGGACGAGTTTGAATCGGCGATCTCTGTGGCATGTGAATCCATTTCGGTTGAGACACTACAAAATGTGATGGCGAATTTCATGCTTCGTTTGCGCCACCTCTGTAGTGCCAATGGTGAACATTTTGAAAACATTGTGATGTGATTGTGTGCAAAGAGTGTTTTCATACGATTATTTCATTTATGTATGCTGATATGAGCTGTACAGCGTACAGCGCCATCTGTTAGCGGCTTTTGTAACTATTATTTCAAACTGCTGTATAAACTTCTAACAGCTTTCACAATAAACATACCGTCTACTGCATTCCTCTATGGAACTTTGTTTTCGAGATATTTGATTTTGAAATCAGGGAGCCCTTTTGTGGTCACCGTGTATGTTCCGCACAAAATTCTACCAGGCGGCTTCCTCTGTCATTCCTTTTCCGCAGTCCACATTCCGCTACTATTACATTCCTGGAACTGGAACGGTTCCGACGTTTCGCACCGAAAACACTGAACGGGACCTGCTAGCAGCCCCTGAGGGAACGGCCGGCTGCAGGTCCCTGTCTATAGTTCGTCGGACCTGCAGTTCACTTTTGTGAACCGTTCCTTCACGAACGAGCCATCTGTACTGAGGTTAAGAACAAATGTTCGTGCGCCATTTCCAATGCACTTTGACAGATTCATTGTCAAAGAAAATATTATTCTTGAATGGCGTTCTCCAGGGAAGCGTTATTGGTCCCCTACTCTTCCTCGTGTTTATAAACGATTTAGGAGACAATCTGTATAGCTCCCTTAGACTGTTCGCGGATGATGCTGTCGTTTATCGCTTAGTGAAGTCAACAGAGGATCAAAAGCAACTGCAAAGCGAGTTAGACAAAATTTCTACATGGTCCGAAAACTGGCAATTGACACTAAATAAAGAAATCGTGAAGTAATACACATGACCACTAAAAGAAATCCGCTGAACTTCAATTACGCGATAAATCAGTCAAACCTTAAGGTCGTAAATTCTACCAAATACCTAGGAGTTACAATTACGAACAACTTTGACTGGAGAGAACACACAGAAAATATTGTGGGGAAGGCGAACCAAAGGTTACGTTTCATCGGCAGAACGCTTCGAAGATGCACCAGCTCCACAAAAGAGACTGGCTACATCACACTTGTGCGTCCTCTCCTGGAGTACTGTTGCCCCTTGTGGGACCCTCACCAGGTGGGACTGACGGAAGACATTGAGAAGGTTCGGAGAAGGGCAGCTCGTTTTGTTTTATCACGTTACGGGGGGGGGGGGGGGGGGAAGCGTCACGGAAATGTTGCACGAATTGGGGTGGAAATCATTAAAAGAAAGACGTCATTCGTTGCGGTGAGGTCTGATTGTGAAATTTGGATCACCGACTTTTACTTATGAATGTCAAAATATTTTGCTAGCACCCACCTACTTAGGGAGACATGACCATCCCAATAAAATAAGAGAAATCAGATCGAAAACGGAACGATTTAGGTGTTCTTTCTTCCCGCGCGCTATTAGAGAAGGGAACGGTAGAGGAAAGTTATGAAAGTGGTTAATGAACCCTCTGCCAGGCCCTTAAATGTGATTTTCAGAGTATCTTTGTATCTGTTCGCTGAAAAAAATATGTTTTTATTCTGGGATGACGCGTTTCCCAGGGTTAGGGCATCTTCAGACATGTTGCCTGGTGACGCTATAGCATGGATTGGGTCTTCGTTTCGCCGCAGTGGAATAGTCGTGCACACTAAGGCTCCTTGCTGCGGTGCGCGCGGTCGTTCGCCGTCCGAGGTTCGAGTCCTCCCTCGGGTGTGAGTGCTTGTGTTGTTCTTAGGATCATTCAGTTTGAGTAGTCTGTAAGTTTATGGACCACGGCAGTTAGGTCTCGTAACTTTACAAACATTTACGTCTTCGTTTCAACTTATGTAAAACTGGTGCGGCAGCCTTCAGATGTGACAACGAAGACCTACTCTATGCTTCAGGGTTCTTTGGCAAGATGTCTGAACATGGCCTAAACGGGGGAACCGGGACGTACCTAAATGAGATTTTTTTTTTAAGCAAGACTGCCTTTTATTCAAGAACTTCGACTTAATACGCTATTTGTACAATTTGTACATTAACCAAACAGCGGTTATTAGAGTCGTAGAGCATGAAAGGGTCGCTGTGGTTGGGAAGGGAGTAAGACAGGGTTGTAGCCTTTCCCCACTGTTAGTACATTGAGCAAGCTGTGAAGGAAAGCAAGGAGAAATTTGGAGAAGGCATTGATGTTCAAGGTGAAGAAATAAAAACATTGCGTTTCACTCATGCCATTGTAATTCTGCCAAGGACCTGGAATTGCAATTGAACCGAATGGACAGTGTCTTGAAAGGAAGATATAAGATGAACATTAACAAGAGCAAAAGAAGGGTAATAGAATTTAGTCTAAGAAAATCAGGCGATGCTAAAGGAATCAGATCAGGTAACGAAATAATGATAGTGGTACATAAGTTTTGTTACTTGGGCAGTAAAATAACACACGATGATCGCAGTGCAGAGAATATGAAATGCAGAATGGCAACGGGAAGAAAGTGGTTTTGGAAAGAGAGTAATGTCTTGACATCGAATATTAATTTAAGCGTAAGGAAGTCTTTTCTGAAGGTATTTGTTTGGAGTGTTGTCTTGTATGGGAAAGAAACATGGACAATAAGTCACGGTCTGCACGGCCGCTGCGGTAGGGGGTTCGAATCCCCCCCTCGGGCATGGATGTTTCTGTCGTCTTTAGTATAAGGTAGTTCATAAGAAGTTTGTAAATTTAGGGACTGACGACCCCGTAGTTAAGTCCCCTGAGCTTAACAAACGTTTCAACATACTGAAACTGAAGAAATTGCTGAAAGGTAGGAAAATAAGGACATCGGACGTGGATAAATTTTAGGAACCTGAAGTTCTTAAGAATTTCAGAGGGAAGGTTAGGTAACGTATCCTGTATTCAAATATTATGAATTATCTCGAACAGAACGATCTATCGACCCAAGGTCAACACCGATTTAGAAAATATCGGTCATGCGAAACACAACTAGCTGTTTATTCACACGAAGTGATGGGTGCTATCGACAAAGGTTCGCAAATCGATTCCGTATTTATTGATTTCCAGAAAGCTTTTGACACCGTACCTCACAAACGGCTTTTAATCAAATTGCGTAGTTATGGTATATCGCACCAAATTTGCGATTGGATAGGGGATTTCTTGTCAGAGAGGATACAGTTCGTACTAATCGATGGTAAGGTTTCGACTAAAACAGAGGTGATATCGGGCGTTCCACAGGATAGTGTTATTGGTCCTCTGCTGTTCCTTATTTACATAAACGATTTAGGGGAAAATCTAAGCAGCTCTGTTACGTTGATTGCAGATGACGTCGTCATTTACCGTCTAGAAAAATCATCTGAAGAGCAAAACCAACTAGAGAACGATCTGAATAAGATCAGTATGGTGTAAAAATTGGCAATTGACTCTGAATAATGAGAAATTTGAAGTCGTCCACATGAGTACGAAGAGAAATCCGTTAAACTTTGTTTACAAGATAAATCAATCAAATGTGAAGGCCGTAAACTCCACAAAATACCTACGAATTACTATTACTTCAGACTTAAATTGGAAAGAACACGTAGATAATATCGTGGGAAAGGCGAACCAGAGACTGCGTTTTATTGGTAGAACCCTTAAAAGATGCAACATAACTACTAAAGAAACTGCATACACTGCGCTTGTCCGTCCATTTTTGGAGTATTGGTGCCCAGTGTGGGATCCTTATCAGGTGGGTTTGACGGAAGACATCGAAAGAGTTCAAAGAAGGGCAGCTCGTTTCGTATTGTCACGATACAGGGGAGACAGCGTTACGGAAATGATACAGGATCTGGGATGGGAATCATTACAACAACGGCGCTTATCGCTGCGGCGTGGGCTACTTGCAAAACTCCAATCGCCAACATTCTCCTCCGAATGCGAAAATATATTGACTCCCACTTACATAGGTAGAAATGATCATCAGAATAAAATCAGTGCTCCAACAGAGAGATTCAGGTGTTCTTTCTTCCCACGCGCTATTCGAGAATGGAATGGGAGATGGGATGGTCCGATGAACCCTCTGCCAGGCACTTAAATGTGATTTACAGAGCATCGCATGTAGATGTAGATGTAGAACAATTGGCAGTAATGGGGAAAATAAAACAGTAGCAATGGGTAACAATTCAGGTGTGCATCAAGGAATTGTGAATTTAGCGTTGGAGGGAAGTGTGTGGGGTAAAAACCGCAGAGGGAGACCAAGAGATGGATACAGTAAGCAGATTCAGACAGATGTAGGTTGCCGTTCTTATGTGGAGATGAAGAGGCTTGCTCAGGATAGGGTATTGTGGAGAGCTGCATCAAACCAGTCTCCGGACTGAAGACCTCAACAACAACAACAACAGCGTTTGCTGTACCACACCACACAATTGGAATGGGAACTATTTTAGAAAATTTGGTAGTGTAATATCCCCTTTCCAACACATATAACATTATATATATATGGTGTTTCACTAAGTGTGTTTGCCTCTGTAACTTATAAAATAATAGGTGACGGGAAATTTTAATGCGGTACGTCAACACAAGAAATGTTACACTTTCTGCGGAGCTATGAACGTAGTTTACTGTATCATTATCCGAAGAGTTACACTACAAAGATATAATTTTTTAAATGGAACAATAGTTTTTGGATTCGTTGAAACCAGCTGCGTCCAAATCAATTTTAAGTACATTCCTATCACTGTTAGTTTGGGAGCTACAACCCTTCAAAGTTCCGGGGGCGGAAGCTGCGATAGCGTAGCTGACTGGCCGAGTGGCTATCCCCTGGGGCACGGCCCACTGTCTCATGACCACCAGCCAGTCAGCTACGCTGTCGTAGCCTCCGCCTCGTAAATTTTGAAGGGTTGTAGCTCCCAAACTAACAGTGATAGGAATGTAGTTTAAATTGATTTGGACGCAGCTGGTTTCAACGAATCCAATGCACGATACAAAAACTATTGTTCCATTTAAAAAATTGTATCTTTGTGGTGTAACTCTTTGGAAAATGATACAATAAACTATGTTTATAGCTCCGCAGAAAGTGTAACATTTCTTGCGTTGACCTACCACATTAAAATTTCCCGTCACCTATTATTTTATAAGTTACAGAGGCAAACACAATTAGTGGAACACCCTGTATATATATATATATATATATATATATATATAGGCAAGAGCCAAGATCGTTTCTTAAAATTTATTAGGGACACCGGTTTCGGCAGTTTAACTGCCATCTTCGGATCTTAGAATTCATTCTTCAGAACATTATTATTAAAAACTTTTGAAAACACATTTACTCCCCTAGTGATGGCCCACTTTAGGTTACGGCAGTAACACTAAAAGTGGGCCTTTGCGATCCTCAATTGACAGCTCGAAATTTAAACGAAAATAACGGCTTAACTATTAATCTGATACGGAAATTGAATAACCTAATTTGCAGAGGAGAAAATTCTCTACAGCTTTGTTCCTTTATGTTTTTTTCATATCTCGTATCGTTTGAGAGGTATTTGGAAAAATAACGGTGTTTTGACAGGTTCCATTGAATTAACGAAAACCAACCGTTCGCAGATGTCACGTGACATCTTGCGTTGCGTATTTGATGATTTTCTTATTGTAACTTACACGATGTCATTTCAAAGCAATGGCGCACTGAAGAATTAACAAAGCCACGTCGTTCTTCGTAGGATAAATGATAATCTAGTGTCTACAAATGCCGTATTAGCACCAGTTAACAACTGCCATCAATAGTATGAGATTAAAGAACGGAATTTCTAACTGTTATTGGTAGCGTAGTAGGCAATGTGTTGGACTGTGGCGCTGAAGGTCCTTTATTTCAAATCAAATGGTTCCAATGTTAGTAAATCTATCGGACCAAACTGTTAGCCGTAGCGTAGTGGACAATCCGTTGGACTGTGACGCTGAAGGTCAGTGGTTCGGAACCCGCCGCTCTCTAAAATTTCTTTTCCTATTGGCATTTCAGACACACCTATTAAATGCCGCGGTGGGGTAGACGAGCGGTCTAAAGCGCCTCGCTGCGGAGCGCGCGATTGCTCTCCGTGGAGGTTCGAGTCCTCCCTGGGGCATGGGTGTGAGTGTTTGTCCTTAGGTTAGTTTACCTAGGTTTAAGTAGTTTGTAAGCTACGGACTGATGACCACGCATTTTGGTCCGACAGATTTACATACATTTTACACCTATTAATTAATTTTTTATTATTTAGATTATTATTTTTTTCCAAAATGTTTCCAAAAACCTATAAAACTAGAAACCTAAAGTGGGCCGTAAAACACGTCAGTGCGATTTTTTTAAAAGCTTTTAATAATAGTGTTCTGAAAAATGAATTCTAAGATCCGAAGACGGGAGTTATAAACTGCCAAAAGCGGTAATCTTAATAAAAAAAAATAATAATAAAATAAAAAAGAAAAAAAAAATCACACTGACGTGTTTTACGGCCCACTTCAGATTTGTAGTTTTATAAGTTTTTGCAAACATTTTCGACCAAAATAATAATGTAAACAATAAAAAATTAATTAATAAGAATGTCTGAAACCCTTTTAGGAAAAAAAAAAAGTTAGATAGTGGCGGGTTTCGAACCACTGCCCTTCAGTCCAGCTGCAGTCCAACGTATTGCCCACTACGCTACAGCTGACCGTTAGAAGTCGTAATCCTTAATTTCATACTATTCATGGTCGTTGTTAACCGATGGTAATATGGCATTTGTAGACCCTAGATTATCATATATTGTACGAAGGACAACGTCTTTTGTTAATTCCTCAGTGCGCCATTGCTTTGAAATGCCAACGTATATGTTACAATAAAAAAAAAAAAATTAAAAAAAAAATCATCAAGTACGCAACGCAAGATGGGCGAGGAATGTCACGTGACATCTGCGAACGGCTGGTTTTCGTTAATTCAATGGAGGGTGTCAAATCTCCGTTATTGTTGCAAATATCTCTCAAACAATACGAGATATGAAAAAAAATTATAAAAAAAAAAACCAAACACACACACAAGGGAGCTAAGTTGTAGAGAATTTGCTCCTCTACGAATTCGTTTATTCAATAATCGTGTCAGATGAACGGTTTATTTGAAATTAAAATTAGATTACAAACGGCTTTTTTTTTCGTTATACTAAGGTATTTCTTGTCCGAAATGTTTCAAAAAGCGAGGATCTGGTTTCTGGTAGCCAACAATTATGTCTTTAAAATTCGGTATCCATCGGTTGAACGGTTCGACCTCAAAAGTGGGAACACGCTACAGCCAGACAGACATCGTCAAATCGCCGTTATTTTTGCAAATATCTCTGCAACGATGATGCAAGATATGAAAAAAGAAATATAGAGCTGAGTTGTAGAGAATTTTCTCCTCTACCAATTAGGTTATTCAATATTCGTGTCAGATGAACGGTTCGTTTGCAATTACAATTATATTACAAAGAGCGTTTTTTTTTTTTTTTTTTAATACCGTATTTTTTGTCCGAAAAATTTGAAAAATGGAGGTTGTGGTCTCTGGCAGCGTACAATTTTGTCTGTAAAATTAGTTGCTGATTGGTAGAACGGTTAGTCTTATAAACAGGGAAAACGTTACGGACAGGCAGACATCCCAAAATCGCCGTTATTTTTGCAAATATCTCTGAAACGATACGAGATACGATAAAAACATAGGAGAGGAAAGATGTAGAGAATTGTCTCCTCTACAAAGTAGATTGTTCAATTTTCGCGTCAGATGAAAGGTTTATTTGCAATTAAAATTACATTACAAACGACATTTTTTTGGTACTACTAACGTATTTCTCGTCCGAAATATTTCAGAAAGCGAGGTTCTGGTCTCCGATAGCCAACAATTACGTCTGTAAAATTTGGTGCCGATCGGTTGAACGGTTCGACCTAAAAAGTGGGAACACGTTACAGCCAGACAGTCAGACATCCGAAGATCGCTGTTATTTTTGTAAATATCTCTGAAACTCTACGAGATACGAAAAAAAAGAAAAAAAAAAGAAACAAAAAGAGCAAAGTTGTAGAGAATTTTCTCGTCTACAAATTCGGTTATTCGTGTCAGATGAATGGTTAAGCCGATGTTTTCATTTAAATTTCGAGCTGTCAAAAGACGATCGCAAAGGCCCACTATTAGTGTTACTACCGTAACCTAAAGTGGGCCAATAAATAGCGATCTTGGGTCTTCTCTTCAATAAATGGATTAAAAGATCTCCCCCGAACATGACAAACCTTTATAAATATTGTTTTTGTCGAAGAAAATTTGACAGCGTAATTCGTACCTTACGAAACCCGCGTACGTTGGTGAAGGAGCGGTCTCCGGGAGATGGGACCGGTATGTTTCGGAGAAGACGACGTCCGAGGTCGTGTGGTGGTAAGGTAATGAGATGTAAAGAGGGAGCCGGTGGTGGGGGAAAAGGATAGAGTGATTGAGGAGGTAGAGAGAGAGAGTGAGAGAGAGAGAGGGAGGGTGAGAGACAGAGAGGGAGATTGAGAGAGAGACGGGGGGGATTGAGAGAGAGAGAGGGAGATAGGGAGATTGAGAGAGAGAGATAGGGAGATTGAGAGAGTGTGTGTGTGAGAGAGAGAGAGGTGGAGAGATTGGGAGGGGGTTGTTGGCCGTGGTCACGTGTCCTCGGCGGCGTTGATATATATAAGGCGGCTTGGCGGCCGGGCCTCCTTTCAGCTGCCTGAGGTCGCGAGGAGTGGGAGAGGCAGAAACGACAGTAAGAGAGAGAGAGAGAGAAGGAGATAGAGAGAAGCAGGGAGAGGAGAGACAGGGAGAGTGGCAGCGGCACTTTCTCGCGGCGCCTGATTTCGTTTTCGTTTCGCCGCCGCGCGCCGCGCCTTCCTCAGGAGCGAGCGGTCAGATGCGAGCCTGCAGCTGCCGGAGACGGACGTAGCTGCCCACTCGCCACTCCCAGCTGCTCAGCTGCTCAGCTGCTCAGCTGCTCAGACATGGCCGGCCCCGCTGCGTGAGTACCCAGCCTCTGCTTCTACTTCTTCAACTTCACTCTCTTCTCCCCTCACTGCCGCTGACACTTAGCAGTGTTTCAACCCGACTTCACGCCAGCCGAGACAGCCTTTAAAATTCAATTTTAAACAATATATTTAAAACTGATAAAATAGCTTAGACTGCCAAGTGAAATTTCTTTTATTTACGAAGTGGTGACTAATTTCGAGTTGTTAGTCATTTACGAACCACTATTTTTGATTGAAATCAGGAGTGAACCAGCAGTCAATAAATGTTTGTTCCGTGAATTAAAAATGTTGTCCAGTCAGAGCATGAAATACATCAGTCGCTTGTGCTATTGCCAGCCGCGGTGGCCGAGGAGACTGAGGCGCTCCAGTCACGGTCTGCACGGCCACTACGGTCGGGGGTTCGAATCCCCCCTCGGGCATGGATATTTGTGCCGTCCTTAGTTGTAGCTAGTTCATAGGTAGTTTGTAAGTTTAGGGACTGATGAGCCCGTAGTTAAGTCCCATAGACTTTATAAACATTTGAACATTTTTGAGCTTGTGCTATTGGGCGGCTGCGTGTATCGAGAACCTGAATGAGCCCATCATGTCGCTTGTGGCCACTGTCACACTTGGTTGGTAGATGAGTAAAAGTTGTAGTGCGCTCATGTACCAACCAAGTGTGACAGTGGCCACAAGCGACGTGATGGGCTCATTCAGGTTCTCGATACACGCAGCCGCCCAATAGCACAAGCTCAAAAATGTTCAAATGTTTATAAAGTCTATGGGTCTTAACTACGGGCTCATCAGTCCCTAAACTTTCAAACTACCTATGAACTAGCTACAACTAAGGACGGCACAAATATCCATGCCCGAGGGGGGATTCGAACCCCCGACCGTAGTGGCCGTGCAGACCGTGACTGGAGCGCCTCAGTCTCCTCGGCCACCGCGGCCGGCAATAGCACAAGCGACTGATGTATTTCATGCTCTGACTGGACAACATTTTTTAATTCACGGAACTAACATTTATTGATTGCTGGTTCACTCCACGTATACATATTATATCAAAAACAGTGGTTCGTAAGTGAGTAACAGCTCGGACGAAACTAGTCACCAATTTGTAAATAAAAAATTTCAGTTTTCGGTCTAGGCTTTTTATTCATTTTAAATTCTTCTTTATTAGTTTCGCCCTTCTAAGGGCCACGTAGAAATTTCAATGTTTGCTCCTTTATTCTTCTTTCTTTTTCCCCAGTATTATTTCATCTTTTCACTATGCATCATTTTTCTCTCCTCAGACCACTTTACTCCTGTCTTCTTCTCCCTCTTGCCTTGCAATTCTTCCATTTTTAACACTTTCTTCTTAAAAGTTTCTCTTTCTGTTGCATCTTTTTCACTTGTATTGTTTCTTTCCTAATCTTTCCTAACTTCTTGAATCCATGCTATTGTTGACTTCTTGTCCCAGAGATATTTAAAAATCTGTTTCGTTAACCTGTTGCTGTTCATTCGGTATAAATGTCCAAAAAAAAATAGCAGTCGCCTCTTCCGTAGTGTTTCGGTTATGTTTTCTACGTTGCAATAAACTTCTGCATTACTTCCTAGTTTCCATATCTCTGCATTTCTTTGTGGACCAAGTACTTTTCGAATGATTTTCCTTTCTAGGACTTCAAGTTTATGTAATTTCAGTACTAATTTTACATTATTCTTTAAAATTTTATTAATTTTAACTAATTGTAAGACCGCCCGATCTGCATGCTGACAGTGTCACATTTTTTAAGATTGTCTTTTTTGCCCATAACATTTTTTTTTCTTTTCTTCCCTCTTTTTTTTCTGCCGTTACTGTCGTGTATATAAATCTGTAAGCATGCATATAGCTATGGCAGGAGTACTTTTTACTCAGTCTTTTATATGAGCGCTATAGAACTGTATAGGCAAGAGAATGATAGCAGAGGACAAAATTAAAAGAAAAAAATTGAAAGAAAAAATCAATCAATGTGTGGAACGAACATAACCTTCGTTGTGAAAAATCGCACTGAAACTTTTTTTTTTCCACTTTCCGCTTTGACGCCATCGTACAACTAAGTCTCGTAGTTTTAATTATTGCAAATCACGCGCCATGTGTCAATAATAAAATTTATATGTCAGAGACACATGTTTTGGGCCGACATTATTCCATCATAAAGTTCATAAAACATCGTCAAACTTGAGAAATAGTCGAGATGAACCATAAGTTCATCTGGTGGCTCCAAGCTGGGCACTGCAACCAAATGAAGATGTGGTTCACCTCGACTATTTGTTAGTTTGACGATGTTGCCTAGCGGTAGGAAAGTTTTCTGAAGTTTGTCATGGCGGTTGCACAGTGGTAGAGTGCCAGACTACAAATCCAAAGGTCGCGGATTCGATCCCCGCCAGGTCCTAGGATTTTTATCTGTCACTTTCCACTTCTTTCACCTCTGCAAGTATTGCTCATGTGAAAAATACCGAGTAGCGCCGTGGTTCGGAACCCACGTTAAACTGTAGGTCCCCCTATAACTGGCTGGGTAAGTCAGTTCCAAGGTCGGAGGAAGGCAACGGCATACCACCTCCGAACAGGACCGTGCCTAGTAAAGCTCTGTGTTGTTCAAACCAATCTTCCGATTGTTGACTGCTTTTTTAATTGTCGCCCCGAAACATGTCGCTGTGACATGTAAATTTTATTATTGACAAATGATTAGCAATAATATGTAGTGAAACATTTGTACGACACCATCGAAATAAATGATTACGTCTCGAAGTATTAAGGGAAATCACGCATCAGTTGTACGGAAGTTTTTGTCGATGCAACGTGTTTCCGATATTTTTAGAAACATTTTCGTTTCTTTAAGGTTAACTTAGCCCTCCTGTAACTTTATATATAAAAAAAAAAAACAATGTATAGCATAAAACTATTCATTTCCGACTAGTTTCGAACCAGTGTAGGGCCATCTTCAGGATGTTGCCTCGACATGGTGTGGGGGTAGGAAATTAGTATCCAGTTTTGCGCTCTAGACTGTTTTTGTATATAAAACATGTAACTACATTATCCCCTTATCAAGTACGGAAAAAAATCATCTGACGTTAGAGGTGGACTTCAGTAAAATACAGACAGCGGACGTGCTTGGCCATGAACCCCTTGCCTTAACAAAGCGGCAGAGGTCTCTGCTTGATAGCAGCAGTATGTTCTCTCTGGGACAAGGGGGCTTATGAGGGCACAGCACGTATTTTATTTATGACGTTTCCGGTGTCAGATTTACCGTTTCACTACTTAAAAACGCAATAAAGTAGTGTCAAACGATGTATGGGCGATAACTTAAGTACACTTTACGCCTGGTGCGTTACTTCGCTCAACATTTTTCCTACTGTCCTTCACCTCTAGATGTTCGTATCCACGTTCATAATACGTGAACGTTATATAAAGGATTGATAGGCCTTGATCGTCAGTGATTATTCATTTTAATAAGCGGTTTCGACGATATAAATCTTCATCTTCAGGTGGTGCGAGACCGACTGTACAGACCCTCACAAGTTGCCATACGATGTCCAGTTTTAAAACCGATAATCGAAATAAATAATTATTTGCGATTGAGGTCTAAAAATCCTTACCTAAAGTGTCCGTATTAAAAAAATTGTACTCGCGCTTTCCATATGTTGAAATATGCCAGATAATCGTAGTCACAAAGATCTTCAAAATCAAAATCAAATTAAGCCAGTATCCCACCATGTCGCAGATTGCTGACTTTTAAAATAGATGTTTAAAAAAAATGGTTGGAAAAATTAAAATTGAGGCATGTCGCTGTACGCTCTCAAAATGTGTTCCAGGGCTATTAAGATTTTTTTTAGCACCTCAAAAGTGGAATTTGTGAGACCTGTTTGATGAAAACTGCTGCCGCGGTGGAGTAGCCGAGCGGTCTAAGGCGCCTCGCTGCGGAGCGCGCGGTTGCTCGCCGTCGGAGGTTCGAGTCGTCCCTAGGGCATGGGCATGGGTGTGTGTGTGTTGTCCATAGGTTAGTTTATCTTAGGTAGGTAGTTCGTAAGCTACGGACTGATGACCACGCAGTTTGGTCCGATAGATTTACAAACATCTGAACATCTCCGAAAACTGCTGATCAGGTTGGTTCTACTCTATGCTCACGCCTGGTTGAGTAAGTGGTTGAGAATATGTTGAAAAATTGCAGTCACGATCGGGAAATGATTTTTTTTTTAATCTTTTAAATTCTGTTGCGTTTCGCCCCTCTTTGGGGCATCATCAGATCATATGTTCTGAACCATCGCCAGTCGGAACTGCCGCGAACTGAAATGTTGAATTACTGGCAAACAGTTCCGTCGTCGCCGCTATTTCGTTCACAACTTTGTTTGCTAGTAATTTTGCTTTTTAATTCGCGGCGGCTTTTGCTGTTGGTTTCTCGCCACGTCTCTTTTATATAGCCTGATGAAGGGATCGAAACGCGCTAGAAATTTAGAAAACTGAAGCATTCCGGACACTTTCTTTCTTTCTTTTTTTTCTTTTTTTTTTTCTTTTTTTTTTTCTCAATAAAACTGTGAACATTATCTGGTCTGTGTGAGCTAGACCTTCCATTTGCTTACGGTACTTCGCCGGAACTTGTGATTTTCAATCCGGACTGTTAGCGACATATTCCGTTGCATTTCGTTCCTTTGAAGCGTTTATATTTTAAACTAGCTTAAGCCCGCGGCTCCGCTCGCGTGTTGGTTGATTATGGTAGATAAGCTATGAGGTTTTGGTTTTGGTTTTGAAGGATGAAATGAAATACAATACCTTCTTTAGAGACAAACATTTTTAATCAACATTATCACGAAAGTAAGTAGTGTAGATCAAATCACACGTAAAAATGCACTCGTTTCGAAGAATCCAATCACGTAATTCAAAAATAATGATTGTAATAATATCACTGATCGATCACTTGATGTAATGCGCGAAACGTTAAATCGATTTCTTTTAAGGAGATGTGTTAAAAGAAATTTCTATTTTACTACTTTATTTATTTATTCTTATATTTCCTTATTCGTATGCTTATCCTTACAGAGAAAGAGCTGAAGACATTGTAGCACGCATAGACCAAAGATATCGTCTGTGGCATCACGTTTCGCTGTATGTAACCTCCTTGCTATAGAGTCGCAAACGTCATCGCTGGCCTTCAGTCAGAATTTTTTTATAATTTGACGACATTCAACCACCATATCTTACACCCCCTTATAACTGTCGGCATGGAACTGCTATGGTGTACAACGGGAGACTTCGGACAACAATTACACACAGACCATTCGTTTCCGTTCTGTAGTTTTCGCTGCAGACCGAAATAGTAACACACACATACATACACGCGTAGAATTTTAGATACACCGATACCTTTCCATCCCAATATACTGCACCCTTTTATCATTATCAACCCTCAAACAAAAATGCAACCAATAAAACTATTTTCAAAGAGTAAATATAATTTTCAAAGAGTAATTATCGCTCCGCATTTCGCGTTATATTCTTGAAATTACTAAATATATATCAGATCGCTATAAAACAGTTCCTAAAACCTTCCTCAGGTATAAATTAGTAACCGTAAAAATATTCAAGTCTCTGCGTCTTGTTCTGACGTGATAAGCGTACACCGAACAGCAGACATCCATATTAATTTATATATAGATAAATAGCTATCCGATCGCCATAAAACCGTGCCTAAAGCCTTCCACGGGTAGACATTAGTAAATGTACAAACTTTTAGCTTTTTATGTCTTGTGGTTCAGATGTGATAAACGTACACCGAACAGACATTCACATTTATGGATATAGAAGATGTGCACTGCAACCACCGTTTATTGAAGGTTGATAAGCCAAGACCGCACTAAATATGGTGAATAAACTTTTTGTTATGTCCCGATGACCAGCTTGTACGATCTGAAACTCCATTTTTGGATCAACTTTGCAACATTGGACACTTTCTCCATCACGTATCTGCCGCGTAGACAGTACTGTCTGTGACAGATGACAAGTCAGCAAAGTCTGTGCTAGGTACTGCGGTACTACTCACTTCTTGATGTCCGTCGAGTCTTTCTCACCACTAAATTCCGGGAACACTTTCAATTATTTATACGGAAAACACTGTTTTTACTTTTCCACCAAACATTTCTTCGGCAGCTATGTGCCACCGTCTGAGATTTATTTTTCTTTTTATTCACAGCTTAGTTTTTACATTTCGCGGTCATGTAGGATCATTTTTTTTTTTTTTTTTTAAATAGCTACACAGTGTCATGATTCGTCTTGGAGCACGCTTTCTCTTCTGCGTTTCTGTCGACAACACACAAGCAAACACGTATTTGCCACACATGTTCCTTTCACTATCATTTCAGATTGTGGCGAAATCAACACACGTTGATATTTTAAAACCAGTGACACTTCGAAGTCTGGTACGGTACGTGACAACATAATCTACAAAACAGATTCAGAACAACAAAGTCTATTAACGTTCCACGTGGCAGCCACAGGTCGGAGAAAAATAAAACTAAATAAATCTTCATGAAAGCTGTTTCATGGAAACTGTAATTCTGTAATTGATGCTTACTTCTGGTAGCTATGATACTTGTAAGGAATTCTGCTTTTTTAATCGCATTCGAGAGATAGTATTCTCCCTTTGGTTTGCATATTGTGGAGCTACAATTTTAGGAATTAATGGCTCCTCGTTCGAACTGTGAAGAACATGTAACTCCTATCTCAACGTTTCAATTTAGCTCTATTCATTCAGCATCTACCTATTCAACTGGATGTACTGTACACCTCTTGCTACTTGCTATATCCTCATACTATAGCAGCCAAGCCAATTTCTAACATTTTTTGTGCGTATCGCCGCAATAGGTGGGAAAATCCTTTTTACATTTCGGCGTAAGGCAAAATCTGGAAGACTAGCGTATTAAAACGAAGCCACGGTGGAGAGGCCGAGCGTTCTAAGACGCATTGCTTATCAGCAAGCGGTAGCTCGCTGTCGGAGGTTCAAGTCCTCCCTCGGGCGTGGGTGATTGTATTGTCCTTAGCGTAAGTTACTTTAAGTAGTTTGTAAACGTAGGCACTGATATATATATCTTTGGCAAAGCTGTTATAATTACGAAAAAAATATTAAAGTTTCTTTAATTTAAAGTTTTAACATAAAAAGCTGCATAATACCTGACAGCTAAAAACCGTATACAACAACTAAATACGTGTACATTTCCATGTAATGTATGCAACACTTACGCGAGATGTCAACATTAATTAACGAGCAAACATCGTAGACGCACTTGAGAATGACAAACTGTCGAAACAGCTGTAGCAATATTAAATCCTGTACATATTATAAATGCGAAAGTTTGTATGTTTGTTACCGCATCACGCTAAAACTGCAGCACTGATTTAGATGAAATTTCATATAGAGATTTCTTATGTCTTGGATTAGGACATAGGCTACTTTTCAAAATGTTTATTACAAGTTATTTATTTCAGATATATCCATAGAAATACGTAACGGTTTGTAAGAAGGTTCTAATACAACATCAGAGGTGCTATGTAGCATGTATGATGTTTAGCCGCGATGATTAACGCATCATGTCAGAAACTTCCCTTATCGTGGGCAATGGTTAGTTTCCTGCTATAGTCAAATTTTTTCTTTGTTATTTTTTTTTTACTTTCGAATATACAAAAAGATTCTGTGATACTGCCAAACGGCTTAACTGACGTATAATTACATACACAAGAAATCTGAATGTTGGCGTTTATGCCGCATTCATTTTCATTTGTTGTAACAAATGAAGGAAGTATGTATATAAATCGAAGCCTTTAAATAAAATATGCTCTAAGTACCACGGCAAGAAAAAACATTGACGTTTTGTGTAGAATGGGATCTAGATACCAAGCCCTATTTTGTGTACAAAGCGCGAACTGCCATGTATAAATAGCGTACGTAAACTGCAACGAAAGTAGTAGCAAATGCACTCAACAGATGGCAGGCAGTATAACACTCATGAAAATATTTCTCAGGACGTATAATGTGTATTCAATTGTGATATCTCCATTACTATAAACAAGAGTCAAGGACAAACGTTAAAAGTGGCAGGTATTCATGTGGCCACCCCATGTTTCTCGCACGGACAGCTCTACGTAGGCTGCTCCCGTGTATCGAGGGCTAGAAATCTCTACGTATACTCGGAGAGCAAGAAGTCTCGGAACGTCGTTTACAGGGACGTATTGCAATAGACTTTTGGCTCTCCATCCGTTCCAAGACAATTATATATTCCGCGCTAACAATGCCGCAAAAAGTCATGTAGTTATTTATGCCCTTTCTTGGCACTTTAATGTCTGACTATTGAACCGCGGGTAACACCGCGGGCAGCGGCTTGTAAAACATAAGCAGCAATGCGGAACTTTATTGCAATTTTTAAACTAAGTTAAACTAACCGAAAGACATCACACAGACGCACAGACCTATGCCCGACAGAGAACTCGAACGTCCGACGGCGAGCAGCCGCGCGCTGCGCAGCAAGGCGCCTTAGAACGCTCGGGCCCTCAACTGCGGCTATCGTAGGTGGTTCCTACCCCGGCAGCAGTTGTTGCCTAATAGTAAGGATCGTGTGTACCAACACACACGGCCGATTCATAAGCTGTTGGCAGACGGGGTGTATCGACCCTTATGAGTCCAACTGAGCAGCGACTTCATTGATGAAGCGGCTATGGAAGAGAAACCAGCGGCATTCCTAGGTATTTACTGGAGTTTACGTCCAATTATACTATTTATCTACCACTCCACTCTCGAATAGCGCGCGGGAAGAAAGAACACCTGAATCTCTCCGTTCGAGCTCTGATTTCTCGTATTTTATTCTGATGATCATCTCTACCTAAGTCGGAGTCAACAATATACTTTCGCATTCGGAGGAGAATGTTGGCGATTGGAGTTTCGCAAGTAGCCCACGCCGCAGCGATAAGCGCCGTTGTTGTAATGATTCCCATCCCAGATCCTGTATCATTTCCGTAACGCTGTCTCCCCTGTATCGTGACAATACGAAACGAGCTGCCCTTCTTTGGACTCTCTCGATGTCCTCCGTCAAAACCACCTGATAAGGATCCCACACTGGGCTGCAATACTCCAAAAATGGACGGACAAGCGCAGTGTATGCAGCCTCTTTAGCTGTTCTGTTGCATATTTTAAGGTTTCTGCCAATAAAACGCAATCTCTGGTTCGCCTTTGCCACGACATTATCTACGTGTTCTTTCCAGTTTAAGTCTGAAGTAATATTAATTGCTATGTATTTTGTTGAGTTTACGGCCTTCACTTTAGATTCGTTTATTTTGTAAACAAAGCTTAACGGAACTTACTGGCAGATTAAAATTGTGTGCCAGAACCGGGACTCGAACCTGGGACCTCTGCCTTTCGCGGGCAAGCGCACTACCGACTGTGCTATCCCGACACGACTCACGATGCCGCCTCACAACTTTACTTCCGCCAGTACCTCGCCTCCTACTTTCCAAACTTCACAGAAGCTCTCCTGCGAACCATGCAAGACTAGCACTCCTGGAAGAAAGGATATGGTGGAGACATGGCTTAGCCACAGCCTAAGGGATGTTTCCAGAATGAAACTTTCACTCGGCAGCGGAGTGTGCGCTGATATGAAACTTCCTGGCAGATTAAATTTGCGTGCCGGATCCGGGACTCGAACCGGGACCTTTGGCTTTCGCGGGCAAGCGCACTACCGACTGAGCTATCCCGACACGACTCACGATACCGCCTCACAACTTTATTCCGTCAGTACCTCGTCTCCTACTTTCCAAACAAAGGTCCCCGGTTCGAGTCCCGGTTCCGGCACACAATTTTAATCTGACAGGAAGTTTCATATCAGCGCACACTACACTGTAGAGTGAATTTTCATTCTGGAAAGCTTAACGGGTTTCTTTTAGTACTCATGTAGACGACTTCACACTTCTCATTATTTAGAGTCAACTGCCAATTTTTAGAGCGCTGTGTTTAATTGTTTCCGTGCACTTGGTGCGTAACAGCGGTATTGAGGAGCTTTTGCGCCGCTAGCGCGGCCACGCCCCCTGCTTCCGCGTCAGGGGTGTCCATGCCGCCGTCGGCTTCTGCTGCTGACCTTTGCCGGCCGCCTTGACCTTTGCGCAGCGCAGCAGATCCTTGGCTGCCCTTTCAGCTTCCTGCGGTAAACCGGCAGAGGAAGGCAGTCCGTCCATCCCGTTCCATCTACATCTATCTACATCTGCATCTACATCTACACTGATACTCTGCAAACCACATTCAAGTGCCTGGCAGAGGGTTCATTCACCACTTTCATAACTTTTCTCTACCGTTCCATTCTCTAACAGCGCGCGGGAAGAAAGAACATCTAAATCGTTACGTTTTCGATCTGATTTCTCTTATTTTATTGGGATGGTCATGTCTCCCTAAGTAGGCAGAACATTTAGAACTAAAAGTCGGTGATTGAAACTTCGCAAACAGATCACGCCGCAATGAATAACGTCTTTCTTTTAATGATTTCCACCCCGATTCGTGCCACATTTCCGTGACGCTTTGCCCCCCGTAATGTGATAAAACAAAACGAGCTGCCCTTCCCTGAACCTTCTCAATGTCTTCCGTCAGTCCCACCTGGTGAGGGTCCCACAAGGGGCAACAGTACTCCAGGAGAGGACGCACAAGTGTGATGTAGGCAGCCTCTTTGGTGGAGCTGGAGCATCTTCTAAGCGTTCTGCCGATGAAACGTAACCTTTCGTTCGCCTTCCCCACAATATTTTCTATGTGTTCTCTCCAGTCAAAGTTGTTCGTAATTGTAACTTCTAGGTATTTGGTAGAATTTACGGCCTTAAGGTTTGACTGATTTATCGCGTAATTAAAGTTCAGCGGATTTCTTTTAGTGGTCATGTGTATTACTTCACACTTTTCTTTTACTGTCAATTGCCAATTTTCGCACCATGTAGAAATTTTGTCTAAATCGCTTTGCAGTTGCTTCTGATCCTCTGTTGATTTCACTAACCGATAAACGACAGCATCATCCGCGAACAGTCTAAGGGAGCTATTCATATTGTCTCCTAAATCGTTTATAAACACGAGGAAGAGTAGGGGACCTATAACGCTTCCCTGTGCAACGCCAGATATCACTTCTGTTTTACTCGATGACTTACCGTCAATTACAACGAACTGTGTTCTTTTTGATAGGAAATCGTGAATCCAATCGCAGAATTGGGAAGATATTCCATAAGCACGCAATTTCATTAGAAGCCGCTTGTGGGGTACAGTGTCAAAAGCCTTCCTGAAATCCAAAAATATGGAATCGATTTGAGATGCCTTGTCGATAGCACTTAACACTTCATGTGAATAAAGGGCAAGCTGTGTTTCGCAAGAGCGATACTTTCTGAATCCGTGTTGACTACTGGTTAATAGGTCGTTCTTTTCGAGGTAGTTCATAATATTCGAACAAAGTATATGTTCCAAAATCCTACTGCAAATCGTCGTCAATGAGATAGGCCTGTAATTTTGGGGATCACTCCTATTGCCTTTCTTGAATATTGGAGTAACTTGGGCAACTTTCCAGTCTTTGGGTACGCATCTTTCGCTCTCTTTCGTTCTCCTTAGGTTAGTTTACCTAGGTTTAAGTAGTTTGTAAGCTACGGACTGATGGCCACGCAGTGTGGTCCGATAGATTTACAAACATCTGAACATTTTTTTTCCTTTTTTGATAAATCGGAGCGTGTGCTGTGGCCTCAACGTCGCATGGCTGTCGAGGGGTGGCCAGACTGCACAGAAGCAAAATGTTCAAATGTTTGTATAGCTTATGGGACTCGACCACGGGGTCATCAGTCCCTAAACTTACAAACTACCTATGAACTACTTAATACTAAGGACGTCACAAATATCCATGCCCGAGGGGGGATTCGAACCCCCGACCGTAGTGGTCGTGGAGACCGTGACTGGAGCGCCTCAGTCCCCTCGGCCACCGCGGCCGGCGGAAAGAGAACTGACCCACACAAATACAGGCCAATATCGTTGACATCAGTTTCATGTAGAATTTTGGAGCATATTCTCAGTTCGAATATAGTAAATTTCCTTGAAACGGAAAAGCTTCTTTCCATGAATCCGCACGGGTTTAGGAAACATCGTTCATGTGAAACTCAGCTTGCCCTTTTCTCACATGACATCTTTCGAGCCATGGACGAAGGGCAACAGGCGGATTGTGTTTTTCTCGACTTCAAAAAGGCGTTCGACGCGGTGCCACACTGCAGACTACTAACGAAGGTACGAGCTTACAGAAAAGGTTCACAGATTTGTGACTGGCTGGAAGACTTCCTAAGTAATAGAATGCAGTACGTTGTTCTCGACGGCGAGTGTTCATCAGAGACGAGTGTATCGTCAGGCGTGCCCCAGGGGAGTGTGATAGGACCGCTATTATTTTCTATCTGTATAAATGATCTGATGGACAGAGTAAGTTGTAATTTGCGGTTGTTTCCTGACGATGCTGTGGTGTATGGGAGGGTGTCGTCTGTAACTGACTGTAATACCATACAGTTTGACTTAGACAAAAATTTTAGTTGGTATGAAGAATGGCAGCTAGCTCTCAATGTAGAAAAATGTAGGGTGATGCGCATGAGTAGAGAAAACAATCCCATAATGTTCGAATACAGCATTAGTAGTGGGCTTCTTGATGCTGTCGCGTCGTTCAAATATCTAGGCGTAACATCAGAGTCCCCTCGGCCTCCGCGGCCGTCTGCACGGTACCCTGCGTGCATCCATTTGCTGAGTCGGCCGTAGCAAGGACAGCGCCTGTTCATTCTACTCTGAGCGTTGTGCTGTGAACACCTGTATACCAGGCGTGTACGGAAAGCAAGTAGCGTTTCGGGAAAAATTCAGTAAAAAGCATTTCTTTTGAACAATTTTACTGTCACCATAAGAAGCATTTCTTCAAGAACTTTACCACGTATTTTCCTACCGTTTATTTATTTTTTATTATTATTATTATTATTTAACATGCCCCATTACATAGTAATATTACATGTTTGATGGTTTGATTCAGGCAGTCACAACAAATATTTTTGCAAACACAAGTACAGTATATAAGCTGACAGGGTTTACAAAGGAACAAACAATTTCATACATCAGGAAATCTTATTGAATTACAAAAATTGTAAAAGTCTGTAGTGTATTTATGTACTAAGTCATATTTACTGACGGGCCATCCTCCTCCTTTGGCAGCTATTTTTTGCCTGAGATGGTCCCTCTCTTTCAATAAACTGCAGCAGTCAGAAAGCACGTGGTCAACAGTTTGGACAGCACTGTCACATGCGCACGTTCCGTCTTCAATTATTCTGAACCGCTGATAGTAGGCTTTCAGTTTCCCGTGACCTGTTAACATAGCTGTAAAAATTCTGAGATATTGGAAGTTTAATCATTAAACGTTGTCGGATCGTAGGAAAACACGGTTTAGTGCTTCCCCCGTTTCTTGTTCTGTGCCACTGAATGTCCCATTTGTTCCTAAACTCTTCTCGAAGTTCCTCCTTTACGGCACTTGTAGGTATTTTGTTGCATCGTGTTGATTGTCGTGATCGAGCTGCTCTTTTAGCAACGTTGTCAGCTAGTTCATTTCCCCATATCCCTCGATGTGCCTTAACCCATTCGAAATGCACCAGCCAGTTGTGTGTCTGCAACCTTCTGATTTCACATCATATTTCTTCAATCAACAAGTTGTGGTTCTTCGGATTTCGCAAAGAGTCCAAAGCTATCCTGCTGTCGTTGTTGAGGCAATGAATAACGAAGCATCCCTCTGGCCTCATAGAATAATGCTGCCATTGCTGCTTGTCGAATTTCTCTCATGAAACCAGTTTGGCCTCTCACGGGAACCGGCGCTTTGGCGGGAAACTTCTCCAAAGTGACGTATTCAGTTATCGACAGCTACGACAAGAGCCTCAACAACTGTAGAAAAAAAAAAAAAAAAAAAAAAAAAAAAAAAAAAAAGGTTCAAATGTTTTGTAAATCTATCGGACCAAACTGCGTGGCCATCAGTCCGTAACTTACAAACTACTTAAACCTAGGTAAACTAACCTAAGTACAAACACACACACACACATGCCCCAGGGAGGACTCGAACCTCCACGGCGAGCAACCGCGCGCTCCGTGGCGAGGCGCTTTAGAGCGCTCGGCTACTCCACCGCGGCAACTGTGGAAACCATGTGGAAAAATACTTAAAGATATGCTCGTTCTTTCGACAATGTTTTTTTCAAAGATATATATTTACTGTGGTTTTTCTTTTTTTTTTCTCTGAAACCGGTAGCTACCTTCCGCATACGCCTCGTAATTACAGTTTGTGTGCGCGTATTGTATGCAAATATTCACCTCTGTTCCCATCTTGATGACATTTCGCATCACGGCCTTCACTCCGAGAGGAACATAGCCGTAGGTGCGAGCATCGCGTACAGCACACGCTCCACGAGGTGTGACGTCATAAAGAACGAAAGGCGAGAAAAACTGCTCCTTAACGGGTCGACAGATTTCACGCAAATGTGGTGCCCATATTGCTTTCCGTGAGTCAAAAGTATATGGAGGGGTAACAACAACTTAAAGGCACGTAGTTCAGGAGACATGAGGCTTACGTTAAGTACTTATATATTACACCGTCGCCCCAACGACGAGGAGAAACGTGACACAGCAAAGAGCGGGACGAACAGCGACAGTCAACACCTTGTAACGATACACCAAAAATTTTATTTATTTTTTGTTTATCTTTGATCAGCGATGCTTACTGCCTCCGGTTCCCTCTGACTCGCAATGCAACTAATTTAATTTCGTTCGTCATTTTTTACTCCCAAACAAGCGAGAAGACGCAACCGTGATAGTAGTATTACTCACTCTCTGGTCTGTATCCGATGGGTGAATACGTCTTTCAAATCAAATCTTCAAATCTTTGTATAGTCTATGGGACTTAACTACGGGGTCATCAGTCCCTAAACTTACAAACTACTTATCAACTACTTACGAACTAGGACAGCACAAATATCCGTGCCCGAGAGGGGATTCGAACCCCCGACCGTAGTGGCCGTGCAGACCGTGACTGGATCGCCTCAGTCTCCTCGGCCACCGCGGCCGGCTATACGTCTTTCATACCTGTATCCACTCATGTAAGTAAGAATAAAGCAAGCTGTTGCTGAAAATATATTATTTAAATTTAAAATCATTCCCTCTCCATGGTTTTCATTTAAATCAAACTCCTCCACGTCAAATATTTAATTTCCTAATGTTTTCAGCTCCTCTACGTCCGTAATAGTTTAATGTTCAGACGCCATTACAATCGCTTCGCATTGTCTGCATAATTTCAATCACTATCAATCATCCTTATACAATACTTTGCTTAATTTTAGAACCTGCAGTCATTTCATTTGTAATTTTACTAAGTCCGACCATTTTTTTTTTAATTTTTTTATCATTACCAGTAACTTCATGTTCCACCCACGGTCACAACACAATAAAAGCGAAGTGAACAGTCTGAACATCGATCTCCTACGGAAAGTATCTCGAACATTCACTTATTAAATAAGACATAAAAGTTATCATTTCCAGCTTCTACAATACGAAGTGCAGGATCCAGCTAGATGCTATCCGTAAGTCTTATAACATGCTGTTGCTTGTACGGTGCCAGACTTTAATAAGCAACCCGCGGTTTATTTGCGTTAATGTTCATTTTGTGCTGTACTTTAACTAACTTATTTCAAATTCAAAAAATTCGGCACCATCAATTCCTTGTCCAAAATATAATCGCGGAATCTACTTTTAACAATTATGGCATCATACGAAGCAAGGGCGACGTTTTAACGTGGACACGTGTGTTGTGCTGTCCAGCTAACCTGGAGTGGAGGACTTGACGGTCTGCTTCAGACACGTTCCGCCGCGTAACTCGATAACTACCCAGTCTGGTCTACCCCAAGGAAGGAATGAAGATTAGTGCCTCCTTAACATCTCCCAGGGAATAACAATTTCGAAAAACTTACGGCTATGCTGCCAGGTACCAAAATGGACGACGGCCGATGTTTCGGCAGGAGACCACCCTGCCATTTTCAGGGAGAAACTGCAGTGAGGAAGCAACGTGCAAAGATCGCTAAAACCTCGGTTTTTTTTTTTTTCAGATATGTAGACGACACTTTTGTTGCTTGCCCTCATGGTAGTGAGGACTAGGATTATTTTTTGGAACACCTAACTTCAAACTACCCCAGAGAACATCCGTTTCACAATGCAAGTGGAAAAGAATGGTTGCCTTTCCTTCCTTGACGTGTTGGTCAGGAGGAAGGCAGACGGTACGTTGGGACATGCCGTATATAGGAAGCCAACGCATACTGATTTGTATCGGCAAGCTGATAGTTGTCACCTCGCAGCTCAACGTGAAGGGGTTCTTCCAATCTTAGTGCATAGGGCTCACGTCATTTCTGACCCGGAAAGTTTTCCCGCTGACCTGCCCCACTGGAGAAAATGTTTCGACAGAATGGCTACGGTGAAGGGCAGGTTAAGAGAGCGTTGCGCCGTCGACCACATGTGCAACGGGCTGGTGGTGGTAGCACTGAGCCGATACCCACGGCAGTGGCCTTTCTGCCATAAGTTGGCAGCCCTTCCTAAAAGATTTGCCGCATTTTGCGTAAAAACGATGTGAAATGTGTGTTTCGTCCAGCTTCTAAAATCAAGGCACTGTTGGCATCCGTCAAGGATGATCTGGGTTTGCGTAAGGTGGGTGTCTACCGTACCCCGTGTAGCTGTGGCATGTCATGTGTGGGTCAGACTATTAGGACTGCTGAGGACCGATGTATTGAGCATAAACGTCACACACGTTTACAACAGCCAGACAAATCTACTGTGGACGAACACTATCTCTACACAGGCCACCCTATGGAATACATCTACATCTACATCTAGATCTACATGGGATACTCTGCAAATCACATTTAAGTGCCTGGCAGAGGGTTCATCGAACCACCGTTATACTCTTTATCACCCATTCCATTCTCGAATAGCGCGCGGGAAGAAAGAACACCTGAATCTCTCTGTTCGAGCTCTGATTTCTCTTATTTTATTCTGATGATCATTTCTACCTATGTAAGTGGGACTCAACAATATATCTTCCCATTCGGAGGAGAATGTTGCCGATTGGAATTTCGCAAGTAGCCCACGCCGCAGCGATAAGCGCCGTTGTTGTAATGATTCCCATCCCAGATCCTGTATCTTTTCCGTGACGCTGTCTCCCCTGTATCGCGACAACACGAAACGAGCTGCCCTTCTCTGGACTCTTTCGATGTCCTCCGTCAGACCCACCTGATAAGGATCCCACACTGGGCTGCAATACTCCAAAAATGGACGGACAAGCGTAGTGTATGCCGTTTCTTTTGTAGTTATATTGCATGTTTTAAGGGTTCTGTCAATAAAACGCAGTCTCTGGTTCGCCTTTCCCACGATATTATCTACGTGTTCTTTCCAGTTTAAGTCTGAATTAATAGTAATTCGCAGGTAATGAGAGAACGGAAATTCTGGCATGCACTTCCAGCTACTGGGACTGTATTATCAAGGAAGCGACAAAAATAAAACTAGCTGACCGCCTTATGAACAGGGATGGAGGCTTCTGCTTAAATTCCACTTGGCATCCTGCTCTCTCACTTGTCAAGAAACAGAGGGACGATTCCAATGAGACATCATCTGTCGAGAACTGATGTGTATTATCGACACCGTCTGCACGGCCACTACGGTCGTGGGTTCGAATCCCCCCCTCGGGCATGGATATATGTGGCATCCTTAGTCTTAGCTAGTTGATAAGTAGTTTGTAAGTTTAGGGACTGATGACCCCGTAGTTAAGTCCCATAAGCTCTACAAACATTTGAACATTTTTATTATCGACATCCTCACCGGTTTCATCTTTATTGCTTATCTTGCTTGCTCGGTGTGTGTTGTCATTCCTGTCTACCCATTGAAAACAGAGGTTCTAGAGATAGTCGCACATTGCTTCCTGACTGCACTTTTGCCGTCCTATATTTTGATACAAGGCTGCATACCCGTAAGTTTTCCGGAGGAAGATTACTGTTTAACGCTCCGTCGACATCGTGGTCATTAGAGGCGCAGCCTTACGCTCAGGTTGTTTGGGTAACGATATGGAAGGAACCACCCCGGCATTTTTTGCCTGGAGTGATTTTAGGGAAATCGCGGAAAACCTAAATCTGGATGGTCGGAGGTGGATTCGAAGCCAGCGGCTGCTGTGTGCCCCGGTAGCTGAGCCGCTCTGCCGTGGCTGGCGGCTGACCCCGTTTGCAAAGGTCGCGCCGCGCTGAAGACGCCGCCTGCGTCGCCGGCGAAACGCACATTACATTCACACTTGTACCACAGATCATATATACGACATTTCGTAGTGATGTGGAAAGTGTCAGTTTAGTAAATATTGACTACTCTTGAATGAAACTTTCATTCTGCAGCGGAGTGTGCGCTGATATGAAACTTACTGGCAGATTAAAATTGTGTGCCGGAACCGGGAATCGAACGTGGGACCTTTGCCTATCGCGGGCAAGCGCACTACCGACTGAGCTATCCCGACACGACTCACGATGCCGCCTCACAACTTTACTTCCGCTAGTACCTCGCCTCCTACTTTCCAAACTTCATTCTGGAAACATCCCATCATACCAGTGGCGTAACTATGGGGGGGGGGGGGATGATGAGGATAGAAACCCCCCCCCAGAACCCCCCCCCCCCCAAAAAAAAAAAAAAAAAAGAAAAAGAGACAGAGAAATCGTATAACAGCAATCTGTGAAAGTACAGATTGGAAACTGGTATCGGGTCCGGTGGTCTGGGGTAAAGCGCTCGATTGGAAACAGAAGGGACGCGGGTTCGAAACCCGGTCGGACCTTGGATTTATGTCAGTCTGCATTTTAACCCATCCTTCACCTCTCAACGACGTGAGGAGTCGCCAGAAACGACACGCGGTTCGGATTCCACGTTAAGCTGTAGGTCCCCTTTCCCGGTTGGATAGCTGGGGTAGGCGTCTAATTGAAAGACTTGCGCCAAGCCAATGAGCCACGCGACATTATTATTATTATAATTATTGTTATTATTATTATTATTATAACTGGAGTGGTAGATGGTAATCTGTCTGGAAACTGACTAAAATTTTGCTCGTCAAGCAGATCTATCCGCCCCCCCCCCCAAAGCCAAGTCCTAGTTTCGCCACTGCACCATATATACGACAATTCGTAATGTTGTGGAAAGTGTCAGTTTAGTAAATGTTGTCTTCACTTGACAATGAATGTTTTAATGATTTTTATTACATTTTTTGTTGTTCTTTATTTATTTATTTATTTTTAATTTTATTTCTTTTAAGTTATATCTAAAAATTCATCTACATTGTAGGAGATGCTATTCAGAAATTCCTTTAATTTCTTTTTAATTACTAGTTGGTTATCTGTGAGGCTTTTGATGCTACTTGGTAAGTGAGCAAAGACTTTTGTGGCAGCATAATTCACCCCAAGGTAGATTTAAACTGGAATAGTCAAAATCATTCATTCTCCTAGTGTTGTAGTGTTGTAGCTATGGTCGGATTGTTAATAACAAATTTCATGACTGATATATATATATTGTGAAGCTACAGTGAGAATCCCTAGATCGCTAAATAAATGTCTGCAGGATGCTCCTGGGTGGGCTCCAGCAATTATTCTGACTACACGCTTTTGTGCAATGAATACTTTTTTACTCAATGTTGAATTGCCCCAGAATATGATCCCATAAGAAAGCAGTGAATGAAAATATGCGTAGTGTCCGAGAGAGGACTCGAATCTCTGACAGCAGGGTCACCGAAGACCCTGACATGGTGGCTAGAACCGCGTGACCATTCCGTACCCAATTCAATCAATATATATATATAAATGTGGATGTCTGTTCGGTGTACGCTTATCACGTCCGAACGACAAGACGCAGAGACTTAAATATTTGTGTAGTTACTAATTTATACCTGAGGAAGGTTTTAGGCACGTTTCTATAGTGCTCTGATAGATATTCAGTAATTACAAGAATATAACGCGAAATAAGAAACAATAATTACTCTTTGATAATTATATTTACTCTTTGAAAATGGTTTTATTGGTTGCATTTTTGCTTGAGGGTTGATAATGATAAAAGGGTGGTGTATATTGGGATGGCAAGTTATCGGTGTATATAAAATTCTACGTGTGTGTGTGTGTGTGTGTGTGTTAATATTTCGCTCTGCAGCGAAAACTACAGAACGCAAACGAATGGTCTGTGTGTAATTGTTGACCGACGTCTCCCGTTGTATACCATAGCAGTTCCATGCCGATAGCTATAAGGGGGTGGAAGATATGGTGGTTGAAAGTCGTCAAATTATAAAAAAATTCGGACTGAAGGCCAGCGATGACGTTTGCGACTCTATAGCAAGGAGGTTACATACAGCGAAACGAGATGCCACATATCATATATTTGGTCTATGCGTGCTACAATGTCTTCAGCTCCTTCTTTGTAATGATAAGCATACGAATGAGGGAATATAAGAATAAATAAATAAAGCAGTAAAAAAGAAATTTCTTTTAATACATCTCTTTTAAAAAAAAATCGATTTGACGTTTCGCGCATTATCCATCATAATCAACCAACACGCGAGCGGAGCCGCGGGTTTAAGCTAGTAGGACAATAAAAGCGGTCTCGAAGTCTGAAGTACTCACCTCCATGCACCGCACGTAACTTTACCTAGTTACTTGTACCATGTCCGTAACGTTCGCGAAATTATTTGATAATTCCAGAATGAAACTTTCACTCTGCAGCGGAGTGTGCGCTGATTTGAAACTTCCTAATCGGCACAGCGCTTGCCCGCGAAAGGCAAAGGTCCCAGGTTCGAGTCCCGGTTCCGGCACGCAATTTCAACCTGCCAGGAAGTTTTATTTGATAATTATTCAACAAACTTCCGGCCCAGTCTGATTAACGGTGTCGCTAAGAACAAGGCGTCATCTGCTGGATGTTTACGCAACCTAGGTACCGACATTTGGTTTCCGGTGAAGTAAAGGTCGAGGATGCGACCGCCGGTGACGTCACCACCAGGTGGGTGGACGGGCGGCCTTGCGGTTCCGTTGCGGCAGTCGTGACGTCACGTGGCGTGAGGTGAGGTGACGTGAGTGAGTTGAGGTTTGGTGAGTCAGCCACGCAGCCGGAACAGCCGCATGCACACTGCACCGGCCGGGGTGTAGCCCAGCCCAGCCTCAAAGGTCTCACAAAGGTCCGCAGAAGCGCATCCGTTTCCTCAGACAATAACATCAAGCGAAATGCACAAACAAGACTAACGTATAACGTAAACGCATACGTCGGTTCCCGATGTGTCTCCAAAGCCAAGCACTGTCGGGCTTGGCGAGCACTTGGATGGGTGACCGTCCAATTGTGTCGAGGGCTGTTGGCAAACGGGGTGGACTCACCCCTTATGAGGCCAACTGAGAAGCGGCTATGGAAAGAAACCAGCGGTATTCCTAGGTATTTTGTGGAGTTTACGGCCATTATACTATTTAGCTACCATTCCACTCTAGAATAGCGCGGGAAGAAAGAACACCTGAATCTCTCCGTTCGAGCTCTGATTTCTCGTATTTTATTCTGATGATCATTTCTACCTATGTAAGTGGGAGTCAACAATATATTTTCGCATTCGGAGGAGAATGTTGGCGATTGGAGTTTCGTAAGTAGCCCACGCCGCAGCGATAAGCGCCGTTGTTGTAATGATTCCCATCCCAGATCCTGTATCATTTCCGTAAAGCTGTCTCCCCTGTATCGTGACAATACGAAACGAGCTGCCCTTCTCTGGACTCTTTCGATGTCCTCCGTCAAACCCACCTGATAAGGATCCCACACTGGGCTGCAATACTCCAAAAATGGACGGACAAGCGCAGTGTATGCAGTTTCTTTAGTAGTTCTGTTGCATCTTTTGAGGGTTCTGCCAATAAAACGCAGTCTCTGGTTCGTCTTTCCCACGATATTATCTACGTGTTCTTTCCAGTTTTAATTCTGAAGTAATAGTAATTCCTAGGTATTTCGTGGAGTTTACGGCCTTTATATTTGATTGATTTATCTTGTAAACAAAGTTTAACGGATTTCTTTTCGTCCTCACGTGGACGATTTCACACTTCTCATTATTTAGAGTCAATTGCCTTTTCCTACACGATAGTAATGTCTTATTCAGATCGTTCTGCCGTTCGTTTTACATTCCAGAAATTCACAAAAGATATTCCATGAATTTTTGCGTTACACATATATCTTCCGTATTCATTGGCACAGAAAGGGAAAGCAAGAGAGAGAGAGAGAGAGAGAGAGAGAGAGAGAGAGAGAGAGAGAGAGAGAGAGAGAGAGAGATACGGACAGACAGAGAGGAGAGAGCAGGAAATGGATGGCTGACTTTAGGTTTCCACCTGCTTATACGAGCTTACGTAGCGTTTGTTTATTTGCGTAGTAAATCGATTCAGCAACCAGTAATCCGCACGAACATTTCACTTTCTCTGCCATCACAAATGTGCTCCGACACGTCCTCGTTTATGATTCAAAAATGACGGCCGTTTTAGTTACTTATAGTGAGTGAAAAGTGCTGAAAAGTGCCTATAAGATTAACATTAAGAAGTGGAAAACTAGGGAAATGGAGTGCAGTGTAAGAAAATCAGGTGATGCTGAAGGAATTAGATTGGGAAACGAAGCAATAAAGGAGGTAGATGAGTTTTGTTACTTGGGCAGTAAAATAATAAATGATGGTCGCAGTACAGAGGATATAAAATGCAGAATGGCAATGGGTAGAAAAGCGTTCTTGAAAAGGAGAAATTTGTTAACATCGAATAATGATTTAAGCCTAAGGAAGTCCTTTCTGAAGGCATTTGTGTGGAGTGTTGCCTTGTATGGGAGTGAGACATGGACGATAAACAGTGCGGACAGGAAGAGGATTGAGGCTTTTGAAATGTGGTGCTACAGAAGAATGCTGAAGATTAGGTGGGTGGATCGCGTAACTAATGAGGACGTTGTTGTGGTCTTCAGTCCGGAGACTGGTTTGATGCAGCTCTCCACAATACCCTATCCTGAGCAAGCCTCTTCATCTCCTCATAAGAACGGCAACCCACATCTGTCTGAATCTGCTTACTGTATCCATCTCTTGGTCTTCCTCTGCGATTTCTACCCCACACACTTCAACGATAAATTCACAATTCCAGCATGTCCCACTATGTCTCACACCAATATATCCCTTCTCTTAGTCAGGATATCCCACACAATTCTGTTGAGCACCTCCTCATTAGTTACGTGATCTACCCATCTAATTTTCATCATTCGTCTGTAGCACCATGTTTCAAAAGCTTATATTATCAACGTTTCACTGCCATACAATGCTACACTCCAGACAAATGCTTTCAGAAAGGACTTCCTAAAATTTAAAGTAATATTGTATGACAACACATTTCTCTTCTTCACAAACGCTTTTCTTCCCATAGCCATTATGCATTTTATATCTTCTTTACTTCAACCATCAGAAGTCGTTATCTTGCTACCCAAATAACAAAACTCATCTTCTACTTTTATTGTCTCATTAAAAAATATAATTACTTCAGCATCGCTTGATTTTCTGACACTATAGTTCATTACTCTCGGTTTGTTATTGCTCATGTTATATCTTCTTTTCAAGACACTGTGCATTACATTTAATTACTCTTCCATGTCCTTTGCTGTCTCTGACAGAATTAGAATGTCATCGGCAAACCGCACAGTTTTTATTTCCTCTCTCAGGACTTTAATTATCTCTCGAAACATCTTCCTGCATTCCTTGACAGTCTGCTTAATGTACAGATTGAAAATCTCCGTTACTTTCGCATATATCTCTGAAACAGTGCTAGTTATGCAAATAACATAACAGGGCAAAGTTGCGGAGAATTTCCTTCTCTACAAATTCTGTTACTCAATTTTCTTTTCAGATGAAGTGTTAAGGCGTTATTTTTATTTAAATTTTGAGCTGTGAAAAGCTGAGCACAAAGGCCCACTTATATAATTGCTGCCGTACAAAATGTCGTTCCTGCGAAACACAACTAGCTCTCTACTCATACGAAATGATGGGTGCTATCGACAAGGGTTCGCAAATCGATTCCGTATTTCTTGATTTCCAGAAGGCTTCTGACACCGTACGTCACAAACGGCTTTTAATCAAATTGTGTGGTTATGGTATATCGCCCCAAATTTGTGAGTAGATAGGGGATTTCATGTCAGAGAGGACACAGTTTGTAGTAATCGATGGTAAGGTATCGACTAAAACAGAGGTGACATGGGGCGTTCCACAGGGTACTGTTATTGGTCCTCTGCTATTCCTTATTTACATAAACGATTTAGGGGAAAATCTAAGTAGCTCTCTTGGGTTCTTTGGAGATGACGCCTTCATTTACCGTCTAGAAAATCATGTAAAGATCAAAACCAACTGCAGAACGATCTGAATAAGATATCACTATGGTGTAAAAATTGGCAATTGACTCTAAATAATAAGAATGGTGGAGTCGTCCACATGAGTACGAAAAGAAATTCGTTAAACTTTGTTTACAAGATAAATGAATCAAAAGTGAAGGCCGTAAACTCCACAAAATACGTAGGAATTACTATTACATGAGACTTAAACTGGAAAGGACACATAGATAATGTCGTGGGAAAAGCGAACCAGAGACTGCGTTTTATTGGCAGAAACCTTAAAACATGGAACAGAACTACAAAAGAAACTGCATACACTACGCTTGTCCGTCCTTTTTTGGAGTATTGCAGCCCAGTGTGGGATGCTTATCAGGTGGGTTTGACGGAGGACATCGAAAGAGTCCAGAGAAGGGCAGCTCGTTTCGTATTGTCACGATACAGGGGAGACAGCGTCACGGAAATGATACAGGATCTGGGATGGGAATCATTACAACAACGGCGCTTATCGCTGCGGCGTGGGCTACTTGCGAAACTCCAATCGCCAACATTCCGAATGCGAGAATATATTGTTGACTCCCACCTTCATAGGTAGAAATGATTCATCGGAATAAAATACGAGAAATCAGAGCTCGAACGGAGAGATTCAGGTCTTCTTTCTTCCCGCGCGCTATTCGCGAATGGAATGGGGGATGAATAGTATAATTGTGGTTCGATGAACCCTCTGCCAGGCACTTGAATGTGATTTGCAGAGTATGCCGTGTAGATGTAGAACGTGAAGTGTGCCAGACGCAGTGTTTGGAGTTAACGCTAGACGGATGCGAGTTCTCGGTGGCCGGTGAGAGTGTGGGCAGTTAGCGCTCGCCTAAGTGCCCGCTAATCGCCTGCGTTAGCAGAGAGGCGGTTGCGCTGGCGTCTGCAGAGGGAGAGAAACGCGCGACGCGACGTAACGTAACGGCAGGCGCGTCCACAGCGGCCAAAGCGTCAAAGGTCAGCCGCAGGAGGCAGAAGGAGAAGGTGCTTGTCTAGCGCACAGTCTGCTACCTGCTACCTGCCGGCGTTGCGAAACCCAGCAAGTGGCCTTCTGCTGCTGTACGCTCGCAGAATTCACCAAACGGCATTCCTCCACTACACATTACTAGTCCATGGTGTACAACAGCAAACAGTTACAAAAAATATTCCTTCAAACCGTCTTGATTGCAAAATTTTTTTTATTAGTTAATGACGCGTTTCGCCCTTTAGCAGGGCATCTTCAGATTATCTGCGTGACAGAATTTACACAAAATTACAAGGCGGAATTACAAACGTTTATAATGGTACATGGGCTTATTTTGTGTTAAGAAGACAGTATAAATGGTAAACAAAGCTTACAATGCGCTCTTCGTGGTGTGACACCGTAAGTTGTTATTGCGGTGTTTCTGTTTTCCTGGAATATATATATATATATATATATATATTTTTTTTTTTTTTTTTTTTTTTTTTTTTTTTTTTTTTTTCCTTGTGGCCCTACAAATGTTCCCGTAACAACGAATTACAGTTGGAACATACTCGGTAAAGATGTGAGAAACATAAAATCGATGTTTAAGATTACCTTAATCGAAGCGGTGGTCTCTGAAGATACAAGATAAACCCATGTTTACAATTGCGCTCACGGGCGTGGTGTGCAAAGAGTAACCACAAAGGAAGCAAAAATATACACTTAACGTAGGTTTCTGCAAGGTTTTGTGAGTGAAGTACACTTGACCGTTTCTCTTGACTTCAGTATATACTTGAGAAATTAAATAAAGTATGGTATTACTCACAAAGAAATGTAAATTACTGCTCAAATACTGTGCACTGTCCTTTCATATTTTTTTACGATACGGCGCTGCAACATGAGCAGTGCAGAGGAGACATTCTGCGACATCTGTCAGCGGTCTCCAGAACTACACGAGTCATCCCTACGGTCGGGAGAGAGAAAATGAAATATATCACCAAATTTCACCAAATTAGGTTTCCTTACCCTTCGATAGATAGGAAGAAGAAAAGGCGTGTGTTGTCTGATGAAGACTTGCATTCGTCGTAGCAGCTGAGCGTCTTCCGTGTTGCAGAGGAAAATAACAGCTGTGGTAGTTAATGTGGCTGAAGGGTCCATGCGCGGCAGTGGAGACTTCGACGCACGGTTGGAACGGCAACCTTTCTCTCCTGCAGAACGGCTCACGCGGAAGTGTCACACTTTCAGTTCGCGTCGAAGCTAATTTTCCGAGGTAAGAACGCACGGTGAGCTGCGAATGGCATGCTTCAAATGAAATAAAACGTTATGTTCATACGTCAGCGTGGCTTGAGGAAGCATCGGTCGTGCGAAGTCCAGCTTTTCTTTTTCTCTCGTGACATTTTGCGTGCTGTGGACGAAGGGCAACAGGCAGACTGCATACTTCTCGATTTTCTAAAGGCGTTTGACACGGTACCGCACTAAAGACTGCTAAGGAAAGTACGGTCGTATGGAATAGATGCGTAAATATGTGAGTGGCTCGAATACTACATAAGTAACAGGGCCCAGCACGTATTCCTCGATGGCGAGTGTTGATCAGTGACTAGGGTACCGTGAAGGGTGCCCCAGGGAAGTGTGTTAGACCGCTGTTATTTTCTATCTATATATATATATACGACCTGGCGGTCACAGTGAGTTTCAATCTGCACCTGTTTGCTGATGATGCTGTGGAATAGAAGAAGGCGTCGTCAGTGAATGAAATGCATCAAATGTTTGTTCAGCTTATGGGAACTTGTCTACGGGGTCATCAGTCCCCTAAACTTACAAACTACTTACTAACTAGTTAATACTAAGGATGGCACAAATATTCATGCCCGAGGGGGAATCGAACCCCCGACCGTAGTGGCCATGCAGACCGTGACTGGAGCGCCTCAGTCCCCTCGGCCACCGCGGCCGGCTCAGTGAATGACTGTAGTAGGATACAAGGTGACTTGGACCAATTTTATAGGTAGCGTGAGGAATTCTAGCTGTCTCTAAATGTAGAAAAATATAACGTGATGCAGACGAATAGCAGATAGAATGCCGTAATGCCGCATTAGTAGTGTGCTGATTGACTGAGTGGCGTCAATTAAATACCAGGGCGTAAAGCTGCACAGCGATACGAAGTGGAACCAGCGCATGGCACAACATGGAAAGAGTTTACTTTAAAATGTCTCCGAAACGTATTATTAACTAATTACACAAACCGAAATAATAATTGAAACCATCTGAACACCATTACCAGCAATTACATTAATCTGTTTTTTTTTTTTTTTTTTTTTTTTTTTTTTTTTTTGAATGATTAATGCTGCATATTCACTATATTTACTGATATAAGTAGTTTAACTTAGCTTTTAAGGATCTTTGTACAGTGACCTTCAAATACAAAATGTCCACATGTGTTGTAAGTGTGTATGTAACTATGTGCTTGTGTTGTGTGTGCCAGACAACAAGTTTATCAAGATTAGCAAAACTGTGAGTAAATACAACATTACAATAATCCAAAAACCATAATGATGAAACATAATTGTAAAAATAGCTATATCTTCCTAACAGGTTAAAACTGTACAAACATAACCTCACTGGTATCCACAACACAAAACACAATACATCAAGAATGTAACCAGTAACTGTAAAAATGCACCCGATGATGGCAGCATGCTGCCGAAACGCGTCGTGCGAATAAAAATATTTACAAACAGTGACTGCTGCAGCATTAATCATTCAAAAAAAGATTATAATACAGTCGCAGACCTCAAAAAATCCAAATAACATGGATAAATTTACATTAATCTGTATTGCATTACCATAATTACGATCATCTCTTAGATTAAGGCTCTTTCTGGTGTAAAATTTAGGAAAAACAGAAAGCGATTTTTTTCGATGAATAACAATCAAATGCCATATGGTTGTAAGAGCATCACTTGAGTACGGCTTGACAGGACAAGGTTTGCATGAAATAAATTTTTTGGAAACTTCGTATCACTTACCTCTTAATATAAACGATATTAATTTAAGTCATATGTATTTTAGACCCAGTAGCTTTATAAAGGCATCGTCAGATAGTCCAAGTATCGGCTAGATAGTGGACGGGAAGAGTGGGCAAATCACGCACAGATGTCCAGGATAATGTTCGTGTCACATTCGTGGAAGTTCAGGGAAGGTTTAAACGGTGATAAAATAGAGAAAAATTGCGAGGATAATTTAGATTTAAAACACGTAAAATGTTCTGTACGGGAGTCGAACAGGAAAGCCGGCCGCGGTGACCGAGAGGACTGAGGCGCTTCAGTCGCGGTCTGCACGGCCACTACGGTCGGGGGTTCGAATCTCCACCTCAGGCATGGATATTTGTGCCGTCCTTAGCTGGTTCATAAGTAGTTTGTAAGTTTAGGGACTGATGACCCCGTAGTTAAGTCCCATAAGCTCTACAAACATGTGAACATTTGGAACAGCAAAGCCAGTAAGTGGTACTGAGTACCCTCCGCCACGCACCTACAGGTGGATTGTGGCGTCTGTTTGTAGATGTAGACGTGTTGATAGTAATGGCATTAGAACATTTGGCGAGTGTTTCGCATCCTGGACTAACGCGCAGCAGTAGACTAAAAACAGCAGTGCTGCAGTTTCTGGATCCTGCGCCACACCACATTTGACAGGTCTGCCTTTTTTTTTTTTTTTTTTTAGTTAAGTTTTCTGTAGGTAGACCTCCGTACTGTTTCGTGACGGAGCAACGTGAGAAACGTCTCGAGCCTTTGCGGTGTTCCTTTCCCAGACGGGCGACTTATTGTGCGGAAGCAGAAAAAGTGGACGCCGGCCTCACGTGTGCTGCGAGTTGGCCTGTCCGGCAGTGGACGGTGGCGGTGGCGGTGGTGGAAGGCCTTCGGCGCGCATAGCGGACGACGAACGAGGCCAGGCGAGCCCAGCAGGCTAGCGGGGAACGCCGCCAGCGAGGTCGCAGCTGCCAGCCACGGAGCTGTGCTGCTGCAGCTGAGCTGAGGCTAGCTGACAGCCGCGACACACAACGCACAGAGGACGGGACGGGCGCCGGAGACTTCGTCCCAGAACAGTTCGGTTTTCGTGCTGGACATGGCACAACATCCCAAGCCACCCGAGTGTTGAGCAGATTTGTAAGGCGAGAGCGGAAGGGCAGAGCACAGGAGCCGTCTTTGTGGACATCCAGAAGGCCTTCGACAGTGTTTGGCACGACGGCATGATATATAAGCTCAGTCAAATGGAGTGTCCCCTCCATATAATCAAAATAGTTAGGTCATTTCTGTTGTTGTTGTTGTGGTCTTCAGTCCGGAGACTGGTTTGATGCAGCTCTCCACAATATCCTATCCTGAGCAAGCCTCTTCATCTCCACATAAGAACGGCAACCTACATCTGTCTGAATCTGCTTACTGTATCCATCTCTTGGTCTCCCTCTGCGGTTTTTATCCCACACACTTCCCTCCAATGCTAACTTCACAATTCCTTGACGTCTAAGAATGTGTCCTACCAATCTATCCCTTCTTTTAGTCAAGGTATGCCAGAAATTCCTTTTCTCCCCAATTCTGTTCAGTACCTCCTCATTAGTTACGCGATCCACCCACCTAATCTTCAGCATTCTTCTGTAGCACCATATTTCAAAAGCCTCAATCCTCTTCCTGTCCGCACTGTTTATCATCCATGTCTCACTCCCATACAAGGCAACACTCCATACAAATGCCCTCAGAAAGGACTTCCTTAGGCCTAAATCAATATTCGATGTTAACAAATTTCTCTTTTCCAAAAACGCTTTTCTACCCATTGCCATTCTGCATTTTATATCCTCTGTACTGCGCCCATCATTTGTTATTTTACTGCCCAAGTAACAAAACTCATTTACTTCCTTTATTGCTTCGTTTCCCAATCTAATTCCTTCAGCATCACCTGATTTTCTTACACTGCACTCCATCACCCTAGTTTTGCTCTTGTTAATGTTCATCTTATATGCGCCTTTCAGCACACTGTCCATTCCGTTCAACTGCTCTTCCAGGTCCTTTGCTGTATCTGACAGAATTACTATGTCATCGGCAAAACGCAATGTTTTTAATTCTTCCCCCTGAACTTTTATTCCTTCACCAAATTTCTCCTTGCTTTCCTTTACAGCTTGTTCAATGTACAAATTGAATAACATTGGGGAAAGGCTACAACCCTGTCTTACTCCCTTTCCAACCACTGCATCCCTTTCATGCCCTTCAACTCTGACAACCGCTGTCTGGTTTTTGTACAAGTTGTAAATAACCTTACGCTGCCTATAATTTACTCCTGCTTTTTTCAGAACTTTAAACAAACTTGGTCATTTCTAGGTAATAGAAAATTTTTTGTTAGTTTAGATAGAGGTAAGAGTACCATTAAACCCATCGAGGCAGGAGTACCCCAAGGGTCGGTCCTGGGGCCCACTCTATACAGCCTCTACACAAATGATGTACCGCAGAAGGACGATACCCATCTGGCATTAGTTGCAGATGATACTGCTATCTACGCTAGCCACCCAAGCCTCAATTACATAGTCATACGACTTCAGAGGCACCTTGAGGAAATTGCTCAATGGTGCAACTTTTGGAAGATGAAAATTAATCCGGAAAGAGGAAGCCTCCCTTCCGCCAAATCTCTCTCGACGGGAGGGACCTCCCTTGGTGTGACTCAGTAAAATATTTAGGCCTCCAAATTGACCGCAAACTACTTTGGAACGCTCATATAACCGAGACATGTAATCGAAGTGTGGGGGCGCTAATTCAACTATATCCCCTGCTAAAAGGCAATGGGATTACTACTAATGCTAAGCTCTTAGCTTATAAATCAACAATCCTCCCCAAACTTCTTTATGGCTGTGAGGTCTGGGGCATGGCTGCAGACACTCACTTACAAAAGACACAAGTGCTTCAAAACCAGGCACTAAGAGTAATAACGGACGCACCCTGGTTCGTCACTAACACACACAAACACAACGACACTAACATGCCACAAATCACACAAGTCATTCAGAAACACACACGCACAATCATTTTACAACCGAACAGAGTCATCCCCCTACGAACTCATATCATCATATCATCACCACATAAACACCCAAGAAACACCACCACTCGGCCCATTCCGAGTATAGCACAGCACTAACATAAACTACACACAAAACAAAATCACATCCAAACAAACAATTACACCGATACATGAAAATCGAACCCCACACTCACAGAACACATTCATTCAGAAGGCATTAGGGTTAGTCCACAGGACCTTCAGTCAAAACAGGACTACGTCCAGACATGGAACAGCTCAGCTGGAGACTTCGACGCGCGGTCGGAACAGCAACTGTCCGCCTCTCTCCGCACTTAACAAACTGGCTGCGACGTGAGTCACGAATAACTCACACGGAGTCTTGTCTTCGGACCATGAGAAGTAAATACAATTCACGGACATTTTTCCGTTTAAAGCCCTGCGGTAAAATCAGTGTCTCCAGATTGACTTTACAAATTTTCCCCATACCGGACAAAATAAATTCCCCAAAATGACACTATTTTGGCAACTTTTCCACAAAATAAATGAAAACTACCATTTCCTTCAAATTAACATTTATTGTCAGTAGCCGGCCGCGGTGGCCGAGGAGACTGAGGCGCTTCAGTCACGGTCTGCACGGCCGCTACGGTCGGGGGTTCGAATCCCCCCTCGGGCATGGATATTTGTCCCGTCCTTAGTTCTAAGTAGTTCATAAGTAGTTTGTAAGTTTAGGGACTGATGACCCCATAGTCAAGTCCCATAAGCTCTATAAACATTTGAACATTTTGATTTTTTTATTGTCAGTAATGGCAACGTGAAGGGGTGTAACTACGTGTTCAGGGCCATAAAATTATCGTAAGGTAAAGCAGTCACCAATCCTAAGATTGGTTTGAACACCACAGTGCTTTACTAGGCACGGTCCTGTTTGGAGGTGGTATGCCGTTGCCTTCCTCCGACCTTGGAACTGACTTACCCAGCCAGTTATAGGGGGACCTACAGTTTAACGTGGGTTCCCAACCACGGTGCTACTCGGTATTTTTCACATCAGCAACACTCCAGACAGGAAAGAAGTGAAAAGTGACAGATAAAAAGCGTAGGACCTGGCGGGGATCGAACCCGCGACCTTTGGATTTGTAGTCTGCCACTCTACCACTATGCAACCAAGGCGCACTGTATGTACCAGAAATTATAGTACATAAAATTATCAATTTTATGGCAACAATGTTAATATTATTGCATATGTTTTTTTTTAATATTAATGGAACAAAAACCCACAGAACAAACCAGGAATGAAACCAGTCTTGCATATTTCATCACGTTTCTCAAGGATCTCAGTAAGTAGGTATTAAATAAGCTTTTACGCTCTAATTTCGCTGTAACTGTACTAATTCTAAAATTAAAATTAATTTCCTCCAGCTTCGTTGCCTTACTTCAGACAAGATTTTCAGTCTAGTATACATCAGATGGAGCACGTAGGAAATGTACAAATTTATTGACTTACCAAAGTAGTGGTTCGCCTTCCCATGCAGGTCGGTATCTTCGCATGATACTTTTGTGATGCCTACTGCCTCACTAACTGTCAGATGCTGTGTTCGTAGTAAACTACTCCTTTGTCATGGGCCAACAATGAAGGTTCTGCATTGTTTTAGTATTTTGAGGAAATGACACCCAAATGTTCGCAGAAATCACTGCTTACTGTCATATAAACATACTTCTTACCGGATATTAATGTTTTACATATTATTATCTCTGTAAGATACCCTATGACCGCATTTTAATCTAAACACACTCCACCAGAGAGTGGATAAAACGTTAGTACCGTACATAATCACAGTTTCTTAAAAAAGTTTCAGATTTGTTTGTAGCTAAAAATTGTCGAAATAATGTCATGTAAATATTGTATGTTCTGTTTCAATTTTTTCTTCTTTGTCAGATGTCTGAAGATGCCCTAACCGGGCGAAACGCGTCATTGTCATAAAATATTTGCAGTCAAGACGTTCTGTTATTCAAGAATTGAGCTGAACATGGTTGCTGTACCACACTACGTAAAAATGGAATGGGAAGGTCTTATTAAGTCCGTAGGCTTCCGCGGCCGGCGTCATTTTGGATAAAACAGTTCTGGGTGTCAGGCCGCGTCATATTGAAACACTTGAGCACTTGTTGTCAGGATGACTGGGGCGGCTTTTTAACAGTGCCTGACGCGGATTTCGCGGCTACGGATTTCCTCGTGAGTCAGAAAGACGCCCTCGCTACACACAGAACGGCGGACAGCCAGCCAGCGAAGCGAACGGAACGGGGACAGGGTCGAGGCGTGGCCTTTGCGGAGCCTCCTTGAGCGCGCAGGACCGGGCGTTCCCGACGCCCCCGGGAACTGCGTGGCCCGGGGAAAACTGGCAACTGGCTGGCGTGTCGAGATGTCAACAGGCGGAGAAAGCCAAGCGATGAGCTCGGCCCGCTTCGTGTTTACCCAGGGGCCGTGTGTGCCGCAGTTACCACATCGCCGGGTTTCCCTACTGCATTACTTCACTGCCAGCAACGCTCGGAAACGTCGATCCTACAAGTATCTGAACGCTTCTGGGTAGCTAAATGCCACCTTGTAGGTCCTGCGTTGGTAAATGCAGTCCCGAAGGAGAAGTCTGTAGCCCTGTGTGCAGTAGCTACCTTGGTGACTTCAATACACGGTCAGAACAGCAACTCTCTTCGATAGCTCACGTAGTTCCAAGGAGGGGAATCACCATTTCCTTCCTTCGGGACGTCCACAACCGTCCATGTTCATTTTTAATTATTGGGATCTGCAGCAGTAGTTAAACAATGCCGCGGTGGAGTAGCCGAGCGCTCTAAAGCGTCTCGCTGCGGAGAGCGCGGTTGCTCGCCGTGGAGGTTCGAGTCCTCCCTAGGGCATGACTGTGTTTTGTTGTCCGTAGGTTAGTTTACCTAGGTTTAACTAGTTTGTAAGCTACGGACTGATGACCACGCAGTTTGGTACGATAGATCTACAAACATTTTGAGTTAAATAATAATAATAATAGGCCGGCCGCGGTGGCCGAGGGATCTGAGGCGCTCCAGTCAGATAAGTAGTTTGTAAGTTTAGGGACTGATGACCCCGTAGTTAAGTCCCATAAGTTCTACAAACATTTGAACATTTTGAATAATAATAATAAAATTATTTGGATGCACTATCCGAGCTTCGAGACTTACATCAGTACATATGAAAATTACAATCAAATAAAATAGCGACGCCTGTCATGTCGCAGAAATGCATTAGTTAGTATCTTATGAATTAAACACCTTCTCTCGTAGTGTTGCTCATGTGAAAAATACCGAGTAGCACCGTGGTTCGGAACCCACGTTAAACTGTAGGTCCCCCTATAACTGGCTGGGTAAGTCAGTTCCAAGGTCGGAGGAAGGCAGCGGCATACCACCTGCAAACAGGAGCAGTTACGACACTACTGCATTACTTCACCGCCATCAACGCTCGGAAACGTCAGTCCTAGAAAGAAGTGCCTGAAGGATTTTGTATAGTTAAATGCCACGGCTTAGGCGTAAGATCCTGCATGGGTAAATGCAGTCCAGGACTTCAAGAGGTGGCGGTCGGCAAAAATTCTAAAAAAAAAAAAAAAAAAAAAAAAAAAAAAAAAAAAACTTTGTTTTCCTCTTGTTAAATTATTTGGACTCTCCTGAATATAATGATGCAAAATTTATTGCTATCCGCGAACTTTCAAGTATTTTATTTATATTTTGAAAGTAATCTGTGTGCAGAAGAAAAGAATCTCGATCGTATGACATGCTCATTTTTGAATATTCGCAATTTTCCACCTGTTTCATATAGTCAACCTTTTATCTTGTGTTCACTGATAGATTTTATCTAAGATGACCACTGTATGTTTAATATTTTTGTTGTACTGACTCATGCTTGTCTCAACTAGATGTATTTTATTTGATGCATTTTACCATTCAGTTTTAACACCTTTTTATCCATAAAGATGGTCTATGATCGAAACTGGTTGATATATAATTTTGTGTCCCAGCCTCGTCGCCGCTTTCGTGTCTCGTTTCCGTCGTAGGTGTCGGTGGCCGAGTGGAATGAGACCGACACAGGAATAAAGGTAGCACGCTTGTGCAGGGACGGAGGGGAGCAGCCAGAAACTAGAAACACTAGAGTAAATTAGAACGAGATATATATTGCACAGAATTTATACAATACTTAACTTTTACATAGCTCAGTACTGCAGAATGCTGATACATAGTTGAGCTAGAGTCCTGCCTAGTGCCTATCCGATAGCTAAGTCTTCATTGGTGCCTATCTGATTCCGAAGGTATTAACTGGTTCCTATCTCAGTTCCAAGTGAACGATGTCGTTCAGTGGTGGCCACGAGCGGAGTTGCAGCAGAGGGCGCTCGTGGCTGACGTCGTAAGAACGCCGTGCCGTGTGTGCATGGCGGCGAAAGTAGGTGGCGCGCACTTTAGCCTTTTGCGACACCACATATAAGGTTTTTAATAAACAGCTGATGGTTTTTAAAAATGCATTTTATGAAATATATTACGGCTGTTGACACTCGCGTCATCAAAGCATTCAAATAAAATCGTGTTTGCTCAAGCCAGAAACAACCATCCTTACAGTGTACTAGGAAGTAAATACAGGCAAGAAGATCTTCAACCAGAAATCTATCGTCTGTGATGGTACTGATTTCATGGAAAGGTGTTTAATTCATAAGGTAGTGACTCAGGCGTGGGCAAACACCGCCCTCGCCTTTGCCCCGCGTATTGTGCTGTGTACTGGGGCACTATAATAGTGACACACGGTCGCGATCGACTACAGTGTACTCCGCCCGGGCGGAATGTTGGCCACGCCAGGAGCATTTATGCGACATGACACGCGTCAGTATTTCATTTCGTTATAATTTGCAGGCGTACGTCACGATGAGAGGTACGTCCCGAAAATCGGATAATGGATCCATTATTTATTGGATAGCAGCAGTTGTTACAAGGACACTGCATTGGTGACTTCAACGCACGGGTAGAACACCAACTCGACTCTTTTCCGCAGGCTTGTCGTACTCTAGTACTCTGTACGTTATGTTGCAAGCACACTGCATTGGTGACTTCAACGCACGGGTAGAACACCAACTCGACTTTCTTCCGGAGGCTTGTTGTACTCAAGTACCCTGTATTTTTCAGGTAGTTTTCGTGTTATTATTAATTTCTCTTCTTTTCCCTTATCATTTTATAATTTCATCATTAATATCGGAGGCCGCGCTATGGGCCATAAACGCTAGTGTCCCCGTGTACGTCTGAGCAGCTCAGGAGAGGACGCTGTGTCAAGTGTGGGCCCACTCACTCGCCATCGGCGGTGACGTCACGGCTTTCTCGCGGGACGCAGGGCCGCCAACCGCGGCGGTGACATTTCCCCGCAGTGGCGTTTGCATAACGAGACCCCCGGGAAATGCCTGCCGGCGCGAATCCCGCCCCCTGGCATTCGCGGCTGCGTGCGTTTGCGCAACCAGAGGTAACGGTGTCCTGAAGATGAGCCGCGCGCCGAACCGCCGCCAAGCGCCTCCGCTCGTCTCGCCTCGTCCTTGGCGGCGGGCATCCGGGAGGCGTTATGTAAACTGAGTGAGGACGTCTGCCAAACCCACCACACTGTTTTATCAACTTTACCTTTTAGCTGAGGGGAGTAAGAGTGGGTTGCAGCCTTTCGCCAATTATACAATCAGTACATTGAGCAAGCTGTCAAGAAAAGCAACGAGAAATTTGGGGAACGAATTAATGTTCTAGTCGTCAACTGGCTGACCGTGGAAGGCCAAAAACTGGACCTCCGAAAATATTTTGAAACTACAAGTTACATACCTTCAAAATATTTTTGGCAGTCCGCCAGTTGCCCACTAGAACTTTAATTCCTTCCACAAATTTCTCGATACTTGCTCAATATACTTATTTGTTTGTTTGTCGATTTGGAGAAAGCTTTTCACAATGTCGACTGGAATACACTCTTCCAAATTCTGAAGGTAGCAGGGGTAAAATATAGGGAGCGAAGAGTTATATTCCACCTATACAAAAGCCAGGCAGCGGTTATTAGATTCGAAGGGCAAGAAAGGGAGTAAGACAGGGTTGTAGCCTTTCCCCTATGTTGTTCAATCTGTACATTGAGCAGGAAGTGAACGAATACAAGGAGAAATTAGGAGAGTGCAGTGTCTTGAAATTGAAGATATAAGATGAACATTAACAACAGTAAAACGAAGGTAATGGAATGCAATGTCAGAAAATCAGGCGATGCTGAAGGAATTAGATTAGGTAATGAGACAATAAAAGTAGTAGATGAATTTTGTTATTTCGGTAGCAAGATAACTTCTGATGGCCGAAGTAAAGAAGATTAAAAATGCAGAATGGCTACGGGGAGAAAAGCATTTCTAAAGAAGCGAAACTTGTTAACATCCAATATTAATTTAAATGTTAGGAAGTCCTTTCTTAAAGCATTTGTCTGGAGTGTAGTATTGTATGGGAGTGAAACGTGGACGATAAGGAGTTCAGACAAAAAGATGATAGAAGCTTTTGAAAAGTGGTGCTACAGACAAATGCTGAAAATTAGATAGGTAGATCACGTAACTAATCTACATCTACATCTACATCTACATGGGATACTCTGCAAATCACATTTAAGTGCCTGGCAGAGGGTTCATCGAACCACAATTATACTATTTATCTCCCATTCTCGAATAGCGCGCGGGAAGAAAGAACACCTGAATCTCTCTGTTCGAGCTCTGATTTCTCGTATTTTATTCTGATGATCATTTCTACCTATGTAGGTGGGAGTCAACAATATATTTCCGCATTCGCAGGAGAATGTTGGCGATTGGAGTTTCGCAAGTAGCCCACGCCGCAGCGATAAGCGCCGTTGTTGTAATGATTCCCATCCCAGATCCTGTATCATTTCCGTAACGCTGTCTCCCCTGTATCGTGACAATACGAAACGAGCTGCCCTTCTTTGGACTCTTTCGATGTCCTCCGTCAAACCCACCTGATAAGGATCCCACACTGGGCTGCAATACTCCAAAAATGGACGTACAAGCGTAGTGTATGCAGTTTCTTTAGTAGTTCTGTTGCATCTTTTAAGGGTTCTGCCAATAAAACACAGTCTCTGGTTCGCCTTTCCCACGATATTAGTGGATTAGTGGAATCGGGGAGAAAAGGAGTTTTTGGCATATCCTGACCAAGAGAAGAGATAGATTGGTTGGACACATTCTGAGACATCAGGGAATTGTCAACTTAGCATTAGAAGGAAGCGTGTGGGGTAAAAATCGTAGAGGGAGACCGAGGGACGAATACAGTAAGCAGATTCAAAAGGATGTAGGTTGCCGAACGTATTCTCAGATGAAGAGACTTGAACAGGACAGGGTAGTGTGGAGAGCTGCATCAAACCAGTCTGCGGACTGAAGACCACAACAACAACAACAACAACAACAACATTTCAGTTTACTTTTGGGTGACCAGATTTCCAAATCAAAATACGGGACACATAAGGTAACCGAAGATCGTGAAACGAAATGTTGCCTTTAACTGCGGTGTCATCAGCATTTTTATCCTTTGACGTTGTAACGGTCGCTGACAATAGCAGCTATGTTCAAAGCTTTAATTTTTAAAAACAAGTTATTTCATGACGTATGGGACGGTTAGTAAAAAACGAGACTACAAACTTCCCGTATGTAATTTGTCGGGATAACGGGACAGTTACGATGAATAGGGACAACCCCCGTTTGTGCCACATTAGTAACACTGAAAGTGGGCCTTTGAGGTCGTCTTTTGTCAGCTCGAAATTTAAATGAAAATAACGGCTAAACTATTCATCTGACAACGAAAATTGAATAAACGAATTAGTAGAGGAGAAAATTCTCTACAACTTTGTTCCCTTATGTTTTTTCATACCTCGTATCGTTTGAGAGATATTTGCAAAAAATAACGGAGTTTTGACACCCTCCACTGAATTAACGAAAACCAGCCGTTCGCAGATGTCACGTGACATTCCTCGCCCAGAACTCTCTCTGGAATACGCCATCTTGCGTTGCGTATTTGATGATTTTCTTATTGTAACTTACACGATGTCATTTCAAAGCAATGGCGCACTGAAGCATTAACAAAGCCACGTCGTTCTTCGTACGATAAATGATAATCTAGTGTCTACAAATGCCGTATTAGCATCAGCTAACAACTGCCATCAATAGTATGAGATTAAAGAACGGAATTTCTAACTGTTATTGGTAGCGTAGTAGGCAATGTGTTGGACTGTGACGCTGAAGGTCCTTTACCTAAAAGTGTTTCAGAGACTCTTACTAATTAGTTTTTTATTATTTCAAATCAAATGGTTCCAATGTTAGTAAAGCTATCGGACCAAACTGCGTGGTCATCAGTCCGTAGCTTACAAACTACTTAAACCTAGGTAAACTAACCTAAGGACAACAAAGACACCCATGCCCCAGGGAGGACTGGAACCTGCACGGTGAGCAACCGCGCGCTCCGCAGCGAGACGCTTTAGACCGCTCGGCTACTCCACCGCGACTTTTATTATTTAGATAATTATTTTGGTCCAAAATGTTTGCAAAAATTTATAAAACTACAAATCTAAAGTGGGCCGTAAAACACTTTTATTTTTTAATACGGGACGTCTGCTCTGCCTAGTGTACTCGTTGATGTATGACGTAGCTGCTGCCGGCATTGCTACATAGTCGGTTATGGTGGTGTTTTGGCCGTGAGTCTGCATTAGCGCTCAGCCCTATACAGCTGCGGGCTCCCGCCGCTGGAAAGGGAAAGGCCACCTGGCCTGGAACAGCCGCTACAACTGCAGCTGCAGCTCCAGCGCTTTCTACTGTCTGACTCTGCAGAGGTAAACACCCAGCAGCAGGTGCGTCCGACACCGCCGCTCTTCTATATAGCCACCAGCGCTGTTCTATATAGCCAGCACTGTTCTACATAGCCACAGCTGTTCTACATAGCCACCGCTGTTCTACATAGCCACAGCTGTTCTATATAGCCACCGCTGTTCTATATAGCCACCGCTGTTCTATATAGCCACCAGCGCTGCCTTCCCCGTGGTCCCCGCACGTCTGCTGCACAGCTTGCGACTGCTGACGTCACGACGTGACGTCACGTCTGCTCCTCCTCCTCCTGCTTTTTGTTTCTCTGCTTTCTGGTTCGGTCCCAGACCAAAACAGCCAGCACACTGGTTAAGACACTCGGCTCCCATTAGGGAAAACCCCGGGAGGAATAACGGCGTCTTAATGACCTCACGGCTGACGTACCGCACCCACTTGTCGTGGAGACTTCAACGATCGGCCAAGACACGAACACCTAGCGCGTAAATTTCTCCTTCTCACTTTCGTCACTCCTTTATTGGTCAGTTCTAGACCAAACGAGCTTGCTCAACGGTTACGACACACATCTCGCATTCGGGACAATATAACGTTACAGGATCGATAGTCGAATATAATGCTATGGGATCGATATTCAACTATTTGAATATCGTGACAATATAATCGATAGGCAAAAAGGTAGCAGCGGTTGTATTAATGCGTCACATCCTACGAAAAATTTTGTTAAATAATCAGAAAATAAATCGACATTGTTAATAGCAAGGAGATTTGGCATGTATATATATATATATATATATATATATATATATATATATATATATATATTAGACCTATCCAATACTTGTAAGAATGTTCAACTGCCGGCCGCGGTGGCCGAGGGGACTGGACCGCATCAGTCACGGTCTGCACGGCCACTACGGTCGGGGGTTCGAATCCCCCCTCGGGCATGGATATTTGTGCCGTCCTAGTTCGTAAGTAGTTCATAAGTAGTTTGTAAGTTCAGGGACTGATAACCCCGTAGTTAAGTCCCATAGACTATACAAACATTTGAACATTTGTTCGGTTCGCCGGCCTACGGGCCGCGCTTGCTGGTGCCGTTCGCGGCGCGGTCGGCGCCAGTTTCGGCGGGCCGCCCCGGTAAACGGGGCCCCGGCTCGCTGCGGCTATCGGCCGCTTTCTCCGCGCTGTCAACACTCCAGGAACGCCCGCATGCCTCTGGGCCGGTCCGTGCTCGGTTCAGTTCTCCTGACCGAGGCGGCACAGCGGAAGGCCGCTGGTTCACACCCCGATATCGGTTTTTCGTCATTTTCCCAAAATCGACCCCCACGCATGTTTGCTGTCAAAAGACACGGCCGATTTCCTTCCTCTATCCTTAACAAAAAGACATACATATGAATGTCTGCTCAGTGTACGTTTATCACGTCTCACTTGTCCAAAATATTTGAAAACGCGAGGTTCTGGTCTCTCGTAGTCAACAATTATGTCTGTAAAATTTGGTGCCGATCGGTTGAACGGTTCGACCTAAAAAGTGGGAACACTTTACAGACAGACAGACATCGTCAAATCGCCGCTATTTTTGCAAATATCTCTGCAACGATGCAAGATATGAAAAAAACATAATAGAGCTAAGTAGAAGAACATTTTCCCCTGTACCAAATAGGCAGTTTTTTTGTATTACTACCGTATTTTTTGTCCGAAAATTTTGAGAAAGGGAGGTTCTGGTCTCTGGCGGCCTACAATTATGTGCGGAAAATTTTGTGCTGATCGGTTGAGTGGTTCGTTTTAAAAAGAGGGAACAAAATGTTTGTAAAGTCTATGGGACTCAACTACGGGGTCATCAATCCCTAAACTTACAAACTACTTATCAACTAACTAATCCTAAGGACGGCACAAATATCCATGCCTGAGGGGGGATTCGAACCCCCGACCGTAATGGCCGTGCAGACCGTGACTGGAGCGCCTCAGTCCCCTCGACCACCGCGGCCGGCGGAGGAATTACGAGGTTAGGTTAGAGTACAAATAAAAACATTTATTTCACTTATGCATCTCCATATATCCTCTGAGCCATATAATTTCTTCCCTGTCATCAACTTCAGTGAGCCACTTTGAATACAACTGACAGCAGTCGCTTTTTCTTTATACGATTCTAACCCTACATGTTAGTAAATGTGCTTTGTATTAATAAATATTCCGCACACTTCTCACTTTGAAACGATCACTGTGGCAGTAGCGACACAACAAATACACTTTTACGGTAATTAGTAGTTTAAAAGGCGTCAAAGGAAGGAAAGACGCATGTATACAACGGCGAAATTTTATAAAAGCTAGGCTCTCTCGCTAACTTTTATCAAATATCTTTTATAAAAGATGACCCATTACACTGTCAAAGTTTTGACCAAAGAGCTTTGATAAAAGTTCTTTGTCAAATATCTTTTACAGTGTAATACCCGCCTTACTGCACTGTCTAGCTGTTTCAAAGTCTACATGTCCACCTGACTTCAAGTCGCGTTCCGATGCTTGGCGGAGAGAACTTCCTATCGATGGCAAAAGTTACAGACAGACAGTGAACTTCCTATTTTTTGTGTCCCAGCCTCGTCGCCGCTTTTGTGTCTCGTTTCCGTCGTAGGTGTCGGTGGCCGAGTGGAATGAGACCGACACAGGAATAAAGGAAGCACGCTGGTGCAGGTACGGAGGGGAGCAGCCAGAAACTAGAAACACTAGAGTAAATTAGAACGCGATATATATTGAACAGAATTTATACAATACTTAACTTTTACACAGCTCAGTACTGCAGAATGCTGATACATAGTTGAGCTAGAGGCCTGCCTAGTGCCTGTCCGATAGCCAAGTCTTCACTGGTGCCTATCTGATTCCGAAGTGTTAACTGGTTCCTATCTCAGTCCCAAGTGAACGATGTCGTTCAGTGGTGGCCACGAGCGGAGTTGCAGCAGAGGGCGCTCGTGGCTGACGTCGTGAGAACGCCGCGCCGTGCGTGCATGGCGGCGCGCGGCGAAAGTACGTGGCGCGGACTTTGGACTTGTGCGACACCACACTATTCGTTTTGAAGGTCAAACGTGCCAAATTTCAAGTAAATTGGGACAGAACTTTACACTTGTATGCAATAAAAAAGTACAAACTAAGCCACCGACGCTCTATTTTTATATAAATAAAGATAAACAGCAAAGAAGAAAATGTTCAAATCTTTGTAGAGTCTATGGGACTTAACTACGGGGTCATCAGTCCTTAAACTTACAAAATACTTATGAACTACTTACGAACTAGGACGGCACAAATATCTATGCCCGAGGGGGGATTCGAACCCCCGACCGTAGTGGCCGTGCAGACCGTGACTGGAGCGCCTCAGTCCCCTCGGCCACCGCGGCCGGCAGCAAAGAAGAAGAAGACATCGTTTATAACGAGTGAAACATATCCATTTTTCAATACAACGCTATTTAATATTCTCAGGATTTTTTTTTTCTTCCAGAAACTGTTCCAAAAGTATAAGGCAAAGAGAAATTACCCCTCTGCCAACTCCAAATCGTCACTCGTGGTCGTGAAATCATTCAAAAACACGTCTTCCGGTATATTTTACGAGAAATAATTTGTTTATCAAAATCTTACCGCGGTGTAATCTCCGAGCGCTCTAAGCCGCCTTGCTGCGAAGCATGGAGTTCCGCGCTGTCGGACTTTCGAGTCCTCATTCGGACATGGCTCTGTGTGTGTGTGTGTGTGCGTGTGTATGTGTGTGTTGTCGTTAGGTTACTTTAACTTACAAGGAAAGTACATTGTCTCGAAGAAACATGCCGACCGCGGTGGCCGAGGGGACTGAGGCGCTCCAGTCACGGTCTGCACGGCCACTACGGTCGGGGGTTCGAATCCCCCCTCGGGCATGGATATTTGTGCCGTCCTAATTCGTAAGTAGTTCATAAGTAGTTTGTAAGTTTAGGGACTGATGACTCCGTAGTTAAGTCCCATAGACTATACAAACACTTTTTTGATACGTTACTGGAGCGCTCAGTTTCTGGGAATTCTCCAGGAACAATACGGTGCCTGCCGCCCTATACTCGGCCAGTATTTGATGCCCTCTCTTCGCCCACCTTAAAGTATCCGTCGTGCCCCTGCAGCCAGCAGAACTGCTGGCCCGCCTGCGCGCGGTGGCCGGTGGCCCAGTTCGACTCTCGATAGCTATCGATAGGCGCCACCGAGCGGTTGGCCAACTTTCGCAACGCGGATAAAAAGAGGCGGAGGTAGAGAGAGACAGACGCAAGGAGAAAGAGAGGGAGAGACAGAGAGAGAAAGACGCAAAGAAAAAGGGGAGCGGCGCGCAGTGTTGCCAACCGTGCGGAGCAGCCCGCGCCTTGCAGTACGGGCGGTTTACACCGGCAAGTGTAGTGGCGCCACAGCCAGTCACGTGCCGGCATATGCCGCAGTGGCGCAACTTCACCGCCGTTTCCACACGACCCTCATAGCCGCATAGCTGGCAGTATGGCTTCACCTGAGATGCAGCCAACAGACACTGGTGTTGTCATTTATGTTAGTGGATAAGAACTGGTATGGAACTGCAATAAGAACATTGAGCGTACTGTTGTTATAATTACGAACAACTTTGACTGGAGAGAACACATAGAAAATATTGTGGGGAAGGCGAACCAAAGGTTACGTTTCATTGGCAGAACGCTTCGAAGATGCACCAGCTCCACCAAAGAGACTGCCTACATCACACTTGTGCGTCCTCTCCTGGAGTACTGTTGCCCCTTGTAGGACCCTCACCAGGTGGGACTGACGGAAGATATTGAGAAGGTTCAGAGAAGGGCAGCTCGTTTTGTTCTATCACGTTACGGGGGGGGGGGGGAAGCGTCACGGAAATGTTGCACGAATTGGGGTGGAAATCATCAAAAGAAAGACGTTATTCATTGCGGCGTGATCTGTTTGCGAAGTTTCAATCACTGACTTTTAGTTCTGAATGTGAAAATATTTTGTTAGCACCCACCTACTTAGGGAGACATGACCATCCCAATAAAATAAGAGAAATCAGATCGAAAACGGAACGATTTAGGTGTTCTTTCTTCCCGCGCGCTATTAGAGAATGGAACGGTAGAGAAAACTTATGAAAGTGGTTAATGAACCCTCTTCCAGGCACTTGAATGTGATTTGCAGAGTATCTATGTAGATGTAGATGTAGATGTAGATCTATGTAGATGTAGATGATGAGTGAGAAGTAGCGGTACGCAAAATGTTCAAATGTTTGTAGAGTCTATGGGACTTAACTACAGGGTCATCAATCCCTAAACTTACAAACTACTTATGAACTACTTACAACTAAGGACGGCACAAATATCGATGCCCGAGGGGGGATTCGAACCCCGGACCGTAGTGGCCGTGCAGACCGTGACTGGAGCGCCTCAGTCCCCTCGGCCACCGCGGCCGGCTAGCGGTACGCCATATGAAAAGCTCTGCAGAAAACTCGAATATTGCAGTAAGCTGTGGGTGAGGAGGCCTGTCTCTTGACGGTATGCACTGGACACGTACACAATGTTGAATCTAACTAATTTTTTATTTATTTATATATATGGAAGCGAGATCGTTATATATATCGAATAAAAGCAGTCAATAATCCGCAGATTGCTTTGAACACCACAGTGCTTTACTAGGCATGGTCCTGTTTGGAGGTGGTATGCCGTTGCCTTCCTCCGACCTTGGAACTGACTTACCCAGCCAGTTATAGGGGGACCTACAGTTTAACGTGGGTTCCGAACCATGGTGCTACTCAAATATTCAAATGATTGTAAATTTTATATACATGTGGCGTCTGTTCCGAAAGAACAGACGTCACTTCTGATCCTGCAGTTGTTATTATTTAATATTCACAGAATATATGACATCAACTGCGATTGGGCAAAGCTGAAAATGCGTGCCCATTCGGGATTCGAACCCGGGTCTCCTGCTTTCTAGGCAGTTGCGCTGACCCCTACACCACTGGGGACACAGTGATCACCGCACCTGCAAGGACTACCTAAGCACGCCTCCCGTCAGGTACAAATTCCCAGCTTCGCCCTGCCCACAGTACTCAAACTCGTAGTTATGAAACTAATTCCCGTAAGAGTAAGGGCTTCAAACTTGCCCACCCCTCCCCACTAACTATAGGATCATTGCCCGTCACCGGCATATTATATATATATATATATATATATATATATATATATATATATATATATATATATATATATATATATATATACATGTGGCGTCTGTTGCAGGAGACCCGGGTTCGAATCCCGCCTGGGTACACATTTACAGCTTTGCCCAATAGCAGTTGATGTCATATATTCTGTGAATATTAATGTTTGTAAATCTATCGGACCAAACTGCGTGGTCATCAGTCCGTAGCTTACAAACTACTTAAACCTAGGTAAACTAACCTAAGGAGAACACACACCCATGCCCCAGGGAGGACTCCAACCTCCGACGGCGAGGAATCGCGCGCACCGCAGCGAGGCGCCTTAGACCGCTCGGCTACTCCAACGCGGCGCGAAACCGTACGATATGTTTCACATCAGCAACACTGCCATAGGTAAAAGAAGTAGAAAGTATCAGATAAAAATCCTAGGACCGGGCGGGGATCGAACTCGAATATATATCGAATAACATCAGCATTTTCTTACAAGTTAATTCCTTTAAACAGATTCGACGTACCAGTAACTTTTCGAAAGTTACAACACTTTTTCAGTACTTCCATTTCCTCGAAGATATCCGTGATGGGTCTCACAAACGTTCCTGGAAATCATGAATGAAAAGATTTTTTCACTTAAAAAAAAAAAAAAGGGAACAACCGGTTTGGTGGTCTGTAGTCACGTCCTCAGGTTATACACAATCAAAACATTAAACAGCCGCTTTCATAATCTCTAAGAAACCAAAAACTGAGCGACGCTTCATTCCAGCCTATTTCTTCGTTTACGTAATGAAGTTGCGTAATTGTTTTTAACCGTCGAAAAACTTAGGTACTAGGGAATTGGTTTTTTAAAGATTTTGGAATCCCTAGTTTAATGTTATAATTGTGTACAACCTGAGGAGGTGGCTACAGGTTACGAAACCGGTCGTCGTCCATTTCCTTAGAAAGTGTGAGACAACTACAGCGGACCGTTTTATTGATGCTGAAAAGTTTCAGCTGTGAATGTCCGTCTTCAAGACTTTTATGTACCTGGAAATGCAGCAAGAACTGTTGTTTCGTTCAGTTCTTAATGAAGACTGTAGTTTTGTCTCTTACTTTCAGTTTCCTACTCACTGGTTCTCAGAAATGGCCACCCAGATCACGTGTTCTCACACCCCTGTAGTTCTATCTAGCGGCCGTTTATAGAAAATAAGCATCAGGCACGATCTGCAGCAAGATTTCTGTGGAAATTATTTCTGCGAGTGCTTGGCATATATATACATGGTGTTTCACTAAGTGTGTTTGCCTGTGTAACTTATAAAATAATAGGTGACGGGAAATTTTTATGCGGTAGGTCAACACAAGAAATGTTACACTTTCTGCGGAGCTATGAACATAGTTTATTGTATCATTTTCCAAAGAGTTACACCACAAAGATACAATTTTTTAAATGGAACAATAGTTTTTTCTATCGTGCATTGGATTCGTTGAAACAGGCTGCGTCCAAATCAATTTAAACTACATTCCTATCACTGTTAGTTTGGGAGCTACAACCCTTCAAAGTTTAGGGGGCGGAGACTATGACAGAGTAGCTGACTGGCTGGTGGTCATGAGACAGTGGGCCGTGCCCCAGGGGATAGCCACTCGGCCAGTCAGCTACGCTATCGCAGCCTCCGCCCCCGGAACTTTGAAGGGTTGTAGCTCCCAAACTAACAGTGATAGGAATGTAGTTTAAATTGATTTGGACACAGCTGGTTTCAACGAATCCAATGCACGATAGAAAAAACTATTGTTTCATTTAAAAATTATACCTTTGTGATGTAACTCTTTGGAAAATGATACAATAAACTATGTTCATAGCTCCGCAGAAATTGTAACATTTCCTGTGTTGACGTACCGCATTAAAATTTCCCGTCACCTATTATTTTATAAGTTACAGAGGCAAACACACTTAGTGAAACACCCTGTATATATATATATATATATATATATATATATATATATATATATATATATATATATATATATATATATATATGACGAAGAGTGACAGCGTGTGAACCCTTTCGGTAGCTATACACGGCCCGAATTTTCTGCTGATGAGACCAGTTTGTCGCCGCTGAAAATCAAAACCGGCACATAGATATGTATGTCCGTGAGTATATACATATTTGCAGACGGGGTATCGGGCGATATCGAGTAACGATGTGCCGCCACAGACTGGTCTGTGTAGAGCGAAGAGCGAGCAGGTTGATCTTTCAGCACTGGCCAGTTCCAGGCGAAACGTCTGTACATTGTGTGAGGATACGATTAGCGAAAATGTACAAGCGGAGTACTAATCAAAAAGTGCGAAATGGTGAAAAACATTACGTAAAATTCTCGTTTTGTTTTGATAACCAGTAAATATCGTGTTACATTTCAAAATCAGACGTGTTGTGTTTCAGGAGTGCAACTCCTAGAGTTTCACCGAAACTAGTTGTACATAATAGAAGATAAAAGTGAACTAGGTACTGTGGCATGGAAGCGTATTATTTAATGCCTACTTTAAAAAAATTGTGTTAAATGTTCGGGAATAAGGAGTTCATCATTTTATTATTATGTTTTCAAATTTTTACTTCGGGTATTTTGCTTAAAGTACTTCACGTACAATTTTGTATCAGGTAACAAAAAATGTAAATGTTTGTAATTCTATCGGACCAAACTGCGTGGTCATCAGTCCTTAGCTTACAAACTGCTAAAACTAAGTTAAACTAACCTAAGGACAACACACACACACACACACACACACACACACACCCATGTCCTAGGGAGGACTCGAACCTCCGACGGCGTATCAAGTAAAACAGAGTATGTTCTGGTATTCCAACTGAAAACCGTAAACAGCTGCAAGAAAATCCACAGTGCAGGAGTGTGGTTTTATTTATTTATTTATTTATTTTTTTTTTTTTTTTTTTTTTTTTTTTTTTTTTTTTTTTTTTTTTTTGACGCCCTCTTCTGCCAGAATAGCTAGACGCATTTTGGTATAGTTCGTAGATAACATTTCGGGTAGACTCATTATAGTATCTTTCGTAGACAACAATTGTACTAGCACCTTCAGCAGTAGTCGGGAGGAGGTACTAACCATTGCAGCGTTAATGTCTGAAGTCATTAAGCTAATTGGTTTCCCAGTGTTCTAGCGACGTCAGCTGACAGATGCATCGCTTTCTTGCTCACTTTCCACGATTTCTTGTCCTCTTTCATCTCTTTAGCATGTTGTACTCCAGTTTCGCTGTCCACTCGGCCAGTAACGTAGCGTTGCAGAAGTAACCGCCATCACGCCGTTCAAATCGGTCTCGCCACGCTCAAGCAACCACCGATGAGCGATGTATATCGCTGCAATACAACGATTTATGTCTGCTCACGACCGCTAACGAACGGAAAAGTCACTTAATGATGACGACATCGCCCGAGCTTCGTTTGTGGCTTCACAAAGACGAATCTGGCAAATTCATCGTTGCTAAATATCGGCCGAAATATGAGAGAGGCATATCTGTCCCAGAGGGGTGGTGGGCTGAGGGGTTCAAACCCCTAACGAAAGGTTGACTAAGACAATCAAATAAATATTAATGTAATCTTTACGCCGAATTACCGGCTTTTCAAACTACGAAGTATTGTAAGTCCCACCTGAGCTGTTAAGATAACATCTTGTGTGTAGACGGAGGTTTACACGTTGTTTCACGGAATATCAAATCACAAAATTATTCTTTTACCATAGTGGATATTAGATATGCATGATGGACATACAGCGGAATAGACTGTAATCCATACGTAACTTTTCATTTGGTCTCTTTGTAATAACTCGCTGAACTGTTAAGACGTAATACAGCTATGTGGAACAGATACAAAAGTTTGTGATTCAGCAGCCGTTAAGTTCAGGACTGTAACGAAGATTGATTTTGTTTTATTACTTGAAAATACAGTGGCATTAAAAATATTCTGCTCAAAATTGTTGTCGGTGCTAAATACCGGCCGAAATATCACGGAGATTTATCTGACAAATCATATCGACCGTGTCTTCCTTTCAGACCCAAGTTTGTAGGTGACGTGACATTAATATCGAGAGGGGCTATTAAGATATAAAATAGCCGGCCGCGGTGGCAGCGGGGACTGAGGCGCTTCAGTCACGGTCTGCACGGCCACTACGGTCGGGGGTTCGAATCCCCCCTCGGGCATGGATATTTGTGCCGTCCTAGTTCGTAAGTAGTTCATAACTAGTTTGTAAGTTTAGGGACTGATGACCCCGTAGTTAAGTCCCATAAGCTTAACAAACATTTGAACATTTTTAAGATACAAAATACATCAGCAATTCATTACAAAGAAAAAAAATATACCCACACAACTGTCTGTTTTGGACCTTCACTACAAATTTTTATGTTCTGTACCATCTTACTGTAAGACGCCTTCAAAGAAAAAACATAATAATATCACAGCATCATAAAAAAATCAACTGGCTGTTAGATATGCTAGCTTCACATGACAAAACAAGGATATCAACACCTTGTCGTGCAGGGCGCGAAAGGGGTATAGGGACCTAATGAACATTCTTTAAGTTCAAGTGTTTGTCAGCCTATTGAGCCAAACTGCTATGGTCATGAGTTCCCAGACTGTTTACAGGAATGAACTCGTTACAAAATGCTGATGCTGTCTGATATATCAGACGACGTGACTTCCATTTAAAGACGGACTCAGTTTCCTCACCCCTATTCTATCTCTCTGTCTTTTACTATTAGGCTTTACATCGCATTTACTTCATATTTCGTTTATGACTTACCTGTTAGAGGAGTAGATCCAACTGTCTGGATGCAATACTATGCTCGTCTCTGCAATGAATTTCGAATTCTTTCGAACACCCCTCGATCATTTCGCACCCCAGTTCTTTAACCGTGTTAAATGTTTCAACCCCAAATTTAATTAATTCATGAACAAAAATATTTCTTCGGATATTTATATACATACAAGGCAAGACTCCATACAAATGCCTTCAGAAAGGACTTCCTTAGGCTTAAATCAATATTCGATGTTAACAAATTTCTCTTTTTCAAGAACGCTTTTCTACCCATTGCCTTTCTGAATTTTATATAATCTGTACTGCGACCATCATTTGTTATTTTACTGCCCAAGTAACAAAACTCATCTACCTACTTTATTGTTTCGTTACCTAATCTAATTCCTTCAGCATTGCCTGATTCTAATTTTCTAAGACTGCATTCCATTATCTTTCTTTTTCTCTTGTTAATGTTCATCTTATACGCTCTGTTCAACACACTGTCCATTCCATTCAACTGCTCTTCCAGGTCCTTTGCTGTCTCTGACAGAATTACAATGTCATCAGCAAAACGCAATGTTTTTATTTCTTCTCCCTGCACTTTAATGCCCTCTCCAAATTTCTTTAATCCCTATTACAAATTTTTCCTTTCTTTCCTTCACCGCCTGCTCGATGTACAAATTGAATAGCATCGGAGAAAGGCTACAACCCTGTCTTACTCCCTTCCCAACTGATGCTTCCCTTTCATGCCCTTCGAGTCTAATAACTGCGGTCTGGCTTTTGTACTAGTTGTAGATAACTCTCCTTTCCCTGTATTTTACTCCTGCTGACTTCAGAATTTGAAAGAGTGTATTCCAGTCAACATTGTCAAAAGGTTTGTTCAAATCTAGAAAAGCTAGGTTTGCCTTTCCTTAATCAATCTTCTAAGATAAGCAGTAAAGTGAGTATTGCCTCCCGTGTTAGTACGTTCATCCTGAACTCAAACTGTTGGCCGCGGTGGCCGAGGGGACTGCGGCGCGTCAGTCAGGGCCTGCACGGCCACTACCGTCGGGGGTTCGAATCCCCCCTCGGGCATGGATATTTGTGCCGTCCTTATTGTTAGCTAGTTCACAAGTAGTTTGTAAGTTTAGAGACTGATGACCCCGTAGTTATGTCCCATAAGCTATACAAACATTTGAGCCCAAACTGATCTTCGCCGAGGTTAGGTTGTACCAGCTTTTCCATTGTCTTGCAGATAATTCGCATTAAAATGATTACAAACAGAAAATTATCTAGATTTCGACCAGACTGTGGAAGTCATCATCAGAAATGTAAAATTACGACACGAGACTTTTACAGAAGTGATGAATGCTAATGTTGTAAAAGGAATTAAAAAGAAAACAATATGCTACTTATTGGCAGCTAGCCAATGACTAGCTTTTTTTATTTTTTTATTTTTTTAATCATTACTTCTGTAAAAGTCTCATGTGTAATTTAACAAAAAATGTTGAAATGTTCGTTAAGCTTATGGGACTCAACTACGGGGTTATCAGTCCCTAAACTTACAAACTACTTAACAACTAGCTTATCCTAAATGTACGTTTAGACGGGCAACATTTTACGTAAATATTTAGCTGAAATGGTGCTGCTGTCCACACTGCTGCAATAGGACTGCAATACACAGCAATATTTCGGTATGGACGGTCGATATTGCTGACGTTGCAGGTAGTTGTCCGGAAACGGTGGAGGACATTTCGTATTGCAGGGCAGTAGCTGTCTCGGTCCTCGCCTGTAAATGCTTTCCTCTCGCTCTCGAGGCTGTTTGCGCTTCTCTCACCGACAGCGCTGCAGTCACGAAAACAGAGTATCGTTTCGCTTTTGTTGCTTCGAAAGTTTGCGCGCGCTGGTTTGTTTTGAAAGTAGTACTGATGTTTATAGTTACTATATTGTTGCATTGTTTTCGAGTTTACCGTGACTGTTTTGAGGGAAGGAAGGAAGGAAGAATTCTTACAGTTATTGTCGTCTTGAGTGGTGGTTTTTTTTTTTTTTTTTTTTTTTTTTTTTTTTTTTTTTTTTTTTTTTTTTGTCAGATATGGGAAAGTGGTCGAACGAGAAAACAATCTCATTTATTAATTCCATTCATCTACGTGCAGAGTTGTGGGACGTAGGATGCAATACATATAAAGGCAGGAATGTGAAAAAAGATAGTTGGCAGGCAGTTGCTGAAGAATTTGGCACTGCAGTTCAGACTTCTATACGAGTCTCCAGTAGCTAAAAATCCAAGTGTGATTGCAAATCGTGTTGTTACTGGAATACAGTCTCATGTTTGTATTGGATTTAGCTATCTTCGGACGAATTAATTGGGCGAGATATTCGAGATCGTTTTTAGACATACGAGTAATGTTCTGGAACAGGTTCGTATCTAGCATTAACTCACGAGTTAAATTTCCTGAACTACTCCGCCTACTGAAAAAAGGACGCATCCACAGAGTCCGATTTCTCTTCTTTTTGTTTCGAATAGCATCAACACTTGTTTCATGTAAAAGTAGGAGAGCCGCACTCACTTCTATAAAGAAGCACTCATCCATTTTGTATGAAATTGTGTAGCCTCTGCCGAAATTAGTTGCCGCAAACATTGCTGGGCAACAGATGCCGATGTGTTGTCACTTTTGTTGCTGCATTACATGTGGCTGCAATGTTGCCCGACAACATTTCCGGGATATATTGTCGACAATCTGCAATTTCCATTGCCCATCTAAACGTACCTTAAGGACGGCACAAATATCCGTGCCCGAGGGGGGACTCGAACCCCCGACCGTAGTGGCCGTGCAGACCGTGACTAAAGCGGCTCAGTCCCCTTGGCCACCGCGGCCGGCTGTAATTTGACATTTCTGATGATGACCTACGTAGTGTGCTCGAAATCTAGATTTAAAAAAAATGTTTTGTAATTATTTTAAAGCAGCTTGTGGGGCTGCAATTTGCGAAGCTTATTGACATACTGAGTCGTTGCTGAAGGAGAGCAATCTTGCAAGATGACGCCGCAGAAACCTGAGGCATCCCGACCGTTACAAATAAAGCCGTCAGTGGCGAATCGGAAACATAGATTCGTAATTATCTCGCAAGCATCGTGTAAGTTTGCTCTATCCTTTCTGACACACCGCGTATACGTGCTTTCTGTCCTTTGGGACACGGGCCCCAGGTAATGCGGTTGCCTACAGCATCCAGCTGCCTGGATGGGAAGCACGTAAACTTTCATTTCCGTGGGACAGAGAGCGTAATTGAGTGGTCGGGGAAGTTCTTGGCTGGGAAGGAGCGAGGCTGAGGCTCCGTGCTGCTTAGTTTTCTCCTGACGATGTCGGCCAGTTAGAAACGGCTGTCTGCGTGTGTGTGTGTGTATATACAGCAGGCTGTGGTGCCGGACGCTCAAAGGGGAGCGGAAGGATACACAGGGGGGATAGAGGCTGGCCGTGAAAACTCTGCCCGCTGCGTTTCCGCCCTGCGGCGCATCGCCATCCTCAGGAAGCGGCAGAGACCCACATCCGATGCTGGCCGCGCCCTCCTTCTGCTCTCTGCCGGAACGTTTCACTCTTATTTCCCTAAACAGCTCCGCGCGAAGAATCGTGAATCCAATCGCACAATTGGGGAGATATTCCATAAGCACGCAATTTCATTAGAAGACGCTTGTGGGGTACAGCCTTCCGGAAATACAAAAACGTACATAATTTCGAAAGGTGGGTTATCATAGATGTTGGGAATATAAAAGAGGGCCAAAGAATTGGATAGGGCGATGCTAAATGCAGCACAAACCACACGAAAATGTCGAAGAGTACGCAAGCTAGACCAGTACATTTCTAACGCACTTACAGTTGGTGTCATATATTTTTATAAGACTCAACGCATTTGGTAGCCATGTTTTGACAGTTTCTATGACTGCTCACAGTACAGAGTGCCCCAGATGACGTATGTGTGGTTTTGTTCAGATAACCCTGCGCCATCTGGTGGCCAGTGGGCCCGGTTTACCTGTTTCGGTGTCCCCCCCCTCACGTGAGTCTAGTTAAACACCGTCACTAGGCGTCCACGATGGTGTTTCCAGTTTTATTGAAGCATCCATACTAAGATGGTTGTCATTCCCATGGTTTTTTTTTTATTTTATTTTATTTTTTAAGTACATATACAGGCTGTTTCACTAACTGTGTTTGCCTCTGTAACTTATAAAATAATAGGTGACGGGAAATTTTAATGCGGTACGTCAACACAAGAAATGTTACACTTTCTGCGGAGCTATGAACATAGTTTATTGTATCATTTTCCAAAGAGTTACACCACAAAGATATATTTTTTTGAATGGAACAACAGTTTTTTCTATCGTGCATTGGATTCGTTTAAACCAGCTGTGTCCAAATCAATTTTAACTACCTTCCTATGACTGTTAGTTTGGGAGCTACAACCCTTCAGAGTACCGGGGGCGGAGGCTGCGATAGCGTAGCTAACTGGCCGAGTGGCTATCCCCTGCGGCACGGCCCACTGTCTCATGACCACCAGCCAGTCAGCTACGCTGTCGTAGCCTCCGCCCCTAAACTTTGAAGGGTTGTAGCTCCCAAACTAACAGTGACAGGAATGTAGTTTAAATTGATTTGGACGCATCTGGTTTCAACAAATCCAATGCAGATAGAAAAAAACTATTGTTCCATTTAAAAAATTATATCTTTGTGGTGTAACTCTTTTGAAAATGATCAAATAAACTATGTTCATAGCTCCGCAGAAAGTGTAACATTCCTTGTGTTGACCTACCGCATTAAAATTTCCCGTCACCTACTATTTTATAAGTTACAGAGGCAAACACACTTAGTGAAACACCCTGTATAATAATATGTTTTGTTCTCCTTGTAGATATTGTAATTACATGCTTTACACATCTGAAATGTATTTTGCTTCTTTTATACCCCAGATCTGATGATGGTGTACTCGAAACGCGTCATGTGAAATGAAGCATGTTGCGACCGAGACTTTTCCAAAGTTTTTTCATGCAAACGTGTTTGCTGTTTTGTTTATTTCTTGGCTTATCCCGTCAATTACAAAGAACTGTGTCCTTTTTGATAGGAAAGTTCCTGCGGAGTCATCTTTGAAGACTGCTCTACTTCAGCAACGGCAGAGAACGTCAATAAGCTTGACACATTGCGGCCCCACGAGTAGCTTTTCTGACAAGAGAAGCTATCATATCTGACAGCCAGTTGATTTTAGATCATCCTGTCATCTTATTATGTCTTTTCTTTCACCAAAAGGCGGCCACGGTGGAGTAGCCGAGCGGTCTAAGGCGCCTCGCTGCAGAGCGCTCGGTTGCTCGCCGTGGAGGTTCGAGTCCTCCCTGGGGCATGGACGTGTGTGTTGTCCTTAGGTTACTTTACCTAGGTTTAACTAGTTTGTAAGCTACGGACTGATGAGCACCTAGTTTGGTCCGATAGATTTACAAACATTTGAGCATTTTTTTTTTTTTTTTTTTTTTTTTTTTTTTTTTTTTTTTTTTTTTTTTTGAAAAAGGCAAGTTACTGTAACATGGTGCACATTATAGAAATTTGTATTGCAAGTCCGAGTTAAAGTCGTGGTAGAGGTAGGCAGCCATTCTCAATGCGACATGTTTCTGGATTTCCGGAAGGCTTTTAACGCTGTACCACACAAGCGGCTTTTAATGAAATTTCGTGCTTATGGAATCTCTCCCCAATTGTGCGATTGGATTCAAGATTTCCTATCAAAAAGGACACAGTTCTTTGTAATTGACGGGATAAGCCAAGAAATAAACAAAACAGCAAACACGTTTGCATGAAAAACTTTCGAAAAGTCTCGGTCGTAACATGCTTCATTTCACATGACGCGTTTCGAGTACACCATGCCGCGGTGGAGTAGCCGAGCGGTCTAAAGCGTCTCGCTGCGGAGCGCGCGGTTGCTCGCCGTGGAGGTTCGAGTCCTCCCTGGGGCATGGGTGTGTGTGTTTGTCCGTAGGTTAGTTTACCTAGGTTTAAGTAGTTTGTAAGCTACCGACTGATGACCACGCAGTTTGGTCCGATAGATTTACAGACTGAATACATCATCAGATCTGGGGTATAAAAGAAGCAAAATACATTTCAGATGTTTAAAGCAGGTAATTACAATATCTACAAGGAGAACAAAACATATTATTATACAGGGTATTTCACTAAGTGTGTTAGCCTCTGTAACTTATAAAATAATAGGTGACGGGAAATTTTAATGCGGTACGTCAACACAAGAAATGTTACACTTTCTGCGGAGCTATGAACATAGTTTATTGTATCATTTTCCAAAGAGTTACACCACAAAGATATAATTTTTAAATGGAACAATAGTGTTTTTCTATCTGCATTGGATTTGTTGAAACCAGATGCGTCCAAATCAATTTAAACTACATTCCTATCACTGTTAGTTTGGGAGCTACAACCCTTCAAAGTTTAGTTGGCGGAGGCCACGACAGCGTAGCTGACTGGCTGGTGGTCATGAGACAGTGGGCCGTGCCCCAGGGGATAGCCACTCGGCCAGTCAGCTACGCTGTCGTAGCCTCCGCCCCCTAAACTATAAAGGGTTGTAGCTCCCAAACTAGCAGTGATAGGAATGTAGTTTAAATTGATTTGGACGCAGCTGGTTTCAACGAATCCAATGCACGATAGAAAAAACTGTTGTTCCATTCAAAAAAATATATCTTTGTGGTGTAACTCTTTTGAAAATGATACAATAAACTATGTTCATAGCTCCGCAGAAAGTGTAACATTTCTTGTGTTGACGTACCGCATTAAAATTTCCCGTCACCTATTATTTTATAAGTTACAGAGGCAAACACAGTTAGTGAAACAGCCTGTATATGTACTTAAAAAATAAAATAAAATAAAAAAAAAACCATGGGAATGACAACCATCTTAGTATGGATGCTTCAATAAAACTGGAAACACCATCGTGGACGCCTAGTGACGGTGTTTAACTAGACTCACGTGAGGGGGGGGGACACCGAAACAGGTAAACCGGGCCCACTGGCCACCAGATGGCGCAGGGTTATCTGAACAAAACCACACATACGTCATCTGGGGCACTCTGTACTGTGAGCAGTCATAGAAACTGTCAAAACATGGCTACCAAATGCGTTGAGTCTTATAAAAATATATGACACCAACTGTAAGTGCGTTAGAAATGTACTGGTCTAGCTTGCGTACTCTTCGACATTTTCGTGTGGTTTGTGCTGCATTTAGCATCGCCCTATCCAATTCTATGGCCCTCTTTTATATTCCCAACATCTATGATAACCCACCTTTCGAAATTATGTACGTTTCATCGCATTTCTGGTGTGATTAATATTAACAATCTGTACCTTCAATTCCGTGTTAGCGTGTTTATATAACGATGATTTGAACATTTTGCCGGCCGCGATGGCCGAGGAGACTGAGGCGCTCCAGTCACGGTCTGCACGGCCACTACGGTCGGGGGTTCGAATCCCCCCCCCCCCTCGGGCATGGATATTTCTGCCGTCTTTAGTATAAGGTAGTTGATAAGTAGTTCGTAAGTTTAGGGACTGATGACCCCGTAGTTAAGTCCCATAAGCTTAACAACCATTTGAACATCAGAATTGTAAATCGGCATCGAACCCGTCTCCGGAATGAAGACGAGAACAACAACAACAGAAAAGGTTGACTACCGGTCAGCCCGTGCCTTGTTACGTTGCGTGCCGCCAGTGGTGGGACAGAAGGTTGTTGTTGTTGTTGCTGTGGGCGGTTGTTTTGTTGGACACTCACGGACACGCAGCAAACACGTTGCCCCATCCCGTCCCGTCCCGTCCCCATCCTCGCTCGGCTGACTTTCTCCACGACCGTCAAGGACCGGACACGAGCTAAGAGCACCGGTACACACAGCCTACCACAAAACTGGACCACTGCCACGCCAACGACACTACTAAAGTCTGTAGACGTCACTAAAAGGAAACGCGTGCACGTGTACAGTCTGTTCCACACTCTGTGAAACTTTGCACACGTAAACACGTAAGCTTCTATCCATGAGGACGGTCGCCGTAAGTGTAAGGTTTAGGTACAGGTAGTTCACAGGATATGACGTCATAAACAGTGAGGTGACAGAAAAACTGCTGCGAAATGTGACAACGTTGCACATTTGCTCCTAAACCACATGACCGATTTCATCCAAACCAGGTACACATATTCCTCACCGTGACGTAACCACTGCCGCAGGAGTAAGAACCGCATACGACTCATAATTCAGGAGATATAACGCCATAAACAGGAGACAAAAAACTTCCAGTTTTAGCAGTATATTAAAGTAGGCCTACCAATAATTATCAGATACTAGCTGAAAACCCGGCGTTGTCGGGGTATTTAATTATTTATTCGAGCCTGTAGTACTTTTCCTATACACTCTCTCTCTGTGCATCTCCTTTTTTTTCTAAAAATATGTTACATTTATCAAAAAAAAAATGTTCAAATGTTTGAATAGTGTATGGGACTTAACTACGGGGTCATCAGTCCCTAACCTTACAAACTACTTATGAACTAGCTAAGACTAAGGATGGCACAAATATCCATGCCCGAGGGGGGATTCGAACCCCCGACCGTAGTGGCCGTGCAGACCGTGACTGGAGCGCCTCAGTCTCCTCGGCCACCGCGGCCGGCTTACATTTATCAGACAATATATAAGAAATAAGAAATCACACGTAAAAATGCACTCGTTTCGAAGAATCCAATCACGAAATTCAACAATAATGATTGTAATAATATCACAGATCGATTACTTGATGTAATGCGCGAAACGTCAAATCCATTTCTTTTAAAGAGATGTTTTAAAAGAAACTCCTTTTTGCTGCTATATTTATTTATTATTATATTTTCTTATTCGTATGCTTATCCTTACAGAGAAAGAGCTGAAGACATTGTAACGCGCATAGACCAAAGATATTTGTCTGTAGCATCATGTTTCGCTGTACGTAACCTGCTTGCTATAGAGTACCAAACGTCATCGCTGGCCTTCAGTCCGAATTTTTTTATAATTTGACGACTTTCAACCACCTTACCTTCCAACCCCCTTATAGCTATCGGCATGGAACTGCTATGGTGTACAACGGGAGACTTCGGACAACAATGACACAGAGTCCATTCGTTTGCGTTCTGTAGCTTTCGCTGCAGAGCGAAATATTAACACACATCCATTGTGGATGTAATTATGAAGAACGCAGGATGCTGGGAGATCAGAAATGCCGCGGCCAGCCAGAGATGGCACTGCTTGTCTCTCGCGGATGACGCCATACTACGTCCCTGAAGTGAGTCCTGTGAAGTTGGCACCCCTTTTTTCAAAAATGTACATTTTTTTCAGAGTTCTAGACAGATATACAATAGTTCTGGAGTTCTCTGTACAAAATTTAAATAGTTCTGCAGAATTTCGCCGAAAAAATAGTAAAAATTACCACAAACTCGAGTTTTTTAATTTTTTTTTAATTATTAGCACAAACATAGTTCTGATCACAGTTATAAATAGAGTTCACAGGAAATCCTAATAACATTTTTCTTTGCAGATTATACTTTATCAGGTAAATGCAGTAATGTGGAATTCATTTTCACGTTACTGTAAATTGGCACCATTTTTTAGAGAAATACACATTGTTTTTTGGGGTTTTGTGTACATATACTGTAGTTCTAGAATTCATGTGAATATTTATCTGTAATTACCCGAAAAAAAATTATGTTCACAATTTTGAATATGTGATAAGCTGTCTTATTTGTGCCCCTTATTCGAGAAATATACATTTTTCTTAGGTCTTCACAGATATTCTATCCGCTGCACATTCAATTTGTTGTTTTTACGTATGAGTGATTACTGCTTATCGTAAACAAGAACTATTGCACATGTCCCTAGAGCTCTGGAAAAAAGTCTAATTTTTTGAAAAAAAAAAAAAAGGGTGCAAATTCCACAGCAGCATGTAAATGGATACTCCATTATTGTAATTATCTCATGAAGTATAATCTGCACAGAAAAATGCTATTAGGATTGCTGTAGAACTCTTTGACAGCTATTTAGAACTGTGATCAGAACTATGTTAGCGCTAATAGGCAAATAATTATTTTATAAAACCGAAAAAACTCAAGTTTGTAGTAATTTTTCTATTTTTTCGGCGAAATTCTACAGAACTATTTAAATTTTGTACAGAGAACTCCGGAACTATTGCATATCTGTCTAGAACTCTGAAAAAAATGCACATTTTTGGGAAAAGGGGTGCCAACTTCACAGCAGCGTGTAAATGGATTCCCCATTATTGCAATTATCTCATGAAGTATAATCTGCACAGAAAAACGTCATTAGGATTTCCTGTAGAACTCTTTGAGAGCTATTTATAACTGTGATCAGAACTATGTTTCAACAATTAGGCAAAAAGTTATTTTGAAAAAAAAAACTCAAGTTTGTGGTAATTTTTCGTATTTTTTGGTCGAAATTATGCAGAACTATTTAAATTTTGTACAGAGAACTCCAGAACTATTGTATATCTGTCTAGAACTCTGAAAAAAATTTACATTTTCCAAAAAAGGGGTGCCAACTTCACAGGACTCCTGAAGTGCCTCGGCATGTAGGAACTGACTGCTACGGCAGCCAGCAGCAGCCACGAGCGCGCCTGCCGTTAGAGGTGGCTACTGAGTTGATGTTTCGACTCAGTGAATCGAGGCAGCGAACTGTTCGACTGAGCCGAAACTTGAATCAGCACTGTTTCGCAACAACGAATCGTGTGATTCATGTATCGGACGCTAGATACCGTTAACATGCTCTTCCAACTGAGGTTTGGAAACTGGGATACCACCGAGAAAAGTTGTCAAGTCCTTCGGTGTTTCGAGGTAGTTTTGCGTTGTTACGCATTGTTGCTACATCTGTGCCAGGTGAACGCATCTTTTCGAAGCAAGGGTAGATAATTTCAGTGAGACGATACCGCATTCTCAGTAAGATGTCAAAAATAAAGTTTTTTTTTTTTTCCAATTTAAAGAAACTGTAACTGATTCTGTTTTACTTACCCTCCGCCACGCACCTTACGGTGGATTGCGGATTATGTATGTAGATGTGCTTGACTGCCTGAAGAATATGTATCTGGACATTGAAAATTTTTAGTTCAGTTTTGTGGTTTCGTCACGTAAATTATGAAATGTATTTCCTTGTGCTAATACTTGTAGTAATATCTGTTGATAGCATTTAATATGCCTTAGGAACAAATCTTAAATATTTCGTTTATATTGATTGGTTAGAAAAGTTATTCATTTCTGGATGCACGTAGACATTTGATCCATGATCTTTCTTGTTTTATTTAAACTCAATTATGGAATTTTGAAGGTTGGAAGAAGTTGCATGGCTTCTGAATTTGAACATTACTATTTTGTGCTTCCTTTGTTACAATATTTGTTTGTATGACAGTACGAGTAACTTAGGAAACGTTTACGCTTTAACACGATTGTAAAATCGTAGCGGCGAATAAATCCTGTGCCTGTCACTTAAGTCTAGTGAATGACGTATTAAAACCACGTTGGTAGTATGAAACTTTCACTCTGCAGCGGAGTGTGCGCTGATATGAAACTTCCTGGCAGATTAAAATTGTGTGCCGGAACCGGGACTCGAACCTGGGACCTTTGCCTTTCGCGGGCAAGCGCACTACCGACTGAGCTATCCCGACACGACTCAGGATGCCGCCTCACAACTTTACTTCCGCCAGTACCTCGCCTCCTACTTTCCAAACTTCACAGAAGCTCTCCTGCGAACCATGCAAGACTAGCACTCCTGGAAGAAAGGATATGGTGGAGACATGGCTGGCGGAAGTAAAGTTGTGAGGCTGAATCGTGAGTCGTGTCGGGATAGCTCAGTCGGTAGAGCGCTTGCCCGCGAAAGTCCAAGGTCCCAGGTTCGAGTCCCGGTTCCGGCACACAATTTTAATCTGCCAGGAAGCTTCACCACGTCGATATTCCACAGCTGTGTGGTATTTGCCGTACCGGCCTACTGCAGCTCTCTCGGCTCACGTGAATCAGCGGAGGTAGCGGGACGCATGGCTGCGGCACGTCAATTGTTTTGAGTGAGTCGACTCACTGGACGCAGATGATCGATATGTTTCGAAACAGTGAAACGGTCCGAACTGCCCACCACTACGTGCGGTCTTGCCTGGCCTCGCCTCGCCAGTATACCGGCGACGGCTGCCGTACGGTGCTGTGCGTGGCTTTCCCCACTGACCTTGGCGCCGCAGAGGCGAAAGTGGAGGCAAGCGACGGCCGACGTCGGTAGCTGCACAGCTGCACAGCTGCAGCCAGCTGCTAGAGCCAGCATCTAGCAGCTAGCACCTAGCAGCCGTCTGTAGCGCACTCACATCCGGGAGGCGTGCCTACCCAAAGCACATCCACCATAGTGTGTACACTCGAGCATAGAGGGCGGGCAGGCGACGTTCTGGGCCAATCAACATGTTCTACGGTCGTTCATACCATGTCCATATGTTGTTGTTGCTGTGGTCTTCAGTCCGGAGACTGGTTTGATGCAGCTCTCCACAATACCCTATCCTAAGCAAGCCTCTTCATCTCCACATAAGAACGGCAACCTACATCTGTCTGAATCTGCTTACTGTATCCATCTCTTGGTCTTCCTCTGCGGTTTTTTCCCCAAACACTTCCCTCCAACGCTAAATTCACAATTCCTTGATGTCTAAGAATGTGTCCTACCAATCTATCCCTTCTTTTAGTCAAGGTATGCCAGAAATTTCTTTTCTCCCCAATTCTGTTCAGTACCTCCTCATTAGTTACGCGATGCACCCACCTAATCTTCTGCATTCTTCTGTAGCACCACATTTCAAAAGCCTCAATCCTCTTCCTGTCCGCACGGTTTATCGTCCATGTCTCACTCCCATACAAGGCAACACTCCCCACAAATGCTTTCAGAAAGGACTTCCTTAGGCTTAAATCAATATTCGATGTTAACAAATTTCTCTTTTTCAAGAACGCTTTTCTACCCATTGCCATTCTACATTTTATATCTTCTCTACTGCGACCATCATTTGTTATTTTACTGCCCATGTAACAAAACTCATTTACCTCCTTTATTGCTTCGTTTCCCAATGTAATTCCTTCAGCATCACCTGTTTTTCTTAGACTGCACTCCATTACCCTAGTTTTGCTCTTGTTAATGTTCATCTTATATGCACCTTTCAGCACACTATCGATTCCGTTCAATTGCTCTTCCAGGTCCTTTGCTGTATCTGACAGAATTACTATGTCGTCGGCAAAACGCAATGTTTTTAATTCTTCCCCCTGAACTTTAATTCCTTCTCCAAATTTCTCCTTGCTTTCCTTTATAGCTTGCTCAATGTACAAATCGAATAACATTGGAGAAATACTACAACCCTGTCTTACTCCCTTCGCAACCTCTGCGTCCCTTTCATGCCCTTCAACTCTGACAACCGCTGTCTGGTTTTTTTACAAGTTGTAAGTAACCTTACGCTCCCTATATTTTCGTCCTGCTTGCTTCAGAACTTGAAAGAGTTTATTCCAATCAACATTGTCAAAAGCCTTCTCCAAATCTGCATGGAGACACTGAAAGTGGCCCCCTTGGTCGGCTCTTCAAAGCTGGTCCCGCATACGACACGCACGCCACTTAGTCCAGTCAAATTAGGGTTTCACCTGGGAATGAGAGGTAACAGCTGAATATTTGCATGAGCCTTTGTTTCGGCATTCTAAATGATGTGTCAAAAGTCTCATAAGATCTCGTGTCTTCGTCTTAAGATATTAAAGGTCAAAGGTCACGAAAATCAGTTTTTCGCAAACATCTCGCTTCCTATGCGTTAAATGGTATTTGCATCTGTGATAAAAGTTGTAGAGCATGAAGTTCTGTACAACTTTTGTTTTAAACATTTTTTGTGTGCAGCTCATCATTTCTTAGATAGAGCGCGGATAGTGCACAGGCACAGCGCTCAGACATATAAGACGAACCCCAGCCAATGGTACGTTGTTTAAAGTTAATAAATCATTGCAGCAATTACAATAACAAACCTGCATTCTTTATGAATTGTGTTCAATATTTCTTAATATTATTCATAAATCAAAAAGATTTGTTTAAGAATATTTGCTTATTTCTTGAAATTATTAAGTTATGAAGCCAAATACTTCAAGTATATTTTAATTGTATTCTTTACTATATGGAACATAATGAAGATATATTAGAATACAATTAAAATTTACTTGAAGTATTTGGCTTCATAACTTAATAATTTCAAGAAATAATCAAATATTCTTAAACAAATCTTTTTGATTTATGAATAATGTTAAGAAATATTGAACACAGTTCATAAAGAATGAAGGTTTGTTATTGTAATTGTTGCAATGATTTATTAACTTTAAACAACCTACCATTGACTGGGATTCGCAGCTGACCTCGCATTACGTCTTGTGTGTCTGAGCGCTGTGACCTGTGCGCTCTCTGCGCTCTATCTAAAAAACGACGAATTGCACAAAAAAAAAAGTTTAAAAGAAAAATTGTAGAGAATTTCACGGTCTACAACTTTTTATCCGAGATGCAAATACCATTTAACGCATAGGGAGCGAGATATTTGCGAAAAACTGATTTTCGTGACCTTTGACCTTTAATATCTTAAGACGAAGACACGAGATCTTATGAGACTTTTGACACATCATTTAGAATGCCAAAACAAAGGCTCATGCAAATATTGAGCTTGTTACCTCTCATTCCGAGGTTGACGCTTTTTTTCGGCTTATTTGACTGGTCTAACTGCCTTTTTTTTTTTTTTTTTTTTTTTTTTTTTTTTTTTTTTTTTTTTTTACCAGACTGTCTGCAGCCTGAGGTCTCTCGTGAGGCGGCAGCTCGCCTCGCCTGTACAGTCTGGTGGTGGTGGTGGTGGTGGTGGTGAGTCACCGACCCTCGGCACAAAGGCCACCACGCCAAGGACCAGGCCGGCCAACTGCCACACAAAAAAAAAAAAATACAAAAGGAAACAGAACGAATGAGAACGTAAGGGGCGTGGTCGCTACTCACTCAGCCGTCCAGCTGTTCCGGATAAAGCGGTCTGTCGACCAAAGGTCCGCGTCTCGAAACCAAAGCGCTGCAAACCCGCGCAAAACCAAACACGACTTACTTGCCGCGCCCAGAAACGATTGAAAGACGGGCGATTCGTAGCGCCATTGGGTAACACGTACTGTCTTCCAATATTGTTGCGGTCTTCAGTCCGGAGACTGGTTTGATGCAGCTCTCCACCCTACTCTATCCTGAGCAAGCGTTAAATATATGTATATAAATGAGGAAAATTACAGAACCATCAGTTCGATAAGTCATGGTTGCAAAATTTTAACACGAATTATCTATAGGAGAATGGAAAAGCTGGTAGAAGCCGACCTCGGGGAAGATCAGTTTCGATTCAGGAGGAACGTAGGAACCCGGGAGGCAATACTCACTTTACGTCTTATCTTAGAAGATAGATTAACGAAAGGCAAACCTACATTTTTAGCTTTTATAAATTTGGGGAAAGCATTTGACAATGTTGACTGGAATACACTCTTTCAAATTCTGAAGTCAGCAGGGGTAAAATACAGGGAAAGGAGAGTTATTTACAACTTGTACAAAAGTCAGACCGCAGTTATTAGACTCGAAGGGCATGAAAGGGAAGCATCAGTTGGGAAGGGAGTAAGACAGGGTTGTAGCCTTTCTCCGATGTTATTCAATATGTACATCGAGCAGGTGGTGAACGAAAACAAGGAAAAATTTGGAATAGGGATTAAAGTTCAGGGGGAAGAAATAAAAATATTGCGTTTTGCTGATGACATTGTAATTCTGTCAGAGACAGCAAAGGACCTGGAAGAGCAGTTGAATGGAATGGACAGTGTGTTGAAGAGACCGTATAAAATGAACATTAACAATTGCAAAACAAAAATAATGGAATGCAGTCTTAGAAAATCAGGCGATGCTGAAGGAATTAGATTAGGTAACGAAACAATGAAGGTGGTAGATGAGTTTTGTTACTTGGGTAGTAAAATAACAAATGATGGTCGCAGTACAGAGGATATAAAATGCAGAATTACAAAGGGAAGAAAAGCATTTTTGAAAAAGAGAAATTTGCTAACATCGAATATTAATTTAAGGGTAAGGAAGTCTTTTCTGAAGGCATTTGTGTGGAGTGTTGCCTTGTACGGGAGTGAAACATGGACGATAAGCAGTGCGGACAGGAAGAGAATAGAGGCTTTTGAAATGTGGTGCTACAGAAGAATGCTGAAGATTAGGTGGGTAGATCGCGTAACTAATGAAGAGGTACTGAACAGAATTGGTGAGAAAAGGAATTTTTGGCATACCCTGACTAAAAGAAGGGATCGCTTGGTAGGACACATTCTTAGACATCAGGGAATCGTGAATTTAGCATTGGAGGGAAGAGTGTGGGGCAAAAATCGCAGAGGGAGACCAAGAGACGCGTATAGTAAGCAGATTCAAGTGGATGTGGGTTGCCGTTCTTATGAGGGGATGAAAAGGCTTGTTCAGGATAGAGTAGGGTGGAGAGCTGCATCAAACCAGTCTCTGGACTGAAGACCATAACAACAACAAATGAGGAAAAAATATTTCGGGCAAATTGTCACACACTAAGCTACGAAGATAAATACATTTTCCAAATGTTCCTATGTCGATGAATGTTATTTACTGACATAGGAACATACGGAAAACGAATTTATGTTTGTAGTTCAGTGTGTTCCAGTTTGGACGAAATATTTTTCCCCGTTTGCGACAGGCACATGCCTTGCAAGCTGAAGCAACGAACTACAGCACATGTGGGTCAGTAGCTACGAAAACCGCCACTGAAGATGTCGTGCAAATAACGGCGAAACTCGTACAGCAAAACAATTTGTTTTGTTTCAGTTGCAGAGACGTTTCGTATAAAAAATATCTGTTTATTAAAGTATGTCAACCTGTGCGTAGATGTATTACCAGTACAGCACTGAAGTGTCGATTGTAAATATTATGTTTATTGTTGTGGTCTTCAGTCCGGAGACTGGTTTGATGCAGCTCTCCACAATACCCTATCCTGAGCAAGGCTCTTCATCTCCTAATAAGAACGGCAACCTACATCTGTCTGAATCTGCTTACTGTATCCATCTCTTGGTCTTCCTCTGCGATTTTTACCCCACACACTTCCCTCCAATGATATATTGCCGCGAGGCAGCATGTAAAGCGACTGCCGTCTGTGACGGATATAATTTTCGAAAAATGGCCAGTAGTTACCTTTTTGCTGTACCGCCGATAGTTACACACAGAAAAGAGGACGAAATTACACAAGCTTTCGGAACTGTGTTCCTTCTTCAGATGGAGAGGAGGCAGTAAAAGAAGCAAAACGGAATGGGAAAGGAAGGGAAAGGTAATTCACGAGCTAGGTCACGGGGATGGCGTTACGGTCTAGGTCATTAGGATGCCCCGTGACCTAGCTCGTGAATTACCTTTCCCTCCCTTTCCCACTCCGTTTTGATTCTTTTACTGCCTCCTCTCCATCTGAAGAAGGAACACAGTTCCGAAAGCTTGTGTAATTTCGTCCTCTTTTCTGTGTGTAACTATCGGCGGTACAGCAAAAAGGTAAGTAAGTACTGGCCAGCCAATCTGTCTCTTTATATATATATATATATATATATATATATATATATATATATATAGAGAGAGAGAGAGAGAGAGAGAGAGGAGAGAGAGAGAGAGAGAGCAGTGGGCTGTCTGACACGAGGAGCTTTGTGGTGAAGTTATTTGGAAGTGTTGTGGTATCATACATGCAGCAATTCAGAGGGAGAGAATCAGGGAGTTTTGGCATTCAGCTGTGAGTGAGTCTGGGTGGTGTGGTGTGACCCATTTAGTCGGCCCTGTCTGCCTCGCCGACCCTCCTGCTGCTGTCGCTGTGGCCACACACAGTAGCCAGTAGCCAGTAGCCAGCGTGTCCCTGGACGTGTTTGTCGCTGCGCCGGTCCTTGGAAACTCACGCCCGTCCTCGCTCGCCCGCTGTCTCTGCTTAATGGTCGCTCACACTTGCCGCACCGCACAAGTCGCTCTCACCCGATATCGGCAAACAAATTTCCTTACTTATCCTTTTCTACAGGTAATATTCAATGTTATTAAATTTGGATATTGAGCAAGCTGTGAAGGAGAGAAATTTGGAGAAGCAATTGGAGTTCAGGGTGAAAAAAAAAATTGACCCAGTAGCTCTCTGATGTTTATAATTTCTAGGACGAGCTACTACCATGTGCAGCTCTACGTATACAAGCAGCTACAAAGTGTTGATCAGTTTGAGAGATAACGGGAAAAATAAGGTGAGTAGCTGATCAGCTACAGAATGCATTACTCGGTTATCTGAAGCGGTTGTGTCCCTAGGTTTACGAAACACATAAACTAACCTAATCTGACGTAAGTAAAATACACGTACCATTGCCCAAGGGACAACTCGCACCTCCGACAGGGAGTAACCTCGCGCTCAGCAGCAAGGCGCATCAGACCGCTCGGCTATTCCCCCACGGCCCGTTTCCCTCTCGCTGCTATCTATCTCTCTCTCTTTTGCATCGCTACGCGTTTCGCCGTCTCCTACTTTAGGACATCATCAGTGGCTTCGATATCTGCGTATTACGCTTCCTATTTCATATCTAGCCCCAACAAATTACAAACAATTCGATTTATTGCAATCGAAATAAATTGAGCCTGCTAACATTTTATTGGCACCGTTTGAATCCGCACAACTCCAATCTACATAATTTCTTCTCCATTTTATCACTTTTCTTTTACTGTTTACTCTTTCGCACACTCACTCCTCTGCACGTTTTCGCCTCCACTATTTCTTCTCCATTTTATCACTTTTCTTTTACTGTTTACTCTTTCGCACACTCACTCCTCTGCACGTTTTCGCCTCCACTATTTCTTCTCCATTTTGTCACTTTTCTTTTACTGTTTACTCTTTCGCACACTCACTCCTCTGCACGTTTTCGCCTCCACTATTTCTTCTCCATTTTGTCACTTTTCTTTTACTGTTTACTCTTTCGCACACTCACTCCTCTGCACGTTTTCGCCTCCACTATTTCTTCTCCATTTTGTCACTTTTCTTTTACTGTTTACTCTTTCGCACACTCACTCCTCTGCACGTTTTCGCCTCCACTATTTCTTCTCCATTTTGTCACTTTTCTTTTACTGTTTACTCTTTCGCACACTCACTCCTCTGCACGTTTTCGCCTCCACTATTTCTTCTCCATTTTGTCACTTTTCTTTTACTGTTTACTCTTTCGCACACTCACTCCTCTGCACGTTTTCGCCTCCACTATTTCTTCTCCATTTTGTCACTTTTCTTTTACTGTTTACTCTTTCGCACACTCACTCCTCTGCACGTTTTCGCCTCCACTATTTCTTCTCCATTTTGTCACTTTTCTTTTACTGTTTACTCTTTCGCACACTCACTCCTCTGCACGTTTTCGCCTCCACTATTTCTTCTCCATTTTGTCACTTTTCTTTTACTGTTTACTCTTTCGCACACTCACTCCTCTGCACGTTTTCGCCTCCACTATTTCTTCTCCATTTTGTCACTTTTCTTTTACTGTTTACTCTTTCGCACACTCACTCCTCTGCACGTTTTCGCCTCCACTATTTCTTCTCCATTTTGTCACTTTTCTTTTACTGTTTACTCTTTCGCACACTCACTCCTCTGCACGTTTTCGCCTCCACTATTTCTTCTCCATTTTGTCACTTTTCTTTTACTGTTTACTCTTTCGCACACTCACTCCTCTGCACGTTTTCGCCTCCACTATTTCTTCTCCATTTTGTCACTTTTCTTTTACTGTTTACTCTTTCGCACACTCACTCCTCTGCACGTTTTCGCCTCCACTATTTCTTCTCCATTTTGTCACTTTTCTTTTACTGTTTACTCTTTCGCACACTCACTCCTCTGCACGTTTTCGCCTCCACTATTTCTTCTCCATTTTGTCACTTTTCTTTTACTGTTTACTCTTTCGCACACTCACTCCTCTGCACGTTTTCGCCTCCACTATTTCTTCTCCATTTTGTCACTTTTCTTTTACTGTTTACTCTTTCGCACACTCACTCCTCTGCACGTTTTCGCCTCCACTATTTCTTCTCCATTTTGTCACTTTTCTTTTACTGTTTACTCTTTCGCACACTCACTCCTCTGCACGTTTTCGCCTCCACTATTTCTTCTCCATTTTGTCACTTTTCTTTTACTGTTTACTCTTTCGCACACTCACTCCTCTGCACGTTTTCGCCTCCACTATTTCTTCTCCATTTTGTCACTTTTCTTTTACTGTTTACTCTTTCGCACACTCACTCCTCTGTACGTTTTCGCCTCCACTATTTCTTCTCCATTTTATCACTTTTCTTTTACTGTTTACTCTTTCGCACACTCACTCCTCTGCACGTTTTCGCCTCCACTATTTCTTCTCCATTTTGTCACTTTTCTTTTACTGTTTACTCTTTTGCACACTCACTTCTCCACCTTTCCACGCGGCTGCTGGCTGCCTAGGCCCCGGACACCGCTGACGCAGCCGTCGACTGCCGCCGCCGCTTTGCATACAAAGGACAGCGGCGCTTGCAACAGCCAACAGCATCCGGGTGTACGGCCCCACACTTAGCAGCCGTCTCACAGCGCAGTGCCGCCTGGCGCTATACCGCATTGTTCCCACCACTACACCACCCACCACTGCTGATTTACCTTAAATCCTCTCTGTCTACATCTACATGGGATACTCTGCACATCACATTCAAGTGTCTGGCAGAGGGTTCATCGAACCACCGTTATACTATTTACCTCCCACTCCATTCTTACTTTTGTAAGTGTGAGTCAACAATATATTTTCGCATTCGCAGGAGAATGTTGGCGATTGTAGTTTCGTAAGTAGCCCACGCTGCAGCGATAAGCGCCGTTGTTGTAATGATTCCCATCCCAGATCCTGTATCATTTCCGTAACGCTGTCTCCCCTGTATCGTGACAATACGAAACGAGCTGCCCTTCTTTGGACTCTTTCGATGTCCTCCGTCAAACCCACCTGATAAGGATCCCACACTGGGCTGCAATACTCCAAAAATGGACGGACAAGCGCAGTGTATGCAGTTTCTTTTGTAGTTCTGTTACATCTCTTAAGGGTTCTGCCAATAAAACGCAGTCTCTGGTTCGTCTTTGCCACGACATTATCTACGTGTTCTTTCCAGTTTAAGTCTGCAGTAATAGTAATTCCTAGGTATTTTGTGGAGTTTACGGCCTTCACTTTTAATTGATTTATCTTGTAAACAAATTTTTAACGCATTTCTTGTCGTTCTCATGTGGACGAATTCACACTTTTCATTATTTAGAGTCAATTGCCAATTTTTACACCGTAGTGATATCTTATTCAGATCGTTCTGCAGTTGGTTTTGATCTTCAGATGATTTCACTACACGGTAAATGACGGCGTCATCTACAAACAACCTAAGAGAGCTATTTAGATTTTCCGCTAAATTGTTTATGTAAATAAGGAACACTACCCTGTGGAACGCCCGAATCACCTTGATTTTAGTCGATGCCTTACCATCGATTGCTATGAACTATGTCCTCTCTGACACAAAATCCCCTATCCAGTCACAAATTTAAAGCATTTAAAAGCAGTTTGTGACGTACGGTGTCAACAGCCTTCTGGAAATCAACAAATACGGAATCTATTTGCGAAACGATGTCTATAGCACTCATCACTTCGTGTGAATAAAGAGCTAGTTGTGTTTCGCGTGAACGATGTTTTCTAAATCCGTGATGATCTTGGGGCAATAGATCGTTCCTTAGTCGATGGACTGGGACACAGCTGATAAAATTGTGTAGGTGAAAGGAAGTACGAGGAGCTGTAAAGAAGTTATTTATTCTGCTTCAAACGAGCGGTTTCGGTGTTACAATCACACCATCTTCAGGCTCCCGTTGTGCAACTGCCATTAATAGCACATTTTGAAAGGGTAGCAGTTTGTGCCAGTAGCCGTAAATTTCTTTGTGTATTCGTGTCACAATAGACTAAGAAATCTACTGCTACCAGCATTAACTGCTAGCCTGTTCAAATGCGCCGTTAACGACAATTACGCAACCGAGGCCTGAAGATGGTGTGACTGAAACACCGAAACCGCTCTTTCGATATTGAATAAATAATTTCTTGACAGCCGCTGGTACTTCCTTCCACCTACATAAAGACTATTTACCTTTTTATTCATGACACTCCGAAAGGAAAACTCAATCTAGAGGATCACTAAAGAGACCAATACGCCTGGACAGAAAACCGTTTACTTTTATAGAACAATTCAGTGTTAGATACGTGTAGATTCTCATAATTATAATCGGTTGGACCGGAAGGAAGTAACATGTTTTTTAGTTGTTTGTTTCCTCACTACACAAATCTTTCCGTATAAACTGGCGGCGGCAGTTTATCGGAAAGACATGTCTAGTGAGGAAACAAGCGAATAAAAAACATGTTACTTTCTTCCGGTCCAATCGATTATAATTATGCCAAAACTTTTTCTACTTTTCAACCCAGTCTTAGTGAACATTTACGCAGTTAATAGAATAGAAGCTTTCGGCCGACTTCAGCAACACTAAAAGTCTGCCTTTGCGGTACCCTTTTGAGAACACGAAATTTAAGTGAAAACTGCCGCTTAACCGTTCATCTGACACGAAAACTGAATAACTGAATTTGGAGACGAGGGAAATCTCTACACCCTTTCTCTGTTATCGTTTTTTTTTTTTCATAACTCGTAACGTTTCAGAGATATTTTCAAAAATAACGGCGATCTCACGACGTATGTCTGTATATCTGTAACGAGTTACCACTTTTTAGACTTACTGTAGACCGCCAGCGAGCAGAACCACCATTATTCAAATATTTCGAGCAAAAAATACGTTAGCAACACTAAAAACAGGCTGTATGTGATGGCCTTTTCACAACAGGGTACTTAATTCTAAATAACGCCTTAAGGGTTCATCTGAGTTGGAAGTAGAATAAACGTATTTGTAGGGGAGGAAATTCTATACAGCTTTGATCTCTTACGGTACTTCCATAACTGGTATCGTTTCAGATATATTTGCAAAATGAAAGGCGATTTGACTATATGACTTGATTTTACGTAAACCATAAGAAGCAGAGGTAATGAACTTGAAAATGACGACAAAGTTCCAAGGCAAGACAGGTGATCATACTTTAACGGAAAAAATATTGAAGAAGTGGTAGACATATTAAGGTTATGGTTTAAACAGTTAAGAAGTGCATGTTTGTCAAAGCTAACTCAAATATCACATAATTTTGTATGTTTGTTTACGATCAGGGGGGAAATGGTGAGTGCATAGATAATATCAGACTAGTGGAGTCGTCATCATATTATCCATAATTTTTCATTATTTTTAGTTGTATTGTTACTGTCGGAATTGTTTTAAAAATTATAAGATTACATGAAACGATGAAGTGGGCCCTAAAACACGGCAGTCGGAATTTTTTTTTTTTTATTCAGCCTGCAAAGAACTGTTTATTTCGATGTGCGAAGCAATTTCCTTTCCTATTTCAGTCCCAAATAGAACGAGGAAAAAACGGATGCCTATATGCTTCCGTACGAGCCCTAATTTCTCTTATCTTGTCTTTGTGATCTTTACGCGAAATGTAAGTAGGCGGCAGCAAGATCGTACTACAATCAGCTTCAAATTCCGGCCCTCTAAATTTCCTCAACAGAAATTCACGAAAAGAACGTCGTCTTTCTTCCAGCGATCCCCAATTGAGTTGCCGGAGCATTTCCGTGACACTCGCGCATTGGTCGAACCTACCGGTAACAAATCTAGCTGCTCGCCTCTGAACATGAACTGTTGCACCGGTGCTCAATATTTAAGTTACGCACTCAAAACGACACTTCACTGCAAATCCTCAGAAATTTGTCCATACACAAGTCCAAATTAAGTGGATAGTCTAACAGGTTCTCAACACAGATCACTACTTTGTTGAGAAGACAAACAATTTTATTTGTGCCACAGTCAAAAACACGAAAGTCACTTTCACTTGCAATTCTTTTATGCCTTGTACACTCATACTATACATCCTACACAGTCTCTAGGTTTCACTGCTGGTGCTACTACCACCGCTACTACCAATACAGCACACATTTTCCTTCTGCCTTGGGCATCTGCCAACAGGGTTTTTATACCATTCAATATGGCGGCTACGTCACGTTTCGTCACGTCATGTGACATCACGTGACGTTCAAAAAGTTTCTATTCAGACTATTTTGGATTTTTAAATAGAAAATATACTTCAATTTACAATATAAATTATATTTTAGTGCTTTAAAAAAAACCTTACTAAACAAATGAAATTGAAAGTAACAGTTACAACTGCTACACACTTTTCTTTTAAAGGTACAAACAGATATTTAATTTTTAAATACAGATATTTATGTAATAGCATTATTATTTGATTCTTTGTGCCTAATGGCTTTTATACAAAATAACATTTTAGCAGCAAGTTACAATCATTACGTACAAATGATGAGAAGATCGTCTTCTATGTTTAAGATCTTCGGCACAGTTGTCATGACAAAACAAAACAAACGTCAATATCATACATGCTTTGGCAGTGATTTCCGATTAGAAAAATATACTTAACATTTATGTCCAGTTTAAGGTAAGTTTAACCCATACAGATAACTGTGGTAGTTACAGCTCACGTAAAACACGCAAATATTTGCGCGATTTTCTTATGTTACTAATATTGAAAGTGCCTATGAATCGTAACAAACGGCATCTATGTCTTACTTTAAACTGATCCGCTGCAGGTCCCAAACACTTGAGCAATACTCGAGACGTGGTCGTACAAGCGTTTTATACGCGGTCTCCTTTACAGGTGAAGTACATCTTCCCAAAATTCTCCCAATAAACCGAAGTCGGCTGTCCGCCTTACTCACAACTGTCCTTACATGCTCGTTCCATTTCATATCGCTCTGCAATGTTACGCCTAGATATTTGAACGACGCGACAGCATCAAGAAGCTCACTACTGATGCTGTATTCGAACATTATAGGATTGTTTTTCCTACTCATGCGCATCACCTTACATTTTTCTACATTGAGAGCTAGATGCCATTCTAGACAATTTTGTCCAAGTCAACCTGTATGCTATTACAGTCATTTACAGACGACACCCTCCCGTACACCACAGCATCATCAGCAAACAGCCGCAAATTACAACTTACTGTGTCCATCAGATCATTTATATAGATAGAAAATAATAGCGGTCCTATCACACTCCCCTGGGGCACGCCTGACGATACACTCGCCGTCGAGAACAACGTCCTGCGTCCTATTGCTTAGGAAGCCTTCCAGCCAGTCACAGACTGTGGCCCTGTCCCAGAAGCTGCTGCTGGTGAGCGCTGCCTCTGTACCTCTCCCTACTGCAGAGGCTCTGCCGTCAGAACAAATGCCTGAGGCGGCCTTGGCGAGACCACGTGCGCTGCGCTCACGTGTCACGCGTCGTGCGCCTGCGTCACGCACGATTCCCCGCACGCACTTCGCCCGGCCGCTGCACGCATGCAGCACGCAGCCTAACCTACACGCCACTGCCCTAGACTAGCCGCCTCAGCACCGACATGCGCAGAAGGAAAACACGCCTCCTCTAGAAACTAAGAGATCATACGGCCTTACCCAACAAGAAAAAAAAAATCAAAACTACATCTACATCTGCATCTACATCCATACTCCGCAAACCATCCGGCGGTGTGTGGCGGAGGGTACCTTGAGTACCACTATCGGTTCTCCCTCCTACTCCAGTCTCGTATTGTTCGCACAAAGAAGGATTGTCGGTATGCCTCTGTGTGGGCTCTAATCTCTCTGATTTTATCCTCACGGTCTCTTCGCGAGATATACGTAGGAGGGAGCAATATACTGCTAGACTCCTCGGTAAAGGTATGTTCTCGAAACTTGGACAAAAGCCCGTACCGAGCGACAGAGCGTCTCTCCTGCAGAGTCTTCCACTGGAGTTTAGCGATCATCTCCGTAACGCTTTCTCGATTACCAAATGATCCTGTAACGAAGCGCGCTGCTCTCCTTTGGATCTTCTCTACTTCCTCTATCAACCCCACCTGGTACGGATCCCACACCAGTGAGCAGTATTCGAGCTGTGGGCGATCAAGTGTACTGTAACCTACTTCCTTTGTTTTCGGACTGCATTTCCTTAGGATTCTTCCAATGAACCTAAGTCTGGCAACCTGCTTTACCGACGATTGATTTTATATGGTCGTTCCATTGTAAATCACTCCTATTGCCTACTCCCACATAATTTATGGAATTAACTGCTTCCACTTGCTGACCTGCTATAGTGTAGCTAAATGATACAGAATCTTTCCTTCTATATATTCGCAGCACATTACACTTTTCTACATTGAGATTCAATTGCCATTCCCTGCACAATGCGTAAATTCTATACAGATCCTCCTGCATCTCAATACAATTTTCCATTGTTACAACCTCTCCATATACTACAGGATCCTCCGCAAAAAGCCTCAGTGAACTTCCGATGTTATCCGCAAGGTCATTCACAGTGGCGTAACTATGGGGGGGGGGGATGGGGGGCACAGAACCCCCCCCCCCCCAGAACTCGAAAAAAAGGAAAACAAAGAAAAAAGAAAAAGAATAGAAGAAAAAAAAGAAGAAATCGTATAACAGGAATCTGGTAAAGATTTAAAACTTGGAGTGTTTTACCATAATCTTTCATAGGATGGGAGTGAATTAGCTTCTTCAACGTAAGTGGTAGATGTTAGTCTGTCTGGAAACTGACTTTAAAATTTTGCTCGTCTAGTAGATCTATCCCCCCCCCCAAAGCCAAGTCCTAGTTACGTCACTGGTCATTTATATATATATATATATATTGTGAACAGCAACGGACCCACGACACTCCCCTGTGGCACACTTGACATCACTCTTACTCCGAAAGACTTCTCTCCATTGGGACTGACCTGCTGCGTTGTGTTACCTAGGAACTCCTCAATGCAATCGCACAAGTTGAGACAGAAAACGGCAGGAGAGTGCTGGAATAAACAAGTAACTCGGCGGTATGATGTAAAATGAAAATATCGGCACTCGGCGCTGACACTTTGATATCGCTGTATCGTCAGACACAGTAGCGCTGACGTGAGCGTGGAGACGGTGCTAGCTGGTGAGCTCAAGGCCGCCTGTTCCCCCTCCCCCCCACAGCTCGGTCACTTTCGCTGACCTTTCCCCCCCCCCCCTCAGACGCATCTCCTGTCCCCCAGCTCCTTCGCTTCTATTTCCGGATCGCCCGTCATACCGTGCTTTTCCTTCCGCCTCGCTGCCAGCCAGCTAACTGTTGTCTCCACACACACACACACACACACTGTAAACACACTCCTGGCCGTTAAAATTGCTACACCACCAACATGACGTGGTAGACACGCGAAATTTAAGCGACAGGAAGAGGATGCTGTGGTGTGCAAATGAATAGCTTTTCACAACATTCTCACAATGTTGGCGCCGGTGGCGATCCAAGTAATAGAACGCACTACGAAGGCGAGTGTACCGTCAGGCGTGCCCCAGGGGAGTGTGATAGGACTGCTATTATTTTCTGTCTATATAAATGATCTGATGGACAGAGTAACTTGTAATTTGCGGCTGTTTGCTGATGATGCTGTGGTGTATGGGAGAGTGTCGTCTGTAACTGACTGTAATAGCATACAGGTTGACTTGGACAAAATTTCTAGTTGGTGCGAAGAATGGCAGCTAGCTCTCAATGTAGAAAAATGTAAGGTGATGCGCATGAGTAGGAAAAACAATCCTATAATGTTCGAATACAGCATTAGTAGTGAGCTTCTTGATGCAGTCGCGTCGTTCAAATATGTAGGCGTATCATTGCAAAGCGATATGAAATGGAACGAGCATGTAAGGACAGTTGTGAGTAAGGCGGACAGCCGACTTCGGTTTATTGGGAGAATTTTGGGAAGATGTACTTCACCTGTAAAGGAGACCGCATGTAAAACGCTTGTACGACCATGTCTCTAGTATTGCTCAAGTGTTTGGGGCCCGCAGCAGATCGGTTTGAAGGAAGACATAGAGGCGGTTCAGAGGCGAGCAGCTAGGTTTGTTACCGGTAGGTTCGACCAATGCGCGAGTGTCACGGAAATGCTCCGGAAACTCAATTGGGGATCGCTGGAAGAAAGACGACGTTCTTTTCGTGAATTTCTTTTAAGTAAATTTAGAGGGCCGGAATTTAAAGCTGAGTGTAGTACGATCTTGCTGCCGCCTACTTACATTTCGCGTAGTGGTCACAAAGAGAAGATAAGAGACATTACGGCTCGTACGGAGACATATAGGCATTCTTTTTTTCCTCGTTCAATTTGGAAGTGGAATAGGAAAGGAAATGCCCAGTAATGGTACAGTGTACCCTCCGCCACGCACCTTACGGTCAATTGTGGATTATGTATGTACATGTAGATGTAGAACGTGCTGACATGAGGAAACTTTCAAATCAGTTTGTCATAAACAAACAGCAGTTGACCGGTGTTGCCTGGTGAAACGTTGTTGTGATGCCTCGTGTAAGGAGGAGAAATGCGTACCATCACGTTTCCCACTTTGATAAAGGTCGGATTGTAGCCTATCGCGATTGCGGTTTATCGTATCGCGACATTTCTGCTCGCGTTGGTCGCGATCCAATGACTGTCAGCAGAATATGGAATCGGTGGGTTCAGGAGGGCAATACGGAACGCCGTGCTGGATCACAACGGCTTCGTATCACCAGCAGTCGAGGTGACAGGCATCTTATCCGCACGGCTGTAACGGATCGTGCAGCCACGTCTCGATCCCTGGGTCAACAGATGGGGACGTTTGCAAGACAACAACCATCTGCACGAACAGTTCGACGACGTTTGCAGCAGCATGGACTATCAGCTCGGAGACCGTGGCTGCGGTTACCCTTGACGCTACATCACAGACATGAGCGCCTGCGATGGTGTACGCAACGACGAACCTGGGTGCACGAATGGCAAATCGTCATTTTTTCAGATGAATTCAGCTTATATTAACACTATCACGATGGTCGAATCCGTGTTTGGCGACATCGCGGTCAACGCACATTCGAAGCGTGTATTCGTCATCGCCATACTGGCGTATCACCCGGCGTGATGGTATGGGGTGCCATCGGTTACACTTCTCGGTCACCTCTTGTTCCCATCGACTTAGCAGAACAATAGCGGCTCAGGGGCCTAACGAAGAAACAAAAGAAATGGAGGAAGGCTGAAGTGTTACATTGTCGTGTCGTGGGTCTTCTCCCGCGTGAAAGCTAGGATTTTCGACGGTTGCGCGTCATTTCTGCCACCTCCATTAGCAACATCGCTATATGTGAAAACTGCCGTGTTCTGTCGTGTCCCGGGATCTACGTTGAACTGTATGTAGGTGTCTGACGAATCAGGTGAAAGGTCCAAATATCGCACCCCGAGAGGGCCACTCAGGAAACAGCACGGCGCTGTTCAAATCAGTTAAACTTCGAAGGTACGGAAAGATTCGTAGGAGTAGTGAAATGCGTGCAATATTTCAGGAAAATCTGGAGAAGGGACAACGCTGGAAATACGTGTGACCAGAGGGCAGGGCAGCCGGTGTACAGGGAGCGTGCTGTACTCTGTACAGCAGCAGCGCTGGCCGCCTGTACACAGTGCAGAGTACAGCACGCAGGCAGCTGTGTGAGGGCGGCCTTGAGGACGGCTGTACCGCTACGGCGGGAGACAGGCCTGTACAGCAGCAGCGCTGGCCGCCTGTACACAGTGCAGAGTACAGCACGCAGGCAGCTGTGTGAGGGCGGCCTTGAGGACGGCTGTACCGCTACGGCGGGAGGCAGGCCTGTACAGCAGCAGCGCTGGCCGCCTGTACACAGTGCAGAGTACAGCACGCAGGCAGCTGTGTGAGGGCGGCCTTGAGGACGGCTGTACCGCTACGGCGGGAGGCAGGCCTGTACAGCAGCAGCGCTGGCCGCCTGTACACAGTGCAGAGTACAGCACGCAGGCAGCTGTGTGAGGGCGGCCTTGAGGACGGCTGTACCGCTACGGCGGGAGACAGGCCTGTACAGCAGCAGCGCTGGCCGCCTGTACACAGTGCAGAGTACAGCACGCAGGCAGCTGTGTGAGGGCGGCCTTGAGGACGGCTGTACCGCTACGGCGGGAGACAGGCCTGTACAGCAGCAGCGCTGGCCGCCTGTACACAGTGCAGAGTACAGCACGCAGGCAGCTGTGTGAGGGCGGCCTTGAGGACGGCTGTACCGCTACGGCGGGAGGCAGGCCTGTACAGCAGCAGCGCTGGCCGCCTGTACACAGTGCAGAGTACAGCACGCAGGCAGCTGTGTGAGGGCGGCCTTGAGGACGGCTGTACCGCTACGGCGGGAGACAGGCCTGTACAGCAGCAGCGCTGGCCGCCTGTACACAGTACAGAGTACAGCACGCAGGCAGCTGTGTGAGGGCGGCCTTGAGGACGGCTGTACCGCTACGGCGGGAGACAGGCCTGTACAGCAGCAGCGCTGGCCGCCTGTACACAGTGCAGAGTACAGCACGCAGGCAGCTGTGTGAGGGCGGCCTTGAGGACGGCTGTACCGCTACAGCGGGAGACAGGCCTGTACAGCAGCAGCGCTGGCCGCCTGTACACAGTGCAGAGTACAGCACGCAGGCAGCTGTGTGAGGGCGGCCTTGAGGACGGCTGTACCGCTACAGCGGGAGGCAGGCCTGTACAGCAGCAGCGCTGGCCGCCTGTACACAGTGCAGAGTACAGCACGCAGGCAGCTGTGTGAGGGCGGCCTTGAGGACGGCTGTACCGCTACGGCGGGAGACAGGCCTGTACAGCAGCAGCGCTGGCCGCCTGTACACAGTGCAGAGTACAGCACGCAGGCAGCTGTGTGAGGGCGGCCTTGAGGACGGCTGTACCGCTACGGCGGGAGACAGGCCTGTACAGCAGCAGCGCTGGCCGCCTGTACACAGTGCAGAGTACAGCACGCAGGCAGCTGTGTGAGGGCGGCCTTGAGGACGGCTGTACCGCTACGGCGGGAGACAGGCCTGTACAGAAGCAGCGCTGGCCGCCTGTACACAGTGCAGAGTACAGCACGCAGGCAGCTGTGTGAGGGCGGCCTTGAGGACGGCTGTACCGCTACGGCGGGAGGCAAGCCTGTACAGCAGCAGCGCTGGCCGCCTGTACACAGTGCAGAGTACAGCACGCAGGCAGCTGTGTGAGGGCGGCCTTGAGGACGGCTGTACCGCTACGGCGGGAGGCAGGCCTGTACAGCAGCAGCGCTGGCCGCCTGTACACAGTGCAGAGTACAGCACGCAGGCAGCTGTGTGAGGGCGGCCTTGAGGACGGCTGTACCGCTACGGCGGGAGACAGGCCTGTACAGCAGCGCTGGCCGCCTGTACACAGTACAGAGTACAGCACGCAGGCAGCTGTGTGAGGGCGGCCTTGAGGACGGCTGTACCGCTACGGTGGGAGACAGGCCTGTACAGCAGCAGCGCTGGCCGCCTGTACACAGTGCAGAGTACAGCACGCAGGCAGCTGTGTGAGGGCGGCCTTGAGGACGGCTGTACCGCTACGGCGGGAGACAGGCCTGTACAGCAGCAGCGCTGGCCGCCTGTACACAGTGCAGAGTACAGCACGCAGGCAGCTGTGTGAGGGTGGCCTTGAGGACGGCTGTACCGCTACAGCGGGAGGCAGGCCTGTACAGCAGCAGCGCTGGCCGCCTGTACACAGTGCAGAGTACAGCACGCAGGCAGCTGTGTGAGGGCGGCCTTGAGGACGGCTGTACCTCTACGGCGGGAGACAGGCCTGTACAGCAGCAGCGCTGGCCGCCTGTACACAGTGCAGAGTACAGCACGCAGGCAGCTGTGTGAGGGCGGCCTTGAGGACGGCTGTACCGCTACGGCGGGAGGCAGGCCTGTACAGCAGCAGCGCTGGCCGCCTGTACACAGTGCAGAGTACAGCACGCAGGCAGCTGTGTGAGGGCGGCCTTGAGGACGGCTGTACCGCTACGGCGGGAGACAGGCCTGTACAGCAGCAGCGCTGGCCGCCTGTACACAGTGCAGAGTACAGCACGCAGGCAGCTGTGTGAGGGCGGCCTTGAGGACGGCTGTACCGCTACGGCGGGAGGCAGGCCTGTACAGCAGCAGCGCTGGCCGCCTGTACACAGTGCAGAGTACAGCACGCAGGCAGCTGTGTGAGGGCGGCCTTGAGGACGGCTGTACCGCTACGGCGGGAGACAAGCCTGTACAGCAGCAGCGCTGGCCGCCTGTACACAGTGCAGAGTACAGCACGCAGGCAGCTGTGTGAGGGCGGCCTTGAGGACGGCTGTACCGCTACAGCGGGAGGCAGGCCTGTACAGCAGCAGCGCTGGCCGCCTGTACACAGTGCAGAGTACAGCACGCAGGCAGCTGTGTGAGGGCGGCCTTGAGGACGGCTGTACCGCTACGGCGGGAGACAGGCCTGTACAGCAGCAGCGCTGGCCGCCTGTACACAGTACAGAGTACAGCACGCAGGCAGCTATGTGAGGGCGGCCTTGAGGACGGCTGTACCGCTACGGCGGGAGACAGGCCTGTACAGCAGCAGCGCTGGCCGCCTGTACACAGTGCAGAGTACAGCACGCAGGCAGCTGTGTGAGGGCGGCCTTGAGGACGGCTGTACCGCTACGGCGGGAGGCAGGCCTGTACAGCAGCAGCGCTGGCCGCCTGTACACAGTGCATAGTACAGCACGCAGGCAGCTGTGTGAGGGCGGCCTTGAGGACGGCTGTACCGCTACGGCGGGAGACAGGCCTGTACAGCAGCAGCGCTGGCCGCCTGTACACAGTGCAGAGTACAGCACGCAGGCAGCTGTGTGAGGGCGGCCTTGAGGACGGCTGTACCGCTACGGCGGGAGGCAGGCCTGTACAGCAGCAGCGCTGGCCGCCTGTACACAGTGCAGAGTACAGCACGCAGGCAGCTGTGTGAGGGCGGCCTTGAGGACGGCTGTACCTCTACGGCGGGAGACAGGCCTGTATAGCAGCAGCGCTGGCCGCCTGTACACAGTACAGAGTACAGCACGCAGGCAGCTATGTGAGGGCGGCCTTGAGGACGGCTGTACCGCTACGGCGGGAGACAGGCCTGTACAGCAGCAGCGCTGGCCGCCTGTACACAGTGCAGAGTACAGCACGCAGGCAGCTGTGTGAGGGCGGCCTTGAGGACGGCTGTACCGCTACGGCGGGAGACAGGCCTGTACAGCAGCAGCGCTGGCCGCCTGTACACAGTGCAGAGTACAGCACGCAGGCAGCTGTGTGAGGGCGGCCTTGAGGACGGCTGTACCGCTACGGCGGGAGGCAGGCCTGTACAGCAGCAGTGCTGGCCGCCTGTACACAGTGCAGAGTACAGCACGCAGGCAGCTGTGTGAGGGCGGCCTTGAGGACGGCTGTACCGCTACAGCGGGAGGCAGGCCTGTACAGCAGCAGCGCTGGCCGCCTGTACACAGTGCAGAGTACAGCACGCAGGCAGCTGTGTGAGGGCGGCCTTGAGGACGGCTGTACCGCTACGGCGGGAGACAGGCCTGTACAGCAGCAGCGCTGGCCGCCTGTACACAGTGCAGAGTACAGCACGCAGGCAGCTGTGTGAGGGCGGCCTTGAGGACGGCTGTACCGCTACGGCGGGAGACAGGCCTGTACAGCAGCAGCGCTGGCCGCCTGTACACAGTGCAGAGTACAGCACGCATTCAGCTGTGTGAGGGCGGCCTTGAGGACGGCTGTACCGCTACGGCGGGAGGCAGGCCTGTACAGCAGCAGCGCTGGCCGCCTGTACACAGTGCAGAGTACAGCACGCAGGCAGCTGTGTGAGGGCGGCCTTGAGGACGGCTGTACCGCTACGGCGGGAGGCAGGCCTGTACCAGCGCAGCTAGCTGCCTGTACTACACGACACACTGCCTCTGCGTCTACACACGTACTCCGCAGTCCACCGTAAGGTGCGTGGCGGAGGGTACACTGTGCCACTACTAGGCACTTCCTTTCGAATTCTGTACGAAGGGCTACCGCAGCCAAAATATCTATCTATAACTAGCGGGTGTTTGTTACTTGGGCAGTAAAATAACAAATGACGGTCGCAGTACAGAGGATATAAAATGCAGAATGGCAATGGGTAGAAAAGCGTTCTTGAAAAAGAGAAATTTGTTAACATCGAATATTGATTTAAGCGTAAGGAAGTCCTTTCTGAGGGCATTTCTATGGAGTGTTGCCTTGTATGGGAGTGAGACATGGACGATAAGCAGTGCGGACAGGAAGAGGATAGAGGCTTTTGAAATATGGTGCTGCAGAAGAATGCTGAAGATTAGGTGGGTGGATCACGTAACTAATGAGGAGGTGCTGAACAGAATTGGGGAGAAAAGAAATTTCTGGCATAACCTTGACTAAAAGAAGGGATAGATCGGTAGGACACATTCTGAGACATCAAGGGATTGTGAATTTAGCGTTGGAGGGAAGTGTGTGGGGTAAAAACCGCAGAGGAAGACCAAGAGATGGATACAGTAAGCAGATTCAGACATATGTATGTTGCCGTTCTTCTGAGGAGATGAAGAGGCTTGCTCAGGATATGGTATTATGGAGAGCTGCATCAAACCAGTCTTCGGACTGAAGACCACAACAACAAACAACTAGCGGGTGTCTACCTGTCCTACCCTCTGGAAGTCCACCTCCCCTTCCCCCCTCTCTCTGCATCTACCTCTTTCTCTCCCATCTCTCTGTTCGTTTCCACCTTTCCCTCCCTCGGCAAAGTTTTCTGCAAGGTACCCTCTGTCATGTACCACACAAATATCCTCTCGGTTTAAAGGTCACGGGTGCAAATAATCGCCGGCCGCGGTGGCCGAGGGGACTGAGGAGCTCCAGTCACGGTCTGCACGGCAACTACGGTCGGGGGTTCGAATCCCCCCTCGGGCATGGATATTTGTGCCGTCCTCAGTCTTAGCCAGTTCATAAGTAGTTTGTAAGTTTAGGGACTGATGACCCCGTAGTTAAGTCCCGTAAGTTCTACAAACATTTGACCATTTTTTGATTTTTGCAAATAATCATAAATATTGGAGCAAAACTATGCATTTTGTAAAATTCCGTGCGTTATCTAGGGAAACACGCCCCTCTTCTGAGTTCCACTGCGTTTCTGTCTCTCGGTTGGCGTCGCTTTCTCTAGAGGCAAACCAGAGTACCAGTGGCTGTTCTCTGTAGGCCGCTCTTCGAGACAATCGCAAATAACAGGACCCTCTCTCTACGTGCCGAAAGACCGCGAACAGGACTTCTCCTGCTGATGATGGCTTCTTGCGGATGATGCTGTGAACCTATTCCATAAGCTCGTACCTTCGTTAGTAATCTGCAGTGTGGCACCGCGTCGAACGCCTTTTTGAAGTCGAGGAAAACACAATCCGCCTGCTGCCCTTCATCGACGGCTCGCAAGATGTCATGTGGGAAAAGGGCAAGCTGAGTTTCGCACGAACGATGTTTAGGAACAGTCCCGGAGTTGAAACACATGCACGAGGGACAGAACAGAAAACCTTTTTCCAACTTCACTCGTTCGTGCCGTCACTCGACCGTTTGGCTGGTGTGTCGTGTCCAGTGGTCCCTCGGCAGACACTTCTTGTGGCGGTGACCTTGCGTGGATTTCGCCGCCCCCGCCCGCGGCCTGCGTGGCTCTACAGCTGCGCTGCGTTTTCTCGGCAGCGGAGAAACCGCCCGTCCGCGGCTGTCTGGTTGCCCAACAGCCACAGCCACAGCTCTGCATTCCTCGCGCTCCTCCGACTCTGCCACCGACGATGCCGACGCCCTCCGCGACTCCGGATACCGCCGCCAGGGGCGCCCGTGTCGCCTCCTCCTACCCACTCCGTTCACATGCAACACATCTTCCGGAAGACGAAAACCCATTTTCGTAAACCGTTTTTCGCTGTCGTGTTTACACGGCACAGCCTGAATCGTATTTCGTTGCTCACTTAACATGGCCGCTAGAAAACAGCTGATTCAGTTACTTATTTAGTCTGCACAATCGCTATTTTTCTTTATTTAAATACACAGGTTTATGTTCACTCTAACATTTCTTGGGATGATGGGAATTCGTGGTATTAATGCAGTCTCTCCCTTGGCTCCACCGGTGATGATGGTGGCCTGCACGATATGACTTCTCAGTTCCGTGATACGTAACCTGGTGCCACTGCATAATCGTGGTGCATCCAAGTCACGCTTCAATAAAACAGGCACACCCACCTTCAGCTCCAACTTGTGGGATGGCACCCCTGACAGTAAGTAACTACAATAACAATAATACAATAATCGAAAACAAATTCCAAGTAAAGGAACAAAATAAACAGCAAACCTATCGGAGAAATGTAACGAAATAAACAAACCTAACGGAGAAAAGTAAAGAGATAAAAAAGGCATATGACGGAGAAACGAACTGTTGGGATCCTACAAATGCAAAGCGAACCAACAAAAGAACTAAATGCAAACGTTCGAATGCTATAAATAATCGAAATCACCAAAGAATCTATTATTCATTGAAATCCAAAGAGAACACAATTTTAAAGAATTACGATAACATCACAATGTTCGAACATCTATACTTGAAGGTGACAGACCAACACACCTAATCGAAAACCAAGGAGAAAACAATATTTAACAATCTCGATAATATCGCAATTGAATACACATTATACGACCTGAGAAATATTTTCACGCCGGCCGCGGCGGACGAGGGGACTGAGGCGCTTCAGTCACGGTCTGCACGGACACTTCGGTCGGGGGTTCGAATCCCCCCTCGGGCATGGATATTTGTGCCGTCATTAGGATAAGTTTGTAAGTTTAGGGACTGATAACTCCGTAGTTAAGTCCCATAAGCTATGCGAACATTTGAACATTTGAAATATTTTCATGAGTGTTATACCGCCTGCCATCTGTTGAGTGCATTTGCTGCTTCTTTCGTTGCAGTTTACGTACGGTATTTATACGTGGCAGTTCGCGCTTTGTACACAAAATAGGGCTTGGTATCTAGATCCCATGCTACACAAAACGTCAATGTTTTTTCTTGCCGTGGTACTTAGAGCATATTTTATTTAAAGTCTTCAATTTATATACATACTTCCTTCATTTGTTACAACAAATGAAAATGAATGCGGCATAAACGCCAACATTCAGATTTCTTGAGTATGTAATTATATGTCACTTAGCCGTTTTGGCAGTATGACAGACTCTTTTTGTACATTCGAAAGTAAAAAAGATAACAATAACAAAGAAAAAGAAATTTCACTCTAGCAGGACCCGAACCATTGCACAAAAAAAAGGACGTTTATAACATGACGTGTTAACGCTCGCGGCTAAACATCACATTCGCTACAGAGCACCTCTGCTGTTGTATTAGAAGCTTCTTACAACTGTTACGTATTTCTATGGATATATTTCAAATAAATAACTTGTAATAAACATTTTGAAAAGTAGCCTATGTCCTAATCCAAGACATAAGAAATCTCTATATAAAATTTCATCTAAAACATTGCTGCAGTTGTAGCGTGATGCGGTAACAAACATACAAACTTTCGCATTTATAATATGTACAGGATTAGAAAATGTTACTCTGTCCGTATGTGCCGAAAATTCTTGACAAGAAAACACAATATGACGAGCCAAGAAACGCTCCAAAATCGGTTGCGTTTACATGCGCACGAAAATCGACCGGTGGAACTGGAAACCCGCTATAGAGAAGCGGATTTCCAAGAATCGATTTTTTGGAGTGTTTACATGACCAACCAAAAGCGGAATTGGGAAATCGGCTTACGAAATCCGGTTTTGGGAACCCATGTAAACGGGGTGACCGACAATTCCTGCAGATCGGTCACTCCTAGGGTGACCAGATCACAAACTCTCGCTAATTTCATCATTTTCTTTTCCTTCTTCTAAATTCTCCTACTGTGTTGACAAGTTGCTGAAGACCATCTAAACATATATATCTACACAGGTACTCTGCCGACGACATAGTAATTCTGTCAGATACAGCAAAGGACCTGGTAGAGCAGTTGAACGGAATGGACAGTGTTATGAAAGGTCCAAATAAGAGGTTCGTTCGAGCAGCTGCCAGACAGCTTGACGCGCGTGCGTAGCGCTGAATTTGTGTTCCAGCAGCGCCTTCTCCCGCTTCTGACTCCTTGGAGTGTGGCTGTTCGGTGTTCGAGCAGTCGCCGCAAGCAGCCAGACGCTAGCCGCAAAAATATTTCTGGCGCGGTCAAGCTGCCAATTTGCGCATGCGCAGAAAGGTCTGAGTTAGAGAGGGGGTAGCCATCACGTGATACGTGTATGTTTGTAGCGTGTTTTTCGATTATTCCGAAGTCACTGCAATCCCATTTGAGGTCAGATATTTCTCGTGTACACTTCTTCGTTATTAGGAAGGAAAGTATTTTAATTATTTCTTTAAACCCACCTTCGCCGGCAGCTAGAAACAGACCAAAAACCGTTCCAGCAGTGCAAGTACCAAACAAGGATTTTTACGTCACAGTAGCTGCGCATGCGCACTAATATCTGTTTCTTAGCGCTTGAAATTATCCGTCTGGCAGCTGCTGGAACGAACCTAAGATGAACATCAACAAGAGCAAAACTAGCGTAATGGAGTGCAGTGTAAGAAAATGAGGCGATGCTGAAGGAATTAGATTAGGTAACGAAGCAATAAAGGAGGTAGATGAGTTTTGTTACTTTGGCAGTAAAATGATGGTCGCAGTACAGAGGATATCAAATGCAGAATGGCAATGGGTAGAAAAGCGTTCTTGAAAAAGAGAAATTTGTTAACATCGAATATTGATTTAAGCCTAAGGAAGTCCTTTCTGAAGGCATTTGTGTGGAGTGTTGCCTTGTATGGGAGTAAGACATGGACGATAAACAGTGCGGACAGGAAGAGGATAGAGGCTTTTGAAATGTGGTGCTACAGAAGAATGCTGAAGATTAGGTGGGTGGATCGCGTAACTAATATGGAGGTACTGAACAGAATTGGGGAGAAAAGAAATTTCTGGCATACCTTGACTAAAAGAAGGGATAGATCGGTAGGACACATTCTTAGACATCAAGGAATTGTGAATTTAGCGTTGGAGGGAAGTGTGTGGGGAAAAAACCGCAGAGGAAGACCAAGAGATGGATACAGTAAGCAGATTCAGACAGATGTAGGTTGTCGTTCTTATGTGGAGATGAAGAGGCTTGCTCAGGATAGGGTATTGTGGAGAGCTGCGTCAAACCTGTCTCCGGACCACAACAACAACTCTGCAAATCACATTCAAGTGCCTGGCAGAGGGTTCATTAACCACTTTCATAACCTTTCTCTACCGTTCCATTCTCTAATAGCGCACGGGAAGAAATAACACGTAAATCGTTCCTTTTTCGATCTGATTTCCCATTTAATAAATTATTAGTGTGCGATCTTGGCTCGTCATTTTGAAAACTATAAAACGATCAGATCGCCTCCAAACCCTAACATGACAGGTAATCGTAGTGTTATTTGCCAATATTTGTATTTTCTTATCGGCCTTCCCCCCCCCCTCCACTCCGGGGCGTCCGACTCTTGAAGGGGAGGGGTGGGGGGTGCGTTTTGCGAAGCGGTGCAGCTACACCCTTCATGGGGTGCCCTCAGGTGAGAGGCGGAGGGTGCTTCAAACAGCAGCCTGGCGGTTGGCTTCTGCTGCCCCCATTGCCTCGCTCCTCCTTACCGGGAGGACCGGCTTCGATGCCCGGCAGCGCTAGAACGCACCTGCCCCCTCCTCTGCAGTCGAGCCGGCTGCAGGTTTAACGGTAATGGCCACAACCTGACCACCAGCATAACGCACAGTAAGAGACTCCTAGACGCAGTGAATCTCAACTGCACTACTACACGTATTTCCTTGGAATGGTTGACAACAGGGATGAAAATAGCAATAATAAATAAAATAAAATTGCACTGACGTGTTTTACGGCACACTTTAGATTTGTAGTTTTATAACTTTTTGCAAACATTTTGGACCAAAATAATACTCTAAATAATAAAAAAGTTAATTAATAAGAGTGTCTGAAACCCTTTTACGAAAAAAAAAAGTTAGGTAGTGGCAGGTTCCGAACTACCGACCTTTAGCGTCATAGTCCAACGCCTAGACCACTACGGTACGACTACCAAACCAAAGGTGAGTCCTTTATATCATACTGTTGATGACCGTTGTTAACTGATGCTAAAATGGCATTTCTAGACACTAGAACATCATTTATCGTACGAAGAACAGTGTACTTTTTTTTCTTAGTACTTCGTTGCACCATTCCTTTGAAATGACAACGCGTAAGTTACAGTAAGAAAATCATCAAACACGCAACGCAAGATGGCGTATGCCAGAGAGAGTTCAGGGCGAGGAATGTCACGTGATATCTGCGAACGGCTGGTTTGCGTTAATTCAATGGAGGGTGTCAAAACTCCTTTATTGTGGCAAATATCTCTCAAACGATACGAGATATGAAAAAAAAAAAACATGAGCAAAGATGTAGAGAATTTTCTCCTCTACCAATTACGATATTCAGTTTTCGTGTCAGACGAACGGTTCGTTTTCAATTACAATTATATTACAAACGGCTTTTTTGGTATTACTACCGTATTTTTTGTCCGAAAAATGTGAAAAAGGGAGGTTCTGCTCTCTGGTGGCCTACAATTATGTCTGTAAAATTTGGTTCGTCTTAAAAACAGGGAACACTTTACGGACAGACAGACAGACATCCCAAAATCGCCGTTGTTTCTGCAAATATCTTTGAAACGCTACGAGATATGAAAAAAAACATTAGAGAGCAAAGTTGTAGAGAATTTTCTCCTGTACAAATTCGGTTATTTAATTTTCGCGTCAGATGAATAGTTAAGCCCTTATTTTCATTTAAATTTCGATCTGCCAAAAGACGATCGCAAAGGCCCAGTTTTAGTGTTACTACCGTAACCTAAAGAGGGCCAAAGAGCGTAGTTCGCGTGAAATAGTTGATCAAAGTACTTAAACTACGTAGTTCATTTGAAGTAATTCATCCAGCTAGGTCAGTAAGGAGAACTATTTTACATAAAACCGACTTCTTTGCCCGCCTCTGAATGATATTGATATCCCATTGACAAAAGCTCTTTCAGTTTCTCGCGAATTTTCAAAATTTCCGGATTACTTTCCCAAATTTTTAATTCATAAGAATGTTCATCTTTCGTAGGACGTCGAACGATATAAATTTTATCGCAACCAGATGACCGGTTCTCAACTGATAGTGTTGAGTACATTTAGAAACACATTAAAAAAGGAACTTGGCTCGAATTTTGCGACTTTCCTATTGAACTGTCTCTACTTTTTTTTTACTGAAAATTTTTCCAAGACCAAAATGAAAAACAAAACAAAACAAAAAAAATAAAAAAAAATAAAAATAAAAGAATTACTGCTCGCCGTCGGACGAGTAGTCAGTTATAGTCAATCAATAACACATTTAAAAACGCCCATTCAGTTTTTTTTTCAAATTTTCCAATTTCGCTGTAGATTTTCCAAAAAAAAATTATTTCTTACAAACCTTGTCCTGTCGAGCAGGACTCAAGAGGCAACACGTTACAGACAGACATACATCCCAAAACCGCCGATATTTTTGCAAATATCTCTGAAACACTACGAGATATGAAAAAAACATAAGAGAGCAAAGTTGTAGAGAATTTTCTTCTCTACAAATTTGGTTATTCAGTTTTCGTGTCATATGAATGGTTAAGCCGTTATTTTCATTTAAATTTCGGTCTGCCAAAAGACGATCGCAAAGGCCCACTTTTAGTGTTACTACCGTAACCTAAAGTGGGCCAACACACGTAGTTCGCGTGACGTAGTTGATGCAAAGTACTTAAAGTAATTACTTTGAAGTAATTCACACAGCTAGGTCAGAAAGGAGAACTAGTTTACAGTAAAAAGCGACTTCTTGGCCCGCCTACTGCTGCGTGAGTTTCGGCAGCGGAGAAGGCGACATCTGCATTCCGCAGCGCGGGGGAGAAACCGGCGGCAGGGCTGCCAACGCACGCGCAGTAAAAGTGCGTGAGAGTCCGCCCCTCCCTGGGCTGTGGGTCAAGTTCAGAGCTCTCTGCAGGAGCGACGACGAAAGGGAAAACCTCGGGCCCCGCAGGGAGCGTCCGTAAAATAAGACGAGGCGAGCAGCAGAGGAAAGCAAAAGCAAAAGCAAGAGCAAAGGCAGGAGCAACAGCGGGGACCGCTTTCTCTGCGGGCCAGGGCTGCCAACCGCCGCACGCACCCAGGGGGACTTCCCGCAGCCGAAGGTCAGCCGTGAGCTGGTCGAGTGGGAACGGGCGTGGCGGATGGGCAGTGGCGGACGACGGTACACTCTATAACCTCTACACTACTGGCTGCACTAGCCGGAAACTTTACAGGCAGTGTACACACATACAGCTGAATGTACGTTCCAAAATGTATGTTGACAATATGACACGTATACTCGGGCCGCTGAAACTTTGCACTTGACGTTTACAAATAACAAATGAAGAGCAAGAAGCGCGAAACGGTCCAATCACAGCGCGGTAAACACTTCCAGTGGTCACGTGACGTGACGTCAACGTTGCCGCGTTGCCGGCTTTGTTCAGTTCTACCGTAAATAACGTTGTGTGTCGTGTTTATCGCGTGTTTACGTTGTGTGCGCTTTTTTCGCGATTTGTTTTACTGTGAGTGATTTGACTTGACTTTCCGAGTTCAAGTGGTTGGATAACGTCAGCGAAAAGACATTTGTCTAGTGACTTTTTCTGAGTAAGTTCTCAATTACGTATGAATAAAAACATCGAAGCTTATGCTCTGAGCTGGAAGTTCATTTTCGCTTCAAACGATCGGAAAGAAGTTATGGTGCAGTGGTTACAAGAAAGAAATATTGCTGCAGATATGTCAATGTCAAAACTTCTTTTATATTCACTCGTGCCACAAAATAAGCCTATTACACGCACATATGCTGTAGACGAAATCGCAAAGGAGCAGCGTCACAATGGAATAAATCTGCCCCCATTTCACTGCCGTTTTAACCCTATAAAATTGGCGTTGAATGACGTGAAGAATTACATAAGGAACAATAGTAAGTCTTTCACAATAACAAAGGTGGAAAAGCTGTTGAATGAAGCTGTTGCCAATGTGGATGCTGCATCTTGAGAAAAAAAGGGTCGAGCACGTTGAAAAACTGATTCAGGCAGCGCAAACAATGGAAGGGATCATCAGCAATCATCAATGGTTAATCATTTGTCTTGGTGATTACGACAATTTTGGCAGTGACGACAGCAGTGAAGATGGGGAGCTGGATGTAATTGTACTATTGTCGCCGTAAATTGGTGAGTGAAAAGCATTGTGGTTATAAGACGTAGAGAGAGAAGTTACTATCTTGATTATTGTTTATTTCGTATCTGTCGTAATTCAATGCTTATTTTCTATATTGCTTTGCTCCGTTATTGAAAGCGTGTGCATTGTTGTGCTCTGGTTCCATTAATATGCCGTTAATTAATTGCTGCTAAAGAACGAATTATTATATACACTTTTATCGCTCAATAGCTTACGTTTACGAGATGCAACTGAAAACCGTTTCGTCTGCCGTGCGTATAGAGGCTAGTGTTGCAACGTTGCTGAAGCAGTGTAGCCAACTTAACTCGCCGTAACGCGAAACGTCAAGTGCAATGTTTCAGCGGACCGGGTATAGTTCATGAGATACGAGCAGATAAACAGTAACGTTTATGGAAAACTGCCCCATCACGCATCAGATTTTAATCTATTCGCAACAGATTTTACAGACATGCAGCAATTATAGAAATGAATACACAGGGTGTTACAGAAAAGAGACGGCCAAACTTTCAGGAAACATTCCTCACCCACAAAGAAAGAAAATATATTATGTGGACATGTGTTAGAGCTCATTTTATTACTTCTCTTCAAATCAAATTAATCATGGAATGGAAACACGCAGCAACAGAACGTATCGGCGTGACTTCAAACACTTTGTTACAGGAAATGTTCAAAATGTCCTCCGTTAGCGAGGATACATGCATCCACCCTCCGTCGCACGGAATCCCTGATGCGCTGATGCAGCCATGGAGAATGGTGTATTGTATCACAGCCGTCCACAATACGAGCTCTACATTTGGTACCGGGGTTGCGTAGACGAGAGCTTTCAAATGCCCCCATAAATGAAAGTCGAGAGGGTTGAGGTCAGGAGAGCGTGGAGGCCACGGAATTGGTCCGCCTCTACCAATCCGTCGGTCACCGAATCTGTTGTTGAGAAGCGTACGAACACGTCGACTGAAATGTGCAGGAGCTCCATCGTGCATGAACCACATGTTGTGTCGTACTTGTAGAGGCACATGTTCTAGCAGCACAGGTAGAGTATCCCGTATGAAATCGTGATAACGTGCTCCAATGAGCGTAGGTGGAAGAACATGAGGCCCAATCGAGACATCACCGACAATTCCTGCCGAGCCGGCTGCGGTGGCCGAGGGGACTGAGGCGCTCCAGTCACGGTCAGCACGGCCACTACGGTCGGGGGTTCGAATCCCCTCTCGGGCATGGATATTTGTGCCGTCCTAGTTCGTAAGTAGTTCATAAGTAGTTTGTAAGTTTAGGGACTGATGACCCCGTAGTTAAGTCCCATAAGCTGTACAAGCATTGGAACTTTTTTTTTCTTTGCAGACCAATTCCTTTTGCGCACGAACAACGAAATTCCCGATTTTGGCGCGAAGTTCAGCGGGAGAATTCTGTTACGCCATAAGCTGCGCAGAAACCGAAACCGGTTACCTCAGCGACCGCGAAAAGCGGCGCCATTTCTGGAACGGTGCTGAGGACGGGCGCGCAACCGAAACGCACGCGATGCTGCGCTGTTGTGTTGTGGCGTGCCGTGACGTCAAGGAGAGCAACCAGACTGGGGCAACGCGATTCTTTTCCACGAATCGATTCCTGCCATTCAATCGCGCACTGCGAATCGATTTCTACTATTCTTTCTACCCTGCAATGCCACGATTCTCCAAAAAGTGCCAAAACGTTTTACGAGTACATCTCACTCATTGATGACAGACCTAAGACTACCTATAAATGTCAAGGTGGTTACAATTGAACCTTGTGAATTGATTCCTACGATTCTTTCGGAATTCCTTTTCTTCTGCGAAGGTGCGGATCTTACAGAATGCTATACGGCGATAACATGGTCATCGGATTTTTTTTTTTTTTTTTTTTTTTTTTTACATTTATGATTCCTAAAGTTCAGACCTCAAATAGTAACCACTCGAATCCCTTCGATTCAACTAAAAAAAAAAAAAGGTGAAAATCGACTTTGAATTATTGCAACCACTTATATATGTTACAGGCCAGACCCGATTTTAGGATGAACTAGTTTCGTCTAGGCCAAACTAGTTCTTCCTACATGCGACAGGACAAACCAGTGTAGCCTAGGCCAAACTAGTTCATCCTGTTAACGATAGGAGAAATCAGTTTAGCCTAGGTCTAATCGGTTCATCCTAGTTAGAATTTACATGCTTTAAGACAAACAGGCACGTCCTAGTCTGAACTAATTTCGCCTACTTTGTATCTTCTATAAACTTTTCAAAGCAAACTGAATAAAGGAATAGAAAAAGAATAGTCAATATGATTTATAAAAGTTATTTATTAACGAATCAGTAATTTAACATCTGCATGAACTTAAAGTATATTCATCCACAGATATCACTTTATCTGAAATTTGCTTGGTTACGTATTTTCGCAAGGTTTACTCCGGTGGCACTTTGAATTGCACAGTACTTTGTTTTTCTTACAAATGCATTTGTTTGTTGTACAGTGTTTCATGCAGCTGCATTTCACGAAGCCTTGCCTTGATCCAACAGAATGTTTTGTGGCTGCAGTCCTTAAAGATATTTCAATATCCTGGTTAATATCTCCCAAAAAAAATAAAAAAAAGTAAAAACGTTTTAGTTTTTTTTTTCTTTTTACAGAAGAGTATGGGCAATCGTAATAAAATTATACCTACAGTAATGTTGTTCAAGTACGCCATGTTTCGTTCCAACTTTGTAAACTTCAGTCTTTTGAAGTATTACTCCAATTACGCTCCGAAGGTCTCCTCTGCCTTTGTCTACATCTGGAATAGGTGTGGTGGCTACGTTGTCTCCAATGTTAGCTGCTGGATGGGATTTGTCAGGTGAAGCTTTCATTCTTTTTGCTTCTTTTTGTAAATTTTCTGCCGCCTTTCTTTTAGAATTCTCAATGTCGTTTGTGTCAATTTTCACAATGTCAACATCGTCTCTGTATTCGTATTGTTCAGTTTTTCTGCCATCTTCGATTGCCTTCTTTAGGTCATCTTCATCCTGAATATCATTAACGATTTCTTGAGGCAACGAGGAAGTGGAAAGTCCTACTCTAGGTTCGATTCCGAACATTGCTTTGATATATCTATCAACAACCGGTTCGAAGGAATGGCAATTTGGTTTTTACACTATCAAGCACCTGTTAATATTTCACTTCAGAAGAGTCCGAAAAGTCTCTTAGTTCTTCAACATGCATGAAAGGTATTTGGAAATACTGAAACATCTTTTTGACACACGTTATTTCAGAATATATGGGACGGTTAGTAAAATGCGGGACAATCTACATCCCGTATTTATTTTGTCGGGACAAGAGGTCACTTAAGCTAAATAAGGGAGGATCCCGTAAAATATGGGACATCTAGTCACCCTAGACTAGGACGTACCAGTTCGTCCTAAAGCATGTAAATTCTAACTAGGATAAACCGATTCGACCTGGGCTGAACTGATTTCTCCTATCGTTAATAGGATGAACTAGTCTAGCCTATGTCCTATCGCATGTAGGGAGAACTGGTTTGGCCTGGGCCAAACTAGTTCATCCTAAAATCGGGTTTGGCCTGTAACACATATATACCTACTGTTCTTGTTGTTTTGGTCTTCAGTCTGGATGCAGCTCTCCACCCTACTCTATCCTGAGCAAGCCTCTTCATCTCCTCGTATGAACGGCAACCCACATCCATTTTAATCTGCTTACTATATTTGCCTCTTGGTCTTCCTTTTTGTGATTTTTCCCCCCACACACTTCCCTCAAATGTGCCCTATCGACTGAGCCCTCCTCTTAGTCAGTGTGTGCCAGAAGTTAGTTTTCTCCCAATTCTCTTCAGTACTTCCTCATTAGATATGTAATGTGTCAATATCACTCAAGGCAACACTCCACGAGTTGATATGCGTTCGGAATTCGCTAATAGAACATAACTTCCCGTCACATGTCTACACATATCAGGGTCACAGTCCAAAGATAATATTCCAAGTAAATATTTACACTCGTATGTTCTCTTCAAATCTGCCCGCGTATAATCAAATATCAATATAGTTGAGATGATGAAACTGATACTGGATCTTAAATGGATTGGTAAAAATCTCTATCAGTCCCAGTCTATGATAATTCCAAAGATTATATTGAGTTTTAGTTTTATTTAACCCGCGAACTATCAACAGAGTTTAGTAATATCAACTTTCACTGACTGAAAACTATTCAAATTTATTAAACTTTTCAATGTAACTTCGAAATATTGATGGATTAACAGAACTAGTATACACTTCCGATGGATAAAAATTAAAATTCAGCAATTCTAACAATAGTTTCTGGCAGATTGAAATTGTGTACCGGAACTGGGACTCGAACCTGGGACCTTTGCTTTTCGCGGGCAAGCGCACTACCGACTGTGCTATCCCGACACGACTCACGATGCCGCCTCACAACTTTACTTCCGCCAGTACCTCGCCTCCTACTTTCCAAACTTCACAGAAGCTCTCCTGCAAACACGCAAGACTAGCACTCCTGGAAGAAAGGATATGGTGGAGAAATGGCTTAGCCACAGGCTAAAGCCCATTTTAAATGATGAACGAAGGTGAACAAGATAGATAATAGTCTACTGACGCGCTCCTAGCCTACTAGCCCTGAACTACAAACTCAAGACAGAACTTGTGGCAGCGTGTTTAGACGATAAACGTAATAGAACAGTAATGCCCGATGTCGAAAGTGAGGTTATAACAGGCGATTTGTTATGTAGGAAGTCATAGTTTAATACTGGAATTGAGGAAACAACGGTAAATATTATTGACGCCCAAAGAAAACTTTGCAATGTATGCTTTTGGTCAACTTAGTGTGGTAAAGTGCTGGGAAGTGAAACATCTTTTCAAAACTTTGCATCTATTTCCAAGCGAAAAAATAAACATATGAACACATCAAACTAAATAAGAGCACTGACATTGTTAATAACGTCATGCGCAACTTAATTTTTTCCTTCATTTGGACTGACTTCTTCATTTAAAATGGTATTTAAAAGAAATTTCGTAATTAAATTACCATCTTATTCAAATAAACAATTGGTTTCAGTCTTTTCTGTTACAATATTGGGAAACATAAACCATTTTTCGGTTTCAGATATACGACGACCTCGCTTTTAGGTGGACACTCAATTGAGATAAATATTTAAGTCGTCAAGAAACATTTGAAAGTTACCGCTAAGCCGGCCGCGATGGCCGAGGTTACTGAGGCGCACCAGTCATGGTCAGTTCGGCCACTACGGTCGGGGGTTCGAATCCCGCCTCGGGCATGGATATTTGTACCGTCCTAGTTCATAAGTAGTTTGTAAGTTTAGGGACTGATGACCCCGTAGTTAAGTCCCATAAGCTTAACAAACATTTGAACATATTTTTGTTACCGCTAAACCAAAGTATTATAATAAAATAAAGATTAATAAGACAAGTTTGCGTGCAAACCGTGTAATTGTCGACTACAGTATGAAAATCGCGTGACGAAAATAGGTTAACTTCCGATGTCAGCAGACGACCGTTCAATCAAAACAATCTTCTAGAGAAAGTTTAACGTGACGTTGACGTTAGGTGACGGTCTGGTGACGGACAGTGTGAATGCCGTCATTAGAAATACATTTTGTAATACATTCTGACCATAAACTACGACATAACGCAAAATATACGTAAATATGAAGCAAAATGGCGGACTAACTGGAGCGGCGACCGCAGCAGACAGCTGCTAGCTCGCGCATGCGCAGTGAACCCACTAGTACCGAATTTAGATCTGGCCCTATTTCTTTATCGCTAGAATTATCGCGCTTCGATACTAGCGCGATCACACTAGTGCAGCCGTTCAAACGACAGACGGCCGCCATTAACGCAACTTGTTATCAATCTATTACAAGTTCACTGATCGTTTAACACGGGCTTTAGGTATGTTTCCAGAATGAGACTTCCCCTCTGCATCGGAGAGTGCGCCGGTATGGACCTTGCGTCGCCGTGCAGTGTCTGTCAGTAGACGCGTCGTCCAGTGGTCTTGGGTCGCGTGCCACAGCCTGTAGCGTTCGCTCTCTCTGCTCCTGCTGCTAGCACACACGGCGTCCCACGCGCGCCAGAGAAAGCCCAAAGCCGAAAGCCGCTTTCGCGGGCCATCCTTCCTCTCCTCTCCTCTCCTCTCCTCTCCTCTCCTCTCCTCTCCTCTCCTTCTCCTTCCACTCCTTCCTGGCGACGACGCCAGCTCCGGGGCGTGGTCGCGCCGTCGCCGACATTCCAGTGACGTCACTCGGTGACGACCGCAGCCGGGGTGCGAAGGCGGGACCGCGCGCCAGCCACTCAGCGGGGGGCAGTCGTACGGAAGCTGCGCGCGCTAAACCAGACGCTCAGACGGCTCGCATTTATCGCGCATCTCTGAACCAGCGCAAAGAGACTCGAAAGAAATGCAGAAGCAACTAACGTATGGTAACGACAACACATACGCACACACTTGCCTGAGAGAGGACTCGAATCTAGGAGTTTTCCTGTCAGAGAGGACACAGTTCGTAGTAATCGATGGTAAGGCATCGACTAAAACAGAGGTGATATCGGGCGTTCCACAGGGTAGTGTTATTGCTCCTCTGCTGTTCCTTATTTACATAAACGATTTAGGGGAAAATCTAAGTAGCTCTCTTAGGTTGCTTGCAGATGACGCCGTCATTTACCGTCTAGTAAAATCATCTGAAGATCCAAACCAACTGCAGAACGATCTGAATAAGATATCAGTACGGTGTAAAAATTGGCAATTGACTCTAAATAATGAGAAATGTGAAGTCGTCCATATGAGTACGAAAAGAAATCCGTTAAGCTTTGTTTACAACATAAACCAATCAAATGTGAAGGCCGTAAACTCCACAAAATACCTAGGAATTACTATTACTTCATGCTTAAACTGTAAAGAACACGTAGATAATATCGTGGGAAAAGCGAACCAGAGACTGCGTTTTATTGGCAGAAACCTTAAAAGATGAAACAGAACTACTAAAGAAACTGCATACACTGCGCTTGTCCGTCCATTTTTGGAGTATTGCAGCCCAGTGTGGGATCCTTATCAGGTGGGTTTGACGGAGGACATCGAAAGAGTCCAAAGAAGGGCAGCTCGTTTCGTATTGTCACGATACAGGGGAGACAGCGTTACGGAAATGATACAGGATCTGGGATGGGAATCATTACAACAACGGCGCTTATCGCTGCGGCGTGGTCTACTTACGAAACTCCAGTCGCCAACATTCTCCTCCGAATGCGAAAATATATTGTTGACTCCCACTTAAATAGGTAGAAATGATCATCAGAATAAAATAAGAGAAATCAGAGCTCGAACAGAGAGATTCAGCTGTTCTTTCTTCCCGCGCGCTATTCGAGAATGGAATGGAAGATAAATAGTATAATTGTGGTTCGATGAACCCTCTGCCAGGCACTTAAATGTGATTTCGAGAGTATCCCATGTAGGTGTGGATGTAAATCGTCAGATAAAACAATTCCATTGACTGAACATTCTCCAGATTCACGAGCACAATGACGCTATCTCCTCTTTGTGTAGCAAGTTTCATTAATATTGAAACTAGTTTTTCCTTTAGAAATCATTGACTTATTAAAAATCAAATTTATATCTTATTCCTTATTCATTCGTAAATAGTGGGAGAAATGACTTTCACCTTTAGGAAATCGAAAAAAGAAAAATACGCTACATTGCAAAGTAAAGATGTTGTACAGGTTCATTCACAATAAAAGTGGTAAAAACACCCTTTAGCAATGCAGTTTACACATCAAATTGTATTTTCTTCGACTTCTCGTCACAGTCGGAACGATTCGTACACATAAACATCACACAAGTCCCAAAGTGGTAGAAACACACTTTAGCAATCCAGTTTACACACGAAATGGAATTTTCTTCGATTTCGCGTCACAGTCGGAACGATTCGTACACATAAACATCACACAAGTCCCCACAACAGTGCAAAATCCTTCCGGAAACGAGCGAGAAGCATGCGCAAAACAAGGTGGACAGGCAATGTTTCGGTCGGATCAAGATGGCCGCCCGGCCTCACAGCTGTGGTCTTCCTTCTCACCTCCGTGGTTAGTGAGCGCACTGTGTCGCCTCAGCTCAGAGACAGGGGGGCCACACGCGCTCCGCCGACGTACCGGCTGACCTCCAGGCGGCTTTCGGGCGCGAGAGGTTGGCCCCCCTGGCTGCCGTACTTCCCCTCTCCCGTAGGCACGGGGTCACGCTCAAGGCGTCTTCTGCATGCCCGGGGGACAGCGACGCGGATTACGTTAATCTACTGATGGTTATCTGCTCTACTAAGCAATGCGTCATAAAACGTGTGCTACAAAGACAGAGACAGAGTAACTTGTAATTTGCGGCTGTTTGCTGATGATGCTGTGCTGTATGGGAGGGTGTCGTCTGTAACTGACTGTAATAGCATACAGGATGACTTGGACAAAATTTCTAGTTGGTGCGAAGATTGACAGCTAGCTCTCAATGTAGAAAAATGTAAGGTGATGCGCATGAGTAGAAAAATCAATCCCATAATGTTCGAATACAGCATTAGTAGTGAGCTTCTTGATGCTGTCGCGTTGTTCAAATATCTAGGCGTAACATTGCAGAGCGATATGAAATGGAACGAGCATGTAAGGACAGTTGTGAGTAAGGCAGACAGGCGATTTCGGTTTATTGGGAGAATTTTGGGAAGATGTACTTCACCGGTAAAGGAGACCGCGTATAAAACGCTTGTACGACCACGTCTTGAGTATTGCTCAAGTGTTTGGGACCCGCAGCAGATCGGTTTGAAGGAAGACATAGAGGCGGTTCAGAGGCGAGCAGCTAGGTTTGTTACCGGTAGGTTCGACCAATGCGCGAGTGTCACGGAAATGCTCCGGCAACTCAATTGGGGATCGCTGGAGGAAAGACGACATTCTTTTCGTGAATTTCTGTTGAGGAAATTTAGAGGGCCGGAATTTGAAGCTGATTGTAGTACGATCTTGCTGCCGCCTACTTACATTTCGCGTAAAGATCACTAAGACAAGATAAGAGAAATTAGGGCTCGTACGGAGGCATAGAGGCATTCTTTTTTTCCTCGTTCAATTTGGGAGTGGAATAGGAAAGGAAATGCCTAGTAGTGGTACAGTGTACCCTCCGCCACGCACCTTACGGTCAATTGCGGAGTATATATGCAGATGTAGATGTAGATGGAAAAACTTACTACTGTTGCGTTTGCAAAGTCATGAAAGTGAAAAAAAATTATAATGAAATTTACTGAGCACTGCAAATTGTTAGGATTTACGTGAATGCTGTGAGAACTGGCGAAAGAAAGGGCAAAGACGAAACACGAGAGAATGAAACACGAAAATAAGGAATATAATTTCTTTATTTCACAATTTCGCATTACAAAACTTCAGTAAAAACAACGTTTTTCGTAAAGGTCCTTTCAAAATTCGGTAAATGTCCGTGTTCTCTATGTTCAAAAATATAAAATTTCAAACCGTCAAACGATCGAACTCTAATTGTTGCAACATATAGCTGATCGTGTCCTAAAACTGCCGGCCGCGGTGGCCGAAAGGACTGAGGCGCTCCAGTCACGGTCTGCACGGCCACTACGGTCGGAGGTTCGAATCCCCCCTCGGGCATGGATATTTGTGCCGTCCTTAGTTGTAAGTAGTTCATAAGTAGTTTGTAAGTTTAGGGACTGATGACCCCGTAGTTATGTCCCATAGACTATACAAACATTTTTGTCTGAAAACTGGTTTTCTTAATAGAATCCCAACTTTTTGTTCTTGTGACGTATTAATAGTAATTGCAAGTGCAGAAATAATTGGGAAATGGGAATTGTGTTCTTTGGAACTGGAATTGTAAAATAGTGTCCGAATAAGTCATATGTACTGCAAAAATATCTGAATATATTAACACTGCGTTCATAAACTGAACTGTGTAATTATATTTACAAACTATAGTTAAGAATTGAAGACAACGAAATTTTTTTTTAAAATGAGACTGTGGGAATCGAACATTAATACTGGAACTCCCAATGCTAACTCACTAGGCTAATTTTTCCTGAACAAATATGCCACTTACCACGGGTTACGAAATAGTGGCAAAACTTACGGAGAATTTGGACTATCATCCTAAAATTTCTTTCCTATTTTTACCACTCTTAACGCCTACGTGCACACATACCATATATATTCGCAACATCTATGACAAACCACATTTCGAATTATGTACGTTTCATTGGCCTTCTTCTATTAATAATATTAAAAATCTGCACCCTCAGTTTCGTGTTAGCGTATTTATATAACAAATTCTGCAGCTACCGAGCACAACAAGTTGCGTAGCGTTTACCTTTTCGGGCAATACCATTACGCTTATTACGTACTGTTCTAAACAATTGGGAACTATTTTCGACTGATTTAGCTTCCAAACTAAATTCTGCTCGTTTTTTTTTATTGGAAATGTAACTAATATAGCCTGTTACCAACACATTTCATTTTTCAAATATTAAAATACATTATACAAAGAATACATGGTTAGGAATAATAAAAAAAGTGCATAGTAAAAAAGTCAGAAGCGATGGTTAAATAAGATGTCCGAAGCATAAGCTGAAATATTTTTACAAAATTGCGTGCCGGAACCGGGACTCGAACCTGGGACCTTTGCCTTTCGCTGTGGCTAAGCCATGTCTCCACCATATCCTTTCTTCCAGGAGTGCTAGTCTTGCATGGTTCGCAGGAGAGCTTCTGTGAAGTTTGGAAAGTAGGAGGCGAGGTACTGGCGGAAGTAAAGTTGTGAGGCGGCATCGTGAGTCGTGTCGGGATAGCACAGTCGGTAGTGCGCTTGCCCGCGAAAGGCAAAGGTACCAGGTTCGAGTCCCGGTTCCGGCACGCAATTTTAATCTGCCAAGAAGTTTCATATCAGCGCACACTCCGCTGCAGAGTGAAGTTTCATTCTACTTTTACAAAGTTGATAACACAGTGATCCAAATACAGCTCTCCTGCTGCCAGAATTGAATAAAAATGTTGTAACAACATTTGTGAAGTCTCTTTCGTCTACCAGCAACTCGAGCTCATTCCAGACTGCTACGAGACTGAAGTTCTGCTGAGTCACCGTCGAAAGCACGTGGCGCTTCGGTCCCCACAGAGCCAGGAAAACTGCGTTCCGCTTCGCAGCCCGAATGTCCGGTTGTCCCGACAACACAAATACTCGACTTACACTGCCCCGTTTTTCGTTAAACGTCGCGTATTCTCGAAACGTTGCGTTTTTACTTGACATGTACCGCAATAAAACCGAAAACTCGATATGTCATCTTAGACATAGGACAAATAAAAGTGCACTTTCTGCTTGAAGCAGCGTATACAATGAATGGTTTATGAAGTTCTTTGTTCGGTGTTCTGTAATGCTTTCACAAGGCGACCTGTTGTGTCTCAGTCATTGCCACAGAATATGTCATTCACATCTGTCGTTCTAAACCAATTAAGGTCCACCAGTTGCATTACTCTTTCACATAAATATCGAAAGGAATGAAGGCCAACTTTCATTTACGAAATTACAACAACAAAGCGCGTAATTTTTACGCCGAATATAAGAACTTTTTCTGTCGACAGTGGACATCGGTTTGACGTTGTCCACACACACGGCCTAGCTGTCTAAGGCAAAACTTCTTCATTACGTATGATATCTTTTGTTGCAAAACGTGAGAATGGTGTCATCTTATATGAACAAGGAAGCGTCTTTCTCCCGAGCAAGTCTTGTTATTTTTACATGCAACGAAACGTAACTGTTCTGTCAAGTCAGTAGAATGCACTAAGTGATCAATGTTAAAAATGTGTGTGGAGCGGTAAAGCGCGAATTTACAAAAATACTGTCCAGATGAGAAACGTCTCTTTCAACTTATTTCATGCCGTGAGATCTGCTGCAAAGTTTGGAGCTCAAAATTACCTTCGCACAGTGCACGCCATTTTTTTATCGATTGATGAAAACAACACATAACGCATCCTAAACATGAGTCTTATGATTATATCCATTACACTTTCAATACTAAACCGTTTCTCGTAAAAATGTATTTCAAATTATAGTACTCGGAAATGACATGCATTCTTCAGAAAAATGTGGTGCAGAAAGTGAGAAATACGTTCAAATGTCTGTAAATCTATCGGACCAAACTGCGTGGTCATCAGTCCGTAGCTTACAAACTACTTAAACCTAGGTAAACTAACCTACGGACAAACACACACACCCATGCCCCAGGGAGGACTCGAACCTCCACGGCCAGCAACCGCGCGCTTCGCAGCGAGACGCTTTAGACCGCTCGGCTACTCCACCGCGGCGGGAAATACGCAACCTATGAATACAATACTAGGTTTCAGTTCAAATGAAAGATGTCGTTATAGAAAATTTACATGCTGTCTTTGTATTTGACAACAATAAAAAAAAAATTACACCGTTAGTAAAGCAACGTATTTTTACGCTTTTTCAAGTGCAAGTTTTAACATAAAAGGTATGGCTGTGTATGTAGCTGTAGTATGGACGAAAAATTTGAACTCGAATCTACCTTACTGATACAGTATTTACGAGACGTTTTACATAATATGGCCTCATAGCAACTTCTAATTTCTGCCCCGTATTTTGAAATCTGGTCACCCTATCCTAGAGGGCGGTACAACATGTCCCAGTGTGTAAGCTGAACACTTCATGAACTGTAAACACTAACAAAAAGTCAACAAAAAGTCAACTGTTGGAAAATGCTCATAAATGGGGATAGAACTACCAGGTTCTTGTATCCATACTGCACTCATAAATGTTCTTCATGAAACAAAACTTTTATTTAAACACAGATAGTACACAGATCAAAATTATCTTCTTTCTTCAGTTCAAACTGACTTCCTTTCAAGCAGATATTACCTGCATGCAAAGTCTAGAATATTTTTTTATCGAGTGTTGAAATCAGATAACCGCTCACAGGTGTGGCGCATCGCCCGTTTGACTAACGTAAAATATTCACTGCCAGTTTATCTCGCGTATACTCACCAAACACATCTTCCACAACACAGACAGCGTTCGCTGTTCCAGTGTAAATACAGGGTGGTTTATTGATGGTGACCAGGCCATACATATGCAGTTTCAGTTCTTCTTCTTTCGTGGACAAAAACTGACACACTTGGACGGATATATCCATGCCCTAAGGCGTCACGATACGGACTCAGCGGCTGCTCCCGCCAGAGCTTCGAATCCTCCCTCACTGAGGCGCTCCAGTCACGGTCTGCACGGCCACTACGGTCGGGGATATTTGTGCCGTCCTTAGTGTTAGCTAGTTCATAAGTAGTTTGTAAGTTTAGGGACTGATGACCGTACACGTTTGAGCCAATAGGTTTACAAGCACTTTAAAGCACTGTTCATGTACAGTACACGTCTACAGAATAAACCTTTCAAAACTCTGTCTAAGGAAGCCTAGCCGAATAGGACCAGTTTAAGTCATTCACTTTTTTAAGGACACACAACTCGTGCTGGTCGCTTTCATCTTGAGCTTCAAACCGCCGCAAAGGCAGTTTGAATGGAGAAAAAAAAAAAAAAAAAAGGACAGCCTGAAGAGGTCATTGATCAGATGAAATTGTAATAGTTGCTGGTCTTAAAACATCAGGACGTATGAGAAGTTTACTTCCATATTAGGAGGTTCTAATGTTAAGACACCCATGCTTGGCTTGGAACAGCTACGACTTCCACGGAATTTAGAATTTCCCAGCTATTGTCTGAGTATATGGATCCACATGAATTTCTATCGCTTGAAGGACTTTAGAAGCAGGAGTATTCTGAAATTATTGATTTGCCAGTCCACGGGCTTAGAAACTGAGAACTTGACGAACCTGGCACGAAGAAACAGGCTTCCTAGGGGAAAGTGTTGTTGGAGAAAAAAACTTTAGTTTTACCTATGTGTGAAACTACTCTAGAATACATTACTTTTTCGGGAATGATAATCTTTGTCGTTTAGTCCCTTTGAAAAACCAACCAACATTACTTTTTCAAGAATTTTGGATAAGGCTGTAAGAAGTGAGATTTCGCGGTAGTTGTTGACATCAGACGTATCCCCTTTTTTGTGTAGTGGTTTGACTATAGCATATTTCAGTCTATCAGGAAAAATATCCTGCTCCAGAGAACTATTGAACATGTGGCTAAGAATCCTACTTATTTCTTGAGAACAAGCTTTTATTACCCTGCTGGAAATACCATCAATTCCATGTGAGCTTTTGCTCTTGAGAGAGTTTATAATTTTCTTAATTTCAGAAGGAGACGTGGGTGGAATTTCAATTGTATCAAATTGTGTGGGTTTGGCCTGTTGCATTAACTGCCTAGCTTCTTGTAATGAACATGTTGTTGTTGTTGTGGTCTTCAGTCCGGAGACTGGTTTGATGCAGCTCTCCACAATACCCTATCCTGAGCAAGCCTCTTCATCTCCACATAAGAACGACAACCTACATCTGTCTGAATCTGCTTACTGTATCCATCTCTTGGTCTTCCTCTGCGATTTTTTCCCCACACACTTCCCTCCAACGCCAAACTCACAATTCCTTGATGCCTAAGAATGTGTCCTACCAATCTATCCCTTCTTTTTGTCGAGGTATGCCAGAAATTTCTTTTCTTCCTACTTCTGTTCAGTACTTCCTCGTTAGTTACGCGATCCACCCACCTAATCTTCAGCATTCTTCTGTAGCACCACATTTCAAAAGCCTCAATCCTCTTCCTGTCCGCACTGTTTATCGTCCATGTCTCACTCCCATACAAGGCAACACTCCATACAAATGCCTTCAGAAAGGACTTCCTTAGGCTTAAATCAATATTGGATGTTAACAAATTTCTCTTTTTCAAGAACGCTTTTCTACCCATTGCCATTCTGCATTTTATATCCTCTGTACTGCGACCATCATTTGTTATTTTACTACCCAGGTAATAAAACTCATCTACCTCCTTTATTGCTTCGTTTCCCAATCTAATTCCTTCAGCATCACCTGATTTTCTTACACTGCACTCCATTACCCTAGTTTTGCTCTTGTTAATGTTCATATTATATGCACCTTTTAGCACACTGTCCATTCCGTTCAATTGCTCTTCCAGGTCCTTTGCTGTATCTGACAGAATTACTATGTCGTCGGCAAAACGCAATGTTTTTAATTCTTCCTCCTGAACTTTAATTCCTTCCCCAAATTTCACCTTGCTTTCCTTTATAGCTTTCTCAATGTACAAATTGAACAACAATGGAGAAAGATTACAACCCTGTCTTACCCCCTTTCCAACCACTGCATCCCTTTCATGCCCTTCAACTCTGACAACCACTGTCTGGTTTTTGTACCTATATTTTACTCCTGCTTGCTTCAGAACTTGAAAGATTTCATTTAGACCCTATTTTCTCCACAACGTTTAAAAAGTAATTATTAAAAATGTTTTTCAACTTCTGGCTAGTTAGTTGTACATTTTTAGTTCGCTTTGTTGGCTATGCTGTCTGCCTGTGCTTTTTGTTTGCCCTGTCTCCCTGGTAATAATATTCCAAATTGTGGGACCGCTGTCTGCGTCTCTGTAGCAGGGCGTGACTGAACAGAAGCCGTCTAGCGCGGAAGCCGCAGGAATTCGTTGTGTTTCGTACGGCGGCGCCCCCTCGTGAAAGTAGCGGGCGGCTTGGCCTGCCGCCTGAGCCGCTTGGCTCTGCTTGAGCCGCTTGGCTCCGCTTGCGGCGTGCGCTACCTGCTTGGAGGACACCCGGGCGTGACTGCCCAAGCCTTGACCTTCACACACACACACACACTCACACACACACTCACACACACACTCACACTTGGCGACATCGGAATTTCTGGTCGGCGACATCGCAGCTCACACGGTACAAGCTTCCTAGGGTTTTACTTGCGGACGGAGAAGTTAGTACTGCTTCCTCCCACAAGTCCCCTAAAACCTCCACATCCTTGCGGATGCTGTTGCGTAGCAGTGTGCGTTTGTACCGCCCTACAGTACGCACGAGGTGCCGTAGTTGCTGTCCAAAACGTTATGGAAAGCGTAGAGTTCTGACTGACCTGTTGTCTTCTATAGTTGTGTCCCCAGCGCAGAAGACAGCACGCAGGTCGTTGGTTCTTCTACAGCATACAAGTGAGGCTAAAGTTCTTTATGATGGAAGCATAAGAAGCGACTCGCGAGATTTTTAATTATCAGGGATGCCATTTATTAAATAAATAATAAAAAAATTAGCAACTATTGTTAATATGATACGGCCTATGCTGCCCGTAGTTCATGTTGAGACCTCGACTGTTATCACTGTTACGCAAAAATCTTTATTCATGACCGGCGCGGTCCGGCGCGTATAGTGGTCAGCTCGAGACTGAAACTGCGGCGCGTTGTGAGACTAGAGGCACAGACAAATATATATATGTTGCTCTGTTTTAGAGGGCACCTGACGCTCTATTTCGCGCCTTCTGCAAAATCGCTCTTCTCTTGTTACAATAAGAGAAGGCACATAAAACTTTTTAAACTGTCAAAATCTAGCCTGTCCTTGAGAGATATTTATTACAAATCCTCAGCTCTGAATAATTAATATTTAGTATATAATAAACAAAACTAATTCCAAAAGAAATCACGTGACGTGAAATGCAGCAGCCAATGCGAGGAGAGGAGCAGTAACATAGGCGGGCTTTCCCACGGGAACCAGCACCTACTGCGCCATATGCTGCTGCTCCCCACCACACATTCCAACATATGCTGCCCTGCTGTCGTTCTTCCGCGTTTAAGACGCGTACGATGTTAGCAAAGAAACGGCCACGGCCAGAAATATGCAGTGGCCACAGGCCAGCAATGTCACACGGCTAGGCGCGCGCCGGTGCTCGCCCAGCCCTGCCCACACCTGCTGCCCCAGCACTCCCTTCAGCCGCCGCTGTCGTCGCTTCCAGTGCACACGGCCTCGCCTACGTCACTTCATCCTCATTCTCTGTTTTTTACCATTTTGCAAATCTACATCCACACACCGCAAGCCACCCGACGGTGTGTGGCGGAGGGTACCTCGACTACCACTATCGGTTCTCCCTCCTATTCCAGTCTCGTATTGTTCGCGGGAAGAAGGATTGTCGGTATGCCTCTGTGTGGGCTCTAATCTCTCTGATTTTATCCTCACGGTCTCTTCGCGAGATATACGTAGGAGGGAGCAATATACTGCTAGACTCCTCGGTAAAGGTATGTTCTCGAACCTTCGACAAAAGCCCGTACCGAGCGACAGAGCGTCTCTCCTGCAGAGTCTTCCACTGGAGTTTATCGATCATCTCCGTAACGCTTTCTCGATCACCAAATGATCCTGTAACGAAGCGCGCTGCTCTCCGTTGGATCTTCTCCACCTCCTCTATCAATCCCACCTGGTACGGATCCCACACCGGTGAGCAGTATTCAAGCTGTGGGCGAACAAGTGTACTGTAACCTACTTCCTTTGTTTTCGGACTGCATTTCCTTAGAATTCTCCCAATGAATCTGACATCTGGTTTACGGGCGATTGATTTTATATGGTCGTTCCATTTTAAATCTCTCCTAATGACTACTCGCAGATAATTTATGGAATTAACTGCTTCCAGTTGCTAACTTGCTGTAGTACACCTAAAGGAAACACCTACATACAATGGGAATAACAGAAGAGGACCCTAAATGAAGGATCTGTGATGACGGTGATGAAACTGCATCACATCTAATCTTCGAATGCATTGCATTGGAGAGTAAAAGGCACAGAACATTTGGGACAACAAGACCCGAAGACATTGTGTCTAATAAAGAACTGGTAAAGGGACTCCTTGCACTGTTCAAGGGCATTGGTTGCCTTTACTAGATATACAGGGAGCGATACCACACAATAAACTTAGTTTCGGTGCGGGCAGTGGCGGGTTGAACCAAGACTGTTTTGGCTTCCCTGGAAAAAAAAATCAAATCAAATCAAATCAATACCTAAACGATAAAGCTTCTGTCTAACATTACCCTTGTCTACATTGAGATTCAGTTGCCATTACCTGCACCATGCGTCAATTCGATGCAGATCCTCCTGCATTTCAATACACTTTTCCATTCTTACAACCTCTCTATATAGTACAGCATGATCCGCAAAAAGCCTCAGTGAACTTCCGATGTTACCCGCAAGGTCATTTATATATATCGTGAACAACAACGGACCCACGACACTCCCCTGTGGCACACCTGACACCACTCTTACTTCAGAAGAAGAAGACTTGTCTCCATGATGCGGTAAACTGCCTGCAATCTCAGAATGAAACTTTCACTCTTCAGCGGAGTGTGCGCTAACATGAAACTTCCTGGCAGATTAAAATTGTGTGCCGGAACCGGGACTCGAACCTTTGACATTTGCCTTTCGCTGGCAAGCGCTCTACCACTAATAATAGTAATTTAGTGTGGCTCATTGGCCTGGTGCAAGTCTTTCAATTGGACGACACTTCGGCGACTTGCGTGTCCCTAGCCTACCCCAGTTATCCAACCGGGGAAAGGGAAGGAAAATCATGGGGTCCTACAGCTTAACGTGGAATAACAAACACGTGTCGTTTCTGGCGACTCCTCACATCGTTGAGAGGTGAAGGATGGGTTAAAGCGCAGACTTACAAAAATGCGAGATCCGACCGGGTTTCGAACACGCGACTCTTCGGTTTCCGATCGAGTACTTTACCGCAAGACCACCGGGCCGGACTTACTGCGCTATCCCGACACGACTCACGATCCTTTCTCACAACTTTACTTCTGCCAAAATATCACACGAAATCATCTTCATCCCAAATCGGCATATTCAGATTTCGACCGGATAACACTTTTCGGACGTATTGATTTCAAGTCCCGTCGTATACAGATTAACTGTTGTAAAATAGCTGTAGTGGTTGTGTTTGGTCGAGAAATGTTTGCTGGGTTGTTGTGCGTGCCATTATGAGGATGTTCATGGAGTAGTAAAAACAACTTAAGCCATTAAACAAAAACAAATCTTCCGGGCCTGATTGTATACCAACTACATTCCTCTCAGAGTATGCTGTTGCAATACCTCCGTACTTAGCTATAATTTACAACCGATCACGCAGCGAAAGATCCGTACTCAAAGACTGGTGAAGTTGCCCAAGTTACTCCAATATTCAAGAAAGGCAATAGGAGTGATCCCCAAAATTACAGGCCTATCTCATTGACGTCGATTTGCTGTAGGATTTTGGAACATATACTTTGTTCGAATATTATGAACTACCTCGAAGAGAACGACCTATTAACCAATATTCAACACGGATTCAGAAAGTATCGCTCTTGCGAAACACAGCTTGCCCTTTATTCGAATGAAGTGATAAGTGCCATCGACAAGAGATCTCAAATCGATTCCATATTTCTGGATTTCCGGAAGCCTTTTGACACTGTACCCCACAAGTAGCTTCTTATGAAATTGCGTGCTTATGGAATTTCTCCCCAATTGTGCGGTTGGATTCACGATTTCCTATGAGAGAGGAAACAGTTCGTTGTAATTGACGGTAAGTCATCGAGTAAAACAGAAGTGATATCTGGCGTTCCACAGGGAAGCGTTGTAGCTCCGCTATTCTTCCTTGTGTTTATAAACGGTTTAGGAGTTTGCAGATGACGCCGTCATTTACCGTCTAGTAAAATCATCTGAAGATCAAAACTAACTGGAGAACGATCTGAATAAGATATCAGTATTGTGTAAAAATTGGCAATTGACTCTAAATAATGAGAAATGTGAAGCCGTCCACATGAGTAAGTAAAGAAATCCGTTAATCTTTGTTTACGAGATAAATCAATCAAAAGTGAAGGCCGTAAACTCCACAAAATACCTAGGAATTACTATTACGTTAGACTTAAACTGGAAAGAACACGTAGATAATGTCGTGGGAAAGGTGAACTACGGTTTGCGTTTTATTGGCAGAACCCTTAAAAGATGCAACAGAACTACTAAAGAAACTGCATACACTACGCTTGTCCGTCCATTTTTGGAGTATTGCAGCCCAGTGTGGGATCCTTATCAGGTGGGTTTGACGGAGGACATCGAAAGAGTCCAGAGAAGGGCAGCTCGTTTCGTATTGTCACGACACAGGGGAGACAGCGTCACGGAAATGATACAGGATCTGGGATGGGAATCACTACAACAACGGCGGTTATCGCTGCGGCGTGGGCTACTTGCGAAACTCCAATCGCCAGCATTCTTCTCCGAATTCGAAAATATATTGTAGACTCCCACTTACATAGGTAGAAATGATCATCAGAGTAAAATAAGAGAAATCAGAGCTCTAACGGAGAGATTCAGGTGTTCTTTCTTCCCGCGCGCTATTCGAGAGTGGAATGGGAGATGAATAGTATCAGGGTGGTTGGATGAACCCTCTGGCAGGCAGTTAGGTGTGACTTGCAGAGTGTCCCGTGTAGACGCAGACGTGCACCGCTGGAACGCCGGCCGCGGCCGGTGACTCCAGACTCCAGCGCCCAGCGCCCAGCGCCCGTGACGTCACCGGCGCGTGTCCCTTTGTCCTTTGCGGCCGTCCTTGATCTTTCTGAGTAAGGAGGCGCCAGCAGACACAGACCGCCGAGCAGCCGCCAAGGCCGCGCGGTCACCGCCGCGCAGCAGCCTGCTGGAGCGCGGTCTTCTAAACGCCTACACAGCACTTGTCTGCCGATGCGTTCTCCAGTAGTGCACCAGGGAAAGGAGCACCACACAGAAATGTCTCCTTGTCCGTTTGATTTCTCTCGCTCTTCTGTGACGATCATTTCGCCGTATGTAAGCGGACGCTAAGAAACCATGTTCCCATTCGGAGGAGTAACCCGATGAAAGAAATATCACATATACATGGTTCCGCCACGAATACCGCTTTCTTTTCATGATTTGGACCCCAATTCGGGCATCACTTCTACATCTACATCTACATGATAGTCTTGTATACTTCGCGAACGAACTAGTTCGGAAGAGCGCCCCCACAGGCGAACTACGCGAACTAGTTCGCAGATCCCTCGCCTCTTAGTTCTTCCGCTCCTTTTTCCGAGACGGACGGGGAACAGCGAGAGGACGCGAGAGCGCGCGAAAGCGCGCAGAATCGCGTGATTACCTTCTGCCAGTTGCAGCTCAGCTGTAGTTTCAGTAGCGGTAGTAAAAGCCAAAACGAGCGAACGAACTAAAAAGAACCACCTACTTCGCGGCCGAGCTGCGAACTAAAACGAGAGCTACCGGTCGCGAACTAAACTATGCGTGATAGGTCGGGAACTAAAACATGCGCGATAGGTCATGAACTAAATTATGTGTGATAGATCGCGAACTAAAAAATGCATGATAGGTCGGGAACAAAACAATGCGTGATAGGTCGCGAACTAAAATATGCGTGATAGGTCGGGAACTAAAATATGCGCGACAGGTCGCGAACTACGATATGCGCGATACGTCGCAAACTAAAATATGCGCCATAGGTCATGAACTAAATTATGTGTGATAGGTCGCGAACTAAACAATGCATGATAGGTCGGGAACAAAACAATGCGTGACAGGTCGTGAGCTAAAATATGCGTAATAGGTTGGGAATTAAAACATCTGCGATAGGTCGCAAACTAAGATATGCCCGATACGTTGCAAACTAAAATATGCCCGATACGTCATGAACTAAATTATGCGTGATACATCGCGAACTAAAAAATACATGATAGGTCGGGAAGTAAACAATGCGTGACAGGTCGTGAACTAAAATATGCGCGATAGGTCGCGAACCAAGATATGCGCGATACGTTGTAAACTAAAATATGCGCGATAGGTCATGAACTAAATTATGTGTGATACGTTGCGAATTAAAAAATGCGTGATAGGTCGCGAACTAAAATATGCATGATAGGTCATGAACTAAAATATGCCTGATAGGTCGCGAACTAAACAATGCGTCTTAGGTCGCGAACTAAAATATGCGCGTTAGGTCGCGAACTTAAATATGCGCGATAGGTCGCGAACTAAAATATGCGCGTTATGTCGCGTACTAAAAGATGCGCATAGCTCCCGAACAGAATTAAAAATCACGTGTTTGCCTTCTGCTGATGAGAGCCATTTCGAGGTGAGCGTCTGCCTGCTAGATTAAATAGTTCAGTGCTACAAAATATATGCTTTGAAGTATTCTGCACTCTGCAATATCCTTCTAATAAATTCCACAATGTCAAGATATAGAGATAACTCTAAACTTAAACGTGAGAAATTATCCACAAACTGTTTCTTTTGGTCTGCGTGATATCGTTAGCGACTCAAGCAGCAAGCGCATGAAGCAGCTAGGTGGGGGAACTTCTCCCTCCACCTGCACGCGCAGACCACGCCGCTCAGCCGTCACTGGGAGCGGACGAACTAAAAGAACGAACTAAAGTAAGCGCTCCCGATCTCAAAGTGTACTACATGGATACTCTGCAATACACATTGAAGTGCATGGCAGAGGGTTCATCGAACCACTTTTATGATGTTTCTCTATAAAGATCGTGTCTCCCTATGTAGGCGGATTCCAACAAAGTCGCATTCGAGGTAGAAATTTCGTGGAAGAAATTTCGCAAATATCGCCGCAACGAATAACGCATTTCTTTACATGATTTCCAACCCAACTCGTGCATCATTTCCCGTGACACTTCTCTCCCCTCTTTCACGATAATACCATACGAGCTGCCCTTCTCTGAGTATTCTCTATATCCTCCGTCAATTCCACCTGGTGGTGATCCTATATTGAGGTGATATCGGGCGTTCCACAGGATAGTGTTATTGGTCCTCTGCTGTTCCTTATTTACATAAACGATTTAGGGGAAGATCTAAGCAGCTCTCTTAGGTTGTTTGCAGATGACACCGCCATTTACCGTCTAGTCAAATCATCTGAAGATCAAAACCAACTGCAGAACGATCTGAATAAGATATCAGTATGGTGTAAAAATTGGCAATTGACTCTAAATAATGAGCAGTGTGAAGTCGTCCACATGAGTACGAAAAGAAATCCGTTAAACTTTGTTTACAAGATAAATCAATCAAACGTGAAGGCCGTAAACTCCACAAAATACCTAGGAATTACTATTACTTCAGACTTAAACTGGAAAGAACACATAGATAATGTCGTGAGAAAGGCGAACCAGAGACTGCGTTTTATTGGCAGAACCCTTAAAAGATGCAACAGAACTACGAAAGGAACTGCATACACTGCGCTTGTCCGTCCATTTTTTGGAGTATTGCAGCCCAGTGTGGGATCCTTATCAGGTGGGTTTGACGGAGGACATCGAAAGAGTCCAAAGAAGAGCAGCTCGTTTCGTATTGTCATGATATAGGGGAGACAGCGTCACGGAAATGATACAGGATCTGGGATGGGAATCATTACAACAACGGCGCTTATCGCTGCGGCGTGGGCTACTTGCGAAACTCCAATCGCCAACATTCTCCTCCCAATGTGAGAATTTATTGTTGACTCCAACCTACGGAGGTAGAAATTATGATCAGAATAAAATACGAGAAATCAGAACTCGAACGGAGAGATTCGGGTGTTCTTTCTTCCCGCGCGCTGTTCGAGAATCTAAAGGGAGATAAATAGTATAACGGTGGTTCTATGAACCCTCTGCCAGACACTTAAATGTGATATGCAGAGTATCCCATGTAGATGTAGACAGACCCGTCATGCACCGCTTACCATCCCCCCTCTTCTGTGTAAACAAAGCGCCTTAACAGTTCAACGGAGCGCAGGACCCAGTTAAGCTGATGGTCTGGGAGGCACGAATCACATCGCCTCAACCCCGAGGAACCTCAGCGCGGCGTCGCTTTCTCCGCCATTCGTCTTGCCGCCCGTTACACCGCTAGCCTCCGCGGTCGGCTAACCGCAGGCACTTCGCGGCCGTTTCTGCGTTTCCGCGGCTTCGCAACAGCACAGTAGCGGACACGCTCAGCCTAGATACGCGCAACCCGCCGCAGACGCTAAAGTGCAAGGTCGCGTGTTCGATGCCGCCGCGGGCCTGCAACCACCGCAGGTTTCTGCACTCTGCAGGTAGCACGGGTAAAACATGGCGAGCGAACAGCTATACTCAACCTATTATTTATTTAATATTCATAGAATATATGACACCAACTGCTGAAAATGTGTACCCAGCCGGGATTCGAACCCGGGTCTCCTGCTTTCTAGGCAGTTGCGCTGACCGCTACACCACTGGGGACACAGTGATCACTGCACCTGCAAGGACTACCTAAGCACGCCTCCCGTCAGGTACAAATTCCCAGCTTCGCCCTGCCCACAGTACTCAAACTCGTAGTTATGAAACTAATTCCCGTAAGAGTAAGGGCTTCAAACTTTGCCCACCCCTCCCCACTAACGATAGGATCATTGCCTGTCACCGGCATATTATATATATATACATGTGGCGTCTGTTCCGAAAGAACAGACGTCACTTCTGATCCTGCAGCTGTTATTATTTAATATTCATAGAATATATGACACCAACTGCGATTGGGCAAAGCTGAAAATGTGTACCCAGCCGGGATTCGAACTACGAGTTTGAGTACTATGGGCAGGGCGATGCTGGGAATTTGTATCTGACGGGAGGCGTGCTTAGGTAGTCCTTGCAGGTGCGGTGATCACTGTGTCCCCATTGGTGTAGCGGTCAGCGCAACTACCTCGAAAGCAGGAGACCCGGGTTCGAATCCCGGCTGGGTACACATTTTCAGCTTTGCCCAATCGCAGTTGAAGTCATATATTCTGTGAATATTAAATAATAACAACTGCAGGATCAGAAGTGACGTCTGTTCTTTCGGAACAGACGCCACATGTATATATATTATTTATTTATCGTATGGTTTTTACAAGTATACAAAAATATATATGAACACAATTAAATGGAAATGTCCAAATTTGACAAGCAGTCCAGAGCACTTTCTGTCACTTGATGTAAAGTCTCCAGGTCAGCATTAAATGCTCGCAGTGGACACTGCTTGACGATGCGCCCTACGGTTTGCTCCTCTGCCCCGCAGTCACAGTCAGAAGGTGGAAGGAAACCCCACTTCTTCATGTTGTAAGCACACCTTCCTTGACCAGTCCTGATGCGCTTCAGCCTCGACCAGGTTTGGCGTGGTAGATGGAATCCCTCAACCTTCTTTGACGGATCTTGCAGGAGGTGACCGTTGTCTGGTGGATTTTCGTTCCAGCGTTCTCGCCACTTGGAGGTCACGTCGAAGGAAGTGGTGCTTTCTGTGTCACACCAGGGAGGTTTCCGTGATTTTAGACGACCTGCTGGGATAGTTCTTGCGAGCCTCGACATTCTTTATCAATTCTACCTTAGCTGCTTTCCTCCTCAGATCTTGCGGAGCTTAGCCAGGACAGGTAACCACTATAATCTATACAAAAACCAGACAGCGGCTATTAGAGTCGAAGGGCAAGAAAGGGACGCAGATGTTGGGAAGGGAGTAAGACAGGGTTGTAGCCTTTCCCCGATGTTCGATTTGTACATTGAGCAGGCAGTGAAGGAGTGGATGGAGAAATTTGGAGATGGCATTAAAGTGCAGGGAGAAGAAATAAAAACATTGCGGTTTGCCGATGACATAGTAATTCTGTCAGAGACCGCAAAGGATCTGGAAGAGTAATTGAATGGGATGGGCAGTGTCTTGAAAGGAAGAAATAAGATGATCATTAACAAGAGTAAAACGAAGGTAATGGAATGGAATGTCAGAAAATCAGGCGATGCTGAAGGAATTAGATTAGGTAATGAAACAATAAAAGAAGTAGATGAGTTTTGTTATTTGGGTACCAAGATAACTTCTGATGGCCGAAGTAAAGAAGATATAAAATGCAGAATGGCTATGGGAAGAATAGCGTTTCTAAGTAAGCGAAACTTGTTAACATCCAATATTAATTTAAATGTTAGGAAGTCCTGAAAGCATTTGTCTGGAGTGTAGCATTGTATGGGAGTGAAACGTGGACGATAAGGAGTTCAGACAAAAAGATGATAGAAGGTTTTGAAATGTGGTGCTACAGACGAATGATGAAAATTAGATGTGTAGATCATGTAACTAATAGGAGATTCTTAACCGAATAGGGGAGAAAAATAGTTTGTGGCATATTCTAAGAGAAGGGATAGGTTGGTGAGACACATTCTGAGACATCATGGAATCGTCAACTTAGCATTAGAAGGAAGCGTGTGGGGTAAAAATCGTAGAGGGAGACCGAGGGACGAATACAGTAAGCAGATTCAAAAGGATGTAGGTTGCCGAACGTATTCTCAGATGAAGAGACTTGCACAGGACAGGGTAGTGTGGAGAGCTGCATCAAACCAGTCTGCGGACTGAAAACAACAACAACAACAACAACAACAACATCGCACAGAGAAATGCACCTTCTCCGGTTGGTCTGATACTTTGCTGGTCATCGAGACTGCAACACTAAGAGTGACCGGAGGTACGTATTTGTGAGGATGATAACGTGGTTGAAAATACGAACATAACCGCTGCTACATGCGTCGCAATGAACCCGAGTCTAGATGTGTTATCTGCGTACGGCAGTTTGTTCCATTGTCTGTGTGGCCCGGTAGCAGAGTGGTATAGTGCCAGATTATGTATGCAGAGGTCGTGGATTCGATCCCCGCCAGGTTCTAGAATGTTTATCTGTCACTTTTCACATCTTTCACTTCTGGCGGCGTTTCTGATGTGAAAAATACCGAGTAGCACCGTGGTTCGGAACCCACGTTAAACTGTAGGTCCTCCTATAACTGGCTGGGTAAGTCAGTTCCAAGGTCGGAGGAAGGCAACGGCATACCACCTCCAAACAGGACCGTGCCTAGTAAAGCACTGTGCTGTTAAAACCAATCTTCGGATTTTTGACTGCTTTACCTTACGTATTTGGGGGAGAAAAGACCCAGAATTTCGTGGACGGTGTCCAGAAAAGTGCACACTAGCCGTTACCGGAGATTGTTGTAGTGTGAGCGACAGTGCGGACGTTATTACAAGGGCAGGCCTTCTGCCCGTTATAATGGTTACGCGAATCATAAACAGAGGGAATCCAAGGAAGGGATCGTTTCGTGGATGCGCTTACGCCGAAAATGGGATCATTGCAAGGGAAAGCTGAAGAACGGATGAGTACTGAATGAACCAGAACATCTGTGAGGACCACGTGACGATGTGACCTTCATCTTGATATACATGAAAACTAGCTGTAGACTCGGCGTGCCCGGGTGTTTATTTATCCTACACTCTGGTAGTCCACACCGCCTTTCCCCCTCTCTCTGCATCCACCTCTTTCTCTCCCATCTATCTCTGTTCGTTCCCATCTTTCGCTTTCTCCACAAAGATTTTGACAAGGTACCCTCTGTCATGCACCATACAAACAATTATGTACCCAGTGATCTTCCCCTTGGTTTAAAGGTAATGTGTGCAAAAATTCAGCAGGATCGGAGAAAAGACTATGCATTTTGTCACAGTTCGTAACTGAAGTATCCTCCACCATGCACCGAACGAAATTTTATCCAGTGACATTCCTCTTGTTTTTAAGGTCAAGTATGCAAAATTTCATTAATATCGAAACTAAACTATAGACCTCTATGCAATAGAAACACAGCGTCACACTTTTATTTCGTACAGCCCTTGTTCTGAGAGTAAAGAAAATAAGAAAAAAAAATCAGGATCTATGAAAACGGTCGAGCCGTTCTCAAGTTATGGCGCGACCAAGGTATTTAGGGATCAGTTCTTATGTTGCAAAGTACCCTTCCCTATACACCCTATAAAAGTTTAGGTACACGGTGACGTTCGCCTCGTTTTGAAGGTCAAGCGTGAGAAATTTCGTGAAGATGAGAATGAAACTGTAGCTTTCGTCAGTCTGTAGGAAAGTATCCTCCGCCATGCACCTTAATTCTGTGCTATCGCAAAATGCTTTCGTAGCTGACATCTTCTGCCTATGAACTACATTCCTGCCAACTTTCAGCTTCATAGGTGAAGTCCTTTTTGGAGATTTCGTGTTAAGTCAGTGAGTGAGTGAGTGTCCTTTCGCTTTTATATAGACAGAGATTGAGGTGTTTGTGCCTATATCTCACTCTGCAGCCAAAACTACAGAACGCAAACGAGTAGTGTTTGTATGTGGGAGTAGGTATTAGTGTCCCACTGTGCAATATGGTGGTTGAGGGTTGATAAGGATAACGGGGTGGAAGATATGGGAGTTGAAAGTTATCGACTTGTGTAAAATTCTACATGTGGGTGTCAATATTTGCCTCTTCAGCAAGAACTACACAAGACGAACGATCTCTCTTTGATAAAAAAGAAAAGTATATACAGTTTCATACAGTAAATGGCATGACACCATTAATAAATTTAGACTTTGAACATAAACCTGTAACTAAGGTAGAATATTCAAAATTTTTAGGTGTTTGCATTGACGAGGGACTGAATTGGAAGAAACATATTGAAGATCTCCTGAAACGTCTGATTTCAGCTACTTATGCTATCAGCGTCATTGCGAAATTTGGTGATATACATTTCAGTAAATTAGCTTACTACGCCTATTTTCATTCACTGCTTTCATATGGGATCATATTCTGGGGCAATTCAACAAAAAGTAAAAAAGTATTCATTGCACAAAACCATGTAATCAGAATAATTGCTGGAGCCCACCCAAGAGCATCCTGCAGACATATTTAGGGATCTTCACTATAGATTCACAAATATATTTCATAATATATATATTCACTCATGAAATTTGTTTTTAAGAATCCGACTCAATTCAAAAGTAATAGCAGTGTGCACAGCTACAACACTAGGAAAAAGGGTGACATTCAATATTGAAGGTTAAATCTAACTTTGGCTCAGGAAGGGGTGAGTTATGCTGCCACAGAGGCCTTCGGTCACTTACCAAGTCTGACAGATAGCCAACTAGTATTTAAAAAGAAATTAAAGGAATTTCTGAATGGCAAGTCCTTTTACAATGTAGATGAATTTTTAGATAAAACTTAAAGAAAAAAAAACTTAATAAAAAATCCTTAAAATATTGATTGTCAAATGTAGACAACATTTACTAAACTGAAACGTTCCACATCATTACGAAATGTCGTATACATGATCTATGGAACAAGTATTCATCTCATCTAATCTAATCTAATCTGTTGTAGCACAGAGTCTCCCGTTGTAGGCCATAGCAGTTCCGTGTCGGTAGGTATAGGAGGGTGGAAGATAGGGTGTTCAGTTGGTTTACGTTTTAGGAGGCGATCCACTCATAATATTGTAAAAAGATATAAAATAGCCAACATCGCTTATCATCAATTTTTATTACCGACGACCGGTTTCACTGAACTATGTCAGCATCATCAGGTCAAATAAAATATTTTACAAGGCCATAATCTGTTAAAAAGGAACGACGGAAATTTAAAACATGCATGTCATTATAATAAAACGAGAAGATACGTCAATTAAATCCACAAGAGCAAGATCGGGCATATTTAGAGATGAGACGTACCTTGTAATGTCAAACAGTTGTTATATAACAATGTACAGTGCATACGTGCACTATGTCATTATAATAAAACATGATTATCACAGTGAGTGACAAAAGCAAACTGATACATGATACAAGTCAAGGATAAAAAAACAATGACGCGAGATGGCAGCACACACCAATGTAATGTTAAAACCCAATGAGGTTAAAAACGTGTTGTACAGATTATAAAAATAATTGGAAGTCATTTGAAAAAATAGACTAATATCTACGTTGATGGCGTAATTAAGTTTGTGCATACCACAAAAATATCTGTATAAACTGACAGTCCTTTATAAACGAAAAACTAACGCAGTTAAAATGTAGTGATCATACAATATTGGTTTGTGCATACCACAGGAATATCTGTATAAAACGACTGTCGATTAAAAAGTATACAACAGTGGCCACAATGCAGCGGTGATGCAATATTGGTTCATGCATATCACAAAACACTTGTATAAAACTACAGTCAAGTGTAAAAGAATATACAACAATGTCTGCAATGTATCAGTTTAAAAAAATTGGATAGTACATAAAACACAAACATCTGTATAAAAAGACAGTCATAAAAGAATACATGATAGTAGTCACAGTGCAGCAGTTACGAAATATAGATATGGCGCCTATGCACTGTAAATTGTTGTATAACAACTGTTCGACGTTACAAGGTATGTCTCATCTCTAAATATGCCCGATCTTGCTCTTATGGATTTAATTGACGTATCTTCTCGTTTTATTATAATGACATGCATGTTTTAAATTTTCGTCTTTCCTTGTAAAATATTTTATTTGACCTGATGATGCTGACATAGTTCAGCGAAACCAGTCGTTGTTAATAAAAATTGATGATAAGCGATCTTGGCTATTTTATATCTTTTTACAAGAAGATACAGTGGTTGAAAGTCGCCAGCTGGTATAAAAATCGAACTGCCGACCAGCGACGACTGTTGACACTATAGTAGCTGCTGGTGACTACACGCCCTGCGTGACGAAACGACGAGCACCACCTCCAGGGCTGGCCTACTAGCTACAGGAACTTGGCAGAGCAGGGCTGCTTTAGCGGCACAGACGGGAGTATTCTCTGCGGCTGTAATTGCAACATCAACATTAAATAAACGAAGCTTTATAGGGAGAGTCCCCAGCAGTGTTTGCAGACGGCTGGGTTTTTATTTGGGGGCTTTGAGCGGTGAGAGGCAGCTCTTCCGCCTGGCCGGCCGCGCTTTGCGCAAGATGGCGGCGGCGAAAGTGGCAGCCCTGCGAAATGTCAGGGCCGCCAACCTCCGCCGGTCCCGCTAGCCGCGGCGCGCTGCCAATGCCGCACAAATACCTCAGCCGCCGTCTCTGCAGCAGTCCCGCAGGGCTCCGTTTCGGGTCCACTCTTTTTCTTTCTTCTTTGATTAAATTTCCTCACTTTCCTTACCGATAGGGTCATTTGAAGCGTATCCAATCCTGAACCTCGCATCTCCATCCACATTCCGCAAGTTAACTGACAACGCAGTGCGTAGCACTGAAAATGTCTGCTCCTATTCCACTCGCATATGAATCGCGAAAAACCGCAGGGCTCAATTTTGGGTCCCCTCTTTGTTTTCTTCTTTGATTAAATTTCCTCACTTTCTTAAAGATAGGGCCATTTCAAGCGTATCCAATCCTGAACCTCGCATCTCCATCCATATGCCGCAAGCCAGCTGACGGTGCAATCCATACCACTGAACATGCCTGCTCCTATTCTTGCGTATGGATCGCGAAAAACCGCAGGGGTCGATTTTGGGTCCCCCTTTTTTTTCTTCTTTGATTAAATTTCCTCACATTCCTTACCGCTAGGGTCATTTAAAGCGTATCCAATCCTGAACCTCGCATCTCCAACCATATTCCGCAAGGCAGCTGACGGTGCATTGCGTAGCACTGAAATGCCTGCTCCTATTCCACTCGCGTATGGATGGCGAAAAACCGCAGGGGTCGATTGGGGATACCCTCTTATTTTTCTTCTTTGATTAAAATTTCTTCACTTTCCTCACCGCTAGGGTCATTTGAACCGTAGCCATTCCTGAACCTGGCATCTACATCTACATCTGCATCTATATCTACCTCCGTGTTGCGGTTACCAGATGACGGTGCATGGCGGAGGGTGCTATGTGTACCATTCTACATCTACACGGGATACTCTGCAAATCACATTTAAGTGCCTGGGATTAAATGTAGTACGCGGTTTTTATCACAGAAATATAGATGTTTCCTGCTCTTTTTTTCTCTGTATCTTCAGGCGTGCCCCAGGGGAGTGTGATAGGACCGCTATTATTTTCTATCTATATAAATGATCTGATGGACAGAGTAAGTTGTAATTTGCGGCTGTTTGCTGATGATGCTGTGGTGTATGGGAGGGTGTCGTCTGTAACTGACTGTAATAGCATACAGGACGACTTAGACAAAATTTCTAGTTGGTGCGAAGAATGGCAGTTAGCTCTCAATGTAGAAAAGAAAGGTGATGCGCATGAGTAGGAAAAACAATCCCATAATGTTCGAATACAGCATTAGTAGTGAGCTTCTTGATGCTGTCGCGTCGTTCAAATATCTAGGCGTAACATTGCAGAGCGATATGAAATGGAACGAGCATGTGAGGACAGTTGTGAGTAAGGCGGACAGCCGACTTCGGTTTATTGGGAGAATTTTGGGAAGATGTACTTCACCTGTAAAGGAGATCGCGTATAAAACGCTTGTACGACCACGTCTCGAGTATTGCTCAAGTGTTTGGGACCCACAGCAGATCAGTTTAAAGGAAGATATACAAGCAGTTCAGAGGCAAGCAGCTAGGTTCGTTCCCGGTAGGTTCGACCAATGCGCGAGTGTCACGGAAATGCTCCGGCAACTCAATTGGGGATCGCTGGAAGAAAGACGACGTTCTTTTCGTGAATTTCTGTTGAGGAAATTTAGAGGGCCGGAATTTGAAGCTGACTCTAGTACGATCTTGCTGCCGCCTACTTACATTTCGCGTAGTGATCACAATTACAAGATAAGAGGAATTAGGGCTCTTACGGAGGCATATAGGCATTCTTTTTTTTTTTTCCTCAGCTCAATTTGGAAGTGGAATAGGAAAGGAAAGGCTTAGTAGTGTTACAGTGTACCCTATGCCACGCACCTTACTGTGAATTGCGGAGTATGTATGTAGATGTAAATGTATTTGAACAGAAGCAGCAACAAGTAAAGAAAACGCGAGATTTTTGTTTACATATCGATGTAAACAAGAGCGAAATACAAGCTGAAAGGAGCACGATCTAAGGCTCTATATTTCAGTGAACTTGAACAAAACAACACTGTTGGTATAAGCTGCGTGCTGTGTTTAGCATTCGCAGGAATGAAAATGGCGGATGCGCCAGCGTGTGCTTTTGGGAGCTCCAGAATGGTCTGTGACGTCACGGCCACTGTGCAAGCAGGCCGGATGCGGTGCATTCCTGCGGCTAAGGCGGCGTCTGGAGCTGCCGTCACGCCAAGGACGACGCAGCCAGGCTTGTAGAGGAACTCCTGACCGCTGCCACTGTCTATCCGTCACACAGTGCTCTCACATCCTGACAAACTAAAAGAAAAGTCAGATATCACTTCTGTTCTACTAGATGACTTACCGTCAATTACTACGAACTGTCGGAGCGCGCGGTTGCTCGCCGTGGAGGTTCGAGTCCTCCCTGGGGCATGGGTGTGTGTGTTGTCCTTAGGTTAGTTTACCTAGGTTTAAGTAGCTTGTGAGCTACGGACTGATGACCACGCAGTTTGGTCCGATATATTTACAAACATTTGAACATTTTTAAACTACGAACTGTGTCCTTTCTAATAAGGAAATACCGAAACAATCGGATATTCCGTAAGCCTGCAACTTCATGTAGCGTTGCAGCACAGGAAACTAACAACACACGCTAGAGGACGAAGGCGGCTCCATTTCTAAGAGTACCGTAAACAGCCGGCCGCGGTGGCCGAGGGGACTGAGGCGCTCCACTCACGGTCTGCACGGCCACTACGGTCGGGGGTTCGAATCCCCCCTCGGACATGGATATTTGTGCCATCCTTAATATAAGGTAGTTCATAAGTAGTTTGTAAGTTTAGGGACTGATGACCCCGTAGTTAAGTCCCTTAAGCTTAACAAACATTTGAACATTTGAAGTACCGAAAACAAATCTTGGCAGGTGTTCAAATCAGAATATCGATTTATGTACGATTGACGTCATTTTTCAGCGAAACAACCAATTCTTGGCGCCATTTGCTAACTTTAGCCGGCTGCGGTGGCCGAGGGAACTGAGGCGCTCCAGTCATGGTCTGCACGGCCACTACGGTCGGGGGTTAGAATCCCCCTCCGGCATGGATATTTGTGCCATCCTTAGTATAAGGTAGCAGATAAGTAGTTTGTAAGTTTAGGGACTGATGACCTCGTTGTTAAGTCCCATAAGCTCTACAAATATTTGAACATTTGATTTGCTAACTTTAGGACAATCTCATTTTGGAAATACAAACGAACTTTCGAGAAATATATTAAATGTTTGATATCACTGGATACAAGTTATGTGTGTGGTATTTTAGCTACATTTTCTGCATTACCTTCTGCCTTACATGGAGTAATTTCTAAACTTGCAGTTTGGTAGTGTCTGCCTGACGTATGGGCACACACAGTTTGCCGGTAGCAGACACTACCAAACTGCAAGTTTAGAAATCACTCCATGTAAGGCGCAAGGTAATGCAGAAAATGTAGCTAAAATACCACACACATAACTTGTCTCCAGTGATATCAAACATTTACTATATTTCTCGAAAGTATACAGACAGTTCAAATTTCGGTTTGTAATGTTTTCACACGAGCGTCTCCAAACAGCACGCTACGCCCCTCACACGGAATTGGTCCGCCTCTACCAATCCATCGGTCACCGAATCTGTTGTTGAGAAACGTTATATTCTTCAAATTACTAAATATCTATCAGCTCGCTATAAAACCGTGCCTAAAACCTTCTTCGGGTATAACTGTACAAATATTTAAGTGTCTGCGTATTGTCGTTCGGACGTGCTAAGCGTACACGGAACAGACATTCACATTTACAGATGTACAGGGTTTTACAAAAAGGGACGGCCAAACTTTCAGGAAATATTCCTCACAAACAAAGAAAGAAAATATTTTATGTGGACATGTGTCCGGTAACGCTTAATTTCCATGTTAGAGCTCGTTTTATTACTTCTCTTCAAATCACATTAATCACGAAATGGAAACACACAGCAACAGAAAGTACCAGCGTGACTTCAAACACTTTGTTACAGGAAATGTCAAAATGTCCTCCGTTAGCGAGGATACACGCATCCACCCTCCGTCGTACGGAATCCCTGATGCGCTGATGCAGCCCTGGAGAATGGCGTATTGTATCTCAGCCGTCCACAATACGAGCACCAAGAGTCTCTACATTTGGTACCGGGGTTGCGTAGACGAGAGCTTTCAAATGAATGTCGAGAGGGTTGAGGTCAGGAGAGCGTGGAGGCCACGGAATTGGTCCGCCTCTACCAATCCGTCGGTCACAGAATCTGTTGCTGAGAAGCGTACGAACACGTCGACTGAAATGTGCAGGAGCTCCATCGTGCATGAACCACATGTTGTGTCGTACTTGTAGAGGCACATGTTCTAGCAGCACACGTAGAGTATCCTGTATGAAGTCATGATAACGTGATCCAGTAAGCGTAGGTGAAAGAACATGGGGCCCAATCGAAACATCACCAACAATTCCTGCCCAAACGTTCACAGAAAATCTGTGTTGATGACGTCAACCGAGGAAGTACAGTACATACTAAGGAAACAATTGGGCATTTTGACAATAGTCTGCACGAATTATGTCAATTTGCATTTAAAGAGAAATACATTTTCTTTCCAGAATGAAACTTCACTCTGCGGAGTGTGCGCTGATATGAAACTTCCTGGCAGATTAAAATTGTGTGCCGGAACCGGGACTCGAACCGCTGTTCCGCTGCAAAGTGAAAAGTTTCATTCTGGAAACATCCCTTAGGCTGTGGCTAAGCCATGTCTCCACCATATCCTTTCTTCCAGGAGTGCTATTCTTGCACGGTTCGCAGGAGAGCTTCTGTGAAGTTTGAAAAGTAGGAGGCGAGGTACTGGCGGAAGTAAAGTTGTGAGGCGGCATCGTGAGTCGTGTCGGGATGGAACAGTCAGTAGAGCGCTTACCCGCGAAAGGCAAAGGTCCCAGGTTCGAGTCCCGGTTCCGGCACACAATTTTAATCTGACAGGAAGATTCACACTTTCTTTCTTTGTGTGTGAGGAATGTTTCCTGTCAGTTTGGCCGTACGTTTTTGTAACACCCTGTATGTTAGATGTTTGATATCACTGGATACAAGTCATGTGTGTGGTACCTTAGCTACACTTTCTGCACTGCCTTGCGCCTTACGTTGAGTAATTTGTGCGTCGCGTTAACCGCCCAGTTGGGCAGCGCTTGGCCGCAGCTGCTGCCTGCAGACTGCCGACGTGTTGACACAGCCAGGCGGGCGTTTGCAGGCGTTTTCACGCCGGCTTCTCGCTGATGGTCTTCGGCTTTCCCCAGCGCGCATGCGCGGCTAATGCCTCTGCAAACAGCGCTCCGCCCCACACAGGAACGCTATACACATCTCTCTCTCTCTCTCTGGTGCTTCATCTTACGACACCGGTGACGCTGGTGCTAGCGAAAGTTACCACCGTGTCTCCATCAAACTCTGCCCTCAGCTGTTAGCGCCAGCCACTGCACGTGTAGTCTGTACGACAACTCCGTGCCGATAAAGTTTCGGAAACTCGCTACACGGTACATGGCGGGGGGTACCATCTACCTGCATTCTACATGGCATACTCCGCAAATCACATTTAACTGCCAGGCAGAGGGTTCATCGAACCACCTTTATACTATTCATCTCTCATTCCATTCTCGAATAGCGCGCGGGAAAAAACAACTCCTGAATCTCTCCGTTCGAGCTCTGATTTCTCGTATTTTATTCTGATGATCATTTCTACCTATGTAACTGGGAGATAACAAGTGTCAGATGAACGGATCTTTTGCAACTACAATTATATTACAAACGGCTTTTTTACTATTACTACCGTATTTTTTGTCCGAAAAATTTGAGAAAGGGAGGTTCTGGTCTCTGGCGGCCTACGATCATGTTTGTAAAATTTGTTGCTAATCGGTTGAACGGTTCGTCTTAAAAACAGGGAACACGTTACGGACAGACAGACAGACATACATCCCAAAATCGCCGTTATTTTTGCAAATATATCTGAAAGGGTACGAGATATGAAAAAAACATGAGAGAGCAATGTTGTAGAGAATTTTCTCCTCTACAAATTCGCTTATTCAATTTTCTTTTCAGATGAATGGTTAATCCATTATTTTCATTTAAATTTCGAGCTGTCAAAAGACGATCGCAAAGGTCCACTTTTGGTGTTACTACCGTAACCTAAAGTGGGCCAATATTCAAATACAAATATTACATAAACTTCGCAGTAGAATCACAGAATTAAAGGGCCAAGAAGGACAGTGTATATAAAGCTTTCTCGAAAAGTGGCAAAATGTGAAATATTAATACGCTATTCTGCTGCATTTGATTAAACAGGGAAGTATACAAAGCATTAAATTCATACAAACGAAATAGTTTTATGAGATAAAAGTTTTCTGGGTGTTGTACCGCGTCATTATGGAAGAAGGCTATTACTTAAATAACCGACGTTTCGGCCAACGTTACAGTGGCCTTCATCTGGGTATACTGATGTTTTACTTACCTTAATTTTTCGTTTATATGAACTTAATGCTTTGTATAGTTACTCATTTTATCGAAATGGTGCAGAATAGCGTATTAATACTTTGCATTTTGTCACCTTTCAGGAAACCTTTATATACACTGTACTCCTTGCTCCTTTAAATCTGTGATTCTACTGCGAATTTTATGTAATATTTGTATTTGCATATTATTCTTAACTGTTTCATGTACAGGTACCTGAAGGAACACAATAATTGCTCGAAAGCAGTTGTGAATCAACCTGCAGTGTGTTTGACGTAATGAGACAATATATGTCTGAGGGAACTGGATTACAGTTCAGTTTTATTTTTATACATTTCTTTGTACGTCTGTCAACGATAGTCTTGCTTATTACTAAGTATGAGAACCGCCTCCGCCTATTAACCGTCTAACTTCAAATCTAGTGATGGAGTCTGGTTTCGCCTGAACCCCCACGCAGCATGCAGAGATGGTCCCCAGTCGGTAACAGTCGCGTGTTGGACGATTATGATAGGTAAGCTATCTTTCAGTAGTCTGCTATGAGACTGGTTTAGCAGTAAGTGAAAAATATTCCTATCAGATTGCAGAAGTGTATGCACTTACCGTTTATCAGAAAAGTAAGTAGTCCAGATCAAATCACACGTAAAAATGCACTTGTTACCAAGAATCCAATCACAAAATTTAACAATAATGATTCTAATTATATCACAGATCGATCACTTGATGTAATACGCGAAACGTCAAATCGACTTTTTTTTAAAGAGATGTATTAAAAAAAAATTATTTTTTAGTGCTTTGTTAATTTATTCTTATATTTCCTTATTCGTATGCTTATCCTTAAAGAGAAAGAGCTGAAGACATTGTAGCACGCATAGATCAAAGATATCGTCTGTGGCATCACGTTTCGCTGTATGTAACCTTCTAGCTGTAGAGTCGCAAACGTCATCGCTGGCCTTCAGTCCGAATTTTTTTATAATTTGACGACTTTCAACCACCATATCTTCCACACTCTTATAGCTATCGGCATGGAACTGCTATGGTGTACAACGGGAGACTTCGGGCAACAATTACACACAGACCATTCGTTTGCGTTCCGCAGTTTTAGCAGCAGAGCGAAATATTAACACACACACACACACACGCAGAATTTTATATACACCAATAACTTTCCATCCCAATATAGTCCAGCCTTTTATCATTATCAACCCTCAAGGAACTATGCAACCAATAAAACCAATTTCAAAGAGTAAATATAATTTTCAAAGAGTAATTATTGTTGCGCATTTCCCATTATATTCTTCAAATTACTAAATATATTTTAGATCGCTATAAAACCGTGGCTAAAACCTTCGTCAGGTATAAATTAGTAACTGTACAAATATTTAAGTCTCTGTGTCTTGTCGTTCGGACGTGATAAGCTTACACCGAACACACATTTACATAAATATAGCTATCCGATCGCTATAAAACCGTGCCTAAAGCCTTCCCCGGATAGACATTAGTAACTGTACAAATTTTTAGCTTTTTATATTTTGTGGTTCACACGTGATAAACGTACAACGAACAGACATACTTATTTATAGATATAGATAGATGTAACGCCATAGTTCACTGATTTACACAAGTAAAGAGAAATGCTGTTGTCGATTGAAGTGTTGGCTGGCGTTCGTTAGAATGGACAGCGCGATGGAGTCTAGCAGTTAATTGCGTGCACGGCAGCGGAGCATGCGGAGGAATTCGCCGCGCAAACGCGCCTTTTAAGAGTAAAGGGACTGGCCGTAGAAAGCGAAATGAGCAGAAGTGTGCGCGATTTAGAAAAAAAGAAAAGAAAAAGAAAAAAAAGGACAGAAATAAGAGAAGCAGTCACCGGGAACTGGAAAGACGACTCAAGTGGCAGCCGTAGAGAGTAGAAGGCTGTGATGGAAAGTGGCCGTGCGAGTGTGTGAGTATGTGTGAGTCCCCGCTACCTCGCCTTGAGAGGCCTCAGACTTCCTGGAGTTACGACACGCCGACTAGCTGCATCTTCCCCGCAGCGCTGGGCAATATGTCACCGTTAGTGGCACGCTATAACTGGCAGCTAACTGTCCACTAACTGCTGTTGCGTCACTAGCCACTAGCCACGCGGCCACCGCAGCAGAGGTGGGCAGGCGAATGTGTGGGGGAGAGGGGAGGGGATAAAGGAGGGGATGAGGGGAGGAACAGGCCGCCTGCTCCGCTGGGGTGCGTGCTTGCTCGTGTCCCGAGCGAAAAAGACTCTCCCAAAAACCCTACCTGTTGGCACCAGGCAAGCATCTGAATCGTTCATGTAGTTATTGCTGATGATGCAAGTATAGCTATCACACCAACAAACATGAATTAACTGATAAAACTGTAAATTATATCTTTCAGATATAAAATACAGGGAAAGGAGGGTTATTTACAACTTGTACAAAAGCCAGACCGCAGTTATTAGACTCGAAGGGCATGAAAGGGAAGCATCAGTTGCGAAAGGAGTAAGACAGGGTTGTAGCCTTTCTCCGATGTTATTCAATTTGTACATCGAGCAGGCAGTGAAGGAAAGCAAGGAAAAATTTGGAATAGGGATTAAAGTTCAGGGGGAAGAAATAAAAACATTGCGTTTTGCTGATGACATTGTAATTTTGTCAGAGACAGCAAAGGACCTGGAAGAGCAGTTGAATGGAATGGACAGTGTGTTGAAGAGATCGTATAAAATGAACATTAACAAGAGCAAAGCAAAAATAATGGAATGCGGTCGTAGAAAATCAGGCGATGCTGAAGGAATTAGATTAGGTGACGAAACAATGAAGGTGGTAGATGAGTTTTGTTACTTGGGTAGTAAAATAACATGCGATGGTCGCAGTACAGAGGATATAATATGCAGAATGGCAATGGGAAGAAAAGCATTTTTGAAAAAGAGAAATTTGCTAACATCGAATATTAATTTAAGTGTAAGGAAGTCTTTTTTGAAGGCATTTGTGTGGTGTGTTGCCTTGTACGGGAGTGAAACATGGACGATAAGCAGTGCGGACAGGAAGAGAATAGAGGCTTTTGAAATGTGGTGCTACAGAAGAATGCTGAAGATTAGGTGGGTAGATCGCATAACTAATGAAGAGGTACTGAACAGAATTGGTGAGAAAAGGAATTTTTGGCATACTCTGGCTAAAAGAAGGGATCGCTTGGTAGGACACATTCTTAGACATCGGGGAATCGTAAATTTAGCTTTGGAGGGAAGTGTGTGGGGTAAAAATCGCATAGGGAGACCAAGAGACGCGTATAGTAAGCAGATTCAAGTGGATGTGGGTTGCCGTTCTTATGAGGAGATGAAAAGCCTTGCTCAGGATAGAGTAGGGTGGAGAGCTGCATCAAACCAGTCTCCGGACTGAAGACTATAACAACAACATCTTTCAGACACGTATTCAAATTTTCAAATGTTCGTTTAGCTTATGGGACTTAACCACGGGGTCATCAGTCCCTAAACTTGCAAACTGCTTATGAACTAGCTAAGACTAAGGACGGCACAAATATCCATGCCCGAGGGGGGATTCGAACCCCCGACCGTAGTGGCCGTGCACACCGTGACTAGAGCGCCTCAGTCCCCTCGGCCACCGCGGCCAGCCAGAAAGGTATTAAGTGGTTCTCTACAAATGGACTCTCATTAAACTTTCATGAAACCCAGTATATACAGTTTCGTACAGTAAATGGGGCACGACACATTAATAAATTTATACTTTGAACATAAATTTGTAGCTAAGGTAGAATATTCAAAATTTTTAGGTGTTTGCATTGACGAGGGACTCAATTGGAAAAAAACATATTGAAGATCGAGAATGAAACTTTCACTCTGCAGCGGAGTGTGCGCTGATATGAAACTTCCTGGCAGATTAAAATTGTGTGCCGGAACCGGGACTCGAACCTGGGATCTTTTCCTTTCGCGGGCAAGTGCACTACCGACTGTGCTATCCCGACACGACTCACGATGCCGCCTCACAACTTTACTTCCGCCAGTACCTCGCCTCCTACTTTCCAAACTTCACAGAAGCTCTCCTGCGAACACGCAAGACTAACACTCCTGGAAGAAAGGATATGGTGTAGACATGGCTTAGCCACAGCCTAAGGGATGTTTCCAGAATGAAAGTTTCACTCTGCAGCGGAGTGTGCGCTGATATGAAACTTCCTGGCAGATTAAAATTGTGTGCCGGAACCGGGACTCGAATCTGGGACCTAGGCAAAGGTTCCAGGTTCGAGTCCCGGTTCCGGCACACAATTTTAATCTGCCAGGAAGTTTCATATTGAAGATCTGCTGAAACTTTTGAGTTCACCAACTTATCCTATCAGGATCATTGCAAAATTTGGTGATATACATCTCACTAAATTAGCCTACTACGCCTATTTTCATTCATTACTTTCATATGGGATCATATTCCGGGGCAATTCAACACCGAGTAAAAAAGTATTCACTACACAAAAGCGTGTAATCAGAATAATTGCTGGAGCCCACCCAAGAGCATCCTGCAGACATTTATTTAGGGATCTTCACTGTAGCTTCACGATATATATATTCACTCATGAAATTTGTTGTTAACAATCCGACCCAATTCAAAAGTAATAGTAGTGTGCATAGCTACAATACTAGGAGAAAGGGTGACATGTTAAAAAAAATCTCTTACATTCAGCTAATCTGGCATATGATTATGCATAGCTGATATTAAGATGACTGGTGCATTGAGAATGATCACTATGTGTTCTAAATCGATCTGTAAAAACATTAACAAAAAACGACCAATGCTGCATACTACACTTATTGTATTCTTCTTTATTTATTTATTTATTTATTCACTTAATTGCTGAAGTCATTACATTGTCTACACCTGTGGAAAAAAGGTACATTGCATCACCTCTCTATTGCCTACTGTATGTTTAATATCTTGATTGCATTGGAAGTGTATTGACACTACATAAATGGAACCATTGCCTCTTCACAAACACATGAAAATAAACCAGGTAGTTTTACATGAAAAGAAAAAGTGCAAGCAGTGCCACAGGCGTCGCAGTGGCAGTATGCAGTTCCATTTGTTTAGAACTAGCCCTGTATTTTAACCACAGGAAAAGCATTTTTTTTGTTATTCATGACAACATGTACTTTTCCTTTTAATGTTTTCAAAGCTGTTGTCATTAATATGTGTTAAATAATAATATTCCAGTAGAACGCAGACGGCGTTGGTAATGCCCGTACACAGAGCTCAGCTGTGTGAAATGTGTACGGTAAATCCGGGAGAGGTGGCACACATCTTCAGAACTATTCATAAAGAATCCCGTAACAGACTTAAGAACAAGACAATTTGGCTTACAAGTAAACAAACCAGTTTTCCTTTGAGAATTGTACATGCACTCATTCGTCACAATGTTTGACAATTCAGAAAACCTTACAGTGCGGCATCTGTCCCAGAGGCTAAGCGTGAGATGCCGCTCCCTGATGGATGACATTGCCACATGATAATATCTGTTGAAATTTATAATTTTTCAAACAAAATATGTTAAAATTACAGTTTATCATTGTAACAATTGAGGAATAAAAATAAACACTGAAGAATTCGCAAACAAATCCTTTACTTTCGTTATGTCAAAACACTGAATTAAATTTTAAATTATTTTTAAAGATTAAACTTAGTCCTGTCAGAATTTTTCGAAAGAAATTACCTCCATCATTAGCTTTTATTCCTCGTTTTCCTGCCACAGTCGACACAATAAGTATCAAAGTTTGTGATCTATTAGGCACAGACGCCGCACCCTACGACTCTGTCACCGTAGCAGCCAAGATGGCCGGAATAGAATCAAAAGGCACCCAACAGAAGTTACTGATCGTGGAGCTACTCAGATATTTAAAAATACGTCACTGTTTAACACCATCTAATAACTAACCGTAACACTAAAAAGATTTCCATGCGAGATATAGAGACCTTGTTTGTAGACACTAACTGACTCGGTTACAACTACCACTATTGTAGCAGAAGTAGTTTCCTCGCCGCCCAGCGTCTTCTGCGCAACTGTAGAGCACCAACACACGCACTGTGGTGGCTTTTACCGAAACTGGGGGGGGGGGGGGGGGGGGGAGGTTACGCAGTCGCCACATTGGAGTAGCCGAGCGGTCTGGAGCGTTATGTTGCGGATCACGCGGCCTCCCCGTCGGAGGTTCGAATCCCCCCCCTCAGGCACCGATGTTTGTGCTGTATTTAGTATGAGGTAGTTGATAAGTAATTTTGTAAGTTTAGGGACTGATTACCCCTTAGTTGATTCCCACAAGCTTTATGAACATTTGAACATTTGGTACACAGTCTGTACCGATGGGGCGACTCTATCAGACTTACTATATACAGTGAGCTCAGTTTAAACTTGTACCTCACACAGAACAGTACAATGTATGTCAACATTTTGGCAATGTGATTTATCCAGGATTTTGCTACTGCCACTAGATGCCCCCGTCCCCTGGACCAGAACCTCAGTGGCCGCCCACCCGTGCTGACGCCACGTTGTTTCGCCGTTGTTGCAGGTTGTTGCTGGTAGCGCTGCTGGCGGCCCCCGCGCTGCCCCGGCCCGCCGAGGTGTCCGTCATCACGGAGCCGCGGCCCGGCGAAGAGTTCGTGCTGTACCACGCGGGCGGCGCCGAGCAGCGGCGCACCGTCAGGGGTGAGTGAGTGCATGCTGGCCCACTGCAGACGAAGGCTGCCCTCCTGTCCACTGTAAACAGAGGCTAACCGCCTGTCATGTGTAAACAAAGGCTGCCCAGCTGCCCACTGTAAACAAAGACCAGCCACCTGTCCACTGTAAACAAAGACCAGCCACCTGTCCACTGTAAACAGAAGCTGCCCACCTATCCAGTGTACACAAAGACCAGCCACCTGTCCACTTTAAATAGAGGGTTCCCACCTGTACACTGTAAACAAAGACCAGCTACCTGTCCGCTGTAAACACAGGTAGCCCGCCTGTCCACATAAACAGAGGCTGTCCACCTGTGCACTGTAAAAAAAGACTGGCTACCTGTCCACTATAAACAAAGACTGCCCAGCTGTCCACTGTAAACAAAGGCTGCCCACCTGTCCACTGAAAACAAAGACCAGCCACCTGTACACTGTAAACAGAGGGTGCCCAGCTGTCCAGTGTAAACAAAGACCAGCCACCTGTCCACTGTAAATAGAGGCTTCCCGTCTGTACACTGTAAACAAAGACTAGCCACCTGTCCACTGTAAACAAAGGCTGCCCAGCTGTCCACTGTAAACAAAGACCAGCTACTTGTCCACTGTAAACAAAGGCTGCCCAGCTGTCCACTGTAAACAAAGGCTACCCAGCTGTCCACTGTAAAAAAAGACCAGCCACCTGTCCATTGTAAACAAAGGCTGCCCAGCTGTCCACTGTAAACAAAGGCTGCCCAGCTGTCCACGGAAAACAAAGACCAGCCACCTGTCCACTGTAAACAGAGGCTGCCCAACTGTCCAGTGTAAACAAAGACCAGTCACCTGTCCACTATAAATAGAGGCTTCCCGCCTGTACACTGTAAACAAAGACCAGCTACCTGTCCACTGTAAACACAGGTAGCCCACCTGTCCACATAAATAGAGGCTGCCCGCCTGTGCACTGTAAAAAAAGACCGGCTACCTGTCCACTGTAAACAAAGGCTGCCCAGCTGTCCACTGTAAACAAAGACCAGCCATCTGTCCACTGTAAACAGAGGCAGCCTGCCTGTCTGTTGTAAACAGAGCCTGTCCACCTGTCCACTATAAACAAAGATGAGCCACTTGTCCACTGTGAACAAAGACCAGCCACCTGTCCACTGAAAGCAAAGGCTGCCTAATGACCACTGTGCAGAGAGCTTGCCCACTTGTCCACTTTAAACAAAGGGCAGCTACGTGTCCACTGTAAATACAAGGACCGAGACGTCCAAAATAGAAAGAAGCTAAGGCCAGCCACCATAGGTCAGTGACAGTGTGGCCGACTGCCGACACAAGAGGCACAGGCTCCATTCCTGGCAGGGGACTGGGTGTCAAATGTTTGTCCTCAACGTCACTTTCACCATCATCTACAGCAGGTCACCAAACGGGCGTCAATAAAAGTACTTGCTGTAGGTGCCTGAACCCCTATGGGGATATCCTGCCAATAGAAAGCTATACGATCGTTTCATTTTCACCTGTACAATGTAAACAAATGTCAACAAAGTGTCCGCTGTAAACACAAGACGCCCAGGTGTCTACTATAAAGAAATACTGTTCACCTGTCTTCTGTAAACAAAGGCCAACCACCTGTCCACTGTACACTAAACCCAATAGAGTGTTCACTATAAACGAAGGCTGCCTAATCAGCAGTGTCCAAAAGACTTCTCACTCGTCCTAAAGCATATGATTCTCGAGGAGTCAACCAATATATTGCTTCCCTTTACGAATATGTCTGGAAAAGACCACAAGGAGTAATTAGAGAAAGTAGAGCGAACATGGAGGCATAGCAGTGATAGTTTCCTCTGCCAGTAGTATGTGATTAGGTGAGGGAAGTGCCCTCTACCACACACTGTGAAGGAGCTTGCACAGTGTGCATGATGTAGATGTAAATGCTACTGTCCAAATGGTCCTGGCAGTAAGAAAGAGTGTTCGTCTGTTCGAAGAAGAACAAGAGTGGACCCAAAACAGATCCCTGTGGTATTCGTCCAGAGTCTATTCCCCTATCTGAATGTGAAGCGAGTGGCCACAGTGCAGAAGGTACCATATGTGGCACAGCATGAGGTGGATGTAGATGTGGATGTGGATGTAGATGTGAATGCTATAGTCCAAATGGTCCTGCCAGTAAGAAAGAGTGTTCATCTGTTCGAAGCACAATAAACGTGGACCCAAAACAGATCCCTGTAGTACTCGTCCTGAGGCTATTGCCCCATCTGAATGTGAAGGGAGTGGCCACAGTACAGACAGCACAGCATGAGGTGGAGTACACATGTAGGTGGATGTAGATGTAGATGTGGATGTAGACGTGAATGCTATAGTCCAGATGGTCCTGGCAGTAAGAAACAGTGTTCGTCTGTTCGAAGAACTATAAAAATTGACCCAAAACAGATCCCTGTGGTACTCGTCCAGAGGTTACTGCCCCATCTGAATGTGAAGGGAGTGGCCACAGTACAGACAGCACAGCACACAGTGGAGTACACATGTAGGTGGATGTAGATGTAGATGTGGATGTAGATGTGAATGCTATAGTCCAAATGGTCCTGCCAGTAAGAAAGAGTGTTCATCTGTTCAAAGAAGAATAAAAGTGGACCCAAAACAGATCCCTGTGGTACTCGTCCAGAGGCTATTCCCCCATCTGAATATGAAGGGACTGGCCACAGTGCAGAAGGTACCCTATGTGGCACAGCATGAGGTGGATGTAGATGTGGATGTAGATGTAGCTTGTCCATTTTCTCACGGGGTGCACCCGCCGTGTTGCAGAGTTCGCGACGTCGCACCAGAGCCCGCACGCGTCGCGCGCCGCCTCCGACCTGGAGGCGGTGCTGGAGGAGCAGGAGGCATCGGGGGCGGAGGGGCGGCCGGCCGCGGGGGCGGCCCGCCCCCAGCCCAGCAAGCGCGACGCGGACGTCGACCCCGCGCAGCTGCGCGCCGCCGAGGCGCTGCTGGGCGCGCTGCTCCGCCCCCAGGAGACGCTGCCACTAGCGCCGGGCCGGGCGGTCAGCGTGCGGCCACAGGCCGACATAGGCGTCATCGAGGAGCAGGTAGCGCACCAGCGGCCACTGCCCAGCACCAACTGCCCGTAACTGCTGAATGATGCCTAACGTGCACACTTCACAACACTGCCTTCTTTCTTGCAGTCGCTTTTAGCTAAAGGCCTGCGCTTTGCGGTTCTTGTCCTTTTTACAATTGTAGCATGTAAGAGTTTTAAGGAAATTGGCCAAAAACGTTACAAGACTTTTGCTACAACATTTCCCTTTCATTAGTGTATATATACGAATATTATAGGCGCAAAATTCCTAGCAGGAAAAATTAAATATAAAAAATTGACGAAGATTACTCACCAGGCGAAGGAGCACAGGTGTGACAGCATCACAAATAAATAAATGAATACACGCACACAAACGCAAGCTTTGGCAGAAGGGAAGGAGAGGGAAAAGGAAATGATGAGGGTTTAAAGGAGTGGGTAAGGAGTCATTCCAATCCCGGGAGAGGGAAAACTTACCATGGGGGAAAAAATGACGGTAAACAAATACACATACACCCACACATTTACACAGACGCAAGTACACCTAGGCAGACATACTGTAGAAAGCTTGTGTAAATGTGTGGGTGTGTGTGTATTTCTTCACCCTCCTTTTTCCCCCCAAGGTAAGTTTTTCCTGTCACGGGATTGGAATGACTCCTTACCCACTCCTTTAAACCCCCAACATTTCCTTTTCCCTCTCCTTCCCTTCTGCCTGAAGAAGCAACTGGGTTGAGAATGTTTGCGTTTGAGTGTGTGTGTGTGTGTGTGTGTGTGTGTGTGTGTGTGTTTGAGTGTGTTCCATTTATTTGTGATGCTATCACACCTGTGCTCGTTCGCCTGCTGATTAATCTTCGTCTTATATAAGAGTGGACCCAAAACAGATCCTTGCGGTATTCGTGCAGAGGCTATATATACAGTGTGTCCCAGCTATCTTGTCCACCCAAAATACCTCTGGAACAATAACAGCTATTGGAAAACGACTTTCACCAGTATCAATGTACGGCTGGGGCCCATGAATGCACATATTTGAAAACATCGTAAAACGAAAGATAATGTGTTTTTAACACAAACTTATGTTTTTTCAGCGGACATCCTATATTTTTTCTTCAGCAAGACAAGTGAAGTAAACAATGGCGTTGATAGCATAGCGATATTCCAATTACTTGCCGAGATATTGCGACGCAAAGTCAACGCTTGAAATACACGAAACGCGCGGCTAGCGCACGTCCTGAGACTCAGGCGTGAACCCAATGCTGCTCAGGACGAGCGCTAGCCGCGCGTTTCGCGTATTTCAAGCGTCAACTTCGCGTCGCAATATCTCGGCAAGTAATTGGAATATTGCCCACATTCATGGGCCCCAGTCGTATATTGATACTGGTGAAAGTCGTTTTCCTATCATTCATTTCACTCATCTCTTCTCCTCTTTACTGCTTTATCTCTCTCTATATATATATATGGCTCAGTACAAGTACACAGTATCTCTGACTTTAACAATCCTCTAGCACCATCCTCATGACCTAGGTCTTGAATTACCTTCCGCTTCCTTTGGCATTCCTTTTTTCTTGTTTCCCTTCTCTCTTACGTGAAGAAGGAACACAGTTCCAAAAACTTGTCTTACTTTCGTCCTTTTTTCTGTGTGCAACTATCGACGGTACAGCAAAAAGGTAGTTGCGAGTGTGTGTGTGTGTGTGTGTGTGTGTGTGTATGTAAAAATGGGACATAGCCTGTGTTCATATGAATATACATTATAGTACCTGGTGCACCCTGTTCAGAACATTACCAGACTTTTGTAGCCATGTTTCCCATTTATATACAATACAAATTTTACATGTATCGCCCAAATATATAAGGTATTTGCTACCTATTGTTAATGACATACACAAATGAAGCACATTATTGAACTAGTTCTTCATACATTTGTCACAACGACTATATACATCGTGATTGAGAAGGAATGCCACATCATTGGTGATGCAATTCTGCATGTGAAAATAAAGAAGTTCCCAAATATGTCTCTGATTTGCAATCTTTATAGAACTGAGGTGGATTGAAGAGATATCTGTGAATCTTTATGAAGATCAGTGTAAATATTGTTTCCTGGCATGTTAAAATTGATTACTGGAGCCGGGATTTGAACCTGGGACCTTTGCCATTTGTGGGCAAGCCCTCTAGTTTTGTGCTATCCAGCTACATAAAATTTTATATATTTTTCATTTTTATTTTTAAATATCATTTAAATTTACATCCCGGTACACTTCACGGTCCATCCTCATAAATGTTTGTTTGTATAGTCTATGGGAATTAACTACAGGGTCATCAGTCCCTAAACTTACAAACTAGTTATGAACTACTTACGAACTAGGACGGCACAAATATCCATGCCCGAGGTGGGATTCGAACCCCCGACCGTAGTGGCCGTGAAGACCGTGAAGACCGTGACTGGAGCGCCTCAGTCCCCTCAGCCACTGCGGCCGGCGTCCATACTCACAGCTTCACTGCCTGCTAGTTTCCAAAGTTATAGCTGACCGCACCATTGCTAAAGCAATGCCTTCGTTTGCCTCAACGTGCACAGTGGCTGGAGTTGCAGCTTCGTCTAATGTTCCAAACACCAGAGGAAGACCGAGAAACAAGCGATCACAACCACTCGAGCGATGCCACAGCAGTACCCGTACGTAAACGCGACTATGTAGTCTACGTGGTGAAAGTACCAGCTGTATTGATATTTACAGACACAATTGACTTACACAATTCAAAAATGTTCAAATGTTTGTATAGTCTATGGGACTTAACTACGGGATCATCAGTCCCTAAACTTACAAACTACTTATGAACTACTTACGAACTAGGACGGCACAAATATCCAAGCCCGAGGGGGGATTCGAACCCCCGACCGTAGTGGCCGTGAAGACCGTGACTGGAGCGCCTCAGTCCCCTCGGCCACTGCGGCCGGCGTCCATACTCACAGCTTCACTGCCTGCTAGTTTCCAAAGTTATAGCTGACCGCACCATTGCTAAAGCAATGCCTTCGTTTGCCTCAACGTGCACAGTGGCTAGAGCTGCAGCTCGTCTAATGGTCCAAACACCAGAGGAAGACCGAGAAACAAGCGATCACAACCACTCGAGCGATGCCACAGCAGTACCCGTACGTAAACGCGACTATGTAGTCTACGTGGTGAAAGTACCAGCTGTATTGATATTTACAGACACAATTGATTTACACAATTCAAAAATGTTCAAATGTTTGTATAGTCTATGGGACTTAACTACAGGGTCATCAGTCCCTAAACTTACAAACTACTTATGAACTACTTACGAACTAGGACGGCACAAATATCCAAGCCCGAGGGGGGATTCGAACCCCCGACCGTAGTGGCCGTGAAGACCGTGACTGGAGCGCCTCAGTCCCCTCGGCCACTGCGGCCGGCGACCATACTCACAGCTTCACTGCCTGCTAGTTTCCAAAGTTATAGCTGACCGCACCATTGCTAAAGCAATGCCTTCGTTTGCCTCAACGTGCACAGTGGCTAGAGCTGCAGCTCGTCTAATGGTCCAAACACCAGAGGAAGACCGAGAAACAAGCGATCACAACCACTCGAGCGATGCCACAGCAGTACCCGTACGTAAACGCGACTATGTAGTCTACGTGGTGAAAGTACCAGCTGTATTGATATTTACAGACACAATTGATTTACACAATTCAAAAATGTTCAAATGTTTGTATAGTCTATGGGACTTAACTACAGGGTCATCAGTCCCTAAACTTACAAACTACTTATGAACTACTTACGAACTAGGACGGCACAAATATCCAAGCCCGAGGGGGGATTCGAACCCCCGACCGTAGTGGCCGTGAAGACCGTGACTGGAGCGCCTCAGTCCCCTCGGCCACTGCGGCCGGCGTCCATACTCACAGCTTCACTGCCTGCTAGTTTCCAAAGTTATAGCTGACCGCACCATTGCTAAAGCAATGCCTTCGTTTGCCTCAACGTGCACAGTGGCTAGAGCTGCAGCTCGTCTAATGGTCCAAACACCAGAGGAAGACCGAGAAACAAGCGATCACAACCACTCGAGCGATGCCACAGCAGTACCCGTACGTAAACGCGACTATGTAGTCTACGTGGTGAAAGTACCAGCTGTATTGATATTTACAGACACAATTGATTTACACAATTCAAAAATGTTCAAATGTTTGTATAGTCTATGGGACTTAACTACAGGGTCATCAGTCCCTAAACTTACAAACTACTTATGAACTACTTACGAACTAGGACGGCACAAATATCCAAGCCCGAGGGGGGATTCGAACCCCCGACCGTAGTGGCCGTGAAGACCGTGACTGGAGCGCCTCAGTCCCCTCGGCCACTGCGGCCGGCGACCATACTCACAGCTTCACTGCCTGCTAGTTTCCAAAGTTATAGCTGACCGCACCATTGCTAAAGCAATGCCTTCGTTTGCCTCAACGTGCACAGTGGCTAGAGCTGCAGCTCGTCTAATGGTCCAAACACCAGAGGAAGACCGAGAAACAAGCGATCACAACCACTCGAGCGATGCCACAGCAGTACCCGTACGTAAACGCGACTATGTAGTCTACGTGGTGAAAGTACCAGCTGTATTGATATTTACAGACACAATTGATTTACACAATTCAAAAATGTTCAAATGTTTGTATAGTCTATGGGACTTAACTACAGGGTCATCAGTCCCTAAACTTACAAACTACTTATGAACTACTTACGAACTAGGACGGCACAAATATCCAAGCCCGAGGGGGGATTCGAACCCCCGACCGTAGTGGCCGTGAAGACCGTGACTGGAGCGCCTCAGTCCCCTCGGCCACTGCGGCCGGCGTCCATACTCACAGCTTCACTGCCTGCTAGTTTCCAAAGTTATAGCTGACCGCACCATTGCTAAAGCAATGCCTTCGTTTGCCTCAACGTGCACAGTGGCTAGAGCTGCAGCTCGTCTAATGGTCCAAACACCAGAGGAAGACCGAGAAACAAGCGATCACAACCACTCGAGCGATGCCACAGCAGTACCCGTACGTAAACGCGACTATGTAGTCTACGTGGTGAAAGTACCAGCTGTATTGATATTTACAGACACAATTGATTTACACAATTCAAAAATGTTCAAATGTTTGTATAGTCTATGGGACTTAACTACAGGGTCATCAGTCCCTAAACTTACAAACTACTTATGAACTACTTACGAACTAGGACGGCACAAATATCCAAGCCCGAGGGGGGATTCGAACCCCCGACCGTAGTGGCCGTGAAGACCGTGACTGGAGCGCCTCAGTCCCCTCGGCCACTGCGGCCGGCGTCCATACTCACAGCTTCACTGCCTGCTAGTTTCCAAAGTTATAGCTGACCGCACCATTGCTAAAGCAATGCCTTCGTTTGCCTCAACGTGCACAGTGGCTAGAGCTGCAGCTCGTCTAATGGTCCAAACACCAGAGGAAGACCGAGAAACAAGCGATCACAACCACTCGAGCGATGCCACAGCAGTACCCGTACGTAAACGCGACTATGTAGTCTACGTGGTGAAAGTACCAGCTGTATTGATATTTACAGACACAATTGATTTACACAATTCAAAAATGTTCAAATGTTTGTATAGTCTATGGGACTTAACTACAGGGTCATCAGTCCCTAAACTTACAAACTACTTATGAACTACTTACGAACTAGGACGGCACAAATATCCAAGCCCGAGGGGGGATTCGAACCCCCGACCGTAGTGGCCGTGAAGACCGTGACTGGAGCGCCTCAGTCCCCTCGGCCACTGCGGCCGGCGACCATACTCACAGCTTCACTGCCTGCTAGTTTCCAAAGTTATAGCTGACCGCACCATTGCTAAAGCAATGCCTTCGTTTGCCTCAACGTGCACAGTGGCTAGAGCTGCAGCTCGTCTAATGGTCCAAACACCAGAGGAAGACCGAGAAACAAGCGATCACAACCACTCGAGCGATGCCACAGCAGTACCCGTACGTAAACGCGACTATGTAGTCTACGTGGTGAAAGTACCAGCTGTATTGATATTTACAGACACAATTGATTTACACAATTCAAAAATGTTCAAATGTTTGTATAGTCTATGGGACTTAACTACAGGGTCATCAGTCCCTAAACTTACAAACTACTTATGAACTACTTACGAACTAGGACGGCACAAATATCCAAGCCCGAGGGGGGATTCGAACCCCCGACCGTAGTGGCCGTGAAGACCGTGACTGGAGCGGCTCAGTCCCCTCGGCCACTGCGGCCGGCGACCATACTCACAGCTTCACTGCCTGCTAGTTTCCAAAGTTATAGCTGACCGCACCATTGCTAAAGCAATGCCTTCATTTGCCTCAACGTGCACAGTGGCTGGAGTTGCAGCTTCGTCTAATGTTCCAAACACCAGAGGAAGACCGAGAAACAAGCGATCACAACCACTCGAGCGATGCCACAGCAGTACCCGTACGTAAACGCGACTATGTAGTCTACGTGGTGAAAGTACCAGCTGTATTGATATTTACAGACACAATTGACTTACACAATTCAAAAATGTTCAAATGTTTGTATAGTCTATAGGACTTAACTACGGGATCATCAGTCCCTAAACTTACAAACTACTTATGAACTACTTACGAACTAGGACGGCACAAATATCCAAGCCCGAGGGGGGATTCGAACCCCCGACCGTAGTGGCCGTGAAGACCGTGACTGGAGCGCCTCAGTCCCCTCGGCCACTGCGGCCGGCGTCCATACTCACAGCTTCACTGCCTGCTAGTTTCCAAAGTTATAGCTGACCGCACCATTGCTAAAGCAATGCCTTCGTTTGCCTCAACGTGCACAGTGGCTAGAGCTGCAGCTCGTCTAATGGTCCAAACACCAGAGGAAGACCGAGAAACAAGCGATCACAACCACTCGAGCGATGCCACAGCAGTACCCGTACGTAAACGCGACTATGTAGTCTACGTGGTGAAAGTACCAGCTGTATTGATATTTACAGACACAATTGACTTACACAATTCAAAAATGTTCAAATGTTTGTATAGTCTATGGGACTTAACTACAGGGTCATCAGTCCCTAAACTTACAAACTACTTATGAACTACTTACGAACTAGGACGGCACAAATATCCAAGCCCGAGGGGGGATTCGAACCCCCGACCGTAGTGGCCGTGAAGACCGTGACTGGAGCGCCTCAGTCCCCTCGGCCACTGCGGCCGGCGTCCATACTCACAGCTTCACTGCCTGCTAGTTTCCAAAGTTATAGCTGACTGCACCATTGCTAAAGCAATGCCTTCGTTTGCCTCAACGTGCACAGTGGCTAGAGCTGCAGCTCGTCTAATGGGCCAAACACCAGAGGAAGACCGAGAAACAAGCGATCACAACCACTCGAGCGATGCCACAGCAGTACCCGTACGTAAACGCGACTATGTAGTCTACGTGGTGAAAGTACCAGCTGTATTGATATTTACAGACACAATTGATTTACACAATTCAAAAATGTTCAAATGTTTGTATAGTCTATGGGACTTAACTACAGGGTCATCAGTCCCTAAACTTACAAACTACTTATGAACTACTTACGAACTAGGACGGCACAAATATCCAAGCCCGAGGGGGGATTCGAACCCCCGACCGTAGTGGCCGTGAAGACCGTGACTGGAGCGCCTCAGTCCCCTCGGCCACTGCGGCCGGCGTCCATACTCACAGCTTCACTGCCTGCTAGTTTCCAAAGTTATAGCTGACTGCACCATTGCTAAAGCAATGCCTTCGTTTGCCTCAACGTGCACAGTGGCTAGAGCTGCAGCTCGTCTAATGGGCCAAACACCAGAGGAAGACCGAGAAACAAGCGATCACAACCACTCGAGCGATGCCACAGCAGTACCCGTACGTAAACGCGACTATGTAGTCTACGTGGTGAAAGTACCAGCTGTATTGATATTTACAGACACAATTGACTTACACAATTCAAAAATGTTCAAATGTTTGTATAGTCTATGGGACTTAACTACAGGGTCATCAGTCCCTAAACTTACAAACTACTTATGAACTACTTACGAACTAGGACGGCACAAATATCCAAGCCCGAGGGGGGATTCGAACCCCCGACCGTAGTGGCCGTGAAGACCGTGACTGGAGCGGCTCAGTCCCCTCGGCCACTGCGGCCGGCGACCATACTCACAGCTTCACTGCCTGCTAGTTTCCAAAGTTATAGCTGACCGCACCATTGCTAAAGCAATGCCTTCATTTGCCTCAACGTGCACAGTGGCTGGAGTTGCAGCTTCGTCTAATGTTCCAAACACCAGAGGAAGACCGAGAAACAAGCGATCACAACCACTCGAGCGATGCCACATCAGTACCCGTACGTAAACGCGACTATGTAGTCTACGTGGTGAAAGTACCAGCTGTATTGATATTTACAGACACAATTGACTTACACAATTCAAAAATGTTCAAATGTTTGTATAGTCTATGGGACTTAGCTACAGGGTCATCAGTCCCTAAACTTACAAACTACTTATGAACTACTTACGAACTAGGACGGCATAAATATCCAAGCCCGAGGGGGGATTCGAACCCCCGACCGTAGTGGCCGTGAAGACCGTGACTGGAGCGCCTCAGTCCCCTCGGCCACTGCGGCCGGCGACCATACTCACAGCTTCACTGCCTGCTAGTTTCCAAAGTTATAGCTGACCGCACCATTGCTAAAGCAATGCCTTCGTTTGCCTCAACGTGCACAGTGGCTAGAGCTGCAGCTCGTCTAATGGTCCAAACACCAGAGGAAGACCGAGAAACAAGCGATCACAACCACTCGAGCGATGCCACAGCAGTACCCGTACGTAAACGCGACTATGTAGTCTACGTGGTGAAAGTACCAGCTGTATTGATATTTACAGACACAATTGATTTACACAATTCAAAAATGTTCAAATGTTTGTATAGTCTGTGGGACTTAACTACGGGGTCATCAGTCCCTAAACTTACAAACTACTTATGAACTAGGACGGCACAAATATCCATGTCCGAGGGAGGATTCGAACCCCCGACCGTAGTGGCCTTGAAGACCGTGACTGGAGCGGCTTAGTCCCCTCGGCCACCGCGGCCGGCGACTTACACAATTAATCAAGAATCAGATGCACATGGCCTCAGGTATGCTCGGTTGTCCAGCGGCTGTTGCCTGAGTGTAAGGTCTCAGTGCTGCCACCTGCCCCACCACAACTGACATTCACACCTGTCCTGATATTTATTCACGGTTGTGTGTAGTCTTCAACATGGCCCGGTTCCGTAGTGATGAAAAATGGAGCACAAGTTCATTTTTGGCTTTTAACAGAAGAAATTTCATCATTAGTTGTAATTTGAGCTGTTTATTTATGTTTACAAATCGATTTTGATTACATTGGCAACTGTACAGGAACAGCCATGTGCTCTAAGATGCCTTGCTGTTGAGTGCGCAGTCATTTTCCATTGGAGGTTTGAGTCCTCCCTCGGGCTTGGCTGTGTGTGTGTTGTTCTCAGTATAAGTACGTTCAAGTAATTTGTAAGTTTAGGAATTAATGACTACTGCCGTTAGGTCTGCAATCCTTAGAAACATTTCAACTACATTACTAGCCATTATCAATGCTGCAATTCAACAAAATAATACACATAAAAATTGAATGTGAAAGGTGCTATGATACACTATAAAGAAATTACACACAAATATCTGTTGAAATTGTTTATGTTCTTGAAGGCGATCCAATTATGATATTTTAGAAAGATATAAAAAAGCCAAGATAGCTGATCATCAATTTTTATTTAAGACGACCGGTTTCCCTGAACTATGTCAGCATCATTTGGTCCAATAAAATCATTGTACAAGGCCATAATCTTGTAACTGATTGACATTACAAGATATGGCCTTGTAAAATGATTTTATTGGACCATATGATGTTGACATAGTTCAGTGAAACCGGCCGTCTTAAATAAAAATTGATGATCAGCGACTTGGCTTTTTTAAATCTTTCTACAACAAATATCTGTCATTACTTACCATGTAAGAGTCAGTATGTCCTAAATCAGCATATCCGAATATGGAAACCAAGTGAAACACTTTGCACAACTCAAACGAAAATGAATTTTTTTTATCAAAACTATAACTGATATTAAACATGAGAAGAAATGTTTCCCAGTTTGACGTCGGGCCCAGTGGTCGGATTCCACAAGTTTTTCCACTCGTCTGTAAATAATTTGTGTTAGTATTTTGCAACCATGACTTATTAAACTGATAGTTCTGTAATTTTCACACTTATCCGCACTTGCTTTCTTTGGAATTGGAATTAACGATATTCTTCTTGAAGTCGGAGAGTATTTCCCTGTCTCATGCACCTTGCATACCAGCTGATACAATTTTTTCACGACTGGCTCTCCTAACGATATCAGCAGTTCAGACGGAATTTCATCTACTCCAGGGGCCTTGTTTCGACTAAAGTCCTTCAGCGCTCTGTCAAATTCTTCTCGCAGTATCATATCTCCTATCTCATCTTCCTCCACTTCGTCTTCTCTTTCTAGAATACTCCCTTCAAGTTTATTTGCTTTGTATAGGCCCTCTATATATTCCTTCCACAGTTCAGCTTTCCCCTCTTTGCTTAGCACTGGTTTTCCGTCTGAGTTCTTGATATTCATACAGCTGCTTTTCTTGTCTCCAAGTATCTCTTTTATTTTCCTGTAGGCGGTATCTATCTTTCTCCTAATTATGCTTTCTTCTACGGTTCTGCATTTGTCCTCTAGCCACTGCTGCTTAGCCAGTCTGCACTTCCTGTCAATCTCATTTTTCAGACGTTTGTACTCCCTTTCTCCTGTTTCAATTGCTGAATTTTTATATTTTCTCCTCTCATCAATTAAATTCAGTATATCCTGTGTTATCCAGGGATTTCTATTAGGCCTTGTCCTTCTGCCTATATGGTCCTCTGCTGCCTTCAATACCCTATCTCTCAGAGCTACCGATTCTTCTTCTACTGTATTACTTTCCCCCATTTCAGCCAATCTTGCCTAGTGCTCCCTCTAAACTATAAACCACCTCTGGTTCCTTCAATTTGTCCAGGTCCCGTCTCCTAACCTTTCTGCCTTTCTGCAGTCTCTTAAGTTTTAATCTGTAGTTCATAACCAATAAGTTATGGTCAGAGTCTATATCTGCCCCTGGATATGTCTTGCAGTTTAGAACTTGGTTTCTAAATCTATCGCATGTAACCATGATGCCATTCCACTCTGTGCAGCCGGTGGGCGTGGACGAGAAGCGCATCATGTCCAAGAAGAAGACACTCGCGACCAGCACCTCGACCTCCTCCTCGAGCTCGGCGCCCAGCAAGAAACCGTCGAGGCGGCGCCCGGAGCCGTCAGCAGAGACGGAGGCGGAGGTGGATGTGGAGGTGATGCCGGCGGCGGTGGCGGGCGTGGCGCCCCGCGGTGAGGGCGGCGTGCCGCCGCTCAAGGGCATCCTGCTGCCCGAACACAGGTACCGCCGCTACTCACTCAGCCACTCCCTGCTCTAGATGTTGTCTGGCCTTCTCACTGGTTCACCACCGCCCGACTCTCCCCATCTTATACATTTTTCCACACAGTTATACCAGCTACAACCTGCAACCTGAGTTACCTGATTTATATGATTCAGTTTCCCATTCTACTTATTGTCAAATACTAGACCTACTGGTTGCTGCACAGTCTATTACTTTTATATTGTTTCGTTTTTATATATGTTAAAAGGAACTGTAAACAGTTAAAATCTTATAAAATAATGTTCAAAACTGATTAAAAATCCCATTCTCCATTTCAGGATCAGGTGGACAAAAAGAGAGGAAGAAATGTTGAGGGTGAGGAGGGAAACTTATACGAAGATGGGGGGAGAGGCAGAGAGAGAGAGGGAGAGGGAGGAACAGGGGGTGTGTCCAGTTCTCACTCACACGCCTTCTATTTTGTTCCCTTTCCATTCAATCTGAAACAATACTCAGCAAAAGGAAGAAGTAATCTGTTTATGTTAGGCGTTCACATCCTCTTGGCCACACCCCATGGAACCTGACTGTACTCGAGACTGCTTGGCTTCTACCCAACGTGAAATGAAACCCAGCAAATGCGGAAGAATACACAGTCTTAATTAGTTTCATAGACTTTCTCGGCTAATAATTATTTTTCATTGTTTATCTGAGTCTGCTGTCGGATCATGGAATCAAGCTGCCTCAACACTTCGGCGACCCACCTGTTCGCCATCTTTCGGAAAAACTGCTACTACTAAAGATAGCAATTTGATGGATCGTAGAAAGGTTGAGTCAGCTCGATTGTAAGATTCTACAGAGATACAGAGTGCGATGTTTGCACCAGTCCTGTTGCTTTGATGGGTCGGTGGGGGCCCCTGGTACTCCTCCACTAGATGTGTCCCCTCTCAGCCGCTAGTGCTACGTTGCCTGCATAGGCAACTACTGGACAACTGCAGAGACATTACACTCCAGCGATCTACTCGCTTCGTTTGCTCTCCTCTATTACTTTCACCGGAGTGAGACTAAACAGTGTGCATGACGCCGCATCTCTCTAGCTCAAGCCACTTGCAGCAGAGAAAGGTTACCTCTCTGCTACTGAGGTTCTCCCTATAGCACTCAGTTCACTGACACACACCCTATTCACTTCACATAACTAATTTGGCACGATTTTATAGAAGATATTTGTATGAATGCTGTTGTAAATTCTTTTAACTTGTAGGAACAATAGATTATGTGAGATTTATTTTTACATAACACTAATTTTTAAAGATTCGCCTAAAAGCAAACACTTCTTGTCACATGTATTTTACGTTTGCAACTGGAACGAGATCCGTGTTGCTCAAAAATAATTGTCTGTTCATTTCATGTAAGTAATTTTCTTAGTTCAAATCTTAAGATATGGAATTTATACTGCTTCCATTATCATAATTTTTCTTTTATTTATATGTAACTAAAGATTTTTTACTTATGATGATTGCTTCCATAGTTGAAGCCGAAACCTTGGTAAAGCCATCAACCTCTAGCTTTGCAACCAATGACCTGTATTTTTTTTTTAGTGTTAAGCTTCAGCAGGTGTTGATAACACCAGGAATCATAGCACCAGGTCATAATCATAATCATTATATACAGGGACATCCTTCTCTCTCTCTCTCTCTCTCTCTCTCATATATATATATATATATATATATATATATATATATATATATATATATATATATATATATGTTTGGAGTACCCAGAAGTACCCATCTCGGACATCCCTATATATTGTTGCTGACAGATTTGATGCAGCTCTCCACGCTACCCTGTCCTGTGCAAGTCTCTTCATCTGAGAATACGTTCGGCAACCTACATCCTTTTGAATCTGCTTACTGTATTCGTCCCTCGGTCTCCCTCTACGATTTTTGCCCCACAAGCTTCCTTCTAAGGCTAAGGTGACATTTTCTTGATGTCTCAGAATGTGTCCAACCAATCTATCCCTTCTCTCAGTCAGGATATGCCAGAAACTCCTTTCCTCCCTAATTCCGTTAAGCACCTCTTCATTAGTTACGTGATCTACCCATCTAATCTTCATCATTCGTCTTTAGTACCACATTTCAAAAGCTTCTATCGTCTTTTTATCTGAACTTCTTATCGTCCATGTTTCACTTCTATACAATGCTACACTCCAGACAAATGCTTTCAGAAAGGACTTCCTAACATTTAAATTAATATTGAATGTTAACAAGTTTCGCTTCTTCAGAAACGCTTTTCTTCAAATAATCATTCTGCATTTTATATCTTCTTTACTTCAGCCATCAGAAGTTATCTTGGTGCCCAAATAACAAAATTCATCTACTACTTTTATTGTTTCATTACCTAATCTAATTCCTTCAGTGTCGCCTGATTTTCTGACATTCCATTCCATTACCTTCGTTTTATTCTTGTTAACGTTCATCTTATATCTTCCTTTCAGATCATTTATGGTCTCTTACAGACTTACTATGTCATTGGCAAACTGCAAAGTTTTTATTTCCTTTCCCTGAACTTTAATGCCTTCTCCAAATTTCTCCTTCCATTCCATTTCGGACATCCCTATATAGTGAGAGGGACACAGAGGATGGTCAGAGGTGCTGGAAATAAAATCACTGCAGCCTCTTTGAGTTTTCCAAGTGACTCATCTATTGGTGAGACAGTACAAATGCAGTACATAGAATTACTGCGTCTACAGACCCATAGCCCAGGCAATAGTGAAGAACCAGGTGTTCATCAATGCTGAAACACCCACGTTGGTACACGGTGTAGCCTAGAGGCGATGCAAGCGCTGATTCGGTTATGGACATGGAGAACGCTTCTGTCTCAGCATGCAGTACTGTACGCCTGTTCGACATGTTGATGTGGTTCTGTAACACTTGCGGGGTGGCGAGTCACGCTTGGCGGTTGTCCACATGTCATATGCCACACATGCTCGATTGTAGACAATTGTGGGCACCATGCTGGCCAGGGACAGGGTAGTTGGTGTATGTCAAATCTGACACTCGAGCAATCAATCAATATTCGATGTTAACAAATTTCTCTTTTTCAAGAACGCTTTCCTACCCATTGCCATTCTGCATTTTATATCCTCTGTACTGCGACCATCATTTGTTATTTTACTGCCCAAGTAAAAATAAAAACTTCATCTACCTCCTTTATTGTTTCGTTACCTAAAGTAATTCCTTCAGCGTCACATGATTTTCTTAGACTGATGTTATATATTAATGATTTAATGTCAACAATAAAAACAATCGTGATCTATATAAAGTAAAAGAGGATTCAGCGCAAATTATCCCAGAAATAAGTGCATCAATACTGATAAAAATATCGTGGGGTATTTTAATGTTGACGACCCCCCTCGTGAAAAAGTATATATATATATAAGTTATATTCGCTTCTGCAGGGAGGTAAGAAACGACAGGAAATGCACAAAGTTAAAAAAAAAGTACGGGTATGCAGCCAGATATGAAATACGACATCGGCCAATATTTCGGCAGGATCACACCCTATGAATTTCAAAGAAGTACTGGCTCGAGAATGGCAGGGTGTCCTCCAGTCGAAATATCAGCCAATTCGAGTTTGATACCAGGATGTAGTTTCTTGAATACGCCATAGGCTGAGAGAAATTAAGGAATCACAATGCATAAAATGATTGCTCATCTTAATTTGGACACTTTTGAAACGGTAGACACATTTCAACAGAAACAGGCGTTGGAAATACGCCTGTTATGCCAGCTAGTTTCGCATCAGGGCTCGGTTATGGTGAAGGAGGAGTATACGCCCGGGCCTGCAACTGGATGGCAGGGGTTCGCATCCACCTCTTTTTTATACAGATGTGGGAAGTTACTTTAGGACAGTGTGATGTAAAGCACGGGTCCTTGAGACGATAGAACCACACACGCAGCCTTGAGTTGTCGCACAGCACTGTCAGCAAAGAGTAGGATCACCGTGTAGAGAGAAGGCCGCGGTGCTCTCGTGTGTCATCTGGAAGAGTTGTTTGGGCGTGCATAGCTGACTGGTTAGCCGATGGGGCACGGCCCACTGTGCCGAAGGAGCGAGCCAGTCAGCTATGCGTGCGCAACTTACTCTGCCTGACGTCATGCTAGAGCACCACGGCCCTCTCTCTAGGTGGTGGTGGTAGGATCCCTGGGTAGAGTGAGCCAGAAGCACGTGCTAGGACCAGCTCGGCACAGCTACTCGGCGTCGTTGCCTGAGCCACCTGTCTGTCTGCCGCAGTGGGGAGCCGCAGCCGCAGCCGACGCCACAGCCGCAGCCGACGCCGGCGCCGCTGCCGGCGCTGACGCCGCCCCCGCAGTTCGAGGTGCTGCCAGTGAACGCGCTGCCCGCCGCCCCCAGGCGTCGCCCCCAGCCGCCCCCGCGCGTCGCCGGACTGAAGGACGCCGACCTCAGCCTGGAGGTGGCCGCCGCGGGCACCGGCCCACAGACGCGCGTCGAGGTCAAGAAGGGTGAGTAGCGCGGCGCGGCCGGTTCTAGCCTCAGGAGACACTGGTGATCTGACTGAAGGTAGCAGGCGCTGGTGGAGCGCTCCCAAACTGACAGCCGCCACATGCTTCTTTCTAAAAAGAGATGTATTAAAAGAAATTTCTTTTTTACTGCTTTATTTATTTATTCTTGTTGTTGTTGTGGTCTTCAGTCCGGAGACTGGTTTGATGCAGCTCTCCACAATACCCTATCCTGAGCAAGCCTCTTCATCTCCTCATAAGAACGGCAACCTACATCTGTCTGAATCTGCTTACTGTATCCATCTCTTGATCTTCCTCTGCGATTTTTACCCCACACACTTCCCTCTAATGCTAAATTCACAATTCCTTCTTATATTTCCTTATTCTTATGTTTATCCTTACTGAGAAAGAGCTGAGGACATTGTAGCACACATTTACCAAAGATATGGTCTGTGGCATCACATTTCGCTGTATGTAACCTTGTTGCTATAAAGTCACAAACGTCATTGCTGGCCTTCAGTCCGAATTTTTTTATAATTTGATGACTTTCAGCCACCATATCTTCCACCGTCATAGCCTCCCTTGGGCATGGATATATGTGCCGTCCTTAGTGTTAGCTAGTTCATAAGTAGTTTGTCAGTTTAGTTAAGTCCCATAAGCTTAACACGTTCGCTGCCGTTGACGCTGTGGCGCGTGGAAACGTTACTTGAGTGAGGTGTCGCTCACATGCTGCGACCTGGCATTCTATTAAGAGTTGTTGTAAACTGGCATCGTCTAATAAAGCTGTATGCTCTGGTAGGCACTCAGGGAAGAGTATAAGTGATATGCACACGTACGTGCTTCCAGATTTCCGTGTTTTCATTACTGGGTACGAGCCACACCACACACGCTTCTCACGATGTCATGATAGATTTATTGGATTCTTATGTAAACAAGCAAGCAAGCTTTTGATTATTTTAATTTCATTTCGATTAGTTACCAGTTTATAAAAAAATGCTTCTTAGTTTTGATATTATTCATACTTATATTGCTGATGATATAGAATTGAGCATATGTTTTATGAAATACCTTGTATGTACTGTTTATATTGTTCATCTGTTGTTTTCACAAAAATACAAATGCAAATGAACAAATCATATAAAAAACTGAAAACTAAAAGCAAAACATTCAGTGGCTCAAAACTATGAAGGGATACTGTCAAAATACGATCACGCACCAGAGCATGATGTGGCATCATCACGCCAGAGCGTGAACGGCAGCGAACGTGTTGACAAACATTTGACAATTTTTTTGGTACACTTTGGCATGGTAGGGGTTTGGTCACCACACCACTCTCCCACACCTTCAGTAACGCCCAAATCCTGTGAAGCCACATCACCACGTGAGGCCTAGGATAATTTATGGGGAAGGGAAGGAAGAGAAAATTAAATAATCTTCCTAAAGTCAGGAAGATATTCTTTACAGAGATTTGGAGTAACTACTCACAGCAGCTAACGTGAAAGCTTGTAAGATTGTCCTCTCTATATCTCTTCCCTCTTTTCCTCTTGATGTGGATTGCCATCACTGTACAATGTCGCCTCACAACTTTACTTCCGCCAGTACCTACTTTCCAAACTTCGCAGAAGCTCTCCTGTGAACCATGCAAGACTAGCACTCCTGGAAGAAAGGATATGGTGGAGACATGGCTTAGCCAGAGCCTAAAGAATGTTTCCAGAATGAAACTTTCACTCTGCAGCAGAGTGTGCGCTGATATGAAACTTCCTGGCAGATTAAAATTGTGTGCCAGAACCGGGACTGGATCCTGGGAACTTTGCCTTTCGCGGGCAAGCGCTCTACCGACTGTGCTATCCCGACACGACTCACGATGTCGCCCCACTACTTCCGCCAGTAGGAGGCAGAAGAAAAGTTGTGGGGCGGCATCGTGAGTCCTGTCGGGATAGCTCAGTCGGCAGAGCGGTTGCCCGTGAATGGCAGAAGTCCGAGGTTCGTGTCCCGGTTCCGGCACACAATTTTAATGTGCTAGGAAGTTTCAAAAACAAAGTGCTTTACAGAGATAGAACTAACTATTCAGAGCTACTGATGTGAAAGTTCGTCTGATTGCCCTAACACTTTCAACGCCCTCTCTACACCCCTTCCTTCCTTGATCCTTGACACGCATTCCCATCACTGTACGATGCTTCATCTACTGCGTCCGGTGCTGCTCTGCTCTGCTGCCACCTGTTGGCACCAGCTCGCTGCTTCTCAGCCCTGTACTAACCTGTCGCTCCGGTCTCGCAGGGCCCAACGGGCAGGACTACGAGTACGAGTACGTCTACTACTACTACGACGACGACGAGGTGGCCGACGGGGAGTCCGGTGCTGCCGACACGGCCAGTTCGCCCTCCGCATCCGACGACACCACCAGCAGCAGCTCCTCCACCACCAGCACCACGACCACCACTACCACCACCACCACCACCACCACCACGACCACGCCGGAGCCCACGACCACCACCACCACGACCACCACCACGCCACCGCCGCCGCCACCACCGCCCCCGGCACCACCGGCGGTGAACTCTGTGCGCAAGCACGGCCACAGGAAGGACCGCGAGGGCGGGGACGGCGCCGGACCCAGGTCAGTAGGCAGCCGGGGCGGCTTCCAGCCCCGCCGCCTGCACTCCCAGTGGAGTCAGCTAGAAACATATGCTTCTTATCGACAGTCGAACATTTCAATGTTGTGCCAACTCTCATATTTATTCTTTACTAGCTGAACACCTGGCATTGCCCTGGTATTTTTATATTTATTCCTGCCATTTTTCAGGTATATATTCATTTGTATAAGGGCTGTATATCTGTAAAATCTCTTGGGAATACAATTGATTTGACTTGATTTTTCCAGGGAAGCCAAAACAGTCTTGGTCCAACCCGCCACTGCCCACAACGAAACTAAGTTTATTGTGCGGTATCGCTCCCTGTATATCTAGTAAAGCCAACCAATGCCCTTGAACACCCTTTAGCAGTTCTTTAGTAGACACAATTCCTTCGGGCCTAGTTGTCCCAAATTTTCTGTGCCTTTTACTCTCCAATGCAATGCATTCGAAGATCAGATGTGATGCAGTTTCATCACCGTCATCACAGATCCTACATTTAGGGTACTCTTCTGATATTCCCATTGTATGTAGGTGTTTTTTGAAATTTCATGGCCTGTCAGCAATCCAACCATGAGTCTAATCTCTCTCCTGTTCAGTCCCAGGATTGCAGAGCTTCTTTTAAAACATGGCTTTGGCATCATTACCTTGCCATGTTTTTGTTGGTAGACTTTGGTCCAATATTCTACGTGCTGTCTTCTGAGCCAGTTACTTAGCGCCAATTTGATCATTGCCTTGGTGATTGTCAGGAATACAGTTAGTACTAAGGAAGTAATACATTAAAACTCTGTGCGGGATGGAGTGGTTTTCCATGAACGTTACTGTTTATGTACGTATATCTCATGAACTATCGTCGTACTGTGCCACAATTTGTGTTTGTAAATCTATCGGACCAAACTACGTGGTCATCAGTCCATAGCTTGCAAACTACTTAAACCTAGGTAAACTAACCTACAGACAAACACACACACCCAAACCCCACGGCGAGCAACGCGCGCTCCGCAGTGAGGCGCCTTAGACCGCTCGGCTACTCCACCGCGGCCGGCACAATCTAGTAGGTACACTCAACTATATGCGTGTATACTGTCTGTAAGATTTACTATGGCTACAATTTGTAGTGGAGAAATTATAAACTGCAACGTCATACCGAAAACCGTAGTTCTAGTCCATGAACAGCGGAACGTTACTGTTCATGTGCTCATATGTCATGAACTACGTGTCGGAATGTGATTCAATTTAGAAGGTAAATTCAACTATATATGTGTATAATGTCTGTAAAATTTCCTGCGCCTATAATTTGTAGTCCAGAAATTAAAAATTGTAACATCATACCGAATGCCACAGTTTTAGTCCATGAACAGCGGAAAAGAAGTAAGCGAGAAACTGCCTACACTTTTAGTGGAGTTAGCTAGAAACAGATGCTTCTTATTCATTTCAATGTTGTCACTAGTTTCATATTTATTCTTTACTAGCTTAAACCCGCGGCTCCGCTCGCGTGTTGGTTGATTGTAATAGATAAGCTATCTTTCTGTAGTGTGCTATGAGACTGAATAGTAAGTAGTGTAGATAGAATCACACGTAAAAATCCACTCGTTTCGAAGGATCCAATCACGAAATTCAACAATGATTGTAATAATATCACAGATCGATCACTTGATGTAATGGGCGAAACGTCAAATTGATTTTTTTAGAGATATGTATTGAGAAATATTACTTTTTTACTACTTTATTCATTTATTCTTATATTTCCTTATCCGTATGCTTATCCTTACGGAGAAAGAGCTGAAGACACTGTAGCACGCATAGACCAAAGATATGGTCTGTGGCGTCACGTTTCTCTGTATGTAACCTCCTTGCTATAGAGTCGCAAACGTCATCGCTGGCCTTCAGTCAGAATTTTTTTTTTATAATTTGACGACTTTCAACCACCATATCTGACAATTACACCATTCGTTTGCGTTCTGTAATTTTCGCTGCAGAGCGAAATATTGACACACATACATGTAGAATTTTATATACACTGATAACTTTCCTTCCTAATATACTCCATCCTTTTATCATTACCAACCCTCAAGCAACAATGCAACCAATAAAACCATTTTCAAAGAGTAAATATAATTTTCAAAGAGTAATTATTGTTCCGCATTTCGCGTTATATTCTTCACATTACTAAATATCTATCAGATCGCTCTAAAACCGTGCCTAAAAACATTCCTCACTCATAAGTTAGTAACTGCACAAATATTTAAGTCTCTGTGTCTTGTCGTTGAGACGTGATAAGCGTACACCGAACAGACATTCACATTTATAGATATAATTTTTTTTTTTTTTTCGCAATTCCTGTACAAGGGCTTGCTGCGGGGCTAACTTCCACTCTTCAGCATAGTCAGTGTAACTTTACTTTTATTACTTTTGTGTTGTTGCCTTTACGCGTTAATGTCAGTCTCCACGATTAAAATATTAAGGATTTTTGTTAAAATTTATATCATAGAAAAATCGGATTAAAAAGATCTGATTAAATAAGGGTGGATGAAATTAATACACGACATGATTGAATAGATGAAATGGCGAAATAGAGATTGGGGTTGAGGCAACACACAAAAATAACGTTATAGAGAAAACTTACGGAAAGTACCCATTGTAGCCTCTTTCTGGAAATGTTGATCCCAGCAGCTGGAACTGTTAAGCTGTTGAATGGTGTAGATAAACTTTATGGTACTTTCCGCAGTAAAATAATGTTCAGGCTGTTCGTCCCGTAAGTCATTGTTGACGGACCGTGTACTAATAGTTTGATTACAAAAAAAAAAAAAAAAAAAAAAAAAAAAAATTATAAGACTTCGCGAAACTGTTTAAGCGAATGCAGGTTCTAAAAGGAAGAAAGGTAATGATTTAAAGTAACTGATCGGGATTTATTCAAGGCAATACACGAAGCGAAAGTGATGGCGTCTGAAAATCATGTTCCGACGGAATATGGAGGAGCTGAGACTCTCAAAGAAAATGAATAATTAAGGAAGGATGGGACATTATTAAATGAAAACAGGGTGCAGACATGGCTCTTAACAAAAGAGAGTACATTTTAAAGTAAAATTTAACAGCACTCTCACTTAAATCACAAAGCAGTCTGCACGATTGTCCACACTTAATAAGCTCCAACAAGAGAGTGTATGATCGCGGTTCCGTCCTCTCGACATGGCGTAAGAAACGGAAGACGAGCGAAAAATCATTTCCACAGATAAAGTATTTCGAGAAGGATAAAAAATATTAATTTAATTATGTATCGTTACAACAGGATGAAATTTAACAAGGAGGAAGTCAGACATTTATACCAAAATACATAAATTAAGGGATTTATAGAAAATAATAATGAAGATAAAATCGTGGACTTCATACACATGGGCGCTTGTAAATATTCATTATACAAGAGAAATGGCTGGTTTTGGCAGCTGATTCTTGTCAATTACATGAGGTATGCAATCTATAGTCTTAGAGTTGAAATTCTGCGGTATATTGCGGTATATGCTACCTTTGTTCTGTTTGAAAATACAAGTTCTACAAAGCATCGTCGTTTTGCGCAGGTATCCCCCCCCCAATAACGATTTAGTGTACGGACATTCTGCTCATGCCTGTAGCAACCGTTTCCATCTTCTACACCTACATATATACTCTGCAAATCGCATGTAAGTGCCTGGCAGAGAGTTCATTACCCACTTTCATAACTTTTCTCTACCGTTCCATTCTCTAATAGCGCGCGGGAAGAAAGAACACCTAAATCGTTCCGTTTTCGATCTGATTTCTCTTATTTTATTGGGATGGTCATGTCTCCCTAAGTAGGTGGGTGCTAGCAAACTATTTTCACATTCAGAGATAAAAGTCGGTGATCGAAACTTCGCAAACAGATCACGCCGCAATGAATAACGTCTTTCTTTTAATGATTTCCACCCCAATTCGTGCAACATTTCCGTGATGCTTTCCCCCCGGAACGTGATGAAACAAAACGAGGTGCCCTTCTCTGAACCTTCTCAATGTCTTCCGTCAGTCCCACCTGGTGAGGGTCCCACAAGGGGCAACAGTACTCCAGGAGAGGACGCACAAGTGTGATGTTGGCAGTCTCTTTGGTGCAGCTAATGCATCCTTCGAAGCGTTCTGCCAATGAAACGTAACCTTTGATTCGCCTTCCCCACAATATTTTCTATGTGTTCTCTCCAGTCAAAGTTGTTTGTAATTGTAACTCCGAGGTATTTGGTAGAATTTACGACCTTAATGTTTGACTGATTTATCGCGTAATTGAAGTTCAGAGGATTTCTTTTAGCAGAACTGAAATTATTCACTCTACTACCAAAATATTGACTCACAAACCGAGAGTAAATTCGCCTCGCTTTCACAGCGCCGCGTGTGGTCTCGACGAAGCTCACTTCTGACCCGACGTAACTCGGCAAGTATGGAAGGCGGCGACCTCTGCTTCTGTAGTGAGATGCAGCAGTCCCTCCCCTACCCCACCCACCCATCAATATTCCGAGAATCGGAAATCCATGTTTCGGGGTTTTGTGGCTTCGCCGACCCTCGACCACGACCGCCGCCTCGCGACCACGACCTCGACCTCGACCGCCTCTGGCTTTCCCCAGACAGGCCTGTCGATGCTCGATGCTCGCTGGTCGTTGGCAGCTTTCGCCCTCTTTGTCTGCTGCCGGCTCCCGAAATTTCTCCGCCCGGTTTAATTCGGAGAGAGCTGAGGCACCTGTCGCCACCGCTGGTGCCGGCGACGACTCAGGGAAAACAACAACAACAACAACAACAGCGGCGGCCTCACCGTGCCGTACCGGCTGCCTGGACTGCCGCGCGCGGCCGAACACGGAAATGAACATTACTAGGCACTCACAGCGAATCCAAACCCATTCAATGTGAAACTGTGCATGTGGAACTGTTTTTATTGCAAATAAGTTTATTACATCCGAACTGCCACTGGAGTCTGGAATTATGCAACAAACGAAACGTTAATGACGCACATAAATGAGATTCGAGCCAGTGTGACGTGCGACTCGAACAACATCCCAAACACCGAGTTTCTGATAGTTTTAGGTTGATCTACGGTCGCTCTCTGCATTGCAACCAACTATGTATAACAAGGCCGTGGTCCATAAAACTTTTCAGTTTCACCTAACGTTTCGTCCAGAGCTGCGCCGGACATCCTCAGAGGTCTTCTTACTTGCGTTGAGTCTTGCCGACTGATGAATCGGGTGTCTGAGAGCGTCATATATACTGTGGAATCGGCTGTGGCAGAACATGCTCTTCAATCTGGAAGTCATATAGTGAGGTTTTCCGGAACATCAGTTGATCTACTATGACGAATTATTATCCACGACAATACAGGGAAGCAAAAAAAGTTTAACAGGAAAGAAGAAGCTATGAAACTTAGCGACATATGGACAGTAGCTTTGAGAGATCAACAGGTTTTATCTCTGACCGATTGCAATCGATAGTGATGTTTTATCTTTGACAAGGACTATCTCTGCTCATAACGTGACAGCTTGACCACGCCCACTTTTCATAGTATATATGGCGCTCTCAGACACCCTACTCATCAGTTGGCAAGACTCAACGCGAGTAAGAAGACCTCTGAGGATGTCCAGCGCAGCTCTGGACGAAACATTAGGTGAAACTGAAATGTTTTATGGACCACGGCCTTATAACCCGGAAGTTCCACCAGCAACTATGACATACGGTCTTGAAAGCCTTCGTTGCATGTCTATAACAAATCGAGGACTTGAGCCACCATCGTTTGTTTATTTTTACAGTCCGTACATTTTTTGACTGGTGGGGTAACCAGATGTTCATCCTGCCCTCCTTCTCCTACTCTCTCTCTCTCTCTCTCTCTCTCTCTCTCTCTCTGTCAAATTGTCCAGCCTCTTCTCCTCTCCCTATCTCTGTTCGTCACCTCATCGCCACGCCCACATTCTCTTCTACCCACACTTCCTCTCTTCCTCCCTACTCCACATCTCACCTTTTTCTCCATCTCTCATTTCCTCCCCTATCTTTATGTCCTATCCACCTGCAATACTCTCAGCTAATCTCAGACTCATTAACTCACTTTGATTTCGTCACATGTCCATAAATTAACAGGAGCCGCTCCCGCACGCGCAGCCGCGGGCAGTCCTCCCCACCAGCAGAGGAGGAGTCTTCGTCTGCGGATGACCTGTCGGTGAAGGCCAGCTCCGGCCGCAGGCGCTACACCTCTCTGGACAGGGCTGCCGCCAGGGACAAGGCCAGCACCAACAACAACAACAACAACAACGGCAACGCGCCGGAGGCCAACGAGGTCCTTCCGCCACCCAGGAGGTTCGTATCACAGGCTCCTATTCTGGCAGGGTCGCCAAACAGAGGCGAACATTTTTTTTTAAATTTGAGCACTTTGTATGGTCCACCTCTAGGACTTTTGGGGTCATCTTTTTTGTGTCCCAGCCTCGTCGCCGCTTTCGTGTCTCGTTTCCGTCGTAGGTGTCGGTGGCCGAGTAGAATAAGACCGACACAGGAATAAAGGTAGCACGCTTGTGCAGGTAGGGAGGGGAGCAGCCAGAAACTAGAAACACTAGAGTAAATTAGAACGAGATATATATTGCACAGAATGTATACAATACTTAACTTTTACATAGATCAGTACTGCAGAATGCTGATACATAGTTGAGTTAGAGGCCTGCCTAGTGCCTATCCGATAGTCAAGTCTTCACTGGTGCCTATCTGATTCCGAAAAAAAATGTTCAAATGTTTGTATAGTCTATGGGACTTAACTACGGGGTCATCAGTCCCTAAACTTACAAACTACTTATAAACTACTTACGAACTAAGACGGCACAAATATCCATGCTGAGGGGGGATTTGAACCCCCGACCGTAGTGTCTGATTCCGAAGTGTTAACTGGTTGCTATCTCAGTTCCAAGTGAACGATGTCGTTCAGTGGTGGCCACGAGCGGAGTTGCAGCAGAGGGCGCTCGTGGCTGACGTCGTAAGAATGCCGCGCCGTGCGTGCATGGCGGCGCGCGGCGAAAGTAGGTGGCGCGCACTTTGGACTTGTGCGACACCACAATCTTAATGTCAAGAAAGGAATCTCATGCTGTTGTTCATAAAAGGTAACGAAGGTAGATTAGGGTTGAATGTCCCATCGACGGTACGGTCACTGGAAAATTGTGGAGGAAGCCGACTGTGCCCTTTCAAAAGAAGCATCCCAGCACCTGCTTGCAGTGATTTAGGAAAAGCATGGAAAACCTAGGTCAGGATAGCTGCAGGCAGGCTCGAACCAATGTCCTCCTAAATGTGGGCCCAGTGAGTCAGCACTGCTCCTCGATAGTACATTTATTGCTTACACCAAGTGTCCTTTCCCAGCTAAGATCTCAGTACACACTTCAATACTAGGAATAAAAACAACCTAGAGAATAACCGAAATTATGTATTTTAGTAAAAAAAGGGGTCCATTATTCAGCCCTTTTTATAGGAACATTAATAACTTGTTTGATAGGTTTTCCATGTCTGTCTACTCCATAATGATACGCTGAATAGATATGGTAGAGTTTATGTGTAGGTGCTAATTTCTGTCCTTACTTAGTTACAATATTGAAGTAATTATATACTTTTATGTATTGTCAGTACAGTAAAGTGCACATGTGTGTTTCCTTTTCACTACATATTAATTCTATAAATGTCAATTGTTTGATCTTTCTGACCAAAGATAACTGATATACCTGTCACACTGACGTTTCCTACGAATGTTTTTCATGTGTTTAGCACCTACAAAGATCTATCAGTACCACTTCTTTCAAAGCGTCGCGAGGTACCGGGTGATGAAAAAGTCAGTACAAATTTGAAAGCTTAATAAATCACGGAATAATGTAGATAGAAATATAAAAATTGACACACATGGTTGGAATAACATGGCGTTTTATTATTAAAAATATTTATAAAACTTCAAAAAAGTCCGACAGATGGCGCTTCATCTGATCAGAAATACAATAATTAACATTAACAATAATTAGACAAAACAAAGATGATGTTCTTTACAGGAAACGCTCAATATGTTCAGTATCATTCCTGAACAACAACTGTGGTCGAGGAACAATATTGTGAACAGCACTTTAAAGCATGTCCGGAGTTACGGTGAGGCATTGGCGTCGGATGGTGTCTTTCAGCATCCCTAGAGATGTCGGTCGATCACGATACACTCGCGACTTCAGGTAACCCCAAAGCCAATAATCGCACGGACTGAGGTCTGGGGACCTGGGAGGCCAAGCATGACGAAAGTGGCGGCTTGAGCACACGATCATCACCAAACGACGCGCGCAACAGGTTCTTTCACGCGTCTAGCAGTATGGGGTGGAGCGCCATCCTGCATAACAAATCGTACGTTCCAGCAGGTGTTTATCAGCCAGGATGAAGATGATGTAGCCGCAGAAGCCTATGTTTGCAACTTGAAAGTAGGCAGCTAGGGTAAGGTGGTACAAATTCGATATAGGTACAATTCCGATCAACATAAGTTTTCGCGCCATTTTTCTGTCTCGTTGAGTCACGTTGTAGAGTAGAAGGTTTCTACAGCTCCTGCTGTCTTTTCCAAGAATACACCGCCATGCGGTAAGGAGATATAATTTTTTCCATTTAAGCTACTTAGTCTAACGCGCTCCTATTAATTATCTAGTTAAGGGTGACTGGATTCGCTGCCAAAAATGCAACGTTTGGTACCACGAAGTTCGCGTTGGTGCGTGACAGAAAAAGTGCTTTTTATGTGGAAGATGCCCGTAATCAAAATTGTACAAGGAAGTGATCACAATTGTACCTAGTGTGGTACATTTTCGATCGATTTTTTTCAATTCCGTAACCTTTTCTTGTGTTTATACCAACAATTGTAACTGTATAATATTTATTGTACATATTCATTAAACATCCAAGAACAAGTGCCATAGTTTAAATTATTTCTTTTATCAATTTGTTTCCAGTTGTAATAACATTTGTCCGAAATGATCGAAATTGTACCACCTTACCCTATAGGCTGAAGATATGTGTTCCACTATTGTTTGTTACATGCCCATCAGGCAAGTAACTAGGTGTGTATCCTTCTGATTTCCACTAACATTTCGTGATCTTTTCTCCCCGTGATTGCTGATTCTTCTCCTTACTTATAGTATGCACTCAAACTTTATCAGTAATTCTCTCCGAGCCTTGTAAAAACTCCTTCAATAGCTTGCTTATGAAATTATATGTATTTCTAAGGGTCGAATGCCATAGTTTCCGAACACCTTCCCCCTTTTTATTTAATATTGTTTTTCACCAGTGCTGAGAACAAGCTCAGACGCAATTTTTTGTGTTTAAGTTCCGTTGCGCAATAAATGTTTTTCTTTAGCCACTTTTATGCAATAACTTAATTGTTTATTAATGCCTGTGTGTAATTTCGTGTGAGCTGCTACGTATATTGGCCACTGTATCGTCAACTTCCTGTTATTTGAGTAATTTGAAACATTTCAGTTCTCAGTTGTGGCCAGGGAACAAGGTTTTAGAGCAGGGAGAAGCCGGTAGGACACACGGACCTTCTGCTAACCTTACTGCTAAAATTAAGCTTTTTTATGCAACAGTAATCTCTTATCTGAGTACGTCCTACGATAATTATGTTTCTGTTACGTACAGTGGCTCACTTTTATTTTATTTATTTATTTATTTGTTCATTTAGCCTGATCAGATTAGGGCCATCAGGCCCTCTCTCACATTGAGATAAGAGAGTAGAAGAAAAAGAGTGTATGAAAATCTCTGCGCTTGTCAGCATGGTGCCAGGATAGTTGCTTATAAGATGGTTAAATGTGATGAAAGAGACCGATGTTACATATATATCGAACGCAGGCATTCATGATTAGTTTCAGACGTCGTGAGCTTTCGCAAGAAAGACCTTGCAAGATAACATCACTGTAATCAATAATTGGAATTAAAAGTGTTTGTATAAGTTTCTTTTTAAGATCGAGGGGGAAAACTTGTTATATCTCTGTAGGGCATGAAGAGATGCTGATGCCTTCCTACACACGGCGGCTGTATGCTCAGTCCAATTTAGTTTGTCGTCTATTATCACTCCCAGACTTTTTGCCGAGGGTGAAAATAGTTAGGTGTGTCATTTAGTATTAATGATGTTGAGATTCGCGGTATTTGTCGTCAATGAGCCTAGGATGACCTACCAGAATCGCTTGTGTTTTACTTGGATTGAGCTTTAATCCTATATTCTGTGCCCACTTTGATAGTGCACATAGGTCAGAATTAAAATTCTCGTTTGCTGTCTTCAGGATTTTTGGTTTTGCACTTAAATACAACTGGAGGTCATCGGCATACGTGTGTCATTTGCAAAAGGACAAGACCGGTGATATGTCATTTACATACAATGAAACGAGAATTTCATTTTTAATTGAGGACAAGTTAGATGAAAATCAGTGTGGGTTTAGGCCTCTTAGAGGCTGTCAGGACCAGATCTTTAGCTTACAGCAGGTAATGGAAAAGTGTTATGAGTGGAACAGGGAATTGTATCTAAGTTTCATAGATCTAGAAAAGGCTTATGACCGTGCCCTAAGAGGAAGATACTGTCAGTTCTACAAGATTATGGTATAGGAGGCAAACTACTACAGGCAATTAAAGGGCTTTACATTGACTGTCAGGGAGCAGTTAGAGTAGATGGCAAATTACGTTCATGGTTCAGGGTAGTTTCAGAGGTAAGACAAGGCTGTAACCTGTCACCACTGTTGTTCATACTATTCATGGATCATATGCTGAAAACAGTAGACTGGCAGGGCGGCATTAAAATAGGTGAAAACAAAATAAGCAGTCTCGCATATACGGATGACTTAGTCGTAATGGCCGATTCGATTGAAAGGTTGCAAACACCTCGATCAGAGGTGCAAGGATTATGATATGAAGATCAGCATCTCCAAAACGAAAGTAATGTCTGTGGGAAAGAGATTTCAGCAGATTGTCTGTCAAATAGGAGGAACAAAGTTAGAGCAGGTAGACAGTTTCAAGTACCTGGGATGTATTTTCTCACATGATGGCAACATAGCGAAAGAACTAGACTCTAGGTGCAGCAAAGCTAATGCAGTGAGTGCTCAGCTAAGATCTACTCTCTTCTGCAAGAAGGAAGTCAGTACCAAGACTAAGTTAGCAGTGCACCGCTCTATCTTTCGACCAACTTTGTTGAATGGGAGTGAAAGTTGGGTGGATACAGGTTACCTTATTCATAAGAGAGAGGTTACAGATATGAAAGTAGCAAGAATGATTGCAGGCACTAATAGATGCGAACAATGGCAGGAGGGTGTCCACAATGAGGAAATCAAAGAAAAACTGGGAATGAACACCATAGATGAAGCAGTTAGAGCGAACAGACTGAGATGGTGGGGTCATGTTACACGCATGGGAGAAGCAAGGTTACCTAAGAGACTCATGAGCTCGGCAGCGGAGGGTAAGAGGAGTCGAGGTAGACCAAGAAGAAAGTACTTAGATTCGGTGCAGAATGATTTTGAAGTAAAAGGCAAAACATCAGACGAGGCATCAATGTTAGCACTGAATAGGGGATAATGGAGGAATTTTATTAGAGGTACTATGCTCCAGACTGAACGCTGAAAGGCATAATCCGTCTCTGATGATGATGATGATGATGATGATGAAAAGAGAAGTGAACCTAATACCGAGCCCTGCGGTACTTTTCTCCACTGCGCCGCCCCTGACGCCGCCCGCACTGTGCGCAGGTTCCGCGGCCGCACGCTGGGCCGCCCGGAGGCGGACTCGGACGCCGCTCCCGCGCCGCCCCCGGAGGCGGACCCGGTGCCGGAGGAGCGGCTGCCCGCGTCGACGCGCTTCCCGGCGCGCACTGCCGCCCCCGCCGCCGCCCAGCAGTCGCCGGCCGTGCGCCGGCCCAGCCTCGAGCTGGTGGACAGCTCGTCGTTCCGCACGCACCACGGCGGGGGCGGCGCCGCCCCCGACGAGCCGGCGCCCAGCTTCCCCCAGCGGCTGCCCGCCGGGCCGGTGCGCTTCCTGGGCGTCACGCCCGAGGAGAACGGCGAGCCCGCCGCGCCGCCGCCGCAGGTCGGGGGGGGCCGCTACCGCCCCAGGGGGCACTCCTCGACCAGCACGACCACGACCACGGAGGAGCCCGAGCCGGAGGAGGCGTCCACGCGGCCGACCAGGGGCCGCGGGCCGCACATCCGCCGCCAGCACGCGACCACGCCCGTCACCGCCGAGCCCACCACCACCACCACCACCACCACCACCACCACCACCACGCCGGAGCCGCCACCCGCGCCGGTCGAGGACGTAGAGCCCACTGACGAGGCGCCGGAAGTACCCAGGTACGTTCTGGCACAGACAAGTATACACAGACGGGAAACCTCCGTAAGGGCCCGGTCCTACGCTCAGGGGTGCGGGGAGGGAGGGTTTCCAGCAGTTCAGTAAGATGTCCCGTGATGGCGCTGCGTTCAGAAGCAGCCCTTTAAACTGACCAGAGCAGGTGGCAGGTAGCAGCTGTCCCCACCACCACCTCCCCTCAAACGCCGTCAAGCCGGACGCAGCTGTGGCCTCGTGGCAGGCGGCACGAGCTCTCCCCTCAGCCTCCCCTCCACGCTACACTCTGACGTGCGAGAGGCACCCTCAGATGCGCCTCTAGTGTGACCTATTGGCACTAAGCCAAGGAACCACCTGACATCTGCTGGCATCTTACGGAACTACGAGGGGAGTGTAGGACAGTGGTCTAGGGGGGGGCTGCTCCTCTGTGGTTCCGGCCAGTACCGGTTCACCGACATTATAACGGTACGCGATTTCCTCCTCGCCGCGCTGGGGTAGCCGAGCGGTATAAAGTGTCTTCTTGCGGAGCGCGCGGTTGCTCGCCGTGGAGGTTCGAGTCGTCCCTGGGGCATGGGTGTGTGTGTTTGTCCGTAGGTTAGTTTACCTAGGTTTAATTACAAATCTGAAGCATAGAATTAAAATTTATGATGCGCAGTTGTTGTTGTTTGTAAATCTATCAGCCTAAACTGCGTGTTCATCAGTCCGTAGCTTACAAACTACTTAAACCTAGGTAAACTAACCTACGGACAAACACACACGCCCATGCCCCCCAGGGAGGACTCGAACCTCCACGGCGAGCAACAACGCGCTCCGCAGCGAGACGCTTTAGACCGCTCGGCTACTCCACCGCGGCAAAATTTGTGATGCGGCCGAGAATCGAACCCAGATCTACATGCTTACTAGGCAGACGTCTTAACAGTTAGAACACCACATCACTAACGGTTAAGGCTCCTCAGAATAGTCTAAATACGATTTCCCTCCACGTCACAAACTTTAATTCTGCTTCTGTGTTCCAAACGTAATTGCCACTACTGCCAAGGCTCTCCATGCAGCGGAATAGCACCTCAGCAATGGACATATTGGTACAATCCTGTTAAAATAAAAAGGTAAAGCAGTCAACAATCCGAAGATTGGTTTGAACACCACAGTGCTTTACTATGCACAGTCCTGTTTGGAGGTGGTATGCTGTTGCCTTCCTCCTACCTTCGAACTGACTTACCCAGCCAGTTATAGGGGGACCTACAGTTTAACGTGGGTTCCGAACCACGGTGCTACTCGGTATTTTTCACATCAGCAACACTGGCAGAAGTGAAAGAAGTGGAAAGTGACAGATAAAAATCCTAGGACCTGGTGGGGTTCGAACCCGCGACCTTCGGATTTGTAGTCTATGGTGATATAAATATCAATTACTACAAAAAAAAACAATCCCAGAGACGGATTTTCGTCTCTAATATGTCAAAGACAATAATTATAAATCTGAAGCGTAGAACTGAAATTTTTGATATTTATATCACCATAACAGGATTGTACCACCATGTCCATTGCTGAGGTGCTATTCCGCTGCATGGAGCGCCTTGGCAGTAGTGGCAATTATCTTTGGAATTGGAAGCTGAATTGAAGTTTGTGACGTGGAGGGAAATCGTATTTAGACTATGCCGAGGCGCCTTAAACGTTTGTGATGTGGTGATCTAACGGTTAAGACGTCTGCCTAGTAAACATGGAGATCCGGGTTCGATTCCTGGCCGCATCACAAATTTTAATCCTATGCTTCAGACTTATAATTATTGTCTTTGACATATTAGACACGAAAATCCGTCTCTGGGATTGTTTATTTGTATTAATTGTTAGGTTTAATTAGTTTGTAAGCTACGGACTGATGACCACGCAGTTTGGTCCGATAGATATACAAACATTTTAACATTTTTTTATGTCCTCCTCGCTGTGTCTGGTGACGGTGACTCCGTGGTGAGCTTGTACGTCACTTTCAAAACCGAGCTTTGCTTTAAAGATCTGGTCGCACTCAGTGCAGTACACTTGCCCAGTGGAGTTCTACCTGTAGATGCAATTGGGCTTGCGCTTAGATTTGCGAAGCTCTCGTTTATCAAAATTTGTGATGTGGCTGGGAATTATTGCTTCACTTTCATCTTTAATGTTTTTCACGTGTTCGAGACGAAAAACAGTCTCAGGGTATGTAAAATTCTATTTACAATGTTACTGTTATCACCTTAGCCTCAGGTTGAAGGCAGGAATGTTCGAATACGTCCATTGCCGAGGTGCTGTTCCACTGGATGGAGAGCCTTGGCAGTAATGGAAATATTCTGTGCAATACAGAAACTGAATTAAAATTTATGGCGTGGAGGGAAGTCGTACTTAGGCTATTCCAAGGTGTCTTCATCACGCCCTCTGTAATAAAAAGCTGAGTTAAATATTCAACAAACAATCAAAAACGAACTGAACCAACGACCGCAAAAAAATGTTCAAATGTTTGTAAAGCTTATGGGACTTAACTACGGGGTCATCAGTCCCTAACGACCGCAAAGCATAGACCTATATGAACAACAAAAAATAAGAAGAAAAAGTAAAAAATAGTGGTGCTGTGGTCTAGTGGTAAGACGTCTGCCTAGTAAGCATTGAGATCCGGGTTTGATTCCTGGCAGCATCACAAATTTTAATTCATAGCTTCACCTCTATCTTTAATGTATCTGACATATTCGAGACGAAAAACAGTCTCAGGGTATGTAAAATTCTTTTTACTATGATATTTATATCACCTCTGGTTTATCGTCCAAGTTCTTCAGGCGGCTACGCTCGCATTGTTCCTCAGTTTTGTGTACCATTAGGCGCCTCTCTGATCGGTGCAATGCAAGTTCCTCCCAATGTTTGCTCGGAACGGCACAGGTTGTAAGGTGGCGTTTGATGGTGTCTTTACATTGCAGGTGTTGGCCACATGAGAGCTCTGAGTAGAACGAAGATTTGGGAAGTCTACCGTCGTCCATGCGTATGATATGGACACTCCATCTCAGTTAGTGTTTCATTAAGGGAGCTTCAATGCCAGGCAGTTTCATGCGACGCAAGATCCCCGTGTTTGGAATGCGGTCTTCCCATTTTAAGCGGAGAATTGACCTCAGACAGCGAAGATGGAAGCTGTTTACCCTTCTAATGTCAGCTTTCCGAGGCGTAACGTTGGCAATATTCTTGCTTTGTAGACCGCAATTTTAGTTCGTAGTCTGAGATCATGTGATTTCCATACTCGATGGTTCAGTTTGGCCGGCCGCGGTGGCCGAGGGGACTGAGGCGCTTCAGTCACGGTCTGCACGGTCACTACGGTCGGGGGTTCGAATCCCCCCTTGGGCATGGATATTTGTGCCGTCCTTAGTGTTAGCTAGTTCATAAGTAGTTTGTTAGTTTAGGGACTGATGACCCCGTAGTTAAGTCCGATAAGCTATACAAACATTTGGTTCAGTTTGCCGAAAACTAAAGCTGTATTGGCTATACGGACTGCAATTTCTGTTTTCAGGCTATTGTCGGTTTTAAATTGGCTACCTACATATTTAAAGTATGCCAGGTTTCCAAAACTTCGTTGTCCAACTTAATACTGCATTCGTTTCTATTGGAACCCCTAAGTGGGTGTTGAAGAACTTGCGTCTTGGTGATGGTTACAACTAAACTAAATCTTCTGCAGGTTCATGTATGTTTGTAAATATTCAACAGAATTAGCCATCATACATACGTCATCTGCGTAAAGAATTTCTAAAATAGATATTTTATTTACACGACTTTTGTTCTGAGGCGAGAGATGTAGAAGACTCTTTTGTCTGTTCTCGAGGCAAGATCTATTTGACAAACCAAATACATCGTCATAGGTTAGGAACCTAATACCGGCGGAGGTGGTCCTGTCTGACTACGACTCCTCAGCACTCCTGAAGACGCAGATGACACCAAATCGCAGAGCGGCAGACAATTCTGGTCTGATCGTGGGCGGAAGGTCTGTGGCTGCATTTTGTGACATCCCTGACGTCCTCAATTGGTCAAATGGCCACTCCTCAGTATTCCAGGATCCACTCCAGGGTAGTGCGAGAGATTTGTGGCGGTGTGTTGTTTCGAAACATCTCGTAAGCTTCAGGTTGTTGGATGGCAGAAAAAGGGGCTGAGGTCAGCATTCCACGGACCATTCAAAGTTCCTTCCACAACAAGCAGGGCCATAGTCCAAATTGCATAACAGGAAAATGTATCTGAGACCATACCACAGACACCAGCACCTGGGCACATGGGTCCACCGACTTGTCTGCGTCACACGCAGTGCTCGCATCAGCTTCGTGCAGGTGTTCTGGCTTCGTTCTGGACGCAGCTCAAGCTTTTATCTTACATAGCTTGAAGACTTTCCATTACTTGCTTTCGAGCTTACATTCTCTCGAAACTCACCCGTTGCATTTTTCTGGGGAAATCTTCATATACCTCGACCAATCATGAACTTGTCATCAGAAGATCTCTTCCATGTGCTGTCAACTGTGCCACACTAAAGATTCAGTACACTGTTAATCTACCATGTCAATCGTCTTCTTACACTTTCTCAACACTGGAATACGTCAAATATGGTAGATCTGATTGGAGAGCATTTCCACTTATTTGTGGCCTTGCAACACCCCAATGGTTAAGCCTTGTTGTACACGACTCCCACACCTTCCAGGAATTGTTCTGCGCACGCGCAGTGGAGGTTGAAAGGCTGACGTGGCCATCGATCGTACAACAAGTTCTGCCATTGTGCAAATGGTTTCGTGTCGGCTGCATACAGAGGATTACCGGGAACTCATAGATTCAGAGCATTCTGCAGGACCAAAAGGGCTCCAACTGAACTTAGGGAGCCACCCCCAACGCAATATCTGCTGTGGGTGTTGCAAATCACATCTAACTTATTGTACCAATACTGTACAGCATATCTCACTAGTGAACACAAAAACTTTACACTGTTGTACAGTGTGTCTCACAAGGAAACAAGAAGCTGTCCAGCATGTTTCAGATCTGACTGTCAACAAAAATAATATTGTGTGATGTGTGTGACTAGTTAACATGGAACTCTATAGGGTGTTCCACAAGACACGTACAAATGCTCACACTAGAGCTGTACATTGCGCTTGACAAGTGTTTGATGAACCATATACCGTGTTTTATGATACTTAAATTATCATACCACTACTGAATGGTGTGTTTCTCAATTTTACACGAAATCATGCAGGGTGTTTCACAATTTGCAGCCAGAAAATCACACCAGTACCGTATGATGTGTATCAAACATTAACACAAAACTCTACAGTTTGTTCTGCAGGTCACAACCAAGTTTCGAATCCAGTACTGTACAGTGTGTCTGATAAATTAATGCAAAACTGTTAGGTGGACAGTACAGGATGTATTACAAGTCATATTAAATATATGATAGTAATATTGTACAGTGTACCAACCGAATCAAGAAAAAACTGTGCAGAAAGGAAGGGGAAATTAGGTTTTAAAATCCTGTTGACACTGTGGGCATTACACACAGGGTTAGAATAGGTCCATCAGGGTGGACAGGACTTGGATTGGTGACGATATATTGAGCTGCCTGGAGACAATCTTCACTCATAGTTGGTCATCTGATGCTCTGAAGATCTGCAGAGGTTGATGTTGATGAAGTGCCACCACAAACCTCCCACGTCACTCGGTAATGGTTCCGGGGACACGCAGGGAGGTACACAGTCTCAGATGTCCATCCTGGAGGCTAAATTTGAACCACATTGGGAACATGAATGGTGTCCAAGAACACAGCCCAAAATTAGCTGCATCTCATCAAATGGCAAGGTGTCAGTTGCGTGAAGACGGGAACCATGGATTTTAGAGGACCAGGAGGGCACCCACAAAATTATGTGGCAGTAGAATACGCGTGCTCGGTATGGTAGAACTCGTGCCACGCTAAACAAGTGGATGTGGCTCTAAACGATACCTGCCGCACTGTCACGGGATGTCTGTGGCCAACGCCAGTTGAAAAACTATACTGCCTGGCTGGTATAGCGCCACCTGGGATTAGAAGGGAAGTCACAGCCAGAATGGAACGAGCAAATGCATCGAAATTTTCAACCCATCCCCTGTTTTATTATCAGCCAGCCCATAGCAGACTCAAATCGAGGAAAAGCTTTCCGCACGCAACAAAGAAGCGCGACAAATCACCACAAGTGACCAGGCTGGAGATGTGGAGAGCAGAGATCGGGGACCTTGGTGGCTGGATGACCCCACAGGAAGCACTCCCACCTGGCTGTGAGGAGGACTGGATGACGTGGAAGTCCCTCAATGGACTGCAGACCAACGTAACAGGATCCAAAGTCAACGTGAGAAGGTGGGGCCTCTCTGATGCATCTATCATGTGCGAGTGTGGGTAACAACAAACCATGGAGCACCTGCTACAGTGTGAGCTTCGTCCAGCCTGCTGTACCGTGCAGGACCTGACTGGTGCGACCCCTGATGCATGTGATGTAGTCAGATTTTGGGCTAGCGTAGTTTAATGTTTCATCCTGCCCCAATATGTAATTTTGCCAAATTGGGCACCACGTACTGAGGAGCACATCACTGTGTACAGGAGGGACAGCTTCGCGCCGGTGTCGCGCGGCGGCCGCCCGCGACCCGCGGAGGAGGACGAGGAGGACGAGGACTCCGGCAGTGCCGAGTCGCAGGAGCAGCTTCTGGGAGGCGGCAGGTCGACCACGGAGGGCGGCGGCTGGAACACGGCGTCGACGGCGGCGCCCACCGACGCCACCACCGAGGAGGCTGCCGGGCTGACGGCGGCGGCGGATGACCAGGCGGCGCTGCAGCTGTACGCCGTGCTGCGCCAGGCCGAGGGCGTGCGCGACAACTCCGTGCTGGGAGACCTCGAGGGCGATGCAGAGAGCGAGGCCGGGAGCGAGGCCGGGGGCGAGGCCGGGGCCGAGAGCGAGAGCGACACCGCCACCGACGCCTACCTGCCCGGCGCCGAGGAGGTCAGTGTGGGTGCCGCGCCACAGGTGCAGCCCATTAAAATAACATTACTGCACAGCGGGTCTCACAAGTCAGTAGAAAAACTACACAGGGTGTTTCACAAGTCACAGACAAGTAAACTAACATTACTGTTCAGGGTGTCTCACAAGTCAGCAGAAAACTAGACAGGGTGTTTCGCAAGTCACAGACAATTAAATTAACATTGCTGTACAGGGTCTCCAACAAGTAAGTAAATAACTACACAGGGTGTTTCACAACTCACAGCCGATTAAAATAGCATTACTTTACAGTGTGCCTCACAAGTTAGTATAAACGACATGGGGTGTTTCACAAGTCATGGGCAATTAAAATAACATTACTGCACAGGGTGTCTCACAAGTTAGTAGAAAATAAACAGGGTGTTTTGCAAGTCACACACAATTAAATTAACATTACTGTACACAGTGTCTCACAAGTCAGTAAATAACTAACTACACAGGGTGTATCACAAGTCACTGACAATTAAATTAACATTGCTGTACAGGGTGTCTCACAAGTCAGTAAAAACTAAATGGGGTGTTTCAAAGGTTACAGCGAATTAAAATTACACTGCTGTACAGTGTGTCTCACAAGTTAGTACAAAACTACTCAGGGTGTTTCACAAGTCACAGGCAATTAAAATAATATTACTGTACAGGATGTCTCACAAATCTGTAAAAAAATACATGGGGTGTCTCACAAGTCACGGGCAATTAAAATAACATTGTTGTACAGGGTGCCTCCTAAGTCAGTAAAAAATTGCACAGGGTATTTCACAAGTCGCAGACAATTAAAATGACATTGCTGTACAGTGTGTCTCACTAGTCAGTAGAAAACTACACATGGTGTTTCACAAGTCACAGCCAATTGAAATACCATAATTGTACAGGATGTCTCACAAGTCAGTAGAAAACTACACGGTGTGTTTAAAAGGTTACAGACAATTAAAATAACATTACTGAACAGGGTGTCTCACAAGTCAATAAAACAACACTTGGTGTGTCACATCTCACATCCAAATAAAAAGACATTGCTGTACAGGGTGTCTCACAAGTCAACACAAAACTACACAGGGTGTTTCACAAGTCACAGACAATTAAATTAACATTGCTGTGCAGGGTGTCTCACAAGTCAGCAGAAAACTACACAGGGTGTTTCACAAGTCACAGACAATGAAATTAACATTACTGCACAGGGTGTCTCACAAGTCAGTAAAAACAACACAGGGTGTTTCACAAGTCGCAGCCAATTAAAATGACATTGCTGTACAGGGTATCTAACAAGTCAGTAAAAACAACCAGGCTCAGAGTGTTATTGGAATGAGCGAAATACCACTATTTATGTATGTGCTTCTTTAACCTGACCTTAAGGCTCTCTCTTACATCTGACCAGGAACAACATATACAAAGGATTTAAGAAACAAAAAACACAGTATTAATAAGAACAATAGATACTAATAGTAATAATAATAATGATAATACCAACACTGAAGTCACAGTATCAATAGTAATTTCTGGTGCATGCCAATACTAATAATAACAACAGATATTTACTCGGAGATTTATTGGTTTAACACATTTGAACTGAGTTTAATATAAACAGGAAAAAAAGATAAATGAAAGAGGAGAAGATTGAAAAATTAAACAGTGCCTGTGGTTGTTAGGAAGCGGAGATAAATATGAGTAAATATCTCTGACAGGGAAACATTTGTGAGGTTAGGAGGAATTTACAACGGTGAGATACAGACTGGTAAGTGGAGAAAAAGATGGCTATTGTGACTGAAAGTGGACCCTTAGCTGGGTTTTGAAGTATGGAATTGATTTAATCTCTCTTAGCTTTTGTGGAAGATTGTTCCACAGACGTGTTCCCGATACATCAAATGATTTAGAGAAGATTACAGAGTTACGTGATGCTACGGAGAGAGTTTTATTTTGGTGAAAACGTGTGTTTCTGCTGCGCTGTTAAAATTCCGTCCATTTTTGGAGTATTGCTGCCCAGTGTGGGATCCTTATCAGATGTGTTTGACGAAGGACATCGAAAGAGTCCAAAGAATGGCAGCTCGTTTTGTATTGTCACGATACAGGGGAGACAGCGTCACGGAAATGATACGGGGTCTGGGATGGGAATCATTACAACAACGGCGCTTATCGCTGCGGCGTGGGCTACTTACGAAACTGCAATCGCCAACATTCTCCTCCGAATGCGAAAATATATTGTTGATTCCCACTTACATAGGTATAAATAACCATCAGAATAAAATACGAGAAATCAGAGCTCGAACGGGGAGATTCAGGTGTTGTTTCTTCCCGCGCGCTATTCGAGAATGGAATGGGAGATCAATAGTATAATGGTGGTTGGATGAACACCCTGCCAGGCACTTAAATGTGATTTGCAGAGTACCCATGTAGATGTAGATCTAGATGTCGATGTAGACAGTAGTACGAAATTTAAGGATCAGTAAGAAGGTTTGCAAGTATTGAGGAAGCGATGTAGCAAACATGCACGTAGCCAAGATAACTGCTTGTATGCGGGACTCATATGGTCATAGAAGCGTAGGTTACAAGCGTATCGGACACAATAATTTAACGCCAACTCCAGCCTATGTGGATTTTTGTGTGACAGGCCTTGTAGAATTTACGTCTGGTAACGAGCAGGGTTAGTTAGAAGCAGAGCTGAGGATTTGGGTTTTGTGAGAGGCTTGCTAAGGCACTCTGACCAGTCATTGTTATGACTATGCCCAGATGGCATAGTGGTCAGCTGAGCTACCTGACTCGGGTTGGAATCCCATCCTGCCCCATTGGCATTTAACGTTGTAAGTCCCTGTAGTGCCTCGCTGACTTCCCTGCCCGGTGCACTGTGTCAGGGTTGTGTACTACACAGTGGCGTAACTATGTCACTAAGGGCCCCGGGGCAGAAATGACATTAGGGCCCTCTTTAAAACTAGACAGGTGCAAAACTACTTCATCAATAAGTCCTTACCGCCCATCGTTCGATATAAGGCGAACCTAAATAATATTAGAGAAATTGTGTGTCATGCAGAAGATAATACTTAATCGTAGTCTGTAATATAATTGTAACTGTGAAACTTTATTATGTTTTCACGCAAAAATTACTGGGTGGATTTGGATACCATTCTGCAGTAATAAATTGTAGATACTTCATATGTAAATGCGGTCGTGTCTTGTGATGTCAAACACACTGCTAATAATTCAGCGCCATTGACAGTTATTTCGCAAAGATTGGCAGCCATGGCAACTCTGACTTCAACTGATGTTGTGTTTATATTATGAGGTGGGAATAATTTTTGGATTTCTCTTCGTGCGTTTCAGGTTTGTTGGTCAGGGTTCAGAAAAGTTAGAAGTGGAAAATCCTTCATTGAACTAAAATATTATATACAATAGAACGTCGATTATCCGAAGTAACTGAAGGACACGGATGTTCGGAAAATCGATAATTCGGATAATTGAACTGTACACTTCTAAATATATTATGTATACAGTATTCGGAGGCGCGCGATCCTTCACGAGTGGCGTCGTGTGAAGGCCTCATTAGAAGCTGTGTTCCGCCAATCGGGGCCCAGTGCGGCTACTGTGGGAGACTTGGTTTGAGGGGAGGAGGAAGTGATGGACGGTAGGATGGGAGAGTAAAAAAGTAGATAAAATAAATTCGACGCTCTTCTGTAACTTGTTCGAATGTCGCTCACGGAGGCCGAGGGCCCCTAGAGCTTGGGGGTCCCGGGGCACTGCCTCGCCTAGCCCTATCATAGCTACGCCACTGGTGCCCGCAGGTGCTGACGACCACGGAGGAGGAGCCCGCGGCGCCGCCGACCTCGCCGAGCACCACCACCACGACCACGACCACCACGACGACCACGACGACGCCGGCGCCGACGACCACGACCACGACGACCACGGAGGCGCCCGCCCCGGCCGGCGGCAGGCGCCGCGTGCGCCCCAAGCCTGGCGGCGGCCGGTTCCGCTCGACCGCCGGCTCGACCGCCACGACCACGACCACGACCACCGAGGCGGCGCCAGAGAGCAGCACGCGCGCCAGGGGCCGCTTCGGCGCCGGCGCCGGCTCCGCCTCCAGGTGCGTGCCCCTCTGACGTCACAAACCACGCCTGACACCCCAGCAGCACGTCAATGCTCAGAAAACAAAATGGGACGCCTTAGAGATTGCACCCCAGCAGCACGTCAATGCTCAGAAAACAAAATGGGACGCCTTAGAGATTGCATGTTCATATTCATAATATACGTACATTAGCGTGTTGTGCAGAAATCGTGTGTCTGCAACATGTCGACCTGCAGTTTCAAAGTGAATCCTGATACCGCAAGTAACCCAGCCTACCAGTATAATGTGTCTGCGGCTCTCATTATCGCTGTGAGCTCAAGGTAATGAACCAGTCTTGCTTAGGAAGACATTGAACATACTGTCAGATCGGTGAGCTTGGCATAGAGCGCATATTGGCGTGACAGAATGTCACGTGCCATCCAGGAAATTGTTGTGTGTGTGTGTGTGTGACCAAGTATTGGGTCAGGTCTCGCCACCCAGATGACCTGAGTTGCAGGACAGATCTGTGATCTCCTCGGTGCAGGCACAACAGTGTAAGACATCTTACACTGTCGGAAGTGGCAGTCCGTCAGCATTTATACAGCATTGATTACATATGAGTTGCCCATGTCTTTGCCTACCTTTGACTGATATGCAGATATATACCTTACATGCTGGGAACGGGAATAGGATCAGGTAGTGATTTTGGAGGAATCCAAATTGATCGTCTGACAATAAAGGCCACACTTTGCTTCACCACACACAGGTGTGCCACCATCGCAGCAACTGCAATTACACCTGTAGCTACGACCCAAGGCCGTAAGGTGTTGGGTGTTGTTTGCTATAACCTCAAACCACAGACCTAGATGAAAGACATCCTGAAACCTGTACCTGTACCCTTCTTGCAAAATATCGCAGACGCCAGTTTCAGCAACACAATGCACTACATGTCACAGCACGAACGCACGCCTTCTTCGTATCACAAGATGTCAGTCTTCTGCCTTGAGCCACAATTGTCGCCAATATTATATTTGTGTGACATATGGTGAGCCGATCACCCACAGACGAACTTCAGAGCCATGTGGAATGCGAATTAGACGCCATTTGCGCCTCAGACGCGTCCTTGCCGTCACTCTTCAAAGAAGTTATCGCGGCCCTTGACGGACCCTACTGGGCAACTGGCCCCATGCTAAACCAAGGTAACTGAAATGGTAATCTAAGGATTCAACAGTATTTAGGAAAGGATAGGTTACTACTCACCACAGAGTCGTCCAAAGAGTCGAAAAAAGGCACTCCTAAACGAATAAACAAAACTGAAGCTTTCGGCTGTTGAGCCTTCATCTGCGACAGAGAACGCGCATACACACACACACTCACTCACACAAACCCAACTGCCGTCTCCGGCTGCTGTGGCGGGACTGAAACAGGCAGCACAGCTGAGGCGACAGCAACCTGTGGTGGGGGTGAGGAGGCATGGAGGGGGAAGCGGGAAGGGAGGGGAGGGGATGGAGCAAACGTCAGTGCTGTCTGACAGGCAGGAAGTGACAGGAGTGTGTGGCGGAAAGGGAGATGTACGTAAGCTGGAGTCTGGGTAGGGAAAGGATGGTGGTGCGGGCAGGAAATAGTGAAGGTTTAGGCCTGGGGGATTGCGAGAGTGTAGGATATACTGTAGGGAGAGTTCTCTCCTGCGCAATGCAGACAAGTTGCTGTTTGTGGGGAGGCTGCGTATGGCACAGTCATTGAAGGGAGCCACATGTTTGCAATGTCGCATGCTATGGAACAGGATGGCCCAGCTGTGTCCTGCCACAGTATGACGATGGCCATTCATTCAGACAGATATGCAGGTGCTGGTCATGGCCACGTAGAAAGCTGCGCAGCATTTGCAGCTCAGTTTGTAAACAACATGAGCGATATCACAGGTTGCCCTACATTTTATGGAATAGGAAATGCCTGTGACGCGGCCGGAGTAGGTGGTGGTGGAATGGTGCATAGGTTTTGCATGTAGGTCTATTGCAGGGATATGAGCCATAGGGTAAGGGGTTGGGAGCAGGGAAGGAGTGTGGACCATCAAGGATATTAAGTTGGTTTGTGGACGGCAGAATACCGCTGTAGGGTGGGGTGGGGAGGATTTGGGGCGGGATGAAAGGTAATCGAAACCCAGGTTGAGAGTGTCGTTTAACTGGTCTAGTCTTGGGTGGTGTTGGGTGACAAGAGGGATGCTCCATTGTGGCCGGACAGTGGGTGTGGGAAATGTGACGGGTGACGGGACAGACAGGGCCCGTGATATCTGTTTCTGGACAAGGTTTGGTGGGTAATTGCGGTCAGTGAAGGCGTCAGTGAGGCACATTTAGAGAGGGACTGTTCGTCACTGCAGGTGCGATGACCACAGGTGGCTAGGGTGTATGGAAGGGACTTTTGGTGTGGAATGGGTGGCAGCAGTCGAAATAGAGGTATTGTTGATAGTTGGTACGTTTAATGTGGACTGACATACTGATAAGGACATCTTTGAGGTGAAGGTCAACATCGAGGAAGGTGGCTCGTTGTGTTGAGTAGGAGCATATGAAGTGAATGGAGGAGAAGGTGCTGAGGTTTTGGAGGAATGTGGATAGTGTGCAGATTATGAAGATACCGCCAATAAATCTGAACCAGATGAGGGGTTTGAGATTCTGGGTAGTCAGGAAGGACTCCTCTAGATGGCCCGTGAACAGGTAGGCATAGGAAGATGCCATACACTTGCCCAGGGCTGTGCCATGAATTTGCTTGTAGGTGATGCCTTCAAAGGAGAAGTAAATTTGGGTGAGAACGTATTTGGTCAAGGTAATGAGGAAGGACGTTGCAGGTTTGGAGTCAGTTGGGCATTGTGAATGGTAGCAAGGCCACGAACATTGGAAATGTTGGTGTAGAGAGAGGTGGCGTCAACTGTGATGAGCATGGTTCTCGGTGGTAAAGGACCAGCAAGTGTGGAGGAAATGGTTGGTGTCTTTTACAAAGGAAGGTAGGTTCTGGGTAATAGGTTGAAGGTGTTGGTCTATGAGAGCGGAAATTCTCAGTGGGAGCACCGTAACCAGACACAATGGGACGCCCAGGGTGGTCGGGTTTGTGGACTTGAGGTTGGAGTACGGGGTGTAGGAGGAGTGAGGAGACAGATAGACTGTGGGTAGAGGTCCTGGGGTGGGCCTAAGGATTTGAGGAGGGACTGGAGATCCTGTTGGATTTTCAGGATGGGGTCATTGTGGCAGGGTGTGGAAGAATCTGACAGTTGGCAGAGACCCTCTGCCACATAGCTTTAGCGCTGTAACACCATAGTGGAAGAGCCTTTGTCCGCAGGAAGGATAATATTTTTTTCCAAACATACTAATGAACATGTCCTGTGAATATGAACATCCAAACTCTAGGCTTTTATTTTTTTGTGTAGTTCAGTCTACATGCACATGTGATACCCTTTTCATAATCATTGAGCACTGATTTTAATGTCTAGTCCTCGTCGCATCACACGACGAACGCCGGTGTGCTCCAGCTTGCTGCAGTGGTAGTGCAGATATGTTGGAGCCAGTCCCCCAGTGCCTCCACCCGCCCACGCGACGGTCAGTGAGATATGTGTGTGTGTGTTTGCAGGCCGGGAGGCAGCTTCGGGTCTCGGCGCAAGGCGTCGACTGCGGCTCCCAGCAGGGAGACCTCTGAGGAGGTGAGGGAGGAGGCGAAGGAGGCGGCGGCCGCCCCCGCCGCCCCCAGGCCGGCCAGGGGCCGCTTCGGCGCCCCCAGGGTGCGCGCCACCACCGCCGCCCCCGCCGCCGCCTCCACGCAGCAGCAGGCCGAAGAGGGCGCCGCCTCCTCCGCCGCCCCCGCCGCCCCTCACAGGCCGGCGCTGCCTGACAGGTGCGTACACTGCTCCGTCCCACACACCTGTGTACACACACTGTCTGTTTTGTGTCCCAGCCTCGTCGCCGCTTTTGTGTCTCGTTTCCGTCGTAGGTGTCGGTGGCCGAGTGGAATGAGACCGACACAGGAATAAAGATAGCACGCTGGTGCAGGTACGGAGGGGAGCAGCCAGAAACTAGAAACACTAGAGTAAATTAGAACGAGATATATATTGCACAGAATTTATACAATACTTAACTTTTACATAGATGTGTACTGCAGAATGCTGATACATAGTTGAGCTAGAGGTCTGCCTAGTGCCTGTCCGATAGCCAACTCTTCACTGGTGCCTATCTGATTCAGAAGTCTTTACTGGTTCCTATCTCAGTCCCAAGTGAACGATGTCGTCCAGTGGTGGCCACGAGCGGAGTTGCAGCAGAGGGCGCTCGTGGCTGTCATCGTAAGAATGCCGCGCCGTGCGTGCATGGCGGCGCGCGGCGAAAGTAGGTGGCGCGCACTTTGGACTTGTGCGACACCACAGTTTGCTCAAGAGTACAGTTTTTAATACTGGATGCACCCTGCTGCCATCTAGTGCCAGGTAGCTCAGCAGTCATTAGGCATCACGTAAGGGGGCAGTCCGCTGATCTCGCGGACTTCGACTGTGCTCAGGTGTTTGGGGGTGTCGTCTGCCAAAAGTCTGTACACGAGATTTCCACACCCCTAAAATCCCTGAGGTCCACTCTCTCTGATGTGATAGTGTAGGGAAATGTTTGACACGAAAGCGTATGGACCGACCTTGTGTGCTCAGTGACAGACACCGCTGACAGTTGAAGAAGGCTGTAATTGTACTACATCTACATCTACATACATACTCCGCAATTCGCCGTAAGGTGCGTGGCGGAGGGTACACTGCACCACACTAGGCATTTCCTTTCCTGTTCCACTCCCAAATTGAACGAGGAAAAAAAGAATGCCTATATGCCTTCGTACGAGCCCTAATTCCTCTTATCTTGTCTTTGTGATCTTTACACGAAACGTAAGTAGGCGGCAGCAAGATCGTACTACACTCAGCTTCAAATTCCGGCGTTCGACGTGGTGCCACACTGCAGACTGCTAACGAAGATACGAGCTTATGGAATAGGTTCACAGATCTGTGACTGGCTGGAAGAGTTCCTAAGTAATAGAACGCAGTACGTTGTTCTCGACGGCGAGTGTTCGTCAGAGACGAGTGTATCGTCAGGCGTGCCCCAGGGGTGTGCGATAGGACCGCTATTATTTTCTATCTATATAAATGATCTGATGGACAGAGTAAGTTGTAATTTACGGCTGTTTGCTGATGATGCTGTGCTGTATGGGAGGGTGTCGTCTGTAACTGACTGCAATAGCATACAGGATGAGTTAGACAAAATTTCTAGTTGGTGCGAAGATTGACAGCTAGCTCTCAATGTGGAAAAATGTAACGTGATCCCATAATGTTCGAATACAGCATTAGTAGTGAGCTTCTTGATGCTGTCGCGTCGTTCAAATATCTAGGCGTAACACTGCAGAGCCATATGAAATGGAACGAACATGTAAGGACAGTTGTGAGTAAGACGGACAGCCGACTTCACCTGTAAAGGAGACCGCGTATAAAACACTTGTACGACCACGTCTCGAGTATTGCTCAAGTGTTTGGGACCCGCAGCAGATCAGTTTAAAGGAAGACATAGAGGCGGTTCAGAGGCGAGCAGCTAGATTTGTTACCGGTATGTTCGACCAATGCGCGAGTGTCACGGAAATGCTCTGGCAACTCAATTTGGGATCGCTGGAAGAAAGACGACGTTCTTTTCATGAATTTCTGTTGAATACATTTAGAGGGCCGGAATTTGAAGCTGAGTGTAGTACGATCTTGCTGCCGCCTACTTACATTTCGCGTAGTGATGACAAAGACAAGATAAGAGAAATTAGGGCTCGTACGGAGGCATATAGGGATTCTTTTTTTCCTAGTTCTATTTGGGAGTGGAATAGGAAAGGAAATGCCTAGTAGTGGTACAGTGTACCCTCCGCCACGCACCTTACGGTGAATTGCGGAGTAGGTATGTAGATGTAGATAATCCACGGCATGTGACGGAGTGGTTACACGAGAATAGCATCCCTGAAATGGACTGCCCTGCACAAAGTCCTGACTTTAATCATATAGAAGAATTTTGGGAAGTTTTGGAATGCCAACTTAGTGTGAGGCCCCATCGGTCTACATCACTACTTCTCCTCAGACCAGCACTCCGTGAAGAAAGGGGTGCCATTCTCCAAGGAACAATCCAACGCCTGACTGGACGTATGGCTGCGAGACTGGGAGCTGTCCTTACGGCTAAAGGTGGGCCAACGCCGCATGGAATTCCAGCATTATGCGTGGACGGCTCCACCAACTTGTGACTCATTTTGAGCCACGTGTCCTGATACTCTTGACTATATAGGATAGATCCATCCATTCACACATACACCGCTGGCTGACCGGAATGGAACAATAAGAAAAAATGGAAGTATCGCAGCCAAATTTATTAATAAAGTATCACGTTATAAAAAAGGAGATATGAATGGATATACAGCCTCCTGCCAAGTGACAAAGATGATGAAATCTGTGTGGGATTGGAACGATATGGTCTATCAGACCAATTGTGTGATTGGATTGAGGAATTCCTAGATAACAGAAAGCAGCAGGTCATTCTCAATGGAGAGAAGTCTTCTGAAGTAGGAGTTATGTCAGGTGTGCCACAGGGGACTGTCGTGGGTCCGTTCCTGTTCACGATATATGACCTTGCAGATTACATCGGAAGTTCACTGAGGCTTTTTGCGGATGATGCTGTAACAAAGGAAAATTGTATTGAGATGCAGAAGGATCTTCATCGAATTGACGCATGGTGCAGGGAATGGCAATTGAATCTCAATGTAGACAAGTGTAATGTGCTGCGAATACAAAAAAAGAAAGATCCTGTATCATTTAGCTACACTACAGCGGATCAGCAACTGGAAGCAGTTCATTCCATAAAGTATCTGGGAGTAGTCATTAGGAGGGATTTACAATGGAACGACCATATAAAATCAATCGTCGGTAAAGCAGATGCCAGACTTAGATTCATTGGGAGAATTCTAAGGAAATGCAGTCCGAAAACAAAGGAAGCAGGTTACAGTACACTTGTTCGCCCACAGCTCGAATACTGCTCACCGGTGTGGGATCCGTACCAGGCGGGGTCGATAGAGGAGGTGGAGAAGATCCAACGGAGAGCAGCGCGCTTCGTTACAGGATCATTTGGTGATCGAGAAAGCGTTACGGAGATGATCGATAAACTCCAGTGGAAGACTCTGCAGGAGAGACGCTCTGTCGCTCGGTACGGGCTTTTGTCGAAGTTTCGCGAACATACCTTTACCGAGGAGTCTACCAGTGTATTGTTCCCTCCTACGTATATCTCGTGAAGAGACCGTGAGGATAAAATCAGAGAGATTAGAGCCCACACAGAGGCATACCGACAATTCTTCTTTCTGCGAACAGTACGTGACTGGAATAGGAGGGAGAACCGATAGTGGTACTCAAGGTACCCTCCGCCACACATCGTCAGGTGGCTTGCGGAGTATGGTTGTAGATGTAGATGTAGATTTTATTTTAATCCAAATTTCCCCTCCACCATCGCGATGATCATATCAAAGTCTGCAGGCACTGTAGTGTACGTCTGCCTCGTACCTTGCCATACTGGCCATGGTCCCGGTGATATGAAGATCTGGGGGATAACGATTAATGGCACATTTCAATAAAAACGAGATATTTGAATTTTAAAGTTTGATACGCTTCATTACCTATGCGCGACGTAACAGGAAGACTAAATTTTCTGTAAGTAAACCTCAGCGTCGTAACAATATTGAATGAGTTTCAAGCAAGAATTTCTGGCCCATAACAATGGAGAAAACACAAAAATGAGATAACAATGACAAAACAAAAGCTCGAAGAATTATGTATGTATTCCTCACTGTTCACATGTAACTTTCATTTTACACCACTGAACTCGTAAGTCTTTAAAACACAAGTATCGAAATTGAACACTGTTGCATAAAACTAGAGTTAAAGTAGTGCATTCACCCATAGTGCTCAATCTATATATATAAAAATGAATTGCTGTCCGTTAGTCTCGCTAAAACTCTAGAATGGTTGAACCGATTTGGTTAATTTTAGTCTTGAAATATTCGTGGAAGTCCAGGGAAGCTTTAAACAGTGATAAAATATGGAAAAGTTGTCCAGAAAAGAGGAAAATCGCGAAAAACTAAAACAGCTTTTTCCAGTGAGGTATGAATACCGTTCGTCCAATTGCGATAAAATGTTTGTACATTTCCTGTTGAAACAAGGGGAATGTTCACATAAAAAAAAATTTGGAAAAGTCGCCCGTAAGATAGGAAAATTTAGGAAAAACCGAACGCTATATTTATCTATGAATAAAAATCAATTGCCACGTGGTTGTAAGAGCATCACTTGAGTACGGCTTGACACGACAAGGTGTGTATGAAATAAGTTTTTTTGGAAAATCTACCGGAAAGTTGGAAAATTTGAGAAAAATTGAAAGTGAGTTATTCTTTTTTTTTTAATTAAATTTAGCACTATAACTGACGATTCGCACGATGGAAAGAGGTAATTGTTTTTTGATTTGTTTTGCTCATTATGGTCTTGCAAATGTTTTCAGTAAAAAAAAAATATGGACAGTTAAAAAGGAAAGTCGCAAAATTCGAACCAAGTTCCCTTTCAGTGTGTTCAGAACCCTTCATACGATTGCGATAAAATTTCGATCATTTGACGTTCAACGAAAGATGAACGTTTTTATAAACTAAAACTTTGGGAAAGATACCCGGAAAATTTGAAAATTCGAGACAAACTGAAAGAGCTTTTTTCAATGGGATGTCAATATCATTCGTCTGATGCCGATAAAATTTTGCGTATTTGACGTTCAAAGTAAGAGTAACGATTCTTAAGAAATAAAAACTTGGAAAAGTATCTCGTAAAATTGGAAAATTCAGAAAAAATAAAGAGATTTTTCTATGAAATATCAGTACCATTCACCTGAATGCGATAACATTTTGCACATTCGACGTTCAAAGCGAAAGGAAGGTCTGAGTGAAGTAAAAGTTTGGAATAGTTGGCCACAAAATAGGAAGATTCGTGGAAAAGTGAAAGAGCTCTTTACTTTGGAATATCAATATCATTCGTACCGATTGCGATAAAATACATGCACATTTGACGTTCAAAGCAAGAGTACATACATATTAGCGACTGCGGAGCGTTTGCCGGGTCGACTAGTTTATTAATAAAGTATATGCCTGGAAATACAGCCCCCTGTCAAGTGACAAAGGTGATGAAATCTGTGTGGGATCGGAACGATTTTACTTCAATCCAAATTCCGCCTCCAGCAGAGATCAAAGTCTTGTGGCGCTGTTCTGTGAGAGTATCCGACGGCTGCTTCGCGCCTTGCCATACTGGTCGTGCTCCTGGTATTATATTTCAGCACTACCAGCTTTACCTCTCAGAAGTGACGTCACCGCACTGCGACAACATAATCCATGTCCACACGTTCCATGCCTACCCTCCTGTCGTTGTTTCCTTTGTCCGTCAGTCACGTTTATTTGTGACCATGACTAGGTAATACCCTTAAACAGGTCGACCTTGTGTGCATCTACACTCAAATTTAACGATCTTTTTTACCTTTGGCTTTCGTGTCTTTAATTACTTTATTTTTCTTTTAGACATTTATGGGCACGAATTTTTCAGCCTCCTTTCAAATTGCTAATGGTATATAATTCGGTGCCTATTAAACGTCCTTCACATCTTCTTCATCTACATAATTACCCTGCAAATCACATTTACGTGCATGCTTTCATAATAGTTCTCTAACGTTCCATTCTCTAATAGCCGGTGGCAAAATGGAACACCTCAATCTTTTTGTTTCCGCTCTTATTATCGTGATCAGGTTTCCATTTGTAGATGGGTGGTAACTAAACATGTCCGCATTCGGAAGACAAAGATGGCGAAAGAAATTTCGCAAATAGATCTCGCCTTTCTTTTAATGATTTATAGCCTAACTCTTCCATAATTTTTGTGACATTCTCTCTGCCCTACGTACAAAACGTTCTTCCCATCTGTGAACTTTGTCTATCTCCTCTGTGATTCCATCTTACTGGGGATCCCACACTCCAAATTATGGAACACAAGACTAGTGTAGGCAGTTTCTTCAACAGAACTGTTGCGTCATGTTACAAGTGTTGTGTCAGTGAAACGTAGTATTTGGTTCACCTTCCCTACGACATTTTCATTGTATTCTCTCCAGTTAAAGTTCTTCGTACTTGCAATTCCTAAGTAATTCACTGAATTTACGACATGTAGATGTGACTGATTTCAGTTTAATGGATTTCTTTTAGTGGTCTTTACCTGTCAAAGTTTTGTACCATACATAAATCATTTTTCTGCTGGTTTTGATCGTCTAGTGACCTCAACACTTGTACGTGAGTTCTGCAATTCGATCAAGCTTCAGTGTTGCCACATACGCAGTGGTGCCAACTTGACGTTGTGTACTGCACGGTGATCACATTATTTTGTCGACCCTCTGTATGTAACTGCTGTACGAGCTACGTTTACAGACCTTCGTCTCCAAGTTTCGTGACTACTGCACTTAAAGAATTTTACGAGTGGATACTGTATTGTCCCGAAGTATTTCACAGAATTTGTTTTCATTTTGCCTTTTGTAAATGTTGGCCGCCGCCATCGTTGAATTTTTTATGAGTAACGTTAGACTCACGAACTGTATGGATCATTTTATGGATACTTAATCAGATGATGCTGAAGGAATTAGATTAGGTAACGAAGCAATTAAGGAGGTAGATGAGTTATGTTACTTGGGCAGTGAAATAACAAATGATGGTCGCAGGAGAGGATATAAAATGCAGAATGGCAATGGGTAGAAAAGCGTTCTTAAAAAAGAGAAATTTGTTAACATCATATATTGATTCAAGCCTAAGAAAGTCCTTTCTGAAGGCATTTGCCTTGTATGGGAGTGAAACATAGACGATAAACAGTGCGGAAAGGTAGAGGGTAGAGGCTTTTAAAATGTGGTGCTACAGAAGAATGCTGAAGATTAGGTGGGTGGATCGCATAACTAATGAGGAGGTGCTGAACAAAATTGGAGAGAAAAAGAATTTCTGGCATACCTTGACTAAAAGAAGGGATCGATTGGTAGGACATATTCGTAGACATCAAGGAATTGTGCATTTATCGTTGGAGGGAAGTGTGTGGGGTAAAAATCGCAGAGGAAGACCAAGAGATGGATACAGTAAACAGATTCAGACAGATGTAGGTTGTCGTTCTTATGTGGAGATGAAGAGGCTTGCTCAGGATAGGGTATTGTGGAGAGCTGCATCAAACTAGTCTGCGGAATGAAGACCACAACAACAACAATTTGAATAATACTCATAACTCATAGCAAGTCTTCCTGAAATCATTTCAAAGAATATTTATGTGTTTTCCTCCGGTTATAAAAGTGTGTGTCGTAATACGAAGGGACCTATCGAACTGGAGCAGTACGGACCTGCAAACACGGTCACTTATCACTTATCACTAATTAATGCGAATAGTGACACGCAGTTGTCCAGTTCTGGATGCTGCTTCCAGCTGCGGTAGTGTTGTTCAGTGTTTCTTTGAGTGTGGACGGGATCCCGAAGTCTTGCCAGTTTGTCTCCCACATTGGGCGGCTGCTTGAGCCCTATCAGGGACATCGCTTTCCGGTTGCACTCGGAGTGAGCGAAACTGCAGGAGAAGACCCAGTCGCGTTCTCTTTCATCATTCATTACTGAGTCAGCCTTCGAAGAGTTGACAAGCGAAATCTGCCTCTTGCAAACGTGATGTGGCGGGACTGCGGCATTTCACAAGACGATCGGGTCAAATACCAGACATTTTCATCCTTGTGAAAAAACATATGTGGTGTTTTTACCATAAGACTCAGATGCGCTCTCATTTTGGGAGCGATATGCAGGTTTCATATAACGTCCGCAAGATCTAAAGCTGACAGCTGGACTGTTGAAGCCGGTCTTGATGTAGGCGAGACTCGTCCACTACTACTTGTAACACCGTTATGTGCAGTCCTAACCCTCAAAGTCCGACCCAGCACCCACTGACTTCCTGAGCCCCTCTGGTACCAGTTTCGGCTCGCTGGAGATCGCTCGCCGAGATGCGGCTGCCCCCGCACTGCACTCAAGCCAAACGACAACGGCCGTCGTGACTTCCGCGTCGTGCCGCCGCCATCTTGTGACGTCATGGCGGCCCACACGTTGTTTACCACCCAGCAGGGCCAGACGGCTCCCTGTAGCCTTGTGCAACCGCTGATGAACAACGTACCGAATACCTCAACTGGCTACATCACAATTCCACATTCTTCACTTTTACGACTTATCTTAGAAGATAGGCTAAGGAAAGGCCAATCTACGTTTTTTAGCGTTTGTAAATTTCGAGAAAGCTTTTGACAATGTCGACTGGAATACACTCTTCCAAATTCTGAAGGTATCAGGGGTAAAATATAGGGAGCGAAGAGTTATATTCAACCTATACATAAACCATAGAGCGGTTATTAGAGTCGAAGGACAAGAAAGGGACGCACAGGTTGGGAAGGGAGTAAGACAGGGTTGTAGCCTTTCCCCAATGTTGTTCAATCTGTACATTGAGCAGGCAGTGAGGGAATGGAAGGAGAAATTTGGAGAGGGCATTAAAGTGCAGGGAGAAGAAATAAAAACATTGCGGTTTGCCAGTGACATAGTAATTCTGTCAGAGACCGCAAAAGATCTGGAAGAGCAATTGAAAGGAATGGACCGTGTCTTGAAAGGACGGTATAAGATGAACATTAACAAGAGTAAAACGAAGGTAATGTCAGAAAATCAGGCGATGCTGAAGGAGTTAGATTAGGTAATGAGACAATAAACGTAGTAGATGAATTTTGTTATTTGATAACTTCTGATGGCCGAAGTAAAGAAGATATAAAATGCAGAATCGCTATGGGAAGAAAAGCGTTTCTTAAGAAGCGAAACTTGTTAATAATCCAATATTAATTTAAATGTTAGCAAGTCCTTTCTCGCATATCCTGAGTAAGAGAAGGGTCAGATTGTTGGACACATTCTGAGACATCAAAAATGTTCAAATGTTCGTAAATCTATCGGACCAAACTACGTGGTCATCAGTCCGTAGCTTACAAACTACTTAAACTTAGGTAAACTAACCTAAGGACAAACAACACACCCTTTCCCCAGGGAAGACTCGAACCTCCACGGCGAGAAACCCCGCGCTCCGTAGCGAGACGCTTTAGACCGCTCGGCTACTCCACCGCGGCTCTGAGACATCAAGGAATTGTCAACTTAGCATTAGAAGGAAGCGCGTGGGGTAAAAATCGGAGATGGAGACCGAGGGACGAACACAGTAAGCAGATTCAAAAGGATGTAGTTTGCCGAACGTATTCTCTGATGAAGAGACTTGCACAGGACAGGATAGCGTGGAGAGCTGCATCAAACCAGTCTACGGACTGAAGGCCACAACAAACAACAACAATATTTCTCTTGTCAGTTCTCGTGTGGCTACAAATTCTACGAAATGCATAATAATTATTGGCCTTCATTATTTTTCTGCGCATACAGAGTAACTCACCTAACATTACCGCTCGATATATTTCGTAAACCACATCAAATACTGACGAACCGATTCCACAGACCGAACGTGAGGAGAGGGGCTAGTGTAATTGGTTAATACAAACCATAAAAAATGCACGGAAGTATGTTTTTTAACACAGACCTACGTTTTTTTTTTAAATGGAACCGCGTTAGTTTTGTTAGCACATCTGAACATATAAACAAATACGTAATCAGTGCCGTTTGTTGCATTGTAAAATGTTAATTATATCCGGAGATATTGTAACTAAAAGTTGACGCTCGAGTACCACTCTTCCGCTGTTCGATCGTGTGTATCGGAGAGCACCGAATTAAGTAGGGATCCACAGGGGACGGTGATGTACCTCAGGTACAGAAGAGACTAGAACAGCACATTACGTCCACATGCTAACACCTTTATTGGTCTTTTTCACTGACGCACACGTACATTACCATGAGGGGTGAGGTACACGTACACACGTGGTTCCCGTTTTCAATTACGGAGTGGAATAGAGTGTGTCCCGACATGTCAGGCCAGTAGATGTTCAAAGTGGGGGCCATCATTTGCTGCACACAATTGCAATCTATGGCGTAATGAATATCGTACACGCCGCAGTACATCTGGTGTAATGTCGCCGCAAGCTGCCATAATACGTTGTTTCATATCCTCTGGAGTTGTAGGCACATCACGGTACACATTCTCTTTTAACGTACCCCACAGAAAGAAGTCCGGAGGTGTAACATCAGGAGAACGGGCTGGCCAATTTATGCCTCCTCCGCGTTCTATGAAACGCCCGTCGAACATCCTGTCGCCGGCCGCGGTGGCCGAGGTGACTGAGGCGCTCCAGTCACGGTCAGCACGGCCACTACGGTCGGCGGTTCGAATCCCCCCTCGGGCATGGATATTTGTGCCGTCCTAGTTCGTAAATAGTTCATAAGTAGTTTGTAAGTTTAGGGACTGATGACCCCGTAGTTAAGTCCCACAAGCTTAACAAACATTTGAACATTTTGAACATCCTGTCAAGGGTCAGCCTAGTGTTAACTGCGGAAGGTGCAGGTGCACCCTCATGCTGATACCACATACGTCGACGCGTTTCCAGTGGGACATTTTCGAGCAACGTTGGCAGATCATTCTGTAGAATCGCGGTGTATGTTGCAGCTGTTTGGGCCCCTGCAATGAAGTGGGGACCAATGAGGTGGTCGCCAATGATTCCGCAGCATACATTTACAGTCCACGGTCGCTGTCGCTCTACCTGTCGTAGCCAGCGAGGATTGTCCACGGACCAGTAATGCATGTTCCGTGATTCACTGTCCCGTGGTTTGTGAAACCCGCTTCGTCGGTAAACAGGTAGAACTGCAACGCATTCTCTGTTAATGCCCATTGACAGAACTGCACTCGATGATTAAAGTCATCACCATGTAATTGCTGATGTAGCGACACACGAAACGGGTGAAAGCGGTGACGATGCAGTATGCGCATGACACTACTTTGACTCAGTCCACCGGCTCTCGCAGTGTCCCGTGTACTCCTGTGTGGGTTCACGGCAACAGCAGCCAACACACCAACTGCACCCGCTTCTCCTGTGACGGGCCTGTTACGGACCCGTTTGCGTGCTACGACCATACCTGTTGCATACAGTTGTCGGTAGATGTTTTGAAATGTGCGGCGCGTTGGACGCTCTCTGTCCGGGTACCGTTCTGCATACACCCTGCAGGCTTCAGCTGCATTTTGTCGACACTCGCCATAGATGAGTATCATCTCCACCTTTTCAGAGTTCGAGTACACCATGGTCACAGTTCCTACAACACTACACTATCACAGACGTCGGGTAACACAGATTATATGTTCAGATGTGCTAAGGAAAGTAACGGGGTTCCATTTAAAAAAAAAAAACATAGCTTTGTGTTAAAAAACATACTTCCATGCATTTTTTATGGTTTGTATTAACCAATTACACTAGCCCCTCTCCTCACGTTCGGTCTGTGGAATCGGTTCGTCAGTATTTGATGTTGTTTACGAAATATATACAGCGGTAATGTTAGGTCACTCACCCTGTATTGTTTTTCATTTGTGGCTACTAGTTTACAACATGACTCGTATAAACAAGACTCTTTACGCAAGTTCCACAATCACCAAGGAAATACAGGGTATCGAAGATCCACAAAGAATCTTATCCACTGAGGCCCACTGTGAAACAGTATCAACTCACTGACTTATACACTATCAAAAGAACTGGCAGCAAAGCTATGACATCTAGCAAGCCACACAGATTCGTACGTCAAGGCCACTGACCTGTTGGTTAGTTTTGACGTGAAGTCACTTTTGAGGAATGTACCATCAACATCCTAGAGGAACATCCTGATACCTGTGAGCTAGAGCGCCAGTGCTTAACGACCACCTACTTCAGGTAGAAAGGAGAATTTTATGTACAGAGTGATGGTGTATCTATGAGTTCCCCCCCCCCCCCCCTATCGCCTATTGCGGTGTAAATCTTCATGGAGACTTCTGAAGAAAAAGCTCTGCAGTCCGCTCCATTATGCCCAGAATGCCAGCTCCGATATGTGGTTGACACATTCGTCATCTGGAGAAGAACAGATACAGACCTTCCACGAACACCTCAACCACCAGCACAATAAAATACAATTCACTAAGGAGATAGAAAATAATTGGGTACTGCCTTTCCTCGACGTGGAAGTCTACTGAAAACCAGATAGTAAACTTGGCCACAGTGTGCACTGAAAGACCACCAGCTTGATCAGACGGGTATGGCGGCAGATCGCACGATTTCTTCTAATAACCGGACATCACCAGTTGGGATTTTTTTAGATCTCTCAAAGGATTTTTATTGAGTAAATCATGCGATAGTTGTAAATAAGCTAAAGTATTGTGGTATGAGTGGGACAGTGCACAAATGGTTTAAATCATACGTAACTGGAAGAGTGCAGAAAGCTGAAATAAGCAGTCCACATGATATGTAAGAAACAATTAATTTCTCTAACTGGGGAGTTATCAAAATGGGGTCCCACAAGGTTCGGTCTTGGGTCCTTTGCTGTTCTTAACATTATATTAATAACTTTCCATTCTACATTCATGAAGCTATAAGTTGTAAGGTTTAGGTCTACACAGTGCTGTAGTGTGATGGAAGACTTTCATCTGACAACGACTTTATTTTGGTAGAAGAATCTTGGAGAAGTGCTGCTATTAACATGACCTAGAACATCTTCGTTTTTTTTCTTTTGTATTTTGATTTTTTGTGGTGCTTTAGTAACAAGCAACCCTAGCGATGACCTAAGCCCAATCACACAGGACACGCAACTTCTCAATTTCATACCCTTGAATATTTCCGTTGTCAGCTCTCGTGTGCCTAGAAATTCAATGAAATACATTATGATTGGAGAAATTTGGTGAAGGAATTAAAGTTCAGGGTGAAGAATTAAAAACATTGCGTTTTGCCGACGACATAGTAATTCTGTCGGATACAGCAAGGGACCAGGAAGAGCAGTTAAACGGAATGGACAGTGTGCTGAAAGGTGCATATAAGATGAACATTAACAAGAGAAAACTAGGGTAATGCAGTGCGGTCTAAGAAAAATCAGGGGATGCTGAAGCAATTAGATTAGGTAACGAAGCAATAAAGGAGGTAGATGAATTTTGTTACTTGGGCAGTAAAATAACAAATGATGGTCGCAGTGCAGAGGATGTAAAATGCAGAATGGCAATGGGTAGAAAAGCGTTCTTGAAAAAGAGAAATTTGTTAACGTCGAATATTGATTTAAGCCTATGGAAGTCCTTTCTGAAGGCATTTGTATGGAGTGTTGCCTTGTATGGGAGTGAAACGTGGACGATAAACAGTGCGTACAGGAAGAGGATAGAGGCTTTTGAAATGTGGTGTTACAGAAGAATGATGAAGATTAGGTGGGTGGATCGCATAACTAATGAGGAGGTACTGAACAGAGTTGAGGAGAAAAGAAATTTCTGGCATACCTTGACTAAAAGAAGCGATCGGTTGGTAAGACACATTCTTAGACATCGAGGAATCGTAAATTTAGCGTTGGAGGGACGTGTGTGGGGTAAAAATCGCAGAGGGAGACCAAGAGACGCGAATAGTAAGCAGATTCAAGTGGATGTGGGTTGCCGTTGTTATGTGGAGATGAAGTGGCTTGCTCAGGATAGGGTATTGTGGAGAGCTGCATCAAACCAGTCTCCGGACTGAAGACCACATCAATAACAACAACATTATGTTTATTGCCCTCCAGTAATTTTCTGCTTATATCGTTTTCATTTGTTGCTACCAGTTGCGCACATAGCTCATAAAAAGATGTTATCATCGCCTCATATATTTATAGATTCATGTAACATTAAGTTAATTTTTGCTCCTGAATTTTGTACGTTCATTTACGACGTTGCGTTGATTTTGTTGCCAAGTGTGCCCAGTTCCCCATTTCCTGAAACCCCACTGAGGCGCCCGACTGACTGACTGGCTGGCTTTGCAGGCACAACGTGCTGGGCAGGCGCCGCGGCGTGGCCCGGCCCACGACCGCCGCCCCCGCCGCCGCCCCCGCCGCCCCCGACGCTGAGCCGGCGCCGGCCGCCCCCGGCGCCGCCCCCGCAGACGACGCCTCCGCCTCCGCCTCCGCCGAGGCCTCCTCCGAGGCCAGCCCGCCCGCCGTCACCAGGCCCGGCAGGTGAGCGCCAGCATAACCACCGACTGCTCACTCCCAACCACCCGTAACCATCCCTACAACCATCCCCATAAACACTTCCAAAAGATAACCAAAATATCCACGGGTGTACTGCTGGTCTGTAGTTGGACCCCCGTCGGCCCACTGGACACTGTAGACCGGCAGTAGACCCGTGGATATTTTGATTATCAAATACTCAAGACTCACACTTTCAAAAGAGTTCACATAACCATCCCCCATATCCAACCAATAGACTCACCCTAACTAGTCACTGCAACCATAACTATCCCCAAAACCAATGTTATAACTACCCACATAATACCATTTCACATAGACTATTCCCACAAGCAACTCATAACCATCCCCACAAACACCAATCATCAGCCACAGAAACACCTACACAATCACTCTCATAACCACCCTCTAAACATCCTGTAGCCATCGCTTAACTACCTCCTGCAGCCACCCTGATAACAATAACCGTAACACTATCAATAACTGAATGGCCATCCCCTTTATAAGGGCACAGCTGAATGCCTTCACCTTTCTTACTGAAAAATACAAGTTTGTGTCCTGATACTAATAACCACACTTTTGGCAGAAGTTAAACTTATCTCCTTCCTTATCATAGTGAGTCCTTTTTCGTCAACACTAGACTCCGTAGTATTTTCTTTCCAAACCCGAGCATCAGTACAAATTTATGAAGGGTGGTTCACTCTCCACATATGCCAAACATGTTCGACACTGGAGTCTTTGACCCTTAACTAATCACTTTCAACCACCCCATAACCATCATACCCATCCCCATAAACTCTTTCAAAAGCGTACACATAACCATCCCTCATACCCAACCAATAACCACTCCCTAACTAGTCACTGTAATCACTCCTGTAACCATAACTATCCCCAAAACCGATATTATAACTACCCACATAACAACCATTTCCCATAACTACCCCATAAACTATCCCCACAACCAACTCCATAACCATCCCCAGAAACACCAATCGTCAATCATATAAACACCTCCACAATCCCACTTATAACCACCCTCTAAGCATCCTGTAGCCATCGCTTAACAAAGAACTTTGTATGACGGGCAGCCACAGCTAAAATATTTATACATATTTAAGAAACTTTCACAAGTTAAAAATTAGGTGTTTAAATTGTAAGAGTCTGAATGAAAGTCCTTCGTCCAGCTCAAGTGGACGAACGACATTCATTCAGACTCTTACAATTGTAACACCTAATTTTTAACTTCGTGAATGTTTCTTAAATATGCATCGCTTAACAAGTTCCTGTAGCCACCCTGATAACAATAACTGTAACACTATCAATAACTGAATAGTCATCCCCTTTATAACAGCACAGCTGATTGCCTTCACCTTTCTTACTGAAAAATGCAAGTGTGTGCCCTGTTACTAATGACCACACTGTTGGCAGAAGGTAAACGTTTCTCCTTCCCTACCATAATGAGTCCTTTTTCCTTGTATGTCAACACTGGACTCCATAGTATTTTTTCCAAACCCCAGCATCACTACAAATCTCTGAAGGATGGTTCACTCTCCACATATGCCAAACATGCTTGACACTTGAGTCTCTGACCCTTAACTACTCACTTTCAACCACCCCCTAACCATCATACCCATCCCTATAACCATCCCCATAAACACTTTCAAAAGTGTACACATAACCATCCGTCATACCCAACCATCCCCAGAAACACCAATCATCATATAACCATCCACAATTCCACTCATAACCACCCTCTAAACATTCTGTAGCCATCGCTTAACTACCTACTGCCAACCTAATAACAATAACTGTAACACTATCAATAACTGAATAACCATCCCCTTTATAAGGGCACAGCTGATTCCCTTCAACTTTCCTACCGAAAAATACGAGTGAGTGCTCTGTTACTAAAGACCACACTGTAGGTAAACTTCTCTCCTTCCTTATCATAGTGAGTCCTTTTTCCTCGTACATCAGTACTGGACTCCGTTGTATTTTTTTTTTTTTCTTTTTTATTATGCGAACCCCAGCATCCGTGCAAATTTCTAAAGGATGGTTCACTCACCACATGTGCCAAACATGTTTGACACTTGAGTCTCTGACCCAACTAGTTTAAGTCGAGATTTGTCCTGAAGAACTTTGAAGTTCTTCAATTGTCGAGTCAGTTTGTCCCTGTTCCATGAGCTCTCATCTTCACTTGGACATGAAATTCCCCTCTCTAGCCACTTTTATCTGCTTTCCTATTTAAGAAAATATTTATATCTTCTTTGTTAACCTTTCTCCGCACATTCCATGTAGATGCCCAAACAGTGAAAAAATGAGTATTCAGAATGGGACATGTGCCCTCCACCTGTTGCTTTATGAGCTACAAGAATGCTATGTACCACCGTAGACTGCTTGTATTACAAATACAGGAGAGTACATACTCTGTCACTTCACTATTTAATACATTACATACTTAACTGTTAACTAGTTTTGAGACTTATTTTCACCCCATGTTACATCTGATCACTGGGCATCAAACTGTGATAATTAATTAAATTTTTGCAGTGCTTACTTTCTTATGGTTCTTACTTTCCTCTCCATACTTTAGCGTAGTACTTCACTTCCTGTGGCAGTCACTCATGTGTGACAGTAACTTTGCTTTGGTACTTACTTTCCTGTGGTCCCTAATCCTCTGTGGTAATTAATGATCTGTGACTGAAACAGCCAGATCTGCTGCAGGCGTGATTCCAGTCATACTATGGCGACGTGAAATGACTTTTGCCGAGCTTTCCTGTAAGATTTTGTCTTTGGCTTCCTCCCTCTGCGCTTATCCTGTGTTTCTTCCTGTACCTTTTGCCAATGTTTCTTACCTGTATTTTTCCTCCTGTGGTGTTCTGAGTGTACATTTTTTGCCTGCGCCTATCTGCCTGTACGTTTTTGCCTGTTGTTTCCTGTCTGTAAGTTTTTGTCTGCGGTTTTTATGCTGTAAGTTTCGGCCTTTGGTGTTGTCTGCAACGTTTTGCCCTCTGGCTTCTTCCCTCCAAGCTTTTGCATGTAATAATCAGCCTGTACATCTTTGTCTGTACTTCTTCATCTGTGCTTTCCCGGCTGTATATTCGTGCCTGCAGTTTCCTGTCTGTACACTGCAGTTTGGCGTGTGGTTTCATGCCTGTACATCTTTGCCTCTCATTTCCTGCTTGTGCTATTCGTCTTTGCTTTTCTGCCTCTACATTTGTTAAATTACTGTATGCTGACAAATTACAGTGATGATAATATTATCAATATTTTCTCACAATAGCGAATTTCTCTTAGCGTCACTGTACATGGTATAGATGTTCTGCCAAATAGTGACATACCAAAATTTGTGCCAGGCCGGGACTCGAACCCGGGTTTCCCGCTTTTCGCGAGTGGTCGCCTTAACCACTAGGCTACCCGAACACGACTCCAGCACTGTTCCAAACTTCCATATGCCACACTGACTGCGCATATGAGTCAACTGCATTCATCCGTTAGCACTTGCAGCTTAATCTGTATTCCCACACCAGGGAGAATGAAAACAACGAGGCATTAACCTACGCTGTTATCGTCATTGCCTCGCCTACGCATCTGTTAAATTACTGTATGGTGACGATTTACAGTATTGATATACTTATTAATATTCTTTTGCAATAGCGAATTTCTCTTAGCGTTACTGTACAGTAATTTAACAGATGCGTAAGCGAGGCAATGATGATAACAGCGTAGGTTAATGCCTCGTTGTTTTCATTCTCCCTGGTGCAGGAATACAGATTAAGCTGCAAAAGCTAAGGGATGAATCCTGTTGACTCATATGTCCAGTCAGTGTGGCATATGGAAGTTTGGGTCGATCCTGGAGTCGTGTTCAGGTAGCCTAGTGGTTAAGGCTACCGTTAGCGAAAAGCGGGAAACCTGGGTTCAAATCCCGGTCCAGCACAAATTTTTATATGTCACCATTTGGTAGAACACCCATACGTTATACAGTGACGCTAAAAGAAATTTGCTATTGCGAGAAGATATTGATAACTCTACATTTGTGCCTGCGGTTTTGTGCCTGTACAGTGTGGTTTGCCTGTGGGTTGTTGGACTGTACAGTATCACCCTCGGTTCCCTGCCTGTGTACTCCCTCCTGAGGTTTCCCTCCTGTACTCATGCTTTTGTTTGTCGTTTGCCTGCCCGTGGGTTTTCCCCACACTGATTGTGGCCCGTCCTTTTGTATGTCGTCTTCCCACCTGTGGGTTTCCCCACGCTGACCTTTGTCCATGCTTTTGTTTGTTGCCTTCCCACCTGTGGGTTTTCCCAGTGCTGACCTTGGTCCATGCTTTTGTTTGTCGCCTTCCCACCTGTGGGTTTTTCCCGTGCTGACTTCGGCCCATGCTTCTATCTGTTGCCTTCCCACCTGTGGGTATTCCCCACGATGACCTTGGCCTCCTCCGCCCGCAGAGCCGGCGTGCGTCCTCCGCTGGGTGGCCCGCGCCCCCTGAGGCCCGGACCCCGCCTCGGCTCGCTGGCCGGAGGCGCCCGCCCCCGGCTGCCCAGCGCTGCCCCCGCTGCCCCCGCCACCTCCACTGCGGCGCCAGACGCCGCTCCCAGCTCCAGTGCGACGCCGGCGCCCGACAACGAGGAGGGCCACGCCGACAGCGACGCCGCCCCCGCATCGCAAGAGGTGCGTGCCTGCCGAACCACTCTGCACTTTGCGTCTAATTACACCGAAACTGTTAAACGCCGTTTACAACGAAGCGAATACAAGTGAACAAGCAGCGGCGAATAAGCATTCACCCTGGTGTAAACGCTATGCGCATGCTGTTTTGTCACGCTCGGCTCACATTCGCAGGTCTTCGCTTGTGATCTGCTGGGTGTCAGTTTCAGGGCGAACCATCAAAGGAAGTTCGCATCCTCTCCTGAAGCGACAAACTACTCGCCTTGCGGCAGTCTGATGTTTTCTTTTCTGTGCACTCCGGAGTGAACGCTTATTCGCAAGTACAACCGTATGCGTGCGCGCACTGGCGAATTCGTGGCGAATGCGCATTCGTCTGTGATTGCTCGTGTTCACTTCAGTGTGAACGGGGCTTTAAGATGCCCTTATGTTGAGAACACTTTCAGTGACAAGTGAATGGGTGAGTTGAAAATGTACACAAATTAAGCTGAGATAGCCATTTTCTTCTTTGGGTGTAGCTACATCGATTGAGCATAAAAGAAGAACATCTTCCTCAACTTCAAATGCGCTTGTCAAACATAGTTAGGTACGAGTGAGTTAAAGAAGGGACATATTCCAGGAAAATGTCAACTCAAAGCTGCAGTGCTAGTGCTCGCCGCTCAGTGGTGTAATGCAGCAGATGGGCGAGTTGTTTAAGGGTATGCTGGTTATGTTTACAGTGAGATCAGTGCCAAAATTGGTTCAGTGAAGTTTATTAGTTTTTTGGTTTACTTTAACGAAGTAACAATGGCAGCAACCAAGACGTAAAAAGGGACGACATGTCAATGAAAAACATGTATGGGAGATGGAAACGTTTGCAAGGTCTCGTGGTGAGGAGTTTGTAACTTCAGCAGGTGTCCATGATAGTAAAAATAAGAAAGAACATATGTTTTATAATGTTTTTGAAACAAGGCTTTCTTTCACCTGCTGATCCACTATAATAACTATACTAACGACTGTGTACTATCAAAACGTCCTACAATGAAAAATGTTTAATTGGAAAACTTTTTTTTAATATATGTAGTAAACATGTTTTTTTTTCCTTTTTCCAAATATTGAAAAATTTTACTTGTTTATTTCTTAAACCTTTTTAGCATAATCCACAAATTCGGATGAAGTTTGACCAGCTAAAAGCTTTCAGTTGTAAAAGGTACATATTCCTGGACATATTTACGCTGATACATGGTATATATTAAATATTTATCCGTAGGTACCATGTGCAATGTGTCTGTTACACTTAAATGTACTCATTCACAATAGTAATTTTTCTGTATAACAACTAGTTTTTCCACAAAACAGTTTTCTGTGATTTGCCGAAAGTTTGTTTTTTTAAATGTGTACCCTTTTTAACTCACCTATTCAATTGTTGATGTCCTTATGTGTTGAATCGGAAATGGTTGCATGTTGAGGGCAGGAACAAAGTCGATGTTCTAACTCTTACCAAATGTGTTGAATAGATTTCAGGTCAAGGAACCGGGCAATTTTCTTAACACAGATGACCACACGCTGTCAACTGCATCTACAGGATCACCTGAAAGCCCATTAAGAATAGAAGCGTCATTGCTTCTCATAGTAATGTAGGAACAGTGGTTAAAATTCACACGCATCATTGAAATGACACAGGCTTTCATTGAACCCAAAAATGTCCATACAATCTCGTTCGGTTGTGCTTCATATGAATCAAAAGCAAAAATCAGCATAGGAATTAAACTTTAGCAAATGCGAACTACTTTACAGCGAATGTTGAACTGTCAGCCATTATTCATCACCGACACCGGTACTTGACAATGTAGTGAAAAACACTGTAGGTATGGAGAGAAAGTGCTGTCAGATGTTGTCTTGTAGGGTCGATAGTGAGTCACATGATTACAGAGGACTGGCAATTATGGGTAACTCCACAAACGACAGCCACACGAGTAGAGGTTTGGAGACCTGCTGGCATGGGTTCATCTTGTCACTCAACACCACACCACACTTTCTAATCAACACGCTGGGGTTCCAGTGGAGTTTATAGGTTTTTTCTGTAGCGCAGATTACTCTGTTGCAGGTTCTGCTTCTGAATCTTCACGCTGAGGCCTGCCCTTTGGGTTGTCGTTGGTGTCATTATACGCCGTCTCAGTAGAAGCACATGGATCGATTTTTATTTCTATACGTAGATTCTTCCTCGATCAAGTGCAGAAATTATCAGTCGCATCATCAAATGTCATCCAATACCAACAAAAGTAACTGATACGTCCCTGACATCTTTGAATGCCTGTATATTAAGTTGTAATGAGCGGGACAGGAAATGGGCTAACTTGGAGCAAGAGACACATCACATGGCATTTAAATTTCCATTGTTTATACAATTAAAAATAAATTAATAACTTGTTTCCAGCACGACTAATAAGAATTCAGAATTCACACTTAGAACACAGAAAGTAAAATAACATAACAAAAATATTTGTAAACATATGCCAGGAAATTACTATGGTCTTCAATCCCTAGACTTACAAACTATTTAAACTAAAATTTTCAGATGTTTGCAAATATGTGGCACTTAAATTCTTTCGTCATCTGTCCCTAGGTTACAGACTACTTAAACTAAGTTAAACTAGGTGTGAGACAACACACATACCCATGCCTGAGGAGGACTCGAACTTCTGACGGCGATCAACCACACGATCCCCAGCAAGATGCCTTAGACCGCTCGGCCGCTCCAACGCATCTTAAAACAATTAACAAACATAACACAATCAATTTTTTACATGTAAATTTCATCTTTTTTTCTCTTACTATCGGCTTCATTTGTTATACACATATACTTTTCTCCATAAGTAAGAGAGATTCATCGGTCTATTTTGCAAATCATACAAACCATATACACATGAAACTATATAATTTATTTAATTTATGAATACATAAATCAGACGTTACTTTTCGAACAACACTGACATCAATCTACTCCATACTTCTGTAGAACTGGCACAGCAACTGCAATGAATATTTTGTCAAAGAAGTGTCTTGCTTGCACAAATACACTATTTTTTCCCTTTTTACTTCATGTACATCTGCACCAACATCTATTCATATACTCTGTAAGTCACATCGAAGTGCATAACAGAGGTTTCATCCAACTACTTTTATGATATTCCTCTGCAGTTGCATTCTCTAATAGTTCACGGAAAATAAGTTTTCAATCCGATTTGTCCTATTGTGTTACAGTGATCATTTCTCCCTATATAAGTGGGCGATAACAAAATATTTTCGCATTCGGAAGGGAAATTTCGTGAAAAAATAGATCTCACCACAATGAATAACAACTTTTCTTTTAATTATTTGCAACTCGTGCATCACTTCCGTCACACTCTCTCCCCTATATCGCGGTGATACAAAACGAGGTGCCCTTCTCTGAACTTTCCCTAAACCGTCCGTCAGTCCCACCTGGTGTGAATCCCACAATACTCAGCAATACTCCAAAACAGGACGCACAATTGTGGTGTACGTAGTTTGTGGCGCATTTAGCCTGTTCTAGGTGTCATCACACGTTATGGGGAAATTACAAATTTGTGTAACAACAGCAACTGACTTAAAAGTATATACAAATATTCGTATGTAAGTTATAGGGAAGCCGGTTAAAACTACAAGTCATATGACCGCATTCACCTTTAGGGGGGAGGTGTGGGGTATAAAATAATAAAATACAACTGAAAAGTATGGCATACCGAAGAAAATACTTGCTATTCAGGAAGCAAGGTGTCAGTCTTATTTAAAAACTGAAATAGAATACATCTTTAAATGTGGCAACTATTGCGTGAAAGTGGGAAAGGACATCAAAGCCGCAGATACAACGGAACCCAATTCCCAACCTCGCGATGTTTGCTTATGCAGGGATCGCTCCCTGTCTCTTTAAGTGCACGCTATCTTGCGGTTTTTTCCCCAGAACGTCAGATGATGCCACAACAGACGAAACGCGCCACATGTGAAAAGGGGAAAAATAATGTGATTCTGCAACCAAAACTGCCGTTTTGCCAAAGTATTCATTGCGGTTGTTGTACTAGAGCCACAGAGGTATCTAGTGGAGTGATTTCAGTCAAGTTTAAAAATGTAATATCTCATTCACTTTTTTTTCAAAAATAAAATAAATTCTAGAGTTTCATATACCTGGTTTGTATGCTGTGCAAAATTCACCGAAGGACCTCTCTTACTTATGAAGAATTCCTGTAGCAACAAATGCAGCCAACAGTAAATCTAAAGTGTGGCTCCGTAGCACAGTGGTAGAGTACCGGACTACAAGTCCGAATGTACCGGGTTCGATTCCCACTAGGTCCTGGGATTTTTATCTGTCACTTTGCACTTGTTTCACCGCTGGCAGTGTTGCTGATGTAAAAAATACCGAGTAGCACCGTGGTTGGGAACCCACGTTAAACTGTAGGTCCCCCTATAACTGGCTGGGTAAGTCAGTTCCAAGGTCAGAGGAAGGCAACGGCATACCACCTCCAAACAGGACCGTGCCTAGTAAGCACTGCGGTGTTCAAACCAGTCTTCGGATTGTTAACTGCTTTTGTTAAAAAAAATGATAGAATTTAACAAGTACAAAAAAGGTGATTGATTTTGAATTTCGACTACTACATGTGTGTGTATCCTCAATCATTCGTAGTCATGTTGACAAAGTTTAATGTATTTATTTGTAAAAGTATAGACAGAAGACAATACAATCATCGGTGGTGCCTCTCCTGCTCCAAATTGGACAGTTTGATGACCAACGCCACTGTAGTCTTTACATCTGTTGGACTTTGGTTAACTGGATAGTGTGGAGGACGGGTGCACGAGGGCCCATAGATTGGGCCAGGTGAGAGCGTTTCGGCCGCAGCGCGTGCCTCCGTGCTCAGGAGCGGCGTGTTTCCGCATTGCAGGAGGCGAGCCCGGCGCCGCCCGGCGACGCACTCAGCAAGCTGCGGCAGCGCCCCCGCCTGCGCGTGCAGCCCGCCTCCAGGGCGCCCGCCCCCGCCGCCCCCGTGCGCCGTGGCCTGCCCCGCACCGGCGCTGCCCTCGCGCGCAGGCCCGCACCCGCCGCCTCCACCGCCGCCCCCGAGGATGCCGAGGAGCACGAGGCGCAGGGTGAGTTGAGTGCCTCAAATCCACAGCTCCTCCCTACTCGAAATATAGTTTCTGCCTTAACCCGTATTTCATAGCCGTGATTGCAATATTAATTACTTCAGGGGCTGAGTTTCCTTAAATTCCCCTTTTATGTTATCAAACATTAAATCACTGATAAAATCGTACTTAAAATCACTGGTAAAAATCACCAAAAAATCACCAGCATAATCACAGATAAAATCACTAAAATCACTGCTAAAAATCACCAGAAAAATCACCGGTTTAATCACTGTTAAAAATATTCGATAAAGTCACTGTTCAAATCCCTGAGAAAAACACCTTAAAATCACAAACAACATCACCCCACAAAATCACTGATAAAAATCACCGATAAAAATCACTGACAATATCGCCGATTTATTCACAGCTTCAGTTAACCACATCATCACTGATAAAATCACCGATATAATCACTAATAATATCACTGAGAACATCACTGCTAATACCACGAGTCACTCAATAAATCTCCACTAAAATCAATAATTATGTCACTGACAAAGTCACTGATTAAAATCAACGATAAAATCACCGTTAAAATCACCAATATAATAACTGTTAAACATCACTGACTTCTGGTACATGCCTCTTGCACTGTCTTTTAACAATGAATTAAGCAGTGATTTTATTGATGTTTTCCTTTAGTTAGACAAGGACCATATTGAACTTATGGAAGTTCCCTGTCCTGGCTGAAGCCTATTTATGGCAATGTGGCCAAGTTGCCATCATCTCATCTCGTTTCATTGAATTTATCTTTTTGTTACCAAAAATAAAATCACCAGTAAAAATCACTGATAAAATATGCCTAAAATCACTGGTAAACCACTGGTATAAGTCACTGTCACTATCACCGATAAAGTCACTGTTCAAATTTCTGAGAAAACCACCTTAAAATCAACGAAAATATCACCCCTCATAATCAATGACAAAATCACTGACAAAAATCATTGATAATAGCTCCAATAAATTCACTGCTCAAGTTAACCACATAATCACCGATATAATCACTAATAAAATCACTGACAAAATCACTGTAAAAATCGTATCTAAAATCGCTGGTAGAATCACTGTTAAAAGTCACCGATAAATTCATAGTTAAAATCCCCCAAAAAAATCACAATGAAAAGCACTGTTAAAATCACCGATAAAAATCACTAACAATATCACCGATTAATTCACTGCAAAATTAACCACATAATCACTGATAAAATCACCAATATAATCAGTAATAATATCACTGGGAAAATCATTGCTAATACCACAGATAACCGATAAAATCTCCGCTTAATCACTATTAAAATCACCGACAAATTCACTGTAAAAACCGTAAAAATCACTGGTAAAATCCCCAGAAAATTACTGGCAGAATCACTGTTAAAATCACTTATAAAGTCATAGTTAAAACCGCCAAGAAAATCATTGTAAAGCACAGTTTAATCACCGAGAAAATCACCCTGAAAAATCAATTATAAAATCACCGATAACAATCACTGATAATACCTCCAATAAATTCACCACTCAACTGATAAAAATTAGCGATATAATTACTAATAAGATCCCTGAGAAAATCACTGCTATTACAAACAAGCACCGGTAAGATCTCCGCTAAAATCACTAATAATAGTATCTAAAATCACTAATAATAGTATCTAAAATCACTAGTAAAATACTCAGAAAATCACTGGTAGAATCACTGTTAAAATCACTGATAAAAAGTTACTGATACTATTACTGATAAATTCACTGCTAAAGAGTAACCCATAAATCAGTGTAAAAGAATCACTGATATAATAACTAATAATATCACTGAGAAAATCACCGCAAATACCACGAGTCACTGATAATATCTCCAATAAATTCACAAATAATATTACCACCAAAGTCACTGATAAAATGAACGATAATATCACAGTTAAATCAGCAATAAAATAACTGTTAAACATCATTGACTTCTGGTACATGCCTCTTGTACTGTCTTTTACCAATGAATTAAGCAGTGATTTTTAGCAGTGATTTTATCAGTGATTTTATGAGTGATTTTATCGATGGTTTCCTTGAGATAGTCAAGGGCCATGCTGAACTTATGAAAGTACCCTGTGCAGGCTGAAGCCTATTTATGGCAATGTAAAAAAACAGTGATCTCATTACGCGAACTTTCGTTGCCGAAAGAGCTCATACCAAAGAAGTGACGAATACAGCGATGTTGACTTCGAAATGTGTGTTTTCATCTAGTAAATTTTAAGATCACTGCTCTACCACACATACGAGAGATTACGATTCACTCTTTCCCTTTCCTTCAGCCAGTGAAGACTCTCCTGTGGCTTTATCCTTATATTACTCTCCTTCAATGTCCACAATGGACTCACATCTGGGAGGATGGTGTTTCGAATCCACAAGCAACCTTCCAAATTTATGTTTCCCGTGAAATCCAAAAAGCAGCAGTTTTCAAACACACTGATGGACCACATTCACTACTCTATGTATTCTCCCACTTCGAAGTGTCATAGAGTAACCTTCCAATGACTTACTCTTTCTCTGACAGTGACACCGTACCTGACTTTTTTTGTTTTTTGTTAAGTGTGTGTGTGTATTTCTCCATGTTTGTAGTGGCTGTCCGCTTCACTATGTATTGCTTTCACCAGAAGACCTGATTTCCTTTCCCAACGTTCCCACACAATGCGCGTGCTGCTCCACTGGAACCGACCCTCCTCACTCCGGTCTCGGTGCTTGCAGAGTCCGCGGAGAAGTCGGCGAGTGAGGAGCCTCCGGCGCCCGCCGCCCCCGACGCCGCCGCCGCCGACGCCGCCCCCGCGGCCGAGCCCGCCCCCGCGACGCCCGCCTCCGGGCTGAGCCGGCTGCTGGCCAAGCGACGGCCTCTGGTGCGCCGCCCCCAGCCGCAGGCCGCCGCCCCCGCCGCCTAGGCCCGTCCAACCCCCATCACCTCCCGACACCAGTCTCACCCCCCACTCTGCCAAATGCCCCTCACTGTCCTCCGATTTTGAGGGACTTCTCCACTCGACTTACACACCACTCCAGTCGGTCGCAATCGTTGCGATCGACTGATGTCCTGAAGATGAGAAACACAATGTTGTTAGAAACTTGGAGGCGGACCGACTGCACAAAACAAACCTTTTTTCTACCTTATGTCTACCAATATTATCTTCTAGATGAGACTATCACATCCTTACCGACCTCCTTTCTTCTTCAGCTCATGTGGGGTATCTACCAGTTTCTCACTACCACGTCAGTGGTGGTATCTACAGAAATCCCAAACCCATCAGTACCATTATTCCACCATTTCTACTCCCAAATATCTGTTTCCTCGTACAAATAGTAATAACGTCTCCTATTAGCCTTTTGGTCCTCCTCAACATACTTCCAGACCAATTTTATACATGTGAAAGCTGAACTCCATCAGTGGATGCTATTGACCGATTGTTTTATACCAAATTTCCCTGCCCCAGAATACCCACAAAAGAAAAATTCCCCAACTTTTCCCATAAAGAAATGAGATTTCAGCTACACCACTGCAGGTGGAATTCAGATGGAATGAAGCCATGTAGCTAGTACGCACCTCAGCCCACATTTTGAACTCGTCACTACTCCGGGAACGTAAAACTCTGATAAGTGGGCGAAAGGTGCAACACGTGACCGAACACTAGCTCTAATGATCTCAGACTGTAGCAATGCACAGATCCACTGTGCAGTTTACTAACTCAAAATGTAAATAGACATACCGTCTGGTGAGTGTGCCGCGTACTTCGCAGAAAACGTGGACTCTCGGCGGGGCGCATCGAGGACGTTGACGGACACCCCCAGTATTGCTCCCTTCAGAGGAACAGTGTGGTCAGTTGGGACAGATATTGCTATTGCACACGTACCAATTAGTGCCACCAGGAGACAGACTTGTCTATAACACATACAAACACTCACCTTCTTACCCCCCTCCCTTGAGCATAGTAAACTGATCACTACAGCACCTTGTTTTTCCAGATCACATGATGATCGTACCTCTACAGTTTGTTTGAAGATATCCTAAATTTCTGTTGGACTGTTCCCATGTTTCAAACAGTAATGAAATGCCCTGTTTCGAAATGTTCTCACCAACCCTATGTTTATTATACCAGTCATGGACACATTCTTGTGAAACTACTGCTTTCACCTGATTGAAGTGGAAATATTTATTGAGGCCATTCCCAGTTTACGCGCATCTTAGAGTCTCTACCCCAGTGACCACTCCTCCGCCCCAGACGCCACGCGCTCGCTCCCAGACAGGGCCTGCTACGCCCCTCCTCAGAGCCCAGTGGACAAACACCACTCCTCCTGATGACCCGTTCCCCTGCTCCCACTACTACTACAACTATTACTGCTACTACTACTATTACTATTACATATTTACTACTAGCTGTAGCGCCGGCCACCCAGGCTGGCGGTCGCTCTACTTGTGAGTGTGCAGCTCTTCCCAGAGCTGCCAGTGTGAAAGTGCCAACTCTATTCTTATTGTTTGTTTTTTATTGTATCCCTCTCCTCATTATTTTTGTACATATTGTATTTCCACACTTGATTCATTGAATTGATTGAGAGGAATAAAACATATTATTACAACTTACACTGCCTCTACTTTTTTTCTCGTCTTAACTGTGAGAAGTTGATTTGATCATGAACCCTTTTCCAGGCACCTAGATCTGACTTCTACTGTAGTCCACGTGGATATAATCCAAAATTTTAATAGCATCTTTATGTATTTCTATAACAATAATAGTGCCTTCAGGCCCTCTCTTAGACCTAACTATACATATCTAATCAGTGAACAATACAGTATGTGAAATACTTATGCAATATATATGAGGTGTTTCACTAAAAGTGTTTCCTCTGTAACTTATAAAATAATAGGTGACGGGAAATTTTAATGCGGTAGGTCAACACAAGAAATGTTACACTTTCTGCGGACCTATGAACATAGTTTATTGCATCATTTTCCAAAGAATTACACCACAAAGACATAATTTTTAAATGGAACAAATGTTTTTTCTGTCGTGCATTGGATTCGTTGAAACCAGCTGCGTCCAAATCAATTTAAACTACATTCCTATCACTGTTAGTTCGGGAGCTACAACCCTTCAAAGTTCCGGGGGCGGAGGCTGCGATAGCGTAGCTGACTGGCCGAGTAGCTATCCCCTGGGGCACGGCCCACTGTCTCATGACCACCAGCCAGTCAGTCTTAGTGAAACACCCTATATATATGAATTGCTGTCCATTACTCTCGTTAAAACACCACGGGAACAGCTCAACCGGTTTGGCTAATTTTACTCTTGAAATATTCGTGTAAGTACAGTGAAGGTTTAAACGGTGATAAAATATGGAAAACTCGTCCAGAAAAGAGAAAAATCTGGGAAAAATACTGCAACAGCATTTTCCAGTGAGCTATCAATACCGTTCGTCCAATTGCGATAAAATTCTGTACATTTCATGTTGAAAGCAAGAGGAAAGTTCGCATCATATAGAAATATTGCCGCGAGAGGCCACGAACACTGACTGCCGGCGTGGCGCAGGGGATAGCATCACGGACTGTGGTGCCGAAGGTCGCCAGTTCAATCCCGCCCACCGGCGAAAATTTATTTCTTTGTAATTAACAATTCCAGAAGGTTCTACATCTTTCTTAAGTTCACTTGTAAATTCTACTTGTTTCTTATGTTAACTGTCCTTCTTAATTTCTGGTAAATTCTGTCTGTGTATAAATAGCAGAGCACTCTGCCTGAGAGGCAGTCAGTGCTGCGTGTATGTTGAGTTCGAAATAAACGTGCTTTCACTATAAGTGCTGTGTTTAGTTGCCATCGAAGTCAAGCCTACTTCCATTGCAACGTGACATTGTTTGTTGGAGGCGCCGGGTACACTGTGCAACAGCTGCATCACCGTGGCTCCGATTAGGCAACGTAAGAGCCGTCGCTTACACGGACTGGAACCGGAATACAAGGGATACACAGAGTACATCCTTCCAAAAGCCCGTATTATCAGAAGAACGATGGACACGAAACCAGCAATAAGCCAGCTGCACATCAGACACCCGTCGGTGTTCTCTGGAGATGCTGGACAGGACCCCAACAAATGGCTAAAAGGGTTCGACCGAGTCGCCAAGTACAACAGGTCGGATCATACGATGTGCTTGCCCAACGTTTATTTCTATCTGGACGGAACATCCCAGCAATGGTTCGAGAACAACGAAGAGAAGTTGAACGACTGGGAGACTTTGGATGGATGGATGCTTAGGGTTTAACGTCCCGTCGACAGCTTGGCCATTAGAGACGGAGCTAACGCTCGGAGTTTTTGGGTTAGGATGAGGAAGGAAATCGGCCGTGCCCTTTGAAAGGAACCATCCCGGCATATGCCTGGAGTGATTTAGGGAAATCACGGAAAACCTAAATCTGGATGGCCGGAGGTGGATTTGAACCACCATCCTCCCGAATGCGAGTCCTGGGAGACTTTCCGGAGGAACTGAAGAAGACGTTTGGAGACCGCCAGCGACAAATCCGTTCGGCGGAACAACAACTGAAGAATCTGGCTCAACGACATGGTGAGCCGACACAATCGTACATACAGAATGTTTTGGCCCTGTGTAACATAGTCAGTCCGAACATGACTGAAGCGGACAAAATCACGCACCTGATGAAGGGAATTGCAGAAGATATGTACCAAGCTCTTCTGATAAAAGACGTCGCTACGACAGAAGAGTTCATCAAGAGGTGCCAGCGTATTGAAGAGATGCAACAAAGGAGGGTTGGACGCAAGAAGTATGACAGACTCCCCAATGCAGTCCCTATGGCCGTTGTGGAAGACCAGCAGGACTTGGCTTCTCTCATATGACAAATCGTGAGAGAAGAATTACAACAGTGCATGGCAGCCGGAACTATTAGACCGAGCGAGCATCAGATTATGGCCATGGATGTGAGCCCTGTAAGTCACGAGGTAGCCGACGCCGCTGAGGACGAGGTATTTCAAACATTAGCTCCTGTCTGCCCCGTCAATCGCACCCGACCTGAAGAATGGCGTCGCCCTGCTATGACTTACGCTGCAGCCGCCAAACGGCAGCCCATGAACCGGCCGACGCGACCACAGCCAACTTCCCCGGTAACTATGACGCCCCGCAGAAGAAAAGACGTCAGGAGGACATTGATCATTTGATCAACGTACTAATTCCGAAGTGGCGGAGATAGCAATAGGTATTTCCGGTGTAGAGAAGCAGCTAAGAGAGCTAAATACGAAAAAGTCTGCTGGTCCGGATAGAATACCAGTTCGGTTTTACAAAGACTATTCTGCGGCATTGGCCCCCTACTTAGCTTGCATTTATAGCGAATCTTTAATTCAGCGCAAAGTTCCTAGTGATTGGAAAAAGGCGCAGGTGACTCCCGTGTATAAGAAAGGGAAGAGAACTGACCCATACAATTACAGGCCAATATCGTTGACATCAGTTTCATGTAGAATTTTAGAGCATATTCTCAGTTCGAATATAGAAATTTGCTTGAAACGGAAAAGCTTCTTTCCATGAATCAGCACGGGTTTAGGAAACATCGTTCATGTGAAACTCAGCTTGCCCTTTTCTCACATGACATCTTGCGATTGTGTTTTTCTAGACTTCAAAAAGGCGTTCGACGCGGTGCCACACTGTAGACTGCTAACGAAGATACGAGCTTGTGGAATAGGTTCACAGATTTGTGACTGGCTGGAAGACTTCCTAAGTAATAGAACGCAGTACGTTGTTCTCGACGGCGAGTGTTCATCAGAGACGAGTGTATCGTCAGGCGTGCCCCAGGGGAGTGTGATAGGACCGCTATTATTTTCTATCTATATAAATGATCTGATGGACAGAGTAAGTTGTAATTTGCGGCTGTTTGCTGATGATGCTGTGGTGTATGGGAGGGTGTCGTCTGTAGCTGACTGTAATAGCATACAGGTTGACTTAGACAAAATTTCTAGTTGGTGCGAAGAATGACATCTAGCTCTCAATGTAGAAAAATGTAAGGTGATGCGCATGAGTAGAAAAAACAATCCCATAATGTTCGAATACAGCATCAGTAGTGAGCTTCTTGACGCTGTCGCGTCGTTCAAATATCTAGGCGTAACATTGCAGAGCGATATGAAATGGAACGAGCATGTAAGGACAGTTGTGAGTAAGGCAGACAGCCGACTTAGGTTTATTGGGAGAATTTTGGGAAGATGTACTTCACCTGTAAAGGAGACCGAGTATAAAACGCTTGTACGACCACGTCTCGAGTATTGCTCAAGTGTTCGGGACCCGCAGCAGATCGGTTTGAAGTAAGACATAGAGGCGGTTCAGAGGCGAGCAGCTAGATTTGTTACCGGTAGGTTCGAGCAATGCGTGAGTGTCACGGAAATGCCCCGGAAACTCAATTGGGGATCGCTGGAAGAAAGACGACGTTCTTTTCGTGAATTTCTGTTAAGTAAATTTAGAGGGCCGGAATTTGAAGCTGAGTGTAGTACGATCTTGCTGCCGCCTACATACATTTCGCGTAAGGATCACAAAGACAAGATAAGAGAAATTAGGGTTCGTACGGAGGCATATAGGCATTCTTTCTTTCCTCGTTCAATTTGGGAGTGGAATAGGAAAGGAAATGCCTAGTAGTGGTGCAGTGTACCCTCAGCCACGCACCTTACGGTGAATTGCGGAGTATGTATGTAGATGTAGATGTAGATGTTGAAGACAACACACCACTGTGTTTCCACTGTGGGTGCCCTTTACATGTCGTACGCTACTGCAGAGAGAGGAGGCGAGTATTCGATGATTATTTTGCCGCGAGACGTCAGCCGTCGGAGCAGTTCTATCCCAGGCAGTCACCTGCTGATGAGTTCCGTCGACCTATGGGAAGAAGCCCATCGCCGTACCCTAGACGAGGTCGCTCCCCGACGTGTCGCAGCCGTTCACCGTCGCCGTACAGAGGTACCAGCCGCTTCCCTGGTCGCCGCGCCCAGGAAAACTAAGCGAGGCGACCATCTACGGAGGTGAGGCCGCCGCAGATGAAAATCCTCCATGGACGACAGTCGCTAAGATGTCGGGAAATCTCATCGACGTCATAATCGACGGCCAACCTGTCGGGGCACTTGTTGATTCAGGAGCCTCTTTTTCTATATTGTCGGATAATTACCGCCGCACACTAAAGAAGACAATGTTCTGTGATACGGGAGCAACTGTGCTGAAGGTCGCGAATGGAAAGTACGTCCATCCAGCAGGAACTTGTGTCGCAAGAATAACTAACCATCAACAACAGGACGCAGCCGTTTGAATTTGTCGTGTTAGCAGAATGTAGTCACAATGTCATCGTCGGATGGGACTTCCTTCAGGCATCCCAAGCTATCATTGACTGCTGAAGATCTGAGCTGCAAATTGAAGAAGCTGTTCCGCCGGATACACGTAATACAGAATTTTCTGGGAAGTTATTCGTCGTCGACAATGTGACGAAACCCCCGTTGACAATGAGAAGAGTTGCAGTCACAACCGAGTTTGTGACACTTGCGGGGAGTGACACTTGCGTGGAAAGGGAATGTGTGGACACTTGCGGGGAGACCCGGACGCTGCAGGTAGTGAACAGGGTGTTCCAGAAGTAGGGATACACCACCCCTACTCCACGCCCTCCAGCCGCTACCTGTGCCGTATTCAGGGAAAGGCCCACCGAGCGAGGTGGAGCTGTAGTAACGGCCCGGAGATATCACAGCCTCATTCAACAGGGAGATAACACGTCATACAAGTATCACTCGATTTACAATACAGCACCATGTGAAGAGGAGTGTGATGAAATCGGAATTGAGCGCAACCGTTGCTAACTACAATTTCGGATTTACTGCATTTTGAGTCAGAATTCGCATCTATATTCGCATTTATCGCAAATGCGAATTTTTCCTGTCCCTAGTAATACCTCTAAACATAAACAGCTGATCAAGGCACTAAAAGCAAGGGCAGAACTTTAGGTGTATTTCTACAAATAACTAAAACACAATTTGATCATGGAATTATATACAGTCTCATTATAAAGGTTTTTTGTAGGTGGTTTTGAGCAGCTTTTAAATATGTTAGGAATAGCATTATGAAATACAGACAGCTACACCTTATGTTTATTATGAGATATCGATTTCGGCTAATTTCAGGTCATCTTCAAGTCTCAAACAACAGGTGTTACTTAGGCATTTTTCCAGTGGCACTCATAACCTTCAAGTGTTTACACACGCCGGCCGCGGTGGCCGAGGAGACTAAGGCGCTCCAGTCACGGTCTGCACGGCCACTACGGTCGGGGGTTCGAATCCCCCCTCGGGCATGGATATTTGTGCCGTCCTAGTTCGTAAGTAGTTTGTAAGTTTAGGGACTGATGACCCCGTAGTTAAGTTTATTTATTGTTTTTTTCTGTTCCATAGGACCCAATTGAGGTGTGAGACTTCATGGTCATAGAACAAGTCAATACATTAATTGTTACACAAGAAGGGTAATAGAAAAATTTTAAGTAGTCCTTTGCACACGACAATCTTAAGACTCTGCAAATCACATTTAAGTGCCTGGCAGAGGGTTCATCGAACCACAATTATACTATTTATCTCCCATTCCATTCTCGAATAGCGCGCGGGAAGAAAGAACACCCGAATCTTGAAAATGGATGCCGCAGAATACTGTACCCCTTTCTGCACAAGTGTTAAGGTGGTGTGATGCAAATGTAGATTAGACTTCTGTCTAGTATTCACCGAGTGAAAGCTACTAACTCGTAGGAATAAGCTGAGTCAACGGAGATGGTGTCCGTCCTGATCCAGATAAAGTAAGGGCAGTCACAGAATTTCCAACTCCTCAGCACATTCGTGATGTGAGAAGTTTTCTCGGGCTGTGCTCATACTACCGACGTTCCTTAAAAGGATTTTGTAACAAGGCACGTCCATTACAAGAACTTCTGCAGGGAGACGCCAAATTTTACTGGGATGAGACAAAAGAAAGTGCTTTCTGGGCACTTAAGGAGGCTCTAACTTCCACACCAGTGCTAGCTTTGTACGACGAGAATGCAGAAACGGAACTTCACACAGACGCCAGTGGCTATGGGATTGGTGCAGTGCTTGTACAAGTTCAGGAAGATGCTGAAAAAGTGATAGTCTATGCGTCAAGAGTACTCTCAAAGTCCGAGATAAACTACTCTACAACTGAAAAAGAATGTCTCGCGGTTATCTGGGCTATCAACAAGTTCCGGCCGTATTTATTCGGCAAACCATTCCCCGTCGTGACAGACCACCATTCTTTGTGTTGGCTGACTAGCTTGAAGGATCCATCAGGTCGACTAGCAAGATGGGCACTAAGACTCCAAGAGTACGATGTCACAGTGGTATTCAAGAACGGGCGCAAACACAAGGATGCCGACTGCCTTTCGAGGAATCCATTAGTTGAACACAACAGCATTAATAACATTTCAACTATCACTGAATTAGATGACGTTACAACTGAACAGAGGGAAGATCCAGCACTATTAAAACGATAGAGGCCTTGGAGAAAGGAGAACCGACCAATGGAGAGTTCCAACTTATGAACAGAACATTGTATAAGAGCAACTACGATCCACTGGACCCCAAATGGCTACTTGTTGTTCCAGCTCATCTCCAGCCAGCTACTCTCAAATATTTCCACGATGCCCCAATATCCGGTCATCTGGGATTCGTGAAGACCCTAGACAGAATCAGACGCAGGTATTACTGGAAAGGTCTCCACCGATCTGTCAAGCACTATGTGAGTCACTGTAAAGAGTGCCAGCGACGGAAGCATGTGCCGCAATTACCTCCAGGACATCTCGTACCGATTCCGCCGGCAGCAGCTCCATTCCACCGAGTTGGGATCGATCTTTTAGGGAGGTTCCCGAAGTCGTAACCGGCAACCATTGGATAATAGTCTGCACTGACTACCTCACACGCTACGCTGTCACCAAACCTGTGCCGACTGCAGAAGCTCCAGAGATCCCTAAATTCCTTGTAGAAGATATTATTTTTAAGCATGGAGCACCAAGTGTCATGATATCTGATCGTGGAAAAGTATTCCAGTCAAAACTAGTAGCAGAGGTAATGTCACGGTGCGACATTGTCCATAGAATGACAACTGCATACCAACTTCAGACAAATGGTCTTACGGAACGTTTTAACAAAACGTTAGCCGACATGCTGTCGATGTACGTTGATGTTGAGCAGAAGGATTGGGATACAATTCTGCCAGTCGTGACACTTGCTTACAGTACCGCAAGACAGGACTTCACAGGCTTCACGCCGTTTTTCCTGCTCCATGGCTGAAACGACAATAGATGCACTGTTCCCGTTCCAACCGGACGACAATCAGGATGACTATGTTAAACAGCTCATCACCAGGGTCGAAGAATCAAGACAGCTGGCTCGCATACGGACACTGGACGCTCAGGAGAAGAACCGTCAGCGGTATAACGACAAGCACCGACCTGTTGTGTACAGCCCACGATATCTGGTATGGATTTTTACCCCTGTACGAAAAGTTGGACTGTCAGAAAAGTTATTGAAGCATACTTTGGTCCGTATCGTGTCATACGCCGCCTGTCAGACGTCACATACGAAGTTGAGGATTATGAGCCGTCGTCGAAACGTCAAAAACGAAGAGACATTGTTCACGTCCTGCGCATGAAGACTTACTACGATCCTGAAGAGCAGGTAGACTACAATGCCTTCTTGTTCAAGGACTTTAAGCACGGTATTGTTCCTGTTTAAGCCATGACAGGAACGTCTGTCGTCGATAATCGTGGAGAAGCGAATGATTCTCCAGAATGTCATACAGAGGACCCATGACACGGTCAAGATCCAGGACATTGCAGCTGGCTCCACGGGATCATAACAGCGGGTCGCTGATTCCCCAGGAGAGGGAGCAATGCCGCGAGGGGATAGCGTCACGGACTGCGGTTCAGAAGGTCGCCGGTTCAATTCCGCCCACCGGCAAAAATTTATTTCTTTGTTATTAAGGATTCCAGAAGGTTCTACATCTTTCTTATGTTTACTTGTAAATTCTACTTGTTTCTTATGTTAACTGTTCTTCTACTTTCTGGTAAATTCTGTCTGTGTATAAACAGCAGAGCACTTCGCCTGAGAGGCAGTCAGTGCTGCGTGTATGTTGAGTTCGTAATAAACGTGCTTTCAGTATAAGTGCTGTGTTTAGTTGCCTTCAAAGTCAAGACTGTTTCCATTTCAACGTGTCAATATGTACTGTCCTGTTTTTTTATGATGAACATATGGTAATTGTTTGGAGTAGCAAGGTTTCACATATAAAATATTAAGTGTGAGATAGTGTACTTGTGATGTTATCTTTAGTAAGGACAACGTAACTTTATAGAAACCGTAACATTTCAGCATCTTGCACTTTTCAGAAGTAAAGGGGGGGGGGATTGACGCACCTGTAAGCAAATTGATGATTTTTATGAAAATTTGTATTGTTTTCTTATCATCTTTGACAATAAAAGAAAGTTGTGAAACTCGTGAGAGATACAAAAAGTAACAAAGTTTGGAGATATTGCATTTTAGTTTTGCGCTCAGTTTGGTGAACAAGTTAGCTTCCTTCACATGTTATCTGAAATGTCTGTTCTCGCGAGCAAACCATACAACGTACATGCAAAACTATTTCAACACTGCTAACTGGATGCTCGCAGTGAATCTACATCTACATCTACATAGATACTCTGCAAATCACATTAAAGTCCTTGGCAGAGGGGTCATTAACCACTTTCATAACTTTTATCTACCGTTCCATTCTCTAATAGCGCGCGGGAAGAAAGAACACCTAAATCGTTCCGTTTTCGATCTGATTTCTCTTATTTTATTGGGATGGTCATGTCTCCCTAAGTAGGTGGGTGCTAGCAAAATATTTTCACATTCAGAACTAAAAGTCGGTGATTGAAACTTCGCAAACAGATCACGCCGCAATGAATAACGTCTTTCTTTTAATGATTTCCACCCCAATTCGTTCAACATTTCCGTGACGCTCCCCCCCCCCCGTAACGTGATAAAACAAAAAGAGCTGCCCTTCTCTGAACCTTCTCAATGTCTTCCGTCAGTCCCACCTGGTGAGGGTCCCACAAGGGGCAACAGTACTCCAGGAGAGGACGCACAAGTGTGATGTAGGCAGTCTCTTTGGTGGAGCTGGTGCATCTTCGAAGCGTTCTGCCGATGAAACGTAACCTTTGGTTCGCCTCCCCCATAATATTCTCTATGTGTTCTCTCCAATAAAAGTTGTTCGTAATTGTAACTCCTAGGTATTTGGTAGAATCTACGACCTTAAGGTTTGACTGATTTATCGCGTAATTGAAGTTCAGCGGATTTCTTTTAGTGGTCATGTGTATTAGTTCACACTTTTCTTTATTTAGTGTCAATTGTCAATTTTCGCACCATGCAGAAATTTTGTCTAAATCGCTTTGCAGTTGCTTTTGATCCTCTGTTGACTTCACTAACCGATAAACGACAGCATCGTCCGCGAACAGTCTAAGGGAGCTATTCAGATTGTCTCCTAAATCGTTTATAAACACGAGGAAGAGTAATGGACCTATAACGCTTCCCTGTGGAATGTCAGATATCACTTCTGTTTTACTCGATGACTTACCGTCAATTACAAAGAACTGTCTCCTTTCTGATAGGAAATCGTGAATCCAATCGCACAATTGGGGAGATATTCCATAAGCACGCAATTTCATTAGAAGCCGCTTGTGGGGTACAGTATCAAAAGCCTTCCGGAAATCCAGAAATATGGAATCGATTTGAGATCCCTTGTCGATGGCACTTAACACTTCAAGTGAATAAAGGGCAAGCTGTGTTTCGCAAGAGTGATACTTTCTGAATCCGTGTTGACTACTGGTTAATAGGTCGTTCTCTTCGAGGTAGTTCATAACATTCGAACAAAGTATATGTTCCAAAATCCTACTGCAAATCGACGTCAATGAGATAGGCCTGTAATTTTGGGGATCACTCCTATTGCCTTTCTCGAATATTGGAGTAACTTGGGGAACTTTCCAGTCTTTGGGTACGGGTCTTTCGCTGAGTGATCGGTTGTAAATGATAGCTAAGTATGGAGCTACTGCATCAGCATACTCTGAGAGGAATCTAGTTGCTATACAATCTGGCCCGGAAGATTTATTTTTGTTTAGTGACTTATGTTGTTTTACTACTCCAGGAACATCTACTTCTAAGTTTCGCATGCTGGCAGCTGTTTTGGACTTAATATTGGAGTGTTCACTTCGTCTTCTTTGGTGAAAGAATTTCGGAAAGCTGTGTTTACTAATTCTGCCTTAGCAGTACTGTCGTCGGTAGTATTACTATTGCTATCGCGTAGTGAAGGTATTGTTTGTGTTTTGCCGCTAGTGTACTTCACATATGACCAGAATTTCTTTGGATTTTCTGCAAGATTACGAGACAGGATTTCGTTGTGGAAACAACTATAAGAATCTCGTATTGAAGTCCGCGCTAGGTTGCGAGTTTCAGTAAAAGATTGCCAGTCTCGCGGATTCTGTGTCTTTTTAAATTTTGCATGCGTTTTTCTTTGTTTCTGCAACAGTGATCTGACCTGTTTTGTGTACCACAGGGGTCGGCCCCCTCTTTTATTAATTTATTTGGTATAAATCTCTCGATTGCTACTGATATTATGTATTATAAAGTAAGCCACAACTGATCTACACTCGCATTTTTAGTTTTGAAAGACTGGAGATTATCACTCAGGAAAGCGAGATGCGAATTTTTATCTGCTTTATGGAATAGATATATTTTTCGTTTATTTTTGGTGCATTTAGGCATTTCGACATTCAGTCTAGCTACAACAACTCGATGTTCGCTAATCCCTGTATCTGTTTTTACCGGCCCCCCAGTGCTGCTGTAGCAGTTTTAGAATCATTCAAGGAAAGTCTACACCAGGTAGTGCATAGGTATCCGGGCCATGCAATATTAGTCGGAGGTGACTTCAACCTTAAGAGTATAGATTGGGACCTCGATAGTTACATTTCAGGCGGTACAGACAAGCAGTCTTGCGAGCTACTTTTGGACACATTCTCAGTTAAACCGGCAACCCTCGCGCAATGGAAATATTCTAGACCTTATAGCCACAAACAGGCCTGACCTCATTAACGATGTCTGTGTAGAGACAGGAATTAGTGATCATGATATCGTCATAGCGTCGATGGCGACCAAAGTTCATAAACCAGTCAAGAAGGCTAGGAGCGTGATTTTGTTGGGAAAAGCCGACAAGCTAATGTTACGATCGCACTTAGAAAATGAATGGGCATCGTTTAATTCTGGGACTATGGATGTAGAGGAATTGTGAACTAAATTTAAATGCATTGTTAATGAAGGGTTAGAGAAATATGTGCCAGTAAAGACGATTAAGGATGGAAAAGATCCACCGTGGTATAATAATAATGTTAGAAAGCTGCTGAGGAAGCAAAGGCTGTTGCACTCTCGATTCAAAAAAGAACACGCAAATGATGACAGGCAAATTTAGTAGAGATTCGTGCGTCTATAAAAAGATCGATGCGTGAAGCATACAATAATTATCACAGCCATACCTTAGCAAAAGATCTTTCCGAGAACCCGAAAAAATTCTGGTCCTATGTAAAATCGATAAGCGGGTCAAAGCCTACTGTCCAGTCACTAGTTGATCATTCCGGGGCAGTAATAGAAGAAAGCAAACGGAAAGCTGAAGTTCTAAATTTAACCTTTAAGAAATCTTTCACGCAGGAGGACCGCACAAATATACCATCATTTGATCAACGTACTAATTCCGAAATGGGGGACATAGCAATAGGTATTTCCGGTGTAGAGAAGCAGCTGAGAGAGCTAAATACGAAAAAGTCTGCTGGTCCGGATGGAATACCAGTTCGGTTTTACAAAGACTATTCTGCGGCATTGGCCCCCTACTTAGCTTGCATTTATAGCGAACCTTTAATTCAGCGCAAAGTTCCTAGTGATTGGAAAAAAGCGCAGGTGACTCCCGTTTATAAGAAAGGAAAGAGAACTGACCCATACAATTACAGGCCAATATCGTTGACATCGGTTTCATGTAGAATTTTGGAGCTTATTCTCAGTTCGAATATAGTAAATTTCCTTGAAACGGAAAAGCTTCTTTCCATGAATCAGCACGGGTTTAGGAAACATCGTTCATGTGAAACTCAGCTTGCCCTTTTCTCACATGACATCTTGCGAGCCATGGACGAAGGGCAACAGGCGGATTGTGTTTTTCTCGACTTCAAAAAGGCGTTCGACGCGGTGCCGCACTGCAGACTGCTAACGAAGATACGAGCTTATGGAATAGGTTCACAGATCTGTGACTGGCTGGAAGACTTCCTAAGTAATAGAACGCAGTACGTCGTTCTCGACGGCGAGTGTTCATCAGAGACGAGTGTATCGTCAGGCATGCCCCAGGGGAGTGTGATAGGACCGCTATTATTTTCTATCTATATAAATGATCTGATGGACAGAGTAAGTTGTAATTTGCGGCTGTTTGCTGATGATGCTGTGGTGTATGGGAGGGTGTCGTCTGTAACTGACTGTAATAGCATACAGGTTGACTTAGACAAAATTTCTAGTTGGTGCGAAGAATGGCAGCTAGGTCTCAATGTAGAAAAATGTAAGGTGATGCGCATGAGTAGAAAAAACAATCCTATAATGTTCGAATACAGCATCAGTAGTGAGCTTCTTGATGCAGTCGCGTCGTTCAAATATCTAGGCGTAACATTGCAGACCGATATGAAATGGAACGAGCATGTAAGGACAGTTGTGAGTAAGGCAGACAGCCGACTTCGGTTTATTGGGAGGATTTTGGGAAGATGTACTTCACCTGTAAAGGAGACCGCGTATAAAACGCTTGTACGACCACGTCTTGAGTATTGCTCAAGTATTTGGGACCCGCAGCAGATCACTTTAAAGGAAGACATAGAGGCGGTTCAGAGGCGAGCAGCTAGGTTTGTTACCGGTAGGTTCGACCAATGCGCGAGTGTCACGGAAATGCTCCGGCAACTCAATTGGGGATCGCTGGAAGAAAGACGACGTTCTTTTCGTGAATTTCTGTTAAGTAAATTTAGAGGGCCGGAATTTGAAGCTGAGTGTAGTACGATCTTGCTGCCGCCTACTTACATTTCGCGTAAAGATCACAAAGACAAGATAAGAGTAATTAGGGCTCGTACGGAGGCATATAGGCATTCTTTTTTTCCTCGTTCAATTTGGGAGTGGAATAGGAAAGGAAATGCCTAGTAGTGGTACGGTGTACCCTCCGCCACGCACCTTACGGTGAATTGCGGAGTATGTATGTAGATGTAGATGTAGATCTGTTTTGATGCTCTTTACTAGCTCAGGATTATTTGTTGCTAGGAGATCAAGGGTATTTTCGCAACCACTTACTATCCTAGTGGGTTCATGAACTAACTGTTCGAAGTAGTTTTCAGAAAAAGCATTCAGAACTAGTTCGGACGATGTTTTATATTTGCCGCCGGTTTTGAATACGTAATTATGCCAACATGTCGAGGGTAAATTAAAGTCGCCACCGATTATAAAAGTATGCTTCGGATACCTATTTGAAATGTGATTCAAGCTTTCTTTGAACATTTCGGCAACCGCATCGTCTGAGTCAAGGGGCCGATAAAAAGATCCAGTTATTAATTTATTTCGGTGGTCAGGTATATAACCTCTACCCAGACCAATTCACAGGAAGTATCTGCCTCAATTTCGTTGCAGGATAAACCGTTTGTAACAGCAATAAACACGACACCCCCTGTTTTATTTATTCTATCCTTTCTGAAGACCATTTGGCCCTTTTAAAAAAATTTCGGCCGAATTGCGCTGCTCTCCGACGTGTCGGTTACGTCGCGTCGCGCTGTGAGTGGCCAGGGCTGCAGAAGTCTGCAGGAGGTGGCGTGGAGTAGCGCACAGCTGCACGCGGTACACCAGAGCGGCGCCAGATGGCAGCAGCTGCCGGCACCGGCCGCGACTAGTACGCGCTGCCGTCGACAGAGGGCAGGACTGGTCGGTGGGACTGCCGAGGTCCGCAGGAGGTGGAGTAAAGCGACGGCCAGCTGCACGCGGTACACCGGAGCGGCGCCAGATGGCAGCAGCTGCAGACTAGTGCGAGCTGCTACCGACAGAGGGCAGGCGCGGTCGGCGCCACCTCCTGCTAGGCGCTGCCCGCCTGGTCCTGCGCAGCCAAACGCTCGTATCGCTGTCGGTAGCGGCAGACCCACGATTGGCGGAAACGCTAGGGATGACGAGATGGATGCGCAGCTGACGTCACAGGGCACCCTCCCAGAGCTCAGCAGCGTGCTGACTTACATTGTGCGTGTTAAGCCCTTTTCAAACGATGAACGAAGGTGAACAAGATAGATAATAGTCTACTAAAGCGCTCCTAGCGTACTAGCCCTGAACTACAAACTCAAGCAAGATCTTGTGGCAGCGTGTTTAGACGATAAACGTAATGGAACAGTAATACCCGATGTTGAAAGTGAGGTTATAACAGGCGATTTGTTATGTAGGAAGTCATAGTTTAATACTGGAATTGAGGAAACAAAGCCAAATGTTATTGACGGCCAAAGAAAAGCTTGCAATCGATGTTTTTGGTCAAGTTAGTGTGGTAAAGTTCTGGGGAGTGAAACAAATTTGAAAACATTCACATCTATTTTCAAGCGAACAAAAATAAACTTATGAACACATCAAGAAATATTTATAAGAGCGTAAATAAACCTCCTTTACTTTATCTACTGTACTACGAGTTGCCCACTGACATTGTTAATAACGTCATGCACAACTGAATTTTTGTCTTTCATTTGGACTGACTTTTTCATTTAAAATGCTATTAACTTCCGATGTCAGCAGACGACCGTTCAATCAAAACAATCTTCTTGAGAAAGTTTAACGTGACGTTGACGTTAGGTGACGGTCTGGTGACAGACAGTGTGAATGCCGTCATTAGAAATACATTTTGTAATACATTCTGATCATAAACTTCGACATAACGCAAAATATACGTAAATGCGAAGGAAAATGGCGGACTAACTGGAGCGGTGACTGCAGCAGACAGCTGCTAGCTCGCGCATGCGCAGTGAACCCACTAGTACCGAATTTAGAACTCGTCCTATTGCTTTATCGCTATAATTATCGCGCTTCGATACTAGCGCGATCATACTAGTGCAGCCGTTCAAACGACTGACGGCCGCCATTAACGCAACTTGTTATCAATCTATTACAAGTTCGTTGATCGTTTAAAACGGGCTTTATATCGGTTGCGTTTACGAGTGAGAACGCCGTTTTTAGGTCAGTGTCAATTGTTTTTAGTGACTGTAGATTGAGAGTATCTTCGTAATTATCACAGTACTGAGGGTGTTTTAACAGTAAACCTGTAAGTGGAAAAGAATGGTTTGCTGTGCCATCGCCAGTTGTACTAACCACAGTATACAAGCGAGGAAGTTAGGAATTTGCTTGTTGCTAGTACTGAAAGGCAAAACGTGAGGAAAGCAGTCGAACTGTTTTCTCTCGCTGTATGACAAGCTATTTGTCACAACCTTCCTGAGTTCAGTCATGTTGGTGAAGCTGTAAAAGTTATAAACAGTGGATTTGATGTACTGAACTCGAGAACTCCTCTTGATGGATACAAATTAAAAAGTGCATATGGAAGTTATTTACGAGATCAAGATAAAGCATTACAAATGTACGATCTCATTTCACAATGGGAATAATAAGAAGAAAAGAGAGAGAGAAAAAAGAAAAAGGAAAATTAGCCAGCGATGTGAGAAAACACAAAGGAGCAAACCCAAAAACATGAAGGAAAAAAACCCTACTGTTGATTTGCTTCCTTTCCAGAAAGCGTTTTTGATGTCGATAAACAGTCTACGCTCTTTATTCAGGGAGGTTACACCGGAAGGCTACAAGTACGTCATGTCTTCAAGATGCAATCATGATATTCTTGAGAGCTACTTTTCCAAAATAAGAGGATTGGGAAGATTGTAGGACCACCATTTGCCTAACACCGTCTCCCAAAGAATAAAGTCTTTGATTTTGAGCCATATTGCGAACGAAATACTATCAGATGGTGAATGTAAGACTGAGAAGGAATGTAATACTTTAAGTGCTAACATACTGTCGCAAACCGAAGATACGACCGTAGATCTGTCATCATCTGCGGAGCAACACACTTACTGTCTACATGAAAGTGAAAGCGACAACAAGGAAATGGAACATTTTGTTTCAGAGGTGGCAGAAATTTTTGAGAATTGCGTCTAATACGAAGAGTGTTCAAAATTTAAAGGAAAATGTTGAGCTGTTAGAGATGATTGCAGGATATGTTGCTTACAGAGTTAAACGAAAACACCCTGAATTAGCACATTTGTTTGGTAAAATGACTGATCATGTAAATGTTTCAGGAAAGAACTGGCTTCAAACAATAACAAGGCGATCCGTAATAAAGCCAACTGAAAGTTTTATGGAATTCGTTTTGAAAATGGAAAGAGAATTTGAAAAATTCCACGGCAGTTATATTGACCGTAGGCCAAACGTTTTTCGAACGCTAAAGGATATTATAAATGTGAAGTATCCAGGAATGGAGGACCTTGCCATAACGTGTTTCGTAAGGACGCAAACCTTCATCAGAATGAAATCTCTCAATAAGAAAAAAAATGCAAAGTAATAAGTGAACTGAGAGCGAACAAAAACTGAAAAAAAATGAAAAAAGTTGTGAGGTAACTTTCCTGAGTACAAAACGGAACCACATTAATAGAGTTTAATATTACATTATCAGGGTTTTCTCCGTACCTCAGGTCTATGTGGTCGAAGCCTGTGGGCGCCTCTTTCCCCAAGGAAATAAATAAATAAATAAAAGCAGCGCCCTCCGATATGGTGAAAGAGGTTGACGTCCTTCGGAGGCCTTAAACTAGCATTTCACCGACCATAGAGCTTAATAATTGTAGCAATGATGATGATAATACATGAAAACACAGATAATCTCGAACACATTGAACCCTGTGCACGAGTTAAGCTTGTTGTCCGCCGTGCGCCTATACGGCTAACGTGCGCTCTGACGTCATCGCTCACAGCCTGCCTGCGCGTCACCCCTACCGGGTTTCTACCAACCGTGGGTAGACCGTTCGTTACGGAAGTTCAGGGCGAAGAAAAAACGTTTTAGTAATTCTGTCAGAGACAGCAAAGGACCTGGAAGAGCAATTGAACGGAATGGACAGTGTGCTGAAAGGTGCATATAAGATCAACATTAACAAGAGCAAAACCAGGGTAATGGACTGCTGTCCAAGAAAATCAGGCGATGCTGAAGGAATTAGATTAGGTAACGAAGCAATGAAGGCGGTAGATGAGTTTTGTCACTTGGGCAGTAAAATAAGAAATGATGGTCGCAGTACAGAGGCTACAAAATTCAGAATGGCAATGGTTAGAAAAGCATTATTGAAAAAGAGAAATTTGTTAACATCGAATATTGATTTTAAGCCCAAGGAAGTCCTTCCCAAAGGCATTTTTGTGGAGTATTGCCTTGTATGGGAGTGAAACATGGACGATAAACAGTGCGGACAGGAAGAGGATAGAGGCTTTTGAAATGTGGTGCTACAGAAGAATCCTGAAGATTAGGTACTGAACAGAATTGGGGAGAAAAGGAATTTCTGGCATACCTTGACTAAAATAAGGGATAGATTGGTACGACACATTCTTAGACATCGAGGAATCGTAAATTTAGCATTGGAGGGAAGTGTGTGGGGTGAAAACCGCAGAGGAAGCCAAGAGATGGATACAGTAAGCAGATTCAGACAGATGTAGGTTGTCGTTCTTATGTGGAGATGAAGAGGCTTGCTCAGGATAGGGTATTGTGGAGAGCTGCATCAAACCAGTCTCCGGAATGAAGACCACAACAACAACACATATTCTTCTTGAAGTCTGCGGGTATTTCTTCTGTCTCATACATCTAGCATACGAGGTGGAACAATTAGTTCAAAATGTTCAAATGTTTGTTAAGCTTAAGAGACTTAACTGCGGGGTCATCAGTCCCTAAACTTACAAACTAATTATGTACTACCTTATACTAAAGACGACACAAACATTCGTGCCCGAAGAGGGATTTGAACCCCCGACCGTAGCGGCCGTGCACACTGTAACTGGCGCACCGCAGTCCGCTCGGCAACGATTGATTGATTGATGACAGCAGAGTTTTGGAACATATCCTGTATTCAAATATTATGAATTATCTCCAACAGAACGATCTATTGACCCAAGGTCAACACGGATTTAGAAAATATCTTTCATGCGAAACACAACTAGCTCTTTACTCACACGACGTGATGGGTGCTATCGACAAGGGTTCGCAGATCGATTCCGTGTTTCTTGATTTCCAGAAGGCTTTTGACACCGTACCTCACAAACGGCTTTTAATCAAATTGCGTGTTATGGTATATCGCCCCAAATTTGCGATTGGATAGAGGATTTCCTGTCAGAGAGAACACAGTTCGTAGTAATCGATGGTAAGGCATCGACTAAAACAGAGGTGATATCGGGCGTTCCACAGGGTAATGTCATTGGTCCTCTGCTGTTCCTTATTTTCATGAACTATTTAGGGGAAAATGTAAGTAGCTCTATTAGGTTGTTTGCAGATGACGCCGTCATTTACCGTCTAGTAAAATCATCTGAAGATCAAAACCAACTGCAGAACGATCTGTATAAGATATCAGTATGGTGTAAAAATTGGCAATTTGAATAATGAGAAGTGTGAAGTCGTCCACATGAGTACGAAAAGAAATCCGTTAAACTTTGTTTACAAGGTACATCAATCAAAAGTGAAGGCCGTAAACTCCAGAAAACACTTAGGAATTACTACAGACCTAAACTGGAAAGAACATGTAGATAATGTCGTGGGAAAGGCGAACCAGAGACTGCGTTTTATTGGCAGAACCCTTAAAAGATGCAACAGAACTACTAAAGAAACTACATACACTGCGCTTGTCCGTCCTTTTTTGGAGTATTGCTGCCCAGTGTGGGATCCTTATCAGGTGGGTTTGACGGTGGACATCGAAAGAGTCCAAAGAAGGGCAGCTCGTTTCGTATTGTCACGATACAGGGGAGACAGCGTTACGGAAATGATACAGGATCTGGGATGGGAATCAATACAACAACGGCGCTTATCGCTGCGGCGTGGCCTACTTACGAAACTCCAATCGCCAACATTCTCCTCCTAAGGCAAGAATATATTGTTGACTCCCACTTACATAGGTGGAAATGATCATCAGAATAAAATACGAGAAATCAGAGGTCGAACGGAGAGATTCAGGTGTTCTTTCTTCCCGCGCGCTATTCGAGAATGGAATGGGAGATAAATAGTATAATGGTGGTTCGATGAACCCTCTGCCAGGCACTTAAATGTGATTTGCAGAGTATCCCAAGTAGATGTAGATGTAGCCCTGAATCTACTCAGATATTTTAGTGCTCTGTGAAATTCCTCTCGCAGTAGGGTAATTGTAACTGCACATATATTGAGAAAAGGAATAATTTTAACTATGGCACTTGTTCTTGAATGTTTAATGAATATGTAACACATATATTAGACAATTACTAATATTGGTATGAACACAAAAAAAGATTACAGAATTGAGAAAAATCGATAGGAAATGTACCACACTAGGTACAATTATGATCACTTCCTCGTACAGTTGTGATCACTGACTTTTTCCACATAAAAATCACTTTTTTCCTTCGGGCACCAGCGCATACTTCGCGGTACCAAACTTTACACAATAATGATTACAAGCGCGTGGAAACTAGAAAATTTATAAGAGCGTGTTCGACGAAGTGGCTCCACGTCCATCTTAACAGGAAAAAAATTATATCTCCGTAGCACAAAGTGGTGTATTGTTGGAAGAGACAGGAGGAGCTGTAGAAACCTGCTACACTACAACGCCACACAAAGGCAAGTGCTACGAGTGAGAAATGGCGCGAAAACTTTTGTTGATCGGAATTATACCTACATCGAATTCGTACCTCCTTACCCTATCGTATGTCCTATGCCATCTCTCTATTCACGGTATGAAATTTTATATAATTGTACCGTTGTAGCGACATATACTTATTAGTGTTGTGAAAGAAGTGGTTCTGTTCGTCAGTGACAGCACCTCTCGTGTAGATTGCTGGTACACACTACACAGTAGACTAGAATTTTAGAGCATATTATCAGTTCGAATATAGTAAATTTCCTTGAAACGGAAAAGCTTCTTTCCATGAATCAGCACGGGTTTAGGAAACATCGTTCATGTGAAACTCAGCTTGCCCTTTTCTCACATGACATCTTGCAAACCACGGATGAAGGGCAACAGGTGGATTGTGTTTTTCTCGACTTCAAAAAGGCGTTCGACGCGGTGCCACACTGCAGACTGCTAACGAAGATACGAGCTTATGGAATAGGTTCACAGATTTGTGACTGGCTGGAAGACTTCCTAAGTAATAGAACGCAGTACGTTGTTCTCGACGGCGAGTGTTCATCAGAGACGAGTGTATCGTCAGGCGTGCCCCAGGGGAGTGTGATAGGACCGCTATTATTTTATATCTATATAAATGATCTAATGGACAGAGTAAGTTGTAATTTGCGGCTGTTTGCTGATGATGCTGTGGTATATGGGAGGGTGTCGTCTGTAACTGACTGTAATAGCATACAGGATGACTTAAGACAAACTTTCTAGCTGGTGCGAAGAATGGCAGCTAGCTCTAAATGTAGAAAAATGTAAGGTGATGCGCATGAGTAGAAAAAACAATCCCATAATGTTCGAATACAGCATCAGTAGTGAGCTTCTTGACGCTGTCGCGTCGTTCAAATATCTAGGCGTAACATTGCAGAGCGATATGAAATGGAACGAACATGTAAGGACAGTTGTGAGTAAGGCGGACAGCCGACTTCGGTTTATTGGGAGAATTTTGGGAAGATGTACTTCACCTGTAAAGGAGACCGCGTATAAAACGCTTGTACGACCACGTCTCGAGTATTGCTCAAGTATTTGGGACCCGCAGCAGATCAGTTTAATGGAAGATATAGAGGCGGTTCAGAGGTTCAGAGGTTCGACCAATGCGCGAGTGTCACGGAAATGCTCCGGCAACTCAATTGGGGATCGCTGGAAGAAAGACGACGTTCTTTTCGTGAATTTCTGTTAAGTAAATTTAGAGGGCCGGAATTTGAAGCTGAGTGTAGTACGATCTTGCTGCCGCCTACTTACATTTCGCGTAAAGATCACAAAGACAAGATAAGAGAAATTTGGGCTCGTACGGAGGCATATAGGCATTCTTTTTTTCCTCATTCTATTTGGGAGTGGAATAGGAAAGGAAATGCCTAGTAGTGGTACAGTGTACCCTCCGCCACGCACCTTACGGTGAATTGCGGAGGATGTATGTGGACTAGAGGCAGCGTCGCTTTCGTCAACTGAATGAACGCCTTGCAGTAGACCTGGCCTGTGTGGTAACCCGCGCTTTCGCTGCTGCACAATCGAACAACAGCCGCGGGCAGCAGTGTAAGGAGAAGCGGTCAACAGCCAGACATTGCGGCTTCTTCACATAAGTGAGCACAAACTTCTGTTTTATAGCTCTTTCCTAAATACCTATTCAATAATGAATTGTTTAAATGCGTTAAAAGAGTCGATTTTGTATATCAGTTTAGGGATACGCTGTAACTGTTGATGTCATTCTACATCTACATAGATACTCTGCAAATCACATTCAAGGGCCTGGCAGAGGGTTCATTAACCACTTTCATAACTTTTCTCTACCGTTCCATTCTCTAATAGCGCACGGGAAGAAAGAACACCTAAATCGTTCCGTTCTCGATCTGATTTCTCTTATTTTATTGGGATGGTCATGTCTCCCTAAATAAGTGGGCGCTAGCAAAATATTTTCACATTCAGAACTGAAAGTCGGTGATTGAAACTTCACAAACAGATCATGCCGCAATGAATAACGTCTTTCTTTTAATGATTTCCACCCCAATTCGTGCAACATTTCCGTGACGCTTTCCCCCCTGTAACGTGATAAAACGAAACGAGCTGCCCTTCTCTGAACCTTCTCAAAGTCTTCCGTCAGTCCCACCTGGTGAGGGTCCCACAAGGGGCAACAGTACTCCAGGAGAGGACGCACAAGTGCGATGTAGGCAGTCTCTTTGGTGGAGCTGGTGCATCTTCGAAGCGTTCTGCCAATCTGTAACTCCTAGCTATTTGGTAGAATTTACGACCTTATGGTTTGACTAATTTATCGCGTAATTGAAGTTCAACGGATTTCTTTTAGTGGTCATGTGTATTACTTCACACTTTTCTTTATTTAGTATCAATTACCAATTTTCACACCAAGTAGAAATTTTGTCTAAATCGCTTTGCAGTTGCTTTTGATCCTCTGTTGACTTCACTAACCGATAAACGACAGCATCATCCGCGAACAGTCTAAGGGAGCTATTCAGATTGTCTCCTAAATCGTTTATAAACACGAGGAAGGGTAGGGGACCTATAACGCTTACCTGTCGAACGCCAGATATCACTTCTGTTTTCACAGTGTTGTTTCGCTAGGTGCGACCACACTTCGGCAATTTGTTGTTGCTTTATCTATATCTATATATAAGAGGCTTGTGTGTGTACGTGCTGACAGACTTTTCCCCATGACCACATACTGCCACCCACTCGTGGTTGTGGTGGTAGGTAGCCCTCGGTCTAATGATGTTAGTAAGGGAGTTTGGTCGCGGTGCGTGGCAGTGGGTGAGTGTGACGAGCAAAAATTCGCAAAATATGCGATAAATACTCTCAGGAAAAGCTATATACTCTGTCACTTACGAACTTTACAGTACGAGTCAAGATCTGTTTATTCTTTCAATCGTCAGACAATGCGGTCCTTTCAGACTTTAATAACGAAGAGGAATATCAAATACGCATTTTTTTAAAAATAGATCACATGTTTCCGTCAAACACACATTACCGACTATGAACAGAGACAGAAAACAAAGATAAAACTCCAGATACAGTCAAAGATGAAAGTACTCATGGAACATTGATCACTGTCGTGGAAGCGTGGTGGAAACACAGACATACATTAATGAATGTCTCTTAGGCCATAGATATTGATATGCCTGTGCCAGTAAGCTCAATGGTCTGTGCCAATCAGTGATCTCTGATACATATAGCCGCGACACTCTCTGCTGTGAAAGGTGTTATCGTTTGACAGCTGGGTCAAGAAAAACTATGCGACGTAGTCCTACTCATATCCCAGCGGCCTCCTGTGATAATGTTGGCAACAGATGTTGAATAACGAGAATCATGTGACATCACATAAGCCAATCGCGTGACACGCATATATTTTGTCGTGAAATCAAGCATACAGCAGGAACAGCAGTATTTATCTACACTCTATGTGGTTTGGTCATCTTTACAACAATTTTATATCGTGTTATTCATGTTGCCAACATAAAAACACGAGGCCGCCAGGATAGAAAGTAAAATTTTACCGAATCAGATTCATCCGTTGTTGTCACATCTCATTATGACCAGCACTTTCACACGAAAATCTTTTGTATAGAGTCTCATGATTCACACAGTCTTACAATTCATTCCAAATTCCTATTCGAGAAGATATTTGTGAAAACACAATCTAACATTGAATTTACATTGTTCCGAAGCACGGAATTAAATAGATTTCACTCTTAGTATGAAAAAATTTATGAACATTCATCGTTTTCGACAATGACTTCTACTTTAATTTGGCATCTTGGCTAGGAGAACTGAGTTTATTGACAGAGAGATCCAACAAGGATTGTGTTTTTGCTGACCTATGTCCGGAACCCAGAGAACCATGATATACACAGGACCTTCTTTAACAACCGTTGCGAAGCACGGGCATATAAGCTAGTAAATAAATAAAAGCAGCATCCTCCGATATGGTAAAAGAGGTTGACGTCCTTCGGAGGCCTTAAACTAGCATTTCACCGACCATAAAAAGTAGTCTAGCTAATATAGAGCTTAATAATTGTAACAATGATGATGATAATACATGAAAACACAGATAATCTCGAACACATTGAACCCTGTGCACGAGTTAAGCTTGTTGTCCGCCGTGCGCCTATACGGCTAACGTGCGCTCTGACGTCATCGCTCACAGCCTGCCTGCGCGTCACCCCTACCGGGTTTCTACCAACCGTGGGTAGACCGTTCGTTACGGAAGTTCAGGGCGAAGAAAAAACGTTTTAGTAATTCTGTCAGAGACAGCAAAGGACCTGGAAGAGCAACTGAACGGAATGGACAGTGTGCTGAAAGGTGCATATAAGATGAAGATTGTTGTTGTTGTTGTTGTTGTGGTCTTCAGTCCGGAGATTGGTTCGATGCAGCTCTCCACAATATCCTATCCTGAGCAAGCCTCTTCATCTCCACATAAGAACGGCAACCTACATCTGTCTGAATCTGCTTACTGTATCCATCTCTTGGTCTTCCTCTGCGATTTTTACCCCACACAATTCCCTCCAAAGCTAAATTCACAATTCCTTGATGTCTAAGAATGTGTCCTACCAATCTATTGCTTCTTTTAGTCAAGGTATGCCAGAAATTTCTTTTCTCTCCAATTCTGTTCAATACCTCCTCATAAGTTACGCGATCCACCCACCTAATCTTAAGTATTCTTCTGTAGCACCATATTTCAAAAGCCTCAATCCTCTTCCTGTCCGCACTGTTTATCGTCCATGTCTCACTCCCATACAAGACAACACTCCATACAAATGCCTTTAGAAAAGACTTCCTTAGGCTTAAATCAATATTCGATGTTAACAAATTTCTCTTTTTCAAGAACGCTTTTCTACCCATTGCCATTTTGCATTTTATATCCTCTGTACTGCGACAATCATTTGTTATTTTACTGCCCAAATAACAAAACTCATCTACCTCCTTTATTGCTTCGTTTCCCAACTTAATTCCTTCAGCATCACCTGATTTCCTTACACTGCACTCCATTACCCTAGTTTTGCTCTTGTTAATGTTCATCTTATATACACCTTTTAGCACACTGTCCATTCCCTTCAACTGCTCTTCCAGGTCCTTTGCTGTCTCTGAGATTATTACAATGTCGTCGGCAAAACGCAATGTTTTTAATTCTTCACCCTGAACTTTAATTCCTTCTCCAAATTTCTCCTTGCTTTCCTTTATAGGTTGCTCAATGTACAAATTGAGTAACAATGGAGAAAGACTACAACCCTGACTTACTCCCTTTCCAACCACTGCATCCCTTTCATGCCCTTCAACTCTGATAACCGCTGTCTGGTTTTTGTACAAGTTGTAAATAACCTTACGTTCCCTATATTTTACTCCTGTTTGCTTCAGAACTGGAAAGAGTTTATTCCAATCAACATTGTCAAAAGCCTTCTCCAAATCTACAAAAGCTAGAAATGTAGGTTTGCCATTTCTTAATCTATCTTCTAGGATAAGCCGTAAAGTGAGTATTGCCTCCCGAGTTCCTACATTTCTCCTGTCCCCAAACTGATCTTCCCCGAGGTCGGCTTCTACCAGCTTTTCCATCCTTCTGTATATAATTTGTGTTAATAATTTGCAATCATGACTTATTAAACTGATGGTTCTGTAGTTTTCACACCTGTGTGCACCTGATTTCTTTGGAATGGGGATTATAACATTTTTCTTAAATTCTGAGGGTACTTCTCCTGTTTCATACATCTTACACACCAGGTGAAACAGGTTTGTCATGGCTGGTTCTCCCAGAGACTTCAGTAGCTCTGAGGGAATATCATCTACTCCAGGAGCCTTGTTTCGACTTAGGTCTTTCAGGGCTCTGTCATATTCTTCTCTCAGTACAGTACCTCCTATTTCATCTTCATCTACATCCTCCTCCCTTCCTACAATATTGTCTCGGAGTTCATTTCCTTTGTAGAGCCCCTCTATATACTCATTCCACCTTTCAGCTTTCCCTTCTTTGCTGAGAACTGGTTTTCCATCAGTGTCCTTGATATTCATAGATCTGTTTTTCTTATCTCCAAATGTTTCTTTTATTTTCCTGTAGGCTGTATCTATTTTTCCCCTATTTATACATTCTTCTACATCCTTGCTTTTGCCTTCTAGCCACTCCTGCTTAGCCATTTTGCACTTCATGTCAACCTCATTTCTTAGTCGTCTGTACTCCATTTTGCCTGTTTCATTTACTGCATTTTTATATTTTCTCCTTTCATCGATTAAATTTAGTATCTCCTGTGATATCCAAGGATTTTTTGTAGGTTTTGCCTTCCTACCTATTTTGTCCTCTGCTACATTCACTATTTCATCTCTCAATTTTACCCATTCCTCTTCTACTGTTTTATTTTCCTCTGTTTCTGTCAATTGTTGCCTAAAGCTCCCTCTGAAATTCTTAAGAAGCTCAGGTTCCTTCAATTTATCCAGGTCCCATCTCCTTATTTTCCTACCTTTCTGCAGTTTCTTCAGTTTCAGCCAACAATTCATGACCAATAAGTTATGGTCCGAGTTTATATCTGCCCCTGGGTATGTCTTACAGTTTAAAACCTGGTTCCGAAAACTGTCTTACCATTATGAAATCTCTCTGGTATCTCCCAGTGTCTCATGGTCTCTTCCACGTATAGAACCTTCTTTCGTGATTCTTGAACCAGGTGTTTGTTATAACTAAATTATGTTCTGTGCAAAATTCTACCAGGCTGCTTCCTCTTTCATTTCCTTTGCCCAGACCATATTCACCTACTATCTTCCCTTCCCTTCCTTGTCCTACTACCAAATTCCAGTCTCCCATAACAATTAAGTTTACCTCTCCCTTAATTGTCTGAATAATTTCCTGTAGCTCCTCATATATTTCTTCGATCTCCTCATCATCGGCAGAGCTAGTTGGCATATAAACCTGTACTACTGTTGTCGGTGTTGGCTTCCTATCTATCTTGAGAATGATAATACGATCACTGTGCTGCTCATAGTAGTTTACCCGCATTCCTATTTTCTTATTCATTATCAATCCTACTCCTGTGATACCCCCAACTGATTTTGTATTTATAATCCTGTACTCACCTGACCAGAAATCCTGTTCATCCTGCCACCGAACTTCACAAGAGCAAAACTAGGGTAATGGACTGCAGTCCAAGAAAATTAGGCGATGCTGAAGGAATTAGCTTAGGTAAGGAAGCAATGAAGGAGGTAGATGAGTTTTGTCACTTGGGCAGTAAAATAACAAATGATGGTCGCAATACAGAGGATATAAAATTCAGAATGGCAATGGTTAGAAAAGCATTTTTGAAAAAGAGAAATTTGTTAACATCGAATATTAATTTTAAGCCCAAGGAAGTCCCTCCCGAAGGCATTTTTGTGGAGTGTTGCCTTGTATGGGAGTCAGACATGGACGATAAACAGTGCGGACAGGAAGAGGATAGAGGCTTTTGAAATATGGTGCTACAGAAGAATGCTGGAGATCAGGTGGGTGGATCGTGTAACTTATGAGGAGGTACTGAACAGAATTGGGGAGAAAAGGAATTTCTGGCATACCTTGACTAAAAGAAGGGATAGATTGGTAGGACACATTCTTAGATATCAAGGAATTGTGAATTTAGCGTTGGAGGGAAGTGTTTGGGGTAAATACCGCAGAGGAAGACCAAGAGATGGATACAGTAAGCAGATTCAGACAGATGTGGGTTGCCGTTCTTATGAGGAGATGAAGAGGCTTGCTCAGGATAGGGTATTGTAGAGAGCTGCATCAAACCAGTCTCTGGAATGAAGACCACAACAACAACAATTTTTAAGACCACAACAACAAGAACAACGCTATTTAGTCAAAGGGCATTATTGAAGACTCACCGGCACGCATCTGAGTGGAATCCTAGACAATAGATAAACGTTATACATACGTAACACATGCATGCAATGGAAAGAAAACACGTCACGTGTTCCCGCACATCGGGAGACTGTAAACATTTTATTCATATCCAACTGAATTGCTTTTTAATTCTTCACAATACTATAGTAAAAAATTTAAGTAGGTATGCCCACATAAAAAAATTTTTAAAAAAATAACTTGACAAATGTTCTGGAGTAATTGATCATTCAGTAAAAAAAGTATTCATTGCAGTAAAAAGCGTGTAATCAGAATAATTGCTGGAGCCCATCCAAGATCATCCTGCAGACATTTATAGACCTAGGGATCTTCACAGTAGCTTCACAATATATATATTCACTTAGAAAATTTGTTATTACCAATCCCACCAAACTGAAAACAAATGGCAGTGTACATAACTACAACAGTAGGAGAAAGAATGATCTTCACTATTCTAGGTTAAATCTAGCTTCAGCACAGAAAGGGGTGAATTATGCTGCCGCAAAAGTCTTTGGTCACCTACCAAACAGCATCAAAAGCCTGACAGATAGCCAACTAGCATTTAAAAATAAATTAAGACAGTTAAGGGCAGTTAACGGTTAAATTCGTTGGACATTGCAAACATATCTACAAATGTTACATTAATCTGTAGCAAACGCTATCTACTGTAATTCTGAAGGGAAATTTGTGTGGAAATGAGATGTGTAAAGGCTGAAATTATGCACGTAAGTAAATTACGTAGCCCCCCTATTGCAAGCAGAAATTTAACTTGCCTTGTATGTTATGTAACTAGTGAGTATATCATTCCGCACTTTTCTAGAAAATAGTGTAATCCATTTTAACACATGAAACAAACATACTCTGTGAATCATAGACGAATAGTAAACTACCTTAGATGGTACATTCTTTCTACAAGGAGAGGAACTGTTGAAACATGTATAAGTGATTGAAACTCACTTCATAAGGAAAAGTCAAGCACTAGTAGTTACAGTATTATTGATAACTAATGTTTAAATAATAATAATAATAATAATAATTTTATTGTCATTAGGCCATTGAGGCAATAGACAAAGTCACACTTAGAGTACAGTACAGTTCAGTTCACAGTTAATAACATGAATTCTGTATAGTTCATACTTATTTACATCACAATATTACAACTTATAAACTCATTTATATCGTTTGTATCATAGTTATTAACAAGAATACAGTATATTTCATACTTACATTCATTACATGATAATATTACAACTTATAAACTCATTTATATCATAGAATTGATGGGCAACTAACCAGTCATATAGAGGTTATTTGTATGCTTCCTCTGGTACGTCTTGCACAGCTTGAGGAAGTTTATTAAATAATTTGTGCCCTATAATTTCATAACTATTAATTGATTTTGATAGCCTATGGCATGGAGTATAGATACAACTATTCCTCCTTGTGTTATGACAGTGTATATTTTGTCTTTGTTTTACTTCTGATAGCTTCTTCTTTGTATAGATTAAAACGTAATGTATATACAAGCTTATGACAGTCATAATTTTATGTTAATAGAGTAAAGGTTTAGAATGTGCCTTGTATGGAGAACCTGTAATTTCTCTAATAGCCTTTTTCTGCAATAATAGGATGTCATGTATGTGCCTGCAGTTTCCCCATAAAATAATACCATAGCATAATATGCTTTTAAAAATGAAAAATAAGGTATTCTAACATATTTTGTAGTCACACAATCCACAAGACGCTTTTACAAATAAATTACTCTAGACAGTTTACCGCTTACATGTTCACCCCAAGATAATTTATCATCCAAGTTAACCCCCAAAAACGTAACATAACTAGGATCGTCTGATGGAAGTTTATCTTTTAGACTAAATACCATCTGCTGTGTTTTGTGTTCATTTAGCAAGAACCCATTTGCTTTGAACCAAAGTGATGTTTGTTCAACTGTCTCTGCAACACATGTTTTAAGGCTTATCAGATCATTACTGCTGTGCAGAAAAGTTGTGTCATCTGCATATAGTGCTGTGTTAGATTTAATACAAGAAGGTAAGTCATTAATCACAATTAGAAACAGGAAACGACCCAGCACAGATCCCTGAGGGACACCTACCTTCACTTGTTCCATTCTGGACAATTCTTTAGCAACACATACAACTTGCTTACGGTTGTGCAGATAAGACTTCAATAGTTCGTATTAGTGGCCCCATGAAAGTAGAAAATTGTGAACACTTCTTCCGCTACACTCGCATACACAACTGGTATCCTCGCCTTGGCTGCTTTTGAACACAGTTTGAAGTTACCGGCTGTCGACAGTGGACGGCAACAGACGCGCGCTACAGTACCAGGCCAGCTGTCCAGTCACCTGTAGCGGGTAAACGCGGCTCGTTAAGGCCAATTCACACTGTCTGTCACGTCAATTCTTCCATCTCAATACGCGATGTTGAAAGTGAGGTTATGAGACGTGCCTTTATTCGTAGAACCGTTTTCGAGTGTTACTTCGGCTCTTCGGCTCTCAAAGACATACTTTGGAGGCAACGATAAATATATATCTGTGGTTGTCAAGTCTGCGGTAGCCAGTCTAGCAGACGAATTAAACTAGTTGTTCATTACTTGTTTAGTTGTTTAATTGGAAAGTGTTACCTGCATTTCCATACCTGTTATGTATTTATATTCCGAGTTGAAAGTAAAATGTTGTTTGTACTTTTCGATTCCTAAACTACAATCTACAGCCAGAATGCTGCATTTGATTCGCGATTATTTGGAAAAGTGGAAGTTTCGCGTTTGAATTCCAAGACACGTAGCTCGCGTATCATTGAACAATACAACTTAAAAGCTAACGTGCATTAAATAATTACGACAAATACTTTTTTTACTGTTAAAAGCCTTTGTTTAAGTGTTAAGATCTTAAAGAGCCTGAAGACTGCCCATTAAAGGCACGTGTAGAGATGCTAGCAGACGACGTTGTTCTGAATATTCTGTATGCACTTGCAACAGAAACTAAATTTATCCTGTTAGGAGCTTAGTTAACCACACACACTGTAATCGTGACATATTCAGAAACAAGCCACCTAATACTGGTGACAAGGAACGTTGGTGTAAGCACACTCTCGAAAATCGCGATATGTTCGAAACTAAGCGGCAAAATATTCGTAAATAAATAGCCACATCTTTCTGACCAGCGAATGGTGTAGGCCTAAATGTCATTGATACACATTTGACTTACTGTACCAGCAATTTTAACGTTCCCCTAGTTTTGTCTCCAACTATATTCTCGAAAATCGCAACATAGTTGGAACAAAGTCAAATATTTGTGAGAAGGAAGCAGCAGCAGCAATTTCATTCTCCGTTCTTCAGTCACACATAAAAAATCACCAAATCGATGTTATTAACTCCTGAGACAGCATAGAAGAGTACTGGATGACGTAATACTGTCATGTGAATAAGAAAATTCCACAAAGTGTTGTGGATAAATAACTCCCACAATGTGTTGAAAACGTTAATATTAAAAAAAATTACATTAGCCGAGTTTCGTTCCCAGAACCTCTTGCTTGGAGATCCAGCACGCTACCCATCACACCACAGCAACGCGATGTCATTATTACCTTCAAATTTTATATAATCACTAGCACAAGTTTGTTTCTTAATTTAATTTTAATTACATTTAGTTATGATAAATTCATCCTTAGATGAATTGTAATTGGTTGTTAATTCGCTGTTGCTCTGAAACGGTTTACTGAGATTTATAAAACCAAAACTGTGAGATATACGGCAAATCAAAATGGCGTCTGTGACATGGAAAGAACAAGTGAATGTTGCCTCCAAAGTACGTATTTGAGAGCCGAAGAGCCGAAGTAGCACTCGAAAACGGTTCTACGAATAAAGGCACGTGGTTATGAGTTGCGATCTGTCATGTAGAAAGTCATAGTTTAATACTAGAATTGAGGGAACAACAACGCTAAATATTATTAACGGCCAAATAAAACTTTACACTGTATGTTTTTCGCCAACTTACTGGGAACTGAAACAACATTTCAAAACATCGACATCTATTTTCAAGCGAAAAAATAAACATATGAAGACATCAAACCATACCTGTAAGAGCATAAATAGCGCCTGTATACTTTAACCATTACGATTTGCATGCTCACATTGTTAATACCGTCGTAAGCAACTGAATTTTTGTCTTTCATTAGAACTGACATTTTCATTTAAAGTGTTATTTAATGAAAAATGCGTATCAAATTATAATCTTATTCAAATAAACAGTTTGCGTCAGTCGTTTCTTTTTCAATGTTATGTAATATAAACCATTTACTGGTTTCCGATATCCGACCTCGATTTTAGGGGGACACTCAATTGACAAAAATATTTAAGTCACCTTGAAACATTTGAGATTTAGCCCTAAACAAGGCACAACAACAACACAAAGATGAATAAAACACATTTGCACATAAACAGTGCAATCGTCGACTGCAACATGTAATTCGCGTGACGAAAATAGGTTAACTTCCGATGTTAAGAGACGGCCGTTCCGTCAAAACATTCTTCTCGAGAAAGCCTGACGTGACGTGACGGTCCGGTGACGGACAGTGTGAACGCCGCCATTAAAAATACACTGCGGAATGTTCTGACGGACGGTGACGTCACGTGACGTGACGGACAGTGTGAATTGACCTTTAAGGATGTGCTACATGTCGGCGGTGGTTCGCTTCCCGGACTAGGCAAAATTTTTTTTCTTTTTTACCTTGACTCCTAAAAGTTTTCTTACACTGTTTTTAATTAAAAGGAATTTACATTTTGCGATATTTCGACATATTTACATAAACAAGTGCTTCATCTAAAAAGTGCGATTTTTTTAATGAAAATACCATGAAATATGGGCCAACGAATTGTAAACATTGTCACGTGAACTACCTGTCACCTGTGCCTCAGTTTGAAGGCTGTCAGCTGACAATATCTCGTGCAACGTTTGTTACCACAGCAAAAATTTATCGTGTGCCATGTTAAGAACCAGTTACAATTCAAATAAATCACCTTACTTTTATTTTTAGCTAAATGAAATTAATTTGTTCTTTTGTATTCCTATGTTTTTAAAAAAATAATAACTACCATCATATAATCATAAGAAACTAGCGTTAAAGAATCTAACGTTAAAATGGAAATACGTGCTTCGATTTTCCTACGTGCTGTGAATCAAAACGTGAACCTCAGACTCAGACGACCTTGACTGGAGTCTACTATCATTAGAGCATCACAACAATCAGCACGAAACACATTAAGCCCAGTGAGCACAAAAATGAAACGCACCGGTGTCGGTGACAGAGTAGCAGGTTTTCATTAATATCCACAGTAAAAGCGATGAAACAATTGACAACTCTACTCGGCTGTTTTCTTAACGCAGTGTGGTGTCACGTTCATATCCAGCTACGTTCCCTTCTCGGTAAATGACAATCTAACAGTCGCAACCACAGCAACATACAGCCCCCAGAATACATTCAGTTTACTCTAAAAGTCGATCTTTTCTGTTACCATCTGTGAAATAATAGCAATATTTCACACACCATTTCCATTCATTCTCATGCAAATGACACTCCAAAACTAACACGTGAATATTCTCAATAAAGAAACAGTAATTCATGTGGAAACTCAGCTCTTCTTTCTGCTTTATTTATAAGGAAAGTATCCTCTGCTTTATTATGCGTCTTTTTACAATTTAAGCTTCGAACTTCAAGACTGCTGGAAAGTCTTACTTGTCATTTTAATAGTGCAGTGTTACAGAAATATCATGGATTATCACAGACACACTTGTATTGCAGTAATACTGAAGTCTTAGAATGATTCATATTTCAAATTTCAAAATACGAAGGTAGAAATATTTACGTAAATTAAACAGCAGGAATGATAAATAGAAGCCCTGGACTCGCATAGCATCACGGTAGCTCGACCGTAGAGACATCTGTCGGTTGGCACGGGTAACTGAGGTCCGACGCACTGCTGTCCCTTGTCGACTGTCCTGCAAAGAAGCGCAGCGCGACGCGACTGCCCTCTGTCGGTCGCAGGGCGCACTACGCGCGGCCGATGCCTGGACACGCCCGGGAGCTGCTGCCACCTAGCGTCACTTGTCTCAACTACCTCGAGTCGTCCCGCCAGACAGCCACAAGCAAGCCCATGCTCACTGGAATACACTTCTCTGCACCTGGCAAATCCGAAAAATTTCTTTTCAGTACCCGCTCTGACCAAATACAAAAGCAGCGAATTACATTTCGCGACGCTCTTGTCATTTCCCGCCCACCTGACGAGTCTCTTCGACGGACGCAGGTTTCATACAAGTCAGCGTGAGACAGGTGTTCGAAAATACGACCAGTTTGGCCGAAGAATCAGACCTTATCCTACCTGCCTGGTGATTTCCCCGTGTCCTTGCGAGTCACACGTGTTCCACACACCGTCACACACATCGCTAGACCCACCCCCGAAAAAATATAAATAAATAAATAAAATAAAAATAAAAATAAATAACAAGTAAAACATAAAAAAATTAAAAACATCTTCACTCACATTCAAGTTTCCCGCACCCGGCAATTCGCAAAATTGTTTCAAAAAAGCTGCTATGCTGTGAAAGAGTTTTGACAAAGTTAGAAAGTTAGAGATTTGTTTGGATTCAGCCGACGTAGGTACAGCTTCCAAATGCACAAGTTTATGTTACCGGAATAAATGAACAATCAGCAGAGATAACTATTCTCTACATAGTTACAAACGATTAGAAGAACAAGGTATGGGGAGGGAAAACTATGGGATTTTTTTTTTTTTTTTTACTTCTGTCTAGGGTGAATACAAGGTTCGCCCCAATTGTCTTTGTGTGTGGCGAAATAAGCTTTAGCATCTAGAGACATTTTCCAAATTGAAATGCTTGTAATGATACTTTTTTCCGGATTTTATCGCTGGTGTTGTCACAGGATCAAAGTTGAAAACCGGAATTGAAATTTAACTGACCGTAAGATCAACAATGGATATTAATTTTTGAAGTGGGTAATACACTGAAAAGACCACATAAGAGTCCTCCGTCAGTTCTCAGTAGCAATGTAAGTTAAAAATTACGACAACACCAGAAATCATCATTACATTAAAAAAAATAGCGGAATCAGTTACCAGGTATGCATTCATTGGTGGAAGCCGTGACACTGCAGTTGAACCTGTATGAATTGATTAATATCTTCGTTCTAGAAAACTGATGATTGGTTTCATGACTATTAATTGTTAAAGTTTTAAGACCGTGTGCAATTTTGATCACTATGGTTATCAAAAGTTAGAGAAATTATCAGACTTGGCTTTTAACAGAATGAAGATTTCCTGCAGGCATTGAATTCAATTTTTAATATAAAATGAGAGTAAATGAGTTTTGCATCGAGAATGTTCTTTTGTCATCATGAGAAAATAGGCAACAATGACCAAGTATCAATTTACTAATACTGCTGAAAATCAAGTCATAAATTAAATGAATGATGGGGAGAAATTGTCATTATTTAAATAAAATAGAAATTTCAAATGAAATTTAAAGTTTATTACGTTAAAGGATGTTAACCAGGGTTCACACTTAAATAGTTTTGGAGGTCGAGTAAAATACGTCCGCTCAGTATAAAGGTAGAAAAACGAAAGACGACAAGCGATTCCGTTTTCTCTCCAGATCGTTTGAAATAGTTGAAGGTATAACTTGAAAGAAGGATAATCAGAGGTTTATTGGCAGAGAGAACGGATGCTAGCGACAAGCGTCGCAGATATATGTTTCAAAAAAAAAAAAATAAATAAATAAATAAATAAATAAAAATAATGTATCACTACTGTCTTGAAGTACAACATCTACATGTTTCTTCCTTCTATAGAGGAAAGTTAATTCGGTCTACTTGCTCATGATTGAGTAAACTAAATTAGAAGAAAGAGAAACCATTATTTTATTGATTTACTTATTATTGTTATTATTACCTTACTGAAGCAACATATCCCTCCTTTCTCTGATCTGAGATTTGCACCTAACAATCCCAACCCTGCTTTTTTACCGCAAGCTGTGCTGCAAACATAAGAAAATTGGATGATTTTTCTCTTTACATTACTTTCAAGTATTCTTATAGCGCGATATGTCATTAACTGGTATTTAATTGTAATTAACTGAAGAAAGGGTGCCTTATTTGCGACAACTCTGAGCGTCGTTCCGTCGAGAGGTAAATAAATCAACAACAGAAGTGGCTACCGGCGTCTCCTCGCGGTTGGCGGTAGCGCGACCGCAGAGACATCTATTGGTTGCTGTCGGCAGTTAAAAGACGGCCATACATTCGGGGGCAGTGCGTCGCGCTGCCATCTATTGGCCCTTTTAAGTATAGCATGTTTTATTCACCCTGTGATTAGGGTTGCCAGGTTTTGGAATGAATTCTCCGGGTCTAAGGGCCAATCACTCTCATCTCCGGGCTTGTATGTAACCTTCATCTTAACATATATATATATATATATATATTTTTTTTTTTTTACGACGCTTTTTAAGTTCTAAGCTCATGTAGCGACGATCTACTTCGAACTTAACGTAACTTAAACTAAGGAGGAAGATAACATCCATGCCCTAGGGGGGATTCGAACCTCTGGCGGGAGCAGCCTCGTGCACCGTGGTAAGACGCCTCAGTCCGCTCGGCCATTCCCGGCCGGCTCCTCTCTAGTAATTATGAATAACCTTATATAAATGTCAATTTCTTATTGCAACAAAACGCTACTTTTCTATTCTTCCTCTGAAAACTTTTCATTGTTGCGTGGGTAGCAACCGGCTAGCGCATTATTAAGGAAACACTGTTGCAGCAACGTGTCAACTGGCGACGTCTATTATTTGTATTCCTTCAAACCCTCTTGCTTGCATATTATTTTATTAGTTAATGGTGCGTTTCGTCATTTAGCAGGGCATCTTCAGATTATCTGCGTGACAGAATTTACACAAAATTACAAGGCGGAATTACAAACGGTTATAATGGTACATGGGCTTATATTGTGTTAAGAAGACAGTGTATATGGTAAACAACGCTTACAATGCGCTCTCTGTGGTGTGAAACTGTAAGTTGTTATTGCGGTGTTTCTATTTTTCTGGAATTTTTTGGATTTCCTTGTCGCCCTAAAAATGATTGGGTGACAACGAATTACAGTTGGAACATACTCGGTAAAGATGTGAGAAACCGAAGGCCACCCCTAGCAATGTTCCACCGGGGGGGGGGGGGGGGAGGAGGGATACTTGCTGGGCGGGAGGAGGTGATTAGTTTTTTCTTTTTTTTTCTTTTAGAATTCACGTGTAATCCTGGTTGGGGGGGGGGAGTTGGTCGCAGTTTGGGGGGGGGTGTCATTGGCCAAGGGGGAGGGGGGCACGTCTGGTCTCCGGGCCTGCCTCCAGTTCAACCTGGCAACCCTGCCTGTGATCTGTACGAAACAGTCATCAACTAATTCTAAATCTTCATTTCACGAGGCCAGTAACTGTTACTGACTGGACAACGGTACATACAAGAACCTGTCAACCATAGAGTAGGTATAGCACGATCTATTTATCCTGTGATCTGTACGAAACGGTGATCAACTATTTCTAAATCTTCATTTTAGGAGGCCAATTACTTTCATTCTGATGTTTATTTATTTGTTTACTCATTACCCATCTTTAAGCTCCCATCATTCCAAATTCTCTGTCACATACACATTAAAACCCCGATAGAGTGCCCATAGCGTCGCTACACATCGCAATTCTCCAAATTCTGCCTTCCCCTTTTTACTTCAAAACTTCCACAACAGGCAAACTTTAACTTCAGGTCTCGAGCACCGAACCTCGGCAGTTGGCAACACTGTGCCCGAAATATCAGCCCCTGCCGATGCCTCACGCCCGTATCGCACAGTCAAATTTTTGATCAAATCTTTGACATAAAAATATCATCATAAGTTCGTAATATTTTTTTCATGTAAATATTTGACGTGGCTCTAAAAAGGGGTATTAAGCCCGTTTTAAACGATCAACGAACTTGTAATGGATTGATAACAAGTTGCGTTAATGGCAGCCGTCAGTCGTTTGAACGGCTGCACTAGTATGATCGCGCTAGTATCGAAGCGCGATAATTATAGCGATAAAGGAATAGGACGAGTTCTAAATTCGGTACTAGTGGGTTCACTGCGCATGCGCGAGCTAGCAGCTGTCTGCTGCGGTCGCCGCTCCAGTTAGTCCGCCATTTTCCTTCATATTTACGTATATTTTTCGTTATGTTGAAGTTTATGATCAGAATGTATTACAAAATGTATTTCTAATGACGGCATTCACACTGTCCGTCACCAGACCGCCACCTAACGTCAACGTCACGTTAAGCTTTCTCAAGAAGATTGTTTTGATTGAACGGTCGTCTGCTGACATCGGAAGTTAACCTATTTTCGTCACGCGATTTTCATACTGTAGTCGACAATTACACGGTTTGCACGCAAACTTGTCTTATCAATCTTTAGTTTATTATTATACTTTGGTTTAGCGGTAAATTGCAAATGTTTCATGACGACTTAAACATTTATCTCAATTATTGTCCACCGAAAAGCGAGGTCGTACATCTGAAACCGAAAAATGGTATATGATTTGCAATATCGTAACAGAAAAAACTGAAACCAATTGTTTATTTGAATAAGATTGTACTTTGATGACGCAATTTTCATTCAATAGCATTTTAAATGAGAAAGTCAGTCCAAATGAAAGACAAAAATTCAGTTGTGCATGACGTTATTAACAATGTCAGTGGGCAAATCGTAGTACAGTAGATAAAGTAAAGGAGAACTATTTTCGCTCTTATAAATATGGCCAGATGTGTTCATAAGTTTATTTTTTTTTTTTTTCGCTTGAAAGCAGATGTGAATGTTTTGAAATGTTGTTTCACTTCCCTGAACTTTACCACACTAAGTTGACCAAAAACATCGATTGCAAGGTTTTCTTTGGCCGTCAATAACATTTAACTTTGTTTCCTCAATTCCAGTATTAAACTATGACTTCCTACATAACACATCACCTGTCATAACCTCACTTTCAACATCGGGTATTACTGTTCGATTACGTTTATCGTCTAAACACGCTGCCACAAGATCTCGCTTGAGTTTGTAGTTCAGGGCTAGTGCGCTAGGAGCGCTGCAGTAGACTATTATCTATCTTGTTCACCTTCGTTCATCGTTTAAAAAGGGCTTTACACTGTCGTCATAGTTTTGATCATATTTCAAGATGGCTGACAGTAAACACATGTTATCATGCGCTGTCATTGCTACTACGAAAACTGCATTCTGAAGAAAAGTGAGGGGCTTACTTGGGGAAACTGTAGAAATCATTTCGTGTTGCAGGAGCTGCAAGCGGAGGGCACCAAGTCACATATAAATTACTGGAGGATGGATGATACAACTACCCGTCCTACCAGCTCTGATCCCCCACCCTTAGATAAAGTGCCCCCTCTCCTCCCTCCCCTTCCGCTCCCCCGCTTGGCTACCCCCCTCCCTGCCCTGGAGTCCCTACGGCTCTCCCCTGCCGCCCCCCTTTTCTTCACCGCCGTTTTTTTTCTCCCCTCTCCCCCACGCTTTGCTCCGTCCCCTTTTTATCGGGGTCCTGGACCGACAGTTTTAACAGTGCTACGTCAAGTGTTGTGTATTGTGCTACAGTGAAGTGTGTGTTTTTTAACTGCGTCCACCGCAACCAGACAAGCGTCGCACCGTGTATTTTCCTTAGTGTCTCCGTGTACTCGCCGTCCTGTGTTCTTGTCGTCCAACGTGTGCTTTTTAAGTCACCGTGGCTCCTCGTTTTTAACTGACTACATCCGGTTTTTGTTCACCTGTCAACTGTTTGTACCTCCAATTGTCGCCATGTATGTGTCATTGTTCCTCCGTTGATTTTTCGCCTGTCATGTATTTTAAATTTCATCTCATCCATGTATTTTATTCTCTCGGCTGAAGAGCAGCCTCTGGAGCTGCTGCCAGCCTACTGGTGTAATCGCTGGTGTGGAAATACAATAAAAAAAAAAAAAAAAAAAAAAAAAAAAAAAAAAAAAAAAAAAGATGATACAACGTATCGGTATTTACTCAGTAAAGTGGCTCCACACATTAAAAATCAGTATATGCAGGTCAGAAGACAGGTTTTCAGTGACACAGCAATTTCTTGCTACAGGGGTTAAATTTTACTTACGGCGCGGCGGTGTAACTTGCTCATGTTGGCAATGAAATGTTCGCTATAGGAGGAGGAGTAACTTACTGGACGGACAAGAACGCTTACAAGAACCTCTCAACAACAGAGCAGAAACAGCGCCGATTATTACTAGATTGAGAAGAGCGGAGGGCTTATAAAATGCGCTTCATATATTTCTATTAATTTTGTGGTTGATGTAACACACGAGGCCATTAATCTTCTTCTTACAGCCAGGCCGAATTTCTCCGTTGAGTACCTCCGCCATTCGGGTCTCCTCAATCTGCTCTTATTCAGGGTGTCTGCGATTATGTAGTGCTTCGTCTTCCTCATATAACAGCACACACCAAATAAACTTGGACGCCACGTTTTGAGACAAGGACGTTTGTTTTCAAATAATCGCGGTCCAAGAGCTACAGCGAGGCTAGCGTTCCAAGCGGTTATATTTCGCATTGCGTAATTTGAATCGTACTACAGTTCTGCCAACCCCCTCCAGACAGGTAGAAGGAGGCGGAGTCTCTTGAGCACGTCACTCGTCTTCAGTAGCGCTTCCAAGCGGCAGACAGCAAAAGCTTCGCTCACTTTTGTTTACAGTTTACGTACATGCATTATTGCGTGATTTTACGTGTAGGTTAGGTTGTGTGAATTCAATTCCCAGAGCAGACTCGGCAAAGTAACATGAAAATATTGTACAGCAGTCTGAACACAAGAGTGAATTGCTGCCTTCCTTATGTGATTTTAGTAGCCTCAAACGAAACGGGAAGTTTCAATGCTTTATTCTTCTATTCGAGATGTAACTACCCGTGGAAAAAAAAGAAGACAGAGAGAGTGAGAGAGAAACCATTGGTTTTGTAAGGAATGTCAATTGAGTGTGGAAGCGCCTCTCACGTCTTTCCATCGAAGAAAATGTAAAGAATGCTGCTGACAACATTCTTATACCGAATATTAGAGCCGATGTGTGTAATTTATGCCAAGTTTATGAAGTAAAAAATATATATTTCTCACCATCTGATATAGAATGTCTCATTTGCTGTAAGTGCGTATTAAATACATAATTTATGAAACATTTATAATTATACGTATCAAAGACACGTGGGCTACAGTCATCTCCCTATAATAATAATTCCGTGTGGCTCGTTGGCCAGGTGCAAGTCTTTAAATTGGACGGCACTTGGGCGACTTGCGTAAAAGAATGTGTGTTGTCACATGCCTCTATTCTCTTTAAACTCGTTGCCAGTAGCGTAGGTGTGATTTTAAGTTTACTGTTTATTAGTAAAAACAGCAGTGACAGTCAGTCAATACAGACAGATAAAAACCATAATTTTGTATTCCTGTAGTGAAGACTATGGTAATTAGAACATAAATCAAATAATATATGAGATAAAATTTACGGTACCGACAGGCCTGAGTTAATGTTTACACTTTTCCAATTCTATCATTTTTGTTTGTAACTCAGAACTGTCCCACTCCTTCAGGCTTGCAATTTATGTAGCATATTGTAGGAACAGTATGAAGAAACGTAACCTTGGTAGTACCTACTATGAAATTTCACTAAAATAGGAACATTCATGAGCTACAGACGTCAAAAATATAAAAATACTAGCTGAACCCCCACTGCTTTGCATGCGTAGGTTGTTTGGTCTGCAGCAGTTGTTTCTTTTTAATCCTGATCAAGAATCCATATATTAAGTTCCGTAGTTATAGCTTGAAATTTGAGTTAACAGCACCATATTTCTGAAAATCAATTTTTGCATCTCGTATTTCATCCCCTTATTAGTCTAATTTCCAAAAATACCGAAACACGTGTCTTTTAAATTCGACCCCCGTATCCAAATCCGAAAATTTGTAGTTCTAACTTCAAAATTGCCAAAATAGCAACATATTTTCGAAAAACACCCCCTCTCCAATTTAACCCCGTTGATGGTTGAATTTCCAACAATACCGAAACACGTATTTTTTTAACGTGTAACCAACAATACAAATATCAATTTTTGCAGCTCTAGCTTCAAAACTGTATCAATAGCAACGTGTTTTCAAAATGAATTTTTGATCCTTTATTTAACCCTCTTACTTGTTGAATTTCCAAAAATTCTAAAAATCATGGATTTTTAATCCTGACCAAGATTCCATATCCGAAGTTTCGTAGTTGTAGCTTAAAATTTCAGTAAACAGCAACATATTTTTGAAAAACAATTTTTTGCTTCACCTATTTTACCCCCTTATTTGTCGAATTTCAAAAAATGCCGAAACACGTGTCTTTTCAATTCGAACCCTGAATTAAAATCCGAAATTTTGTAGTTCTAGCTTCAAAATTGCCTGAATAGCTACGTATTTTCAAAAAAACGTTTCATCCCCTATTTCACTCCCTTACGGACGGAATATCGAAAAATCGCTTCTTAAAGGCCAATTCACACTGTCCGTCACGTCACGGAACCGTCACGTCAAGTTGTATTCACACTGTCCGTCCGTGTCCGTCACGTCAATTCGCCCATCTCAATACGCGATGTTGAAAGTGAGGTTATGAGTGGCGATCTGTTAAATAGAAAGTCATAGTTTAATACTAGAAAGGGGGAACAACAACGCTAAATGTTATTGACGGCCAAATAAAACTTTACAGTGTATGTTTATGGCCAACTTACTGGGAATTGAAACAACATTTCAAGACATCGACATCTATTTTCAAGCGAAAAAATAAAAAATATGAAGACATCAAGCCATACTTCTAACAGCATAAATAGCGCCTGTATACTTTAACCATTACGATTAGCTCGCTGACATTGTTAATATCGTCGTAAACAACTGAAATTTTGTCTTTCATTAGAACTGACATTTTCATTTAAAGTGTTATTTAATGAAAAATACGTAATCAAATTACAATCTTATTCAAATAAACAGTTTGCTTCAGTCGTTTCTGTTACAATGTTACGTAACATAAACCATTTTTTGGTTTCAGATATCCGACCTCGATTTTAAGGGGACACTCAATTAACAAAAATATTTAAGTCGTCATGAAACATTTGAGATTTACCCCTAAAACGAGATAATCAACAACACAAAGATGAATAAGACACATTTGCATATAAACAGTGCAATCGTCGTCTGCAACATGTAATTCGCGTGACGAAAATAGGTTAACTTCCGATGTTAGCAGACGGCCGTTCCGTCAAAACATTCTTCTCGAGAAAGCTTGACGGACGTTGACGTAACGTGACGGTCCGGTGACGGACAGTGTGAACGCCGCCATTAGAAATACATTGCGGAATGTTCTGACGGACGTGACGTGACGTGACTTGACGGACAGTGTGAATTGGCCTTAAATGACGCCTACAGAGTAAGATCAACACCCTCCACAAATTTCAAGTTTCTATCTTCAGTGGTTTGGGGTGGGCTATGATGAGTCAGTCAGTCAATCGGGACACTTCCTTTTATATATAGAAGATAGCAGAAGGTAAGACAGCAACAGCTGACAGCGTTAAGCTTTTGCTTTCCGCCGCTGGGAAGCGCTACTGCAGACTAGTCACGAGCACAACATGCCCCGCCTCCGTCTGCCCTTGTGGAGGGGATGTGGCACAACTGTAGTACAATTCAATTTATGCATTTCGCATTGCAGTGAACAGTAGACAAACGACTTTTATGATCAAATCTACTGCGAGGCACTAGATATGGCCATATTTTTTTAGACAAAAGCAGAGATATGTCAAAGTTTCCCATTACACTATCAAACAACATTCAAATTATAATGTTACGTTTCCGTGGAAACACCCACTGTAAAAGATCTTTGTCAAAGATTTTATCCAAGTTCTTCGACGAAACTACTTCACAGGAGCACATTACACTAGCGTAAAGTATATCGTCACAGTTGCTCGGAATAAGACTCCAAAATAGTAAAGCGTCTGTATTACAGTACGTAATATAATGTTGCTCGGGAGTGCATTCACCGCAAAGAATGAAAAATGGAAACAATTTTAGGTAAAACCGTGAATAGCAAGAGGAAAATACGAAAACTGTTCGCACAAATGTACTCCATGAGCTACACTGCTGGGAAATAATAACCTAAATTGTTTAAGAACGTGTGACCAAATATTTTAATTGACCCACATATTTATAAATACTTCATCATAATCGATGTTTCAGGAAGCCCTAAAGGTGTGTCAATGGGTAAATAATGAAACACTGAAATAATTTAACGTGTGTCATTCTAAACATAACTCAGTTAGACACTTTATCATAATTAAGAAGAGGGAATATTTTCGTAGTTCTTTCATGTTATGCTTCATTGAGGATTATGCGCTGCAAAAGACATTTTTATAGTTTGCTGCAGTCTGGCATTTGTTTTGCCTGATTTTCCGAAACATAAAATATCCGTATAAATACCTGGACTTGTGGTTAAATGTCGAAAAGCATCGTGCAAAGCAAGAAAAAAATATGCAGCTAACTAGTGCAGTACCTCATTACGCAAATCATGAATCCCTTTCCACTGAAGATCCTCCCATTTATATCAACGTACAAAATCTATTCCAGCAGGCAGTAAAATACACGAATCCCACAGTGCAGTTTAATATTTCACGTATTATTCCAGACATGAGTGAACCAAGATGTAAATCACTTTAGGAGGAATTACGAGGTTAGGTTAGAGTACAAATAAAAACATTTATTTCACTTATGCATCTCCATATATCCTCTGAGCCATATAATTTCTTCCCTATCATCATCCTTAGTGAGCCACGTTGAATACAACTGACAGCAGTCGCTTTTTCTTTATACGATTCTAACCGTATATTTTAGTAAATGTGCTTCGTATTAATAAATATTCCGCACACTTCTCACTTTGAAACGATCACTGTGGCAGTACCGACACAACAAATACACGTTTACGTTAATTTGTAGGTTAAAAGGCGTCAAAGCAAGGAAAGACGCATGTATACAATGGCCAACTTTTATAAAAGCTAGGCTCTCTCGCTAACTTTTATCAAATATCTTATAAAAGATGACCCATTACACTGTCAAAGATTTGACCAAAGATCTTTTACGGTGTAATACCCGCCATAGAAAAGTGTGGAGGCGCAGAACTACCTCTGAAATTGCCGTTATGGCACGAAATCAGTTCCGCGCTTTACAAAAATTGACAGCAAATAATGACTCATGTCGGTTATTGGCTGATTTTTTTTTTCCTTTATTGTTGTTTTAAAGCCAGCCGTAGAAACAGCTGGCAGGCTGGCAGCAGCTGCGGTGGCTGCTCTTCAGCCATGTGATACACAAGCATGACAAAGAAGAGATAAAATATAAAAAGATGGACAAAATTGGGGAAATAAAAAACTTGACAGACAGATTTTTCGACAGAGTAAAACGGACATGTATAAACGGGACAAAACATATGGCAGAGAACAAAAAAGAGACGAGTAGTGATAAAACACACACACAGTCAGTAAAAACAACCGGCCACGGTGACAAGTTTAAAAGTACATTGCGGAGACACGAAGTTCACACACGGAGACAGCTGACGGCGTAAAGAATAAAACATGGGGACGGCGATTATGGAGGCACTGAATAAAACACATGACACTGGAGACACTTGCACTGAACACGTAGATAAAAAGTCGAGACGCCCCCGCAGGGAGTGGGGAGGGGATGGAGGGGGGGAGGTGGGGCAGGGACGGGGGAAGTGCGGGGGAGGGGGAGAAGGGGAGGGAAGAGAGCGTAAGGAGGGAAGGAGTGACGAGACTCTGGGCATGGGAGAGGGTAGCCAAGCGGGCGGGAAGGAAAAGGGACGGGAGAGAGGGGAGGGGCGCTGATGCTACGGGGAAGGGATCAGAGTTGGTAGGAGGGGTAGATATCGGGCCGAAGTTCGGTATCCGGTAGAGGAAGGGCGCGGAAATTGCCTTGGGAGAGGATACGGAGCGTATGGAGGTGAAGGCCGGGAGGGACGGTTTGGCGGAGGCGTGGCAGAGGCCCGGGATTCGTAAGAATAGGGTAGACCAGAGGGTTTTTGGACTCTATTTTGCGGGATGTGTAAAGGAGCCGGAGATGTTCAAGGTGTTGTAGGAGAGGAGGGAAGGGGATGAGGTCATAGAGGATCCACGTGGGGGAAGGGAGTCTGATACGGTATGGGAGGCGGAGGGCGTGGCGTTCTAGAATCTGGAGGGACTTGTAGAAAGTAGGAGGGGCTGATATCCAGGCGGGGTGGAAGGAACAAAGGACGGGGCGCATGATTGATTTGTAGGTGTGAAGGACAGTGGAAGGGTGGAGGCCCCACGTCCGGCCAGTGAGGAGTTTTAGGAGGTTTAGGCGGGACAGAGCTTTCTCACGGAGGGATTTGAGGTATGGAGTCCAGGACAGTTGGCGGTCAAGGGTAAGGCCAAGGTACTTGAGGGTGGGGGTGTGGCGGATGGGTCGGTTGTGAAGGGTAAGATAGAAATCGTGGAGGCGGAAGGTGCGGGTAGTACGACCTATGACTATTGCCTGGGATTTGTCGGGATTGACGGAGAGGAGCCACCGGTTACACCAGGAGGCGAACTCGGTGAGGTGGGACTGGAGCAAAACCTGGGAACGGGCAAGGGAGGGGGCGAGGGCCAGGAAGGCGGTGTCGTCAGCATATTGGAGGAGATAGACGGGAGGTTGGGGTTGAGGCATGTCGGCAGAGTAGAGGAGATAGAGGAGGGGAGAGAGGACTGAGCCTTGGGGCACCCCGGCGGAGGGGTAGAAAATACGGGAGTTGGAGTTGCAGACAGTGACGTAGGAGGGGCGGCGGGTAAGGAAGGAAGCGATGAGGCGGACGTAATTAATGGGAAGGGCGTAGAGCTGGATCTTGAAGAGGAGACCGGAATGCCATACTCGGTCGTAGGCTTTTTGGATGTCGAGGGATACAAAAATTGCGGAGCGACGGGAGTTGAGTTGGACGGAGAGGAGATGAGTCAGGCGAAGGAGCTGGTCGTCGGCGGAGAAGGAGGGTCGGAAGCCACATTGGGAGGAGGGGAGAAACTGGTGGCGGTGGAGGTGCTGGTGGATTCGACGAGAAAGGATGGTTTCCAGGACCTTGCTGAACACGGAGGTAAGACTGATGGGACGGTAGGATGAGGTCTGGGACGGGGGCTTGTCAGGCTTGAGGAACATGAGAATACGGGAGATTTTCCACAGGTCGGGGTAGAAGCCAGTGTAAAGGATGATGTTGTAGAGTTTGGCAAGGACTTCATGAAATGAGAGGGGGCATGCGCGAAGGTGGCGGTAGGTTAGCCGATCGTGACCGGGGGCGGTGTTTCGTTTCGTGCGAAGAGTGTCTATTATGTCACGCGCAGTAATGGGAGTGTTCAATTCTGAGGGAGGAATGCGGTCCAAGTACTGGAAGCCAGGGGCGAGCGGAGGAGAGGAGGTGTCGGTGCGCTCATGGACATCCGGGAAGAGAGAGTAGTCAAAGAGGGGATCATCAGGAATGGAAAATACATCAGAAAGGTAGGAGGCAAAATGTTCTGCCTTACTGGCGTTGTCAGGGAAAGGACGATCATCATGGAGAAGTGGGTAGTGGGGGGAGGAGTGACTGCCAGTAAGGCGGCGGAAGGCACGCCAGTACTTGGCGGAGTAGACCGGGAGGAGCGAGTTAAGGCGGGTGCATGTCTGACGCCAGTCCCGGCGTTTCTTCGCGGTCAAAAGGTTTCTTATGTGTCGTTGGAGTTGCCGGTGGCGTTGGAGAGTATCCCGGTCACGGGTCCGGAGAAAGGAGCGGTACAGACGGCGGGATTCGCGGAGGAGAAGGACGGCCTATGGAGGAAGGGTAGGGCGGTGAGGATAGATCGCCCGGGTAGGGATGTGGGCATGGACCGCGTCAGCAAAGGTCTGCTGGAGAAAGGAGGAGGCATGGTCAATATCGGCGGGAGTATGGAGGGGTAGTGGGTGGCTTTCGACCGAGGTGTCGATGGAGCGACGGTAGGCATCCCAGTCGGCACGGAAATAATCATGGACGAGTTTGGAAGAGGGGCATGGGACGAGGAGCGCGGGCAGGGCGGGGGCTTATTAGCTGAGAGAGTGTCAGTAATATATAGAACACTGTAGCCCACAATTCGCAGGGTATAAAGTAATTTCCTCACGAACAGGCAAAAAACACGGGAACATACAGAAACGTTAACGATACCACAGATGTAAGTAATTGATTTGCGACAGCAGGCGGTACTGGTTTCTAATTTTCTCCTGGAAAACTGGGAATTGTGACACAAATGGTTCCCCACGTAGGCTTCAATGTTACTTAGAACGGCCGACAGATGGTAGGACGCGCTGCCTCCGAAACTACCGAACGACCCAACAGATGTCTCTGCGGTCAAGCTACCGCCAAGCTTTCGTTTCCCAGTTACACATCGGGTCTCCTTACTTTCACGGCGTTGGCCTTCGCGGTGACGTCAACGCAGTCAACAAGTCGGAAAAACAGCAGTGAGATGTAAAGAAGAGACAACACCGTGAGTAGACCGTATATAAATTAAAAAAAAAAAAGTAGGCCTAATGTGCATAAAGTTTTTTAAAAACTGTTTTCAATCTATGAATATAAAACATACCTTTACATCATTTACAGACCACAGAAGATGCATTTAAAATAAAAAGCGAAACGCGTCTATTGTAAAACAAATGTCTTTAATTGCGGTCAGCACAAGCTGGATTACGTAATACACTCGATTTTAATAGCTGCTGCGGAAGATGGCCACACAACCAAACATAGTTACAAGAGCATTTTTCAATTCCATTTATTCCAAATGTTGAGCGATTCTGATTTTGTGTCCAGTGATGACGATTTCGATGAAATAAAAGGCAGAAAAGTGAATTTGTGGTTCCGCAGTATTCGGAAGTTGAATTTGTAGAACATTTTCAGGTGTTTCTTTATTATTCTCGTAAAACTCTATTAACGCTAATGTGGCGTCCGTGGTCCACACCGATTCCTGTGTAGGTGGTTCCTTTTCTTGTGCAGGTAACCGTACAGGTACAAGAGTAGGTGCGGAGGCGGGAGGTTGGAACTTTAAAAATTCAGCGCCTGCAAATAAAGGAAAACTTAATATGGAAATTTTCAAACTGGATTACACGGAAATACACAAACTATTACACGAACACTTCAATTCCTTAAAAGAAAGGAAGTAATTTACTTTTAGACGTTGGCACAATAAATCGCTCTGTTACGCTACACAGAACAAGTGAGCACACACGAGGCCCTAAGTGAAGTAACAGACTGTACGCCTACACCTGTTCAAAAAGATGAACTAGAAGCATAGGCAATGGCTAAAATGAGACGAGCGTTAAAGAAAACATGGCTGCAGGACAAGGGGGAATTGAAGACATCTGCATAAAATGAAATATGCGAAGATACACAGTGAATGAGAAGCCTTTCCACCAAGTGTACTGCAACCTGAGGAAGAAGGATGGTGTGAAGCAGAAGATGATGAAGCCAAAAGCCAACAAAGTTGGCAGATGATGAGGAAGTGAGGTTTGGTGATTTTGTTTCGGTTTGTTTCACATAAATATTATGCAGGCCAAGTTAAGCATACGGTTTGGAAGGAGGAAATGCTCCGGCAACTCAATTGGGGATCGCTGGAAGAAAGACGACGTTCTTTTCGTGAATTTCTCTTGAGGAAATTTAGAAGGCCGGAATTTGGAGCTGAGTGTAGTACGATCTTGCTGCCGCCTACTTACATTTCGGGCAAAGATCACAAAGACAAGATAAGAGAAATTAGGGCTCGTACGGAGGCATATAGGCATTCTTTTCTTTTCCTCGTTCAATTTGGGAGTGGAATAGGAAAGGAAATGCCTAGTAGTGGTACAGTGTACCCTCCGCCACGCACCTTACGGTGAATTGCGGAGTATGTATGTAGATGTAGAATCAGTATTGGAGAGCTCTCAAATTATTTGTCCCTGCCCTCTGAAAAAAAAAAAAAAAAAAAAAAAAAAAAAAACAAGATAAGGGAGTATGTTCCAGTTAATGTTCATTTTATTAAGGTATAAATAAAATTTTTGTGCGAAATTTGGTCTTGTTTGTACAAAAAACGTACCGTCCGCTTTAACCCCACGGAATTTCAGCCAATGTCACACCCCACCATGGGGTGCATGTGGACAGATTGCAGACATTTGTTGTTTTTTTTTTTATTTGGTGGTCAAAATATTGAAGATATGAAGAAATACTTCAATGCCTCTTTTAGGGTGGAAACTGCTTAATGCTGAGATATTAAATTCCAAAAATCTGCATCAGTTTGGTGTAAGACAAAACATGAAACTTAAAAAGTGTCCACGCTAACCCCACTCTCCCCTACATACACACTTAAATGTACAATTACATAAGTACCATATGCTTAAACATACAGTTACATAAATGGCACTCATATTTTAAAAGAGTGGCTACATTTTACGACCCGTCTGCTTTGACCCATGACGTCATCAACTATTCGGAAAACTCGTATGTGGGATATCTTAATACTTCTACACTGTAGATAACAAGTAATCTGTAGTTATCCTCATAAATTACAACAGAAGGTAGCATCTATCACACGTCTCAGCCCAAAAATTCGCGACTTAGCGCTCACATGTGGAAAATAATAATAATAATAAAAAAATCTGTGTTAACCTATACCTTACCATCAGAGGGAAGCTACAGATCTCTTGTTAAGCGCAATATATATATACAAAAACCAGACCGCAGTTATTAGACTCGAAGGGCATGAAAGGGAAGCATCAGTTGGGAAGGGAGTAAGAGAGGGTTGTAGCCTTTCTCCGATGTTATTCAATTTGTACATCGAGCAGGCGGTGAAGGAAAGCAAGGAAAAATTTGGAATAGGATTAAAGTTCAGGGGGAAGAAATAAAAACATTGCGTTTGCTGATGACATTGTAATTCTGTCAGAGACAGCAAAGGACCTGGAAGAGCAATTAAATGGAATGGACAGTGTATTGAAGAGGGCGTATAAAATGAACATTAACAAGAGCAAAACAAAAATAATGGAATGCGCTCTTAGAAAATCAGGCGATGCTGAAGGAATTAGAGTAGGTAACGAAACAATGTAGGTGGTAGATGAGTTTTGTTACTTGGGTAGTAAAATAACATGCGATGGTCGCAGTACAGATGATATAAAATGCAGAATGGCAATGGGAAGAAACGCATTTTTGAAAAAGAGGAATTTGCTAACATCGAATATTAATTTAAGTGTAAGGAAGTCTTTTCTGAAGGCATTTGCGTGGAGTGTTGCCTTGTATGGGAGTGAAACATGGACGATAAGCAGTGCGGACAGGAAGAGAATAGAGGCTTTTGAAATGTGGTGCTACAGAAGAATGCTGAAGATTAGGTGGGTAGATCGCGTAACTAATGAAGAGGTACTGAACAGAATTGGTGAGAAAAGGAATTTTTGGTATACCCTGACTAAAAGAAGGGATCGCTTGGTAGGACACATTCTTAGACATCGAGCAATCGTAAATTTAGCATTGGAGGGAAGTGTGTGGGGTAAAAATCGCAGAGGGAGACCAAGAGACGCGTATAGTAAGCAGATTCAAGTGGATGTGGGTTGCCGTTCTTATGAGGAGATGAAAAGGCTTGCTCAGGATAGAGTAGGGTGGAGAGCTGCATCAAACCAGTCTCCGGACTGAAGACCATAACAACAACACACACACACACACACACACACATACATATATATATATATATATATATACTGTCGCCTTTAACTCGGCCACCACATAATTAGTCACGCCTTCTACAAACACGCATGCACCTCGAAGCTGAACATGTGGAATCGCGTCCTATAAATACCTGAAAGAGTTTGGACCAATTTTCGTTATCGTGATAAAATTTTTACATCATTTTTACATCATTTTAATCCTACTCGAACCATGACAGAACTTTAGGTCATCTTTAGGGCATGGTGAGAATTTTTCTAGCGTATAAAATACTTTTTTTTTCAGCCATTCGAGCGAGGTGGCTTTAGCAGTGGTAACGCACTGGACTCGCATTCGGGAGGATGGAGGTTCAAATCCACCTCCGACCATCCAGATTTAGCTTTTCCGTGATTTCCCTAAATCACTGCAGGCAAATGCCTGAATGGTTCCCTTCCAAGGGCACGGCCGATTTCCTTCCTCATCCTAACCCAAAAACTCCGAGCGTTAGCTCCGTCTCTAATGACCAAGCTGTCGACGGGACGTTAAACCCTAAGCAGTATCTCGACGTCTGTACCAGAATCCTAGTGCGTTCATACTCCATCGCGTGATTCTCCGACAAATAATTTTCAGCGATACAACAATCGTGTGTGCCTCTGATGTTCAACGCATCGATCCTCGACGATACGCATCGTGTGTCCGATATATGACTTTCCACACTGACACGGAATCTGGTACACGCCGGCCTTCCTCAAACCGAGATCATCTTTGGCGCTCCCCACTAGTGCACGAATTTTATTCGGCGGACAAAAGACAGTTCCAACCTGGTGTTTCTTCAAAATGCGGGAGACCTTCAATGGCAGTTAACGAGTGTTTTATTCTTCCCACATTATGGAAAAAAATCGTTGAACATTACTACAGAGTCAAACATCACCAACACCTAAAATGGCTAGAAGTATTCCGAATTGGTAAATACGCTGCGAATAATTACAAGGGATAAAGACATTGGTAACAAGCCTGGCATAAGTTGTGTTTCAACGTATTTTTCACAGTTTTTGCAATTCGTTTTTGAGTGATAGTCGGACGTTTTGGTTTTTGAGCCATGAAACACGTGTCTCCGCCTGCATGAACAACAATTGGACTCTGACCGGCACTTCTGATTCACAGTACTACTCGCACATTATCACTTTGCCAACATTTATTTACTGTATACTGCTTTTCGTTGAATACATTATCTGTTGGCAACCTCTGAAAAATGCTCATTTACGTCATACAGTGCGGGATTAGCCGAGCGGTCTAAGGCGCTGCAGTCATGGAGCATGCGGCTGGGCCCGGCATGGATGTGTGTGTTTGACTTAGGATAATTTAGTTTCAGTAGTGTGTAAGCTTAGCGACTGATGACCTTAGCAGTTAAGTCCCATAAGATTTCACATACATTTGGCCATTTTTGTTAATTGACAAGACTTATTTTAGCTAGATTTATTCAATCAGGTTTGACTCCTGTTTTGAGCTTGTACTCAGCGACTGTTTTGTACAAATCTGTAGAGAATATCACAAATCAGTCACAATTTTCGTTTTCAAAAATGATTTGTTAAGCTTATGGGACTTAACTACGTGGTCATCAGTCCCTAAATGTACAAACTACTCATGAACTACTTACGTACTAGAACGGCACAAATATCCATTCCCGAGGGGGGATTTGAACCCCCGACAGTAGTGGCCGTGCTGACCGTGACTGAAGCGCCTCAGTCCCCTCGGCCACCGCGGCCGGCTTTCGTTTTTATTTTCCAGATCTACATAGATTTCGGGCACAGTGTGGCTATTCTCAATGCTTTGAGTTATGTTTACATCTATTCCGTCATGCTGAACGTAACAGTCGATATGACGATTTAGATGTAAGCACGTAATATTAAAAGCTTTGAGACTAGCCACTCAGTGGCCGAAACCTATGTAACGTTTCTGCTATGTTGCAGACTCCTAAAAATCAGTTGCCAACATAGAAACACGAAATATCTGACACCTAAAGTAAAACTTCATTGCTGGACATGTGATATTTACATTTTCGCCTTCTGTTTGAAATTCTATCAACACTATTAGTAAAACGCTTTTAAGAAATAGTACATTGATTTAAATATAACTTTGGCTGACCTTTTACGTAATTTTCAGTTTTTTAATACTTTCGTAAATAATAGCTGAAAACACTAAAAATGCATTACACTTAGTTTCGGAAATTGCTGAACCTATATAGATACTAATTTGTATAAAAACAACAATGCTACATGTTATAACTATTACACAACATGATTTCATATATAACTTTTGTTTAAATAAATTAGGACAGACCATGTTTTATATATCACTAGATCCTAAATTAAATACTGATAATTTTTCATGCACTAAAATTAATAAGCCGTTTGGTACTAATAAACTATCTTCGAAATTAACAAAACTACGACAACCATATACAAATCCGTATTAATAAATAATTAGACTGCAAACTGAAACACATTAAAATTCCATGTCACAATAATATTACGCCTACACAATATTGGCAAAACAAATACGTGTGCAGTTCGAAAACACAAATAATGTAAATAATTTGAGCACTGTAAACACTAGTCAAAGGATGACTTTAAATTTGTGTACCACATTTAAATACAAATTTCATGAAACAAGTTCACACATTGACATAAATAGTCAAAGCTTAAATGTAATGTTTTAGTTTCTGTATTTTGGCATATTTAATGTAAAAGAATATTGTTTAATAGTGAATTACAAAACTTTGTCATCAATATTATTACCTGGTTATGCAGAAAGATGTTTGACAGAAACCATTGTTTGGGCAGTCGGTTTTAGAGTTCTTAAGTGGCCAGAAACCTGTAAGCAGCTCTGTTGGCTTGCTGCTGCATTTCTTGGTTGTGCAATGTTTAAGTGGAAATAAAATCGTTTCCATATCAACTGAGATGGTTTTAATTTATGAAAAGATCCTATAAAATCAAATGCTTTAGTGAATGCCGAAGAAAGCTCACAACGCAATGGACTTCAGCCAGCATATAAGATAAGTTCAACTTCACCTACAGTGGTATGACTTCGTTATAGACTGTGAACTAACAAAACTTTCCGTAATTCAGGAAAATGTTAGGGCTCAGTTTGAGTCATTCCGAAAAGAGGTGATGGACGTTAGACCTAGGTGGATCTGAAAAGTAAAAATAAAAATTGCGATTGTTCGCTGACATTTCCTACAGATTATTAAATAAAATTCCACAAACGTGGGGGGTGGGGGGCAATTTAGCAGCTCGCTGTGTCGGCCTGGTAGCTTAGAGGGGAGCCACAGAAAGGGCTCAGTCGCAAAAGAAGAGAAGGGAAAGGCACAGCCAGCAGACAGGACCAGTGGTAAACTGCCGTAGCCGTGTGGGTAGAGTAGCAGAGCTCTGAAGCTCTGAAGCACAGGCGGGGAGTGGGGCTCAAGTTGTCACACAGCGACTCACTGCGTTCAGGAAGGCACGCTCTCTATATAGAAGACACTAGCTGAGAAGCCCGGCGTCGCTTGGGTTAGAATATGTGGCATGAGAGACAGCTTGAGTATTATTCTAGATATGACATGAATACAGACTGTTTAACCACAGTCTAACATATACAGTCGCGACCCTCACTGCTGTGAAAGTTGTTACCAACTGACAGTTGCTGCGACACTAGCGCTCCTAGCGGTGGCCAAGCCGCCGTAGGAGTGATGTTTGTTTATAATTATTTGTGTGCGTAATTAACGAAATAGTATACATAGTTTTCGCGTTACAAGCATTAGTATAATATTAAGAAACATATATAACACGGGAGGTAGATGAGTTTTGTTACTTGGGCAGTAAAATAACAAATGATGGTCGCAGTACAGATGATATAAAATGCAGAATGGCAATGGGTAGAAAAGCGTTCTTGAAAAAGAGAAATTTGTTAACATGGAATATTGATTTAAGCCTAAGGAAGTCCTTTCTGAAGGCATTTGTATGGAGTGTTCCCTTGTATGGGAGTGAGACATGGACGATAAACAGTGCGGACAGGTAGAGGATAGAGGCTTTTGAAATGTCGTGCTACAGAAGAATGCTGAAGATTAGGTGGGTGGATCGCGTAACTAATGAGGAGGTACTGAACAGAATTGGGGAGAAAAGGAATCTCTGGCATACCTTGACTAAAAGAAGGGATAGATTGGTAGGACACATTCTTAGACATCAAGGAATTGTGAATTTAGCGTTGGAGGGAAGTGTGTGGGGGTAAAATCCAAAGAGGAAGACCAAGAGATGGATACAGTAAGCAGATTCAGAGAGATGTAGGTTGCCGTTCTTATGTGGAGATGAAGAGGCTTGCTCAGGATAGAGTAGGGTGGAGAGCTGCATCAAACCAGTCTCTGGACTGAAGACCACCACCACCACAACAACAACAACATATAACACGGAAATTAATGCAAAAACAGCCGAATTTAAGTGATTCATAGGTGTAATGAACAACTTCGTCATGAACAAATACTTACGAATATGTGATATTTTACAGCTTATTCCGCTGAAAGCAAGTAGAATATAAGCATACGAGAAACATACATTTCTATTATGGTGTGTTCTTACTATGACAAGAGACAGTTCGGTGTGTGGTCTAATGATTTGCACATTTTTAGGCTTCACTCGGCTTTCTAATAAGCGCATATTCGTTTGGGTGTCATTAGTTTCGCTTAAGAGGACAATGTCCTGAAGAGAGTTACCGTTTGTGGTTCATTTGTAGCAACAATTGTGGAATTGGGTTCGTCTTTGTTGAAAGCAGTTTGATTGGTGTTTATCGTTTTCTTGCCAGATCTGTGGCGTTTTATCTTTAGCTACCGCTGTGGTGGCTGCTATGGTACGTTAAATACTGTACTTATTGCATTCTGTATCCGTTTCCTACGTTCCACGCTCACCGATTTTACTGGAATTGTAGTGAAGAAGCCTTAACATTCCTGATTAGAAAAGCGACGACTTTTCACTAGAGGCAGGTCTTCCGGTATTTCTTAGCCATTTCTTATTTTTAATAGAAAATAATATTATACAACAAAAGCCTAAAGGTTACAAGATAATCGTTAATAAACTGTCCTGCAATGTACTGTTCCGTACCTCATCAGGGATCTCAGTAAATCTAATAAAGACAAAAGTGTGGAGCTAATTTTAAATTATTACCTATTTTTATGGCACGACATACGTTCCCTAGTGTGAAAAGTCTGTAATAATAAATATAAACGATACTATTCGCACTCATCCAATACTGTATTCAGAAATGTAGCTTGCCGGCCGCTAGGAGCGCTGCGGTCGTAGCGTATAACAAAACTCTGTGGGAGTGTCGTGCCTGTATGTGTTAGACTGTGGTTTAACTGAGACATTGTGAAGCAGTTATCGTGCTTGCTTCAGGTATTCTGGCCGCGTTGTGAATTAATGGGTGAGTGTGGTGGGCGAAAATCCAGATAATACAATATAATAAATTATCTTAGGTGAAGCTAAATAATACACGTACTCCGTATATGTGAAAATATATGGGGCCAATGCAAGTTTAGTAATATTGTTTTAACCTAATAGTATTTAAATGAAGCTGGAAGAGATTGGACGTTACTATATTTCTCAAGGCATTCATTTTTCATTTCATACACATCAGTATAACATAATTTTTGGCTTCACAATACTTGCTTATAGACTATATTTGCAGTTTTCTTGTTAGGAGTGTAAAGTAGGGTTGCCAGATTGAACTCGAGGCAGGCCCGGGGACCAGACGTCCCCCCTCCCCCTTGGCCAATGACTCGTCCCCCCCCCCCCCAACCAGGAATACACGTGAATTCTAAAAGGAAAAAAAAATGCCTAATGAAAACGGGACATTTTGCTTTAATTCGCTTAGTAGCTTCTCTTTAGCATAAGGCAGAAGCACATTTTTTACTAATGCCTCTCTTCTTGTTCGGTCGCATCTTACTTTCGTTGCCAGTGAGGAATCTCTAAAAACATAAGGATATAGCTTATTACCACAATACTGAGAATTGTAAGAATGGCGGTGTTTCACACCATGGTAAGTCAAAGTTAATTCCGTTGCAATGACTTTGTCGTCTTCTGCAGAAAATTGTTTCAACAAGAATTTAAGAAGCGACTGATTCTTCTTTTGTGTGGTAATATTCGCTTTGTGTCTTTCTGATTGCAAATGTTTATTCGCAGCTTTCACTCCGTCGTACTTAACAGTAGATGAGATATTGCATATTCTGCACTTACAGATACACTCATCAGTAGCGACTTTTTGTAGCCACTCTTTATAATTTTCTTCCTGCAACCATTCTTGACGGAACGAACTTCCTGTTATTATTCACTAATCTGAGTTAATGTAAGCTTGTCTGTTCACACACGATCCGAGTATTGCCGGTAAACTGATAACAAAGAATGAACGAACGAACACAAAAAATAGACGTCGCCAGTTGACACGTTGCCGCAACAGTGTTTGCTTAATAATGCGCTAGCCGATTACTACCGACGCAACAATGAAAAGTTTTCAGAGGAAGAATAGAAAAGTAGCGTTTTGTTGCAATAAGAAATTGACATTTATATAAGGTTATTCATAATTACTAGAGAGGAGCCGGTCGGGAATGGCCGAGCGCACTGAGGCGTCTTGCCACGGTGCGCGAGGCTGCTCCCGCCAGAGGTTCCAATCCCCCCCTCAATCAAATTCAAATGTTTGTATAGTCTATGGGACTTAACTACGGGGTGATCAGTCCCTAAACTTACAAACTACGTATGAACTACTTACAACTAAGGACGGCACAAATATCCATTCCCGAGGGGGGATTCGAACCCCCAACCGTAGTGGCCGTGCAGACCGTGACTGGAGCGCCTCAGTCTCCTCGGCCACCGCGGCCGGCCCCCCCCCCCCCCCCCCCTCTATGGCATGGATGTTGTTTTCGTCTTTAGTTTAAGTTACGTTAAGTTCGATAGTTCGATGTAGATCGTCGCTACATGACCATAGTACTTAAAAAGAGTCGTAAAAAAAACAAAAACAAAAAAAAAAGTTCAGATGAAGGTTACATTGAAGCCCGGAGATGAGAGTGATTGGCCCGTAGACCCGGAGAATTCATTCCAACAACTGTCCGTGAGAGAAGCACGAGTCCGTTAAATTAACGCCGCAGTATTTGAAGGTTTGCCCATGAGCTTTGTCGATGGTCATACTGTACGCTAATTTAACCAGAAAATGCAGTCGTCTTAAGGTGAAGGGCAAACCAGGTGATAATGAGGGTATTCGTGGTATAAAGACCGTCTCTTCCTTTCGTTTGCCGGTCATTATATTCGCTCCGATGATGTTACTGTGAAGTTGTGTGATGCAGAGTCTGGTGCCATTACACAGTTTTGGCGAATTTAGATTACGTAGTAAAATGACTGGCGAACCAACTTTCAATTTGAGGCAGTGTAATGGCATTCCAGGTATAATCAACGAATTTAAAAATTCTGTTGGAAAGCGTACACTGTCATTATCATCAGTCACTGTATCGATTGACATGTAAGATGTCTCTGGTCCTGGGATTAGTTGCTGGTCGTAATGAGACGTGGCAACAACGGATGTATCTGATTCGGTAAAATTTTACTTTCTGTCCTGGCGGCCTCGTGTTTTTATGTTGGCAACATCAATAACACGATATAAAATCGTTGCAAAGATGACCGAACCACATAGAGTGTAGATAAATACTGCTGTTCCTGCTGTATGCTTGATTTCACGACAAAATATTTGCTTGTCACGCGATTGGCTTATGACGATCTAACATGATTCTCGTTTTTCAACATCTATTGCCAACATTATCACAGGACTACGCCGAATAGTTTTTCTTGACCCATCTGTCAAACGATAACACCTTTCACAGCAGAGATTGTCGCGGTTATATGTATCAGAGATCACTTATTAGCACAGACCAGTGAGCTTACTGGCACAGGCATATCAATATCTATGGCCTAAGAGACATTCATTAATGTATGTCTGTGTTTCCACCACGCTTCCACGACAGTGATCAATGTTCCAGAGTATTTTTATCTTTGATTCTATCTGGATTTTTATCTTTGTTTTGTGTCTCTGTTCATAGTCGGTAATGTGTGGTTGAAGGAAACATGTGATCTATTTTTTTTTTTTTTTTTTTTTTTTTTTTTTTTTTTTTTTTTTTTAATGCGTATTTGATATTCCTCGTCGTTATTAAAGTCTGAAAGGACCGTATTGTCTGACGATTCAAAGAATAAACAGATTTTGACTCGTGCCGTAAAGTTCGTAAGTCACAGAGTATATAGCTCTTCCTAAGAGTATTTATTGCATATTTTGCGAATTTTTGCTCGTCACACTCACCCACTGCCACGCACCGCGACCAAACTCCCTTACTAACATCATTAGACCAAGGGCTATCTACCACCACAACCACGAGTGGGTGGCAGTATGTGGTCATGGAGAAAAGTCTGTCAGCACGTACACACAAAAGCCTTTTATATATAGATATAGATTAATGTTTGTCTGTACGTCCTCTATGTGTTCATAAACCATTCATTCGACTGCAATGAAACTTTGGTCACCTGTTCACCGTACGCCCACGAAGGTGCTGACCCTAAAAACAAAAGAGCACGACACATAGCTCAGGAGATATGACGTCATAAATAATGAGAGGCCACCGCGTGAGAATACCCAGATTTATGCGTCAATTATTGGAAAATGGGAGTAGTTAGGGACCTTCAACAAAGTTTGCGTGTAATTTCGGACGTTTATGAAGCGTTTTGTAACTGACCCCCCCCCCCTCCCCACAAAATGATGAAACGAAAAGAAGCCTACCGCTCACAGCAGTTTCGCTGTAGATGCCGTAAAACTGTCGCCTCAGGCATGACCTTGTATCAAATAAAGTTAGCGTTACAGATTTGCATGTTACTATTTATTTTCGTGTGCAAGTCTCCCTTAATTACAATGCTTGGTTGTGTGGCCCTATTCTGCAGCAGCTGTTAAAATTGATTATAAGGCGTAATCTGTCTTATTCTGACTGCAATTGAGAGATTTATATTACACCAGACGCGTTTCGTTTTTTTTTTTTTTTTTTTTTTGTTTTTTTTTTTTTTTTTTTTTTTTTTTTTTTTTTTATTTTAAAAGCATCTTCTGTGGTCTGTAAATGATACAAAGGTTTGTACAATTTGTTTTCGATAAATAGATTAAAAACATTTTTTTTTTTAAGAAAACATTTTGAACGTTAGGCCTAAGTGTTTTTAACTTAATATTCGGTCTACTGACGGTGTTGATGTCTCTTCTTTACATGTTACTAGTGTTTCTGCGTCTTGTGCGCTGGAGTTCGTTTGTTCCTGGCGTGTGTTTTTCGGCTGTGTACAAATAAAATCCAGCCAAGAAGACGCAGAAACTGTAGTAACATGTAAAGAAGAGACATCAACATCGTGAGTAGACCGAATATTAAGTTAAAAACACTTAGGCCTAACGTGCAAAATGTTTTTTAAAACATTGTTTTTAATCTATTTATCGAAAACAAACTGTACAAACCTTTGTATCATTTACAGACCACAGAAGATGCTTTTAAAATAAAAAAAAAAAAAGCGAAACGCGTGTGGTGTAATATAAATCTCTTAATTGCAGTCAGCATAAGACAGATTACGTCTTATAATCAACTCCCTTAATTAGCTTACATCCAAAATTAAGTTATCTGTCTTTTTAATTTCTGTCTATATAAAAGCGGAAGGATGTGATACTCCTGGCCTATGGCCACTTCATATTTCTGACCGCTGTCCGTTTCTTTTCTAACATCGTACGTGTCTTAAACGCGGAAGAACGACAGCAGGGCAGCATATGTTGAAATGTGGGGTGGGGAGCAGTAGCATATGGCGCAGTAGGTGCTGGTTCCCGTGGGAAAGCCCGCTATGTTATGGTGCTCTCCTCGCATTGGCTGCTGCATTTCACGTCACGTGGTTTCTTTTGAAATTACTTTTGTCTATTATAAACTAAATATTAATTATTCAGAGCTGAGGATTTGTAATAAATATCTCTCAAGGACAGGCTGGATTTTGACAGTTTAAAAAGTTTTATGTGCCTTCTCTTATTGTAACAAGAGAAGAGCGATTTTGCAGAAGGCGCGAAATAGAGCGTCAGGTGCCCTCTAAAACAGAGCAACATATATATATATATATATATATATATATATATATATATATATATCTGTGCCTCTAGTCTCACAACGCGCCGCAGTTTCAGTCTCGAGCTGACCACTATACGCGCCGGACCGCGCCGGTCATGAGTAAAGATTTTTGCGTAAATGTGATAACAGTCGAGGTCTCAACATGAACTATGGGCAGCATAGGCCGTGTCATATTAACAATAGTTGCTCATGTTTCACTATTTATTTAATAAATGGCATCCCTGACAATTAAAAATCTCGCGAGTCGCTTCTTATGCTTCCATCATACAGAACTTATTTTAGCCTCACTTGTATGCTGTAGAAGAACCAACGACCTGTATGCTGTCTTCTGCGCTGGGGACACAACTATAGAAGACAACAGGTTAGTCAGAACTCTACGCTTTACATAAAGACATGCACAGCAACTACGGCACCTCGTGCGTTCTGTAGGGCGGTACAAACGCACACTGCTACGCAACAGTATCCGCAAGGATGCGGAGGTTTTAGGGGACTTGTGGGAGGAAGCGGTACTAACTTCTCCGACCGCAAGTAAAACCATAGGAAGCATTTAAGGACACTCACTCACTCATTGACTAAACACGAAATCTCGAAAACTACTGCACCTATGAAGCTGAATTTTGGTAGGAATGTAGTTTATAGTAGAAAACATCAGCTAAGAAAGTATTTTGTGATAGGTGCATGGCGGAGCATACTTCTCCTACAGACTCACGAAATCTACAGTTTCATTCCGATTTTCATGAAATTTCGCACGCTTGACCTTCAGAACAAGAGAAACGTCACCGTCTACCTTAAGTTCCATACGGTGCATGGGGGAGGGTACTTTGCAACATAAAAATCGATCCCTAAATACCTTGGTCGCGCCTTATCTTGAGAACGGCTCGACCGATTTCACAGATCCTTTTTTTGTTGTTGTTATTATCAGAACATAGGGTTGTATGAAATAAAACTAATATTTAAGAACAACAAAGTGCGTTTTTCAATGTGACTCTGCGTTTCTGTGGCGTAGAAGTCTATAGTTTTGAAATGATTTCCAATCGAAGGTGTACAACAGCAATCAGTTAGAATAAATATTCCTTCAAACCGTCTTGATTGCAAATGTTTTTATTAGTTAATGACGCGTTTCAGAAATTAAAAAGACAGATAACTGAATTTTGGATGCAAGCTAATTAAGGCAGTTGATTATAAGAGATAATCTGTCTCATGCTGACTGCAAGATTTGCTTGTTGTCGATCGTAGGTTGCTGATGATCGAATGCTTTCAACAACCTACCATTGACATCATGCAAATCTTACATATAGCGCAGAAGGGGCGTAAGCTAAATTTACTGGAAGAGTTTGAGATGGCGAAGCGCGCTTACTTTGGACACCCACACCTCCTAAACGATCAGTTGGCATGAAAGATCAAACATTCCTAGATATTATGATGCCTCTGTTCAAATAAGATTCCTCTCATTTCCAAATACCAACATAAATTATAAACTTCTGTCCTGCTTAATAACCTCCCTTTCGTTAAATTTGTATTCAGATAGCTAGATTTCACCCTTCCCGTCTCATACATCGGCTTCCTATGTCACTCCCTACCCACATTCCCTTAGTTGTAAACATGGGCTTATCTTGTGTCACCAGGGACCACCGCTGCGATTAAGGTAATCTTAAAAATCGGTTTTATGTTTCTCACATCTTTACCGAGTATGTTCCAACTGTAATTCGTTGTTACCCGAACATTTATAGGGCCACAAGGAAACCCAAAAAACAATCCAGAAAAATAGAATCACCGCAATAACAACTTACGGTGTCACACCACGGAGAGCGCATTGTAAGCTTCGTTTACCATTTATACTGTCTTCTTAACACAAAATAAGCTCATGTACCGTTATAACCGTTTGTAATTCCGCCTTGTAATTTTGTGTAAATTCTGTCACGCAGACAATCTGAAGATGCCCTGCTAAAGGGCGAAACGCGTCATTAACTAATAAAAACATTTGCAATCAAGACGGTTTGAAGGAATATCTAAAATTTTGTTCCGATATTTATTAAATTTTGCACACTCTACCTTAAAAACAAGTAGAATGTGACTGTCTGTATACAGTTTCGTTCGGTGGGTGGTGGAATTTTACAACATGCATAGTTTTGATCCAATCTTTATGAATTTATGCACCTATGACACTAAAACCGAGAGGAAGATCACTGGGTTGTACGGTACATGCCAGTGGGTACCTTGTATAGAGGGAAAAGTGGAGACGAACAGAGAGATGGGAGAGAAAGAGGTGGATGCAGAGAGAGGGGGGAAGGGGAGGTGGACTACCAGAGGGTAGGATAAACAAACACCCGGGCAACGCAGGGTTCGCAGCTAGTCATGAATAAAACGGGTGCGGGTGATAGTTGTAGGGGTTTCTTTCATTGGGGCGAATTTAGTGGCGTGGGAAATGGGGAGATAAATGAGGCTCACCAGTGGTTTTGTAGGACCAGCAATAGAGACAGGAAAATAATGGGACAGGAGGGGAAAATTGCAGCTCTTGAAGCTGAATTAGATGAGGCAAGGGAGACTCTGAACAGGTTAGAGAGGTAGAAGGGTGAACAGAGGTGGGAATTGGCAGCAGGTAACAGGGGGAACAGGCTGAGGACAGTTTCAGACAGCTTTGTCCTTAATCCTCGCACCGCACACTGGGGTCTACTGGACCCCAAAAATTTTATCATACATCAAGTGTTCCAAGCTCATTAACATATACATTGGAATGTCTTATGTATCTGGAACATTGTAAATAACTATTTAGTTACCTGCAGTGATTTTTTTACTATTAAAACTATGAGTCACGAATGATATTAATGAAATGGGCATAGTATTATTAACAAAAAATGTTTTGTATTTCTATATGTTTAGCCTTCTCATATTTGAAACTATATAATGCAACAGAATATCTTAATGACTTTATTTAGTTATTACAATCAGTAACATATGGTATTTACAAATTTGATACATGTTACACTTCAACATAATGTATAAATTCAACCTGAGTCTGAACATCAATGTACAAAGTAATATATTGTAATATAATATAATGGCTTATTTGATATTTACAGTATATTTTGGCATAGGATGTTTACAAATTTACTATTGCAACATATTTGTGCAAAAACATATAAGAAAGATGAAAATGATGTATATTAGAATGAAAAAAAAAAGTTCAAATGTTTGTAAAGCTTATGGGACTTAACTACGGGGTCATCAGTCCCTAAACTTACAAACTACTTATGAACTACTTACGAACTAGGACGGCACAAATATCCATGCCTGAGGGGGGATTCGAACCCCCGACCGTAGTGGCCGAGCAGACCGTGACTGAAGCGCCTCAGTCCCCTCGGCCACCGCGGCCGGCATATTAGAATGAAGTAAAAAAACTGGAGCTAATATATCAGTCACCACTGACATTGTCAGTGAGCACACTCGGTACAAATTATGGCTCTATGTTCATCAGAGATCGCTCTTTTACAATCCTGGCAACACATCTCGGTTTTTTGTTCCTTTTTGTCGAATATAGTGAACTATAAATGAGCTACACGGTATTCACACTGGGGTAATCAAGACCCCACAGGCGTTCAGCAATCTTCACAGCTCGACAGTAGTGCAACAACAATGTGGATGTTTGAGTTGACATCACGTGCGTGTAGGCAGTGTTACCAACGTAATATACACCAAGTTTCACAAACTTTTAACCAACGTATTCTCTGTAATACACAACACAAATTACGCTGGGGTCCCTAGGACCCAAGTGTGCGGTGCGAGGGTTAATGTGAAAAATAGATTTGGCCTGTTGCCTCAGTCAGGATCGGATGAGCCTCGTGTAGCTGAAGCTGTAGAAAGGACACAACAGAATTTCAAGAAGGATTTGTAAAAGGTAGGGAAAACTGTGGAAAGAAAGAAAGTCTTGTTGTCAGGTAGTTCCCATTGTAGAAGTGTTGGCCAGCTACTGCAGGAAGAGCTAGGACCAGAGAACCAGGTTCTAACGACCGTCACCCCTTTTCGGAATGACTCAAACTGAGCCCCAATATTTTCCTACATCACGGAAAGTTTTATTAGTTCACAGTCTCTATAACAAAGTCATTCCACTGTAGGTGAAGTTGAACGTATCTTATATGCTGGCTGAGGTCCATTGCGTTGTGAGCTGCCTTCAGCATTCAATAAAAGTTTTGACGTTACAGGATCTTTTCGTAAATCATAAACATGTCAGTTGATATGGAAACGATTTTATTTCCATTTTAAATAAAGTTTAAATCAATCACATTGTTGCACAATAAAAAAAAATGCAGCGGCAAGCCAACAGAGCTGCTTACAGGTTTGTGACTGCTAGAAGACTCACTAAACATGGTTTCTCTCAAACATCTGATGACAAAGTTTTGTAATTCACAATTAAACAATATTCTTTTACATTAAATATGGCAAAATACAGAAATTAAAACATTACATTTAAGCTTTGACTATTTATGTCAATGTATGTACTTGTTTCATGAAATTTGTATTTAAATGTGGTACGCAAATTTAACGTCATCCTTTTGACTAGTATTTACAGTGCTCAAATTATTTACATTATGTGTGTTTTCGAAATGCACACATATTTGTATTGCCAATATTGTGTAGGCGTACTATTATTGTGACATGGAATTTTAATGTGTTTCAGTTTGCGGTCAAATTATTTATTAATACGGATTTGTATATGGTTGTCGTAGTTTTGTTAATTTCGAAGATAGTTTCCTAGTACCAAGCGGATTATTAATTTTAGTGCATGAAAAATTATCAGTATTTAATTTAGGATCCAGTGCTATATAAAACATGGTCTGCCCTAATTTATTTAAACAAAATGTATATATGAAATCATGTTATGCAATAGTTATAACGTGTAGTATTGTTGTTTTTATACAAATTAGTATCTATATAGGTTCAGCAATTTCCGAAACTAAGTGTAATGCATTTTTAGTGTTTGCAGCTTTAAGAAAGTATTAAAAATCGAAAATTACGTAAAAGGACAGCCAAAGTTATGTTTAAAAAATGTCCAAATGTTTGTATAGTTCATGGGACTTAACTACGGGGGCATCAGTCCCTAAACTTACAAACTACTTATGAACTACTTACGAACTAGGACAGCACAAATATCCATGCCCGAGGGGGGATTCGAACCCCCGACCGTAGTGGCCGTGCAGACCGTGACTGGAGCGCCTCAGTCTCCTCGGCCACCGCGGCCGGCAAAGTTATGTTTAAATCAACGTTCTATTTCTTAAAAGCGTTTTACTAATATTGTTAATAGAATTTCAAACTGAAGGCGAGATTGTGATATTTTACATGTCCGGTAGTGAAGTTTTATATTATGTGTCAGTTATTTCGTGATTTTTTTATGAAGTATGCAACATAGCAGAAACGTTACAAGGTCACAAACTTTTCCAAACCAAATGCAGGCCTGGATATAGGTTCTTTAGGTAAGGATTTCACAACGGAGGATACCGTGGTTATAGTGGGTGGTCTGGGAAACAGCATTGACAGAAACTGTGTATATTCTATAGAGAGTGACCTGGTGAAGATGTCATCGGCAACGAAGCATACTAGTGTGGGGTTTGTATCTGTCTTGAGTCGCCATGATCGGCCTCATTTGAAACACTTCTGTCAGGAGAGTAAACTTGGAGTTGGAACGGCTACTCATGTCAGATATGGAGTCCCATTGACTGATTGATTGATTTTCTCAGGGAAGCCAAAACAGTCTTGGTCTAACCCGCCACTGCCCGCACCGAAACTAAGTTTATTGTGCGGTATCGCTCCCTGTATGTCTAGTAAAGCCAACCAATGCCCTTGAACAGTGCAAGGAGTCCCTTTACCAGTTCTTTATTAGACACAATTTCTTCGGGTCTGGTTGTCCCAAATGTTCTGTGCCTTTTACTCTCCAATGCAATGCATTCGAAGATTAGATGCGATGCAGTTTTATCACCGTCATCACAGATCCTACATTTAGGGTACTCTTCTGTTATTCCCATTGTACATAGGTGTTTTTTGAAATTCCCATGGCCTGTCAGCAATCCAACCATGAGTCTAATCTCTCTCCTCTTCACCTCCAGGATTGCAGAGTTTCTTTTAAAACATGGATTTGGCATCATTACCTTGCCACGTTTTTGCTGATGGACTTTGGTCCAATATTCTACGTGCTGTCTTCTGAGCCAGTTACTTAGCTCCAATTTGATCATTGCCTCGGTGATTGTCAGGACAGGTTCCGGTCCAATAAATGGAGTCTCTGCCCCCATCCTGGCTAATCTGTCGGCATGTTCGTTGCCACTGATCCCCGAGTGGCCAGGGACCCACAATAGGTTTACTCTATTGCTTTCCCCTAGCTCCACCAGAACCCTGTGACATTCTGCAACAATTTTAGACCTTGTTGCAGGAGCTGCCAGTGATCTCAGGGCTGCCTGGCTGTCTGAATAGATATAGATGCTACGATCTTTGTAGCACCTACGCAAATTCTCCTCCACACACGCCCTGATGGCAGTGATTTCGGCCTGGAATACTGAGGCCAGTTTCCCTAGAGAGATGACGCCCTCCAGTCTTGGCTGCACCCCGTATACCCCGGCCCCAACGCCTCGGTCTGATTTCGACCCGTCAGTGAACCAGACAATATCCCCCGTACGGTGTCGAACTATTGTCTCCCACTGCTCCCTACTTCCAATTGTTATACTGAAAGGTTTGTTGAAGCAGTATGGGGTTATAATATAGTCGGCTGGCATTTCCCCAGCCTTTCCTATATTTACCTCACTCACTATTTTAGTGTGTGATTCTGGATATCGCAAAGAGTTCCAGTTGCTGCCAGTTTTGAGTCTTTATGCACCAGCCGCTGCCTCCATCTTGACCCAAAGGTGTAATGGGGGCATATCCAGCACGGTTTCCATCCCAGCAGTTGGTGTGCTGCTAATTCCGCCTGTTATGGCTAAGCAGCCTAGTCTCTGAACCTTACCAAGCTCCTTAGCAGCAACCTGCTGTTCTACCTTCTTCCACCACACGACCGCCCCATAGGTGATCCTGGGTCTAATCACTGTGGTGTATATCCAGTGCCTACCCTTGGGGCTCAGGCCCCAATTTTTGCCACAAGCTCTCCTAGTACTTACTAAAGTACCTTTTGCCTTGGAGCAAATATTCCTGATGTGAGGGGTCTATGTCAGTTTCTCATCTAGGGTAACCCCTAGATATTTCACTGTCCCCTTCACAGGGAGTGCTTCATTGAAAAGCTTTAGATTCCAACTTAAATGTTGTATATGCTTCTTTGTGAATGGTACAACAACAGTTTTCTTAGGACTAACCCCCATGGGGTCCCATATTGGTTTGATTGCTATGGATGATGTCTGTAGGTGTGACTACACTAGGCACGGCCTTCACCTCAACAGGAAAGGGAAGGGAAAACTGTCTGGGTTGATTGCGAGGAACTTTAGGGGGGGGGGGGGCACTGTCACAAATGGTAAAATACCAGTGGTTACAGGTGTCAGAGGCATGCCTTGTTTAGGTTAGGGAGGGGGAAAGAAAACCAGTTTTGAGAGAGCTTGGAAGACACCCTCAGTTTGGAAAAGCAGATAAACAGGAGATAGATTTTAGCAAACAATGTTTAACAGAAAGTGTGGTGTCGCACAAGTCCAAAGTGCGCGCCACCTACTTTCGCCGCGTACCGCTATGCACGAGCGGCACGGCGTTCTTACGACGTTAAAGCCCTGTATAGGGAAAGTGTGGCCAGCCATGTTGGGTCTGTTATATTCCTCTGCTGCTTACACACCGACCACTACAACGTTCCCAGCGCTTAACAGTACTTATCAACCGATTTTGAGAAAACCAACCAATAAAAAAATTTAACTTTTTCACGTGTTATAGTGTGATGCATTCTCTCGATAATGATCTCAATTTCTGTTCATTATTATTTATAGTTTCCGTGCTACTTCAATTTAAGTAAGCTACTGCGCACAATTTTGAAGAGTTTGCAGAGGAGAAGTCGCATTGCGTAGAGTTTGCGTATGGTTGATTTTAGCTCATACAATGCTGCGGACGAAATGTAGGTAAGATATCGAAATTTTATGTAAGGTTCAGAGCAGAACGATAACTCTCTTCATTCTCGAGATACAGGCTGTTATATCCGACGTCAGATGCGGGAACTTCGCGTACTTCTGTTCATGCGGACCTGGCTGCTCTACGGAATACTTATCGTCCGAATTTAAGAAAACTGGTTTGTGGCTCTATATCTAAAGAGTTCACCTATAAATTCAGATTGTCCTGTACTGTAGCCAAATATTTCAATAGACCGCGAACATGTCGTCATCGGAGCATAGTGTAAATTAAGAAAACAATTTGAGATCATGGGAAAGTCTTTGATGAGTATTTCCTTGGGTATCTTATATCTTACATGAACTACAAAAAACGCAAGTGTCTTTACAACGCCAATTACATGTGAATGTCTAATATTTGTCTTGTTTCAATTCTTTGTTTCCTGTTATGACACACTCTAACACATGAAACCCAATGAGAATAGCTTGTTTCAGGAACTGTATGTTACTTTCATATCTAAACGGGAATCTAGTTCACTCACTAATATGTCAAAAATGTGTGTATTTTCGACAACTACCTGCTGATAAAATCAACGAGGCGTGAATAATTTAACCTTACGACATTGTGCACGAATATTTTCACAAATTTATTCAAGTTAAAAATATAGAGGCATCTGCTGCGTGATCCATTCGTCAGTGGAGCTTTAATCTACTAATTTACATTATGAATTAAAATCATCACAGCACAAGAACCGAAGTTCGTTTCTGGACTCCTAGTTTTCTCTGACGACTTACATCAGCTAGACTGTTGATGTTCCTGCATTTCTGATACCTAATGGAAGTACTATAATGTTTACCTCCCTTCTTCGCTTATTAAAAACACCCAAAAGTACAACACTGTGGCATTGTTCAAACCAAAACATAGGAATATTTACAAGGTTTTCAAGGCAGCCAAGCAACGTACAGGACCAAGATGGCGGAAAGATCCACGTGACTCGATTTCAGCCAATCACGAGCTTTATACGTCGTCAGCCACGAGCGCCCTGTGCTACAACTCCGCTCGTGGCCACCACTGAACGACATCGTTCACTTGGGACTGAGATAGGAGCCAGCTAACACTTCGGAACCAGATAGGCACCAGTGAAGACTTGGCTATCGGATAGGCACTAGGAATCATCAGTAGGCAGGCCTCTAGATAATCTATGTATCAGCATTCTGCAGTCAAGAACTATGTAAAAGTTAAGTATTGTATAAATTCTGTGCAATATATATCTCTAGTGTTTCTAGTTTCTGCTGTCCACTGGCTGGTCACTTCCTACCTGCACAAGCGTGCATCCTTTATTCCTGTGTCGGTCTTCCTACTCGGCCACCGACACCTACGACAACCGGCGGAAACGAAACACAAAAGTGGCGACGAGGATGGGATACAAAAGAAAGTACTCTGAAGCATCCAGCAAATCTTAGTCAAATCATTAGTATGCAATATCAGTTATCTTTATTACATCAAAATATTCCAGGACTCAGAAATAAACTTGATGACCTACTCATTTGTATTGATGAAATAGACTCCTCTAACCCAATTCACATAATTTGCCTCTCTGAACATCATGTGGCCACTAGTATAGATATATCAAACATTGCAGGATTTAATTTAGCTTCACACTTCCGTAGAGTAGATATGGAACGAGGAGGAGTTGCCACATTCATTAAAAACTGCTATAAATTCAAGAATATTGATATAAGTAAATTCTGTCTAGAGCAGCATTTAGAAGCTTGTGCAACTGAAGTAGATTTCCATAAATTTATTGCAGTCAGTAACTTTGTCTTTCAAACTAACACATACCGTAAACTTTCCAACTAGGATGACTAAAGCCTCTAGGACATCAATTGATAATATATTTATAGACAAATCAAAAGAACAAAATCATATGATAAAACCAATAATAAATGGCCTATCAGATCATGATATGCAGCTCCTTGTTTTAGTTATAGGTTCTAAACAGATTATGTACACCGTCTATAACTACTCTCGCTAATACAATTATCGGCCGAGAGCACCAACCTCGGTCAAAAGTTAACCGCGGTCAAGTCGGCATTTGACCGTGGTCAACTCGAGTTTCTGGTGCATCGACACCGATCAAAGTTAAACGAGGGAGTTGACCGCGGTTACATTTGATCGCGGCTGACGCCCGGTTTTGTCGAGATGACCAGCGTTATACGAGTGTGCAGTATCAAGATGGCGGCGCGTTTTGCTGTTTTAGACGGAATTGACAAAGATTTATTTTACCTCAATCATTTAAATCGGGATCAAAACCGGAACGTCGTGATTGTGGAAAGGGGGACTCTTTTGAAGATTACAGTGACAAAAAGTTCGAAGAAAGATTTTGTTTGTCCAAAGAAAGTGTGGTGGTTGTTAAACCAAATCAGTGACAGGTTAGAATTTCCTACCGATAGAAATAACCCTATTTCGCCTATGAACAGACTGTTGATTACGTTAAGAGCATATGCAACTGGTGCATTTAACATACTTACTGGTGACAACAGTAACATATATCGCGACGACACATTGCCAGGAAGAGCAGTTCGCCGCGCCATAATTAATCAATATTTCTAGTAAGGTAACTATCAAGTTCAGAAAAAGTTTTGAATAAAAAATTACGATATGTTCCGTAACTATAATCGTAAAGCTTTTGTGTTATTAAAACATGTTATCTGTATATTTCTGTTACCAGGTGAACATGCGGTGCATGGGAAAGTACGCTGTGAACAACAATGACATTTGAATTGATTTGATCGAAACAATAAATCATAATTTAAGTAATTATATAAATCTGTCTTAGGGTGCTTTTTTAATAATCATTTCTCTTTGCAATATGACTGGATTCGGTGAAATTTTACGACGCTTCTCGCTGGGCTCCAGTGCTTATGTTGGCAACACATGAACAATGAAGTGTAGAATTGCGTTAATATTTTTCACGAGCTACAGAGTAAATGTTATTGCTGCTCGTTTCACTCGCAGCAAAATTAATACTGTACCTGCTCTATGGTTGAAAGGTTCTTGTATGTACCCTTGTCCGTTCAGAAGAAAATAGTTTTCGTTTTAATTGAAGTTGTCACGAAAAAATATTTACTGGTCATCTTAGTTGCCGTCATTACCATTGGTGCCAACATAACCACTGAAGCCCGGCGAGGAGCGTCGTACAATTTTACCGTATTTACAATCTTGTACATACAAATCACGTGGTACTGTCGTCATTCACCAAAGACAGTCGAGAATACACATGCAGGTAATCTCAACTAACACCTTTGCATCACTGGGGTGCCTTCCACTGCGCTACACGGACTTGATCGCGATCAAATGTACGATTGGCTGACGACGGTTTGCTGACCGGAGATGAACGTTGGTCACCGCAGAGACGTTTTAACCGCGGTTAACTTCTGACCGTGTTCTCGGAACCCTTGACTGTCGTGCTTTTTGACCGAGGCTGGTGCACTCGGGCATAATAGTTTACGAGTAACAAATTGTTACGTCATGCCAAATGCCGTAATTTTACTGCACAAGCGCTGAAAAAGTAGTAAGCGACAAACTTTTTTCCTTTCATTATTTTACTGGGATTCTCAGCGAGGAAAAGTTTCCTAAAGGTTTGAAATTATGTTTAAAGTTTGTTGCTAGTCGCTAAGTGCTCTCCTCCTCAAATAGTGGACTATCACGCGCCGCAAGACGAGGAAGTTTTCATTGTTTATGACGTCATAGCTCCTGAACTATCGGCCCTATCGTAAAATCCATTCTTAGCTGACGTCTTCTGCCTATGAACTACATTCTTGCCAAATTTCAGCTTCACGGGTCGTGTCTGGTACTCCCGGTCGTCAACAGATGGCAGCGTCGGTCAACTAATATCAAAAGTACACGTTAGCGCACGAACTACTTGCGCGCACCAATGGCTCTGCATACAGGAGAGTAGTCAAAACCCCCATGAGGAAGTGGTATTTTTCGAGATTTCGTGTTTAGACATTGAGTGAGTGTCCTTTCGCTTTTATATAGATAGAGATTTGATATTACATGATGTTAGGCGGGTATTACACTGTAAAAGATCTTTGACAAAGATCTTTTATCAAAGCTCTTTGGTCAAATCTTTGATAGTGTAATGGGTCATCTTTTATAAAAGACTTTTTTTTATAAAAGATATTTGATAAAAGTTAGCGAGAGAGCCTAGCTTTTATAAAAGTTCGCCATTGTATACGTGCGTCTTTCCTTGCTTCGACGCCTTTTAACCTACAAATTAACGTAAAAGTGTATTTGTTGTGTCGCTACTGCCACAGTGATCGTTTCAAAGTGAGAAGTGTGCGGAATATTTCTTAATACAAAGCACATTTACTAAAATATACGGTTAGAATCGTATAAAGAAAAAGCTACTGCTGTCAGTTGTATTCAAAGTGGCTGACTGAGGTTGGTGATAGGGAAGAAATTATATGGCTCAAAGGATATATGGAGATGCATAAGTGAAATAAATGTTTTTATATGTACTCTAACCTAACCTCGTAATTCTTCTTAAAGTGATTTACATTTTGCTTCACTTGTGCCTGGAATAATACGTGAATTCTTAGGCCTACCCTGTACGATTCGTGTATTTTACTGCCTGTTGGAATGGATTTTGTATGTGGATATAAATGGGACGATCTTCGCGGAAAAAGCATTAATAATTTACGTAATGAGGTACTGCACTAATTAGCTCCGTATTTTTTCTTGCTTTGCACGATGCTTTTCGTGATTTGACTACAATTCCAGGTATTTAGACGGATATTTTATGTTTCGGAAAATCGGGAAAAACAAATGTTAGACTGCAACAAAAATAAAAATGTTTTTCGCAGCGCATATTCCACAATGAAGCCTAACATGAAAGAACTACGAAAATATTCTCTCTTCTTAATTATGATGAAGTGTCTAACAAGGTTATGTTTAGCATGACACCTTCATGACACACGTTAACTTATTTACCCATTGACACAGCTTTAGGGTTTCCTGAAACGTCGATTATGATGAAGTATTTATAAATATGTGGGCGAATTAAAATGTTTGCTCACACGTTCTTAAACAATTTAGGTTATTCTGTTCTAGAAGTGTAGCTCATGAAGTACATTTGTGCGAGCACTTTTCGTATTTTCCTCTCGCTATTCACGGTTTTACCTAAAATTGTTTCCATTTTTCATTTTTTGCGATGAATGCACTCCCGAGCAACATTATATTACGTACTATAATACAGACGATTGACTATTTTGGAGTCTTTTAAGAGCAACTATGACAAAATATTTTACACGAGTGTAATGTGCTCCTGTGAAGTAGTTTCGTCAAAGATCTTGGATAAAATCTTTGACAAAAATCTTTGTCAAAGATCTATTACAGTGTAATACCGGCGGAAAAATACCAACCGGAAGTGCCTGTAATTTCGCAGTCAGAAGTATAGTATCTGTGTCTTTAAGATCTTAGAGTAGGCTAAGCATTGCAAAGTGACAGCTCAGAATGAAAACGAAGCAGACGATCATGCTATTTTGTGTTGACGCTTGGGTAGTGTTTTCCTCAGTCTGTTCATTACTCGCGAAATAGCTTGGTGGTTCTTTAGGTATTACGTAATTTTCTTTCCTGTCCGAGTGAAAAATAACTGTTTCAGAGACAGTACGTATCTTTCAGTGACTATTCAACTACTTATTTTTTTAAAATAAATATTCAATGATTTTGTTGTTGTGGTCTTCAGTCCGGAGACTGGGTTGATGCAGCTCTCCACAATACGCTATCCTGAGCAAGCCTCTTCATCTCCACATAAGAAGGGTAACATACATCTGTCTGAATCTGCTTACTGTATCCATCTCTTGGTCTTCCTCTGCGGTTTTTTCCCCACACACTTCCCTCCAACGCTAAATTTACAATTCTAAGAATTGATGTCTAAGAATGTGTCCTACTAATCTATCCCTCCTTTTAGTCAAGGTATGCCAGAAATTCCTTTTCTCCCCAATTCTGTTCAGTGCCTCCTCATTAGTTACGCGATCCACCCACCTAATCTTCAGCATTCTTCTGTAGCACCACATTTCAAAAGCCTCAATCCTCTTCCTGTCCGCACTGCTTATCGTCCATGTCTCACTCCCATACAAGGCAACACTCCATACAAATGCCTTCGGAAAGGACTTCCTTAGGCTTAAATCAATATTCGATGTTAACAAATTTCTCTTTTTCAAGAACGCTTTTCTACCCATTGCCATTCTGCATTTTATATCCTCTGTACTGCGACCATCATTTGTTATTTTACTGCCCAAGTAACAAAACTCATCTACCTCCTTTATTGCTTCGTTTCCCAATCTAATTCCTTCAGCATCACCTGATTTTCTTACACTGCACTCCATTACCCTAGTTTTACTCTTGTTAATGTTCATCTTATATGCACCTTTCAGCACACTGTCCATTCCGTTCAATTGCTCTTCCAGGTCCTTTGCCGTATCTGACAGAATTACTATGTCGTCGGCAAAACGCAATGTTTTTAATTCTTCCCCCTGAACTTTAATTCCTTCTCCAAATTTCTCCTTGCTTTCCTTTATAGCTTGCTCAATGTACAAATTGAATAACAATGGAGAAAGACTACAACCCTGTCTTACTCGCTGTCCAACCACTGCATCCCTTTCATGGCGTTCAACTCTGACAACCGCTGTCTGGTTTTTATACAAGTTGTAAATAACCTTACGCTCCCTATATTTTACTCCTGCTTGCTTCAGAACTTGAAAGAGTTTATTCCAATCAACATTGTCAAAAGCCTTCTGCAAATCTGCGTAGAGACACGAAATTTAAGATAAGGTGAAGCGACTTTTCATCGAGATATTTGCATAAGATGATACCATGAAACTTGCAAAGAAGCAGAGAGTGCGATTGTTTTTTAATTGATGTAATTTTCTGTCAGGTGCAGTTTACTCTACGCAGACTACTCTGTACGTTATGCACGCTTATTTCTGTATATCACATTTTTGTCTATATTACTTTCACTATTACATAGAATTTTTCTTTCAATTTACTCGAATTTTGGGTATGAATAATTGTAATAACTCATAAAATTTTAAACACGCATTTCATTCGCACATTACTTTTTAACAGAGATAGTACTTCTCAAAGTGGTTGACTATACAACATTCGATCAAGTAATGACGATTTACGAAGTATAATCACCACGTGTTAAGTGTCTAAAACCATTATTCGACCTACTTCTGCATCATACTTGTTGTTGTTATGGTCTTCAGTCCGGAGACTGGTTTGATGCAGCTCTCCACCCTACTCTATCCTGAGCAAGCCTCTTCATCTCCTCATAAGAACGGCAACCCACATCCACTTGAATCTGCTTGCTATACGCGTCTCTTGGTCTCCCTCTGCGATATTACCCCACACACTCCCCTCCAATGCTAAATTTACGATTCCTTGATGTCTAAGAATGTGTCCTACCAAGCGATCCCTTCTTTTAGTCAGTGTATGCCAAAAATTCCTTTTCTCACCAATTCTGTTCAGTACCTCTTCATTAGTTATGCGATCTACCCACCTAATCTTCAGCATTCTTCTGTAGCACCACATTTCAAAAGCCTCTATTCTCTTCCTGTCCGCACTGCTTATCGTCCATGTTTCACTCCCGTACAAGGCAACACTCGACACAAATGTCTTCAGAAAAGACTTCCTTACCCTTAAATCAATATTCGATGTTAGCAAATTTCTCTTTTTCAAAAATGCTTTTCTTCCCATTGCCATTCTGCATTTTATATCCTCTGTACTGCGACCATCGCATGTTATTTTACTACCCAAGTAACAAAACTCTTCTACCACCTTCATTGTTTCGTCACTTAATCTAATGCCTTCAGCATCGCCTGATTTTCTAAGACCGCATTCCATTATTTTTGTTTTGCTCTTGTTAATGTTCATCTTATACGCTCTCTTCAACACGCTGTCCATTCCATTCAACTGCTCTTCCAGGTTCTTTGCTGTCTCTGACAGAATTACAATGTCATCAGCAAAACGCAATGTTTGTATTTCTTCCCCTGAACTTTAATCCCTATTCCAAATATTTCCTTGCTTTCCTTCTGCGCTCTCACCTGAAGATGGCAGCCAGTTGGTCTGCTGAAATAGCGTGTCTGGTTGACGACGGTATCCGGCTGCATACCCGAGATAAATATTATAAGTACTAGACATGCACCAAAGTACGTTTCTCAGTTTTAGAGAATCATTTGTAAGAGCAAACCTAAACAATAACAAACGCTCACGACTTATTATTTCTCCATGAAAATACTGTACGGTATACAAGTAATGACTGATGTGTGAAATGTACGAGCGGTCTAAAGCGCCTCGCTGCGGAGCGCGCGGTTGCTCGCCGTGGAGGTTCGAGTCCTCCCTGGGGCATGGGTGTGTGTGTTTGTCCGTAGGTTAGTTTACCTAGGTTTAAGTAGTTTGTAAGCCACGGACTGATGACCACGCAGTTTGGTCCGATAGATCTACCAGGGCCGGAGCTAGGACATTTACCAAGGGGGGCAAGCTTAAATTTGCCGCCCCTTCTTTCACCCCCCCCCGTATGAATCGACTTTTTGACGCTAATTGTGTTACATATTTCTAAATAAATGTCACAATCTCACAACATGAACTTATTTTATTGACTCAATTAAGATCGAAGGAAAACAGAACAATTTTAATACATACAAAAATATTACGAGATTACCCATCGTACAAAAATCAATTCAAAATTTCGGTTTTCGAGCTTTTTTTTTTTTTTTTTTTTTTTTTTTTTTTTGCTGCAAAACTGTTTATGATGTCATCATAGTGTAGAGAAGCAGTTCTTTGTGCTCTATGGACATTACACTCAGATTTGTTAAGCAGTCGGGCTCCTCAAGTGTATTTAATTAGTTTCAGCTTGATGAAATTAAACTTAATGTTGACGATGCAGTTAAATCTTGCAAGGCTCTGTCTACTGCCAGCGCATGTTGTCTGAAACTTTCAACTTCAAGTTCTTCCTCGCTAAGATCTTCTGCCAGTTCTGCTTCTTTGGCCTTCAAGTCCTCCACTTCCATTTCTCGAATTTGCACACCACACAGAAAACTAATTTTTGCACCAATTTTCTCAAGTGCGGTAAACCTGGTTCTAAGCTCTGTCAATTATTCCTTATTGTTTCTGTGAATGTTGGATACTTCATCGTCACAAATCTCATCGGCCATTTCGTTCTTTCTTCGAATCCTTTTTTCGGAGAATACCGTTGATAGCACAGTCTAACACATACAGTCACGACACTCCCACAGATTTTTGTTATACGCTGCGATAGCAGCGCTCCAAGCGGACGGCAAGCTACGTTTCTGAATACGATAGTTGATGAGTGCGAATAGTATCGTTTATATTGGCTTCAGCATACTTTTTTACATTAGGGAACGTATGAAGTGCCTTATAAATAGGTAATAATTTTAAAATAGCTCCCCATTTGTCTTTCTTAGGTTTCATAAGATCCCTGATAAGGTACGAAATGGTATATTACAGGACAGTTAATTTACAATCATCCTGTAACACACAGGCTTTTAATGAGTAATTTCATTTTCTATTAAAATAAAAATGCCTCGGAAACACCAGGAGACATGCCCTTTAGCAGACAGAGAGACGTCAATTTCTACGCAGGAACGGTAAGTATTCTTCATTACAATTCCAGTAAAATCGGTGAGGTTGGAACATAGGAAACGTATATAGAATGCAATAAATACGGTATTTAACATACCAAATCAACCATCACAGCTGTAACTGAAGGAAAAACGTCACAGACATGGCAATATAACGATAAAAGCAACCAAACTGTTTTCCAACAAAGAAGAACCTAATTCCACAATTGTTGCTACATATGAGCCACAAACGGCAAGAATAATCAAAACATTGTTTATTTAAGCTAAAATAATTACACTTAAAGGAATATGCACGTATAAGAAAGAAGAATGACGTGTAAATTGTGAAAATCATTAGACTCCGTACCGAATTGATACACTTCAAAAACTGGCTGTCATAGTAAGAACAGACCGTAATAGAAATTTATTATACCATTATGTTTTGGCCTCAGAAACAGCTTCAGAGGTACAAGAATCATATGAAATATGTATATTCATTTATCTAAAAAAAAGGAAATCTATGCAAATTAATGATCATTGTGCCTTTACTTAAGCAATAACGCAAACATCTCCCTCATTTTGGTTAATATCTAGAGGATTTTTAAAGTTTAATTAGATGAAGTACCTGTGACAGGACAACACTGAAATCAGCAACCAGGAATTTTAGTTTTATTAAAAGATTTCTTGCAGTTATTTTACTTTTAATAATTCTGTGTCAGTTAATTTTATAAATTTAGACCAGAAAGAAACGTTCTGAAAAAAAAAATAAAAAAATTAAAAAAAAAAAATTCTACTGCCCGGGGCAACTGCCCCTTTGTCCCCCCCCCCCCCACCCTAGATCCGGCCCTGGATTTACAAACAATTTTTTTTTTCTTTTGTGAAGTGTAACATTGTTTTCGTCTTCGTCTTTGCTTCCGTTCTTACTGTTAACAAATAAAAAATCAGCACACGAACGAACCTTGTTAACGCACTGTTTTAGTTTTATTAAAAAATTTCTTGCAGTTTTTTTTTTTTTTTTTTTTTTTTTTTTTTTTTTTTTTTTTTTGTGAAGTGTAACATTGTTTTCGTCTTCGTCTTTGCTTCCGTTCTTACTGTTAACAAATAAAAAATCAGCACACGAACGAACCTTGTTAACGCACTGTTTTAGTTTTATTAAAAGATTTCTTGCAGTTATTATTATTATTTTATTTATTTATTTATTTTTTGTTTTGTTTTTTTGTTTAGTGTAACATTGTTTTCGTCTTTGCTTCCGTTCTTACTGTTAACAATTAAAATCAGCACATGAACGAACCTTGTTAACGCACTGTTTTCCTGCTGCAAATGGCGGCTTCTGTCACGTTCAATTTGGGGACGTGACGCTAGCGCCAGCGAGCGGTCTGGTCTTCATTTACTAAGTCTGTGGATATTATGTGACCGACGCTGCCATCTGTCGAGGACCGGGAGTACTAGATACGCCACCGCTAGATGGCTCTGGGGCAGCGGCACCGGTTCGCGCAAGTAGTTCGTCGCCGCTGCGGCTGGCGGCGCTAGCGTCGCCGGCGTAATTGTTTAATAGCGGGAGGATGGTTTAATGGGCGGCCAATTTGCCGGTCTGGTCTGCGCGCGGCCGCTGGGGCTCGACGACTTTGACGACCAGCGAGACTGCCTCCCGCCAACGTTCTGCCGCTACTCGTCCCTCGTGTGTGCCAGGTGGTTTAAACTCATATAGGGATTTCCGGTAACACGATGTTGGTTCGCAGGCAGGTCACATAGAGCGCTGCGAGCGTTGCGATTTTTCACCTCGCTTTCCTATTGGATGATTTATGCCTTACAGTCCTCCATATTTGTTTTGATTCGTAGGTGGTGTTCTGTGCTGAGGTTCTATAGCAACGTCTTCCTAATTGCGATCTTCTGTGTGCATTTTGTGAGTTCCATAAAATTCATTTCTTTGAACTGTACAGAAGTTCCATTTCATATGACGGAAGATGCATAAATTGTAATCAACAGAAATAAAAATAAATAGGCTTTTGTAGACATTACAGTAGGCCTACATTCTTGTTTGCAGGACAGTGTATAAGGCTGTAAAATTATTTATTTGTACAACCTACTATTCCTCTTTTGGTCACATGAGTGGATATAATTGTGCCATAGCGTATGTGAAAACTGAAAAATCATTTACATAAATGCAAGCAATATCAGATGATTTTTAGTCTGACATGCGCAAAATCACATTTATTTCCATGGGATAACGCCACACGGTGAACATCGCAGTACCGTGTTTTAGAAACAAACAATTTTACGGTCAAAAAGATTACCACGACATCATTTAAGAAGTTTGGTCGACTGTAAACCTCAGCTACAAGCCAATTAATGTTAGTTTTCGATATCAATTTCTCGTATATATTACTTTGCAAGGTCTCAAAAACCAGTCTATGAGGTCCACCCTGGAAGAATAAATGCAAAATATTGTCATCTAACACCAATATAAAGTTTTCTCATTCGTGTATTTAGAAGTAACATGTGGATTTTCGCGCCACATTTTTCGGATTGAAAGTTCACTGCCAGGCCACTAGTAGCGCTGCTGTCGTTCTGTGTTTCCGTGTGATAACATGGTCTTGGCACTTCTGTTATTTTTGGTGTTGTGTGGTGTGTGCCGCCGATGTTCGTACTGCTGCCACTAGATGTCGGGCGCAACGAGTTCTTTTCTTGACGGGGAAATAAGTGCAATGTACCTATTCGAGCTATTTTGGCCCACTTTAGGTTACGGTAGTAACACTAAAACTGGGCCTTTGCGATCGTCTTTCGACAGCTCGAAATTTAAATAAAAATAACGGCTTAACTATTCATCTGACACGAAAATTGAATAACCGAATTTTTAGAGGAGAAAATTCTCTACAACTTTGCTCTGTTATGTTTTTTTCGTATCTCGTAGCGTTTCAGAGATGTTTGCAAAAATAACAGCAATTTTGGGATGTCTGTCTGTCTGTCTGTCCGTAACGTGTTCCCTGTTTTTAAGACGAACCGTTCAACCGATCAGCACCAAATTTTACAGACATGATTGTAGGCTGCCAGAGACCAGAACCGTCCTTTTGCAAATTTTTCGAACAAAAAATACGGTAGTAATACAAAAAAAGTAAATAAAAAATAAAAAATTAAATAAATAAGTAAAAATTAAAAATTAAATAATAAATAAATAAAAAATAGCCGTTTCGATTTGCCGATGTCTGTCTGGCTGTAACGAGTTCCCACTTTTTAGGTCGAACTGTTCAACCGATCGACACGAAATTTTACAGACATAATTGCTGGCTACCAGAGACCACAACCTCGCTTTTTCAATTATTTCGGACAATAAATACGTTTGTAATACCCAAAAAAAAAGCCGTTTGTAATGCAATTTTGATTGCAAATAAATCGTTCATCTGACGCGAAAATTGAATAAACGGATTTGTAGAGGAGAAAATTCTCTACAACTTTGTTGCCTTAATTTATTTTCATATCTCGTATCGTTTGAGAGATATTTGCAAAAATAACGGAGTTTCGACACCCTCCATTGAATTAACGAAAACCAGCCGTTCGCAGATATCACGTGACATTCCTCGCCCAGAACTCTCTCTGGCATACGCCATCTTGCGTTGCGTATTTGATGATTTCCTTATTGTAACTTACAAGTTGTCATTTCAAAGCAATGGCGCACTGAAGAATTAACAAAAACACGTCGTTCTTCGTACGATAAATGATCAGTGTCTAAAACTGCCATATTAGCATCACTTAACAACAGCCATCAATAGTATGAGATTAAAGAACATAACTTCTAATTGTTAGCTGAAGCTTAGTGGGCAAAGCGTTGGACTGTGGCGCTGAAGGTAAGTGGTTCGGAACCCGCTACTATATAAATTTATTTTTTTCTTGAAAGGTTTTCAGACGCTCTTATCAATTGATTTTTTTTATTATTTAGATTATTATTTTGGTCCAAAACGTTTGCAAAAACTTATAAACTTATAAAACTACAAATATTAAGTGCGCCGTAAAACACGTCAGTGCGATGTTTTAGTTGTGTTTGCTGTCAGGTCAGACAGCACGTTGTATGGATTGCACTTGTATAGACACAAGTTACAGAGGCAACAGTCTGGATGATTGACTGAGCTGGCCTTGTAACTTCAGCTAACGTGGCTTTGCCACACAGCTACTGCGAACGGCTGAAAGCAAGGGGAAACTACAGCCGTTATTTCTCCCGAGGACATGCAGCTCTAATGTATGAAAATATGAGGATGGCATCCTCTCGGGTAAAATATTCCGGAGGTAAAATAGTCCCCCATTCGGATCTCCGGGCGGGGACTACTCAGGAGGATGTTGTCATCAGGAAAGACAATACTGGCATTCTACGGGTCGGAGCGTGGAATGTTAGATCCCTTAATCGAGTAGGAAAATTAGAAAATTTAAAAAGGGTAATGGATAGGTTGAAGTTAGATATAGTAGGGATTAGTGAAGTTCGTTGGCAGGTTGAACAGGATTTCTGGTCAGGTGAGTACAGGATTATAAATACAAAATAAGTTGGAGGTATCACAGGAGTAGGACTGATAATGAATAAGAAAATAGGAATGCGGGTAAACTACTACGAGCAGCACAGTGATCGCATTATCATTGTCAAGATAGATACGAAGCCAACACCGACAACAGTAGTATAGGTTTATATGCCAACTAGCTCTGCCGATGATGAGGATATAGAAGAAATATATGAGGAGCTAAAGGAAATTATTCAGACAGTTAAGGAAGAGTATAACTTAATTCTGATGGGAGACTGGAATTCGGTAGTAGGAAAAGGAAGAGAAGGAAAAATATTAGGTGAATATGGACTGGGCAGGAGGAAAGAAAGAGGAAGTCGCCTGGTAGAATTTTGCACGGAACATGATTTAATCGTAACAAACACCTGGTTTAAGAATCACAAAAGAAGGTTGTATACATGGAAGAGACCAGGAGACACCGGGAGATACCAGATAGATTTTGTAATGGTAAGACATAGATTCCGGAACCAGGTTATAAACTGCAAGACATACCCAGGGGCAGATATAGACTCTGACCATAACTTGTTAGTCATGAACTGTAGGCTGAAACTGAAAAAACTGCAGAAAGGTAGGAAAATAACGAGATGGGACTTAGATAAATTGAAGGAAAGTGAAGTTCTGGAGAATTTCAGAGGGAGATTTAGGCCTCAATTGTCAGAAACAGGGGGAAATAAAACAGTAGAAGAGGAATGGGTAGCATTGAGAGATGAAATAGTGAAGGCAGCAGAGGACAAAATAGGTAGAAAGGCAAGACCTACAAAAAATCCTTGGATATCACAGGAAATACTAGATTTAATTGATGAAAGGAGAAAATATAAAAATGCAGTAAATGAAACAGACAAAATGGAGTACAGACGACTAAAAAATGAGATTGACAGAAAGTGCAAAATTGCTAAGCAGGAGTGGCTAGAAGCCAAATGCAAATCTGTAGAAGAATGCATAAGACGGGGAAAAGTAGATACCGCCTACAGGAAAATAAAAGAGACATTTGGGGACAAGAAAAGCAACTCTATGAATATCAAGAACTCAGATGGGAAACCAGTTCTCAGCAAAGAAGGGAAAGCTGAAAGGTGGAAAGAATACATAGAGCAGCTCTACAAAGGAAATGAACTTAGAGACGATGTTGTAGCAAGGGAAGAGGAAGTAGATCAACATGAAATAGGAGATGCTATACTGAGAGATGAATTTGACAGAGCCTTGAAAGACCTAGGTCGGAACAGGGCCCCAGGAGTAGATGACATACCCTCAGAGCTACTAAAGTCTCTGGGAGAGCCAGCCATGACAAGACTATTTGAACTGGTGTGTAGGATTTATAAGACAGGCGAAATACCCTCAGACTTTAAGAAAATGTAATAATCCCCATTACAAATAAATCAGGCGCAGACAGGTGTGTAAATTACAGAACCATCAGTTTGATAAGTCATGGTTGCAAAATTTTAACACGAATTATCTACAGGACAATGGAAAAGCTGATAGAAGCTGACCTCGGGGAAGATCAGTTTGGATTCAGGAGGAACGTAGGAACCCGGGAGGCAAGACTCACTTTACGACTTATCTTAGAAGATAGATTAAGGAAAGGCAAACATACATTTTTAGCTTTTGTAGATTTGGAGAAAGCATTTGACAATGTTGACTGGAATACACTCTTTCAAATTCTGAAGTCATCAGGTGTAAAATATAGGGAAAGGAGAGTTATTTATAACTTGTACAATAGCCAGATCGCAGTTATTAGACTCGAAGGGCATGAAAGGGAAGCATCAGTTGGTAAGGGCGTAAGACAGGGTTGTAGCCCTTCTCCGATGTTATTCAATTTGTACGTCGAGCAGGCAGTGAAGGAAAGCAAAGAAAAATTTGGAATAGGGATTAAAGTTCAGGGGGAGGAAATAAAAACATTGCGTTTTGCTGATGACATTGTAATTCTGCCAGAGAGAGCAAAGGACCTGGAAGAGCAGTTGAATGGAATGGATAGTGTGTTGAAGAGAGCGTATAAAATGAACATTAACAAGAGCAAAACAAAAATAATGGATTGCGGTCTTAGAAAATCAGGCGATGCTGAAGGAATTAGATTAGGTAACGAAACAATGAAGGTGGTAGATGAGTTTTGTTACTTGGGTAGTAAAACAACATGTGATGGTCGAAGTACAGAGGATATAAAATGCAGAATGGCAATGGGAAGAAAAGCATTTTTGAAAAAGAGAAATTTGCTAACATCGAATATTAACTTAAGGGTAAGGAAGTCTTTTCTGAAGGCATTTGTGTGGAGTGTTGCCTTGTATGGGAGTGAAACATGGACGATAAGCAGTGCGGACAGGAAGAGAATAGAGGCTTTTGAAATGTGGTGCTACAGAAGAATGCTGAAGATTAGGTGGGTGGATCGCGTAACTAATGAGGAGGTACTGAACAGAATTGGGGAGAAAAGAAATTTCTGGCATACCTTGACTAAAAGAAGGGATAGATTGGTAGGACACATTCTTAGAGATCAAGGAATTGTGAATTTAGCGTTGGAGGGAAGTGTGTGGGGTAAAAACCGCAGAGGAAGACCAAGAGATGGATACAGTAAGCAGATTCAGACAGATGTAGGTTGCCGTTCTTATGAGGAGATGAAGAGGCTTGCTCAGGATAGGGTATTGTGGAGAGCTGCATCAAACCAGTCTCCGGACTGAAGACACAACAACAACAGACACAAATGTGCCGGCCGCGGTGGCCGAGGCGACTGAGGCGCTCCAGTCACGGTCCGTACGGCCACTTCGGTCGGGGGTTGGAATCCCCCTCGGGCATGGATATTTGTGCAGTCCTTAGTATTAGTTAGTTCATAAGTACTTTGTAAGTTTAGGGACTGATAGCCCCGTAGTTAAGACCCTTAAGCTTAACAAACGTTTGAACATTTTGATTTATGTGGATCGATTTTCGGCTTCTCAGATGTCAGACAGTTTCACTGAAGGTGAGCCGATGGTAGCGGCGGCGCGTCTTATATATTCTCTGGTGCAGTGAAAAAGCTCACTGTGATAAAAAGTAAAAAAATAAATAAATAAATAAATAAAAAGTGCTTTTAAAGCATCGTTCTTCCTTTCGTTCTCCTATCAGATCATTTTACATGCTGAAATACCACCAGTGCCATATTTCTCTTCAATAGAATAGGAAGAAAGGCAGCAGCAGTCCCAAAGCCAGGAAAACCGCGAGAACTGCCGTCCAGTATCGCTGCTGTGACGTCAACGTTCCCGCGTTGCCGGCTTTGTTCAGTTCTAACGTAAACAAAGTTGTTTATCGTGTTTATCGCGTGTTTACGTTGTGTTTGTGCTTTTTTTTGGCTGTGATTTGTTTTATTGTCAGTGGTTTAACTTGACTCTCCGAGTTCAAGTAATTGGATAATGTCACCGAAAAGACGTTTGTCTAGTGACGTTTTCTGAGTAAGTTCTCAATTTCGTATGAATAAAAACTTCGAAGCTTATGCTCTGAGCAGGAAGTTCATTCTCGCTTCAAACGATCGGAAAGAAGTTATGGTGCAGTGGTTACAAGAAAGAAATATTGCTGCAGATATGTCAATGTCAAAACTTTTTTTATAATCGCTCGTGAAACAAACTAAGCCTATTACAGCCACACATGCAGTAGACGAAATCGCAAAGGAGCAGTGTCACAACGAAATAAATCTGTCCCCATTTCACTGCCGTTTTAACCCTATAAAATTTGTGTTTAGTGACGTGAAGAATTACTTAAGGAACAATAAGTCTTTCACAATAACAGAGGTGGAAAAGCTGTTGCATGAAGCTGTTGCCAATGTGGATGCTGCATCTTGGAAAAAAAAGGTCGAGCACGTTGAAAAACTGAGTCGGGAAGCGCAAACAATAGAAGGGATCATGAACAGTTAATGGTGATGACGATTTTGGCAGTGACGACAACAATGAAGATGGGGAGCTGGATGTAATTGTACCATTGTGGCCGTAAATTGGTGAGTGAAAAGCATTCTGGTTATAAAACGTAGAGAGAGAAGTTACTATTTGATTATTGTTTATTTCGTATCTGTGAAGATCCAATGCTTATTTTCTATATTTGTCTGCTACGTTATTGAAAGCATGTGCATTCTTGTGCTCTGGTCTTCATCAATATGCCGTTAATTAATTGCTGCTCGAGAACGAATTATGATATGCACTTCTATTGCTCAATAGCATACATTTCCGAGATGCAACTGAAAACCGTTTCGTCTGCTGTGTATATAGAGGCTAGTGTTGCAACGTCGCTAAAGCAGTGTAGCCAACTTAACTCTCCACAAACTTACCGACTCACGCTGGGGAGCGAATCCTGAAATTCTGCGTTCTGGTAGGGTTACCATGTGTTCGTCATCAAAAAAGAGGACAATTCATATAAAAAGAGGATACTTTATAGTTAATATACTGTAGTTCACAAATTAATTAATGGACCACGTAAAAGTACTACGAACTAAATCAGCAACCTTGTGTGGTTATTGTAAAACAAAATAATATTACGAACTTTGACAGTTTCTTCACCATCACTAGAGACAGTTGTCTCATTCTTGTCTTTTTCGCTTTTGAACCAACTATATTTACTGTCCAGTATTAAACCTTACTATACTTACACGACTGTCCTTTGATTACAAAGATTATGTACGTCCCAGTAGGGCAAATCAAACATTCCATTTCATCTTTCAAGACTTTGTTTTCGGCATTTAGTATGTGTATTTAAGTACGTTATTTATTTTGAAGCAAAAATACAGCTTTAACCTAAACCGCAAAGTTTATCAAAAGCAACGACAAAGAACGTAATGCAGTACACAGAATGATAGACAATTGAGTTCCTTCGCAGAGAAGTTTCGAATCGTTTGCAACTGTCAGACTCACGAAATTGTGAACTGCAATTTCTCTCTGAGAAATTTCGTGAGTCTGACAGTTGCAAACGATTCGAAACTTCTCTGCGAAGGAACTCAATTGTCTATCATTCTGTGTACTGCATTACGTTCTTTGTCGTTGCTTTTGATAAACTTTGCGGTTTAGGTTAAAGCTGTATTTTTGCTTCAAAATAAATAACGTACTTAAATACACATACTAAATGCCGAAAACAAAGTCTTGAAAGATGAAATGGAATGTTTGATTTGCCCTACTGGGACGTACATAATCTTTGTAATCAAAGGACAGTCGTGTAAGTATAGTAAGGTTTAATACTGGACAGTAAATATAGTTGGTTCAAAAGCGAACAGTTTGGCCTTGCAGTGCGAACGAATCCGTTGTCAATGACACATAAACAAATTTTCTTTCTCGAAACCCAAAAAAAAAGAGGACTTTTGTAGAATTTTATAAATTTTGGCCGGACACATGTTCTTGCCTCAAAGAGACTGTATGTTCGGGAAGCTGTTGTAACGTGAAATTCTTAGAAGCCGGTGTATCTCGGATTGTTTGAACACCCGTGTTCTTAGCCGCCTGCCTTACAGCTACTATCCACGCCAGTTATTTCAGTATTTCAATTGTTCTAAGGTAGCTTCACGTCAGAACAGCGGCAGCGTAGAGAAGAGAGAATTCTAAAAAAGAAAAAAGAAACACATTGCTTGAGAAACGGTTAAATTATCTAGATTTAGTGTTTGTGACACTTGAGAGAGTTGTATTTACGCACTTTCAAGTTGAAAAAGTTGCGTAACGCAAGAAAGAAGACATCTCCCCATTTTCCTAAAAACCCGGCCGGACCATTTTTGGGGTCCAAAAACAGGACATGTCCGGGTAAAAGAGGACGTCTGGAACCCTATGGGACCATCGTCCCTGGTCTTGTGTGTTTTGCTCCAGCAGAATATGCTCAGCGCTGAACAGCCATGTCGATGAATTACGGAATTAATAGAATATATGACATCAACTGCGATTGGGCAAAGCTGAAAATGTGTACCCAGCCGGGATTCCAACCCGGGTCTCCTGCTTTCTAGGCTGTTGCGCTGACCGCTACACCACTGGGGACACAGTGATCACCGCACCTGCAAGGACTACCTAAGCACGCCTCCCGTCAGATACAAATTCCCAGCTTCGCCCTGCCCATAGTACTCAAACTCGTAGTTTAACTAATTCCCGCGACATGTATATATATAATATGTCGGTGACGGGCAATGATCCTATCGTTAGTGGGGACGGGTGGGCAAGTTTGAAGCCCTTACTCTTACGGGAATTAGTTTCATAACTACGAGTTTAAGTACTCTGGGCAGGGCGAAGCTGGGAATTTGTATCTGACGGGAGGCGTGCTTAGGTGCCGGGCGCCGTGGCTCAGCGCGCCCGGTCAGGGGGTTCCACGCCCTCTGCAATAAAAAAGCTGAGCCATCGATTCAACGAGCAACCTCGAACAAAAACGATCAGCGTCCGCAACAAAGAAAACTACACATAGAAGCAAAAAAAAAAAAAAAAAAAAAAAAAAAAAAAAAAAAAAAAAGTGGTGAAGGGGTCAGCGCAACTGTCTAGAAAGCAGGAGATCCGGGTTCGAATCCCGGCTGGGTACACATTTTCAGCTTTGCCCAATCGCAGTTGATGTCATATATTCTATGAATATTAAACAATAACAGCTGCAGGATCAGAAGTGACGTCTGTTCTTTCGGAACAGACGCCACATGTATATATAGAATTACGGGATGCCTGAAGCCTGCAAACAGTGACCTCCACGATATAGTCCAGCCTGTATCGTAACAAAATTACGAAAGTTTTTTTTTTCTCAAAACTCTAACGAGCAGTATAGGCGCCAGAAGTCAATGAAAAAGACCAAATTTTTGGCCCTTGCACGATCTACAACTCGAGAAATATACACGTTATCAACAAAATCCGTACACCACGTCACTTACACATTCCGCACGAGACGTTATGCATGCACATACAATAAAAACGTGAGACTGAAAAGTAATGTTCACGGTGGCCCATCTTCTGATGCACTGTCCGCTTTTAGCCGACTTGCGGACATCTTCTAATATTCCAGACGCGCTATCTAAATTTAGCTTCAGGAGACGACGCCTCTATGGCTAACGCAGTTTTTAAGTTTTATCCGCGCTGCTGTTTTTTATGACTCTATCTAACGGTGGGTGCTGTGGCCTGACATCTTAGGCCACCACCAACCAGCTTTTTACCTTTTCACACACTTAGGGGTTCTTAGTGTGTGCAGTATGGCTGGCTCATCCTGTTTTTCCTTTGTGATCTGCCATCCAGTTTTATTCGTGACTTTATGTTACCAATTCTGTGTGTCTTCGTTTTGTATTATCACTGGCTTGTCCATTGTCAACCTGTCCCTTATGTGCGGTGTCATTTTTAGAGCATTGTTTTATATTTACTTTATTGACAGTTGACTCTCAGCTAGGAACAGGGGACTGATAACCTAGCTGTTTAGTCCCCATAAAACAACTAACAACAACTGAAAAGTAAAAATAATATTGCAGTTGTAAAGATTCGACCACAACACGTTGGCAATAGGGTATTTTCCTGTGTTAAAAATATGGTTCGAATTGTTATTATTCTGAATGATTATGACATTTAGACAGCATTTTCGCTCATAATTCTTACAAAACATCTGTTATTTTTACGTAATTAAAGCTTAAAAATCATCAAACTTCACGATTAGATCACGTGATCGAAAACGCTCCGTTATTGGCTGAATTACTGGTGACGTCATAGAACACCTACAGCGCGGCAACTAGAAGTCGGAGCTGTATTATTGTACGCGTTTCCTGCATTTCGCAGCTTTAAGTTCAGTTTTTTCGTGATCTAAACGCGTTTACAGTTTTTATGCCACAATGGAAGATGGTTATGTGAAGGCTGACAGCGGAAACCTCCCTAAAGTTGATGCAATTATGGTGTCTTCATTCTTTAAAAACAATCCAAATTTTTACGTGCCAGAAATAAGAAACGTGAAGACTGCATTGTAAGTAACGCATTCCTACATTTTAATTATTTCTAGAGATATTTTATGCCATTGGAAAAAAGTACCCTATTTGTTGATGTCAGCAGACTTAATCTGAAGTCACCATATTATGCAAAAAAAGGGTGAAATTTTATCTTCTATCCAAGCGGCCTCGAGTGATTATGTTGCAACAACACGATAGAAAATCTTTTTCCAGATGTTCAGACCACATAGAATGACTAGATTAGTGTATCGTGCAGACCATGAAGTAAATAAATAATGCTGTTCCTGCTCTATGATTCTTGTATGTACCCTTGTCCTGTCAGTAAAAGTAACTGCCCTCGTAAATCAAAGGTTTCACGACAAAATATTTGTGCTGTCATGCGATTGGCTAATGGCAACGTCTCATGATTCTCGCTACTCAGCATCTGTTGCCAACATAGTCACAGGAAGCCGCCGGGATACTTAGTAAAATTTAACCCAGTAAAGCTTCAATAAACACATATTTGGGTAACTAACAATTTCAATCGTATTTACACTTGCATATTACGAAAATTTGAAAGCTAAATAAATCGGCGCATTAAAGACATCTCCCATACACGTATATTACGATAGGGTAAGTTGTTGTAAAGTAACCAGAATGGAGTTGTCGATGTATAAAACGGTTGTTTCACTAAGATCTACTGGTGATAAAATTGCACTTACTGGAGATAAATAATCAGAGCTATACTTTTATAGTGGGCTGCAACAATATTCATGTTGTTCTTTCACCAAATATATTAGGAAACGGCTTTAATTACACATAAATCGTAGGGTGCAACATTATGAAGTTTTATTTCGTAAATGTAAACATCAGGTCATTAACCTACACATAATACTACTTTACACCTTTGCAGTAGAAGAGAATGATACTGAACAGTTTAGTTTACCTATGGAATAATATTTTTTCTTACATCAAAATGATCCTCACAGAAATACACACATGAAGTAGCCGCTATTTCATTTGGATATCTTCGCGCCAGTGTCAACCACTTTTTGCGTATCTTCTAATTTTTTGTACTTCGAAGAACTATTTTTCTGGAGTGGTGACAGATGTATTGGTGCAGTGCGGAACTAAGCGATATTTGTAGGTCATTATGCAAACGTTAACGCCCAAACATGAGGCCTCGGCCCAAACAATATACAGGTATTTGTTTATCTTAGCAGCAGCAGCGTGTTGTATGACGTCACAGGCATCACGTGACTCAAATGTAGCGTTTCAGAGGGCTTTCAAATTATTTGAATTACATTTTTTTTTTTTTTTAATAAATAGTACTGAAATCCTCGAGGTAAGAAAGCATGTTCGGACCATAATATGACATAATTAACAATTTAAAACGATTTCCAGAAAACAGTCAAATACCTTATTGTGACCTGACTGAACTACCACAAGATAAGATCAGATGCTCGAAAGTGTCTGGAGGGGGGAACCTATTACCAGGGATTTGGCCAACAAAAGGAACGGAAGGACTATCTCGTTATAGGGTGGGGACAAGGTTCGACCACTTTGACTCGGCTGATGGACATTTGATGTCTTTTCACGTGGTGCAGGAGGTTTTGTTAGAACATTTGATAACCCAATCCTGGGCTCGACACACACACACTTTCCTAACACTTGCTGATTTCATATCCAGCTTTCTGCTCAGTGTCAGGTAACTAAAATATTTGTAACGTTACACTGAAATTTTTATTTATTTTTTGTTTACCTTTGATCAGCGATGCTTATCGCCTCCGGTTCCCTCTGACTCGCAATGCAACTAACTTAATTTCGTTCGTCATTTTTTTCTCCCAAACAAGCGAGAAGACGGAACCGTGATAGTAGGTTGCTTTTTTTTTTTTTTTTATTTTTTTTTTATTTTTTTATTTTTTTTTTTTTTACTCACTCTCCTGTCTATGTTCGTTCTGTACGGACGTCTTCCATTCATGTATCCATTCAATGTAAGTAATATTGATGCAAGATGTGGTAAAAACATATTACTTAAATTTAAAATCATCCCCTCTCTTTGGCTTTTATTTAAATGAATCCCTCCACGTCAAATACTTATTTTCTACTGTTTTCAGCTCCTCTACGTCCGTAATAGTTTAATGTTCAGACGCCATTACAATCGCTTCGCATTGTCTGCAAAATTTCAATCAATCATCCTTATACTATACTTTGCTTGATTTTAGAACCTGCAGTCATTTCTTTTGTAATTTCACAAAGTCCGATCAGTTTTATTTTTATTTTTTATCATTACCAGTAACTTCATGTTCCACCCACGGTCACAACACAATAAAAGCGAAGTGAACAGTCTGAACATTGACCTCCTAGGAAAAGTATCTCGAAAATTCATTTATTAAATAAGACATAAAAGTTATCATTTCCAGTTTCTACAATACGAAGTGCAGGATCCAGCTAGATGCTTTCCGTAAGTCTTATAACGTGCTGTTGCTTGTATGGTGCCCGACTTTAATATGCAATCCGCGGTTTATTTGGTTTAATGTTCATTTTGTGCTGTACTTTAACTAACTTATTTCAAAATTCAAACATTCGGTACTATCAATTCTTTGTCCAAAAAATATAATTGCGGAATCTACTTTTAACAATTATGGCATCATGCGAACCAAGGGCAACGTTATATGTTCCAAACATAATTTGATAATTTTTTTAAATATACTTCCTCTTTAATTCATTCAAAACATCACTTTTCAGTGCAACGCATCGAAAACACAGCGCCGGCGAGAGATAGGCAGATGGGAGGGGGCGTTACGCTATCGGGCGCAGAAAGCACTGCTCGTCATTTTCTTTTTGGTACTTCTCCCCATTACGGGAAAATGGAACATTATAGACGTCCCTTGTAGGAAATTTACTGTACTTTCACGTGGTGTACGGATTTTGTTGATAACGCGCATATTTCTCGAGTTGTAGGGCGTGCAAGTGTACGTTTTTGACGTTTTCGCGGAAGGGCGAAACATTTGCTCTTTTTCATTGACTTCCAGCGCCTATACTACTCGTCAGAAAATCAAACATGAGTAGTGCATTTTGTAGGAAATTTTGTATACTTTAATTTTTCTCAGAATAAACATTTTCGAGAAACGCATAATTTTCGAGATATAACCAAAAAACTAAAAAAACAAAAGTGAGAACATTTTCATCTACATCTACATGGGATACTCTGCAAATCACATTTAAGTGCCTGGCAGAGGGTTCACCGAACCACAATAGTGTATTTTCCTGTGTTAAAAATATGGTTCGAATTGTTGTTATTCTGAATGATTATAACATTCAGACAGCATTTTTTGCTCATAATTCTTACAAAACATCTGTTATTTTTACGTAATTAAAGCTTAAAAATCATCAATTTTCACGATTAGATCACGTGATCGAAAACGCTCCGTTATTGGCTGAATTACTGGTGACGTCATAGAACACCTACAGCGCGGCAACTAGAAGTCGGAGCTGTATTATTGTACGCGTTTCCTGCATTTCGCAGCTTTAAGTTCAGTTTTTTCGTGATCTAAACGCGTTTGCAGTTTTTATGCCACAATGGAAGATGGTTATGTGAAGGCTGACAGCGGAAACCTCCCTAAAGTTGATGCAATTATGGTGTCTTCATTCTTTAAAAACAATCCAAATTTTTACGTGCCAGAAATAAGAAACGTGAAGACTGCATTGTAAGTAACGCATTCCTACATTTTAATTATTTCTAGAGATATTTTATGCCATTGGAAAAAAGTACCCTATTTGTTGCTGCCAGCAGACTTAATCTGAAGTCACCATATTATGCAATAAAGGGTGAAATTTTATCTTCTATCCAAGCGGCCTCGAGTGATTATGTTGCAACAACACGATAGACAATCCTTGTCCAGATGTTCAGACCACATAAAATGACTAGATTAGTGCAGTAAAATTAACTGCCCTCGTAAATCAAAGGTTTCACGACAAAATATTTGCGCTGTCACGCGATTGGCTAATGGCGACGTCTCATGATTCTCGCTATTCAGTATCTGTTGCCAACATAGTCACAGAAAGCCGCCGGGATAGTTAGTAAAATTTAACCTAGTAAAGCACGCAGTTAAGGGAGTAATTTTATTTAACTACTTCAATAGTGGTGCAAAGTGAAACTTCAAAACCTGTAAAATACAGCAAAAATTCCTTGTGTATAGTTATACAATACATCTGTATTCTAGAACAGGGACAGTGGGTTGCGTCGGTGGTGTTTTCATATCGCTCGTAGGTTGGCAACGCACATTTCGCGTAGCCAAAGGCATACCACTATCACGTAAACATTGCGAACGAGACACGATGGAATAAATTTATAGTTCCGAAATTACAGCGCTTTTTTGGTTTGTTGTTTTTGTGAGTGAATGTTTGCGATTATGTGTAAACTTTCTGCCATGCAAATCAGTATTTCCCTTTCATATTCAAGATTTGGTTTGATATGAATGTGTCACTACTTTTGATACAACAAGCTAATCCATTTACGTTTACTCGTCCACATACGAAGCCCCATGCTTTAATTTAAAAAAAAAATCATGTTGTTCTTTCATAAAATATATTAGGAAACGGCTTTAATTAGACATAAATCGTAGGCGTGTAACATTATGAAGTTTTACTTCGCAAATGTAAACATCAGGTCATTAATCTACACGGTATTTTATACCTTTGCATTAGAAGAGAATGATACTAACTACTTTAGTTTACCAATGGAATAATACTCTTTACTTACATCAAAATGATCATGACAGAAATACGCACATGAAGTAGCCGCTATTTCATTTGGATATCTTCGCGCCAGTGTCAACCATTTTTTGCGTATCTTCTCATTTTTTGGTACTTGCAAGAACAATTTTTCTGGAGTCTTGACAGATGTATTGGTACAGTGCGGAACTAAGCGATATTTGTAGGTCATTATGCAAACGTTAACGCCCAAACACGAGGCCTCGGCCCAAACAATATACAGGTATTTGTTTACCTTAGCAGCAGCAGCGTGTTGTATGACGTCACAGGCATCACGTGACGCCAATGTAGCATTTTAGCGGGCGTTCAAATTATCTGAATTTCATTTCTTTTTTTTTTTTTTTTTAAAGTACTGAAATTCACGAGGTAAAAAAGCATGTTCTGACCATAATATGACATAATTAACAATTTAAAACGATTTCCAGAAAACAGTCAAATACCCTATTATACTATTTATCTCGCATTCCATTCTGGAATAGCGCGCGGGAAGATAGAACACCTGAATCTCTCTGTTCGAGCTCTGATTTCTCGTATTTTATTCTGATGGTCATTTCTACCTATGTAAGTGGGAGTGAACAATATATTTTCGCATTCGGAGGAGAATGTTGGCGATTGGAGTTTCGTAAGTAGTCCACGCCGCAGCGATAAGCGCCGTTGTTGTAATGATTCCCATCCCAGCTCCTGTATCATTTCCGTAACGCTGTCTCCCCTGTGTCGTGACAACACGAAACGAGCTGCCCTTCTTTGGACTCTTTCGATGTCCTCCGTCAAACCCACCTGATAAGGATCCCACACTGGGCTGCAATACTCCAAAAATGGACGGACAAGCGCAGTGTATGCAGTTTCTTTTGTAGTTCTGTTGCATGTTTTAAGGGTTCTGCCAATAAAACGCAGTCTCTGGTTCGCCTTTCTTACGATATTATCTACGTGTTCTTTCCAGTTTGAGGTTTTCAGAGTTTTCGGTTGTGAAGCCGACCTCCTACAAGACAGCAAAGTTGAAATTCGAATTCAGCGCCCTCCAAAAACATAAGGAACCGTTGAGAAAAAAAACTTTCGGAATTTTGTTACGGAAAAACTACCATTCGACTGGGCTAATACGTGTTCATATAAAATGATTTCCAAGCCATGGTGTACAGAAGCAATCAGTTAGAATAAATATTCCTTCAAACCGTCTCGATTGCAAATTTTTTATTAGTTAATGACGCGTTTCGCCCTTTAACAAGGCATCTTCAGATTATAATGCGCTCTCCGTGGCGTGACACCGTAAGTTGTTATTGCGGTGTTTCTCCGCCCGTGAGCGCAATTGCAAACATGGGCTTATCTTGTATCGCCAGAGACCACCGCTACGATTGAGGGCCACAAGGAAATCCAAGAAAAAACATTCCAGAAAAATAGAAATACCGCGATAACAATAACCGTGTCACACCACGGAGAATGCATTATCTGAAGATGCCCTGCTAAAGGGCGAAACGCGTCATTAACTAATAAAAAATTTGCAATCAAGACGGTTTGAAGGAATATAATACGTGTTCTGAAACAGCTCCCCGAAAGATCAGACGGCGAAAGTTGGCGACGGCTGAAAGGAGCAGACAGCGCGAGGGTAGGAGGCGAGGCGAAAGTCGAGGAAAGGTTTCGTTCGATTTGAACATCCACTAAAAGAAACTCCACCTACAACCGGGGAATCGATGTGGACACAGAAATTGGAAAAAAAATGCTGCTCGCAATGTTGGAACATTAAACATGGAACATGGCGATCCTGCCGATGACAGCGCTACTAAAGCAGAGTTACTAAACATAGCTTTTAGAAACTCATTCGCCAAAGAAGACGAAATATCCTAGATTTCTAATTACGAACAGAGGCCGTAATGAGTAACGTAGAAGTAGATATCATCGGAGTAGTGCAGCCACTAAAATCACTTAACAAGAACAAGTCTTCCGGTCCGGACTGTATACCCATTAGATTTCTATCTGATTATGCAAAAGCGATAGCGCCTTACTTAACAGTCATATACAACCGCTCTCTCATAGAAGGATCTGTACCAAAAGATTGGAAAGTTGCACAGGTCACACCTATATTCAAGAAAGGCAGTAGGAGTAACCCACTAAACTACAGGCCTATTTCATTGACGTCAATTTGCAGCAGGGTTTTGGAACATATCCTGTATTCAAATATTATGAATTATCTCGAACAGAACGATCTATTGACCCAAGGTCAACACGGATTCAGAAAATATCGTTCATGCGAAACACAACTAGCTCTTTACTCACACGACGTGATGGGTGCTATCGACAAGGGTTCGCAGATTGATTCTGTATTCCTTGATTTCCAGAACGCTTTTGACACCATACCTCACAAACGGCTTTTAATCAAATTGCGTGGTTATGGAATGTCGCAACAAATTTGTGGCTGGATAGGGGATTTTCTCTCAGAGAGGACACAGTTCGTAGTAATCGATGGTAAGGCATCGACTAAAACAGAGGTGATATCAGGCGTTCCACAGGGTAGTGTTATTGGTCCTCTGCTGTTCCTTATTTACATAAACGATTTAGGGGAAAATCTAAATAGCTCTCTTAGGTTGTTTGCAGATGATGCCGTCATTTACCGTCTAGTAAAATCATCTGAAGATCAAAACCAACTGCAGAACGATTTGAATAAGATATAAGTATGGTGTAAAAATTGGCAATTGACTCTAAATAATGAGAAGTGTGAAATCGTCCACATGAGTACGAAAGGAAATCCGTTAAACTTTGTTTACAACATAAATCAATCAAATGTGAAGGCCGTAAACTCCACAAAATACCTAGGAATTACTATTACTTCAGACTTAAATTTGAAAGAACACGTAGATAATATCGTGGGAAAGGCGAACCAGAGACTGCGTTTTATTGGCAGAACCCTTAAAAGATGCAACAGAACTACTAAAGAAACTGCATACACTGCGCTTGTCCGTCCATTTTTGGAGTATTGCAGCCCAGTGTGGGATCCTTATCAGGTGGGTTTGAACGGAGGACACCGAAAGAGTCCAAAGAAGGGCAGCTCGTTTCGTATTGTCACGATACAGGGGAGACAGCGTTACGGAAATGATACAGGATCTGGGATGGGAATCATTACAACAACGGCGCTTATCGCTGCGGCGTGGGCTACTTACGAAACTCCAATCGCCAACATTCTCCTCCGAAGGCGAGAATATATTGTTGACTCCCACTTACATAGGTAGAAATGATCATCAGAATAAAATAAGAGAAATCAGAGCTCGAACGGAGAGATTCAGGTGTTCTTTCTACCCGCGCGCTATTCGAGAATGGAATGGGAGATAAATAGTATAATTGTGGTTCGATGAACCCTCTGCCAGGCACTTAAATGTGATTTGCAGAGTATCCCGTGTAGATGTAGATGCAGATGTAAAGAAAAACTCCCGGTTGGATCTGAAGTGGAATGGAGAGTCTGGGAGACCCTAAACAGAGTCAGGTGTGGAATGGGAAGATCGGAGGATAACCTGTACGAGTAGGGGTACGGACAAGGCGAGCGCTGACATGTCGATATGTGAAAGTCGTGACTGTGTATATGAATGTACTAGCTTAAACCCGTGGCGCAGCTCGCGTGTTGGCTGATTATGATAGACAATGCGCGAAACGTCAAACCGATTTTTAAAGAGATGTATTAAAAGAAATTTCTTTTTTACTGCTTTATTTATTGATTCTTATATTTCGTTATTCGTATGCTTATCCTTACAGAGAAAGAAAAAATCTTCAAATGTTTGTATAGCTTATGGGACTTAACTACGGGGTCATCAGTCCCTAAACTTACAAACTACTTATGAACTAGCTAAGACTAAAGACGGCACAAATATCCATGCCCGAGGGGGGGATTCGAACCCCCGACCGTAGTGGCCGTGCTGACCGTGACTGGAGCGCCTCAGTCCCCTCGGCCACCGTGGCCGGCACAGAGAAAGAACTGAAGACATTGTAGCACGCATACACCAAAGATATGGTCTGTGGCATCACGTTTCGCTGTATGTAACCTCCTTGCTACAGATTCGCAAACGTCATCGCTGGCCTTCAGTCTGAATTTTTTTTTTTTTTTTTTTTTTTTTTTAATATTTTGACGACTTTCAACCACCATACCCTCCACCCCCTTATAGCTATCGGCATGGAACTGCTATGGTGTACAACGGGAGACTTCGGACAACAATTACACACAGACCATTCGTTTGCGTTCTGTAGTTTTCGCTGCAGAGCGAAATATTAACACACACACACACACACGTAGAATTTTATATACACCGATAACTTTCCATCCCAGTATACTCCACCCTTTTATCACTATCTACCCTCAAGCAGCAATGCAACCAATAAAACCATTTCCAAATAGTAAATAGAATTTTCAAAGAGTAATTATTGTTCCGCATTTCGCGTTATATTCTTCAAATTACTAAATATCTCTTCAGATCGCTATAAAACCTCACCTAAAACCTACCTCAGGTATAAATTAGTTACTTTACTAATATTTAAGTCTCTGCATCTTGTCGTTTGCACGTGATAAGTGTACACCGAACAGACATTCACATTAATATATATAGATATAGATAGCTTTCGCATTGCCATAAAACCGTGCCTAAGGCCTTCCCCGGGTAGACATTAGTAACTGTACAAATTTTTAGCTCTTTATGTCTTGTGGTTCGAACGTGATAAACGTATACCGAACAGACATTCACATTTATAGACACCTAGCTTATATGCCCGTGCTTCGCAACGGTTGTTAAAGAAGGTCCTGTGTGTATCATGGTTCTCTGGGTTCCGGACGTAGGTCAGCAAAAACACAATCCTTGTTGGATCTCTCTGTCGATAAACTCAGTTCTCCTAGCCAAGATGTCAAATTTAAGTAGAAGTCATTGTCGGAAACGATTAATGTTCATAAACTTTTTGATACTAAGAGCGAAATTAATTTAAGTCCGTGCTTCGGAATAATGTAAATTCAATGTTAGGTTATGTTCATAAAGTTACAAATTGCAACAGCAGCGCCGAAAGCGGCTGGCAAATTACATTTCTGAAAACGATATTGGATAAGTGCGAATATTGATTTGTAACAGTTTTCACAAACATCTTCTTGAATAGGAATTTGGAATGAATTGTAAGACTGTGTGAATCATGAGACTCTATACAAAAGAGTTTCGCGTGAAAGTGCTGGTCATGATGAGATGTCACAACAACGGATGTATCTGATTCGGTAAAATTTTACTTTCTATCCTGGCGGCTTCGTCTTTTCATGTTGGCAACATCAATAAGACGATATAAAATCGTTGCAAAGATGACCGAACTACATAGAGAGTAGATAAATACTGCTGTTCCTGTTGTATGCTTGATTTCACGACAAAATATTTGCGTGTCACGCGATTGGCTTACGACGATGTCACGTGATTCTCGTTATTCAACATCGGTAGTCAACATTATCACAGGAGGCCGCCGGGATATGAGTAGGACTACGTCGTATAGTTTTTCTTGACCCAGCTGTCAAACGATAACACCTTTCACAGCAGAGAGTGTCGCGGCTATATGTATCAGAGATCACTGATTATCACAGACCAGTGAGCTTACTGGCACAGGCATATCAATATCTATGGCCTAAGAGACATTCATTAAGGTATGTCTGTGTTTCCACCACGCTTCCACGATACTTTTCCTAAGAGTATTTATTGCATATTTTGTGAATTTTTGCTCGTCACACTCACCCACTGCCACGCACCGCGACCAAACTTCCTTACTAACACCATTAGACCAAGGGCTATCTACCACCACAACCACGAGTGGGTGGCAGTATGTGGTCATGGAGAAAAGTCTGTCAGCACGAACACACACAAGCCTTTTATATATAGATAGATAGATAGATGATTGGTACGTAGTGCTGTAAAAATACTTTGAACGTGCATATTTATTTAATCGTGTCTGAGCTACATGTGTAATTAATTAACAGGTTACTGGATTACAAAAACAAAACAAAAACTAATATAGGCGGCAGTGCGCATGCGCGGCTGGGGTTCAGATTCTCTGCTGAACCCCCTGGAGGCAGCGTATGGGCAGCAGGGAGGGGAGAGGGGAAGGGACGCTTCTAACGCTGGCGTCGGAGCTGGTAGATACGCCAGCTCATGGCTACCCGAGCTCTGGCGGTGACGCGCGAATGCTGCCGAAGCGAAGGCAGTGCAGCTACTGAGCTCCTCTCCTCGCGCATGCGCAAATCCTCCGTTACGTCAACATCCGATCTTCATACTTGTTTCTGGTGCATTGAAGAGTCATCAAAAACACGTCATATTCGCTAACATACGAGCTATGTCCACAAAGTAAGTTCCGTTTGGTTATAAAAAACAAACGTGTATAGATACAGAAAAAAAATTGTTGTTGTTATGGTCTTCAGTCCGGAGACTGGTTTGATGCAGCTCTCCACCCAACTCTATCCTGAGCAAGCCTTTTCATCTCCTCATAAAAACGGCAACCCACATCCACTTGAATCTGCTTACTATACGCGTCTCTTGGTCTCCCTCTGCGGTTTTTACCCCACACACTTCCCTCCAATGCTAAATTTACGATTCCTCGATGTCTAAGAATGTGTCCTACCAAGCGATCCCTTCTTTTAGTCAGGGTATGCCAGAAATTCCTTTTCTCACCAATTCTGTTCAGTACCTCTTCATTAGTTATGTGATCTACCCACCTAATCTTCAGCATTCTTCTGTAGCACCACATTTCCAAAGCCTCTATCCTCTTCCTGTCCGCACTGCTTATCGTCCATGTTTCACTCCCGTACAAGGCAACACTCCACACAAATGCCTTCAGAAAAGACTTCCTAACACTTAAATTAATATTCGATGTTAGCAAATTTCTCTTTTTCAAAAATGCTTTTATTCCCATTGCCATTCTGCATTTTATATCCTCTGTACTGCGACCATCATTTGTTACTTTACTGCCGAAGTAACAAAACTTACTATGTCATCGGCAAAACGCAATGTTTTTAATTCTTCCCCCTGAACTTTAATTCCTTCACCAAATTTTTCCTTGCTTTCTTTTATAGCTTGCTCAATGTACAAATTGAACAACATTGGAGAAAGGCTACAATCCTATCTTACTCCCTTCCCAACTGATGCTTCCCTTTCATGCCCTTCGAGTCTAATAACTGCGGTCTGGCTTTTGTACAAGTTGTATATAACTCTCCTTTCCCTGTATTTTACCCCTGCTGACTTCAGAATTTGAAAGAGTGTATTTCAGTCAACATTGTCAAACGCTTTCTCCAAATCTACAAAGGCTAAAAATGTAGGTTTGCCTTTCCTTAATCTGTCTTCTAAGATAAGACGTAAAGTGAGTATTGCCTCCCGGAAAAATATACAACTATTAAACTAGTTTTCTACATAGCTTACGAAATTTTGTAGGCATTTGTCATAGCGTGGCAGAAGTGTTTGTATGCCTTCTTCGTAGAAGGTTGCCGGCTGTGTACTCAACCATGTGGTAACATGTGCGACTGTATAGGAGATTTCCTGTCAGAGAGGACACAGTTCGTAGTAATCGATGGTAAGGCATCGACTAAAACAGAGGTCATATCGGGCGTTCCACAGGGTAGTGTTATTGGTCCTCTGCTGTTCCTTATTTACATAAACGGTTTAGGGGAAAATCTAAGTAGCTCTCTTAGGTTGTTTGCAGATGACGCCGTCATTTACCGTCTAGTAAAATCATCTGAAGATCAAAACGAACTGCAGAACGATCTGAATAAGATATCAGTATGGTGTAAAAATTGACAATTGGCTCTAAATAATGAGAAGTGTGAAGTCGTCCACATGAGTACGAAGAGAAATCCGTTAAACTTTGTTTACAAGATAACTCAATCAAATGTGAAGGCCGTAAACTCCACAAAATACCTAGGAATTACTATTACTTCAGACTTAAACTGGAAAGAACACGTAGATAATGTCGTAGAAAAGGCGAACCAGAGACTGCGTTTTATTGGCAGAACCCTTAAAACATGCAACAGAACTACTAAAGAAACTGCATACACTGCGCTTGTCCGTCCATTTTTGGAGTATTGCAGCCCAGTGTGGGATCCTTATCAGGTGGGTTTGACGGAGGACATCGAAAGGGTCCAAAGAAGGGCAGCTCGTTTCGTATTGTCACGATACAGGGGAGACAGCGTCACGGAAATGATACAGGATCTGGAATGGGAATCATTACAACAACGGCGCTTATCGCTGCGGCGTGGGCTACTTGCGAAACTCCAATCACCAACATTCTCCTCCGAATGCGAAAATATATTGTTGACTCCCACTTACATAGGTAGAAATGATCATCAGAATAAAATACGAGAAATCAGAGCTCGAACGGAGAGATTCAGGTGTTCTTTCTTCCCGTGTATTATTCGAGAATGGAATGGGAGATGAATAGTATAATTGTGGTTCGATGAACCCTCTGCCAGGCACTTAAATGTGATTTGCAGAGTATACCATGTAGATGTTCTTTCAGCTCGTCATCATCGCTGAAGTGTTGACTACCAAGGACAGGTTTTAGGTGTAAGAAGAGAAGAAAGTCGCTAGGAGCGAGACTGTACGGAGGATGATCAAACACGTCCCAGTGAAATTCCCGTAAGAGTTGTTTGGTCACATTCGCCTTGTGAGGTCGGGCGGCAACGTGAAGGGAAGAAGAAGACTCCTTTCATCTCTTCTTACACCTAAAATCTGTCCTTGGTGGTCAACACTTTACCCATGATGAGCTGAAAGAACATGTTTCCCACATGGTTGAATACACAGGCGGCAACCTTCTATGAAGAAGGCATACAAAAACTTGTCCCACGCTATGACAAGTGCCTACAAAATTTCGCAAGTTATGTAGAAAAGTAGTTAAACAGTTGCAGATTTTTATACAATAAATATTTTTTTGCCGTATCTGTTCACGTTGGGTTTATATAACTAAACGGAACTTACTTTGTGGACATGCAATTGCTGTTGAACGGTTGAACCGATTTGGCTAATTTTAGTCTTGAAATTTTTGTGCGAGTTCAGGGAAGGTTTAAACGGTGATAAAATATGGAAAAGTTGTCCGGAAAGAGGAAAATCTGGAAAAACTGAAACAGCTTTTTCCCAGTGAGCTATCAATGCCGTTCGTCCAATTGCGATATAATTTCGTACATTTCATGTTCAAAGCAAGAGGATGGTTCGCATCAAATAAAAATGTGGAAAAGTCGCCTGGAAAGTAGGAAAATTTAGGAAAAACCAAAAGCGATTTTTTCTATGAATAAAAATCAATTTCTACATGGTTGAAAAACCATCACTTCAGTACGGCTTGACAGGACAAGGTTTGTATGACATAAATTTTTTGTAAAATGTAACGGAAAATTGAAAAAAAATGAGAAAAACTGAAAGTTCGTTTATGAATGTGTTTTTGATTGAATTCAGCAGTATAACTGACTATTCGTACGACGGAGAGAGGTAATTCCTTTTTTGTTTTGTTCATAATGGTCTTGGAAAAGTTTTAAGTAAAAAAAAAAAAAAGAGGGTCAGTTAAAAAGGAAAGTCGCAAAATTCGAACCAAGTTCCTTTTTCAATGTGTTCCTAGATGTACTTAACACTATAAGTTGATAACCTTTCATCCGATTGCGATAAAATTTGGATCATTTGACGTTCAAAGCAAGAGTAACGGAAAAGTTTCTCGGAAAATTGGAAAATTCATAAAAAAAACCAGAAAGACATTTTTCAATGAAATATCAAAACCATTCTTCTGATTGCGATAAAATTTTGCACATTCGTCGTTTTAAGGCGAGAGGAAGGTTTCAGAGAAGTAAAAATTTGCAATAGTTGGCCAGAAAATAGGAATATTTGTGGAAAACTGAAAGAGCTCTTTTCTTTGGGATATCAATATCATTCGTACCGATTGTGATAAAATTTTGCGCATTCGACGCAACCGTACATACATATTAGCAACTGCGAAGCATTGCTGAGACAATTAGTTATAACTATAAGTTAATGAAGCATCAACTGCAGAAGCCTTCAATCATGACTAATAATGAAGTGAGTGGTCTCCACCTAGGTATCGTGCTGCGCTGTCGAAGGGACTGAGTTCGAGACCGACTGCCAGCAATGTTTCTAAGGCCAATCTTCTAATTAACAAATACAGGATAAACACTGACTTGTGTCTGGTTACTTAGCACATACCTTTGGACGTTTTTGCGGTAAATGACAGCTGTACTCTCGGTTGTAACAAATATTTAGCTGTATGGGTAGCGCAGTCTTTTAACGAAACCACTGACAGATTCGTATTAAAAGGATCGTGGGTTCGAGTCTGCCCACCAGCAAATAATTTTGAGCTCCTTGGCGATGCTTACACTACTGAACTGAGCATCACATCATACGGGTTATTTCGTATTTATTTGAGCAGTACATCTGCGTGGGACGTCGTTATTTAAGACATTTGTAGCTTCTCTTTGCAGGCTGTCCGAACCCTGCAACACAAAGGGTCAAGTGTGATGCGCGTACAACGAGAGGGCACGGACAAAGCATCACACTCCCGCAACCGCAAAATGCTATTAGCCTTCCGCGAAAGCTATTGTTTATGCTTGCAGGAGAGTACTGGCTCTTTCGGAGTGTGGGTTAAGAGAATATGTTGCCTAGTACGTGGCAGCATGGATTTGATTAATTGGAACGGTAGCTTTCAAAATGCAGCAATAGAACTCTTTACCGTCAGGTAAGTAATAGAACGCAGGACGTTGTTCTCGACGGCGAGTGTTCATCAGAGACGAGTGTATCGTCAGGCGTGCCCCAGGGGAGTGTGATAGGACCGCTATTATTTTCTAGCTGTAAAAATGATCTGATGGACAGAGTAAGTTATAATTTGCGGCTGTTTGCTGATGATGCTGTGGTGTATGGGAGGGTGTAGTCTGTAACTGACTGTAATAGCATACAGGTTGACTTGGACAAAATTTCTAGTTGGTGCGAAGAATGGCAGCTAGCTCTCAGTGTAGAAAAATGTAAGGTGATGCGCACGAGTAGAAAAAAACAATCCTATAATGTTCGAATACAGCATTAGTCGTGAGCTTCTTGATGCTGTCGCGTCGTTCAAATATCTAGGCGTAACATTGCAGAGCGATATGAAATGGAACGAACATGTAAGGACAGTTGTGAGTAAGGCGGACAGCCGACTTCGGTTTATTGGGAGAATTTTGGAAAGATGTACTTCACCTGTAAAGGAGACCGCGTATAAAACGCTTGTACGACCACGTCTTGAGTATTGCTCAAGTATTTGGACCCGCAGCAGATCGGTTTGAAGGAAGACATAGAGGCGGTTCAGAGGCGAGCAGCTAGGTTTGTTACCGGTAGGTTCGACCAATGCGCGAGTGTCACGGAAAAGCTCCGGTAACTCAATTGGGGATCGCTGGAGGAAAGACGACGTTCTTTTCGTGAATTTCTGTTAAGTAAATTTAGAGGGCCGGAATTTGAACCTGAGTGTAGTACGATCTTGCTGCCGCCTACTTACATTTTGCGTAAACATCACAAAGACAAGATAAGAGAAATTAGGGCTCGTACGGAGTCATATAGGCATTATTTTTTTCCTCGTTCAATTTGGGAGTGGAATAGGAAAGGAAATGCCTAGTAGTGGTACAGTGTACCCTCCGCCACGCACCTTACGGTGAATTGCGGAGTATGTATGTAGATGTAGAGACTTACCGAGTTTTGGCACTGAAGAATGGAAGAATTTAGAATTTAGATGGTTGTAACGGGGGGGAGGGGGGGGGGATGGAATAAAGTATCGCTTAAACGTAGTTTGTACACGAAACTGAAATCCTCGTACGCATTGACATGTTTAATGTTGATCCTGACTGCAGCAATTACGTACACTCATCGCAAGAAAAGGAAACGTTAGGAGCTACGAAGATGTACAACAGAGTAACATCGCAGACAACAATGCCTAACCCACACAGTAATACCTGCTTCTAGAGATGGGATAATTGAAACATCTGACGGTTTCGAAACGAATGAAACCGTGCCATCTGTGGTTTCGAAACCATGAAACCGTCAAGCAATGTATGTTTTGTCATGAAACCTTCGTTCTAGGAGGGCAATATTTTTCACTATGTGGTCAAGGGTACATACAAGAACCTGTCAACCATAGAGTATATATTTACTTCTTGGTCTGTACGGAACATGTTGATAAAGATTTTCTCCCGTGTTGTTGATGTTGCCAACATAGTCACACGAGGCCGCCGGTGTGGTAGGTAAAAGTTTACCCCGTTAGGAACTCACAAACTGCAATACGGTACGCATATTACAGTGTTGGATCATAAATGCTACTTTCTATATATACTAAATAAATTATAGGGAATAAAGGGCACACTAAATAATCACAAGTAATGCTATGGAATTGCAAAAATAATAAAGTAAGAGGCAAGTTCACCACTTGTACGTCTTGACCGTTATACCACCGCCGCAATTCTTTTAACACGAGTGTCGAAAAATTATAACGACAGTAGGTAACTTCGTTTTCTCTCACAAGAAACCAACTCTTTAACACGAGATTAAATATGCGATCTACCCTTGTTAGTATAAAAAATATCATTTCAGGCTTCATGTTGTATCTTATTTTAAAGAATGTAGTTTCACTCGTGTGTTTTTTAAATGTTAGATAAACTTAGAATTTAACTGGTTTTTCAATGCAAATAGTGAACGTTGTTTTATTGTTCTTTTACATTTATAAAGCAGACATTATGTCATTTCGGAATACAGCAGTCTCTTGCAAACGATTCTTGATATCAGTAATCATAAGCTGCAGACTCAAGAGTGTCAACTACTATTTGACACTGTCTAAATGGTTTATATACCAGTAAGTTATATGTGTATCTGTGTGGAGCCTCAGTAAAATGAAACACCACATTTCGATACCATTAGTGTGTTCCACCTTTCTGCATTAGTGGTTTGAAACACCGGTGTTGTGAGACCGACATGAAACCGTGAAACCGACAGGAAGAAACGGTTTCAGTGTATCGACAATCGACCGCGAATGTGATCCGAAACAGAACGGAATGAAACCGCAGGGTTTCGAAACCGTTTTGAACACTGAAACTGCTGTGTGTATCGAAACCTGGTTTCGAAACCATGAAACCGTAGCCAACTCTACTTGCTTCTTTTACATGCGACCCAACTTCCGAAACACGAAAACTGAATTTCGGAAACCGTTTTCCGCTGTCGTGTGTACATGTCAGGACCAGATACGGTTTTGGTGCATCGACTGAAAACAGCATCTGGAAATTAGCTGCTCGGATTTCTGATTTAGACAACACAGTGGCTGTTCTCTTTCAGTTCAGTATTATCACATTATTTTCAGAAATAAAGAGAATGTATTTATGACAAGTGATGAATTATTATTTAAGTTCTGTTGTTAGGTTCTTGTCTCACCACGATCTAAGAAGTCCCGACATATTCGGAAATAAGGAATAAATATTTGTGGCAAGTAAGAATATGAATGTCATTTCTGGTCCCAGAATCTGATACATACAGGAAACTGAGAGGAAAAAATATTAACGCATACCACAGTTCGAACCAACGATCACTGCATTTAAAATACACTACTCTCCGTTAATCACCCGGACATACTCCATACTAAACATCGCTACTGAATAGCTGTAGTCAGTGGACAATTCTGACTGCTTTTACAATGTGTGACAGCTTTTACAGCCACTGTGTCACTGATTGACATTTAATTGTAAGAAACGCTACCGAGGGTGACGTGGTTTTGATAAATCCATTAAAAACGCTTTTGGAGAAGGAAAGCAGACTGCAGTGAAGGTTCGTTCGAGCAGCTGGTCCAGCAAACTGTTATCGAGTACCAGCAGCAGCTCTGCGCATGCGCAGTTTGCGGGAATCTGGCAACTGGCAGCTGCTCGAACGAACCACGAGTGTTGCGAGGGTGAAGGTCGGGGCGAGAGTTTAAAATAGGGAAAGTTTAATTTTTAAAAACTCACAACCACCAGCTGCGAATCATATTCCCAAACATGCAAAAACACTGGAACTGTAATTGCGACTGTTTGACTCGTTTTCTAGGGAATGATATCACACGTTCGCAGCTTTCCTTCCCTGCATATGATTAACAAAACAAACTCATAATAAAGTATGTTCATGAGAGAAAAGGGTGTAAAAACTACTATTTTTGAAAACACGTTAAACTTTGTTTACAACATAAATCAATCAAATGTGAAGGCCGTAAACTCCACAAAATACCTAGGAATCACTATTACTTCAGACTTAAATTGGAAAGAACACGTAGATAATATCGTGGGAAAGGCGGACCAAGGACTGCGTTTTCTTGACAGAACCCTAAAACATGCAACAGAACTACAAAAGAAAATGCATACACTACTATTGTCCGTCCATTTTTGGAGTATTGCAGCCCAGTGTGGGATCCTTATCAGGTGGGTTTGACGGAGAACATCGAAAGAGTCCAAAGAAGGGCAGCTCGTTTCGTATTGTCGCGATACAGGGAGACAGCGTTACGGAAATGATACAGGATCTGGGATGGGAATCATTACAACAACGGCGCTTATCACTGCGGCGTGGGCTACTTGCGAAACTCCAATCGCCAACATTCTCCTCCGAATGCGAAATATATTGTTGACTCCGACTTACATAGGTAGAAATGATCATCAGAATAAAATACGAGAAATCAGAGCTCGAACAGAGAGATTCAGTTGTTCTTTCTTCCTGCGCGCTATTCGAGAATGGAATGGGAGATAAACAGTATAACTGTGGTTCGATGAACCCTCTGCCAGGCACTTAAATGTGATTTGCAGAGTATCCCATGTAGATGTAGATGTAGACGTGAAAGTTTACTTTATGTTGTTTATTTCACAATATTAGAACCCTTTGGCTGATACGTCTGTACGTCGACACATTTATCAAATAAAGTTATAGCTCGTGAGCCCCCAGACAAAATGAATATTTGTCGCGAATTGTTTTCACGCCACGTGGCTGTCTCAAACACCGTTTATGTTCGTGCCTATGCGACGACACGTGTTATTTTAACAAATCACAGTCACTTTAATTCAATGCGATGCACACCTTGTTCCACCGGCTAAATATTCACAGCACACAGTAGCACTCGATTCAAGTTGGTGCAGTCTACGACGAGCAACCACACGTGGCGATTGCCACACACAAATCTATAACCTCCACCTGGAGATCCACATGCCGACTGATGCAGAGCGACGCCGCCTGGCCAGCTACCCCACGTGCTCCCGACTCGTCACTTCGTACCCTCGCGCGCGCGCGCCAAAAGCTCAACTGCGGGGTATTTTCCCCTACGTCATCAACTTCCGCATGTGAACTGTTCTAACCGATTTGCCAACGTACAGCGCTCAGCCAATACATTTCTAAAACTTTACTTAAAATCAAAATAATTACACTACACATTAAACAAATATCTTCTTACGTTTTTATATTAGTATAAACATCCTTTGTACTATTTATCATAATTGTGCGATTTCTTATACCACAGATAAGTGATTGAACTGAATACTTCAAGATAAAATACAAAAGATTAATTAAAAATTAAATGAGAAATAGTTAATATATTATCTTTATAAACAAACATTGCCATGCTAGTTGTGTAACTGTCTTGTCTTCGTTGGTAATTTATTACTTTTCATTGTCAATTAAACATATTACGCTAGATGTGACTATATCAGCTAATGTATTGTTTATTTGTCAACAGGCCATTTTGTAATGAGGGCCTTAAAGGTTCCTAACTGCATCGTATTACTTCAAATGCCAGTAGTATCAGAATATTTTATTTCACGCTGTGCACTGCACTGTGCCTGGCACTCGCCATTGTCCCTCTCTCCCCTGGAAAATCCTAAGCTGGAACAAGCCACCAACGTCGGCCTGCTCGCTGGCCTCCCGTCAGCTACAAGCACACAGCAAATCTCAACGTGGAGAATTTCTGCCTATGGCCTAACTATAAATGTTGTCACCCAATTATGTACATACATTGCTACCATAATTAATAAGATTAAAATTGTGTAACATTTAGTGCATTAGCATGGTCAATGTTTGCAGTGAACTTCACACTGTTTAATTATCAAACGCTATTAATTACCAGTATTTCTATTGGCCGGTAATCTCACAGAGTCTACTGCTGGTGAAGCGGAGCTGCCGCCTAGCGGCTGAGCACGCAATTAATATGCACCGACCATTCCTTTAATACGTGATCTGTGGAGCACTGAATGAAGAGAAGGATGATTAGCTGCAGGCGAGTCTTCAGGGTAGTATGGAGAGAAGGATATCTCCAGTTTGGAAAGCTCTGGTGCTAAACATTGTAACCTCGTTGTCACAATAATCAGTACTCTGAAGATGGCCTAATAAACAGAAAACCGGTTAAGTTGTTGTTGTTATGGTCATCAGTCCGGAGACTGGTTTGATGCAGCTCTCCACCCTACTGTATCCTGAGCAAGCCTCTTTATCTCCTCCTACATCCATTGGATATTGCTTACTATACGGGTCTCTTGGTCTCCCTCTGCGATTTTTTCCCCACACACTTCCCTCCAATGCTAAATTCACGATTCCTCGATGTCTAAGAATGTGTCCTACCAAGCGATCCCTTCTTTTAGCCAGGGTATGCCAGAAATTCCTTTTCTCACCAATTCTGTTCAGTACCTCTTCATTAGTTATGCGATCCACCCACCTAATCTTCAGCATTCTTCTGTAGCACCACATTTCAAAAGCCTCTATTCTCTTCCTGTCCGCACTGCTTATCGTCCATGTTTCACTACCGTACAAGGCAACACTCCACACAAATGCCTTCAGAAAAGACTTCCTTACACTTAAATTAATATTCGATGTTAGCAAATTTCTCTTTTTCAAAAATGCGTTTCTTCCCATTGCTATTCTGCATTTTATATCCTCTGTACTGCGACCATCGCAAGTTATTTTACTACCCAAGTAACAAAACTCATCTACCACCTTCATTGTTTCGTTACCTAATCTCATTCCTTCAGCATCGCCTGATTTTCTGACACCGCATTCCATTATTTTTGTTTTTCTCTTGTTAATGTTCATTTTATACGCTCTCTTTAACACACTGTCCATTCCATTCAACTGCTCTTCCAGGTCCTTTGCTGTCTCTTACAGAATTACAATGTCATCAGCAAAACGCAATGTTTTTATTTCTTCCCCCTGTACTTTAATCCCTATTCCAAATTTTCCCTTACTTTCCTTCACCGCCTGCTCGATGTACAAATTGAATAACATCGGAGAAAGGCTACAACCTTGTCTTACTCCCTTCCCAACTGATGCTTCCCTTTCATGCCCTTCGAGTCTAATAACTGCGGTCTGGCTTTTGTACAAGTTATAAATAACTCTCCTTTCGCTGTATTTTACCGCTGTTGGCTTCAGAAATTGAAAGAGTTTATTCTAATCCACATTGTCAAAAGCCTTCTCCAAATCTACAAAAGCTAAAAATGTAGGTTTGCCTTTCTTTAATCTATCTTCTAAGATAAGACGTAAAGTGAGTATTGCCTCACCGGTTAAGTAAACACAAATAAACTTGTAGAACGCACACAAAATTGTGTGTGTGTGTTTTTTCAGTTTATGCAACATGTATTCGTACAGCGGACTACTTCCGACCACTGAGGAACGAAACGTCGTTGTCTCCCAGTGTCTTAAACGCGAGTCGTATGCCGACATTGCGAACGTCGTGGGACGAAGCCGAGCGGCTGTGCAGTGCGTCATCGAGCGATATACAGACAGACGTGTCGTCACAGACAGCGGACGTCCGCAGCAGCTTACAACAAGAGAGAGCGCAATGCTGCTGAGAATCGTCAAGAAAAACCCGCAAACAGCAGCGTCGGCATGTGTACATCACCACGACATCACTCCGAGGGCAGTTAGTACCACTGCCAAGCGTTCGGGCTACAGATGAAAGCCCTGCATCAGAGAAAAGAACAGGAAGTGGCGGATGCAATTCGCGAAACAGCGTGTACCCAACAGAACAGACTTCTGGGATACCGTACCGCTTCGTGATGAAAGCAAATCTACACTACTGGCCATTAAAATTGCTACACCAGGAAGAAATGAAGATGATAAACGGGTATTCATTGCACAAATATATTATACTAGATATGACATATCATTACGTTTTCGCGCAATTTGGGTGCATACATCCTGAGAAATCAGTACCCAGAAGAACCACCTCTGGCCGTAATAACGGCCTTGATACGCCTGGGCATTGAGTCACACAGAGCTTGGATGGCGTGTACAGGTACAGATGTCCATGCAGCTTCAACACGATACCACAGTTCATCAAGAGTAGTGACTGGCGTATTGTGACGAGCCAGTTGCTCGGCCACCATTGACCAGACGTTTTCAGTTGGTGAGAGATCTGGAGAATGTGTTGGCCAGGGCAGCAGTCGAACATTTTCCGTATCCAGAAAGGCCCGTAAAGGACCTGCAACATGCGGTCGTGCATTATCCTGCTGAAGTGTAGGGTTTCGCAGGGATTGAATGAAGGGTAGAGCCACGGGTCGTAACACATCTGAAATGTAACGGCCACTGTTCAATGTGCCGTCGATGCGAACAACAGGTGACCGAGACGTGTAATCAATGGCACCCCATACCATCACGCCGGGTGATACCCCAGTATGGCGATAACGAATACACGCTTCCAACGTGCGTTTACCGCCATGTCACCAAACATGGATGCGACCATCACGATGCTGTAAGCAGAACCTGGATTCATCCGAAAAAATGACGTTTTGCCATTCGTGCACCCAGGTTCGTCGTTGCGTACACCATCGCAGGTGCTTCTGTCTGTGATGCAGCGTCAAGGGTAACCGCAGCCACGGTCTCCGAGCTGACAGTCCGTGCTGCTGCAAACGTCGTCGAACTGTTCGTGCAGATGGTTGTTGTCTTGCAAACGTCCCCATCAGGGATCGAGACGTGGCTGCACGATCCGTTACAGCCGTGCGGATAAGATGCCTGACATCTCGACTGCTAGTGATACGAGGCCGTTGGGATCCAGCACGGCGTTCCGTATTGCCCTCCTGAACCCACCGATTCCATATTCTGCTGACAGTCATTGGATCGCGACCAACGCGAGCAGCAAAGTCGCGATACGATAAACCGCAATCGCGATAGGCTACAACCCGACCTTTATCAAAGTCGGAAACGTGATGGTACGCATTTCTCCTCCTTACACGAGGCATCACAATAACGTTTCACCAGGCAACGCCGGTCAACTGCTGTTTGTGTATGAGAAATCGGTTGGAAACTTTCCTCATGTCAGCACGTTGTAGGTGTCGCCACCGGCGCCAACCTTGTGAGAATGCTCCGGAAAGCTAATCATTTGCACATCACAGCATCTTCTTGATGTCGGTTAAATTTCGCGTCTGTAGCACGTCATCTTCGTGGTGTAGCCATTTTTAAGCCCAGGAGTGTAGTTAATTGTTACTCATGGTAAGGTTACCAACAATGTAGCCTGCAGCGTCGGAAAGTCAGTGTTTGTGGACAGATTTGTGTAAATGAACATTCTCAAACACAACCTACAACACAGTGACGGCGTCTTGGCCCTTCCTAGAAACTGTTACTTCCAGCAGGTTAATACTTATGAAATTGCGTGGTTATGGAATATCTCTCCAATTGTGCAATTCGATTCACGATTTCGTATCAGAAAGGACACAGTTCGTTGTAATTGACGGTAAGTCATCGAGTAAAACAGAAGTGATATCTGGCGTTCCCCAGGAATGCGTTATAGGTCCCCTACTCTTCCTCGTGTTTATAAACGATTTAGGAGACAATCTGAATAGCTCCCTTAGACTGTTCGCGGATGATGCTGTCGTTTATCGGTTAGTGAAGTCAACAGAGGATCAAAAGCAACTGCAAAGCGATTTAGACAAAATTTCTGCATGGTGCGAAAATTGGCAATTAACACTAAATAATGAAAAGTGTGAAGTAATACACATGACCACTAAAAGAAATCCGCTGAACTTCTATTACGCGGTAAATCAGTCAAACCTTAAGGTCAATTCTACCAAATACCTAGGAGTTACAATTACGAACAACTTAGACTGGAGAGAACACAGAGAAAATATTGTGGGGAAGGCGAATCAAAGGTTACGTTTCATTGGCAGAACGCTTCGAAGATGCACCAGCTCCACCAAAGAGACTGGCTACATCACTCTTGTGCGTCCTCTCCTGGAGTACTGTTGCCCCTTGTGGGACCCTCACCAGGTGGGACTGACGGAAGTCATTGAGAAGGTTCAGAGAAGGGCAGCTCGTTTTGTTTTATCACGTTACGGGAGGAAAAGCGTCACGGAAATGTTGCACGAATTGCGGTGGAAATCATTAAAAGAAAGACGTTATTCATTGCGGCGTGATCTGTTTGCGAAGTTTCAATCACCGACTTTTAGTTCTGAATGTGAAAATATTTTGCTAGCACCCACCTACTTAGGGAGACATGACCATCCCAATAATATAAGAGAAATCAGATTGAAAACGGAACGATTTAGGTGTTCTTTCTTCCCGCGCGCTATTAGAGAATGGAACGGTAGAGAAAAGTTATGAAAGTGGTTATTGAACCCTCTGCCAGGCACTTGAATGTGATTTGCAGAGTATCTATGTAGATGTAGATGTAGATGTAGATGTGAATGAATGCTGGACCACAGCACTCCACACACTCTGCAAACAAAAGCGCGTCGGAAAGCACAAGGCGATTGGTCCATTCGGTGCCACGGAGATTGCGAGAAGTGATACATCGGAAGTGTATCCGTACGAAGTACTGAAATGTCCTGGCGTTGTTAGCAGTGTCATTTTCTGTTGCTGTATGAATGCTTAATTCCCACCGCAGTAGAGAACTTGGCACACGTTTTTGTATTTCGTTTTGTTTTGTAAAGGCTGGTTCATTCTCGTTCTGTATACCAGCAAGCGGCATTGCCGATTGGCCAATGAGTATAGTGCGTATTAGTCTTGTGTAGTTCGCGAACGAAGTAGTTCGGAAGAGCGCTCCCACGGGTGAACTACGCGAACTAGTTCGCAGATCCCTCGCCTCTTAGTTCGTCCGCCCCTTTTCCGAAGACTGACGGGGAACAGCGAGAGGACGCGAGAGCGCGCAGAATCGCGTGGTTCCCTTCTGCCAGTTGCCGTCATTTCGAGCTGAGATGCAGCTCAGCTGTAGTTTCAGTAGCGGCAGCGAAAGCCAAAACGAGCGGGCGAACTAAAAAGAGAGACCTACTTCGCGGCCGAGCTGCGAACTGAAAGGAGAGCTACCGGTCGCGAACTAAAAGATGCGCTATTGGTCGGGAACTAAAACATGCGCGATAGGTCGCCAACTAAAGCATGCGTGATAGATCGCGAACTAAAATATGCGCGATAGGTCATGAACTAAATTATGTGTGATAGGTCGCGAACTAAACAATGCGTGTTAGGTCGCGAACTAAACAATGCGTGTTAGGTCGCAAACTAAAATATGCGCGATAGGTCGCGAACTAAAATATGCACGATAGGTCGCGAACTAAAATATGCGTGATAGGTCAGGAACTAAAATATGCCTGATAGGTCGCGAACTAAACAATGCATGTTTGGTCGCGAACTAAAATATGCGTGATAGGTCGCGAACTAAAATATGCGCGATAGCTCGCGAACAGAATTAAAAATCACTTGTTTGCCTTCTGCTGATGAGAGCCATTTCGAGGTTAGCGTCTCTCTGCCTGCTAGATTACATAGTTCAGTACTACAAAATTTCTGCTTTGAAGTATTCTGCACTCTGCAATATCTGACTAATAAATTCCATAATGCCGAGATATAGAGATAACTCTAAACTTAAACGCGATAAATGATCCACACACAGACAGTTTCTTTTGGTCTGCGTGATATCGTTAGCGACTCAAGCAGCAAGCGCATGAAGCAGCTAGGTGGGGGAACTTCTCCCTCCACCTGCATGCGCAGACCACGCCGCTCAGCCGTCACTGGGAGCGGACGAACTAAAAGAACGAACTAAAGTCAGCGCTCCCGATCGCGAACTTTTCTAAAGGCTGGTTCATTCTCGTTCTATATACCAGCATAGCCGCATGGCCGACCGGCCAGTGTGTATAGTGCGTGTCCAATTTGTGTTTTCGTATTGTCAATAAAGGCAGTTTACTTTCCCATGCCCTAGTGCACGAATACTTATTTCCATTACTGCAAGCGTTCACGCAGTGAATGCACCGCAGCCATCTTGGTTGGATATAGAAACGCAGTTGGGCTGATAAATGCGTAGTTTTTCAAGAGGCACCCGCCTCAATTACATTGTCATTTGCCCCCCACAGGATAGGAAAAAAAAAAAATCTAATTTTTCACGCAGACACGTGAATACTGAAGGGGTGCGACAGTGTTCTCAACACGTACAATACGAATTACTTTTGTATAAGAATCATAATTCAAACTATGACTTTTATTTAATTTTTTAATTTTATTTAATACTAGCTCGCGTGTTGGTTGATTATGATAGATAACCTTTCTTTCAGTAGTGTGCTATGAGACTGGTTTTGAAGGATGAAATGAAATACAATGCCTTCTCTACAAACAAACATTTTTAATCAACATTCAAATAAAAAATATAATTATTTGAAAATTATGCGCGAGACGATAAATCGATTGTTTTTAAAGAGATGTATTAAAAGAAATTTCTTTTTTACTGCTTTATTTATTTATTCTTATATTTCCTTATTCGTATGCTTATCCTTACAGAGAAAGAGCTGAAGACATTGTAGCACGTATAGACCAAAGATATCGTCTGTGGCATCACGTTACGCTGTATGTAACCTCTTTGCTATAGAGTCGCAAACGTCATCGCTGGCCTTCAGTCCGAATTGTTTTATAATTTGACGACTTTGAACCACCATATCTTCCACGCCCTTATAGCTATCGGCATGGAACTGCTATAGTGTACAACGGGAGACTTCGGACAACAATTTCACACAGGCAATTCGTTTGAGTTCTGTAGTTTTCGCTGCAGAGCGAAATATTAACACACACACACACACACACACACACGTAGAATTTTATATACACCGATAACTTTCCATTCCAATATACTCCACCCTTTTATCACTATCAACCCTCAAGCAACAATGCATCCAATAAAACCATTTTCGAGGGGAAATATAATTTTCAAAGAGTAACTATTGTTCCGCATTTCGCATTATATTCTTCAAATTATTAAATATCTATCATATCGCTATAAAACCGTGCCTAAAACCTTCCTCAGGTATAAATTATTAACTGTACAAATATTTAAGTCTCTGCGTCTTGTCGTTCGGACGTGATAAGCGTACACCGAACAGACATTCACATTTATAGTTATATACTAGCTGACACGCCCTGGCTTTGCACAGTAATCTTCAAACTTGTTTAACTCTAGAACTGCAGAACGTGTAGTGACGCACTTTCTTTCAATTTCTTCGTTACAATTGTGGGATCGATGTAGGCTATATTGAATGTCAATACGGAAATGTGAAATAATTGGAATAAAACTATTAACGTGGAGTGGTCCGCCACTTCCGCACTTTCTGTGGCATACAGTTTGGGACCTGCGCCAAACGTGCATAGTACAGAATTATAGAAGTCACGACGATTTAAAGAAAACAGCAGCAGATAAAATGTCTGACTTGTGCAGAGATCTTCCACAATCACTACACGCGTAGTCTGAAGCCATCTGGCGCCAGCACTTTAGATGAGGATAAAATCCCACTGGCGTGTTTTACGGCCCACTTTAGATTTGTAGTTTTATAAGTTCTTGCACTCTTTCAAATTCTGAAGCAAGCAGGAGTAAAATATAGGGAGCGTAAGGTTATTTACAACTTGTACAAAAACCAGACAGCGGTTGTCAGAGTTGAAGGGCATGAAAGGGATGCAGTGGTTGGAAAGGGAGTAAGACAGGGTTGTAGTCTTTCCCCAATGTTGTTCAATTTGTACAATGAGCAAGCTATAAAGGAAAGCAAGGAGAAATTTGGAGAAGGAATTGAAAGTTCAGGGTGGAGAATTAAAAACATTGCGTTTTGCGGACGACATAGTAATTCTGTCAGATACAGCAAAGGACCTGGAAGAGCAATTGAACGGAATAGACAGTGTGCTGAAAGGTGCATATAAGATGAACATTAACAAGAGTAAAACTAGGGTAATGGAGTGCAGTGTAAGAAAATCAGGTGATGCTGAAGGAATTAGATTAGGTAACGAAACAATAAAGGAGGTAGATGAGTTTTGTTACTTGGGCAGTAAAATAACAAATGATGGTCGCAGTGCAGAGGATATAAAATGCAGAATGGCAATGGGTAGAAAAGCGTTCTTGAAAAAGAGAAATCTGTTAACAGCGAATATTGATTGAAGCCTAAGGAAGTCCTTTCTGAAGGCATTTGTGTGGAGTGTTGCCTTGTATGGGAGTGAGACATGGACGATAAACAGTGCGGACAGGAAGAGGATTGAGGCTTTTGAAATATGGTGCTACAGAAGAATGCTGAAGATTAGGTGGGTGGATCGCGTAGCTAATGAGGAGGTACTGAACAGAATTGGGGAGAAAAGGAATTTCTGGCATATCTTGACTAAAAGGAGGGATAGATTGGTAGGACACATTGTTAGACATCGAGGAATTGTGAATTTAGCATTGGAGGGAAGTGTGTGGGGAAAAAATGGCAGAGGGAGACCAAGAGATGGATACAGTAAGCAGATTCAGACAGATGTGGGTTGCCGTTCTTGTGTGGAGATGAAGAGGCTTGCTCAGGATAGGGTATTGTGGAGAGCTGCATCAAACCAGTCTCCGGACTGAAGACCACAACAACAACAACAAGTTTTTGCAAACATTTTGGACCAAACTAATAATCTGAATAATAAATAATTAATTAATAACAGTGTCTGAAACCGTTCTAGGGAAATAACTTATAGGTAATGGCGAGTTCCGAACCACGTACCCTCATATCACAATCCAACGCACTGCCCACGTCGCTACAGATAAAAGACGGGTCCTGTATTCCTAATTCTCGTACTATTGATGGCCATTGTTAACTGATGCTAATATGGCATTTGTACACACTAGATTATCATTTATCTTACGAAGAACGACGTATTTTGTTAATTATTCAGTGCGCCATTGCTTTGAAATGACAACGTGTAAGTTACAATAAGAAAGTCATCAAATACGCGACGCAAGATGGCGTATGCCAGAGAGAGTTCTGGGCGAGGAATGTCACGTGACATCTGCGAACGGCTGGTTTTCGTTCATTCACTGGAGGGTGTCAAAACTCCGTTATTTTTGCAAATATGTCTCAAACGATACGAAATATGAAAAATACATCAGGGAACAAAGTTGTAGAGAATTTTCTCCTCTACAAATTCGTTTATTCATTTTTCGCCTCAGATGAACGGTTTTTTCCAATTAAAATTACATTACAAACAGCTTTTTTTATTTATTACTAACTTATTTCTTGTGTGAAATGTTTGAAAAAGCGAGGTTCTGATCTCTGGTAGCCAACAATTATGTCTGTAAAATTTGGTGCCGGCCGCGGTGGCCGAGGGGACTGAGGCGCTTCAGTCACTGTCTGCACGACCACTACGGTCGGGGGTTCGAATCCCCCCCTCGGGCATGGATATTTGTGCCGTCCTAGTTCGTAAGTAGTTCATAAGTAGTTTGTAAGTCTAGGGACTGATAGCCTCGTAGTTGAGTCCCGTAGGAAAAAAAAACAAAAAGAAAAAAAAAAATGGTGTCGATCGGTTGAACGGTTCGACCTAAAAAGTGGGAACACGTTATAACCAGACAGACATCGTCAAATCGTCGTTATATTTGCAAATCTCTCTGCAACGATGCAAGATATGAAAAAACCATAATAGAGCGAAGTTGTAGAGAATTTTCCCCTATACCAATTAGGCTATTCAATTTTCGCGTCAGATGAACGGTTCGTTTGCAATTACAATTATATTACAAACAGATATTTTTTTGTTTTACTACTGTATTTTTTGTCCGAACAATTTGAAAAAGGAAGGTTCTGGTCTCTGGCGGCCTACAATCATGTCTGTAAAATTTGGTGCTGATCGGTTGAATGGTTCGTCTTAGAAACAGGGAACACGTTACGGACAGACAGACAGACATCCAAAAACCACCGTTATTTTTACAAATATCTCTGAAACGATACGAGATATGAAAAAAAACATAAGAGAGCAAAGTTGTAGAGAATTCACAAATTCGGTTATTCAATTTTCGTGTCAGATGAATGGTTAGGCCGTTATTTTCGTTTAAATTTCGATCTGTCAAAAGACGATCGCAAAGGCCCACTTTTAGTGTTACTAGCGTAACCTAAAGTGGGCCAAAATGTTAAATGCGGTTCACTCGTACAAGTTCGACACGTCTTCACGCGTTTATAATTTTTTTAATGTTATTTTTTCAATAGATTCTTTTTGAGTTCTGCAAGTCTATGCTATGTTACTATCTGCACTGGTCTAGCTCTTATAGTTTAGGCTCCAGAGCTAATTAAAGTCAAGAAGCTGTAAACGATTCTCCGTTATTAGTATTGTTATTTTAGTTGTTTGTCTGTAAATCTGCCGGACTCGACAACTGGTTCATCAGTCCTCAGCTTACAAACTACTTTCGCTGAGGACTGATAACCTAGTTGTGCCCGCCACTCATACTGGACTAGCCGCGCACCTCACTACACCACGTACAAAAGGCAGAACTAGCGTCTGAAAAATGGCTGAGGAGCACGTAAAACCTTTGAAAAGAAAGTCTTCTGAACACCCACAGTGGGAAGAAGAGTAGGGGAGACCGGGGCACATTTTCCATAGGGGTAAGTTTTCCAACTCCCTTTAGTTTCGAAGCAAACCGCTAGATGTCACCACCGGCGATACTGTAGGAAGTATCAACAAAGCACGCTTCATTTACGAAAGTCTCAGTGTTGTACCAGCAGTCACTACGTCGGCAGGGCTGTTTTCTTCATTTTTGCAAAAGTGAGTAAACTTTCACGTTTTTATTGAAACTTAAAATAAACATACTAGCGTTAAACCTATTATTTTGACATTGCACACACTAAAAGTGGGTTTCTTTCTTCACGTAACTGTGCATTTCTTTTGTAAATAGCTTACACTGTTACTCATCGACGTAGTGTTACAGTTCCGAATATGGCGACGGGGCACGTTTTCCGAGTGCATATGGGGCACATATTCCTTATTGCTTTGAGTCTTACGCCAAGTCTAAAGCAAATGAAAAGTGTGTACAGTGCACGAAATGGGAGCATGGAGACTGTACGAAAGGAAATGTTCCATTTTTTGTTTGCTTACATTGTGATTCAGACAATCAGTATAAGTATTGTTAAAAACGTCTATAATTGTGAAATATTTGAGTCACATATTTTGTAAAACCTTTCAGTAGCATTTATTTTTATTTAATGTGGTTACTTTTACTATATCCTTCTTTTGTAATGTATTGTAAATGCATAATAAAAATACATATTCAGTGAATTCAAGATAATTATCTCTGTTTTAACATTTAAAGTATAGTTGGAAAATTTGCCCCTGTACATTTTACGTAAGCTGGAAAACATGCCCGCATACGGGGCAAATTTTCCAACGCAACATGGTCAGACAAAATCATTTGTTACCAAGAAGGATATTTACTATTTTCAAAAATATCCTTACAAGACTGCAGATAAAGGTATAGGAAATATAATGATCCGCTGTTTACCGGAAAATCGATAAAAATAAAAAGTACAAAAATAAAAATGTAAAATGGTGGAAAACGTGCCCCGGTCTCCCCTACTTTTTGTTGGAACGCAAAGCGCTGTTGGCCGGCCGCGGTGGCCGAGGGGACTGAGGCGCTGCAGTCACGGTCTGCACGGCCTCTAAGGTCGGGGCTTCGAATCCCCCCTCGGGCATGGATGCTTTTGCCATCCTAGTTCATAAGTAGTTTGTAAGTTTAGCGACTGATGACCCCGTAGTTAAGTCCCATAGACTATACAAACATTTAAACATTTGTAGGCGTTGTTGGAACGCATCTACATACATACTCCGCAATTCACCGTAAGGTGCGTGGCGGAGGGTACACTGTTCCACTACTAGGCACTTCCTTTCCTATTCCACTCCCAAATTGAACGAGCCCTAATTTTTCTTATCTTGTCTTTGTGATCTTTACGCGAAATGTAAGTAGGCGGCAGGAAGATCGTACTACACTCAGCTTCAAATTCCGGCCCTCTAAATTTACTTAACAGAAATTCACGAAAAGAACGTCGTCTTTCTTCCAGCGATTTCCAATTGAGTTCCCGGAGCATTTCCGTGACACTCGCGCATTGGTCGAACCTACCGGTAACAAATCTAGCTGCTCGCCTCTGAACCGCCTCTATGTCTTCCTTCAAACCGATCTGCTGCGGGTCCCAAACGCTTGAGCAATACTCAAGACGTGGTCGTAAAAGTCGTAAAAGCGTTTTATACGCGGTCTCCTTTACAGGTGAAGTACATCTTCCCAAAATCCTCCCAATAAACCGAAGTCGGCTGTCCGCCTTACTCACAACTGTCCTTACATGCTCGTTCCATTTCATATCGCTCTGCAATGTTACGCCTAGATATTTGAACGACGCGACAGCATCAAGAAGCTCACTACTAATGCTGTGCTCAAACACCATGGAATACCTACTCATGCGCATCACCTTACATTTTTCTACATTGAGAGCTAGCTGCCATTCTCCACACCAACTTGAAATTTTGTCCAAGTCATCCTGTATGCTATTACAGTCAGTTACAGACGACACCCTCCCATACACCACAGCATCATCAGCAAACAACCGCAAATTACAACTTACTCTGTCCATCAGATCATTTTTATAGATAGAAAATAATAGCGGTCCTATCACACTCCCCTGGGGCACGCCTGACCATACACTCTGTTGAACACTCGCCGTCGAGAACAACGTACTGCGTTCTATTACTTAGGAAGTCTTCCAGCCAGTCACAAATCTGTGAACCTATTCCATAAGCTCGTATCTTCGTTAGCAGTCTGCAGTGTGGCACCGCGTCGAACGCCTTTTTGAAGTGGAGAAAAACACAATCCGCCTGTTGCCCTTCATCCATGTGAGAAAAGGGCAAGCTGAGTTTCACATGAACGATGTTTCCTAAACCCGTGCTGATTCATGGAAAGAAGCTTCTCCGTTTCAAGGAAATTTACTATATTCGAACTGAGAATATGCTCCAAAATTCTACATGAAACTTTTTGAAGCGGAGCTCAGTGTTTGTTTTGCAATTCAAGATTGTCTTCATGGAAGAAGTACAATGTGAAGCAGCATTTTCAACTGCTTCCCGATAAAGATGTAGTTAGTTTGACTAAAAGAAGAACGAAAAGTCGAAGTTATAGAAATGAAGCAGAAAAAGGAGAAAGACGTAAGTATACTTGTAGATAATTATGTTATCAATTCAATTTACTGCTGTTATTGATATGTTGTGTGCATTTTCCGTCAATTTTACCTTCTCCGGTACGTATTTACAGTAATCCAGCGATGAGAGTAAGCTATCGTGTAGCTCTTAAAATAGCTAAAACTGCGCAGCCCTTCAGCGATGCAGAATTTGTGACATTTGCATCCAGTGACATTAGCACCCAGTTCTGTTCGAGGGGCGGCCCGCTAATCTCCCCGTCCGGTCCCTGCTCGGCAGGTAGAAGAGCCGAGGGCTGTGAGGTCGCATTGAGACAAGGCCGTACTTGACGGCAATAGCATTGCTGCAATTCATAATGGAAGCGGGCCTAAAGAACAACCAAGACATATTAATAAGATTTGTGACCTGGAAAATGCCTTCGATAATGTAAGGTGCTGGATGACGTTCGCAATTCTGAGAAAAATAGGAGGAAGCTTGTAGGGAAAGCGGAAAATACATAAGAACGAAGTCGATACAATAAGCGTCGAAAGTCAAGAACGAAATGCTCAGATTAGAAAGGGGGTAAGAAAAGGTTGTGGACTGTCACCATAATTGTTCAACTTGCACAATGAAGAGACATAATGTAGAAAATAAAGAAGATGTTCAAGGCTCTGATAAAAGTTCTGGGTAAAAGGATATCAGTGATAAGATTTGCTGATGACATTACTATCATCTGTGTTGAAGTGAAGGAAAATTACAGGGTCTGTTGAATAGAATGAAAAGAGTAATGAGCACAGACCATGGACTGAAGGTAAACCAAGGAAAGATGAAAGTCATAAGAAGTAACAGAAATAAAAGCAGCGAGAAAATAACATCCGAAAAGAAAGGCAATAGGAGTGATCCCCAAAATTACAGGCCTATCTCATTGACGTCGATTTGCAGTAGGATTTTGGAACATATACTTTGTTCGAATATTATGAACCACCTTGAAGAGAACGACCTATTAACCAGTAGTCAACACGGATTCAGAAAGTATCGCTCTTGCGAAAAACATTTTGTCCTTTATTCACATGAAGTGTTAAGTGCCATCGACAAGGGATCTCAAATCGATTCCATATTTCCCCATTTCCGGAAGGCTTTTGACACTGTACCCCACAAGCGGCTTCTAATGAAATTGCGTGCTTATGGAATATCTCCCCAATTGTGCGATTGGATTCACGATTTCCTATCAGAAAGGACACAGTTCGTTGTAATTGACGGTAAGTCATCGAGTAAAACAGAAGCGATATCTGGCGTTCCACAGGGAAGCGTTATAGGTCCCCTACTCTTCCTTGTGTTTATAAACGATTTAGGAGATAATCTGAATAGCTCCCTTAGACTGTTCGCGGATGATGCTGTCGTTTATCGGTTAGTGAAGTCAACAGAGGATCAAAAGCAACTGCAAAGCGATTTAGACAAAATTTCTACTTGGTGCGAAAATTGGCAATTGACACTAAATAAAGAAAAGTGTAAAGTAATACCACATGACCACTAAAAGAAATCCGCTGAACTTTAATTACGCGATAAATTAGTCAAACCTTAAGGTCGTAAATTTTACCAAATACCTAGGAGTTACAATTACGAACAGCTTAGACTGGAGTGAACACATAGAAAATATTGTGGGGAAGGCGAACCAAAGGTTACGTTTCATCGGCAGAACGCTTAGAAGATGCACCAGCTCCACCAAAGAGACTGCCTATATCACACTTGTGCGTCCTCTCCTGAAGTACTGTTGCCCCTTGTGGGACCCTCACCAGGTGGGACTGACGGAAGATATTGAGAAGGTTCAGAGAAGGGCAGCTCGTTTTGTTTTATCTCGTTACGGGGGGGAAAGCGTCACGGAAATGTTGCACGAATTTGGGTGGAAATCATTAAAAGAAAGACGTTATTCATTGCGGCGTGATCTGTTTGCGAAATTTCAATCACTGACTTTTAGTTCTGAATGTGAAAATATTTTGCTAGCACCCACCTACTTAGGGAGACATGACCATCCCAATAATATAAGAGAAATCAGATTGAAAACGGAACGATTTAGGTGTTCTTTCTTCCCGCGCGCTATTAGGGAATGGAACGGTAGAGAAAAGTTATGAAGGTGGTTAATGGACCCTCTGCCAGGCACTTAAATGTGATTTGCAGAGTATCTATGTAGATGTAGATGTAGATGTAAATGTAGAATTGGTGATCACAATGCAGTGCTGTAGCCGGCCGCAGTGGCCGAGTGGACTGCGGCGCGCCAGTCACGGTGTTCACGGCCGCTGCGGTCGGGGGTTCGAATGCCCCCTCGGGCATGGATGTTTGTGTCGTCTTTAGTATAAGCTAGTTCATAAGTAGTTTGTAAGTTTAGGGACTGATGACCCCGTAGTTAAGTCCCATAAGCTCTGCAAAAAATTTGAATTTGATCACAATGTACAGCAAGACGAGGAATTCCGCTACCTTTGCAGTAAACTAACTCACGACGGAAGAAGCAAGAGGGACATAAAAAGTAGATTAGCACAAGCAATGAGGGCATTGACGGGAAAGACAAATCTACTGCTGTCAAACATCGCCCTGGACTTTAGGCAGAAATTTCGCAGAACATAAGTTTGCAGTATAACATTGTATGTATCTTGGACTGCTGAGAAATTAGAACAGAAGAGAATTGAAGCATTTGATATGTAGTTTATGGAGTTGTACAAAATATCACGTAATTTTTTTTGTAAGTACTGCTTTTAAGTTTATGTTTTAAAGCCATAAATGCCTGGGTATTTATGAATTTTGGGCATTTGCCCAAGCATTCATTCTAGGCATTTGCCCCAACTTGCAAATGTCGAGGCATTTTACATCATTAGGGGAAAAACAGAATGGAAACGTGAAGCAAATAATTGAGGATGTAGGTTGCAATGGTTCTCTGAAATGAAACGGTTGGCTAAGGATTTGGTGGCAGGTCGCATGAAAGCAGTCAGAAGACTGATGACTAGGGATGCAAACGATAAATCTACGTTTTGATAACATCGACGTTTTGCCCCAAAACATCGATGTTAACAGCGATGGTTTGAACATCGATATATCGCCTATGTATCGGTGATCGAAGTCGGAAACTATCAACACCGTTAAATTCTGGTTCTAAGCCTTTTTACTGTATATGAAAAGGATGTTCTACAGTATTGTATGTTACGTTTAGAAAACAAAGGAAGAAACAAATATTTGGGTTTTATTTCCTAAGAAGTGATAATTTGCGAATGTGTGGTTACGTTACAACAACAACAAAAAAATTAAACATATTCACAGAATATATGACAACTGCGAATAGGCAAAGCTGAAAATGTGTACCCAGCTGGCACAAATACACAAACTGCACGAACCGAATAGTACGATCTTCATAATCATACTGACAGTTAGCAGTCATCCGCTGAGGTGGACAAGGACCTCGGGACTGCAGGCAGACTGTGTCGAGAGAGCTAAAAAAAAAAAAAAAATAAATAAATAAAAAAAAGTTCAAATGTTTGTAAATCTATCGGACCAAACTGCGTGGTCATCAGTCCATAGCCTACTACAAACTACTTAAACCTAGGTAAAGTAACCTAAGGACAAACACACACACCCATTCCCCAGGGAGGACTCGAACCTCCACGGCGAGCAACTGCGCGCTCCGCAGCGAGACGCTATAGACCGCTTTTCTATTATTTTTTTTTTTATTTTTTTTTTTTTATTTTTTTTTTTTTTTTTTTTTTGACCGCTCGGCTACTCCAAAATTGTTGAGACAGCAACAGAACATTCTTTCACAAATTCGGATATGTGACAAAAGCGCCCAGTGACATCTGCACCCAACCCCAAATCTGCGACATTTGCACCCAGTCTGACCTGTTTACCACGTCACAGCCTACCGCATTGAAGAAATGGCAAACGACGTGAAAGCTCAGCTGACAGACTGGACCAAAGGTTTAGTTTTCGTTTCTTCAGCATTGGATGAAAGCACTGATGTATGTGATGTTGCTCAACTTGTAGTCTTTTTGCGAGGCGTTGACGGTCAGTTTAATGTGGTCGAGGAACTCTTAGATTTAGTGCCTATTACACAACAACGGCCGACGATATATTTTCTTGCTTAGAAAATATAATAGAGAAATACGAGCTTTGTCGGGAAAAACTTTCATCGATTGCAACGGACGGGACTCTTGCAATGATTGGTCACAAGTTTGGAGTGCTTGCTTTGATAAGAAAAAAGTTGAAAGCAGTCGGTGTCCAGCAGCAAATACCAGCAATACATTGCGTTCATTTGCTAGCCAAATGTGTCGACCTAGTTGGCGTCATGGGTGTGGTCATAAAGACAAGTAGCTTATATGCCCGTGCTTCGCAACGGTTGTTAAAGAAGGTCCTGTGTATATCATGGTTCTTTGGGTTCCGGACGTAGGTCAGCAAAAACACAATCCTTGTTGGATCTCTCTGTCAATAAACTCAGTTCTCCTAGCCAAGATGTCAAATTTAAGTAGCAGTCATTGTCGAAAACGATTAATGTTCATAAAGTTTTTCATACTAAGATTGAAATTAATTTAAGTCCGTGCTTCGGAACTATTTAAATTCAATGATAGGTTGTGTTCATAAAGTTACACATTGCAACAGCAGCGCCGAAAGCGGCTGGCAAATTACATTTCTGAAAACGATATTGGATAAGTGCGAATATTGATTTGTAACAGTTTTCACAAATATCTTCTTGAGTAGGAATTTGGAATGAATTGTAAGACTGTGTGAATCATGAGACTCTATACAAAAGAGTTTCGCGTGAAAGTGCTGGTCATAATGAGATGTGACAACAACGGATGTATCTGATTCGGTAAAGTTTTACTTTCTATCCTGGCGGCTTCGTGTTTTTATGTTGGCAACATCAATAACACGATGTAAAATCGTTGCAAGGATGACCGAACCACATAGAGTGTAGATAAATACTGCTGTTCCTGCTGTATGCTTGATTTCACGACAAAATATTTGCGTGCCACGCGATTGGCTTATGACGATGTCACATGATTCTCGTTATTCAACATCTGTTGCCAATATTATCACAGGAGGCCGCCGGGATATGAGTAGGACTACGTCGCATAGTTTTTCTTGACCTAGATGTCAAACAATAACACCTTTCACAGCAGAGAGTGTCGCGGCTATATCATTAATGTCTGTTTTTCCACCACGCTTCCACGATAGTGATCAGTGTTCCACGAGTATTTTTATCTTTGTTTTGTGTCTCTGTTCATAGTCGGTAATGTGTGGTTGACGAAAACATGTGATCTATTTTTTTTTTTTTTTTATGCGTATTTGATATTCCTCGTCGTTATTGAAGTCTGAAAGGACCGCATTGTCTGACGATTGAAAGAATAAACAGATTTTGACTCGTACCGTAAAGTTCGTAGGTCACAGAGTTTATAGCTTTTCCTAAGAGTATTTATTGCATATTTTGCGAATTTTTGCTCGTCACACTCACCCACTGCCACGCACCGCGACCAAACTCCCTTACTAACACCATTAGTCCAAGGGCTATCTACCACCACAACCACGAGTGGGTGGCAGTATGTGGTCATGGGGAAAAGTCTATCAGCACGAACACACACAACCCTTTCATATATAGATTAATTAATTAACATTCTCAGATCGGACGGTTGCCGTGGTGGAGTAGCCGAGCGGTCTAAAGCGTCTCGCTGAGGAGCGCGCGGTTGCTCGCCGTGGAGGTTCGAGTCCTCCCTGGGGCATGGTTGTGTGTGTTGTCCTTAGGTTTAAGTAGTTTGTAAGCTACGGACTGATGATCACGCAGTTTGGTCCGATAGATTTACAGACATTTGAACATCGCACGGTTTGGGACATAGACAATTCAAATCGTTCCTGGCAGTTCTCGAGTGTGAATACGGTGATGATCCATATTTTTGTGTGTACGCTGGTTGGGTCGAGGTGGTGTTTTAGAACGATTTTTTTTTTAATTTACGTAAAGAGATAGCATTATTTACGTATGCGAAACGAAAACCAGTGAAAGAACTGGATGACTCACAGTACATTTTAGACCTTGCGTTTTTAACTGACTTAACGAAGCATCTGAATAGCTTGAATGTAGCTTTGCTAGGTAAAAATAATAAGGTAATCAGTGACGTTTTTGACACTATTTTGGCTTTCAAGAAGAAATTGCTTTTGTGGGAAAAGCAACTGTCAGAAATGTCAAGTGTACACTTCCCGAGCGTTGCACTAATAGCGCGTAATGACCAGAAATTTCACACCTGATATCGAGATGTCGGTTCAGAATCAATTTAAATAAATGCAGAATGATGTAAATTAATGCTTATTTCTTTTTTGCTCGTAGTACATCTCCTCTGAAATGACAATTCTTTTATGTGTACGTCACCTTGTTGTTTATCTTGACAGGAAACTGATAGGCTTTGTGATCATGGAGTTTCTTCCCCTTTTATGTTTTCTATATATCATAGGAGTTTAGTTATTCCTTTTACTTCCTCCAGGGAGAAGGTTTTTGTTTTACACTCGATAAATTATACTTATCTTAATAGTTCCCAGGTTTTTGCTTCCCGCAGCAGGGATATTTTATTTTCCTTTAGCTTACAAATTTTCCCATGTACCTATTTGGTTATTTTGTAGAAGTTCTTTATCGTACCACGACAACTTTGTTATGGTACCACTGTCATAGGCAGGGAACTTTTTCCATTGCTCTCAGGTCTTGAGTTCTGGAATTTCTTTCCCCTTCAGAATGGCGTTAGTTTTCATCCTTTCCTAAGGATGTAATGAACCTTGATTTGATTTGATTTGATTTTTCCAGGGAAGCCAAAACAGTCCTGGTCCAGCCCGCCACTGCCCACACTGAAACTAAGTTTATTGTGCGGTATCGCTCCCTCTATATCTAGTGAAGCCAACCAGTGCCCTTGAACAGTGCAAGGAGTCCCTTTACCAGTTCTTTATTAGACACAATTTCTTCGGGTCTGATTGTCCCAAATGTTCTGTGCCTTTTACTCTCCAATGCAATGCATTCGAAGATTAGATGTGATGCAGTTTCATCACCGTCATCACAGATCCTACATTTAGGGTCTTCTTCTGTTATTCCCATTGTATGTAAGTGTTTTTTGAAATTCCCATGGCCTGTCAGCAATCCAACCGTGAGTCTAATCTCTCTCCTGTTCAGGCCCAGGATTGCAGAGCTTCTTTTAAAACAGGGCTTTGGCATCATTACCTTGCCATGTTTCTGTCGATGGACTTTGGTCCAATATTCTACGTGCTGTCTTCTGAGCCAGTTACGTAGCTCCAATTTAATCATTGCCTCGGTGATTGTCAGGACAGGTTCCGGTCCAATAAATGGAGCCTCTGCCCCCATCCTGGCTAATCTGTCGGCATGTTCGTTGCCACTGATCCCCGAGTGGCCAGGGACCCACAATAGGTTTACTCTATTGCTTTCCCCTAGCTCCACCAGAACCCTGTGACATTCTGCAACAATTTTAGACCTTGTTGCAGGAGCTGCCAGTGATCTCAGGGCTGCCTGGCTGTCTGAATAGACATAGATGCTACGGTCTTTGTAGCACCTACGCAAATTCTCCTCCACACACGCCCTGATGGCAGTGATTTCGGCCTGGAATACTGAGGCCAGTTTCCCTAGAGAGATGACGCCCTCCAGTCTTGGCTGCACCCCGTATACCCCGGCCCCAACGCCTCGGTCTGATTTCGACCCATCAGTGAACCAGACAATATCCCCCGTACGGTGTCGAACTATTTTCTCCCACTGCTCCCTACTTCCAATTGTTATACTGAAAGGCTTGTTGAAGCAGTATGGGGTTGCAATATAGTCGGCTGACATTTCCCCAACCTTTCCTATATTTACCTCACTCACTATTTTAGTGTGTGATTCTGGATATCCCAAAGAGTTCCAGTTGTTGCCAGATTTGAGTCTGTATGCACCAGCCGCTGCCTCCATCTTGACCCAAAGGTGTAATGGGGGCATATCCAGCACGGTTTCCATCCCAGCAGTTGGTGTGCTGCTAATTCCGCCTGTTATGGCTAAGCAGGCTAGTCTCTGCACCTTACCAAGCTCCTTAGCAGCAACCTGCTGTTCTTCCTTCTTCCACCACACGACCGCCCCATAGGAGATCCTGGGTCTAATCACTGTGGTGTATATCCAGTGCATACCCTTGGGGCTCAGGCCCCAATTTTTGCCACAAGCTCTCCTGGTACTTACTAAAGTACCTTTTGCCTTGGAGCAAATATTCCTGATGTGAGGGGTCCATGTCAGTTTCTCATCTAGGGTAACCCCTATCTATTTCACTGTCCCCTTCACAAGTAGCGCTTCATTGAAAAGCTTTAGATTCCAACTTGAATGTTGGATATGTTTCTTTGTGAATGGTACAACAACAGTCTTCTTAGGACTAACCCCCAGATCCTGTTTTCTGCACCAGTCTTGCACAATGTCCAAGGCACCTTGTGCCATATTCTTCACTGTGTCAACAAATTTGCCAAGTATTACTATGACAAGATCATCTGTGTATCCTTGGCAAAAGTACAGCCTAGAGTTTAATTCTCCAATGAGATCATTCACCACTAGATTCCACAATAAAGGGGAAAGAACTCCTCCTTGCGGGCAACCCCTAGTGGTGTTGATTACCATTTTTTCATTCATCATGGTAGCTAATACCTTTCTTCCACTGAGCATGGTCCTAGTCCACCTACATATAGTGGTCCCTAGGTCATGCGCCTCTGCTGCCCTAACCATGGAATCTAAGGTCGTGTTGCGAAAAGCCCCCTCGAGGTCCAGGAAGATACAGAGGGCTGTTTCCTGGAAGTGTAGTGCTTTCTCCACCTTCACAACAAGTTGGTGGAGAGCTGTCTCACATGATTTACCTGGCTGATATGCAAGTTGGTTTGAATGTAGAGGAGCCCTACTTAACCTCCTTTCTCCAACATGCACATTAACCAGCTTTTCCAATGTCTTAAGAATGAAGGAGGACAGGCTGATTAGTCTCATATCCTTGGCCTTGGTATGATCAATTCTCCCTGGTTTTTGGAATGAAGACAACCTTCACTGCCCTCCAGGCATTGGGAATGATTCCTGCAGCTAGGCTAACCCTGAATAACCTGCATAGGAATCTAATAAGATTTTCTCCCGCTTGTTGCAGGAGAGCTGGAAAGATTCCATCGGCGCCAGGTGACTTGAACGGTTGAAATGTTCCCACCGCCCATCGGACCTTACTGAGATCGACACACTCCTTGGCCAATTCCCAGTCCTCTTTGCGAATACCTGAGAACCGTTGTCTCTCAGGAATCGCATTCTGGTCTGAGTTATCCCCCGGAGTATATTGAGGAAAGTGAGTCTCGAGGAGCAGTTCCAGCGTTTCATGTGCTGTCTTTGTATACTCCCCATCCTCCTTCCTCAATGTTCCTCCTGGATTAGTTGGTACCCTAGTGAGGATTGTATGAAGTCTCGCTTGAGCAGCCGTGCCCTCCACTTCCTCACAGAATACCTTCCAGGATGCCTCCTTTGCCCGTCTGATGGCAAGGTTGTAATTGTCGAGGGCCTCACGATACTTTGCCCATTGTCCTTTGCACCTCGCAAGGTTAAACAGTCTTCGTACCTATTTCCTTTGCACTTCCAGGTTATTATTTCACCAAGGCACACTCCTATTTGTGCACTTCTTGGTGATTGAGCAGTTGTCCTGGTATGAGGTCACTATAGCAGAGGTTACGGCCTCTGCTACTTCCTCAAACTCTGCTGGGTTCCTTATCGAAGTTTTAATTTCCGGTAGGCTGAAGTCAAGGTCTTTCCTATATGTCTCCCAGTCCGTTTCCCTGGGGTTCCTATAGGCCGTGGTATGAACCTTAATAATTGTTACCTTCTGACCGACCACCTAGTTTCTCGTCATTGTAATGAAGCAAGTTTTTAGTTGCAGAAAGTTCGGTTTTGTTACATTTTGTTTAAAAAAAATCTACACAATTCTGTGAAAATATAACGTCAAATTTAGAATAAAAGAGTCTTTCCTTAATTCTTTACGTCTATCTCCTATTTGTGGCCACGAAAGTAGGTTTTACAGTGGTTCGAAACTGTGTTTCATCCTTAGATGAGCAACCGCTGCACGGTACAGGATACACAATTTTCGGGTAAGCACTGTTAACACTTACTTCCCCCTCAAACATGCTGTGGCAGATATGATTGTAGCGGTGGCCTTTTCACGGAAGTCGCATCAGCTTGAAACTCGTGTGTTTCCTACGTGCAGTGAGTGTACTTTAGCTTGTCCTTAGACCGGTATTACACTGTAAAAGATCTTTGACAAACATCTTTGTCAAAGATTTTATCCAAGATCTTTGACGAAACTACTTCACAGGAGCACATTACACTAGCGTAAAATATATCGTCGTAGCTGCTCGGAATAAGACTCCAAAATAGTAAAGCGTCTGTATTACAGTACGTAATATAATGTTGCTCGGGAGTGCATTCATTGGAAAGAACGAAAAATGGGAACAATTTTAGGTAAAATCGTGAATAGCGAGAGGAAAATACGAAAACTGTTCGCACAAATGTACTCCCATGAGCTACACTGCTGGGAAATAATAACCTAAATTGTTTAAGAACGTGTGACCAAATATTTTAATTCACCCACATATTTATAAATATATCATGAATGCTGAAGATTAGGTGGGTGGATCGCGTAACTAATGAGGAGGTACTGAACAGAATTGGGGAGAAAAGAAATTTCTGGCATACCTTGACTAAAAGAAGGGACCGATTGGTAGGACACATTCTTAGACATCAAGGAATTGTGAATTTAGCGTTGGAGGGAAGTGTGTGGGGTAAAAACCGCAGAGGAAGACCAAGAGATGGATACATTAAGCAAATTCAGACAGATGTAGGTTGCCGTTCTTATGTGGAGATGAAGAGGCTTGCTCAGGATAGGTTATCGTGGAGAGCTGCATCAAACCAGTCTCCGGACTGAAGACCACAACAACAACAATCAATGGTTCAGGAAGCCCTAAAGCTGTGTCAATGGGTAAATAATGAAACACTGAAATAATTTAACGTGTGTCATGCTAAACATAACTTCGTTAGACACTTAATCATAATTAAGAAGAGAGAATATTTTCGTAGTTCTTTCATGTTATGCTTCATTGAGGATTATGCGCTGCAAAAGACATTTTTATAGTTTGCTGCAGTCTGGCATTTGTTTTGCCTGATTTTCCGAAACATAAAATATCCGTATAAATACCTGGACTTGTGGTTAAATGTTCGAAAAGCATCGTGCGAAGCAAGAAAAAAATATGGAGCCAACTAGTGCAGTACCTCATTACGCAAATCATGAATCCCTTTCCACTGAAGATCCTGCCATTTATATCAACATACAAAATACTTCAGCAGGCAGTAAAATACACGACTCCTACAGTGTAGGCCTAAGATTTCACGTATTATTCCAGACATAAGTGAACCAAGATGTGAATCACTTTAGGAGGAATTACGAGGTTAGGTTAGAGTACAAATAAAAACATTTATTTCACTTATGCATCTCCATATATCCTTTCATCCATATAATTTCTTCCATATCATCAACTTCAGTGAGCCATTTTGAATACACCTGACAGCAGTAGCTTTTTCTTTATACGATTCTAACCGTATATTTTAGTAAATGTGCTTTGTATTAATAAATATTCCGCACACTTCTCACTTTGAAACGATCACTGTGGCAGTACCGACACAACAAATACACTTATACGTTAATTTGTAGGTTAAAAGGCGTCAAAGCAAGGAAAGACGCATGTATACAATGGCCAACTTTTATAAAAGCTAGGTTCTCTCGCTAACTTTTTTATAAGATGACCCCATTACACTGTCAAAGATTCGACCAAAGAGCTTTGGTCTCCCTCTGCGATTTTTACCCCACACACTTCCCTCCAATGCTAAATTTACGATTCCTCGGTGTCTAAGAATGTGTCCTACCAATCTATCCCTTCTTTTAGTCAAGGTATGCCAGAAATTCCTTTTCTCACCTATTATGTTCAGTACCTCCTCATTAGTTACGCGATCCACCCACCTAATCTTCAGCATTCTTCTGTAGCACCACATTTCAAAAGCCTCTATCCTCTTCCTGTCCGCACTGTTTATCGTCCATGTCTCACTCCCATACAAGGCAACACTCCACGCAAATGCCTTCAGAAAAGACTTCCTTAAACTTAAATTAATATTCGATGTTATCAAATTTCTCTTTTTCAAAAATGCTTTTCTTCCCATTGCCATTCCGCATTTTATATCCTCTGTACTGCGACCATCGCAAGTTATTTTACTACCCAAGTAACAAAACTCATCTACCACCTTCACTGTTTCGTTACCGAATCTAATTCCTTCAGCATCGCCTGATTTTCTAAGACCGCATTCCATTATTTTTGTTTTGCTCTTGTTAATGTTCATTTCATATGCTCTCTTCAACACACTGTCCATTCCATTCAACTGCTCTTCCAGGTCCATAGCTATCTCTGACAGAATTACAATGTCATCAGCAAAACGCAATGTTTTTATTTCTTCACCCTGAACATTAATCCCTATTCCAAATTTTTCCTTGCTTTCCTTCACCGCCTGCTCGATGTACAAATTGAATAACATCGGAGAAAGGCTACAACCCTGTCTTACTCCCTTCCCAACTGATGCTTCCCTTGCATGCCCTTCGAGTCTAATAACTGCGGTCTGGCTTTTGTACAAGTTGTAAATAACTCTCCTTTCCCTGTATTTTACCCCTGCTGACTTCAGAATTTGAAAGAGTTTATTCTAATCCACATTGTCAAAAGCCTTCTCCAAATCTACAAAAGCTAAAAATGTAGGTTTGCCTTTCCTTAATCTATCTTCTAAGATAAGACGTAAAGTGAGTATTGCCTCCCGGGTTTCTACGTTCCTCCTGAATCCAAACTGATCTTCCCCGAGGTCAGCTTCTACCAGCTTTTCCATTCTCCTGTAGATAATTCGTGTTAAAATATTGCAACCATGTCTTATCAAACTGATGGTTCTGTAATTTTCACACCTGTCTGCGCCTGATTTCTTTGGAATGGGGATTATTACATTTTTCTTAAAGTCTGAGGGTATTTCGCCTGTCTCATACATCCTACATACCAGTTCAAATAGTCTTGTCATGGCTGGCTCTCCCAGAGACTTTAGTAGCTCTGAGGGTATGTCATCTACTCCTGGGGCCTTGTTCCGACCTAGGTCTTTCAGGGTTCTGTCAAATTCATCTCTCAGTATAGTATCTCCTATTTCATCTTGATCTACTTCCTCTTCCCTTCCTACAACATCGTCTCTAAGTTCATTTCCTTTGTAGAGCTGCTCTATATACTCTTTCCACCTTTCAGCTTTTCCTTCTTTGCTGAGAACTGGTTTCCCATCTGAGTTCTTGATATTCGTAGAGTTGCTATTCTTGTCCCCAAACGCCTCTTTTATTTTCCTGTAGGCGGTATCTACTTTTCGAAATTAAAAAAATGTTCAAATGTTTGTTAAGCTTATGGGACTTAACTACGGGGCCATCAGTCCCTAAACTTACAAACTAGTTATGAACTAGCTAACACTAAGGACGGCACAAATATCCATGCCCGAGGGGGGATTCGAACCCCCGACCGTAGTGGCCGTGTAGACCGTGACTGGAGCGCCTCAGTCCCCTCGGCCACCGCGGCCGGCAGAAATTAAAAGAAACTACACGACGTCACGTTCGGTACCCCTGGAGTTATAAAAGGTTAAAGACACAGAGAAAGGGAAAATGTGCTTCTCTTCTACACAATAGTAAGTTTTGCTATCTACAGGTGAAATTTGTAATTATGGCAAAAACGGATTATCTAAAAAGGAGCGCTTTAAAATATACGACAGAGGAATTACAGTCAACGAACTCAATAAACGACCCCGTTGGGACAGGAAGAAGATGCTGTGATACGCAAATGATCAGCTTTTCAGAGCATTCACGCAAGGTGGCGACACCTACAACGTGCTGACACGAGGAAAGTTTCCAACCGATTTCTCATACACAAACAGCAGTTGACCGGCGTTGCCTGGTGAAACGTTGTTGTGGTGCCTCGTGTAAGGAGGAGAAATGCGTACCATCACGTTTCCGACTTTGATAAAGGTCGGATTGTAGCCTATCGCGATTGCGGTTTATCGTATCGCGACATTGCTGCTCGCGTTGGTCGCGATCCAATGACTGTCAGCAGAATATGGAATCGGTGGGTTCAGGAGGGCAATACGGAACGCCGTGCTGGATCCCAACGGCCTCGTATCACTAGCAGTCGAGATGACAGGCATCTTATCCGCACGGCTGTAACGGATCGTGCAGCCACGTCTCGATCCCTGAGTCGACAGATGGGGACGTTTGCAAGACAACAACCATCTGCACGAACAGTTCGACGACGTTTGCAGCAGCACGGACTGTCAGCTCGGAGACCGTGGCTGCGGTTACCCTTGACGCTGCATCACAGACAGGAGCGCCTGCGATGGTGTACGCAACGACGAACCTGGGTGCACGAATGGCAAAACGTCATTTTTTCGGATAAATCCAGGTTCTGTTTACAGCATCATGATGGTCGCATCCGTGTTTGACGACATCGCGGTGAACGCACATTGGAAGCGTGTATTCGTCATCGCCATACTGGCGTATCACCCGGCGTGATGGTATGGGGTGCCGTTGGTTACACGTCTCGGTCACCTCTTGTTCGCATCGGCGGCACTTTGAACAGTGTCCGTTACATTTCAGATGTGTTACGACCCGTGGCTCTACCATCCGTTCGATCCCTGCGAAACCCTACATTTCAGCAGGATAATGCACGACCGCATGTTGCAGGTCCTGTACGGGCCTTTCTGGATACGGAAAATGTTCGACTGCTGCCCTGGCCAGCACATTCTCCAGATCTCTCACAAATTGAAAACGTCTGGTCAATGGTGGCCGAGCAACTGGCTCGTGACAATACGGCAGTCACTACTCTTGATGAACTGTGGTATCGTGTTGAAGCTGCATGGGCATCTGTACCTGTACACGCCATCCAAGCTCTGTTTGATACAATGCCCAGGCGTATCAAGGCCGTTATTACGGCCAGAGGTGGTTGTTCTGGGTACTGATTTCTCAGGATCTATGCACCCAATTTGCCTGAAAACGTAATGATATGTCATATCTAGTATAATATATTTGGGCAATGAATACCCGTTTATCATCTGCATTTCTTCCTGGTGTAGCAATTTTAATGGCCAGTACGGTAGATTTGTCTGCAGCATCAATGCACAACTTTGGGAGTGTACGAGGCAGAAGGTAGCAGTGAGCACCAGAACTTCACAAAATGCGATTAACACCTCATCCCGAGGATGCCCCATTTAAATGTTCAAATGTTTCGGATTTAACTGCGGGGTCTGCAGTGCCTAAACTTACAAACTACTCAGAAACTACCTTATACTAAAGACAGCACAAACATCCATGACTGAGGGGGATTCGAACATCGAGGGGCAACGACCTCGCGCATCGGAGCATAGCGTCCCAATGCGCTCGGCCACTCCGCGCGGCAAAACGCCATTTCCAAAGAGTAAACGTAACTCGGTCAGCTGGATAATGGGACATAACTGCGTGCTACACACAGGCGGACACTAAAGGCTTCATAAGCCCGAAAAATAACACTTGAATTCAAAATAAATCAACAAAAAATATTTATTAACTTTTTGTGACATAGACATGTTAGAAACTGGAAAACAAGGTCTGCACTACATGATTAATAATAATTCCATATACTGACATCTTTAGCATACAAATGGAACAGCGGTCGGGTACAAAAGTAAACACACACACTTCGTTGTTCTTCACTCTCAGATACTGTTTAATATTTTGTATTGACGTCTTCTACTTCGATCACAGCTTCCAAACGTCTAGACATGAATTCCATCAATTTATTTATTAATTAATTATTATTATTATTACTATTCGTTCCGGAAATGCTTCGCAATTGCTAGTATGTATGTACTCTTGCTTTGAACGTAAAATGTGCAAAATTTTATCGCAATCGTACGAATGATATGGATATCCCAAAGAAAAGAGCTCTTTCAGTTTTCCACAAATTTTCCTATTTTCTGGCCAACTATTACAAACTATTACTTCACTCAAACCTTCCTCTCGCTCTGAACGTCGAATGCGCAAAATTTTATCGCAATCAGATAAATGGTTTTGATATTTCGTAGAAAAAGCTCTTACTATTTTTTCTGAGAATATTTTCCAAATTTTGATTTCATAAGAACGTTACTCTTGCTTTGAACGTAAAATATGAAAAATTTTATCGCAATCAGACGAATGATATTGATATCCAATTGAAAAAAAACTCATTTACTTTCTCTCGAATTTTCAAATTTTCCGCGTTATTTCCTCATTTTTAGTTCATAAGAACGTTCATCTTCAGTTGACCGTCAAATGATCAAAATTTTATCGCAGTCTAATGAACGGTTCTCAACTTACAAGTGTTGAGTACATTTAGAAACATTGAAAGAGAACGTAGTTAGAATTTTGCGACTTCCTGCGAATAGTCAGTCAGTCAATGCTGAATTCAATCAAAAACACATTGAAAAACGAACTTTCAGTTTTCTCAAATTTTCCAATTTTCCGGCAGATTTTCCGAAAAAATTATTTCATACAAACCTTGTCCTGTCAAGCCGTACTCAATGATGCTCTTACAACCATGTATCAATTGATTTTTACTCATAAAAAATCCTACTTTCCGGGCAAATTTTCCAAATTTTTGTTTGATGCGAACCTTCCTCTTGCCTGCAACAAGAAATTTACAAAATTTTATCGCAATTGGATGAAAGGTATTGATAGCCCACTGGATAAAGCTGTTTCAGTTTTTTTCGGTTTTCCTCTTTTTATGGGCAACTTTTCCATATTTTATCAACGTTTAAACCTTCCCTGGACTTACAAGAATATTTCAAGACTTAAATTAGCCAAATCGCTTCAGCTGTTCTCGCGTTTTAGCGAGACTAACGAACAGCAATTCGTATTATTATCATTTCGTATACGCAGGTGTAACGTTATTCCACTCTTTCACTAATGCTGCTTTTAAATCATCTTTGCTTATGATGTTGACTTTCATATATATTTCCTACGCTTTAGTTCCCCCCAAAGATGTTGGATTGGGTTAATGTCTGGGTACTGTGGGTGGGATGCAGCTGTTCACATACATCCTCCGCAATTCACCGTAAGGTGCGTGGCGGAGGGTACACTGTACCACTACTAGACATTTCCTTTCCTATTCCACTCCCAAATTCAAAGAGGAAAAAGAGAATGCCTATATGCCACCGTACGAGCCCTAATTTCTCTTATCTTGTCCTTGTGATCTTTACGCGAAATGTAAGTAGGCGGCAGCAAGATCGTACTACACTCAGCTTCAAATTCCGGTCCTCTAAATTTCCTCAACAGAAATTCACGAAAAGAACGTCGTCTTTCTTCCAGCGATTCCCAATTGAGTTGCCGGAGCATTTCCGTGACACTCGCGCATTGGTCGAACCTACCGGTAACAAATCTAGCTGCTCGCCTCTGAACCGCCTCTATGTCTTCCTTTAAACTGATCTGCTGCGGGTCCCAAACACTTGAGCAATACTCAAGTCGTGGTCGTACAAGCGTTTTATACGCGGTCTCCTTTACAGGTGAAGTACATCTTCCCAAAATTCTCCCAACAAACCGAAGTCGGCTGTCTGCCTTACTCACAACTGTCCTTACATGCTCGTTCCATCTCATATCGCTCTGCAATGTTACGCCTAGATATTTGAACGACGCGACCGCATCAAGAAGCTCACTACTGATGCTGTATTGGAACATTATAGGATTGTTTTTTCTACTCATACGCATCACCTTACATTTTTCTACATTGAGAGCTAGCTGCCATTCTTCGCACCAACTAGAAATTTTGTCTAAGTCATCCTGTAAGCTATTACAGTCAGTTACAGACGACACCCTTCCATACACCACAGCATCATCAGCAAACAGCCGCAAATTACAACTTACTCTGTCCATCAGATCATTTATATAGATAGAAAATAATAGCGGTCCTATCACACTCCCCTGGGGCACGCCTGACGATACACTCGTCTCTTATGAACACTCGACGTCGAGGACAACGTACTGCGTTCTATTACTTAGGAAGTCTTCCAGCCAGTCACAAATCTGTGAACCTATTCCATAAGCTCGTATCTCCGTTAGCGTGTTACTATCACTACCTGTGCTCCTTCGCCTGGTAAGTACACTTCATCTACTTTATATATATATATATATATATTTTTCCTGCTAGGTTTGTTCCCTGTGTTGTAAGAAAATTGCAAATTTTATAATATGATGAGAATCCAAAAATGTGAAACAAAAAATTGCGCCCTATCGTCCCTCAGAGTGACATACCCCGAGGACTAGACGCAGCCTCGGCCGCGGGAGGACTCGACCCTCTGCCGGGTGTGTTGTCAGGTGCGGCTGCCCCGGCCGCTGCCGACTTTCCCGGTTTGCTCTGCGGCGGCCGAGATTGCCCGCAATTGGCCGCCAACGAGCCGCCAATGATGGCGACCTGGAGGGTCAAGCGGCAGGTCGTGACCCGCCTGCGGAAACAGAGGCGGGAGTCCGGAGTCTGGGAAAGCAGCAGGGCGCCCCGCACGACCGCGGGAGCGGCAGCCGCGGACGTCCGCTCTGCTACTACTGGGCTGTCTGCGGCTGCGCTCTGGAACACTCTGAAGCCCGTGTTAAGCGACCGACCAACTTGTACTAGATTGCTAACAAGTTGCGTTAATGGCGGCCGTCTGTCGTTTGAACGGCTGCACTAGTATGATCGCGCTAGTATCGAAGCGCGATAATTATAGCGATAAAGCAATAGGACGAGTTCTAAATTCGTTACTAGTGGGTTCACTGCGCATGCGCGAGCTAGCAGCTGTCTGCTGCGGTCGCCGCTCCAGTTAGTCCGCCATTTTGCTTCCCATTTACGTATATTTTGCGTTATGTCGTAGTTTATGATCAGAATGTATCACAAAATGTATTTCTAATGACGGCATTCACACTGTCCGTCACCAGACCGTCACCTAACGTCAACGTCACGTTAAGCTTTCTCGAGAAGATTGTTTTGATTGAACGGTCGTCTGCTGACATCGGAAGTTAACCTATTTTCGTCACGCGATTTTCATACTGTAGTCGACAATTACACGGTTTGCACGCAAACTTGTCTTATTAATCTTTAGTTTATTATTATACTTTGGTTTAGCGGTAAATTGCAAATGTTTCCTGAAGACTTCAATATTTATGTCAATTATTGTCCACCGAAAAGCGAAGTCGTAGGCCTACATCTGAAACCGAAAAATGGTTTATGTTTTTCAATATCGTAACAGAAAAGACTGAAGCTAATTGTTTATTTGAATAAGATTGTACTTTGATGATGCAATTTTCATTTAATAGCATTTTAAATGAAAAAGTCAGTCTAAATGAAAGACTAAATTTCAGTTGTGCATGAAGTTATTAACAATGTCAGTGGGCAAATCGTAGTACAGTAGATAAAGTGAAGAAGGTCTATTTACGCTCTTATAAATATGGCTTGATGTATTCATAAGTTTATTTTTTTCGCTTGAAACCAGATGTCAATGTTTTGAAATGTTGTTTCACTTGACAGAACTTGATCACACTAAGTTGACCAAAAACATAGACTGCAAGGTTTTCTTTGGCCGTCAATAACATTTAGCGTTGTTTCCTCAATTCCAGTATTAAACTATGACTTCCTACATAACAAATCGGCTTTTATAACCTCACTTTCAACATCGGGTATTACTGTTCTATTACGTTTGTCGTCTAAACACGCTGCCACAAGATCTGGCTTGAGTTTGTAGTTCAGGGCTAGTGCGCTAGGAGCGCTTCAGTAGACTATTATCTATCTTCTTCACCTTCGTTCATCGTTTAAAAAGGGCTTAAAGCACCACAAAAATACTGGTTCCACGTTAGTAAAGCCAGTCGTGAAAACATTCTACCAACTTGTATGCAAGATGTATGAGACAGCAGAAATACCCTCCGACTTCAAGAAGAATATCGTAATTCAAATTCCAAAAAAAAGCTGGTGCAGACAAGTGTGGAAATTACAGAACTATCGGTTTAATAAGCCATGGTTGCAAAACACTAACACGAATTACGAGGCGCGTCCAGAAAGTAAGTTCCGTTTGGTAATAAAATGAAATTGTACACAGATACAGAAGAAATTTTTATTGCACAAAATTCTACAACTCTTAAACTACTTTTCCACATAACTGCCGAAATTTTGCAGGCATTTGTCACACCGTGGCACCAGGTTTTGTATACCTGATCCATAGAAATCTACCGACTGTGTCTTCAACCAGTTGGAAACAGTTTCTTTCAGCTCGTCGTCATTGGTGAAGTGATGACCGCTAAAACGTTTTCATGATTATTACGTAATTACAGTCTATTCTACCACTTCCAAACGAGATACTCATCTTTTCAACATTACGATGTATGGGGGGGGGGGGGGGGGTTCTGCTCGCTGCAACATTATTCTCCTGGGGTGTCGTGGTAGAAATAAATAGTCGATATGTACAATTTTTCACTTCTTCTTTAATTTGACACCAAACTGCTTCTCCACCAAAACATTACAAGTTCAAAATATCCACAATGCAACAGAACTTAGTTGACAGTACTTCCTTTTGATAACAACAGACTGACATAGCTTCCAGTGCACTTTAGAAAAGCAAAAACTCGAACTGCCCACGCAAGGCGGTGAGGCAAATATATAACACCGACAACAATGGCATTATATTACGCATTGTTCATAACAACTGAATATACTAATTTACAATGAACAAACACACAAAGAAAACATTTCATGTACACAAAAATAATCACAATATAAAATGAAAACTATACATACAATAATTTTACAAGGCACATATCGTTTTAAGACTTAATCACGCTACTTTTTGTTTGACAACAAACCAAAATGTTAAATGTCAATTAATTAGTTAACGAGTACATCATACATGTTCCTAACATATACTGAACTATCACATATCTCGGCCATTCTGAAAATAGGTTCAAAATCTCACGTCAATTTCGACTATTACATTAATTAACACAATTAGCTGGTCAATACAACTTGTTTATCAGCCTAACATAGATACAATGCTATTTATTTTAATGTCTTTGTGTTTTACAAAAGTTTGTACCCTTCGTCTGTCTATTTATTGAAATAATGTACGATGACAAAAGTATTGTTTATAAAACTGTCTGGAAACGTCTTATACAAATCTCATTGATCTCTATACTAACTGGATGTTGAACTTGAGCTGTCTTAGCGTGCCAGCCATAGATATTCATATTTAGTTTCTTGCCAAATTCAAACATGGCTGCTATGAAGCATTACAAGAAAAATAGAAGAAAATATGTTTCGATTCCATTCCCATATCAGCCTACTACATCGAATATTGAGTTAAGTTACAAATGAAGAGGTAAGCAAGCAATTTCTTGTCACGTAATAACTGAGAGAAACTCGTTTGCCAAATTTAAACATGGCGGACGATGCGAAATAGTGTGCAAAACATATGAATGTGCCGACCCGCTGCAATTCTATGCTCACACACCAGAGTTATACATCCAGTTTGTATAGAGACCACTGACAAATCTCTTCATTAATGAAATCTATCACTTGTTTTGATCACAGTATCATCGAGACACTGGCTATTTCGTTTGTAACTTCACATGCAAAATATATCACTATTAGACCACACGATTCCGGGTCCGACGAAGGACGGTATCGTACGATAACGTTGAGATGAGAGGGCCGGCAGTATCATCACAACGCCTAGGAAAGACTTGGGATGTAAGAACAGATGAAAGTCGCTAGGAGCGAGGTCAGGGCTGTACGGAGGATGGTCCAACACGTCCCAGCCAAATCCCTGTAGGAGGTTTTTCGTCACATGTGCAGTGTCTGGTCGTGCGTTGTCGTGAAGCAAAACAACACCTTTTGCCAGCAGTCCCCGGCGCTTATTCTGAATTGCAAGGCGCAATTCCCGAAGTGTCTCGCAATAAGCATCTACTTGGATTGTTTGCCCAAGCGGTAAGAAGTCAACAAGTAGGATGCCTTTCCAGTCCCAGAACACTGTGCACATCATTTTCCGAGGTGTCATGATTTGCTTCGGCTTTACCTTTGGTGGGGATGAAGTGTGCCTCCATTCCATTGATTGCCGCTTACTCTCAGGGTGTCGTAAGAAACCCACGTTTCATCTCCCGTGACTATCCGTCTCAGAAATTCTTCGCCGCTTTCAGCATAACGGGTCAAAAACGCAAGTGCACTACCCATCCGTTGTGTTTTGTGTTGCTCAGTGAGAATCTTTGGTACCCAACGTGAGCAAAGTTTACGGAATTTTAGTTGTTTGGTAAAAATTTCATGCATCAGTGATCGTGAAATTTGTGGGAAGTCCATAGTGAGAGCCCTAATTGTAAACCTACGGTTTTCCTGGATCTTGTCATCAATCGCGTGAACCAGTTCTTCTGCAACCAAAGGTTCGTTCTTCATCGTGCACATCACTACGCCCACCATTGAACTGTCGGACCCATCTTCTCACCATCGAATCACTCATCGCATTTGGTCCGTAAACACCGCAAATTTGCCGATAAATTTCACTCGGTTTCACTTTCCTCGCATTCCGAAACCGTATCACCGACCTGATTTCACAGGCGGCGGGATTTTCAACCGACGCCGACATTTCAAACGAGCACAACAAATCGTACGTAACTGACAGCGATCTCCAAATGGCGCACGTTCTTCTCCTAGATACACGTCGTCTACAGCGCATGTGCGGAACTGCAATCGCAGCGCTGCAGCGGAGATAAATTGAAACGGAACTTACTTTCTGGACGCTCCTCGTATTTACAGACGAATGGAAAAGCTTGTGGAATCCGACCTCAGGGAAGATCAGTTTGAATTTAGGAGAAATGTACGAACACGGGAGGCAATACTCACATTACGACTTATCTTAGAAGATAGGCTAAGGAAAGGGAAACCTACGATTTTAGCGTTTGCCGATTTGGAGAAAGCTGTTGGCAATGTCCACTGGAATACACTCTTCCAAATTCTGAAGGTAGCAGGGGTAAAATATAGGGAGCGAAGAGTTATATTCAACCTATACAAAAACCAGACAGCGGTTATTAGAGTCGTAGGGCAAGAAAGGGACGCAGGGGTTGGGAAGGGAGTAAGACAGGGTTGTAGCCTTTCCCCAATGTTATTCAATCTGTACATTGAGCAGGCAGTGAAGGAATGGAAGGAGAAATTTGGAGAGGGCATTAAAGTGCAGGGAGAAGAAATAAAAACATTGCAGTTTGCTGATGAGATAGTAATTCTGTCAGAGATCGCAAAAGATCTGGAAGAGCAATTGAATGGAATAGACAGTGTCTTGAAAGGAAGTTATAAGATGAACATTAACAAGAGTAAAACTAGTGTAATGGTATGTAACGTCAGAAAATCAGGTGATGCTGAAGTAATTAGATTAGGTAATGAGACAATAAAACTAGTAGATGTGTCTTGTTATTTGAGTAGCAAAATAACTGCTCATGGCCGAAATAAAGAAGATATAAAATTCAGAATGGCTATGGGAAGAAAAGCGTTTCTAAATAAGCCAAATCTGTTGACATCCTATATTTATTTAAATGTTAGGAAGTCCTTTCTGAAAGCATTTGTCTTGAGTGTAGCATTGTGTTGCAGAGAAACGTGGACGATAAGGAGTTCAGACAAGAAGATGATGGAAGCTTTTGAAATGTGGTGCTACAGACGAATGATGAAAATTAGATGGGTAGATGACGTAACTAATGAGGAGGTGCTTAACCGAATCGGGGAGAAAAGACGTTTCTGGCATATCCTGACTAAGAGAAGGGATACATTGGTGGGACACATTCTGAGACATCAAGGAATTGTCAACTTAGCATTAGAAGGAAGTGTGTGGGGTAAAAATCGTAGAGGGAGACCGAGGGACGAATACAGTAAGCAGATTCAAATGGATGTAGGTTGCCGAACGTATTCTCAGATGAAGAGACTTGCACAGGACAGGGTAGCGTGGAGAGCTGCATCAAACCAGTCTGCGGACTGAAGACCACAACAACAACATTCCGTAATCTGAATTGCCTTTTATATAACATTTTGTCATAGTACAATACGATATTGGAAATTCAAATTTTAAGTAATTTAAAATAAGTTACATTAGGTTACACTAAAAGGTTTATTTTTATAATTTTAAGAAGTGTTTTTTTGTGTTCCGTTATTTACCAACAGTAAAACGAAGGTAATGGAATACAATGTCAGAAAATCAGGCGATCGTGAAGGAATTAGATTAGGTAATGAGACAATAAAAGTAGTAGATGAATTTTGTTATTTGGGTAGAAAGATTACTTCTGATGGCCGAAGTAAAGAAGATATAAAAGGCAGGACGGATATGGGAAGAAAAGCGTTTATAAAGAAGCGAAACTTGTTAACATCCAATTGTATGGGAGTGAAACGTGGACGATAAGGAGGTCAGATAAAAAGATGACAGAAGCTTTTGAAATGTGGTGCTACAGACGAATGATGAAAATTAGATGGGTAGATCACGTAACTAATGAGGAGGTGCTTAACCGAATCGGGGAGAAAAGAAGTTTCTGGCATATCCTGACTAAGGGAAGGGATAGATTGGTGGGACACATTCTGAGGCATCAAGGAATTGTCAACTTAGCATTAGAAGAAAGCGTGTGGGGTAAAAATCGTAGAGGGAGACCGAGGGACGAATACAGTAAGCAGATTCAAAAGGATGTAGGTTGCCGAACGTATTCTCAGATGAAGAGACTTGCACAGGACAGGGTACCGCGGAGAGCTGCATCAAACCAGTCTGCGGACTGAGGACCACAACAACAACGGATGCAAAAAGAACCGAAATACCGGTGAAGGTGAGGAAGAACATCATTGAGGTCAGTAATAAGGGCTTTGCACTGCGGAAAATTGAGGAAATTGTTAGAAGCAGCCATGCAAGTGTGCAAACCGCAATAAGAAATTACAGGGATCGAGGAAGTGTCGAAAACAAAGCCAGATGTGGACGACCACCAAAATGAACCAACAGGGGCGCCGACACATCGTTAGATTAGATTAGATTAGATTAGAGTAGTACTTGTGCCATAGATCATGAATACGACACTTCGTAATGATGTGGAAGGTGTCAGGTTAATGAAGGGTGTCTGTACAAATTATTACATTGTGCTAAATATTACATGACGCCATTTTTATTATTATTTTAATTTTTTTTATTTTTTCAAATTTACTAATTTATATCTAAAAATTCATCTACAGCTACATCTACATGGGATACTCTGCAAATCACATTTAAGTGCCTGGCAGTGGGTTCATCGAACCACCGTTATACTATTTATCTCCCATTCCATTCTCGAACAGCGCGCGGGAAGAAAGAACACCTGAATCTCTCCGTTCCAGCTCTGATTTCTCGTATTTTATTCTGATGATCATTTATACCTATGTAAGTGGCAGTCAACAATATATTTGGCGATTGGAGTTTCGCAAGTAGCCCACGCCGCAGCGATAAGCGCCGTTGTTGTAATGATTCCCATCCCAGATCCTGTATCATTTCCGTGACGCTGTCTCCCCTGTATCGTGACAATACGAAACGAGCTGCCTTCCTTTGGACTCTTTCGATATCCTCCGTCAAACCCACCTGATAAGGATCCCACACTGGGCTGCAATACTCCAATAATGGACGGACAAGCGTAGTGTATGCAGTTTCTTTTGTAGTTCTGTTGCATCTTTTAAGGGTTCTGCCAATAAAACGTAGTCTCTGGTTCGCCATTCCCACGACATTATCTACGTGTTCGTTCCAATTTAAGTCTTAAGTAATAGTAATTCCTAGGTATTTTCTGGAGATTACGGCCTTCACTTTTGATTGATTTATCTTGTAAACAAAGTTTAACGGATTTCTTTTCGTACTCATGTGGACGACTTCACACTTCTCATTATTTAGAGTCATTTGCCAATTTTTACACCATAGTGATATATTATTCAGATCGTTATGCAGTTGGTTTTGACCTTTAGATGATTTTACTAGACGGTAAATGACGGCGTCATCTGCAAACAACCTAAGAGAGCTACTTAGATTTTCCCCTAAATCGTTTATGTAAATAAGGAACAGCAGAGGACCAATAACACTACCCTGTGGTAGAAGGAGTTGACATTCGCAAATTCTTTTAATTGATTTTTAAATACTAGTTGGCTATCTGTCAGACTTTTGATACTGTTTGGTAGGTGACTAAAGACTTTTGAGGGAGCATAATTGACCCCTTTCTGTACCAAAGCTAGATTTAACCTTGAACAGTGAATATCATTCTTTCTCCTAGTGTTGTAGTTATGTACACTGCTATTGCTTTTGAATTCGGTGGGATTGGTAATAACAAATTTCAGACGCTACTTTGAAGATCCCTAGCTCTTTAAATAAATGTCTGCAGGATGATCTTGGATGGGCTCCAGTAATTATTCTGATCACACGCTTTTGTGAAATGAATACTTTTTTACTCAATGATGAATTACCCCAGAAAATCATTCCATACGAAAGCAGAGAGAAAAGTGAATGCGGATCTCAGAACTACAGGTACGTCGCAAATACTAGTGGAAATATAGTGTTCATCCCACAAAGTACGAAGATATCAGAATAATCGACGCGGTGCCACACTGCAGACTGCTAACGAAGATACGAGCTTATGGAATAGGTTCACAGATTTGTGACTGGCTGGAAGACTTCCTAAGTAATAGAACGCAGTACGTTGTTCTCGACGGCGAGTGTTCATCAGAGACGAGTGTATCGTCAGGCGTGCCCCAGGGGAGTGTGATAGGACCGCTATTATTTTCTATCTATATAAATGATCCGATGGACAGAGTAAGTTGTAATTTGCGGCTGTTTCCTGACGATGCTGTGGTGTATGGGAGGGTGTCGTCTGTAACTGACTGTAATAGCATACAGGATGACTTCGACAAAATTTCTAGTTGGTGCGAAGAATGGCAGCTAGCTCTCAAAGTAGAAAAATGTAAGGTGATGCGCTTGAGTAGTGAAAACAATCCCATAATGTTCGAATACAGCATTAGTAGTGATCTTCTTGATGCTGTCGCGTCGTTCAAATATCTAGGCGTAACATTGCAGAGCGATATAAAATGGAACGAGCATGTAAGGACAGTTGTGAGTAAGGCAGACAGCCGACTTCGGTTTATTGGGAGAATTTTGGGAAGATGTACTTCACCTGTGAAGGAGACCGCGTATAAAACGCTTGTACGACCACGTCTTGAGTATTGCTCAACTATTTGGGACCCGCAGCAGATCAGTTTAAAGGAAGACATAGAGGCGGTTCAGAGGCGAGCAGCTAGATTTGTTACCGGTAGGTTCGACCAATGCGCGAGTGTCACGGAAATGCTCCAACAACTCAATTGGGGATCGCTGGAAGAAAGACGACGTTCTTTTCGAGAATTTCTGTTAAGTAAATTCAGAGGGCCGAAATTTGAAGCTGAGTGTAGTACGATCTTGCTGCCGCCTACTTACATTTCGCGTAAAGATCACAAAGACAAGATAAGAGAAATTAGGGCTCGTACGGAGGCATATGGGCATTCTTTTTTTCCTCGTTCAATTTGGGCGTGCAATAGGAAAGGAAATGCCTAGTAGTGGTACATTGTACCCTCCGCCACGCACCTTACGGTGAATTGCGGAGTATGTATATAAATTTAGATGTAGAAGTAAAACACACACACACACACACAAACGCAAGCTTTCACAAGCCAGTTGCTTCTTCAGGCAGAAGGGAAGGAGAGGGAAAAGGAAATGATGAGGGTTTTAAGGAGTCATTCCAATCCCAGGAGAGGTAAGACTTACCTTGGGGGAAGAAAAGGAGGGTAAACATATTTACGCACACCAACACATATATACACAAACGCAAGCACACCTAGCCAGACATACTGTAGAAAGCAAAGCTTAGGTGTAGTTGCGTCTGTGTGTGTGTGTGTGTGTGTGTGTGTGTGTGTGTGTGTATTTGTTTACCGTCCTTTTTTCCCCCCAAGGTAAGTATCTTCTGTCCCGGGATTGTAATGGCTCCTTATAGGCCAGTCGTCGTAGACAAAAAAATGGCGTTAGGTCCAAAAACATTGCAGGAATCTGAATTTTTGGTATGTTGTTAGGACATGTTAGAGTAGTATTAAACCAAGTTTGCAGCTTCGAAATCCTTTTGCGTAACTTTTAAGAGCCAAAAAACCTCAAAATTTTCGGACTTTTTTCTGGTTTTGGCTTATAACTCGTGAAGGGTGGTTTTTTGACGAAAGGTCACTCTCACCTCTATTACTGTAGATAAAATATTCTAAAATTTAAGCCTGACCGCAGCTCTGTAAGTCTAATAGTTCCCGAAATATTGGACTTCAAAAATTGACTTTAATTCTCCAAAAAGTTCAAATTTTCGATTTTAGTCATCTTTCGGCTAGAATATTGGCTCTAATGATCATCCCACGGGGAATGTCATACAAAACAAAGTTATAGAGCAGTTATTTAACTTTAATCTAAGTACTGAACGAAGTCCGTAGGCCGAATAGATTTCTAATTATCGTTAAAAAAACGAAAACTTGGAAGAAATGGAGTAGTCAATAAATTGACCCAAACGAATTGCAGTCCTCTTCTCTTGTGTATGTTAAAGAAAAAGGAAGAATTACTCATTGACGACGATTATTATCGCATCGTATATAAAAAGGATTTTTTCAACACTGTTTTCCGCAAATATTGAGCAGAGAAGTTCCTTGAGTCACTTCCTGCCATTATGGCACCGACGGCCCCCATGAATAACATGAGGTGGTGAAAACTTCTAAGTCTCACCCCTATGTTGACAAGCTGAGGATGTCGGTGGCTCTCCACAATGTCTCGGGCTTTCGAGTACAGTGGTTGATGGTAGGTCACAAAACATGTTTCCTGACCGTAAATGCTTGTTCTTTAACTGGCTTCTAAAAGTGATGTTAAAACAGTGTCGTAGTCGGTTGGGGGAGCATGGATAAAAGGGAGGTATACAATCTTTGAACGTTTGTAAGGAAGATCTTCTGTCACTTGATCCATGAATCCATTCCATCCTGGGATGCCTGGCATGTTAGTTGCTTTTCCAAACAACCACAGCAGGTCTGGGGATTTTGGCAAAATGACTTCAGCGGTTTTCACTTCGTTAATTGAAATGGCAGACAAGCCAAATTTCTTTCTAATAGAAGAATGTGTGTGGCAGTGTGTGAACCTGATAGACTCAGCACATACAGACTTCAAACGTGGTTTGTTTACGTCTGGGATGAGTGAGGGGTCATGATCATTGTACCACCCATTTCATGGAACGTATTTTCTCCATCAATTGTGTTAACGTTCACATCTGCATTGTCGAAGACAAAATGCATAAAAGCTCCTTTGTCGACTGGTTGGACCACTTCTCCACGGAGGATAGCGGAACTTTCAAAATGCATAGCCTCCGTATATATACAAGAAATTCCCATACTGTGGCAAAGTTCAACAAGGTGCTTTGATTCAAATTTTCTATACAAATAGGTTCCAAAGCTTATTTGAATTGAGGATAGGAAAGATTTGGGCCTCGTTGCAGCCATGATTGCATCAGCAAATCCTATGCACTTCTTTTTCCACTCTTCAAGAGAAGGATGCCTCTGCGTCTTTTATAAAAGCATCTGACGGTGGATATTGAGTAGTGTCAAATTTTTGGGAACGAATGACTTGCAGGATAATCTCTGCTGCAGATTTGACAACTCTAAGCCGCTCTTCAGCAGGATCGCTAAGTCTTTGATTGTACCACTTTTCATAAAGGATGTTTCGTCCAATGTCAGTAAACATCAAGACTGGGCTGTGATACGGACCAAACTGCGCAAAAATAATTTTTCCGCCATATCGCTTTTTTAGATAAGCTTGAACACTTGCAGCTGCTGGTTTGTAATCACATGTTAAGGTCTCTGCAAACAAGTCACTTATGGAAAATTGGTTTTCCTGACTTGTTTCTGCAGGGTATGCATATATACGCTCCATACCTTCGATAAGGAAGGGATGTTCAGGACGGCCTTGTTTACCTACTGCAACAGTAGATTGCGACAAGGAGTGCAATTTTACGTAGCAATGTTTGTGGTACTTACCCTCAGTAGCAACAAGTTCACTTATACATGAAAGACGCCGAAGAATGTGTTGTCCCCATTCACTAGCTTGTCTAGCTTTTTCCACAATCGATTATTTCACTTCCACTGTTTCCCTTTGATGGAGTTCATCCTGTAGATATTTGGGCAATTTTATCTGCTTCTCGAAATATTCCTTGGAGAATTTGCACCACAAAGGAAACAATAATATCCAATCATGTGACGCCTTGAATCCGACGCACTTTCCAGCCTTTCCCCACACGAAGACGATGGTTGAGAAAATCAAACATCTCCTTCTCGCTGGACAAATGCTTACACATTAATTTCCACAGTGTACCTCTTCCTGCATGCGTCATGTACGGTCACTTCATTTAAACTACACAAAAAAACCTCATGTGCCTTTCAGGCCCACGTTTCTGACTCATTTTTATCAGCGTCTGAATTCCGCGTTTTTTCACTGTCACTGTTCCCTCTGCAAGCACTTACCGACGACCCCGAAACAAACATGCGACGGGGGTAGCTCCGACATATTGTAAAACAGAAAGTACTTAAAACGCCACCAAGATCAAGATTTAGACGATTTTTGTTTGAAACGTACTTCATGAATACGGCTGTTTCTAAGGGCAGACTGGATGTTGTGGGGAAGGCCTCGGAGGCAAGAACAGAGCTGCGGTTGGGCTTAAATTTTAGAATATTTTATCGACATTAATAGAGGTGTGAGTGACTTTTCGTCAAAAAACCACCCTTCACGAGTTATAAGCCAAAACCAGAAAAAAGGCCGAAAATTTTGAGGTTTTTTGGCTCTTAAAAGTTACGCAAAAGGATTTCGAAGCTGCAAACTTGGTTTAATACTACTCTAATATGCCCTAACAGCATACCAAAAATTCAGCTTCCTGCAATTTTTTTGGACCTAAACATACCTGACGACTGGCCGATTACCCACTCCTTACCCACTCCCTTATATATATATATATATATATATATATATATATATATATATATATATATAAGGGAGTGGGTAAGGAGTGGGTAATCGGCCAGTCGTCAGGTATGTCTTCTGGTACACCGAACATACGGTCATATATATATATATATATATATATATATATATATATATATATATATATATATATATATGACCGTATGTTCGGTGTACCAGAAGACATAAAGAGCTAAAAAATTTGTACAGTTACTAATGTCTACCAGGGGAAGGCTTTAGGCACGGTTTTATGGCGATCGAATAGCTATATTGTGAATGTCTGTTCGGTGTACGCCTATCACGTCCGAACGACAAGACGCAGAGACTTAAATATTTGTACAGTTACTAATTTATACCTCAGGAAGGTTTTATAGCGATCTGATGGATATTAATAATTTGAAGAATATAACGCGAAATGCGGAACAATACTTACTCTTTGAAAATTATATTTACTCTTTGAAAATGGTTTTAATGGTTGCATGGTTGCTTCAGGGTTGACAATAATGAAAGGGTGGAGTATATCGGAATGGAAAATTAGCAGTGTATATAAAATTCTACTTGTGTGTGTGTGTGTGTGTGTGTGTGTGTGTGTGTGTGTTAACCCGCGATAACTCCCGCTGTTAGAAAAAAAATCTAACATTTACGATTTCACATTTCAAAGCTAATGAACTGACCATCTAGAAATGCATTCTTTCATGTCTCGTGATTCAATTAATCTGTGACTCGACAATCAAATTTCAACAATAGCTTGTTAGTTGTGGCGTTATTTGAAGTGGTGCGCAGTGTTAGATTTTTTCTAACACGAGACTCTTTACGTAACAGTTACTTCTCCTTCCGTGGAAATCCGCCATACTTCACTTTTAGTCTTTATTTCGTACTTTTAACATGCGGCTGTGTTCGTTTGTTTTCTCCTGAAACTGTTCAGCACATGCTACGTCTTTCATGAGCAAAGTACATATTCTTATTGACTTTTACGAATTGAATGAAGCAATTGTTTATACAGAGTACATGACATTCTCTGTCGGATATGGAAGTATATAAAACTGAAAAACAGTGTAAGGGGCCAGCGGTTTCTTCTCGAAACACAATATTCTGATTTCGAACGGTCGACAACATCTACACCTAATTTTATTTATTTATTTTATATATATATATATATATATATATATATATATATATATATATATATATATATATTTTTTTTTTTTTTTTTTTTTTTTTTTAGATTGTGGAGTGTAAATTCTTCGAGTTTGTTCGCTTCGCCACTGTCAGCTTCTACAGAATCGTCGTTGTGCATGATGAATAACATTAGAACGTTTTTTTTTTCGATTATTTTTTTTTTTTGAGACGTATGAGCAAATGAAGCAGTTGTTGCTTGGTTTTTCTCCAAATGCTGCTCTCTAGTTGCCTATATTTAACGTCCAGAAATTCCGCTGAAATTTCTCTTTTATTCTTCCGTATATTATCTATTAATGTGAATCTGTGGTTGGCATACATTTTGTCACCCAGTGGTATAGATGTGAAATAACTGTCCATCGTCACGTTTCTGCCTGTTTTGTCGATCGGTCTAGTCAATCGCAACACCACATACATTTGCATCATTTGCTACTCGATATGGCCCAGTATGCTGTTTGCTTGCGTATACTTCCATATGTAGCGTATGAAAGGTTCTGGCATCACAAAGCGCATGTACCTTGACGCCATATTTTGCAGGCTTGTTTGCTATATACTGCCTGCATCTGAAACATCCGCGGACTGGTTCTAACATCTCGTCTATCGTTGTCACTGCGTCGGTACTATAGCTCTTCTTGCAAACATCCACAAATTCGTCAAAATACATGTTCCATACCATGCTTATACTAATTTATAATGCTTTGGTAATAATAAAGAAATGATTTATTATATAAACGTGTCTTTTTCTGGCACAAAGAGATGAAAAGTTGCAAGATCTCATTGTTAGAAAAATTCTAACACAGGAGTTATCGCGTGACAACAATATATGCGAGTTAATATACGCGGGTTAATATTTCTCTCTGCAGCGAAAACTACAGAACGCAAATAAATGGTCTGTGTATAATTGTTGTCTGAAGTCTCCCGTAGTACACCATAGCAGTTCCATGCAGACAGCTATAAGGGGGTGGAAGATATGGTGGTTGAAAGTCGTCGAATTATTAAAAAAAAAAATTCAGACTGAAGGCCAGCGATGACGTTTGCGACTCTATAGCAAGGAGGTTACATACAGCGAAACGTGGTGCCACAGACCATATCTTTGGTCTATGCGTGCTACAATGTCTTCAGTTCTTTCTCGGTAAGGATAAGCATACGAATAAGGAAATACAAGAATAAATAAATAAAGCATTATCTATTACAATCAACCAACACGCGAGCGGAGCCATGGGTTTAAGCTATATATACGACTTCCTTAAATCCTGCCCCAAAATGAGATCCATCCTTAATGACATCCTTCTCACTCCACCAAGAGTGTCTTTCCGCCGCCCACCTAACCTCCGTAACCTCCTAGTCCATCCCTATGAAATCCCCAAACCACCTTCCCTATCGCCCCAAATTTGCGATTGGATAGGGGATTTCCTGTCAGAGAGGACACAGTTCGTAGTAATCGATGGTAAGGCATCGACTAAAACAGAGGTCATATCGGGCGTTCCACAGGGTAGTGTTATTGGTCCTCTGATATTCCTTATTTACATAAACGATTTAGGGGAAAATCTAAGTAGCTCTCTTAGGTTGTTTGCAGATGACGCCGTCATTTACCGTCTAGTGAAATCATCTGATGATCAAAACCAACTGCAGAACGATCTGAATAAGATATCAGTATGGTGTAAAAATTGGCAATTGACTCTAAATAATGAGAAGTGTGAAGTCGTGCACATGAGTACGAAAAGAAATCCGTTAAACTTTGTTTACAACATAAATCAATCAAATGTGAAGGCCGTAAACTCCACAAAATACCTAGGAATTACTATTACTTCAGACTTAAACTGGAAAGAACACGTAGATAATGTCGTGGGAAAGGCGAACCAGAGACTGCGTTTTATTGGCAGAACCCTTAAAAGATGCAACAGAATTACTAAAGAAACTGCATACACTGCGCTTGTCCGTCCATTTTTGGAGTATTGCAGCCCAGTGTGGGATCCTTATCAGGGGAGACAGCGTCACGGCAATGATACAGGATCTGGGATGGGAATCATTACAACAACGGCGCTTATCGCTGCGGCGTGGACTACTTGCGAAACTCCAATCACCAACAATCTCCTCTGAATGCGAAAATATATTGTTGACTCCCACTTACATAGGTAGAAATGATCATCAGAATAAAATAAGAGAAATCAAAGCTCGAACAGAGAGATTCAGGTGTTCTTTCTTCCCGCGCGCTATTCGAGAATGGAATGGGAGATAATTAGTATAATTGTGGTTCGATGAACCCTCTGCCAGGCACTTAAATGTGATTTGCAGAGTATCCCATGTAGATGTAGATGTAGATGTAGATATCTGTGTCCAACTTCTTTGCTTTCTACAAATGTCTACCTTGGTGTGTGTGCGTGTGTATTTGTGTGTGTGTGTGCACTTTTTTTCCTTTCCTTTCTTCCCCTAAGGTAAGTCCTTCCACTACTGGGATTGGAATGACTCCTTTTCCACTTCCATAAAACCCATATCCTTCACTTTCTCCCCTACTTCCTTTCTTCCTCTTTTCCTGAAAAAGCGACCAACGGTTGCGAAAGCTTGTATGTGTGTGTTTTTATTTGTATATGTCGACGAACGTGTGCTTTGGGTAAGTTAAACGATTTCTATTTTTTATACTTATGTTTCCCGCCAGGAAAGTATCCTTCTATTTTATGACCCAGCGAAATTCGCCTCACTTATCTCTTAAAATATTAACTGAAATCCAGTAGCTTTTTAAAGGCATCATCAGATAGTACAAGTCTCTGCTCGATACTTAGCGGAAAGAGTGGGCAAACCAAACACATATATCCAGGATATGGTCATGCCTCATTTGTGGAAGTTCAGGGAAGGTTTAAACGGAGATAAAATATGGAAAAACTTTATCGTAATAAGAACAATGGTACTGATATTTTATAGAAAAATCTCATTCTCTTTTTTGTCAATGTTCCAATTTTTGGTGATACTTTTCGTAATTTTTATTTCATAAGAGCGTTACTCTTGCTTTGAACGTCAAATATGCAAACTTTATCGCAATCATAAGAATGATGTTGTTATCCCATTGAAAAAAGTTCTTACAGGATCTCACGAATTTTCGAATTTTAGCGCAATTTTCCCAAATATTTAGTTCATAAGGCCATTCATCTTTCGTTGAACATCAAATAATCAGACTTTTATCGAAAACCCATGAACGGTTCTCAACTCATAGTGTTGAACACGTCTATCGACGACTAAACTCTGTACAGAGGGTGTCCCACAGCTTATATTTTTTTTTTATTTATTTATTTTTTTTTTTTAATAAGAATCCTGCAAACAGTAGCGCAACTTTTCGCCATTTTATCCCCAAGCCGTAACAGCCGCCACGTTTCCTGAAAACTTTCCCAAGACCGTAATGAACAAAACAAAAAAAAAATAATTACCCTTTTCCGTCCTGCGAATAGTTAGAATGCTGAATTCAATCAAAACACATTGAAAAACACACATTCAGTTTTCTCTATTTTTCCAATACAAACCTTGTCCTGTCAAGCCGTACTCAAGTGATGCTCTTACAATCAAGTGGCAATTGATTTTTATTCATACAAAAAAGCGCTTTCGGTTTTTCCTGAATTTTACTATTTTCCCGGCGACTTCTCAAAATTTTTATTTGCAGGGAATCTTCCTCTTGCTTTCATCATGAAATGTACAAAATGTAATCGCAGGTGGACGAACGGTATGGAAAAAGCTGTTTCACAATTTCTCGAGTTTCCTCTTTTTCTGAGCAACGTTTCCATATTTTATTACCGTTTTAACCTTCCCTCGACTAGCACAAATATTTCAATACTAAAATCAGCCAAATCGGTTCAGTTGTTGTCGTGTTTTAGCAACAGCAATTGACAGCAATTGTCATCACAAAACATGAACAGATAAACATAGTTCCACATTTTAAATACCTAGGGCAAATTTTGGAACCCACTGGACTAGAAAAAAATTCCAAGAAAGTCGAACATTTATATGTATAAAAAAGAATTGCACGTTAGTCTCGCAAAAACTCAAGAACGGCTGAACCTATTTGCATAATTTTAGTCTTGAAGTATTCGTGTACAAAATGTTTAAACGGTGATAAAATATGAAAAAGTTGTCCGGAAAAGAGGTCAATCGGGAAAAACTGAAACAGCTCTTTTCCAGTGCGCGTCCAATACCGTTCGTACAATTGCGATAAAATTTTGAACATTTCATGTTGAAAGCAAGAGGAAAGTTCGCAACAATTAAAAATTTTGAAAAGTCGCCCAGAAAGTAGGAAAATTTAGGAATAATCGAAAGCGACTTTTCCTATGAATAAAAGTCAATTGTCACGTGGTTGTAAGAGCATCACTTCAGTACGGCTTGACAGTACAAGTGTTGAATGAAATAATTTTTTTGGAAAATGCACCGGAAAATAGGAAAATTTGAGAAATACGAAAAGTGCGTTTTTCCATGTTTTTTTGGATGAATTCAGCACTATAACTGAATATTCGCACGATGGAGAGGGGTAATTATTTTTATGTTTTATTCATTATGGTCTTGGAAACGTTTTCCGTAAAAAAAATAGAAAATAGGGACAGTTAAAACGGAAAGTGGCAAAATTTGAACCAAGTTCCCTTTTCAATGTGTTTCTAAATATAATCAACACTATAAGTTGGGAACCGTTCAGCCGATTGCGATAAAATTTTTTCATTTGACATTCCATGAAAGATGAACGTTCTTATGAACTAAAAATTTGGGAAAGTTACCCAGAAAATCTGAAAATTCGCAAGAAACTGAAAGAAAAAAAAAACATTTTTTTATTGCGATAAAATTTTGCATATTAGACATTCAAAACAAGAGTAACGTACCTATGAAATACGAATTTGGACAAGTTTCCCGGAAAATTGGAGAATTCTGAAAAAATAGAAAGAGATTTTTCTATGTAATATGAATACCATTCATATGATTGCGATAAAATTTTGCACATTCGACGTCAAAGTAAGAGGAAGGTTTGAGTGAAGCAAATTTTTCCATACTTTATCACCGTTTAAACCTTCCCCGAACTACCACGAATGTGCCATGAACATTATCCTGGACACGTGTGCGTGATTTGCCCACTCTTTCCACCCACTATGGAGCCGATACTTGGACTATCTGATGATGCCTTTATAAAGGCTTCTGGTGTATAAATACGTAAAAACCCGGGCAGCGCCTGGCTTCCAGATGGTAGAAACTAAAGAGAGTCTTAGGTCGAACCCAGCAACTTTACAACAAAAAGTGCGAGCAAAAGTCGGCCACTACGGCTGTGTCCTTACACCCCAAGTGCTGCACGCGGCATAAACCTTGTCGCTCCGTAACGAGATGCTCCTACAAAAGCTGCGAGAATAACAACGAAAGATCATTAGAAAATCTACATCTACACGAGATACTCTGCAAATCATATTTAAGTGCCTGGCAGAGGGTTCATCCAACCACTGTTATACTATTTTTCTCCCATTCCATTCTCGAATAGCGCGCGGGAAGAAAGAACACCTGAATCTCTCCGTTCCAGCTCTGATTTCTCGTATTTTATTCTGATGATCATTTGTAGGGCGACCGGGCACATTTTCCATAGGGGCAAGTTTTCCAACTCGCTTTATTTTCGAAACAAACCGCTAGATGTTACCACCGGCGATACTGTAGGAAGCAGCAACAAAGCACGCTTCATTTACGAAAGTTTCAGTGTTGTACCAGCAGTCACTACGTCGGCAGGGCTGTTTTCGTCATTTTTGCAAAAGTGAGCAAACTTTCACATTTTTATTGAAACTTAAAGTAAACATTCTAGCGTTAAACTTATTATTTTGACATTGCACACACTAAAAGTGGGTTTCTTTCTTCACGTAACTGTGCATTTGTTTTGTAAATAGCTTACACTGTTACTCATGGACGTAGTGTTATAGTTCCGAATATGGCGACGGGGCACGTTTTCCGAGTGCATATGGGGCACATATTCCTTATTGCTTTGAGTCTTACGCCAAGTCTAAAGCAAATGAAAAGTGTGTACAGTGCACGAAATGGGCGAATGGAGACTGTACGAAAGGGAATGTTCCATTTTTTGTTTGCTTACATTGTTATTCAGACAATGAGTGTGAGTTTTGTTAAAAAATTTCTGTAGCTGTGAAATATTTGAGTCACATATTTTGTAAAACCTTTCAGTAGCATTTGTTTTTACTTAATGTGCTTACTTTTACTATATCCTTCTTTTGTAATGTATTGTAAATGCATAATAAAAATACATATTTCAGTGAATTCAAAATAATTATCTCTGTTTTTCCATTTAAAGTATAGTTGGAAAATTTGCCCCTGTACATTTTACGCAACATGGTCAGACAAAATCATTTGTTGCCAAGAAGGATATTTACTATTTTCAAAAATATCTGTTCAAGACAGTAGATAAAAGGTATTGGAAATATAATGTTCTGCTGTTTACCTCAAAACCGATAAAAAGAAAACGTACAAAAATAAAAATGTAAAATGCTGGAAAACGTACCCCGGTCTCCGTAAGTGGGAGTCAACAATATATTTTCGCATTCGGGGGAGAATGTTGGCGATTGGAGTTTCGCAAGTAGCCCACGCCGCAGCGATAAGCGCCGTTGTTGTAATGATTCCCATCCCAGATCCTGTATCATTTCCGTAACGCTGTCTCCCCTGTATCGTGACAGTACGAAACGAGCTGCCCTTCTTTGGACTCTTTCGATGTCCTCCGTCAAACCCACGTGATAAGGATCCCACACTGGGCAGCAATACTCCAAAAATGGACGGACAAGCGTAGTCTATGCAGTTTCTTTTGCAGTTCTGTTGCAATCTATTAAGGGTTTTGCCAATAAAACGCCGTCTCTGGTTCGCCTTTCCAACGATATTATCTACGTGTTCTTTCCCGTTTAAGTCTGAAGTAATAGTAATTCCTTGCTATTTTCTGGAGATTACGGCCTTCATTTTTGATTGATTTATCTTGGAAACAAAGTTTAACGGATTTCTTTTCGTACTCATGTGCACGACTTCACACTTCTTATTATTTAGAGTCAATTGCCAATTTTTACACCATACTGATATCTTATTCAGCTCGTTCTGCAGTTGGTTTTGATCATCAGATGATTTTACTAGACGGTAAATGACGGCGTCATTTGCAAACAGCCTAAGAGAGATGCTTAGATTTTCCCCTAAATCATTTATGTAAATAAGGAACAGCAGAGGACCAATAACACTACCTTGTGGAACGCCCGATATCACCTCTGGTTTAGTCGATGCCTTACCATCGATTACTAAAAACTGTGTCCTCTCTGACAGGAAATCCCCTATCCAGTCGCAAATTTGGGGCCATATACCATAACTATGCAATTTGATTAAAAACCGTTTGTGAGGTACGGTGTCAAAAGCCTTCTGGAAATCAAGAACCTCTGTCGATAGCACCCATCACTTCGTGTGAATAAAGAGCTAGTTGTGTTTCGCATGAACGATATTTTCTAAATCCGTGATGACCTTGGGTGAATAGATCGTTCTGTTACATATAATTCATAATATTTGATTACAGGACATGTTCCAAAACCCTGCTGCAAATTGACGTCAATGAAATAGGCCTGTAGTTTAGTGGGTTACTCCTACTGCCTTTCTTGAATATAGGTGTGACCTGTGCAACTTTCCAATCTTTTGGTACAGATCCTTCTATGAGACAGCGGTTGTATATGACTGTTAAGTAAGGCGCTATCGCTTCAGCATAATCAGATAGAAATCTAATGGGTGTACAATCCGGAATAAAAGACTTGTTAAGTGATTTTAGTTGCTGCACTAGTCCGATGATCTCTACTTCTACGTTAGTCATTACGGTATCTGTTCATAATTGGAAATCTGGAATATTGGTTTCGTCTCCTTTGGTGAATGAGTTTCTAAAAGCTATGTTTAGTAACTCTGCTTTAGTAGCGCTGTCATCGGCAGGATGCTTGGACCACGCAAAACTGAAGCTCGATATAGACTGCAAACCAATAAAACTGTACAGGGTTTTTCAAATGTTGCTGATGACATTAGAAAAAGATGCCTAAAATTCTATGAACACACACACAGACAGACAGATTCGCTGATTATAGACTCAGACGTCAGATACCCACAGCCTCTGAAAACCTGAAATGACGTGGGCCAAACATGTAGACATAAAGACCTTACTGGTTACTGGTGCTCATCTCAGTATTCAGAACACTGCAGAACGTAACACTTACAGAAGCAAAGTACGCAAGTGGGAGGTGCAGACAGAGAAAATAGCCAGAACCACCGGCGCAAAGTGGACGGAAGAAAGAAAGAGAGAAAGAAAGAAAGCCGTGAGCGAGGAAATGGAGCGTCATGGGCAACTGTACAGTCTCCACGTCATCCACAAAAGGTCTACTCAGTGTACATCTATATATATTAATGAGAATGTCTGTTCGGTGTACGGTTATCACGTCCGAACGATTTTAATATTTGTACAGTTACTAATTTATGCCTGAGGAAGGTTTTAGGCACGGCTTTATAGCGATCTAATAGATATTTAGCAATTTGAAGAATATAACGCGAAATGCAGAACAATAATCACTCTTTGAAAATTATATTTACTCTTTAAAAATGTTTTTTGTTGTTGCATTGTTGCTTGAGGGTTGATAATGATAAAATGGTGGAGTATATTGGGATGGAAAGTTATCGGTGTATATGAAATTCTATGTGTGTGTGTGTGTGTGTGTGTGTGTGTGTGTGTGTGTGAATATTTCGGTCTGCAGCGAAAACTACAGAACGCAAACGAATGGTCTGTGTGTAATTGTTGTCCGAAGTCTCCCGTTGTATACCATAGCAGTTCCATGCCGACAGCTATAAGGGGGCGGAAGATACGGTGGTTGAAAGTCGTCAAATTATATTTAAAAAAATTCGGTGTGAAGGCCAGCAATGACGTTTGCGACTCTATAGCAAGGAGGTTACATACAGCGAAACGTGATGCCACAGACCATATTTTTGGTCTATGCATGCTACAATGTCTTCAGCTCTTTCACTATAAGGGTAAGCATACGAATAAAGAAATATAAGAATAAATAAATATAGCAAGTGGCACACTTCTATGACACTGGAATATAAAAGTTGAAGCCACTATATAACAAGTGTCTCAATTCTTCTGGCCACTTCGGTCGGGGGTTCGAATACCCCCTCGGGCATGGATATTTGTTCCGTTCTTAGTAATAGCTAGTTCATAAGTAGTTTGTATTGCGTTTTGCAATAGCTAGTTCATAAGTAGTTTGTATTGTGTTTTGCCGACGACATAGTAATTCTGTCAGATACAGCAAAGGACCTGGAAGAGCAGTTGAACGGAATGGACAGTGTGCTGAAAGGTGCATATAAGATTAACATTAACAAGAGCAAAACTAGGGTAATGGAGTGCAGTGTAAGAAAATCAGGTGATGCTGAAGGAATTAGATTAGGTAACGAAACAATAAAGGAGGTAGATGAGTTTTGTTACTTGAGCAGTGAAATAACAAATGATGGTCGCAGTACAGAGGATATAAAATGCAGAATGACAATGGGTAGAAAAGCGTTCTTGAAAAAGAGAAATTTGTTAACATCGAATATTGATTTAAACCTAAGGAAGTCCTTTCTGAAGGCATTTGTATGGAGTGTTGCCTTGTATGGGAGTGAGACATGGACGATAAACAGTGCGAATAGGAAGAGCATAGAGGCTTTTGAAATGTGGTGCTACAGAAGAATGCTGAAGATTAGGTGGGTGGATCGCGTAACTAATGAGGAGGTACTGAACAGAATTGGTGAGAAAAAGAATTTCTGGCATACCTTGACTAAAAGAAGGGATCGCTTGGTAGGACACATTCTTAGACATCAAGGAATTGTGAATTTAGCATTGGAGGGAAGTGTGTGGGGTAAAAATCGCAGAGGAAGACCAAGAGATGGATACAGTAAGCAGATTCAGACAGATGTAGGTTGCCGTTCTTATGTGGAGATGAAGAGGCTTGCTCAGGGTAGGGTATTGTGGAGAGCTGCATCAAACCAGTCTCCGGACTGAAGACCACAACAACAACAAGTAGTTTGTAAGTTTAGTGAGTGATGACCCCATAGTTAAGTCCCATAAGCTCTAAAAACATTTGAACATTTCATTTTTTTTTTTTTTAATTCTTCTGGGAACTATCTCAAAATGTAACTCAATAACCGCTTTGCCTGTTGCCAATAAAGGTTTTCATGTCACTATTTTTTAAGTAGGGAGCCTTTGTTTCTGTATGAGCTTCGTTGTCGAGTACAATAGATTTATGTTTATTTGAGCCGTAATTTATGATCATAAAATTAAGCTAGCTTAGGGTTGACAGCGTGTCTCTATACTTATAGACGCATTTGTTGTCTGTCTGCCCTCTTACAGCTCAAGATCCAGACAAGGAAATAACGTGAAATTTGGTACACGTACACAAAATTACATGGGGGAGGTTCTTAAACAGGTTTCGTTCTATTCTTGGAAAAAACCAACCGGAAAATTTGAGAAAAGGTGAAAGTGCTTTTTCAATCTTTCCGTGTAAATCTATATCTTTGCACTGATCTTGATGAAATTTTGCACAATTGACCTTCAAAACAAGAAGAAGGGCACTGTCTGCATAAAATTTCGTTCAGTGCATGGTGGAGGGTACTTATGGATTTCGCCAAAAGCCACAATTGTGCTCCAATCGATGAAATTTTGTGGCCTGCTCCAAAGTGGGAAATGCGAAAATCTTTTTGTACATACTCCAAATGGGACTGCCAAAAAAGTTGTTTACCACATTGTTTGGACATAAATGTACCCTTTCATTACATGCAAATAAACGGTTTTGTGCGTTTCTACAGAAAACCTTATTTTAAACCCGTGCAATGCCGGGTACTTGCAGCTGGTACTACCATGCGCAAAAATATCTGAACGACCTGAATTGGGTTGCGCCTGATGTGCATGCAACCCAAATAACGTACGTGTTTTGCGGGTGCTCTAATCGCTCGGGGGTATAGTCGTTCGACTATTCAAAATGGATCCACTACAGACAACTGCTCTTTATGGCAATCATTCCAGATGTAAATTAACACCACGATTTTGCAAATAAAAGGAAACACGTAATTAAGTTCTTAACGTTTATTAAGTCCAATTTATTACAATGACACATCTTAAGTATTATCACACTTATTACAGTCTGATATAACAAACTGTCACATAAAAGATTAATTAATCCTTAAACAACATTTGATATTGTTACAAACAACAGATTTTACTATAGTATCGGAATTCCTAAAGTCCTGTTAAAATTCCAAGTACTTTTGTTCTCTAAATCGTTTTCTCACAATTGCGAAACCTCGTTCCACTGGCGAGCGGATTCTTATAAACCGATTGTTGAACTAACCAGATAATAAAAACTCAATTAACAGCAGCAAACGCACTATGGAAACTTCAATATTAACTGCGTATCACCAACATTTTCTCCGTATTCATACCTGAACAAATAAGTGTACACATCTTTGAACTTGAATTGATATGACAAACTACCTCGTTCTGGAATCAAACCAACCACCTGTAGCCGTAGCAATGCATACATGTCTTATAGATACTCGATTATGCCTAAGATTGTCACAGCTGACGAAGCATAATGATGAGTGAAATATTGGAGATTTCTTCACAAATATCAAAACGCGCAAATCAAATCATATATAATGCCGATTCTTAAAATATTTGTATTTATTTAATTTTTTACTGAACCAGGAACTTAATAATCACCGTTATGTCCCTAATCACAACTGCCCAGACTCAGTTCGGTGTGGGACTGACATACGAGGCTGCTCCTGTCGGAGGTTCGAGTCATTCCTCGGTAAGGGGTGTGTGTGTGTGTGTGTTGTCCCTAGATTAGTTGAAGTAGTTCAAAGTCTAGGGACTGATGACCACAGATTTGATCTATGGTCCCATAGATATACAAACATTTGATTTTGTGTTACATACCCGGTATCTCAATGGAAGATAACTAAGTGAAGTCAGATGTTAGTAGTCGAATTATTCCACCAGCAGCGGGATGTTTGAATCTGTAATCAGGATATAATTACGTTATGCGTCACCGGGAATCAAACCCCGAACCTACCGATGTCCTTTCTAAGCACGAATGGACGTCAAATCTCAAATGTTAACTCAACACGAATGACGATATGCGTGCGTGTCTGACTAGTAACAACGGCACCTATCGTCGTTATAATAATAATAATAATAATAATAATAATTTCGTGTGGCTCAGAGTCCTGGTACAAGTCATTCCACTGTGCGCCACTTCAGAGACTTGCATGTCCCTAACCTGCCCCAATTATCCAACCGGGAAAGGCGACCCATAGTTTAATTTGGAATCCAAACCACGTGTAGTTTATGACGACTCCTCACATTGTTGAGACATGAATCCTGGGTTAAAACACATATTGAAAAAAATCGGTGATCCTACTAGGTTTCGAACCTACGATCCTTCAGTTACTACTCTAGCGCTTTAGCACGAGATCACCTCATCATGGTTCGCCTTGATATTGCACTAACGGACATTCAAAATATATATATTTTTTTACTGGTAGTCCAGTGTGCTCTATTTAGGGCGTCAAATGAAATTATGAATATTTTGTGCTGGACCTGGATTCGAATTCATATAGTGCCTTGCCCGAGAAAGGCAAAGGTCCCAGGTTCGTATCCCGGTTCAGGCACAAAATTTTAATCTGCCAGGAAGTTTCATATCAGCGCACACTCCGCTGCAGAGTGAAAGTTTCATTCTGGAAACATCCCTTAGGCTGTGACTAAGCCATGTCTCCACCATATCCTTTCTTCCAGGAGTGTTAGTCTTGTGTGTTTGCAGGAGAGCTTCTGTGAAGTTTGGAAAGTAGGAGGCGAGGTACTGGCGGAATAAAGTTGTTAGGCGGCATCGTGAGTCGTGTCGGGATAGCTCAGTCGGTAGAGCGCTTGCTCGCGAAAGGCAAAGGTCCCAGCTTCGAGTCCCGGTTCCGGCACACAATTTTAATCTGCCAGGAAATTTCATATCAGCGCACACTCCGCTGCAGAATGAAAGTTTCATTCTGGAAACATCCCTTAGGCTGTGGCTAAGCCATGTCTCCACCATATCCTTTCTTCCAGGAGTGTTAGTCTTGTGTGTTTGCAGGAGAGCTTCTGTGAAGTTTGGAAAGTAGGAGGCGAGGTACTGGCGGAATAAAGTTGTTAGGCGGCATCGTGAGTCGTGTCGGGATAGCTCAGTCGGTAGAGCGCTTGCTCGCGAAAGGCAAAGGTCCCAGCTTCGAGTCCCGGTTCCGGCACACAATTTTAATCTGCCAGGAAATTTCATATCAGCGCACACTCCGCTGCAGAGTGAAAGTTTCATTCTGGAAACATCCCTTAGGCTGTGGCTAAGCCATGTCTCCACCATATCCTTTCTTCCAGGAGTGTTAGTCTTGTGTGTTTGCAGGAGAGCTTCTGTGAAGTTTGGAAAGTAGGAGGCGAGGTACTGGCGGAATAAAGTTGTTAGGCGGCATCGTGAGTCGTGTCGGGATAGCTCAGTCGGTAGAGCGCTTGCTCGCGAAAGGCAAAGGTCCCAGCTTCGAGTCCCGGTTCCGGCACACAATTTTAATCTGCCAGGAAATTTCATATCAGCGCACACTCCGCTGCAGAGTGAAAGTTTCATTCTGGAAACATCCCTTAGGCTGTGGCTAAGCCATGTCTCCACCATATCCTTTCTTCCAGGAGTGTTAGTCTTGTGTGTTTGCAGGAGAGCTTCTGTGAAGTTTGGAAAGTAGGAGGCGAGGTACTGGCGGAATAAAGTTGTTAGGCGGCATCGTGAGTCGTGTCGGGATAGCTCAGTCGGTAGAGCGCTTGCTCGCGAAAGGCAAAGGTCCCAGCTTCGAGTCCCGGTTCCGGCACACAATTTTAATCTGCCAGGAAATTTCATATCAGCGCACACTCCGCTGCAGAGTGAAAGTTTCATTCTGGAAACATCCCTTAGGCTGTGGCTAAGCCATGTCTCCACCATATCCTTTCTTCCAGGAGTGTTAGTCTTGTGTGTTTGCAGGAGAGCTTCTGTGAAGTTTGGAAAGTAGGAGGCGAGGTACTGGCGGAATAAAGTTGTTAGGCGGCATCGTGAGTCGTGTCGGGATAGCTCAGTCGGTAGAGCGCTTGCTCGCGAAAGGCAAAGGTCCCAGCTTCGAGTCCCGGTTCCGGCACACAATTTTAATCTGCCAGGAAGTTTCATATCAGCGCACACTCCGCTGCAGAGTGAAAGTTTCATTCTGGAAACATCCCTTAGGCTGTGGCTAAGCCATGTCTCCACCATATCCTTTCTTCCAGGAGTGCTAGCCTTGCGTGTCTGCAGGAGAGCTTCTGTGAAGTTTGGAAAGTAGGAGGCGAGGTACTGGCGGAATAAAGTTGTTAGGCGGCATCGTGAGTCGTGTCGGGATAGCTCAGTCGGTAGAGCGCTTGCTCGCGAAAGGCAAAGGTCCCAGCTTCGAGTCCCGGTTCCGGCACACAATTTTAATCTGCCAGGAAGTTTCATATCAGCGCACACTCCGCTGCAGAGTGAAAGTTTCATTCTGGAAACATCCCTTAGGCTGTGGCTAAGCCATGTCTCCACCATATCCTTTCTTCCAGGAGTGCTAGCCTTGCGTGTCTGCAGGAGAGCTTCTGTGAAGTTTGGAAAGTAGGAGGCGAGGTACTGGCGGAATAAAGTTGTTAGGCGGCATCGTGAGTCGTGTCGGGATAGCTCAGTCGGTAGAGCGCTTGCTCGCGAAAGGCAAAGATCCCAGGTTGGAGTCCCGGTTCCGGCACACACTTTTAATCTGCCAGGAAGTTTCATATCAGCGCACACTCCGCTGCAGAGTGAAAGTTTCATTCTGGAAACATCCCTTAGGCTGTGGCTAAGCCATGTCTCCACCATATCCTTTCTTCCAGGAGTGCTAGCCTTGCGTGTCTGCAGGAGAGCTTCTGTGAAGTTTGGAAAGTAGGAGGCGAGGTACTGGCGGAATAAAGTTGTTAGGCGGCATCGTGAGTCGTGTCGGGATAGCTCAGTCGGTAGAGCGCTTGCTCGCGAAAGGCAAAGGTCCCAGCTTCGAGTCCCGGTTCCGGCACACACTTTTAATCTGCCAGGAAGTTTCATATCAGCGCACACTCCGCTGCAGAGTGAAAGTTTCATTCTGGAAACATCCCTTAGGCTGTGGCTAAGCCATGTCTCCACCATATCCTTTCTTCCAGGAGTGCTAGCCTTGCGTGTCTGCAGGAGAGCTTCTGTGAAGTTTGGAAAGTAGGAGGCGAGGTACTGGCGTAATAAAGTTGTTAGGCGGCATCGTGAGTCGTGTCGGGATAGCTCAGTCGGTAGAGCGCTTGCTCGCGAAAGGCAAAGGTCCCAGCTTCGAGTCCCGGTTCCGGCACACAATTTTAATCTGCCAGGAAGTTTCATATCAGCGCACACTCCGCTGCAGAGTGAAAGTTTCATTCTGGAAACATCCCTTAGGCTGTGGCTAAGCCATGTCTCCACCATATCCTTTCTTCCAGGAGTGCTAGCCTTGCGTGTCTGCAGGAGAGCTTCTGTGAAGTTTGGAAAGTAGGAGGCGAGGTACTGGCGGAATAAAGTTGTTAGGCGGCATCGTGAGTCGTGTCGGGATAGCTCAGTCGGTAGAGCGCTTGCTCGCGAAAGGCAAAGGTCCCAGCTTCGAGTCCCGGTTCCGGCACACAATTTTAATCTGCCAGGAAGTTTCATATCAGCGCACACTCCGCTGCAGAGTGAAAGTTTCATTCTGGAAACATCCCCTAGGCTGTGGCTAAGCCATGTCTCCACCATATCCTTTCTTCCAGGAGTGCTAGCCTTGCGTGTCTGCAGGAGAGCTTCTGTGAAGTTTGGAAAGTAGGAGGCGAGGTACTGGCGGAATAAAGTTGTTAGGCGGCATCGTGAGTCGTGTCGGGATAGCTCAGTCGGTAGAGCGCTTGCTCGCGAAAGGCAAAGGTCCCAGCTTCGAGTCCGGGTTCCGGCACACAATTTTAATCTGCCAGGAAGTTTCATATCAGCGCACACTCCGCTGCAGAGTGAAAGTTTCATTCTGGAAACATCCCTTAGGCTGTGGCTAAGCCATGTCTCCACCATATCCTTTCTTCCAGGAGTGCTAGCCTTGCGTGTCTGCAGGAGAGCTTCTGTGAAGTTTGGAAAGTAGGAGGCGAGGTACTGGCGGAATAAAGTTGTTAGGCGGCATCGTGAGTCGTGTCGGGATAGCTCAGTCGGTAGAGCGCTTGCTCGCGAAAGGCAAAGGTCCCAGCTTCGAGTCCCGGTTCCGGCACACAATTTTAATCTGCCAGGAAGTTTCATATCAGCGCACACTCCGCTGCAGAGTGAAAGTTTCATTCTGGAAACATCCCTTAGGCTGTGGCTAAGCCATGTCTCCGCCATATCCTTTCTTCCAGGAGTGCTAGCCTTGCGTGTCTGCAGGAGAGCTTCTGTGAAGTTTGGAAAGTAGGAGGCGAGGTACTGGCGGAATAAAGTTGTTAGGCGGCATCGTGAGTCGTGTCGGGATAGCTCAGTCGGTAGAGCGCTTGCTCGCGAAAGGCAAAGGTCCCAGCTTCGAGTCCCGGTTCCGGCACACACTTTTAATCTGCCAGGAAGTTTCATATCAGCGCACACTCCGCTGCAGAGTGAAAGTTTCATTCTGGAAACATCCCTTAGGCTGTGGCTAAGCCATGTCTCCACCATATCCTTTCTTCCAGGAGTGTTAGTCTTGTGTGTTTGCAGGAGAGCTTCTGTGAAGTTTGGAAAGTAGGAGGCGAGGTACTGGCGGAAGTAAAGTTGTGAGGCGGCATCGTGAGTCGTGTCGGGATAGCTCAGTCGGTAGAGCGCTTGCTCGCGAAAGGCAAAGGTCCCAGCTTCGAGTCCCGGTTCCGGCACACAATTTTAATCTGCCAGGAAGTTTCATATCAGCGCACACTCCGCTGCAGAGTGAAAGTTTCATTCTGGAAACATCCCTTAGGCTGTGGCTAAGCCATGTCTCCACCATATCCTTTCTTCCAGGAGTGTTAGTCTTGTGTGTTTGCAGGAGAGCTTCTGTGAAGTTTGGAAAGTAGGAGGCGAGGTACTGGCGGAATAAAGTTGTTAGGCGGCATCGTGAGTCGTGTCGGGATAGCTCAGTCGGTAGAGCGCTTGCTCGCGAAAGGCAAAGGTCCCAGCTTCGAGTCCCGGTTCCGGCACACAATTTTAATCTGCCAGGAAGTTTCATATCAGCGCACACTCCGCTGCAGAGTGAAAGTTTCATTCTGGAAACATCCCTTAGGCTGTGGCTAAGCCATGTCTCCACCATATCCTTTCTTCCAGGAGTGTTAGTCTTGTGTGTTTGCAGGAGAGCTTCTGTGAAGTTTGGAAAGTAGGAGGCGAGGTACTGGCGGAATAAAGTTGTTAGGCGGCATCGTGAGTCGTGTCGGGATAGCTCAGTCGGTAGAGCGCTTGCTCGCGAAAGGCAAAGGTCCCAGCTTCGAGTCCCGGTTCCGGCACACAATTTTAATCTGCCAGGACGTTTCATATCAGCGTACACTCCGCTGCAGAGTGAAAGTTTCATTCTGGAAACATCCCTTAGGCTGTGGCTAAGCCATGTCTCCACCATATCCTTTCTTCCAGGAGTGCTAGCCTTGCGTGTCTGCAGGAGAGCTTCTGTGAAGTTTGGAAAGTAGGAGGCGAGGTACTGGCGGAATAAAGTTGTTAGGCGGCATCGTGAGTCGTGTCGGGATAGCTCAGTCGGTAGAGCGCTTGCTCGCGAAAGGCAAAGGTCCCAGCTTCGAGTCCCGGTTCCGGCACACAATTTTAATCTGCCAGGAAGTTTCATATCAGCGTACACTCCGCTGCAGAGTGAAAGTTTCATTCTGGAAACATCCCTTAGGCTGTGGCTAAGCCATGTCTCCACCATATCCTTTCTTCCAGGAGTGTTAGTCTTGTGTGTTTGCAGGAGAGCTTCTGTGAAGTTTGGAAAGTAGGAGGCGAGGTACTGGCGGAATAAAGTTGTTAGGCGGCATCGTGAGTCGTGTCGGGATAGCTCAGTCGGTAGAGCGCTTGCTCGCGAAAGGCAAAGGTCCCAGCTTCGAGTCCCGGTTCCGGCACACAATTTTAATCTGCCAGGAAGTTTCATATCAGCGCACACTCCGCTGCAGAGTGAAAGTTTCATTCTGGAAACATCCCTTAGGCTGTGACTAAGCCATGTCTCCACCATATCCTTTCTTCCAGGAGTGTTAGTCTTGTGTGTTTGCAGGAGAGCTTCTGTGAAGTTTGGAAAGTAGGAGGCGAGGTACTGGCGGAATAAAGTTGTTAGGCGGCATCGTGAGTCGTGTCGGGATAGCTCAGTCGGTAGAGCGCTTGTTCGCGAAAGGCAAAGGTCCCAGCTTCGAGTCCCGGTTCCGGCACACAATTTTAATCTGCCAGGAAGTTTCATATCAGCGCACACTCCGCTGCAGAGTGAAAGTTTCATTCTGGAAACATCCCTTAGGCTGTGGCTAAGCCATGTCTCCACCATATCCTTTCTTCCAGGAGTGTTAGTCTTGTGTGTTTGCAGGAGAGCTTCTGTGAAGTTTGGAAAGTAGGAGGCGAGGTACTGGCGGAATAAAGTTGTTAGGCGGCATCGTGAGTCGTGTCGGGATAGCTCAGTCGGTAGAGCGCTTGCTCGCGAAAGGCAAAGGTCCCAGCTTCGAGTCCCGGTTCCGGCACACAATTTTAATCTGCCAGGAAGTTTCATATCAGCGCACACTCCGCTGCAGAGTGAAAGTTTCATTCTGGAAACATCCCTTAGGCTGTGACTAAGCCATGTCTCCACCATATCCTTTCTTCCAGGAGTGTTAGTCTTGTGTGTTTGCAGGAGAGCTTCTGTGAAGTTTGGAAAGTAGGAGGCGAGGTACTGGCGGAATAAAGTTGTTAGGCGGCATCGTGAGTCGTGTCGGGATAGCTCAGTCGGTAGAGCGCTTGCTCGCGAAAGGCAAAGGTCCCAGCTTCGAGTCCCGGTTCCGGCACACAATTTTAATCTGCCAGGAAGTTTCATATCAGCGCACACTCCGCTGCAGAGTGAAAGTTTCATTCTGGAAACATCCCTTAGGCTGTGGCTAAGCCATGTCTCCACCATATCCTTTCTTCCAGGAGTGTTAGTCTTGTGTGTTTGCAGGAGAGCTTCTGTGAAGTTTGGAAAGTAGGAGGCGAGGTACTGGCGGAATAAAGTTGTTAGGCGGCATCGTGAGTCGTGTCGGGATAGCTCAGTCGGTAGAGCGCTTGCTCGCGAAAGGCAAAGGTCCCAGCTTCGAGTCCCGGTTCCGGCACACAATTTTAATCTGCCAGGACGTTTCATATCAGCGTACACTCCGCTGCAGAGTGAAAGTTTCATTCTGGAAACATCCCTTAGGCTGTGGCTAAGCCATGTCTCCACCATATCCTTTCTTCCAGGAGTGTTAGTCTTGTGTGTTTGCAGGAGAGCTTCTGTGAAGTTTGGAAAGTAGGAGGCGAGGTACTGGCGGAATAAAGTTGTTAGGCGGCATCGTGAGTCGTGTCGGGATAGCTCAGTCGGTAGAGCGCTTGCTCGCGAAAGGCAAAGGTCCCAGCTTCGAGTCCCGGTTCCGGCACACAATTTTAATCTGCCAGGAAGTTTCATATCAGCGTACACTCCGCTGCAGAGTGAAAGTTTCATTCTGGAAACATCCCTTAGGCTGTGGCTAAGCCATGTCTCCACCATATCCTTTCTTCCAGGAGTGTTAGTCTTGTGTGTTTGCAGGAGAGCTTCTGTGAAGTTTGGAAAGTAGGAGGCGAGGTACTGGCGGAATAAAGTTGTTAGGCGGCATCGTGAGTCGTGTCGGGATAGCTCAGTCGGTAGAGCGCTTGCTCGCGAAAGGCAAAGGTCCCAGCTTCGAGTCCCGGTTCCGGCACACAATTTTAATCTGCCAGGAAGTTTCATATCAGCGCACACTCCGCTGCAGAGTGAAAGTTTCATTCTGGAAACATCCCTTAGGCTGTGACTAAGCCATGTCTCCACCATATCCTTTCTTCCAGGAGTGTTAGTCTTGTGTGTTTGCAGGAGAGCTTCTGTGAAGTTTGGAAAGTAGGAGGCGAGGTACTGGCGGAATAAAGTTGTTAGGCGGCATCGTGAGTCGTGTCGGGATAGCTCAGTCGGTAGAGCGCTTGCTCGCGAAAGGCAAAGGTCCCAGCTTCGAGTCCCGGTTCCGGCACACAATTTTAATCTGCCAGGAAGTTTCATATCAGCGCACACTCCGCTGCAGAGTGAAAGTTTCATTCTGGAAACATCCCTTAGGCTGTGACTAAGCCATGTCTCCACCCTATCCTTTCTTCCAGGAGTGTTAGTCTTGTGTGTTTGCAGTAGAGCTTCTGTGAAGTTTGGAAAGTAGGAGGCGAGGTACTGGCGGAATAAAGTTGTTAGGCGGCATCGTGAGTCGTGTCGGGATAGCTCAGTCGGTAGAGCGCTTGCTCGCGAAAGGCAAAGGTCCCAGCTTCGAGTCCCGGTTCCGGCACACAATTTTAATCTGCCAGGAAGTTTCATATCAGCGCACACTCCGCTGCAGAGTGAAAGTTTCATTCTGGAAACATCCCTTAGGCTGTGACTAAGCCATGTCTCCACCATATCCTTTCTTCCAGGAGTGTTAGTCTTGTGTGTTTGCAGGAGAGCTTCTGTGAAGTTTGGAAAGTAGGAGGCGAGGTACTGGCGGAATAAAGTTGTTAGGCGGCATCGTGAGTCGTGTCGGGATAGCTCAGTCGGTAGAGCGCTTGCTCGCGAAAGGCAAAGGTCCCAGCTTCGAGTCCCGGTTCCGGCACACAATTTTAATCTGCCAGGAAGTTTCATATCAGCGTACACTCCGCTGCAGAGTGAAAGTTTCATTCTGGAAACATCCCTTAGGCTGTGACTAAGCCATGTCTCCACCCTATCCTTTCTTCCAGGAGTGTTAGTCTTGTGTGTTTGCAGGAGAGCTTCTGTGAAGTTTGGAAAGTAGGAGGCGAGGTACTGGCGGAATAAAGTTGTTAGGCGGCATCGTGAGTCGTGTCGGGATAGCTCAGTCGGTAGAGCGCTTGCTCGCGAAAGGCAAAGGTCCCAGCTTCGAGTCCCGGTTCCGGCACACAATTTTAATCTGCCAGGAAGTTTCATATCAGCGCACACTCCGCTGCAGAGTGAAAGTTTCATTCTGGAAACATCCCTTAGGCTGTGACTAAGCCATGTCTCCACCATATCCTTTCTTCCAGGAGTGTTAGTCTTGTGTGTTTGCAGGAGAGCTTCTGTGAAGTTTGGAAAGTAGGAGGCGAGGTACTGGCGGAATAAAGTTGTTAGGCGGCATCGTGAGTCGTGTCGGGATAGCTCAGTCGGTAGAGCGCTTGCTCGCGAAAGGCAAAGGTCCCAGCTTCGAGTCCCGGTTCCGGCACACAATTTTAATCTGCCAGGAAGTTTCATATCAGCGCACACTCCGCTGCAGAGTGAAGTTTCATTCTGGAAACATCCCTTAGGCTGTGACTAAGCCATGTCTCCACCATATCCTTTCTTCCAGGAGTGTTAGTCTTGTGTGTTTGCAGGAGAGCTTCTGTGAAGTTTGGAAAGTAGGAGGCGAGGTACTGGCGGAATAAAGTTGTTAGGCGGCATCGTGAGTCGTGTCGGGATAGCTCAGTCGGTAGAGCGCTTGCTCGCGAAAGGCAAAGGTCCCAGCTTCGAGTCCCGGTTCCGGCACACAATTTTAATCTGCCAGGAAGTTTCATATCAGCGCACACTCCGCTGCAGAGTGAAAGTTTCATTCTGGAAACATCCCTTAGGCTGTGACTAAGCCATGTCTCCACCATATCCTTTCTTCCAGGAGTGTTAGTCTTGTGTGTTTGCAGGAGAGCTTCTGTGAAGTTTGGAAAGTAGGAGGCGAGGTACTGGCGGAATAAAGTTGTTAGGCGGCATCGTGAGTCGTGTCGGGATAGCTCAGTCGGTAGAGCGCTTGCTCGCGAAAGGCAAAGGTCCCAGCTTCGAGTCCCGGTTCCGGCACACAATTTTAATCTGCCAGGAAGTTTCATATCAGCGCACACTCCGCTGCAGAGTGAAGTTTCATTCTGGAAACATCCCTTAGGCTGTGACTAAGCCATGTCTCCACCATATCCTTTCTTCCAGGAGTGTTAGTCTTGTGTGTTTGCAGGAGAGCTTCTGTGAAGTTTGGAAAGTAGGAGGCGAGGTACTGGCGGAATAAAGTTGTTAGGCGGCATCGTGAGTCGTGTCGGGATAGCTCAGTCGGTAGAGCGCTTGCTCGCGAAAGGCAAAGGTCCCAGCTTCGAGTCCCGGTTCCGGCACACAATTTTAATCTGCCAGGAAGTTTCATATCAGCGCACACTCCGCTGCAGAGTGAAAGTTTCATTCTGGAAACATCCCTTAGGCTGTGACTAAGCCATGTCTCCACCCTATCCTTTCTTCCAGGAGTGTTAGTCTTGTGTGTTTGCAGTAGAGCTTCTGTGAAGTTTGGAAAGTAGGAGGCGAGGTACTGGCGGAATAAAGTTGTTAGGCGGCATCGTGAGTCGTGTCGGGATAGCTCAGTCGGTAGAGCGCTTGCTCGCGAAAGGCAAAGGTCCCAGGTTCGAGTCCCGGTTCCGGCACACAATTTTAATCTGCCAGGAAGTTTCATATCAGCGCACACTCCGCTGCAGAGTGAAAGTTTCATTCTGGAAACATCCCTTAGGCTGTGACTAAGCCATGTCTCCACCATATCCTTTCTTCCAGGAGTGTTAGTCTTGTGTGTTTGCAGGAGAGCTTCTGTGAAGTTTGGAAAGTAGGAGGCGAGGTACTGGCGGAATAAAGTTGTTAGGCGGCATCGTGAGTCGTGTCGGGATAGCTCAGTCGGTAGAGCGCTTGCTCGCGAAAGGCAAAGGTCCCAGCTTCGAGTGCCGGTTCCGGCACACAATTTTAATCTGCCAGGACGTTTCATATCAGCGTACACTCCGCTGCAGAGTGAAAGTTTCATTCTGGAAACATCCCTTAGGCTGTGGCTAAGCCATGTCTCCACCATATCCTTTCTTCCAGGAGTGCTAGCCTTGCGTGTCTGCAGGAGAGCTTCTGTGAAGTTTGGAAAGTGGGAGGCGAGGTACTGGCGGAATAAAGTTGTTAGGCGGCATCGTGAGTCGTGTCGGGATAGCTCAGTCGGTAGAGCGCTTGCTCGCGAAAGGCAAAGGTCCCAGCTTCGAGTCCCGGTTCCGGCACACAATTTTAATCTGCCAGGACGTTTCATATCAGCGCACACTCCGCTGCAGAGTGAAAGTTTCATTCTGGAAACATCCCTTAGGCTGTGGCTAAGCCATGTCTCCACCATATCCTTTCTTCCAGGAGTGCTAGCCTTGCGTGTCTGCAGGAGAGCTTCTGTGAAGTTTGGAAAGTAGGAGGCGAGGTACTGGCGGAATAAAGTTGTTAGGCGGCATCGTGAGTCGTGTCGGGATAGCTCAGTCGGTAGAGCGCTTGCTCGCGAAAGGCAAAGGTCCCAGCTTCGAGTGCCGGTTCCGGCACACAATTTTAATCTGCCAGGAAGTTTCATATCAGCGCACACTCCGCTGCAGAGTGAAAGTTTCATTCTGGAAACATCCCTTAGGCTGTGGCTAAGCCATGTCTCCACCATATCCTTTCTTCCAGGAGTGTTAGTCTTGTGTGTTTGCAGGAGAGCTTCTGTGAAGTTTGGAAAGTAGGAGGCGAGGTACTGGCGGAATAAAGTTGTTAGGCGGCATCGTGAGTCGTGTCGGGATAGCTCAGTCGGTAGAGCGCTTGCTCGCGAAAGGCAAAGGTCCCAGCTTCGAGTCCCGGTTCCGGCACACAATTTTAATCTGCCAGGAAGTTTCATATCAGCGCACACTCCGCTGCAGAGTGAAAGTTTCATTCTGGAAACATCCCTTAGGCTGTGGCTAAGCCATGTCTCCACCATATCCTTTCTTCCAGGAGTGCTAGCCTTGCGTGTCTGCAGGAGAGCTTCTGTGAAGTTTGGAAAGTAGGAGGCGAGGTACTGGCGGAATAAAGTTGTTAGGCGGCATCGTGAGTCGTGTCGGGATAGCTCAGTCGGTAGAGCGCTTGCTCGCGAAAGGCAAAGGTCCCAGCTTCGAGTCCCGGTTCCGGCACACAATTTTAATCTGCCAGGAAGTTTCATATCAGCGTACACTCCGCTGCAGAGTGAAAGTTTCATTCTGGAAACATCCCTTAGGCTGTGGCTAAGCCATGTCTCCACCATATCCTTTCTTCCAGGAGTGTTAGTCTTGTGTGTTTGCAGGAGAGCTTCTGTGAAGTTTGGAAAGTAGGAGGCGAGGTACTGGCGGAATAAAGTTGTTAGGCGGCATCGTGAGTCGTGTCGGGATAGCTCAGTCGGTAGAGCGCTTGCTCGCGAAAGGCAAAGGTCCCAGCTTCGAGTCCCGGTTCCGGCACACAATTTTAATCTGCCAGGAAGTTTCATATCAGCGCACACTCCGCTGCAGAGTGAAGTTTCATTCTGGAAACATCCCTTAGGCTGTGACTAAGCCATGTCTCCACCATATCCTTTCTTCCAGGAGTGTTAGTCTTGTGTGTTTGCAGGAGAGCTTCTGTGAAGTTTGGAAAGTAGGAGGCGAGGTACTGGCGGAATAAAGTTGTTAGGCGGCATCGTGAGTCGTGTCGGGATAGCTCAGTCGGTAGAGCGCTTGCTCGCGAAAGGCAAAGGTCCCAGCTTCGAGTCCCGGTTCCGGCACACAATTTTAATCTGCCAGGAAGTTTCATATCAGCGCACACTCCGCTGCAGAGTGAAAGTTTCATTCTGGAAACATCCCTTAGGCTGTGACTAAGCCATGTCTCCACCCTATCCTTTCTTCCAGGAGTGTTAGTCTTGTGTGTTTGCAGTAGAGCTTCTGTGAAGTTTGGAAAGTAGGAGGCGAGGTACTGGCGGAATAAAGTTGTTAGGCGGCATCGTGAGTCGTGTCGGGATAGCTCAGTCGGTAGAGCGCTTGCTCGCGAAAGGCAAAGGTCCCAGGTTCGAGTCCCGGTTCCGGCACACAATTTTAATCTGCCAGGAAGTTTCATATCAGCGCACACTCCGCTGCAGAGTGAAAGTTTCATTCTGGAAACATCCCTTAGGCTGTGACTAAGCCATGTCTCCACCATATCCTTTCTTCCAGGAGTGTTAGTCTTGTGTGTTTGCAGGAGAGCTTCTGTGAAGTTTGGAAAGTAGGAGGCGAGGTACTGGCGGAATAAAGTTGTTAGGCGGCATCGTGAGTCGTGTCGGGATAGCTCAGTCGGTAGAGCGCTTGCTCGCGAAAGGCAAAGGTCCCAGCTTCGAGTCCCGGTTCCGGCACACAATTTTAATCTGCCAGGACGTTTCATATCAGCGTACACTCCGCTGCAGAGTGAAAGTTTCATTCTGGAAACATCCCTTAGGCTGTGGCTAAGCCATGTCTCCACCATATCCTTTCTTCCAGGAGTGCTAGCCTTGCGTGTCTGCAGGAGAGCTTCTGTGAAGTTTGGAAAGTGGGAGGCGAGGTACTGGCGGAATAAAGTTGTTAGGCGGCATCGTGAGTCGTGTCGGGATAGCTCAGTCGGTAGAGCGCTTGCTCGCGAAAGGCAAAGGTCCCAGCTTCGAGTCCCGGTTCCGGCACACAATTTTAATCTGCCAGGACGTTTCATATCAGCGTACACTCCGCTGCAGAGTGAAAGTTTCATTCTGGAAACATCCCTTAGGCTGTGGCTAAGCCATGTCTCCACCATATCCTTTCTTCCAGGAGTGCTAGCCTTGCGTGTCTGCAGGAGAGCTTCTGTGAAGTTTGGAAAGTAGGAGGCGAGGTACTGGCGGAATAAAGTTGTTAGGCGGCATCGTGAGTCGTGTCGGGATAGCTCAGTCGGTAGAGCGCTTGCTCGCGAAAGGCAAAGGTCCCAGCTTCGAGTCCCGGTTCCGGCACACAATTTTAATCTGCCAGGAAGTTTCATATCAGCGCACACTCCGCTGCAGAGTGAAAGTTTCATTCTGGAAACATCCCTTAGGCTGTGGCTAAGCCATGTCTCCACCATATCCTTTCTTCCAGGAGTGTTAGTCTTGTGTGTTTGCAGGAGAGCTTCTGTGAAGTTTGGAAAGTAGGAGGCGAGGTACTGGCGGAATAAAGTTGTTAGGCGGCATCGTGAGTCGTGTCGGGATAGCTCAGTCGGTAGAGCGCTTGCTCGCGAAAGGCAAAGGTCCCAGCTTCGAGTCCCGGTTCCGGCACACAATTTTAATCTGCCAGGAAGTTTCATATCAGCGCACACTCCGCTGCAGAGTGAAAGTTTCATTCTGGAAACATCCCTTAGGCTGTGGCTAAGCCATGTCTCCACCATATCCTTTCTTCCAGGAGTGTTAGTCTTGTGTGTTTGCAGGAGAGCTTCTGTGAAGTTTGGAAAGTAGGAGGCGAGGTACTGGCGGAATAAAGTTGTTAGGCGGCATCGTGAGTCGTGTCGGGATAGCTCAGTCGGTAGAGCGCTTGCTCGCGAAAGGCAAAGGTCCCAGCTTCGAGTCCCGGTTCCGGCACACAATTTTAATCTGCCAGGAAGTTTCATATCAGCGTACACTCCGCTGCAGAGTGAAAGTTTCATTCTGGAAACATCCCTTAGGCTGTGGCTAAGCCATGTCTCCACCATATCCTTTCTTCCAGGAGTGCTAGCCTTGCGTGTCTGCAGGAGAGCTTCTGTGAAGTTTGGAAAGTAGGAGGCGAGGTACTGGCGGAATAAAGTTGTTAGGCGGCATCGTGAGTCGTGTCGGGATAGCTCAGTCGGTAGAGCGCTTGCTCGCGAAAGGCAAAGGTCCCAGCTTCGAGTCCCGGTTCCGGCACACAATTTTAATCTGCCAGGAAGTTTCATATCAGCGTACACTCCGCTGCAGAGTGAAAGTTTCATTCTGGAAACATCCCTTAGGCTGTGGCTAAGCCATGTCTCCACCATATCCTTTCTTCCAGGAGTGTTAGTCTTGTGTGTTTGCAGGAGAGCTTCTGTGAAGTTTGGAAAGTAGGAGGCGAGGTACTGGCGGAATAAAGTTGTTAGGCGGCATCGTGAGTCGTGTCGGGATAGCTCAGTCGGTAGAGCGCTTGCTCGCGAAAGGCAAAGGTCCCAGCTTCGAGTCCCGGTTCCGGCACACAATTTTAATCTGCCAGGAAGTTTCATATCAGCGTACACTCCGCTGCAGAGTGAAAGTTTCATTCTGGAAACATCCCTTAGGCTGTGGCTAAGCCATGTCTCCACCATATCCTTTCTTCCAGGAGTGTTAGTCTTGTGTGTTTGCAGGAGAGCTTCTGTGAAGTTTGGAAAGTAGGAGGCGAGGTACTGGCGGAATAAAGTTGTTAGGCGGCATCGTGAGTCGTGTCGGGATAGCTCAGTCGGTAGAGCGCTTGCTCGCGAAAGGCAAAGGTCCCAGCTTCGAGTCCCGGTTCCGGCACACAATTTTAATCTGCCAGGAAGTTTCATATCAGCGTACACTCCGCTGCAGAGTGAAAGTTTCATTCTGGAAACATCCCTTAGGCTGTGGCTAAGCCATGTCTCCACCATATCCTTTCTTCCAGGAGTGTTAGTCTTGCGTGTCTGCAGGAGAGCTTCTGTGAAGTTTGGAAAGTAGGAGGCGAGGTACTGGCGGAATAAAGTTGTTAGGCGGCATCGTGAGTCGTGTCGGGATAGCTCAGTCGGTAGAGCGCTTGCTCGCGAAAGGCAAAGGTCCCAGCTTCGAGTCCCGGTTCCGGCACACAATTTTAATCTGCCAGGAAGTTTCATATCAGCGTACACTCCGCTGCAGAGTGAAAGTTTCATTCTGGAAACATCCCTTAGGCTGTGGCTAAGCCATGTCTCCACCATATCCTTTCTTCCAGGAGTGTTAGTCTTGCGTGTCTGCAGGAGAGCTTCTGTGAAGTTTGGAAAGTAGGAGGCGAGGTACTGGCGGAATAAAGTTGTTAGGCGGCATCGTGAGTCGTGTCGGGATAGCTCAGTCGGTAGAGCGCTTGCTCGCGAAAGGCAAAGGTCCCAGCTTCGAGTCCCGGTTCCGGCACACAATTTTAATCTGCCAGGAAGTTTCATATCAGCGTACACTCCGCTGCAGAGTGAAAGTTTCATTCTGGAAACATCCCTTAGGCTGTGGCTAAGCCATGTCTCCACCATATCCTTTCTTCCAGGAGTGTTAGTCTTGTGTGTTTGCAGGAGAGCTTCTGTGAAGTTTGGAAAGTAGGAGGCGAGGTACTGGCGGAATAAAGTTGTTAGGCGGCATCGTGAGTCGTGTCGGGATAGCTCAGTCGGTAGAGCGCTTGCTCGCGAAAGGCAAAGGTCCCAGCTTCGAGTCCCGGTTCCGGCACACAATTTTAATCTGCCAGGAAGTTTCATATCAGCGTACACTCCGCTGCAGAGTGAAAGTTTCATTCTGGAAACATCCCTTAGGCTGTGGCTAAGCCATGTCTCCACCATATCCTTTCTTCCAGGAGTGTTAGTCTTGTGTGTTTGCAGGAGAGCTTCTGTGAAGTTTGGAAAGTAGGAGGCGAGGTACTGGCGGAATAAAGTTGTTAGGCGGCATCGTGAGTCGTGTCGGGATAGCTCAGTCGGTAGAGCGCTTGCTCGCGAAAGGCAAAGGTCCCAGCTTCGAGTCCCGGTTCCGGCACACAATTTTAATCTGCCAGGAAGTTTCATATCAGCGCACACTCCGCTGCAGAGTGAAAGTTTCATTCTGGAAACATCCCTTAGGCTGTGGCTAAGCCATGTCTCCACCATATCCTTTCTTCCAGGAGTGTTAGTCTTGTGTGTTTGCAGGAGAGCTTCTGTGAAGTTTGGAAAGTAGGAGGCGAGGTACTGGCGGAATAAAGTTGTTAGGCGGCATCGTGAGTCGTGTCGGGATAGCTCAGTCGGTAGAGCGCTTGCTCGCGAAAGGCAAAGGTCCCAGCTTCGAGTCCCGGTTCCGGCACACAATTTTAATCTGCCAGGAAGTTTCATATCAGCGTACACTCCGCTGCAGAGTGAAAGTTTCATTCTGGAAACATCCCTTAGGCTGTGGCTAAGCCATGTCTCCACCATATCCTTTCTTCCAGGAGTGTTAGTCTTGCGTGTCTGCAGGAGAGCTTCTGTGAAGTTTGGAAAGTAGGAGGCGAGGTACTGGCGGAATAAAGTTGTTAGGCGGCATCGTGAGTCGTGTCGGGATAGCTCAGTCGGTAGAGCGCTTGCTCGCGAAAGGCAAAGGTCCCAGCTTCGAGTCCCGGTTCCGGCACACAATTTTAATCTGCCAGGAAGTTTCATATCAGCGTACACTCCGCTGCAGAGTGAAAGTTTCATTCTGGAAACATCCCTTAGGCTGTGGCTAAGCCATGTCTCCACCATATCCTTTCTTCCAGGAGTGTTAGTCTTGCGTGTCTGCAGGAGAGCTTCTGTGAAGTTTGGAAAGTAGGAGGCGAGGTACTGGCGGAATAAAGTTGTTAGGCGGCATCGTGAGTCGTGTCGGGATAGCTCAGTCGGTAGAGCGCTTGCTCGCGAAAGGCAAAGGTCCCAGCTTCGAGTCCCGGTTCCGGCACACAATTTTAATCTGCCAGGAAGTTTCATATCAGCGCACACTCAGCTGCAGAGTGAAAGTTTCATTCTGGAATATTAAATGTTGTTTAAGGATTAATTAATGTTTTATGTGACAGTTTGTTATATCAGACTGTAATAAGTGTGATAATACTTAAGATATGTCATTGTAATAAATTGGATTTAGTAAACGCAAAGAACTTAATAACGCGTTTCCTTTTATTTGCAAAATCGTGGTGTTAACTTACATCCGGAATGATTGCCATAAAGAGCAGTAGTCTGTAGTGGATCCATTTTGAATAGTCGAACGACTATACCGCCGAGCGATTAGAGCACTCGCGAAACACGTACGTTATTTGGCTTGCATGCAGATCAGGCGAAACCCAATTCAGGTCTTTCGGATATTTTTGCGCATCGAAGTACATATATATATATACTGGGTGGTCGCAAAATCCCATTACAAACTTGTAGGACTTGTAGACGTCCGGAAACGTATCGTTTCCGTACCACGACGGTTTCAATTCAGATGGTTATCTCATCCACTTCTCCTGATGAATGTAATTAGGCGTGACCTAGTACAAGTGTTGAAGTCAATTAAAAAAAATACTCAGCCGTTCCGATATTACTTACGCACTTTCATTACAATTCACACCTTACGGGTTACACTAGTCGTCGACAATGACGGGAAGCCAGCATCTACGGCACCAGTCGCAAAGTGCTGATCGTTACAATAGCTGCCACAACACTTCGTACCTCTTGCGCAGCTTATGGGACTTAACTGAGGGGTCACCAGCCCCTAAGCTTAGAAATTACCTACCAACTGTTGTTATCGTCTTCAGTCCGGAGACTGGTTTGATGCAGCTCTCCACCCTACTCTATCCTGAGCAAGCCTTTTCATCTCCACATAAGAACGGCAACCTACATCTGTCTGAATCTGCTTACTATACGCGTCTCTTGGTCTCCCTCTGCGATTTTTACCCCACACACTTCCCTCCAATGCTAAATTTACGATTCCCCGATGTCTAAGAATGAGTCCTACCAAGCGATCCCTTCTTTTATTCAGGGTATGCCAAAAATTCCTTTTCTCACCAATTCTGTTCAGTACCTCTTCATTAGTTATGCGATCTACCCACCTAATCTTCAGCATTCTTCTGTAGCACCACATATCAAAAGCCTCTATCCTCTTCCTGTCCGCACTGCTTATCGTCCATGTTTCACTCCCGTACAAGGCAACACTCCACACAAATGCCTTCAGAAAAGACTTCCTTACCCTTAAATTAATATTCGATGTTAGCAAATTTCTCTTTTTCAAAAATGCTTTTCTTCCCATTACTATTCTGCATTTTATATCCTCTGTACTGCGACCATCACATGTTATTTTACTACCGAAGTAACAAAACTCTTCTACCACCTTCATTGTTTCGTTACCTAATCTGATTCCTTCAGCATCGCCTGATTTTCTAAGACCGCATTCCATTATTTTTGTTTTGCTCTCATTTTATACGTTCTTTTCAACCCACTGTCCATTCCATTCAACCGCTCTTCCAGGTCCTGTGCTGTCTCTGATAGAATTACAATGTCATCAGCAAAACGCAATGTTTTTATTTCTTCCCCCTGAACTTTAATCCCTATTCCAAATTTTTCCTTGCTTTCCTTCACCGCCTGCTCAACTAGCTAATACTAAAGACGACAAAAACATACGTGCCCGAGGGGTGATTCGAGCCCCCGACCGTAGCGGCCGTGCAGACTGTGACTGGCGCGCCACAGACCGCTCGGCCACTGCGGCTGGATTTTGGGTCTGATACGTTTTATTTCCGCAGTTCAGTGCAATTTTCGCAAACAATAATAATAATAATAATGTTCTAATGTTTGTATAGCTTATGGGACTTAACTACGGGGTCATCAGTCCCTAAACTTACAAACTACTCTCGAACTAGCTAATCCTAATGACGGCACAAATATCCATGCCCGAGGGGGGATTCGAACCACCGACCGTAGTCGCCGTGTAGACCGAGACTGGAGCGCCTCAGTCCCCTCGGCCACCGCGGCCGGCGCAATTTTCGCGATGCGGGATGTGTCAAATAACTACTTTAGATGGAGCGCTGATTTAGACTTTACTTTCCGTGGGTATACGTCCTACATACAAACGGTACTTGTTTTGCTGTAGAACCAGAGATCAATGTGTAGAACGTAAGACGAATGGCCCTGCTTCTATCGTGTAAGAAGACCGGTGTAATATCTGTGACGTCTACATTATTATCTTTGGTTGTTGTTGCAATGCATCCAAGGTAGTATTACAAGCGGATGCAGTACGGGATAAGGCTCCCTAAAAACCCGGGTGATTCTATTTACACTTCGGTAAAATCAGACGTGCCGTCATTATGACGTATCCACACTATCGAAGACGACTGGAGCCATGATCGACTTGTGTGGTCGTTCTAGACCCAACACTGCGGTTGCAATTGTAGCAGACGAATTAAAGGAGTAGCTGATAACATCTTCAGTTGGTAATGGTATATTCATTACAGTTTCGGAAGCTATAACTTTGCTTTATTGTTTTGAAAGTAAGAAGCTATAAACTTTCCGAAAAAGGACCTACACTGTGAGCTCTGAAACGTTAGTCAGCCAAATCTGATGTTGTCATCGTGGCCCATTTGTGAAGGTTGTGTTTAAAACTAATGGAAACTTTTTCTCTAAGCGAAAAATGCTACCGAGTTGCATTGTAGTACGGAGTCTACGTTAAACTAAGAGGACAAAATACGGTTACCAGGCTATGAATCGACAATGTGTACTTGGACATGTCACAATATGCGACATACAAAAATGACATATAGTCGTCCTAGGTATATGTATGTTTTCGACGAAACTATAAATCAAATGAGCTGGATATTAATACAGTCATTTGTTACAGAGGCTCTGCGAACATCAGGTAAAACATTTCGTAAAACTGGGTACTCATCTACGGCCAAGTTGCTGCAACATGCTAGTTCTTTTCTTTGAAAATGTGTGAAGTTGTCGTTCTCTAAGGCTCGATCTGCGTTATTTCTGACATAATTTTCAATTTACATTTACTGAAATTTCCGTCAGTGCTTTCCAAAACATGATACCAATATTAAGTAAGGCCTAGTTTTGTCACTAAACTACGAAGGAAAAAAGTATGCAGTTCAGAAAGAATGTCGAATTAAGCGTGTTGTTCCACCCGAAACCAGCGTCTCGAACGATCGCCAAAGTCGATGCGCCGCTCTTCTGGACGTCGATAGTGTGGATACGTCATAATGACGTCACGTCTGATTTTACCGAAGTGTAAATAGAATCACCCTAAAAACTCGAGCTGAACTGTCCGCCATTTTCCCCCAGCTGCAGCAGTCGCCAAGTTCCGGACGGAGCTCACGCGTTACCTCGCGTTTCATTCTACTCGCTCACACTCGCAAACTACTCACTGCACCAACGTGGAACTTTCATCAATGTCTTCGTTAAGAACTACACCACATTTTCGTTTTAGTTTTATTTATGACAATAATTTATAAACAGCATATACTGATAGTTTACGACCATGCACTTTCTGACGACATTACGGAATTTTCGACATGCGAGGAACTTTTTTCTGTTGAAGTTAAGCGAATGAAATGCTCAAAATACATCAAATTTTCATCCTCTCCAAACAGCAACTCTGTGAGAAACGTATAGCTTGAGACAATGTCAGTTGAATATGACGCACTGGGATCCGCCCGCCCGTCTAGTAGTAACACGTCTTCCGTATTAGAGCTCCTAATAATTAGGCACATGATGTTACTGCATAACATCCATACTTGAAGATACTGGTACTGACTTCTTTTAACCCATTAAATTTAATAGTTGCACACTACAAAAGTGCTCTGTCTCTATGTAATATTCAATTTCAATTTTTCAGTTTTATGAAAAGGATATTCTAAATATCTCAATACAGAGTGCTTTATTATGTGTGGAAATGAGAACATGTCAGTTCGTTAGCTAGTGAAGAGATCCTTGCTATCGTCATTTTCAAGTATTCTCACATAAAATCCTCATTAGATCTACTAACTTCCGTTCTGTTACTGCTAGGCTTTGAACTGAAGGTTCTGGAAACGAAGTAGTAGCTCTGAAACACAATGGACAAGAAGCAAAGAAATAAATATTTGTGAGTGACGCAGGAATATCTGCAAATCGAAAAATAAATCACTAACTTTTTTCATTCTACAACTATGTATTTCCTTGAATAACGCGACAGTTAATGAAGTTTTGCGTAGTAACCATGTAACAAAATACTCCCCTCTTTGCATGTTATCATTTGTCAAAATATCATTTTGATGCCTCTAACCGTGTATGAGATGCGCAATGATTCATTCTGGCCTTATCGCCATTGGAAATGAGTGCGCTAAATAAAATAAAGTTTAGCGGTATGAGTGAAAGGTAAAGATCTCCTCCTAAGTCGAAAGTAAAATTGAATCCTCATTTTTTCGATTTCCGTCGTCCTTAGTTGCATATGAAATCGGTGGAGGTGTATTACCGTCCTTAGCAACTAAATGAAAGGCGTTTTTTGTGTGCCATACGCGTTTCGCTTCTTTATTTATGAATCATCATCAGTGGCCTGTAATACATGTTATTTTTGCATAATATTTTAGTACAGTCATAATATTATAGGTATTTTTCACAGTATTATAGTTAACAGTCTTGTTCCAATTACCAAAGTTCGGATCTACTAGGTTAGAAACAACTTCTGTAGCACCAGCTTTTGCAAAGTTAATTTAACTATCCAGTATTTGGCCCTACTTACGGTTTTCTGTTTTATTCCATGTGTGTCTTCATGGAGCTGTTTGTGAGGTCTTCAGTTGGATACGGTATTTTCGTTCTTGATGAAGACCCTTGCATCACCACTTCACTGTGTACTCGTTTTTGAACGTTTGTTTACAATTTTTAGTGTTGCCAACTGTCGCTTTTCGTCTGTCTCTTGTTTGTGTTGCTTGTATCTCTGAGTGTATCAGCTGTTTTTTGTTTGTTCAAAATGTTCAAATGTTTGTATAGTCTATGGGACTTAACTACGGGGTCATCAGTCCCTAAACTTACAAACTACTTATGAACTACTTACGAACTAGGACGGCACAAATATCCATGCTCAAGGGGGGATTCTAACCCCCGACCGTAGTGGCCGTGCAGACCGCGACTGAAGCGCCTCAGTCCCCGCGGCCACCGCGGCCGGCTCTTTTGTTTGTGTTGGCATCTGTGTAGACTCTGTGTGTGTGTGTGTGTGTGTGTGTGTGTGTGTGTGTTCGTTTTTTGTGAATATGGGAGTGGGGGAGGAGGAAGGGAGAAGGAGGTAGGGCACTTCATGTTTCATTACTGTTTTTCACTGTTTTTGTGGCCAGCTTGATCAGTAAATGTTACTTATGTTGATCTGATCATTGATCACTTTCTTATTCATTGCCAGGGCCCTCTGTATATGAAAGTTTTCTTGTAGTGCCTTTCATTTAGTTTCTAAATACGGTAATACACCTCCACCAAAATTGAATCCATTAGGGAAGTTTCATCCGCAGCAACATATGGTGCAACAAGCACCAAACGGAATATCATAGCAGCCTCTATTTTTTACTGCAAACTTTTCCTAATGTAGCGCAGTCTCTTATTTCGAACACAATACCTTGTTAACTATGACTATTAACGAAATGAACAGCATTAAATATTTCTACCAATTAGTTTTTGCGAAATCGTTTGTGAAAGATGTCAGGGCATGCGCCTCTACGCTGTTAGAGCAGCGCGATTCCAACCATGTTGGGGAAAACATGGCGGACGATTCATCCTGGGTATTTAGCAGCTCTAGGTAGGGATTTCGCTTTAGGTGACGTCATACCTTGTCAAGTACGTCAACTTTTCACGTAGGAACTTGAATATCGATTGTAGAGTAATATCTTTGCATTTTTCTTCGTGTATTGTTTTTAGGCAAATAATGAATATTAGAACCTCAATTGAATGTTAATAAAGTCCTTCTTCAGACCCACAACCGTAAAATAAAAGAATAAAAAACGAACTGTATTACTTAGAACAAATATAAGATCAACAGAATTATTACAAAATAATCCACCCGCAGAACATAGATATTCAGAACTACCAATAATTTATAGATTCTAATAAGGCAGATTAATGTAGTAGATATAAGCGCTAAAAATAAAGGTTTGACTTTTTATTAGAAAATATGGCAACATGATCAAACTTATCAATACAAGATGGAGTCTCACCATTAATAGAACAATTATCATTCTTTCATGACCATACAATAATTGTTTTATTATTAATCAAAATAATTGTAGGATACTCACCAAGATATATATTATTAACACAATACACAAACCAGGCTGAAGGAATTACATTAGGTAACGAAACAATGAAGGTGGTAGATGAGTTTTGTTACTTGTGTAGTAAAATAACATGCGATGGTCGCAGTACAGAGGATATAAAATGCAGAATGGCAATGGGAAGAAAAGCATTTTTGAAAAAGAGAAATTTGCTAACATCGAATATTTATTTAAGGGTACGGAAGTCTTTTCTGAAGGCATTTGTGTGGTGTTGCCTTGTACGGGAGTGAAACATGGACGATAAGCAGTGCGGACAGGAAGAGAATAGAGGCTTTTGAAATGTGGTGCTACATAAGAATGTAGAAGATTAGGTGGGTAGATCGCATAACTAATGAGGAGGTACTGAACAGAATTGGTGAGAAAAGGAATTTTTGACATACCTTGACTAAAAGAAGGGATCGCTTGGTAGGACACATTCTTAGACATCGGGGAATCGTAAATTTAGTATTGGAGGGAAGTGTGTGGGGTAAAAATCGCAGAGGGAGACCAAGAGACGCGTATAGTAAGCAGATTCAAGTGGATGTGGGTTGCCGTTCTTATGAGGAGATGAAGAGGCTTGCTCAGGATAGAGTAGGGTGGAGAGCTGCATCAAACCAGTCTCCGGACTGAAGACCATAACAACAACACAAACCAGAACATACTTCATTATAGAATGACCATGGAATAACCAAATTTCGAGTAATATTTGTCTATCTTACTACGTGTGGGTCTTTTTGTCCTAAAAAAGGGTTCGATGTGTCGTAATCCTATGGTATTGATCTCAAAATCACCGATGTGTGGGTCGCTATGCTCTAAAAAGGGATAAAGTTGGATGTAATGTGCTGTAGGACAGTATCGTTTTCGCGATATGGGTGTCGGGTTAGACGGATTCTACGTTTCTCCTCCCTCTGTGGAAAGAGCCTTTGACTCTTCTGCGGTCTATATAGGCCGACCTTAAGACGTGTTTGCTGTGGATAATAAGATCTGTAGGGGGATCTAGTGTGCTGGGAATCGCTCCAACGTCGAAGTGATTACCTAAAACTACTATTGCCTGTCGTCGAAAATCGACCAATTATGTTTACAATGGTCACTGGGGGTGAAATTTTACGTATCGTGTCGGCGGCCTCACGTGATTATGTTGGCAACATCAACAACACGATAGAAAATCTTTGCCCATTTGTTCGAACCACATAGAATGACTCGATTAGTGTATCGTACAGAACATGAAGTAAACAAATAATGCTGTTCCTGCTTTATGGTTGACAGGTTCTCGTATGTACCCTCGTCCGCTCAGTAAAAATAATTGCCCTCGTAAAGCGAAGATTCCGTGAGAAAACATCAGCGTTGTCAAGCGACTGGCTAAAATGGAGACTCACAGGATTCTCACTATTCAGCATCTGTTGCCAACATTATCGTAGGAGGCCGCTGGGATATTTGGTAAAATTTAACCGGCACTGGGAGGTATGAAACGGCATCTTTTACGTGTTAAGGAAAATGCCTGACACAATAACAACAAATAAAAACGGAAGTATATACTTCTCATGCCATTTTCGAATCATATAACATTCGTTAGCCTAATATTTGAACTGGAAATACAGTTTCGGTTTTCGTATATTTATACAACGCCAAGAAATAATGATATTTCGATACTGCGATATTCAGAATTCCAGAGCTGACAACATGTCGACTTCCACCCGTGCACCGCTAGATGCCTCTCTCGGAGCATCATCCTTTATATCGGCATTCATACGAAAACATCCATTTCCTTTAACCACTCTTAATCACTGCGAAAATGAAGCATTTGAACAGCACAAGAAAGTGAGTTGGCAGCACTCCATGTTTCGATGTTCACTTATTTTAATACTGCAGATGCGCTGCATTACAGCGTCTTTGGTCGAGGCGAATAGCCAATCAGTGAGCTGATTGTTGCAGAATGTAGAACTTGATCCTAGCTGTCGATAGGAAAATGTCTACTTCCTTTTATCACTTTTAATGGCTAAATGTACACATAATTTATATACGTGAAGTCTACGACAAATAATCTTTGGAATTATGTAACTTTCATTGGCCTTCTTGTACGAAAAAAATTAGTAATCTGTACGACAATTTTCGGGTTAGCGTATTTATATAACGATGTTCTTAAAACTCTGCGCTGTGTACGATACGAAGTATTGTCTGTTTGATCGTGTGTTAGTGGTGTTTGATTCACGAGTGGTATGCGATGGTAAATTATTGCTGATCTTTTAACTTGCACATGCGTAGTAAATTCGACAAGTCGGTCAGGGAGACAATGCGAACTTATCATTCCGCCTACCTGTCGGCTGCGTTGTGAAAACCCTCGGCATACTGGAGCGAAACTTGACAACATGTGGAGAACATCTCTAGGAAATCATTTGGTCGTACCTTATAAAGTGGGGCGAGCCGCTGTTAGAACTAGGAGCTCTCGTCTACAGTTTCGTGTTGTTGAGCATCCCATACGATTTCACTGGGATTCTTTTTAACAAACTGGGTATGTGCAAGTACTTAGTATACACCCGTGCCGGGGTATACGTGGTGCAGCCAAGACTGGAGGGCGTCATCTCTCTAGGGAAACTGGCCTCAGTATTACAGGCCGAAATCACTGCCATCAGGGCGTGTGTGGAGGAGAATTTGCGTAGGTGCTACAAAGATCGCAGCATCTATATCTATTCAGACAGCCAGGCAGCCCTGAGATCACTGGCAGCTCCTGCAACAAGGTCTAAAATTGTTGCAGAATGTCACAGGGTTCTGGTGGAGCTAGGGGAAAGCAATAGAGTAAACCTATTGTGGGTCCCTGGACACTCGGGGATCAGTGGCAACGAACATGCCGACAGATTAGCCAGGATGGGGGCAGAGACTCCATTTATTGGACCGGAACCTGTACTGACAACCACCAAGGCAATGATCAAATTGGAGCTACGTAACTGGCTCAGAAGACAGCATGTAGAATATTGGACCAAAGTCCATCAACAAAAACATGGCAAGGTAATGATGCCAAATCCATGTTTTAAAAGAAGCTCTGCAATCCTGGGTCTGAACAGGAGAGAGATTAGACTCATGGTTGGATTGCTGACAGGCCATGGGAATTTCAAAAAACACCTACGTACAATGGGAATAACAGAAGAGGACCCTAAATGTAGGATCTGTGATGACGGTGATGAAACTGCATCACATCTGATCTTCGAATGCATTGCATTGGAGAGTAAAAGGCACAGAACATTTGGGACAACCAGACCCGAAGAAACTGTGTCTAATAAAGAACTGGTAAAGGGACTCCTTGCACTGTTCAAGGGCATTGGTTGGCTTTACTAGACATACAGGTAGCGATACCGCACAATAAACTTAGTTTCGGTGCGGGCAGTGGCGGGTTGGACAAGACTGTTTTGGCTTTCCTGAAAGAATCAAATCAAATCAAATCAATACACCCGTGACTTTCGCTTGGACGGAGGCTGTGTGGGACAGTTGGAATCGATTGCCTACGAATACATTTATTTGTCGAATCACCTTATCTATTTTATAACAGGCGTTTCGGGCTGGATGTTGCAGTATACACTTACGGACTAGATCAAAACGGAGATATTTACAAAGTGTGGCCCTGTACTGTGTGTCTCTCCCATCCTTTCCCCAGAGAGAAGGTTACGATCGGTGTATGAGGGTGTTGGGTTGCGATATAAGTGTTTGCGAACATTACGTTGCACGTACTTGGTTGTACTGTAACAAAAAAGTGAAGACACACCATGTTCTTTTAAGGAACAGCTGTTGCGCTGAGTAGGTTAGCATCCTCGTTTGCGATAGACAGCTACTTGTAAATCTATATAAATGTCAATGTCTGTTCGGTGTACGTTTATCACGCCTAAACCACAAGACATAAAGAGCTAAACATTTGTACAGTTTCTAATGTCTACCCGGGGAAGGCTTTAGGCACGGTTTTATGGCGATCGTATAGCTATTTATCTATATATATTAGTGTGAATGTCTGTTCGGTGTACGCTTATCACATCCGAACGACAAGACGAAGACACTTGAATATTTGTACATTTACTAATTTATACCTGAGAAAGGGTTTAGGCACGGTTTTATAGCGATCTGATAGATACTTACTAATTTGAAGAATATAACGCGAAATACCGACAATAATTACTCTTTGAAAATTATATTTACTCTTTGAAATTGATTTTATTGGTTGCATTGCTGCTTGATGGTTGATAATGATAAAAGGTGAAGTATATTGGGATGGAAAGTTACCGGTGTACTATATAAAATTCTACGTGTGCGTGTGTGTGTGTGTGTGTGTGTGTGTGTGTGTGTGTGTGTGTGTGTTTGTGTGTGTTAATATTTCGCTCTGCAGCGAAAACTACAGAACGCAAACGAATGGTCTGTGTGTAATTGTTGTCTGAAATCTCCCATTGTAGACCATAGCAGTTCCATGCTGATAGCTAAAAGGGGTGTAAGATATACTGGTTGAAAGTCGTCAAATTATAAAAAAATAAAAATAAAATCTGACTGAATGCCAGCGATGATGTTTGCGACTCTTGTTGTAGTTCAGAGGGTACTAGACTGCTCGGTCATCAGTCGTTTGCGACTCTATAGCAAGGAGGTTACACAGACCATATCTTTGGTCTATGCGTGCAACAATGTCTTCAGCTCTTTCTCTGTAAGGAAATATAAGAATAAATAAATAAAGCAGTAAAAAAAGAAATTTCTTTTAATACATCTCTTTTTTTTTAAAAAAAAAAAAAAAGAAAAAAAAAAAAGAAAAAAAAACGATTTGACGTTTCGCGCATTACATCAAGTGATCGATCTGTGACATTATTACAATCATTATTGCTGAATTTCCTTTAATCCCTTCAGATATGCCATTTCAGTTGAAAATATTTCACTTTCCAGTTCGTCTAGCTTTTGCCATGACAATTAACAAAGCTCGATGACAATCATTAAACGTCGCAGGAATCCATTTACAGCCCTCACGTTGTTCACATGGTCACTTATACGTCGCTTGCTCAAGGGTGGGCAACCCAAAACATCTCTATATTTACGCTCCAAATAATACAACCAAAAAATGTTCAAATGCCTGTAAATCTATCGGACCAAACTGCATGGTCATCAGTCCGTAGCTTACAAACTACTTAAACCTAGGTAAACCTAGACAAACAGACACACCCATGCCACAGGGAGGACTCGAACCTCCATGGCGAGTAACCGCGCACTCCGCAGCGAGACGCCTTAGACCGCTCGGCTACTCCACCGCGGCAGAACGCAAACGAATGGTCTGTGTGTAATTGTTGTCCGAAGTCTCCCGTTGTACACCACTGAAGTTCCATACCGATAGCTATAAGAGGGTGGAAGATATGGTGGTTGAAAGTCGTCAAATTATAAAAAAATTCGGACTGAAGGACAGCGATGACGTTTGGGACTGTGTAGCAAGCAGGTTACGTACAGCGAAACGTGATGCTACAGACAATATCTTTGGTCTATACGTGCTACAATGTCTTCAGCTATTTCTCTGTAAGGATGAGCATACGAATAAGGAAATATAACAATCAATAAATAAAGCAGTAAAAAAGAAATTTCTTTTAATACGTCTCTTTAAAGAAATGGATTTGACGTTTCGCGCATTACATCAAGTGATCGATCTGCGATATTATTACAATCATTAGTGTTGAATTTCGTGAATGGATTCTTCGAGACGAGTGCATATTTACGAGTGATGTGATCTACACTACTTTCCTGATAATGTTGATTAAAAATGTTTGTTCCTAAAGATGGTATTGTACTTCACTTCATCCTTCAAAACCAGTCTCATAGCACACTACTGAAAGATAACTTATCTATCATAAACAACCAACACGCGAGCGGAGCCGCGGGTTTAAGCTAGTAGAAAAATAAATCCGAGTTCAGTTTAGTGGCGTGATAGATCACAAGAAAGGAACTTGGAGTAGGAATGTTTGTGGTTAAAGGGCTGGTCGAGCTTGCTCTAATGGAACTGAAAATCAGCGTTGCACCCAAATTGCACGAAAATGTAATCAGTCGGTTCTAGTATGATGTATTTGTCGAATGATTACCCGACTATCGTTTGCATTTCTTCTTGGTGTAACAACTGTAATGGCCAGTAGTGTATTACGCCGATGCGCTACAACTCATGTATGTGCTGTGTCCGCTACGGAAAACGTTTCTCAGCGCAATCCAAATAGTTGGAATGTGCATATAAAAATTATCTGATAGAAGAACGAATATCAGTTTAAAACACTTTTTATTTTATTTCATTTTATTTACTAGCTAAATTCCCGTTGCTTCGCACGCGTAGACTGGATGGTTTGCATTGGTTGTTTCTGCTTCTGAATATAAATTTTCATTGATTTAGCTTTAAGAATGCTTTCCTAATCAAGTATTTTGATATAACTTGCCACTTCCTATTGCACCGTTGTTGGCAGAATTCAAAACATCCGAAACGCATTTTTTAAAAATTATAACTATGGTTCCAAACACAAATATTCACACTTCTAGCATCAAAATACTCTTAGTAGCACCGTTAAAAGATTTTTCCCTTATTTCACCCTCTTAATGGTTCAATTTCCAAAAATACCGAAACAAGTCTTTTTAAAATTCGAATCAGAAATCTAAATCGGAAGTTTTATTTTTCTCCTTCAAAATTGCATGAATAGCAACGTATTTTCAAAAAACCGTTCATCCACTGTTTAATCCGCTTCGGGATGGGAAAATCGACAAACCACCGATGCCTACAGTGTAAGATAAACAACGTCTACAAATGTCGAGTTCCTATCGTCTGTAGATTCACTTTTCAGTGCCGTTTTCTGACTTTTAGAAACGGATCGAGAAAGCGAAATTTCTTTCTTACGCTTTGGCATCTTTCTAGGTACTTTTACTTTTCAAACTGCAATAAGCACTTATTTTTCTTTATTCGTACGCTTGCTGCAGAGAAACAATTGAAGCACGTGAATCACGTAGAGTTGGCTACGGTTTCATGGTTTCGAAACCAGGTTTCGATACACACAACAGTTTCAGAGTTTCAAAACCGGCATCTTTCACGGTTTCGAAACCGTGCGGTTTCATTCCGTTCTGTTTCGGATCATATTCGCGGTCGATTGTCGATACACTGAAACCGTTTCTTCCTGTCGGTTTCGCGGTTTCGTGTCGGTTTCACAACACCGGTGTTTCAAACCACTAACGCAGAAACGCGGAACAGACTAATGGTATTGAAATGTGGTGTTTCATTTTACTGAAGCTCCACACAGATACACATGTAACGTACTAGTATATAAACCATTTAGAGAGTGTCAAATAGTAGTTGACACTCGTGAGTCTGTAGCTTATGATTACTGATATCAAGATTCGTTTGCAAGAGACTGCTGTATTCCGAAATGACAAAATGTCTGGTTTATAAATGTAAAACAACAGTAAAACAAAGTTCACTATCTGCATTGAAATAAACAGTTAAATTCTAGGTTTATCTACCACATTAAAGACACACGAGTGAAACTACATTCTTTAAAATAAGATACAACATGAAGCCTGAAATGACATTTTTTTACTAACAAGGGTAGATCGCATATTTAATCTCGTGTTAAAGAGTTAGTTTCTTACGAGCGCAAACGAAGTTACCTACTGTCGTTATAATTTTTCGACACTCGTGTTAAAAGAATTGCGGCGGTGGTATAACGGTCAAGACGTACAAGTGGTGAACTTGCCTCTTACTTTATTATTTTTGTAATTCCATAGCATTACTTGTGATTATTTAGTGTACCCTTTATTCCCTTAATTTATTTAGTATGTATAGAAAGTAGCATTTATGATTCGTCACTGTAATATGCGCGAGTTCCTAACAGGGTAAACTTTTACCTACCATACCGGCGGCCTCGTGTGACTGTGTTGGCAACATCAACAACACGGGAGAAAATCTTTATCAACATGTTCCGTACAGACCGAGAAGTAAATATATACTCTATGGTCTACAGGTACTTGTATGTACCCTTGTCCACATAGTGAAAAATATTGCCCTCCTAGAACGAAGGTTTCATGACAAAACATACATTGCTTCACGGTTTCATGGTTTCGAAACCACAGATGGTACGGTATCATTCGTTTCGAAACCGTCAGATGTTTCAGTTTTCCCATCTCTAGTATCACGTTTCGCTGTATATAACCTGTTTGCTATTATAGTGTCAATTGTCATGGCTGGTCTTCAGTGCGAATTTTATATAAGCTGACGACTTACAATACTATATCATCCACCCTCTTATAGCTATGGACACGGAACTGCTAATCCAGTTGTCAGATTTTGATCCTAAGCACTAGAGTTTTGTTTCTAGTGTATATATAACCAGTGTAGTTAAAGCTCAGTTGATGTATGTCTGTGTTTCCCAGTGTTTTATCTTTGAGTCTTTTTGTCTTTGAGCATCTGTTGATCGTCGTATTGCTCCACATTTTACGGATTTTTGTTCGCCACACTCACCCACCGCCACACACCGCGACCAGAACACCATAGTGCACACCGATAACCTAAAGGATAGTCTCATGCGTAACCGCCGTTGATCTGCAGTGAATAATTTTGGCTACCGAGTCAAATATACGGACACACGTTCTACGTTCCATTTTTATATACAGGGTGTTTCACTAAGTGTGTTTGCCTCTGTAACTTATAAAATAATAGGTGACGGGAAATTTTAATGCGGTAGGTCAACACAAGAAATGTTACACTTTCTGCGGAGCTACGAACATAGTTTATTGTATCATTTTCCAAAGAGTTACAGCACAAAGATATAATTTTTTAAATGGAACAATAGTTTTTTCTATCGTGCATTGGATTCGTTGAAACCAGCTGCGTCCAAATCAATTTAAACTACATTCCTAACACTGTTAGTTTGGGAGCTACAACCCTTTATAGTTTAGGGGGCGGAGGCTACGACAGCGTAGCTGACTGGCTGGTGGTCATGAGACAGTGGTCTCTTGCCCAGGGGATAGCCACTCGGCCAGTTAGCTACGCTATCGCAGCCTCCGCCCCCGGAACTTTGAAGGGTTGTAGCTCCCGAACTAACAGTCACCCATTTACATGGGCTCTCAAAACCGGATTTCGTAAACCGATTTTCCAATTCCGCTTTTGTTTGGTCATGTAAACGCTCCAAAATAATGATAATGAGAAGTGTGAAGTCGTCCACATTAGTACGAAAAGATATCCGTTAAACTTTGTTTACAACATAAATCAATGAAATGTGAAGGCCGTAAACTCCACAAAATACCTAGGAATTACTATTACTTCAGACTTAAACTGGAAAGAACACGTAGATAATATCATGGGAAAGGCGAACCAGAGACTGCGTTTTATTGGCAGAACCCTTAAAAGATGCAACAGAACTACTAAAGAAACTGCATACACTGCGCTTGTCCGTCCATTTTTGGAGTATTGCAGCCCAGTGTGGGATCGTTATCAGGTGGGTTTGACGGAGGACATCGAAAGAGTCCAAAGAAGGGCAGCTCGTTTCGTATTGTCACGATAAAGGGGAGACAGCGTCACGGAAATGATACAGGATCTGGGATGGGAATCATTACAACAACGGCGCTTATCGCTGCGGCGTGGGCTACTTGCGAAACTCCAATCGCCAACATTCTCCTCCGAATGCGAAAATATATTGTTGACTCCCACTTACATAGGTAGAAATGATCATCAGAATAAAATACGAGAAATCAGAGTTGGAACGGAGAGATTCAGGTGTCTTTTTACCGCGCGCTATTCGAGAATGGAATGGGAGATAAATAGTATAATTGTGGTTCGATGAACCCTCTGCCAGGCACTTAAATGTGATTTGCAGAGTATCCCATGTAGATGTAGATGTAGATGTAGAAAATCGATTCTGGAAATCCGCGGTTTTCCAGTTCCACAATCGATTTTCGTGCCCATGTAAACGCAACCGTTTTTGAAGCGTTCTCGGCTTGCCCGATTCTGTTTTCTTCTTAAGAATCTTCAGCACATATGGAAAGAGTGATATTTTCTAATGTGAAATAAAAGTATAAACATTAGAGCGAACATAAATCTGTGTATTTAAATAAAGAAAAATATAGATTGCGCGGTCTAAATCAGGCACTGAATCAGCTGTTTTTCAGCCGCCATGTTAAGTGGACTAGGAAATCCGATTCAGGCTATGCCGTGTAAACACGACAGCGAAAGACGGTTTACGAAAAGCGGTTTTCGTCTTCCGGAAGATGTGTTGCATGTAAACGTAGTGAGTGATAGGAATGTAGTTTTAATTGATATGGACGCAGCTGGTTTCAACGAATGCAATGCACGATAGAAAAAAACTATGGTTCCATTTAAAAAATTATCTCTTTGTGGTGTAACTCTTTGGAAAATGATGCAATAAACTATGTTCATAGCTCCGCAGAAAGTGTAGCATATCTCGTGTTAAAATTTCCCGTCACCTATTATTTTATAAGTTAGGCCGGTATTACACTATCAAATTATTTGTCAAAGAATTGGACAAAGAAAAATTGGACGTAGTGTAATGGGAACGTCGTCCAATACTTCATCAAATCTAAGGCCTCGGCCTAGATTTGATCAAAGAAATCGCTCGTCTTCTGTTTCCTGCAGTGAGAAATGTGACCGCTTGGAGCGCTAGTAGTATACAGCTTCCTCTATTTTATTTGCAGGTTAAATATCTGACATTACTTGGACATGACGTTCGTATACGTAAACATGGCTAGTAGTGGAATGTTTGTGTAGTGTTTCCTAGCAACAACAAAATTAAAAAAAATAAAATCAGATGGGGCGTTGTATAACAGGCGACAAGGCCGATTCACACGGTCCGTCACGTCAATTCGCGTAGCCCAATACCCTGCGGCAAAAGTGAGGTTGAGCTACAATCCGTGATTTTAAAAATTCATTATATACTATCGGAATTGAAGAAGTAATATCCCTAAATCTTATTTACGGCCGAAGCAGATTTTAGAATGTATGATTTTGGTAACTTGGTGTGCTAAGTGCTGGGAAATGAAACAACTTTCAAAACATCGACATCTATTTGCAAGCGAATCTATGTACATATAAATACGTGAGCCAATTTTTGTAAAGAAATAAATAGAGCCTATTTACTTTATCAACGATGTTTCCCCCCTTACATTGTCAATAACGTCATAAACAATTTAGATTATCCTCTTTGTCAGTGCTCGTATTTTCCATTTAAAACGTTATTTAATGAAACTTGCTTTATCCACTTTACAATCTCATTCGTATACACTGTTTGAGTCAGTCTTTTTGTTACTCTATTGCAAACTGTGAAGGATGAAGAGCGACAAAATAACTAGCAGTGAACGGCCTGGCTGTTCTGCCGACGGCATAAAAAAAGAAAATCCTCCCTGTCCCGTAACAAATTTTATTTATCTCGCTCTGACACCCACTGTTTCATCCAAGTGCGTTTCCTTTTATTTTCCCTCCTTCTCTTCTAAATGCAGACAAAACGCAACTGTAGTATAAACAGTAGCTGAGCATTACACCGCCATTTTGGAGCAAATTTGACAAAATATTGGATGATAGTGTAATACCCCCTTCTGCGTTTCATCCAATTTCTTGGTCAAAAAATATGACCAATATTTCATCCAATTTTTTCGTCCAATTCTTTATCCAATAATTTGATAGTGTAATACCGGTCTTACAGAGGCAAACACACTTAGTGAAACACCCTGTATATATGTATATTGATTTTTTTTACAAGAGATAAAAGGAGGTTGGACATGAAATGATTGTTGTCTGTAACGAGAAGTGATCGACGATTGTAAATACTTGTCGCTGTGATGAGTTACAGAAAGGAGTGATTCTGAGACCTGGAATACTTTCTATGGGAGGCATTAGAAAATTCGCCAATGCTTCGAAAACAATGGAATTGGATACCAAACTCGGCAAAATATTGGATGAAAATCGCTAAAATATGACATCGAAATTGAGGAAAGGAACAGAATTTAGCATAGTAATATCACTGACTACGGCAAAGGGAAAATACGTAGAAATTAGTACAAAAAAGAAAAAACGAGTTTAGACATGAAACGATTTCTTTGTTCGCAAATACTTTAAATGTGTTAAGCTATGGAAAAGCATAGTTCTGAGAACGTGAGGCTAGGCAAAAAAGGCCACACATTAGTATAAAGACGCGAAAATTTGGAAGAGAAAGAAGGAGTTTGAACGTAAAAAGATGTTTTTTTAACCACAGAGAAGCTTGGTTCCAGGAACTGGTAAAAAATAACACAGAAACCAGTAAAAATAAATGATTCAGGGAAAACAGACGTTTGGACTGAAAATTAAATGACTGTCGTCTGTAACCAGAAGTCATCGACGATCGGAAATACTTGTCACTGTGGTGAGATAAAGAAAGGATTGCTTCTGAGACCTAGAATACTTTTTATGGGAGACGTTAGAGTATTCGTCAATGCTTCGAAAACAATGGAATTGGATACCAAACTTGGCAAAATATTGGGCCAAAATCGCTAAAAAATGACTTCGAAATTGAGGAAAGTAACAGAATTTGGCTAAGTAATAGCACTGATTATGGCCAAGGGAAAAAACGTAGAATTTAGTAAAAAAAAAAAAAAAAAAAAAAAAAAAAAAAAAAAAAAGGAAAAAAAAATAACGAGTGTACACATGAATTGGAGATGATTTACTAGTGTTCCCAGCTATAATCGATGATCGCAAATACTTTAATTGTATTAACCTATGGAAAAGTGGAAAAGCGTATTTCTGAGAACAGCAAAAAAATAAATAAATTAAAAAAAGAAAAAGAAAAGAAAAAAAGGAGCGGTACTGAGACGTGGAATACTTTTTATGGAAGACGTTAGAAAATTCGCCAACGCTTCGAAAACAATGGAACTGGATACCTAACTTGGCAAAATATTGGACTAAAATAGCTAAAAAAAATGACATCGAAATTGAGGAACGTAACAGAATTTGGCAAAGCAACATCACTGACTACGGTGAAAGGAAAAATGGTAGACATTAGTACAAAAAAGAAAAAAAAAGTTTAGACTTGAATTGGAGGCGATTTACTAGTGTTCCTAGCTATAATCGATGATCGCAAATACTTTAAATGTATTAACCTACGGAAAAGTTTATTTCTGAGAACAACATCTTTTCCCGGTGTTCGGTGAGCAGCCCGTGGCTGCGTCACAGTCTACGACAGACAGTCGCGAAACTCTCTAGGAAAAAAATTGCAACTGAAGCGATACTAGCGCTCCAAGCGGCCAGCAGGGAGTAACAGAGGAATAGCGTGATACAAACTGAGAAGTTTCTGTTTTTAATGCTGTTACTTTCATATTTCCTAGTCGCTGCACGTTGCTGTTAACTTTCTAATACAAATATGAAAACATCATTAAAGTAATATCACTGCATCTGTTAATGGCAGTCTATAATAACGAATTGTCAGTGTAGTGAAATTCGTATAGTTCACAATACCTGAGTCGTAATTATATCGTCCAAAAACTATTTGAAAGCAGAAATAAATCGCAACCTGATGTGCTCAAGTATAAAAGTAAATGATTATGATTATGTTCGCGTGCTCGGTACGTAGCTACTAGCATGTTGCATGAGTTTTCGGTTTTCGAACATTGTAATATTTTCAAAAGTACACACGACTTTTACATTGTAGGGGACTAGGTCCTACATCATCTTTTCACCTTGTCCTTGCTTCTGTGCCTTTCGTGTACCTATCATAATTTTTTTAGCTACTTGGTAGCTGAATATATTCAAGAATGTGACTTGCTAATATTAACAGTTTATATATGGACATATTATTTATTTGTAGGTACACATTCACTTTATCAAACTAGTAGGCAACCACCGAAATATATTGGTATAGAGGCCTGTAATTTTTGTGAAACTGAGGTACGATACTAAGCAGGCTCTGCTGAAATAGTCGATTAACTGTTATTGGAAGCATTCAGACATTACTTTTATGCAGCAGTAATATTATGAAATGGTGGTCTAGTATTTCAGATTCTGATTAAGTGCAGATGCCTGTACATGAGTGAATTGTTATAAAGATTTACTTCTATGCCTAAAAGTATAACAAACCACCGTAAATGAACACTTGTTATTTCGAACATTAGTCTCTTACTTCTGAGTATTCTTTGGTAATGAGAGATTTCCCAATTACATTTTGCTACAATTTATAGCGTCGCAAAAGCTCTTAAATACCAAGTATTTTGATTGTGCTGTTTCACTCCCAGTGCACATTCATTACTGAATCGTTTCGCGGTATGTTTTTACGACTCAGCCGCTTGGCAGCGCTGCAGTCGCGAGGTTGCAAAAAATTACTGGGAGTTTCGTGACTCGTATGTTAGACTCTGGCTGCGTCGTTGTGCCGGTCTGTGTCGACCGCCGCGTGGGTCGATAGTGGCTGGTCGGCGCGGCGGCCCGGTATCGATAGCGGCGGTCGACTGACGGGCCGCCTCTCTGTCCCCGGCAGTGTGTGCTGGACCGCGGCGCGTGTGTCGTCAGTGTGTGCTGCCCGGCCGCATGCGGAACGAGACGGGCCCGACGCCACGCCGAGAAGCGTCCCAGCCGTCTGCGCCTGCGCCTGCGCCTGCGCCTGAGCTGTCCAGCTGTGGAGCGGCACACGCTCGCTGAACCTCATGGAAGACATCCTGCAGGAAGAAGGTGCGCGCCACCCAGCTACTCGCGACCTGCCCAAATAAATTCTCTCTCATTTTATCTTCAAACTAACAACGTCTCTTGCAAATTTTCACGTTTTCTTGCTATTTTGTGGCCTTTTTTTTTATTTTCCCTTTTCTCAGAAACACGCTTTTTCGTAGGTTAATACATTTAAAGTATTTGCTAGGAACACCAGTAAATCGTCTCCAATTCATGTGTAAACTCGTTGTTTTAAGTAATTTAAAATAAGGTACATTAGGTTAAACTACACGGTTTTTTTTTTTATAATTTTAAGAAGTGTTTCCTTGTGTTCTCTTATTTTTTCTTTTCCCTTTTCTCAGAAATACGCTTTTTCGTAGGTTAATACATTTAAATTTTTTTTTCTTTTTACTAACTTCTACTTTTTTTATTATTTAATTTGTGGCTTTTTTTTCCTTTTCTCAGAAATACGCTTTTTCGTAGGTTAATACATTTAAAGTATTTTTTTTTTCTTTTTACTAACTTCTACGTTTTTTTTTCCCTTCGACGTAGTCAGTGATATTAATTTGTGAAATTCTATTACTTTCCTCAATTTCGATGTCATTTTTTAGCGATTTGGGTTCAATATTTTGCCAAGTTAGGTATCCAGTTCCATTGTTTTCGAAGCGTTGGCGAATTTTCTGTCTCCCATAAAAAGTATTCCACGTCTCAGAACCGCACTTTTTTTTTTCTTGTTCTCAGAAATAAGCTTTTCCGTAGGTTAATACATTTAAAGTATTTGCGATCATCGATTATAGCTGGGAACACTAGTAAATCATCTCCAATTCATGTGTAAACTCGTTATTTTTTTTTTGTTATTTTTTTTAACTAAATTCTACGTTTTTTCCCTTTGCCATAGTCAGTGATATTACTTTGCCAAATTCTGTTACGTTCCTGAATTTCGATGTCATTTTTTAAGCTATTTTGGTCCAATATTTTTTAAAGTTTGGTATCCAATTCCATTGTTCTCGAAGCATGTTTTTTTTTTTTTTTTTTTTTTTTTTTTTTTTTTTTTTTTTTTTTTTTTTTTTTTGTTACTAGCATCTACGGTTTTTGCCTTTGCCGTAGTCAGTGATATTACTTTGCCAAATACTGTTACTTTCCTCAATTTCGATGTAATTTTTTTTAGCGATTTTGGCCCAATATTTTGCCAAGTTTGGTATCCAATTCCATTGTTTTCCGAAGCATTGACGAATACTCTAACGTCTCCCATAAAAAGTATTCTAGGTCTCAGAAGCAATCCTTTCTTTATCTCACCACAGTGACCAGTATTTCCGATCGTCGATGACTTCTGGTTACAGACGACAGTCATTTAATTTTCAGTCCAAACGTCTGTTTTCCCTGAATCATTTATTTTTACTATTTTCTGTGTTATTTTTTACTAGTTCCTGGAACCAAGCTTCTCTGTGGTTAAAAAAACATCTTTTTACGTTCAAAATCCTTCTTTCTCTTCCAAATTTTCGCGTCTTTACACTAATGTGTGGCCTTTTTTGCCTAACCTTACGTTCTCAGAACTATGCTTTTCCATAGCTTAACACATTTAACGTATTTGCGAACTAAGAAATCGTTTCATGTCTAAACTCGTTTTTTTCTTTTTTGTACTAACTTCTACGTATTTTCCTTTTGCCGTAGTCAGTGATATTACTATGCTAAATTCTTTCCTCAATTTCGATGTCATATTTTAGCGATTTTCGTCCAATATTTTGCCGAGTTTGGTATCCAATTCCATTGTTTTCGAAGCATTGGCGAATTTTCTAATGCCTCCCATAGAAAGTATTCCAGGTCTCAGAATCACTCCTTTCTGTAACTCATCACAGCGACAAGTATTTACAATCGTCGCTCACTTCTCGTTACAGACAACAATCATTTCATGTCCAACCTCCTTTTATCTCTTGATTGTTATTATTATTATTACTGGTTTCTATGTATTTTTTTGCCAGTTTTCAGAACCGAGCTTTTCCTTAGTTTAACAGAGTGACAAGCATTTGAGATCGTCAGTCACAATTGGAGACAGGAAAAATCGTTCCATATTACGTCCAAAGTCGTTTTATCTCCCCGTAATTTCGGCGTAATTTTTTACTCATTTCGGTATTTTTTTGTTCTTTATTTACCAAAATCGTAATTATACCTTTGTTAAAACCGGTGTTAGTTTAGCCAAATTAGATTTTATATTATGTGCAGACTCCTTTTGTCTCTTGCAAATTTCCGCGTTTTTTTTACTAATTTGTGTCCTTTTCCTGCCTGTTCTCCGTAACTTAACACATTTGAAGTATTTACGATCGTCGATTATAGCCAGTGACACGAACGAATCGTTTCATTTCCTGTCCAAACTCGTCTTTTTACAAAGTTCTGTGGCTTATAAAAAATTTCTTTGCCATAATCGGTGGTACTCCTTTGCCAATTTCTCTTTTAGTCTCCCCAATTTCGATTTTTGCGATTTTTGTGCAATGTTTTGGCAAGTTCCAAGTTCGTTTTCCAATTCCGTGGTTACTCTTCGATGCACTGGCGAATGCTCTAACGTCTCCCACTCTTATCTCATCACAGTGACCAGTATTTCCGATCGTCCCTCACTTCTGGTTACGCATAGGCAAGTTATTTTATTTTCAATCCAAACGCCTTTTCCCTCTGAATCATTTATATATATATATATTTTTTTTTTTTTTTTTTTTTTTTTTTTTTGCCAGTTCCTGGAACCGAGCATTTCTGTGGTTTAAAAAAATCTTTTCACATTACGTTCAAACTCCTTCTGTCTTTTCCAAACTTCCGCGTCTTTTTACTAATTTGTGACCTTTTTTTGCCTAGCCTCAGGTTCTGAGAACTACGCTTTTCCATTGCTCAACACATTTAAAGTATTTGCAAAAACGATTACAGCTACGGACACTAAGAAATCGTTTCATGTGCAAACCCGTTTTTTTACTAACTTCTGTATTTTTTTCTTCTTTGCTGTAATCATTGGTACTCCTTTGCCAAATTCTGTCTTACTGTCCCCAATTTCAATGTTATTTTTTGCCTATTTTGGTGCAATATTTTGGCAAGTTCGGTTTCGAATTCCGTTTTCACTCTTTGAAGCACTGGCGAATATTTCAACGTCTCCCATAAAAATAATTCCAGGTGTCACAACCGCTCCTGTCTGTAACTCATCTCAGCGACAAGTATTTCCAATCGTCGATCACTTCTAGTTACAGACAGCAATTACCAACAATCACTACATTTTATGTCCAATCTCCTTTTATCTCTTGATTTTCTTTTACTGATTTTTGTATTACTTTTTGCCAGTATAAGGAACCATGCGTTTCCACAGTATAACACAGTGACAAGCATTTACGATCGTCCATCGCAGGTGCAGACAGGAACATATCGTTCCATATTATGTGCAGACTACTTTTGGCTCTACCAAATTCCGTTTTTTTTTTTTTTTTTTTTTTTTTTTTTTTTTTTTTTTTTTTTTTTTTTTTTTACAAATTTGTTTTCTGTAGCTTAACACATTTGAAGTATTTACGATCGTCGATTATAGCCAGTGACACAAACAAATCGTTTCATGTCCAAACTCGTCCTTTTCCTAAGTTCTATGGTTTCTTCTTTGCCATAATTAGTGATACTCCTTTCCCAAAGTCTCTTTTAGTTTCCCCAATTTCGATTTTTCTTTTTCGCCTATTTTGGTGCAAAGTTTTGGCAACTTTGGCTTACAATCCCGTCGTTACTCTCCGAAGCACAGGCGAATACTCTAACGTCTCCCATAAAAGGTATTCTAGGTCTCGGAAGAAATCCTTTCTTTACCTCACCACAGTGACAAGTATTTCAGATCGTCGATCACTTCTCGATACAGACAACAGTCAATTGATTTTCAGTCCAAAAGCCTGTTTTCTTTGAATCATTTATTATTACTGGTTTATGTGTTATTTTTTACCAGTTCCTGGAACCAAGCTTCTCCGTGGTTAAAAGAAATCTTTTCATTTTACGTTCAAACTTCATCTGTCTCTTCCAAATTTTCGCGTCTTTATACTAATTTGTGGCTTTTTTTTTTTTTTTTTTTTTTTTTTTTGCCTAGTCTCAGGTTCTCAGAAGTACGCTTTTCCATAGCTTAACACATTTAAAGTATTTGCGAACTAAGAAATCATTTTATGTCTAAACTTTTTTTTTTACTAACTTCTACGTTTTTTCCCTTTGCCGTAGTCAGTGATATATAAGTTTGCCAAATTCTGTTACTTACCTCAATTTCGATGTCATTTTTTATCGATTTCGGTCCAATATTTTGCCAAGTTTGGTATCCAATTCCACTGTTTTCGAAGCATTGGGGAATTTTCTAACGTCTCCCATAAAAAGTATTCCAGGTCTCATAATCACTCCTTTCTGTAACTCATCACAGTGACAAGTATTTCCGATCGTTGCTCATTTCTGGTTACAGACGACAATCATTTCAGTTTCTTTCCAATCTCATTTTATCTCTTGATTATTATTATTATTTTTACTGGTTTCTATGTATTTTTTGCCAGTTCTCAGAACCAAGCTTTTCCTTAGTTTAACACAGTGACAAGCATTTCCGATCGTCAGTCACAACTGGAGACAGAAAAAATCGGTTCCATATTGCGTCCAAACTCGTTTTATCTCTTCGTAACTTCGTCGTAATTATTTACTCATTTCGGTCCTTTTTCATTCTTTATTTGCCAAAATCGCTGTTATACATTTGTTAAATTCGGTGTTAGTTTAGCTATTTTCGATTTTAATTTCTACCAATTTGCGTTGTTCCTGTTTGCCAATCCAAATAATATTTGCTGCTCTCTTCAGCCAAATTCGACGATTTTGCGAATACTTTTGTTACTTTTTGTCAGTCAACATTTTCTCGTTTTGATGTTGTTTTTTATTTCTTCTACTTTTACCAAATTTACTCTTATTTTCTCCAGTGATAGTTCCGATTTGTCACTTTTACTGTTATTTTTGCCGAATTTGGTTATTTTTCACTGATTTCTGTGTTTTTCGTTGTGAGTTCTCTGAACTATGCTTTTCGTAGCTTAACATTTTCCATTTTCCATTTTCCATTAAAGCCAGCAAGAAATCGTATCATTTTATCTCTTTCTAATTTCACCGTTATTTTTATTACTTCTATATTTTTTTATTACATTTGCCCTAATCAGTGTTACTCCTTTGACAAATTCAGTGTTGTTTTTCCTAATTTTTACGTTAATTTTTGCCGATTTTCGTGCAATTTTTTGGCAAGTTCAGTGTTATATTTTTCCAATTCCGTTGTTACTGTTGGTCAATCCTGTTAATATTTGGTGCTCTCTTCAGTCAAATTCGGTGGGTTTTTTTATGTCACTCACCTTTTTTTGTTTTTCGTATATGGTTTTTCTTCTTTTAAATTTCTTTTCTTATTACCAAAGTTGGTGTCATTTTCTTCAGAGTCACTTACTTTGAAAATTAAAATTAAAAACAGCACAGATCTCATAATGGTTGTCTTTATTTCATTCGCTTGTGTGACCTGCTGTGTATACCGCCGCCACCATGGTGGTATATACGTGAAGATGGTCTACAATAGTCTGAAACCGGTACTGAAATAAAAACAACAATTTCGCGATCTGTAGGGATTTTAATTTTAACTTTAAATATTATAACAAGAGCGCTGTTTGTGTCCAGTGTGCTTTCCCAAATTATCAGATTTGATTTTTACCAATTTTCTTCTTATTTTACCCCAAATTCGGTGTTTTTCGTCAGTTTTCGATGTTACATTTTTGCCCATTTCGTCTTTACTGTCTTCCAATTTCGGTAATACTTTTTCTGCCGTCAATTTTCGTACAGAGTACGACTGGAAGCTGATATACAAAACCAAAAAAGTTACCCCAAGTCACAGACGCTATGAGAAAAATTTTTTCCCACATGACGTTTCGAAATAGTATGACATCATTTTCAAATATGAGTAAAACATTATTAATGGCTACAAAGTAAATTAGTACCAAATAAATACATGCTAAATTATTTTGAGCCATTAATAATATATTACTCATATCTGAAAATGAGTCATACAACATAGAAACGTCATGTGTGGGAAAAATAAAAGAATTTCCTCATAGCGCCGGTCGCTGTAATCTTAAGGTGACTTTTTTGATTTACTACAAAAATTTTTCTCTTGTTTTAGTCTCTTTAGCCAAAATCGATTTTTTTTCCTGATCTTGCTATTATTTTTGTCATTCTTCGTGACGCGACGGCATGGCTGAGCGCATTGAGGCGCTATGCTCCAATGCGCGAGGCCGCTCCCCGTCGGGGGTTCGAATCCCCCCACGGGCATGGATGTTTGTGCTGTCTTTAGAATAAGATAGTTCATAAGTAGTTTGTAATTTAGGGACTAATGAACCCGCTTAACCTTCATTTGAACATTTTTTGAATTCGTTCTTGGTTTCATGGATTTCTCATTTTTTGTGTTTTTTTGTACTATTTTTTCCCTATATTTGGTGCTCTTTAGCCGAATGCGATGTTTTCTGCTAATATTGCTGTTATTTTTCATCAATCTTGGCTCCATCGTTTTTTCTTTTATTGCTCTTTTTCTTGCATTTTTTTAATTTTATACGAAATACAGTCTTATTTTCACCGAATTTCAATGTTATTTTTAGCCAATTTCGGTGTTTTTCCGCCACACTTAATGTTTTTTACATATTGCCTTTATTTGCCAGATTTGATGCATGTTATACAAGCTATACGTTTCTTTTGGCGACTTACATACAATTCTTTAGACTTGTTACAATTTTGACTATACCGTTATTATGCCTACTGTTTGCCAGTCTCGGCACTACTTTTTCGACAATTGTTACCTTCTTTAACGAAATTTGAAGTATCTGTCAATTTCGGCATATTTTTTCTCGGTCTAGGTGTCATATTTGTCTCGTTTTCGAGAATATCAAATTTGCTCTTATTTTCTCCAATGTTACTTCATTTTTGCCAATTCCCATGTTACTTTTTTTACCAAATTCGGTGCTTGTTATCCAGATTTGGTGTTACTTTTCTTACCTAGTACCTCTTTGTGAGAGGTTAAACATTTTTCTTTTCTTTTTTTTCTGATTTCATCTTTTCAAATAACTGATTCGTTTGCCACGTTATCTGGAATTGGAAAAGAAAAATGATGCCAAAGATCGCTTTTTTGCAATTTTTTTTAAATTTTTGCCTCTTAAACAGTGTCTCTGGAGTATTTCCTAAAAGTCTGCTAGCGTGCTGAACGTATTAGTGACGTGCATTTTAAATTATGATTAAACTATGCACTCTCCATAAACATCACTAAACTTGTGTTATTTGATGTGAATGGTATGTATATAACATTAGGCAAATAAGATTAAAAAAAATTTCGTATGCAGTTGTTACATTCTTCCTCGTATATTTGTAGAGCACCTGATGATGGCAGGTAGACTGGCTGTGCAAAAATAAAAAAAAAAATTGCAAAAAAGCTATCTTTGGCATCATTTTTCTATTAAAGCAAATTGCGCCATAAAGATGTGCAAATTGTCTGTAATTCTTTTGGCAAGTTTGGTTTATATTTTTGCCAGTGTGTTTGTTACTGTTTGCCAGTTCCGCTGCTATTTTACCTTTATTTCGTGCTTTATAGTCAAAATCGAGTTCTTGCCAATTTTTCTGTTATTTTCTTGTGAATCCTGATGTAATTTTCTCATCGTAGTATTTATTTTCCTTTGATTTTTTAAAATTCTTTTAGCAAATTTGATTGTGGAATGTTGTTTTTTGGCCAATTTCCAAGTTATTTCTTACCGAGGCCGGTCCTATTTCGCTAGACTTGGTGAACTTTTTTAATAGTTATTTTCTTGTTTGCCAATGTTCGGCCTTTCTTTCTTTGACAGACTTGCTGTGTCCTTTACAAATCATATGTTTTGTTGAATCCGTGTACTATGTTCGCTTTCCATGCCAGTTCAGTGATTTTTGCGAATTTTTTGGACTTTTATTGCCGATTTCGTTGTTCTTCCAGCTCTACTGTTCTCACGTTACATCGTAGCTGATTATACGGCAAATGATCTGCCGTTTTGTGTTTGTTCGAAAGCCTCGATCTTGACTATCCGGCTGAGAATTTTGACAACATTTATTATCTGGTAAAATACGAAGTAATCGTTTTTACGAAATTTTCTTCTTGTTACTAAGAGCCACTTTTTTGATGTACAAAGCTCCCATACACCGCACCCAGTAAATAATCAAATCATTATATAAATACGCCAACACGAAAATTGTGGTACAGATTACTAATTTATTCGTACAAGAAGGCCAATGAAAGTTAACCGACGCTAATAAGGCATTTTTAGACACTAGATTATCATTTATCGTACGAAGAACAACGTGTTTTTTTTTTAATTCTTCAGAGCGCCATTGCTTTTAAATGACAACGTGTAAGTTACAATAAAAATCATCAAATATGGAACACAAGATGGCGTATGCCAGAGAGAGTTCTGGTCGAGGAATGTCACGTGACATCTGCGAACGGCTGGTTTTTGTTAATTCAATTTTTTGCAAAAAATCTCTGAAACGATACGATTTTCCTATCTACAGCTTGGATCAAGTTCTACATTCTCCAACAATCAGCTCACTGATTGGCTATTCGCCTCGACCAAAGACGCTGTAATGCAGCGCATCTGCAGTATTAAAATAAGTGAATATCGAAACATGCAGTGCTCCCAACTCACTTTCTTGTGCCGTTCAAATGCTTCATTTTCGCAGTGATTAAGAGTGGTTAAAGGAAATGGATGTTTTCGTATGAATGCCGATATAAAGGATGATGCTCCGAGAGAGGCATCTAGCGGTGCACGGGTGGAACTACGAAGTCGACATGTTGTCAGCTCTGGAATTCTGAATATCGCAGTATCGAAATGACATTATTTCTTGGCGTTGTATAAATATACGATCACCGAAATTGCACTTCCATTTCAAATATCAGGCTAACGAATATTATATAATTCGAAAACGGCATGAAAAGTATATACTTCTGTTTATTTGTTATTGTGTCAGGCATTTTCCTTAACACGTAAAAGATACCGTTTCATACCTCCCAGTGCCGGTTAAATTTTACCAAATATCCCAGCGGCCTCCTATGATAATGTTGGCAACAGATGCTGAATAGTGAGAATCCTGTGAGTCTTCATTGTAGCCAATCGCTTAACAACGCTGATGTTTTCTCACGGAATCTTCGCTTTACGAGCTCAATTATTTTTACTGAGCGGACGAGGGTACATACGAGAACCTGTCAACCATAAAGCAGGAACAGCATTATTTGTTTACTTCATGTTCTGTACGATACACTAATCGAGTCATTCTATGTGGTTCGAACAAATGGGCAAAGATTTTCTATCGTGTTGTTGATGTTGCCAACATAACCACGCGAGGCCGCCGACATGATACGTAAAATTTTACCTCCAGTGACCATTGTATACACAATTGGTCGATTTTCGACCACAGGCAATACTAGTAAAAAATAAAAGGACTAGCAAATTATTGCCACTACACACAGCACACATAAAGCCTCTAGAAAGGGAGAGAATAAAGGAACAAACAACTGACCACCCTACATAGTTACTACAGACATTGGTAGACAACTCGATAAAAAATTATGACAAGGCATTGAATAGGTGCTTACATGAACACTAACTATTATAACCGACTCGGTTTACCACGAGATCTCACGACTTTTTACGGTGGAAGGAATTCGTCACGAGACTTGCATTTTTGTACATTTTATATTTTTGAAGCGATATCTTTTCTTTTTGTAGGGCCTACATCTGCCACGGATCGTCTTAAACTCCATTCCCTCTCTCTTCGGTTTGGTTTCGTTTGGTTCCATGTAACAGTATTTGCGAAGTCCGATAATTCCATTACGTTGTTATTGTTGAATCCTTTCATCGTGTATAGTACTACCACCTGTGGTGGATCAATATAGAAATATCAACAAGTTACTGTTGTATTTCGCATCAATTTGTGAACTACATAATACGTGGAAGTTTCGGATAAGTGAACGTATTACTACACAAATATCAACTATCATGTACAGTACACGACAGAATTTTATTTGCGGCAGTTGTGTCGTAGTGTGCTAAGTTGGCACCGACTGATGAATGAGGCACTTCGGAAAACACGTCACGTAGAATGAGGCGCATAGTCTTTCATCTTGACCATGAAAAATAATTAATTCTGTTCCTGCTCTGTAGTTGACAATTATTGTATGTATGCCTCATATAGCGAACATTTCATTCCCAACATGTGCACGCTATGCAGATGCCGTAAGTAAAATTTATACTTTACATCAAAACTCTAAATACGGGGAAATTTTATCAGTTTATCCCTATTTTGTACACAAATAATTGTTGATAGATTGATTAAAGAGACAGGGCGAGCAATAATACTGTATTCTGCAGTGCCAGTCTAGTGACGTGTCTTTGGTTCTGCTGAGAAGTGTTTGTTTCGGCACCCAAAACACTGATATTCCCGGACGTTTACCTTTCGATGCTGATCGTACATCGATGTCTTTGAATTGAACATTGAGGTTACTATAGATGTTTTTCTAATATCCATCATCCCTAGGGCAGCTGTTGGTAGCACTTCAATTTATGACGTTCACTTTTTATTAGAGTTGGAGATTTTAAATCGTGATCCGAGCTATAGCTTAGAAAACATTTACTCCGTTTTACCACTCTCAACGGCTATGTACACTAGTGATTATTGTATTGTGCACATCTACAGCAAACCGTCTTTCGAATTATATAAATTTCATTGACCTCCAGATAAAATTATCGCAGAAAATCGGCACTTTAATTTTCAAGTTCGCGTGTTTATATAATGATGTCACGTGACAATCCTAGCTTGATGATGATGACATGAGCAGAAGCAACACCTCCTAGAGAAGACAGAACGCAATACTCCCTCCAGAGAGTTTTCACTCTGTGGCACAGACCAGAGATAACATTGTCAACGCATCTGCCACATCAATGGCTTATCCCTATCTCTGCCCGTGTTGTGGTTTCAAACCAGAACCTAACGTTTTTGCTCCCAGTCTGAAGATTTTGCCACGCGTCATGTGACGGGAATTTTCGACATTACGAGCTACAGTTTTCTCATTTATAACTTAAATCAGGCTAGAATGTAGGAGTCATTGGTACTGTTTCCATTTGTAGCAGTTTAAGGTATATCTTACGAGATACTCTCCATCCGCTAATCTACATCTACATCTACATGGGATACCTGGCAGAGCGTTCATCGAACCAGCAGTAAACTATATTCTCCCATTCCATTCTCGAATAGCAAAATTTTAAATGTTTGTCAAGCTTATGGGACTTAACCACAGGGTCATCAGTCCCCAAACCTACAAACTACTTATGAACTACTTACGAACTAGGACGGCACAAATATCCATGCCCGAGGGGGAATTCTAACCCCCGACCGTAGTGGCCGTGCAGACCGTAACTGGAGCGCCTCAGTCCCCTCGGCCACCGCGGCCGGCTCTCGAATAGCGCGCGGGAAGAAAGAACACCTGAATCTCTCCGTTTTAGCTCTAATTTCTCGTATTTTATTCTGATGATCATTTCTACCTATGTAAGTGGCCGTCAACAATATATTTTCGCATTCGGGTGAGAATGTTGGCGATTTGAGTTTCGTAAGTAGCCCACGCCGCAGCGATAAGCACCGTTGTTGTAATGATTCCCATCCCAGATCCTGTATCATTTCCGTAACGCTGTCTCCCCTGTATCACGACAATACAAATCGAGCTGCCCTTCTCTGGACTCTTTCGATGTCCTTCGTCAAACCCACCTGATAAGGATCTCACACTGGGCTGCAATACTCCAAAAATGGACGGACAAGCGTAGTGTATGCAGTTTCTTTTCTAGTTCTGTTGCATCTTTTAAGTGTTCTGTCAATAAAACGCAGTCTCTGGTTCGCCTTTCCCACGACGTTATCTACGTCTTCTTTCCAATTTAAGTCTGAAGTAATAGTAATTCCTAGGTATTTTGTGGAGTTTACGGCCTTCACTTTTGATTGATTTATCTTGTAAACAAAGTTTAACGGATATCTTTTCGTACTCATGTGGACGACTTCACACTTCTCATTGCCAATTTTACACCATAGTGATATCTTATTCAGATCGTTCTGCAGTTGGTTTTGATCTTCAGATGATTTCTGATGACTCTTCATTTAGTAGAAACATGACGGCTACATTGAAAATAAAAAAAAAAATTAAATAAATAAATTAAAAAAGCTTGCATTACCAGGAATCGAACCCGCGATCTCCGAAACGTGAACCCAGCGGGCTACCACAAGACGACCAGCAATACAATGAATACAACTGCATGATTCTAGATACTATTCCGTCTAGCGATAATTTTTTCAAGAATGGAATTAATATTTACAGATGTTTGAATTTTTCCGTCCATTATAGGCTAAACACTATCTACGTTGAAAATTTTACGTTTGTGTGTCTGCTAGATGTACCTTAGAATTTTGATGTTCGATCAGTGAGTGACAGAATTAGCGATTTTCGACCGCTAATATTTCGTAAACTATAAGCTGTAGAGTAGTATAATTTGAAAATGTAGCTAGTAAGTCGGAGGGTATTTCCTCTGTCTCATACATCTTGCATACCAGGTGATACAATTTTTTCATGATTGGTTCTCCTAACGACATCAGCAGTTCAGACGGAATATCATCTACTCCAGGGGCCTTGTTTCCACTCAAGTCCTTCAGCGCTCTGTCAAATTCTTCTCGCAGTATCATATCTCATCTTCCTCCTCTTCGTCTTCCATTTTTAGACTATTGACTTCAAGTTTATTTCCTTTGTGTAGGCCCTCTATATATTTCTTCCACAGTTCAGCTTTTCCGTATTTGCTTAGTACTGGTTTTCTGTCTGAGTTCTTGATATTCATACAGTTGCTTTTCTTGTCTCCAAATATCTCTTTTATTTCCCTGTAGGCGGTAGTTCCAGTGCCCTATCACAATCAAGTTTTCGTCTCCCTTAACTTTCTGAATGATTTCTTTTATCTTCTCATACATCTCTTCGATCTCCTCATCATCGGCAGAGCTAGTTGGCATATAAACTTGCACCACTGTGGTCGGTGTTGGCTTCGTGTCTATCTCTACTACGATAATGCGTTCACTATGCTGTTAGTAGTAAATTAACCGCATTCCTATTTTCTTATTCATTATCAGTTCTACTCCTGCGCTACCACCGACTGATTTTGTATTTATAACACTGTACTCACCTGACCACAAATCCTGTTCATCCTGCCACCGAACTTCACTAATTCTTACCACATCTAACATAACCATTCTCTAACCTACCTACGCGGTTAAGGGTTAGAACATTCCATGCTCTGATCCGTTTTCTTTTTCTTGATGACGGCATCCTCCTGAGTAGTCCCCGCCCGGAGATCCGAATGGGGGACTATTTTACCTCCGGAATATTTTACCCGAGAGGATGCCATCATCATATGTTCATACAGTAGAGTTGCATGTCCTCGGGAAAAGTAACGGCTGTAGTTTCCCCTTGCTTTCAGCCGTTCGCAGTAGCTGTTTGGCAAAGCCACGTTAGCTGATGTTACAAGGCCAGCTCAGTCAATCATCCAGACTGTTGCCCCTGTAACTACTGAAAAGGCTGCTGCCCCTCTTCAGGAACCACACGTTTGTCTGGCCTCTCCACAGATACCCCTCCGCTGTGGTTGCACCTACGGTACGGCTATCTGTCTCGTTGAGGCACGCAAGCCACCCCACCTCGGCAATGTCTGTGGTTCATGGGGGTGAGAAATTTACCCAATTAAGTGCCGGTTCATCCATCCCTCGTTAATCTTCTCGTTAGTAAACGAGAAGATGCCTTTAACGTCCAGTTAAATGTGCTCGTTAAGTGCATTGCGTTTGTCATTGCCAGATACACATCTCGTTTGCTAATCTGGAGAAAACGAGAAGGTGCGATATATTTCGACTATGTCTATCCACAGGTTTGCTGGGTACTTATATATAAAAACTGTATATATCTGTATTGTATCTTTTATGAACATGCATTGACTTGCCATCATGTTGTTTTAATGAAGATGTACCTAAGAAAAAGAAAGTACCGTCTGAATAAACCTCCTTGGAATAAACAGCTGTTCGCCATATTTGACTATCAGGTAAGAGGTTAGCAGGCAGTTGTTATTTGGCGCTACGGAAAACAAAAGTGAAAGAATCTCGAATTTTACAAGAAGTTAGTGCCAGAGTCTTGTGTCCTCAATAGAGAAATGTAAGAACACAATGGAATTTAAAAAAAAAAAAAAAAAAAAAAAAAAAAAAAAAAAAAAAAAAAAAAAAACGACGGAAGGAAAAGGAAGCGACATTGTGGCAAATGAATTCAATGCTGTCCATGGAACACGTAGAACAGCAAAAGTGCTAAGTACGATAACATGCTGCCAAGTGCGTAGTGTCTTAGTGCAAGCAATAACTTGCACATAGGCGAAAGTGCACTGTTCCTGTAGATCGGAGGAAGAAATCACATTTTAGGCCTTACACTAGGCACAACAAGCATAGGTAAGTACTGAATTAATAAGCTTGCAGACATAAATAATGTATTCTGTTCTCTATTACGACAGATAACTACAAAATACGTTAACTATCTGTTGGACTCTTCAGATGGTCGTGGAGTTTATCATGCAGCGTTTCCAAAGTGCCTTTTCGAAGCCGAAATGGAGTAAGAAATACTGCATCATCCCAGCATTCAAAATGATTTGGACGAACATAAATACGTCTAGGACGCCTTATACGGGCAATGACCTCTAGATCATCCAAAATATTGACATCGTAGTAATTGTCAACCAAATTACTTATTGCAGCCATTTCCATCATACCGATTCTCACTTAACTAGTCGTCACCCTTAAGTTTGTATTTTAATATCGCAACAATAATGTTAAGGTTATGTTGCATATCTGCAATATATCAACATCTCTAATCACTACTGACATGGATGGGGCGAGAAATAAGACGAGAGAATTTTCCAATAAAGCTGCTTTCCACACTAGTTTTTCATAAACGTAGTACTTCTGTTCTTTATCACGTGAATAGGCTATATTGCGGTATTTTAGCGCTATGGAATCCTGCCATTTTCATACAGTTCTAACTTAACTGGACGTTAGCCGTGTAACGAGCAGAATTTTACTCGTTAACTTAACGGCCAGTTTGTGGTCTTTTAACGTCAGGTTAACGCCTAACGAAACATTGACAAACGCAATTCTCCGCTAACCACAAGTACAAATCTTAACTGGAACATAACGAGACGTTGACAAACTGGCGCTAAAAATTATCTTCATAATAAGAAAATATTTTAATTTCTTTCTGAGAAATGTCGAATGCTTAACCATTTCCATACAGATTCTAACTTAACTGGACGTTAGCCGTGTAATGAGCAGAATTTTACTCGTTAACTTAACGGCCAGTTTGTAGTCTTTTAACGTCAGGTTAACGCCTAACGAAACATTGACAAACGCAATTCTCCGCTAACCACAAGTAAAAATCTTAACTGGAACTTAACGAGACATTGACAAACCGGCCCTAAAAATTATCTTCATAATAAGAAAATATTATAATTTCTTTCTGAGAAATGTCGAATGCTTAACCATTTTCATGCAGATTCTAACTTTACTGGACGTTAGCCGTGTAACGAGCAGAATTTTGCTCGTTAACTTAACGGCCAGTTTGTAGTCTTTTACCGTCAGGTTAACGCCTAACGAAACATTGAAAAACGCAATTCTCCGCTAACAAGTGAAAATCTTAACTGGAACGTAACGAGACGTTGACAAACCAGCCCTAAAAATTATCTTCAAAATAAGAAAATATTATAATTTCTTTCTGAGAAATGTCGAATGCTTAACCATTTTCATGCAGATTCTAACTTATCTGGACGTTAGCCGTGTAATGAGCAGAATTTTACTCGTTAACTTTACGGCCAGTTTGTGGTCTTTTAACGTCAGGTTAGCGCCTAACAATACATTGACAAACGCAATTCTCCGCTAACGACAAGTGAGAATCTTAACTGGAACTTAACGAGACGTTGACAAACCGGCCCTAAAAATTATCTTCATAATAAGAAAATATTTTAATTTATTTCTGAGAAATGTCGAATGCTTAACCATTTTCATGCAGATTCTAACTTAACTGGACGTTAGCCGTGTAACGAGCAGAATTTTACTCGTTAACTTAACGGCCAGTTTGTAGTCTTTTAACGTCAGGTTAACGCCTAACGAAACATTGACAAACGCAATTCTTCGCTAACCACAAGTAAAAATCTTAACTGGAACTTAACGAGACATTGACAAACCGGCCCTAAAAATTATCTTCATAATAAGAAAATATTTTAATTTCTTTCTGAGAAATGTCGAATGCTTAACCATTTTCATACAGATTCTAACTTAACTGGACGTTAGCCGTGTAACGAGCAGAATTTTACTCGTTAACTTTACGGCCAGTTTGTAGTCTTTTAACGTCAGGTTAACGCCTAACGAAACATTGACAAACGCAATTCTCCACTAACGACAAGTGAGAATCTTAACTGGAACTTAACGAGACGTTGACAAACCGGCCCTAAAAATTATCTTCAAAATAAGAAAATATTTTAATTTCTTTCTGAAAAATGTCGAATGCTTAACCATTTTCATGCTGATTCTAACTTAACTGGACGTTAGCCGTGTAACGAGCAGAATTTTACTCGTTAACTTAACGGCCAGTTTGTAGTCTTTTAACGTCAGGTTAACGCCTAACGAAACATTGACAAACGCAATTCTCCGCTAACGACAAGTGAGAATCTTAACTGGAACTTAACGAGACGTTGACAAACCGGCCCTAAATATTATCTTCAAAATAAGAAAATATTTTAATTTCTTTCTGAAAAATGTCGAATGCTTAACCATTTTCATGCTGATTCTAACTTAACTGGACGTTAGCCGTGTAACGAGCAGAATTTTACTCGTTAACTTAACGGCCAGTTTGTAGTCTTTTAACGTCAGGTTAACGCCTAACGAAACATTGACAAACGCAATTCTCCGCTAACGACAAGTGAAAATCTTAACTGGAACTTAACGAGACGTTGACAAACCGGCCCTAAAAATTATCTTCAAAATAAGAAAATATTTTAATTTCTTTCTGAAAAATGTCGAATGCTTATTTACCTCTGACTGCTAACTACTACTCCCTTCGACAGTAGTCACGGTCTATCCCAGCAGACGAACTTCGCACTCTTGGAACACCGAGTCCTCATTAGAAGCGGAGCGTCCTCTCCCTGTGATTCTCCATCGTCTTCTTCATATTATTTTCCCGGAGGTCTTTGATGTCCTTTGGTTTGGCTTTCTTCGGTGTGCAGTTTGACGTTTTTGCCTTAGGTCTCTGTCCTGAGACAGTCCATATTGTACATCTACATCTACATGGGATACTCTGCAAATCACATTTAAGTGCCTGGCAGAGGGTTCATCGAACCACAATTATACTATTTATCTCCCATTCCATTCTCGAATAGCGCGCGGGAAGAAAGAAGACCTGAATCTCTCTGTTCGAGCTCTGATTTCTCGTATTTTATTCTGATGATCATTTCTACCTACGTAAGTGGGAGTCAACAATATATTTTCGCATTCGGAGGAGAATGTTGGCGATTGGAGTTTCGCAAGTAGTCCACGCCGCAGCGATAAGCGCCGTTGTTGTAATGATTCCCATCCCAGATCCTGTATCATTTCCGTAACGCTGTCTCCCCTGTATCGTGACAATACGAAACGAGCTGCCCTTCTTTGGACTCTTTCGATGTCCTCCGTCAAACCCACCTGATAAGGAACCCACACTGGGCTGCAATACTCCAAAAATGGACGGACAAGCGCAGTGTATGCAGTTTCTTTAGTAGTTCTGTTGCATCTTTTAAGGGTTCTGCCTATAAAACGAAGTCTCTGGTTCGCCTTTTCTACGACATGATCTACGTGTTCTTTCCAGTTTAACTCTGGAGTAATAGTAATTCCTAGGTATTTTGTGGAGTTTACGGCCTTCACATTTGATTGATTTATGTTGTAAACAAAGTTTAACGGATTTCTTTTCGTACTCATGTGGACGACTTCACACTTCTCATTATTTAGAGTCAATTGCCAATTTTTACACCATACTGATATCTTATTCAGGTCGTTCTGCAGTTGGTTTTGATCTTCACATGATTTTACTTGACGGTAAATGACGGCGTCATGTGCAAACAACCTAAGAGAGCTACTTAGATTTTCCCCTAAATCGTTTATGTAAATAAGGAACATCAGAGGACCAATAACACTACCCTGTGGAACGCCCGATATCACCTCTGGTTTCGTCAATGCCTTACCATCGATTACTACGAACTGTGTCCTCTCTGACAAGAAATCCCCTATCCAGTCGCAAATTTGGGGCGATATACCATAACCACGCAATTTGATTAAAAGCCGTTTGTGAGGTACGGTGTCGAAAGCTTTCTGGAAATCAAGAAATACGGAATCGATTTGCGAACCTTTGTCGATAGCACCCATCACTTCGTCTGAATAAAGAGCTAGTTGTGTTTCGCATGAACGATATTTTCTGAATCCGTGTTGACCTTGGGTCAATAGATCGTTCTGTTCGAGATAATTCATAATATTTGAATACAGGATATGTTCCAAAACCCTGCAGCAAATTGACGTCAATGAAATAGGCCTGTAGTTTAGTGGGTTACTCCTACTGCCTTTCTCGAATATAGGTGTGACCTGGGCAACTTTCCAATCTTTTGGTACAGATCCTTCTATGAGAGAGCGGTTGTATATGACTGTTAAGTAAGGAGCTATCGCTTCAGCATAATCAGATAGAAATCTAATGGGTATACAAATGGGTATACAATTCCTCTTTTCTGTGGGCCTAAGTTACGTGCGACAGCATTCTGCAGTCCCTGCTTATAAGGAGAATCTGCAAATACGACGGTTTTTCTGGCGTGAAAGGGAAGCATCTGTTGGGAAGGGAGTAAGATGTTATTCAATTTGTACATCGAGTAGGCGGTGATGGAAAGCAAGGAAAAATATTTGTAATAGGAATTAAAGTTCAGACTGAAGAAATAAAAACTTTTGCGTTTTGCTGATGACGTTGTAATTCTGTCAGAATCAGCAAAGGACCTGGAAGAGCAGTTGAATGGAATGGACAGTGTCTTGAAGAGAGCGTATAAAATGAACATTAACAGGAGGAAAAGAAAGATAATGGAGTGCAGTCTAAGAAAATCAGGTAATGCTGAAGGAATTAGATTAGGTAACGAAACAACTTAGAATGGGGAGAACACGTAAAAAATATTGTGGGGAAGGCGAACCAAAGATTACGTTTCATTGGCAGAACGCTTCGAAGATGCACCAGCTCCACCAAAGAGACTGCCTACATCACACTTGTGCGTCCTCTCCTGGAGTACTGTTGCCCCTTGTGGGACCCTCACCAGGTGGGACTGACGGAAGATATTGAGAAGGTCCAGAGAAGGGCAGCTCGTTTTGTTTTATCTCGTTACGGGGGGGAAAGCGTCACGGAAATGTTGCAGGAATAGGGGTGGAAAACTTGTGCGTCCTCTCCTGGAGTACTGTTGCCCCTTGTGGGACCCTCACCAGGTGGGACTGACGGAAGATATTGAGAAGGTCCAGAGAAGGGCAGCTCGTTTTGTTTTATCTCGTTACGGGGGGGAAAGCGTCACGGAAATGTTGCAGGAATAGGGATGGAAATCATTAAAAGAAAGACGTTATTCATTGCGGCGTGATCTGTTTGCGAAGTTTCAATCACCGACTTTTACTTCTGAATGTGATAATAGTTTGCTACCACCCACCTACTTAGGGAGACATGACCATCCAAATAAAATAAGAGATCAGATCGAAAAGGGAACGATTTAGGTGTTCTTTCTTCCCGCGCGCTATTAGAGAAGGGAACGGTAGAGGAAAGTTATGAAAGTGGTTAATGAACCCTCTACCAGGCACATGAATGTGATTTGCAGAGTATCCCATGTAGATGTAGATGAAGGTGGTAGATGAGTTCTGTTAGTTGGGTAGTTAAAAAAACATATGACGGTTGCAGTACACAGGATATAGAATGCAGAAAAGCATTTTTGAAACAGGGAAATTTGTTAACATCGAATATTGATCTAAGCCTAAGGAAGTCCTATCTAAAGGCATTTGTGAGGGGTATTGCCTTGTATGGGAGTGAAACATGGACGATAAGCAGTGCGGACAGAAAGAGGATAGAGGCTTTTGAAAAGTGATGCTACAGAAGAATGCTGAAGATTAGGTGGGTGGATCGCGTAACTAATGAGGAGGTACTGAACAGAATTGGGGAGAAAAGAAATTTCTGGCATACCTTGACTAAATGAAGGGATAGATTGGTAGGACACATTCTTAGACATCAAGGAATTGTGAATTTAGCGTTGGAGGGAAGTGTGTGGGGTAAAAACCGCAGAGGGAGACCAAGAGATGGATACAGTAAGCAGATTCATACAGATGTAGGTTGCCGTTCTTATGTGGAGATGAAGAGGCTTGCTCAGGATAGGGTATTGTGGAGAGCTGCATCAAACCAGTCTCCGGACTGAAGACCACAACAACAACAACAACAACAACCGCATTTCCTTTTCGTCTCGTAGTGCCCCGGGAGACATCTGGCAGTTTGGCATCAATGAACAGCCAGGCTGTTAATGGCAGGGTCAGAGGCTGTAGCTGCTCGACTTGTCACTCGCAGTCTGTAGTCGGACATTCGCTAGGATTCCAAAAAATGTTCAACTGTTTGTAGATCTATCGGGCCAAACTGCGTGGTCATCAGTCCGTAGCTTACAAACTATTTAAACCTAGGCAAACTAACCTAAGAACAACAGACACACCCATGCCCCAGGGAGGACTCGAACTTCCACGGCGAGCAGCCGCGCGCTCCGCAGCGAGGCGCCTTAGAGCGCTCGGCTACTCCACCGCGGACCGCTAGCGTTCCCATCCGTTCAGACTTTTCCGGGATAGTCCCGGATTTTAGTATAATGGCCCCGTGTCCCCAAGACTGCTCTGGGGACAGCTAAATGTCTCGGATTTTCGTCATATCGCGGTTGTTTTTTTTTTTTTTTTTTTTGTTTTTTTGGTAGGTTTTTTTTATTTTTTTTTAAATTTTTTTTTTAATACTACAAGAAAAGAGTGACATAATGCATCACTTTGTTGACCTTAAGTTTTGGTATGCTGGAACAACGTTTCATTCGCACGAAAAATCTTATATTTATCGCTCTTCAAGTTCGATATATTGTACCGGCATCGATTTTTCGAGTCGATAGGTGCAAGATTAATGTTCACCTGACACAAGGCAAAGAACTTTAGCCAGAAACAGTGTCACACACTTATTTACGATGCTATTCACCGACAGTAAAAAAAGTTACTTCACTCATGACATGTGTAAATAGGGATACTTACTAAAGAATCATTACTAGAAATCTACCGATAACAAAGAAGTTACCACAATGAAACTTTTCACTCTGCAGCGGAGTGTGCGCTGATATGAAACTTCCTGGCGGATTAAAATTATGTGCCCGAACCGGGACTCGAACCTGGGACCTTTGCCTTTCGCGGGCAAGCGCACTACCGACTGTGCTATCCCGACACGACTCACGATGCCGCCTCACAACTTTACTTCCGCCAGTACCTCGCCTCCTACTTTCCAAACTTCACAGAAGCTCTCCTGCGAACCATGCAAGAATAGCACTCCTGGAAGAAAAGGATATGGTGCAGACATGGCTTGGCCACAGCCTAAGGGATGTTTCCAGAATGAAACTTTCACTATACAGCGGAGTGTGCGCTGATATGAAACTTCCTGGCAAAGAAGTTACTTCACTCACGACGTAAGCAAATACAACATTTATTAATGCATCATAACGTATAAATGCGTTTTATTACTGGAAATATACTGATAGAAAAGGAGTTCCTTAGTAATGATCCAAGTATTCGTCTTGAAGTACTCTACCACTTGCATACATACGCGCTTTCTTAATTGGAAGACACTAATGAAATACGTTCTCCAAAAGTACCTTGCCAGTACTGACGTAATCGACATTCGATATATATCGATTTCGGCCGCACATGTTCGAGTGTAAGCTATCTTGGAAATTACGGAGTGTTTTCAATAACAAATGCTATGTAGATAGATGAAAGAAACAGATTAAAGTTAGAAACAGTTGCAGTCTTACATCCATTACACCAGCTTCATCAAACAATTGCGAAGTAACAAATATTACATGTCGTCGCAGCACAGTAGTCGCAGTAATAACAGTTTTTAAGATGCAGGTTCCTCCACCATCTGCGAAATAGCCGCAGCACTAAAAGTTTGCACAATCAGTGTCGCCTTGATATCTCGTGGATCGGTGTAACTGCTCAGAGATCTGCATCTAAAATTTAAATAATGCAAAAACATGTGGAATTCTCCAAAACACATGCAGTTGGAGCAAGTTTCTCCAATTCAGGTGTACCTCAGTGGGTAACCAGTAATTCAGAGCAACACCAGGTAAAGTTGAAATCGTTGTTTAATTTCTATAACTGTTCACAATTATGAGCAACACTTTAACAGTGCAAACACAATAAGCTGACCGGCATAGTGGCGGCCTCGAAATCTCAATCAGAACTGCCTTCCAATGGCGTCTTCTGAGAGGAAGGTTTGAGTGAAGTAAAAGTTTGGAATAGTTGACCAGAAAATAGGAAAAGTCGTGGAAAACTGAAAGAGCTCTTTCCTTTGGGATATCCATATCATTCGTACGATTGCGATAACTACAACTACAACCATACTCTACAAGCCCGACGGTGTGTGGCGGAGGGTACCTCGAGTACCACTATCGATTCTGCCTCCTATTCCAGTCACGTATTGTTCGCGGGAAGAAAGATTGTCGGTATGCCTCTGTGTGGGCTCTAATCTCTCTGATTTTATCCTCACGGTCTCTTCGCGAGATATACGTAGGAGGGAGCAATATACTGCTAGACTCCTCGGTAAAGGTATGTTCTCCAAACTTCGACAAAAGCCCGTACCGAGCGACAGAGCGTCTCTCCTGCAGAGTCTTCCACTGGAGTTTATCGATCATCTCCGTAACGCTTTCTCGATCACCAAATGATCCTGTAACGAAGCGCGCTGCTCTCCGTTGGATCTTCTCTACCTCCTCTATCGACCCCACCTGGTACGGATCCCACACCGGTGAGCAGTATTCGAACAGTGGGCGAACAAGTGTACTGTAACCTACTTCCTTTGTTTTCGGACTGCATTTCCTTAGGATTCTTCCAATGAATCTATGTCTAGCATCTGCTTTACCGACGATTGATTTTATATAGTCGTTCCATTGTAAATCATTCCTAATGCCTCCTCCCATAAAATTTACTGAATTAACTGCTTCCAGTTGCTGATCCGCTGTAGTGTAGCTAAATGATAAAGGATCTTTCCTTCTATGTATTCGCAGCACATTACACTTGTCTACATTGAGATTCAATTGCCATTCCCTGCACCATGCGTCAATTCGATGCAGATCCTCCTGCATCTCAATACAATTTTCCATTGTTACAACCTCTCTATATACCACAGCATCATACGCAAAAAGTCTCAGTGAACTTCCGATGTTATCCGCAAGGTCATTTATATATATCGTGAACAGCAACGGACCCACGACACTCCCCTGTGGCACACCTGACATAACTCCTACTTCGGAAGACTTCTCTCCATTGAGAACGACCTGCTGCTTTCTGTTATCTAGGAATTCCTCAATCCAATCACACAATTGGTCTGATAGACCATATGCTCTTACTTTGTTCATTAAACGTTTGTGGGGAACTGTATCAAACGCCTTGCGGAAGTCGAGAAGCACAGCATCTACCTGAGAACCCGCGTCTATGGCCCTCTGAGTCTCGTGGACGAATAGCGCGAGCTGGGTTTCACACGAACGCCTTTTTCGAAACCCATGCTGATTACTACACAGCAGATTCCTAGTCTCGAGAAATGTCATTGTATTCGAACATAATATATGTTCCAAAATTCTAAAACTGACCGACGTTAGAGATGTAGGGCTATAGTTCTGCACATCTGTTCGAGTACCATTCTTGAAAACGGGGATGACCTGCGCCATTTTCCAATCTTTCGGAACGCTACGCTCTTATAGAGACCTACGATACACCACTGCAAGAAGGGAGGAAGGTTCCTTCTCGTACTCTGTGTAAAAACGAACTGGTATCCCATCAGGTCCTGCGGCCTTTCCTCTTTTGAACGATTTTAATTGTTTTTCTATCCCTCTGTCAATGATTTCGATATCTGCCATTTTGTAATCTGTGCGACAATGTAAAGAAGGAACTACAGTGCAATCTTCCTCTGTGAAACAGCTTTGGAAAAATACATTTAGTAATTCCGCCTTTAGAGTGTCATCCCCTGTGACATGTGAAATGTGGCATGAACATTATCCTGGACATGTGTGCGTGATTTGCCCACTCTTTCCACCCACTATCGAGCCGATACTTAGACTGTCTGATGATATCCTTATAAAGCTACTGGGTCTAAAATACATATGATTTAAATTAATATGGTTTGTATTAAGAGGTAAGTGATACGACGTTCACCTAGTCATCTAGTTTATTATATAAGAAAGTGCTGATGTGGAAAAAAAAATCCTCCAGATTCATTTCCTTGTTTTTGTAGTCATATAAAGAGTTCAGAGTTTACCTGAAAATGTAAAGCCAACTTTAAACTAGAAAAAATGTGTTAACGATCAAATTTCGTCTGTGCATCCTTTGGGAAGTAAAAGAATTAATAACAAATTTTGAAATGGTATTCATAATCGTTGATGGAAGAGTCTGTAACGCTACGACTTAGACGAAACCATGTACGCGCCGCTATGTATGCGGAGCAATGTAAATAAATAAATAAATAAATTATGTTCTCAATTTTGTAAAAGTATGACTCCAATTTGCGTTGCGGATTATCGGACTTCGCAAGGTTTCGTCGAGTATTTGCTTCACCCTGGGTGTAAACCTGAACGTAAAAATTAATGCCGTTCGCAATCACTGGAAGACAAAAAGTGTTTTGATAGTCGGAAAACAAACAACTAAAAAAAATTTCGAAAGGAGATACGACTTTTGTCATTGAAAGCAACTCATTGAACTGTGTTTTCCTTTTAACATATTTTCAACTGTAAATGTTATTACCAATAACTGATACTCCAATTTGCAATATCCAAACCAAAGAGAAACAACCTGGTTTGTGATTATAATATATAGTATTACTAGATGACTCGGTGAACGTCGTATCACATACCTCTTAATATGTGTTGTTGTTATGGTCTTCAGTCCGGAGACTGGTTTGATGCAGCTCTCCACCCTACTCTATCCTGAGCAAGCCTCTTCATCTCCTCATAAGAAAGGCAACCCACATCCACTTGAATCTGCTTACTATACGTGTCTCTTGGTCTCCCTCTGCGATTTTTACCACACACACTTCCCTCCAATGCTAAATTTACGATTCCCCGATGTCTAAGAATGTGTCCTACCAAGAGATCCCTTCTTTTAGTCAGGGTATGCCAAAAATTCCTTTTCTCACCAATTCTGTTCAGTACTTCTTCATCAGTTATGCGATCAACCCACCTAATCTTCAGCATTCTTCGGTAGCACCACATTTCAAAAGCCTCTATTCTCTTCCTGTCCACACTGCTTATCGTCCATGTTTCACTCCCGTACAAGGCAACACTCCACACAAATGCCTTCAGAAAAGACTTCCTTACATTTAAATTAATATTCGATGTTAGCAAATTCCTCTTTTTCAAAAATGCTTTTCTTCCCATTGCCATTCTGCATTTTATATCCTCTGTACTGCGACCATCGCATGTTATTTTACTACCCAAGTAACAAAACTCATCTACCACCTTCATTGTTTCGTTATCTAATCTAATTCCTTCAGCATCACCTGATTTTCTAAGACCGCATTCCATTATCTTTGTTTTGCTATTGTTAATGTTCATTTTATACGCTCTCTTCAACACACTGTCCATTCCATTCAACTGCTCTTCAAGGTCCTGTGCTGTCTCTGATAGAATTACAATGTCATCAGCAAAACGCAATGTTTTTATTTCTTCCCCCTGAACTTTAAACCCTATTCCAAATTTTTCCTTGCTTTTCTTCACCGCCTGCTCGATGTACAAATTGAATAACATCGGAGAAAGGCTACAACCCTGTCTTACTCCCTTCCCAACTGATGCTTCCCTTTCATGCCCTTCGAGTCTAATAACTGCAGTCTGGTTTTTGTACAAGTTGAAAATAACTCTCCTTTCCCTATATTTTACTCCTGCTGACTTCAGAATTTGAAAGAGTATTCCAGTCAACATTGTCAAACGCTTTCTCCAAATCTACAAAGCTAAAAATGTAGGTTTGCCTCTCCTTAATCTATCTTCTAAGATAAGACGTACAGTGAGTATTGCCTCCCGGGTTCCTACGTTCCTCCTGAATCCAAACTGATCTTCTCCCGAGGTCAGTTTCTACCAGCTTTTCCACTCCCCTGTAGTGTAAACCATATTAATTTAAATCATATGTATTTTAGACCCAGTAGCTTTATAAAGGCATCATCAGATAGTCCAAGTATCGGCTTGATAGTGGACGGAAAGAGTGGGCAAATCACGCACACATGTCCAGGATAATGTTCAGGTCACATTCGTGCAAGTTCAGGGAAGGTTTAAACGGTGATAAAATACGGAAAAATTTAGATTTAAAACATGTAAAATAATGAGCTGGTTGTTCTGTTGGTGCGTTTAGAAATATACTTTGCAAGAGTAAAGTTCGCTTTGCAGGATCTGAACCAGTATATGAACTGTCAAAAGATAAAAATGAATTGCTGTTCGTTAGTCTCGCTAAAACTCGAGAACGGCTGAACTGATTTGGCTATACAGCATTACGTAAACCACTGAATCTATTGTGATGAAATCTGGTGTGGAGATAGCTTGACCACTAAAGAACCGGATAAGATACTTTAGAAAGTGTGTAATTGCAGATATTTTTTTGATTTGAAGTATATCAAGCGAAATATCGAACAATAATTACTCTCTACAAGAGCTGTTTACTCTTTGACTTGTTAACTATTTTTCAGAAGTTATAATTAACTTTTAAAAATGCATTGCCCCTTTTGTAAATAGTGGATAGAACAACAGAAGTACCTGCCCTATTTTCTAGCCAACTGCTCCAAGCTTTGAACGTCGAATGTGCACAGTTTTACCGCAATCGTACGAATGATATTTATATCCCATTGAAAAAAATTGTTCCAGTTTCTCGGGAATTTCTAAATAAATAACGGCCTCGATACATTGAGCAAGCTATAAAGGAAAGCAAGGAGAAATTTCGAGAAGGAATTGAAGTTCAGGGTGAAGAATTAAAAACATTGCGTTTTGCCGACGACATTGTAATTCTGTCAGAGACAGCAAAGGACCTGGAAGAACAGTTGAACGGAATGGACAGTGTGCTGAAAGGAGCATATAAGATGAGCATTAACAAGAGCAAAACTAGGGTAATGGAGTGAAGTGTAAGAAAAATCACGTGATGCTGAAGGAATTAGATTAGGTAACGAAGCAATAGAGGGCAGTAAAATAACAAATGATGGTCGCAGTACAGAGGTTATAAAATGCAGAATGGCAATGGGTAGAGAAGCGTTCTTGAAGAAGAGATATTTGCTAACATAGAATATTTATTTAAGCCTAAGGAAGTCCTTTCTGAAGGCATTTGTGTGGAGTGTTGCCTTGTATGGGAGTGAAACGTGGACGATAAACAGTGCGGACAGGAAGAGGATTGGGGCTTTTGAAATGTGGTGCTACAGAAGAATGCTGAAGATTAGGTGGGTGGATCGCGTAACTAATGAGGAGGTTCGGAACAGAATTGGGGAGAAAAGAAATTTCTGGCATACCTTGACTAAAAGAAGGGATAGATTGGTAGGACACATTCTTAGACATCAAGGAATCGTGAATTTAGCGTTGGAGAGAAGTGTGTGGGGTAAAAACCGCAGAGGAAGACCAAGAGATGGATACAGTAAGCAGATTCAGACAGATGTGGGTTGCCGTTCTTATGAGGAGATGAAGAGGCTTGCTCAGGATAGGGTATTGTGGAGAGCTGCATCAAACCAGTCTCCGGACTGAAGACCACACAACATGGGTAAATAGGTCGTTCTCTTGGAGGTAGTTGATAATATTTCAGGCAAGTATATGTTCTAAAATCGTGCTGTAAACCGACTCATTTCTTGAGTATTGCAGTGATATGGGCAACATTTCAGTCTTTGTGTACGAATCGTTCGCTGCGCCGGCGGTTGTGTATGACAACTAGGCATGGCGCTATGGCATCAGAGTACTCTGAACCTAATTGATATACAATTGCGACCGAAACACTTATACTTTTGTTGAGTGTTTTTAATACTCCAGGGGTATTTCCTTCTAAATTACGCATGCTGGCAGCTGTTCTTGATACAAATTCTGGAGTACTTGCCCCGTCTTCTTTGGAGAAGGAATTTCGGAAAGTAATCCTGCTTCAACCAAATCCGTATCGTTTGTTGCTGTACTGTGTTATGTGAAACGAAAGTTATAATAAAATATAGTTTCGCTGATACTCATTATTTTAAACCGATAAGATACATTACATTTTTTGTTGTTCGTTTCCTCCTCAAACATACAGACCAGTTTACCGTCTCTGGACCATGTGACGTATAATTCACCTCAGTAAAACTCTACAGTTTTCTACATTCTTCCCATCTATTTCCCATCCACTATGTCTACCTCCTGCTTCCCCATTATCTACCTCTTCAACCTTTCTTTATCTAATCTCCGGCCTCTGTTCATCACTCGCTTTCCTTCCATCCGTCTTCAATCTCCTCCTCTATGCCCGTATCGTCTTTCGCTCGTCGCACCTATATAAAATGAATAAATTAAAAATTACAGAATTGCTTCAAATTATGTGATATCTGTTGAAATCTATCACAGGATTACTGTTGCATAAAAATAAATGAAATAACGACGCCCATAAAAAAGTTTTGTTTAGAATTCATTTCTATGGTGTTTTGATTTCCACTGCTAATACCATGATCGATCTTACTCAAAGTTAACCATTAAACACGTACATAGCTAAAATGCGTTTCCAGGAAAAGTTGTTGCTTTAGTGTCGCATTTTTAACATTGCACCGGACCGGTACACAAGGCAGAAGTTGGTATTACTGCATTTTTCGACGCTCACTTATTTGGCGGTTGGAGAATTTAAAGCGTGATCAGAGCTATAGACATGAAAACATCTGCTTCACTCTGCCTCTCTTAATGGCTACGTATACACATGATTTTCGTTTTGCACACATTTATGGCAAAGCGCCTTTTGAATGATTCAAGTTTCATTGTCCACTATAGATAATTATAATCGAAAATCAATTGGTCATTTTTAATGTTGATGTATTTTGTATAATGATTTCGGTAAAATTTCACTTGCGGCAGCGGCCGATGTTGCCAAAATCTCTTGACTACTCTTTGAAAACTCAATACAAACTACTTTGAAGATTCTACTCGATTGTCTAATAAAATTTTGATACGGTCTAAGACGCCGAGACATAAATTAAAGCCGGCCGCGGTGGCCGAGGGGACTGAGGCGCTCCAGTCACGGTCTGCACGGCCTCTACGGTCGGGGGTTCGAATCCCCCTCGTCGTTAGAATTAGCTAGTTCATAAGTAGTTTGTAAGTTTAGGGACTGGTGACCCCGTAGTTAAGTCCTATAAGCTATACAAACATTTGAACATTTTTTGAACATAAATTAAACAGTTGAATTTGTACATTGAGCAGGCGATGAAGGAAAGCAAGGAAAAATTTGGAATAGGGATTAAAGTTCAGGGTGAAGAAATAAAAACATTGCGTTTTGCTGATGACATTGTAATTCTGTCAGAGACAGCGAACGACCTGGAAGAGCAGTTGAATGGAATGGACAGTGTGTTGAAGAGAGCGTACAAAATGAACATTAACAAGAGCAAAACAAAAATAATGGAATGCGGTCTTAGAAAATCAGGCGATGGTGAAGGAATTAGATTAGGTAACGAAACAATGAAGGTGGTAGATGAGTTTTGTTACTTGGGTAGTAAAATAACAAGCGATGGTCGCAGTACAGAGGATATAAAATGCAGAATGCCAATGGGAAGAAAAGCATTTTTGAAAAAGAGAAATTTGCTAACATCGAATATTAATTTAAGTGTAAGGAAGTCTTTTCTGAAGGCATTTGTGTGGAGTGTTGCCTTGTACGGGAGTGAAACATGGACGATAAGCAGTGCGGACAGGAAGAGAATAGAGGCTTTTGAAATGTGGTGCTACAGAAGAATGCTGAAGATTAGGTGGGTAGATCACATAACTAATGAAGAGGTACTGAACAGAATTGGCGAGAAAAGGAGTTTTTGGCATACCCTGACTAAAAGAAGGGATCGCTTGGTAGGACACATTCTTAGACATCGAGGAATCGTAAATTTAGCATTGGAGGGAAGTGTGTGGGGTAAAAATCGCAGAGGGAGGCCAAGAGACGCGTATAGTAAGCAGATTCAAATAGGCTTGCTCAGGATAGAGTAGGGTGGAGAACTGCATCAAACCAGTCTCCGGACTGAAGACCATAACAACAACAACAATTCTATTCTGCACATTATTTCCTTGTCCAGTAAACGGTGAAGTTTTACTTATGGCAGCTTCGGCCTAGTGTGCTGAAGTTGGCAGCGACCGCCAAATGAAGCCAGTCACGTACAATGACTGGCATATTCTTGCGTGTTGACCATCAAGTAAATAACTGTGGTTAGCAAAACCGTTGAAGATATACGGAAACCTAATCACATGGAATGAATCTTCATACTGACCATAAAACAACCATTCAATGCAGTTCCTGCTCTCTCGTTAATATGTTCTTGTACGATCCACTAGCCGGTCAATAAATCAGTTATCCCTGTAAACTGAACATTTCGTTCCCAACATTACTACTCTAAGCTTCTGATACCGTAAGTGAAATTTAAGCGAGCACCCCAATAACATATACATCTACATACATACTCCGCAATTCACCGTAAGGTGCGTGGCGGAGGGTACACTGTACCACTACTAGGCATTTCCTTTCCTATTCCATTCCCAAATTGAACGAGGAAAAAAATAATGCCTATATGCCTCCGTACGAGCCCTAATTTCTCTTATCTTGTCTTTGTGATCTTTACGCGAAATGTAAGTAGGCGGCAGCAAGATCGTACTACACTCAGCTTCAAATTCCGGCCCTCTAAATTTCCTCATCAGAAATTCACGAAAAGAACGTCGTCTTTCTTCCAGCGATCCCCAATTGAGTTGCCGGAGCATTTCCGTGACACTCGCGCATTGGTCGAACCTACCGGTAACGAACCTAGCTGCTCGCCTCTGAACCGCCTCTATGTCTTCCTTTAAACTGATCTGCTGCGGGTCCCAAACACTTGAGCAATACTCAAGACGTGGTCGTACAAGCGTTTTATACGCGGTCTCCTTTACAGGTGAAGTACATCTTCCCAAAATTCTCCCAATAAACCGAAGTCGGCTGTCTGCCTTAATCACAACTGTCCTTACATGCTCGTTCCATTTCATATCGCTCTGCAATGTTATGCCTAGATATTTGAACGACGCGACAGCATCAAGAAGCTCACTACTAATGCTGTATTCGAACATTATGGGATTGTTTTTCCTACTCATACGCATCACCTTACATTTTTCTACATTGAGAGCTAGCTGCCATTCTTTGCACCAACTAGAAATTTTGTCTAAGTCAACCTGTATGCTATTACTGTCAGTTACAGACGACACCCTCCCATACACCACAGCATCATCAGCAAACAGCCGCAAATTACAACTTACTCTGTCCATCAGATCATTTATATAGATAGAAAATAATAGCGGTCCTATCACACTCCCCTGGGGCACGCCTGACGATACACTCGTCTCTGATGAACACTCGCCGTCGAGAACAACGTACTGCGTTCTATTACTTAGGAAGTCTTCCAGCCAGTCACAAATCTGTGAACCTATTCCATAAGCTCGTATCTTCGTTAGCAGTCTGCAGTGTAGCACCGCGTCGAACGCCTTTTTGAAGTCGAGAAAAACACAATCCGCCTGTTGCCCTTCATCCATGGCTCGCAAAATGTCATGTGAGAATAGGGCAAGCTGAGTTTCGCCTGAACGATGTTTCCTAAATCCGTGCTGATTCATGGAAAGAAGCTTTTCCGTTTCAAGGAAATTTACTATATTCGAACTGAGAATATGCTCCAAAATTCTACATGAAACCGATGTCAACGATATTGGCCTGTAATTGTATGGGTCAGTTCTCTTTCCTTTTTTTATACACGGGAGTCACCTGCGCTTTTTTCCAATCACTAGGAACTTTGCGCTGAGTTAAGGATTCGTGACAAATGCAAGCTAAGTAGGGGGCCAATGCCGCAGAATAGTCTTTGTAAAACCGAACTGGTATTCCATCCGGACCAGCAGACTTTTTCGTATTTAGCTCTCTCAGCTGCTTCTCTACACCGGAAATACCTATTGCTATGTCCCCCATTTCGGAATTAGTACGTTGATCAAATGATGGTATATTTGTGCTGAGGAGAACATTCTTTTGTGTTTACAATTTAACAGATACGCTTGGTAATTCTCAGTATATAAGAGGGGCACTGCCTAGGCCATCTTCGACAGAGATCACAATAGTTTGTAACGAGTAATGTACACCACTGGCCATTAAAATTGCTACACCAAGAAGAAATGCAGATAATAAACGGGTGTTCAATGGACAAATCTATATCTATATATAAAAGGCTTGTGTGTGTACGTGCTGACAGACTTTTCTCCATGACCACATACTGCCACCCACTCGTGGTTGTGGTGGTAGATAGCCCTTGGTCTAATGGTGTTAGCAAGGGAGTTTGGTCGCGGTGCGTGGCAGTGGGTGAGAGTGTGACGAGCAAAAATTCGCAAAATATGCAATAAATACTCTTAGGAAAAGCTATATACTCTGTGACTTACGAACTTTACGGCACGAGTCAAAATCTGTTTATTCTTTCAATCGTCAGACAATGCGGTCCTTTCAGACTCAAATAACGACGAGGAATATCAAATACGCAACATTTTAAATAGATCACATGTTTCCGTCAACCACACATTACCGACTATGGACAGAGACACAAAACAAAGATAAAAATCCAGATAGACTCAAAGATAAAAATACTCGTGCAACATTGATCACTGTCGTGGAAGCGTGATGGAAACACAGACATACCTTAATGAATGTCTCTTAGGCCATAGATATTGATATGTCTGTGCTAGTAAGCTCACTGGTCTGTGCTAATCAGTGATCTCTGATACATATAGCCGCGACACTCTCTGCTGTGAAAGGTGTTCTGGTTTGACAGCCGGGTCAAGAAAAACTATGCGACGTAGTCCTACTCATATCCCGGCGGCCTCCTGTGATAATGTTCGCAACAGATGTTGAATAACGAGAATCACGTGACATCGTCATACGCCAATCGCGTGACACGCAAATATTTTGTCGTGAAATCAAGCATACAGCAGGAACAGCAGTATTTATCTACTCTCTATGTGGTTCGGACATCTTTGCAACGATTTTATATCGTGTTATTGATGTTGCCAACATAAAAACACGTGGCCACCAGGATAGAAAGTAAAATTTTACCGATTCAGATACATCCGCTGTTGTCACATCTCATTATGACCAGCACTTTCACGCGAAACTCTTTTGTATAGAGTCTCATGATTCACACAGTCTTACAATTCATTCCAAATTCCTATTCAAGAAGATATTTGTGAAAACCGTTACAAATCAATATTCGCACTTATGCAATATCGTTTTCAGAAATGTAATTTGCCAGCCGCTTTCGGCGCTGCTGTTGCAATGTGTAACTTTACGAACTCAACCTAACATTGAACTTACATTGTTCCGAAGCACGGACTTAAATTAATTTCACTCTTAGTATGAAAAACTTTATGAACATTCATCGTTTTCGACAATGACTTCTACTTAAATTTGACATCTTGGCTAGGAGAACTGAGTTTATTGACAGAGAGATCCAACAAGGATTGTGTTTTTGCTGACCTACGTCCGGAAACCAGAGAACCATGATATACACAGGACCTTCTTTAACAACCGTTGCGAAGCACGGGCATATGAGCTAGTTCTCAGTATATAACAGGGGCATTGCGTAGGCCACCTTCGACAGAGATCACAATAGTTTGTAACGAGTAATATACACCACTGGACATTAAAATTGCTACACCAAGAAGAAATGCAGATGATAAACGGGTATTCATTGGACGAATATATTATATTACAACTGACACGTGATTACATTTTCACGCAATTTGCGTGCACAGATCCCGAGAAATCAGTGCCCAGAACAACCACCTCTGGCCGTGATAACGGCCTTGATACGCCTGGGCATTGAGTTGTCTCTCTCTCTCTATTTTCCACTCTTTTCTAAGAACCTGTGTCACTGTCTTTTCTTTCTCTTTCTCTACCTTTGTCCCTCTAAATTTACTTCGATGTTTTGACGTATTTCAAATGCCGTGTAACATTTTATAACTATCACTAGTTTTATTACTACAGTCAGCTATTATTATTTTATTGTTCGTGTGTTTTTGTTTGTAATATCTTTGTACGCGTTGTTTTCTAATCAGATGTAAGAGAGAGCCTCTAGGCATTAATGTGGTCAGGGTAAAGAAGCAATAAAAAAAATGTTCAAATGTTTGTAAATCTATTGGACCAAACTGCGTGGTCATCAGTCCGTAGCTTACAAACTACTTAAACCTAGGTAAACTAACCTAAGGACAAACACACACACCCATGCCCCAGGGAGGACTCGAACCTCCACGGCGAGCAACCGCGCGATCCGCAGCGAGACGCTTTAGACCGCTCGGCTACTCCACCGCGGCGAAGCAATAAATGAACCTTCTACATATATAAATGTGAATGTCTGTTCGGTGTACGTTTATCACGTCTGAACCACAAGATATAAAGAGCTAAACATCTGTACAGTTACTAATCTCTACCCGGGGAATGCTTTAGGCACGGTTTTATGGGGATCGGATAGCTATTTTTCTATATATATTAATGTGAATGTCTGTTCGGTGTACGCTTATCACGTCCGAACGACAAGACGCAGAGACTTAAATATTTGTACAGTTACTGATTTATACATGAGGAAGGTTTTAGGCACGGTTTTATAGAGATCGCATAGATATTTAGTAATTTGAAGAATATAACGCGAAATGCGGAACAATAATTACTCTTTGAAAATTATATTTACTCATTGAAAATGGTTTTATTGGTTGCGTTGTTGCTTGAGGGTTGATAGTCATAAGAGTGGAGTATGTTGGGGTCGAAAGTTATCGATGTATATCGATCTGTTAATATTTCGCTCTGCAGCGAAAACTACAGAACGCAAACGAATGGTCTGTGTGTAATTGTTGTCGGAAGTCTCGCGTTGTACACCATAGCAGTTCCACGCCGATAGCTATAAGGGGGTGGAAGATATGGTGGTTGAAAGTCGTCAAATTATATTTAAAAAAATTCGGTGTGAAGGCCAGCGATGACGTTTGCGACTCTATAGCAAGGAGGTTACATACAGCGAAACGTGATACCACAGACCATATCTTTGGTCTATGCGTGCTACAATGTCTTCAGCTCTTTCTCTGTGAGGGTAAGCATACGAATAAGGAAATATAATAATAAATAAAGAAAGCAGTAAAAAAGAAATTTGTTTTATGCATCTCTTTAAAAAAATAGATTAGACGTTTCGCGCAGTACATCAAGTACAATACTACAAATAACGTAGTTTACCAGAATGCCCTAAATGAAATTAAAATGAATTTGGACGTTACTCTTACCGTACGTGTTGAGATATTGCAACACAGTCTATAAGGAATAATGTATTTATTATTTATAGTAAATCATTAAGCACTTCATATAATTTTTTTTTTTTTTTTTTTTTTTTTTTTTTTAATGTTGATTAAAAAAGTTTGTTCCTAAAGAAGGTATTTCATTTCATCCTTCAAAGCCAGTCTCATAGCACACTACTGAAAGATAGCTTATCCATCATAATCAACCAACACGCGAGCGGAGCCGCGGGTTTAAGCTAGTAAATAAATGGATAAATAAATATCTAACTACACCCTCCACTTCATAACTGTCTCGAGCAATAGTTTTCCAAGTCGTCGGTAACCATCATTCACACACAAGCATTAAACATAACCCTTAACCTGAAACATAACCATTAATCGAAGAGCCCCATAAACAGTGAACAATCACTAGCCTTTGCTTGACTGCAGTGTGAATTTGAGTGCCGTTTGAATTAAAACCGCTCAGAAGCTGTCGTTATGGTCCGGGCACGAGATCTGATGGTGGTCTCGTTTTAGCTGATAAAATGGCGTTTTTTGGCCCACTTTAGGTTACTGTAGTAACACTAAAAGTGGACTTTTGCGATCGTCTTTTGACAGCTCGACATTTAAATGAAAATAACGGCTTAACCGTTCATCTGACACCAAAATTGAATAACCTAATTTATAGAATTTCAGAGTTATTTGCAAAAATAACGGCGATTTTGGGATGTCTGTCTGTCTGTCTGTCCGTAACGTGTTCCCTGTTTTTAAGACAAACCGTTCAACCGACCAGCATCAAATTCTACAGATATAATTGTAGGCCGCCAGAGACCAGAACCTCCGTTTTTTAAATTTTTCGGACAAAAAATGCGGTTGTAATACCAATAAAAGCCGTTTGTAATATAAATGAAATTGCAAACGAACCGTTCATCTGACACGAAAATTGAATAATCTAATTGGCAGAGGGGAAAATTCTCTACAACTTCGCTCTATTATGTGCTTTTCATATCTTGCAGCGTTGCAGAGATATTTGCAAAAATAACGGCGATTTGACGATGTCTGTCTGGTTGTAACGTGTTCCCACTTTTTAGGTCGAAGCTTTCAACCGATCGGCACCAAATTTTACAGAGACGAGAACCTCACTTTTTGGAATATTTATGGCAAGAAACACGTTAGTAATTCCAAAAAAATCCGTTTGTAATGTAATTTTAATTGTAAATAAACAGTTCATCCGACGCGAAAGTTGAATAAACGAATTTGTAGAGGAGAAGATTCTCTACAACTTTGCTCTCATATGTTTTTTTTTTTTTTTTTTTTTTTTTCATTTTTCGTATCGTTTGAGAGATATTTGCAAAAATAACGGAGTTTTGACTCCCTCCATTGAATTAACGAAAGCCAGCCGTTCGCAGATGTCACGTGACATTCCTCGCCCAGAACTCTCTCTGGCATACGCCATCTTGCGTTGCGTATTTGATGATTTGCTTCTTGTAACTTACACGTCGTCATTTCAAAGGAATGGCGCACTGAAGAATTAACAAAACCACGTCCTTCTTCGTACAATAAATGATAATCTAGTGTGTACAAATGCCATATTAGCATCGGTTAACAATGACCATCAATAGTATGAAATTAAAAAACGCTACTTTTCACTGTTAGGTGAAGCGTAGTGGGCAATGCGTTGGACTGTGATACTGAAGGTCAGTGGTTCAGAACCCAACACTATCTAAAAAATTTTTTTCCTATATGGGTTTCAGGCACTCTTATTAATTAATTTTCTATTATTTGAATTATTAATTTGGTCCAAAATATTTGCAAAAACTTATAAAACTACAAATCTAAAGTGGGTCGTAAAACACGTCAGTGCGATTTTTTTTTAATTGTATCAACGAACCCGTGATCTGAACCTAATTTTCGTTTTTTTTTCTGTTCCAGGTGAGTATCCAGAGCGAACGCCTGTACAGCATGCAAGTCCCACCTGGTGAGTTGTACTCAGTTCGTTTCCTCGTTCTGTGACGCTTTCCAAAGTCCGACATCTCGAAACTGTGCAGAAGACCGTACCACGTTTTCGATTATACTATAGCTTTCCAGTTAAATGTATAATATTTGAAAGCGACTTTCTTACGAGAAACGGAACTTTGTTTATATTCACATTTGGCTCTGAAGATATCCCATCTTGTGAAAAGAAAAATGGAAGTGTTGGTAAATCTATAGCCGCAGTAAGTAGTCTGTAGTCTGTAAGGTACCAGGGAAACAGATAAACACTGGTTTGTTCTGGGTAATTCAGAACCGCTGTTCCCTCTTTCTAGCGATCGTACAAGAGGCTGACATTGTACGAACCTGTCAGCTTTTACGGTTTAGATGGAGTGTGTTTTAAGACTTCGAGGGCAGAAATTTGAAACTTTGTTGTTGTTGTTGTTGTGGTCTTCTGGTTTGATGCAGCTCTCCACCCTACTCTATCCTGAGCAAGCCTCTTCATCTCCACATAAGAACGGCAACCCACATCTGTCTGAATCTGCTTACTGTATCCATCTCTTGGTCTTCCTCTGCGGTTTTTACCCCACACACTTTCCTCCAACGCTAAATTCACAATTCCTTGATGTCTAAGAATGTGTCCTACCAAGCGATCCTTTCTTTGAGTCAAGGTGTGCCAAAAATTCCTTTTCTCACCAATTCTGTTCAGTACCTCCTCATTAGTTACGCGATCCACCCACCTAATCTTCAGCATTCTTCTGTAGCACCATATTTCAAAAGCCTCAATCCTCTTCCTGTCCGGACTGTTTATCGTCCATGTTTCACTCCCATACGAGGCAACACTCCACACAAATGCCTTCAGAAAGGACTTCCTTACGCTTAAACTAATGTTCGATTTAATACAAATAAACAATCCCTGACACGGATTTTCGTCTCGAATACGTCAAAGACATTATTAATTAATCTGAGGCATTCAATTAAAAATTGTGATACGGCCGGGAATCGAACTCGGACCTCCTTGCTTACTAGTCAGACGTCTTACCGTTTTTTTTTTTTTTTTTTTGTTTTTTTTTTTGTTTTTTTTTTTTAACCCGTCCTTGCTCTCGCCAATTGTTGCCTTCTCGGCCCGGCTTCATTGCCTTTAAACGAAATAGTTCCTAAGAGGTGAAATTAAACTGCTTCTTCTGCGGTAGCTGCCCGCTGCAGTGTGATGTGACCACCGTTGTTTCCTTCCCAATTATGTCATCAGCGGTTAGCTTCCATAATTGTTGTTTGAAAAGAAAATAAAACAAAAGGAACTCCCTTCTAGAAAACGAAAGTAAATGTACCTCCTCTGTTTTTTCCTTGGGTGTTCAGCTGCACGGCTCGGTGTTCTAGCTGCTTCAAAGTTCGTCTTCTCAAAAAGATTTACTATCGCAGAGTTACCGTGATTTATCGTTTCTATATCTTCGTTGTTGTTAGGGTGGTACTGAGTCGTCTTCTCATTTAACTTCGAAGTGCTTGTCACCGTTACCTCCGTTCTTACCGACACCAGGAATTTGTGTAAAACGTTATTATAATTTAGTTTTTGAAGCAATAAGAGAAGCAAACAAAACATTCTGCAAAGGTTGTTTTTTCGTTTAAATTAATGTTCTATGTAAAAAACATGCATATTTTTCTCGGTAATTTTCAAATCGTTGTAACTTCTGATGTTCGGTCTGCAGTGTTAACCAATAGTCGTTTTTACTTTTTTCGCTTTCTGAGAAAACATAGTGTACTGTCTGTCCCTTTATCCAGTTGACTGCCTTTCTTTTGGCGTTAGGATAGGGAACTGCTTCTGGGTTGAGTAGTCGTGTTGGTGTGATTGTCCTGGGAGACGTGCGTAATATACTCGCGAGTTTGTCCGTGCAGAGTCGCCATATGTCTTTGACGGGCTCACATGTAAATCGGTGTTCCTCCGTATCAACTTGATTGCAGTTGCTGCAATTTGGTGTGTCTGCCAGATGAATCGCCTGTAACTTGACATTGGTCGGTATTTTTCTATTTACCGCCATATACCACGTGGACCGCACATTGGATGGTAAGTGTGGGTCATGTATATTCTGCCAGATGTTACGCCAGTTATATCCTTTATATTTGTTTTCTACGACGTTACCCTGTTTGCATTCCATCATATTGTTATAGATTGTTTTTACCCTGTATCGATCTTTCTCAGGAGTATTCATTATAATATAACTGAGTTCTAAAAAGAAATATCTGAGATGCCAGAGCGCGTTCGGTATGTGATGGACGTCAACAGGTGGTTCCATAGTGGCCGGTGTTATTTCATTCAGGAGGTGAGCCGTGAGAGTATCCGGTGATCGTCGCCATTGTTTGTACATATTTCTGACGAAAAGAGCTTTCGCTTTGAGGTAGATGTCTGTGAGATGAAGGCCTCCTTTTTCTGTTGGTAACGTCAGTGTGTCATATTTTACTTTGAATATTTGGCCTCTAGTGACAAAGTGACCGAGAGCTGCTAATATTTTTTGAGCTATAACCTTGGGCAGTGGGAGGATCTGAGCGACGTAGTTTACTTTCGCTGTGATATAGATGTTTGCTAGCTCCACTTTCTGAATGATGTTTAAGTTCCTCAAACTATGTTGCTGTATTGCAGCCCGTATTTTTGCCAATAGTTTCCTATAATTAGTGGCCGCCGTGCGGCGGATGTTACACGTGAATTCTATGCCAAGACATTTAAGTGTTGCTATGCTTTTGATTGGTGCGTCAGTTGGAAGGTCTACTCCTCGACCAACGTTCATAATCCCAGATTTATTTCGGTTTAATTTCGCTCCAGACGCGGCTTCGTAGGTTGATATTGCGTGGAAAGCTGTTGTTATCTGCTCGGCGTCCGTGACCAGGAAGCTCACGTCATCCGCATATGCCTGGCATATGATTTTGTGACCGTGTATTAGCAATCCTGGCAAGGTTTGAGTCAGGGAGATCAAGAGAGGTTCGAGGGCTACTGCGAAGAAAATCATCGACAGAGGGCAGCCCTGCCGAACTGAGCTCATGATGGCGATCGGTCTACTTAATTGCCCATTCACACTGATTCTTGATGTGCCATTCGTCAGAAGTGTATGCACTGTGTCAATTATTTTCTTCGGGAAGTGCATTGTCTCCATGGTCCGCAAGAGATAGCAGTGGCTCACTCTATCAAAAGCCTTTTCGAAATCAAGCGACACTATGGCGCTTTGGATGTCGCATGCCTCAGCCGTCGCTATGATGTCGCGGTATGCATTTAACGTCTGGGTTATTGTCCTGTTCTTGCCGACACTCGTCTGATAGGCACCTGTAACCTTGTCAATCACCGAATTAAACCGTTGCATGAGGATGCGCGCGAAGATTTTATAGTCACTATTTAGTAAGGTTATTGGCCTGAGATTGTCTACAGTCTTCCCTCCTGGTGTTTTGGGCACTAACACCACGATTCCCTCGCAGAATTCCTTGAAGGAGTCATTCTTGTGAGTCATGATGTCGTTGCATACGAGAGTCAACTTGCTAACCAGCTGTTGTCTGAAGGTGTCGTAGAACTCAGCTGGCAGTCCGTCGGGGCCGGGCGATTTGTTTTTTGGGCTGTTTCGTATGGCATCTGTTACTTCTTCCTCGGTGATCTCTGTCGCCAGCTCTTCAGCTTCTGCAGTAGTTAATCTCGTCGACGAACGAGCCAGAAGAGCGAGTTGTGCCGTTTCGTCTACTGGTTTGTCTGCTAGCAGTAGAGAAAAATGGTTGTAAATTTCCTCTCGTATATCAGATTGGGTGGTCACACACCTTCCGTCTGTAGTTTGTAGCGCGGTCAATATTTTCCTGTTTCGTTTCTTTTGTTCTTGTATCACGTGATACATTGACGTCGTCTCTTCGTGTGTGGCATTTTGTAGGCGAGTTCTAACTTGGCAACCTGCCAGTTGTTTCCGTTTAATTGTTAAAATCGTGGCCTTGATTCTTTTGATCTGTGCGAAGTTGTCCGTAACTGCTGCATCCTCTTTATATAAATCTCTCAAGCACTGGAAGTAAAATTCTACGGTTCTTTTCTGCCATGAGTATTTCTCGCGGGAGTGCTGTTTCATAGCTTTTATTAATGAAGGTTTTGCACATTTTATCCACCATTTGAGTGCCGAATCGTATCTCGGAAACTTTCTTTCACACTCCGCCCATGTATTGCGAAATATGGCATGACACCCTGCATCTGACAGGTGTGATGTGTTCAGTTTCCACAATACTCTTGCTCTATATGTTCCCTGTTTTTCTAAATTTATGGTGCAGATGTACGCGGAGTGGTCTGAAAACACCGTCGGCCATCTCTCTGCTTGCAGAATGTGTTGTTGCAGGTTCGATGTTGTGTACATCCTATCGAGGCGACTGGCTGAATGATTGGTTACATAGGTGAAACCGGGCGCATCTCCATGTTGCAACTCCCATGTGTCTACCAGATTGAGTTCCCTGATTATGTTCTGAAGTTCCATGGACGTATTGAAATTGGGGGTCTGGTCTTTTCGGCTAAGAACGCAGTTAAAATCGCCTCCAAAAATTATGTGTTCAGTCTGCGATGCGAAGAGAGGCACTATGTCGCCTTTAAAGAACTCCGCCCGCTGCCGCTTTTTTCCTGTTCCGGAAGGTGCATAAACATTAATAATCCTCGTGTTATTGAATGTAACGGCAATACCTCTGCTATTTGCTAGTTTCTCCACGTTACTGACAATAATTCCTTCCCTGGTCATGATGGCAGTCCCATGTTCACTGCCATTACCGGGATTAATTAGCGCATTGTAGCCTGCTATATGTTCTAGGCTAAGTTCTGCAACTTCTTGCAACAATGCGATGTCTATCTCAGCCGCGTATAGAAAATCTTGAAGATTTCTCAAGTTAAATGTGCTACTGATCTTGTTGAGATTTATCGTGGCAATGCGGTACGCCTGCAGAGGTGTCATGTTGCCAGAAGTGTGTTAGGTGCTATGCTCCTTCCGGGTGAATACCGTAGTGGAGCATTTAGAAAAAGTCCGAGTCGTCCTCTGCTTCAGGAGCAAGGGTCGTGGACTCCCGTTGCCGGATGCCGTCTGCCTTCCGGACTCCTGGTGAGGTCCCTCTTATATGTTCCTGTAGATCAGACATCACTTCATCTGGAGTACCGTCTTCCATTTCGTCTGCCCAATTGCCTGTAGGGTTGCGGTTCCTTGATGCTGGTTTTCTTTCTGTTGGGTGTTTACTTTTGTCATCTTGGCCCACAATGTCCATCTTCGTTTGTACTGTTGAGGTCTGTTTCCCCTGGAGAGACTCGGGGTTCTCAGTCCGAGACTTTTTTAGGGCCTGAGAATTGCCGGAATGGTTCCGAGTTGTTGTATCCGTCAGTTTTTGGCTTATCTGTTTTGCCTTTTCGCGCAGTATTTGCGCGTTTACGTCTGCTCCGTCGTGTGCCATCCGTCTTTTGTTATGTTTCTTCGGAGAGGTGGTCTCGGCCTGCCGTTCGTTGTCGTCTTCGAACCCAGATTGTTCGTTCATGTGCGTGCAGTTAGCAACGTGCACTGCCTCGGAAAGTCCGTCCCCTTGTTCTGGACTCACTTGTCTACTCTCCTCCACTTCCTGCGGGGCAGTTTGCGGAGTGACTGGTGAAGTTTCCGCCTCCATGGGTGTGTGTTGTTCTTTTAGCTCCATGTAAGACTCTAGTGTGACATCTATATTGGGCTCCGGTGCGGTGTTTACTCGGGCGGCAGCTGCGAAGGTTATGGGCAGCGTAGACACTGGGCCCTGCCTCTCTCGCTCGCCTGTCGGAATTTGCGCCACGCGCCGCTGTACACACTGGGCGCGGACGTGCGTTGTGGAACCGCAAGCCGAGCAAGTTCGCGGTTGCCCATCGTAGATCACAATAGCTCTATAACCGCATACCGTAACGTAAGATGGAATGTGTTTTATCATTTCAATTCTCACCTGGCGTACACCATTGAGTACCGGGAATATGTGCTGCCCGGACCATTTTTCGGCGACGTTACTTATGACGTTCCCGTAATCTTTCAGCTTCGCATTAATTTGCTCGGCAGTTACTTCATAGGGAAGTTCGAATAGTCTGACTGTTCGTACTCCAAAACCAGCATATGACACTCGTACTTCACCAACATGACCATTCGAATGTTTAAACTTTAATGTACCACTACAAGATTCTATTATCTGCTCGCATTTCGTCGGGCTGACTAACTTGAGGTACACCGTGCTACTGACAATTGACAAATGGATGCCAATGATGTCATCTATAGTAATTTTCATAACATCTCGCAGAAATAATTCAACTTCGAAGGATTTCGGTCTCGGTAAATTCGGGTCGAAACTCAGTTTCAAAGTATCTATTCGTTCTGGTTGATTATCCATTTCTTTCGGTTAGCATTCCTCTACAATAGCAACGCTGAAGCGCGCACTCACCTCACAGTGCTCGGCCGCCCGCAGCGACGATGTAAACACACGGTCGCTCCACACTTCCGCACAGCACGACCGCCGCCGGCGGAATGCGCACCGTTAGACCACCACACCACAAACGGTTTAGGTGACTAGGAATAGTCTAAGTACGACTTTCCTTCACGTCACAACCTTTGATTCAGCTTCCGTGTTCCATATAACATTGCCACTACTGCCAAGGCTCTCCATGCAGCGGAATAGCACCTCAGCAATGGACGAGGTGGAACATTCCTGTTTAATCATACAATGCAAACTTTCACGGCCGGCGTCAACTTCATTTAAAACTCCCGGGCTGATAAGCCGTGGTCGATTTATAAAACTTTCCCCTAACGTTTCATCTTCGGCTGCGGAAGACATCTTCAGAGGTAGAGTGCCGAACTCTCCTCTACCTCTGAAGATGTCTTCCGCAGCCGAAGATGAAACGTTAGGGGAAAGTTTCATAAATCGACCACGGCTTATCAGCCCGGGAGTTTTAAATGAAATTCCTGTTTAAGGTGATATAAATATCAATTTAATACAACTAAACAATCCCTGAGATGCATTTTCGTCTCGAATTCGTCAAAGACATTATTGATAAATCTGAAGCAATGAATTAAAACGTGTGATGCGGCCGGGAATCGAACCAGGACCTCGATCCACTAGTGGCAATTATCTTTGGAAGACAAGAAGCTGAATTAAAAGTTTGTGACGAGGAGGGAAGTCGTACTTAGACTATTCTGAGGCTTCTTAGTCGTTAGTGGTGTGGTGGTCTAACGGGGAGTCCAGCTTCGATTCCCGGCCGCATTACAAGGTTTACTTCAATGCTTCTGATTTATCATTAATGTTCGATGTTAACAAATTTGTCCTTTTCCAAAACGGTTTTCTACCCATAGCCATTCTACATTTTATATCCCCTGTACTGCGACCATCGTTTGTTATTTTACTGCCTAAGTAACAAAACTCATTTACCTCCTTTATTGCTTCGTTTCCCAATCTAATTCCTTCAGCATCACCTGATTTTCTTACACTGCACTCCATTACCCTAGTTTTGCTCTTGTTAATGTTCATCTTATATGCACCTTTCAGCACACTGTCCATTCCGTTCAATTGCTCTTCCAGGTCCTTTGCTTTCTCTGGCAGAATTACTATGTCGTCGGCAAAACGCAATGTTTCTCATTCTTCACCCTGAACTTTAATACTTCTCGAACTTTTTCCTTGCTTTCCGTTATTGCTTGCTCTGAATGCCTTTCATGCCCTTCAACTTTGATAACTGCTGTCTGGATTTTGTACAAGTTGTAAATAACCTTCCGTTTCCGTCCTGCTGATTTCAGAAACTTTTATCATCACCCCGATTCCGTACAATCAATTGCTTGCGTGGGTCGAAGGCAAGTCTAGGATAGTAGGATAACGAGTTCTCATTAAACTTTGATAAAACCCAGTATATACAGTTTCATACAATAAATGGCATGACACCATTAATAAATTTAGACTTTGAACATAAATCTGTCGCTAAGGTAGAATATTCAAAATTTTTAGGTGTTTGCATTGACGAGGGACTGAATTGGAAGAAACATATTGAAGATCTGCTGAAACGTCTGAGTTCAGCTACTTATGCTATCAGAGTCATTGCAAAATTTGGTGATATGCATTTCAGTAAATTAGCTTACTACGCCTATTTGCATTCATTACTTTCATATGGGATCATATTCTGGGGCAATTCAACGTTGAGTAAAAAAGTATTCATTGCACAAAAGCGTGTAATCAGAATAATTGCCGGAGCCCACCCAAGAGCATCCTGCAGACATTTATTTAGGTATCTAGAGATACTGTAGCTTCACAATATATATATTCACTCATGAAATTTGTTATTAACAATCCGACCCAATTCAAAAGTAATAGCAGTGTGCACAGCTACAACACTAGGAGAAAGGATGATATTCACTATTCAAGGTTAAATCTAACTTTGGCTCAAAAAGGGGTGAATTATGCTGCCACAAAAGTCTTTGGTCACTTACCAAGTAGCATCAAAAGTCTGACAGATAGCCAACTAGTGTTTAAAAAGAAATTAAAGGAATTTCTGAATGGCAACTCCTTCTACAATGTAGATAAATTTTTAGATAAAACTTTAAAAAAAATTTAAAAAAAAATAAAAATAAAAATAAACAAAAAAAATTCTTAAAATATAGATTGTCAAGTGTAGACAACATTTACTAAACTGACACGTTCCACATCATTACGAAATGTCGTATACATGACCTAAGGAACAAGTATTAATCTAATCTAATCTAATCTATGATAAGACTGGTGCTTTTAAGAGTACGATGTTTGTGCCGCCTTTGGAGTCGAATTTGAAGTCGCGATGACAATACTCCCGTGTGAATCCCAGGTTTGCACAGCTCTGCAGCGCAAACGCAGACGAGTGGTCATGAGCTAGCTGTTAGTCCTAGAGCATAGTGACAGATCTCCGGGCTACAGAGAAACTGCTTCTCTCTGCATCATTGAGAAAGTCCTTCTGTACGTACTGCCTCAGCAAGCTTGTCTTCAAGGTGTCAGAGAACCGAACATACACAGTTTACATCCATTCGTATTTCCTTGGAAAAGGTTCCTACCTCATTATGTAAGGAGGAGAATGAAACCACAGATGGTGAATGAGCTTCGGAGGCAGTTCACAGCTCTCCACGTAGAGGATTCCTCTTGAAATTTCCTGGCACATTAAAATTGTGTGCCGGAACCGGGACTCGAACCTTGGACCTTTGTCTTTCGCGGGCAAGCGCTCTACCGACTGAGCTACCCCGACACGACTCACGATGCCGCCTCACAACTTTACTTCCGCCAGTACCTCGCCTCCTACTTTCCAAACTTCACAGAAGGTCTCTTGCAAACACGCAAGACTAGCACTCCTGGAAGAAAGGATATGGTGGAGACATGGCTTAGCCACAGCCTAAGGGATGTTTCCAGAATGAAACTTCACTCTGCAGCGGAGTGTGCGCTGATATGAAACTTCCTGGCAGATTAAAAAGTGAAAGTTTCAGTCTGGAAACATCCCTTAGGCTGTGGCTAAGCCATGTCTCCACCATATCCTTTTTTCCAGGAGTGCTAGTCTTGCATGGTTCGCAGGAGAGCTTCTGTGAAGTTTGGAAAGTAGGAGGCGAGGTACTGGCGGAAGTAAAGTTGTGAGGCGGCATCGTGAGTCGTGTCGGGATAGCTCAGTCGGTAGTGCGCTTGCCCGCGAAAGGCAAAGGTCCCAGGTTCGAGTCCCGGTTCCGGCACACAATTTTAATCTGCCTGGAAGTTTCATATCAGCGCACACTCCGCTGCAGAGTGAAACTTTCATTCTGGAAACATCCCTTAGGCTGTGGCTAAGCCATGTCTCCACCATATCCTTTCTTCCAGGAGTGCTAGTCTTGCGTGTTTGCAAGAGAGCTTCTGTGAAGTTTGGAAAGTAGGAGGCGAGGTACTGGCGGAAGTAAAGTTGTGAGGCGGCATCGTGAGTCGTGTCGGGATAGCTCAGTCGGTAGAGCGCTTGCCCGCGAAAGGCAAAGGTCCCAGGTTCGAGTCCCGGTTCCGGCACACAATTTTAATCCGCCAGGATGTTTCATATCAGCGCACGCTCCGCTGCAGACTGAAAGTTTCATTATGATTCCAGTTGCTCTCGAAATTCTCCACAAGTTTGCAACCCATTCAAATTTTGCATTCCTATGGGCTGTGGTGAGAACAGTGAATGCTACTTGAGTATAAACGAATTTCTAGAAAAATCCTTCGGTTGCACGAATCCTTTGTATAGCTGTTAGATTACAGTATCTTAATACTTTTTGCATAGATCATGAATACGACACATCGCAATGATGTGGAACGTGTCAGTTTAATTAAGGGTGTCTGTACTATGACGTTACATTACACAAAATATTACATGGCAATTTTTATTTATTTATATACTAGATGACTGGTGAACTTCGTATCACTTACCTCTTAATATAAACCATATTAATTTCAATCATATGTATTTTAGACCCACTAGCTTTATAAAGTCATCATCAGATAGTCTAAGTATCGGTGAATGTCAAATGTACAAAAATTTAACGCAATCGTACGAATGATATTGGTATCCAAAATAAAACAGCTCTTTCAGTTTCCCCCAAATTTTTCTATTTTTTGGCTAACTATTCCAAACTTTTACTTCACTCAAACCTTCCTCTCGCTTTGAAGACGAATGTGCAAAATTTTACCGCAATCAGATGAATGGTATTGATATGTCGTAGAATATTTGTCTATTTTTTTCTGAATTTTCCAATTTTCAGGGAAACTTTTCCAAATTTTTATTTAATTGGAACGTTTCTCTTGCTTTGAACGTCAAATATGTAAATTTTTATCGGAACCAGACGAATCATATTGACGTCCCGTTGAAAAAACCTCTTTCAGTTTCTTCGGAATTTTCAAATTTTCCGGGTAACGTTCCCAAATTTTTAGTTCATAAGAACGTTCATCTTTCGTTGAACGTCAACTGATCAAAATTTTATCGCAATCGGGTGAACGGTTCTCAACTTATAGTGTTGAGTATGTTCCACATCATTACAAAGCATCGTATTCATGATCTATGGAACAAGTACTGATCTACTCTAATCTAACACCAATACAAAGGATTCGTGCAACCGAAGGGTTTTTCTAGAAATTCGTTTATACTCAAGTAGCGGTCACTCTTCTCACCGCAGCCCATAGGAATGCAAAATCTGAATAGGTTGCAAGCTTGTGGATAAAAACGGAACAGACTTCAAATCATCCATATCCAATAAATCTCCCCAGTACCTGTATTTTCGAGAGCAATAGTTGTAGTGTCCATGAAGACAAAACATTTTCTCGAGAGCTTGTAATATAATTGTAATTGCAAACGAACTGGTTATATCACACGAAAATTGAATAATCTACTTTGTAGAGGAGAAAATTCTCTACAACTTTGCTCTTTTGTGTTTTTTTCATATCTTGTATCGTTTGAGATGTATTTGCAAAAATAACGTAGTTTTGACACCGTCCATTGAGTTAACGAAAACCAGCCGTTCGCAGATGTCACGTGACATTCCTCGCCCAGAACTCTCTCTGGCATACGCCATCTTGCGATGCGTTTTTGAAAAAAATCCTTATTGTAACTTACACGTCATTTCAAAGCAATGGCGCACTGAAGAATTAACACGTCGTTCTTCGTACGATAAATGATAATCTAGTGTCTACAAATGCCATATTAGCATCAGTTAACAACGACCATCAGTAGTATGAGATTAAAGAACACTCCTAACTGTTAGTCGTAGCGTAGTGGGAAATGCATTGGACTGAAGGTAAGTGCTTCGGAACCTGTCGCAACCTAAATATTTTTTTATTTCCTGAAAGGGTTTCAGACACTCTTATTAATTTAAATTTTATTATTTAGATTATTATTTTGGTCCAAAATGTTTGCAAAAAGTTGTTGTTGTTGTTGTGGTCTTCAGTCCGGAGACTGGTTTGATGCACCTCTCCACAATACCCTATCCTGAGCAAGCCTCTTCATCTCCTCATAAGAACGGCAACCCACATCTGTCTGAATCTGCTTACTGTATCCATCTCTTGGTCTTCCTCTGCGATTTTTACCCCACACACTTCCCTCCAACGCTAAATTCACAATTCCTTGATGTCTAAGAATGTGTCCCACCAATCTGTCCCTTCTTTTAGTCAAGGTATGCCAGAAATTTCTTTTCTCCCCAATTCTGTTCAGTACCTCCTCATTAGTTACACGATCCACCCACCTAATCTTCAGCATTCTTCTGTAGCACCATATTTCAAAAGCCTCAATCCTCTTCCTGTACGCACTATTTATCGTCCATGTCTCACTCCCATACAAGGCAACACTCAACACAAATGATTTCAGAAAGGACTTCCTTAGGCTTAAATCAATATTCGATGTTAACAAATTTCTCTTTTTCCAGAACGCTTTTCTACCCATTGCCATTCTGCATTTTATGTCCTCTGTACTGCGACCATCATTTGTTATTTTACTACCCAAGTAACAAAACTCATCTACCTCCTTTATTGCTTCGTTTCCTTTGCAAAAAGTTATAAAACTATAAATCTAAAGTGGGCCGTAAAACACGTCAGTGCGAATTTTTTTTCTCGGGGATAAAGTTACTGACAGAGATGCTATGAGGTGGGTTAGAGGTTTAAATATTGCATTTGGTTGTAAATAAAGATAAATGACCGTCTGACATAAAGCTTTTTTCTGGCTGTTGTAGCGCGTTACGATGTAAGAAGGCTGTTGCTTTAATAACCGACGTTTCGGCCAACGTTACAGGGGCCTTCATCTGAGTATACTCATGTGAGCTGGTTGTTACTATACTCTATATTTACTTTCAATTAGACATCACGCCGTATATGATATTCTCTCAGAGCTACTGATGTCTCTGGAAGAACCAGCCATGACAAACCTGTTTCACGTGGTGTGTAAGATGTATGAGACAGGTGAAGTACCCTCAGACTTTAAGAAAAATGTTATAATCCCCATTCCAAAGAAAGCAGGTGCAGACAGGTGTGAAAACTACAGAACCATCAGTTTAATATGTCATGGTTGCAAAAAAATTAACACGAATTATATACAGAAGGATGGAAAAACTGGTAGAAGCCGACCTCGGGGAAGATCAGTTTGGGTTCAGGAGAAATGTAGGAACACGGGAGGCAATACTCACTTTACGGCTTATCATAGAGGATAGATTAAGAAAAGGCAAACCAACATTTCTAGCTTTTGTAGATTTGGAGTAGGCTTTTGACAATGTTGATTGGAATAAACTCTTTCAAGTTCTGAAGCAAGCAGGAGTAAAATCTAGGGAGCGTAAGGTTATTTACAACTTGTACAAAAACCAGACAGCGGTTGTCAGAGTTGAAGGGCATGAAAGGGATGCAGTGGTTGGAAAGGGAGTAAGACAGGGTTGTAGTCTTTCTCCTTTGTTATTCAATTTGTACATTGAGCAAGCTATAAAGGAAAGCAAGCAGAAATTTGGAGAAGGAATTAAAGTTCAGGGTGAAGAATTAAAAACATTGCGTTTTGCCGACGACATAGTAATTCTGTCAGATACAGCAAAGGACCTGGAAGAGCAGTTGAACGGAATGGACAGTGTGCTGAAAGGTGCATATAAGATGAACATTAACAAGAGCAAAACTAGGGTAATGGAGTGCAGTGTAAGAAAATCAGGTGATGCTGAAGGAACTAGATTGGGAAACGAAGCAATAAAGGAGGTAGATGAGTTTTGTTACTTGGGCAGTAAAATAACAAATGATGGTCGCAGTACAGAGGATATAAAATGCAGAATGGCAATGGGTAGAAAAGCGTTCTTGAAAAAGAGAAATTTGTTAACATCGATTATTGATTTAAGCTTAAGGAAGTCCTTTCTGAAGGCATTTGTATGGAGTGTTGCCTTGTATGGGAGTGAAACATGGACGATAAACAGTGCGGACAGGAAGAGGATTGAGGCTTTTGAAATGTGGTGCTACAGATGAATGCTGAAGATTAGGTGGGTGGATCGCGTAACTAATGAGGAGGTACTGAACAGAATTGGGGAGAAAAGGAATTTCTGGCATACCTTGACTAAAAGAAGGGATAGATTGGTAGGACACATACTTAGACATCAAGGAATTATGAATTTAGCATTGGAGGGAAGTATGTGGTGTAAAACCCGCAGAGGAAGAGCAAGAGATGGATACAGTAAGCAGATTCAGACAGATGTAGGTTGTCGTTCTTATGTGGAGATGAAGAGGCTTGCTCAGGATATGTATTGTGGAGATCTGCATCAAACCAGTCTCCGGACTAAAGACCACAACAACAGACATTACGCCATAAAATGTTAAAAATCAGCGATGTTATTGGTGGATTTTTGGCGGAAGAATGGGAAGTTTATTATGATGGGATGCTGAGGTGGTGGCAGTGGGGACTAGCCTTTGCCTATCGCTTCTTGCATAGCGAGACGTGATTGGTGTTAATCGACGAATGAGGTGAGGCTTCCGTTTCTCTCCTGCTGGAGGGGACACAAGAGGAAGCCTCATCTCATTCGTCGATTAACACCAATCACGTCTCGCTATGCAAGAAGCGATAGGCAAAGGCTAGTCCCCACTGCCACCACCTCAGCATCCTATCATAATAAAGTTTCCATTCTTCCACCAATAACATCACTGATTTTAAAAAAAAAATCGCACTGACATGTTTAAGGCCCACTTTAGATTTACTAAGTTGTTGCAAACATTTTGGACCAAAACAGTAATCTAAATAATAATTAATTAATAAGAGTGTCTGAAACCCTTTAAAAAAATAGGTAGTTATAAAATTTTATTGTAATAAAATACGAAACTTAGAAGAACATCATTTTTCGACATAGTCTCCTTGATTTTCAATGCACTTCGTCCATCGCCCTACAACCTTCCTTTCGCCCTCGTAAAAGAAGGTTGAGCTGCGAGCCAGGAATGCACCGCTTCCTTCACTGCTTCGTCCGAGTCAAATCGACGGCCCCTTAATGCCTGTTTGAGTGGACCAAACAAGTGATAGAAGGGGGCAAGATCGGAACTATATGGAGGATAGTCCAGTACTTCGAATTTGAGTTTCTGGGGCGTTTCAGCAGTGTGGACAGCAGTATGCGGACGGGCATTGTCGTGCGACAACACAACACCCTCTGACAGCAATCCTCGGCGTTTGCTTCGAATTGCAGGCTTTATCCTGTCAGTAAGCACCTCACTGTAACGTACACTGTTTACTGTTGTGCCCCTTTCACCATAATGTTCCAGTACAGGACCTCGTGCATCCCAAAAAACCGTAAGCATCAGTTTTCCTGCGGACGGTTGGGTCTCGAACTTTTTCTTGCACGGCGAATTTGGATGTTTCCATTCCACACTCTGCCGTTTACTCTCCGGCTCGTAATGATGGATCCATGTTTCGTCACCAGTAATGATTCACTCTAAGAAGTTGTTTCCTTCGTTACCATACCGAACCAAATGTTGTTTGCAGATGTCGAGGCGCGTTTGCTTATGCAACTGGGTGAGTTGTTTTGGGACCCATCTTGCACAAACCTTACGAAACCCAAGTCTGTTGTGAATAATTTAGTAGGCAGAACCATGACTAATTTGAAGACGATGAGCCATTTCATCAATAGTTAATCGTCTGTTCGTGCTTAACACTCGTGCGACCATTTCGGAATTTTTCAATCCACTCGTACACACTTCGTTGTGGCAAAACACTGCTCCCGTACTGTACTGAAAGTCTTCTATGAATTTCGGCCCCTGATACACCTTCCGCCCACAGAAAACGTATCACTGAACGTTGCTCTTCTTTGGTGCAAATAGACAGCGGAGCAGCCATGGTTAACAGCACGGCAGCGACGACGAAACTAACGTAGCAGCTTGAAAATTGCAAAGATATAACAATAAATAAACAAAGCATGCGTCATCAACGTAAAACTACAGTACTACCAACGTAAACAAAAATATAACTAAGTTGCGGATAATAATTGACTTACCGTCGTACATGTGATTTAAATTAATATGGTTTGTATTAAGAGAAGTGATACGAAGCTAACCGGGTCATATATATATATATATATATATATATATATATATATATATATATATATATATATATATAAGAAAATTTATGTCCGATTTTTAAAATTTTTACATTCATTTTATTATCAATTCCAAGGAAATAAGTATGGTGGTGGTTGAAATTTACCGTGACTAAACCTGTCTTATTCTCCGTTACAATAATGATCAGATTTTGATCATCTCTCTTAAACGAGTAATCAAAAGTTTGTCACCCTAGATACAGGTTACTTTATTAATAAGGCTGCAGTTAGATATGCAAGGATGATTTCAGGTAGTAATAGATGGGAACAATGGCAGGAGGGTAGCAAAACTGAGAATGAACACCATAGATGAAGCAGTTAGAGCGAACAGACTGAGATGGTGGGGTCATGTTACACGCATGGGAGAAGCAAGGTTACCTAAGAGACTCATGAGCTCGGCAGCGGAGGGTAAGAGGAGTCGAGGTAGACCAAGAAGAAAGTGAAGACTGAAGAAAGTAATTGGAAATTAAATGCTTAACATCTACATCTACATCTACGTGGGATACTCTGCAAATCACATTTAAGTGCCTGGCAAAGGGTTCATCGAACCACCATTATACTATTTATCTCCCATTCCATTCTCGAATACCGCGCGGGAAGAAAGAACGCCTGAATCTCTCCGTTCGAGCTCTGATTTCTCGTATTTTATTCTGATGATCATTTCTACCTACGTAAGTGGGAGTCAACAATATATTTTCGCATTCGCAGGAGAATGTTGGCGATTGGAGTTTCGTAAGTAGCCCACGCCGCAGCGATAAGCGCCGTTGTTGTAATGATTCCCATCCCAGATCCTGTATCATTTCCGTAACGCTGTCTCCCCTGTATCGTGACAATACGAAACGAGCTGCCCTTCTTTGGACTCTTTCGGTGTCCTCCGTCAAACCCACGTGATAAGGATCCCATACTGGGCAGCAATACTCCAAAAATGGACGGACAAGCGCAGTGTATGCAGTTTCTTTAGTAGTTCTGTTGCATCTTTTAAGGGTTCTGCCAATAAAACGCAGTCTCTGGTTCGCCTTTCCCACGATATTATCTACGTGTTATTTGCAATTTTAGTCTGAAGTAATAGTAATTCCTAGGTATTTTGTGGAGTTTACGGCCTTCACATGTGATTGATTTATCGTGTAAACAAAGTGTAACGGATTTCCTTTCGTACTCATGTGGACGACTTCACACTTCTCATTATTTAGAGTCAATTGGCAATTTTTACACCATACTGATATCTTATCCAGATCGTTCTGCAGTTGGTTTTGACCTTCAGATGATTTTTACTAGACGGTAAATGACGGCGTCATCTGCAAACAACCTAAGAGAGCTACTTAGATTTTCCCCTAAATCGTTTATGTGAATAAGGAACAGCAGAGGACCAATAACACTAGGGGAGACCGGGCACGTTTTCCATAGGGGCAAGTTTTCCAAATCCGTTTATTTTCGAAACAAACCGCTAGATGTTACCACCGGCGATACTGTAGGAAGTAGCAACAAAGCACGTTTCATTTACGAAAGTTTCAGTATTGTACCAGCAGTCACAACGTCGGCAAGGCTGTTTTCGTCATTTTTGCAAATGTGAGTAAACTTTCACGATTTTATTGAAACTTAAAATAAACATTCTAGCGTTAAACTTATTATTTTGACATTGCACACACTAAAAGGCGGTTTCTTTCTTCACGTAACTGTGCATTTGTTTCGTAAATAGCTTCGACGGATAATCATGGACTTAGTGTTATAGTTCGGAATATGGCGGCGGGGCACGTTTTCCCAGAGCATGCGGGGCACATATTCCTGCACGTGTCTCGTTGGAAAACGTGCCTCGGCCTAGAACATCTCGTATTATTCCTTTAAATATGTATTTATTGTGTAATAAATTGAGCCACATAGCCCTCTTTCAAATAGTTCATTGTAAAATGTGTTTTACAGACTTCAAATGGCCCGAAATTATACAGGGAAGACCGAGAGGAGCTTGTACACTCTTGAAGTAATAAATGCTGGTCTATTGCATTTAGAGGCTAGTGCAGTGTCAGAAAAGCATCGATGGACTTCAATATTCCACACAGGCCTCAGAACAATTACTAGTTGAAATTCCCTGCTTTACAGACAGACCAGCACCTACAAATTCCGAATGTCCTATCAGTCCTGGACAGAATTCAAACTTGCTAGACAAAATGACTGATCGCAGCGTCCATTCGAGCCCATAGAATTCAACTCCTACAACACCAACACGGACTAGCATTTCCGAAGAAGCTGTTCTCTTAAGTTCTACACATACCTTTCCTCTTGCTTGTCAAGAAGGTGTTCCTTCTACTTCCACACAATCTTGGCCAACACCAGAAGAAAAATGTTCAAATGTTTGTTAAGCTTATGGGACTTAACTACGGGGTCATCAGTCCCTAAACTTACAAACTACTTATGAACTACTTACGAACTAGGACGGCACAAATATCCATGCCCGAGGGGGGATTCGAACCCCCGACCGTAGTGGCCGTGCTGACCGTGACTGGAGCGCCTCAGTCACCTCGGCCACCGCGGCCGGCGCACCAGAAGAAATGAGGCCTTTTGATAAGGCGCCACCTATGAAGCAAACACAACATGGAAGGAAAAATAGGAAGTCAGCTGTATTGACCGATAGTCCAGTTAAAAACCAGATGAAAAAATAAATTATCCATTTAAAGTATAATTGGAAAACTTGCCCCTGTACATTTTAAGTAAGCTGGAAAACTTGCCCCGCATACAGGGCAAATTTTCCAACGCAACATGGTCAGACAAAATCATTTTCTGCCATGAAGGATACTTGCTACTTTCAAAAATATTTCTACAAGACTGTAGATAAAAGTATAGGAAATGCAATGATCTGCTGTTTATATCAAAACTGATAAAAATCAAAAGAACAAAAATTAAAAATATGAAAAGGTGGAAAACATGCCCCGGTCTCCCCTACCCTGTGGAACGGCCGATATCATCTCTGACGAGGTATCACAGCGTTGAATAGGGGATCGTGGAGGAGTTTTATTAGAGGTGCTATGCCTCGGAGTGAACGCCGCAAGGCACAATCAGTGTGTAGTGACGATGGCAGCAGACAGGATGGTTGCAGGAGTCTTGGCCACGGCTGTACGCCAGTCAGTGGAGGCTTAAAGGGCACCAGCTGTCTGGAGAACAACTGGAGGTGTTTAAAGTGAGCGGACACTGTGATAACGGCTACTGTCAACAGAACTGCAAAAGGCATTCCTACTGTGTGTACTATGAGCCCGCTAAAAGTGGCCTTTGCGATCGTCTTTTGACAGCTCGAAATTTAAATGATGATGACGGCTTAACCATTCATCTGACACGAAAATTGAATAACCCAATTTGTAGAGGAGAAAATTCTCTACAACTTTGCTCTCTTATGTTTTTTGCGTATCTCGTATCGTTTCAGAGATATTTGCAAAAACAACGGCGATTTTGGGATGTCTGTCTGTCTGTCTGTCCGTAACGTGTTCCCTGTTTTTAAGACGAACCGTTCAACCGATCGGCACCAAATTATACAGGCATAATTGTAGGCCGCCAGAGACCAGAACCTCCCTTTTTCATATTTTTCGGACGTAAAATACAGTAGTAATACCAAAAAAAGCCCTTTGTAATATAATTCTAATTACAAACGAATCGTTCATCTGACACCAAAATTGAATAGCCTAAATGGTAAACAGGAAAATTCTCTACAACTTCGCTCTATATGTCCTTATTTTTCCATTTTTCATATCTTGCATCGTTCCTGACATACTTGCAAAAATAACGGCGCTTTGACGATGTCTGTCTGGCTTTAACGTGTTCCTCCTTTTTACGTCTAACCGTTCAACCGATCGGAAACAAATTTTACAGACATAATTGTTCACCAGAACGTCACTTTTTGAAATATTTCGGACAAGAAATACGTTAATAATAACAAATAAGCCGTTTGTAGCAAAGGACCTGGAAGAGCAGTTGAATGGAATGGACAGCGTGTTGAAGAGAGCGTATAAAATGAACATTAACAAGAGAAAAACAAAAATAATGGAATGCGGTCTTACAAAATCAGGCGATGCTGAAGGAATTACATTAGGTAACGAAACAATGAAGATGGCAGATGAGTTTTGTTACTTGAGTAGTAAAATAACATGCGATGGTCGCAGTACAGAGGATATAAAATGTAGAATGGCAATGGGAAGAAAAGCACTTTTGAAAAAGAGAAATTTGCTAACATCGAATATTAATTTAAGGGTAAGGAAGTCTTTTCTGAAGGCATTTGTATGGAGTGTTGCCTTGTACGGCAGTGAAACATGGACGATAAGCAGTGCGGACAAGAAGAGAATAGAGGCTTTTGAAATGTGGTGCTACAGAAGAATGCTGAAGATTAGGTGGTTAGATCGCATAACTAATGAAGAGGTACTGAACAGAATTGGTGAGAAAAGGAATTTTTGGCATACCCTGACTAAAAGAAGGGATCGCTTGGTAGGACACATTCTTAGACATCAAGGAATCGTAAATTTAGCATTGGAGGGAAGTGTGTGGGGTAAAAATCGCAGAGGGAGACGAAGAGACGCGTATAGTAAGCAGATTCAAGTGGATGTGGGTTGCCGTTCTTATGTGGAGATGAAGAGGCTTGCTCAGGATAGAGTAGGGTGGAGAGCTGCATCAAACCAGTCTCCGACTGAAGACCATAATATCAACAAAGTAATTTTAATTGTAAATGAACATCAGACGCAATTAAATAAACGAATTTGTAGCGGAGAAAATTCTCTATAACTTTGTTTCCTTATGTTTTTTTTTTTTTTTTTTTTTTTTCATACCTCGTATCGTTTGAGAGATATTTGCAAAAATAACGGAGTTTTGACACCGTCCACTAAATTAACGAAAACCAGCCGTTCGCAGATGTCACGTGACATTCCTCGCCCAGAACTCTCTCTGGCATACGCCATCTTGCGTTGCGTATTTGATGATTTTCTTATTGTAACTTACACGTTGTCATTTCAAAGCATTGGCGCAATGAAGAATTAGCAAAATGACGTCGTTCTAAATACGATAAATGATAATCTAGTGTCTACAAATGTCATATTAGCATCAGTTAACAACGGCCATCAATAGTATGACATTAAAGAACGCAGTTCGTAACTGTTAGCTGTAGCGTAGAGGGCGATGTGTTGAACTGTGATGCTGAAGGACAGTGGTTCAGAACCCGCGCGTACATAAATCTTTTTCCCCTACAAGGGTTTCAGACACTGTTATTAATTAATTCTTTATTATTTAGATTATTATTTTGGTCCAAAATGTTTGCAAAAACTTATAAAACTACAAATCTAAAGTGGGCCGTAAAACACGTCAGTGCGATTTTTTCATTGAAAAAGGACTGGATGCTAGAAAGGATCTACATATTCTCCAAAACAGGGAGAATGTAAATCACGTCATGGTGATAGCCAAATGTGGATTAAAAACGGATGACAATCAGAAACGCAGTTTGTGAAGTTTAAAATCGATAAGCGGGTCAAAGCCCACTGTCCAGTCACTCGTTGATCATTCCGGGGCAGTAATAGAAGAAAGCAAACGGAAAGCTGAAGTTCTAAATTTAACTTTTAAGAAATCTTTCACGCAGGAGGACCGCACAAATGTACCATCATTTGATCAACGTACTAATTCCGAAATGGGGGACATAGCATTAGGTATTTCCGGTGTAGAGAAGCAGCTGAGAGAGCTAAATACGAAAAAGTCTGCTGGTCCGGATGGAATACCAGTTCGGTTTTACAAAGACTATTCTGCGGCATTGGCCCCCTACTTAGCTTGCATTTATAGCGAATCTTTAATTCAGCGCAAAGTTCCTAGTGATTGGAAAAAAGCTCAGGTGACTCCCGTGTATAAAAAAGGAAAGAGAACTGACCCATACAATTACAGGCCAATATCGTTGGCATCAGTTTCATGTAGAATTTTGGAGCATATTCTCAGTTCCAATATAGTAAATTTCCTTGAAACGGAAAAGCTTCTTTCCATGAATCAGCACGGGCTTAGGAAACATCGTTCATGTGAAACTCAGCTTGCCCTTTTCTCACATGACATCTTGCGAGCCATGGATGAAGGGCAACAGGCGGATTGTGTTTTTCTCGACTTCAAAAAGGCGTTCGACGCGGTGCCACACTGCAGACTGCTAACGAAGATACGAGCTTATGGAATAGGTTCACAGATTTGTGACTGGCTGGAAGACTTCCTAAGTAATAGAACGCAGTACGTTGTTCTCGACGGCGAGTGTTCATCAGACACGAGTGTATCGTCAGGCGTGCCCCAGGGGTATGTGATAGGACCGCTATTATTTTCTATCTATATAAATGATCTGATGGACAGAGTAAGTTGTAATTTGCGGCTGTTTGCTGATGATGCTGTGGTGTATGGGAATGTGTCGTCTGTAACTGACTGAAATAGCATACAGGATGACTTAAGACAAAATTTCTAGTTGGTGCGAATATTGGCAGCTAGCTCTCAATGGGAAAAATGTAAGGTGATGGGCATGAGTAGAAAAAACAATCCCATAATATTCGAATACAGCATTAGTAGTGAGCTTCTTGATGCTGTCGCGTCGTTCAAATATCTAGGCGTAACATTGCAGAGCGATATGAAATGGAACGAGCATGTAAGGACAGTTGTGAGTAAGGCAGACAGCCGACTTCTGTTTATTGGGAGAATTTTGGGAAGATGTACTTCACCTGTAAAGGAGACCGCGTATAAAACGCTTGTACGACCACGTCTCTAGTATTGCTCAAGTGTTTGGGACCCGCAGCAGATCAGTTTAAAGGAAGACATAGAGGCGGTTCAGAGGCGAGCAGCTAGATTTGTTACCGGTAGGTTCGGCCAATGCGCGAGTGTCACGGAAATGCTCCGGCAACTCAATTGGGGATCGCTGGAAGAAAAACGACGTTCTTTTCGTGAATTTCTGTTGAGTAAATTTAGAGGGCCGGAATTTGAAGCTGAGAGTAGTACGATCTTGCTGCCGCCTACTTACATTTCGCGTAAAGATCACAAAGACAAGATAAGAGAAATTAGGGCTCGTACGGAGGCATATAGGCATTCTTTTTTTTTTTTTTTTTTTCCTCGTTCATTTTGGGAGTGGAATAGGAAAGGAAATGCCTATTAGTGGTGCAGTGTACCCTCCGCCACGCATCTTACGGTGAATTGCGGAGTAGATGTAGATGTAAAATAACATCTGATGCATTATAAAAAAAAAGACCCTTACTAAAATTTTTGCGGTACATGAATGCCGTCAATGGCAAAAAATAAGTGTACAGATACTCTTTGGCAAGACGAGAACCTTGATTGCTATAGAAAGGAAAATTAAGAAATATTCATGACTGATATTCTATTTACTGATTGTGGTGTCGAAAAACAGCTCAGACCTTTACAGAGCACGGCAGTTTGTATATAGAATTTAGATCCCCTCTTTACCATACTCTACCATGGGTACCTTGAGCAGGGAGTTGTTCCTAGTGATCGCAATGGAGGGAACTCACAGCCATCTGTAAGGAGCCGACATGGTAAAAGAAGATACTTTGGGGGAAAAAAACCTAAGTAAAGTGCTCAGTATTTCAGAAGTTGTCACCATTACTGTTAACGCACTGTAGCCGAGCGGTCTGGGGCGCCTCGCTGCGGAGAGCGCGGTCGCTCGCCGTCGGGGGTTCGAGTCCTCCCTGGAGCACTGCTGCGTGGCTCGTCTTTAGGTTAGTTTGAGTAGTTTGTCAGCGACGCACCGATGACCACGCAGTTTGGTGCGATACATTTAAAACTGTTTGACTCAATGCCCAGGCGTATCAAGGCCGTTATTACGGCCAGAGGTGGTTGTTCTGGGTACCGATTTCTCAGGATCTATGCACCCAAATTGCGTGAAAATGTAATCACATGTCAGTTCTAGTATAATATATTTCTCCAATTAATACCCGTTTATCACCTGCATTTATTCTCGGTGTAGCATCTTTAATGCCCAGTAGTGTATACATGTGTATACTAAAACTAGTAGCACTGCTGTATTTCATGGGCCCTGTTAGCATGCTGATCCTGCGACCAGATCATTTCGAGTCTATTTTCAAGCTAGCCGCAATGTGACAGTATCTCCTATCCGTTGCGTTAACTCATTCTTCCGTCGGTTCTTGGTAGAATAAACTCATTATAAAAAATTAAAAACACAATTTTGTTAACTAATCAAACGTATACCATGCAGTTGCTTCACATATTAGTAAAAATAAAGTCAGTTTGGTTTTCAAAAAAGGTCTTCAACTGATGAAATATTCAATGCTTTGAATAACCATATATCACAAGCTGTGATTTTTTCTGATCTCTCAAAGGCTTCTGATTGTCTAAATCATCTACATCTACATCTACATAGATACTCTGCAAATCACATTTAAGTGCCTGGCAGAGGGTTCATTAACCACTTTCATAACTTTTCTCTACCGTTCCATTCTCTAATAGCGCGCGGGAAGAAAGAACACCTAAATCGTTCCGTTTTCGATCTGATTTCTCTTACTTTATTGGGATGGTCATGTCTCCCTAAGTAGGTGGGTGCTAGCAAAATATTTTCACATTCATAAGTAAAAGTCGGTGATTGAAACTTCGCAAACAGATCACGCCGCAATGAATAACGTCTTTCTTTCAATGATTTCCACCCCAATTCGTGCAACATTTCCGTGACGCTTCCACCCCCCTCCCCCGTAACATGATAGAACAAAACGAGCTGCCCTTCTCTGAACCTTCTGAATATCTTCCGTCAGTCCCACCTGGTGAGGGACCCACAAGGGGCAACAGTACTCCAGGAGAGGACGCACAAGTCTGATGTAGGCAGTCTCTTTGGTGGAGCTGGTGCATCTTCGAAGCGTTCTGCCAATGAAACGTAACCTTTGGTTCGCCTTCGCCACAATATTTTCTGTGTGTTCTCTCCAGTCAAAGTTGTTCGTAACTGTAACTCCTAGGTATTTGGTAGAATTTACGACCTTAAGGTTTGACTGATTTATCGCGTAATTGAAGTTCAGCGGATTTCTTTTAGTGGTCATGTGTATTACTTCACACTTTTCTTTATTTAGTGTCAATTGCCAATCTTCGCACCATGTAGAAATTTTGTCTAAATCGCTTTGCAGTTGATTTTGATCCGATAAACGACAACATCATCCGCGAACAGTCTAAGGGAGCTATTCAGATTGTCTCCTAAATCGTTTATTAACATGAGGAAGAGTAGGGGACCTATAACACTTCCCTGTGGAACGCCAGATATCACTTCTGTTTTACTCGATGACTTACCGTCGGGATTCTTCTAGATAAACTTAAGTATTGTGGTATGAGTGGGACAGTGCACAAATGGTTCAAGTCATACTTAACTGGAAGAGTGCAGAAAGTTGAAATAAGCAGTTCACATGATATAGATGAAACAACTAATTCTTCTAACTGGGCAGTTATCAAAAATGGGGTCCCACAAGGTTCGGTCTTGGGTCCTTTGCTGTTCTTAATATATATTAATGACTTGCCATTCTACATTCACGAAGATGCTAAGCTAGTACTCTTTGCTGATGATACAAGTATAGCTATCACACCTGACAAACAGGAATTAACTGATGAAATTGTAAATGATATCTTCCAGAAAGTCATTAAGTAGTTCTCTACAAGTGGACTCTCATTAAACTTTGATAAAACCCAGTATATACAGTTTCATACAATGGCATGACACCATTAATAAATTTACACTTTGAACATAAATCTGTAGCTAAGGTAGAATATTCAAAATTTTTAGGTGTTTGCATTGACGAGGGACTGAATTGGAAGAAACATATTGAAGATCTCCTGAAACGTCTGAGTTCAGCTACTTATGCTATCAGAATCATTGCAAAATTTGGTGATATAAATCTCAGTAAATTAGCTTACTACGCCTATTTTTATTCACTGCTTTCATATGGGATCATATTCTGGGGCAATTCAACATTGAGTAAAAAGTATTCATTGCACAAAAGCGTGTAATCAGAATAATTGCTGGAGCCCACCCAAGAGCATCCTGCAGACATTTATTTAGGGATCTTGGGATACTCACTGTAGCTTCACAATATATATATTCACTCATGAAATTTGTTATTAACAATCCGACCCAATTCAAAAGTAATAGCAGTGTGCATAGCTACAACACTAGGACAAAGGATGATATTCACTATTGAAGCTTAAATCTAACTTTGGCTCAGAAAGGGGTGAATTATGCTGCCACAAAAGTCTTCGGTCACTTACCAAGTAGCATTAAAAGTCTGACAGATAGCCAACTAGTATTTAAAAAGAAATTTAAGGAATTTTTTTGAATGGTAACTCCTTCTACGACGTAGATATATTTTTAATTAAAATTAAAATAGAAGAAAATCCTTAAAATATTGATTGTCATGACACTAAATGACACGTTCCACTTTATTACGAAATATCGTATACATGATCGATTTGAACAACTATTAATCTAATTTAAATCTAATCTACAAAACAAAAACATTCTGAACTTCTGTATGCTGACCAGCTAGAACAAGTCAGTAGTGAGAAAAACTAGTGTGTCATCCCATATTTACGCAAAATTTCAGATCACATTCGTAAAAAGTTAATATCTCGAAATTACAGACCTGCATTTTACAACACAAACAACATTTCAAAGTATTTCTTCAATCATCATCATCATCTTAAGTCGTTGTGCTCATTGCTGAGCGGTTGTCAGCTTCTCTCAGTGCCTGCTGAACAGGCAGGCCGGAGATCTTCTTGATTTGGTCTGTCCATCTGCTCGCTGCTCTTCCTCTTGCTCTTGTGCCCTCCATCTTTCCTTGTAAGATTATTTTTTCTAGGCTTTCTCCGCCTCTTCTCACAATATGGCCAAAGAACTGGAGAATTTTTTCGTCGACTCGAGAAGGCGTTTGGAGATATTCAGTTGGTCAAAAATGGACACTAGAGTTGGCTTCGGTTTCGTGGTTTCGAAACCAGGTTTCGATACCCACAACAGTTTCAGTGTTTCAAAACCGGCATCTTTCACGGTTTCGAAACCGTGCGGTTTCATTCCGTTCTGTTTCGGATCACATTCGCGGTCAATTGTCGATACACTGAAACCGTTTCTTCCTGTTCCACGGTATCGTGTCGGTTTCACGGTTTCGTGTCGGTTTCACGGTTTCATGTCGGTTTCACGATTTCATGTCGGTTTCACAACATCGGTGTTTCAAACCACTAATGCAGAAAGGCGGAACAGACTAATGGTATCGAAATGTGGTGTTTCATTTTACTGAAGCTCCACACAGATACACATGTAACTTACTAGTATATAAGCCATTTAGAGAGTGTCAAATAGTAGTTGACACTCTTGGGTCTGCAGCTTATGATTACTGATATCAAGATTCGTTTGCAAGAGACTGCTGTATTCCGAAATGACATAATGTCTGCTTTATAAATGTAAAAGAACAATAAAACAACGTTCACTATTTGCAATCAAATAACCAGTTAAATTCTAGGTTTAACTACCATATTAAAACATACGAGTGAAACTACATTCTTTAAAATAAGGTACAACATGAAGCCTGAAATGAAATTTTTTATACTAACAAGGGTAGATCGCATATTTAATCTCGTGTTAAACAGTTGGTTTCTTATGAGCGAAAACGAAGTTACCTACTGTCGTTATAATTTTTCGCCGGCCGCGGTGGCCGAGGGGACTGAGGCGCGCCAGTCACGGTCAGCACGGCCACTACGGTAGGGGGTTCGAACCCCCCCTCGGCCATGGATATTTGTGCCGTCCTAGTTCGTAAGTAGTTCATAAGTAGTTTGTAAGTTTAGTGACTGATGACCCCGTAGTTAAGTCCCATAAGCTTAACAAACATTTGAACATTTTTATAATTTTTCGACACTCGTGTTAAAATAATTGTGGCGGTGGTGTAACGGTCAAGACGTACAAGTGGTGAACTTGCCTCTTACTTTATTATTTTTGTAATTCAATAGCGTTACTTGTGATTATTTAGTGTGCCCTTTATTCCCTATAATTTATTTAGTATGTATGGAAAGTAGCATTTATGATTCGTCACTGTAATATGCGCGAGTTCCTAACGGGGTAAACTTTTACCTACCATACCGGCGGCCTCGTGTGACTATGTTGGCAACATCAACAACAAGGGGAGAAAATCTTTATCAACATGTTCCGTACAGACCAAGAAGTAAATATATACTCTAATGGTTGAGAGGTTCTTGTATGTAACCTGGTCCACATAGTGAAAAATATTGCCCTCCTAGAACGAAGATTTCATGACAAAACATACCTTGCTTCACGGTTTCATGGTTTCGAAAACGTTTCGAAACGACAGATGGTACGGTATCATTCGTTTCGAAACCGTCACATGTTTTAGTTTTCCCATCTCTAATGGACACATTTGTTCTTCTTTCGGTCCATTTTATGCGTAGCATCCTACGCCAGCACCAAAGCTCAAACGCGTCAATGTGTTGTTTGTCTCTGGCGTTGAGTGTCCACGATTCACAGCGATAAAAGAAGTCAGAAAACACGAGTGTTTCAACTAGCCGGATCTTTGTGCTGTTTGTTATTGCTCTGCTCTGCCAGATCTTCGCGAGCTTCTTCATAGCCACTCGTCCTAGCGTGATCCGTCTTCTTATCTGCTCTTCACAACTACCTGTGCTGCACATGGTTGACCTGAGATAGGTGAAGGACTGCACGACTTCCACTTCCTTTAATTGACCTGTCAGCTGGATCTGTTGTTCTCGGTCAATTAACATGAGTTTGGCCTTACTGAGGTTGACGTCTAGTCCATATGCTAGACTAATGTCTTTTATTCAATAGTAAAGGCAAAATTCAACCCGTGTGTCAACGTGTAAACATTGTGGGAAAGTGCACAGTCTAACCTATACAGTCGCGACACTCACTGCTGTAAAAGTTGTCACCAACTGACAGCTGCTGCGACACTAGCGCTCCTAGCGGCGGGCAAGCTGCCCAAGTAGTGATGTTTGTTTATAATCGCTTTTGTACGTAATCAAAGAAATACTTACTACAATTTTTGCGTTACAAGCGTTATTAAAACATCGAGAGACAAACATAATACGGAAATTAATATAAAAACAGCCTAATTTAAATTATTCAATGGTATAAAGAACAACTCTGTCATGAACAAATACTTACGAATATGTGTATATTTGATGCTTATTCCGCTGAAAGTAAGTTGCATATAAACATAACGGTATAATAAATTTCTATTGTGGTTTGTTCTTACTATGAAAGCCAGTTTTTGATGTGTATCAATTCAGTATGGAGTCCAATGATTCTCAGATTTGTCACTCGTCTTTCATATACGTGCATATTCTTTTAAGTGTAATTACTTTAGATTAAAAAAAACAATGTGTTGATGATTCTTGCCGTTTGTGGTTTAGATGTAGCAATAATTGCGGAATTGGGTTCTTCTTTGTTGGAAAACAGTTTGGTTGCTTTTGTCGTTATATTGCCATGTCTGTGACGTTTTTCCTTCAGCTACAGCTGTGATAGTGTGATTGGTATGTTAAATACCGTTTTTATTGCATTCTGTATACTTTTCCTGTGTTCCAACCTCACCGATTTTACTGGAATTGTAATGAAGAATACTTAACGTTCCTGCGTAGAAATTGACGTCTCTCTGCTAAAGGGCATGTCTCCTGGTGTTTCGTAGGCATTCTTATTTTTAATAGAAAATGAAGTTACTCATTTAAAGCCTGTATGTTACAGGATGATTGTAAATTAACTGTACTGTAATGTACCGATTTGTACCTTATCAGGGATCTTATGAAACCTAAGAAAGACAAATGGGGAGCTATTTTTAAATTATTACCTGTCTATAAGGCACTACATACGTTCCCTAACGTAAAAAGTATGCTGAAGTCAATCTAAACGATACTATTCGCATTCATGAACTATCGTATTACGAAACGTCGCTTGCCGGCCGCTTGGAGCGCTGCTATCGCAGAGTATAACAAAGATGTGTGGGAGTGTCGCGACTGTATATGTTAGACTGTGGGAAAGTGTATGTTGGTCAACCTGGCAGAGCTGGGGCTATTAGTGTCAGAATACGAGAGAAGCTGGAGGTTAAACATAACAGACTCAAACTTTGCCGAACATCTGCTCAGAGAACACCATGATTACGATGTACACTGTGACATCATACATCCCCTGTTGAAAAGCAGAAAGGTGACACTACTGTAAATCAACAAACATTTGGCTCAGGATGCCGGATTAGAATTAAACGATCTACTCCAGTTTTCCTTTTACAGCTCTGATGAATTAAGTTTTAGTTTCCAACTTTCCTTTTCAACAAAAATAATCATGTCAGTTTGCATACTTTAGATATACTTATCATATTTTTATATAAACTCTCATAAAAATGTTGTAACGTACTTTCCCGCGAACTAGTCAGTTTTCTGTGATAACATCTTTGTAAGTCGTAACATCTTTGAAAACATGTATACTACAGTCAGTTGTCACCTCAGAAGCCGAGAGCCGGTTTGTGACGAATGAACAAGTTTTGCAGAACATCAGGAAGTTGTCCCCTTTTTGATACACAGTTTTGTGTTTCCTTCTACAGGTTTGTGTACTCTGTGAATCGATTTTCGGCTTCTCAGGCCATCATCAGACATTTACTGAAGTTTATTCGAAGAACAAGCGTTGTCAACAAACCGGAAGAGATGTTACATGCAGATAAATAAATTATCATCTTTGATGGAACAGTTACAATCATTGATCTCTATACTATCTGGATGTTGAACTTCAGTTTTCTTAGCGTGCCAGCCATAGATATTCATATTTAGTTTCTTGCCAAATTCAAACATGGCTGCTAAGAAGCATTTAAAGAAAAAGAGAAGAAAATATGTTTCGATTCCATTCCCATATCAGCCTACAACATCGAATATTGAATTAAATTCCAAGTCAATAGGCAAGCAAGCAATTCTTTGTCACGTAATAACTGATAGAAACTTGTTTGCCAAATTTAAACATGGCGTACAACGCAAAATCGTGTGCAAAACATATGAATGTGCAGGCACGCTGCAGTTAAATACTCAGGCACCAGAGTTATACATCCAGTTTGTATAGAGATCACTGGTTACAATGTATTCAATATTTAAATGAAATAGGTAAATTAATAGTAGTGCAAGAACGAAACATTAACACTATACCTCCAAAAACGTTCCATACATAACAGTTTCATGGCAACAATGACTACAGTGAATATAATTTAACAAGAATCTAAAGTCTAAAAGGTGGTTCAAAACACAAGGTGACATAAAACCTAAGAAATCTATATTAATAAAAATGAATTTCCGCATGTATGAAAGCGCATCACTTGAAAATGGCTTCACCGATTTCGCTGATCTTTCCTTTGTTCTGTTCGTTATTCGCAGGACAAGTTTTCTATGAAACAATATTTTTGAAAATATCAGAATTTGAGAAAAACTGAAAGTACGCTTGCAACTGGGATCATTTTCTAGATTCTCCAACAATCAGCTTATGCATTCGCTACTCGCCTTGCGACCAAATACGCTGTAACGGAACGAACAAATACACCAAGGAGGTTAGGATATATAAAGGGAGATGCCGTCATCTGCGCTGAGAATACATGAAAATCATCATCTTCCTCAGATTATCAAAATATTGTTTACTATGAAGAGAAAACAACTGTCGCCATCTAAAATTTCATTGACTATCTCAAACTTTGGCACGACTGGTCGGCTTGATTCCCACGATCCAACAGCTGTTGCCAACATAGCTATACCACGCCCGTGAGGCGGATAATAAAACTAGCTGCTCCCCGCGGTTCAATAGTCAGACATTAAAGTGCCAAGAAAGGGCATAAATAACTACATGACTGTTTGCGACATTGTTAGCGCGGAATATATAATTGTCTTGAAACGGGTGGAGAGCCAAAAATCTATTGCAGTACGTCCCTGTAAACGACGTTTCGAGACTTCTTGTTCTCCGAGTATACGTAGAGATTTCTAGCTCTCGATACACGGGAGCAGCTTACGTAGAGCTGTGCGTGCGAAAACCATGGGGTGGCCACATGAATACCTGCCACTTTTAATGTTTGTCCTTGACTCTTGTGTATAGTAATCGAGAAGGCCACTTTCAATGGAAACTATAACCGGTTAACCTGGAATGGCAAGTTTGTTGGGATGATGGGAATTCGTGGTATTAATACAGTCTCTCCCTTGGCTCCACCGGTGATGACGGTGGCCTGCACGATATGCCTTCTCAGGTCCGTGATGCGTAACCTGGTGCCATTGCATAATCGTGGTGCATCCAAGTCACGCATCCATGAAACAGGCACACCCACCTTCAGCTCCAACTTGTGGGATGGCACCCCTGACAGTAAGTAACTACAATAACAACAATACAGTAATCGAAAACAGATGCCAAGTAAAGGAACAAAATAAACAGCAAACCTATCGGAGAAATGTAACGAAATAAACAAACCTAACGGAGAAAAGTAAAGAGATAAAAAAGACATCTGACGGAGAAACGAACTGTTGAGATCCTACAAATGCAAAGCGAACCAACAAAAGAACTAAATGCAAACGTTCGAATGCTATAAATAATCGAAATCACCAAAGCACCTATTATTCATTGAAATCCAAAGAGAATACAATTTTAAAGAATTACGATAACATCACAATGTTCGAACATCTATAACGTTTCATATGTTAACTGCAGCGTACCGCCTGCCATCTGTTGAGTGCATTCGCTACTACTTTCGTTGCAGTTTACGTACGCTATTTATACGTGGCAGTTCGCGCTTTGTACACAAAATAGGGCTTGGTATCTGGATCCCATTCTACACATAACGTCAATGTTTTTTCTTGCCATGGTACTTAGAGCATATTTTATTTAAAGTCTTCAATTTATATACATACTTCCTTCATTTGTCACAACAAATGAAAATGAATGCGGCATAAACGCCAACATTTAGATTTCTTGTGTATGTAATTATATATCAGTTAAGCCGTTTTGGCAGTATCCAAGAACCTTTTTGTATATTCGAAAATGAAAAAGATAAAAATAACAAATATAAAAAATTTCACTATAGCAGGACCCGAACCATTGTCAAAATAACGGAAGACTATTACATGACACGTTAAACCGCGCAGCTAAACATGACATACCCTACCACGTTCTTCTCTTATTGTATTAGAAGCTTCTTACAAACCGTTACGTATTTCTATGGATATATTTCAAATAAATAACTTGTAATAAACATTTTGAAAAGTAGCCTATGTCCTAATCCAAGACATAAGAAATCTCTATATGAAATTTCATCTAAATCAGTGCTATAGTTTTAGCGTGATGCGGTAACAAACATACAAACTTTCGCATTTATAATATGTATATAGAATTTTATCGGTACGTAGCAATGTTGTTAATCGTGTTTCAATTAGATTCTTAATAATAGTTCATTACAAGTTAAAATACAAACAGACGAATATTGCTGCCAATTACAAAAACCATGAACGAGCTATTTTGGCAGCGAAATACAAGGACGTAGACGATTTGAACATAAAAAAGTCATAGCCAAATCGCTGACCAATTGCATTCATTTACATCTATGGATTCCATAACCGACCCTGATGAAGCCGTCAGTGATCCAACAAAATTCCTGGATTCATTAGATTTGTTGTTTGTTATTTTATTTATTTATTTACTAGCTTATATACCCTTGCTTCGCGACGGTTGTTAAACAGGGACATGTGTATATCATGGTTTTTAGGGTTCCGGACCTCTGTCAGTAAAAACACAATCCTTGTTGGATCGCTCTGTCAATAAACTCAGTTCTCATAGACAAGGTGTCAAATTTAAGTAGAAGTCATTGTCGAAAACGAAGAATGTTTATAAAGTTTTTCATACAAAAAGTAAAATTAATTTAAGTCTTTACTCCGGAACGATGTAAATTCAATGTTAGGTTTTGTTCATAAATTTCAGAACGTCTGTTTGGCGTAAACTTCTGAAAACACTTCTATCGTTGGGATGATAAATACTAATAACAGCGCCATGTGTTGGTTCCATGGTGTAGTACTAAACTGTTTATCTCTCACAGTAAGTGTATACTAAAGTATTAGAATGTTGCAGTGTTGCACTGGGGACAATGTAGTTATTCTGTATGCCGTGCTCCATATTATCGAAACTCGACGAATGCTGAAAGTCTGGTAATTCAATCAACAGAGCAGTTCATGTCTGTTTAAATAAGACGCCATGGTGGTGTCAATGTGCGATAAAGTACGTCTGGGTAATCGTTGAAGGAATGGCATCAGCCGATCGTCTGTATAGAACGTTCCATTAAATGTAGTATTTCCAGTGAATTGTCTTGACTGTGTTAGCAGCATCGACCACTCTTTCAGCTAATACATGTCCTCACGTCCTTCGGTGATTACTTCGTAAAGCACGGAGTTGAAATCCACCCTGTGTAATAGAAATATATATTCATAACTCGGATTATAACTCTAAGTGCAATTGTCTCTGTAAAAGAAGACGTCTTTCTCTATCTTAATGTAGTCCGCACCAAAAGTAAGTAATTACAAAATTTAATCATAATATTGTAACGAACGATTAAGAAAGCAGGAAGGTTTCTGATGAGTTTGTCACTCGCGTGAGTTTCCATCTCTAGTGGCAGGCACAGAGCACAAATATCTCTGGAGAGAACATTCAGATGCGAGAACAGATTTTGTGTTCTCAACATTAAGGTGGAAATGTCACGTGATATTGGGAAAAATATACCAAACGCTGACTTTATCTTGGTCCTTTTTTGTTCCGTTAAGACGGATGACTATCTGTAAATGGCCCTTTTAGCGACGCTTCCTCAACTTTCTTGTTGCTTCTGTGACACATTTGTTTACACATTATTTCATATTATGTGGTTCCTCTGCGAAACGAAGGTGGGACTTCTTTGCAGCCAGTGCGGTACAAACCAACCTAAGAGCAAATAAAAGTGTGGATTTGTCTCAGTATCACTTGGTAATTACAGCTTAATGTTGAGAAATGCACAGAAGCCAATGCTCAGTCCATAGGTATTTCTACTCTATGTATATTTAAGTTTTCCTCTCCCTTGATAGTCTGAATAATTTCCTTTAGCTCCTCGTATATTTCTTCGATCTCCTCATCATCGGCAGAGCTAGTTGGCATATAAACCTGTACTACTGTTGTCGGTGTTGGCTTCGTATCTATCTTGACAATGATAATGCGATCACTGTGCTGCTCATAGTAGTTTACCCGCATTCCTATTTTCTTATTCATTATCAGTCCTACTCCTGTGATACCCCCAACTGATTTTGTACTTATAACCCTGTACTCACCTGACCAGAAATCCTGTTTATCCTGCCACCGAACTTCACTAATCTCCACTATATCTAACTTCAACCTATCCATTTCCCTTTTTAAATTTTCTAATTTTCCTACTCGATTAAGGGATCTAACATTCCACGCTCCGACCCGTAGAATGCCAGTATTGTCTTTCCTGATGATCACATCCTCCTGAGTAGTCCCCGCCCGGAGATCCGAATGGGGGACTATTTTACCTCCGGAATATTTTACCCGAGAGGATGCCATCATCATATGTTCATACAGTAGAGCTGCATGTCCTCGGGAAAAGTAACGGCTGTAGTTTCCCCTTGCTTTCAGCCGTTCGCAGTAACTGTGTGGCAAAGCCACTTTAGCTGATGTTACAAGGCCAGCTCAGTCAATCATCCAGACCGTTGCCCCTGTAACTACTGAAAAGGCTGCTGCCCCTCTTCAGGAACCACACGTTTGTCTGGCCTCTCCACAGATACCCCTCCGCTGTGGTTGCACCTACGGTACGGCTATCTGTATCGTTACAGCACGCAAGCCACCCCACCTCGGCAATGTAACTTACATAGTACACCAAATAGCTAATAAATGGCGATGCTGCGTTTTTTATTCATATAACTAAGGTGTAATACACTGAAACAAGGGCAACGATTTTCTTACGGCAGCGGTGTAATGTATTAATGTTTAATCCTTTTTGAAAAATCAGTCACGTGTTGATAATAAAATAAATAATTAATTTTATTCTGATCAATAAATTAGTCCTGAACATCAAAATTTCTTTCTTTCATCGTGAACATAAAGAATTATTCCCCTCATTTTACGTTGACAAAATGGCCTACTACGCCGCCGCCGTAACTAAAAATTGTACCGCTTCTTGTAAAGTATTACACCATAATTATGAGAATGAAAAAACGCAGCAACGCCATAATTAGTTATTTGGTGTATGTAGCGGTACAGAATATTTCTGTTACGTTACGTTCGATTTTTCGCTGCTAACTCGGTCGAAGTTTATCGCCTGATTTGTTTACGGATTTGAATCTTTATCGAAAGATTTATTATGAAATTGTATTCTTATAGTATATTAATTATTTTGGTAAATTTGTTGCATGTAAACTTTTGCTGTGAAATGTGTGGGAGTCATGGCGTGATGCGGGGCGAACCAAAATGGCTGCCATGGATGCAAATACACGTTCCGAAGCGGGCTTCTGGGGCTACCATTATGGCTGCTAGGAGTAATCCAGCGGTCCCAGAGATCGAAGAAAAGAAAAAACGGAAAATTACATTAATTGTTAATTATGAGTAGTTGAAGTCTGTCCGGTGCTACCTAGTGTGCCTGTTGGGGAATACTTCAATCTATTTTGGCAAAAATGAGGAACGTATGTCATCCAAGTTACATGTCGTCTGGCTGTGGAAGTAATCCAGCATTTGGGCCTGGATTCAGCATACTGCGCCGCAGTGCGTTCGTACTGAGTCGATACACACCTGGAGAGAATTCGGTAATGTGTTGGAGAGATGCTATTTTTTTTTTTTTTTAAAGATGCTGATTGTCCTATTGAGATATGATCGAGAGTTGATGTAATATTGTGGAAAAGAGGTGAAAGAAATTATTCAAGGGTTCCTGTGTGCATCATATCGTAATTTGCTGTTGATGTGTTGAGTTTTTGTGAGAGTTGCAGTTGTTATTGGTACGCTTTGGTTCATATAAAGTGGGGTATTGGTGGAAAGGATCCACAATACGCTCGGTTACTGACGAAGTTTCAGGCTGAGATAGATTTATAAAGGTACCTAAACATTACTCTGTATTCAAATGCTGCTGGAGTATGTCCACAGGACCCTTGGATTTTGGTAAACTTCGATAGGGACAGAGACTGGTATTCAAAGTTTGGACAAAATGATTAGGTAACTCAATTGTGACGTGTGTGTACGACAGATTAATTTTACTGGACTGATGGCTTGTAGTTGAATCTTAAAATAAGACCTACTTTGAAAAATAGTTCAATTTCACTGTATTCAGGGACATAGGGTGCTGCGTAGGTGAAGGATGACTTTAACTGCTCATAATAAGGGCTATTAAATAATAAAGACTGTACTTGAGCAATCAATTACAACAAATGCTTCCCCTTTTCTTTCTTCTCAATATTGATGTTAAACCTGCATGATATAAAAATGATTATGTTTGTATTGAAGTACCCATGCCGTTGGTAGAGCTACCATAATTCGTAAGAAATTCTTTTTCTTTCTTTTTCTGTTCTTTAGAAAACCTCATTAGTTGATGCACGCTCAAGTTTAAAAAAATAAAGAAGAAAGAATAAATATTGTATACAAAACAGTCATAAATTATCCTGATGGGAATATATTTATATATCATAAATAATAAAATAGTTCATTAGTTTAGAACTGGGTGCACGTATTTCCATGAAACTAATATCGGTCGTTCGGGATTTGTCCAGTAAGTAAATGTTCTAGCGATCGATATTTATATTTTTTTTAAATTATTGTACATGCTGAAGTATTTATCTTGATAAAAAGGTGGATCTTTTCTAGCACGAACTTAACATATTGGCCACTTGTATTTTATCTAAAAGGAATTTCGATACAAATTCTGCCAGTAATTACGACGTAGCTTTTCAAACACCAAAGATCCTATATTGCCGTAGTTGGAACACCTACCGGTGTCAAAGTAACATCCATACTTTTCACAAGAGAACGCAAATCACTATTTATCTTTGTTTAGTAACCACGTCAGATGCATGCAACAACAGCAACAAAAAAGAAACTGTCTGCAGTGATTGGAATTGTGGTGCAGTAGAAATAGTGTATGGGGCTTCGTATTTTCATATATATATAGGAGATATAATTTGATAGGAGAGTCAGGGTAGTTACATGTATTATGTAACTAACGTCGTCTCACTTTGTCCTTTCCTATACTATGGCGTTTTCGAGGCATTCCTAAACAGAACGCACTAATAATGTAATGGGGATACACCAAAATCACAAAGAGAACTACATAAATTCCATTTTCCTTGCAAAGCATTCTATGTAAATTAGAGCAAGGATAGACACGAAGGAATGTAGTTATCTTTTACATTCAAATGATACCCGCAGAAAGAAGCACTTCTTTTTCTTTCCATGGCATTGCAAGGCATGCGGGATACAGCTAGTACAAATATTATTTTCTTGTGCCGTTCATGGGTTAACTTTTAGTTGCAGTGACGGCGGTTTACTTCGTTAACGTTGGCAACGAAATATCCGCTTTAGAGGAGCATTAATTTAACGACGGTTAATGATTGTCCCTGAGCTTCGTTAATTGTCATGGCAAAAGCTAGACGAACTGGAAACTGAAGTCTTTTGAACTGAAATGGCGTATCTGAAGGGATTAAAGGATATTCAACAATAATGATTGCAATAATATCACAGATCGATCACTTGATGTAATGCTCGAAATGTCGAATCGATTTTTTAAAAAGAGATGTATTAACAGAAATTTCTTTTTTACTGCTTTATTTATTTATTCTTATATTTCCTTACGGAGAAAGTGCTGAAAACATTGTAGCATGCATAGACCAAAGATATGTTTCGTTCCATTCCATGATGGTGGTGGTAGCGACTGGTGCAGCAACAGTGTTGAGTAATAAAATAATTCTCAGCCTCCGTTGCAATATATTTTTTTATTCTCCAAAGATATGATCTGTGGCATCACGTTTCGCTGTATGTAACCTCCTTGCTATAGAGTCGCAAACGTCATCGCTGGCCTTCAGTCAGAATTTCTTTATAATCTGACGACTTTCAACCACGATATTTTCCACCCCACTCCCATGAACCACAGACATTGCCGAGGTGGGGTGGCTTGCGTGCCTCAACGATGCAGATAGCCGTACCGTAGGTGCAACCACAGCGGAGGGGTATCTGTGGAGAGGCCAGACAAACGTGTGGTTCCTGAAGAGGGGCAGCAGCCTTTTCAGTAGTTACAGGGGCAACAGTCTGGATGATTGACTGAGCTGGCCTTGTAACATCAGCTAATGTGGCTTTGCCACACAGTTACTGCGAACGGCTGAAAGCAAGGGGAAACTACAGCCGTTACTTTTCCGAGTACATGCAACTCTACTGTATGAACAGAAGAATGGTGATGGCATCCTCTCGGGTAAAATATTCCGGAGGTAAAATAGTCCCCCATTCGGATCTCCGGGCGGGGACTACTCAAGAGGATGTTGTCATCAGAAAAAGACAATACTGGCATTCTACGGGTCAGAGCGTGGAATGTTAGATCCCTTAATCGGGTAGGAAAATTAGAAAATTTAAAAAGGGGAATGGATAGGTTGTAGTTAGATATAGTGGGGATTAGTGAAGTTCGGTGGAAAGAGGAACAGGATTTCTGGACAGGTGAGTACAGGATTATAAATACAAAATCAGTTGGGGGTATCACAGGAGTAGGACTGATAATGAATAAGAAAATAGGAATGCTGGTAAACTACTATGAGCAGCACAGTGATCGCGTTATCGTAGTCAAGATAGATACGAAGCCAACACCGACGACATTAGTACAGCACTATATGCCAACTAGCTCTGCCGATGATGAGGAGATAGAAGAAATATATGGGGAGCTAAAGGAAATTATTCAGACAATTAAGGGAGAGGAAAACTTAATTGTTATGGGAGACTGGAATTCGGTAGTAGGACAAGGAAGGGAAGGGAGGATAGTAGGTGAATATGGTCTGGGCAAAAGGAATGAAAGAGGAAGCCGCCTGGTAGAATTTTGCACAGAACATAATTTAGTTATAACAAACACCTGGTTTAAGAATCACGAAAGAAGGTTCTATACGTGGAAGAGACCATGAGACACTGGGAGATACCAGATAGATTCATAATGGTAAGACAGATTTCGGAACCAGGTTTTAAACTGTAAGACATACCCAGGGGCAGATATAAACTCGGACCATAACTTATTGGTCATGAATTGTAGGCTGAAACTGAAGAAACTGCAGAAAGGTAGGAAAATAAGGAGATGGGACCTGGATAAATTGAAGGAACCTGAGCTTCTTAAGAATTTCAGAGGGAGCTTTAGGCAACAATTGACAGAAACAGGGGAAAATGAAACAGTAGAGGAGGAATGGGTAAAATTGAGAGATGAAATAGTGAAGGTAGCAGAGGACAAAATAGGTAGGAATGCAAGACCTACAAAAAATCCTTGGATATCACAGGAGATACTAAATTTAATCGATGAAAGGAGAAAATATAAAAATGCAGTAAATGAAACAGGCAAAATGGAGTACAGACGACTAAGAAATGAGATTGACAGGAAGTGCAAAATGGCTAAACGGGAGCGGCTAGAAAGCAAATGCAAGGATGTAGAAGAATGTATAAAAAGAGAAAATAGATATAGCTCACAGGAAAATAGAAGAGGTACTTGGAGATGAGAAAAACAGCTCTATGAATATCAAGAACACAAACGGAAAACCAGTTCTAAGCAAAGAAGGGAAAGCTGAAAGGTGAAAAGAGTATATAGAGAAGCTCTATGAAGGAAATGAACTTAGAGAGAATGTTGTAGGAAGGGAAGAAGAAGTAGGTGAGGATGAAATAGGAGATACTATACTGAGAGAATAATACGACAGAGCCCTGAAAGACCTAAGTCGAAACAAGGCCCCTGGAGTAGATGATATTCCCTCAGAGCTCCTGAAGTCTCTGGGAGAACCAGCCATGACAAATCTGTTTCACCTGGTGTGTAAGATGTATGAGACAGGCGAAGTACCCTCAGACTTCAAGAAAAATGTTATAATCCCCATTCCAAAGAAATCAGGTGCAGACAGGTGTGAAAACTACAGAACCATCAGTTTAATAAGTCATGATTGCAAAATATTAACATGAATTATATACAGAAGGATGGAAAAGCTGGTAGAAGCCGACCTCGGGGAAGTCAGTTTGGGTTCAGGAGAAATGTAAGAACTCGGGAGGCAATACTCACTTTACGGCTTATCCTAGAAGATAGATTAAGAAAAGGCAAACCTACATTTCTAGTTTTTGTAGATTTGGAGAAGGCTTTTGACAATGTTGATTGGAATAAACTCTTTCAAGTTCTGAAGCAAGCAGGAGTAAAATATAGGGAGCGTAAGATTATTTAAAACTTGTACAAAAACCAGACAGCGGTTGTCAGAGTTGAAGGGCATGAAAGGGGTGCAGTGGTTGGAAGGGGAGTAAGACAGGGTTGTAGCCTTTCTCCAATGTTATTCAATTTGTACAATGAGGAAGCTATAAAGGAAAGCAATGAGAAATTAGGAGAAGAAATTAAAGTTCAGGGAGACGAAATAAAAACTTTGCGGTTTGCTGATGACATAGTAATTCTGTCAGATACAGCAAAGGACCTGGAAGAGTAGTTGAACGGAATGGACGGTGTGCTGAAAGGTGCATATAAGATGAAGATTAACAAGAGCAAAACTAGGGTAATGGAGTGCAGTGTAAGAAAATCAGGCGATGCTGAAGGAATTAGATTGGGAAACGAAGCAATAAAGGAGGTAGATGAGTTTTGTTACTTGGGCAGTAAAATAACAAATAATGGTCGCAGTACAGAGGATATAAAATGCAGAATGGCAATGGGTAGAAAAGCGTTCTTGAAAAAGAGAGATTTGTTAACATCAAATATTTATTTGAGCCTAAGGAAGTCCTTTCTGAAGGCGTTTGTATGGAGTGTTGCCTTGTATGCGAGTGAGGCATGGACGATAAACAGTGCAGACAGGAAGAGGATTGAGGCTTTTGAAATATGGTGCTATAGAAGAATGCTGAAGATTAGGTGGGTGGATCGCATAAATAATAAGGAGGTACTGTACAGAATTGGGGAGAAAAGGAATTTCTGGCATACCTTGACTAAAAGAAGGGATCGATGGGTAGGACACTTTCTTAGACATCAAGGAATCGTGAATTTAGCGTTGGAGGGAAGTGTGTGGGGTAAAAACCGCAGAGGAAGACCAAGAGATGGATACAGTAAGCAGATTCAGACAGATGTAGGTTGCCCTTCTTATGTGGAGATGAAGAGACTTGCTCAGGATAGGGTATTGTGGAGAGCTGCATCAAACCAGTCTCCGGACTGAAGACCACAACAACAACAACATGTAAGTAACAGCGCCTCTATCGGATCTTCGCTTTACTACGCTGCAATTCAAGCGTAGCATACACCAGAAACTACAAATTACGATATCTTTTTTTCCCCTGATCCGATGTTGATGAGATGAAGCTTATATGTTGCCCAAAGTTACTCTCAGTCGATCTATGAAACTCCGTGAAAGGTCGTATAGTACACTTGGAGATTTGCTGTACTACAACCATCCTTATTGGCTTAGTATACAAAAAGCTTCAAATTACTATTTTCTTTCCAATCCTTATCTAAATAATCCCCTCTAATGACCACGTTGTTGACGTGACGATAAACGCTAATATTCCTTCCTTGCTTACTGTTGACAATATTTCTTGTCACTTGTCCAGGACTGTTTAAAAATTTCCTGCAAGTACAATATGTAGTGTAGAAATTATAAATTTCAACGTCATACCAAATGCCGTAGTTTTACTCCATGAACAGCGGAAAAGTAGTAAGCGAGAAACTTTTTTCCTTTCATGATTTTTCTATGGTTGTGAGCGAGAAAAAGTTTCATAAACGTTTGAAATTATGTTTAAAATTTGTTGCAAGTCGCTAAGTGCTCTCCTCCTCAAACAGTGGACTGATAAAGTCACACTATCACGTGCCGGAAGACGTGCAAGTTTTCATTGTTTATGACGTCATATCTCCTGAACTATCGGCCCTATCGCAAACTCGTTTCTTAGCTGACGTTTTCTACCTATAAACTACATTCCTGACAAATTTCAGCTTCATAGGTGAATTACTTTTCGAGATTTCGTGTTTAGTCAGTTCAAATGTTCAAATGTTTGTATAGTCTATGGGACTTAACTACGGGGTCATCAGTCCCTAAACTTACAAACTACTTACGAACTAGGACGGCACAAATATCCATGCCCGAGGAGGGATTCGAACCACCGACAGTAGTGGCCGTGCAGACCGTGACTGCAGCGCCTCAGTCCCCTCGGCCACCGCGGCCGGCGTTTACTCACTGAGTGAGTCAATGTATGAATGAGCGTCCTTTCGCTATATATATAACCCGGCAATGCTTCACAATTGCTAATATGTATACACTCTTGTTTTGAACGTCAAATGTGCAAACGTCTATCACAATTGTACGAATGCTGTTGATATCCCAAAGAAAAGAGCTCTTTCAGTTTTCCCCAAGTTTCCCCATTTTCTGACCAACAATTCCAATTTTTTACTTCACTCAAACCTTCATCTCGCTTTGAACGTCGAATGTGCAAAAGTTTATTGCAATCAGATGAATGGTATTGATGCTTCATAAAAAAATTTCTTTGTATTTTTTCTGAATTTTCTAATTTTCCGGAAAACTTTTCCAAATTCTCATTTCATAAGAACGTTACTCTTGATTTGAACGTCAAATAAGCAAATTTTGTCGCAATCAGACGAAAAGCTCTTTCAGTTTCTCCAAAATGCACAAATTTTCCGGGTAACTTTCTCAAACTTTTAGCTGATAAGATCGTTTATCTTTTGTTCAACGTCAAATGATCAAAATTTTATGGCAATTTTCCAGTAGATTTACCAAAAAAATTATTTCATACACAACTCGTCCTGTCAAGCCGTACTCAAGTGATGCTCTTACAACCATGTGGCAATTGATTTTTATTCATAGAAAATAAAATCTCTTTCGGTTTTTCCTAAATTTTCCGACTTTTCCAAATTTTTATTTGATGCGATCTTTCTTCTTGATTTCAACATAAAATATACAAAATTTTATTGCAATTGGACGAACGGTATTGATTGCTCACTGGATAAAAACTGTTTGAGTTTTTCCCGATTTTTCTCTTTTTCGGACAACTTTTCCATATTTTATCATCGTTTAAACCTTCCCTGGACTTACAGGAATGGTTCAAGACTAAAATTAGCCAAATCTCTTCAGCCGTTATCGAGTTTTAGCGAGACTAACGAACAGCAATTCATTTTTATATATACAGATTTATTTACACGAATTCGCCAACTAAGGACCGCGTTACAAATCATATTTCACATTCAGTTTCTTCTTCCTCTTCTCTAGGGCTGGTCTTCTGCCTGCTGCCAGATGTTCAGCTGTCAGTTTCCTGTCGATCTTCTTTCTTGGTGCCTCCTGTAAAACCTCGAATTCAGTTACTGCCTTTCTGTACCTGTCCCTATTCATCACGCCCATTTCTGTGAGTCCACGTTCCACGAGGTCTTTCTTTATTCCTTGCAACCAACAGTTGTGTGTTTTCCTCTGTTGAATTAAATTGAAGATTTTCTTCGTTAATCTGCTGTCATTCATTCTCACCAGATGACCGAAGAACACAAGCCTTCTCTTTCTCATTTCCGTTGTAACTGGTTTAGTAAATTGATAGACCTTCTGATTGCTCATCTTTACCCATGTTTCGCCAGTTTTTTTGCGTCCACCAAGAAGCTTCCTCAGAATTACCCTTCCCTTCCTCTCGAGCTCATCTACCAGTCCTTTGTTCTTGAGGGAGAGAGTTTCTGCTGCATATTGTACTTCTGTTCTTGTCACTGTCTTCTTGTGTAATAACTTCGCATTTCGAGATAAGGCAATTTTTGTTGTACAGCTTCATTGTTAAGATTTGCGCCCTCTTGAGTTTTAGCTACTGGAAGTTTGACAGCTTCATTTTCTATGCCAGTATTCGTTATTGTTTCTCCCAAATATTTAAAGTGTTTGACCCTTTCGATGCATCCAATAATTGTGTGCAATTTGCTGACTTCCTTAAATTTGTTCGACATGAATTTAGTTTTTTCTTGTGATATCTGTAAACCAAATTTAGCTGCATGCTTTGCTAAGATTTCTATTTGTTTAATTGCATCTGGTATATTCGTGGACAGTAGCGCAATATCGTCTGCAAAAGCTAGTGCATGTATCGAAATCCCTTTGACTGATCCTCCAAAAGAATTTCCCTTCACTTTTTATTGAGTGTATTCCGCCAATGTCTTCCTTATTATCTTTTATAGAATGATGTTGAATAAGATTAGGGAGAGCCCATCCCCTTGCCTCAAACCTGTTTGGATTTTGAAAGAGTCTGAAATCTTGCCTCGAAATTTTAACCTTGGACTTTCTATCTGTCAATGTTTGCTTAACAATCTCTCTAGTTTTTCTATCAATTCCGAATTCCTCCAGAGTTCTAATGAGGCTTTCTCTGTCTATTGAGTCATAAGCCTTTCTAAAATCAATAAATGTTGTAACATGTGGTTGACCAGCACGTGTTCTAATTATGTCTTTGAGATTTATAATTTGCTCTGAACAACTCCTCCCTTTTCTAAATCCACCTTGATATTCTCCTATTTGTTTGTGGATCGAGAACTGGTTCAATTGTGTTTAATAATATCTTGAAAAGGACCTTGTATGCAACGGATAGTAGGGATTGATTTGATTTGATTTGATTCTTTCAGGGAAGCCAAAACAGTCTTGGTCCAGCCCGCCACTGCCCGCACCGAAACTAAGTTTATTGTGCGGTATCGCTCCCTGTATGTCTAGTAAAGCCAACCAATGCCTTTGAACAGTGCAAGGAGTCCCTTCACCAGTTCTTTATTAGACACAATTTCTTCGGGTCTGGTTGTCCCAAATGTTCTGTGCCTTTTACTCTCCAATGCAATGCATTCGAAGATCAGATGTGATGCAGTTTCATCGCCGTCATCACAGATCTTTCATTTAGGGTCCTCTTCTGTTATTCCCATTGTATGTAGGTGTTTTTTGAAATTCCCATGGCCTGTCAGCAATCCAACCGTGAGCCTAATCTCTCTCCTGTTCAGACCCAGGATTGCAGAGCTTCTTTTAAAACAAGGCTTTTGCATCATTACCTTGCCATGTTTTTGTTGATGGACTTTGGTCCAATATTCTACGTGCTGTCTTCTGAGCCAGTTACGTAGCTCCGCTTTGATCATTGCCTCGGTGATTGTCAGGACAGGTTCCGGTCCAATAAATGGAGTCTCTGCCCCCATCCTGGCTAATCTGTCGGCATGTTCGTTGCCACTGATCCCCGAGTGGCCAGGGACCCACAATAGGTTTACTCTATTGCTTTCCCGTAGCTCCACCAGAACCCTGTGACATTCTGCAACAATTTTAGACCTTGTTGCAGGAGCTGCCAGTGATCTCAGGGCTGCCTGGCTGTCTGAATAGATATAGATTCTACGATATTTGTAGCACCTACGCAAATTCTCCTCCACACACGCCCTGATGGCAGTGATTTCGGCCTGGAATACTGAGGCCAGTTTTCCTAGAGAGATGACGCCCTCCAGTCTTGGCTGCACCCCGTATACCCCGGCCCCAACGCCTCGGTCTGATTTCGACCCGTCAGTGAACCAGACAATATCCCCCGTACGGTGTCGAACTATTTTCTCCCACTGCTCCCTACTTCCAATTGTTATACTGAAAGGCTTGTTGAAGCAGTATGGGGTTATAATATAGTCGTCTGCCATTTCCCCAACCTTTCCTATATTTACCTCACTCACTATTTTAGTGTGTGAGGATAGTAGGGAAATCCCCCTGTAATTGTTCACGTCTCATCTGTCACCCTTTTTGTGGCGTGGATGTATAAGTGCCGTCCTCCATCTTCTCGGTTTGCCAAATTTCTTTAATAATTGAACGGAGGTGTAGTGTTTCTTTTTCCTCGCCTAGTTTCAACAGTGCAGCTGTGATTTGTTGTTCTTCACGGATTTTATAGCTTGCCGAACTTCGTCTAGAGATGGTGGATGTGATTCTGCAGGAATTTCTTCTGTAGTTTTGAATTCCGGTTTCTCGAGGGGCGCTTTACAATTGAGAAGGTCTTTGAAGTAATGTGCTAGAATATTGCAGTTTTTTTGGTCATTTGCACCTAATTTTCCTGATTTGTCACGAAAATTTAGACTGGGTGGTTCATACCCGTTCAGGTGTCTTTTGAAGGATTGGTAATAGTCTCTTGATTTGTGTTGAGTGAAGTGTACCTGTATATGTTGAAGGGATAATTTCTTGAAAAGTCTCTTTCCGTTTCTAATTGTGTAGGATGCTATTTTTCTACCTTCTCTGAAGCTTTCCAGGTTGATCTGTGTCGGATTCGATTTAAATTTTTGCCAAAGCGTTTGTCTGTTGTCCAATGCTTCATTGCACTTGCCATTCCACCACATATTCTTCCTTTTAATTTTATTTGGAAGAGATTCTTCTGCTGCTTTTGTTATTTCAGTCGTCATTTCCTCCCATGTCTCCCCTTGCAGGTTTGGTTTGAAGATATTTTTAGGGTCTGCATCGATATTATTGGTTTCAAAATTCTTTATCGTAGATTTCTTATTATTTTTTACTGAATTTGGGATGAATTTAATTTTGGATTTAACAAGATCGTGATCCGAATCTATTTTGGCTCCTTTCTGAACCTTAATATTTTGAATTGTCTGAAATTCTCTTCTAGAAATGGCTATATGGTCCATTTGGAACTCTCCAAGGAGATGATTTGGTGCTTTCCACGTCTTCATCTTCTCCTGGTGTTTCTTGAAGTGTGTAGTCATAATTTTGAGGTTTAAGACTTGGCAGAGTTCCACAAGTCTTATTCCATTGGTATTTGTTCTCTTATGTGCTGGATACTGACCAATGATGTTCTTGTATTTCCTCTCCTTGCCGAGCTGTGCATTAAAATCCCCGAGTAGGATGATGATGTTTTGCTTTGGAATCTTCTGAATCGTGTCTTCCAGTTCTTCCCAAAACGTCTGTACTTTGATCGGATTTTTCTTATTGTCAATATTTGTTGGAGCATGAGCATTCACTAGCGTATACATTTTGTTTTTACATTTTATCGTTATTGTTGAGAGCCTGTTGGACGTAGAATTGAAGTTTATTACGGACTGCGTTATATTTTTTTTCTAACAATAAAAGCTATTCCTAATAAGGGGCATTTTCCAAGGATATGCTGGTTTTCCTTTATAAATTCAGTAGTTGCCTGTTTCAAAAGAGTTTTCATCAGTGTAGCGGGTTTCTTGTAGTGCCAGAATTTGGATATCATGATGCTCAAGTGCTTGAGTCAGTTCCTTATGTTTTCCTGTTTTGATGAGCGAGGTAATGTTCAGTGTTCCGATACTGTATTTTTTCCTGAATTTTAGTTTTTCGGGTCGTCTTGGTAAAACAAGAGCAGAAAGTGCAGGCTCCCCAGAATCCGAAATGCCTGCTTGCGACCAGAGGTCGAGAGATTTTACTCCCCGGGGTAATTTGTTTTCATTTCCACTCATAATCCATAAAATCTGTAAGGTTGGAGTGGTGGAGCTTTCCGAGGATTGCTCGAGATACAACTGGAGTGTCAGTCCAGAGGGTTTGTGTTTGGTCCGCGAGAGCTGTTTTATTTCGCTCAACTCTGCTAGCCAGCCAGTTAGGACCCCCCTATCCGCCACCAGGGACTCGCCACGTCGGAGTATCACCTCTCCGTCTGTTACGACAGCGTAACAGGCACGTATATATATATTACTGGGAAGGAGACTTTCCAGGTGGGAAAAATAGATATAAAATAAAGATATTTGACCTACCTAAAGTACAGGCTCGTCGACAGAAACAAAAAACACACACAAAAACACACAAACAATCGAGCTTCCGCCACCACTTGTGGCTTCTTCGGGAAAAAGAGGAAGGAAGGAGAGGAGAGGAGAAAGTGAAGGATACGAGTTTTAAGGAAGTGGAAAAGGAGCCATTCCAATCCCAGGAGTGGAAGGACTTACCTTAGGGGACAAAAAGGAAGATAAACTAGGTAAGTCCTTCCACTCCTGGGAATGGAATGGCTCCTTTTCCACTACCTTAAAACTCGTATCCTTCCCTTTCTCCTCTCCTTCCTTCCGCTTTTTCCCGAAGAAGCCACAAGTGGTGGCGGAAGCTCGATTGTTTGTGTGTTTTTTTGTGTGTTTTATGTTTCTGTCGACGAGCCTTTACTTTAGGTAGGTCAAATATCTTTAGTATATATATTCGAGCTTTATACAGAAGGGATAAATTCAATTGCCTCATATTTTCGGTTACTCAACATACTCAGTAGTTTAAGTAACTACAATCTAGTGGTTTTGTTAAACACACGAATAAAAATCTAGGAAACCTTCCTGGCAGATTAAGATTGTGTGCCGGAACCGGGACTCGAACCTGGGACCTTTGCCTTTCTCAGGGGGCAAGCGCACTACCGACTGTGCTATCCCGACACGACTCACGATACCGCCTCACAACTTTACTTCCGCCAGTACCTCGTCTCCTACTTTCCAAACTTGTCTTGCGTGTTTGCAGGAGAGCTTCTGTGAAGTTTGGAAAGTAGGAGGCGAGGTACTGGCGGAAGTAAAGTTGTGAGGCGGCATCGTGAGTCGTGTCGGGATAGCTCAGTCGGTAGAGCGCTTGCCCGCGAAAGGCAAAGGTCTTACGTTCGAGTCCCGGTTCCGTCACACAATTTTAATCTGCCAGGAAGTTTCATATCAGCGCACACTCCGCTGCAGAGTGAAAGTTTCATTCTGGAAACATCCCTTAGGCTGTGGCTAAGCCATGTCTCCACCATATCCTTTCTTCTAGGAGTGCTAGTCTTGCATGGTTCGCAGGAGAGCTTCTGTGAAGTTTGGACAGTAGGAGGCGAAGTACTGGTGGAAGTAAAGTTGTGAGGCGGCGTCGTGAGTCGTGTCGGGATAGCTCAGTTGGTAGAGCGCTTGCCCGCGAAACGCAAAGGTCCCAGGTTCGAGTCCCGGTTCCGGCACACAATTTTAATCTGCCAGGAAGTTTCATGTCAGCGCACACTCCGCTGCAGAGTGAATGTTTCATTCTAAGAATTTAGTGGTTTCTAATAAGCGTTTTAGTGGGGAACCCCATTTCAGTGTTGGCAACACTGTCAGTTAATATCAGTCACTGCTGCAATACAGGAAACAGGCGAGGAGCAGTGCGCGCATTTCAAATTCTGCTTTCGTCTCGACAAGTCTTGAGCCGGGGATGAAGCTACGATGTTACAGGAGGACAATCTGTATCAAATGTCGAGCAAGGCCTGCCCTCCAATCCCTATACATGAAAAACGTTCTGTTAGCTTTGTTTACAGCCGTTAATCTCCGAAAGTTCTTCACCAATAGGGTATTTGACTGATTTCTGGAAATCGTTATAATTTTTAATTATGTCATATTATGGTCCGAACATTCTTCTTTACCTCGTGGATTTCAGTACTTAAAAAAAAAAAAAAAAAAAAAAAAATTCAAGTAATTTGAAAGCCCGCTAAAACGCTACTTTTGATGCCTGTGACGTCATACAACACGCTGCTGCTGCTAAGATAAACAAATACCTGTATAATGTTTGGGCCGAGGTCTCGTGTTTGGGCGTTAACGTTTGCATAATGACCTACAAATATCGCTTAGTTCCGCACTGTACCAATACATCTGCCAAGACTCCGGAAAAATTGTTCTTGCAAGTACCAAAAAATGAGAAGACGCAAAAAGTGGTTGACACTGGCGCGAAGAGATCCAAATGAAATAGCGGCTACTTCATGTGCGTATTTCTGTCATGATCATTTTGATCTAAGTAAACAATATTATTCCATAGGTAAACTAAACTGTTTACTATCATTCTCTTCTACTGCAAAGGTGTAAAGTAGTATTATGTGTAGGTTAATGACCTGATGTTTACATTTGCGAAGTAAAACTTCATAATGTTACACGCCTACGATTTCCGTGTAATTAAAGCCGTTTCCTAATATATTTGGTGAAAGAACAACATGCATATTGTTGGAGCCCACTATAAAAGTATAGCACTGATTATCTCCATCGACAAGGCCCTTCTAGTTTTTTTTTTTTTTTTTTTTTTTTTTTTTTTCGGCGCTATGAATTTATTCCATCATGTCTCGCTCGCAATGTTTACGTGAAAGTGACATGCCTTTGGCTACGCGAAATGTGCGTTATCAACCTACGAGCGATATGAAAACACCGCCGACGCAACCCGCTGTCCCTGTTCTAGACTATAGATATATTGTATAACTATACACAAGACATTTTTGCTGTATTTTACAGGTTTTGATGTTTCACTTTGCACCAGTATTGAAGTAGTTAAATAAAATTACTCCCTTAACTGCGCACTTAACTGGGTTAAATTTTACTAACTATCCCGGCGGCTTCCTGTGACTATGTTGGCAACAGATGCTGAATAGCGAGAATCATGAGACGTCGCCATTAGCCAATCGCGTGACAGCGCAAATATTTTGTCGTGAAACCTTTGATTTACGAGGGCAGTTACTTTTACTGACCGGACAAGGGTACATACAAGAATCATAGAGCAGGAACAGCATTATTTATTTACTTCATGGTCTGTACGATAAACTAATCTAGTCATTCAATGTGGTCTGAACATCTGGACAACGATCTTCTATCGTGTTGTTGATGTTGCCAACATAATCACTCAAGGCCGCTTGGATAGAAGATAAAATTTCACCCTTTATTGCATAATATGGTGACTTCAGATTAAGTCTACTGACATCAACAAATAGGGTACTTCTTTCCAATGGCATAAAATATCTCTAGAAATAATTAGCTTTAAAATGTAGGTATGCGTTGTTTACAATGCAGTTTTCACGTTTTTTATTTCTGGCCCGTAAAAATTTGGATTGTTTTTAAAGAATGAAGACACCATAATTGCATCAACTTTAGGGAGGTTTCCGCTGTCGGCCTTCACATAACCATCTTCCATTGTGGCATAAAAACTGTAAACGCGTTTAGATCAGGAAAAAACTGAACTTAAAGCTGCGAAATGCAGGAAACGCGTACAATAATACAGCTCCGACTTCTGGTTGCCGCGCTGTAGGTGTTCTATGACGTCACCAGAACTTCAGCCAATAACGGGGCGTTTTCGATCACGTGATCTAATCGTGAAATTGGATGATTTTTAAGCTTTAATTACGTAAAAATAACAGATGTTTCGTAAGAATTATGAGGGAAAATGCTGTCTGGATGTTATAATCATTCAGAATAACAACAATTCGAACATCCTCGGGGTTTGTTAGTTTCTGTTTCCTGTGCAAGTTCAGAGGTTTCACATCTGACGGTGGGAGACGCCGAAACGGCGTAACCGATAAATATAATTTTAGCGATCTAGTCGGTTTTTATTCTTATGGAGAAAATTAAGACAGTGGACTCATTCATTAAATTCCTTTCCTTTGTACAAATGTCGCATTGTAATACACGAAGGTTTCTACGAACACATTTCTTCAATACATTGTACAACACCTATATGTATATTAGTTTTGCGTTTTTTCTTGTCAACGTTTGCCCATTTATAAATTCATACATGAGAAACACTGAATAATTATGTATATAAAACCGGCGCATATTTCAGTAGAACGTCGTGTTTACATTTCAAAACATTCAGTTAAGAACTTTCGGGAGATGTAGGAGTCAAAAGTTCAAATGTTTGTAAATCTATCGGACCAAACTGCGTGCTCATCACTTAAACAAACATAAACTGACATAAGGACTAACACACACGCGCATACACACACACACACACACACACACACACACGCACACACACACACACACACACACACACACACACACACACACACGCACCACACACACACACACACACACACATGCCCCAGGGAGGACTCGAACCTCCGACGGCGAGCAACCGTGCGCTCCGCAGCGAGGCGCCTTAGACCGCTCGGTTACTCCCCCGCGGCGATGTATGATTTTCGACATAACAGTGAAGATGGCTCTGGGTTAGATACAGTAGTAAGAGGAGGCGGAGGAAATTGATGTTGAGAGGGGGAACCAGACGAACAGCAGGTGGATAGAGGTGGTGAGGTGGGTACTGACCCGCTAAAAGAGGAGGGCCCACTGCTACAACCGTTTCAAAAACTGTTCTGTACTTTCATGAGTTTTGTTACTTAGGTAGTAAAATAACATGCGATGGTCGCAGTACAGAGGATATAAAATGCAGAATGGCAATGGGAAGAAAAGCATTTTTGAAAAAGAGGAATTTACTAACATCGAATATTAATTTAAGTGTAAGGAAGTCTTTTCTGAAGGCATTTGTGTGGAGTGTTGCCTTGTACGGGAGTGAAACATGGACGATAAGCAGTGCAGACAGGAAGAGAATAGAGGCTTTTGAAATGTGGTGCTACAGAAGAATGCTGAAGATTAGGTGGGTAGATCACATAACTAATGAAGAGGTACTGAACAGAATTGGCGAGAAAAGGAGTTTTTGGCATACCCTGACTAAAAGAAGGGATCGCTTGGTAGGACACATTCTTAGACATCGAGGAATCGTAAATTTAGCATTGGAGGGAAGTGTGTGGGGTAAAAATCGCAGAGGGAGGCCAAGAGACGCGTATAGTAAGCAGATTCAAATAGATGTGGGTTGTCGTTCTTATGAGGAGATGAAAAGGCTTGCTCAGGATAGAGTAGGGTGGAGAGCTGCATCAAACCAGTCTCCGGACTGAAGACCATAACAACAACAACTTTCATTTCTACTGTGGCGTACGGTATAAAATGCGTCGCACTAAATCTTCCCGACATCGAACTTTTTCAATAAATTACGTACAATAACTTGAAAATTTGAGTAGAAACAAGGCCCTTGGAATAGATGACATCCCGTCTGAACTGCTGATATCGTTAGGAGAGCCGGTCATGAAAAAATTGTACCAACTGGTATGCAGGGGAAATACCATCCGACTTCAAGAAGAATATCGTACTTCGAATTACGAAGAAAGCAAATGCAGACAAATGTGAAAATTACCGAACTGTCAGTTTAATAAGTCATGGTTGCAAAATACTGACACGAATAATTTACAGACGAATGGAAAAAGTGGTAGAATCCGACCTTAGGAACGATTAGTTTGGATTTAGGAGAAATGTAGGAACACGGGAGGCAATACTCACGTTACGACTTATCTTAGAAGATAGCTTAAGGAAAGGGAAACCTACGTTTTTAGCGTTTGTCGAAAGCTTTTGACAATGTCGACTGGAATACACTCTTCCAAATTCTGAAGATATCAGGGGTAAATTATAGGGAGCGAAGTGTTATATTCAACCTATACAAAAACCAGACACCGGTTATTAGAGTCGAATGGCAAGAAAGAGACGCAAAGGTTGGGAAGGGACTAAGACAGGGTTGCAGCCTTTCCCCAATGTTGTTCAATCTGTACATTGAGCAGGCAGTGAAGGAATGGAAGGAGAAATTTGGAGAGGGCATTAAAGTGCAGGGAGAAGAAATAAAAAGTTTGCGGTTTACCGATGACATAGTAATTCAAAGACCGCAAAAGATCTGGAAATGCAATTGAATGGAATGGACAGCGTCTTGAAAGGAAGATATAAGATGAACATTAACAAGAGTAAAACGAAGGTAATGGAATGCAATGTCAGAAAATCAGGCGATGCAGAAGGAATTAGATTAGGTAATGAGACAATAAAAGTAGTACATGAATTTTGTTATTTTGGTAGCAATATAACTTCTGATTGCCGAAGTGAAGAAGAAATAAAATGCAGAATGGCTATGGGAAGAAAAGCGTTTCTAAAGAAGCGGAACTTGTTAACATCCAATATTAATTTAAATGTTAGGAAGTCCTTTGTGTAAGCATTTGTCTGGAGTGTAGCATTGTATGGGAGTGAAACGTGGACGATAAGGAGTTCAGACAAAAAGATGATAGAAGCTTTTGAAATGTGGTGCTACAGACGAATGATGAAAATTAGGTGGCTAGATCACGTAACTAATGAGGAGGTGCTTAACCGAATAGGGGAGAAAAGGAGTTTGTGGTATATCCTGACTAAGAGAAGGGGTAGATTGGTAGAGGGAGACCGAGGGACGAATACAGTAAGCAGATTCAAAAGGATGTAGGTTGCCGAACGTATTCTCAGGTGAAGAGACTTGCACAGGACAGGGTAGCGTGGAGAGCTGCATCAAACCAGTCTGCGGACTTAAGACCACAACAACAACAACAACAACTTGACAAACACTGTCATGTTAAAACGACTGGTTAGGAATTTAGGAAAGGTTAAGCACTTAATGGCGGTTGTCGCAAATTCGCCTCATACCGTTGTGACCCATGTATATGGAAGGAAGAGTGAGTGTTTTCAGACCCCAGCGCCGGTTGTATCAGATTCTACAGGGTCCGACGAAGACCGTGTGACATGTGCCACCATCTACCGAGCACCGACTGTCTTTCTGTGACAACATTTGTGTATTGTGTGCGTGTCGCTAACCGAGACCTGAGATTGTGTTCATTGTTCCGTGAAACACAGCTAAATACAGAGGTCAGTTTCATTTTGAAAACTATATTTTGTTTTTCTAATATCTTTTAAGTATTTTATATCACATTTAGATGTGATAACGCAGATAAAACTTTCAGTGAACACGTAAATACGGTTTGTGTAAAATATGCATCATCAGGCACTTGGGCACTTCTGTGGGCAAATGCGAGCGATAAAATAAAACGGAGAAAGGACGATGGTTTGACAACAGAGGTGCTGCCCGTGCATTTGCATCTGCTCATCCGGTGATCACAATAAAAAGATGGGACCCAAAGAAAAAACAGCATTAAAGTACCGTGCCCTAGCATTGTTACAGTTTACAATACATTCATAGGAGGGGTGGATTTACTTGACGCTCTAATTTCCTGTTGTAGGGTTTTCGTAAAGTGAAGAAAATATTACCGTAGATTGTTTTTCCACCTAGTTGATCTTGTGACAGTGAATTCGTGGTTGCTGTATCGAAGGGATTGAGATGCTTTGGAAATTCCCCGTCGCAAACAAAACGATCTTCTGGAATTCAAATCCAGAATAGCGGATGCTCTCTGTAAGCAAGGAAAAGGCATGACACGAAAAAAGAGAAGTAGGCCCTTACTAAGTATGGAAACGGAAATTCAACGTAAGAAGCGTCGGGGTCCAATGAAACCAGTCCCTGATAAATCTACCCGTACCGATGGAGTAGGTCATTGGCCTTGTGTAACAAGAAGGCAAACATGCAGAAGACCCAGCTGTAAAGGGCAGACAGGCGTTATGTGTGCGAAATGCAAATTTGACCTTTGCCTAAACAAAAATTCCAATTGTTTTAGAGTAAAGAAATGTTGATCCTCTGCATTAGATTTATAAGTAACCATAATTGTAATTCAAATGCATGTTCATTTTCTTCATTCAATCTTATGAGAACCATAAAAAAATCCCTCAATGAAGAGTTGTAAGCATTTTATTTCACAAATGCCTGTTGTCGCAAATTTGACACATACCTAATTATACCAACTATGTAAAACATTTCTTATATTTGATGTTATAAATGGTCTAAGACCCCAATATTGAGCGCAACATATGATTTTTTTTTATTTTTTTCTTGCAGTAGAAATTAATTCAGGCATTAAGTGGTTAATGTTTTATCAGAAATCTAAGATGCTGTAATACGACGCGTGAGAAAAAAAGTTATTCTTCCAAATAGAATGAGAAATGAAACTTCCTGGCAGATTAAAGTTGTGTGCCGGAACCGGGACTCGAACCTGGCATCTTTGCCTTTCGCGGGCAAGCGCACTACCGACTGTGCTATCCCGACACGACTCACGATGCCGCCTCACAACTTTACTTCCGCCATCCCTTAGGCTGTGGCTAAGCCATGTCTCCACCATATCCTTTCTTCCAGGAGTGCTAGTCTTGCGTGTTTGCAGGAGAGCTTCTGTGAAGTTTGGAAAGTAGGAGGCGAGGTACTGGCGGAAGTAAAGTTGTGAGGCGGCATCGTGAGTCGTGTCGGGATAGCACAGTCGGTAGTGCGCTTGCCCGCGAAAGGCAAAGGTCCCAGGTTCGAGTCCCGGTTCCGGCACACAATTTTAATCTGCCAGGAAGTTTCAAATCAGCGCACACTCCGCTGCAGAGTGAAGTTTCATTCTAGAATGAAAAATGTTACGAAACTAAAAACTCAAGCAGAATGAAAAATTAGGCATTTCGATTTTCACAAGCAATGGAAAACACGCGAGGTAAAACTAAGTGGATAAAGCGATGTGGGGCGGTCCTATACACTGGGTACAGTTTTTACATCGTGAAAAGCGGAAAAGTGGCTTCCCCCTTTTCCGCAGCCATTCCCGCGCGGCTCGGTGTTGAAGCGCTGTCAGTTTGTTGAGTGTCGGCAGCCGCCGCGCTGCCCACTTCAACCACCGGGCCTCAACAACGACCCTCAGTCGCCGTGAGATGAACAAGTACCACCCAACACTCCACGTCGCTGGCGTTGCTCTGCGCGACCGGTCGAAAGAGAGTCGATTTCCGAACAGGTGAGCAAGTGTCTGCATGCATGTTAGAGGAACATTCGGAGTCCCTTCCGAATATAATCACTGCCGACGAAACTTGGGTAATCATTTCGATCACGAGAGCAAACAGGAAGAGGATTGAGGCTTTTGAAATGTGGTGCTACAGAAGAATGCTGAAGATTAGGTGGGTGGATCGCGTAACTAATGAGGAGGTACTGAACAGAATTGGGTAGAAAAGGAATTTCTGGCATATCTTGACTAAAAGAAGCGATCGATTGGTTGGACACATTCTTAGAGATCAAGGAATCGTGAATTTAGCGTTGGAGGGAAGTGTGTGTGGTAAAAACAGCAGAGGAACGTCAAATATGCAAAATTTTATCGCAATCAGACGAATGATATTGATATCCAATTTAAAAAAGATTTTTCAGTTTCTCGCTAATTTTCAAATTTTCCGGGTAACTTACCCAAATTTTTAGTTCATAAGAGCGTTCATCTTCCGTTGAACGTCAAATGATGAAAATTTTATCGCAATCGGATGAACTGTTCTCAACTTGTAATGTTAAGTAGATCCTACATTTAGAAACATTTTTTACTGTAATTTGCCAAGAACGTAATGAACAAATAAAAAAATAAAAATACCCCACTCCGTCGTGCGAATAATTAGTTATAGTGCTGAATGCAAACCAAAACACATTGAAAAACGCACTGTCAGATTTTCTCGAATTTTCCAATTTTCCGAAAAATTTATTTCATACATATACAGCCGCGACACTCACTGCTGTGAAAGTTGTTACCAACTGACAGCTGCTGCGACACTAGCGCTCCTAGCGGTGGGCAAGCTGCCGAAGGAGCAATGTTTGTTTATCATTATTTGTGTGCGTGATTAACAAAATATATATTATAATTTTTGAGTTACAGACATTAATAAAATATCAACAGACATACATAATACGGAAACGAATGTAAAAACAGCCGTATTTAACTGATTCAGTGGTATAACGAAGAACTTTGTCATGAACCAATACTTACGAATACGTGTATATTTGCAGCTTTTTCCGCTGAAAGTAAGTAGAATATAAACATAAGACAAACATAAATTTCTATTATGGTCTGTTCTTCCTATGACAAAGTGCTTTTTGACATGTGTCATTTCGGTATGACGTATAATGATTCGCACATTTGTAGGCTTCACTCGTCTTTTTTATACGCTCATGTTCTTTTAAGTGTGATTACTTTAGCTTAATAAGACAATCTCTTGAAGATTGTTACCGTTTGTGGTTAAATTGTAGCAACAATTGCAGAATTGAGTTCTTCTTTGTTGACAGCAGTTTGATTGCTTTTTCCGTTTTTTTGACAGGTCTGTGACTTTATCTTTCAGCTACAGTTGTGGCGGCTGATTTATTATGTTAAATACTGCAGTTATTACATTCTGTATTTGTTTCCTACTTTCCACCCTCATCGATTTTATTGAAATTGTAGTGAAGAAGTGTTAACGTTCTTGAGTAGAAAAGCGACATCTTTCTGCCAAAGGGCAGCTCTTCTGGTGTTTCCTAGTCATTTTTCTAATTTTAATACTAAATGAGATTGTTCAGTAAAAGCTTGTAGCTTACAACATAATTGTAAATCAACTGTGCTGTAATGTACCATTTCGTACCGTGTCAGGGATCTTAGGAAACCTACGAAAGACAAAGGTGGAGCTATTTTTAAGTTATTGCCTATTTTTATGACACTACATACGTTTGCTGATGTATGTTAAAATCAATATAAACGATACTATTCGCACTCATGCAATATTGTATTCAGAAACATAGCTTTCCGGCCGCTTGGAGCGCTGCTGTCGCAGTGTATAACAAGAATCTGCGGGAGTGTCGCGACTGTATATGTTACACTGTGGTAAGGCTCCTATAATCCGAGCTGAACCATCCGCCATCTTTGCCCCAATGTGCAGGACCGCTGTATGTGGGTGTATAAGAGGCGCGACGGGAAAGGGAGTTCATAGTCGAGTTTACTGAAGAATTTGTGGAGAATGTGGGAGGCAGCTCAGCTGTGAACTGCAGCAAAGGAGCGCGCATCTTCAAACTTCCCAGCAGTCCAGGGCGAAGGAAAAGATGGGCAACTGTATAAATTGTCGCAGAAGTGACTGGGAACAGGACCTGGCGCTCAATTATGTACTGCAAGTGTATGTAATAAATGTAGCTATTAACATGTCAGCTATGTACAGCTGCATTACTTCTCCCTGGCAACGATGCTGGAGCAGTTTGTTGCAGAATGTTTGAGACTTAAGGAAGTTTTACGCAGTTTTCAAAGTGGATAGGCATCTTTATTGTGGTGCATTTATACGTAGTTTTCAACATACTGAACAATACTTTACAAATGTTTCAAATGTTTGTATAGGTTATGGGACTTAACTACGGGGTCATCAGTCCCTAAACTTACAAACTACTTATCAACTAGCTAAGACTAAAGACGGCACAAGTATCCATGCCCGAGGGGGGATTCGAACCCCAGACCGCAGTGGCCGTGCATACCGTGACTGGAGCGCCTCAGTCCCCTCGACCACCGCGGCCGGCAATACTTTACACAATTACTTATATATATATATATATATATATATATATATATATATATATATATATATATATATATATAAGGTCGAAGGATCTCTTACGGTCGCGTAACACACTCCAAAATACGACACTGGGTAAAATTTTACGACGCTTCTCGCCGGGCTCCAGTGCTTATGTTGGCAACAGATGAACAATGAAGTGTACATTTGCGTTAATATTTTTCACGAGATACAGAGTAAATCTTATTGCTGCACGTTTCACTCGCAGCAAAATTAATACTGTATGGTTGACAGGTTCTTGTTATGTACCCTTGTCCGTTCAGAAAAAAAAAAAAAAAATAATAATTTCCGTTTTAATTGAAGTTGTCACGAAAAAACATTTATTGGTCATCTGAGTGGCCGTGATTAGCATTGGTGCCAACATAACCACTGCAGCCCGGCGAGAAGCTATGTTATATTACCTGCACGTTACGATTTTATGTTATATTAAAAGCGCATTCTAAATCTTTATAGACCCATACACATTAGTTACTGTTCGGCACACTTACTGTGTGCAATATTAAATACATTTCATTAGAAATATTGTTGAAAACTGCGTGAGTAGGTGAACCATCGCCAATATATTGTCAGATGCGCCCATGTTGTGGCCAAAATGGCGGACGATTCAGCCTGGGTTTTTAGGAGCTCTAGTCGAAAGAGAGTCGATTCCCGAACAAGAGTGGAGGTATCTGCAGGAAGCTCCAGTTGTTGTTTGTTAAGCTTATGGGACTTAACTACGGGGTCATCAGTCCCTAAACTTACAAACTACTTATGAACTACTTACGAACTAGGACGGCACAAATATCCATGCCCGAGGGGGGATTCGAACCCCCGACCGTAGGGGCCGTGCAGACCGTGACTGAAGTGCCTCAGTCCCCTCGGCCACCGCGGCCGGCGAAGCTCAAGTAAGTATTAGAGCAAGATTCGGAGTTTCTTCCGACTGTAACACTGCCGACGAAACTTGGGTAATCATTTCGATCACGAGAGCAAACAGCAAAGCTCATTGCGCAAATGTCCTTCGTCAGGAACCCCCTAAACAACGCAAAAGTGGTTGCTCGTGCTGGAAAGCTACTGCCACCTCATTCTGCGATATTCGTGGAGTGGTTTGACAGCACGTCGTACCAGCCAACACGCCAGCAACTGGGCAACGCTACAGGGGTCTCCTGGAGTCGACATCGGGCGCAGGAGTCGACACTTTGCTGCTCTAGTGTGTGGCCGCACGTTCTCAACGGCTCGCAAAACCCGACGCGGAAAGCGTCCGGATTTAATCCCGTGCCACTTTTCAACTATTCGCGTGCAAACATTGTGGGGAACTGTGTGTCTGGCAGGGCCGTAGCTATTAGATTGCCTGAACACTAGAGAAGCTTTAGGTTGAAAGAAGACAGATTCAACTTTTGCTGAACATCTGCTCAGAGATAACCACGATTACGATGTACGCTGTGAAATTGTATATCCCCTGAAGAAAAGCAGGAAGATGACACTACTGGAAATATTGTAAATCAATAAACATCTGGCTAAGGATGCCAGTTTAATATCAAACGATCAGATCCAGTTCCCCTTCACACCTCTACAGAAATAAGTTTTATTTTCCTAATTTCCTTTTCCAAAAAAGCCGACCGCGGTAGCCGAGGGGACTGAGGCGCTCCAGTCACGGTCTGCACGGCCACTAGGGTCGGGGGTTCGAATCCCCCCTCGGGCATGGATATTTGTGCCGTCCTTAGTAATAGCTAGTTCATAAGTAGTTTGTAAGTTTAGGGACTGATGACTCCGTAGTTAAGTCCCTTACGCTTTACAAACATTTGAACATTTGATTTGCTAGAAGTATTCAGAATCGGTAAATACACAAGGGATAAAGACATTGGTAGTAACCCTGGAATAAGTTGGATTTCGACGTATTTTTGGAAATTTTTACTATCCGTTTCTGAATTGTAGTCGGACGTTTTGGTTTTTGAGTCATGAAACACTTTTCTCCGTCTGCATGAACAACAATTAAACTCTGACCGGCGTTTTCTTTTGACAATACTACTCGTACACACTTTGACAACAATTATTTACTGGTATAATGCGTGTGAATCCATATTTCAACTAAGTATACTACTGGTAGCTTTGATTCTGAAAACGTGAGAAGCTATGGTCTTTTAACAACAATGCCCTCTCGTCCGCACGAAACAAAAAACCTTAATTTTGACACCTTCTGAAACAAATATCCATAGATAGAACATTGCTTCTGAGGGTTTCCTTGCAAGCTTTGAAGCTCATTTCTGTTTGGAAAAAGTTGTGCAGTTTTCGCAGAGTTCGTATTTCTTTCTATTGCTCGTAATGCCATAGAAATTGCTGCCTGATTATACATTTATCCATATCATCGGTCACCTACTTACTGTGAGCTTCTTGCTTCATCATCTTGGCCGCTAGTTTAACCGTAGCCTCGCTGTACCTCTTCACGTAATCTAGTTCCTGCACTGCCTCGTCACCACTTTGCCTTTCCAGACAATACGTATTGTTGCGTTGTCTACAACGAAAACTACAGATTTCGTTTCGGCAGTTGGCCGAGGTAGTCAAGATTGGTCAGAAGTACTTTCACTGCGTTTCGTAAGAACAGATGAATTGGTGCGTCCGAATTTCTTGCTACTTGGGATGTAATAGGTTAGTGCTTTTCATATAACGTACAATTAGTATTGCGCATGCATGTTACGCATAAGTTAGAATTTTTCTCCTTCAATATTGCAGAATTGGAAAATTTATTTTTCTTATGATCTGTTACTTCAAAAATTGGCAAGTCAGCAAATAAGCATGCGTCCTCCTAATAGCTAGAATAGCTAGAATAAAGCGAGGAAAAGTGATGTGATGCGGCAATGACTAATTTTTTTGCCCCTTATTCCATAATCAGACACGAAAGAACTGACACATGGAAATTACGACAGATGTCGAGTGTCAATTCTTTGAAATGAACAACCGCAGTGCAGTGAGTTAATATATTTCGACTAGCAATAGTACCAATCGATGCCCGGGTCTGCATTTATTGCATTATCATGTTACTCCATCTTCTTATTCTTCCTCTCTCCATTGTCTTTCGCCCCACTCTCTGATCGTTTTACCTGCATGTGTGGTGAAATTCGGCCTGAAATTCAATTTCACGCGGCTCAATTCTTAGACTTCAAAAAAATCAAATGTTTCAAATGTTTGTAAAGTTTATGGGACTTAACTACGGGGTCATCAGTCCCTAAACTTACAAACTACTTATCAACTAGCTTATCCTAAGGACGGCACAAATATCCATGCCCGAGGGGGGATTCGAACCCCCGACCGTAGTGGCCGTGCAGACCGTGACTAGAGCGCCTTAGTCCCCTCGGCCACCGCGGCCGGCTCTTAGACTTCATCTCCTGACCAGCGTATCCTACAATAATATTTCACACACATTTGAACATTTTTGTAAATTCACAAGGATTATTAAAATTAGCTAGACTTTTTTAATCAGTTTGGACTCCATTTTTGAGCTGGTGCCCAGCGACAGTTTTGTACAAATGTGTTGAGAATGTCACCAATCAGTGGCAATTTTTATTTTTATTTTCTGATCTACATAGATTTCGGGCACAGTGTGGCTATTCTCAATGCCTTAAGTTTACATCTATACCGTCATGCTGAACGTAACTGTCAACATGACAGTTTAGATGGAAGCACATGTTAAAAGCTTTGAGGATGGCCATTGAATGGCCGAAACCAGAGGTAGATCTGAAAAGTAAAAAGAAAAGTTACGATTGATTGCTGTCATTTGCTACAGATTTGTTTAAATAAAATTACACAAACTTGTGTAAAAAAACTGAGCTATACAAACATTTGAACATTTTTTCCACAAAAACAATCATGTCAGTTTTGATCCTTCATACATAGTCTACTTATTATATTTTATATAAATGTTCATAACTTTCATAAATATGTACTTGTAATGAACTTTCCTGTGAAGTATCTATTTTCTGTGATAACATCTTTGTAAATCGTAACGTGTTTGCACAGACATACGCTACTAGACTGGCAAATGTGGGGTGATTCTATTTACACTTCGGTAAAATCAGACGTGACGTCATTATGACGTATCCACAGTATCGAAGTCGACTGGAGCCATGATCGACTTGTGTGGTCGTTCTAGACGCAAAACTGCGGTTGCAATTGTAGCAGACGAATTAAATGAGTAGCTGATAATATCTTCAGTTGGTAATGGTATATTCATTACAGTTTCGGAAGCTATAACTTTGCTTTATTTTTTTGAAAGTAAGAAGCTATAAACTTTCCGAAAAAGGACCTACACTGTGAGCTCTGAAACGTTATTCAGCCAAATCTGATGTTGTCATCGTGGCCCATTTGTGAAGGTTGTGTTTAAAACTAATGGAAACTTTTTCTCTAAGCGAAAAATGCTACCGAGTTGCATTGTAGTACGGAGTCTACGTTAAACTAAGAGGACAAAATACGGTTACCAGGCTATGAAGCGACAATGTGTACTTGGACATGTCAAAATATGCGACATACAAAAACAACATATAGTCGCCGTAGGTATATGTATGTTTTCGCCGAAACTATAAATCAAATGAGCTGGATATTAATACAGTCATTTGTTACAGAGGCTCTGCGAACATCAGGTAAAACATTTCGTAAAACTGGGTACTCATCTACGGCCAAGTTGCTGCAACATGCTAGTTCTTTTCTTTGAAAATGTGTGCAGTTGTCGTTCTCTACGGCTCGGTCTGCGTTATTTCTGACGTAATTTTCAATATACATTTACTGAAATTTCCGTCAGTGCTTTCCAAAACATGATACCAATATTAAGTAAGGCCTAGTTTTGTCACTAAACTACGAAGGAAAAAAGTATGCAGTTCAGAAAGAATGTCGAATTAAGCATGTTATCCCACCAAAAACCAGCGTCTCGAACGATCGCAAAAGTCGATGCGCCGCTCTTCTGGACGTCGATAGTGTGGATACGTCATAATGACGTCACGTCTGATTTTACCGAAGTGTAAATAGAATCACCCGCAAATGTGCCTCTGTGACTGAAACGTGATGCCGCCATCTTGCTTCACCTCACGTCAAAAGTTTCCGTAACGTACTGCTACTTTCTTCTGACACGATATGATGTTATAAGCTTTACTAGTTGATTTGAACATGATTTTCATTTGAACTAATGCTTTCGCAATAGTTCAATTTAACACGTACGTTATGAGAAGAACGTGATACGCACGGTTAAATTTTACCTACCGTCCTGGTGGCTTCGCGTGATTATGTTGTCAATCATGTGACGTTGTCAATCGCGTAACAACGCGCATGTTTTGTCATGAAATCTTCGTTTTAGGAGGGCAATTAATTTTATTGAATGCGACAGAGCAGGAACAGCATTATTTATTTACTTCACCATCTCTATGAAACACTAATTTCGAAGAATATGAACATCTTAGCGAGGGTTTTCTACCGTTTTATTGTTGTTGCCAACATAGTCATACGAGACTGCTAGGATGGTAGGTAACATTTTATCGTTACGTACGAAGAGGCTTGCTCAGGATAGGGTATTGTGGAGAGCTGCATCAAACCAGTCTCCGGACTGAAGACCACAACAACAACCGTTAAAGCAGACTGCGGTTATCTGAAAAACACCCAGTAGAATAAAGATAGGTGTTATCCACGACTAACAGTCGTTTGTAATGGTCATACCATTAAAAGTAAAGCCGAAGTTGATCGAAACTGGTAACAGATTAATAAAAACAGTAAGCGCGAGGACTCAGTGTACCGTATGTATTAATGTAGATTTCCTAAGAACCCTCAAAAGGGTAATGATACGTGTTATCCACGATAAACAAAATGTTTGTAGTCACCATACTACTGAAAGAAAATCCGAAGTTGAATGAAATAATGGAAAAGGTTTCATATACGTAGGCATAATTTCTCCGTACTTAATTACCACATACCTTACCTTAAAATACGCGTTTTGCAAATGTCTTTCAAGCGCCGTTACATTTAGGCTGCCAGCTTTTGTAATATTGAAGTATGAATAAAAAATCCACCAAATACGGCACATTTGCTTCCGATCGCCTGAATTGGAGGCTGCGCAACGCGATGTTCATTTGTTGCAGACCACGTGATTACGTGGCTAGCGAATTTCAGAGGGAGCTTTAGGCAACAATTGACAGAAATGGGGGGAAATAAAACAGTAGAGGAGGAATGGGTAAAATTGAGAGATGAAATAGTTAAGGTAGCAGAGGACAAAATAGGTAGGAAGGAAAGACCTACAAAAAATCCTTGGATATCACAGGAGATACTAAATTTAATCGATGAAAGGAGAAAATATAAAAATGCCGTAAATGAAACAGGCAAAATGGAGTACAGACGACTAAGAAATGAGATTGTCAGGAAGTGCAAAATGGCTAAGCAGGAGTGGCTAGAAGGCAAATGCAAGGATGTAGAAGAATGTATAAATAGGGGAAAAATAGATACAGCCTACAGGAAAATAAAAGAAACGTTTGGAGATAAGAAAAACAGCTCTATGAATATCAAGGACACTGATGGAAAACCAGTTCTCAGCAAAGAAGGGAAAGCTGAAAGGTGGAAAGAATATATAGAGGGGCTCTACAAAGGAAATGAACTTCGAGACAATATTGTAGGAAGGGAAGAGGATGTAGATGAAGATGAAATAGGAGATACTGTACTGAGAGAAGAATTTGACAGAGCCCTGAAAGACCTAAGTCGAAACAAGGCCCCTGGAATAGATGATATTCCCTCAGAGCTACTGAAGTCTCTGGGAGAACCAGCCATGACAAAATTGTTTCACCTGGTGTGTAAGATGTATGAGACAGGTGAAGTACCCTCAGACTTTAAGAAAAATGTTATAATCCCCATCCCTAAGAAAGCAGGTGCAGACAAGTGTGAAAACTACAGAACCATCAGTTTAATAAGTCATGGCTGCAAAATATTAACGCGAATTATATACAGAAGGATGGAAAAGCTAGTAGAAGCCGACCTCGGGGAAGATCAATTTGGGTTCAGGAGAAATGTAGGAACACGGGAGGCAATACTCACTTTACGGCTTATCCTAGAAGATAGATTAAGAAAAGGCAAATCTACATTTCTAGCTTTTGTAGATTTGGAGAAGGCTTTTGACAATGTTGATTGGAATAAACTCTTTAAAGTTCTGAAAAAAGCAGGACTAAATTATAGGGAGCGTAAGGTTATTTACAACTTGTACAAAAACCAGACAGCGGTTGTCAGAGTTGAAGGGCATGAAAGGGATGCAGTGGTTGGGAAGGGAGTGAGACAGGGTTGTAGCCTTTCTCCAATGTTATTCAATTTGTACATTGAACAAGCTATAAAGGAAAGCAAGGAGAAATTTGGTGAAGGAATAAAAGTTCAGGGGGAAGAATTAAAAACATTGCGTTTTGCCGATGACATAGTAATTCTGTCAGATACAGCAAAGGACCTGGAAGAGCAATTGAATGGAATGGACAGTGTGCTGAAAGGTGCATATAAGATGAACATTAACAAGAGTAAAACTAGGGTAATGGAGTGCAGTGTAAGAAAATCAGGTGATGCTGAAGGAATTAGATTGGGAAACGAAAGAATAAATGAGGTAGATGAGTTTTGTTACTTGGGCAGTAAAATAACAAATGATGGTCGCAGTACAGATGATATAAAGTGCAGAATGGCAATGGGTAGATAAGCGTTCTTGAAAAAGAGAAATTTGTTAACATCGAATATTGATTTAAGCCTAAGGAAGTCCTTTCTGAAGGCATTTGTATGGAGTGTTGCCTTGTATGGGAGTGAGACATAAACAGTGCGGAAAGGAAGAGGATTGAGGCTTTTGAAATATGGTGCTACAGAAGAATGCTGAAGATTAGGTGGGTGGATCGCGTAACTAATGAGGAGGTACTGAACAGAATTGGGGAGAAAAGGAATTTCTGGCATACCTTGACTAAAAGAAGGGATAGATTGGTAGGACACATTCTTAGACATCAAGGAATTGTTAATTTAGCGTTGGAGGGAAGTGTGTGGGGTAAAAACCGCAGAGGAAGACCAAGAGATGGATACAGTAAGCAGATGCAGACAGATGTACGTTGTCGTTCTTATGTGGAGATGAAGAGGCTTGCTCAGGATAGGGTATTGTGGAGAGCTGCATCAAACCAGTCTCCGGACTGAAGACCACAACAACAACAACACACTTACAAACTAGTTAAATTAACTTACACCAAGGACAACACACACACCCATGCCCGAGGGAGGGAACGTCCGCCTAGATATTCGGGATTGTAGCAAGTTATCTTTTGTGATGGGTGTTCAGTACAGCGTCGTTAACTCGAGGTGAACTGCTCTGGAAAGCCTGGAACTGTTCAAATGTATGTGCAAAAAAGGAGTAAACAGACTTTGAAAAGAATACATTTGCTAAAAAAAAGTGGACTATTTTAAAACAGAATATTTGTGTAGGCATTTACATAGGCAGCTTTAAAGTTTGTAAGGTGACTACTGAATGGAAATTTCCTACCTTAAGTTATGGGATTATACAGGGTGTCCAGAAAAGGACTCCCTGATTTCAACATTAAATATCTCGGAAACAAAGATCGATAGAGGAATGCAGTAAACGGTATGTTCATTGTGAAAGCTGTAAGACGTTTATACAACAGTTTGAATAATAGTTACAAAAGCTGCTAATACATGGCGCTGTACGCTGAACAGCTCATATCAGCATACATAAGTGAAATAATCGTATGAAAACACTCTTTACAAACAATCACATCACAATGTTTTCAAAATGTCCACCATTGGCACTACAGAGGTGGCGCGAACGAACAATGAAATTCGCCGTCACATTTCGTAGTGTCTCAAGCGAAATGGATTCACATGCCACAGAGATCGCCGATTCGAGTTCGTCCAGCGTGGCGGGATGCTTCGGGTAGACCATGTCTTTCACTGTGCCCCACAAAAAAAAGTCACAGAGAGTCAAATCCGGCGAATATGGAGGCCAATTCGTGCCTGCGCCAGTAAATTTGCGATATTCCAAAGCAATGACTCGATTCCCGAAGTATTCCTCAAGAAAGCGAACACTTGTTCGGTCCGATGTGGTCGGGCTCCATCTTGCATAAACCATTCAGTACCTGGTCGATCCTCTAACGCTTGCTGTGTGGCGACAAATTGTTCCACAATTGCAACGTAACGTGCACCAGTGACCGTTTCTCGAATGAAAAAAGGGCCAATAATGCCTCTGCTGCATACTGCAGCCCACACAGTAACTTTAGGAGAATACAGGGGTTTCGCTTCACACCAATATGGCTTTTCGGAGCCCCAAAATCGCCAGTTCTGCTTATTCACGTATCCATTCAGGTGGAAGTGTGCTTCATCTGTCAACCAGATGCAGCCAACATCAAATCCTTCACTATCAATCATTGTGAGCATCTGACTAGCAAAGGCAACCCTTTGTTGCACAGCTCATACGGGTATGGCCTGGTGCGTTTGAATTTTGAATAGAAACATGTGTAGGCTCTTTCTTGGTATTTTCTGCGTGCTGGAATGCTTCAAACCAGTCTCAGATGCAATTCTACAGACGGAAGACATTGGATTTCGCTGAATAATTACAGAAACTGTGGCGATATTTTCAGGCGTACAACATGCCGCACTAGATCGTCAGTTACGCTGCCTGTTCGTTGAAATTTTGCGAAGAGCGTATGGATGGTTTTCGCATCGGGTGCTTTTGGAACTTTAAATCGTGCTTGCAAACGTAGCCTTGTTGCTGTAGGATTCTCTTGTAACCTGTGGTACTCTAGCACCAGAAAAACGCGTTGTTCAATGGAGTACATGGTTTTAATCTCTTCCTTCGGTACGCTAACTTCCTTTCACGTTTCAATAGTGGAACTGATCGCTCTGGGCTTCGGATCACTATTTACACTAGGCATTACGTATCGCGATTACAGCGCCATCTGTTAGCAGCTTTTGTAACTATTATTTCAGACTGCTGTATAAACGTCTTACAGCTTTCACAATAAACATACCGTTTACTGCATTCCTCTATCGATCTTTGTTTTCGAGATATTTAATTTTGAAATCAGGGAGCCCTTTTCTGGACACCCTGTATATGTTGAGAACAATATATATATATATATATATATATATATATATATATTTGTCGGGTCCGCAAGGATTAGGTTTGTCGGTTTGCTGGTAGGCGGGGTTTGCTCGGTGTTGGAGAGCTGTGGACATTTTTTGGTAATTTACTTTAAATGTTTTTCGCACTGCGCAAGGTTGCTCATTGCATTTTATTTCACTTTAGATTCAGTAGGAACCTATACACGACCTTGATTAATTCGTGGCTCGTCACTGTAATTGTTGTGATAACGAAGATAGGACATTAACCAAACGTAATAATAGAAAAGCAATTCCCTTTCACTTTTTGACATTTTCATTTTCTTATAATTAATCCTTTCCTGAGGGTAGGGCTGCATCCCTATTTTACAAACCGCCTCATTGCACGACTTCGCAATAATATGCACATTCTTCATGTTTTATAGTTTCTTACTCGTGTCGAATTTGCTGATTGCTAATTTTCTTTAATACAGATTTATTCAGTGTGATTGGTTTAATTTCGTTTGTGATTATTCTTGACGCTGTAAGCGATTGTAAGTTAATGGTAATTAAGTACGTTGTAGCAAGTGGGTGACATGGACGATATGAAGTGATGAATGTGAGTTGGTGTGAAGCGAGGTTTTTACAACAAAATAATATATTCCTTGCATGCATTCATTATTTGTGCATGCAGACTGATTGTATAGTAATACTAAGACGGAGCCAACAAGTACAACACAGTACGACATTCTTTTATTGTTCTCGTAAAGTGACTATCAGCCAACCAAGATTTTGCGTCTTTTTAATCCTTCTAATATTGCAGTCAGATCGCGTAACTTTCGACGTGCCCGAACTTGCCTTACGTAGGTCAGTATTACGTTGCATGTAATGATACTTTTTTTCCGGATTTTATCGCTGGTGTTGTCACAAGATCAAAGTTGAAAACCGGAATTGAAATTTAACTAACCGTAAGATCAGCAATGAATATTAATTTTTGAAATGGTTAATACACTGAAAAGACCACATAAGATTCCGCTGTCAGTTCTCAGTAGCAATGTAAGTTAAAAAATTACGACAACACCAGAAATCATCATTACATAAAATAATAGCGGAATCAGTTACCAGGTATGCATTCATTGGTGGAAGCCGTGACACTGCAGTTGAACCTGTATGGATTGATTAATATCTTCGTTCTCGTAAACTGATGATTGGTTTCATGACTATTAATTATTACAGTTTTAAGACCGTGTGCAATTTTGATCACTATGGTTATCGAAAGTTAGAGAAATTATCAGACTTGGCTTTTAACAGAATGAAGATTTCCTGCAGACATTGAATTCAAGTTTTAATATAAAATGAGAGTAAATGAGTTTTGCATCGAGAATGTTATTTTGTCATCATGAGACAATAGGCAACAATAACCAAGCATCAATTTACTAATATTGCTGAAAATCAAGTCATACATTAAATGGAAGTTGGGATAAATAGTCATTATTAAAATAAAATAGGAGTTCCAAATCAAATTTGAAGTTTATTACGTTAAAGGAAGCTAACCAGGGTTCACACTTACATAGTTCTGGAGGTCGAGTAAAATACGTCCGCTCAGTATAAAGGTAGAAAAACGAAAGACCACCAACGATTCCGTTTTCTGTTCAGATCGTTTGAAATTGTTCAAGGTATGACTTGAAACAAGGATAATCAGAGATTTACTTGGAGACAGAACGGATACTTGCGACAAGCGTCGCAGATATAATTTTCAATAAAAAAATATTAATGTATCGCTACATGCGCACTAATTGTCAAGTTACTCTCCTAGTATTATTGCAGTCAGATCCACAATTTTAGTAGCCCGATACGATCTTTCACTTTTGTAGACCCCTGTTAGAACTGAAGGCAACATACGCACACACACATATGAAGTAGCAACCGTTACACGCACATCAACCAGTCCCGTTGCAAGTTTTTAAGTCTTTTATGTATTTACTCAGTGATATGAGGTGGAGAGTGTTTTTCGCTGTGACAGTATGTACCGGCCGTTTTAGTTTTGTTTTCTGACACTCGGATTTTTGGAAAATTCATACTAAACGTGCAGACACACAGTCGAGAACACTCAGCACAGGGAGGGGAATTTCCAAAATTTATGATTTGCGGTATAACGTAAATTTACCGAAATTTTAACTAAGTGTCGGTTTCGCTCGAACATTACGCCACATTGATAATTTGTGGTTCTCTAATAGACCTACTGCCGATGGTGCATTCATAGCGTCTACCTTCTGACGAATCCCCCTGTACCCGACTTCAATCTGTACACTTGACTTTTTGAATTTAAAAGCCGTGTGTGTGTTGTGGATGTTGAACCTATCGCTAAATCAGACAACAAATTGTTCATTAACACAGCAATTCGGTTTAATTATGGCCATGATATTGATGCATATACTATTAAATAAGGCCGCGGTGGAGTAGCCGAGCGGTCTAAGGCGCCTCGCTGCGGAGCGCGCGGTTGCTCGCCGTGGAGGTTCGAGTCCTCCCTGGGGCATGGGTATGTGTCTTTGTGCTTAGGTTAGTTTATCTAGGTTTAAGTAGTTTGTAAGCTACGGACTGATGACCACGCAGTTTGGTCCGATAGAATTACAAACATTTGAACATTTTTTATTAAATAAGAAACAGTGCATTAAACTGATTATGTGCGCAACGGATATTTTAAACACAAAACAACTGTGACAAGTCACCATTTGAAACAGACACTGACTATACTCAGAAATTTTGACTACGAGAAGGATATTAAAAAAAAATCACAAACCACTTTCTTAATGCTTGACTGTGAGAATTTTTATGCAGATCAGTTTCTGATTATTGAAATTTAGTATCATAGTCAATTAACTATCATTTACTATGGCACCAACAACGAAATCTGTTTAACGAGATTATCAAAATCAATGCTGCACTTTAAATCCACTAATAACTAATAATCAAATGAAGGAATTAGGTTAATCTTCTAACTACGTAAATGAAACAGGAAAGAAAGGTCAACATTGTTACTTATTATTAGTAATCAGCATTACATTACCTACGTAATACAACTTCTGACTTGCTGGCAAAGCAGCCTCTGCTCTACATCGGAGCCACACACACAACACAACCCAACCGCTCTCTAAGCGAGCTGAACCACAAGTCTGACTCTCTCTCAGTGCGAGCTACAATGCTATGCAATACATGATCTTTGCCAAAGATGAAACTTCATAAAGGACACATATCGATACATACAGTAGAAGCGATATTATACATTTTCTTGCAAGCAAGTTACTCGATACAAAAAAGGAGGCACAATATTAGACATTTTCTTACAAAAATAATTTTTATGGACACGTTTCAAATTTTGCAACCTTCCTTCCCAATTCAGGGACAGCTAAGTCATAACAGTAGTCTGGTGGCCAGTCGCGGTGGCCGAGGGGACTGAGGCGCTCCAGTCACGGTCTGCACGGCCACTACGGTCGAGGGTTCGAATCCCCCCTCGGGCATGGATATTTGTGCCGTCCTTAGGATTAGCTAGTTCATAAGTGGTTTGTAAGTTTAGTGACTGATGACCCCGTAGTTAAGTCCCATAAGTTCTACAAACATTTGAACATTTTTGAGTAGTCTTGTGTAGTTCGCGAACGAACTAGTTAGTAAGAGCGCTCCCACAGGAGAACTACGCGAACTAGTTCGCAGATCCCAACGCCTCTTAGTTCGTCCGCTCCTTTTCCGAAGACTAACGTGAAACAGCGAGAGGACGCGAGAGCGCGCAGAATCGCGTGATTTCAATGACCTATTAAATAAGAAAAGAAATCCATTTTAAAAATAAAATACTACGAGTACTCTATATGCACAGTAGTTGAATATCATTGTATCACCCATCCGTGTAAATAACTGCTTTATTTGCTTAAGTATTTGATGTCTAATTGCCAAAAATACGGGTAATAGCACACGCTTGGGCAACACTGATCATTATATAAATAGTTGCCATAACAAAAGAAAGAGCTCTTAGTAGCGGTAACAAAAGCGAAAAAGAGCGACCTACTTTGCGGCCGAGCTGCGAACTAAAAGGAGAGCTACCGGTCGCGAACTAAAATATGCGCGATATGCCGCGAACTGAGATATGCGCGATCTGCCGCGAACTAAAACATGCGTTACCGGTCGCGAACTATTATGACAAACGTATCTACCTTCTTAGTTCGTTGGATTCTTTTCCGAAGACCGACGGGCAATAGCGAGAGGGCGCGCATCAGAATTAAAAATCACGTGTTTGCCTTCTGCTGATGAGAGCCATTTCGAGGTTAGCGTCTGCCTGCTAGATTACGTAGTTCAGTGCTACAAAATTTCTCATTTCAAGTATTCTGCACTCTGCAATATCTGACTAATAAATTCCACAATGCCAAGATATAGAGATAACTCTAAGCTTAAACGCGAGAAATTATCCGCAAACTGTTTGTTTTGGTTTGCGTGATATCGTTAGCGGCTCAAGCAGCAAGCGCATGAAGCAGCTAGGTGGGGGAACTTCTCCCTCCACCTGCACGCGCAGACCACGCCGCTCAGCCGTCACTGGGAGCGGACGAACTAAAAGAACGAACTAGTTCGCGAACTAAAGTGAGCACTGCCGATCGCGAACTATTATGCGCAAGTCTATATACCAGCGTTTTTTATTTTAATTTTTTTTCTTCATAAATGGTCAAATTAGTTCATATGTATTGTATTTCAAATATAACGAAAAAATATGTATAGTTGCATAGACATTTATTGAACGTCCAATGTTATTTGCCTTTTCAAATACTTTTACTGTCACAACAAATGTCATATTTATAATATTTGATAAATTAAATGTTTTATCCATTGCTGCGGTCGTCTTTTTTTAGGTTGGGTAAGTAAGTTAGAAGGTTGCAGATTTATTTACAACAGGTTTCGAGCAATTATTACCCTTCTTGAGGTATATAAGTTGTGCCGCGCGTTGACGTTGATGATGATGAGGTTGATGTTAAGTGTGATTACAAAAGGCCCTGTGTTAACCTATAGGGCCTACAACAAGGTCTAAAATTGTTACAGAATGTCACAGGGTTCTGGTGGAGCTAGGGGAAAGCAATAGAGTAAACCTATTGTGGGTCCCTGGCCACTCGGGGATCAGTGGCAACGAACATGCCGACAGATTAGCCAGGATGGGGGCAGAGGCTCCATTTATTGGACCGGAACCTGTCCTGACAATCACCGAGGCAATGATTAAATTGGAGCTACGTAACTGGCTCAGAAGACAGCACGTAGAATATTGGACCAAAGTCCATCGACAAAAACATGGCGAGGAAAGGTGGCAAAGCCATGTTTTAAAAGAAGCTCTGCAATCCTGGGCCTGAACAGGAGAGAGATTAGACTCATGGTTGGATTGCTGACAGGCCATGGGAATTTCAAAAAACACCTACATACAATGGGAATAACAGAAGAGGACCCTAAATGTAGGATCTGTGATGACGGTGATGAAACTGTATCACATCTGATCTTCGAATGCATTGCATTGGAGACTAAAAGGCACAGAACATTTGGGACAACCAGACCCGAAGAAATTGTGTCTAATAAAGAACTGGTAAAGGGACTCCTTGCACTGTTCAAGGGCAGTGGTTGGCTTTACTAGACATACAGGGAGCGATACCGCACAATAAACTTAGTTTCGGTGCGGGCAGTGGCGGGTTAGACCAAGACTGTTTTGGCTTCCCTGAAAGACTCAAATCAAATCAAATCAAATGAATCCCTACTATCCGTTTCATACAAAGGAAGTAGGTTGCAGTAGGTTTTCCGGAAAGTGTATACTTGTTGTGAAAATGGCGGAGGTCATGCCCGATTTTTAAGAAGGAACGTCGAACAGATGTTCAGAACTATAGGCCTGTATCTCTAACGTCGGTCAGTTGTAGAATTCTGGAACACGTATTATGTTCGAGTATAATGACATTTCTGGAGACTAGGAATCTGCTGTGTAGTAATCAGCATGGGTTTCGAAAGAGGCGTTCGTGTGAAACCCAGCTCGCGCTATTCGTCCACGAGACTCGGAGGGCCATAGACACGGGTTCTCAGGTAGATGCTGTGTTTCTCGACTTCCGCAAGGCGTTTGATACAGTTCCCCACAAACGTTTAATGAACAAAGTAAGAGCATATGGTCTATCAGACCACTTGTGTGATTGGATTGAGGAAATCCTAGATAACAGAAAGCAGCAGGTCATTCTCAAAGGAGAGAAGTCTTCCGAAGTAGGAGTTATGTCAGGTGTGTCACAGGGGAGTGTCTTGGGTCCGTTGCTGTTCACGATGTATATAAATGACCTTGCGGATAACATCGGAAGTTCACTGAGACTTTTTGCGTATGATGCTGTGGTATATAGAGAGGCTGTAACAATGGAAAATTGTATTGAGATGCAGGAGGATCTGCATAGAATTGACACATGGTGCAGGGACTGGCAATTAAATCTCAATGTAGACAAGTGTAATGTGCTGCGAATACACAGAAAGAAAGATCCTTTATCATTTAGCTACACTATAGCAGGTCAGCCACTGGAAGCAGTTAATTCCATAAATTATCTGGGAGTAGTCATTAGGAGTGATTTAAAATGGAACAACCATATAAAATCAATCGTCGGTAAAGCAGATGCCAGACTTAGATTCATTGGAAGAATCCTAAGGAAATGCAGTCCGAAAACAAAGGCAGTAGGTTACAGTACACTTGTTCGCCCACTGCTTGAATACTGCTCACCGGTGTGGGATCCGTACCAGGTGGGGTCGATAGAGGAGGTAGAGAAGATCCAACGGAGAGCAGCGCGCTTCGTTACAGGATCATTTGGTGATCGAGAAAGCGTTACGGAGGTGATCGATAAACTCCAGTGGAAGACTCTGCAGGAGAGACGCTCTGTCGCTCGGTACGGGCTTTTGTCGAAGTTTCGAGAACATACCTTTCCCGAGGAGTCTAGCAGTATATTGCTCCCTCCTACGTATATCTCGCGAAGAGACCGTGAGGATAAAATCAGAGAGATTAGAGCCCACACAGAGGCATACCGACAATCCTTCTTTCTGCGAACAGTACGTGACTGGAATAGAATAGTGGTACTCGAGGTACTAGAGTTGCGCAATTTCGCGATTCTTTACTCTGCATTGGCGCGATTCTTACTTCTAAATCTTGCTCATAGATGGCAATACATGTTTGTGTCACGAATGTTGGAATCTTAACCTTTTGCATCTGTTCCTACGATTCGTTCACGATTCTTTCTGGTCTGCGACGGCACGAATCTTACAGAATGCCAAAAAGGAGACAATATCGGACTTTTTAATATTTATGGTGCGTAAAGTTCAGAATTAAAATAATAATGAGGCAAAGCCATTCGATTCAGCTCTCAAAAATTCTCGAGAAAATAGTCTTTGAATTTTTACGAGCGGTTATAAATGCATATTACACTACCAACTTTTTCTGCTGTCATCATAGCTCATTTAGTAGCATTGTAGGTTTATTGAACGTAGGTCACTTATTTGGAATCCTGCTGTAACCTCATAATTTTTTTCCCTTCTGTTTGAATATTTCGGCCATTTAAATATAATTTTAATTAAATGTATGGTAATTTACTGTTATCTTATCATTATAAAATACTTATTATGTAAAATCAATTAGTTTAAGGAAACATGTAATAAACATTAAAAATAAAAATCCGTCTCTAAATATTAAATTTCTTTGGAGATATAAGAAATTCGCGTTTATTACAATGTTTCTTTTTTGTAAAATAGGTTTCTTGCTGAGAAGCTGATTAAGTAAAAACCAAAATGGCAAAAAAAGATTTTTGAGGTGGCTTTAAAAACATTTAAAATCGCGTTTTTATATGAGAAGAATATTTTTATAAAATTGAGTTTTTACAGAAACTACAACTATATATATGTCAGTCGGAAAGCTTAAAACTCTTTAAACATAAATTATAATTCAAATCGTTACAGCCATTTCCAGGATACGCGAAATATAAACTGTAAAGATTGCTCGTTTAAATACATAATATGTAAACTGTATAAAAGACGTACATTCGCATGTATTGGCAGCTGTGTATTTCGCTGCGCTTTGTTTCTGTCATCTGTAATTCTTGAATAGGCTAACAATTAACAGCTCACGGTCTTCGTTCTGTGCTTCGTTTGTTCACACGCTTTCTGGCTTTCGTAATTATTCGGCACGATTCGCCACTTGCTTTCGAATGATGAATCGTTGGATCTTGGGATCGTCACGAGACACGCGATTCTATTGAACGACGATTCGTCCCCCCTCTTGACTTCTCTCCGGCATTCGGCAAGATTCGGCAGTCGCCTTAGAATCGCGAATCGTTGGAACAGAATCGATAGACGATTCTTTTGAACGACGATTCGTCCGAATCACGATTGGATTCTTACGATTCTTTATTTGTATTCGTTCGAATGAACGACTCATTCACGAATCGCCACAAGTGTACAAGGTACCCTCCGCCACACACCGTCTAACGGCCAGTTCACACGACGACGCTGCGTTCGATGAAACTGCGCTAGTGGCCAGTGCGCATGCGCGGCAGGCGTTCGCGCAACTAAGCAGTTTCGGCTGCTGCCAACTTTGGCGATACTGACTGCGCTGTTTTTAGGTGAGGTTATAACCAATACAGAACAAAACAGAACAAGAGGGAGGAACGGAAGAAATAGTTCCTTTTGTGGTCATATATGCGATGCGTAGCTGTTTGTGGGATTTTACCGATGACAATTTCAGGAATAAGCAGCGGTGTGTTAGTATTCACCCCGTTTACATGGGCTCCCAAAACCGGATTTCGTAAACCGATTTCGCAATTCCGCTTTTGGTTGGTCATGTAAACACTCCAAAATCGATTCTGGAAATCCGCTTCTCAAAAGCGGTTTTCCAGTTCCACAATCGATTTTCGTGCCCATGTAAACGCAACCGTTTTTGAAGCGTTCTTGGCTTGTCAGATTGTGTTTTCTTGTTAAGAATTTTCGGCACATATGGACAGAGTGATATTTTCTAATGTGAAATAAAAGTATGAATATTAGAGTGAACATAAATATGTGTATTTAAATAAAGAAAAATAGCGTTTGTGCAGTCTAAATAAGGAACTGAATCAGCTGTTTTCCAGCCGCCATTTTAAGTGAGCTACGAAATCCGATTCAGGCTATGCCATGTAAACACGACAGCGAAAAACGGTTTACGAAAATCGGTTTTCGTCTTCCGGAAGATGTGTTGCATTTAAACGTAGTGAATTATTCGTGAATTAAATATTGATGGGTTGACGATTAGTGAACTGCAGACTAAAATACATTCAATTCGAAGTACGTATACAAAGAAACTATGGCAATTGTGGATTTGGGAACACGGTACAGGTACCGTAAAGACGAATATCTGCTTGACAAGAAACTTAACGCAGTTTGTAATTTCCGTTCTGGCAACAATGCTTCACGCATAACAGTATCTTGTTTCTATACTGCGTTACTAACGCTGTAGGAAATGTGAGCAATCAATCGCAATTTTTGTTTTTACTTTTCAGATCACCAGTCTACATCTATAACTTAACTGTCAACATGATGGTTTAGATGTAAGCATATTAAAACAATGGAAAGAGGGAGAATAAGGAGATAGAGTGACATAATAATGCAATAAATACATACCCGGGCATGGATGTTTGTGTCGTCTTTAGTATAAGTTAGTTCATTTTCCTATCTGATTATGGAATAAGGGGTAACAAATTAGTCATCGCTGCATCACTTCACTTTTATTTTCTTTCCAGCTATTGGATGCGTGCTTATTTGCCGACTTGCCAATTTTTGAAGTAATATGTCATAAGAAAAATAAATTTTCGTATTCTGCAGTCTTGAAGGAGAAAAATTCTATCTTATGAGCAACGAACATGCGCAATACTAATTGGACGTTATATGAAAAAACAAAAACAAAAAAATTACCTATTACATACAAAGTTGCAAGAAATTCGGACGCAAGAAGATGAAACAAGAAGCTCACAATAAGTATGTGACCGATGATATGGATAAACGTATTATCGGGCAGCACTTTCTATGGCATTACGAGCAATAGAAAGAAATACGAACTCTGCGAAAACTGCACTACTTTTGTCAAACGGAATGAGCTTCAAAGCTCGCAAGGAAACCCTTATAAGCAATGTTCTGTCTATGGATTTTCGTTTTAGAAGGTGAAAAATTAACGTTTTGTTTTGTGCGGACCAGAGGGCATTGTTGCTAAAAGACTATACTTTCTCATGTTTGCAACAGGATCAAAGCGGCTAGTAGTTTACTTAGATGAAACATGGAGTCACACGTATTATACCGTACAGATAACAAATGTTGGCAAAGTGATAGGGGGTTGGAACACTTGCGCGGAGTGACACTTGCGCGGAACCCGGGGCCCTTGGGGCAGCTGATGGCTTTTCCTGGGTACAGGCACACCAACAAGTCTAGCACTGTTGTTGTCAAGTTTCCACACTGTCAACATAACACGAAACTCAGTGAAATTGCACAACCCTTTGCAAGCTGAAGAGCAATATAGTAACTTGTTCTAACTACATATTAATCCGTTGAGTGTTCCTCCTGTAAACAAAAAGGTATTTTAATAGTGATAATGTTTGGAGAGTTAGTCTCTGCTACTACAAGACTATGACTTTCCACAGTCATACCTCCTAAAAGCATATTATTCAGAACACTAAGCGTATCAAGACACCTGCGCAAGCAATAAATATATTAGGCATCCTGCACAGATACGTTGATGTAATTGACCGCTATGTAGTTAACCCCACTATCACGCAACTTCCATCTCTCTAAAAATAGCTACTATGCTTTTCAATAGGAGACGCAACCTTAAACCTTCAATTAAAAAACGTTAATAATAAGTCAATGAGTATTTTACATACTTGAAGCGTTTATTCGTAGACCCCAAAACGATTAGGCTGTATTCGAATTACAAATACATCTAAGGGAATGTCACACATTCTATTTTCTATCACCGTCATATAGAACCATTTTTACTCCGAGCTTGGCATACACCAACAGGGAGAAACAAGTTGCATGACTTCCAGGAAAAATGAAGCGAAATTGGCAGCCAATAGTTGGTTATAAATTACATTGCCTGTTTACTGTATAAATATAAATTACGGAATACGCGGAACTCCTGTTCAGTACAGTCAAAAAGGTCTAAGGTAATAGGCAGTGGTTTACAATCAGATATCCGTATCACTCCCCTCCTCAAGAAGTCTGTGTGAAGATTTATATTCAGAACATTCAAGAAAACTAGAAGAAGCAGCTCATTTACTCAGGAAGGGAAAACGTTATGGTGCCCGTAAATTTGAATGGCTGTATCCCTTGTAGTAACATTTAATTTTTGATAAAATGTTAAAATCCAATATATCGAATTTTGTTTTTTTAAACTCAGTGCCAACTTTTTTTTGTCGAAATTTTTGCAGGAAGTAGTCTTGACGTGATTTCATACTTCTAAGCATTAATATTATCGAACATGTAATTTGTGTCACAAATTGCGCGGCCGGTCCGGTCGGAGGTTCGAGTCCTTCCTCCGACATAGGTATGTTTGTCTGTACTTTGCCTAAGTTATTTTAAGTAAGATTAAGTAGCGTGTAAGTCTAGCGACCAATGTTCTAAGTAGTTTGGCCGCATAAGACTACACATATACACGTAATTTATTTATTTCATAACCACATTTAAGTACTAATAATTAAAGAAACTTAAAAGAGAAATTTGAAATAAACACTGAAAACAAATGATTGATATTTCTCATAAGATGAATGCACACAACCGTTGACTTATGTCTTGTGAATGTACCTACAAAATCTGCCATATGAAAATTGTAGTGTGAGTCCCAAATATGTTTTTTCTGTAATAACATTAAAAACATATTAAAAATTCAGAACTCGAAAATCAGTGAAGTTTTGGACTTGAAGCGTTTTGTGTTGCTACATCTTTACATAGTAGACACGATTTTAAAATTTGGTTGCTATCGCCATGGTAGACGAAACGTTAAATTTTTTGGTGTAATCTTCGTCGTGTAGACTGTATGTTGTAGAAGTCTATGCCGAACCTAATTATAATCATACCTCTGAGGAGAGAACGTTGTTTGCACTTCTCCTGCGTTTCCAGTCGCCGTGCTGTGCTACGTAACGACATCGTACCGTTCCATTTTACCGAGAGCTATATATGTATTGGTGTGTTTGTTCTTTCGAAATAAGGCATCACACCAATATATGTATCATTTAGACGCAAAGATGCTGGGTTCTGTTTTCATCGCTAACGCGATTAACAACGTGAGACCTAGTGTGTAAACAAAATGTTCAAATGTTTGTATAGTCTATGGGACTTAACTACGGGGTCATCAGTCCCTAAACATACAAACTACTTATGAACTAGGACGAAACAAATATCCATGCCCGAGGGGTGATTCGAACCCCCGACCGTAGTGGCCGTGCAAACCGTGACTGGAGCGCCTTAGTCTCCTCGGCCACCGCGGCCGGCGTGTGTAAACTTACAGGTTATGAGTGCCACTGGAAAAATGCATATGTAACCCCTGTTGTTTGAGACTTGAAGATGACCTGAAATTAGCCGAAATCGATATCTCATAAGGTGTAGCTGTCTATATTTCATAATGCTATTCCTAACATATTTAAAAGCTGCTCAAAACAACCTACAAAAAACCTTTATAATGAGATTGTATATAATTCCACAATCAAATAGTGTTTTAGTTATTTGTAGTAATACACCCAAAGATCTGCCCTTGCCTTTAGTGCCTTGATCAGCTGTTTTTTTGTAGAGGTATTACAGGAAAAATTCTCATTTGCGATAAATGCGAATATAGATGCGAATTCTGACTCAAAATGCAGTAAATCCGAAATTGTGGTTAGCAACGTTTGAGCTCAATTCCGATTTCATCACATTCCTCTTCACATGGTGCTGTATCGTAAATCGAGTGATACTTGTATGACGTGTTATCTCCCTGTTGAATGAGGCTGTGATATCTCCGGGCCGTTACTACAGCTCCACCTCGCTCGGTGGGCCTTTCCCTGAATACGGCACAGGTAGCGGCTGGAGGGCGAGGAGTAGGGGTGGTGTATCCCTACTTCTGGAACACCCTGTTCACTACCTGCAGCGTCCGGGTCTCCCCGCAAGTGTCCACACATTCCTTTTCCGCGCAAGTGTCACTCCCCGCAAGTGTCACAAATCAAGTGATAGTGTGCGAGTAGTACTGTCAAATAAAAGTGGCGGTCAGATGTTCAAAATGTTGTTCATGCAGGGGTGGACAGGTGTTTCAGGGCTCAAAATCCAAAATGTTCGACAATCACTCAGAAACGGATAGCAAAAATGTTCAAAAATACGTCGAAACCCAACTTTTGCCAATGTCTTTATCCCTTGTAATTATTCGCAGGGTATTTCCCCATTCGGAATACTTCTAGTCATTGTAAGTGTCGGACATGTTTGACTGTAGTAATGTTCAACCATTTTTTTCCCATAAGGCGTGAAGAGTAAAACGCACGGAAACTGCCACTGAAGGACTTCGCAAAATTGCTTCATATTTAACATGTAACCGCAGTATCGAACATTGCATTCTAATTTCCAAATTAAGTAAACGTAACAGGCTGATAATGCACACAACCTGGTGTCGTCGTGTAGATACGAAGGCCAGCCTAGTTAAGTCCTACAGATTTACAAACATTTGAACTTTTTTTAATTTTTTTTAACATGGAGAACGGACAGCGCACTCTATCATTTGTTCAACATGATATCCTTTCAATAACACGATCAGTGCGGAAGAAAATGCCGCATCTGCCGGCGTATAAAACGTACCTTTTTTTTCCCCTACAAAATTGGTCCAAGAACTGGGTGCGTCTTATACGCCGGTTCCCAGATAAAGTAGGTACCTACAAGTTCGGGCACTTTCGAGGGATACTAAAAAAAAATAAAAATAAAAAAAAAATCTAAAATGTGGGAAATAACGTTTTAAGCGGCAAAATAATGTTTTACGCGGGAAAATTTGCATTTGAGATGCCCTCTTACATTTTCGTAGTTTTTATTTGATACTAGCTGAAAACCCGGCGTTGCCCGGGTATTTATTTATTCCTACTATTTATCAGGCATATATTCATCTGTATAAGGACTACATGTAAAACCTCTTGGGAATACAATTAATAGTAAAAAGTAATAGATTAAAACTTCGTGCGTGATGAGACGGTTTCCCATGAACGTTACTCTTTATGTGCTCATATCTCATTAATTACGTGTCGTACTGTGATAGAATTTAGAAGGTACACTCAACTACATGTGTGTATACTATCTGTAAAATTTCCTGCGGCTACTATTTGTAGTGTACAAATTATAAGTTGTAACGTCATACCTAATGCCGTAGTTTTACTCCATAAATAGCGGAAAGGTAGTAAGCGAGAAATTTTTCTCCTTTCATCATTTTGCGTCGCTCCCGGTTAATATGCGCTTTTAGATTTGATTACTTGCGTATTAAGAGTACCCGAAAATTGACCACTCTCTCGGACATTATGTTTTTTAGTTTCAACTGTAAATTACTTGTAGAGTCGAGCAAGGAGCTACATTTTTTTTTAGCATTCCAGGACTTTATTCTCCACAGACGTAGATATCGCATACGTTATTCCATAAGTCCTAAGAAGAAGGTAAACGAAAACTGGATTATATGGCGAAGGGAAAGGCTTAAAAGGAGGCTATTTCATACGTGCAAGTCCGGTTTAAACAGATAGTGTGGGGAAAAATATTTGCTTTTACAGTAAACAAGCGGGGGGATTGGTCTCGCATCGTTGTATTGACCGAAATTAGCGGAACACACGACAGACGTGTTGGTACTGTGTGTGACTCCCATCCATTCCTTAGAGAGCAGGTTATGATCGATGAGTGCGGGAGTTGGTTGCGATATAAGTGTTTGCGAACATTACGTTGCATGTACTCAGTTGTACTGTAATAAACAAAAAATGTAAACACCCCATGTCCTATATAGGATCATGTGTTGCGATGTGTATGTTAGCATCTTCATTTGCGGTAGACATCTACTTGCAATTAAAATAATAAATCTTAGTTCGGATTAGTGCAATGCATAAGGAAGGAACTTGGAGTAGGAATTTTGTGGGTAACGGGCGGGTCGAGCTGGAAATCTGTGTTGCATTGGGCAGGTAACCTCGGTTCTGTGGTTGCTGTATTGTCGAATAAGGGTGTTGTTAGGCCAATACTTTTGAAAAGTTTTAGTGTAGAGGTCGGAAATCGGTAAATTATTTCACGTATTTTTCTTTTATTTCGACTCTCCGTTGCACAGTAGGGTTTAAATGTCTTCTGGGTTGCTGGAATATCGGTGTCAGATAAATGTAGTTTGCATCGTAACAGGACATAGAGATTCCTTAGATGGGATGTGTACTGCTGTAGCAAGGAAATAAGAGGTAAAATTAAAATACCCGAAATCTCGGAATGCGCAGTTATACCTCGATCTAAGAAGGAAACGTAACAGGGCAAGATCGTTAGTGTTAAATTTCGGAACTTTCGGCATGGCTCAGCTCCATTAAATAAATGCATTGCGAGCTATCCTTGTCAGAGTGGTGCGTCTGCATAGAAGGTTTTGATCATTTGGATATCTAACTTACGTGTTTTTGTTTAAACACTTAGCATATGTTTCTTTTATGTAACCTGCCGAGAGAGCGCTCTGCGTTCTGGACGATTGTTAACGGTGCTTGCAGATGTATGTTTAGAGATGTTATGCTACATGTCACTGCCGATTTTCGTTATTTGGAATTTTTGTATAAACAATATGCCGTCTTCTGCTGCTGCTGCTGTTTTATCGGAAGAGTGGTTGGCATAAAAGTTACATTCCGTTCGACGGCTGTTGCTTGCATCGTCTAAACGAAGAGATACATTTATAGGTTGTGGTCGAGTTCCGAAACGGACCATTCCTTTTCTTTTGGTTAGTTTGGTTAGAATTGTTTTTGTATATCTAGAGAGTATATGTTAAGATGGATACGTAAGTTTGTGGCTTTCGTTACCGTAACCTGCGCTATTATTATTAAACACGCCTGTCGGCTGTATTCTAAGCGAAGAGCATGGAGAGAGATGGGAGTGTAAATTCTTACTTGCAAATTTTGCATACGAGTTTTAATATTTCACTACTACAAGCTGTAGTATACGAGACCAACTAAGCATTTCTGTTCTAAATTATTTTTTTTTTTTTTTTTTTTTTTTTTTTTTTTTTTTTTTTTTTTTAGCATTACACCGAAATTCTTGTTAAAAATACATACGAAGAGCACTATGGTAGCTTTATTATTTTTTTTCCGAGAATAATAATAATAACAATAAACGGCGGAAATTGTTGTTACATAAATCGAGATCTGGCGTACGGGTCGCCGTAAAAAGACAGCAGTACCACAGACAAATATATATGTTACTCTGTGGCAGTACACCCCTGCCCTGGGCGTAGGGGCGGCCGGCGGGGGCGGCGTCGATGCGGCCAAGACAATCGTCGCGGTATTGTTTTTGCTTGTTCTCGCGGGTAGGGCGGGTGGCGGCGTCCTTTGAGATGCGGTCGCGAACGGGGAGGAGGAGGAGGAGGGGGAGGGGGTAGAATTTGTCCGGCAATTGGCCGAGGGAGGAGGGGTGGGGGGTAATTCAAATTTTCCGCCAAAAAACAAAAGACGCGCGAATCTCACTGTGCTGAAAGCTGCACTACCACACTACTAATATCGAACAATAATTACTCTCTGGAAAAAGAAATTACCCCTCCCCATCCTGCGAATAGTCTGTTATACTGCTGAATTCAATCAAAAACACATTGAAAAACACACATTCACTTTTTCTCAAATTTTCCAATTTCCCGATAGATTACCCGAAAATATATTTCATACAAACCATGTCCTGCCAAGCGATACTCAAGTGATGCTCTTACAACCATGTGGTAATTGATTTTTATTGATAGAAAAAAAATCGCTTTCGGGTTTTCCCAAATTTTCCGACTTTGCGGGCGAGTTTTCCAAATTTTTACTTAATGCGAACCTTCCTCTTGCTTTCAACATGAAATGAACAAAATTTTATCGCAAGTAGACGAACGGTATAGATAGCCCACTGCAAAAAGCTGTTTCAGTTTTCCAGAGTTTCCTCTGTTTTTGGACAACTTTTCCATATTTCATCGCCGGTTAAACCTTCCCTAGACATACACGAATATTTCAAGACTAAAATTAGCCAAATCGGTTCAGCCGTTATCGAGTTTTAGCGAGACTAACGAACAGCAATTCATATATATATTTGAGGAGGTTTATTTCAGTCTATTGCAACTATTGTGAAGCATCATCAATGTCAGTTCTTTTAGTGTTAATTCCACGTGCGACTTCATGAACTGTGCGTGTATTCTCCAGAGGGATGGAAGTTTTGGTTGTTTATTTCATCACTACGCCGGGTTCTTGGAGATTTTAACTGTTAGAGTTTTCTATATTATATTGTTTCTACTTTTGTGACACAGGACCATGAGTGCTGTTAAAGCATTTTTATTAACAGGCACCTTTTAAATGACGAGAAGGAATTCATACTTTAATGTAGATTAAAAATCAGCCAGTTTTCAGCTGAAAAAGAAACAACGCAGTGACGCTGAGCTAATTGTTCTTCTATTTTCTTATTTACGATTTCGGCGCTGTTTACCAGACCAGGAGTGCCTTTATCTGCATCTCTCTCGTCTCAGGTTTTTTTTCTTTTTTTTTTTCAAAAATTTAATTTATTTATTTATTTCATTTTAACACATGGATTCGCCTTTCCTATTGCCTTTGAAATAAATAACAGTGTTAGAAAACGTACAGTCGAAATTTTTTCCAAGAGAGAATAAACTATAGCAAACACATATCAACCAAAATACTTTTCTGTAGTTCGTTAAATGTATCAACAACAGTTGTAAGAATGTTGCCTATATTGTTATAATTTATTTCATCCTGACCGGTTTCCGTTCCAACCCATCTTCTAGGGAATATGGAAAACAATTTGTTGTTCTTGTGGTCTTCAGTCCGGAGACTGGTTTGATGCAGCTCTCCACAATACCCTATCCTGAGCAAGCCTCTTCATCTCCACATAAGAACGGCAACCTACATCTGTCTGAATCTGCTTACTGTATCCATCTCTTGGTCTTCCTCTGCGATATTTTCCCCACACACTTCCCTCCAACGTTAAATTCACAATTCCTTGATGTCTGAGAATGTGTCCTACCAATCTATCCCTTCTTTTAGTCAAGGTATGCCAGAAATTCCTTTTCTCGCCAATTCTGTTCCGTGCCTCTTCATTAGTTACGCGATCCACCCACCTAATCTTCAGCATTCTTCTATAGCACCACATTTCAAAAACCTCTATCCTCTTCCTGTCCGCACTGCTTATCGTCCATGTTTCACTCCCATACAAGGCAACACTCCATACATATGCCTTCAGAAAGGACTTCCTTAGGCTTAAATCAATATTAGATGTTAACAAATTTCTCTTTTTCAAAAACGCCTTTCTACCCATTGCCATTCTGCATTTTGTATCCTCTGTACTGCGACCATCATTTGTTATTTTACTACCCAAATAACAAAACTCATCTACCTCCTTTATTGTTTCGTTACCTAATCTAATTCCTTCAGCATCACCTGATTTTCTTACACTGCACTCCATTACCCTAGTTTTGCTCTTGTTAATGTTCATCTTATATGCACCTTTCAGCACACTGTCCATTCCGTTCAACTGCTCTTCCAGTTCCTTTGCTATCTGTGACAGAATTACTATGTCGTCGGCAAAACGCAATGTTTTTAATTCTTCACCTTGAACTGTAATTCCCTCTCCAAATTTCCCCTTGTTTGGAAAGCAATAAGAGTTTAAAAAAAATGTTTCAAATGTTTGTATAGCTTAAGGGACTTAACTACGGGGTCATCAGTCCCTAAACTTACAAACTACTTACAAACTAGCTAACCCTAACGACGGCACAAATATCCATGCCCGAGGGGGGATTCTAACCCCCGACCGTAGTGGCCGTGCAGACCGTGACTGGAGCACCTCAGTCCCCTCGGCCACCGCGGCCGGCGAAGATTTTAAAATATCGAATATGTCATCCACTCCGTACATGAGACGTTTGAATCTAAATGGTACCCCACGACATTTATATTTTTCATATGAACTAAGATAATTTTTACGTCGCGCCATTAACTTTCTCATGCATTTTGTCACGCCTGTAGAGATCACCTAAACAAAAAAAATCAATAACCACCGGGCAAATTTTACGTGGAAGAGAAAGCTGTCCTTTTCCAACCTTCATTTCTGTTCTATTTCGAGATTGCCATGAAATCTGAATCTGTTCAGCGTACAATGGCAGTAGCTTAATGGCGAGATGAGCTCACATCTCTTGAGTGGTTCATACCCGTTTCCCTTCGGTCCGCTTGGCTCGACATCTTCGTGTCACTGCCTTGAGTCGTCGCGACTAAAGTGCGCATGCGCGAGCAACCATTAAGTATTAGACATGGCCACTAAAAGAAATCCGCTGAACTTCAATTACGCGATAAATCAGTCAAACCTTAAGGTCGTAGATTCTCCCAAATACCTAGGAGTTACAATTACCAACAACTCAGACTGGAGAGAACACACAGAAAATATTGTGGGGAAGGCGAACCAAAGGTTATGTTTCATTGGCAGAACGCTTCGAAGATGCACCAGCTCCACCAAAGAGACTGCCTACATCACACTTGTGCGTCCTCTCCTGGAGTACTGTTGCCCCTTGTGGGACCCTCACCAGGTGGGACTGACGGAAGACATTGAGAAGGTTCAGAGAAGGGCAGCCCGTTTTGTTTTATCACGTTACGGGGGGGAAAGCGTCACGGAAATGTTGCACGAATTCCGGTGGAAATCATTAAAAGAAAGACGTTATTCATTGCGGCGTGATCTGTTTGCGAAATTTCAATCACCGACTTTTAGTTATGAATGTGAAAATATTTTTCTAGCACCCCCCTACATAGGAAGACATGACAATCCCAATAAGATAAGACAAATTAGATCGAAAACAGTGTCAGTGCACCGAGATTGCAACCATGTTGGGGAAAACATGGCGGACCATTCAGCCTGGGCAATTATGTAGGAGCTCTAAAGACGAGCGTTAAGCTGCCGAAAAACCCCACATGACACCTCGCGGCTAGAACTGCCGCACCGTCATTGCATTTCATTTAACAGGGTGTTGCTAGCTCCGTCCTACGCTCGTTAAAACCTCAAACGGAAGAGAAGCTCATCTGTCGCCTGTCTCCACATCATACGCCCGTATCTGTTAGTAGGCCTTAAACGCGGCCATCTTAACACCAAAGGCAGAATTCGCCAGCCTGAATTCTTTCACCGTTTAGTACTGTCTGTTCGCAGTCCAGAATTAGTATTCTGAAACGATGTGAGAATCAGTAGGAGAAAACTAGTGATTTTTTTTTTTTTTTTTTTTATTTTTTAATTATTTTTTTTTTTTTTGTAGTATTCAACCCCGCATTACTTTTCGATAACAGCAACGAACTTAAACAGACCAAGTTTTGTCTCATTCGCTATTTTCCGAGATATTTTAATTCTGCATATCTCGAAGAAAAGTATAATGCAAAAGAACGTAGGCTTCTTCAGGGAAGGCTCCTGTAACGGATCCGAAACATTGGAAATATATCACCATGTCACAGCAAGTAGCTCAGAAGAATTTCAAATTTTATAATGCAAAAGTCTGAGGACGTCTTAAAATTTTTCCACTTTTTTCAACTGCATTTGTTACGAGAAGCAAATAAATAAATTAATTAATCAATTAATTAAACGTTTATTTAAAAAACCGGCTATATTGAGCGATTTTCCAAGAAGATTGAACTGCAGGTAAAAAAACTTGTTTCGCTGATGAACGGCTTCGCTACTTCTCTGAAACGTCGTTTAATGTCCAGCGAGGGAAACAGCACACAGCGTTTGTAGATTTGGAGAAAGCTGTTGACAACGTCGACTGGAATACTCTCTTCCAAATTCTGAAGGTAGCAGGGGTAAAATATAGGGAGCGAAGAGATATTTAAACTTGTTCAAAAGCCAGACAGCGGTTATTAGAGTCGAAGGGCAAGAAAGGGACGCAGAGGTTGGAAAGGGAGTAAGACAGGGTTGTAGCCTTTCCCCAATGTTGTTCAGTCTGTACATTGAGCAAACAGTGAAGGAATTCAAGGAGAAAACTGGAGAGGGAATTAAAGTTCAGGGAGAAAAATAAGAACTTTGCGGTTTGCTGATGACATAGTAATTCTGTCAGACTGCAAAGGATCTGGAATAGCAATTGAATGGAATGGACAGTGTCTTGAAAGGAAGGTATAAGATGAACATTAACAAGAGTAAAAAGAAGGTAATGGAATGCAGAGTCAGAAAATCAGGCGATACTGAAGGAATTAGATTATGTAATGAGACAGTAAAAGTAGTAGATGAATTTTGTTATTTGGGTAGCAAGATAACTTCTGATGGCCGAAGTAAAGAAGATATAAAATGCAGAATGGCTATGGGAAGAAAAGCGATTCTAAAGAAGCGAAACATCCAACATTAATTTAAATGTTAGGAAGTCCTTTCTGAAAGCATTTGTCTGGAGTATAGCGTTGTATGGCAGTGAAACGTGGACGATAAGGAGTTCAGATAAAAAGATGATAGAAGCTTTTGAAATGTGGTGCTGCAGACGAATGATGAAAATTAGATGGGTAGATGACGTAACTAATGAGGAGGTGCTTAACCGAATTGGGGAGAAAAGGAATTTCTGTAACATCCTAACTAAGAGAAGGGAGAGATTGGTAGGAGACATTCTGAGACATCAAGGAATTGTCAACTTAGCATTAGAAGGAAGCGTGTAGGATAAAAATCGTAGATGGAGATTGAGGAACGAATACAGTAAGCAGTTTCAAAAGGATGTATGTTGCCGAACGTATTCTCAGATGAAGACTTGCACAGGACAGGGTAGCGTGGAGAGGAGATAAGAGAAATTATTCAGAACATTAATGGCGACGAAAACTTGATTGTGATGGGGGACTGGAACTCATTAGTAGCAAAAGGAAGAGAAGGAAATGTAGTAGGTGTATATGGACTGGGGAAAAGAAATGAAAGAGCAGATCGCTTGGTAGAATTTTGCGCAGAACACAATTTAATGATCACCAATACTTGGTTTAATCATCATGAAAGAAGGCTGTATACGTGGAAGAGACCAGGAGACACTGGAAGGTACCAGATTGAAAATGTAAGACATATCCACGTACAGATATAGTCTCTGACCATAACTTGTTGGTTATGAACTGCAGATTAAAACTTAAGAGACTGCAGAAAGGTAGAAAACTTAGAAGATGGAACCTGGACAAATTCAAGGAACCAGAGATGGTTGAGAGTTTCAAAGGGAGCATTAGGAAAGGATTCGCTGAAACGGGGGAAAGTAATACAGTAGAAGAAGAATGGGTAGCTCTGACAGACAGGGTAGTGAAGGCGGCAGAGGATTATATAGGCAAGGCCTAATAGAAATCCCTGGATAACACAATATATACTGGACCTAACTGATGAGAGGACAAAATATAAAAAAATTCAGCAAGTGAAACAGGAAAAAGTGAGTACAAACATCTGAAAAATGAGATTGACAGGAAGTGCAGACTGGCTAAGCAGGAGTGGCTAGAGGGCAAATGCAGAACCGTAGAAGAATGCATAACTAGGGGAAAGATAGATACCGCCTACAGGAAAATAAAAGAGATATTTGGAGACAAGAAAAGCAGCTGTATGAATATCAAGAACTAAGACGGAAAACCAGTACTAAGCAAAGAGGGAAAAGCTGAACTGTGGAAGGAATATATAGAGGGCCTGTATAAAGGAAATAAACTTTATGATAGTATTCTAGAAATGGAAGATGAAGTGGAAGAAGAGGATGTAGGAGATGCGATACTGCGAGAATAATTTGACAGAGCGCTGAAAGATTTGAGTCGAAACAAGGCCCCTGGAGTAGATGATATTCCGTCTGAACTGCTGATGTCGTTAGGAGAGCCAATCATGAAGAAAGAATCTGGTATAGGAGATGCATGAGACAGGAGAAATACCCTCCGAATTCAAGTTGAATATTGTAATTCCAATTCCAAAGAAAGCAAGTGCAGACAAGTGTGAAAATTACAAAACTATCAATTTAATAAGTCATGGATGCAAAATACTAACACGAATTATTTACAGACGAATGGAAAAACTAGTGGAATCCAACCTTGGGGAAGATCAGTTTGGATTTAGGAGAAATGTAGGAGCACGGGAGGCAATACTCACATTATGATTTATCTTAGGCGATACGCTAACGAAAGGCAAACTGGGGTAAAATATAGGAAACGAAGAGTTATATTCAACATATACAACAACCAAACAGCGGTTATTAGAGTCGAAGGGCAAGAAAGGGACGCAGAGGTTGGGAGGGGAGTAAGACAGGGTTGTAGCCTTACCCCAATGTTGTTCATTCAGTTCATTGAGGAAGCAGTGAAGGAATGGAAGGAGAAATTTCGAGAGGGAATTAAAGTTCAGCGAGAAGAATTAAAAAATTTCAGTTTGCCGATAACACTGTAATTCTGTGATAGAATAATTGAATGGAATGGACAGCGTCTTGAAAGGAAGATATAAGATGAACATTAACAAGAGTAAAACTAAGGTAATGGAATGCAGTGTCAGAAAATCAGGCGATGCTGAAGGAATTAGGTTAGGTAATGAGACAATAAAAGTAGTAGATGAATTTTGTTATTTCGGTAACAAAAGAAATTGTGATTGCCGAAGTAGAGAAGATATAAAATGTAGAATGGGTATGAGAAAGAAGGCGTTTCTGAAAAAGCGAAATTTGTTCACATTACATATTGGTTTAAATGTTAGGAAGTCCTTTTTGAAAGCATTTATCTGGAGAGTAGTGTTGTATGGGAGTGAAACGTGGACGATAAGGAGTTCAGATAAAAAGATGATAGAAGCTTTTGAAATGTGGCGCTACAGACGAGTGATGAAAATTAGGTGGGTAGATCACGTAACTAATGAGGAGGTGCTTAATCTAATTGGAGAGAAAATGAGTTTCTGGTATATCCTCCCTAAGAGAAGGGATAGATTGGTTGGACACTTTCTGAGACATCAAGGAACTATTAACTTAGCATTAGAGGGAAGTGTGTGGGGTAAAAATCGTAGAGGGAGACCGAGGGACGAATACAGTAAGCAGATTCAGAAGGATGTAGGTTGCCGAACGTATTCTCAGATGAAGAGACTTGCACAGGACAGGGTAGCGTGGAGAGCTGCATCAAACCAGTCTGCGGACTGAAGACCACAACAACAATAACATCACATTTCGAAAGCTTCCATCATCTTTTTGTCTGAACTTCTTATCGTTCACAATTGCTTTGACAAAGGACTTCCTGACATTTACGTTATTATCTAATTCCTCTATCATCGCCTGCTTTTCTTACACTACATTCCGTTATCCCTGTTTTACTCTTACTGATGTTTTTGTTACTCCTTTGTTTAAAGAGACTGTTTGTTCTGTACAACTGGTGTTCCAGCCCGCCGGCCGCGGTGGCCGAGGGGACTGAGGCGCACCAGTCACGGTCTGCACGGCCACTACGGTCGGGGGTTCGAATCACCCCTCGGGCATGGATATTTGTGCTGTCCTAAGTATAAGGTAGTTCGTAAGTAGTTTGTATGTTTAGGGACTGATGACCCCGTAGTTAAGTCCCATAAGCCTAACAAACATTTTTTTTGTTCCAGCCCATTTGCTGTGTCTGACAGAATTACTATGTCACCCTCAAACCGCAAAGTTTTCACCTCTTCTTCTGGAACTTTAATTCCCTCTCCATATTTCTCATTGCATTCCTTCATAGGTTGGTCAATGCACAGACTGAACAACATTGGGGAAAGGCTACAAACCTGAGTTTTCTCGCTTACCAACCAGCGCGACCCTTCCATGTCTTTCGACTCTAATGATTGCTGTCTGCTTTTTGTACACGTTGAATATAACTGTTCACTGCCTATAGTACCTTTATAAGTTTAGAGTGTGTATTCCAGTCAACATTGCTTGTAATATATTGTTGAAAGAGCTTCGCGTTGGAACATCTTGTTATTAGATACACTGGCAAGAATAAAAATTGTTACAGAATCTTATAGTCTCTCAATTCATTGAAAATTTATTTTTCAAACAATGGAGATGGAGCACCATTGCGAATCAACAGTTCAACATTAGATTAGATTAGAGTAATGCTTGTGCCATAGATCATGAACACAACACTTCGTCATAGTGTGGAACGTCTCAGGTTAATGAAGGGTGTCTGTACAAGGCGTTACATAACGCAAAATATTAAGTGAAACAATTTTTTTTCATTTCTTTTTTATTTCATTTTATTCTATTCTATTTAATTTTTTTTCGCATTTACTAATTTATATCTAAGAAACTCGTCCGTTGAGTAGGAGTTGCCATTCAGAAATTGTTTTAATTTATTTTTAAATTCTAGTTGGCTATCTGTCAGGCTTCTGATGCTACTTCGAAGGTGACCGAAGACTTTTGTGGCAGCATAATTCACCCCTTTCTGTGACAAACTCAGATTTAGCCCTACATAGTGAACATCATCCTTCCTCGTAGTGTTATAGCTATGCATACTGCTATTAATTTTGAACTGGGTTGGATTATTAACAACATATTTCATAAGTGAATATACATACTTTGATGATACCTAAATCCTTAAATAGATGCAGGATGATCTTCTGTGTGCTCCAGCAATTATTCTGATCCCACGCTTTCTTGCAATGAATACTTTTTTACTCAATGATGAGTTACCCAACAAAATGATGCAATACGAAAGCAGAGAATGAAAATAGGCATACTAAGCTAATGTACTGAGATTCTTGTCGCCCTAACAGCGTAGACCAACTCAAACGTTTCAGCAGACCGTCTATGTGTTGCTACCAGTTTAATCTCTCATCAGTGCACACACCTAAAAATTTTGAAAATTCTACCTTAGTTACAAACTTCTGTTCAAAGACTATATTTATTACTGGAGTTGTGCCGTTCACTGTACGGAACTGTATACAGGGTGTTACAAATAGGTACGGCCAAACTTCCAGGACACATTCCTCACACACAAAAAAAGAAAATATGTTATGTGGACATGTGTCCGGAAACGCTTAATTTCCACATTAGAGGTCATTTTATTACTTCTCTTCAAATGACATTAATCGTGGAATGGAAACACACAGCATCAGAACGTACCAGCGTGACTTCAAACACTTTGTCACAGGAAATGTTCAAAATGTCCTCCGTTAGCGAGGATACACGCATCCACCCTCCGTCGCACGGAATCCCTGATGCGCTGATGCAGCCCTGGAGAATGGCGTATTGTATCACAGCCGTCCACAATACGAGCACCAAGAGTCTCTACATTTGGTACCGGGGTTGCGTAGACGAGAGCTTTCAAATGCCCCCATAAATGAAAGTCGAGAGGGTTGAGGCCAGGAGAGCGTGGAGGCCACGGAATTGGTCCGCCTCTACCAATCCATCGGTCACCGAATCTGTTGTCGAGAAGCGTACGAACACGTCGACTGAAATGTGCAGGAGCTCCATCGTGCACGAACCACATGTTGTGTCGTACTTGTAGAGGCACATGTTCTAGCAGCACACGTAGAGTATCCCGTATGAAATCATGATAACGTGCTCCAGTGAGCGTAGGTGGAAGAACATGAGGCCCAATCGAGACATCACCAACAATTGCTGCCCAAACGTTCACAGAAAATCTGTATTGATGACGCGATTGTACAATTGCGTGCGGATTCTCGTCAGCCCACACATGTTGATTGTGAAAATTTACAATTGTCTGCACGAATTATTTCAATTTACATTTAAAGAGAAATACTAAAATGAGCTCTAACATGGAAATTAAGCGTTTCCGAATACATGTCCATATAACATATTTTCTTTCTTTGTGTGTGAGGAATGTTTCCTGTATACTGTGTTTTGTCAAAATTTATTTACGATTGCATCACTTAGTTCTTGTTTTTTTGGATATGATTACTATATGTGTATCATCAACAAAAAGAAGTAACTTTGCATCTTCATGAATGTAGAATGGCAAGTTATTTACGTATATCAAGAACAGTAAAGGACCTAAGACCGAACCCTGTGACACGCCATACTTGTTTTGAGGACTCGGCTGATGTTTCGACATTACATGAACCACTTATTTCAATTTTCTGCAATCTTCCAGTTAAGTATGAATTAAATCGTTTGTGCACTGCCCCAGTCAAACCATAATGATTAAGCTTATCTAGAAGGCCTTTGAAAGACCACAAAATATACCCACTGGCGACGTCCGGTTACCCAGAGCAAAATATTTGATCGGTGAAGCGGCGCTTACATAGCAGATACCGTGTCCAAAGCAGCCATGCGTGAAACCGCTGCTGATTGGTTGAGAGCCCAGGACGCCATGTTTTCACTAGACCTGGCGGGGGAAATTTGGAGAATTTTAGTGCTTTACTGACAATGAAAGTACTTGGGCTCGAACAAATACATATACGCCAAAATCGTATGAGAGATAATGTAAAGGTCCCTTATTGCACTAGTGACACTCCCGCACCTGCAAAACTGTGCAGTCGTCCGTTAGAGGCCTCTGCGTGTGCCATGCCGCATTGCACTTTGACCTGTCGGTTCGCCAGTAGGGACGGTGCAGTGTGCCTCCCAAGTCGCGTTTTGTGACGTCATTTGTGTGCTGAAGCGTCAGATGGGGCGGCGATTGCTAATCAACCCTGCTAATGTATTGCGATTGGCTGAGGCGAAGTTACGAAGAACCCTTCTTCGTGAAGATGGTATTAGTTTAGAAGATTAATCATTCGCATGCTTTCTCGTATCTGTTATGGTACAGAAATATAAGCATAAGTTAGATACTGTTGCTACAAACTCATAATAATGATAATAGGGATGATAATGACGAACAACTCATTGCAAGCGGTAGTGCTACGGTAAGTGCGGGAAGAGGCGATGGAAGCAGTGGCAGTGAATACCAACAGTCTTCCGAGAAGAAGGTTGAAGTTGCAACTATCATCACGGCTTTTCATGACAATTCGCTAGAGAACATGTACGACGATTATTACATAAGTTATAGTTAAGATATCTGTATTACGTATGGCGTCTACAATTACATCTCCTGTGCTATCCAGAGCACGGTTGCAGAGCTTTGCAGAAGAACGACACCCACCAGCACTCCTGTAACCAAACGTACATATATATATGTTTGTTCGAGCCCATGTACTTTCCTTGTGAGCGTTATTAAAATGTGTGTTGCATAATCACTAAGGACAATCAAGAAAAATGCATCTTTGTTCCTCTGTTAACTGTAAAAACCGAAGTAATGCTTGTGTTCGCATGGAATGAGGAAATAGGGAAACGGTGAGTGGTGAAAATTAAGCCAGGAAGCGGGAAACGAATGAATCATTCCTGTCTCTATGAAGTGAATGTTTTATACTTCCCCTGCCCAATGCACCGTCCCACTGGCTGTGTGCTATTGGCTATTCACAATCTTATAATTGGTTAAGGGACGTAAGTTAAAAAAAATGACTGTTGACTCACTGTAGCCATGTGTTTGGAATCTCTTTCTGCTGTTTCAGTAGAGATAGTATCGGTATTGGCGCACTTTAGTTTACGGTAGTAACACTAAAAGTGGGCGTTTGCGATTGTCTTTTGACAGCTCAAAATTTAAATGATAATAACGGCTTAACCATTCACCTGACACGAAAATTGAATAACCGCATTTATAGAGGAGAACATTCTCTACAACTTTGCTCTTTTATGTTTTTTCATATCTCGTATCGTTTCAGAGATATTTGCAAAAGTAACGGTGATTTTCGGATGTATGTCTGTCTGTCTGTAAAGTGTTCCCCGTTTTTTAAGACGAACCGTTCAACCGATCAGTACCAAATTTTACAGACATAATTGTTGGCAGACAGAGACCAGAACCTCCCTTTCTCAAATTTTTCGGACAAAAAATACGGTAGTAATATAAAAAAGCCGTTTATAATGTAATTGAAATTGCAAACAAATCCGTTCATGTGACACGAAAATTGAATAACCTAATTGGTATAGGGGAAAATTCTCTACAACATCGCTCTATTATGTTTTTTTTTCGTATCATGCCTCGTTGCAGAGATATTTGCAAACATAACGCCGAATTGACGATGTCTGGCTGTGACGTGTTCCCACTTCTTAGGTCGAACCGTTCAACCGATCGTCACCAAATTTTACAGACATAATAATTGGCTACCAGAGACCATAGTCTCGCTTATTCAAATTTTTCGGACAGGAAATACGTTAGTAATACCAAAAAAAAGCCGTTTGTAATGTAATTTTAATTGCATATAAACCGTTCTTCTGACGCTAAAATTAAATAACCGAATTTGTAGACGAGAAAATAATAATAATAAAAAAAAATGTTCAAATGTTTGTAAATCTATCGGACCAAACTGCGTGGTCATCAGTCCATAGCTTACAAACTACTTAAACCTAGGTAAACTAACCTAAGGACAACACACACACAGCCATGCCCCAGGGAGGACTCGAACCTCCACGGCGAGCAACCGCGCGCTCCGCAGCGAAACGCTTTAGACCGCTCGGCTACTCCACCGCGGCGAGGAGAAAATTCTCGACAACTTTGTTCCCTTATGTTTTTTTCATATCTCGTATCGTTTGAGAGATATTTGCAAAAATAACGGAGTTGTGACACCCTCCATTGAATTAACGAAAACCAGCCGTTCGCAGATGTCACGTGACATTTCTCGCCCAGAACTCTCTCTGGCATACGCCATCTTGCGTTGCGTATTTGATGATTTTCTTATTTTAACTTACACGTTGTCATTTCAAAGCAATGGCGCACTGAAAAATTAACAAAAACACGTCGTTCTTCGTACGATAAATGATAATCTAGTGTCTAGAAATGTCATATTAATATCAGTTAAGAACGGCCATCAATAGTATGAGATTTAAGAACGGAACTTCTGAGCGTTGGCTTTACGGAAAATTAGGGCTGTAAGATGAAGAAGAACTCGATTTTTTGTATGATTTCCTTGCGAATGCCATGTTTGTGAAAGTCGTTAGTGACGATCCCTGTTTACATGTCATGGAATTTAACTCAAGGTACCACCGAATTTGTGAATTGCAGAGGCGAAATCTGCAAAGTATCAGTTTCTCATGCCGGGCTCGGTCTGCGCACGATCCGCATATTTAATCTACCTTTTGAGATTGAACTTGATAATATACTACAGGCCCTATCTGAATATGGTGACTTGTCCGGTTGAAGCATTTCAATGTGGATAACGGCGTGAGGAATATTAAAGTAGATCTTAAGAAGCATATCCCGTCCGGCATTCTTGTTCGCGGATTTCGAGCTCTCGTCGCGTACGACGGGCAGCCGCGAACTTGTGTCCTCTGCGTCTTCCCCGACCATCTGAAATCTGCGTGTGAAACCTGTCCATAGGACAGTCCGAAGGAAGGTACGTGGTTCTGATACCGTAGACAGTATATATTTTGAATTAACATTTTTATTGAAGGAACGCAAGGAGAAATTTGGAGAGGGAATTAAAGTTCAGTGAGAAGATATAAAAACTTTGCAGCTTGCCGATGACATAGTAATTCTGTCAGAGGATCTGGAAGAGACACTGAATGCAACGGACAGTGTCTTGATAGGAAGGTATAAGATGAACATTTACAACAGTAAAACGAGGGTAGTGGAATGGAGTGTCAGAAAATCAGGCGACGCGGAAAGAATTAGGTTAGGTAATGAGATAATAAAAGTAGTAGATGACTTTTGTTATTTGGCTTGGAAAATAACTTACGATGGCCGAAGTGAAGAAGATATAAAATTCAGAATTACTATGGGAAGAAAAGCGTTTCAGTAGAACCGAAATTTATTGACATCCAATATTAATTTAAATATTAGGTCAGTGTACATAATGTGTAAGTTTAATAATTATGTATTCTAATTCTACCCAAAAATCTGATTTACCAACAACATCCGTGGTTCTCAGTAATCATTATAACGGTTCTTTGTTGTAGGGCTATCCACCACGTCGCCTTATGTCACAGGCCAAACAATTTGTACTAAACCGATTGCCGACTTTTCTATATTTTTACCAAAAATGACAAGAACCGCACGGTAGACTTCTTTTTATGTCTTTGACGAAAAGAGCGAAGGTGCTTGCGGTACAGCCTCACCATTAACCCCGTTATCCGTCACAAATGACTTATATGGAAAACTTTTAAAAAATCACCTGAAGATGCGAATGCAAATCAAAATGTTCAAATGTTTGTACAGCTTATGGGACTTAACTACGGGGTCATCAGTCCCTAAGCTTACAAACTACTTATCAACTAGCTAACACTAAGGACGGCACAAATTTCCATGCCCGAGGGGGGATTCGAACCCCCGACCGCAGTGGCCGTGTAGACCGTGACTGGAGTGCCTCAGTCCCCTCGGCCACCGCGGCCGGCAATGCGAATGTAAGTCGCGAAACCGGTAGTGCGGTGTCTTCACGAGTCCAATAAAATAACAGCTCGATTGGACCGAGAACTTTCATTGAGACTATTACAATTTTAACACCCAATTTTTAACTGCGTGAAAGTTTCTTAATTATGTCTAAATACGAGGCGCGTCCAGAAAGTACGTTCCGTTTCAATTTATCTCCGCTGCAGCGCTGCGATTGCAGTTCCGCACATGCGCTGTAGACGACGTGTATCGAGGAGAAGAACGTGCGCCATTTGGAGATCGCTGTCAGTTACGAACGCTTTGTTGTGCTCGTTTGAAATGTCGGCGTCGATTGAAAATCCCGCCGCCTGTGAAATCAAGTCGGTGATTCGGTTTCTGAACGCGAGGAAAGTGAAACCGAGTGAAATTTGTCGGCAAATTTGCGATGTTTACGGACCAAATGCGATGAGTGATTCGATGGTGAGAAGATGGGTCCGACAGTTCAATGGTGGGCGTAGTGATGTGCACGATGAAGAACGAACCTTTGGTTGCAGAAGAACTTGTTCACGCGATTGATGACAAGATCCAGGAAAACTGTAGGTTTACAATTAGTGCTCTCGCTATGGACTTCCCCCAAATTTCACGATCACTGATGCATGAAATTTTTACCAAACAACTAAAATTCCGTAAACTTTGCTCACGTTGGGTACCAAAGATTCTCACTGAGCAACACAAAACACAACGGATGGGTAGTGCACTTGAGTTTTTGACCCGTTACGCTGAAAGCAGCGAAGAATTTCTGAGACGGATAGTCACAGGAGATGAAACGTTGGTTTCTTACGACACCCTGAGAGTAAGCGGCAATCAATGGAATGGAGGCACACTTCATCCCCACCAAAGGTAAAGCCGAAGCAAATCATGACACCTCGGAAAATGATGTACACAGTGTTCTGGGACTGGAAAGGCATCCTACTCGTTGACTTCTTACCGCGTGGTCAAACAATCCAAGTAGATGCTTATTGCGAGACACTTCGGGAATTGCGCCGTGCAATTCAGAATAAGCGCCGGGGACTGCTGTCAAAAGGTGTTGTTTTGCTTCACGACAACGCACGACCACACACTGCACGTGTGACGAAAAACCTCCTACAGGGATTTGGCTGGGACGTGTTGGACCATCCTCCGTACAGCCCTGACCTCGCTCCTAGCGACTTTCATCTGTTCTTACATCTCAAGTCTTTCCTCGGCGGTCATCACTTCACCAATGACGGCGATCTGAAAGAAACTGTTTCCAACTGGTTGAAGAGACAGGCGGCAGATTTCTATGAAGAAGGTATACAAAACCCGATGCCACCCTGTGACAAATGCCTGCAAAATGTCGGCAGTTATGTGGAAAAGTAGTTTACGAGTTGCAGAATTTTGTGCAATAAAAATTTCTTCTGTATCTATGTACAATTTCATTTCATTACCAAACGGAACTTACTTTCTGGACGCGCCTCGTATTTTAGCTACGGTTGCCCGTATACGCAGTAGTTAACAGGGTTAAGCTAGGCACACGCAATTCGCCAAAGTGACGTCCAATTAAGACTTGCACCAAGAAGTAAGCTTGGTAGGACACATTCTTAGATATCGAGGAATCGTAAATTTAGCATTGGAGGGAAGTGTGTGGGGTAAAAATCGCAGAGGGAGACCAAGAGACGTGTATAGTAAGCAGATTCAAGTGGATGTGGGTTGCCGTTCTTATGAGGAGATGAAAAGGCTTGCTCAGGATAGAGTAGGGTGGAGAGCTGCATCAAACCAGTCTCCGGACTGAAGACCATAACAACAACAACAGTACGAACTCAACATTCATTCCCAAGAGGGGATTCGAAACCAAACCTCGGAAGGGAAGCAGTCTTATGAGTTTTCCTGTCGTGTTATGCGCCGTGCGTTTACTCACAACTAATTTTGCAGGAGATGAAATCTAATGTGGAAATCCGAATAGAAACGTTCGATACTGCGGTTACATTTCAGCCTGAAGCAATTTTGCTAAGCCCTTCAATGGCAGTTGAGTGTTTTATTCTTCCAGCGCTATGGAAAAAAAATTGTTGAACATTGCTACAGACAAACATGTCCAACACCTACAATGGCTAGAAGTATTCCGAATGGGTAAATACGCTGTGAGTAATTACAAGGGATCAAGACATTGGTAGTAAGTCTGGCATAAGTTGGGTTTCGACGTATTTTTGAAAATGTTTGCTATCCGTTTCTGAGTGGTAGTCGGACTCTTTGGTTTTTGAGCCCTGAAACACGTGTCTCCGCCTGCTTGAACACAAACTCTGACCGGCATTTTTTTGTGACAGTGCTACTCACACACTATCACCACAGTCTAACATATACAGTCGCGACACTGACTGCTGTAAAAGTTGTTACCTACTGACAACTGCTGCGACACTAGCGCTCCTAGCGGCGGGCAAGCTGCCGAAGTAGTAATGTTTGTTTGTAATCGCTTTTGTACATAATTAACGAAACACTTACTGTAATTTCTGCGTTACACGCATTATATCGACAGACAAACATAATTCGGAAATGGATATGAAAACAGCCTGATTGAAATGATTGAATGTTATAAAGAACAACTCTGTCATGAACAGATACTTACGAATATGTGTATATATTTGAAGCTTACTCCGCTGAAAGTAAGTTGCATATGAGCATGATGGTATAATAAATTTCTATTACGGTCTATTCTTACTATGACAGTCAGTTTTTGACATGTATCAGTTCGGTATGGAGTCTAATGATTCTCACATTTTTACACGTCACTCGTCTTTCTTATACGTGCATATTCTTTTAAGTGTAATTACTTTAGCTTTTAAAAAACCAATGTTTTTATTTGTATATAAACAACAGTCTAGAGTGCAATTTTTTTTTTTTCGACTAGTTTCGGTTCTATTTAAACCATCTTCTGGAAATTAAGCTCCATTGATGTTGTGGAGCTGGCAGGAGACTTGGAGTCTTCCAGTGCAGAACCGAAACTAGTCGAAAAAAATTAAAATTGCACTCTAGACTGTTGTTTATATACAAATTGAAATTAAGAATACTGTTTCCCATAAGTGGAACAAAAATGTTTCCAAAAATATGAAATGTTTTGATGATTCTTGCCGTTTGTGGTTCAGATAGCAACAATTGTGGAATTGGGTTCTCCTTTGTTGGAAAACAGTTTGGTTGCTTTTATCGTTTTTCCTTCAGCTACAGCTGTGATGGTTGATTTGCTATGTTAAATACCGTATTTATTGCATTCTATATACGTTTCCTATGTTCCACCCTCACCGATTTTACTGGAATTGTAATGGAGAATACAAATGATGTCTCTCTGCTAAAGGACATGCCTCCTGGTGTTTCCTAGGCATTTTTATTTTAATAGAAAATGAAATTACTCATTTAAAGCCTGTATGTTACAGGATGATTGTAAATTAACTGTCGTGTAATATACCGTTTCGTATCTTATAAGGGATCTTATGAAAGCTAAGAAAGACAAATGGGGAGCTATTTTTAAATTATTACCTATTTATAAGGCACTACATACGTTCTCTAATGTAAAACGTATGCTGACGTCAATCTAAACGATACTATTCGCACTCATCAATTATCGTCTTCATAATTGTAGCTTGCCGGCCGCTTGGAGCGCTGCTATCGCAGCGTCAGACAAAAATCTGTGGGAGTGTGTTGACTGTACATGTTAGACTGTGCCTATACGTCTCGTCGAGAGCGTGGTCATTACAGACGGAGCTTCCGCTCGGAATGTTTGGGCAAGGATACAGATGGAAATCGGCCGTGCCCTTTTTAAAAGGAACCATCCCGGCATTTGCCCGGGGTGATTTAGGGAAATCACGGAAAACCTAAATCAGAATTTTTATTATTATGTCTGTTCCAAGGGAACAGACGTTGGCCGTGATCCACAGCAGAGATGAATATATCCATGTACGTACATACTTCGCAAATCGCGATATTTCCCGACGTCTGCCGCTCCTGTAAGATGGACAATCGCCGGCCGCGGTGGCCGAGGGGACTGAGGCGCTCCAGTCACGGTCTGCACGGCCACTACGGTCGGGGGTTCGAATCCCCCCTCGGGCATGGATATTTGTGCCGTCCTTAGGATTAGCTAGTTCATAAGTATTTTGTAAGTTTAGGGACTGATGGCCCCATAGTTAAGTCCCGTAAGCTTAACAAACATTTGAACATTTGATGGACAAACGATCTGCAACACATGAAAATTTGTGCCGGACCGGGACTCGAACCCGGCTCTGCCGCTATTCGCTAGCGGTCGCCTTAACCACTCGGCCACCCGTGCTCGCTCCCCGGACGGACTTGCCTCTTTCCCTCACATGCTCGCGCACGTTATAGTGTGAGTCCCACAGCAGGGAGAGACGCAGTTCTACCACCGTAAGATCGTCAGGCGGTAATGTTTATTATTATGTCTGTTCCAAGGGACTAAATCTGGATTTGAACCAGCGCCCTTCCGAATGCGAGTGCAGTGCGTTACCACTGCTAAAGCCACCTCGCTCGGTAGACTCGCACCGGGCCAGTGAATGTTCAGATGTTTGTATAGCTTATGGGACTTAACTACGGCGTCACTAGTCCCTAAACTTACAAACTACTTATCAACTAGCTACTACACTGTCAGTGTTGTCTACTTAATACCAAATTGAAAGGTAAACAAATTGATTTAAAAATAGAAGTAAGCACAAATAAATTATTTTAAAAGATTTAAATTATCTGTCTTTTTCAATTCACATAAGCATTTGTTTTAATTAGAAAGACGTTATTTTCCGTGTTTTGAACTTCTAAATGCATGGTTCTTGCCATATGAAAACAAAAAAAAAGATGATTTACGAACCGCATTTGTTTAAATTCCTACGCTGAATATTGATTTATATTTTTCTCTAATTTTTCAAATTTGTATAAAAAATATGTTGGTTACCTTTTTTAGACTTGGCAGCTTTCGTAAAAGCTCCCCACCATGTGACCTAACTAATAAATATTAAAACGAAAACTCTTGGGGTCAAATTTGACCCCGCCATGTCAGTTAAGGTTTAATGCTGGCAACGGCTACGCCACCCGGGTGATGGGTGGCAGCAAGGTACCTAGGCTAGAAGTAGGAGGGTCTGCCAGTTGGGCTGCTCCACTGCCATTGGCTAGCGCTGTATGACGTCACTCGGCAGCAGGCCGCCGTCAACTCATTTTCTCCGTCTTTTCTTTTCTCATTCGACAAAAAACATCGCTTTTAAGCTGTGGAGCACGCTTGTCACTAATATATATGTTTACTAACATACAAAGGACTGAGAAAGAAAGCTTCAAACATTATTTACAACTAGCTAATCCGTCCCGCCCCGCGAGTATATTTAATGATAATAATAATATTAATAATATTTAAACTTCTTTAACGCGAGAACCACTGAACGTATCCTGATGAGGTAGGTTTTCAAATTGTAGAGCTCATAACGGTCTAAAATAAAGTCCGCGAGAGCACATGTCTAACTTTTATAGATTTCCCACAATCACTATTTATGTAGTCTGAAGCCACAGGCGCCAGCGCCTTAGGAGAGAAAAATTGTACATTTGCTTCACTCGTAAAAGTTAGACATCTGCTCTCTTGGACTTTTTTTAGACATTTGTGAGATCTATAATTTAAAAGGAACCTCATCACGATACGTTCTGTAGTTCTCGAGTTATAAAAGGTTAAAGGGACAGACAGAGAGAAAATGTGCTTCTGTTTTATATAATATCACGATTTAACCTCCTTAGAGTGCGAATTTCGAAATTTTACTATGCCTGTAACCGTGACGCTAGTTCCTGCCATAAGTTGACGAAGGTTTATCGGAATCGGGTGAATGACATTGACAGGCATAGCATACGGACAAACAGAGGCCTTCATTTTTATACATTACACAAAGAAAATTTTCTTACAAAGCAAACTTAGCGGCCGATTTTCGCATTAATGCTTTTGTTTTACTCTACTATTACTATGAAGACTGAACTGAATACTACTTTCATACCTACAATTTTATCAATCGGCTTCACAAAAATGTTCGGAACAAATTGTGGCATTTTTGACGTTTATCTCGTCTCGCCGTTTACAGCGAGAGATCCGTATGCGCTGAAGTCCCTCATCTTTTGGAAACCGACGGTACAAAGTGCCTTCCGTCTGGCGTCCACTATTATTTCGCTCCGCCACAGAACAACACGAAGTGTTTTTAATCTAAATTACAGAAAGAATATACAGAAAAACTGTTCCCTGATACAAGAAAGCTACTTTCTATCGGAACACTTGACAGGGGAGGAAACGAGCGAGCGCAAAACACTGCTTCCTGCCTGCGCGTTCATGAGGGCGCCGCGGCAGCTTCTAGAGCCCTGTATTGGGAGAGTACTGCCAACCGGGCGAGCGCCGCCACTGTAGGCCTGTTGTATCTGGCAGTAGCAGCGCTATGCACGGCGCTGTTAAATTAACATTTATGGTAAAGGGAACCGGTCTGCACATCGACGTGGTATGACAATACGTTAAGTAAACAACGAACTTAAGGTTTTAGTCGTTTCATCGCATTTACAGCGAATATTAAGGAAAAATTGGAAATGTGAAATCAAGACCTTTATTTTTGAGCAAACTAGTTGTAAAATTGTTTCGTGCTAAAATTTAAACCCTGTACCAAATGCACTGCTTTCGCAATAAGTGACGTTCCTGCTTTCAAATTAGCTAAGGACTGGCGTTTTTATCTGTCATATATTGGTTTTTATCAAAGTAGATGTAATTAATACATGTTGCTTTCCATTAATCTAGTACCTAATGTTGATAGGTGTTGTGTGCTAATCTACATGTGATATTATCACATAACATTAACTGAGCTGGGAGTTGCTCAGTGATAATCTTTGGTACCCAACGTGAGCACGGTTTACGGAATTTTAGTTGTTTGGTAACAATTTGATGCATCAATGATCGTGAAATTTGGGGGAAGTCCATAGCGAAAGCACTAATTGTAAACCTACGGTTTTCCTGGATCTTGTCATCAATCGCGTGAACCAGTTGTTCTATAACAAAAGGTGGACGCCCGCTTCGTTCTTCATCGTGCACATCACTACGCCCGCCATTGAACTGCCGGACCCATCTTCTCACCATCGAATCCCTCATCGCATTTGGTCCGTAAACATCGCAAATTTGCCGACAAATTTCACTCGGTTTCACTTTCCTCGCATTCAGAAACCGAATCACCGACCTGATTTCACAGGCTGATGTTATATATATTGAACTGAAACGGAACTTACCTATTCTCTGAATATTAAATACCATTCAGTTTCAGTACACAGTAGCTAGGTCATGTCTTATTTCGTTTAGTCCCTTTGGAGGTTCGAGTCCACCATCGAGCATGGGTGTGTGTGTTGTCGTTAGCATAAGTTTGAGTAGTATATTGTCGTTTAGGTGATAGGGGGTTTGGACCCCCACGACCCTCCCTTCGGCTACGCCCTCGGGCCAGGCGACATGTCCTTATGGTGCCGGTGTCAGTGGAGACCGGCGACAGCCCTGGAGGGCCGGCACTGGCGTCTGCGCTGGCGTCTGCGTGGGTTGGCGGCCCTGCGGCCTGGGAGCGCCGCCAATTGGCCGCCATTACGCCAAAGTGCGCCACAATGGCGCCGCCTAATCGCCCGCAATGGGCCCCTCTAGCCGGGCCCCACTGACGCTACCACTGAAGCCCAGGGCACTCGGCTACTCTCTACACTCTCCTCAACGGGGTTTCCCAAAAACAACGCCGCCTCCCCTCCGGCCATCGCCGTTCGACCTCCCGAAGCGCCCCCGTATCGCTCGTGTGTCTCCTCGAACTCCCCTCTTGGGCATGAATGTTGAGTTTGTCCTACAAAAATAAAAAAGGGGGTCGTCAGATTTGGGGCCCCACGTTTCGCACGTGCCTTGCGCCAGCTCTGAGGTAGAGGTTACATTAGATTAGATTAGATTAGTTATTTGTTCCGTAGATCCATATTGAGGCGATCCTCGTGGATGTGGAACATGTCAAGAAACAAAATTTACAAGTTGAATAACAGATCATACTAATAATATAAATACAAATACATACACTTATAACATAAATACAGATACATAATTTTTAAGGTGGTTTTTTTTCTGATAATATAATAATACTAATATAGTATGAGTGCATGCATCATTTGGTACAATTTAGAAATTCACTAATGGAGTAGAAGCAGTTGGCCACTAGAAAGTCTTTTAGGTTCCTCTTAAACTGATCTTTATTTTTAGCTAAATTTTTTAAACTTGATGGTAAATTATTGAAAATGTGTGTTCCTGAGTAGTGGACCCCTTTTTGAACTAAAGTAAGTGCTTTTAAATCGTTGTGTAGATCATTTTTATTCCTAGTATTGTATGTATGAACTGAGCTGTTTGTTGGGAAAAGGGATATATTATTTATGACAAATTTCATTAAGGAATAAATATACTGAGAGGCAGTAGTTAATATACCCAGTTCTTTGAAGAGGCTTCTACAAGACGTCCGTGAATTTACTCCACAAATAATACGTATCACACGTTTTTGGACTCTGAAGACTTTTTGACTGAATTGAAGAGTTACCCCAAAATATTACACCATATGACATTAAGGAATGAAAGTAAGCAAAGTATGCAAGCTTTGTTATTTTTATGTCTCCTATGTCTGATAACACTCGTATTGAAAATACAGATTTGTTGAGTCGTTTCTGCACTTCTGCGGTGTGCTCCTCCCAACTAAATGTATTATTATTTATTATTAATACTGTCGACCTCTTCTATCTGCTCTTCTTCATACTTAATGCATATGCTGTCAGGAAATCTTTTACATGTTCTGAACTGCAAGTAGTGCGTCTTTTCAAAGTTTAATGACAATAAGTTGGCTTTAAACCATTTATTAATGTTCATGAAAATATCAATAGCAGACCTTTCTATCACTATGCTCTATGTACTTTTTATTGCAATACTTGTATCATGTGCAAACAAAACGAACTCTGCTTCTGGTAGTGTAACTGATGAGAGGTCATTAATGTACACAAGAAAAAGCAATGGCCCTAAGACGGACAGATATGAAAGCTGCAAGAATGATTGCAGGTACTAATAGATGGGAACAATGGCAGGAGGGTGTCCATAATGAGGAAATCAAAGAAACGCTGGGAATGAACACCATAGATGAAGCGGTTAGAGCGAACAGACTGAGATGGTGGGGTCATGTTACACGCATGGGAGAAGCAAGGTTACCTAAGAGACTCGAGCTCGGCAGTGGAGGGTAAGAGGAGTCGAGGTAGACCAAGAAGAAAGTACTTAGATTCGGTGCAGAATGATTCTGAATTAAAAGGCATACCATCAGATGAGGCATCAATGCTAGCATTGGAGGAATTTTATTAGAGGTACTTTGCTCCAGACTGAACGCTGAAAGGCGTAATCAGCCTCTAATGATGATGATGATGATGATGAATTATCCCTTGTATGAAATTAGTGTTTTGTTATTCTTCACAGACGTCTACTCAATGCAATCTCAAGTGTAGTAAGTACACTTTATAGACCAACACACTCGGTTTAAACTTTTTCCTGTCATTTTCAGTTCATAGTCAATTTTCATGTTTTTCAGGATTTTGATATACTAAACAGATCTATAGACAAAGATTTTGAGCAATAATCAAAAATTTATCAATAACAATGATGGGCCGGCCGCGGTGGCCGAGGGGACTGAGGCGCTCCAGTCACGGTCTGCACGGGTACTACGGTCGGGGGTTCGACTCCCCCCTCGGGCATGGATATTTGGGCCGTCTTTCTTAGTCTTAGCTAGTTCTTAAGTAGTTTGTAAGCTTGGGGACTGATGACCCCGTAATTAAGTCCCGTAAGATCTACTAACATTTGAACATTTGAACAATGATGGCTAAATTGAAAAAGGTTTAAGCTCAATATTTTTTCAATAATGAATATGCCAATGATTTTTCTAAGTGTCAAAAATGGATAACGTATTTATTTTCCTTTATTGTCATTTCAACGCCGACGGAGTCGGCAGGCTGGCAGCAGCATCAGGCGCTGCTCTTCAGCCGAGCGTACCTGTATAGTGCAAGGTGAGATTAAAATAAACAACGGCACGAGAGTAAAAACGAGGAATGAAACAACATGGCACGAAGAGAAACCGTGAAGCTTAAAAACTGGACACTGGAGACAACAGTGCAGGCTTAAAACACATGAACAGGCGAGAGAGACAGACACATAAACAGTTAAAAACAGTCTGTGCCACGGTGGCGAGAAAGTCACATTGAGTAACGTCACTGGACACACGAAGAAGTAACACGGCGACACAGGTGAAGAGGAGACGTTATTCGACGCACTGTAAACGCACACTGAGGCACGGATGCACTTTCCAAGGGGGAGGGGCGGCAAATCTGACGACCCCCTTTTTTATTTTTGTAGGACAGACTCAACATTCATGCCCAAGAGGGGGTTCGAAGCCAAACCTCGGAAGGAGCGTCTTCGGGAACCGTGGCATGGCGCCTCGACTACCTGCCGGCCGCCCCTGTTGAATAAGGGAGGGAGGAGGACTGCTTTCCTCTTCGCCACTGTGGCAGCGGCGTCGTGTTTACGCCGGAGGAACAGAGGAAGGGAGCAGTCTGACGTACACCACTGCCAGTACTCTTATGGAGCGCTGCCACTCTGTTACGAAAAATGTTCAAATGTCCGTAAATCTATCGGACCAAACTGCGTGGTCATCAGTCCGTAGCTCACAAACTACTTAAACCTAGGTAAACTGACCTAACGACAACACACACGCCCATGCCCCGGGAAGGACTCGAACCTCCACGGCGAGCAACCGCGCGCTACGCAGCGAGACGCCTTAGACCGCTCGGCTACTCCACCGCGGCACAATCTGTTACGCCCCTTGCGTTTACTCACAACTAATATTGCACGAGATGGAATCTGATGTGGAAATTCGAATAGAAACGTTCGATACTGCGGTTACATTTCAGCCTGAAGCAATTTTGCTAAGCCCTTCAATGGCGGTTTCCGAGTGTTTTATTCTTCCTGCATTATGGATAGATATGGTTGAACATTACTAGTCAAACATGTCCAACACCTACAAGACTAGAGTTATTCCGAGTGGGTAAATACGCAGCGAGTAATTACAAGGGATAAAGACATTGATAGTAAGTATGGCATAAGTTGGATTTTGACGCATTTTTAAAAAATTTTCCTATCCGTTTCTGAGTGATAGTGAAACGTTTTGGATTTTGAGCCATGAAACACCTGTCTTCACCTGCATGAACAACAATTAAACTGTCACCGTCACTTTTGTTTGACAATACTACTGGCACACTATCACTTTACCAACATTTATTTACTGTATACGATTTTCTTTTGAATACATTACCTGTTCACAACAATTGAAAAATGTTTATTTACGTTAATTTTGTAAGTTCATGCTGCGCAGGATTAACCGAGCGGTCTAAGGCGCTGCAGTCATAAACTACGCGGCTGGTCCCGGCGGAGGTTCGAGTCCTCCCTCCGGCATGTGTGTGTGTGTTTTGTCCTTAGGATAATTTAGGTTGAGTAGTGTGTGTGTGAGCTTAGGAACTGATGACCTTAGCAGTTACGTCACACAAGATTTCACACACATTTGAACATTATCGTAAATTAACAAGGCTTGTTAAAATTGGCTATAGTTCTTCAATCAGGTTTGACTCTATTGTTGAGCTGGGGCCAAGCGACTGTTTTGTTCAAATCTGTAGAGAATGTCACCAATCAGTCCAATTTTTTGTTTTTATTTTTGTCACATCTACATACATTTCGGGTACAGTGTGGCTATTCTCAATGCTTTGTGTTTTCATCTATACCGTTGTGCTGAACGTAACTGACAACCTGGCGGTTTACATGTAAGCACATATTAAAAGCTTTTGAGACTGGCCGCGGTGGAGTAGCCGAGCGGTCTAAGGCGCCTCGCTGTAGAGCGCGCGGTTGCTCGCCGTCGGAGGTTCGAGTCCTCCCTGGGGGATGGGTGTGTGTATTGTCCTTAGGTTAGTTTACCCAAGTTTAAGTAGTACTGATGACCATGGAGTTCTGTCAGCTAGATTAACAGACATTTGAACATTTTTCAGACTGGCCACTCAACGGCCGAAACCTCGGAAGATCTGAAAAGTAAAAACAAAAACTGCGATTGATTGCTGACATTTCCTATAGATTTGTTTAAATGAAATTCCACAAACGTTTTGAAAAACAAAAAGTCATGGGGTGGGGGATGGCAATTTAGCAGTCGCCCTGCTAATGGCCCAGTTCTGTATGCTTGCTTCTACATCTACATCTCTACATCTACATAGATCCTCTGCAAATCACATTCAAGTGCCTGGCAGAGGGTTCATTAACCACTTTCATAACTTTTCTCTACCGTTCCATTCTCTAATAGCGCGCGGGAAGAAGGAACACCTAAATCGTTCCGTTTTCGATATGATTTCTCTTATTTTATTGGGATGGTCATGTCTCCCTAAGTAGGTGGGTGCTAGCAAAATATTTTCACATTCAGAAGCAAAAGTCGGTGATTGAAACTTCGCAAACAGATCACGCCGCAATGAATAACGTCTTTCTTCTAATGATTTCCACCACAATTTGTGCAACATTTCCGTGACGCTTTCCCCCCTGTAACGTGATAAAACAAAACGAGCTGCCCTTCTCTGAACCTTCTCAATGTCTTCCGTCAGTCCCACCTGGTGAGGGTCCCACAAGGGGCAACAGTACTCCAGGAGAGGACGCACAAGTGTGATGTAGGCAGTCTCTTCGGTGGAGCTGGTGCATCTTCGAAGCGTTCTGCCAATGAAACGTAACCTTTGGTTCGCCTTCCCCACAATATTTTCTATGTGTTCTCTCCAGTCAAAGTTGTTCGTAATTGTAACTCCTAGGTATTTGGTAGAATTTACGACCTTAAGATTTGGCTGATTTATCGTGTAATTGAAGTTCAGCGGATTTCTTTTAGTGGTCATGTGTATTACTTCACACTTTTTTTTATTTAGTGTCAATTGCCAATTTTCGCACGGTGTAGAAATTTTGTCTAAATCGCTTTGCAGTTGCTTTTGATCCTCTGCTGACTGCGATAAACGACAACATCATCCGCGAACAGTCCAAGGGAGCTATTCAGATTGTCTCCTAAATCGTTTATAAACACGAGGAAGAGTAAGGGACCTATAACGCTTCCCTGTGGAACGCCAGATATCACTTGTGTTTTACTGGATGACTTACCGTTAATTACAACGAACTGTGTTCTTTCTGATAGGAAATCGAGAATCCAATCGCATAATTGGGGAGATATTCCATAAGCACGCAATTTCATTAGAAGCCGCTTGTGGGGTACAGTATCAAAAGCCTTCCGGAAATCCAGGAATATGTAATCGATTTGAGATCCCTTGTCGATGGCACTTAACACTTCATGTGAATAAAGGGCAAGCTGTGTTTCGCAAGAGCGATACTTTCTGAATTTGTGTTGACTATTGGTTAATAGGTCGTTCTCTTCACTTCTGTGTCTTCCTTGAAACCCGTGTCGTGGGCATCCCAAACACTGGATCAGTACTCTAGAATAGGTCACACCAGCGTTCTATACGTGGTCCCCTTCTAACTACGTATTGCACTATTTCAAAATGTCACAGTTTTACAGTTCCAGGAAAAAACGTATTACACACTTCCAGTAAATCAGAAAATCATGTTACACACTTATGTCTAAATATCAACAAATAATACAATCCCTTGAGACAACGTTGTCTCAGGGGAGACATTGAATTAAAATTTGTGCAGTGGTCGGGATTCGAACCCGGGACCTTCTACTTGCTAGGTAGCTGCTTTAGATCACTTTTTTTTTTTTTTTTTTTTTTTTTTTTTTTTTTTTTTTTTTTTTTGTTCTGTGGGGAGATCAGTTCATTGCGGCCGTTGTTCCTTTTTGTTCGTTGTCGTTCGATGAGTTCTTGGCTCAGCTTTTTTATTACAGAGAGCCCGGCTAGATCACTCGGCTAACACAGCGTTGCAGCCAAAGCGACTACACGGCCTGTCTTAAAGCACTTCTCCCTCCACACCACATACTTTAATTCTGCCTCATCTTCCCTTTGAAATGCGTATCAAAGTCTAGTTGCTCTGGCTACGGTGTTACCTGAGTGGTCTAAAGCAGCTACCTAGTAAGAAGGAGGTCCCGGGCTCGAATCCCGGCCAGTGCACAAATTTTAATTCAATGCCTCTCCTTATGTTTAACACCTATGTCTGTTGTGATGAAATCAAAGCTGACACTCACCACAGTATAATATTACACACGTATCAGAGAATCCTTTGCACGTGTCGATCACAGATATAAATACAGCACACACGACTCTAGGTTCGATCCTCCAACGAGTGGCCGAATGGTGCATTCGGCTAAGTTATTCAGAGATAGCATACCGATCGTGAGAGTATCATATTGCACAGTTATGTCTGTCCTGATAATTCAGAGATGTTGTTGTTGTTGTGGTCTTCAGTCCGCAGACTGGTTTGATGCAGCTCTCCACGCTACCGTGTCCTGTGCAAGTCTCTTCATCTGAGAATACGTTCGGCAACCTACATCCTTTTGAATCTGCTTACTGTATTCGTCCCTCGGTCTCCCTCTACGATTTTCACCGCACACGCTTCCCTCTAATGCTAAGTTGACAATTCCTTGATGTCTCAGAATGTGTCCAACCAATCTATCTCTTCTCTTAGTCAGGATATGCCAGAAACTCCTTTTCGCCCCGATTCGGTTAAGCACCTCCTCATTAGTTACGTGATCTACCCATCTAATTTTCATCATTCGTCTGTAGCACCACATTTCAAAAGCTTCTATCATCTTTTTATCTGAACTCCTTATCGTCCACGTTTCTCTCCCATACAACGCTACACTCCAGTCAAAGACTTTCAGAAAGGACTTCCTAACATTTAAATTAATATTGAATGTTAACAAGTTTCGCTTCTTTAGAAACGCTTTTCTCCCCATAGCCATTCTGCATTTTATATCTTCTTTACTTCGGCCATCAGAAGTTATCTTCCTACCCAAATAACAAAATTCATCAACTACTTTTATTGTCTCCTTACCTAATCTAATTCCTTCAATATCGCCTGATTTTCTGACTCTGCATTCCATTACCTTCTTTTTACTCTTGTTAATGTTCATCTTATATCTTCCTTTCAAGACACTGTCCATTCCATTCAATTTCTGTTCTAGATCCTTAGCACTCTCTGACAAAATTACTATGTCATCGGCAAACTGCAAACTTTCTATTTCTTCTTCCTGAACTTTAATGCCCTCTCCAAATTTCTCATTCCATTCCTTCACTGCCTGCTCAATGTACAGAATGAACAACATTGGGGAAAGGCTACCACCCTGTCTTACTCCCTTCCCAACCTCTGCGTCCCTTTCTTGCCCTTCGATTCTAATAACCGCTGTCTGGTTTTTGTATAGGTTGAATATAACCCTTCGCTCCCTATATTTTACCCCTGCTAGAGATGATAACACTCAAATCCCAGAAATTCAGTTGTTCTCTGCTTACATCTCTGTACTGAGGTTTCGATTCTGCAACAGCGCTGTTGCCTGGAAACTTCGCGTCCTGCATAACACGCTGTAGTCTTTGAGGTATATCTCAATGCTCGAACACATCTTACCTTCATGCATCAGATATGAGGAGCAACTAATCAAAACGTATAATGTTCGTTGATTCAAATTTTTCAGAAGAAGCAAAAGAAATGATATGTGCTAAACTACTTAATAAAATTCTATGTTGTTTCCAAAGTTAGATCCGTTTTGAGGTACTGAACTAGAACATACCTTGCAAGAGTTCAATTTCTTTTTACTTAGGTTAGAAAATCCATTTATATTTCGGACAAGATTCGTTTTGATGCGTGATATAGGACATTACTCGTTTTGATGCGTTTTAGTAACATACCTTCATTACTTCACACTAACTTTTATATTTAAAAATGTTATATTAGACATTCGCACTTCACATGAGTTGTATCATTTAAATGACATAAGATTAATTTTACTTCAAGGAATGCCACAAAGCCTCACATTACTGTGAAAAACTGGATCAACACAACAATCTGTTACAGACAGGATATGATAGGGAAAGGTAAATTTACTAGTTTTTGTCCATTCTAGGTTCTTCATGTAAGCAATTACAATCAATATGTGTAGGAGTGAAACTACTGCATGGAACTTCTAAAGCCGACACGAAAAGTTTGTTTTTCTTCTTTCCAATGTGCGCCAGTTTCCATTTCTCCTTTTGATTTCTTCTTCATTCTTTTTCTTGTCCCACGATCTATACCATTCTTCCCAAGAACCACACGACCTTTTTCTAACTCTATTGGGAGCAATACATACAAACCACAACACTACACTGCCGCTGTGCACTGCTAACAACAACGATGTGGCTCAAGTAGTGTAAACAATGCCAGAAGGCGACAATGCAGTAGGCTATAATGCTTTGAAGTACTGTGAACCCTGAGACTTTTGTTAAACTCTCCAGTGTTGGCAAATTAGACGAAAGGGAAGCTAAATCAAACGTAAATGGTGGACATTATACGTTCTAATTCACGATTGGTTTTAACCACTCATTCACAACTTAAAAGTGCGACCGACACCGCGAGCTGCGACCTAAAAGGAAAGCTGCCGGTCGCGAACTAAAATATGTGCGATAGGTCGCGAACTAAGGTCGCGAACTAAAATTTGCGCGATAGGTCGCCAACTAAAATATGCGCGATAGGTCGCGAACTAAAATATGCGAGATAGGTCGCGAACTAAAATATGCGCGACAGGTCGCGAACTAAAATATGCGCGATAGGTCGCGGACTATGGTCGCGAACTAAAATATGCGTGATAGGTTGCGAATTAAAATAAGCGAGATAGGCCGCGAACTAAAATATGCGCGATAGGTCGGGAACTAAAATATGCGCGATAGGTCGCGAACCAAAATATGCGCCATAGGTCGCGAACTAAAAGATGCGCGATAGGTCGCGAACTAAGTTCGCGAACTAAAATATGCGCGATAGGTCGCGAACTAAAATATGCGCGATAGGTCGCGAACTAAAATATGCGAGATAGGTCGCGAACTAAAATATGCGCGACAGGTCGCGAACTAAAATATGCGCGATAGGTCGCGGACTATGGTCGCGAACTAAAATATGCGTGATAGGTTGCGAATTAAAATAAGCGAGATAGGCCGCGAACTAAAATATGCGCGATAGGTCGGGAACTAAAATATGCGCGATAGGTCGCGAACCAAAATATGCGCCATAGGTCGCGAACTAAAAGATGCGCGATAGGTCGCGAACTAAGTTCGCGAACTAAAATATGCGCGATAGGTCGCGAACTAAAATATGCGCGATAGGTCGCGAACTAAAATATGCGCTATAGGTCGCGAACTAAAGGATGCGCGGTAGGTCGCGAACAGAATTAAAAATCACGTGTTTGCCTTCTGCTGATGAGAGCCATTTCGAGGTTAGCGTCTCTCTGCCTGCTAGATTACATAGTTCAGTGCTACAAATTTTCTGTTTTGAAGTATAAAGCACTCTGCAAATCTGACTAATAAATTCCATAACGCCGAGATGTAGAGATAACTCTAAACTTAAACGCGAGGACTTATCCACAGACTGTTTCTTTTAGTTTGCGTGATATCGTTAGCGGCTCAAGCAGCAAGCGCATGAAGCAGCTAGGTGGGGGAACTTCTCCCTCCACCTGCGCAGACCACGCCGCTCAGCCGTCACTGGGAGCGGACGAACTAAAAGAGCGAACTAAAGTCAGCGCTCCCGATCGCGAACTATTATGCACTGGTGAGGCTGGTAGCGAGACTTGGTTATCTCACAGGATTCGCTTCCCTGCCTTCCATCAGTTCATATCCACTGGACACAAGAATTAGGGGATCACTTGTCATATCTAGGTTCAGAAGTATTGTCATCTGCAGAATGAACTAAAATGTCTTTCTGTCGGTTGTAAAGAGTGGACACCACAGCATTAGGGGAACAGAGACAGCGGTGCTGAAAGAAAGTCGCTGCACAGGGGTTTCTAGTCGCCTCGTGTTTACTTCTCTTTACCAAACGAGAATTACCCAAGCAGTTCATACAGTGTAGTGAGCACTAGAGTTGTGGCGATTCGTGAGTGAGTCGTTCGTTTGAACGAATACAAATAAAGAATCGCGAGAATCGAATCGTGATCCGGACAAATCGTCGTTCAAAAGAATCGCCTGTCTAAAAATTCGTGATTCGAAAGCAAGTGGCGAATCGTGCCGAATAATTACGAAAGCCAGAAAGCGTGTGAACAAAGGAAGCACAGAACGAAGATCGTGAGCCGTTAATTGTTAGCCTATTCACGAATTACAGATGGCAGAAACAAAACGCAGCGAAATACACAGCTGCCAATACATACGACTATACGTCTTTTATATAGTTTACATATTATGTATTTAAACGAGCAATCTTTACAGTTTATATTTCGCGTATCCCTGAAACGGCTGTAACGATTTGGATTATATTTTGTGTTTAGAGAGGTTTAGGCTTTTCGAGTTCATATACACTGTTGTAGTTTTTGTAAAAACTCAATTTTATAAAAATATCCTTTTTATATAAAAACGTGAATTTAAATGTTTTTAAAGCCGTCTCAAAAATCTTTTTTACCATTTTGGTTTTTACATTATCAGCTTTCCTGAAAGAAACCGATTTTACAAAAAAAAAAAAAAAAAAAAAAAAAAAAAAAAAAAAAAAAAAAAAAAAAAAAAAAAAAACGAACATTTTAATAAACGCGAATTTCTTGTATCTCGAAAGAAATTTAATATTTAGAGACGGATTTTTATTTTTAATGTTTATTTATATAGACGTGTTCCTTAAAGTAATTGAGTTTACATAATAAGTATTTTATAATGATTACATTTGTGTTAATTATCATAGATTTAATCTCAATATATAAAAGGAAGTGTCCCGATTGACTGACTGACTGATTGGCTGACTGACTCATCATCGCCCAGCCCAAACCACTGAAGACAGAAACTTGAAATTTGTAAAGGGTGTTGATCTTACCCTCTAGGCGTCATTAAAGAAACGATTTTCCGATATTCCGCCCGTAAGGGGGTGAAATAGGGGATGAAACGTTTTCTGAAAATACGTAACTATTTAGGCAATTTTGAAGCTAGAACTACAAAATTTCGGATTTCAATTCAGGGTTCGAATTTAAAAGACACGTGTTTCGGCATTTTTTGAAATTCGACAAATAAGGGGGTAAAATAGGTGACACAAAAAATTCATTTTCAAAAATATGTTGCTGTTAACTCAAATTTTAAGCTACAACTACGAAACTTCGGATATGGAATCTTGGTCAGGATTAAAAATCCATGATTTTTACTATTTTTGGAAATTCAACAAGTAAGAGGATTAAGTAGAGGATCAAAAATTCTTTTTGAAAACACGTTGCTATTGATACAATTTTGAACATAGAGCTGCAAAAACTGATATTTGCATAGTTGGTTAGACGTTACAAAATACGTGTTTCGGTATTTTTGGAAATTCAACCATCAACGGGGTAAAATTGGAGAGAGGGTGTTTTTCGAAAAATATTGCTATTTATGCAATTTTGAAGTTAGAACTACAAATTTTCGTATTTGGATTCGGGATTCGAATTTAAAAGACACGTGTTTCGGCATTTTTTGAAATTCAACGAATAAGGGGGTAAAATAGAAGACGGAAAAAATTGATTATCAAAAAAATGTTGCTGTTTTATCAAATTCAAGCTATATCTACGAAACTTAGGTTATGGAATCTTGATCAGGATTAAAAAGACACGTGTTTTGGTATTTTTGGAAATTCAACAACTAAGGGGCTAAAAGAGGGGATCAAAAATTCTTTTCGAAAACATATTGTTGTCAAGACAATTTTGAAGCTACAGCTACAAAAATTGGTATTTGTATTGTTCGTTAGAATTTAAAAAATACGTATTTCGGTATTTTTGGAAATTCAACCATCAAGGGGGTTAAATTGGAGAGGGAATGTTTTTCAAAAATCTTTTGCTAATAAGGCAATTTTGAAGCTACAACCACTAAAATTGGTATATGTTTTCTTGGTCAGAATTAAAAGGACACGTGTTTCGGTATTTTCAGAAAATTAATCAATTAGGGGGTGAAATAGGGGATGAAACAATTTTTGAAAATAATTTGCTATTAAGCCAGTTTTGGTGCTGTTAGCTCAAATTTCAAGCTTTAACTACGAAACTTAAGATATGGATTCTTCGTCAGGATTAAAAAGAAACAAATGGTGCAGCCAAACAGCCTACGCATGCGAAGCTGCGGGGGTTCAACTAGTTTATATATAAATGGCCGAAGTATTCAAACAGAACGAAAAAAAAAAATGGTAAGGATACAGCAGGATTCGAAATAAGTGACCTGCGTTCACTAAACCTACAACGCTACTAAATGACACCAGAAGTAGTTGGTAGCGTAATATGTATTTATAGTCGCTAGCGAAAGTTCAAAGAATATTTTCTCGAGAATTTTTGAGAGCTCATTATTATTTTAGTTGTGAACTTTACGCACCAGAAATATTTAAAAAAATCCGATACCCATATTGTCACCTTTTCGGCACTCTGTAAGATTTGTGCCGTCGTAGACCAGAAAGAATCGTGAACGAATCGTAGGAACAGATGCAAAAGGTTAATATTCCGACATCCATGACACAGACATGTATTGCTATCTATGAGCAAGATGTTGAAACATTTCTCCCTTTTTTATATTTTAATTTAAATTTTTAAGTCAGTATAAATTTTTGCAAGTTAATGTGAGCACAAAATAGAATAACTGTAAAGAGTGGTTGGAAGAAATATTTCAATACTGGTTACGTAGCAAAGCCATCTATCTATTGAAATGAATCTACTATGCTGTACTTTTAGAGAAATTAATGAGCTACGCACCAAGAAAGTAGTTAAAATCCTTTTCTAACCTGTCTGATACTGATAAGCAACGTGAACCTAACTGTTGGAGACATTAGCACTATTGCAAATTTAGTGACTAAGTTTGCGGCTAGTTGATCTGTTACTAATCGAAAATGGTAAGTCGCTCGTAATCTCAGGGTCGCAGTTAGAATAATTATTTAATAAGAGAACGTGAAAAAATGGGTCCTATGGTACACATCTCCAACAATTAGATTCGTAAATCAGTGTAATTCATTATTCTTTTGTCCTGAAAAATAAATTGCAATATACAGTTAAATGAAAAATGTGAGAGGAAAAAAATAAGGTTCCAATCTCAGTACAGATAAGTACTCGGACTAATTTCGGTAAACTGATGAAACGATTATTATTGAAATAAATGAAGCAAGTCTACATATACATCACATTCAAAGTTCAGTTACCTTTGCGAAATCTGATTAAATTCATACAGTCAGGATCTGGTTATAAATTCAGTACATCATTTCAATTACAACTTTCTCATTGAGATATATCGTACAGACATTTTCACAATTCATCAGGTCATACAAGCGTAATATGGAAGAGAAGTTTACTAGACGAGAGTATAATGCAGAAGAGAAAAATTGCGTCACTACTCCTTTCTTTTAAATGAAACAAAAGTTAAATCTATTGGCCGAGTGCACCAGCCTCGGTCAAAAAGCACGATAGTCAAGGGTTCCGAGAACACGGTCAAAAGTTAACCGCGGTTAAAACGTCTCTGCGGTGACCAACGTTCATCACCGGTCAGCAAACCGTCGTCAGCCAATCGTCCATTTGATCGCGATCAAGTCCGCGTAGCGCAATGGAAGGCACCCGAGTGATGCAAAGGTGTTAGTTGAGCTTACCTACATGTGTATTCTCGACTATCTTTGGTGAATGACGACAGTACCACGTGATTTGTATGTACAAGATTGTAAATAACGTAAAATTGTACGACGCTTCTCGCCGGGCTGCAGTGGTTATGTTGGCACCAATGGTAATGACGGCAACTAAGATGACCAATAAATATTTTTTCGTGACTACTTCAATGAGAACGAAAATTATTTTCTCCTGAACGGACAAGGATACATATAAGAACCTTTCAACCATAGAGCAGGTACAGTATTAATTTTGCTGCGAGTGAAACGAGCAGCAATAACATTTACTCTGTTGCTTGTGAAAAATATTAACGCAATTCTAAAATTCATTGTTTATCTGTTGCCAACATAAGCACTGGAGCCCAGCGAGAAGCGTCGTAAAATTTTACCGAATCCAGTCATATTGCAAAGAGAAATGATTATTAAAAGAACACCCTAAGACAGATTTATATAATTACTTAAATTATGATTTATTGTTACGAACAAATCAACTCAAATGTCATTGTTGTTCACAGCGTACTTTCCCATGCACCGCATGTTCACCTGGTAACAGAAATATACAGATAACATGTTTTAATAACACAAAAGCTTTACGATTATAGTTACGGAACATATCGTAATTTTTTATTCAAAACGTTTTCTGAATTTGATGGTTACCTTACTGGAAATATTCATTAATTATAGAGCGGCGAACTGCTCTTCCTGGCAATGTGTCGTCACGATATATGTTACTGTTGTCACCAGTAAGTATGTTAAATGCACCAGTTGCATATGCTCTTAACGTAATCAATAGTCTGTTCATAGGCGAAATAGGGTTATTTCTATCGGTAGGAAATTCTAACCTGTCACTGATTTGGTTTAACAACCACCACACTTTCTTTGGACAAAAAAAATGTTTCTTCGAACTTTTTGTCACTGTAATCTTCAAAAGAGTCCCCCTTTCCACAATCATTGGGTTCCGGTTTTGATCCCGATTTAAATGATTGAGGTAAAATAAATATTTGTCAATTCCGTCTAAAACAGCAAAACGCGCCGCCATCTTGATACTGCACACTCGTGAAACCCTGGTCATCTCGACAAAACCGGGCGTCAGCCGCGGTCAAATTTAACCGCGGTCAACTCCCTCGTTTAACTTTGATCGGTGTCGGCGCACCAGAAACTCGAGTTGACCACGGTTAGATGCCGACTTGACCGCGATTAACTTTTGACCGAGGTTGGTGCACTCGGCCGTATGTATTATTCTAATTGCTCTTTGTTCAGAGTTAGTCTTTGACTTAAGTTTTTCAAAGAATATATTGCGTCTTTAAGAATTTAGTGACACATTGAAAATGATACGAAATTACAGGAAAAATATACAAATATAAGCATAATTAATTTAAATATGGGCAAATAAATATTGTTTTGTATGTGGAGGCGCATGTAACACTACAATGTAGAAGTAACAAATCGTGCCAATGCAGACTGAAGAATCGCGAACGAATCGTAGGAATCGATTCACAATGTGGGATTGAATCGCAAGAATCGATTCATAGAGGAAGAATCGCGTTGCCCAACTGTAGTGGAGCAGGCTGTAGCACAGTCTAACATATACAGTCGCGACACTCACTGCTGTGAAAGTTGTTACCAACTGACAGTTGCTGCGACACTAGCGCTCCTAGCGGTGGGCAAGCCGCCGAAAGAGTGATGTTTGTTTATCATTATTTGTGTACGTAATTAACGAAATAGTTAATATAATTTTTGTGTTACAAGCATTAGTAATATATCAAGAGACATACTTGATATGGAAATTAATGTAAAAACAGTCGAACTTAACCGATTCAGTGGTATAACGAAGATCTTCGTCATGAACCAATATTTACGAATATGTGTATATTTGCAGCTTATTCCGCTGAAAGTAAGTAGAATATAAACATAATAGAAAGATAAATTTCTATTTTGATCTGTTTTTTGACACGTATCATTGTTGTATGGGGTCTAATGTTTCGCACATTTTTAGGCTTCTCTCGTCTTTATTATAAACCCATATTCTTTTGAGTGTGATTACTTTAGCTTAAGAAGACAATGTCTTGAAGACTCTTGCCGTTTGTGGTTCAGCTGTAGTAACAATTGTGGAATTGGGTTCTTCTTTGTTGAATACGGTTTGATTGCTTTTTCAGTTTTCTTGTCAAGTTTCCGATGTTTTCCTTCAGCTACAGTTGTGGTGGCTGATTTGGTATGTTAAGTACTGTAGTTATTGCATTCTTCATTCGTTTCCTACGTTCCACCCTCACTGATTTCATTGGAATTGGAATGGAGAAACGTTAACGTTCTTAAGAAGAATAAACACGTCTTTCTGCCAAAGGGCGGGTATTCGGTGTTTCCTAGCCATTTTTCTATTTTCAGTAGTAAATTAAATTATCCAGTATAACCCCGTGGGTTACAATATAACATGAAATATACTGCGCCGCAATGTACCGTTTCCAAGCTTGTCAGGGATCTTAGAAAACCTAGGAAACAAAAATGTGGATCTATTTTTAAGTTACTAGCTATTTCATGATATTACATACGTTCCCTAATGTAAAAAATGTGTTCAAGTCAATATAAACGATACTATTCGCACTCATCCACTATCGTATCCATAAAAGTAGCTTGCCCTCCGCTTGGAGCGCTGGTGTCGCATGTATAACAAAAATCTGCGGAAGTGTCGTGACTGTATTTGTCAGACTGTGGCTGTAGTGGAGGCGGCGGCGTGCGTCAGGGCTGCCAACCGATCGCGCCGCCCACGGGGCTGTGGGTTCCGCCGCGTCATCGCAGCGGGCGTAGGAGGCGGGGGATTAGCCGCAATTGGCAGCGCTGTGGTGGGTGGCCAGCCTGCAATTAGCAGGAGACCTGCGCCGTCCACCGCCTTCTAGACGTGCGGCCGCGGCGACCGTCCACCGCCTTCTAGACGAGCGGCCGCGGCGACCGTCCACCGCCTTCTAGACGAGCGGCCGCGGCGACCGTCCACCGCCTTCTAGACGAGCGCCGCGGCGGCGGAAACGGAAGCGACCAGCGGTTCAGCAGTCTCCCCACCAGGGTGATTCTATTTACACTTCGGTAAAATCAGACGTGACGTCATTATGACGTATCCTCACTATCGAAGACGACTGGAGCCATGATCGACTTGTGTGGTCGTTCTAGACGCAAAACTGCGGTTGCAATTGTAGCAGACGAATTAAAGGAGTAGCTGATAATATCTTCAGTTGGTAATTGGTAATTCATTATAGTTTCGGAAGCTATAACTTTGCTTTCTTTTTTTGAAATTAAGAAGCTATAAACTTTCCGAAAAAAGGACCTACACTGTGAGCTATGAAACGTTATTCAGCCAAATCTGATGTTGTCATCGTGGCCCATTTGTGAAGGTTGTGTTTGAAACTAATGGAAACTTTTTCTCTAAGCGAAAAATGCTACCGAGTTGCATTGTAGTACGGAGTCTACGTTAAACTAAGAGGACAAAATACGGTTACTAGGCTATGAAGCGACAATGTGTACTTGGACATGTCAAAATATGCGATATACAAAAACAACATATAGTCGCCGTAGGTATATGTATGTTTTCGCCGAAACTATGAATCAAATGAGCTGGATATTAATACAGTCATTTGTTACAGAGGCTCTGCGAACATCAGGTAAAACATTTCGTAAAACTGGGTACTCATCTACGGCCAAGTTGCTGCAACATGCTAGTTCTTTTCTTTGAAAATGTGTGAAGTTGTCGTTCTCTAAGGCTCGGTCTGCGTTATTTCTGACATAATTTTCAATATACATTTACTGAAATTTCCGTCAGTGCTTTCCAAAACATGATACCAATATTAAGTAAGGCCTAGTTTTGCCACTAAACTACGAAGGAAAAAAGTATGCAGTTCAGAAAGAATGTCGAATTAAGCGTGTTGTCCCACCCGAAACCAGCATCTCGAACGATCGCAAAAGTCGATGTGAACGTCGATAGTGTGGATACGTCATAATGATGTCACGTCTGATTTTACCGAAATCTAAATAGAATAACCCCTCCTCACCACACTGGGCCGTATGAATAAAACGGAGTATCTACTTTATACTCTGGATTCCAGAGAACATACTCAGGTTCTCATGAATAAAGTGAGTCGGAGAATATACTTCAGCCGAGTATGTTCTCAGCGTGAGTAACGGGGTGGGAGAAGTTGCTCACAACAGAGAACATTCTCCAACTTCATATGAATAAAACTGCAGAAGTTTCTCACGACGGGAGAACATCTCAGATTTCTGGAGTGAGCTCTATGGCATACTCCGTGCTGAGTAACTTCTATTGACGTTACGTTTTACTTAGGTTTATAATAAAAGTGACAACAATTTTGTTACGTAGAAGGCAAAAGCAAGTTCCTTTATATGTAGCCTTTAAGAAATACAAGGCGATCTATAAAGTTAATACAAATAAAAACATTTTGTTGACGAGTATCTTCCTTCGGAAAAATCGTGTGACACTTCCAGCATTTTATACAGTGACTAGAGTGATGTAAGAGGTATGTTTTCATTGCCGACATAAAAATGAAACACAGATGGATTCAGCTGCGTGTTTACTCATTTGTTTGGCGTGTATATTTACAGTTGTAAACAGTCACATAGCAAAATAATATTGTTTTAAAATAGGGTCTATTAGTAAGACCTTATGCTGTTAGTTCCAAATAAAGTGTATCCCAGGAATTCACAGTTTCTATAACAAAATAAATATTGCTGCAATACCAGGTAGGTCTACTGAAGTGCTGTTTCTATCCAAACCGGTTGGCCTATTTATGATGCGTTTCCTGACTTCGTAATCGTAACTTCTGTCATGTTAGAAGTAAGTAAACACGACAGGAAAATTGATAACTGATTAATTACATACCTAGCAGCCTGTTTTTTTGTTCAAAATCGCATGGCCTAACGCTTATGAGCAAACCATTGGGTGTCATATTTAACAAGGCCTATCTCATGTTAGAACACTCCTACAGCATTCCACGTTGTGACAGATGAATATGTGATGCATTCTTATTATATCGTTCGCAAATTGTGCTAACCCTACTTCATTAACAGACGAGTTTCTCGCGTGACGAAAATTTTGTATTGCCAGCAGAATATATTTTCGTAATAAGCGCACATTTAGTGTTAATAATATGCTCCTTCACAACAAACTAATATCTAAACACAGTACAATTCTTTCTGAACACGTCGATACCTACTCCATATTTGTACACTCAATAATTTGCCTGACTGGGCTAGTTTAAAGAAATACACGACTGGACAGCTGATCTGTGGCGGACATGACACGCCGAGAACTTACTGAAGCAGGAGGGGAGGTAGCGAGAATGAACTACCTGCTCAGAGCATAGGCTTCCAAGTTTCCCTTCATACGAATTTGAGAACACTCAGAGAACGTTCTTTTGCTCTGAGAATCTTCTGTGGAGCATGTGCTCTTTTTATTCGTACGACCCACTGTCGCAGCTGTAACCAAGCGCTCTGGGAAAGCCAATGGGAAGACTCTGTGTTTCACGTGTGTGCATATCAACACTTGTGAAGCGTATTGCAATAATGTTCTACCTACGTGATCGCTTGTGTTGCCTCTACATTAGAAACGGCCAGTTGTACTTCTTTCTCGAAAGATGTGTTTTAACACATGATTATGACGTCCAGTGTTCGCTTTTTCGTATTGCTGTTCTATTCAGTAAACTCACAATCGCCGGCCGAGGGGACTGAGGCGCTCCAGTCACGGTCAGCACGGCCACTACGGTCGGGGGTTCGAATCCCCCCTCGGGCATGGATATTTGTGCCGTCCTTAGTGTCAGATAGTTCATAAGTAGTTTGTAAGTTTAGGGACTGATGACCCCGTAGTTAAGTCCCATAAGCTCTACAAACATTCGAACATTTTTGAAACTCACACTCAGATGAACTAAGCGCATAGCATTCGAAGGCACAGAACTAGAATTCTGCAACATCTGCACTCAAGTCAAGTGATATGGGAACAGCGTAGCATGCCACATAGCACCAAGCATTATTGACTCGTATTTGCATGCAGATAACTTTCAGAAGTATCGTGAAACTACGTGCCCATTTTAATAGTCATCTTAAAAATTATATTCATTGGATGAAGATGCTTTTTAATTTTTTTATAAGAACTGAATTTTTTATTTATTTTTTTCCCCAAGACAGAATTGACAGCCAACCAAATTCTTTTTGTTTTCTACACATGTTAAACGAATGCCTGTTCGAATTATGTTTCGAAGACGTACATAGACACAGAAAAACAAAATAGTCTTACACAAAATGACAACCTTTCCACAACTATTTGCAGTCTTTGCTTATCGTTTTGCTTTTTTCACTGCAAGGAGGCAGTTATCTACAGCGTTTTTCATAACCTTCATTGGGTAAGTTCAAAGGCTAAATAGGAAGCAGTGATTAGCATGGAATGAATCAAATTCGTAATGGTTTGAAAAATAAGTTACTGTACAGATAGTTTCTCCTTTAGGTGCTGAGTTCAGTCTTTTGCTGATGTGTCTCAATTAGGAACTGCAGACTTATGACCCTTCTGTTTAGTCCCCTTAAGAGTACAAAAACAACAGACATTAGGTAGCTTTTGTTATAGGAAGTTTCGATCCAGACAGTAATGAAAGTCCATGTCCATATAGCACCAAAAACGTAAAAACTATCTGCAGGAAATTAAGCACATTTGGGCAAACATTCTTGGAAATTATACAAACCTCACTCATTGCTGAGAACATTCACTCATAACCAAATAAAGCACAGCCAACTTTTTTTGTCCTCTTAATTACATTTTGTATAACGTTTTTGCCATTATATAAGGCTAGACACAATAGTACAAGAGCAACATTGAGGGAAATGAACAATACTCGAATAAAAATAAACCAAGGTATCATCAGAAGTGAAACTAAATCAGTACAGCATCTTGTTAACGTCACTATTTAACACTGGAGCAAACAGGTAGAAACTCAACCTTTATTCTCTTACAAACATTAGACGATCTACATAAAGTGAGATGTTATGTAGCTAAACTTAAGGTAGTGGCCTAACATGCAGTTTTGCTGCGAAAAACAACACAGCCAGATGTCGGCAACCAGCCACATCGTCTTCCTTATTAGTTATGCAGTAATTTATCAGCCTGTATCAATCAAGATGAATCTGTTCTATTCCAGTAATTTTCACGTGATGTTTTGGTGTACACGCATCTACTGAAATGCCTCCTTCCTTTTATTTTCATGAATGGAAATGTTAGTATTTTTTAAACTAAGCTTCTAATAGTATGATGTAAGATTCTAAATGTATACTATTTCTTATCCGTGGCTTTAGCCAAGTCAAAGTAGTCAGTTGGATAAGCAATGTAAACAGATGTAACCTGCGACTCTTTTTATTCTAAAGGAGAGGGGTGCTGCTGATTTCAGTTTTTTTTTTTTTTTTTTTTTTTTTTTTTTTTTTTTTTTTTTTTTTTTTGCCTGTTGTACAACAGTATCATGTTGTAAGGTTTTGTAGGCAAATGACACATAGTATTTTTTTTTTCTTTTTTACAAGTATGAACACGTTAGACTATTACCGCATGTTTCAACACCACCGGCTTAAGCTACATAACATCTCAGTTTATGTAGATCGTCTAACGTTTATAAGAGAATATTAAAATAAGTCTGTTGTTTCATATAAAGAAAATAAAGGTTGAGTTTCTGTCTATTTGCTCCAGTGTTTAGTGATGTGTAACATGGTGCTATACTCGATTAGTTTTACATCTGTTGATACATAACACTATTTATTTTTATTCTGGTATTCTTCGTATTTCTTAATTTTCCTTGTGATTGTGACTAGACTTACACAATGGTAAAACTTTACACAGGGTGTAATTTAAGAGGATCAAAACAAAAATCAAAGTTTGCTATGCTTTATTTCGTCATGAGTGAATGTTCTCATGAATGTGTGAGGTTTGTATAATTTCCAAGATTATTTGCCCAGATGTCCTCAATTTCCTGCAGATAGCTTTTATGTTTGTTGGTGGTAGCGTATAGGATATTGGCTTTCATTAGTGGGTGGATCAATACTTCCTAGGACAAAAGCTACCTGATGTCTGTTCTTGTTGTTTTGCGACTTTTTAAGGGGACTAAACAGAAGGTCTTCAGTCCCCTGTTCCTAACTGAGACACAATTCAGCAAAGACTGAACTCAGAACCCAAAGGAGAAGCTGTCTGTACAGTAACATATTTGTCAAACCATTACAAATTTGATTCATTCCATTTTAATTAATGCTCCCTATTTAGCCTTTGAACTTACCCAGTGAAGGTTATGAAAAACGCTGTACTGACTACCTCCTTGCATTTTAGAAAAACAAAACGATAAGCAAATACTGCAAATAGTTGTGGAAGTTTGACATATGCTTTAAGAATTTCTTTACTTTTTTCCATGGCAATGAGTGTCTTAGACACATAATTAATTCGATCGGACATTCGTATAACAGCTGTAGAAAAAAAAAAAAAAAAAGAATATGGTTGTCTGTAAAGTTCCATTCTGGCACGGAAAAAAAAACAACTAAAATTTCAACTCTCATTAAAAAAAGCATCACACTCTCGATCTTTGCGTGTGTAAAGCAACTTCATCCAATGAATACATTTTTTAAGATGTCTATTAAAAAGTATTTAGGGTTTTACTATAGGGCCTAGTTCTGAAAGTTATCTGCATGCAATAACGCTTGAAATACGCTTAGCGCTATACGGCCTGCATCGCCGCTGCCGCATCACTTGACTTTAGTGCAGATATTGCGGAAAGAATTCTCGTTTTGCACATTCGAGAGCTATGTGGTTAGTTCATCTGATTGTATGTTTACTGAGTAAAGAAGCAGTACGAAACAAGCAATGGACGTCATAATCGCAACGTATGTTGAAACATATGTTTAAAAAAATAAGTACAATTGGCTGTTTCCAATCTAGAAGCTACACAAGCGAACACAAAAGCAGAATACTACTGCACCACACCTAGTTCATATGCACGCGCGTGAAACTCATCGCCTTCCCATTGGCTTTTCTGGAGCGCCATATCATTGGTCGCTTGGTTACAGCTGCGACGGTGTGCTGGGGAGACTGCTGAACCCCTGGTCACAGAATAAGGAGTATACAGAAAGGAAACTCCCGCTGCAGTCTGTCGTCCAAAATTTAGTGCGCATGCGCGGAATCGGCCATCTTGAAAAGCAGTAAACGCGTGGTCACTCCCTACTCTGTGGCGTGGTAATGCGCAGTCTTTGTTTGTTAATTGTGTTTTTAACACCCTGAATCGCATAAAAATAAACAAGTATTTGGTGCAATGAAAAGAAAGAACTGTGTGTCAGTAGTTGGAGCTGTTCTGTTTTTATTACGAGCAGCAATAAAAGAAAAGGCGGCCGATGGTGTTCAGCACCTAATTGCCGCAATAATTCTCATACAAATAAGGATATAAGCTTCTTCACCTTCCCAAAACATGCTGAGCAGTAAGTCAACGTCGCTATATGTGTAGTGAAAGTTAAATGTTATCAGTTTCGAATCATAGTAATATGTGTGTAATTATTAAAAGTAGCTTTGCTTCTTCTTCTCTTGACGATAACTTTCGCTGTTGCTGTTGCTGCAGCAGTTGAACAGCATCGAAATGTTGAAGTACACTTACATTTTATAAGTTTAACGTTGCAGGGAATAATATAAAATGAATGACAAAGAATAGTGCGTAAGTAGGCAGGTAAAATTTTACTTACGGCATTGGAGGCGTGGCGTGCTAATGTTGGCAACGAATGCTCTTCGGATACTCAAACAAATAGATTGAGGGGAATACTTATTTTATGCTGTTCTTGCTCTGTGGTTGACAGATTCTCTATATGCCCTTCTCCGATCAGTAAATTAATGACACTCCTAAAGCAAATACAACTTTTATATATGCCCAGACGTCATTAGTTCTGTGCTATCACATTGTACTGCTAAGTCTGACTCAATATTTTGTGCGAATTTATCCGTGTCAAATAAAACCTGGCAGTTGTAAAGTCACTTTCTTGTTTATAACTAATTTCCCACACAACTCCGCGTTATTTGGAATTGTTCTAGAGATAAGCACCAAATAAAACGATCATCGATTCCACTGTACATTTTCGTAGTTGTATTAAAATTTAGGCCTTTTTTTTTCGTTGGATTACAATTAGGTGCAAGAAGATGGCGCAAAATAGATGAAAACCGTTTCCTTTCGTAAAAGTCGATGAGATTAGCTGCAGTTGGTAAAAACTCAATTTCCAGCCAAAGTACTAAGTGGCTATAGTTTCGCGTTTACTGCTTTTCAACATGGCGTCGAGCGCAGCGCTTGGTAACACACAGATCAAAGGCGCCGCCCCCAGCTTTCCCTTCTGTATGCTGCCTATTCTGTGCCCTGGTGGTTTCCGTCCACCGCCTTCTAACGCGCGGCCGCGGCGCCCGTCCACCGCCTTCTAGATGCGCGGTTTCGCAGTCGACACGTCAGCGGCGGAAAAACACGCTTCCGTTTTGTAGCAGAACAGTCGGCACCATTCTCGACCGGTGTCGGTTCTTCTACGGCCTTTCGAATGCATCGGACTCTGACACATACGTGTACTACTAAACTGGAACTTCCGCATACAGTATCGATCGCGGACATATATTTCTAGAATGGAAAACTCGCCTCTTTGACTGAAACCTAATGCCGCCATCTTGTTTCACCTCACGTCAGAAGTTTCTGCATAGTGCTACCATGATCTTCTGACACGAAATGACGTTCTAAGCCTTACTAGGTGGTTTAAACGTGGTTCACATTTGAGTTAATTCTCCTGTAGTAGTTTAATGTAACACATACAGCATTAGAACATCCGAATGATGAAGATAGTGCTGTCCATGACAAACAGCTGCTTTGTAACATCCATACTACAGAAAGAAAAGCCAAAGCTGGAAGAAGTTGGTAACACACTGCTCACCCACTCTTTAAACCCACATCCTTTCCTTTTCCCTCTCCTTCCCTGCTCTTTGCCTGAGGAAGCAACAGATGGTTGCGAAGGCTTGCTTTCATGTGTGTTTGTTTTACTTATGTTTGTTGTCACATACCTGCTCTCCTTTGCCTGGTACGTAAATGTCATATACAGGGTGTCTCACCTAATGCTGCCACCTCAAATATCTGTGGAACGACAAAAGATATTCAGAAATCGTTTTCACCAGCATGATCGTACGGCTGGGCATAAGAAACTAAATACTCTGCGAAACTTTAAAACGTTTACAAATACTATTTTCAACACAAACTTTTTTTTAATGGACACCGCCTATTTTTTCGTATGCAATAGCCACAAGCCACACGAAAATACGAGGCGCGTCCAGAAAGTAAGTTCCGTTTGCTTATATACAACGAACGGGTACAGATACAGAAAAAATATTTATTGTACAAAAATCTACAAATGTTAAACTACTGCCGGCCGCGGTGGCCGAGGAGACTGAGGCGCTTCAGTCACGGTCTGCACGGCCACTACGGTCGGGGGTTCGAATCCCCCCTCGGGCATGGATATTTGTGCCGTCTTTAGTATAAGGTAGTTCATAAGTAGTTTGTAAGTTTAGGGACTGATGACCCCGAAGTTAAGTCCCATAAGCTTAACAAACATTTGATTTTTTGTTAAACTAATTTTCTACATAGCTTCCGAAATTTTGTAGGCAATTGTCATAGCATGGCACAAGGTTTTGTGTGCCTTTTTCATAGAATGTTGCCGCCTGTGTATTCAACCATGTGGTGACATGTTCTTTCAGCTCGTCATCATCGTTGAAGTGTTGTCCACCAAGGTCGGATTATAGGTGTAAGAATAGGATTACTGTCAAAAGATTTTTTTCTCCACGATAATGCCTGACCTCACAACCGAATGTGACCAAACAGTTCTTACGGAAATTTCAATGGGACCTGTTTGATCATCCTCCATACAGCTCGGACCTCTCTCCTAGCGACTTTCACCTCTTCTTACACCTAAAATCTGTCCTTGGTGGTCAACACTTCAACGATGATAAAGAGCTGTTACCACACGGTTGAATACACAGGCGGCAACCTTCTGTGAAGGATGCTTGCAAAAACTTGTGGCACGCTATGACAAGTGCCTACAAAATTTCGGCAGTTATGTGGAAAAGTAGTTTAAGTTGTAGAATGTTGTGCAATAAAAATTTCTTCTGTAACTGTGTACAATTTCATTTTATTACCAAACGGAACTTACTTTCTGGACGCGCCTCGTAGGTTTTAATGCGGAAACGTATGTGAATAAAGGCTAGTCTACACGACGACACCAGGTTGCGAAACTCGTTGCATGAAATGATTTGCGCGCAACTAGTTTCGTGTATGTCTGTAGACACGGCGCCAATACCATACACTTCAGTTTCGTTGTTTTGTGAGTGCCTTAGTCGCCGTAAAATGAAAGTTTTGGTACCTGTAAGACATGCAGCGAATCTATTGCTTGTCTGTGTGAAGTCGCTGCATAAGACTAATCATAAAAAGAGTAAGAAACGTGTTTGGTTTCGTGACTGGATTAAAAAAAGTCGTCAGATCTGTTGCTCAGCGACCTTGCTCAAAGAAATTGCGATTGAAGACCCTAGAAGTTATTTTCATCAACTTAGAATGTCACCAGAGCAGTTTACGTTCCTTTTAAATAGAGTTAGTAATGCAATAAAGACACAAGTTACCGTTATGTGTGAACCATTGTTACCAGAACTGAAATTACAAATTGCATTACGTTTCTTGTCAAGTAGATATTCTTCTCTGAGTACTTGTACCGTGTTCAGAAATCCACAATTGCCATACTTCGTTTGTATAGGTATTTCAAATTGGATGTATTTTAGTCTGCAATTCACTAATCGTCAAACCGTCAATATTTAATTTCACAAAATAATTGCCAGAAGAGCACTAACACGCCGTTAAAATCGCACAAACACTTACTCAACGCATATATGTTCAAAAACCGAATCATTTCTCCCGTTTCCCCCTCTATGTTGTATTTTGTTCTGTATTGGTCACTAGCTTAAACCCGCGGCTCCGCTCGCGTGTTGGTTGATTATCTATTTATCAGGAACGTAAGTAGTGTAGATCCAATCACAGGTAAAAATGCACCGTACGCTTGTCCTTACAGAGAAAGAGCTGAAGACATTGTAGCACACATAGACCAAATATATGGTCTGTGGTCTCACGTTTCGCTGTATGTAACCTTCTAGCTGTAGAGCCCCAAACGTCATCGCTGGCCTTCAGTCCAATTTTTTAAATAATTTGATGACATTCAACCACCATATCTTCCACCCCCTTATAGCTATCGGCATGGAACTGCTATGGTGTACAACGGGAGACCTCGGACAAGACAGACCATTCGTTTGCTTTATGTTGGTTTCGCTGCAGCGCGAAATATTAACACACACACAAACACGTCGAATTTTATACACCGATAACTTTCCATTCCAATATACTCCACCCTTTTATCATTATCAACCCTCAAGCAACAATGCATCCAATAAAACAATTTTCAAAGAGTAAATATAATTTTCAAATAGTAGTTCTTGTTCCGCATTTCACGTTATATTCTTCAAATTGCTAAATATCTATCAGATGGCTATAAAACCGTGGCTAAAACCTTCAACAGGTATACATTAGTAACGGTACAAATATTTAAGTCTCTGCGTCTTGTCGTTCTGGCGTGATAAGCGTACACCGAATAGACATTCACCTTAATTAACATATATCGTTGCAGTTGGCCGGAACACACAACGTTTCATATGTTAACTGCAGCGTACCGCCTGCCATCTGTTGAGTGCATTTGCTACTACTTTCGTTGCAGTTTACGTACGCTATTTATACGTGGCAGTTCGTGCTTTGTACACAAAATAGAGCTTGGTATCTAGATCCCATGCTACACAAAACGTCAATGTTTTTTCTTGCCATGGTGCTTAGAGCATATTTTATTTAAAGTCTTCAATTTATATAAATACTTCCTTGATTTGTTACAACAAATGAAAATGAATGCGGCATAAACGCCAACATTCAATTTTCTTGTGTATGTAATTATATATCAGTTAAGTCGTTTTGGCAGTATCCCAGAATCTTTTTGTACATTCGAAAGTAAAAAAGATAACAACAACAAAGAAAAAAAATTTCACTATAGCGGGACACGAACCATTGCAAAAAAAAAAAAAAAAAAAAAAAAAAAAAAAAAATAAAATAAAATAAAATAAAATAAAAAAAATAAAAAGAGGACGTTTATAACATCACGCGTTAACCCTCGCGGCTAAACATGACATACCCTACAGAGTACTTCCTCTGAACTTAGAAGCTTCTTACAACCCTTACGTTTTTCTATGGATATATTTCAAATAAATAACTTGTAATAAACATTTTGATAAGTAGCCTATGTCCTAATCCAAGGCATAAGAAATCTCTATATGAAATTTCATCTAAATCAGTGCTGTAGTTTTAGCGTGATGCGGTGACAAACATACAAAGTTTCGCATTTATAATATGTATAGGATAACCTAACCTAAAATCACGCGCAATCAGTTTCGCCAAAGTTGGAAGGTGCCGAAACTATTTAGTTTCGTCAACGAGTTGCGCGAAGGCCTGCTGCGCAGTAGCACAGTTTCATGAAACGTAGTGTCGTCGTGTGAGCTAGCCTTTACGTCACAGTTTGAGAGCAGTTGAGCAGAGCGGATTAGGAGACACCTGTACACTGAAGGCAGAGCGTGGTTTGTTTACACCAGGATACAGCCAACCCCTGCTCTGAGCACAGTACTGCATGCGATACATAACGTCAGAAACTGTGACGCCGTTGCTAACCACTACAAGCTACGTATTGCAGAACGTGTGAGGTTTACAAACGTGAAATCACGTCTGTTACCGCTAATTGTACCTCTAGTTGTCATTTCGCAACAATAAACTGTGGTGTCGCACAAGTCCAAAGTGCGCGCCACGTACTTTCGCCGCGCGCCGCCATGCACGCACGGCGCGGCGTTCTTACGACGTCAGCCACGAGCGCCCTCTGCTACAACTCCGCTCGTGGCCACCACTGAACGACATCGTTCACTTGGGACTGAGGTAGCAACCAGTAAAGACCTTCGGAATCAGATAGGCACCAGTGAAGACTTGGCTATCGTACAGGCACTAGGCAGACCTCTAACTCAACTATGTATCAGCACTCTGCAGCACTGAATTGTGTAAAAGTTAAGTATTGTATAAATTCTGTGCAATATATATCTCGTTCTAATTTACTCTAGTGTTTTTTAGTTTCTGGCTGCTCCCCTCCGTACCTGCACCAGCGTGCTATCTTTATTCCTGTGTCGGTCTCATTCCACTCGGCCACCGACACCTACGACGGAAACGAGACACAAAAGCGGCGACGAGGCAGGGACACAAAATAAACATTATGTGCAGGACATCCTACATTCTGATACGGCAATATTTGACACATTATAACAGGTGGATCAGTTCAGTAAACATTTGAACATTTTTTATTACCGGCAGCGTAAGGTTCACGCCTGAGCCTCAGGACGTGCGCTAGCTGTGCGCTTAATTTATTCCAAGCGTCAACTTCGCGTCGCAATATCTCGGAATGTAATTGGCGTATTACGATGCAATAAACGCCATTGTTTATGTGATTTATCATGCTATTGACTGCATACGAAAAAATAGGAGGTGTCCATTTATAAAAAAGACACACAACTTTGTGTTGAAAATAGTATTTGTAAACGTTTTAAAATTTTGCATAGTATTGAGTTTCTTAGGCCCCAGTCGTACGTTCATGCTGGTGAAAACCGTTTTTAAATATCTTTTGTCGTTCCCGAGATATTTGAGGTGGCAGCGTTAGGTGAGACTCCTGTATATATATAGTCCCAGCTATCTTGTCCACCCAAAATATCTCTGGAACAACAACAGCTATTGGAAAACTACTTTTACCGATATCTATGTCCGTCCGGGGCCCATGAATATTTGGAAACATTCTAAAACGAAAGCAAATGTGTTTTTTAACAGAAATTTATGTTTTTTTAAATAGACACCCTATATTTTTTCTTCAACAATCCATAGCATGACAAATCACATAAACAATGGCGTTGATTGCATCGCAATATTCCAATTACACCCCGAGATATTTCGACGCGAAGTTGACGCTTGAAATACGCGAAACGCGCGGCTAGCGCTCGTCCTGAGCAGCATGGGGTTCTCGCCTGAGTCTCAGTCAGGATGCTAGCAGCGTATTTCAAGCGTCAACTTCGCGTCGCAATATCTCGGGGTGCAATTGGAATATTGCGATGCAATCAACGCCATTGTTTATGTGATTTGTCATGCTATGGATTGTTGAAGAAAAAATATAGGGTGTCCATTAAAAAAAACATAAGTGTGTGTTAAAAAACACATTTGCTTTCGTTTTAGAATGTTTCCAAATATGTACATTCATGGGCCCCAGCCGTATATTGATACCGGTGAAAGTCGTTTTCCAATAGCTGTTATTGTTCCAGAGGTATTTTGGTGGACAAGATAGCTGGAACACCCCATATATATATAGAGGGTGTTTCATTAACTGTTTTTGCCTCTGTAACTTATAAAATAGTAGGTGACGGGAAATTGTAATGCGGTAGGTCAACACAAGAAACGTTACACTTTCTGCGGAGCTATGAACTTAGTTTATTGTATCATTTTCCAGAGAGTTACAGCACAACGATATAATTTTTTAAATGGAACAGTAGTTTTTTCTATCGTGTATTGGATTCGTTTAAACCAGCTGCGTCCAAATCAATTTAAACTACATTACTATTACTGTTAGTTGGGGAGCTACAACCGTTCAAAGTTCCGGGGGCGGAGGCTACGACAGCGTAGCTGACTGGCCGAGTGGCTATCCCCTGGGGCACGGCCCACTGTCTCACGACCACCAGCCAGTCAGCTACGCTGTCGTAGCCTCCGCCCCCTAAACTTTGAAGGATTGTAGCTCCCAAACTAACAGTGATAGGAATGTAGTTTAAATTGATTTGGACGCAGCTGGTTTCAACGAATCCAATGCACGATAGAAAAAACTATTGTTCCATTTAAAAAATTATATCTTTGTGGTGTAACTCTTTGGAAAATGATACAATAAACTATGTTCATAGCTCCGCGGAAAGTGTAACATTTCTTGTGTTGACCTATCGCATTAAAATTTCCCGTCACCTATTATTTTATAAGTTACACAGGCAAACACACTTAGTGAAACACCCTGTATATGTGTGTGTGTGGGGTGGGGTGGGTGGGTATGTAAATGTAGTTTTAATTGCTCTTGAAGGTTGTGAGATTTTAGGTAACAACCTTGAGAAACGTCGCGTCTTTATGAAGTAGTATACATTAACTATTGTGTACTGTGGAAAACTGTTCAGGTAGCACAATTAGAGAGTGCTTATCGTACTGTAGGCTGCTACGTAACCCTCTCCTAAGCAGCTTTGTTTCTTTTTCTTTTCAGGTGAGACATTGAAACGCCTGGCCTAACAGACCGAATGCAGGTTGCTCAGGGAGCGGTAAGTACCGCACTTTAGAGTCACGTGTGAACTAAGTGTTCACCTGAGTATCATGTATCATCACGCACGCAGATGTTGGAGCAGCGGTGGTTTCTACACACGGCTGTGTATGTTTGCATTCAATTATTTTATCCTGCCGGTAGATGAAGGAACGGGTAAAAATTCAACGTTACCAGTCATTTTCATTTACGCAAAAGTTCCATCCCGTCAAGTCCACGCCGATCTTATTTGTTTCTATACACGAGAATCAGAGATGCGCTTAGCCTGCATAACGTAATGTCCAATGAAAACACACCTTCGCTTATCTATTTTAAGCCTTCCCTCACGACGCGTGATTATCTTGGGACTACTAAGTCGAGCGCACGGCCATGCCATAATTTCCTTTTTCTTTTCTTTTCCCTTCTTTTCTTTTCTTTTCTTTTCTTTTCTTTTCTCGAAGCAGTAGACGGAGCTTTCTCAGTTGTGAATAAAGCTAGAAGCCTGAATTTTCGGTTACCAAGAGTATCTACTACAACTAGCTACATTTTCAAATTATACTATTCTACACCTTATAGTTTACGAAATATTATCAGTCGAAAATCGCTAATTCTGTCTCTCACTGACTCACCGATCATCAAAATTCTAAAGTACTTCTAACAGACACACAGACGTCAAATTTTGTATAGAGTTTAGCCTGTAATGGAAGAAAAAAATATAAACATCTGTAAAAAATTAATTACGTTCTAGAAAACATTTTCGCTTGATAGAGTAGTATCTGTGAACTTGCCGTTTAGAACATCGTATAGCCGGTGGTCTTGTGGTAGCGTGTTCGGTTCCAGGTGCTTTACATTTTTTTTTTTATTTTTTTACTTTTCATCTTAATGTAGGCGTCACTTTTCTCTTTGTGTAGTCAGGAATGACACCAGGTGCCTGATTAGAGAATGAAGAGTAACTCGTAAGATATAGCTTAAATTGCTGCCAATGGAAACAGTACCAATGAGACCTACATTCTCGCCTGATAAATACGCGAAGTTCAAAATTAAAGTGCCGATTTTCTGCGATAATTTTATCAAGAGGCCAATGAAACTTATATAATTAGAAACACGGTTTGCTGTAGATGTACCGTAGTGTACATAGCTGTTGAGAGTGGTAAAACGGAGCAGATGTTTTGAAAGCTATAGCTCGGATCACGATTTAAAATCTCCAACTCTAATAAAAAGTGAACGTCAAAAATTGAAGTGCTACCAACAGCTGCCCTAGGGATGATCGATATTAGAAAAACATCTATAGTAACCTCAATGTTCAATTCAAAGAAATCGATGTACGATCAGCATCGAAAGGAAAACGTCCGGGAATATCAGTGTTTTGGGTGCCGAAACAAACATCCCTCAACAGTTCCACACACGTTACTAGACTGCCACTACCGAATACACCATTATTGCTCTCCCTGTCTCTTTAATCAATCTATCAACAATTATTTGTGTTCGGCTATAACAGTCGTAATAAATAGGGATAAACATAAAACTTCGCCACATTTAGAGTTTTGAGGTAAAGGCTAAATTTTACTTACGGCAGTGCTGTAGTGTGCTGATGTTGGCAACGAAATGTTCTCTTTTATGAGGGATACGGACAAAAACCTGTCAACTACAGAGCAGGAACAGAATTAATTATTTACTTCAAGGTCAACATGAAAGACTATGCCACTCATTCTAACGTGACTGGTTTTCCGAAGTGCCTCATTCGTGAGTCGCTGCCAACTTCAGCACACTACTTCACCATTGCTCTGAGTAAAATTCTACCGTATACTAGACAAACTTGATGATATTTGTGTAATACTAATTTAGCAACCCGCAACTCCCGTGTATTATGAAGTTGACAAACTGATGCGAAATACAACACTGACTTGTCGATATTTGTATATTGATCCACCAAAGGTGGCAATAGTATACATGATGAAAGGATTGAACAATAACAATCTAGTCGACTTTCCGGACTTTCCAAATACTGTTACATCAAAACAAACGAAACCAATCCAAAGAGAGAGTGAATGGATTTTAAGCAAATCCGTGACTGATGTACAAAAAATTTACAGAAAAGGACTACCTACAGAAAGAAATCAGATCCCATCAAAAACTTAAAATGTACAAAAATGCAAATCTCGCGCCGAATTCTTTCCACCATAAAAAGTCGCGAGATCTCACGGGAAACCAAGTCGGTTATTTTAGATAGCGTTTATGGAACCGCCTATTCAACGCATTGTCATAATTTTTTATCTAATTAGTTATCTGTAGTGACTATATCAAAATTATCCATCTTTATTTCAATAATAAATATTATGACCTTGGCTATCGCATGGCACCGGAAACTAATATTTAAAATACTTTACGCAAATTTGAGGTATTTCATTCCTACATAATTACGTTTGCATACATAGTAGAATATAAATTATTTTTATATGTCTATGTGTAGCGGCCCAATCATTATACTGCATGTATTCTGATGTCATTATATTATGGCGAGATTGCGAAGTTATTATATGTATTATAGAACTAAAGGTGCAATATACTCTAATGGTCGCTATAAATGTTGGTAGATAACAAATAGTGGTAGATAACAAATATGTGTTTCTATGAACACTAACAATAAGCGACTATCTTTCCGATGGCAACATACACCAATAATTAAAAAAACTTCATTCTTATCTGATTATGTTCGGTTACATAATAGACTTTAAATTATTGTTATGTTTTATGACGATGTACAATTGCCAGATCATTGTATTTATTCTTATGTCATTATATTATAGTGCGATTGCAAAGTCATTATAGCCTATTTATTATAGAAATAAAGATGTATAATTTTGATGTAGTCACTACAGATGTTGCTAGATAACTAATAAGATAAAAAAATCATGACAAGGCGTTGAATAGGTGGCTCCATGAACACTAACTAAAATAACCGACTTGGTTTCCCATAAGATCTCACGACTGTTACTGGTGGAAGGAATTCGTCGGCAGACTTGCATTTTTGTACATTTTATGTTTTTGGTGGGATTATTTTTACTTATTATGTTACTTAATGCCTGAATGCTTACTCAATCAGTTCTAGGTAATACCCAATTGGGATGCACCCCGTTTACATGGGCTCCCAAGACGAGATTTCGTAAACCGATTTCCCAATTCCAGTTCTGTAAAGCGGTCTTCCAATACCACAATCGATTTCTGTGCCCAAGTAAACGCAATTGAATTTGAAGAGTTGTCGGTTTGTCAGATTGTGTTTTCTTGTTACGAATTTTCGGCACACATGGACAGAATGACATTCTCTACCATGAAATCTATATCTATAAATGTGAATGTCTGTTCGGTGTACGTTTATCACGTCTGAACCACAAGACATAAAGAGCTAAAAATTTCTACAGTTACTAATGTCTACCCGGGGAAGGCTTTAGGCACGGTTTTATGGCGATCGGATAGCTATTTAACTATATATATTAATGTGAATGTCTATTCGGTGTACGCTTATCACGTCCGAACGACAAGACGCAGACTTAAATATTTATACAGTTACTAATTTATACCTGAGGAAGGTTTTAGGCACGGTTTTATAGCTATCTGATAGATATTTAGTAATTTGAAGAATATAACGCGAAATTCGGAACAATAATTACTCTTTGAAAATTGTATTTACTCTTAGAAAATGGTTTTATTGTTGCTTGAGGGTTGATAATGATAAAAGGGTGGAGCATAATGGGATTGAAAGTTATCGGTGTATATAAAATTGTGTGTGTGTGTGTTAATATTTCGCTCTGCAGGGAAAACTACAGAACGCAAACGAATGGTCTGTATGTAATTGTTGTCCGAAGTCTTCCGTTGTACACCATAGCAGTTCCATGCCTATAGCTATAACGGGGTGGAAGATATGGTGGTTGAAAATCGTCAAATTATAAAAAAATGCGGACTGAAGGGCAGCGATGAAGTTTGCGACTCTATAGCAAGGAGGTTACATACGACGAAACGTGATGCCACAGACCATATCTTTGGTCTATGCGTGCTTCAATGTCTTCAGCTCTTTCTCTGTAAGGATAAGCATACGAATAAGGAAATATAAGAATAAATAAATAAAGCAGTAAAAAAATTCTTTTAATAGATCTCTTTAAAAAAAATAAAAAAAAAAATAAAAAACGATTTGACGTTTCGCGCATTACATCAAGAGATCGATCTGTGATATTATTACAGTCATAATTTTTTATTTGAATGTTGATTAAAAATGTTTGTTTCTAAAGAAGGTATATTGTATTTCATTTCATCCTTCAACACCAGGCTCATAGCACACTACTGAAAGTCAACCAACACGTAGGCGGAGCCGCGGGTTTAAGCTATTAAAAGTATAAAAGTTAGAGTGGGCATGTGTAATTAAGTAAAAAAAGCGATTGTGCTGATTAAATCAGGAACTGAATCAGCTGTTTTTCAGCCGCCATACTGAGTGGGCTAGGAAATTCGATTCAGGCTGTGCCATGTAAACACGACAGCTGAAAACGGTTTACGAAAATCGGTTTTCGTCTTCCGGAAGATGTGTTGCATGTAAACGAAGTTGTGGTTTCTTCCAACACTACGACTGAATAACACCGGAAATACTGGCAGAAAGTCACTTTATTTACGTACTATAACAACAGAGGTGCGACACTCTCAACTTCTCGAGCAACAATGCTGTTTTGCTGCAGAGGCAGCGATCGTGTACCTGGACCAGAGAGGTTACTTTTGCCTCCCGTGTGTCATATCGATACGCGAGACGCTACAAAGTGAATAAAACGATTATAATTATTTTTGTACGTAATTAACGAAACAGTTTCTATACTTTCTGCGTTACAATCATTAGTACAACATCAAGAGATACGCATAATAAGGAAATTAATGTAAAAACAGCCGAATTTAACTGATTCAGCGGTATAAAGAACATCTTCGTCATGAAGAAATATTTACGAATATGTTTATATTTGCAGCTTATTCTGCTGGAAGTAAGTAAAATATAAATATAGGAGAACCATATATTTCTATTATGGTCTGTTGTTACAATGAGAAGCCGTTTTCTTGACGCATATCAATTCGATGTGGAGTCTAATAATTCGCACTTTTTTTACATCTCACTCGTCTTTCTTAAACATGCATATTCTTTTGAGAGTAATTACATTATCTTAAACATACATTTTTTATTATTCTTGCTGTTTGTGGTTTAGCTGTAGCAACAATTGTGGAATTGGGATCTTCTTTGTTGGAAAACAGTTTCATTGCTTTTTCCGTTTTATTGCCATGTCTGTGACGCTTTTTCTTCCGCTACAGCTGTGTTGGCTGATTTGGTTCGTTAAATACTGTCGTTACTGCATTCTATACACCTTTCCTACGTTCCACCCTCACTGATTTTACTGGAACCACAATGAGTAAATGTTAACGTTCCTTAGTAGAAGAGCGACGTCTTTCTGCCAAATGGCAGGTCTTCTGGCGTTTCTTAGCCATTTTTAATATTTAATAGAAAATAAAACTATTCAGTAAAAGCCTATAAGTTACAAGATAATTTTAAATAAACTGCCCTGTAATGTACCGTTTCGTACCTTGTAAGGGAGTATAGGTAACCTAAGAAAGGCAAATGTGGAGCTATTATTACGTTATTACGTATTTTATGGCACTATATACGTTCCCTAACGCAAAAAAGTAAGTTAAAATTAATATTAACGATTCTATTCGTACGCATCCAATATCGTATTCAAAAATGTAGCTTTCCGACCGCTTGGAGCGCTGCTGTCGCAGTGTATAACAAAAATCTATAGGAATGTCGTGACTCTGTATGTTAGACTGTGATAAAACCGCAGTACAATCGATCTATATCAGGCGGCGGCTCATGTCGAAACGATAGGTGTCGAACAAGCCAGTGTTCTGATTTTTACGAACACGTCACGATTTTAAAGGATGTGATTAGGCAAGAATCTAAGAGCGCAGCTTAAATTGTTGCGAGTGAACAAGCGACGTTTTACGAATATCTCGTGCTCTACTCTTAGGTTCCTGTCTAAGCACATCCTTTAAAATCGTGACATGTTCGTAAATGTATCTTTCGCGTCTTCGATACCTATAATTTGTTTTAATTACATAGCTTTGGCTGAAAAGTATGTTTTCATTGACAACGAATGTAAGTTGTTTATTGAGTGATAGCGGTCAATTTACATTAAGTAAAGCAAACTGTAACACGCCTATAGCGGGTGCTTGTCCATGTACTTTTCCCTTTCACGATCTGGTTGCAATATGTATTGACCAAGAAATGTCGTGGAATTATCACGTCACGAATCAACATTGCTATTAGCTACGCAAATCAGCTGTTCCGCCATCTTAGCTTCCCGTCACCGCTAGCGGAGAGAGAGAGAGAGAGAGAGAGAGAGAGAGAGAGAGAGAGAGAGAGAGAGAGTAAAACGTCCGGTATAAATGGAATGCGCGCTGCAGTTTTAATCCATGTTCATAGCTCTTGGGAAATCACCCAGCTCTGTTGTTGTTGTTGTGGTCTTCAGTCCGGAGACTGGTTTGATGCAGCTCTCCACAATACCCTATCCTGAGCAAGCCTCTTCATCTCCACATAAGAACGGCAACCCACATCCACTTGAAACTGCTTACTATACGCGTCTCTTGGTCTCCCTCTGCGATTTTTACCCCACACACTTCCCTCCAATGCTAAATTCACAATTCCTCGATGTCTAAGAATGTGTCTTACCAAGCGATCCCTTCTTTTAGTCAATGTATGCCAGAAATTTTGTTTTCTCCCCAATTCTGTTCAGTAACTCATCATTAGCTTCGCGATCCACCCACCCAATCTTCACCATTTCAAAAGCCTCAATCCTCTTCCTGTCCGCACTGTTTATCGTCCATGTCTCACTCCCATACAAGGCAACACTCCATACAAATGCCCTCAGAAAGGACTTCCTTAGGCTTAAATCAATATTCGCTGTTAACAGATTTCTCTTTTTCAAGAACGCTTTTCTACCCATTGCCATTCTGCATTTTATATCGTCTGTACTGCGACCATCATTTGTTATTTTACTGCCCAAGTAACAAAACTCATCTACCTCCTTTATTGCTTCGTTTCCCAATCTAATTCCTTCCGCATCGCCTGATTTTCTTAGACTGCACTCCATTACCCTAGTTTTGCTCTTGTTAATGTTCATCTTATATGCACCTTTCAGCACACCGTCCATTCCGTTCAACTGCTCTTCCAGGTCCTTTGCTGTATCTGACAGAATTACTATGTCATCAGCAAATCGCAAAGTTTTTATTTCGTCTCCCTGAACTTTAATTTCTTTTCCTAATTTCTCCTTGCTTTCCTTTATAGCTTGCTCAATGTACAAATTGAATAACAATGGAGAAAGGCTACAACCCTGTCTTACTCCCTTTCCAACCACTGCATCCCTTTCATGCCCTTCAACTCTGACAACCGCTGTCTGGTTTTTGTACAAGTTGTAAATAACCTTACGCTCCCTATATTTTACTCCTGCTTGCTTCAGAACTTGAAAGAGTTTATTCCAATCAACATTGTCAAAAGCCTTCTCCAAATCTACAAAAGCTAGATCTAGCTACTTCAATATTACTAAGAATGAACATAATCTACATTATGTCAGTACTGAAACTGAAAAGAGTTAGTGGAATGAGTAAATAAACAGTCTTCAGTTAAACCTTTCACTGCTCCTGACGTATAATTTTATACGCCAATCGTTTCACTGCTCCAGACGTATATATACGAATTTCTATAAAAATACTTAGAACTGTTCCATGCAACAATCTTGTAGATAGGTATAACGTGCACTATCTGAACAACGAAATTATAACTGCATAAGTTTGTAGTCTACCGCCAGGAATAATGAAAATTATCGGATGTTTTTTGTTCTATGCTGTTTTTTTCTTTAGGAGTAATGCGTGTTGTACCCGTTTTGCTTGAAAACTTTTTCTTCTTCCATCGCCAGCTGTGCGAAGTGCGATGAAAGGAAAGGAAATCAAAGGCCGCCGCAAGACGCAGAGCAACAAAGACGAACAACAATCTAAACAAAAGTCATCCACTGCGCACTGAACACAAGTCGATTGTCGTGTCTGACACTGGGAGTAGCGAGCAAGAAACTGCTTGTGAATAGAGATGGGAAAAGTGAAACATCTGACGGTTGCGAAACCAATGACACCGTACCATCTGAGGTTTCGAAACACTGTTTCGAAACCATGAAACCGTGAAGCAATGTATGTTTTTCATGAAATCTTCGTCTAGGAGGGCAATATTTTTCAGTATGTGGACAAGGGTACATACAAGAACCTGTCAACCATAGAGTATATATATTACTTCTCGGTCTGTACGGAACATGTTGATAAAGATTTTCTCCCGTGTTGTTGATGTTGCCAACATAGTCACACGAGGCCGCCGGTATGGTAGGTAAAAGTTTACCCCGTTAGGAACTCACAAACTGCAATACGGTACGCATATTACAGTGACGAATGATAAATGCTACTTTCTATACATACTAAATAAATTATACGGGATAAAGAGCACACTAAATAATCACAAGTAATGCTATGGAATTACAAAAATAATAAAGTAAGAGGCAAGTTCACCACTTGTACGTCTTGACCGTTAACCACCGCCACAATTCTTTTAACATGAGTGTCGAAAAATTATAACGGCAGTAGGTAACTTCGTTTTCGCTCGTAAGAAACTAACTCTTTAATACGAGATTAAATATGCGATCTACCCTGGTTAGTATAAAAAATGTCATGTCAGGCTTCGTGTTGTATCTTATTTTAAAGAATGTAGTTTCACTCGTGTGTCTTTAATATGGCAGATAAACCTAGAATTTAACTGGTTTTTCCATGCAAATAGTGAACGTTGTTTTATTGTTCTTTTACATTTATAAAGCAGGCATTATGTCATTTCGGAATACAGCAGTCTCTTGCAAGCGAATCTCGATATCAGTAATCATAAGCTGCAGACTCAAGAGTGTCAACTACTATTTGACACTCTCTAAATGGTTTATTTACTAGTAAGTTATATGTGTATCTGTGTGGAGCCCAGAAGCTCGAAATTTAGCGAGGATTTCAATGCGAGATGCCTACAACATTTATCACAACGAAACTCTTTCTCGTAATTTGACTGAAAACCCAAAGAGATTTTGGTCATATGTTAAATATACTCGGGGAAAGTCACAAACAATACCTTCACTACGTGATAGTAATGGCGATCCTGCCGATGACAGCGCTACTAAAGCAGAGTTACTAAACTTAGCTTTTAGAAACTCATTCACTAAAGAAGACGAAACCAATATTCCAGATTTCGAATTACGAACAGATGCCGTAATGAGTAACATAGAAGTAGATATCATCGGAGTAGTGCAGCAACTAAAATCACTTAATAAGAACAAGTCTTCTGGTTCGGATTGTATACCCATTAGATTTCTATCTGATTATGCTGAAGCGATAGCTCCTTACTTAACAGTCATATACAACCGCTCTCTCATAGAAGGATCTGTACCAAAAGATTGGAAAGTTGCACAGGTCACACCTATATTCAAGAAAGGCAGTAGGAGTAACCCACTAAACTACAGGCCTATTTCATTGACGTCAATTTGCAGCAGGGTTTTGGAACATATCCTGTATTCAAATATTATGAATTATCTCGAACAGAACGATCTATTGACCCAAGGTCAACACGGATTTAGAAAATATCGTTCATGCGAAACACAACTAGCTCTATATTCACACGAAGTGATGGGTGCTATCGACAAAGGTTCGCAAATCGATTCCGTATTTCTTGATTTCCAGAAAGCTTTTGACACCGTACCTCACAAACGGCTTTTAATCAAATTGCGTGGTTATGGTATATCGCCCCAAATTTGCAATTGGATAGGGGATTTCTTGTCAGAGAGGACACAGTTCGTAGTAATCGATGGTAAGGCATCGACTAAAACAGAGGTGATATCGGGCGTTCCACAAGGTAGTGTTATTGGTCCTCTGCTATTCCTTATTTACATAAACGATTTAGGGGAAAATCTAAGTAGCTCTCTTAGGTTGTTTGCAGATGACGCCGTCATTTACCGTCTAGTAAAATCATCTGAAGATCAAAACCAACTGCAGAACGATCTGAATAAGATATCAGTATGGTGTAAAAATTGGCAATTGACTCTAAATAATGAGAAGTGTGAAGTCGTCCACATGTGTACGAAAAGAAATCCGTTAAACTTTGTTTACAACATAAATCAATCAAATGCGAACGCCGTAAACTCCACAAAATACCTAGGAATCACTATTACTTCAGACTTAAACTGGAAAGAACACGTAGATAATATCGTGGGAAAGGCGAACCAGAGACTGCGTTTTATTGGCAGAATCCTTAAAAGATGCAACAGAACTACTAAAGAAACTGCATACACTGCGCTTGTCCGTCCATTTTTGGAGTATTGCAGCCCAGTGTGGGATCCTTATCAGGTGGGTTTGACGGAGGACATCGAAAGAGTCCAAAGAAGGGCAGCTCGTTTCGTATTGTCACGATACAGGGGAGACAGCGTTACGGAAATGATACAGGATCTGGGATGGGAATCATTACAACAACGGCGCTTATCGCTGAGGCGTGGGTTACTTGCGAAACTCCAATCGCCAACATTCTCCTCCGAATGCGAAAATATATTGTTGACTCCCACTTACATAGGTAGAAATGATCATCAGAATAAAATAAGAGAAATCAGAGCTCGAACAGAGAGATTCAGGTGTTCTTTCTTCCCGCGCGCTATTCGAGAATGGAATGGGAGATAAATAGTATAATTGTGGTTCGATGAACCCTCTGCCAGGCACTTAAATGTGATTTGCAGAGTATCCCATGTAGATGTAGATAGATGTAGAGCTTCAGTAAAATGAAACACCACATTTCGATACCATTAGTCTGTTCCGCGTTTCCGCATTAGTGGTTTGAAACACCGGTGTCGTGAAACCGACATGAAATGGTGAAACCGACACGAAACCGTGAAACCGACAGGAAGAAACGGTTTCAGTGTATCGACAATCGACCGCGAATGTGATCCGAAACTGAACGGGATGAAACCGCGTCGTTTCGAAACCGTGAAAGATGCCGGTTTTGAAACACTGAAACTGTTGTGTGTATCGAAACCTGGTTTCGAAACCATGAAACCGTAGCCAACTCTACTTGTGAATAATATCAATTGGTGTGTGTGCCCTCAGCTGTTCAACTATTGACCTCTTCCATTTCTCGGCCTGGGATTTCCTCTTTTTGGACGGCGAAACGGTCTCCACGCTGTTCATTTTACAGTATATCTTATAATGTAATAAAAGCTGCTGTTGCAGATAATATCAATGGAAGCACCATTAACACAACACAATCTAATGTAAGGTCTTGCTACTGTTTAACAAACGAAAAACGACGGCTGACGATCGCATGCACTAAATACTACCTCTGATTGGCCAATGTGCATTTTGCAGTCTTTGCTTCAGAAACTGTAACATATGATCATGGAGATTGTAGCCTTTGGTTCTAACCCCAGTTTTCAGAAGGGAAATATACCCATTTACAACTTCTTTTTCTTCTTAAAACTGGTGGATATTGCTAGAATACACCAAGGAGAATCCATTTCTGCCATAAAGTAAAAATTGAAAAAAAAAAAAAAAAAAAAGTGGAGATTGCTGACTTTGCTTCTAGCCACCTCAACTGCCAGTGTCTGACTAATGCTCCCGTGTCTGTCGGAACAGTTGTTCGATTTGAGTGAAAGTTTTGCTACGACGATACAATTGATGTTTTTGTATTCATTGACGAAAGGAAACATTAATTGTAATGATTGTAGCGACTCAAAAGTTAAGTTTTAAAATAGTGAAACTGAAATCATATGTTTATATAACACTACGAAATGCGTTATTGTGCTAATTGGAAAACAAAATGTTGGCTGTTCGCTATTTATTACCACACGACCGGATCAAACGCAAGTATTCTTTATGGAGTTTTGAAGATACAAAAAACATATCACGTACTGAAACTTCCTGGCAGATTAAAATTGTGTTCCGGGACCGGGACTCGAACCTGGGATCTTGGCCTTTCGAGGGCAAGCGCTCTACCACTGAGCTATCCCGACACGACTCACGATGCCGCCTCACAACTTTACTTCCGCCAGTACCTCGCCTCCTACTTTGCAAACTTCACAGAAGCGCTCCTGCAAACACGCAAGACTAGCACTCCTGGAAGAAAGGATATGGTGGAGACATGGCTTAGCCACAGCCTAAGGGATGTTTCCAGAATGAAACTTTCACTCTGCAGCGGAGTGTGCGCTGATATGAAACTTCCTGGTAGACTAAAATTGTGTACCGGAACCGGGACTCGAACCTGGGACCTTTGCCTTTGGCGGGCAAGCGCTCTATCGACTGAGCTATCCCGACACGACTCACGATGCCGCCTCACAACTTTACTTCCGCCAGTACCTCGCCTCCTACTTTCCAAACTTCACAGAAGTTCTCCTGCGAACCATGAAAGACTAGCACTCCTGGAAGAAAGGATATGGTGGAGGCATGGCTTAGCCACAGCCTAAGGGATGTTTCCAGAATGAAACTTCACTCTGCAGCGGGGTGAAAGTTTGATATTGGATATCACTTACTGATTTCCTGAGAAGGCTGTCTGTGTATATTTGGTGACGACTTCCTGAAATCCCGACTAGCAATTTCCGGTCTGCCTCGAGCACTAGAAAATAATATGTCATCTGTAGAAGGAGATGCATCAAAAGGAAACAGGAATTAAGGAATTCTTACCCAATGGAATGAACTTTTAGTTAGAGCTTATGACATTTCATCCCCAACGGACAAACCTTAAAAAACAACAGGGAAAAAAATAACAAGAAAATTGTCGGTTTTTTGCATACCAGAGGAAAAAGCAAAACTGCATTTCTTGTGAACAGCCAAAGTGCTTTGAGTGCTCACGAAACGTTTGCAAAATCGTAAATTTTCTTCTTCAGATACTTTTGCATATTCAAATTCCTTTCATTGTAACGGTAATAAAGTTTCTCCTGAAAGACGATAATATAAACGATTAAACGCTAAAAATTCAGATTCTTTTAGAAATAAATTGACTGTTTTGTTTCTTTAAACAAAGGCTACATTCAAAAATATGGTTAATTATAAGCTGAGTGGAAGAGCGGAAAAATCGAGTGGGGTGAGAAAAATTTAGTTTGAAAGTGTCAGCGGTCTCTAGGACATTCCACCTCACTGCAGAAAGCCTTTCTGGAGGCATTTGTGTGGAGTGTTGCCTTGTATGGTGGGAGTGAAACATGGACGATAAGCAGTGCGGACAGGAAAAGGATAGAGGCTTTTGAAATGTTGTGTTACAGAAGAATGCTGAAGATTGGGTGTGTGGATCGCGTAACTAATGAGGAGGTACTGAACAGAATTGGAGGCGGCGGTGGAGTGACCGAGCACACTGAGGCTCTATACTCCGATGCGCGAGGCCGCTCCCCGTCGGGGGTTCGAATCCCCCCCCAGGGCATAGATTTTTGTGATGTCTTTAGTATGAGATAGTTGACAAGTAGTTTGTAAGTTTAGTTACTGATGATCCCGCAGTTAAGTCCCTTAAGCTTAACAAACATTTGAACATTTTTTAAACAGAATTGGGGAGGAAGGGAGTTTTTGGCATACGTCGACTGAAACAAGGGATCGATTGGTAGGACACATTCCTAGACATCAAAGAGTTGTCAATTTAGCGTTGGATGTGTGTGGGGTAAAAATCGCAGAGGAAGACCAAGAGATTTTTCTTGTGTAGTTCGCGAACGAACTAGTACGGAAGAGCGCTCCCACAGGCGAACTATGCGAACTAGTTGTCAGATCCCTCGCCTCTTCGTTCGTCCGCTCCTTTTCCGAAGACTGACGGGGAACAGCGAGAGGACGCGAGAGCGCGCAGAATCGCGTGGTTCCCTTCTGCCAGTTGCCGTCATTTCGAGCTGAGATGCAGCTCAGCTGTAGTTTTAGTAGCGGTAGCAAAAGCCAAAACGAGCGGACGAACTAGAAAGAGTGACCTACTTCGCGGCCGAGCTGCGAACTAAAAGGAGAGCTACCGGTCGCGAACTAAAATATACGCGATCGGTCGCGAAGTACGATATGCGCGATCGGTCGCGAACTAAAATATGTGCAATTGGTCGCGAACTACAATATGCGTTACCGGTCGCGAACTCTTATGCCAAACGTTATCTCCCTTCTTAGTTCGTCGGATTCTTTTCCGAAGACCGACGGGCAATAGCGAGAGAATTAAAAATTCTGATGATGAGAGACATTTTAAGGTTAGCGTCTGCCTGCTAGATTACGTAGTTCAGTGCTACAGAATTTCTGCTTTGAGGTATTCTGCACTCTGCAATATCTGACTAATAAATTCCACAACAATTATGGGCAAGTCTACAAGAGACGAATATAGTAAGCAGATTCAGATGCATGTGGGTTGCCGTTCTTATGAGGAGATGAAGAGGCTTGCTCAGGATAGGGTATTGTGGAGAGCTGCATCAAACCAGTCTCCGGACTGAAGACCACAACAACAACAACAACAAGGACAGTATGTTAGTGCTATAGACGCCTTATCCGCCCTCATCTGCTGTTGGAAGACTGTGCACGCAGCTACGCTAAAGCCCTTTCTACACGTGTAGTTCAAATGTTCAAATGTTTGTAGAAGTCATGGGACTTAACTACGGATTCATCAGTCCCTAAGCTTACAAACTATTTATGAACTAGCTAAGACTAAGGACGGCACAAATATCCATGCCCGAGGGGGGATTCGAACCCCCGACCGTAGTGGCCGTGCAGACCGTGACTGGAGCGCCTCAGTCCCCTCGGCCACCGCGGCCGGCACACGTGTAGTGAGGGCTTACGAGATTACCCATGATGCACCGGTCACAGTGTAGACGCGTGCACTCGCACAAGATGCTCGCATACGATCGCTAGCAGGCGGAACAGGGTGCATCCTATTCTCACGCGTATGGAAGTGCTTCGCGCATGCGCAGACGACCAAATGGGGAACCCAGCTGACAAACGAAGCCGAGTCGCGAATCTGCTTGAGAATGTGTACTTGTCTCCTGCTCAGAGGAACGTAGTTTTTCTACTCAGGGTAATTATTTTATTAGGTGATACTATAGAGGAATTGCATTAAATATTGAATATAACCTATGTACAATTTTTATTGAATACAGCGATGTTATGTTGTTATGGTCTTCAGTCCGGAGACTGGTTTGATGCAGCTCTCCACCCTACTCTATCCTGAGCAAGCCTTTTCATCTCCTCATAAGAACGGCAACCCACGTCCACTTGAATCTGCTTACTATACGCGTCTCTTGGTCTCCCTCTGCGGTTTTTACCCCACACACTTCCCTCCAGTGCTAAATTTACGATTCCTCGATGTCTAAGAACGTGTCCTACCAAGCGATCCCTTCTTTTAGTCAGGGTATGCCAAAAATTCCTTTTCTCACCAATTCTGTTCAGTACCTCTTCATTAGTTATGCGATCTACCCACCTAATCTTCAGTATTCTTCTCTAGCACCACATTTCAAAAGCCTCTATTCTCTTCCTGTCCGCACTGCTTATCGTCCATGTTTCACTCCCGTACAAGGCAACACTCCACACAAATGACTTCAAAAAAGACTTCCTTACCCTTAAATTAATATTCGATGTCAGCAAATTTCTCTTTTTCAAAAATGCTTTTCTTCCCATTGCCATTCTGCATTTTATATCCTCTGTACTGCGACCATCGCATGTTATTTCACTACCCAAGTAACAAAACTCATCTACCACCTTCATTGTTTCGTTACCTAATCTAATTCCTTCAGCATCACCTGATTTTGTAAGACCGCATTCCATTATTTTTGTTTTGCTCTTGTTAATGTTCATTTTATACGCTCTCTTCAACACACTGTCCATACAGAGATATAGCTGTTAATATGAAATCCATATGAACGTAGAGCAAATGTAAATCAAGAAATTTTCACTGATTCATCCGTCAGCTTTTGGTAGTACAATATCACACTTACTTTTGTGTATCTTCTACACGTTCATTTCCACTTACTTATCCGGTTTTCGGCTTACTAGGACATATTCAGACTTTAAACTACGTCAAAAACCGGTTAGCTAAATAAAAGTCAATATGGTGATCTACCAAGAACCGGCGAAAGAATCAGTCAAAATATCCAAATCAATTTCTTGTACATACCAAGAGCTGTATCTCTGTGCCCAATAAAAACTGAACGCACATTATATGAAATTTTAACTGAAAATCGTCTTTATTTCCATCTTCTAAAATATTTGCTGTTTTTCCTGAAACATGCTGTAGGTAACAGATGAAATATTTGTTTTTAGTGAGCATTATTTGAAGCTTAATCAAAGTGAAAGGTCTATGTATAGACACCTGAGCTTGTTCACCATACACATAGGCGCCTCAAACCGCAGGGGCTGGAAGTATGTAATCTCATTTTATAATGAGGACGTTAACACATGTGAGTGACGAAGTTACGCATGATCTGCACGAAAACAATTAAGTACAGTTTGACAGTGGCAGTCTAAAACACGAATAACTGTTTTAATCATCACAACATATCATACAGTTTCGAAAAGTTATGTTAACGCGGCGATTCATTTGCTGTAAACCAGCGTTTCCAGAGGCATGAATTTCTTACACTTGTATTCCCCCACCACCCAGGGACATACATGTAGCGTTTCCGCACGGCGATGTAGGAATCGCTCTTTACACGACTTTCAAGATGGCTTCGAGTGAAATTCTTCGAGCGGGAGCCGTACACACATTTCAGCTGTAGACATTATACAGAAGTTGACGAAAAAAAAAAAAAAAAAAAAAAAAAAAAACAGATGCACTATTGCTGAACATAGAAGTGGGAATTTCGTAGGAAGTATTTGGGAATGGTAAAATAAATTGCGATTCTGCTTTTAGTAATGCAAGTGTTAGTGTAACGTGCTAATGTTTTCCATGACGTCGGGAATTGCTGTTTCAAAACTGTCACAATCAGAATAAGGAGGAAAAAAACTTTCGTTTTGGCCATCAAATAAATAATGAACGATATTCCTGCTCTATGCTGTACAGGGTCTTGCATTATCGCTTGTGCAATCAGTAAATTATACTCTCAAAGCGAACATTTAACCCAATTTTGGAAACCTTTCGAGCCGTATGTCTGGTACTATACAAAAGTTAACACACGTATGTGAGATACCATGCCAGCTCGTATTAATTTACAAGGTCATTGGCAACTGGAGATACTGCAGTATATATATTCTGAAGAACAGTGTTTTTAACGTATATCTACAATTAACAGAAGATACATCAGAAAAGAATGTTTATATCGGTACTAGCTGCAGCAGTAATAAGTGAAAAGTAAGGTTTCTGTTTCAGAAGTTCATCTTTTAAGGATTAGTGTAATTTCTGAGAGGTAACAAGTGCCGAAAATACCGATTCACTACATAATTTTGTAAGCAATCGTGCGTGTACTTTACAGAATTTAAACAATGTTAATGCCGACTTGAACCCTATTATATTCAAATAAGATTTTTATGGTGATCAAAGTAGACCTACTTTTAAATCTTCAAAGTCACATACAAATTTTCATCTGATCGAAATGTTTACAGTCAGTGATGAATTATTATTAGGCCTATACCGAAACAGAATATACGTTTACAATATTAACTGTTGTGCAATACTATTATTGTCAGCAAGTTAACACTGTTTCATTGTTTTCAAATTCGTTTCGTCATATCAAACGATGGTGTGTTACTCTTATGTTTGTAAAAAGCAGCACAATTCTAAATTGATGTCCACAGCACATTGTTCACGAAAATGTTGTCCGTTTATGAAGTATTCACTTACTTAGGTAAAGACGAAAGCCATTATTTTGGTGAACGCAAACTCTCCATGTACATAAACAAACATTAATTCTAGATCCGTCTTCCGTTCTGTCGAACAGCAAGACCAGAATGAAAGCAGATCCACCTATCGGCAGTTGCTGAAGCTCGTAAGCGATGGTGGGGGAAGCGACATCGTGCAGGAAACTTAAACGCGATTCAGCTTTTGTAACTTAAGGCGGTATTACACGCGAAAGGTATAGGCACAGAGCAGGGAGCATACAGAAGGGAAAGCTGGGGGCGGCGCCTTTGATCTGTGTGTTACCAAGCGCTGCGCTCGACGCCATATTGAAAAGCAGTAAACGCGGAACTATAGCCACTTAGTACTTTGGCTGGAAATGGACTTTTTACCAACTGCAGCTAATCTCGCCGACTTTTACGAAAGGAAACGGCTTTCATCTATTTTGCGCCATCTCCTTGCACCTAATTGTAATCCAACGAAAAAAAAGGCCTAAATTTTAATACAACTACGAAAATGTACAGTGGAACCGATGATCTTTTTATTTGGTGCTTATCTGTAGAAAAATTCCAAATAACGCGGAGTTATGTTTGGGAAATTAGTTATAAACAAGAAAGTGACTTTACAGCTGCCAGGTTTTATTTGACACGAATAAATTCGCATAAAATATCTACATCTACATGGGATACTCTGCAAATCACATTTAAGTGCCTGGCAGAGGGTTCATCGAACCACAATTATACTATTTATCTCCCATTCCATTCTCGAATAGCGCGCGGGAAGAAAGAACACCTGAATCTCTCTGTTCGAGCTCTGATTTCTCTTATTTTATTCTGATGATCATTTCTACCTATGTAAGTGGGAGTCAACAATATATTTTCGCATTCGGAGGAGAATGTTGGCGATTGGAGTTTCGCAAGTAACCCACGCCTCAGCGATAAGCGCCGTTGTTGTAATGATTCCCATCCCAGATCCTGTATCATTTCCGTAACGCTGTCTCCCCTGTATCGTGACAATACGAAACGAGCTGTCCTTCTTTGGACTCTTTCGATGTCCTCCGTCAAACCCACCTGATAAGGATCCCACACTGGGCTGCAATACTCCAAAAATGGACGGACAAGCGCAGTGTATGCAGTTTCTTTAGTAGTTCTGTTGCATCTTTTAAGGATTCTGCCAATAAAACGCCGTCTCTGGTTCGCCTTTCCCACTATATTATCTACGTGTTTTTTTTCCAGTTTAAGTCTCAAGTAATAGTGATTCCTAGGTATTTTGTGGAGTTTACGGCCTTCACATTTGATTGATTTATGTTGTAAACAAAGTTTAACGGATTTCTTTTCGTACTCATGTGGACGAGTCAGACTTAGCAGTACAACGTGATTACACAGAACTAGTGACGTCTGGGCATATATAAAAGTTGTATTCGCATTAGGAGTATCATTAATTTACTGATCGGAGAAGGGCATATACAGGAATCTGCCAACCACAGAGCAGAAAGAGCATAAAACAATTATTCCCCTTAATCTAAAGAGCATTCGTTGCCAACATTAGCACACTACGCCTCCAATGCTGCAAGTAAAATTTTACCTGCCTACTTACGCATCATTCTTTGTCATTCAGTTTAAATTATTCCCTGCAACGTTAAACTTATAAAATATATATGTACTTCAACATTTCGATGCTGTTGAACTGCTACAGCAACAGCGAGAGTTATCGTCAAGAGAAGAAGCAAGGCTACTTTTAATAATTATGCACACATTGCTCTCATTCGAAACTGATAACATTTAACTTTCACTGCACACATAGCGACGTTCTCTTACTGCTCAGCATCTTTTGGGAAGGTGAAGAAACTTATATCCTTATTTGTATTCGAATTATTGCGACAATTAGGTGCTGAACACCATCGGCCGCCTTTTCTTTTATTGCTGCTCGTAATAAAAACGGAACAGCTCCAACTACTGACACACAGTTCTTTCTTTTCATTGCACCAAATACTTGTTTACTTTTATGCGATTGAGGCTGTTAAAATACAGAATTAACAAACAAAGATGGCGTATTACCACGCCACGGAGTAGGGAGTGACCACATGTTTACTGCTTTTCAAGATGGCCGATTCCGCGCATGCGCACTACATTTTGGACGACAGACTGTAGCGGGAGTTTCCTTTCTGTATACTCCTTATTCTGTGACGACGATCCTCCGCGAAAGGTACAGGTCTAGCGCGACAGCCGTCTAGCGGCGAAACAGTGCAACTACCGCGGAGCCACCACGTGATCACTAGCAGACACTTTATCCGCGCCTGAATAGGGACCAGTTCTAAACTCCCTTGAATCCGCGCATGCGCACTAGGCAGCGCTAACCTGCGCATGCGCAGAAGCGGCGATTTTAGTTGCTTTCTGCTTGTATGGTGTGTTATTGTATATACGTAGCAGGTGCCGATTTCGTGTTACGAATTGTCTGAGTCACGCATGAACATAATTCGTATTGTAAAATATAGTGCTACTACACCTTTAAGTATTGGTCGTTTAAAGTACTGCAAATTGCACTGCATTCTTCCACAACTACTTTCGATATGGAGGGCTGTGAAATTCTGTGACTAAACGCCAGGCACTTAAATGATTCACCAGTGGCTAAAAAAACGTAATGTGATGACCAGCCTGCAACATAACAGAGTATATGCCGCTATTTTATAGCTGATTTAGGCATTATAATCACAAAATATATAAGCATAAAATATAAATCTTAATTTCGAGAAGGTGAAATAGCTTCCCTCATGACTGTGTCACGCTTCCTAATTCCATCACCTATTAGAGATAGCAGCTTGTCAAAACACGCCACATCCATCCTCACAAAATTTCGAAATTCTCGCGGATCTTCTGGTCTGAGCTCTTTCATAAGCAGTGAATAAATGCCCCCGTCTTCGTTTCTTCTTTGCAGCCAGCGTCGAACCCAACAACGTCTGGCTTCACGTCTTGTGCTCTAATCTGGAGGTTAGCTGTTACTGCCAGGGCAACAGCTCCAGAAATAATTGGCTCATCCATTTCCAGAACGCTGTATAAACGTAAATTTAGATGAGCATATACTTGTGTAATCATGTGGCGTAATATAAAACAAACTTTCGTGTCTGTAATTCGGAGTAGTGGTAACACAAATTCGTGGTAGCTACATATGACTTAATGAATGACAAAATCAACTTTTAATAAAATAAAACCTTGAGTTCACAGAATTAATTTTAACGAATTATTACATGCCAAAAAACGTTTCCCTCTGGTTCTTCAGTGGTGTGAATTAATGTCTGCTAAAGATCTGACAGTTCCCTTCGCGTTTGGCGCGTCTATTGACGTTACTGCGCATGCGCGGATTCGTGCCAAGGAATATCAGCCGTGCATCGTGATAATAGGTCTACGTGAAGCAGTACGTAGTTCCAGATAATCACGCTTGGGGCGTTGCTGCATAGCCTAACATATACAGTCACGACACTAACGCAGATTTCTGTTATACACTGCGACAGCAGCGCTCCAAGCGGCCGGTAAGCTACGTTTCTGAATACAATATTGCATGAGTGCGAATAGTATCGTTTATATTGATTTTAACATACTTTTTACATCAGGGAACGTATGTAGTGTCATAAAAAATAGGGAATAATTTAAAAATAGCTCCACCTTTGTCTTTCTTAGGTTTCCTAAGATCCCTGACACAGTACGAAACGGCACATTACAACACAGTTTATTTACTATTATCTTCAAACCTACAAGCTTTTACTGAATAATCTCATCTAGTATTAAAATTAGAAAAATGGCTAGGAAACACCAGAAGAGCTGCCCTTTGGCAGAAAGACGTCGCTTTTCTAGTCAAGAACGTCAACACTTCTTCACTACAATTTCAGTAAAATCTATAAGGGTGGAACGCAGTAAACGAATACAGAATGTAATAACTACAGTAGTTAACATAATAAATCAGCCGCCACAACTGTAGCTGAAAAATAAAGTCACAGACCTCACAAGAAAACGGAAAAAGCAATCAAACTGTGTCAACAAATAAGAACCCAATTCTACAATTGTTGCTACAGTTTAACCACAAACGGCAAGAATCTTCATGGCATTGTCTTCTTAAGCTAAAGTAATCACACTCAAAGGAATATGCGCGTATAAAAAAGACGAGTGAAGCCTACAAATGTGCGAATCATTATACGTCATACCGAAATGACACATGTCAAAAAGCACTTTGTCATAGGAAGAACAGACCATAATAGAAATTTATGTTTGTCTTATGTTTATATTCTGCTTAGTTTCAGCGGAAAAAGCTGCAAATATACACGTATTCGTAAGTATTGGTTCATGACGAAGTTCTTTGTTATACCACTCAATCAGTTAAATTCGGCTGTTTTTACATTAGTTTCCGTATTATGCATGTCTGTTGATATTTTATTAATGTCTGTAACTCAAAAGTTATACTATCTATTTTATTAATTACGCACGCAAATAATGATAAACAAACATTGCTCCTTCGGCAGCTTGCCAACCGCTAGGAGCGCTAGTGTCGCAGCAGCTGTCAGTTGGTAACAACTTTCACAGCAGTGAGTGTCGCGGCTATATATGGTAGACTAAGCGTACGCCTCAGGCGTATCGTGTAATGGGGCCATTACACATGAGATGGCAAGGCAGTACGCAAGTTTGGAGTTGCCATGCGTATGTTGACTGTCGCCAGCGGTGGTGGGGGAATGCATGTGTGAGAAATTCATGGCTGTGGGAACACGGCTTAAGTTGAAGGGTCCAGGGAAAGAACCAGGTAAGTCACAATTTCAATGAAACTCAGAAAACGATTTTTTTAATTTTAAAGCGCAATAAGTAGATATCATACAAACTAATGTTTTCAAACCATATAAAACACTGAAGTCCTGAGTATAGAGAACAAAATGAGACCGTTTCTATGGTGTTCAACATTGATAGGACGAAAATAAATTTAAAAATATACTCAAACTACAAACTTTTCAGGAAAGAAACCAGAAAGAGAACAGAGCATATGAGTCAGCTAGTCCTTTCCCTTCTATGAACGAATGTTTTAATGTTATTTCATTTATTATTATGATTGTAATTTCTATCATTATTCTTATTGTTTCTAATATTATAATTATCATTTCTAATGCTATTATCATCAATTATAATTTTATTATTATTATTATTATTATTATTATTATTATTATTATTATTATTATTATTATTATGGAAACTCATGTATCTGTTGCAAGTTATCAATCATGCGGCAATGAATGGAAAAATTCCACTGCTGCTGGACCCAGAACTTCATCAGGCTCATTAAGTCATTGCACTTTGCTCTAGAAATACGTAAATGACCTGCAGACAACGGAGAATTTTGTTACATATTTTTACACATAAGCAACATTAAATAAAAGTTGTAAGGGTAGCATTAATAAGTGATGTTGCAATTACCTGTGTAGGACAAAGAGGGTAGCTTGAACTCTCCAGCCTTATGATTTGATGGATCTCTGTCAGGTTTCCTTATGATGCTGGATACCATGTGACCATTATACGTGTCCCTCCAGTTCATCAGGCGAGAGTGAATGAACAAAGTCTCAATTTCCTTCACTGGTTGGATCTTAAATGGACATTTCGGTACATATTTCTGATTTAAGAAGTATTCCCAATCATATACCATTTCTTGAGAAACTTTCTCCACAATGAATGGTATAGTTTCATTCTCGAATTTTCAATCTTACTCATGAAATCCTCTGGGGTTTCCATCCTTCGCTTCAAATCTCACAGACCAACATTCGTATCATATTCCATGTAGGAATAACCTCGTTCTGGAAATGTGATCTTGATGTTTCTCAATCCATGAATGTTATTATGAACGAGATAGTGCAAGAAGCGGAAAATTGTGAAATTCTTATTTTGCCCTCCAGCAGAATCACAGAACACTTGAAGCTCTTCAACATTCTATCGAGGTAGTTCATAACGAAATGAAAAAGGTAAGACGCTACCTCGTTAGGACTTTTCTTGGAAATACCTTTGTGGTACTCACAGAAAACTGACTGCCCCGTGGAGAGAATGTGGATGTTGAAAGAATACATTGATTCATTTCGTAATGTCGACATCAAAGCACAGCACAGCGCAGAACGATTTATTAAAGAGCGCCGCAATAACAAATCACACTCAAAAACACAATGTAAAAAAAGGAACACCTGCAACAATGAAATGTCAAAGATATAATGGCGCGAAAGTTTGGTGATCGCACGGCCATCTGTTGAGATGCAGTGGACTTACCTGGTTTTTCCGCTGATTCTGTGGACTTACCTGCTTCTTTTCCTGTACGCCAAAACTTTAAGGGCAAATAAAGCCGTGACTAAGCTGGTTTATGCCCTGTTTCATGCTGCTAACAGATAGCCCTATCGATGGAGAATCGAATGGCATCTCTAACTCATTTTGAGAGAAAAATGGACTTCCCTGGTTTTTTCCCTGGACCCTTCAGTTGACAACAAGCCACGTAGACGCGTGAAGTAAGACGACTGAACAGGTGCGTAGCGTTGGAATGCTTCTCTGCACCTGACGACGGCTTAGAGCCGTGTATTGGGAGAGTAGCGCCATTGTAGGCCTGTTGTGTCTGGCAGTAGCAGCGCTATGCACGGCGCTGTTAAATTAACACTCAGTCTAACATATACAGTCACGACACTCCCGCAGATTTTTGTTATACAACGCGACAGCAGCGCTCCAAGCGGCCGGCAAGCTACTTTTATGAATACGATAGTGGATGAGTGCTAATACTATCGTTTATATTGACTTGAACACATTCTTTACATTTCGGAACGTATGTAATATCATAAAATAGGTAGTAACTTAAAAATAGCTCCACATTTGTGTTTCTTAGGTTTTCTAAGATCCCTGACAAGCTTGGAAACGGTACATTGCGGCGCAGTATATTTCATGTTATATTGTAACCCACGGGGTTATACTGGATAATTTAATTTACTACTGAAAATAGAAAAATGGCTAGGAAACACCGAATACCCGCCCTTTGGCAGAGAGACGTGTTTATTCTTCTTAAAAACGTTAACGTTTCTCCATTCCAATTCCAGTGAAATCAGTGAGGGTGGAACGTAGGAAACGAATGAAGAATGCAATAACTACAGTACTTAACATACCAAATCAGCCACCACAACTGTAGCTGAAGGAAAACATCGGAAACTTGACCAGAAAACTGAAAAAGCAATCAAACCGTATTCAACAAAGAAGAACCCAATTCCACGATTGTTACTACAGCTGAACCACAAACGGCAAGAATCTTCAAGACATTGTCTTCTTAAGCTAAAGTAATCACACTCAAAAGAATATACGCTTATAATAAAGACGAGAGAAGCCTAAAAATGTGCGAAACATTAGACCCCATACAACAATGATACGTGTCAAAAACTCTTTGTCATAGTAAGAACAGACCAAAATAGAAATTTATCTTTCTATTATGTTTATATTCTACTTACTTTCAGCGGAATAAGCTGCAAATATACACATATTCCTAAATATATCATGACGAAGTTCTTCGTTATACCACTGAATCAGTTGAGTTCGACTGTTTTTACATTAATTTCCATATTAAGTATGTCTCTTGATATATTGCTAATGCTTGTAACACAAAAATTATATTAACTATTTCGTTAATAACGTACACAAATAATTATAAGCAAACATCACTCTTTCGGCGGCTTACCCACCGCTAGGAGCGCTAGTGTCGTTGCAGCTGTCAGTTGGTAACAACTTTTACAGCACTGACTGTCGCGACTGTATATATTAGACTGTGATTAACATTTATTATGAAGCGAATCGCTCTGAACATCGACGTGGTATGACAATACGTTAAGTAAACAATGAACTTAAGTTTCTGATCGTTTCATCACGTCTACTGCGAATATTAAGGAAAAATTGGTAATCTGAGATCAAGACCTTTTATTTCTGAGCAATCTAGTTGTAAAATTGTTTCGTGCAAAGTTTTGTCAAAAGTAATATATGTAGTAACGATAAGAGACTAAGTCGCTCGAGTTCACATATTTCATTTAATGTACTGGTACTTCTTAAAATACAAATATGTAGTTTAGTTATTTAGGCTGCTAAGGAAAAGAATAAAAATTGGAAAATTGCAAATTAATTTGTCTTAAAATACCTTCACGGCATTCATCATGCAAATACTTTTACCACCGCACTCTTCTTGGCGATTATATTTTCTCAGAAGAATATGTATTCTAGTGGTTAAAAAAAATACGTGCACAACTTTTCCACAACACTGTGACACGAAGGAATAATTTGGAACACGTTCATTGATTGATTTATGTCCAAGCAGCATTGTTCACTATCTTGAAATGTACCGTATAAAAAAAAGTTTTGTCTAAATACATAAATTTACGTAGAATGAGTACGATACGAATTCTTATTTATATATATACAATATATGTAAACGGTTCTGCCTGTCCAGACTTTCGTCATATTCAGTATAAATGCGAAATTCGTCAAACACGGCGTATTATGTCAGATTTTTTACGTATTTGTATCTTTTAAAAATATCTCTTCTCTTACATGATTGTGCAGCCAACATTACTCGCAAGAAACAGACGAACCTAGAAGTTTACTCGATATTTCAATACATATTTGTTTACTTCACACAATTTTGCATTCTCGTATGGAAATGCATCTTTTCTTCCAGTGCGATGTACCCGCATTCGCGTATTTTAGCATTCCTTTCGCCCTGTGGAATGCGGAAACCTCGGACTGTCTTAGTGTAACAATTCACTGCACAACAATGCGGCATTCTTCACCATATATAAAAGTGGAATATGCTATGTTAAGCTCTTAATTTAATACATAATGAGTCTACAGATTTCCAACACCTCTAAATGCTAAAATAACAGCTGGTTAAGTGAAATATGCCATTTACGCTGATGGACTCCTTAGGCCTAAAATGGCGGACGTGCCCCACCCGCGCTCAACTGACCAATAGCAGCCGGCGGTTGTCGGCAAGTCACACATCAAAGGTTGGCGCTACTCTCACAACACAGGGCTCTGCGACGGCTCGCTGGCACGCCTCGCCCCGCCTCGCCTAGTGTCCTACAGAGATGAGGGGGCAGGCTCTAAAGACGGGCAGAGCTGGCCTCTGTAATCGGCGGCGTTTCGGCCGCGTGACTCATCGTCAGCAAGTAAGTCGCCGGTAAGTCGCCGCCAAGGCCGGCAGATGTCGCCATTGCGCTAATTGCCGCCACGGCGCTTCAAAGGCGCCGCCGGTTGCTACAGGGGCCGCGTGGGACGCGAGGGGGCGGCAAAGGCAAAGGCAAAGGCAAAGGCACCTAGCAGGCTAGCGGGAGCGGCGTGGAAGGCGGAGGCGGAGGCGAAGGAGCAGCCGCCACAGCCGTCTGGGGGCGAGTAGTGCGGCGGGCGAACCGGCAGGTGGCTCTGCCGTCGTGCTGCCGTGATGAGCGGCAGCAGTGCGGCGTACGAACCGATAGATGTCTCTGCGGTCATGCTTCCGTGATGAGGGACAGCAGTGCGTCGTACCAACCGATAGATGGCTCTGGGGTCGTGCTACCGTGATGAGGGACAGCAGTGCGTCGCACGAACCGATAGATGTCTCTGGGGTCGTGTTACCGTGATGCCATGCGACTCCAGTGGCCGAGTGCACCAACCTCGGTCAAAAAGCACGATAATCAAGGGTTCCGAGAACACGGTCAAAAGTTAACCGCGGTTAAAACGTCTCTGCGGTGCACCAACGTTCATCTCCGGTCAGCAAACCGTCGTCAGCCAATCGTACATCTGATCGCGATCAAGTCCGTGTAGCGCAATGGAAGGCACCCGAGTGATGCAAAGGTGTTACTTGAGCTTACCTGCATGTGTATTCTCGACTATCTTTGGTGAATGACGACAGTACCAAGTGATTTGCATGTACAAGATTGTAAATACGGTAAAATTGTACGACGCTCCTCGCCGGGCTTCAGTGGTTATGTTGGCACCAATGGTAATGACGGCAACTAAGATGACCAATAAATATTTTTTCGTGACAACTTCAATTAAAACGAAAACTATTTTCTTCTGAACGGACAAGGGTACATACAAGAACCTTTCAACCACAGAGCAGGTACAGTATTAATTTTGCTGCGAGTGAAACGAGCAGCAATAACATTTGCTCTGTAGCTTGTGAAAAATATTAACGCAATTCTACACTTCATTGTTCATCTGTTGCCAACATAAGCACTGGAGCCCAGCGAGAAGCGTCGTAAAATTTTACCGAATCCAGTCATATTGCAAAGAGAAATGATTATTAAAAGAACACCCTAAGACAGATTTATATAATTACTTAAATTATGATTTATTGTTTCGAACAAATCAACTCAAATGTCATTGTTGTTCACAGCGTACTTTCCCATGCACCGCATGTTCACCTGGTAACAGAAATATACAGATAACATGTTTTAATAACACAAAAGCTTTACGATTATAGTTACGGAACATATCGTAATTTTTTATTCAAAACTTTTTCTGAACTTGATAGTTACCTTACTGGAAATATTGATTAATTATAGAGCGGCGAACTGCTCTTCCTGGCAATGTGTCGTCGCGATATATGTTACTGTTGTCACCAGTAAGTATGTTAAATGCACCAGTTGCATATGCTCTTAACGTAATCAACAGTCTGTTCATAGGCGAAATAGGGTTATTTCTATGGTAGGAAATTCTAACCTGTCACTGATTTGGTTTAACAACCACCACACTTTCTTTGGACAAACAAAATCTTTCTTCGAACTTTTTGTCACTGTAATCTTCAAAAGAGTCCCCCTTTCCACAATCACAACGTTCCGGTTTTGATCCCGATTTAAATGATTGAGGTAAAATAAATCTTTGTCAATTCCGTCTAAAACAGCAAAACGCGCCGCCATCTTGATACTGCACACTCGTGAAACCCTGGTCATCTCGACAAAACCGGGCGTCAGCCGAGGTCAAATTTAACCGCGGTCAACTCCCTCGTTTAACTATGATCGGTGTCGGCGCACCAGAAACTTCAGTTGACCACGGTTAAATGCCGACTTGACCGCGATTAACTTTTGACCGAGGTTGGTGCACTCGGCCGCAGGGCTTCTATTTATCATTCCTTCTGTTTAATTTACGTCAATATTTCTACCTTATTTACAACTTGTACAAAAACCAGACAGCGGTTGTCAGAGTTGAAGGGCATGAAAGGGATGCAGTGGTTGGAAAGGGAGTAAGACAGGGTTGTAGTCTTTCTCCATTGTTGTTCAATTTGTACATTGAGCAAGCTATAAAGGAAAGTACGGAGAAATTTGGTGAAGGAACTAAAGTTCAGGGGGAAGAATTAAAAACATTGCGTTTTGCCGACGACATAGTAATTCTGTCAGATACAGCAAAGGACCTGGAAGAGCAGTTGAACGGAATGGACACTGTGCTGAAAGGTGCATATAAGATGAACATTAACAAGAGCAAAACTAGGGTAATGGAGTGCAGTGAAAGAAAATGAGGTGATGCTGAAGGAATTAGATTGGGAAACGAAGCAATAAAGGAGGCAGATGAGTTTTGTTACTTGGGCAGTAAAATAACAAATGATGGTCGCAGTACAGATGATATAAAATGCAGAATGGCAATGAGTAGAAAAGCGTTCTTGAAAAAGAGAAATTTGTTAATATCGAATATTGATTTAAACCTAAGGAAGTCCTTTCTGAAGGCATTTGTATGGAGTGTTGCCTTGTATGGGAGTGAGACATGGACGATAAACAGTGCGGACAGGAAGAGGATAGAGGCTTTTGAAATGTGGTGCTACAGAAGAATGCTGAAGATTAGGTGGGTGGATCGCGTAACTAATAAGGAGGTACTGAACAGAATTGGGGAGAAAAGAAAGTTCTGGCATACCCTGACTAAAAGAGGGGATAGATTGTTGGGACACCTTCTTAGACATCAAGGAATTGTGAAGTTGGCGTTGGAGGGAAGTGTGTGGGGAAAGAATCGCAGTGGAAGACCAAGAGATGGATACAGTAAGCAGATTCAGACAGATGTAGGTTGCCTTTCTTATGAGGAGATGAAGAGGCTTGCTCAGGATAGGGTATTGTGGAGAGCTGCATCAAACCAGTCTGCGGACTGAAGACAAGGATGTAGAAGAATGTATAAATATGGGAAAAATAGATACAGCCTACAGGAAAATAAAAGAAACATTTGGCGATAAGAAAACAGCTCTATGAATATCAAGGACACGGATGGAAGACCAGTTCTCAGCAAAGAAGGGAAAGCTGAAAGGTGGAAAGAGTATATAGAGGAACTCTACAAAGGAAATGAACTTCGAGACAATATTGTAGGAAGGGAAGAGGATGTAGATGAAGATGAAATAGGAGATATTGTACTGAGAGAAGAATTTGACAGAGCCCTGAAAGACCTAAGACGAAACAAGGCCCCTGGAGTAGATGATATTCCCTCAGAGCTACTGAAGTCTCTGGGATAACCAGCCATGACAAAATTGTTTCATCTGGTGTGTAAGATGTATGAGACAGGTGAAGTACCCTCAGATTTAAGAAAAATGTAATAATCCCCATCCCTAAGAAAGCAGTTGCAGACAGGTGTGAAAACTACAGAACCATCAGTTTAATAAGTCATGGTTGCAAAATATTAACGCGAATTATATACAGAAGGACGGAAAAGTTGGTAGAAACCGACCTCGGGGAAGACCAGTTTGGGTACAGGAGAAATGAAGGAACACGGGAGGCAATACTCACTTTACGGCTTATCCTACAAGATAGATTAAGAAAAGGCAAACCTACATTTCTAGCTTTTGTAGATTTGGAGAAGGCTTTTGACAATGTTGATTGGAATAAACTCTTTCAAGTTCTGAAGCAAGCAGGAGCCGTAAGGTTATTTACAACTTGTACAAAAACCAGACAGCTGTTGTCAGAGTTGAAGGGCATGAAAGGGAGGCAGTGGTTGGGAAGGGAGTAAGACAGGGTTGTAGTCTTTCTCCAATGTTATTCAATTTGTACATTGAGCAAGCTATAAAGGAAAGCAAGGAGAAATTTGGAGAAGGAATAAAAGTTCAGGGTGAAGAATTAAAAACATTGCGTTTTGCCGACGACATAGTAATTCTGTCAGAGACAGCAAAGGACCTGGAAGAGCAATTGAACGGAATGGACAGTGTGCTGAAAGGTGCATATTAGATGAATATTAACAAGAGCAAAACTAGTGAATTGGAGTGCAGTCTGAGAAAATCAGGCGATGCTGAAGCAAGTAGATTGGGTAACGAAGCAATAAAGGAGGTAGATGAGTTTTGTTACTTGGGCAGTAAAATAACAAATGATGGTCGCAGTACAGAGGATATAAAATGCAGAATGGCAATGGGTAGAAAAGCGTTCTTGAAAAAGAGAAAATTGTTAGCATCGAATATTGATTTAAGCCTAAGGAAGTCCTTTCTGAAGGCATTTGTATGGAGTGTTGCCTTGTATGGGAGTGAGACATGGACGATAAACAGTGCGGACAGGAAGAGGATTGAGGCTTTTGAAATGTGGTGCTTCAGAAGAATGCTGAAGATCAGGTGGGTGGATCGCGTAACTAATGAGGAGGTACTGAACTTAATTGGGGAGAAAAGAAATTTCTGGGACTTGTTGTTATTTGGATGTTTAAGGGGGACAAAACTACAATGGTCATCAGTCCCCCATTCCATTACAAAATGTCAAAAATAAAAGTGCGGACGTCAAATGAATGCGCCCAGAGATTAAGTTTGCGAAGTGGGATGGAAATCCCACTGGGTCTATAAAACATCAACAAAACGGAGAAGAAACTAAAAGAAAAGGGGACGAACACAGAAAGACACCTTACTACAAAGAGGCCGAAGACAGTGGTTGACCGACCATAGGAATAAAAAAGGAAAAGTGAACCACTCGGCAGTGCAAGGAAAAGACCAGTCATAGAGACTGATAAAAACCTCCTGCTCGAATAAAACTTAAAACTGAATTTGCTGCTGAAGCATCGTCACGTAAAACATCTGATAAAACGCCAGGAATGTTAAAACGACGCCGCAAGGCGGCTAAAAACGGGCAGTCCACTAGGATGTGGACTATTGTTAAGTGGGAGCCACAACGACACTGGGGCGGGGCCTCACCGCGAAGGAGATGTCCGTGGGTGAGCCACGAATGGCCAATACGGAGTCTACACAGCACCACGGAGTCCCGGCGAGAGGCCAGCACGGAAGAACGCCACGCGGTGGTGGTCTCCTTGACTAGCCGAAGCTTGTTGGGTGTGCCCAGGCTATGCCACTCGGCATCCCAACGCTGATGTACGCGGTGGCGCAACAACGAACAGAGATCAGACGCCAGGAGGCCGATGTCCAAAATGGACGCACTGACTGCCTGCCTGGCAAGTCTGTCAACACGCTCATTGCCCGGGATACCAATATGACCCGGAGACCAGACGAACACCACCGATTGCCCGGACTCTCCAATGGCACAAAGCGTCTCCTGTATGGCCAACACCAGGGGAGACCGCGGGTAACAGTGCTCCAGAGCTCGGAGGCTGCTCAGAGAGTCGCTGCAAACAACAAAAGACTCGCCGGAGCAGGACCGGATATGCATGAGAGCTCTGTGAATGGCCACCAGCTCTGCAGTGTAAACACTGCAGCCATTCGGCAGAGAGTGCTGTTCCACATGGTCACCATGAGTATAGGCATATCCCACACAGCCATCAACCATTGAACCATCTGTGTAGATCAGGTCATAACAATGGAACTCCACTATGACAGCAGAGAACTGACGGCGGAGCGCCTCCAGTGGAACTGAGTCTTTGGGCCCCTGGGCCAAGTCCAGCCGAGTAGACGGCCTTGGCAAACACCACGGAGGTGTACGGGCACGGACCCGATAGGAAGATGGAAGGGGAGAAGACTCAAGCTCCTGCAGGAGGGACTGAACCCGATAGGCAATCGTATGACCTGATCTGGGGCGTCGCTGATGGGGACGGACTATCACATCAGGATAGAGGAGACGATGGTTCGGGTGGCCTTGGGAGCAATACACATGGGCTGCGTAAGCCGCAAGTAGGTGTTGGCGGCGGATCCCCAAGGGTGGAACCCCAGCCTCCACTAGTAAGCTGTTCACTGGGCTGGTGCGGAAGGCACCCGTCGCGATGCGAACCCCACAGTTGTGGATGGGGTCCAGGAGATGCAGTGCCGAAGGTGCCGCAGACCCATAGGCAATGCACCCAAAATCGAGACGGGACTGCACCAGCGCCGTGTAAAGCCGCAACAGTGTCGAGCGATCAGCACCCCAGGTCGTATGACCTAGGTGGCGGAGAAGGTTGAGATGGCGCCAGCACTTCTGTTTCAGCTGACGGATGTGGGGGAGCCACGTCAGCCGGGCATCAAAGACCAGTCCTAAAAAACGGTGAGTTTTCACTACTGTAAGTGGTTCGTCATTCAGATAAAGTTCAGGGTGTGGGTGGACGGTCCGACGCCGGCAGAAGTGCATCACTCTGGTCTTGGAGGCAGAAAACTGAAAGCCATGGGTAAGCGCCCAGTTCTGCGCCTTCCGAATAGCGCCTTGCAACCTGCGCTCGGCAACATGGGTGCTGCAGGAACTAAAAGAGAGACAAAAGTCGTCAGCATAAAGAGAGGGGGACACCGACGATCCAACCGCTGCGGCTAAACCGTTGATGGCAATTAAAAATAATGGAACGCTTAAAACGGAACCCTGAGGAACCCCATTTTCCTGGAAATGAGAGGAGCTCAGAGAAGCACCAATTTGAACACGAAAGGTACGGACGGCTAAAAAATTCTGAATAAAAATCGGTAGGGAGCCCCGGAGGCCCCAGTCATATAAAGTGAGCAGGATGTGGCGTCGCCAGGTGGTATCGTATGCTTTGTGCATATCAAAGAAGACGGCAACAAGGTGTTGGCGCCGGGAAAAGGCTGTGCGGATTGCAGACTCGAGGTACACCAGATTATCGGTGGTAGACCGACCCTGGCGAAAACCGCCCTGGCATGGAGCCAATAATCCCCGAGTCTCAAGAATCCAACACAACCGCCGACTGACCATCCACTCCAACAGTTTGCAGGGAACGTTAGTCAGGTTAATGGGCCGATAGCTATCCAAGGAAAGAGGATGTTTGTCGGGCTTAAGCACTGGGATGATGATACTCTCCCGCCACTGTGACGGGAAAACACCATCACACCAAATGCGGTTATAGACCGCAAGTAGGGCACGCCGACTATCTGCTGAGAGATGTTTCAGCATCTGGCTATGGATGCTATCAGGCCCTGGCGCCGTGTCAGGACATTGTTGAAGAGCACTGAGGAGCTCCCACTCAGAAAAGGGAGTGTTGTAAGATTCAGAGCGGCGGGTACGAAAGGAGAGGGGCTGGCGTTCTACCCTCTCCTTTACTGCACGGAAGGCCGGTGGATAGTTTGCAGAGGCAAAGGCACGAGCATAATGCTCGGCAAACATCTCTGCAAGAGTGGCCGGGTCCGTACATAGGACTCCATTTGAGGAGATCCCAGGGATTCCCATTGGTGTCTGTAATCCCTGTAGCCGCCTGATCTTACTCCAGACCTGCGAGGCTGAGGTGCCTGTCCCAATAGTGGAAACGTACCTCTCCCAGCACTCCTGTTTCCGTCTTCTTATAAGCTGGCGAGCACGAGCGCGAAGCCGTTTAAAATTGATTAGGTGCTCCTGAGAGGGGTGCCGTCTGTATCGCTGTAAGGCCCGCCTGCGGTCTTTAATGGCCTCAGCGATCTCCGGCGACCACCACGGCACTGTCTTATGCCGTGGGCACCCTGATGTACGCGGAATGGTAGCGTTCGCAGCAGAAATAATGGACTGCGTGGCGCTCTCAACCACCACATCGATGGTATCGAGTGGGGGAGAGCCAACGATGGCAGCAGAGGTGTAGCCTTCCCAGTGAGCCCTATGAAGAGCCCACCGAGGAGAGCGTGCTGGGGACTGACGTTGTGGGAGTGAAAAAAAGATCGGAAAATGGTCACTGCCGCACAAGTCATCATGGACACTCCAATGGATGGATGGCGGAAGGCTGTGGCTGCATATCGACAGATCAATGGCCGAGAATGTGCCGTGTGCCACACATAAATGTGTGGGGGCACCTGTATTCAAGAGGCAGAGGTCGAGCTGAGAAAGCAGGTCCTCGACAACTCTGCCACGGCCAGAGATCGTAGAACCACCCCACAGGGGATTGTGGGCATTGAAGTCCCCCAATAGCAGAAAAGGTGGCGGGAGTTGCGAGATAAGTGCAGCCAAGACAGCCGTAGAGACATCGCCATCCGGAGGGAGGTAGAGACTGCAGACAGTAATCTCTTGTGTTGTCCTTACCCTAACGGCCACCGCTTCCAACGGTGTCTGAAGGGGCACAGGTTCACTATATACAGAGGTAAGGACATACACACACACTCCACCTGACACCCCGTTATACTGGCTACGATTACAGAAGTATCCCCTATAGCTCCGAAGGGCAGGGGTCCGCATTGCCGGAAACCAAGTTTCCTGCAGGGCAATGCAGAGAGCAGGTGTAACGCTCAAAAGGTGTCGTAGCTCAGCCAGGTGGGTGAAAAAACCGCCGCAGTTCCATTGGAGGATAGTGTCCAACAGCTGGGAAGGCATAAATGAAAGGATGTTATGTATTACACCTCAGCAGCTTTTGCATCCACCAGTAGCGATGCATCAGCGTCTAAATCCATCGAGTCCGATGCGTCCAAGAGCGCAAGGTCCTCGGGAGATGCAAGTATCTCCACCTCGTCCTCAGAGGCAGAGGCGGAGGGAGCTGGTGGCACTGTGGCCACCGGGGTTTCTTTAGCTTTGTCTTTGCTCTTTTTTGTCCTAACCCTCTTATCCCTCGGGGGCTTCACCGGAAGAAGGGGCTTTGCAGACTCAGCCTCCGTCTCAGTGACAGAGGGAGAGCCCGACGCCCTGCGGCCAGCAGCCGGCGGCGGTGCCTGCTTCTGGCTTGTGCCGGCATCGGCACTGGTGGAAGCCGCAGAAGGGAGCGTCCCTAGGGACCCCTTCTGGATGAGGGCAGCCGGAGAAGGTTGACGCTTCTCCGGCGGAGGGTTGGAGGCTGCTCCCGAAGCAATTGCCTTGGGAGCAGGAGGAGGGATGGGGCCCCCGACCACTGTGGGGGCAGGTTTGAGTTGACGGCCCTGACGGCCGTTGGAGAAAGAAACACTATTGTCTGCTGCAGTCACGAAGGTGGATGGCGATGATGTCACTGCTGCAAAAGATGCGGTCATGGCGATGGGATGAAGTCGCTCATACTTCTTCCGAGCCTCAGAATAAGAAACCCGGTCCAAGGTCTTCAGTTCCATTATCTTCCTTTCCTTACGGAAGACGGTGCAATCCGACGAACAAGGAGGATGATTTAAACCACAGTTAACGCAGATTGGAGGCGGTGTACACGGACCGTCCGGGTCTGCTGGACGTCCACAGTCCCTGCATGCGGCGGTGGAAGCACATCTGGAGGACATGTGGCCGAATTTCCAGCATTTAAAACACCTCATAGGGGGAGGAATATAAGGTTTTACGTCGCACCGGTACACCATCACCTTGACCTTCTCAGGCAGGGTATCGCCTTCGAAGGCCAAGATAAAAGCACCGGTGGCAACCTTGCGATCCTTTGGTCCCCTATGGACACGCCGGATAAAGTGGACACCTCTGCGCTCTAAGTTGGCGCGTAACTCGTCGTCGGATTGTAACAGCAGGTCTTTATGAAAAACGATACCTTGGACCATAATGAGCGACTTATGTGGTGTAATGCTCACAGGGACATCACCCAGCTTGTCGCAGGCAAGTAACGCCCGCGACTGGGCTGGGGATGCTGCTTCTATGAGCACTGCGCCGCTTCGCATCTTTGACAGGCCAGAAACTTCACCGAACTTATCCTCAAGATGTTCCACAAAGAAAAGAGGTTTGGTAGATGTAAAGGACTCACCATCTGTGCGGCTACATACTAGAAATTTTGGAGAAGGTGGCTCATTTGCAGATTTTGCCCGACGTTCCTCCCACGGTGTGGCTAGGGAAGGGAACGAACGGGGATCATAGCAAGCAGCATTAAAATCTCCTCTACCTCGCTTAGAGACGCCGTTTTCGCGACCGGCCACGCTTTTAAGTGCTCGTTTCATCCTGGTCCCACGAGCAGCTAGGGATCTAAAGGTCCACCCAGGCAGAGCCCCGCTTGCCTGGGTAAGCCTTGTACAACTGAGGTGCGGCAGGTTCCTCAGAGGTTGCTCGCTAGCGGCTGTTCAACCTCAACAGCCATGCATCTCCTCGGCACGTAGCACACCTTGAGATTGAGGTTTTTTTTTATAGAGGTTTGTACCGTCCTCGCGACCCGGGCGATGAAGCCAAGATCCCCGGGCTCTGAAACGTACAACGTTCCACCGTCGCGCCGAACGATGGTCGTTGAAGCACGCACAGAGCTTACGGTGTAGCGGACTGTTGGCGCGACACAGCCCACGGCTCAGGACCCCGGGTTCGCCAAGCCCGTACTCAGCAAATTAATGCTGAGCCCCTGAGGATGAAATTTCTGGCATACCTTGACTAAAAGAAGGGATAGATTGGTAGGACACATTCTTAGACATCAAGGAATTGTGAATTTAGCGTTAGAGGGAAGTGTGTGGGGGAAAAAATCGCAGAGGAAGACCAAGAGATGGATACAGTAATCAGATTCAGACAGATGTAGGTTGCCGTTCTTATGAGGAGATGAAGAGGCTTGCTCAGGATAGGGTATTGTGGAGAGCTGCATCAAACCAGTCTCCGGACTGAAGACCACTACAACAACAACATGTCAAAAGTAGTTTAAGGGTTGTAAAATTTTGTGAAATAAAAATGTCTTCTGCATCTGTGTGCAGTTTCATTTTATTACCAAACGGAACTTACTTTCTGGACGCGCCCCGTATAAATTTTGTGCTACTCCATCACGTGAAAATGCAACGTAGATTTGACTCCGCAGTAGCGGAATGTTTGGCCCTGAGTCTTATTGATTGTCATACTGTAAGCTAATTGCAAGGGAAATTGTAATCTTCTAAAAGAAAATGGCGTGGGAATTTAGATTTTTGGGACTGTTTGTCAATTATGGATAATATGAATATCACTTGCAGTAACTTGCACTCCATAGACTCAGACAATGGTTATTGAAGAATGAAACTACATAAATTTTCCTTGCAAAGAATTCTTATTAAATGAAAACATCGATAGACGCGAAGCAACGTCGTCATGTTTTAAATTCAAATGACGCACGTTGAAAGAAGCACTTTTCCCTATCCATGGCATTTGCAAGGCATGCGGTATACAGCGAATTATTTTTTGTGTCCTGCCTGGGTCAGATTTTACTTGCAGTGCCGGCAGTTTAGTGTGCTGTCGTTGGCAACGAAATATTCGCTTTAGCAGGATCATTAATTTACTGACCCGAGCAGCACTAATGATTTATTTCATCACCAACGTAATGAATTATGCCCCTCATTCTACGTGGCTGACTTTTCAAAAAGCATTGAACGGCCGTTGCCAACATCAATACACTACGCCGATGCCGTAAGTAAAATTGTACCCCTTGTTGTAGTGTATTACACCACAGCTATGAGAATAAAAAAACGAACCATCGACATCTGTTAGTTATTTGGTGCGCCGTGTATCTAACATCTCCTCAATTTGTCCTTTTCCGTACGATGGCGTTTTCTATGCATTCCTAACATAGCGAACCCAAAATCTGATGAGGATAGGTCTACACCGAAATCAGAAAGGAAAGTACATAAATTCGATTTTTCTGCAAAGAATTCACATGGAGTTAATTTTGGAACTGACAATGCAATTTTACTACTTGAACAGCATATACTTATATACAACTTACGAACTTTTCGTAGCCGGCCGCGGTGGCCGAGGGGACTGAGGCGCTCCAGTCACGGTCTGCACGGCCACTACGGTCGGGGGTTCGAATCCCCCCTCGGGCATGGATATTTGTGCCGTCCTTAGTCTTAGCTAATTCATAAGTAGTTTGTAAGCTTAGGGACTGATGACCCCGTAGTTAAGTCTCTTAAGCTGTACAAACATTTGAACATTTTTGAACTTTCCATAACAGAAGACATTAACGTATGTCTACAGTCTGTGTACTGCCTGTGTAGTTAATACATGTCTGTGTTTTCCTTTGAATCAATCTGGATTTAAGAACAATACAATAACTGTATTTTCACATGTACGATAAACTTCGTAAGTCTGAGGGTAAAAGTTTACGACGCTTCTCGCCAGGCTCCAGTGCTTATGTTGGCAACAGATGAACAATGAAGTGTAGAATTGCGTTAATATTTTTCACGACCTACAGAGTAAATGTTATAGCTGCCTTGTTTCACTCGCAGCAAAATTAACACTGTACCTTCTCTGTGGTGACAGGTTCTTGTATCCGTGCAGAAAAATATAATTTTTGTTTTAATTGAAGTTGTCACGAAAAAAACATTTATTGCTCATCTGAGTTGCCGTCATTACCATTTGTGCCAACATAACGATTGCAGCCCGGCGAGAAGCGTAGTACAATTTAACCAGTCTCAGAGTACGTATCTTTTCCTAAAAGTATTTGGTACAACTGCATTTAATGCTGCTTGGCAACTGCGTGAAGACAATTCCTCTCGAATACAAACACACATGTTAATTACTCACCTAACTGCATGGTATTAATCTGTTAGTAACGCGATACTGTCCGCTAAACCAAAGAAACCTATGACTTGCGAACTTTCCGTCACAGACATACATTAACGTGTGTCTATAGTCTGTGTATTGCAGTGAGCTCAAAGATAATATGGAGACATCTACATCTACATGGGATACTCTGCAAATCACATTTAAGTGCCTGGCAGAGGATTCATCGAACCACAATTATACTATTTATCTCCCATTCCATTCTCGAATAGCGCGCGGGAAGAAAGAACACCTGAATCTCTCCGTTCGAGCTCTGATTTCTCTTATTTTATTCTGATGATCATTTCTACCTATGTAAGTGGGAGTCAGCAATATATTTTCGCATTCGGAGGAGAATGTTGACGATTGTAGTTTCGCAAGCAGCCCACGCCGCAGCGATAAGCGCCGTTGTTGTAATGATTCCCATCCCAGATCCTGTATCATTTCCGTAACGCTGTCTCCCCTGTATCGTGACAATACGAAACGAGCTGCCCTTCTTTGGACTCTTTCGATGTCCTCCGTCAAACCCACCTGATAAGGATCCCACACTGGGCTGCAATACTCCAAAAATGGACGGACAAGCGCAGTGTATGCAGTTTCTTTAGTAGTTCTGTTGCATCTTTTAAGGGTTCTGCCAATAAAACGCAGTCTCTGGTTCGCCTTTCCCACGATATTATCTACGTGTTCTTTCCAATTTAAGTCTGAAGTAATAGTAATTTCTAGGTATTTTATGGAGTTTACGGCCTTCACTTTTGATTGATTTATGTTGTAAAGAAAGTTTAACGGATTTCTTTGGTACTCATGTGGACGACTTCACACTTCTCATTATTTAGAGTGAATTACCAATTTTTACACCATACTGATAGTGTATTCAGATCGTTCTGCAGTTTGTTTTGATCTTCAGATGATTTTACTAGACGGTAAATGACGGCGTCATCTGCAAATAACCTAAGAGAGGTACTTAGATTTTCCCCTAAATCGTTTATGTAAATAAGGAACAGCAGAGGACCAATAACACTACCCTGTGGAACGCCCGATATCACTTCTGTTTTAGTCGATGCCTTACCATCGATTACTACGAACTGTGTCATCTCTGACAAGAAATCCCCTATCCAATCGCAAATTTAGGGAGATATACCGTAACCACGCAAGCCATTTGTGAGGTACGCTGTCAGAATCCTTCTGGAAATCAAAAAATACGGAATCGATTTGCGAACCCTTGTCGATAGCACCCATCACTTCATGTGAATAAAGAGCTAGTTGTGTTTCGCATGAACGATATTTTCTAAATCCGTGTTGACCTTGAGCAATAGATCATTAGATGAATAGATCTTGATTAATAACAGAAGCCGCATTGTAGCAGCCTCTTCCAAGCATAAAAGTGTCGGCGGAATCCATTGCACCCCAGGACATTGAAATCTAATACACCTGAGACACAGAATAGATTCGAACCTGACCTGAACCTCTCCTTAAGCGGACCCAGTGACAAGCTGTATGGCATGAACTGTGACCGCGCCGTCGACCGACGTTTGCAGTCAGACTCGGGTGACGTTGTGTGACTGCGGTCAGTCAGTCTACACTGTACGGTGCGCGGTTCGAACCCCGCCTGGGTGTCCGCTATGTCCACAGTCGCCTCGCTGGTTTTGCGCCTGCTGCGCCGCCGCCCGCTCAGCACGCCAGCCTGCCGGGTAGCCTGCTCGCTAGGCGCTCCCCCCCCCTCCAGCCCCTCTCTCTCTCCCTCTCTCTCTCTCTCTCACTTTCTCTCTCTCTCTCTCTCTGTCTCTCTCTCTACCCGACTACTGTAGCTCCTGGAACAGCCTCCAACCAAACCTGTAAATATTTCACCCTTTCATGTTTATTTCATATTTGTTAACGTATCTCACTTGTTTCATTATGAACGTAACTATACCCGGGCCGCTGAAACATTGCACTTGACCAGAATGAATCTTTCACTCTGCAGCGGAGTGTGCGCTGATATGAAACTTCCTGACAGATTAAAATTGCGTGCCGGAACCGGGACACGAACCTGGATCCTTTGCCTTTCGTGGGCAAGCGCACTACCGACTGTGCTATCCCGACACGACTCACGATGCCGCCTCACAACTTTACTTCCGCCAGTACCTCGCCTTCTACTTTCCAAACTTCACAGAAGCTCTCCTGCGAAACTTGCAAGACTAGCACTCCTGGAAGAAAGGATATGGTAGAGACAAGGCTTAGCCACAGCCTAAGGGATGTTTCCAGAATGAAGTTGTGAGGCGGCATCGTGAGTCGTGTCGGGATAGCACAATCGGTAGTGCGCTTGCCTGCGAAAGGCAAATGTCCCAGGTTCGAGTCCCGGTTCCGGCACGCAATTTTAATCTGCCAGAAAGTTTCGTTGCACTTGACGTTTCGCATTTCGGCGAGTTAAGTTGGGTACACTGCTTTAGCGACGTTACAACACTGGCCTCTATACACACATCAGACGAAACGGTTTTCAGTTGCATATCGTAAATGTAAGCTATTGAGCAATAAAAGTGCATATAATAATTCGTTCTTGAGCAGCAATTTATTAACAGCATATTGATGAAGACCAGAGCACAACAATGCACACGCTTTCAATGACGGAGCAAAGCAATACGGTGTAGAAAATAAGCATTGGATCACGACAGAAACGAAACAAACAATAATCAAGATAGTAACTTCTCTCTCTACGTTTTATAATCAGAATGCTTTTCACTCACCAATTTACGGCGACAATGGTACAATTACATCCAGCTCCCCATCTTCACAGTTGTCGTCACTGCCAAAATCGTCATCACCAAGACAAATCATTAACCGTTCATGATTACTGATGATCCCTTCTATTGTTTGCGCTGCCCGAATCAGTTTTTCAACGTGCTCGACCCTTTTTTTCTCAAGATGCAGCATCCACATTGGCAACAGCTTCATGCAACAGCTTTTCCACCTCTGTTATTGTGAAAGACTTATTGTTCCTTAAGTAATTCTTCACGTCACTCCACACAAATTTTATAGGGTCAAAACGGCAGTGAAATGGGGGAAGGTTTATTACATTGTGACGCTGCTCCTTTGCGATTTCGTCTACTGCATATGTGGGTGTAATAGGCTTATTTTGTTTCACGACCGATTAGAAAAGAAGTTTTGACATTGACATATCTGCAGCAATATTTCTTTCTTGTAACCACTGCACCATAACTTCTTTCCGATCGTTTGAAGCGAGAATGAACTTCCTGCTCAGAGGATACGCTTCGAAGTTTTTATTCATACGAAATTGAGAACTTACTCAGAAAACGTCACTAGACAAACGTCTTTTCGGTGACATTATCCAATTACTTGAACTCGGAATGTCAAGTTAAACCACTCACAGTATAACAAATCGCAGCGAAAAGAGCACACACAACATAAACACGCGATAAACACGATAAACAACTTTGTTTACGTTAGAACTGAACAAAGCCGGCAACGCGGCAACGTTGACGTCACGTCACGTGACCACCGGAAGTGTTTACCGCGCTGTGATTGGACCGTTCCCGGCGACTAGCGCTTCCTGCTCTTCACTTGTTATTTGTAAACATCAAGTGCAAAGTTCCAGCGGCCCGGGTATAGATACTAGCAAAATTCAATATATTGAGTAAAATATAATTTTAATCCGTTACATGCTCTTTATACATTCACAATGACTCAAAGCAAAAAGGACATTAATCACTGAAGTGCAATATCTACCACAGGCATCGTCTTTGCACCACAATCAGTGTTTATGTTTTGTAAATGTGTTCAAAATGTTCAAATGTTTGTAAAGTCTATGGGACTTAACTACGGGGTCATCAGCGCTAAACTTACAAACTACTTATGAACTACTTACGAACTAGGACGGCACAAATATGCATGCTCGAGGGGGGGATTCGAACCCCGACCGCAGTTGCCGTGAAGACCGTGACTGGAGCGCCTCAGTCCCCTCGGCCACCGCGGCCGGCTGTAAATGTGTGACACTGTGTGTAGCAAGAATGCTCTCATGTGCAAAAAACGTCAGTGCCCAATGCATAACTTGGTTACACGTACACCTACAATACAAAAACACAGTAAGTACATAAAATTACAATACGTTTAATTCCGGTTTATTCTGTTATCGCTCACTACAGTTCAGTTATGTTACCAGAACCATCATGACAGCGTAAACCTACACTTAGCGGCAGACAATAAATGTTCCTATAAAGTATCTACTGAAGATGAGCTTACAGTGGCTCGAAACCTGTTCTGGATTAAAAACATCCATAAAGGCAGCTGGTTGCAGTTGTTTTAACGCAAATAAACCGCCAGTTTACGATGCAGCTGCAGTTCGTGTCCAACATGGATATCTTGAAATTAATTTAAATGTTAGGAAGTCCTTTCTGAAGACATTTGTCTGGAGTGTAGCATTGTGTTGTTGTTGTTGTGGTCTTCAGTCCGGAGACTGGTTTGATGCAGCTCTCCACCCTACTCTATCCTGAGCAAGCCTCTTCATCTCCTCATAAGAACGGCAACCCACATCCACTTGAATCTGCTTACTATACGCGTCTCTTGGTCTCCCTCTGCGATTTTTACCCCACACACTTCCCTCCAATGCTAAATTCACGATTCCCTGATGTCTAAGAATGTGTCCTACCAAGCGATCCCTTCTTTTAGTCAAGGTATGTCAGAAATTCCTTTTCTCACCAATTCTGTTCAGTACCTCTTCATTAGTTATGCGATCTACCCACCTAATCTTCAGCATTCTTCTGTAGCACCACATTTCAAAAGCCTCTATTCTCTTCCTGTCCGCACCTCTTATCGTCCATGTTTCACTCCCATACAAGGCAACACTCCACACAAATGCCTTCAGAAAAGACTTCCTTACGCTTAACTTAATATTCGATGTTAGCAAATTTTTCTTTTTCAAAAATGCCTTTCCTCCCATTGCCATTCTGCATTTTATATCCTCTGTACTGCGACCATCGCATGTTATTTTACTACCCAAGTAACAAAACTCATCTACCACCTTCATTGTTTCGTTAGCTAATCTAATTCCTTCAGCATCGCCTGATTTTCTAAGACCGCATTCCATTATTTTTGTTTTGCTCTTGTTAATGTTCATTTTATACGCTCTCTTCAACACACTGTCCATTCCATTCAACTGCTCCTCCAGGTTCTTTGATGTCTCTGACAGAATTACAATGTCATCAGCAAAAAGCAATGTTTTTATTTCTTCACCCTGAACTTTAATCCCTATTCCAAAATTTTCGTTGCTTTCCTTCACCGCCTGCGCAATGTACAAATTGAATAACATCGGAGAAAGGCTACAACCCTGTCTTACTCCCTTCCCAACTGAAGCTTCCCTTTCATGCCCTTCGAGTCTAATAACTGCGGTCTGGCTTTTGTACAAGTTGAAAATAACTCTCCTTTCCCTATATTTTTACCCCTGTTGACTTCAGAATTTGAAAGAGTGTATTCCAGTCAACATTGTCAAATGCTTTCTCCAAATCCACAAAAGCTAAAAATGTAGGTTTGCCTTTCCTTAATCTATCTTCTGTATGGGAGTGAAACGTGGACGATGAGGAGTTCAGACAAAAAGATGATAGAAGCTTTTGAAATGTGTTGCTACAGACGAATGATGAAGATTAGATGGGTAGATCATGTAACTAATGAGGTGCTTAAGCGAATTGGGGAGAAAAGGAGTTTCTGGCATATCCTGACTAAGAGAAGGGATAGGTTGTGTAAAGTCCCATCTGAACTGTTAAAATAACATCTACTGCTGACGCCACTACGTTGCCACTAAGTTGTTTCACAGAATGTCGAATCACATAATTATTCTTTTCCCATAGTGGATATGAGATATCGACATACAGCAGTGTAGATTGGTATCCACTCCTAACTTTCAATTTGGTGTCTTGGTAATAAGTCGTTGAAGTGTTAAAACGTAATATATGTGGAACAGACAAAAAAAGTTAAGTTCAGTACTTAGAATTAATCCCGGATTTTGAGCATTTTCAGTATATTCGGTGCCGCTGTTTAAAATCCATTGTTGCCGTCATTATTCTAACCAACGGCGGACAAAACTAAACTGTTCTGACTATAATTACACTAAAGAGGAGAAATCAGAAACGAAAACTGATATGAAAATTATTTTCTAGAACTATTTCAAATTATTACTGCATTCATCAGTTGCGTTAGTATTGGTGTGGGTAGTGAAATTGTATATATGACAGGAAGTGTAAAAATTTCAAAAAGAAATCTCTTCTCACATTTATGACAGACCTATCTCCATCTACATCTGCATCTACATGGGATACTCTGCAAATCACATTTAAGTGCCTGGCAGAGGGTTCATCGAACCACAATTATACTATTTATCTCCCATTCCATTCTCGAATAGCGCACGGGAAGAAAGAACACCTGAATCTCTCTGTTCGAGCTCTGATTTCTCGTATTTTATTCTCATGATCATTTCTACCTATGTAAGTGGGAGTCAACAACACATTTTCGCATTCGGAGGAGAATGTTGGCGATTGTAGTTTCGTAAGTACCCACGCCGCAGCGATAAGCGCCGTTGTTGTAATGATTCCCATCCCAGATCCTGTATCATTTCCGTAACGCTGTCTCCCCTGTATCGTGACAATACGAAACGAGCTGCCCTTCTTTGGACTCTTTCGGTGTCCTCCGTCAAACCCACCTGATAAGGATCCCACACTGGGCTGCAATACTCCAAAAATGGACGGACAAGCGTAGTGTATGCAGTTTCTTTTGTAGTTCTGTTGCATCTTTTAAGGGTTCTGCCAATAAAACGCAGTCTCTGGTTCGCCTTTCCCACGATATTATCTACGTGTTCTTTCCAGTTTAGGTCTGAAGTAATAGTAATTCCTAGGTATTTTGTGGAGTTTACGGCCTTCACATTTGACTGATTTATGTTGTAAACAAAGTTTAAACTTGAAACTTGGTGTGGTGTTCGAACTATTTGTGTGTAATTATTGAATCCATCATCGGTGGTGGAACGGGACAGAAATCCACGAATCCAGTTTGGTATGCCTACTTTTGGATATCATGCGCCTATGTATGGACCTGAAGATGGCATATTGAAATGCCGAAACTGGTTGCAGTAGAATAAATATTTCATTATACTTACAGCTGTTGGTATCTCAGTTTCTTCTGACTGGTTGTGTGTAGGTCGAACATTGTACAATTATTAAACAGTCTTAGAGCCGAGATTATATTATTTCAGAGCTAGCCCTCGAAAGGAAATAAACCAGATATTTATTGCGTGAATTTAGTCTCCATATTCCATGAACAGGGTTTAACCACCATATCTTCCACCCCCTTATAGCTATCGGCATGGAACTGCTATGGTGTACAAGGGGAGACTTCGGACAACAATTACACACAGACCATTCGTTTGCGTTCTGTTGTTTTCCCTGTAGAGCGAAATATTAAGACACACACACATGTAGAATTTTATATACACCGATAACTTTCCATACCAATATACTCCAACCTTTTATCATTATCAACCCTCAAGCAACTATGCAACCAATAAAACCGTTTTCAAAGACTAAATATAATTTTCAAACAGTAATTATTGTCCCGCATTTCGCGTTATATTCTACAAATTACTAAATATCTATCAGATCGCTATAAAACCGTGCCTAAAACCTTCCTCAGGTATAAATTAGTAACTGGACAAATATTCAACTCTATGCGTCATGTCGTTCGGACGTGATAAGCGTACACCGAACAGACATTCACATTTATAGATATAGATTTTTTTCAAGATTCACTAATTTATATCTAAAAATTCACCTAAAGTGTAGAAGGAGTTGCCATTCAGAAGTTCTTTTAATTTATTTTTAAATGCTAGTTGGCTGTGTGTCAGACTTTTGATGCTGTTTGGTAGGTGACCAAAGACTTTAGTGGCAGCATAATTCACACCTTTCTGTGCCAAAGCTAGATTTGACCTTGAATAGTGAAGATCATTCTTTCTCCTAGTGTTGTAGTTATGAACAATGCTATTGCTTTTGAATTCGGTGCGATTGGTAATAACAAATTTCATAAGTGAATATATATACTGAGAAGCTTCTGTGAAGATCTCTAGGTCTATAAATGTCTGCAGGATGATCTTGGATGGGCTCCATCAATTATTCTGATCACACGGTTTTGTGCAATGAATACATTTTTACTGTATCTTTAATTACCCCAGAAAATGGTACCATACGAAAGCAGAAAATGAAAATAGGCATAGTAAGCTAATTTACTGAGATGTATAGCACCAAAATTTGCAATTACCCTAGTAGGATAAGTTGCTGAACTCAAACATTTCAGCAGATCTTCAATGTGGTTTTTTTTCCAGTTCAACCTCTCATCAATGCTTACACCTAAATTTTTTTAATATTCTACCTTCGCTACAGATTTCTGATCAAAGTCTATATTTATTAACGGCTACATTCAATTTATTGTATGGATCTGTATGTACTGCGTTTTACCAAAATTTAATGATAGTCCATTTGCTGAGAACCACTTCACGATTTTCTGAAAGACATTGTTTACAATTTCTGCAGTTATTTCTTGTCTGTGAAATGTGATAACTATACTTGTAACATCAGCAAAAAGAACCAGCTCTGTATCTTCATGAATATAGAATGGCAAGTCATTAATATATATATTAAGAACAGCAAAGGACCCAAGACCGAACCTTGTGGCACTCAATTTTTTTTATTGTTCCCCAGTTTGAGGAATCAGCTGTTTGTTGCATAATATGTGAATTACGTATGTGAACTTTCTTCACTCTTCCTGTTAGGTATGATTTAAACCATGAATAATTCCTTGATTTGACGTATTAAAACCACGTTGATATTCCATAGATGTTTGGTATTCGCTGTATCGCCGCACTGCAGTTTTCTCGGCCCCGGGAAATCAGGCGGAGGTTCGAAATAGCTAAATGTTCCGAAATTCCCATCACTACTACGAGCTAATTCATTACAATGCTTCAGAAAAAGGAATGCTAAAGAGTGTAGTGGTTCGATCTACATCTGCCAGTTCCAAGTTGCATTATTAGCGCGGATACAGGCATCCGCGCTTGTCAAAAATTGCATAGATGTCGTCGTAAATTGATGATGTAAGTGGCATCTCAGTAATGCAAAACCACGAAACTGCCGACTATATAGAAGTCGTTGGGACTTAAGATGTAGGGTATGAAGTACTATCTTGAGACAGATGGTAACACAGGGACGCTTACAGCAATGCTCATGACACGATAAATATAAGCAACTGATTCGCAACAGCAGAAGGTATAGTTTCTCAAATTCTTCTGCAAAATTGGAAATCTGCAGATATAATCGCTTCCCCGTGTACGCTTCAATGTTACTCAGAATTGCCGAGAGATGGCAGGACGACGCCAGCAACTACTCGACGAGCCAACAGATGTCTCTGCGAGCGCCGCCATTGTAGGCCCGTTATATCTTCTGGCAGTAGCAGCGCTATGCACGGCGCTGTTAAATTAACATTTATGATGAAGGGAATCGTTCTGAACATCGACGTGGTATGACAATACGTTAAGTAAACAATCAACTTAAGTTTTTAATCGCGTCATCACATCTACAGCGAATATTAAGGAAACTGTTGAGCAAACTAGTTGTAAAATTGTTTCGTGCTAAAATTTAAACCCTGTACCAAAAGCACTGCTTTCGCAATAAGTGACGTTCCTGCTTTCAAATTAGCTAAGGACTGACGTTTTCATATCTAATATATTGGTTTTTATCAAAGTAGATGTAATTAATACATGTTGCTTTCCATTAATCTAGTGCCTAATGTTGATAGGTGTTGTGTGCTAACCTACATGTGATATTATCACGTAACATTAACTGAGCTAACATTTTGGGAAGGTTTAAGTTTTTACACATTGTTATCGCACTGCTGGGTACTTCAGTAAAATAAACTTTTATCTTAAAATTCGAGTTTTGGAGATCTATTTAATGGGCGGTTTCATTTACCGCCCTAACTTTCGTAATATGCAGGCTAAGTATAAATACGAAATTCGTCAAATACGGCACATTATGTTAGATTTTCATGTATTTGTAGCTTTTAAAAATATCTTTTCTCTTACATGTGTTGTCTGTCCAACATTGCTCGCAAGAAACTTGAACAGATAAACCTAGAAGTTTACTCGATATTTCAATACAAATTCACTTACTTCGCAAAATTTTGCATTCTCGTATGGAAATGCATTTTTTCTTCCAATACGGTGTACCCACAATTCTTTTTGCATCTCTTTCGCCCCGTGGAATGCGTAAAACTTGCTACCTCGGACTGTCTTAGTATAACAATTCACTGCCAACAATGCGGCATTTTTCACCATATAAAAGTGGAATATGCTATTTTAAGCTCTTAATTTAGTACACAATGAGTCTACAGATTTCCAACACCGCTAAATGCTAAAATAACAGCTAGTTAAGTGAAATATGCCATTTACGCCGATGGACTGCTTAGGCCTAAAATGGCGGACGTGCCCCACCCGCGCTCAACTGACCAATAGCAGCCGGCGGTTGTCGGCAAGACACACATCAAAGATGGCGCTACTCTCCCAATGCAGGGCTCTAGCTACCGCTAATCCCCTGTGCCTGCTTCTGTTGATTATTTTACAGGGAGTCCAGAAAAGGACTCCCTGATTTCAAAATAAAATATCTCGAAAACAAAGAAAGACAGAGTAACGCAGTAAACGGTATGTTTATTGTGAAAGCTGTAACAAGTTTATACAGCAGTTTGAAATAATAGTTACAAAAGCTGCTAACAGATGGCGCTGTAATCGCCATACCTAATGCCTAGTGTAAATAGTGATCCGAAGCCCAGAGCGATCAGTTCCACTATTGAAACGTGAAAGGAGGGTAGCGTACCGAAGGACGACATTAAAACCCTGTACTCCATTGAACAACGCGTTTTTCTGGCGCTAGAGTACCACAGCTTAGAAGAGAGTCCTACGGCAACGAGGCCAAGTTTTCAAGCACGATTTAATGTTCCAAAAGGACCCGATGCGAAAACCATACGTACGCTCTTCGCAAAATTTCAACGAACAGGCAGCGTAACTGACGATCTAGTGCGGCATGTTGGCCGCAATCACAGTAGTATAGCTAGGGGGGTGCGGTCCGCACCGGGTACCAACTCCGTACCTCACAAACGGCTTTTAATCAAATTGCGTGGTTATGGTATATCGCCACAAATTTGCGATTGGATAGGGGATTTCCTGTCAGAGAGGACACAGTTCGTAGTAATCGATGGTAAGGCATCGACTAAAACAGAGGTGATATCGGGCGTTCCACAGGTTAGTGTTATTGGTCCTCTGCTATTCCTTATTTACATAAACGATTTAGGGGAAAATCTAAGTAGCTCTCTTAGGTTGTTTGCAGATGACGCCGTCATTTACCGTCTAGTAAAATCATCTGAAGGTCAAAACCAACTGCAGAACGATCTGAATAAGATATCAGTATGGTGTAAAAATTGGCAATTGACTCTAAATAATGAGAAGTGTGAAGTCGTCCACATGAGTACGAAAAGAAATCCGTTAAACTTTGTTTACAACATAAATCAATCAAATGTGAAGGCCGTAAACTCCACAAAATACCTAGGAATTACTATTACTTCAGACTTAAACTGGAAAGAACACGTAGGTAATATCGTGGGAAAGGCGAACCAGAGACGGCGTTTTATTGGCAGAACCCTTAAAAGATGCAACAGAACTACAAAAGAAACTGCATACACTGCGCTTGTCCGTCCATTTTTGGAGTATTGCTGCCCAGTGTGGGATCCTTATCAGGTGGGTTTGACGGAGGACATCGAAAGAGTCCAAAGAAGGGCAGCTCGTTTCGTGTTGTCACGATACAGGGGAGACAGCGTTACGGAAATGATACAGGATCTGGGATGGGAATCATTACAACAACGGCGCTTATCGCTGCGGCGTGGACTACTTGCGAAACTCCAATCGCCAACATTCTCCTCCGAATGCGAAAATATATTGTTGACTCCCACTTACATAGGTAGAAATGATCATCAGAATAAAATAGGAGAAATCAGATCTCGAACAGAGAGATTCAGGTGTTCTTTCTTCCCGCGCGCTATTCGAGAATGGAATGGGAGATAAATAGTATAATTGTGGTTCGATGAACCCTCTGCCAGGCACTTAAATGTGATTTGCAGAGTATCCCATGTAGATGTAGACATGTAGAACTCCAAGGGGGGTGATATATATATTGCGCGACGTTTTACACCCGACACTTAATGTTCAAAACGTTCAAATGTTTGTAGAGTCTATGGGACTTAACTACGGGGTCATCAGTGCCTAAACTTACAAACTACTTATGAACTACCTTGAACTAAGGACGGCACAAATATCCATGCCCGAGGGGTGATTCGAACCCCCGGCCGTAGCGGCCGTGCAGACCGTGACTGGCGCGCCACAGACCGCTCCTGTTTAGACGCGCGAATTTCTCCGCCATAGCGAAGCGGAGTCATTGCTGGTGCAAATGTTTCACGCCGATGTACCATCGTTAATGGTCTGAACCTATGCGGCTGTTGCAGAGATGCCAACTTAGCCATTTTATGGCTAGATCTGGTCATTTTCAAGTGGCGTCTAGCCACTGTTTTTGAAAAAAAGCTACTGCTGGCATTCCTAGCCATTTTGGTGATATTTTGTAGCCATTTCTAGCCATTTTTATTATTCGATAATTTTCGCAACAAAAATGCAAAACTCTGAAGTTTTTATTATGAATAGAAATGTATTTATTGACTTATTATTTTTAACGTTCCTCTAAAGTGTGACAAATGAAACACCACTGTATCGAAACAGTGATACCTGGAAGTTTCGAGACAATGAAACAGTTCCGCACATCGATTCATTGTTTTGAATCATACAAACAACGGCCAACATTATGTAGTTGCACTTGCTAGGAAACGCTGTACAAGTTACAACAGTGTAGTGTGAAGTGTCTCTATTTTTTTTTTACGTGTGTTAACATTGAGTGTTGGACGAATTTTGTGCTGTACGAATGTTTTGTGAGCCATACCGAAACCGCAATATACACAAACTTACAGGAAGGAATGGGAAAACGTGTCTGACTTCAAGGAATGTGTACAGCAAGTTTCAACAGACAAGTCGAGAGAATTTTTAGCCAAGTGAACTTGGTGAAAAACAAACTCAGAAACAAACGAATACACACTCTGCTATTCTGAGTGTAAGGTATGGATTGAGACGCGAACATAAGTGTTGTTTTTCATATGAAATCCTAGAAGATACTGAAGCTTGTTGGTACGAATGCTACATACACGAGGGAGACCAGGAAAATCTGCAGCAGCAGTAGCAAAGAAAATGAGGATGAGGACGATGATATTTATTTTTGCTAGGTGAGTGTTTTTCAGATTTTAATTTTTATGCATAAAACACATAAATTATAATTTAGCCATTTCTGGCCATTTTTGTTGGACTGTTTTGCACATTTTCTCTGACTGACAGTTGGCAACACTGGGCTGTTGCCACTCTTCGTCTACTGTCGTGAGCGACCGGACGCCCTATTTTTCTTCTCCAAGATTCAGAAGATCGAATTACATACTTATCCATTTCGACGTAAGTAAATAGAATTATTTATGAATTTTTCGTTGATACAACTTCTTCTTCCCATAGTTGTAAGAAAGATAACAAGGGGTTTCTTTTTTGCTGATGCCAAATACCTTTAATAATTTTTAGGAGAATCAGTACGATGTTTCTCCCAGCTTTGAAAGTGATTACAATACTTATTCAGATGTTGCTGCCACTTTTAGAGTATGAACGGTCATTGTGTTCCTTTTCTTGTGATTTGAACGTTAAAATAAACGGACATTTAGCCAAAGCAGCCGTGATGAATCTGTATCACGATTTTACTTTGTTCTAGAGTGTTCAAGTGGTCAAATATGTAAAAGAAGGATCCAACCATGAACTGTTGATGTTGTGGTCTTCAGTCCGGAGACTGGTTTGATGCAGCTCTCCACCCTACTCTATCCTGAGCAAGCCTCTTCATCTCCACATAAGAACGACAACCTACATCTGTCTGAATCTGCTTACTATACGCGTCTCTTGGTCTCCCTCTGCGATTTTTACCCCACACACTTCCCTCCAACGCTAATTTCACAATTCCTCGATGTCTAAGAATGTGTCCCAGCAAGCGATCCCTTCTTTTAGTCAGGGTATGCCAAAAATTTCTTTTCTCGCCAATTCTGTTCAGTACCTCTTCATTACTTATGCGATCTACCCACCTAATCTTCAGCATTCTTCTGTAGCACCACATTTCAAAAGCCTCTATTCTCTTCCTGTCCGCACTGTTTATCGTCCATGTTTCACTCCCGTACAAGGCAACACTCCACACAAATGCCTTCAGAAAAGACTTCCTTGCACTTAAATTAATATTCGATGTTAGCAAATTTCTCTTTTTCAAAAATGCTTTTCTTCCCATTGCCATTCTGCATTTTACATCCTCTGTACTGCGACCATCATTTGTTATTTTACTGCCCAAGTAACAAAATTCATCTACTTCCTTTATTACTTCGTTACCTAATCTAATTCCTTCAGCATCACCCGATTTTCTTATACTGCACTCCATTACCCTAGTTTTGCTCTTGTTAATTTTCATCTTATAAGTATCTTTCAGCACACTGTCCATTCCGTTCAATTGCTCTTCCAGGTCCTTTGCTGTCTCTGACAGAATTACAATGACATCGGCAAAACGCAATGTTTTTATTTCTTCCCCCTGAACTATAATCCCTATTCCAAATTTTTCCTTGCTTTCCTTCACCGCCTGTTCGATGTACAAGTTGAATAACATTGGAGAAAGGCAACAACCCTGTCTTACTCCCTTCCGAACTGATGCTTCCCTTTCATGCCCTTCGAGTCTAATAACTGCGGTCTGGCTTTTGTACAAGTTGTAAATAACTCTCCTTTCCCTGTATTTTACCCCTGCTGACTTCAGAATTTGAAAGAGTGTATTCCAGTCAACATTGTCAAATGCTTTCTCCAAATCCACAAAAGCTAAAAATGTAGGTTTGCCTTCCCTTAATCTATCTTCTAAGATAAGACGTAAAGTGAGTATTGCCTCCCAGGTTCCTACGTTCCTCCTGAATCCAAACTGATCTTCCCCGAGGTCAGCTTCTACCAGCTTTTCCATTCTCCTGTAGATAATTCGTGTTAAAATTTTGCAACTATGACTTATCAAACTGATGGTTCTGTAATTTTCACACCTGTCTGCACCTGCTTTCTTTGGAATGGGGATTATTACTAGTCTAGCATAAAACCAGAACCGATTTCCGCTGTGGCTATCATGGTGGTACGTTGTGATGTACAGCGCAGAGCTTTCCAAACTGGATGTCACGACACCCAGGGGTGTCGCGTAGTGACACTAAGGTTGTCGCAACAACAGCAAAATCTTAAGATGAAGATGAAGATAGAACATTGTGCAAAATATACTAAACATTCTTCAATTCGTTCAGTGTCCACTTTAAGTACAAGTGAATCATGAAAATTAATATTTCTTTAAAGTATCATTTCATATAGATAAATCTCTCTAATTAAAATTAGTGTAAGAGTTTCTCGTAAAACTTTATATATTCGAAATGGTGTCGCTCTAGTATAAGGTATAAGAAAAATCGTTGAAAATTACGAAAAAATACCATATTGGTGAATTATTTGATGCAACTGTGAAGTCAAATAGAACAAATCTCCTTATTGTTTGCTATTCACGAATATCTGACCTCCGTAAAAAAAATGCATAAAACATGTTGGACTTAATTTAACCCAGTTGTCTGGCAGTTTTACACTGTTTCTTGTGGGGAAGAAAATTACGGGAGATTTCCCCACGTGAGGTTTGGTGAGATTCGGGCCACTTAAAAGTCAGAATTCGTCCTCCAAAATATTTAAAGTACTTCCTACCCCCACTCCCTTCCGTTAGGAAATAGCAAACGAGCGACCTTGACATTTATTGACTTGAAGCTATCTATGCGAATATTACGTAAAACTAGAAGTGAAATTTCATGACAAGCAGGGAAGCATTTGTTTTGTTGTTCGGTGAGATAATTACAGGGTTAGTAGCGCAAAACTGGTTGGTGGGATGTTTTACTTTTTTTCATTTCAACAGATGCGTTTCAAAACGAAACACAACATCGCCGTTCAGATCATTATCAAAAAATAGGAATGTTTCCCCTCGTTTTCTCATATGCAAATAAACTTTGTAATCACCCATTCAAGAAATAAGGTGAGCGAACTGCTTTTCCTAACAGTGGTGATATCTAGTCATGAATCCATCTCATGATGTAATTCTCTTAGAAAAATTGAATTGACTGAATATCGGATATTTTCTTTGAGTTCCTGTAACATGTGCGGATTTGTGTTGTACACTTCATTCTTTAGTGCTTCCCTCGACAGAAACTTCACGGCATAAAACGGAGTTCCAAAGGGCGAGACATGACTTTGTTACGTTCGTTAACACTTCGTCAAATGCGTGCAAGGAGACATAGAAAAAAAAACATATTGAAAAAACGCAAGACTTCGTTATCGTTCAATCAGTTTATTTAAAATATGTTGCAAAATGTTTTGCTCTTTATTTTTCACTGTTAACTGTGTCATTAAAAATGGAGCCTATTCAGGGCCAGTTTCAAAGCTTTTAATATGTGCTTACATACATGTTGACAGCTACGTTCAGCACGCCGGTATAGATGTAAACATACCTCAAAGCATTGAGAATAGCCACACTATGCCCGAAATCTATGAAGATATGGAAAATAAAAACTGTTGAAACGGTTAAAGAGTGGGACGAAAGACAATGGAGAGAGGAAGGATAAGGACATGGAGTGACATAATAATGCAATAAGTACATTCTCGGGAATCGATTGGTACTATTGCTAGTCGAAATATATTAACTCACTGCACTGCGGTTTTTCATTTCAAAGAACTGGCACTCGGCATCCGTCGTAATTTGCGTAAGTCAGTTCTTTCGTGTCTGATTATGGAATAATGGGTAACAAATTAGTCATCGCCGGAAGGCTTTTGATACTGTACCCCACAAGCGGCTTCTAATGACATTGCGTGCTTATGGAATATCTTCCCAATTGTGCGATTGGATTCACGATTTCCTATCAGAAAGGACACAGTTCGTTGTAATTGACGGTAAGTCATCGAGTAAAACAGAAGTGATATCTGGCGTTCCACAGGGAAGCGTTATTGGTCCCCTACTCTTCCTCGTGTTTATAAACGATTTAGGAGATAATCTGAATAGCTCCCTTAGACTGTTCGCAGATGATGCTGTCGTTTATCGGTTAGTGAAGTCAACAGAGGATCAAAAGCAACTGCAAAGCGATTTAGACAAAATTTCTACTTGGTGCGAAATTTGGCAATTAACACTAAATAAAGAAAAGTGTGAAGTAATACACATGACCACTGAAAGAAATCCGCTGAACTTCAATTACGCGATAAATCAGTAAAACCTTAAGGTCGTAAATTCTACCAAATACCTAGGAGTTACAATTACGAACAAGTTTGACTGGAGAGAATACATAGAAAATATTGTGGGGAAGGCGAACCAAAGGTTACGTTTCATTGGCAGAACGCTTAGACGATGCACCAGCTCCACCAAAGAGACTGCCTACATCACACTTGTGCGTCCTCTCTTGGAGTACTGTTGCCCCTTGTGGGACCCTCACCAGGTGGGACTGACGGAAGACATTGAGAAGGTTCAGAGAAGGGCAGCTCGTTTTGTTTTATCACGTTACGGGGGGGGGGGGGGGGGGAAAGCGTCACAGAAATGTTGCACGAATTGGGGTGGAAATCATTAAAAGAAAGACGTCATTCGTTGCAGTGAGATCTGTTTGTGAAATTTGGATCACCGACTTTTACTTATGAATGTGAAAATATTTTGCTAGCACCCACCTACTTAGGGAGACATGACCATCCCAATAAAATAAGAGAAATCAGATCGAAAACGGAACGATTTAGGTGTTCTTTCTTCTCGCGCGCTATTAGAGAATGGAACGGTAGAGAAAAGTTATGAAGGTGGTTAATGAACCCTCTGCCAGGCACTTAAATGTGATTTGCAGAGTATCTATGTAGATGTAGATGTAGATCACGTCACTTTTCTGCGCTTTATTTTCATTCTAGCTACCGGGCGTGCGTACTTGCCGAGTTGCTAATTTTTTTAATTTACAGATCATAAGAAAAAATAAATTTTCCTATTCTGCATTCGTGGTGGAGAAAAATTCCAACTTATGAGTAACGTACACGCCCAATACTGATTGTAGGTCACATGAAAAGCACGTACCTATTACATCCCAAGTTGCAAGACATTCGGACGCACCAATTCTTCTGTTCTTGCGAAACGCAAAGAATGTGATTCTGACCAATCTTGACTATCGAAACGAATTCTGCAGTCTTCGTTGTAGAGAACGCAACAATAGCTATTGTCTGGAAAGTGCCAGGAACTACTGAAGGTCACGTGACGAGGTACAGCGAGGCTACGGTTAAACTAGCAGTCCAAGAAGAAGAAGCAACAAGCTCACAACAAGTACGTGACCGATGATATGGATAAATGTATTAGCAGGCAGCAGTTTTTATAGCATTACGAGCAATAGAAATAAATAGGAACTTTGCGAAAACTGCACAACTTTTGTCAAACGGAAATGAGGTTCAAAGCTAGCAAGGAAACCCTTAGAAGCAATATTCTGTCTATGGATTTTCGTTTTACAAGGTGTGAAAATTAACGTTTTGTTTCGGTCGGACGAGAAGGCATTGTTGCTAAAAGACCATACTTTGTCAGGTTTTCACCAGAATCAAAGCGAGCAGTAGTTTACTTAGACGAAACATGGATTCACACGCATTATACAGTAAATAAATGCTGCCAAAGTGATAGCACAGTCTGACATATACAGTCACGACACTCCCACAGACTTTCGTTATACGCTGCGATAGCAGCGCTCCAAGCGGCCGGCAAGCAACGTTTCTGAATACGATAGTTGATGAGAGCGAATAGTATCGTTTAGATTGACTTCAGCATACTTTTTACATTAGGAAACGTATGTAGTGCATTATAAATAGGTAACAATTTAAAAATAGCTCACCATTTATCTTTCTTAATTTTCATAAGACCCATGATAAAGTACGAAACGGTACATTACAGGACAGTTAATTTACAATCATATGGAACATACTGGCTTTAAATGAGTAACTTCATTTTCTATTAAAAATAAAAATGCCTAGGAAACACCAGGAGACATGTCCTTTAGCACACAGAGAGGAGTCAATTTGTACGTTGAAACGTTAAGTATTCTTCATTACAATTCCAGTAAAATCGGTGAGGGTGGAACATAGGAAACGTATCAAGAATGCAATAAATACGGTATTTAACATACCAAATCAACTATCACAGCTGTAGATGAAGCAAAAACGTCACAGACATGGCAATATAACGATAAAAGCAACCAAACTGTTTTCCAACAAAGAAGAACCCAATTCCACAATTGTCGTTACATCTGAACTACAAAAGGCAAGAATCATCAAAACATTGGTTTCTTAGAGCTAAAGCTATTACACTTAAAAGAATATGCACGTATAAGAAAGACGAGTGACGTGTAAAAATGTGAGAATCATTAGACTCCATACCGAATACCGAATTGATACACGTCAAAAAGTAGCTGCCATAGTTAGAACAGACAATAATAGAAATTTATTATACCATTATGTTTATATGCAACTTACTTTCAGCGGAATAAGCTGCAAATATACACACATTCGTAAATATTTGTTCATGACAGAGTTGTTCTTCATACCACTGAATCATTTAAATGAGGCTGTTTTTATATTAATTTTCGTATTATGTTTATCTCTCGATATTTTAATAATGCATGTAACGCAAAAATTATAGTAAGTATTTCGTTAATTACGTACAAAAGCGATTATAAACAAACATGACTACTTCGTCAGCTTGCCCACCGCTAGGAGCGCTAGTGTCGCAGGAACTGTCAGTTGGTAACAACTGTTACAGCAGTCAGTGTCGCGACTGTATATGTTAGACTGTGGTAATAGTGTGTGAGTAGCACTGTCACAAAAAAATGCCGGTCAGAGTTTGTGTTCAAGCAGGCGGAGACACGTGTTTCAGGGCTCAAAAACCAAAGAGTCCGACTACCACTCAGAAACGGATAGCAAACATTTTCAAAAATACGTCGAAACCCAACTTATGCCAGACTTACTACCAATGTCTTGATCCCTTGTAATTACTCACAGCGTATTTACCCATTCGGAATACTTCTAGCCATTGTAGGTGTTGAACATGTTTGACTGTAGCAATGTTCAACACTTTTTTTTCCATAGCGCGGGAAGAATAAAACACTCAACTGCCATTGAAGGGCTTAGCAAAATTGCTTCAGGCTGAAATGTAACCGCAGTATCGAACGTTTCTATTCGAATTTCCACATTAGATTTCATCTCCTGCAAAATTAGTTGTGAGTAAACGCACGGCGCATAACACGACAGGAAAACTCATAAAACTGCTTCCCTTCCGAGGTTTGGTTTCGAATCCCCTCTTGGGAATGAATGTTGAGTTCGTACTGTTGTTGTTGTTATGGTCTTCAGTCCGGAGACTGGTTTGATGCAGCTCTCCACCCTACTCTATCCTGAGCAAGCCTCTTCATCTCCTCATAAGAACGGCAACCCACATCCACTTGAATCTGCTTACTATACGCGTCTCTTGGTCTCCCTCTGCGATTTTTACCCCACACACTTCCCTCCAAAGCTAAATTTACGATTCCCCGTTGTATAAGAATGTGTCCTACCAAGCGATCCCTTCTTTTAGTCAGGGTATGCCAAAAATTCCTTTTCTCACCAATTCTGTTCAGTACCTCTTCATTAGTTATGCGATCTACCCACCTAATCTTCAGCATTCTTCTGTAGCACCACATTTCAAAAGCCTCTATCCTCTTCTTGTCCGCACTGCTTATCGTCCATGTTTCACTCCCGTACAAGGCAACACTCCACACAAATGCCTTCAGAAAAGACTTCCTTGCACTTAAATTAATATTCGATGTTAGCAAATTTCTCTTTTTCAAAAATGCTTTTCTTCCCATTGCCATTCTGCATTTTATATCCTCTGTACTGCGACCATCGCATGTTATTGTATTACCCAAGTAACAAAACTCATCTACCACCTTCATTGTTTCGTTATCTAATCTAATTCCTTCAGCATCGCCTGATTTTCTAAGACCGCATTCCATTATTTTTGTTTTGCTCTTGTTAATGTTCATTTTATACGCTCTCTTCAACACACTGTCCATTCCGTTCAACTGCTCTTCCAGGTCCTTTGCTGTCTCTGACAGAATTACAATGACATCGGCAAAACGCAATGTTTTTATTTCTTCCCCCTGAACTATAATCCCTATTCCAAATTTTTCCTTGCTTTCCTTCACCGCCTGCTCGATGTACAAGTTGAATAACATTGGAGAAAGGCAACAACCCTGTCTTACTCCCTTCCCAACTGATGCTTCCCTTTCATGCCCTTCGAGTCTAATAACTGCGGTCTGGCTTTTGTACAAGTTGTAAATAACTCTCCTTTCCCTGTATTTTACCCCTGCTGACTTCAGAATTTGAAAGAGTGTATTCCAGTCAACATTGTCAAATGCTTTCTCCAAATCCTCAAAAGCTAAAAATGTTGGTTTGCCTTTCCTTAATCTATCTTCTAAGTTAAGACGTAAAGTGAGTATTGCCTCCCGGGTTCCTACGTTCCTCCTGAATCCATACTGATCTTCCCCGAGGTCAGCTTCTACCAGCTTTTCCATTCTCCTGTAGATAATTCGTGTTAAAATTTTGCAGCCATGACGTATCAAACTGATGGTTCTGTAGTTTTCACACCTGTCTGCGCCTGCTTTCTTTGGAATGGGGATTATAACATTTTTCTTAAAGTCTGAGGGTACTTCGCCTGTCTCATACATCCTACACACCAATAACTGCCCACCACACTTCTGTTTTTCTGATCGTGAAGGGGTTCTTCTTGAAGCAGAACAGATCTATTGGTGCTCCAGTGTTGTTAGGTTAGGGCGTTAACATAACCGTGGAAGTGGCATCAAGTCTCGTGTGAGAACATAATGAGGTAAGTATCCATATCGCCGTCAAGCACTTGGTTCAAAACCAATTCGCGAGACCTAGCCCCGTAACGAGGCAGCACCAGACGTGAATTGTTGACTGTTATTATCATTTAGAGCTCTACCCCAAATACCTGATCTTTGCAGAGAGGCGCTAGAAACGCGCGTGCACCAGTCCAATAGATGGATCACCCATATACTGCGCATGTCGACAAAGGCACCCACAAAAACACTACTTGCTAAAACTCCCATGAGGGAAGACCAGAAGAGACTATCTCAAGGGGCTTAAAAGTAACACATCATGAAAAGGAAGAGAAACATCACAGAAAATGAAGACATCTTCTCGAACAAGAACATTAACTAGCTTTCAACACTGTGTTACTTGCAAGGGATGCGTACGTAAAATACGTAGGGGAGACCGGGGCACGTTTTCCACCATTTTACATTTTTATGTTTGTACTTTTTATTTTTATCGATTTTGCGGTAAACAGCAGATCGTTATATTTCCTACACCTTTATTTACAGTCTTGTTATTATCGATTAAATGAAATAAATTTCGAGACAAAATATTTTTTTTTTCTTTTTGCAGAAATATAGCTTAAATACACGTAAAAACATGAAACGACTTCGTCCAAGTGGGAAAAAAAAAAAAAAAAAAAATCCCACAACAGAGGGTCAGATGTTTGAAAGACCAATCGCTGGTCAGTTCAATGCTGAAGTTTGTCAAGCCTTCAGCATCACCATCAAGCAGTCAGAAATCACCAGAACAAAATGAAACAGAAGACGAGGTCACAAAAGTGCTTCAATCCGGGAGTGAAATTATAGTTAACGAAAAAACCGCCAGAAATAGTGAAGATATGGGAGCAGTGAGAGACGATATCCTCGAAGAACCTGAAGGGCTCCAAGAAAATGTGGACAGTGGTGTAGACAATTGTGAAGACAACTTACCAGATGAAGAGGATGTGAATGAAGAGGAAAGTACTGAAGTTAGTGGCAATAGTTTGTTTTCCGACATCTCTGAATGGACATATCCTGTACCACAAAATGTAAGAGTGGATTTAATTAAAGTGGGAAGCGCAACATTTCAAAACAAAGCTGGACCATTTGTTTCAGTTAACAGACAAGGTGACAAGGATAAGACGAAAGGTACTAACCGACAATTGACGTCTGATTGGTTCTACATCAATCAACCAAATGGTGAAAAAATTCTCCGAACCTGGATGGCGTACTCCACAAAAAAACCAGAGTTTATATTGTTTTTGTTGTAGACTCTTTAGCACAGACGCAGGTTCTCATAACATCCAAATTTGTAACTGGTTTTCAAGCTTGGTGGAAACTTAGTCCGAAAGTTCATAACCACGAAACCTCTGAGAAACATCAAGCGTGTTTTGAAAAATGGAAAACATTAGGGACAAGTCTAAATGCCAATATAACAATTGATTGTATTACCCAGACAGCACACGAAGCAGAAAAAAGAAAATGGAGAGAGATTTTAAAACGACTGTCAGACGTCACTCTGTTTTTGGCTGAACAAAATCTTCCATTCGGTGGACACAGAGAGCATATGTTGGCAGAAAGCAGAGGAAATTTTCTGCAGCTGATTCGACTGTTATGTAAATACGACGCTGTACTAAGGGAACACTTGATCAGGGAACACTAGAACAGTCTACTCAGTCACAGGTAGGCTAATTATTTCTACATCTACATCTACATAGATACTCTGCAAATCACATATAAGTGCCTGGCAGAGGGTTCATTAACCACTTTCATAACTTTTCTCTACCGTTCCATTCCCTAATAGCGCGCGGGAAGAAAGAACACCTAAATCGTTCCGTTTTCGATCTGATTTCTCTTATTTTATTGGGATGGTTATGTCTCCCTAAGTAGGTGGGTGCTAGGAAAATATTTTCACATTCAGAACTAAAAGTCGGTGATTGAAACTTCGCAAACAGATCACGCCGCAATGAATAACGTCTTTCTTTTAATGATTTCCACCCCAATTCGTGCAACATTTCCGTGACGCTTTCCCCCCCGTAACGTGATAAAACAAAACGAGCTGCCCTTCTCTGAACCTTCTCAATGTCTTCCGTCAGTCCCACCTGCTGAGGGTCCCACAAGGGGCAACAGTACTCCAGGAGAGGACGCACAAGTGTGATGTAGGCAGTCTCTTTGGTGGAGCTGGTGCATCTTCTAAGCGTTCTGCCAATGAAACGTAACCTTTGGTTCGCCTTCCCCACAATATTTTCTATGTGTTCTCTCCAGTCAAAGTTGTTCGTAATTGTAACTCCTAGGTATTTGGTAGAATTTACGACCTTAAGGTTTGACTGGTTTATCGCGTAATTGAAGTTCAGTGGATTTCTTTTAGTGGTCATGTGTATTACTTCACAATTTTCTTTATTTAGTGTCAATTGCCAAATTTCGCACCAAGTAGAAATTTTGTCTAAATCGCTTTGCAGATTTACGAGCTATTTATCCCCCACCACACAAAATGAGTTTATCTCACTTCTGGCCGGAATGGTCAAGGAAAAGATTTTCAAATGTTTGTATAGCTTATGGGACTTAACTACGGGGTCATCAGTCCCTAAACTTACAAACTACTTATGAACTAGCTTATCCTAAGGACGGCACAAATATCCATGCCCGAGGGGGGATTCGAACCCCCGACCGTAGTGGGCGTGCAGACCGTGACTGGAGCGCCTCAGTCCCATCGGCCACCGCGGCCGACGGAAAAGATTTTAAAAGATATAAAAAATGCTAAGTAATTTTTATCATCTTTGATGGCATGCCGGACATATCGCACATAGACCAGATCAGTGAAATTATTCGTTACGTTCACATAGGGGGAAAAAAAAAGGTAGAAGTAAAGGAATCATTTTTGGGATATTTTCAGCAAACAGGGAAGAAAGCTGTTGACGTAACAGAAGATATTTTACGGGTTATTGCGAAAGTCGGTCTGGATATAAGGATGTGCCGAGGGCAGCGATATGACAACGCCTCTACAATGGCTGAGGTACATTCAGGCGTTCAAGCAAGAATTTGTGAACTTAATCCCAAGCCACTGTTTGAACCCTGTTCAAAGCACTCTCGCAATCGTTGTGGATTGCATGCTTTTCCAGCAGTTCCATGTTGTGTGACTTTCTTTGGAACTTTAGAAAGTTTGTATGTGTTTTACTCAGCTTCTACGCACAGATGGACGATCCTTTTGGAAAACGTTGGAGCTACAGTGAAGAGACTGTCAGATACACGATGGAGTGCGCTCTACAAAGCAGTGAAACCTGTGTTTCAGTGCTTTAAACAGACTGCTGACGCCACTGAAGAACTGTCTGATTCTTCGGAAACACTGAACTTCAATTACGCGATAAATCAGTCAAACCTTAAGGTCGTAAATTCTACCAAATACCTAGGAGTTACAATTACGAACACATAGAAAATATTGTGGGGAAGGCGAATCAAAGGTTACGTTTCATCGGCAGAACGCTTCGAAGATGCACCAGCTCCACCAAAGAGACTGCCTACATCACACTTGTGCGTCCTCTCCTGGAGTACTGTTGCCCCTTGTGGGACCCTCACCAGGTGGGACTGACGGAAGACATTGAGAAGGTTCAGAGAAGGGCAGCTCGTTTTGTTTTATCACTTTACGAGGGGAAAGCGTCACGGAAATGTTGCACGAATTGGGGTGGAAATCATTGAAAGAAAGACGTTATTCATTGCGGCGTGATCTGTTTGCGAAGTTTCAATCACCGACTTTTACTTATGAATGTGAAAATATTTTGCTAGCAGCCACCTACTTAGGGAGACATGACCATCCCAATAAAATAAGAGGAATCAGATCGAAAACGGAACGATTTAGGTGTTCTTTCTTCCCGCGCGCTATTAGAGAATGGAACGGTAGAGAAAAGTTATGAAGGTGGTTAATGAACCCTCTGCCAGGCATTTAAATGTTATTTGCAGAGTATCTATGTAGATGTAGATGAAACAAGAGGAGCTGCTCTAACTCTGTTGCCTGCATTGTATGATTTTTCGTTTTTGTGTTTTCTGTATTTGTGGAATACTGTCTTACAAGAGGTCAACCAAGCTCAAAAGTATTTACAGATTCTTGGGGTCAGCCTTGAAATGTGTATTACCAAGATCAGTAGTCTAAAGCTAATTCTGAAAGTCTTCTGTGAAGGAGGAAACACGTGACGAAATGGATATCCCTGTCGAAGAAAGAAGAAATATTAGGAAGAAGAAGAAAATGATGCCTGGGGAAAAGGTTGCAGACGAGACGTTGACTTTGCACCAGGAACTGAGAAGGTCGATGTTAGAGTGCATCGACAGGTTTCAACAGGATATTGATACACGTTGCAGAAACATGGAATATATATCAGATCGTTTTGCTGTTTTAGAGCTCAGAAATCTGATTACAACTTCAGAAAATGAACTTCCCATGATCGTTAAAAGTTTAATTGAAAATTACGTGGAGGTTCGAGTCCTCCCTGGGGCATGGGTGTGTGTGTTGTCCTTAGGTTAGTTTACCTACGTTTAAGTAGTTTGTAAGCTACGGACTGATGACTACGCAGTTTGGTCCGATAGATTTACAAACATTTGAAAAATTTTTGAAAATTACGATGAGATTTCTGAAGATGGTATCCTCGCAGAAATTCCACGGCTGCGAAGATTTCTGCAGGCTGCTAATGTCCCAAAAGAAGAATCTCTTGGATGGACATCTTTAAGAGTTTTACAGTTTGTTGTTGAATATGAAATTCCTGAATCTGTTCCGAACCTCACTTTGGCATTAAGATTTTTCTTAACTTTGTGTGTGTTTCGGTAGCGTCCTGTGAGAGCAGTTTCTCAAAGCTAAGACTTATTAAGAATTACCTTAGGTCTACTATGAGCCAAGCAAGACTCTCTAATTTGGCAATTTTGTCAATTTGAAAATAATGTGGCTAAAGCTATTGACTTTGATGATTCAATTTCAAAATTTGCCGCAGAGAAAGTTAGACGGGTGAGACTGTAAATTACATGTGAAAGTCGCCAGTCATTAAGACAATCGTTAGCTATATGTGTTCTGCTTGATTAGTAATCAATTAAACTATGTTATTTATAAATACTAGTTTTATTTATTTCCTTTCATGAAGACTGTTTACAAACTAAATAACTTTCTATTTTTCTCATTTCATTATGTGTATCACAAATTTATTCCTCTCTCCTTGAAATTTTTCTACACTCTTTCGTGAGGTTGGCTGCCAAATTACGTAGCTACGCCACTGCGCAAGCAAACCGCAGTTACGCCTGAAAATTTCTGGAATTATTCAGCGAAATCCAATGTCATCCGTCCGTAGAATTCCATCTGAGACTGGTTTCTAGCGTCCCAGCACGCAGAAAATACCGAGGAAGAGCCTACACATGTTCTAGCGACCGTCACCCCTTTCGGGAAATGACTCAAAGTGAGCCCTAATATTTTGCTAAATCACGGAAAGTTTCATCAGTTGACAGTCTCTATAACAAAGTCATTCCACTGTAGGTGCAGATGAAATTAAAAAGGAACTTATGTGCTGGCGTTGTTAGCTGTCTTCGGCATTCACAAAAAAAAAAAAAAAAAAAAAAAAAAAAAAAAAAAAAAAAAAAAAAAAAAATGTTTCAGGATATTTCCGTAAATTATAAACATGTCAGTTGATATGGAAACGATTATATTTACATTTAAATGAAGTTTAAATCAATCACATTGTTGCACAATCAAAAAATGCAGCGGCAAGCCAACAGAGCTGCTTACAGGTTTGTGACTGCTAGAAGACTCACAAAACATGGTTTCTCTCAAACATCTTTCTACGTAACCTCGTAATAAGACTGATGACAAAGTTTTGTAATTCACAATTAAACAATATTCTTTTACATTAACTATGCCAAAATACAGAAATTAAAACATTACATTTAAGCTTTGACTATTTATCTCAATGTATGTACATGTTTCATGAAATTTGTATTTAATGTAGTACACAAATTTAAAGTCATCCTTTGACTAGTGTTTACAGTGCTCAAATTATTTACATTATTTGTGTTTTCGAAGTGCACACATATTTGTTTTGCCAATATTGTGTAGGCGTGATATTATTGTGAAAAGGAATATTAATGTATTTCAGTTTGCGGTCTAATTTTTTATTAATACGGATTTATATATGGTTGTCGTAGTTTTGTTAATTTCGAAGATAGTTTCTTAGTACCAAACGGATTATTAATTTTAGTGCATGAAAAATTATCAGTATTTAATTTAGGATCCAGTGATATATAAAACATGGTCTGCCCTAATTTATTTAAACAAAAGGTATATATGAAATCATGTTGTGCAATAGTTATAACATGTAGTATTGTTGTTTTTATACAAATTAGTATCTATATAGGTTCAGCAATTTCCGGAACTAAGTGTAATGCATTTTTAGTGTTTGCAGCTATTATTTACGAAAGTATTAAAAATTGAAAATTGTGTAAAAGGACAGCCAAAGTTATGTTTAAATCAACGTACTATTTCTTTAAAGTGTTTTACTAATAGTGTTAATAGAATTTCAAACTGATGGCGAAAATGTGATATTTTACATGTCCGGTAGTGAAGTTTTATTTTAGGTGTCAGATATTTCGTGTTTATATGTTTGCAACTGATTTTTGTATGGAGTGTGCAACATAGCAGAAACGTTACAATGTTTCCATTCAAAATTCAAACGCTCCAGGCCATACCCGTACGAGCTGTGCAACAAAGGGTTGCCTTTGCTAATCAGATGCTCACAATGATTGATAGTGAAGGATTTGATGTTGGCTGCATCTGGTTTACAGATGAAGCACACTTCCACCTGAATGGATACGTGAATAAGCAGAACTGGCGATTTTGGGGTTCCGAAAAGCCATATTGGTGTGAAGCGAAACCCCTGTATTCTCCTAAAGTTACTGTGTGGGCTGCAGTATGCAGCAGAGGCATTATTGGCCCTTTCTTCAGTCGAGAAACGGTCACTGGTGCACGTTACGTTGCAATTGTGGAACAATTTGTCGCCACACAGCAAGCGTTAGAGGATCGACCAGGTACTGAATGGTTTATGCAACATGGAGCCCGACCAAATCGGACCGAACAAGTGTTTCGCTTTCTTGAGGAATACTTCGGGAATCGAGTCATTGCTTTGGAATATCGCAAATTTACTGGTGCAGGCACGGATTGGCCTCCATATTCGCCGGATTTGACTCCATGTGACTTTTTTTTTTTTTTTTTTTTTTTTTTTTTTTTTTTTTTTTTTTTGTGGTATAGTGAAAGACATGGTCTAGCCGAAGCATCCCGCCACGCTGGACGAGCTCGAATCGGCGATCTCTGTGGCATGTGAATCCATTTCGGTTGAGACACTACGAAATGTGACGGCGAATTTTATTCTTCGTTTACGCCACCTCTGTAGTGCGAATGGTGGACATTTTGAAAACAATGTGATGTGATTGTTTGCAAAGAGTGTTTTCATACGATTATTTGACTTATGTATGCTGATATGAGCTGTACGGCGTACAGCGCCATCTGTTAGCAGCTTTTGTAACTATTATTTCAAACTGCTGTATAAACTTCTAACAGCTTTCACAATAAACATACCGTCTACTGCATTCCTCTATCGATCTTTGTTTTCGAGATATTTGATTTTGAAATCAGGGAGCCCTTTTCTGGACACCCTGTATTTAGCTCTTGACGCAACGATACACAGACTTCTTGTAAACACTCGACTCTTTGTTCTGTTGGTTACAATTAGGCGTCGTTTAATGACATAGCGCGCTAGAAGGAGACTACAGAGGAATATAAAGATCAAAGTTCGTGAAATTTCACACGTTTGCTGCACAGCTTAACATGAAGATCAGTGTAAGGAGGAATACTGCACGGCTGTTGTTGTTGTTGGGTTGTTTAAGGGGGACTAAACTACAATGGTCATCAGTCCCCCTGCACGGCTGTCTGTGTGAGCACCAAGGAAGTGAGATCCAAGCGAAGGTTCCATTTCTGTCTGCTGGTTACAATTCTGTCTGTTGGTTACAATTAGGCGTCGTTTAATGACATAGCGCGCTAGAAGGAGACTACAGAGGAATATAAAGATCAAAGTTCGTGAAATTTCACACGTTTGCTGCACAGCTTAACATGAAGATCAGTGTAAGGAGGAATACTGCACGGCTGTTGTTGTTGTTGGGTTGTTTAAGGGGGACTAAACTACAATGGTCATCAGTCCCCCTGCACGGCTGTCTGTGTGAGCACCAAGGAAGTGAGATCCAAGCGAAGGTTCCATTTCTGTCTGCTGGTTACAATTCTGTCTGTTGGTTACAATTAGGCGTCGTTTAATGACATAGCGCGCTAGAAGGAGACTACAGAGGAATATAAAGATCAAAGTTCGTGAAATTTCACACGTTTGCTGCACAGCTTAACATGAAGATCAGTGTAAGGAGGAATACTGCACGGCTGTTGTTGTTGTTGGGTTGTTTAAGGGGGACTAAACTACAATGGTCATCAGTCCCCCTGCACGGCTGTCTGTGTGAGCACCAAGGAAGTGAGATCCAAGCGAAGGTTCCATTTCTGTCTGCTGCTAAATGAAAGAAAGATGAAATCTTTCGTGAATAACCAAATATCGTTCACAACAAACGACAAGTTAGTACCATGTAAAGTACTCTTACTTCAGCCCAGATCATTCGGTACAACAGCAAACAATCCTGAATGATAAGACGGAGAATTACGAAAAGAAATGTAGTGTGGACAGAGGGACAGATCCACATTAGTAATAAAGCTTTCAATTAACCATAAAGATACTTCCCTTTCCAACAGTGTTCTGACACGCAATGGCCATTACGATCGATCAGTGTTTAAATATCTGGGAAGTGTATCAGTGGAAAACGGTCGTGTGCAGGCAGAAACTAGTGAAAGCACACAACAGGAGGGCATTTCATTTGCTGCTTGGCAGAGTATTTCGTACGTGATCACTAAAACACACAAGACACTGGAGTCACATCTACAATGTTCATCGGTTTATGCAGACTAGTTTCCGGCTGTTAACACCATCGTCTGGGACAAAGATTACTACAAGCAAATGCTACGTCAAAGATTTTACAAAACGTACATCAAAGAATTACATGAACAGTCCAAAGATGTGCTGTAGGTAGGCATACAAAGACCTCGTGCTAAATTATCAAGTTTTGCACTGAATGGCTAAGGAACGGATGCGACAAAATGAAAGAGTTAATTACGTGACAACTGTTACAAAGGTAAGTGACAATTGGACAAAAAAATAATTACATTGTTTGTTTGCAAAAAAGAGGGTAACATGAAATAATTATAGTGTTTTGACTAAAAATTTGGAAACAGTTGGTAATTAAATGGGCGACAATAATAAAACTACTACAAAACAAGTACAATGATTAGGTGGGAGTGTTAGTACCATCTGCAGTTAGAAGTGGAGAATAAGGAAACTCTGTTTGGTCGCTGAGTGCCAGACTTGGGCAAGTAGCCACGTGTTGATTGATTTCCAACCCCTCTAGGAAGTTCATCTTCTCACCTTTGTGAATGTGCTGTAAAACTTTATAACTGTGGCCCTATCTAAGCAAGCGGTCTGGAAAAGTGCAGGTGTTCTTTTAGCCGTGCGGAAATACCTATCCACACTCGACTATGTAGAATTTTCCACAGTCACAAGTGATTTTATATATTCCACTATTTCGAAGGCTGATATTTTGTCGTTCCCATAAGGGTAATGTTAGTGCCAAACTGTTGTGTACTTAAAATGATGTGTTTACGTTTCTGGATATTAATTTTCTGCCAACTTGGATCGTACATCATTTATTACGGCCTACGCGTAGATCTACATCTACATGGGATACTCTGCAAATCACATTTAAGTGCCTGGCAGAGGGTTCATCGAACCACCGTTATACTTTTTATCGCCCATTCCATTCTCTAACAGCGGCGCGGGAAGAAAGAACACCTGAATCTCTCCGTTTGAGCTCTGATTTCTCGTATGATGATCATTTCTACTACCTATGTAAGTGGCAGTAAACAATATATTTTCGAATTCGGAGGAGAATGTTGGCGATTGGAGTTTCGTAAGTAGCCCACGCCGCAGCGATAAGCGCCGTTGTTGTAATGATTCCCATCCCAGATCCTGTATCATTTCCGTAACGCTGTCTCCCCTGTATCGTGACAATACGAAACGAGCTGCCCTTCTCTGGACTCTTTCGATGTCCTCCGTCAAACCCACGTGATAAGGATCCCCCACTGGGCTGCAATACTCCAAAAATGGACGGACAAGCGTAGTCTATGCAGTTTCTTTTGTAGTTCTGCTGCATCTTTAAAGGGTTCTCGCAATAAAACGCAGTCTCTGGTTCGCCTATCCCACGACATTATCTACGTGTTATTTGCTACTTCAGCCCACGATTTTAGATAGCGCAAGGTATGTTTTTATTCCATTACAGTCGATAGGAGACCACTTTTGGTCTCTTATGTTCATTGTTTACTACTTCTGAGTTACGATGTTTTCCCAAAAAGTACTGATAAATATTACACAGAGAACGTCCAATCCTCTTGTACTCACGTCCAGATTTTCTGTTCATTGTCCTCTTCCCGCCACATCCACAAAACTGATTGTCGATGATACGTTCGGTCTTCTTCGTCAGAAAATGTTCAAATGTTTGTATAGCTTATGGGACTTAACTACGGGGTCATCAGTCCCTAAACTTACAAACTAGCTAACACTAAGGACGGCACAAATATTCATGCCCGAGGAGGGATTCGAACCTCGGACCGTAGTGGCCGTGCAGACCGTGACTGGAGCGCCTCAGTCCCCTCGGCCACCGCGGCCGTCATCTTCGTCAGTATCGTCTTCAATCACCACACCGTTCACTCACAGGACGTAATTTAAACTCGCCATTAAAATTGCTATACCAAGAAGAAATGCAGATCATACACGGGTATTTACGGCACAAATGTATTATACGAGAACTGACATGTGATTACATTTTCACGCAATTTGGGTACACACATCTTGAGAAATCAGTACAACCACCTCTGGCCGTAATAACGGCCTTGATACGTCTGGGCATTGAGTCAAACAGAGCTTGGATGGCGTGTACAGGTACAGATGCCCATGCAGCTTCACCACCCACGATACCACAGTTCATCAAGAGTAGTGACTGGCGTATTGTGACGAGCCAGTTGCTCGGCCACCATTGACCAGACGTTTTCAGTTGGTCAGAGATCTGGAGAATGTGCTGGCCAGGGCAGCAGTCGAACATTTTCCGTATCCAGAAAGGCCCGTACAGGACCTGCAACATGCGGTCGTGCATTACCCTGCTCATATGTAGAGTTTTGCAGGGTTTGAATGAAGGGTAGAGCCACGGGTCGTAACACATCTGAAATGTAACGGCCACTGTTCAAAGTGCCGTCGATGCGAACAAGAGGTGACCGAGACGTGTAACCAATGGCACCCCATACCATCACGCCGGGTGATACGCCAGTATGGCGATGACGAATACACGCTTCCAATGTGCGTTCACCGCGATGTCGCCAAACATGGATGCGACCATCGTGATGCTCTAAACAGAACCTGGATTCGTCCAAAAAAATTACATTTTCCCATCTCTACACCCAGGTTCGTCGTTGCGTACACCATCGCAGGCGCTCCTGTCTGTGATGCAGCGTCAAGGGTAACCGCAGCCACGGTCTCCGAGCTGATAGTCCGTGCTGCTGCAAACGTCGTCGAACTGTTCGTGCAGATGGTTGTTGTCTTGCAAACGTCCCCATCTGTTGACTCAGGGATCGAGACGTGGCTGCACGATCCGTTACAGCCGTGCGGATAAGATGCCTGTCATCTCGACTGCTAGTGATTCGAGGCCGTTGGGACCCAGCACGGCGTTCCGTATTGCCCTCCTGAACCCACCGATTCCATATTCTGCTGACAGTCATTGGATCGCGACCAACGCGAGCAGCAATGTCGCGATACGATAAACCGCAATCGCGATAGGCTACAATCCGACCTTTATCAAAGTGGGAAACGTGATGGTACGCATTTCTCCTCCTTACACGAGGCACCACAACAACGTTTCACCAGGCAACGCCGGTCAACTGCTGTTTGTGTATGAGAAATCGGTTGAAAACTTTCCTCATGTCAGCACGTTGTAGGTGTCGCCACCGGCGCCAACCTTTCGTGAATGCTCTGAACAGCTAATCATTTGTACGTCACAACATTTTCTTCCTGTCGGTTAAATTTCGCGTGTGTGGCACGTCATCTTCGTGGTGCAGCAATTTTAATGGCCAGGAGTGTATATTTCGTGTATCCCGGAGAAGACTCTAACGATTTAGAAAATACGTTGTGTTTAGAGAGGTTTTTGCCTTTTGAACTGATCAAAATAGTTGCATTTTTTGTAGAAACTCCATTTTACAAAAATATTCTTTTATTTATAATGCGATTTTAAATGTTTTAAACACCATATTGAATATTTTTTTTACTATTTAGGTTTTTATGTTCATCTTTCCTGAAAGAGAGAGAGAGAGATTTGACAGGAAGAAACATTTTCATATAAAAACGATTATTTCTTGTATCTCGAATAAAATTTATAATTTAGAGACGGATTTTGATTTTTAAAGTTTAAATACTTCGACGTGTTTCCTGAAACTACGGGATATCAAACAATGCATACTTTATAACGATTAGATACGCACTAATTAGTCTACCAGACAGTCAATGAAGTCTATATTTAAATGGCTGAAGTATTCGAATAGAACGAAAAAAAACTTTTTTTTTATACCATGCTCTATGAAACAAGCTTAAATGTTTCCAGAATGAAACTTCACTCTGCAGCGGAGTGTGCGCTGATATGAAACTTCCTGGCAGATTAAAATTGTGTGCCGGAACCGGGACTCGAACCTGGGACCTTTGCCTTTCGCGGGCAAGCGCACTACCGACTGAGCTATCCCGACACGACTCACGATGCCGCCTCACAACCTTACTTCCGCCAGTACCTCGCCTCCTACTTTCCAAACTTCACAGAAGCTCTCCTGCGAACCATGCAAGACTAGCACTCCTGGAAGAAAGGACATGGTGGAGACATGGCTTAGGCACAGCCAGGAAGTTTCATATCAGCGCACACTCCGCTGCAGAGTGAAAGTTTCATTCTAGAAACATCCCCTAGGCTGTGGCTAAGCCATGTCTCCACCATATCCTTTCTTCCAGGAGTGCTAGTCTTGCATGGTTCGCAGGAGAGCTTCTGTGAAGTTTGGAAAGTAGGAGGCGAGGTACTGGCGGAAGTAAAGTTGTGAGGCGGCATCGTGAGTCGTGTCGGGATAGCACAGTCGGTAGTGCGCTTGCCCGCGAAAGGCAAAGGTCCCAGGTTCGAGTCCCGGTTCCGGCACACAATTTTAATCTGCCAGGAAGTTTCAAGCTTAAATGTGTCCTCATCTTTCAAAAACATGTAAACGTTCTTAAATGTTTCTAACAACCGAAAATATACTTAAATATAAAAGACAACAATGAATATCACATTTATTCTAATAACTTGAAAAATATTAATTGGAAACTGTTCCTAACAGTCAGTAATAGTAACAGCCAGACTTTTTTCACTTGAACATGTCTCTGTCATTTGCCATAAATATGTACTTCAGCGCGGCAGCAACGAAAGTTATCAATGATACGTTATTTCGGTGTGGAATGCTTTCGTGGCAGCTGACACAGGCGAATTTTTGTTGCAGAATTCCGTTGTCGCTCTCGTCTTCGTACTTAAATTTCACATATCGTACGTCACTTGTTTCAGCATGGTAACAAGCAGAGTTATTAATGATGCGTTACTTCCGAGTACCATTCAGCTGACACAGGTGCGTTTCTAACTGCAGTATTTTGCTGCCACTTTCGTCTTTGTACTCAATTTTCGTCCACCACAGTTCAAGACCGAATCCTTTGAAAGCATATTTACAACACTGTAGACTTAATACGTTTAGTAAACACCAGATAAATGCATGCTAGATTTTATGAAAGCAGTTGCTAGGACACATTGACGACAGATGGAAATCCATGGTCATGACTGTTCGTCATAACAATTACTGTTCAGAGTTTAGACCAGGAACTTGCTTTATAAACAGCACAAATATTTTCACTTGGGCTCTTTAGACGTCACTGCAAATCCCAGCTAACTGTTATACTTCTAACTGGAAGCGTATTACTGACAGGTTCGTGATATTTCATTACCGCATTTTTAGGAAATATATTACCAGGATCGTCAATTTGCAGCTTCACGTAAGTTGATGCACTTGAATATTGCATAATCAATCTTTATTTGGAACGTGGAACTGTAAACAGGTAGAATTCTCTGGTGGGTGTGGCATACGAGCTGTCAGCAGACACCCCAGACAAGATGGAGCACCTACCTCCACGCTATGAAATTTAATCAACTGCGAGGGAACAGTCACTTTGTTGCAAAGGATTTTTTTACGATTCTGACATTTTATTTTCAATTCGAGTTGTCATTAAGGTCAGTGATAAACAAGTGATGAATCTTGAACGTTGTTGTGGTCTTCAGTCCGGAGACTGGTTTGATGCAGCTCTCCACAATACCCTATCCTGAGCAAGCCTCTTCATCTCCTCATAAGAACGGCAACCTACATCTGTCTGAATCTGCTTACTGTATCCATCTCTTGGTCTTCCTCTGCGATTTTTTCCCCACACACTTCCCTCCAACGCTAAATTCGCAATTCCTTGATGTCTAAGAATGTGCCCTACCAATCTATCCCTTCTTTTAGTCAAGGTATGCCAGAAATTTCTTTTCTCCCCAATTCTGTTCAGTATCCCCTCATTAGTTACGCGATCCACCCACCTAATCTTCAGCATTATTCTGTAGCACCACATTTCAAAAGCCTCAATCCTCTTCCTGTCCGCACTGTTTATCGTCCATGTCTCACTCCCATACAAAGCAACACTCCACACAAATGCCTTCAGAAAGGACTTCCTTAGGCTTAAATCAATATTCGAGGTTAACAAATTTCTCTTTTTCAAGAACGCTTTTCTACCCATTGCCATTCTGCATTTTATATCCTCTGTACTGCAACCATCATTTGTTATTTTACTGCCCAAGTAAAACTCATCTACCTCCTTTATTACTTCGTTTCCCAATTTAATTCCTTCAGCATCACCTGATTTTCTTAGACTGCACTCCATTACCCTAGTTTTGCTCTTGTTAATGTTCATCTTATATGCACCTTTCAGCACACTGTCCATTCCGTTCAATTACTCTTCCAGGTCTTTTGCTTATCTGACAGAATTACATTCATAAATTCAGGCATTGTGTATCTGAATTACTTGTGAATGATTCAGCCTGTGCAAATTTCTGAAAATAATATTTTCGATAGATAGCGTTGTTTATGAGTTTGAGATCCATGAACAGTCAATATATTATTATTACTATTACTACCTATCCTGCCCTCTGGTAGTCCTTCCCCCCTCTCTCTGCATCCACCTCTTTCTCTCCCATCTCTCTGTCTACATCGATACTCTGCAAATCACATTCAAGTGCCTGGCAGAGGGTTCATTAACCACTTTCATAACTTTTCTCTACCGTTCTATTCTCTAATAGCGCGGGAAGAAAGAACACCTAAATCGTTCCGTTTTCGATCTGATTTCTCTTATTTTATTGGGATGGTCATGTCTCCCTAAGTACGTGGGTGCTAGCAAAATATTTTCACGTTCAGAACTAAAAGTCGGTGATTGAAACTTCGCAAACAGACTACGCCGCAATGAATAACGTCTTTCTTTTAATGATTTCCACTCCAATTCATGCAATATTTCCGTGACGCTTTCCCCCCGTAACGTGATAAAAAACAATCGGTGTATATAAAATTCTACGTGTGTGTGTGTGTGTGTGTGTGTGTGTGTGTGTGTGTGTTAATATTTCGCTCTGCAGCGAAAAGTACAGAAAGCAAACGAATGGTCTGTGTGTAATTGTTGTCCGAAGTCTCCCATTGTACACCATAGCAGTTCCATGGCGATAGCTATAAGGGGCTGGAAGATATGGTGGTTGAAAGTCGTGAAGAATAAGAAGTCTCATAGCCCACTACTGAAAGATAGCTTATCTATCATAATCAACCAACACGCGACCGGAGCCGCGGGTTTAAGCTAGTTTTCTTATAAAGTTGTTGAACAAATAAACGAGGTCATTATTTTTAGAGAACACTAGCTTATATGCCCGTGCTTCGCAACGGTTGTTGAAGTAGGACCTGTGTGTATCATGGCTTTTTAGGGTCCTTGTTGGATCGCTCTGTCAATAAACTCGGTTGTCCTAGCCAAGATGTCAAATAAGTAAAAGTCATTGTCCGAAACGATGTATCTTCATAAAGTTTTTGATACAAAAAGTGAAACGCTTCCTTGTTGTACTGCCGCATACTTATTACGCAGCAGCTGTGTTTATTAGTTCTTTGGTGCACTACAGCGCCTCTATCGCTTGTTTGCTGAACTACGCAATCCATACTTCAAGCATAACCTACATCTAAAATAATTTCCCTGATTCCACTTTTATGAAACGAAGTTGCTCCATGCAAATCCGTGAAGTAGTTTAGGAGAGTAGGTACTTCTAATAGATGAACAGACAGTTACTGAAAACACTTAAGATTGCGATGTATCTTATTTTCCGTGATCTAATTTTGATGAAATCATGCCTATATGTTGCCCCAATCTCAGCTCAAATTTCTGGTGAAAACCGCATAAAATGTTTTAGTAGTTTTTTTTCTTTTAATACGTTTGCGAAACGTGTTAGAAACAGGCATTCTTCATAAATATGATGTAGCTTACATCATACATCAGTTATATTCGCCATTTAAAACATTTCATGATCTTTATATCTCTGGACAATGGGCTCTGAAACGATAACACCTTTCACAGCAGAGAGTGTCGCAGCTATATGTATCAGAGATCACTGATTAGCACAGACCAGTGAGCTTACTGGCACAGGCATATCAATATCTATGGCCTAAGAGACATTCATTAATGTATGTCTGTGTTTCCACCACGCTTCCACGACAGTGATCAATGTTCCACGAGTATTTTTATCTTTGAGTCTATCTGGATTTTTATCTTTGTTTTGTGTCTCTGTTCATAGTCGGTAATGTGTGGTAGCCGGAAACTTCTGATCTATTTAAAAAATTGCGTATTTGATATTCCTCGTCGTTATTAAAGTCTGAAAAGACCGCATGAAAGAATAAACAGATTTTGACTCGTGCAGTAAAGTTCGTAAGTCACAGAGTACATAGCTTTTCCTAAGAGTATTTATTCCATATTTTGCGAATTTTTGCTCGTCACACTCACCCACTGCCACGCACCGCGACCAAATTCCCTCACTAACACCATTAGACCAAGGGCTATCTACCACCACAAGCACGAGTGGGTGGGAGTATGTGGTCATGGAGAAAAGTCTGTCAGCACGAACACACACAAGCCTTTTATAGATAGATATAGATTATGGATAACAGCGCTCTTACAAGTAGTTACTGACGGAACAACGTGGCCTTGTTACGTGAATGAACGCATAAACAGTTGGCCCCAGATATGCCCGTTCTGCTATCGGTGGCGTTCCGTTTACGTCGGCGGTTCTCGGAATGCGTTCGCGCTGACGGCAACGACGACGTCACGCGACGCCGGTGACGTCACCGCCAGCGTACAGCTCCAAAGCACACGAGGTGAAGCGTCCGCCATGTTTTGCGCAACACGGTCGGAATCATAGACCAAAGATAACATAGACTGCGCGTGTCCCACAGGGGGGATTCTATTTACACTTCGGTAAAATCAGACGTGACGTCATTATGACGTATCCACACTATCGACGTCCAGAAGAGCGGCGCATCGACTTTTGCGATCGTTCGAGACGCTGGTTTCGGGTGGGACAACACGCTTAATTCGATATTCTTTCTGAACTGCATACTTTTTTCCTTCGTATTGTAGTGACAAAACTAGGCCTTACTTAATATTGGTATCATGTTTTGGAAAGCACTGACGGAAATTTCAGTAAATGTATATCGAAAATTATGTCAGAAATAACGCAGACCGAGCCTTAGAGAACGACAACTTCACACATTTTCAAAGAAAAGAACTAGCATGTTGCAGTTTTACGAAATGTTTTACCTGATGTTCGCAGAGCCTCTGTAACAAATGACTGTATTAATATCCAGCTCATTTGATTTATAGTTTCGGCGAAAACATACATATACCTACGGCGACTATATGTTGTTTTCGTATGTCGCATATTGTGACATGTCCAAGTACACAATGTCACTATGTTTGCATGTAACACATCTTCCGGAAGACGAAAAGCGATTTTCGTAAACCGTTTTTCGCTGCCGTGTTTACACGGCACAGCCTGAATCGGATTTCCTAATCCACTTAAGATGGCGGCTGGAAAACAGCTGATTCAGTCCCTGATTTCGTCAGCATAATCGCTATTTTTCTTTACTTAAATACACAGATTCATGCTTACTCTAAATATTAATACTTTTATTTCACATTAGAAAACATCACTCAGTCCGTATGTGCCGAGAATTCTTACCAAAAAAACACAGTCTGACAAGCAAAGAACGCTTCAAAATCGGTTGCGTTTACATGGGCACGAAAATCGATTGTGGAACTGGAAAACCGCTTTAGAGAAGCAGATTTCCAGAATCGATTTTGGAGTGTTTACATGACCAACCAAAAGCGGAATTGGGAAATCGGTTTACGAAATCCGGTTTTGGGAGCCCATGTAAACGGCGCGAATCAGATTTGGCTGAATAACGTTTCAGAGCTCACAGTGTAGGTCCTTTTTCGGAAAGTTTATAGCTTCTTACTTTCAAAAAAAGAAAGCAAAGTTATATAGCTTCCGAAACTGTAATGAATTACCATTACCAACTGAAGATATTATCAGCTACTCCTTTAATTCGTCTGCAGTTTTGCGTCTAGAACGACCACACAAGTCGATCCTGGCTCCAGTCGTCCTCGATAGAGTGGATACGTCATAATGACGTCACGTCTGATTTTAACGAAGTGCAAATGGAATCACCCGTCCCACAGACATATATTACTAGACTGCCAATGCCACATACATTGTCATTGGTGACACTGAAGTCGTGCCGCCATATTTCTATACTACAAACGTGTGAGCAGTCGTACGTGTGTTTACAGAAAACATTCCTAAAAATACGGATGGACCCACGTAACTACGCTGTCTTTAGAGATTTGACATACTGGTTGATTCATGTGTTGTATGTAGCTAGATTTTTTCGTACGGAGAACTGAAGATATAAGGCCAATTCACACTGTCCGTCACGTCGTATTCACACTGTGCATCACAATTAGTTATCCTAACACCCGATTTTCAAAGTGAGTGGCGATCTTTTATGTAGAAAGTCATAGTTTAATACTGGAATTGCGAAAACAACGTTAAATGTTTTAGCCATTTTTCGTGGATAACAGGTATCTTTATTCTTCTCAGTGTTTTTCCCATAATTACAATCTGATTTAAATGTATGTAGCGGTAAAAGTTTACTCACCATCTCAGTGGCCTGGTATGATTATGTTGGCAACATCAACAAAGCGGTAGAAAGCCCTGACCAAGATGTTGATATAATCCATACAGTGTGAGTTGATTAGTGTTTCGTACAGATGATGAAGTGAACAAATAATGCTGTTCGTGCTCTATAGTTGAAAGATATTTGTATTTGCCCTCGTTCACTGAGTAACAACAGTAATTGCCCTCGTAAAACGAAGTTGTCATAACAAAACATTTGTATCGTCAAGCGAATGGCTAATGCCAACGTCACACGACTGACAGCATAATCACGTGAGGCCGCCAGAACAGAAAGTAAAATTTAAGCGTATGTAACACGTTCTTCTCAAAACACATTGTAGACCTACCTGTTAAATTCAACTATTGCGGATGTGTTAGCTCAAATGCAAATCATGTTCAAACAACTAGTAGCTGAAGCTCACAACATCATATCGTGTCAGAAGATCGTAGTATTACCGTATGGAAACTTCAGTCAGAGAGGCGAGTTTCCCAGTCTAGTAATAGATGTTTGTGGCGTGTCCCTATCTCTGCAGTGTTATGGTTTGAAACCAACATCTAACACATTGCCCCTAGTCACGTAACCGAGTTTTCGTCATTATGAGCAAGCTTCTCATTCTTTTTCATGTGTATTATTCCAGGAAACATATATTTTACATTCAAATGTAATTGGCGTTGTAAAAATACCTTTAATTTCTCTTTTTGGTAAAAGTCATGTAGTGGGTATCCCTTTGCATTTTTCGTAGTTCATGTGAGATATAAGTACATAATAAGCAAAAAAATACTCATCAAACACTTCTCCATGATTTCAATTTCACTATGCTCCGATGACGACATGTTCGCGGTCTATTGAAATATTTGTCTACGGTACAGGACAATCTGAATTTATAGGTGAACTCTTTAGATATAGAGCCACAAACCAGTTTTCTTAAAATCGGACGATAAGTATTCCGTAGAGCAGCCAGGTCTGCGTGAACAGAAGTACGCGAAGTTCCCGCATCTGTCCGTCGGATATAACAGCCTCTATCTCGAGAGTGAAAAGAGTTATCGTTCTGCTCTCAACTTTAAATCTAATTTCGATATCTTACCTACATT